>CAWUFW010000130.1:3393260-5996521 GCA_963921515.1 Calotriton arnoldi
TTCTATTTTGATAAGCACGGGGAGGTGACGTGATTTGCCCTAAATCACAGGATGTTAAGCCGAGGCCGGGATTCGAACCTGGTTCCTAGGGTTGGCCTGGGAGAGAAAAGTTGGCCAGTCACCAAAATAAAGTGGCTCTCGTTAGAAATTCGGATAACTAAAATAGTGGCCACAGATGCAAATCCGGCATCTTCGAACTTGTAAAGGCACGCTGTCGAGGTGTTTAATGGTAGAGGAGACTGCATGCCTTTGTGCTTGCTGCAGGCCATGTTTGTGATAATATCACATAATTCACAATAATAAAAATCGGTCTAGCAGACCATACAACAGGCCAACGAACAGCCAAAAACCCGGTCCACACACTGCCCTTCAGACCAGCCCTTCTAGCACTGTCAGGTTGAGGCCCTGCAGGTCCCCCAGTTCTTAAGTGGACAGCTCTAGGCCGTAAAGTCACTAGATGAGCTCTAACGGAGGAGTGTGTACGCCTGACTGAAACGCACCTAGTAAACAAGAAAAATATTACAAACATCACACAACAAATGTGACGCCCCTTTGCTTCGTACTGCAAACAAAACCAATTCCTTTTGCAAGCGTACTGTTATCTTAAGTGAGACTGTATAGCCTCCCTCAGAATTTACTGCCCAGTGACAAGGTCATGTGACTAGATTCTAAGTTGCGAGGAGCCAAGAGCTGCCAGGATGACTCTATGCTCGGATGAACAACATTATAAGTAGTTCTGGCCAGCTAATCTAGCATTGGAGGCATCTCTATGAATGTGCATGTCAACTATGAAGGAGCATTCATCAAAGATCTGAGCTCCTCTGCAAATCACTAGCAGGAAGGAAAAAGCGTACAAAAGTATCTGGAACACGTCAGTCGAAAGAACATGGACGAAAATTCCTTATTTCAGTACTCAGGCACGTAAACTTCAGAATTTGCACATTCTTCTCTAACCTAAAGATCGGTATATGGTATAACCTCATTTCTTCTCATCCAGTAGATTCAGAACTCATATCCATTCATATTATTATTCAAGATGGCAGCTTCCGCTTTGAAAAATGCAATAAAAAAATAAAGAAAATAAAAAAAAGATGGCAGCTTCAGCTGTACGCCATATCATTTTCGTCAGCTGAATGGCACCGCGCTTCATCCGCACTTGATTTGGAACTGTTCCGAAAGCGTATTCTCTGGTAAAACCATGCCCCTAGTAATATCTTCCACGTGGCTGCTACTGCTGTTGAGTCCACGTAGACCTTAGGCTTGGGTGGCATGACTCTCATTGCCTCTGCTTGTGCTGAGGCCTAGAACTGCTAAAAGGCTCCCATTGCATGGGGCGGTGCCTTCTTCTGTGCTGAGCTACTGAAGTGCGTCTTTTGTTTCTACGATATCAGTGTGTTGCTGCTGAAGCACAAAGTACGGCGAGGTCCCACACATCGGGTCTGAATTTGGATATTTAAGTGGCGAGTGTCGAAGGAGTGTGGTGGCATGAATTGTTACATCTAAAGTTGCTTTAATGGGCTGGTTGCATGAAATATTTCTTTCTTGAAATACGGCACACCTGCAGTCCCTTTGATGGACAGGCTGCATGCGATACTATCTTCCAGAATTATCACATGCCCTCTTAGATTTTGGTGTCAGGAAGAAATTCCATCTGGGCACATAGACTCCTCCACACCCCTCTGGTATTCCCCACACAATTGTGTCTTCTTTTTATGATCACAAGGCACTGACAACATTTGATGCCCCAGGAAGCCCCTCTCCTACTTACTTGCTGAAGTTAAAGGGGCCACCAAATGTTGTGTTAAGTGATCTTCTGAAATAATCGGGCACGCCGCATTCTCCAATCCTGGAACTCGCAACGCAGCGATCAATGCTGCTGGTGGTTCATGGAATTCCTACTAAAAATATTTCTATGGCCAAATGATTTATGGCACCCGTGTGTTACACCTGTAAGCACTATTGTCAACCGTATGAGGCTTTGAGGGTATAATGTCTGTGTCAATGGAATCTTCAATCGAACTGTTTAAATAGGTTTTTGAAACCATGAACATGTATTACAGGTGCCTGTAACTCCCTGTAATTCCTCTTGTTCGATGACTCTGCTGCTTACAAATACTTCAACTGAGACTATGGTGAGAGCCATTGATATTGAATCGAAGCCTGTTTTGAGGTCACCTGCTTCGTATGTCAAGATATGTTTCGACATTTAGTCATGTTTGACTGTCAAGGGCACTTGTCACCCATGTCTGGAATATTTGTGCAATCATTATGCAAGAATTGTTCGGGTCTTGTTAGATCAATATAACCAATTGCCTTGTTGAGCCTCATGCTTTGATGTAGCATGTATCCTAGCGCCTGGATACCCTCACGGGTGATAGGCCTCGCTCTACAAAGCCACTAACATAAAATGTAGGAAGGAGTCCTCTGCATGCCTCACTGAACATGTGCACACACTCAATATACACACGTGATGTCAACGCAAGGCACTGGTGTAGATATAACAGGGAAGCTTAACACAAGAGGGGTCAGTAGGCCACACTGTCACGGACACAAATAAAAAGGTCTGATCACAGTATAAATTTAAAAAAAAACAGTATGCTGCCAACACTGCCTTAGGCGCTATGCCCAGGATAGGGACAGTAGTCCTCTGCCTCCATGAGGCCACACTTGATGAACTCCTCCAGGTCGCAGGACGGGTTACATGCCTAGGCCTCTGCACACAAACTAGATTAACATGACACCAGGCCCAAAATAAAAGTCAGGATATCAGATTCACATACAGTCAGGCACTCAGGCCAGGGGAGCACACTTGTATACAATGCAAGGGACATTCCCTCCCCAACAACAGCTCCAAGAAAAGCTACAACCACCCTGGAACCATTCAAAAGTAAAAGCAACCCATGAAGACCCTAAAAGTAATCCAGAGTGCCAAAGGCAATGTGTATGCACAGGTGCGAAAGGACTGCGATTGGCTGCCCAACCAAAACTGCATGATGGGACCATGCAAAAAATGTGTGCGCCTGTCTGGGTGTGACAGTGTCTGGTCGCCTACACCTGTGTGCATGTGATGCAGCATGTATAGCTGCCCGTGTGTCTGGGTCCCTCTGTATAGCCCGCCTTTGAAATCACGTGTCTCATGGGTGCACGTTTCAAGCTCAGGATAAAAAGCAGGAGTTTGAGACTCACCATTCCAGCTGCTATGTCTCTCGCAAAGCTGACTCGCTGCTTCCAGGGGTAGTGGGCGTCCTGCGGAGACAGCATCAACATTAGACGGAGTGACGTTCTGAGACCATCGATAAAATACAGTGTTAAAGTCTAGGATACTTGATAGCTGGTGCTTACCATGCTTTTGATGATCCCTCGTAGTGTCCCACCCTTGATGTACTCTGTGATGAAATTTAGACGCTTGTCCTTATACAGAACCCCAATAAACTTCAGGACATTGGGGTGCTCCAGACATCGCATTACCTTCACCTGAAAACCCAAAGGAGCACAATGATGAATTACTAAGGAATGGGTAATTCCGTTGTATATTTCCAGGTAATTCCTCATTTCATCCTAATCTGGCGTGAAATGTTACAGATCTGCAGTAAATCTATTGACCTTGTAATGTGGATGTAGCCTGTAACTTACAGTCTCTTCGGAATTACCAGAGTCCTCGTAATGAGGCCCTAAATAGGAAAATCCTTCAATCAGGGTCCACAGGGCATCCTTCAATCAGTGAACATGTGTTTACCCAAAAATGACCTCCTTAAACCAGGTTTATACGTAAACCAATGAAGAATACCTTTCAACCAGCAGCCAGATGCACGCCGACCAGGGATATCCTTCTCTAAGTGGCGATATACAGGCTCAATTGGGCTTCATTCAACCGCGGGACATATGAAGACTGACCAGTGATATCCTTCTCCAGCGGCCATATGTGAGACCAACGAGGGACATCCTTATATCGTAGGCCATATGTGGATTAATCAGGAACATCCTTCAATCAGGGGCCATGGATATACCAACCACAGACAGCCTTCAAGGGGGGCCAGTAGGCATACCTAACTTGGATTGTTCATGAGAAGGATACTTGAAGGGACATCCTCCAACCAGGCACAATGTGCATAACAAGCACATCTTCACCCAGGGTGTATGTGTACACCAACCAGAAACATCCTTTAATCAGGGACCATAAGTGGATCAACCAGGGGTGTTCTTAAAACACAATCAGTGTGTAGAACAACCAGAGACAATCTTCAATTGGCCCATGTACCCCTAATTGGGCTACACACTTTACGTATGCACAACCTGTGTAGACCAACCGAGAACATCCTTAGGAGGAGACTACAAAGACCAACCAGGAACATCCTTCAATCAAGGTCCTGGATACACCAACCACAGATATTTTTCAAGTAAGGCCAAAATGCAGGCACAATACGGATATCATTCAATAAGGAAACAGGTATAGACCACCAGTTCACACTGTAGACTTCTCCGTCCAGTCAATCACGTTGTTTATTTGAGACGGACTATTCGGTGGGTTCTTCGGCTGTCTGATTACACTCCATTCTATACCTGCAATGCCACGACTCGCCTTAGTCCCCAGCAATAACGGAAGAATACAGGGATACCATAAACTCCAAAACCCTCTAACCTTCAACTGCGGCACCTAGAATAGTCCTAATTTAGACTGTAACGGCGTCCCAGATCTTTCTGTTGGATGTTTTCGGAAACTGGGCATAGAATATCAAAGGTGTACATTGTACATGGAGGTGGCAAAGAAAACCTTGGTAGATGTAGTTACAACGATATCATTACATTTCATTTTGTGAACCAACTGGAATAGAAAAGTAGAAGCAATTGCAGGTTCCTTGCTTACAATTGCTGTTTCTTTATTACCATTCCAACAGAGACGGTACAAACTTTTGGGTTAAAAATTAGTCAAGTGCAACTTATCCTTATCTCCAAAAAACGTTAGGTTTTATGAAGTTCCCTCTAGTCTGGATCACTGATCTGACAGCTTTACAGAGTCTGTGCTTCCATTCTTCTCGGATTCTAAATAGATTGTGTGCAGATTCGATATCGCCTACCAGGGGATTTTAAATTTAGATCATGCATTTTTTACTGGTTAGGTATATAATTCCTTATGGCTAGTGTTTAAAGGTTATTAGGCTGTTTTCTGATGTGGAGAGATGGGATCTGCAGGCTTCAGCAGGCAAGAGTGTGTTTTGCAGTTGTTCTTGGTGAAAATCTGTTGACAATTTCTACATATGTCCAACCCGCTGCCTGAAAGACTTGCACTAAATTAATGCTGTTACCGGAGAAAAATAACGCAGTTTGCGATTGCCTACACTACCTACTACGACATTGCTACATTCACAGTCTAGTCATGGCGAGCTTACCTCCTTGAGAAACGTCCTCTGAGTTTCCTCATCAAAACGAATCAACTCCTTCATCGCCATCACTTCCCCGGTCTCTCGGTGTGTCACCTAGTAACAGGGAGGAAGTGGTATCAACAGACAGAAAATAATGATTCTGGGCCTCATTAAAGGTCTAAGTGGACCTGTTGTGTGACTCCTGTGTGTCAGGGCAACATCAGTGGCCATGTTCCTGATCAAGTGCAGGGACAAACCATGTGCGTCTGATGATGAAAATAACTGTGGGCCTCATTTATGAGAAGTGTTGCATCGCTGCGGTAAAACAGCGATGCAACACTTTTCAGTGCGCCCTCCTTGCGACTTCATGAATGCGCCGTATTTACTCCATGTCACAAGGATTGATAGATACGTCGGGAATCCGGACGTATCTGTCGGCGTTCCGGACGTATCGGTCCGCGCAAAAATGGCGCATTGCTGGAGTGTGTCTGGAAACCCACAACTCCAGCAATGTGTAATTTCACATGGTGCAAGCCCCATGTGAAAAGGCCTGCGTCACCCCTTACGTCTGCTTCAAGCAGGCGTAAGGATTTGACTCAGTGAGGCCGTAGAAGTAAGGCAGTAAAATCTCAGATTTCACTGCGATACTTCTACAAGCCTTTTCTGCACAAGAACGCCCACTCTGCATACATTATACCTGTCGCAGGTATAATGTAGCACAGGGGTTTACAAAGTGACGCTTCTGCCTATATGTGTCACTTTGTAAATATGGCGCAGTGTGGCGCAGTTTTTACGCCGCCGCATTACAAAAAGTGATGCAACAGCGGCGAAAGGGCCTCATAAATAAGGCCCCAAGTCTGTCTTCAATGTCATTTTTTAACTTGGTGCGAGAGCGCGTGACTAGATCGCGCAGCCCAGAAACATGGAGCAGAGATTCACCTGCCTACCTGTGTTCCATGCAGATGCTGCCCTGACTCTCTACGGGTCTCTAAAGACCCTCGCAAAGCTAAGTTAAATTGCAGGCTGCACTCACCTTCATGAAGGCCTAGAGATTTTTCTCACAAACCGGGGGTGCATGTTGGCTCTGGAGAGATATGGATACGGTGATTCCTGCTGAACTGCTGTGGTCTCTGCAGGGAAGTAAGCAGCCTTACACTGGAATGAGCCAGGGACTGCTGAAGTGTCACTGGGGAGTCCCTCAGAACCTCTATGCCCTACCAAATAGCACACCGAGGGCATGGGGCACATTAACTATACCCTGCTATATCCTGTCCATGAGAGCTAATGGTTTTTGTCCGACGCTGATTGTTTTGAAGAATAGGTGGGTGGTCGCATCCCATATCTCTTTGGAGTCCCTCTATGGTGTGATCAGACATACCTTAATGGCCTGGCCAAAGCATCCTTTCCCAAGCACCTCCCCATGGATCAGGTCTGAAGGGCGGAAGATCCTGTGCGTCTGGGACACGACCCTGAGGGACTCCGAGCGCCCGATGTCCTTGCGCTGAGAGATGGGGGATCCCACTGAGCTGGAACATGGAGATTTGTCAATGCTACAACTGCGCCTAGAAACAAGGCAAGGGAGACCGAAAAGTGGGTTATACAAAGCTGAAAGCAGTCCCTTTTAATTACTGTGCATAATTTTCAACCAGAGCCTGAGTGACAAGAGTAATTAGCTTTGATAAGCACCCAACCCAACCCAGATACAGATGGTGACTGGCATGAGCCGTAACCTCTAAGAACCCAGCTCTTGTATAGAGGTCCAAGCCATAGGAGCATTAAACTCATCTATGCGAGATGCTTGCTCACCAGATGCAGAATAATTAGAGCCATCGTTGCTGAGAAATGATCCAGCATTCAAGCTTTGAGGCCTGGAACTTCAGCATTTGAGAAGAACGTCATCATTCCCATCATCCAGATAGCTTGAGCTGAGTGAAGGCAGGCCTGAATCACTGGTGTCACCTTAGGCAAAGTGACCTTTTCTCAACCCCATTCTCTGGCAATGAGGACACATTTGCCGTCCCAACTATTCTAGTGATCTCCAGCCCTGCAGCGGGCGTCGCCCTCACATAAGCCAGAGGGGACCTTATTAAATCCAGAAATCAGGCGAGGGTGTTGTAAAATAGTGTCAGCAAGCAGCTTTCATTTACTGCTCTCCATGGCCACGGCCAGAGACCGCTCCCAATTCTGCCACTTTCTCCCAGAGTGTAAGCCTTCACGTCTTCAATGGTCTCTGTAAACAAATAACTTACTCTTCTCCCACTATTCTCACCAGATATTAACTCTTCATTTTTACCACCATCATTCTAGTCATTCTCCTCCACTTCTACCACTTTCCTCCAAGGGGCACACATCTTCCTTCGCCACTCACTTTACGTGGGCACACCACAAATGCCACTCTTCCCAGGGCACAGCACTATCACTTCTGTTACAAGTTACAGATTACATGTCTTACCCTCTCGCCTATTAATGTCTCTCTCTTCTGCCTCGACACAAACCCCTTAACTTCTGCTAGGTGCTTCTCTGTAGGAGTCCGTAGACCGCTCTCTCTTCTTGGGCTCATTCTTTCACTTCCACGCCTCTATTACCCAGCAGATGCCCTCTGAAGCTGCGAGGGCACATTGCCAACAACTGCCACGCTGGCAGAAGCGCAGTTGTGATCACTTCTCCACCCTCAAATGCCCACGGTGCTTTCTTCCTGTGGGATGTTCATATTCCTGTGTGAACTCCTGTAGTAGCCTGGTTTAGTAGGACACCCTTATCTTAGCATAGCCCTCTCGCTTATAAGCGTCCCTAGAATGAAATCTGCGTACATGATTGTCCTTTGGCGCATGGCTCCAGCTTCAACGCAGGGCGTCCGTGATGGTGACTTCAACGGGCTCCGCAGATCCGAGAGCGGGCTCATCTCCGAGACGTGCTCTCTCACGACCGCCTCATGGGGGTCGTGCTCAATCGTTAACTGCAGGAGGCGGCTGGTTTCCTGGATGAGAAGATCAATCTGTGGAGAACCAGAGAGAAGCAGGTCAGGGAAGGAGCGCGAGGATTGAAAGCGTTGGAAAAACAAGTTGAGAGCAGGATGCAGCACCAGAAAGAGAAAAATCAAAAAAGAAGAAGTACAAGTATCTGATATTGGAAAAAGAAGAGGAGACTATGATAACTTGGAGATCAAGGATGTACAGGGAGAGCAAAACTGAAAAGAAGAGAAGCGACTTCTAGAGGAAGGCAACAGGGGAAAACAAAGGCTTGTCGTCAGACCGAGGTACAAAGAGATTGTGGAGTTAGGTCAAGATAATAAAAAGTGTATCCATGCTAATTCTGTATTCATTTTTCCACACTTTTTCCTGTAAACAATCTTGAGCGATTCCTAGCATAGAGCACAAAGGGAACTCCAGGTCCCCACAAAGGACACAGAACATTAAAGAAGGAAGTTCATCTCTGCCATCCTTCACTGGCCACGGTGTTCAAACCTACTTCACTTCCAATGTACAAGGCCCAAACTATGCAGGAAGCGCCTGCCTAATTCTACAGATATTATAGGAAATAGGAGTAAATATCTGGAAGAGTGCAAATCTCCCCACTTTCTCAATGCAGAATCCAAATACACGCACTCAACACTCAGGATACGGAGTCAGAATCGACCAAATTCATGGCATTCTAACTGCCACACCTTCCAGTGTGAAACAAAAATACTACTTACATTCACCATATGCATATGCAAATTGACACAAATTCAAAGACACAGGTGTGAGCATCTCGCCAACTTTTAAAACATGGAAGTGCATCCCCTCTGCCCTACTTGACGGACAAGCAGTCCAAACCCCCCCATTTCCTGGATCAGTAGCCAGTTCTTCACCTTCTAAAACATACAAGTCCCATCTCCTCAAACACTCAGAATACGAACATCAACATGCACTAGATTCAGGAGCAAAAAACTGGAAAGACCAACAACCACCAGGGAATAACTTGTATCAACTTTGAGAACAAATCCAAACCTGCACAATCCACACCACACTATTAAGACATAGTCAGAATCTACTCCTTTTTAGGTTGAGCCTAGTGGCAGTGCGCTTGCGCTGCTCGCTCTGCGATGCATGCAGTAGTCGAGTATGCTGTGTAAGCCTCGCCCACTCTCCGCCCATACTTTTCATTGGCTGGTGTCATTGTCTTTGGCAAATGCTGGCTTCCGATTAATTATGAGGCTTGTTAGTCTCTCCTCGTTACCGGCTTGTCGCCATTTGTTACCGCCCATGACGACTGGACCTTTTACTTGGCTCCGTACACTGTCGGCTTTATCTAGGGGGTCAGCACTATTTTGTTTATGGGCACTTATGGGGACAAAGGCGGGTGCTATTTTATTGTATTTGTTTCCTGAGCGCAGCGCCTGCTTTAGGGACACTGCGCTCAGTTTATTTATATTTAACTTTTATGTTGAGCGCGGCGTCCACTTCTGGGACACCACGCTCTGTTTATTTAATTTTTATTTTTTTACTTTCATAATGAGCGCGGTGCCCGCTTCAGGAACACCGCGCTCCGTCTTTTTTTTTTTTAAACTTTAAAACTGAGCGCGGCGCTGCTTCAAGGACACTGCGCTCGGTTTCTTTCTTTTTTTTCTTCTTTTTTTTAACTTTAACACTGAGTGCGGCGCCCGCTTCAAAGACACCGCACTCAGTGTTAAAGTAAAAAAAAAAAAAAAGAAACCAAGACCGGTGTCCTTGAAGCGGCGCCGCGCTCAGTTTTAAACCTAAGTTAGCATTTGCAATGCAATAGGTCTCGCATTTACGCAAGTTTAAGCTATTGGCATTGTAAATGACAATGCCTTTTATTTATGTTTTAAAAAGCAAAAATAATAGGCATTGTCATTTACAATGCCAATAGCTTAAACTCACGTAAATGCGAGACCTATTGCATTGCAAATGCTTGTTTCAACCTACATCCAGGATATACAAACTCCCTTATCTTCCACAAAACACTAGCACAGTGCCCTTACTAGCCATTAATGGGCTTAAAAGGTAGCGAAAGGATGGGAAGAAACATTACCTCATCGAGAGGAACATTGCGTATAGGAGTGCCGTTTATCTCTAGAATCCGGTCCCCAATGTGGATGGAATTCTTCACATCAGGACTTATACGGTCAGTGTCAACTCTGCAGAAGAATAAGTACAGGTTAAAATATAATCAGAGCCATCATACACAAATCATAATACCCCATGCTGAATGGTACTAGCTGTGCTGAACGAAACAAGTACGGATACTTCCTAACACATAGCGTTAGTTGAAGGACTCACCAATCATTCATTAGCACTTTTTTTTAAAACAGCTGAAGAGCAGGAAGTCAACTGTATCCCTGCACTCTTTCTCTCTCTATCTAGGCTCATCAGGCGAGCAAAGCCCCTCTATGTTCCTTCAACTTAGTTGACATTGAGTCAGGACCACCAGAAGAGCTTAGTTACCCTACAAGATTGGTTTGGGCTGAGAACAGCAGCAGCACCATTCACCAAACGTTACCAGGGGGGTACATTTGTAGGCAGAGCTTCCCCTTGCTCTAAAGTTGGGGGAAGCGAGTGACCCCCTGTAGCCCTTTATTTAGGGTCTAGAGCAGGACAGAATCCATACCTGGTCCCTCTCACTGGGCTGTTACTTTATTTGCACTCACTCAGATGAGGCCGAAAGAGCACTTTGAAAGTCTGATGGTAGGGATCTGAATCCGATCACGACATCGGATATGAAACAAAGACTTTCCATAATTTAAAAATAAACTGTCTGCTTCACAACAAAAAATACTCCTTAATTCTACAACTACGTTATTTTTCCTAGCTCATTGCAATTTACAAAAATTCATGTTAAAAGTACACAAGGCCATTTCTCTCCTCTGACAACTTGTCCATTTCTGTGATGATGCACCACACAAGCCGACTTGTTGGTGTGGAACCTTTAACAAAGCATTCCAAAGTCTTTTAAACCACATTGAGCCTAAAAACGAAAGAGAAAGCCATTGAGAGCAGGAGCAGGGAGCATGTATGCTCGCCCTGCTAGCGGCTTTTATACTGTGGATGAGGAGGCTGGCTGGACTGGCAGAAATGGCTAGCAGGGTCTCCAATAATGTAGATTGAGTGGTTTGGGGTCGTTCTAACCAGAGGAACACAATGTGCCTCATCCATCAACCCCCCAATCTACCCCACTACTCTTGCCTACGGAGTGTCACGATGTGCCATTCAATCTCCAGTGTTACGTACATAATCAGCATTTTACATCAGATTTGCTAGTTTGATCTTAAGTGTCAATCGCAGGCAGACAAAACATAATATGCATCACTGTGAACAGACATCAACGTCAAGTCCTGAAACGCTCTACGGCAGAGGAATAGATGCTTGCAGCCGAACAGGTTGAAAATCAAAGTTATTCTCTTTCGTACTTCTGACTACATTCTTTATAAACAGCTAGCAGTGCCCCTTCATTACATTTTAGCAGTGAAATTAAGAACCTCTGAATTTAGTTGGTTATCAGGCTCTCCCATTAGGCATAGATTGGAGTACCAGTAAAGGCAGAATATCTTCAAAAGCATCTCCTATGAAAAATGCTCAGTTCGCTCCACAAATGGTGGCACCATCATGGCGGGAACATTGGTCCACCCAAAGATAAACTAAGAGTTTGCGTGTTGGGAAACCAGAGAAAATAATGAACAACCTTCAAGAAACCTAAATGCTGGATGAAGTTCATTAACGTCTTCAAAAAACACTGGACCACTACTCCATTCGCTAAGATTAAGATGAAATATATACTGCTAACATGGCTCTTCAGCATACACGCCAACATTTTAAATGTGGAGAGTGGGAGATTTGCAAAAACAAAATCGGGGGAATGTATTTTGCCCATTGACATTATTGAAGCAGAGGTCATTTTTAGGCAGGAGATAGAAAAATAAAGCCATTTTTACCTCAAAATCGGGATTCTTCTGCCTGAATCGGGTCTGTTGACAACAAGGCTTCGGTGTGTGTGCAGCCCAACAATTCTACTTTATCTCAATGTTATCCTAACTTTTGTTTTTTTTATGTTCAACTACTCTGTAGATTGCCCAGGTTTTGCTTCCCTAATCCCAGCTTAGTCTTCCTGCCTTTGTTTCAGGCGCCTAACGTTTACCACTCTGGCGGCCCGAGGGAGTATAACGAATGCCTGTTAAAACTAACAAGAGCAGATTCCTGGCACATTGTTACATCATTAACTTGCAAAAGTCAGGAGGAGAACAGTACCATGGTTTACTCCTCACACTATTGCAGCACTAGCAAAGTTTATCCTTTTTGAGAATTTTTCGTCCCCGGAATTTGACTGATGGGACAATGGCAACCACAGACAGGATATACTCACTCTCGGACTCTCACGGCACGCGAGTGCTCTGAGCCGCAACCAGGAGCGGTGCAGGTTGGATCAATGGAGACAGAGAGGCCTCGTTTTCCATCAGAAGAGGCTGGAATGGACACCAAGGTGACAGTGTGCGGCAACCGTGCTGCTGGGGACTCTGGAAGGATCTGCTCAATCACCGGCGTCACCACCATCTGGTAGTAACAGTGTCCACTGCAGAGGAATGGTCCAGCAACAGGAAAGAAAGAGCAAAAGAGGTGGACAAGAGGGTGCCAAGGGAAGAAATGAAGGAAGAATGAGAATATAGGAGAGCAGAGGCACAGGAAAAGGAGGGTTAGGCAGGAGGCACACCATAAAGGGAGGTAAAATAAAATAAAAGCGAACAGTAGAAGAAAATATAGATTGTATCATGATTGCCCAAAAAGAGTGGAAAGGAGGAGAGTGAAACAAAGTGGGTATTAAGATGAAGAAGCGGATTATGAAAGAAATTACATATAGAGCAAGTGGAATCCAGGAGATCGTGGATGACGAGAAAGATGTGGAAAGAGGTTTTGGAAAAAACAAAATATAACAATGCACGAGGCAGATGGGAGAAAATTGAAACCAAAGAATATGAATAATAGTGATAACGAAGAAGAGAAGGCAGAGAGCAATAAAGGAATGAGACCGCATGGAGGGAAGTAAAGAAAAAGAGAATTAACAAAAAGGAAAGATGAGTGATGTTAAGGAAGAATCGAGCGATTGAGGGAGAGAGAGAAAGGTAGAGAGAAAGAGAGCATAAACCATTAGAAATGTACTGAGTCTACTCCCTAAAAACTATGAAGATGAGAATGAGACTCAGGGGCAGAGTCCCTGCTTCCCTTTGACCTGGCAAAGGAGAAGACTATCACAGAAACATTTATGCTTTTCTCCAGTTCTCGTCATACTGCCGCTTACAGCGCCCAGAAGCGGCTGACTTTCTCAATCGGCTACATAAGATAATCAGTCGGATGGGACCTGGAATGTTCCCAACATTAACCAATCGCAAATCATCAAACACCTTTAGACCATCGAGACAGCTTTCAAATCACCCACGTAAATGCCCACAACCATCCCCCACACAAAAACAAACATTCCTGACCCACTCAAAGACCTGGTTTGCTGTAAGACACATTTGGTCTAAACAAGACCAACCAGGTAGAGCCAGGCCGTCACCAGCAGTAGGCGACTGAGAACCCTAAAAATAACAAACGTTTCCCCTGTGCTGGGAGAGGCGAGGTCACAACTCCTTAGACCAGCCCTGGTTTCATCCACATGTCCCCACTGACACACAACCCCTCTGTCCACCAGGAACAGTTTTAGGATTTTGGGGGCAGAAAGGGAATGTGCGAGGCCCCTCTAAATTGCATACGTGACACATTCAGGGCAACAGACACTGCTTTGTGCAGACCCCTCCTGGGCTGCAGCTCCTCCTCTCAGCCACCTACAGGCACCTCTTTTACAGCTCATGTAGGGCTGAGGTGTGAGAATTGCTTGTAGGCTGAGGGTTAAAACTGTGGGGGAGCGAACTGCTGGACAATGGGCGTCCCACGGTGCCTCCGAATAGGCAGCCGGGCAGGAGGCCTGACAAACCTGCAAAATGTGTTTCCTTGCAACTGGGAAAAGAGGATGTGTACCCCTGTAGGCCGCAGCACACCATCACTGCGAGGCCCAGGGGAGGTGGGCCCCTCCCATGGGCCCAATTACAAAGACACCTTTCTTTCAATAAGATCAGCAAGGGGCACAAGAGGACCAGTGTGCCGCTGTAACCTGGCTGTATGGCACTGGTCCGGGTCCCATGCTGGTGGGCTGTGTGCGAAGCCCTGGGCAGCTGCCCACACTGCCCATGCCTAGCGCTGGCCCAGCTGCCCACCTCTGATGCTCCTCCCCCGAGGCCTCCCTTTCAAACACCCACTTCCGGTAGGCAAGGACAGATTGGAGCTCAAATGGCGACTAACTTACCAGTACAGTTTTGACCTCTCCACCAGCGCATAGGTGTCACCGTCGCCAATGAAGACTCGACAATTGAGACAGCTGAAGCATTCTGGGTGGTACTTGTGCTCCCCGGCAACCTGAGGGGAGAGATATGGGATTAGTAAATTAGAATGTGCTTCAGAGGAGAAACTCTGAATGTCGTTCAGAGCCTGAAGACCCTATAAAAATCATCATCTCGTGAGATGAGAAACTCAGGAGGTGTGAGAAGAGCAGAGTTTTAATAAATAACTATAGAGCTAACAATTCACAGAATCAGTCAACAGGAGTCGACATGTTACGGGTGTGAGAAGCTTTCATGTTCTTACACTTCCTATGTAACTATAGAATTTGTTGGTAAAAACTTATCTTCTGGGCAGCTGTCAACTGCTGAAAGAAGAGGAAATCTAAAACACAGCGCGTTTCCTTCGAAGCCTTAGTCGTGTACAATTAAAGTAACCACACCCAGACACGGCCCACGGCTCTAAAAATGAGGCTGTCCTATTTATTTTATTAAAACATATTCCCTCCAAAGTTTAAATCTCTCACATAATGAATGATTGATATTTTGTTAATAGGTCTGGTCAAAGCATTCGATTTCTAAAGTTGCAGCAAAGAAACTGAAAACAGATGAAATACATTATATTGTCAACATTTGCATTGCTCATCTCTTTCTTTAGCACAGTCTCTTAGCGCTGTGGACTGTTTGGGATGAGCCTATCTAATCAATTGTGGGGTCTCCATGTAGAGTGAAATCAGATTCATTAGATGATGCTTTGTTTTGGTCTATCAATCAACATTATGTGCCCACCGTTGTTGAAAGTCGAACTGGGTTCATTGTTTGTAAGCCCTTTATATTAAATACTAGCAGGCACATGCATCAAGGTAGGAATTTGCGAGTCCTTAATTGCGATTATTAAGGAATCGCAATTAAGGACTCGCAAAACCCTATGCATGTAGGAATAGCTATAAAAATAGCGATTCCTACACATCCCTTATTTGCGACTCGCAAATTGCGAGTCGCAAATAAGGAATGGCTTCCCATTCATTCATTCGTATGGGCCTACAGGCCCATAGGAATGAATGGGAAATTGCATGCGCAATTTGCGAGTACCAATAGGTACTCGCAAATTGCGAATTCAATTTCAAGGTTGCAAGGGTGTCAAAAGTACACCCTGTTGCACTCCTGAAATTGATCTGTGCACATATGTTGCGCACACACATGTCCCAAGGGCATGTATGTGTGTAACCTACAACTTTGAAAAATGCACTTTAGTGCATTTTTCAAAGTTTCCGCTATTTATCATCTGGTATGATTTCGCGGTAAATAACGGGCCCAAATAGCGAAATCGCTATTTTAAAAGGCATCTTGCATTGCATTTAAGGAATCGCAATTTGCGATTCCTTAAATGCAATCGCAATTTAAGAAATCACAAAAAATTGCATTTTTTTAAATTGCGAGCGGCAAGTTGTTTCATGCATCGCAAAAGCTAATTTTGCGATCGCAAACGGCCGATTTTTGCGATTCGCACCGTTTGCGATCGCAAAAAGCTTTGATGCATGTGCCTGTAGATTTTTTACAAAAAAAAACTTGCTGTTACCAAAACCAGTAAGGTTAAACCCTAGGTTCGCGAAGGCTTTGAAATAGAAAATGCTGAGATTCCGTAAGACTTGGATCAGCTACTTTTTAGGTCAACATGTCCTATTGTCCATATAGAATGTTAGTACTACAGCTTTTATCATATAACACAAAAACTTCACAGAGAGGCATCGATGGGGCCAAGGACTGATCATGGGATTTTAAGATGTGATGGAACGAAAGCATGAACTGGGAAAGTTCATAGAGGGGCATCACATAGGCTGACAAGAGTCAGAGAAGGTGACAAGAGGCATTAAATGGTTGGTCACATTTGTAATCTGAAGATGGAACAATAGGTAGATGAAGGAACAGGGACAGAATGTGGCATATCTTACGGCTAGAGAACAGATCACAAATTTCGAGGATGTGATTCAAGACATTGCATGGGTGACAGAGTTGCAGGACACATTTCGGGTGCTTGCTTTCTATTCGCATGTGAGGTCAAAAGTGAGCACGTACCATGCTGCTGGAATAGAGGGTGCTGAATTCACAGCATTTCATTCAGGTCATACGGAAGGAAATTAGCTAATTAGGTTTGTTGTTGCTGTCTTTTGTTAAAGTGTGGCTGAAAACTGTCTTTTCAAAAATGAAAGAGGAAAATGTGTTTATCAGTTGTGCAACTGTAATGATTCGAATAGTTAAAATAGTAAATGTTTCCCAAATATCTCCACACTTGTATACTCGTATATTTGAGGCTTCATACTTCGCGATATAAACATCTTATATTCGGAACATTCCAGAAGAGAAATCAATTGTAAAGCACAGTGGAATTTTACGATCCATGGGTGGTATGTGCAGACATTTAAATGAATTATTTTTCTTTTTGAATGAGGGAACAATCCTCCAAAAAGGTTTCGTTTTCAGGCATCCCTCATAACTTTATTCCTTTCCTTCCTGTAAAAACCGTTTCATGCGACTAATATGATAGGAAGTCCGTATTAACACATAAAAGTCATATTGTTTGTGTAGATGAGTCGTGAGCCTTGCAAATGACTACATTCAAAACTAATTACATGTGACAACATTTTCAACCATGCAATTTGTCAAACGGGGTATGAAAATCATGCAGCGATTTTGAGTGCTGTAGGTCGGGTCACTGAAAAATAATGTTTCTTGTAGTTAAATTTGTATTTTACTGCACAGTGCTGAGTAGGTCTACAGCTGTGTAGGTATGGAAGATTAAGAATACATACAACAGCTGCTTCTGGCACTATAACATTTCAAGTCAGACTGTTTTATTGTAATTTCTCCTTGCAGTTATTTAGTACCACCTTCACAGGGCAATAAAACAAAGAATGAATGATATACTTCTGAAAATACAACCGGGCAGTGCTGTTGATTCTTGTAACAGAACCATACCAGCCCAGAATAGAAAAACTCTGAGGCAGCTACATCAAAATACATTGAAAACCTTAATATATTTCAAAAACATTTTGAAGGTTGAAAAGCCTGGAGGGCCTGGTTTCGAGGCCAACAAAGATGGCGGTGTTTTAATCTCTGTGCGGATTGTTGGGCATGAAGGCGAATGTTTACAGATGATGTAGATGGTGGTTCCACAAAGCGAATGTACAAAAGGGCAACAGTGATTGGACTTTTGGTCGATATTGTTGGCAATGCCAATTTAGCTTGTCCTGTTTCACTAGGTAAAGTGAGTGTAGGTGCCCGAGGCACTACAATGTGATACATGTCCTGGTTGTCCTTGAATCAGAATATCACTAAAGCGCGATGACTCGGTGAGTGATCAGCACACACCAATTCTCCATGATTTCTGGATAAGGAAATCTCACCCTCATATTGTGGCATGCGTCATCATCGGCAACCGTATTGTGTATAGATAGGGAGGACCTGCGAGGAGTCCTCTCTTGGCCTCTCACTCTCCATTTGTGATACCCGGGGCTTGAAAGATACCCGCACATTTTCATGGATCCGCTCAATTATTTTTTATTAACAGATAGTACTTTTTCTGCTTCTTTGAAACAGAGGCAGCCATTTAGTTTTTCTGCGAAATACGAAACATGTTGTATTTCTGTCTCACACTTGTCTCTTCAAATGATTCCCTCTATTTATTTTGGCTGTAAAAATCTGGGCATAATTATGAAATCAAACATTTCAGCCTTTATGTTTGGCTTTCTTGACTATAGGACGATGATAATGTATTTAAACTCTGACATTATTAAAATGACTACTGTCTGTAAAGTGGCCACTGATAATGTATTCTTCATATTAGGGTCACTCCTACGGAGACAAATACAGGCCAATGCCAATAAGTACATCTTTGCTTGTTACTGCATATTGACTTTCTACAACCTACAGCACTCTTTTACGGCCTCCCAGCTCATGCTGTTATCCAATGTACTTTATCTAAAAGGGCCTTTGGGTTTCTTTTATGGGAGATGTATGTCTCACTGCTTTTGCTTTAGCAATTTCAGTTTTCTAGTTATGGCTCATCATATCAATTATGTTCAAGCTGCAATATCAGTTTGCTTTAACTCTGCACAGGTTCAACAATCAATGGTCAAAAGAAGAAATCTCAAGCAATAAAGTAAAATATCTTCTCTCTTGTCTCGACCTGTCCGGCTTTCTTTATTAAATATGCAGCTTATAATGCAGTGCAAGGAAATGCCTGTTTTTGCATGATCACCCCCAAAGTTTTTGACTGATGCGGCTGGTTTTTTTACACTGTGCATTGAGTCCTGCCCAACAGGCCTCAGTGCTCCGACCCTTAAAAGTGTGTGTGTGTGATTGGCTCACCCACAACTGGCATAAGTTATCTTACCAAGAGGTACCCAGGCCCTGTAAGTTAAAGTGTCCCTCGTGGACTGCAGCACTTATTGTGCCACCACAAGTGTGACAAAGCAAAGCACGACTCCCGGCCTGCCATTGCTGGCTGGCAGAGTATGTTTGTGAACTGCTAACTCGTCTCTGACATATAAACTAATGACTAAGTCCAGACCTTCTTTTCAACATATTTATATAAGTCACCCCTAAGGCAGGACTATCACGCCTTAAGCAGGGTGCTGCATGCAAAAAGTGGGGCATGTGTTTTCACATGTCCTAACACTATATAACCAAACTCCAGTTGTTTTTGCTGCAGAAAGATTCATAGTCCCATTGGCAAGTACAGGTTAGACGCTGACACGGATTACTAAAGTTGATACTTCAAGGTATCAAAAGAATCATTACATTAAACCTGACTTGATGCCCAAGTAGAAATTATTGTAACTTTTAAGTAAAAGGCAACTTTAGAAAGTTGCCACTCTGTTGCACAAGTTTTCCAGTGACCGTTTACAGTTACTGGCCATGAGACAGCCTTTTGCCCTCCTATGGGGGGGGGGAAGGGAGGTGTGAACGACACTCGGGAAGGAACACAAAGGGCCTGCCATGTTATCTCTTCCTGGTAGGAAGGCCAAATGGGGTGTGAACCCAAAAGGTGAGCTTCATAGGGTAAACCGCCTTTGAAGCACAAATGGTGGACACACGAATGGGGATGCTCTTTTGTTATGGTAGACAGGTTGGCATCAAGGGCAGAGTGGTGGAAACAGTTTCCAAACCAGATTTCCCATGGGTGTATAGCACTTATGTAGCAACACCTCTAGGTTGAGCTACCGAGCTCACAATGAAAGAGGGGCTCTGACCTCTTGAAGTGGGCAGAATATTGCATTCTAGGACAGCTAGATGCCACACTTGACACGGAGTTGTCATCAAGCGGGAGGGGACCTGGTAGTCCATTGGCTAGTAGCCATCGCATCCCCCGAGGGCAAGTTCCAGGTATAAAAGTCGCACCCCTGGAACCTCGATCACGTCTGTACTGGAAAGAGGACTGAAGAAGGACTACCCTGTTGTTTCCTTGACTCGGCAAAGAGAGGCTGCACCAAAGACTGGACTGCACCTGCTGATCCTTTGGTTATCAAAGAGAAGACTGTGCCTGTGGTGCCCTGCTCCAGGAAAGGTTGTCACCAAGGCCCAAACAGAAGGAGTGACTCCAAGAGCCAGTTGGCTGACTTACTGTTACAGCTACAGGGCTACAAGTACTGAAGAAGCCGTCCTTGGCAAGTCAGTAATCACAATCGCTTGATCGCCACTGACCACCGTAGCACAGCCTGGTAGACTGGCTGTCAATGCTCAAAAGTTGCACCCGAGCTGGCTGGACTAGGAAGCTTTATCGGAGTGCAGTTTAGTTGCCCAAGACGGACACTAACCTCAGTTAAAGGGAAAAGCTGGTTTTGCTGTAAACGGAGACCAGTATACCAGTGGCAACTGGTTTTTGGCTGGACTTCAACTTGACTTCGAGGGATATTGAGCTCTGTGGCCAAAGTTGCCCCATCATGTTTGTGGACTGGGGAAGGCCCCAGGAAGACCCCGTCACTTGGGAATGGACAGGAGACTGCTTTGACTGCAAGGTAACTGTCCTGCCAAGCCCCATTATCCCTTCTGACTTGCTCCCTGCCGGAGTTGGTCGGCCAAAGTGGGACGCAGAAGTCGCAAACAAGTTTCCAAAACTTTCCAAAACCTTTCCAAATAACTGCTAACTGCAGTAGTTGACAATGTTTGTTTGCGATTTGAATGAAAAACAGTGATTTATTATTTGCTTGATAATCTATATCCCTTAAAGCCTCTGGTGGCTTTTGCTCATTTTGGTTTCTAAAAATTCAAAAAAATAAGAGCCATTTTCATAAATTGGTTTCGGGTTTTCTTTGTGTTGTGTTTCTTTCTTGTTCAACTCTTTTTCTACTTCTAAATGCTTTACACTAGTTTCTTTTACAAAGTCTGACTGCTCGCAGCCACAGCTACCCAGGGTTGAGCTAAGATTTCGCGAACGAACCTGACTGCACCCAACATGGGTTTGAGAGCATATTACATGGTGAGGTCTGACAACCACAGCATATAATAAACCACTTTCCTCACATGCAGGCATGTCTAAAGTTAAACCGAAAGGCTCAAACACTCCTAAACTTGTGACATTATCATTCCATGCTTCTAACAAAGGTGTTAAAAAAGAGCTTTCGGTAAACACTTTCTCAGCTTAAAAAAGGCCCAGCATCAGCAGTTAAATCATCTTCTACATTAATATAAATAGTTTTTTTTTTGTAGAGGAAATCAGAATTTTGGGTTCATTCAAGAAAGAAACTAACAAAGAGCTACAAAGTGCAGATGACAAGTGGTCTAGAAGAGAAAAACAAGGGCCTGAAGTGGAGAAGAGAATCAGCGGGAAAGAGTATGTTGCACATTAGGTATCTAAAATGGAGTTGGAAACAGCAGAATTAAAAAGTCATGCTGAAGACTTAGAAAACATATACTTGAGAATCTATGGTATTCCAGAGGTAACTGAAGTGGACCACTTGGCATTTTTGATGAAAATGTTTTCTCCAGAATCTTGGAAATGATTGCACAGTCTCAAATAAATATTCTGAGAACTTACTGGCTTTGCAAAGTAAACAAATTTGCAGAAACAATACTGAAGCTAGCGGTGCCATTAACTTTTCTTGGAATATATAGACCTTATCAGAGTGATTTTTTTAAAATATAATTTTCATTGCATTTTCAAAATAATAACATATACAACCAAAACTGAAGAAGCAAATCAACTGATCTAGAAATACATTTGTTATTTCTCAGCATGCTCTTGGTTCAAAATCTGTGTTATAGGACTTAAACCCCGAGATAGCTTTGTCTACATGATCATATCGTTCTCATCATTGTCCACTGTATTTTTTATTCACTTTATTGGTTGTTGAGGTCACCCTATCCATTGAGATGATTACCTTTGATCATATGCTTCTCATTTTTTGTCTCTTTGCACCTCTCTTTTTCGTGGTATCATGTTAGTAATTTGTTGGTTGGAGTAACAGAGCAGTTATCTTTATTTTACTTTCCTGCAGTAAAATGGTTTGGTTAAAAGTTTGGAAGGTCAAGGGCGTTGGCATTCCTTTTAAGAAGCATGAGAGTTTTATCTCACTCTCCCAGATTAAAGGAAAATGTAGCTCTGCTCTAAGAGTCTCAAATACAGAAGCCAGTGCCAGGATGTGGGGGTACGCAATTTATGACCTGAAAAAAACTGCATAATGCTTAAAAAGTGGAACAATCTTATGACCAAATATATGCTATAGAAAAGAGAAATCACATTAGATCATGGAATACATCTGAGGCACTTTTTAGTGGATTCACTATTAGACCAAGTGTGCAAATGGGTATAAGAGGTACAGGGTATGCTAGTGATGGCAAAGTCGCAGTAATCAAAAGCCTGCCATGGTGAAAGGTATGACAGCAATGATAGAAATGCCAGTGACATGTAAAAGATGTGCAAAATGTGCGACACATAGAAAACATGATAATGAGAAAGTGTTCTGGTGACAGAATCCGTGCCAGTCATGGAAGAAGCCCCAAATGTAGAAAATGTGCAGAGGGTGTGAGAAGTGCCAAAGACAGAAAGTGAGCGAAAGATCGAGGGTGCCCCAACATGGACAAAGAACAGGACAACCTACCATCTTGGGGACCCATGCAGGAGCATCTTCCACTCAGGTCAACTACAATGAAGCACACACAATGCACAAATGTCCCTCATATGTCTCACATGAGGCAAGTGAAGTTACTCCACTACATAGGGAATTGACAGAACTTCACAGGGAAGAGCTGGCAGGCAGTTTCTCCACCAGAGTGCAGGTGATAAGGCATGACTGATGCTGCAAGTCATCTCATAGGTTGGTAAGAGAGGGGCAGTAGCCACCTCCATCTTTGTTTGGGTTACACTTAGAGTGCACCTCCGTTTGAACTGAGCAAGTTTCCGCTGTCGCACACCTCCTGTTGAATGGTGAAGCACCTACAGTGGACTTACAGACTGCCAAGTCTGCTAGTGGAAAACAGGAATAATAAATGGTCAGGCAGGGCGACACAGCTTTTCCAAATCGTGCACAAGATTCTTGTCCCAACAGCATATCACAACCGTAGAGCATGTGATCAGGAGAGGTCATGAAATGAGTGCAGTGTTAGTCACCGGAAGGGGGCATGTGTCGTAACAAGAGCATGTGATGGACAAGACAGAGATGGTGTATCACCCGAAGAGTGTGCACCCCAACCTAAAGCAAGGTTGAGGCACCAACTTTCAAGAAAAAGCTTATTAGATCACAGGGAGGTGCTGCGGTGGCAGTATATTTAGTTTTGGATGCTGAAAGCCCTTGCGGCCTTCCTGATCACAGTGACAGGTTATTTCACCAGAGCTGGCTGTTTAACTCACAGAAGGCATAATACCAGGAGAGGGTGGACCAGCCAAGACTTTACCCTTAGTATCATCTGTGGTCATCACGGTTTTCCTGCTGTTATATGATCAGTCTTGTCACACTGCGAGGGTCCTATTATGGCAGCAGTTTAGTTACTGCCCCTCGACTTGTGAACAGGGTACCTATACGTGTGTATAAAGCCATGCAACTGTATCGAAGGAAATTCACTTAGGAAATAAAGAATAAAGCCAAAACATTGACTAACACGGCGAACCCGAAAGTACAGTTGGGCGTTTGGCCAGGCCTCCCCCAGTCTCTTTGTTTCACAAGTCCATGGAAATTACCGGCTGCCGGGCCATGTGGGGAAATTCTGCTTTTGCGAAGTACAGTCACCCTGCCCTTAACCAGTCTTGGGTTCACAGCCTCGAATCTCCCTCCAATGAGTCAGCCATAGCACCAGCACAGCCCTCCACCCACGAGCTTAAAGAGACAGCCTCCTCTCACTGGTTTCAGCCCAAGCTTCTCCATAGAGTAGCTCATGAGCTCCTGGTAGCTCTCATGCTACCTATAAGTAGCTTCCCTGTGTGCAGCGTGACTACTAAATTCAAAGCTTTTGCTTGGCTGAATTAATATAAGTATACAAAAATTTAAAAGTGTGTATTTGAGACAAAATGTATGTATTTTTAGAACTCTTAAGCGGATGTTTAGAGAAAAAATGATTGTATTTCCAAAATATATTTAAAGCTGATATTTGAGGGATAAATCATTTGGTGCTGTGGAGACTTACTACCATTACCACCTTGGTGCCAGGGCCATTGCAGGTATAACCTTTATTAAATTCCCATGTGAAGGCATTTCAAACTCACAAATCCTTTTTTCTGTTACTGCTGTAAACCCTCTGTGATGCACGGAGGTGATCACTGGTGCTAATCTTGCACAGGGTGGAGACTAAAGTAATCTTGTCTGTGGTCTCTATCACAACACTGCAAAACTAATAATGTTAGCAAGCTCCGGATGATTTTCATTGAACAGAAGTAGCTCCTATTAAAGAAAAGGTTGGAGACCCTTGTTCCAGACAGTGGAGCGGCATCTGAGATGTGTGCTGGTGCGGCTTCAAGCACCCGTCTGAGGCGCAGGCCTGAGGAAACGCCGGTCCCAGAGACAGAGAGTTGTCCCCTTACCTCATGGACCGCACAGACTACAGTAAGGAGACCAGGGACGCCACGTGTACCCTGATGGGAGTCTGAAACCCCTGGACCACACTTCAGGAAAGTATGAGAGTTACCAACATTTTAGAACCATAAATTCGCAATATTCACAGGCTTCTACTACTAGCAGTCTAACAAACCCTTCATCCGCATATGTCCAAAAGGTGCAAATCCTGAAAAATTATCTGCAAACACCTCTCAAACATTTAAATAAATGCTGGGACCATATATATGAATTCGAGCCAAGCTCATCACAGGAAGCGTGAATTTAGTACCAAAGATCAGTTAGGGCTTCAAAAGCGCCTGATGCAAAAATTTACTTACAAACAGATGTAATGATAACTCAAGGCCCCAGATAAGATTTTGAAGGGGGAGTATTTGAACCACCTCTTTAGAAAGTTGAGGGAATAAAAAAGTATTATTGGGAGAGTAGGTCTATCATGTGTGGAAGATCCTCCATAAACCTGTTAACGTACAAATAAAATGGCACCCCCATGGCAGGCCACTGATCCCTCTGTGCCATGTAACATTAATCCAGCAAGTAGTGACATCTTAAAGCTGGCATCTGTCTCTTGAGCTTGCTAACTTAATTGACACTATTCATCATCTGTGCCCAATATGAGCATTTATGCTGTGCCAGTGAAAATAAATGAGGCCAGTTACACCTGTGATGTAGCTCAAGAATACTAATAAACATCCCATTAAGAATTTCTTGCCACAATTCAAAGTACGATACGATATGTTCTCCAATGTGTTCTGTCGGGTAAGGCAATTGCTTTGCGAAACCTGAAAATGTATCCAAAAATATACCACAGATCAATCTTTGAACTGAACTGTTCAGTAACCAATACATGAAATATAAAACGTGTGAGGTCCATGTTAGACCAATATTTGACTCTCCTGTTGTACAATGAATGAACAATGAATGTAAGACAACACAACACACTAATATTAATCAGTTTTGTATATTCAATATCATTTTTTTGGCTGATAAGTATGATTTCCTTCATATATGGCTGTCATGGATACAAAACACATAAAACGTGACTTAGTGAAAAGAGTGACAAAGTGCAACAGTGTTTTGTACAGTACAATACAACAATTAAACAAAATCTATACAGATGTCCGTCCTTTTTTTATAATCAAATGGTTCAACATAAACCCTCTAGAGACATTAGTTTCAAGTTCAGGATGGTTTGACAAGGACATTAACTACTAAAAGTATCATCGACGTTTCGATCCACGGCGTATGTGTTAATGAGTACACATCACGGCGGGTCTTCCTCAGGACTGGTGCGAGTTTCGGGGACAGTCAAGTGGAATTCAAATCATGGGACCCCCTCCACACCGGGATAGAGTCCACCCAAAGGCGTCAATCACAAAACAAATCTTCTCATGCCACCCAATTCATGATTCGCTAGGTGCGAGGGGAAAACCATTGTTTGATCCTCCAATGTAAAATCCCAAAGTGTTGATAACTGGGCAAAATCCTAGCCCACTTATATATATTTGGATCTTCAGAGTTAATTTCCGAAAAATCTTCATGCAGTAAATTCAAAGTACAGCAATAACAGACTTGAGAAAACAAGGCCTACTGTCACAGAATGCATGCTGCAATGACTTGTCAAAGGAAACCATATTACTAATAGTCACAAGGATTATCCTGTGTGATTTTACCGCAATGCATGGGTTTAAAGCATTGTTGCCTGGTTGTGGTTAAATACTTTTATTTAGAACTACTACATAGGACAAAACAGCATGGAATAAACAATATTTACTGATGCACAGAGCGTGATATTTAATTTATCCCCACTGTTGAGGGAGGGGAGCATCATGATCCACTCCAGGCATCTTCTCCTGTGAATCACCGCCCACCCCACACTCAACAGTGGTAATCATGAGCATATTCCATTCTCTTTATATACTCACATACTATTTATGCCATGCCAGAGAAAATAACTGTGGCAAAATAAAGCATGTTATTTGAAACAAGTATACTCATAAATGTATAGTCAATTACTAGAGTGCAAAGGTCAAATCCAATCAGATTGTCATAGTACAACTAAAATAACTTCAGAAAACAATGTGTAATGCCTCACAAATTCCATTCTACAACAACTGGACTGAAGAAACTAATTGGGCGGCACTCACAGGGCCCAGTTACTGTGATTTTGACCTTATTTCAAGGATTTAACACCTCTGTGTTCGGGTGATGGTCAAAAATCTTTCTTTTTAACTACGGTACATTAATAAACAGCTGCAATAAACCATATTCACAAATGTGATCAGTGTTGTGTGCTGTATGTCAGCATTGTTGAGGGAGGGAAGGGGCATATGTGCTGCATTTGGCCTGAAATCTGCTTAAAATATGATATTCTTGTGATCATAGTGTGATGCGGGACATCTGCTAAAAACAGCAGATGTCTGTCCGCCTTATTAAGAGTGCATTTAATGTTTGTCCACTTTAAGTAGGGCAGATGGAACCTCCACCTCTTGTGGGTGGATGTCCTATATCAGCCAATCTCAAATTCAGGTGCAGCCAGGGGTAGCACAGAAATATCTCATTAAAACAGCCTTTCCCACACTAGGCATCTGTCACTAACTGCGTCCTACCACCAGAAGGGGAGAAGGAAGAGGCAGAGCGATGGACACAAACATGACAGAAAGAACATCTGAGAGGGAAAGAGGGGTGGACAGGAAGGGACTGGAAAGAGTGGGACACACGACAGAGAGACAGAAAGATACAGACAAATTGAGAGATGCAGGGGAAAGGTGTGTGAGAAAAGAATAATGGAAATGAAGAGCGCTCAAGAGTGAGATGGAGGGTTGGAGTGAGTGAGACAGAAAGAGAGGAATATACTGATGGGACATGTGTAAGAAAAAGAGAATGAAATACAGAAAGAGGTAAGAGAACGATAAGCGAAAGTCAGGAAAGAGAACAGGAAAAATCTAAGAGAAACAAGAAGGGATTAGAAAGCCAGAGGCAGAGAGCTGGAAGCAGACCTACAGGAAGAGTGGGGAAATGGACCTCATGTAGAAAGGACAAAGGTTTATGGACCCTGGTAATTCTCAGAGCCAGCAGCACCTGGTTGTGTCTTTCTCTTGTATGGAATGTGACTGACTGACTGACATGCTCTGTCACAGCCCACCTGTCTGTCTCGTTTTCACAGAGTACTCCCATCTGTCTGCCGCTCTTACAGCGTCGCCCTACTATTCCCTGTAAATACTTACATTTCTTGCCTATATCCCCAATATAATAAATATATGTTTCAGCGTTAATCTTGTGTGTGCCTTCACCAGATGCAATCACACAATTGGTAAAACGAATCCATACTACTGTGTTTTTTGTTAAATCATGATAACAATACTGCGCTCATTTTTCTAAGAACTGCACTGTCACCCTCAGTTAGTGCTTAATTTGTAAATGAATAATTAATAAACGTATGAACAGGCCTTAAAGTGTTTGTTAAGAGCCTGGCACGACGCTGCTGAAAGCTGGGGCTGCCGGATATCAAAGATGCCTGGTTTCTTTGCACCTCAGGCTTCTTTCTCCCACCACTCCACACATCCTGCCTTATCTCTCTGCTACATACTCTTTTTCTACTGCTGCTTTCTTTGTCACATTGTTCTTATCGTTCTTTTCCTCATTTCTTCTTTCTCTCTGTGGGTATCTGGGTTAAAGATTGAAGAAAAAATACGTTCACGGAAAAAGTATTGGCAAAGCCAGTAGGCCTCATCTGTGACAATGGGGCGCATACTAGTTATTAGCTTTGCCAATGCTTGTCTGCTTTGCCATAGTTTATGGAAGTAACCTTTGAAAGACAGTCACCCATCCGGATGGATGTGTGCAGATGCACAGCATCCATTTTTCAATGATTTGGGTTTTACTCTATCACAAAAACAACTCCAAGATGACTTCGTTGCCTCCTTATGCAGGCACATGGATTGAAAGATGCCGCCGTGCACACTCATACATGGGTGGCCATCTTTTTTGTTATACTTCATTATAAATTTACTGTTACAGAATGGCCGATAGCCAATTTTGAACAGTAAGCGGATATGTACGGCATATGATGCTGTGCACAAAAAACAGAGGCAGGAGAAGACTAGATGAACCGTGCGGAGGAGGGCAGTGTAAAGCGAGGGATCCTCGATCAGGGAGGGACGGGAAGGCAGCAGTAAGTAGAGAGAGGAAGAGAGGCGGGAGAGAAAATTATTTCCTCATGCACTGTAATGGAGGGACTCCACCAGAGGTGGGAGGACAGACATAGCTGACCGAATGAGCTGAGAGAGGCAATCGCTTGCGGTCTGATCTAAGATGTTAAACAATGCAATGGTACCCAGGAAACAAAAGCAACAAAGAGGCGCTCAGCAGTGAGTATGGGGAATTATAGGTCACATCTGTCTATGCGTGGTGCTCCAAGGAAAAAGGGTTGGTTACCATACAACCCTATAAAGTCCACCAAAGGCGGACAAACAGGTAAGCAGGCAGATCCGAGCACTCAAGTTTAGAAATTAATCTCAAGTCCAAAATTGATAGATCACAGTCCACTTTAATCCATTTCCTTTGTTCGGGTCAAAGGGGTTTCATCCAAAGTCCTCTTTTCAGTCTAATGAAATCTTTTACAGCCAGTATACATTCCAGACAGACAACGGTAGTACAGCCAACACGTGTTTCGTCGTTAGGTAGGTAACACCTCGACTTCTTCAGGGCTGATTCGTAAATGGGTTAATATTTCTCCAATTATCAAGGATCAGGAAAAGGGCACAACCATGCCAGCAACAAACAATAGCACAACGTAACTGTACAAACAAAATAACCGTTCGACAAAATTATCGCAGCAAGGAGAGTACTCAGTGTGTGTAAGGTAGCGTGGCCCAGACACTGGCGAGCGAGGATGCACAGCATCTCATTCCTTCAAATTTCTTTCCTCGTTTTAGGGCAATGTACTTGTGGGTAGGAAACTATCGTACAAAAGAGCAACGTTTTTATGGAAAAATAGTCAGTTGCTACTTTTATAACAAAGTTGATGACGTGTGAGCCCAGACTACTGAGAGCATTAAGGATGTAAGAACATTTTGTTCAGAGAAAAGCATATTCCTGGAATGGATGAAGGAAAAGCTTCTGCTCTGTCTCCTTCACAATGATGGAGACTCTGCAGACTGGTACGAGAGGCAGAAGTGAGAGTGGGGCTGGTACCACAGGCACGAGAGGGACAGCGCCGCGACTGGCTGAGGTATCCATGACACTTGCAACACTCAAATTTCCAGAGAGGCCTGGAGAGATCTTCAGGGAAGTGAAGCACATGAAAGGGAAAACGAGGGACTCAATGAAGGGAAAAGATGGTACAAAGGTGGTTGGTTATGGTGACTTCTCCAATAGATGACTGAAAAGGGTCCATCATCCAACATCATATCAAGAAAATAGACATGGGCGGTATTCTATAGAGGATACTTATTTAGATATAAACCATCAGGGGAAGGCAGCAACGAGGGTACTGGACGGATGGGTACAGCAAAGGGCTTTCGCGTGACAGAAGGGAGCAAGTCACTTTGGGGGGACTCCAGATAAAGACGGTGGTGTGACAGGTGAGCTTGTCACGCCGAATGTCTTTCTTTGTGGGCCTGTGTTCTTAGTAAAGTTTTTCCTGCACATTGAGTGTCAGAACTAATATGGAACAAAGGGATCGCAGACTTTACGATCAAGGGTGCGAGCATGTGAGAGAACTAAATGGCAATAGGGATGTGGAAAAGAAGAACAGGTAAAATCAAAGGAATAGGAGCTTGGTGATGGCTCTCAAAGGGATCAGCAGCTGTGACCTGCTGTGAAAGGCACCAGCGATGAAGGGAAGATCAGTGGCTCATGGGACGGACTGTTATTTTGCCACAGCATTGGGAAGGAAATGCAGAGCAGGCATGTCCTTAAGATGTTGAGGAAGCATTGGACTATGAGGGGACAGCTCAGATGAAACCTAGCACCAAAGTAGGATGGACACAGTTTTAGGATGAGCTGAAAAGAGTTGATGGGTCTGGCATGAAGTTGTCCGATAGGTTCAATCGCGCATCTGTTATGCTTTTAGCAAGGCAGAGAGGGCAGTGTGGCTGCCATCTGCGTTCAGTCGAAACATATGGACCGCTGTTGCCAAAGGAAAGGATGTGGAAGTGTGGATTGTTGCCACACCATCAGAAAGTGGTCCAGGGTCCTTGCTCAGTCTAGCTCCTTTCACTATTTCTTCTGTTTCTCTGAAGGAAGTACACATGTTAGAATTGTTGGCAGAAGATGGGCTCGTCTCTTATCCAGTGCTAATGGGACTGAAGACCATGGCATAGTCGTGATACGTCCAAGGAGAAAACAATCTGGTCCAAGTACAGGGTAAGAGGATGTTGTTGGCTCTAGGAGGCAATGGACCCAACTATTGCTGCTTAGAGTTTGGAAGGCTGTGAAGAAATTGGTATTCAAATAAGTCAGTTGGGTGTCTCATCTGCCCATCTCTTCAATAGCCTGCCTTATTTAAAGGTCAGAGAAAGAACGCTTCCTCGATGGAGAGCCACGGCTTGTTCCACTTTCAGAAAACATGCTATGCTGACCCGTTGCTGGTGGGTATGGTGCCAAAGTGCCCACTCTCATTTGAGCATCCCCTCAGATGCCATGAAAGCCGGCATCTTTCTTGTTGGGGACCATCATGCAAAACATGCTGGTTCTAGACCGAAAAACCCCAGATGTTCCCCCCAAATGTCTGTGTTTGGGGAGGTTACTTATATAATTTCTGAATAGAGGGATGGGCACTGCCTGCTTTGTGGAGGTGGGAAAGGCCATTAAGAGCCTAGTATAGTGGGCTGATTCATCTAAGGGTGCGTGAGGAGTAGTGTAGACATGCATTAATTTCACACTTATGTATTAGTGTGTGAGGGAAGAAGGCAGAGAATGCGCTGTTGTGAGTCTGTCTTCGCCAGTAAAGGACTTCTATTAACTGCACTCAACAGAACACTTTAGACAGAACAGCTCACGTATATCCACCACAGACCTGCTGTGCCGCATACTTACTTGGTTGTTACAGAAGCCAGGGCTGTCATTTTATTTGGTAAGAGTACCAAGTCCAGAACCTCTTTGTAGCGATGGCCAATAAGTGTATTTCCAGGCTAACAGCTACACAAGCATTGGTAAAACTATCTTACCCTAACCTATCTACCGATATCACACACCCTAGAGCCCTCCAAACTATCAACAGGAGAGCCGATGGTCCTCTACAGAGCAAGAATCGATCAACATCACATCAAGCAAGTCGCATCAAACAATCCTATCTACCAAGGCAGCCTGAACACAGCATCACATGAACCGTCACACACCGGTTTGCGATGGTAACAGCAGTGACATAACGTTTCACAGGTCCATGAGTAGCGAGTAGTGGGTAGCTGAGCCAGTCTAGGTTTTTTTCTTTGCATTCTGGGACTTGCAGCTCTGATTTTATAATGGATGACGAGGGCCACACCTGCCAGTATTTATAGACAGGCATCTGGACTGGCTTTACTACTCACACAAGGGCCCGGGAAACTTGAGAGCTCTGTAAAATTGGACTGGCATGGACGGCACCCATGACCAGCAGTAGCGCTATGATGAGGCCATACCAGTGGCAGACTGTGCGCTATACAAATGGCAATAAAATAACACAACATAAATCATAAAGGCAAGTATGTAGGCGTCTTGCTACATTTTACAAGCGGAACAAGACAGAACAGACAGCATGCGGACAAACACCAACACGACAGAGCAGACAACGTAGAGGTAGTATAGGGCAGAAAAAAGAAGCAGCACAAAACAGCAGAGAGAAAGCACGAGGGGAATAAACAGCACAGCACGTGTGCAGAGAAGAGATGAGACAACTTAGGGTAGAGGGGAAACATCCAACGCCGTATAGAAGACAGAAACCAGAGTAAAAGACAGATACAGGAGATGGAGTGAATGAGGGCAGGCTACAAGGAACAAAGCAAAGTCGGCACGGGATAGGAGCGCGTCAACAAAGGAGAGACTTTAAATAGCAGTCTGAGTCGAGTGATAGGACAGAATGACTGAAATGAGTCAGACAAACAGGACAGAGATCTGTGCGCATCCCAAGAGAAACAGCACGGGATCGAGGCAACTGGACGTGACAAAGAAGAGAAACAACAAAATCTAGGCGCAATTACTGCCTGTGACAGAGAAAAGACACCACAGGACTGAGGGGGGAGCAAATATATGAGAAAACAAAAAAATCGGACAAAGATCTCGAACATTATTGCGGATAAAAACGGCATGTGACAGATGGGAGTCAGTAAACCACAACGGCTAGAAAACACAGCAGAAATGGTAGGTAGCACATAAAGTAAAGAACACGCTTTAGAGAACAGAGAAGAACACCACAGGACAGAGAATGACAATATGTGCCAGATCAGCACAGGAGAGAGGTGGGGCAGAAGAGAGGCAGCTGCATGGGAGGGATGGGGAAGCGGATAACGGAGAGCAAGGGGACCTGACCTGACATGGCGACGCACAGACCAGTACCTGCTGTGTGACCCGGTGTTTCTGGGCTCCAGGTGCCCAAACAAGACCTCCCCAGCTATGGTGCCACAAGCAGCGAGGCAGTCGGTGTGTGCACGCCTGCCTGTCCACAGAGAGGCCGCGACTGTGAACCCACTTCCTCGCAGCGCGCGACAACCTGTGCCCGGAGCTGGAAAGTGGAAACCACCTCGCCTTCTTCCCCAAGTGACGTCACTTCAGCTTCACTCTGAGCCGCACTCTCGCTGCCTCCCAGCCACCACCGGGCCTTTCCATCGTGGCCACACATCGACAATAAAGGTTCCCGTATGCCCACTTTCACTGGTAACCCGCCCACAGAAACCACCAGCTGCCAATCTTCGGCCGTACCACGGGCAGCAAAGGTCCCTGGCTGCCCACCTCTCCTGCATCAAAGTAAACAGAGCACTCCTAGGGCACCCTTCCCGCCCGCTTCTTGGGCCATGCGGCTCAGAGCTCGAATTTCCCTGCACCACAATAAGCATTGATGCCAATGTCCTGGCTTTCACTGTACCATAGAACACAGCCGTCCTACCCACCCCCTCCCATCCCAGACGCCCAAACATACCAGCTACAGACCTGGCCTTTCCTTTGAGCATTCAAAACCAAGCACAGGCCTTTGTCTGCGCCATAGTAAGCGCTGCTCACCTGCCCTGGCATTTCCTGTCATCATACGGAGTCCAGAGTTGGCCCTTGTCTACACCAGAGTGAGCCCAGCCATCACCCCCTCCCCCAGCCCTTCCTGCCTTTCCTTTGAACATATGGGCCCGGCCCTTTTCTACACCCTGCACCTGATGTCCTTCATTTCATAAGTCGCTGTCCCCAAACATCTTCCTTTCTCTGTACCATAGTGAGGACAGGTCCCCATCGTCTACCTTTCTTTTGAACATTCAGGACGTGTCCCCGGATTTCTGTGCACCATTGGGTGCAGAGGGCCCTTCCACTGCTCTTCCCTGTTCCAGGGTAAACACAATTTTTAACCTGTGTCCTTTCCCTGAGTAAAAGTGAGCAAACCGCAAGCAGCTGAAAAACTGCTCTATCCACTGAAATGTGGCACTAGTCTCCTTCCGTCCAACCATCTCTGGCTTTGAAACTCGGGTCTTCTCTAGAGCCGCATGTTGTTCATTACTCCAACATCTAGTGGTTGGGTCCAGAAGCGTTTTCCAAGTATACAAGTTAATGCTAGAGTCGGAGTTACCCAGCGCAGAGTCATATGTCTCCCTGTGACATCAGACTTAAGCCCACAATATCCCAAAAGGTGATCTCCATTTTAGGTTTTTTCATTATATTTGTATTTTCATTCCTCTCCATTTCTGCGATAGTGAGGGTCGCATATGAATCTAGAAAAGTCTCAAGCTTCTAAACAATTGTTACAAGCAAGTAAGTAGTTTCTTTGCAAACATGAATTCTCCTCTGGATTCACATGCTGTGCATAGATTTTGTAGCTGTATTTCCCCTTCCATCATGGAGGAGTTTGAAGGAAGGGTGTTACTAAATACATGTTTTAATATTGTTTGACCTACAACTACCTCTTATTGTGTCTTTATAACTATGCAGTAATGTTTAAGTGTTGACAACCATGAGGCCACAGTACATATGTCATTTAATGAGACATTTACAACAAAAAAGCTTTCTTGATGAATGTGCTTTTGGTTTGCTGATTAGTGTTTGGCTTGCCAATGTGTAAGTCAATTGTATTGTTTCTACAATCCATTAGTGATTGTCCCATGCACAACAGGCATACCTAAAGTGTGATAGGCATGCACTACCAAGAACTCATTAGGGATTTGAATATTTTTTCCAAATAATAGATAAACTACCCTACTAACATTTGAAGACCTAAAGAATGAAATGTTCTTTCAGCTGCGTTTGTAGGGATTTAGAAAAAAGCAGGACGCTGAATAGTTTGGTTCATGTGAAAGTTTGACACCACTCTCGAAACAAACTTTGGATGCAGTCTGATATACACCTTATTTTCCTATAGAGGCAAATATCTTTGTCTATTGATAGCCCTTGGAATTCACTTACTTTCCTTAATGACGTGATTTCAATTAGAAAGGAAGTTTCCAGCACAGGGAACTTTAAGTTTACATTATACTTAGGTTCCAAAGGTGTTTACACCAGTGTTGCCAATACCAGGTCTATAATCCACAGAGAGGTATCGTCGAACACAGAGGTTTATTCCTTCTTTTCTCGAAGATAGGACACAGGCTGTATCCTGCCTCATATTCCTTCCTCTCCAAGACCCCTCAAGTGGGGGGTTCCACAGGGCTCTGCTCTGAGTCCCACCCTCTTCAATGAATACCTGGAGCCTTTGGCGAGCCTAGTTGAATCCTGGGGCTTACGTGTGATTTCTTAGGCTGATGATACTCAGCTCCTTCTGTCGTTTCAGGAGAATTATGTGAAAACTCTTAACTCCTTTAAGCTATGTCTGAAATCAGTCGACTAGTGGATGAACAGTAATTGCATTAGGCTTCACTACGATAAAACGAAGATTCTTTTTTATGGCAATAAATGTTCGCCTGATACATGCAATTTGTGGCCTTCTGAGCTGGGGCCCCCTCCTCCTTCCTCTTCGACTGTAAGAAACCAGACTATCAAATTTGATTTGAATCTCTCCTTTGAACCCCAAGTCAAAGCAATGTCTGCTAGTTGTTTTGCAACATTCAAATCTTTAAGGAGAATGCTGCATTCGGTGCCAGAGGAAACACGCAAGATCAATGTTTATTCTCTGGTGACTTCTAAATTGGACTATGCAAATAGCCTTTATCTGGGCTTGCAGGTGTACCGGATTCAGCACCTTCAGATCGTTCAAAATGCAGCTGCTCGTCTGATCTTGAAGATATTTGCGCATCTATCAGTGACGCCTTATTTGCATCAGCTTCACAGCTGCCCGTAATTAAGCGGATTCAATTCAAGGCGTTAACCCTTGCCTATAGAGCATTTGAGAATAAAGGTCCCCTCTATTTAAGCAGAAGACTCAAGGCCTACTGTCAGACTAGAACCTTGATACCAAATAATCTAAGGCTACTGCTAACTCCTCGGATTCGTACGACTAGGAGAGGAGGGAGATCCTTTGTGTACCTTACTGCTAGGCTTTGGAACTCTCTTTCGCCTGATCTACGTTTAGCCCCTTCTGAAGCTACTTTTAGTAAAAATCTGAAGATGTTTCTTTTTTAATTTCTGTTGATAATCTCCTGTGCTTGGAGATTGACCTCTTGGGTTGCCCAATACTGGTCACATGCTGCGAGCGCCAGGACGCTTCTTCAGAAGCAGCTATGCGGTTTATAAACTTATTGTATTGTATTGCACAGTTCCATGAACTCGTTTTCTGGTACTTTCAACTGTCCTTGTTGTATATTTGTTTCTTGGAGGAATGACTCGTGGCTTTTTAGACATCTGATGCAATAACTGAATTTTATAACGTTCAATACCCATTAGTCCCGGATTCTGCCCCCTACTGGTGTCTACTGGTGTTACATGTATTTGGTGTGATGCAAAAGAGTAATTTGTAGGAGCTGGTGCCTCCTCTGTTTTGTTCTCTTGTCTTTGATGCAAAATGGTTGTCTACCCTATTTGTTTTGCTGCCACTGTGACTGGCCTTAGAAAGATGGAGGCATGATTGTTTCAGAGGAAATGTACTGAGGATAGTTATTGCCTTTGTAGTATTACAAGCTTTTTTCATTTGATCAAGATTCTGATCTTACTGCAGGACCAAATAAGTGCTCTCCAGTTAAAAGTGTCAAGAATATTTACCTGAACTACACTTCTGAAGCCTAAAATCCGGACCCGGGATTGTCTTTGTAGAACTTTTTTTATTGTTAATTGCCTCCTGGCTGTATAAGCTACATCTAAAGCAACTATTTGCTATTATTCTGCCGTCCGCCACTATGGTGTTTGCCTCTTTTTTGGTTTTGTTCTGGAAGAAGTTCCCATATCTCCCACTGTTGGTGAGAGCTTCAGTTGAGTTGGGAATTAGAATTTGTTATTTGCCAAAGTATGACAGAAACTGACTATCTTCCTACCCACTGGCTCCATCTCCACCTGGTCGTGTACTTAAGGAGTGGACTCTTTTCCTGGCTGTGCTGAGCCGACGATCAGAGTGTCAGGCTCCACATGTGTGCTAATGTGTTGTAGGTACTATGTGGAAGGTTTATTTATTTATTTTTATTCTGGGAGCTACTGCCCTAGAGGTAGCTGACATTTTAGAAGACTTGTCGACGTTGATGTAAAACTGCCAGGGAAAAGAGGATTTTTCATGACGTTGGTCTTAGTGTCTCCACTAAAAGGAGTGACTCTACTTGGACATCAAAGGCATACGGTGCTGTTTTCACTACATTGTTATACACAGTGATATCATCTGGCGGACACTGCTCTGTAGGATAAGATTCCACCTCCTCTAATGGAGACTCTATATCAATTTAATTCCATATCCCTTCCTCTTCCCCCTGAATGGCATACATAAAATGTTCCTCCTCTATTTCTGGAGTTTGAAGATACTGCTCCACTAATACCTGATTTGTTTATCCTCTTGTTGGCCCTCAACTCATTGTAAGAAGGATTTGTCTTTTTTCTTGCATTCATTTTTCAGAATCCTCCTTAGGTCATTTTATGCCAAATGGCTGTAGTAGTGTGAAATGGTATGCCAATGCCTCCTGGAAATATGTTTTTCTTTTTAACTACATTATCTATTATAGCTTCAATAGCTTTTTCGTTTTCCTTGACATCCAGAGTTCTAATCACCTGTTTTTCCTTCAAAGTAGGTGTCTTCGAAGCATCTTAAAACCTTAGCATATTTAGACTATTTTATTATGCCTGTCATATCTTTAGAGGTTGAAGACCTTGGTGTATGTCTGTCAAAGTCAACAGTTTGTCTCACTTTTGTTTATCTTTCAAGGTTGATAACCTCGGTGTTTCTTGTCCATCTTTCTAGGTTTATAGTCTTGGAGTCTCCCGTTTATATTTTGAGGACGGAATCTTCGAAGTCGATACCTTTGAGATGTCCTGTTTTTCCTTCGAGCACAACGACCTTTCTTTCCCCATTTGATCTCAATTGTCTACAGAAGTCGAATCAATACCTTTTGGCTTTTCCCTACCAATCTGGATCAGAATTCAACTGGTGCGGCTATTAACATCAAGGACTTTTCTTTTTGTAGTTTTCTCTGAATGTGAATATTTCTTCCACAAATATGTACTTCAGGTTTTATCAGATGTCTCTGCAGATCTCTTTGTTTGAGACACTGTGGGCTTGAATTCCTTAGTCTTAAGAGTAAAATCCTTTGAGGGACAGATTCCCATACCTTGACAGAAAAGGCATACATTTCCTCAAGTTCAGATTCTGGCTGCCTCAACATCTTCATTCTCTGAAGTTAATCCGATGTCTTCTGTAGTCGGCGTCAGTCTCCTTTGTATGGAGATCATGGATTCACTTGAATGTTCCATTTTAACCCAGTATTGCAAAATAATTTTGTCTCTATAAATTAAAGTCTTTGGTGTGAATAAAGAACATGCATAGCAGTCTTCAGACAAATGGTCTCAAAACAAGATATAACACGCATACTGGGCATTGATCTTTGAAAGGAAACGTTTGGTTGCAGTTCAACCAAAAGTTGAATAAACTGCTCATGGCGTAAAATGGTGCTCAGGTGATTCAGAATAACCAACTTCCCTGAAATAAATTTTCTGAAATAGTTAAAGACTCTGATAAAAACCTGTTTTTGTCAATGTTGAATCTGTCTTTTTCCGGGTTTTACTTGTTCATTCACGATGATAATTTGACATCTTTCTCTTCTTTTCGAGAGCTCATTCCTACACCTCCTAATCCACTGCTGTTAAAAAGAATCTAAAATGAAAGTCACAGCTTGGGGAATTGTGGGCTTGGAATTATCAGGTCCAGGGGCCGTATTACACATGGCTGCACCGGCGCTAGTTGTCGCTGTGCGCCAGAGTATGCGCCTGTTAGAAATGGGATTTCTGGTTGGCTAGGGTATGCACCAAAGCCAGGCAGAAACCACCACTCTAGTCAGGGCAAGGGAGTTACACACCGAAGATAACCCCTGCTCACCCCCTTGGTAGCTTGGCAGAGCAGTCAGGCTTATCCCAGAGGCAAGGTGTAAAGCGTTTGGCAACACACACACACACAGCAGCAACACACTAGGCACACCACAAAAGAAACTCCACACAAGGTTATATAAAAAATAGCCTTTGTATTACTTATAAAACACATTAGAATGCAATCACATATATACACTGTGCCACCTGGCACTAGGTATTACTTTACAGGGGATTATATACATGACAGGGCCAATCGGGCCACTGTCAGAACCTTTAGAACACACACATAGTAAAAATCACAACCAGTAACTACTGGTAATCATTACAGGTAGCATAAACGCATTATGCATAAACCCTCATCAGCAGTATACTAAAGAACTCACTTATAGCTGGGCACACATCTTATCATCATCATAGCACAGCAATCAGTATTTACTTGCCAGAGTGCACTTAGCACAACACATTAGGTATAAAACCTCACATTATGGCACATGTACTATAATAACATGATGCCCAGCAGTGTACCTTAAGCAAAAGCATTAGGCAGCAGTACTCAGCGTAGCACTTTATGCCAGTTCCATAGTCATCCGTGCACCTGAGTAATCACTGGCCACAGTCCACGTATCGTGAGCACCTCTAGCTCACCTTAGCCTCGTGCAGATATATATCCCCCTTAGCGTGGGGATCACAAAGTCTAATCAGGCACCCCCAAAGGAGCAGCCTCTTCCCCCCTTGTTAGGCGGTAACAGTGCTCCGGGCTCTAAGGCTACTGGGCCATCTGCCCAACTAATACCCTGAATGCACCGCCTCTGATCGGGGGCTCAAGGCTCCTTTTTCTAGGCGAGGAGCAGGGGTCTCCGTGAAGGCAGGGCCTCAAAAGCAGCTGGCCGTGACCGTGCGGTGCAACTGCAGGAGCCCACGAGACTCACCAATGCTGCAGCTCCTCACCGAACCTCGGGGCCACAAAGCGTCGACTCCCTCTCTTCACCGTTACACGGAGCACAGTCTCCGTCATTTGTGCCTTCTCCTTCCGGCAGGCTCAGTCAGTACGTGGGGCTCTCCTCGATACTACGGGAGCCCTGCCCACAAACAGGCGTCCTTCGCCTGACTTCATACTCCGGCTCTGGCTTCTGGGGGCGTGGCCAGGCAATGTTGCACCCTCCGGCAGGCCTCACTGGTTTCCCAGCAACGCTTCAGGATTCCCTCGCGCTGGCTTCGCTTAAGAGCGACCGCGCTTGACGAACACAAATTACCCTCGGGCTCTAAGGCTTCTCCAGGAGTGGGGGCTCGTCCAAAATTCCGCGGCAGGATTACCGCTCCCTGGGGACTCCAGGGAGCGCAATGCACCAAAGATTGGGGGCAGAAGCAGAGCACCCTCGCCAGGGCTTCCCCAAAGAAAAGGGGAGGCACACCCCCTGAATCCAGCGCTCCTTTAGCGCTAATCTTTGCAAGTCCTGCCGGACAGGACCACAAGCCTGAGAGATTACTGGGGCAGAAGACAGAGCCCAGGCAGGCCAGCACGCCAGGTCCCCCAGCAGGGGCAGTCCTCTCGGCCACCCAGCAGGTAGCCCCTGGCGGCGGTACCTCCTGGCAGTCCAGCAGCCTGCCGGCTACCAGTTCCAAGTAAGCACAACAGCAGCACAACTCATGGGGTCACAGCCCCAATACTTATACTGTACATGTCCTTTGTTCTACCCCCCTGCCCCCCTGGCACAGGCCTAAGCCCAGTCCAAACCAGTTCTGGGGGGCACTCAAACATTTGTTTACAGGGTACAAACACCCTCATTGTCAGTGTAGGCTCTGGCCCCAGACACACCATAGGGGGGTGGAGCCAGCATTGTGTAGTGCAGGCACAGTCCTATTCAGGCCCAGGTGCTACTCCTCCCACTACTCCAAATGCAGATCAGCCTATTCAGCCTAGCATTGACTCACCCAGCCCCTCTGGAGCCACTGCACCTCCCCAGCCCCTGTCACTCCAGAGCCAGACATGCAATGCACATCAGGCAGGCACAAAGACACATAGCACACAGAAATGTCCACTTCTAAAAGTGGCATTTCTAAAATAGTGATAATAAATCTGCGCACACTTTTACGCTGCATTTATTACCACTATTCCAAACATACCAAACTTGATCCCGCTACTCTCTCAGATCAGGAATTACCACTGAAACATTTATCAGTGAATCACCAATGCATTCCTATTAGAGGGCAGCCTCACAGTAGTGAGAAACCAAAATGGCTGTTTGTCACTACCAGGACATGTCACACAGTTAAGGCACATGTCCTACCTTTTACCTACAATGCACCCTGCCCATAGGGCTAGCTAGGGCCTCTCTTAGGGGTGACTGATATGTAGTAAAAGGGGAGTCATAGACGTGGCACCCATTTTATGTGCCAAGTCACAGCGGCAGTAAACTGCGCGCACAGGCCCTACGATGGCAGATGCCTGACACAGGTTTGAAAGGTTACTTGGGTGGGTGGCGCAAGCAGTGCTGCAAGCCCACCAGTAGCATTTAATTTACTGGCCCTGGGTACCTGAGATATCACTTTACAAGGGACTGATAGGTAAATTAAATTAGCCAAATAGGTGTAGACCAATCTTACCATAGAGAGCACATGCACTTTACACTGGACAGCAGTGATAAAGTGCCCAGAGTCCTAAAACCACCAACACCAGGTCAGAAAAATACTAGGAGGAAGGCAAAAAGTTCAGGGATGACCCTGCAAAAAGGGCCAAGTCCAATAGCGCCCGATCGCATTACAGAGAATCGGTTTGTAATGCGCCGTGATGTTGGCGCAGACTTTGAGCTCTGTGTTTATGTGCGTTTGCGTCCGTGCGCCTATTGTATTAGCTCACAGACGCAAAACACACAAACACAAACATACTCTGGTGAACAGCGACAACTAGCGCCAGCGCAGCCATGTGTAATACGGCCCCAGAAATTCCAGACTTGCTAATAGTTTCCAGCTAAGAGACACACAAGCCTCTATATCAGTGGTCTTCAAACTCTTTAATGCTGCGCCCCCCAGTAGGGAAAAATAAAAAATTATCGGGCCGCCCTCAGAATCTTTCACAATTATTCTATTAAATTGGCAATGTTTAAATATGTCTAGGCTTATTTAAACATTGCAGTTAAGTTATGTTACTGTTTTAAAAATGCAATCAAATACATGACTTCTAAACATACTATTCTGGTCAGGCAGGCATTACTAGCGTGTAAAAGTATCCTCAGTGTGATTATTAGACATGGGGGTGGGGGTTTTTAAGAATATTTTGAGTCCCTTCCCTTTTGATACATACTTCCAGCTAGGATATAAAAGACAAAAGATGTTAACATTGGCCCATTACAGAGCAGATTACTGCCGCACATTTTTTTGCACTTAAAACAAAGCAAGGTTATCAGCATAATGCTTCTTTTGGCCAGAGGCAGACGCCTGCCCCATGCGATCACTTGAGGCCCCACCCCCCCAGAGGGGCCCGCCCCCCAGTTTGAAGACCCCTGCTCTAGAGTGATTCAGGGGAGGGGCTACGGGCAGCTGTATTGCTCAGCCTCTACCCGACCGCTGCAACAGTCCGGTACGAGCAGACAATGCTCCCCTGGACAGGCACAAGCCGCCCTACACTAGTGCGTCACCATATCACCAGCCCCCCGCTGACACCTTATGCGTGCTCGGAGCAGACTAAAAACGTCAGCAGTAAAACGCACTGTAATGGACCCGCTATCGCTGGGTCTGTGTGTTTTTTTCCTGTCATTGGAGAAATGTCAAATTGCCAGGATTTGGTACGGGGATACAGGAGGAAACTGGATATTCCTGCCCCTCAGTAGCCTCCCCGCACTAAATTTCCCGATATTGTTAATGAAGCCCCTAGTGGCATAATAGGAGACTGAACCCCTAAGGGTTAGTCAGATTTCACCCCTCTGTGAACCAGCACTTACCTTGCTTCTCCACTTATAGAGAAGCCATGTAGGTTACCGTTCCCAGCCTTCCAGAATTCGGATGGCAGTACTGGGATATGATTGCCTTTACCATGTTACATGAAGACTATAGAAACCGCAAAATACCTTAGTGCCAACATGTTGACAAATAAACCCTCTTCAATGTACACAGTGCACCAACTGCTATAGATGACACCATAGAATTTCAAGGTCTTACACATTTTCCTACTTATAATTCTCCAAAGTTTGGCATTATCGTTCCACAGATTTTAAACAGATGGTCAAACTACAGACATGTGGCCCTGGTTAATCAGGTCTAATGCTTGCCCTTGCTTCAACCTTCAGGAAACTGGATGCTGCAAATTATTCTGTGGTGATAAGAACATACCAGATTATTTAAAAAAAAATCCAATGTGCTTGAAGTTAAATGCGATAGCAGTGTAGTAAACATGCAAGTGCAGTGAAGTATATGGGTCGATCTTCACTTCATAATTGTGTCCATTGAGAGATTGCGGGGCGACCACCTGTGTGCATGCGAAAACGATCAGTAACCTACACGAAAACTGAGTACATACCTTTTTTCAGAATATCTGTGTGGGAGATACTGACATACAATAAGTCTAAATAGGATTGATTTACATATGTATGGGTTATCCTAAAAATCCACTATGAACACAGCTTGCATGGACCACCGCTTGGACCCTCATGATGTACGGAAACAGAATTTTTTCAGCTTTTTTCTCTTCCTTAAGGCCTGTGCAGCCTTCAAGGAATTCCCCCACTATTGCCCCAAGAGGTTCCTTTTAATGCTGTCTGTTTCCCTCATGAACAGCGGCCCTCTGCTCGGAACTCTCCTGCCCAATGAGAGCCACTCGAGTCACACCGCCACTTCCCACAACTTATTTTAACTTCCCCTCTTTTTGTCTTAAGTGTTCTTGCTTCCGGTCATTCTACAGTAATGTGACATCATGAGTTGCACAACGCACACATAACGTCAGTTGTTTATATACAACACTGGTACACATTAGGCAAGTGAAAAAAGACAAGCATGTATGTGTGAAGGAGGGAGTCGCGCCTTCAGATTCACTCCCCATAGAGGTTGGAATCGATAGGATTCAGTGTTGGAAACCCTAATAAAAGTCACTGTTAAAAAGATTACATCTTAAGGCTTCATTATATTCAAAAACAAGCACTGGCACAGCCAACAGGTCTATGTAAGAGCTATTGGCTTTGCCAATCTGTTTTAGCAGTGCTGTACACCAGCGTGGCTGCTGTTCAGCATGGCTAAAAGTTAGTGGCATAAAGGAGGATGTCGTGGAGTGGATTGTTGTGGAGTAGAGTGGACTGTTATGAGTGGAGTGGCGCAGAGTGTTCTGGAGAGTCGTGCAGGGAGTAGAGTGTTGTAGACTGGAAGGGTGTAGAGTAGAGTGTCAGATTGGAGTTGAGTGGCACAGAGTGGAGTGGTGTAGAGGGTGTTGCGTAGAGTGGAGTAGAATGTTGTAGAGCGGAGTAGATTGTCAGAGTGGAGTAGCGCAGTACACTGGAATGGCATAGAGTGCAGTGGAGTGTTGTAGAGTGGAGTGCCATAGAGCAGGGGCGGTTTCTCTATTAGAGCGTGGGGGCGTTGCCCCGTTTAGTTGCCCCGGGGCCACATATTAAATGAATGATTTATTTCCTAGCCGCAGTGCTTTTATTTCAGCACGGACGAGTTAAGTGGCTTTCTGCATTAGTGAGGGCGGATGTGGGCAGGGCATAATTGACAGGTTCAGCTGGGCGTTGGGGTGAAGTGCACAGGTTAGGTTGGACAGGTCCCTTTCTGTGCCCAGCCCAACATGCGCACTTGAACCCTTTCCTACCTGCGTAATGTTAGGAGCCCGGGGGATTTCAGCCACAGCCCCCAGGTCTCCTACGCACCGCTGGGTTCGCCTGACCGAACCAACCACTGCGCTGCTCTCATGCTGGTTACTAACAAACAGCAAGGGAGCAGCGTCGAGATTGGCTCAGGAGACGCGCCTAAGAGTCTCTAGTCATTCGCAAGTGAGGAAGCCGGCCGGAAGGGCCGAGCTGCACAACAAAGCACGGAGGCAGTTCAGGGTTCTGAGAGAATATTCAGGTAAGAATTCGGTCGTCTCTTAAGGAAACAGGATAGTTTTTTTAATTGCATTATTTCTGAACTAATGCTGTCAATTGGCACGCACCATTATTGGAAGAAGTGTAAATATTATAATAATGACATTCAGTCTCTACTGGTTTCCCAATCCCTTGTTTTCTTCTTTGTGAGCCTTAATGTCTCAGCGCCACGAATCTCCGACATTTTTCATTTTAACTTCACTACTGTGCTTAACTTTGTATAGCACAGCGCAATGGAACATGGTCTATGCATGCAGTGCCGCCAATATTCAAATTCATTTATGTGTGACTTATGGGTGATGAATTGCCATGTCTTATGTGAAGTACATGAAAATTCAAACAACAAAACGCATACTTTGTCACACTTAAGCCGTAAATAAATCTGTCCTACATGTTCGTGGAGTTTTATGTGCTTGTGTTCCTGCTGCAATTAAAAGGACAAAGCAGTTCTCCAGGACCTATCATGAAGTTGAATAATTTCAGGGCTCATTCAACTTTGTTCTTTCAAGTTTAAGCACTTGTATTTTTGTGCTCTGCACACACACCCTTCTTCTCATGACCCATGATGCTCTAAACTCGCATCCAGCGGAAACACAGAGAAATTAATACTGGACTGCGGATGCACGCTGTTTTAGTATGCTGTTTAATTTTTAATTGGGAAGTATTTTAATTTTTTGTTTGCAACTTACATCCGCAGCTTCATTAAGGGCTCCTGCTGAACTGTCTCTGTTGTCATATATTGTGCGCTTCAAAACCGTTTTCAAAAGGTTAGCCACTAGTTGTGCACCTATTGCTCACACGACCATTTCATGTGAGGTTGGTTTGGTTTGAGTGTCAAGGACTATATTTATTTTGTCATACAGTAGCAAAGCATACATACGACTTTCCATGTTACATAACTAGCTGTAGAAGCATACATTTAATGAAAGCTAGCAGAACTTGAGCTGCTTTGCTTAGCTGCATGTCCATGTCATGAGCTACTTTTCGTACTGTGCACAGTCTACATAAATGTGTGCTTAGTAAGAGAAATGCATTTTTGTTTTATTTTCAACTATGAGCAACATAACTCCTTAATTTATATAGTGCCTCTCAACAAGTTTTGAAATGTTGACAAACAGAACTTTTATCACTGTTTTGCTGGTCGGACATGAGGTGCTAAACTGACTTATGGCTGTAACTTGTATGGTGAAGGGAACAGAGTTTATTGCAGCACTAAAGCACTGCACAAGAACACTGCTTACACAGAGCAGAGCCTTAAGCAGTAGGCGCTTTATTCATGTAAACTGCAAGCCCATGACAGTCCAAATCGATAGAGCCAGTGCACTTTCCGTCAGCACCGTCGGGCCCAGAATGGAAGAGTAGCATGCGCATCAAAGGAAAGGCTGGGATTTGTCCCAGTCCAGCCATGCACACTCACCTCGCAGCTGGATACCTGGGCCCATTTCTCGGATGTCAATTCCAGTTCTGGAGCACTCAGCCCATTGCACGCTTCATCCAGTTTTTTATGTGTTTAAAAGTTTCAAGAGTACACATTCATAATTGCTTAAACCCCTTCTTGTTTTCTCAAAATTGGTTTAAAATGTACCATTTGCAACTTATTTTTTACAAAGTTTTCTCAGGTGGAGAACCCCCCCCCCCCACTGGGTTGGGTCTCCCCACAACGTAATACTCATCCCCAACTTTTACGCCTCACCACTTTGAAATGCCACCAGCCACCACTGCCGTAGAGTAGAGTGGCATAGAGTGTCAGAGTGGAGTGGCTTTGTGCAGAGTGGAGTGGCGTAGAGGCTGTTGCGTTGAGTAGAGTGTAGTAGTGTCAGAGTGGAGTAGAGTTTAATGGAGCGGAGCGTCAGAGTGGAGTATCATGGAGTGCAGTGTCGTAGAGTGTAGTGTCGTAGAGTAGCCTAGTGAAGTGGCGTAAAGTACAGACGGCAGTGGCTTAGAGTGCATTGGTTTTGAGTTAAGTGGTGTAAAGCACATTGGCGTAGAGTGCAGTGATGTAGAGTGGCATACAGTGGAGTGCCGAAGCGCAGAGTGGAACAGAGTAGATTGTTTCAGAGTAGAATGAAGTTGCATAGAGTGGAGTAGTGCAGTGTAGAGTGCAGAGGTGTAGAATGGCATACACTGCAGTGGTGCACAGTAGATCAGTGACGTAGAGTGCAGTGGCATAGAGTGAAGTGATGCGGAGTAGAGTGGTGTACAGTGCATTGGCATAGAGTGGAGTAGAGTTGAGTGGTGCAGAGTAGAGCTGTGAAGAGTTCAGTGGCAGAGACTGGAGTCTTGCAGAGTACAGGACCATAGATTGCAGTGTAGCTGACGGACAGTGCAGTGGCATAGAGTGCATTGGTTTAGAGTAGAGTGGCGTAGAGTGCAGTGGTGTAGAGTACAAAGATGCAAAGCAGACTGGAGCCTCGTAGGGTGCAGTGGCTTAGTGTGCAGTGTTGCAGAGTAGAGTGGCACATAGTGGAGTGTCGGTTAGTGGAGTGTCGGTGAGTGGAGTGGTGTAGAATAGAGTGGATTTGCCTAGTCTGGATTGGCGTAGAGTTCAGTGTCGGAGAGTGCATTGTTGCAGAGTAGAGTGGCGTAGAGAGCGATGGCACAGAGTACAGTGGTGCAGAGTAGAACAGAGTGGTGTAGAGTGCAGTGACTTAGAGTACAATGGTGTAGAGTGGCGTAGAGTACAGTGCAGTAGAGTGTTGCAGAGTATAGCGGCATAGAGTGCAGTGGGGCAGAGTAAAGTATTGTAGAGTGAATTACCGTGGAGTGCAGAGGTGTAGAGTGCAGTGGTTAGAGTGAAGTGCAGGGGCATGGAGTGGTGCGGAGTACAGTCAAGTGGTCTAGACCTGAGTGATAAAAAAGTGCAGGGGTGCTAAGTACAGTAGAGTGGGGTACAGTGCACTGGCAAAGAGTAGAGTGGGGCAAAGTAGAGTAGAGAGGCGTAGAGTAGAGAGGCGTAGAGTGAAGTGGTGTAGAGTGGAGTGGTGCAGAGTAAAGTACAGTGATGCAGTGTGGAGTGGGGTAGTGTGGAGTTAAGTGGAGTCTGCATGGTGTGGTAGCATACTACCATTACAGATAATCTTCAATTGAAATGACCATTACATTTGAACGGAAGAAAGTTTTTACTGATAAAACTATACAGCGCATAAATGAGAATGTCATCACCTAGTGTAATAATTTGTTTTGATCCTATTAAAATATTTGTTTCCACCACACTTCAGATTTACCAAAAAATGTGCTTCATTTGTTCTTCTCCAATTCTGTAATATTCTGAAATATCTATTTACATTTTGTTGTGTGCTAGAAAAAAATATTTTCTATTCACAAAAGGCCACCCAAGTTAACTGTGGGAGAGCAACCGGAGAACCCTACCCAGGGCTACTTCACAGTTTCTATCTATTAGCTTTTTACCATGTGTCTCACAGCTTTTTGACACATACACAACAGTTGAAAGGATATCTTCACACACCTCCAGGTGTCACGCTTCATCCCTGGACAACCCCATGCTCTCCAAAACCCCAGTTTGATGGAGAGCGGGCCTGCACATTGGAGTCAAGGAGGCACTAAGCTCTTATGGAATTAGGGATCCACTAAACAGGTTAGAAACCAGTGTGGCAAACCGGTATTTATTTTACTTGGTGGAGTACTACTTGGTATTAAAATTGGGCGTGGAGTGTAGGGGAACGAGTGCCCCAACACCACTTAAGTGTTGACATGTTTCTGCCAAGGCAGCTAAGAGTCCACGGCATTTATCAGGACATGCACGAGATCCTATTAAAGTATACATCACTTCCATACACCTTTCATTCCAGAAAAAACAATACTTGCAACAGCCGCTGCTCTCAGATCCTCTGGTCAAGCTAAGGGTCCCCCGAGCCCCTAGTTCCCAACCTCAGATAGACTTTTGGAGTTTTGTGTTACAGTATGCTAGAAAAAAATAACATTGTACAGACTTCCCTCCAGCACATCCCCAGTAGCCAGCATGATTGTCACATAAATCCTCTCACTCATTCTGAAGTGAAAGAAGGAAAAAAAAACACCATAACCTCTTCGAAGACAAAGCCTGACATGTGACCTCAGTCTTTGAAAGCACAGCAAATGTGACAAGATAAGAACAAGCTTCAAAGGCCTGTTTACAAAAATCAAGCACTGCTGGAAGGATACCGTAAATAGGGCTCGGGCAAGAGAAGGGACAAACTCAAGTGCCGACAGCATTGTCCCCATCAATAGCAACATCCAGAGAAAAACCTCCAAAAAGACCTGCTGGTACACCAAAGAACTCAGAACAGCGAAACGAGACAGCAAAAAGCTGGAGAGGAGATTGAGCGCCAGGAAGGACACCTCCGACAGGGCAGCCTTCAAGACTCCCCCAACTTGTACCACCTTCTGCTGAGGGCAACAAAGACGACAGCACTAACCGCATGCATCGAAACCGGCACCAACAACACCAAGGTACTTTTCAACTTCGTTAGGAATCCTCCAACCCGGCTGCCAGCGAAAACAACATCACACCCTCACAGGAGCCGTGTGACAACCTCGCAAGTTTCTTCCACAACAAGATCGCAACCATATACAGAAACTTCGAACCCGAACCCACACCTAAGAACTTCCTCGACAGATACGCCACCACCGCAAACGACACGAACCACAGACTGACCACCTGGAACCTCCTCTCCACCGAGGACACCACCTCCACCATGAAATCCACACACTCAGGAGCTCTCAAACAAAGGACACCAAAGGATCGGGCAGGAACTCACCATCCTGCTCAAAACCTCTATCACCACCGCAACATTTACCAACACCTAGAAATACGCTGAAGTCAGACCACTACTCAACAAACCCTTCGCCAACCCCAGTAAACTCAAAATCTACTGGCCAATCTCCCTGCTACCCTTCCCAGCAAAGGTACTGGAAAAGATCATCAACAAGCAATTCATGACACACCTGGAGCACAACCAGCTACTCAATGCCTCTCAATCTAGCTTCCTCAGCAACCACAGCACCAAAACTGCCCTGATCGCAGCCACCGACGACATCTGAACTCTCCTCGACTGAGGAGCAACAGCCGCTCCAATCCTCCTCAACTTCTCGGCAGCCTTCAACACCGTATCCCAACACACGCTGAGCGAGAGACTCCACCACATTGGCATCTAAGGGGACGCGCTCAGATGGATCACCTCCTTCCTCACTGGAAGAACCCAGAGGATCCACCTCCCACAGTTCACCTCAAACCCATGGAGATCACCTGTGGTGTCCCCCAGGGCTTATCCCTCAGCCCCACGCTCTTCAACACATATATGACCCCGCTGGCCAACATCGTCCGATCCCACAGTCTCAACATACATTCCTATGCAGATGACACCCAACTCATCCTCCCAATCACCAACGACCCCACCACCACCAGAACCAATTTCCACAGATACATGACAAGTGTCACTGACTGGATGAAGAACAACTGCCTGCAGCTGTACACAGACAAGACAGAGGTACTGATCTTCAGCAACAGCAGCAGCACATGGAATGACTCCTGGTAGCCATCAGACCTAGGACCTGCACCCACTCCCTCTGACCACACCAGAAACCTCAGACTCATCAATAACAAGCTCACAATGAAATCACAGATCAATGCCATCTCCTCCACCTGCTTCCTCAATCCACACATGCTACGTAAGATCTTCAAGTGGCTACCCCTACACACGAGACGCACCGTGACACAGGCCCTCATCACCAGCTAATTGTACTACGGCAACGCCCTCTACGTAGGAATCGCCGTGCACCTCCTACAGAGACTTCAGACCATACAGAACGCCGGAGCCAGACTCATCCTCGGCCTTCCTCGACGAACACACATAACACCCCACCTCAGGCAAGTCCACTGGCTCCCCGTACAGTAGGGATACCAATTCAAGCTGCTGACCCACGTGAACACAACACTTTACAGAACAAAGGACCCGCCTACACTAACCACTGCCTGATCTTCCACTAACCTTCAAGAAGACTACTCTCTGCCTCCCTTTCACTTGCCCATACTCCCTGCATCTACCGAAGCAGAAGTGGAGGATGCGCCTTCTCTCACATCACAGCAAAGACCTGGAACAGCCTCCCCACGCAACTCCAGACCATCACCTCACTTCCGGAATTCCAAATGGCCCTCAAGACCTGGCTGTTCGAATAAGCTTCTGGGACTTGCAAGCACCTGGATACCGTATTGGGTGATTACCCGCGCTTTATAATGGACAGCCTTAAACAAATAAAGCCAGCAAATGGTAAGCAAACAAATGTGAGTTACAAAACACAAAGCCAATGGTAAGCAATGGGCAGAATGGATTCCCAGGGAAGCTTTCCCAAGATGTCGTTAGCTGCACTGTCTGGTAGGCTTCGACCTAACAAGTCCTTGTTTAAAGGAGACTCAGAATGCTCGGCATAACATTAAGATTAAATAGGGAATAAAACACACTACAAAGAAAATGTAGTTCTTACTGCAGGTTTTGGAACAGTCAGAAGCTTGGCATGCATCTCTGGTCAGATGAAAGAGCTCAACGACTTCTTTCATTCGGTGCAGTACGGCTGATTTGACACTCTCAGGTGGATTTAGTCTGCAACACCTGACCCTATGATGCTCTACTCGACATTGTACATACACAGGGCCCCTAACCTCCAAAGCTTTAGAGGTGATCATGGCCAACTTCAAGTAGATGCTGATGATCAAAGGTAACCGGCTCAGATTTGGCAAGAATTGTTTATATGTGCGAAACTAAAAGCTTGATTTTGCAAGCAAGCTGCTGCGTTTTCCTGTAGTTGGAACGGCCTACAACCATAATACCTTGTTTGTAGGATTTCTGCCCTAGTAAGTTAAGATTTGCTTATGTAATTGTAGTGACGTCATATTTTCCTCCAAGCTCCTCATAATAACATCTCTGAGGTATGTGAAGGACGTTATTGTAAACAAGAGCCAGATTATTATCAACAAAAACATCTATAATGATATTTGTTTCAAAAGGACTGTGAAGATGACAGTCACGGCTCATTTACATAATTGTAACAACACTGGAAACAGAACGATAGAGCTAAATATCAATGAGTTGTTCCTTGTCCACAGGCAGACCACCCACAAGAGCAGATGAAGTTGAATCATTACAAAGAGTTGCCTCATGCTTTTGGACAAGTGTGTAGTGAAGGAAATGCCTGAACAGGAGGCCAGGTCTGTGCAGGACCTTGAGACCACAGTCGCTAGAAGTGGTGTCCAGGACTCCTCAAGGTGTATCCAGAGAAAGAGGGGATACACATAGGACACAGTGTATAGGGAGGACAGGTTAGGTCAGAAGTGAACAGAACATCAGTCTTCTGCTCTCTCCAGACTAGAGTTGAAAGAGATGCAAGAGCCCTGTGCACCACCAGACTGGACTGGATGCCTCCAACCCCTATGAGAATAAAGGATAGGTTTCTTCATTTCCAACACCCCATGGTGGGAGGAGAGAGAATGGTGTATTCCATCTCCAGAGAGCGTATAAATAATGGGCCGCATCTATACCCAGATTAAGGTCAGAAAAGATTGCTGGTGCCTGCTTGCTTTCAGATATGGGTAACCGTAGATGACGGGCCTTAGCGACTTGCCTGTAATCAGATCAAGGTGGATGTGGTTGGGTGGGCTCTGCTGTCGCCAAACCCCGGAGAGAATATTCAATAGGCCTTCTCAGTGGGAGGAGACAGAGTTGCTTTGCACATCCCCATGGAGGAAGCAGATGGTCTCCGGGAGAGACTGGCTTACCATGACGAGGCCCTTGGTGATCTTCTCCGAGCAGCCATGGCACAGCTCTCCAAACCGCAGCCAGTAGTCTTTCTTGCAGTAAAGCTGTCCATCCTTCTCATAGTATCGATGGGACAGGGAAGCTCCGCATTCACAGCATCTGAAGAAGAGTGAGAAAGAGAAGTTAGCAACCATAGGAACAACCTGTACTGCAACTCTGAAAACAGAAGAGTCAGCCACCATAGCCATTACACTCATATCACCTGTGGGTGGAAAAAAAAAAGATCAACATATGAACTCCACATTTTTTTTAATTTTTGACAGAGTTTTATATAGCGCGAACTTGACTCGAAGATATCGGGTATCAGAGCACTTTACACGAGCACCAGTTGCATTACATGAGGACACATTCATTTTTGTTAGGCACGGGGAGATTAAGTGATTTGCCCAGAATCACAGGATGTTGCGCGTCCTTGCCGAGACTCAAACCGGGTTCCCCAGATTTGAGGTCGACCGCCCTTGCTGTTAGGCCAACTCCTCTCCCCATTCACTGAACCCATGGAAGGTAGAGAGCAATGAGCAACCCTAGATACTGCACACAGAGCCCCTAAAAAGTGGACAGCAGTGAGCAACCATAGCTCCTGCATGTGCAGCCCCTAAGAGGCAGAGAGCAATGAGCAACTATAGATACCACACTTGCAACACCCAAGGAAAGACAGCAGTAAGCAACCATGGACACCACCGTTACAGCACCTGAGAGGAGACAGCAGTAAGCAACCATGGATACCACTGTTACAGCACCTGAGAGAGACAGCAGTAAGCAACCATGGACACCACAGTTGCAACACCTGAGGGAAGACAGCAGTAAGCAACCATGGACACCACCGTTACAGCACCTGAGAGAGACAGCAGTAAGCAACCATGGACATCACCGTTACAGCACCTGAGATAGACAGCAGTAAGCAACCATGGACACCACAGTTGCAACACCTGAGGGGAGACAGCAGTAAGCAACCATGGACACCACCGTTACAGCACCTGAGAGGAGACAGCAGTAAGCAACCATGGACACCACCGTTACAGCACCTGAGAGAGACAGCAGTAAGCAACCATGGACACCACCATTACAGCACCTGAGAGAGACAGGAGTAAGCAACCATGGACACCACAGTTGCAACACCCGAGGGGAGACAGCAGTAAGCAGCCATGGACACCACAGTTGCAACACCTGAGGGGAGACAGCACTAAGCAACCATGGACACCACCGTTACAGCACCTGAGAGGAGACAGCAGTAAGCAACCATGGACACCACCGTTACAGCACCTGAGAGGAGACAGCAGTAAGCAACCATGGACACCACCGTTACAGCACCTGAGAGAGACAGCAGTAAGCAACCATGGACACCACCGTTACAGCACCTGAGAGAGACAGCAGCAAGCATGGACGCCACAGTTGCAGCACCTGAGAAGAGACAGCAGTAAGCAACCATTGACACAACACTTGCAGCACTCAATGGGGAGACAGAAGTGACCAACAATAGATACCACACTCACAGAACCTGGGGGAAGACAACAGTCAGCAACCACACTGTCAATACCTGAGGAGAGTCACCACAGAGAATGCAAGAAACCAACTGACCGCGAGAGAGTGGCTATATGTTTAGGATGCGTTGGGTGAACTCTCCCAGGCCCAAAATCCTAAGTTTTACAAACAGGGACATCTAAGTGGCTTCCTTGGAAGCCCACCAGGAGTAAATGGAGGTGCTTGGGAGGCATCAATCGCAAACACTTAAAGTTGGAATATAAAGTGCAACAATATGTATACAATATTGGTCTTTTTGGCCAAGTACAGAAACAATTTAAAAAGCTCGGAGAGGGAAAAATAAGCTCAACTTATTAGTGGAAGTGAATGGGAATCATTTAACATTAAAGCCCATGGTGCCCCATTAAAGTCTAAGGGGGTGTGCAAAAGATGTTTAAAGCATGACAAAGTCTCCTAACAAGCCTGTACATTAGAAGAGAGACCAAAGGCAGACCAGGTTCTGAACTGATGGGGGATACACTCATGAGAATGATTGCCTGGTTGGAAATGTTGACTTGCCACTTCTTTTTCTGGGGCTCAGTCTTCTCCAGCAGCGGTTGTCTTAAGGTGGTGTTCAGGGGGAGCTCATTCAGGGTGGGATGAGAATGAACTTCTGCGGACCTTCGGGCTCGCAATTCTGGAAACTGGAAAGATCACCAGCTCCCGTTGCCTAATGAGAGAGCCCTTGCATCACACTGATATAGTACCAGAAATTAGTGCAGCGCTCAGTTCTGCTAAACCCCATCAGACACAGTACTTCCAAATTGCCTTTGTGGTGCTGGGACGCTCCTATGTAGGCGCCCATTGAAAGGCCCTATAGCCTTCGCCTCTCCTCTCCTCTTGGTTGTTCCCCCCAGTTCAAGCTTTTCCAGATTATAATGCAGGAGGTCACAGCACACAACACAAAGCTGGAGAGCAGAACCCTCCAATGTTTCAAAGAGATCCAGATTTTATTTTCCATGACCTCGGCACAAAGTCTTCAGAATAAATCGCTATAGTAGCGAGGTAACACAGCTCAAAGATGGTAAAAGTCGGGATGGCACAGACCTGGCAAGGATGGACTGCGTGATGATGTCGAAACGATGGCATTATAAATCTTTAAAGGGTAATGGCTTTTATTGTTCCGATACTTTTTAACTACGTTGTGACATCACTCAAATTTACAGTAATTTGGTTGTGACACTGGAAATCTCACCAGTGATTTCCTATTTAGTAAAATTGGCTTCTGAGCTCCTTGTTGAGCATTAGCTCTTGTCCAGGTGGGGTTCGCTGATGTCAGGTTCAGAGGAAATTTATTTCAAGAGTCTGGGGATGTAGAAGGCCTTCTAAGAACAACCTTCTTCTGAGGATGCCGACACCAGGTTCCCGTGCAATGCTTCAATCAAATGTAAACTGCGGGGAGATAGACATGTCGGGGGAGGTGGGCTGCGAATTACGTTCTGGTTAATTTCAGCCTAAATGGGGCAGTGATGGGGGAAGATGTACAAGAGAAAGGCCCTCATCCAGAAATTGCTACTACAGAACCACAGCACTAACTAATACCCCGGGGAGGGCATGTTATGTCCTTAAAATGTATATTGCAACTGTAAGGAGCTTTTAGGCGCTAAGAAACCAGACAAATGGAAGCAACACTTCAGGTCACGAGAGAATGCTAATGGGTATCAAGACTTGGAACAGATAGGTGTTCAGGTTTTAAAAAAAATGCCAAATGATCTTATAGATTCGAGCTGAGGTCTTCTGGGGCTCGTGAAGCCTGGGATGAGATCTTTTGCTGTAGGTATTCTCAGATACCAAGAAGTGTGCAAAGGTGTTTATCATAGGTAACTGGGGAGTGTGTCTGCATGATGGGCCTGTAGCAGTCTAGATGAGAGATGGTGGGAGAACAAGCACAAATGTGGGGTGTCCATAAAACTAGATCACCCACCTCTCATCAGGAAAATATAGTCCGGATGGATAATCGAAGTAAGCTCACATTGGGGTGTGGTCCATCTATTTTCTCTTACTTAAGACAATTAGAGGAACCTCACTCATTGCTTGTTTTCTAGTCTATCTGAAAATACGAATGCACAGGTTTTGCCATCTAAACTAGCGTGAAGATTCAAGGTTATTTTGCATGAGTGGGTGCCAGGGTGGCAAGAAAGAGCCAGATTTGAGGGTGACCAAGTGATCTCCAGCCCAGCTGGAGAGAGACCACTCATCTGATCCTGAATTCAGCAGTGTATGAAGGAGACGCTGAGGGTCTCCAGCTCTTCATAATTCCTTGGTGCTACGAATGGACATACTGCCGGCTTTGGAACTTTGTACATCTCTGGGAACGATTCACTGGCATTGCTAAAACCCACTTAAACAAAGGCTGGTCTGATCTATTCTTGCATTGCTGCTCATATCTTACATTCACGTGCATCGCAGCGTCTTTGTGGAGTTCATCAAATATATTTTTCTCTTTGGAAAACTTACCTTCTTGTGGTACTTTTACACACAGAAGAGGGAGGGTTGGTAATATGTTGCACCTTTGACCCCCGGTAACCACTTATATTACTAATAAATTGGCGAATTTAAAGAAGCAAGCTATTCTTTTAATATAGGAAGATAAGAGGTTAGGTCTGGCAGCCTCACTGCTGCACACTACCCCGGAGACCTGGGTTCTGATTCAGGCTTGGCATTTGTCTGAAAGTTCTTTCAACTCTGGCTCAATCAGTTGATTTCCCAGGGCCTCAGATTTTAATTAAGAAAATGCAGACTTGTTCATTTTGAAAAAAGCAGACGTAATGCCCAAAATAACGCAGTGTCTACCACTATCCTGATTATCACCCACTCCACCTCATCACAACCACAGCAACCTTGCTCCAAGTACAGCATCCCAAGCTTCAGAAGCTTCTTCTGCGATAAAAAAACAAGCATTGGCTTTGCCAATAGGTCTCACCTATGCAAGAGCTATTGGCTTTGCCAATATGTTTTACTCATGTTGTACCCCAGCGGGCTGCTGTTCAACATGGCTAAAGGTTAGTGGGGTAAAGGAGAATGGTGTAGAGTCGAGTGTTGTAAAGTGCAGTACAGTGGAGTGTTATGGAGTGCCGTAGAGTAGAGTTGAGTGGCGTGAAGTGGAGTGTCATGGAGTGGCACAGAGTGAGTGGTGTATAGTGTTGTGTCGTGGAGGGAATAGAATGTTGTAGAGTGTAAGGGCGTAAAGTGGAGTAGAGTTTAGGGGTGTAGAGTGGAGTAGAGTGTTGTGGCATAGAGTGTAGAACAGAGTGGAGTGGCATAGAGGGTGCTGCATAGAGTGGAAAAGAGTGTTGTAGAGTGACATAGTTTGGAGTAGTGTAGGAGAATGCTACGGCATAAATTGGAGTAGAGTGTTGTGGAGTCAAGTGGTTTGGAGTGGCAAAGAGTGAAGTGGAGCAGAGTGGAGCAGTGTGCGGCAGAATAAAGTGGAGTAAAGTGGCAAGAATTGGCATAGAGGGAGTTGTGTAGAACGTTGTAGAGTGGAGTAGTGGTGTTGAGTGGCACAGAGTGGAGTAGAGTGTTGTGGAGTGGCATAGAAGGGAGTACAGTTTTATGGATTAGAGCGTCATAGAGTGTGGTGTTGTAGAGTGGAGTGTCAGAGTGTAGTAGAGTGGTGTAAAGTACAGTGGTGCAGAGTAGATTGGCGTAGAGTGCATTGGTTTTCAGTAAAGTAATGTAGACTGTATTGGCGTAGAGTGCAGTGACGCAGAGTAGAGTGGCGTAGAGTGCAGTGGTGTGGAGCAGAGTAGATTGCAGTGGAGTAGAGTACAATGGCGTAGAGTGGAGTGGTGCAGACTGGAGTGGAGTGGTGCAGCCTGGAGCAGAGTGGCATAGAGCGCAGTGGCATTTAGTGCAGTGGCATAGAGTACATTGTTTCAGAGTAGAGTGAAGTGATGTAGAGCACAATGGTGTACAGTGGTGTAGCATGAAGTGGCAGAGAGTGCAGTGACGTAGAGTGTTGCAGAGTAGAGTATAGTGGCGTTGAGTGCAGTGGAGCAGAGTAGTTGGCGTAGAGGGTAGTGGCGTAGAGTGCATTGCTTTTGAGTAAAGTAATGTGGAGTACATTGGAGTAGAGTGGTGTAGAATGGTGCAGCATAGAATGCAGTGGCATAGATTGCAGTGGCATAGCGTAGAGTAGTGCATGGTAGGGTGTAGTGGCATAAAGTAGTGGCGTAGACCACAGTGTTGCAGAGTAGAGTGGCATAGAGTGGAGTGATGTAGAGTGGAGTCGTGCAGACTGGGTAGGAGTGACCTAAACTGGAGTGGTATAGAGTGCAGTGGCGTAGAGTGCAGTGGTGCATGGCAGAGTGGGGTAAAGTGCACTTGCATCACGTGGAGTGGTGCAAAGTAGAGTAGAGAGGCGTAGAATGAAGTGGGATAGAGTGCAGTGGTGCCCAGTAGATTAGAATGACTCAGAATGAATTGGCATAGAGTGTAGTGGCGTAGAGTGCAGTGAAGTAGAGTGCATTGGTGTAGAGTGGTGCAGAGTACAGTTCAGTGGCATAGAGATGAGTGGCGTGAAGTGGAGTGTCATGGAGTGGCGTAGTGGTGTATAGTAGAGTGCCGTAGAGTGCAGTGGTGTACAGTAGAGTGGCAGTAGAGTGCATAGTGGTGGGCACAGAGTGGTGTAGAGTGGTGCATCGAAGAGTGCAGTGGCATAACGTGGAGTGGCACAGAGTGGAGTAGAGTGGCATAGAGTGCAGTGGTATAAGTGCAGTGGCGTAGAGTAGATTGTTTCAGAGTGAAGTGGCGTAGAGTGGAATGGTGAAGGGTAGAATGTAGTGGCATAGAGTGCAGTGCTGCAGAGTTGAGTGGCATAAAGTAGAGTGGCATAGAGGAGTTGAGCAGAGTGGAGTGGCCTAGACTGGAGTGGCGAAGAGTGCAGTGGCGAAGAGTGCAGTGGCGAAGAGTGCAGTGCCGAAGAGTGCAGTGGCAAAGAGGGCAGTGGCAAAGAGGGCAGTGGCGAAGAGGGCAGTGGCGAAGAGGGCAGTGGTGAAGAGGGCAGTGGTGAAGAGGGCAGTGGCGAAGAGGGCAGTGGTCGAAGAGGACAGTGGTGCATTGTAGCGTTGGGTAGAGTACACAGGGCATAGAGTAGAATGGTGCAGAGTAGAGAGGCGCAAAGTGGACTAGCATAGAGCATAGTGGCGTTGAGTGTAGTGATGTAGAATGCACTGGCAGAGTGCATTGACAGACTGCAGTAGAGTGGCATAGAGTGGTGCAGAGTAGATGGCAGTGGCGCAGAGTGGCGTAGAGTTCAGTGGCAGAAAGTGCAGTGTTGCAGAGTAGAGTGCAGTGGCGTAGAGAGTTGCAGTGTAGAGTATAGTAGCATTCAGTGGTGCAGAGTAGATTGGCATAGAGTGCATTGGCTTTGAGTAAAGTGGTGTAGAGTGCAGAGGCGTACAGTGCAGCGGCATAGAAAAGAGTGACAGAGTGGAGTGCCACAGGTTAGATTCCACTGACGTAGAGTGGAAATGCGCAGAGTGGAATAGAGTGGCGTAGAGTACAGTGACATAGAGTAGAGTGTCAGAGTTCAGTGGTGCAGAGTAGATTAGAGTGACTTAGAGTGGATTAGCGTAGAGTGCAGAAGTGTAGTGAGGAGGATCTAGAGTACAGTAGCGTACAATGCATTGGCATAGAGTGGCGGAGAGTGCAGTGTTGCAGAGTACAGTGGCGTAGAGTGAAGTGGTACAGAGTGGAGTGGAGTGGTGCAGTGTAGAGTGCAGTGGCATAGAGTGTAGTGGCGTAGAGTGCAGTGAAGTAGAGTGCATTGGCGAAGAGTGGTTGCAGAGTAGTGTATAGTGGCACAGAGTGCAGTGGTGCAGAGTAGATTGGCGTAGAATGCATTGGCGTAGAGTGCAGTGGTTAGAGTAAAGTGCAGTGGTGTATAGTAGAGTGGTGCAGAGTAGAGTGCTGTGGCACAGAGTGCTGTTGTACCAACTGCAATGGCTTAGAGTAGATTGTTTCAGAGCAGAGAGGAGTGGTGCACGGTAGAGTACAGTGGCGTAGAGTGCAGTGGTGTAAAGTAGATTAGAGAGGCGTACAGTGGAAAGGCATAAAGTGCACTAACAGAGCGGACAGGTACAGAGTAGAGTGCATTGGCGTAGAGTGCTGTGGCATACAGTGCAGGGTTGCAGAGTAGAGTGGAGTGGAGTGGTACAGAGTGGAGAGGTGTAGAATGCAGTGCTGCAGAGTAGTGTGGGGTAGAGTGTATTAGCATAGTGTAGAGTACAGAGGCGTAAAGTGAAGTGGCATAAGTGGAGTGGAGTAGAGTGACGCAGTGTGGAGTGGTGCAGAGTAGAGTGCAGTGGCACAGAGTTGTGTGGTGTGGAGTAGGGTAAAGTGGATTATGCATGGTGTGGTAGGGCACTTCTATTACAAACAACACATCTTCAATTGAAATGACCATTACATTTGCACAGACATACAGTTTTATTGATGAAAGTATACAGCACACAGACGATAATGTGTGGACATGTCATCACCTAGTCTATTGATTTGTTTTGATCGTCATCACCTAGTCTATTGATTTGTTTTGATCGTCATCACCTAGTCTATTGATCGTATTAAAATATTTTTTTCAGCACTTTTCAGAATTACCAAAACATTTACTTAATTTGTACTGTCCTAATCCTGATATATTCTGAAATATCTGACTGTTCATTTACTGACATTTAAATTTTGTTGTTTGCTAGAAAAAAAATAACATTGTACAGCCTTCCATCCAGTACAACCCCTGTAGCCAGCATGATTGTCACATAAATCCTCTCACTTTCAAGTCAGAGAAATAAAAGTAAACACCAGGCTCCCTGGAAGACAGACACTGAAATTTGATTCCTGACTTTGAACACACAGCAAATGTAATAAGATAAGAACAAGATACAGTAAATAAGGTTTGGGCAAGGGAAGGGACGAACTCAAACTGGACAGACAAAAACAAATAAAGCAAGCAAATGTGAGTTACAAACTACAAAGCCAATGATAAGCAATGGGGGGAAACATTCCCAGGGAAGCTTTCCAAATGTACCAAACATGTTGCTAGCAAACAAGACAACTGTAATGTCTGGTAGGCTTCAAACCTAAATATTCTGGCTATAGCACTTCGCTGCTCTTTGGAATTAGGTTGGTGCTACAAAAATACATAAAATTAAATAAACCTATATACATTTTTCACTGCTTCAGTAAGACATGGGTTAATCGTTTTCGCTGACAAGTCATAGGAATTCTGTGGAGGACTAGAGTTTACACAATACCACATTTGGTATTCACAAGTCTACCCTTTGGCAAGCTGAGATGGCAATCAGTGCGGGAGAGACCTCCATTCAGTGGTGGCCGACGGCTGATCTGAAGCATATGGCTGCACGGGAGAGTGGGCCGAGCTCTGGTGGTATCAAAGAGGCTGGTGGAGAGTTTTGGGGTAATGGTTTTTTTTTTTTTTTTTTATTGAGCGGAGCATTAGGTTCAAGAAGTACACAATATAGAAAACATTATAAAAAACGGTTTCTACAATAGATCATTATGACAGCCTCTCATTATAAAAATGAACTAAAACTTATAGCAACAACTCATCATATAGTCATTCACAAGGCAGACTACCAGTTCATTTTTAGAAATAGCAGCAGTAAAAGTGCAATAAAAGTGCCAATAAAGTGCCAATAAAGTGCTAGTGCTTTAACGATTCATTTTCAACTTTAACCAAATTACAAGAAATTCAATTAAATAAATCTTGGAAAGTGCGAGTGCTACTAAAATGCAATAGAAAAAAGTGCTAATACATTTGATAAAAACTACTTTGTTGAATTACCTTCCCCAATGTTACGAACTTTCTTTAAAATGTTCTAGTTCATTAAAAAACCTCCAGTTTTTCCCAAATTTTCTAGTCGCTCCTACCCTCTTAGCATAGACTTCTTCAAATTTTTGTGTTCTTTTCATCTTTTTAAACCATTTCAAATGCGAAGGAACTTCCCTAGATTTCCAATTTTGTAACATTAGTGAGCGAGCAACTGTGCAAGAGATAAATATAAAGGCTTTTTCGGGTTCGGATAACCTTGTTTCATCTCTACAGATTCCAAACAACGCCGCTTCGGCTTCGAGCACAATGCTCCTTCCGATTGCCTGCTTAATATCCGTAAAGACTGCCTGCCAAAAAAGGCTAAGTCCTGGACATGCATAAAAAGTATGGAGCCACCCACCTTCACCATCCATCTGGCAGCGAAAACATCTGTTTTCAGTTCCAGGAAATCTTTTATTTAAGGCGGCCGGAGTCAAATACGAAAGCCATCTCGCTAGGAAGGTCATCCTTTTAAAATTTGCGGCGCGCAATGATTTGCTTCCTAAATAGCAGATGGACTCCCATTCCGTCTCGGCCAGTCTACTTCCGGTCTCCCGGGTTATCTTATCCAAATGGTTTTCTATCAGGGTAGCTTGTCTTGATTTATATAGCAACCTATACCAGTTACCTACCCCTTTGACCTTAGCCCCATAAAGGGCTACCACCAGTTGGTTGGGAGTATTTAAAATACTGCTGATATTTTTTAGAAGATAAATAACCCGTAAATATTCGAGGAACGTTGGCTTTCGATAGGTCTCTGCTCTCATCATTACCTCTTGCCAAGAAATTGGTCTATTTTGAACTATAAAATGCCTTAGCTCAGAAAATCCACAATCTTCCCAGGTTTTTATATGTCTTAATTGCAGTTGAAGACCAAAGCTCGAACATTCTCTCAATTTTAAATACTGAAAACCTGACGAGCCAGTGCTTTTAAAAAAGAACTGAAGTCTAAAAGAATAATCTTTTAAAATCTTATAACGCGTTTTTTGGGGAAATTTGGAGGTCTTTAAGAACACTGGGGTTGAAGATCCGATTTCATGAGTCATTTCATCTATAAAGAAGCTGTCTCTAGAACAATTAGATCCTATCAGGCTGGACACTAAATCTAAGAAAGCGGCCTCGTAATATGTTCTTAACTGAGGCAACGCTAGCCCCCAAGGGCTGTTGGTAATTGTATCACATTCAATTTGACTCTTGGAACTTTCTTACTCCAGATGAACTCCCTTAATAAGATATCAATTTCCCTAAAATATGACTGATTTATTTTGATCGGGACATTAGTAAATAGAAACATAAATAGCGGGAGTATGGACATTTTAATCAGTGAAACTCTACCCACTATCGATAGGGGGAGTAATGTCCATTGTTCCAACAGTTTTTTAATCTTTCCCTTCAGTCTTAGATAATTTAATTCAAATAGCTGCTGGTACTGTTTAGAAACATATACCCCCAGATATCTTATAGGGTCAGTTTTTGCAGCTTGTGTCCTTAAACTAGGTGGAAAAGAGTTCAAGTCGGTATTAAGAGCTAAAACTTCGGTTTTATTAGTATTCATTTTATACCCTCCTATTTGTTCAAACTCCTTAAATTCCATCAAAACTGTTTCAAGGTTTTTTCTAGTAGGGATCAAGTATAAAATAATATCGTCTGCAAAGAGTTTCAGCTTAGCCATACCAGGAATCGGGGGTTGGATAGCAGCATTATTTCGTATTTTTAAAACCAAGGGCTCTATAAAAAAAGTAAAAAGCAATGGCGAAAGCGGGCAGCCTTGCCTAGTTCCGCGGTTAATCTTTATGGTGCCTGCACGATTTGAGTTTATTATAACCTGGGCTGTAGCTCCCTGGTAGATATTTCGTAACATACTAATCACCTGTGCAGGAAACCCGAATCGACCTAAAGTGATGAATAAGGTGCTCCAGTTCACAAGGTCAAAGGCTTTCTCCGCATCGACCATTAAAATACTCGCCGGGATAAGATTTGTATTAAAATAATCCAGAGCGTGTATTAAAAACTGGGTGTTGGCCGCCATTGATCTGCCTGCTATAAAACCCGTTTGATCTACATGGATTGTTTCTTGAGCGGCAGGTAAAAAACGTTCTGCCCATACCTTCATCAGAATTTTATAATCAGAATTCAAAAGGCTTATGGGCCTGTATGAATTCACATCCTCTGGATTTTTATCTTTTTTTACGAAAGAAACAATTATTGCTTCTTTAAAGGCTACAGAGACGGCCCCGCCCTTTTTTATAAAGTTAAATAGATTTCTCAATGGGATCAAAAGTTCCTTTAAAAACACTTTATAAAACTCAATTGGAAAGCCATCTTGTCCACAAGCTTTCGCCCCGGCTGTAGATTTAATGGCCGCTGAAATCTCAATTTCTCCAACCTCCATTGCCAGTTTATCAATCCGTTCCTCAGAAAGTTTGGGAACATTCATGTTAAAAAAATAATTTTGGATTGATTCCTCCTCCACTGCATATTCAGTAGAATACAACTGGCAGTAGTAATCAATAAAGGTCTTGGAAATGGTACTACCATTAACTACTACTTGATCTGTCTGAGGGTCCTGAATCTTAGATATTATTGCTGATTCCTGTTTTTTCCTAGTAGAGTTTGCCAGGAATTTGCCGATTAACTGGCTTTCCTCGTAGACCCTCTGTTGGAAGGTTTGTGAACTACACACTTCCTCTAAAATAAAAAAATCCTTCAGTACAGATCTTGCCTGCTCATATTGGTTTGGGAGGAGTTGAAGCTGGAGAGCATATTCTTGATTTACTTCAGCTTGCATTTGCGCTATCTTTGTCCTCCGAGAATTAGACTGAGCAGCTGTATAGGCTATTATCTGACAGAGAGCTGTTGCCTTAAACCCTTCCCAGACCGCGAAGGGAGCTGCTGTATTCTCATTAATCCGAAAGTATTCCCGAATCCACTCCTTAAACTTCTCAACCCAATCCTCATTTTGTAGAAGGAGACGATCCAGCTGCCACCTGGGACGTTCCCTACCTCCTCCCCCAAGCTCCATATCAAGCCCGACATAGGCATGATCTGAAAAAGGATTACAACCTATAATAGCATCATAAATCTGAAGGGATCTAGAGGTCAAAAAGAAATCTATTCGAGATGCTGTCCGAAAACGGTGTGAATAACACGTATAAAATTCCTTATTTAAATTGATTTCCGCCAAGGATCCACCAATTGAAGTTCTAATATAAGGACTCCCATTATTTTTTTGTATTTGGTTTTAATTGTTTTTTGTTTTTATTCGAGGTGTCTTTCCTTATATTCTGTATAAAATTAAAATCCCCACCAAATATCACCTGCCCGGGAACTCCTAGTAATAAATCATTGATTTGGACCAGGGACGTAATATCATCTGAGACAGGGCCATAATAATTTATAAAATTGAACGTTTTACCTTGTATCTTAGCTGCTACCCAGAGCCACCTCCCCTGGGGATCCCGGTGTACTTGCAGAAATTCCCAGGGTAACTTATTCGAAAAATAAATAGCTACTCCTCTAACCGCTAGGCCTGAAGATGCAAAAAACTTTAGAAAAAACTTTGGGTATAAAAAGTTTAGGGGAATTCGATTTCAAATGTGTTTCTTGTAAGAACACAACTTGGGGATTAAAAGAGGATAACCATCTAATAAGAGCCCCATTTTTCTTTTTGTTCAGTAGACCATTTGCATTTACTGAAAGGATCTTACATTTACTATTTTCCATCATTAAATATTATTTGTGTTATTTTATGAAAATTCTGAACCTTCTGCTCCTGCTCATTTTTCTGCTGAGAAACCCACTCTCCCCCCCCCAAAACCTCCCCCTCGAAATGCGGAATCCCCCCAACCAACCACGCCAACCGCATTTCGACCCACCAACTGCCCTTACGGGTGTCCTGGAATTACACCCTGAGTGACCCCCCGACCACACCCCCCAGCAATCTTTTAACAACAAAGAGAAGAGAAAAAAAAAAAGAAAAAAAAAAAATGGTTAATTTACGGCCCAACTTGTAACTTGTACCTGGCCTTACAATAAATCTAGAATCTAAAACGTTTTAGAATAAATTTTCAGTAAGACTAATCCTCAAACTAGGATCTATCCAAACATCAATACCAACATCATTAATCTTTGGCCCATCACTCCTACCATAGATGTTTCTGTATATATATATACATGTGTTTAGTACTAAAAATTTACACCCTGAGTGGCCCTAGAGAGGCCTGCCCCCAACTATCTTTTTAAACTTTCATTGCTTGAATGTTTTAACCTCAATCATATAGCCACTCTAATAATTAAAGCGTAGGCCGTGGAGTTCCGCTAAAGTTGACCGTCCAATCTTATACGGGGTAGAGAGAGATACCCTTAATATTGCCATTAATAATCCTATCTACATATGGATATTCAGATATTTGGCCCAGTAGAAATCTCCTTAAGTAAGGCCTGTGCATCATCATCTAAGTCTGAAAACATAAAAAACTTCCCTTTAACTAAAACTCTAAGCTTTGACTGCTGGGCGATTGATGCTTGAGCACCAAGTGCTTTAAACAAATGAAGAATTTTAACAAATTCTTTTCTCCTGCGAGCAGCAGCAGCAGTCATATCTGAGAATATACGACACTTGTTGGTTTCATCCACAACAAACTGTCTTTGCTGTATTGCTTGTGACAGGATCCTTTCCTTGACCCGGAAATCTGCAAAGTTCAGTAAAATAGTTCTTGGAATCGTAGAGTTGGAAAAACGTTGTCCCGGGACTCGATGAGCTCTTGTAATTGTGAGATCGCCCTCAAAATCGGGCAGGACTTTCTGCTTAATAAATGTGTTCACCCATTGTACGGGTTGGGAGCCTTCTATTCCTTCAGGAACCCCAACGATGCGGAGATTAGATCTTCGCGAGTAGTTCTCGAGTTCCTCTAGCTTGTTCTCGAGGAAGTTTTTTCTTTTCGCTGCCTCTTTTGCCTCTCCCATTACCACATTCATTTGGTCTTCCAGGACAGATATTCTGGTTTCCGCCTCTTGTACTCTAACAGGGAGCCCGGTCATCACTTCTTCAATTTTCCCCAGCCTCTGGTGCAAGGCGGCAATTTCCATTTGCTGCTCCTTTTTCATTTCGCGTATTTCCTCTAGGATTAAGTTCAGCATGTCTCTGATATCTAGTTGATATGCCCCGTTAGTCTCCATATTCTGGCAGGAATTCCTTAACAGGTCATCAATATCTGTGCTTGTGTTTCCCATCTTGGGATCCGCCAGTTCAAAAGCCACATCTGACACTACCTGTTCTAGAGGTTGATGGAACTGGGACTGTACCAGAGGCTGTGATGGCACCGAGTCTGACGGGGTTTCACCCATGCCTTCACCACCTTTGTTAGCTGGTTCTGGCAATTGAGAAGATTTTAGACTAGACAGAGACAGAGATTCTACTGGAAAATTCAGAGAGGTTGAAAGCCTTGAAGGTGTTACCGAAGCTTGTCCTTGTACTTGGGTCTGATCCTGCTGATCCTGCTGATCCTGCTGATCCTGCTGATCCTGCTGCTGCTGTCGCTGGATCTCTGGATGTTCGATTTCTGAATACGGTTGTGCTGGTGTCTGGCCTCCAGGGACTAAGGATCCTGGAATAGTCGGTGCGATCTGAGCTGCCCCCGGGAGAGAGACATTAGAAGGTTTTGGAGCTGCTAAAGCTATTGGTGTTGGTGCTGCTATTGATGTTCCCAGCGCCGACAAAGAAGATTGGAGGTGAGGAGACTGCAAGATGGCTTTCTTTATGAAAAGAGGAAACTCCTTTTTTTCTTCTAACCCTTGCTTCAAGCCATCTTGACCTGGAGTATTTAAAGCGATAATTCCTTCTGCCCGCTCCGTTAAGGTATTGACTTGATCAGTCGCTATTACCAATAGCTCGGGCTGCCCCTTTGATTGGGAGAAGACAGAAAGAGACGGGAGCTCGTCGTCTGAGCTTTCGAGAGTGGTGTCGAGGTTAGGGGAAATGGAGTTATTTCCTTTTTCCTTTTCTTTAATGGCTTGAAGCGCGGCTTTCTTTGCTATCGTTTGGCGAGTTTTAGCTTTAAAACCGGTCATAGCCTCTGCTTTACTAGATTTACCAGCAATATTTCCCTCCTTCTGGGGTTTACCCATTCTCACTCTCTTGCTTCCCCTTCTATGGAAGTCAAAATCTGGACAGTTTAAATTGCTGTACTCTCTTTTTTTTCTTTCTTAATAAATAAATAAAAAAATAAAAATTTTAAAAAAAGGGAGAGGGGTTTATTTCGCTATACCCCAACTCTCTCCCAGTCCTTTTCAGCTCCTCACCTCCTCTCTCCTTACTCCTCTTCTTGTGCTTTCCTCAGCTCATTCAGATCGCCTGCTTCAACAAAGGAAGTTTTCACCTCCCGTTCTCATTCTTTCGCGGAACAGCCACTGAACGGCTGAGTACACAGCGTCCGGCTCCAATCTGAATTCAACCGGCGTCACCTCCTTCACACGGCGAGCCACCGAGAACCACTCACTCCACAGTCGCGAAAGATCAAGACTCGCATCGCCGGGAGACCGCACATACTCTCAAATTATCCTGCCACTGTTGATGCCGTCCTCTCCAGCTGGCAACTCTGTCCCGGCACCGCAATCCGCCCGCTCAAGCCTGCAGTCAGGTACACACTGCCATTGCTGGGGGTGGAGCCGTGAGTCACCTGTGGCTACTCGGAGGCGTGGTCCTCCGTAGCCATCCCCTCAGTTTTGGGGTAATGTTGACAGGTGACTATGTCCCAATAAAGCAAAGCTTCAGTCCTGGACTTTCATTATACCAGTCATTGCAATCTAGTAAATTATTCCAATTGTTTCAATTAATGGGATTCAAGACTTCAAGACTTAAACTATTACATGGCATTAGCTTGTCAGATGAAAGTCCAGGTCTGAGACATGGCAACATGGGGTCATCTAGTTGCCTTGACTAGGTGAGAGACGGCAATCTTTTGAGGTTTGGCAAGCAGTGGGAAGGTCATCTATTTACCCATAATGTGATAAATGTGTCTAAGCTGCTTACAATAACTACATTTTCAAATAGTTATTTCATACCTGCCAACTTATAAATGTATTTCACCATGAGAGGAGGGGCTGGGGCCTTGGAAGAGGGGGGGCCTCATGCCAAGAGCTACCTGCAAGGGGCTCTGCCCTCCACCCCTCCCAAAAAATAAATAAATAAAATAGTCGCTGAAGCCGTCACTGATGTCCTGGAGTATTTTCACACCTGTCAATGGACATTGGCTTCTAAAAGCCTCCAAAGACACGCTGGAAATCCACTTTGACTGGTAGTTTCCAGCTCATCTTCCCTTCCACCATGTAAGTTCGCTCCTCACTGAGCCGAAATCGTGTGACACACGGGTGCACTGTGTGAGTTCGGAGTTGTGCATTTGTGGATGGTAACTGTGCATAAACACAGTTTTCCATTTCAGCAAGGCATCATGATTCCACACTGGGACTTTCATTTGACAATGTAATGCATTCTGGGAGATGTAGTCTTGGTTGGATTCAACGGAACCAGAATGACATGACAGTTTCAACGAGAAACACAGTACAATATCAACATGAAACAAGGTACATAGGTCAAGGACTGTTTGGGTAGATTAGCAATATTGTGAGTGTGATAACTGGTGAGTGAGTCACAATACAAACACAAAATACATTTATCTTAGCTAGATAAGATTGTGGTAACTGTTGATTGTGACAATACAAGATAGTACATACATTTATCTTACATAGACATGATTGCGGGTGTGATAACTGGTGATTGAGACAAAATACAAGACAGTACATGCATGTAGCTTATAAACACCCAAAAACAATTTGCCAAAGGGAAGACCAGCATCACAAACACAGAGTCCTGTCCAAATGATCTGGCAGTCTAACACACACCCTTGTGGAGGTGCAGGTACACACTCATGTTCACGTCTGTCTGCTCCTACGTCTGAATTGTGCTACTGCACCAACAGCATCAATCCGTGAGACACACTCCCTCCTCCCTCCTTTCCAACCGCTCATCTATCAGCGCCTGAGTGTCACGACAGGCCAGTCCCACACTGAAGAGAATGAGTGCTTCTACAGAACACAACCTAAGAGAAATACATAAATCGCACTAATAAAGGAATTAAATATTAGGGAGGTCTAAAACGTGAGCAGCTCTGTTGGAGTTCCGTCACGCCAGTGAATTTGTCTTTATCCTCAAGCCTCGCAATATATTTGAAAATCAATTCTGTGTGTTACAAAATGTAATCAATTCTATGCATTTAATAAGTACTCCACTCATGACTTGTAAAAGAAAGAATCACTCCAAACAATCACTTGAGAATGAATAGCAGAACACTGCAACAGGCGTCTGGCAGGTCTTCTGATGAAAGATGCTTTTAAAATAAGCTCTAAAATGGAAAAATGTGTTCACTAGAAACCGCATGAGCAATTTAAAAGTTTTTTTTTTTTTTACTACTGACAACTGCTATACCAGTTACCGTGCCTGCTACAAACGTGGTCAAAAAAAAGTTTGGGATCTCGTGAAATTGTAGCCCACCAAAAGCCATCTTGTGGTTCTGGTGAGATTCATTAACCGCTCAATCATTGGCCTTGTATTGTTGTGAATTACAAATATCAGCTGATGGACAGGCTACTACAATGTAGTCAACACGAAATAAAAAAATAATAATATTCAAAACAGTATAGTGCAACTTCAAGGTTGTGTCAAGGTTGTGTTAACAATTTAAAGGGACCGACCAGTGTAGAACAATCATAACGCAAAATATCATGATTCAATAATGTGGGCATAACGCTGTCAGGATAAATATATCGGGACTCATAATATCCTCTGCGCGTACATCGACCCCGAGTATTAAGGTATTAGGCTGGGTTCAGGGTGAGGGTAAGTTCAGGAATAAGGTTGAGGGCTGGTTGTGCTCTCATATTTTACCATATATTGACTACACTTATATGGTATATTATGTAACAAAACACAGAGGACATAATAAAAAACAATACATATGTATTCAATAGCTTTTGGACATGATATATATGTAGCACGATACTGTGGTAGACAATGTATCATACAATCCTATATGTACGTATATCTATAGACATTCATAAAACCGACATATACATGATCCCGAAAGGTCCATTATTCTGCATCAATGACCCTCGCACGCTGACCTCGCATCCCTGTTCCCAGCCTCTCTGAGGCTTGAGCTGCTGATGCTCTGGGTAGTTGTGTTCTAGGCGTATGAACATTTAGCTCATTTCAGTCGATGACAGCGGCTAACCTCACTAGGCTGTTCTGCAGAGCAGGAAGTAAAGCCACCGCCTCCCTCCCTTCCTGTTTCAAGTGACCCAGAACAGGCAGCTTGCAAAGTACCAGATAAGACACCTAAGAGACACATTCCGTGGCCCTGACCTGTGGTGCGTGACTCCAACCACATGCAGCATCCAAGCGTATCCCTGACTCAGGCCGGGCCTGCGCGCGTCTCACAACACCCCGTTCTGCACCCTCAAACCAGAGGGACCCACGTGTACCAGTCAAGCACAGCCCAGCTCCAACCAGGACCAACCTGCGTGTGACCCCCTTCCACCAGCTATGCCTGCCCAGTCCAGCCATGGCATGCGGGTCTCACATCTATCCTACACGGGCACTCCAAACTCACACTTGTCCCTGTGCAGAGTCAAGCTAAGCCCAGGCTGCCACCCAGCCCGTACATGTCAAAGTGTTTGGAAAGCGCTTCGTCACAATTTGGGGATTCCGCATTATTATATATAGGCGCTGTAGCCACAAGGGAAACGATGGGTCAAATCCTTCCTAAACTGATTTAGAATGTGCCACAGTCTGAGCCTCTCCGGCATAGAGTTCTATAGGGAAGTAGCCATTTCGCAAAACGTCTTCCTCCAGCCCTAACCCTCGCAATGTTAGTCCAATTCAAGACCCTCTTATCTTTTGTCCTGAGGGATCCATTTGGGTTGTGAACCTGTATCATCTCTTTAAATAATCCAACAATTCTCCATAGACTATTGTGTGCGTCACAGTGAGGGTTTTGAACTGGTGACAAATAAATTTCACTAATTCTTGGATAGGTCATAGGCTGCCCCTGAATTTTGAATGACCTGGGGCTTCCAGATGTTGGAATGCGCCATTTCACTCTATAACCTATTAGTCCAGCCTGGCTCAGACGACTGTCCCGGCTAGCCCTGTTTGATGTCTATCCGCTAGGAAGATTTTACTTGCTTCAACATCCTTCACTGGTAATCTGTAGCGGCAATAGTGGCAGCTGCCTGGCTATCTAACGTCATTTTAGAGTCAAAAATCATCCCCAACGTTTGGACCTCATCTCTGGTTTGCATTTCAATGCTCCTTCTTCACAAGTGGAATGGGTACAGTGTGCTTCCTGAACTTATAACAATGTACTTAGCTTTTCTTTAGGTAAACAAAGATTATTTGCATTCACCAATTTCTGAATTTGATCAGTTACCCATATTTTTCCTTAACTCTAATGGGGGTTGGGGGCAGCCGACCATAGGGAGGTCTGTCCCCGGGGTAATTTGGGGAAGTAGAGCAGTCGGACTGCTCAGGTTTGGGCATTTTTGGGGCTACATACGTAGCCAAGGGGATATATAACTGGACATTTTAAGGTACCATTCACCATTTTGTCTTGGTGAAATGGTGGCTGGTACCTGGTAGTTAGCATTTTTGGTGACAACGCTGTTGTCGGTCTTGGCTGGAATTGTTTGGAGTGGCCTCAGTGGTGCAACATGCTAGAGGGTTTTGTACAACCCCCAGCAGACCAGAGCACAGGATGGGTCATCCCGCATTATCAGAAAGGTTGGAAGGGCAGGGTACGCACCCCCAGCACAACGTGGTCCAAAATGTGACGGTGCAGCATGATGAACGCACGCTGGAGAGGGACGATGAGGTTGCGCAGGACCCACTGAGGTTATCCATGCTCAATTATGGGGAAGAAAGCTTGGAAGAAGGTGAATTGAGAGATGAGGAACAGATTGTGGAGGTAAGAGGGTGGCAACAAGGCTCCCGGCGGGGGAGTGCCATAAATCAATCTGCCCGTAGTATTTTGCAGGATGCAGGTTCTCGGCACCCTCAAGGCAGAAGTCGTGGAACCTTGCATCAGGATGCAGGTCCTAGGCACCCTCAAGGAGCAAGTGGTGGAACCCTGTGGCAGGAAGACATTGCGAGGCGACGGGCCCCAGAGCGGGCACCGACTTTGGTGCCAGGTAAGCTAACACAGGGCAGGGCGAACGCCGCCAAAATGGTATCCATGGGAGTAGAGGCGAGGAAGCCTCTGGTGAGCGGGGAGGCCCGCTTGAGGAAAGGTCTCTATGTGAGAGGCACTGGGGTTGGTACGGAAGAGCAAACAGTGTGAGTGCAAGCGCTCCGGAGCCAGGGCACGGGGACAAGAGGTGCCGGGGAATGCAGGAAAAGCAGAGCTGGGTATGGAACAACCCGGGTCTGCACTTAAAGTGTTAGACAAGAGGGCAAGTGCGGGAGGTGAGAAGTAGGAAGACATGGTAGAGGAGACAGGGAAGATGGATAAACTGGAGAGCAAAGAGTTAAAGATAAAAAAAACTGCCATATGCAGGAGCATCAAAGCCTTAATGAGCTCACCTCATGTTATCTACTAATGAAAAGATATGTGAAGATGCTGAAGCTCCTACACAGGGAATTAAGATCTAAGGAAGGTTCAATGGAGGAGGAATTCGAGCTGTCCAAGCGGCCAAAGGGGCCAGTGGCCATAGAGAATTGGACGGCTGCATTTCCTATTTATGCTAGTGTGTACTGTGAAAAGTAGCCGGAGAGGTCGGTTGCACTATTTAAATATATGGATGTTATTCGAAAGGCCCAAATAAATTACAGAGGTTATGCTTGGGCACAGTATGACAATGAATTCCGGGCCCGTAACCCCTTGGATCCAGAGGCACAGTGGGGCGAGATGGGCCTGGCAAAATCTGGCAAAACTGTTTTTACGGTTAGCAGTTCACCTATTGTATACCGGCCCTTTCAGGGGCACCCCAACCGTGGAGGGGTGGGATGTCAGGCAAAAGGGTCAACTTGGAATTTGCTGGGATTTCAACAAGGGCCTCTGCATGAGGAAATATTGCAAATTCAGACACAGTTCCAAATGCACAGGCAGACATGCACTGGTCAATTGCTTCGGGGCTGGCGGTCAGCCCAGCTATTCAGCAGGGTACGGGCAGCAACAGGGAGCCACGGGAGCACTTCTTCAAGGGCAGGCAACTGGGTATTGGGCAGGGAGGGTGGACAGGGACCTGGAGGTAAGGGCTTTTACACCCATTAAGTTGGACAGGACAAATTTTGGCTTTCACAATATGACCGGAAGGATGACGCCAAACTTTTGTTAAATGGTTTTACTTGGGGGTTCAGGCTGGGCTATGAGGGCCCCAGGGTACGACGCTGGGTGGCTAACTTGAAATCAGCCGGCGCACCCAGACCGGTAGTGAGAGACAAATTGCTCAAAGAGATTCAGGAGGGCAGGATGGCAGGGCCCTTTGAGGATTAGCCGATGTATGACTTGTGTCCTCCATAAGGGTAGTACCCAAAAAGGAGCTGGGTCAGTTTAGGTTCATTCAACACCTCTCATGGCCGGAGGGCCAGTCAGTTAATGATTTCATACCAGATGAGCAGGTTTCAGGGACATATTCCTCAGTGGACGTGGCCCTCTCCTTAGTTGAAAGAGTCGGACAGGGGGCGCTTATGGCTAAGAGCAACATTAAGTTGCCTTTTTGTTTCTTACAGCTTACCATGCCAACTTCCAGCTGTTAGGGATACAGTTTGAGGAAAAATGGTATGTGGACAAGGTGCTCCCCATGGGTTTCTCTATCTCATGTGCTCTCTTTGAGTGCTTCAGCACATTCCTGCAATGGCTCTTTACATGTTTCGCAGGTCATGAACACACTACATGGATGACTTCTTTTTGTGGAGAACCCCAGTTCCGCGGACTGCCAGCGTCTGCTGGGAAGTTCCCAGGAGCTCATGGGGGACCTTGGGGTGCCGCTGGCACCAGAAAAGACAGTTGGACCCAGCACAGTGCAGTCTTTCCTTGGCATTGAGATTGATTTTATGCTATGGAAGCCAGATTGGCAGAGGATAAGAAAGTGACAATGCAGCGGCTGCTGGATGCGATGTTGGCTAAGGCAAAGGTAACGGTGAAAGAGGTGCAGGTGCTCCCGGGGCATTTGAACATTGCGGTCAGGGTAGTGAGAGCAGGGAGTACATTTTGTAGGAGATTGGGGTGGTCACTGTTGAATTTGCCCATGCCGCACTATCATGTGAGACTTGAGGTTGTGGTGAGTGTTTCTTCGATCCTTTAATGGAATTCCTCTGGTAGCATTGACAGAAGTGACTAAGGCGCTCAGATATTTTCAGATGCGGCAGAAGACTTTGGATTTGGGCTGTATTGGCAGGGGCAATGGTGTGCAGAGAAATGGACACTGGAGTGGAAGCAGGGTGGCCGCAGTATTGCTTTTTTGGAATTGTTTCCATTGGTGGGGTCAGTTGCATTGAGGGGAGACCAGTTGTCACACAAGAGAGCTCTCTTTCGGACTGTTAATATGTCGATGGTGCAAGTAGTTAACAGACAATCAGCTAGGCATGTACAACTTTTGAAATTGTTGAGGGTCTTTGTGTGGAAATGCCTGGAACTTCATATTGTATTTAGAGCCAGGCATGTACCAGGTGTGGACAATGACATTGCCGATGCTTTGTCTCATTCACAGTGGGAGAGGTTCCATGGGCTGGCCACGAAGGCGGTAAAAATCAGGACCCGGACGCCTCAGGACCGACAGTTGGAGACAGAGGATGCTTCAGTTGGTAGTGGAGTCACTGGTAGAGTCTCTACAAGGACAGCTTATGGCCAGGCCTGGTCTGAATGTTTAGCCGCGGGGCTCGGAGAAGGTCTGAAATCTGGGCCAGATCAGAGGATGTATACCAATTTATCATGACGCTAATAGACAAAGGCCAGGCAAGGGGGACTATCTCTGGAAAAATAGCGGGTATAGCCTTTATGGATAAGCTGTGCTGGGGTTATGCTCCCTCTGCCGCCGAGCTCGGCAGACACATTTTGGAAGCCTGGTGCAGGGAAGCGGGCCGGTGTGGCCCAAGGAGGAGGCCTTAGACTTTGGATCTACTATTTGAGGTGCTTATGGTATTGCCAAGGATCTGATGTGGTGAAGGGGAGATTGTACTATTTTAGCACTCTTGACCTGGTTGATCTTTTGGGGCATTTTGGGTATCTGAGCTTATGGGGGATAGGGGGAGCAGGGGGTTACTATGGGAGGAGGTCTGCAGGTGTGAAGAAGGTCTGCGGGTCCAGGTCCAACACAGACCAAAGGGGACAGGGCAGGACCATACAGCTCAGAGTTTACCCTGTTGCTAGATTTTGCCCCGTCCAATGGGGGCAGCTCTTAGGCTTCAGAATGTGTGAGGGGGAGTTTTTAGTCACTGGAACTAGGTGTAAGCCTTTCAGCTTTTGGCGTTACTGCGCAAGGCGCTGGTGCTCTCGCGATTGGCTGCACGAGGTTTTAGGACATGTACATTTCACATAGGAGTGGCTACAGAAGCAGGTAGGCGGGGATGGAGTAGAGAAATGATCATGGGACTGGGAAGATGGTCATCCAACTGCTTCCAGCGGTATGTTGGGGGGTGGGGGGTAAGGGATATTGTGATTAATTGTTTGGGTTGTCAACTTTTGTTTCTGTGTTTTGCAGGTTCTGTTCCCGGGCCTGAGGCAGCTGGTTTGAATATCTGGATTGTGGGCCATTCTTTCGTAAAGTGGGCTGAGAGACACGCGAAAACCAGCAGCCATGGCACAAATCTGGGCTTTAATGTTGGCGTTTACTCTATCAGTTGGCGTGGAAAAGGCGGCATGAGATGGAGGGAGCTTCTCCCCTGTTTGAATAGGCTGTTGATTGGAGGCAGGTGTCCTGATATAATGCTGCTTCACTTAGGCGAGAATGATTTAGTGGTACCGAAAGGTCTAGCTTTGTTAAAATCCATGAAGGAGGACTTGAAGGAGATTAGGAGTCAGTGGGCTGGTTGCCATGTGCTATGGACGGAGCTTGTGCCCAGAAGGGTTTAACGTGGTTCCCTGAAGCCAGCAGTGATATATAGGGCCAGGAGAAAACTGAACAAGGAAATGCGATCTTTTTGTAGGGAGGTGGGAAAGGGATGAGTGGAGTATTCGGACCAGCAATATGAGAACGTGGAATTTTTCTGTGGGGATGGAGTGCATCATGGGCATGGAACTGTACTTGCTGCAGTTGAAGTTAGTGTTGGCCAAGGTTTTGGACATTCGCTAGCTAACTGCTCCCAGACCGGGAGGGGGCAGGTGCCGGGAGGGGCAGAAAAAGGCATGTTCACCTTTTTCTGGGTGGCGGTTGGATGAGAAGTTGCCATGGTTCACAGAAGTTTATTGTTGTTGGCAGCGGCAATTCAGGCTGCAAGGGAACAGGCAGATGCGTGGATGAGCCAGGAAGTTAGAGGTTCTGTAGGAAGTTTAGTTAATTAGAGGTTGATAGTTGTAGTAAAGAGGGAGGGGGGTTTAAAGGTCACAGTTAATCAGCTATGGATTAAGTACACTATTACTGAATTAAGTTGTTGTGTAGGGGAGGGTTATTTAGGGGTGTAGGGTAGTTTAACATAGGTGATCAACTATGTATAGTGAAGTAGTAGTTTTGAACGGCACGGGCCCAAGTTGTTTTATGATGTGCACCCTTTTCAATAAGCCTGCCTTTTTCACACAAGCCTGGTGTCAGTGGTCTGTGCTGCTCCCCCTCTTTACCAATCACGTCTTTTTTAAGTCTATGACAAAAAGTTGTGGAAAGGTTCAACACAGATACTGAAAGAGACTGCCAATAAGCATGGCCTGCACCACCTGTGTGTTGGATATTGAAACACTTGTGCGTACTATAATCGCTGTTCCTAAGGAAGGATTCAGACCAATTTCCCGCTGCCTCCGACACCCTGCCCACCGCCCTCATTCTTGGTCTTCATGATCTGGTGGTCCAGGATGAGGAGTCGCCAGAGAGATCCAGGAGCCCCTGCTTCAAAATGTTTACTACAGGCGGCTGATTCCACACTGAGCAGGGCAGTTTCTGTGCCCCTACCTCGTCTAAAGCCTGACAGTTTGCCTCCAAGGCACTTCTTTGATCGTATATAAACCTAAAATGGTGCACTTGCAGACTTTTTCTAAGATTTTGAGTTGAAAGTGAATATGGGCGATTCTGTGGTTCTTCCTAGTCCAAAGCAGCCTTGGTCTAACTCAGACTTTGTTGTAAAAGTTTTACATTTTTCCCTCGACAATACCGTGGCTGTGTCGATGGTCCCCGATACGTGCGCGACCCATGTTTTGACCCGACTTGCGCATGTAATCCGCACTCCGCTCTGCTCCTGGTCTTTGTGACAGAAACCCCTTCTGGACTTGTGGTTCAGGGAAAATCCTGCCTTGACGAATGACCAAAAACCCACCAAAATCCAAAGCCCACAATGTCCCCCTGACCTGTGTATTAAAACCCCTGCCTTGACCTTCTGACCCGCATGCACTCCACCTTTGTCCACATCCAACCATAACGCCCTTGCGCGAGCCATCGTCCTCCCTGAGTACTGTGTGTTCCACGTACGCCACCGTAGTCCGAGTGACTAAATTTCCACCCAGTTCCTTGTGAGTAAATGTATGAGGCTGGTTGGTGTGTGCACAATATTTCTATGTGAAATACCGCGGGAGGCTGACAGAACACTGGTGTCAGCACACCTGACGGAAACTTGGCTCTGAGAGGACTGTGTCCTGCACACGTACCTACTGCCTCCCTGGGTAACAAGCAAAACCGCAAAGGAGGCATCGCTGTCATTCAGACATGAATTATCCATAACAGCTCAACAAAATAGCCTATCCTAGAAAAATGTGTGGTTCCGTTCTGATCTCAATTAAAACAAGCACTGGCAACGCCGGGCCTTGGCATGCTGATGCGAAGGTTGCTTTTTAATTGTTTACTGCGTCCATATGTCTCAAAAATAAAAGGAAAACAGTGAGAAGACCTGCCGCCTAAATATGGCAGCCATATACTCATGATAAAAATTTAAATTGAAACACAATAACAATAGAACAGTGCAGGTGCTTCGTAGAAGACAGCTGTATTTAGAACCTTTTCACTTGTAAAGCACATCAGAGGGCAACGTGATGGTGCGTTGAAAAAGGTACTGGTGGCTTTTAACTGCTGTGACCAGAATCCATAGTTTAAACACACAAGGATGACTACAAAGGGAAAATAGAAAAGGAAGAAAAAGGGTAAGATAAAAAACATATGCAGAGTAAAGTATTGTCCCACTGGCCCTGAACTAAAGTGCACTTCTTTTAGGTGGGTGTCCACATGTGGTCAGCAGTGGCGGCCAGCATGGCTCGCAGGTAGCGAGGCGGGCACGGGGAAGGGGGTCACGGGGGGGCTCGCACATTATGCAAATATAAATAAGCGTAACTTGCTGCCGGCCGGGTCCCACGTCTCTGCTCTTGCTCTCCTCATGCATATCGAGGAACAGGAAGCAGGCCCCACTGACCAATCACAACGCTGCAATGCAGTGTTTTGATTGGTTTTGAGCATCCTGGTTTGACGCTCAACCAGGGAATGGGGGCCTGGGCATGTTCTCCATGCAGGCTGTAATGCAGCCTGCATGAAGAACGGGGAAAGTGCGCATGACTGGTTTGGGCGACCCGAGAGGGCCGACCAAACAGTCATTGCGCACTTAGGAGTGGGCAAACCACTCCTCCCCTGCCCTGCTCCGAGAGCAGAGCAGCCCCGCCGGCCTGCAAAGCATCAGGAAGTAGAATAAAATGATAACGCAAAGTTATTATCATTTTATGTTTCTGCTTCACACTGCTTAAAAGCAGTGAGGCGACGCTCCGCCACTGGTGGTCAGGCTAAATGCCATCATCACAGTGCAAGAGAGCCGATGGCTAAAATGGCTGACTGACCAGATGCCACATGCTGTGGTAGTTTGGAGCAAAATGTGAATGACAGATCAACAGATCAATGAATGAAGAGGACTGCCCCACAATCCCGCTGTTTACGAATAAATGTATGCATATTTTATTTACATTATTTGATTAGACGAAGCTTCTGTGACAAAACTGTTTATAAGCCAGACCTAAAAAACAAAAACGTGCATTAGCTTCCCAGACGCACCCCACACATCATATTCGCTTGAATGCATTGCCTCCTGGGCCCCCAACCACAGAAAACTTTTTAAAATCATGAGCAGTTATCAACCCACTGAAATACTCTGCCATGTACAGCCGCACCCAACTGAAAGGTTGAAACCACCAACTAGAGTTATTTATCATTTTGAGTCCAGTTTTATGGTATTATTTTTGTTACATTTCTGGTTGTATCTATTTTTTTTATCTCATCTTAATGGTTTTTGTTCTTTTTTTATGGTTGACGAAAATTATTTTAACTGACAAATGTACCCTTACGCTTGGATATCTGTATGGGTTTTGTGCACAGACTAGCCATTTATATAATAAAACACTCACGTGGAAACATTAGCGCTGTGAACATCTGCAGAAATACAAGCTTCAATTAGAAAAGCCATCCCTGCTTTCACTCTGTTCTCTGTCAACACACACAGTTATTGGCCTGGCAGTCATACAGACAGCATGGAGAGACAGTCAAAGGAAGACCTACTTTCTTTTTTAAGATATTTTAAAAATAAATGTATCCAGTGAACATGTTGTCTTCCGTCTGTGTTCATGTAAAAACAAAACCTGTGAAAACGGAAAACCAGAAGCCATATTGTAATCCTCCGCCCTGCTTAGAATAAGGGCCACAATCTTGCCTTGAAATGTGCATCGTGATCTCTGCTGTGATGTATTTTTAGCAAACTGTTCGTGGTAGATAGAGGTGGGTGGACTGGGTGGGGGAGGGGGTTGCAAGCAACAGTGAGTGAGATGTTCTGGCATCGGATGAGGTGTGCTGCCATTCGCTTTTGTGTGGGATTGTATAGAGTGAAAATTTAAGTGGAGATTTTTAGGGCACTTTCAGTGCCCAAGAAGGTCCCTTAAAATGATACACAACAAAACTTTCACAGTGTGCAGACCTGCATGCAATCGAAAGGCAGACAATCTTGTCCACCTGCAATAAAATACTTCAGATGAATTAACGCTTCCCCCACCTGTGTGGACTGCTTAAGATTCATTCCAAAAGCACTAGACTAGTCTCCCCCCCTAAATGAGCCTTTAGGATTAGAACACAGAGTACTGGTAATGGTACATTGCGCCTTGAACTGGAGACTAAATGGAGAATGTATGATGATGCTTGGGACAAAAACACAGAAAAAAACAGCCCTAAAACATATGGATAGTTCAGAAAGAATCAAGCCTCTTTCTGAAATACATTGGCCCCCAACTGCTAACTTCCCAAAAGGCCTTAGGCAAGCAGTCGAACTCGAACTCTTCCCTGTGAATAGGCACCATCGCAGGTGTGCTTGAAAATCTTCCTCGACAAGATAAAGTTCTTCCTGGAAACAACCACCAACATCAAGAATAGGCACTCAAAGCCCATATCATCTAATGCACCTCAACCTGCACAAAAAGTTAAATGCAGGGAAAAGAACATGTCCCGCTTCAGCCACCTCCAGCAATTCCACCTTGTAATCACTGCAGACTCTTAAGGCCGGTTTGTCTGTGCTGATTTCATACCTATCCAGGAAATATAAGGCAGAGCCATAATTATCCCGGTCAGTTACCAAAAACCATTAATTAGCCCAATCTTCCCAAAACAATTAAATCTATCATTATCAAGTCTAAAGTCAAAAATATCGAATCAACCTATCGTGTCATCCACATTTAATCGACCTATTGTGTTCAACAACCTCAAAAACAGTTGTCTCCGCTTGGCGGATGGAGGTGGGAAAGGGGGGAGATTTTTTATTGAACTTGTGCTTAAGTCCCACAACACAAGTTTTTGCTCGTTTATAAAGATGTGGCTCTTGGTATTAAGTAGAACCATTTTGAACATTTAGACAAATGACAGTCCTTGCCAAACTCTTGTCGTAGTGAAAGCATTCTCAGATTAGCGGTGGTGGCATGTGTTTGCAAGTGCAGGCTTCTTCAGCCATAACACAGCATCAAAAGAGGCGTTTGCAACAGCCAGCTAGTATTTGCTTCTCCAGTGAACTCTCAGGCTTCACTGTTCCAAGGTCATCCAGTCCTAGTGTCTTGCAGTCCTGAAATTGTGATGGGTTAAACCAGGTGTCTCCAACCAATGATCGTGAGCTACCAGTAGCTTGCAGAAACCTTCAGAGTAGCTCCCAGCCTTGATTGTGTTCATTGTCAACTAAGAACTGCAACAAATAAGTGTGTTTTCCTTTTAAAGTTAAGGAAAGGCAATGCTTATTTTACATTATTATCAGGCTGCAGACAGCAGAGACTGACAATGAGCAGTGCTTGTCGTATCTTCAAGTCTTTTCCATGCATTCTCTCCTTAGTTATATGTCCCCCTGCTGCTCGGCCAGTGTGACTGGGAGGTAACAGAATGCTGATGTGTGCATGGTTTGAGTGAGTGGTCAATTTGGAATGCGTGGTTTGAGCAGCAAGGATGCTGCTCGCGGTGGGGCCTTTCTGATTCCTCACTACCATCTCTACCTGAAACCTGAGACTCCTACTTTGAGATTCCAAACAATTCTTTGTGTTACTTGTAATGGGGCAGGGATGCTGCGACTCAAACTGTACTTACAGTTATGGTGCTGGGGCATGTTGGTTGCTCCCAAACACTATTAAATGTTGCTGGTTATGGGCAAGTAATTTGCGCTCAAACCATACTTGCTTTTACTTGTACTGGGGCAAGTGTGTTTACACCCAGACATTTCTTCCTGGTGATGGGGCACCTGTTTTGCACCCAAACCATACTAACATTTATGTTGCTGGTGATAGGCATTTACTTTTCCCCTAAACCGTACTTACGTTTACATGTGTTGGGGCATTTTTACTTGCACCCTAACATTAGATTGTGATGGGCTGGTGAGTCGCTACCCAAACAATATTACATTGCAACTTCTTACTAGTACTGGTGATGGGCATTTTTCTTTGTGCCCAAACCTTTTGCTTTGGGTTATATGTTTTGCACCCACAGGGGCATATGTTTTGTACTTACTTAGATCTTCTTGTGTGGTTGGTTGATTGGGTACATGTATGGCACCCGTTGAGGCACACATATTGTACCTTTGCGATATGCTGTAGAGTCAGTGACTTTAGTGTGAGGTGTCACTTTTGTTGCTCCTCTATATTTTATTGTCTGCTGAGGGGGGAAGTGTGGGTGTTTCTCCCGACTGATGTATGTATGGCCCGTTTATTTTATGTATTGTATGATTGAATTTTTACTTGCACCATATGTCTATTTTTTATGATTTTGAGTACTACCATCTTCTGTATTAATTTTTACTCTCGTGTTTTGTGATCATCCCATGGGTGTTATGTATTACGTTCTTACATGGATTCATATTTTCTATTTTTTCCATAAAAAGTTAGTTATATTCCCCCTGCTGCTCAGCCAGTGTGACTGGGAGGTAACAGAAGGCTGCTTCGTGCATGGTTTGAGTGAGTGGTCAATTGGAATGCGTGGGCTGAGCAGCAAAGATGCTGCTCCCAGTGGGGCCTTCCTGCTTCCTTATTACCATCTTTTCCTGTAACCTGAGATTTCTCCTTTGAGAATAAACCTTATCCTGTTTCACCTATTCTACTGGCTAGTATCTTGCATCTTTAATTTCCACAGTGCTCTTTCAGATTTATGACCTATGTGGGCAGAGTTTCAGAACTGAAGCATGGAGGTATTTAACACTTAGATAAAAGTCATTATCAACTCAATATTGAAGCATGAAAACAAAATGATATTTCTGAATGATTTTAAAGGAGAGAAAATTAAAATGAAGAGTTAACTTAATGATTAAGTTAACGCTTCATATTAATTTTTCCCTTTCCAAAGTGTCAACAGTTATCTTGCTCCCAGTGGCTTGTAGACACAGTGCCTTATTTATAACTGAAAAATACCGTCATTTTCATTTAAATGGGAGAAATATAAAGTGAAGAAAAATGGTTCTATAAAAAAATGTCTTAATGTTTTTCTCTACTTTAAATTACGCCAATTAGGTCCTAATGTTTTATGAAGCATGTTTCTTCCCTTTAAATTTCTCACATTTAAACAAATGACTATATTTTTTGTTATAAATATGGCATGGTGTCTAGAGGACACAGGGAGTAATATGCCTACTTTTTGTAATGACACGGACATCGGAGAAAATTAAAATGATGAGTTTTATGTAATGCATATAAACAAAGTTAACTCTTCAGTTAAATTCTTGTCCATTTTTGAAGTGTCACATTTACACCCAGCAAGCATTTTGCGCCCAGTGGCTGGTAGACATGCTGCCATATTTATTACTGAAAAATACAGCCATTTTTTTTTTTTTTAAATGAAATAATTTAAAGTCCAGAAAAACGTTCCTTCTCATGATCCTTTTTCCAGAACATTTTTATGCACTTGAAATTTCTCCCATTTAAAAAAAAAAAAAAAATGGTTGTATGTTTATGTTGTACATGTTACTGTGCCACAGATGGCAAAAGGTATGTCCTGTGCCATAAGTACATACGACACAGGCTCTCAGTCACCCATACACACATATCTCATTCATTCACACACATGTTCATACATACCCACAGACCATGCACTCACTGACGCACATGGTAGCCCTATCATAGTACCCCTAGTCACAGTATTTTGTTCAAACCATAGCATCGGCCTCCATGGACATTAGGTGTAAAGTTAATGTAGCTAGGCGAGGGGGTGTCTGGTAACAATGCACAAGTTACTTTGCCTTCAGCAGCTCATGACGATTTTCACTGATCAGAAGTAGCTCTCATTACAGAACAGGTTGGAGAGTCCTGGGTTAAACATTGCCCCAAGTCTCAAAATACAAAGCAAAAACCAGGACTGGACAAACTACTCACTATGAATTGGATTTTGATTACTATCTGGCTGTCAGCAGCCTATGATCAAAAAAGCAGGCCATGTCAATATTCAAGGACATGAGGGGGGTGGTATGATGGACCTCACATGATAGAGAAGCAGAAGAATTAAAATGTGCTATCTTCATGTCAATTTTCAAAAAGTATCTTAAGCTCAGCTGCCTCCACGAATTTATAAAAATGGGTGCTTTGTTTAGGGAGCACTGGGACCCCTGGCAGCAGGCCTAATGCTAGGAATGTTCTGTTCATCAGCTCAGGGCATGGATCATGTCTGACCATTGGCAGGGCCGGACTGAACAGTAAAATGAGCCCTGGCAAAACTGTTCAAACCAGCCCAACACTGGAGGGTGCAGGGACTGGAGCAGTGGGGGTGTGGTAGGGTCATAGCAGCCCCTCCTGCTCTGAAAGCAGCCACCTCTCCTGCAGCCCACCAAGAAAATGTCTATGGCAGTATGGTCAATCCAGCCCTGGACCTTTGGTGCATTATAAGTTACACTCTGGCTAAGGAGACTTGGCTGCCCACTGTTCCTAATAAAACTTTTTTTTCACACACATGTTAAAAATAAAACTACATGGGCAGAGCATGCCAGGACCGTCAGCAGGGCCTTCCTCGTGATACCATCTGAGCTTGAAATGTAGTGAAGAAAGTTTTGGCCTTGCAATTGAATGCTATTGAGAGTTAGCACAAATATACAGGACTTGTTCCTTAGTAAAGATTCAGAAATAGGGGTTGAGGGGCAGACAGGCACTGTAAGCACAAGACAAAACAGTCTCCTACACACTCAAACTACATGAACGGCTGCCCTCCCTACGCCTCAGACTACCCATCGGTATCCAATTCGCTTTCTCGGTGGACACTCCCTCCATGTCTGGGATAGTCTGGGTGTGGTGCTGTTAAAGAGTTGTGGGTGTGTAGGTCTAGCTAAACAGGGCATTTCTTCCCTGAAAGAAAGTATCAAGAGATTGGAGTTGTTTTTGCCTGATGACAGCGCAGTATCATTGTCAGAAATAGGTGGATTTTATGAGATTTTTGAAACTCGCATGACCATTATGGCATGGAAACAGATTAACAGAAAGAACCATAATATGGACCTAAGGTTCTCCTTTCTGACGTGGTTTAGTTTTGTATTAGTGTTTGTGCCATATGTCATGTTTCTGAGCAGAAGGGGGATTTGGGGCATAGCCTACCATAGGGAGGTCTTGCCCCCAGTTATTTTGGGGAAATGGAACAGTCGGATGACTGCTCGGGGTTTGAATGGGTTCTGGACTACTCATGTAGCCCAATGTGGGGATATATATAAGGCCATGTTAAGGTACCAGCCACCATTTTATCTGGTGACACGGTGGCTGGAACATGGTAGTAGTTTTTTGCCCCATCCTCCCTGTTCCTAAAGCTTGGGGGAAGGTTTCTCCTTGTTTTTCTTCCCAGGTTGGGTGGGGACGTTTTGTTGAATACAGGTGTGCAAAGGGGTTATGCTATTAAGTTTGTCGCTTGATGCAGGTACATAGGTGGTTGGCAGAGAAGTTTCCATGGTTTCCGGAAGTTTATTGGTGTCAGCTGCAGCTCAGGCTGGAAGGAAACGGGTAGGCAAGTTCACGCCTGGACGAGCCAGGAAGTTTAAGGTTCTGTAGGAAGTTCAATGGGTTAAGAGGTTAATAGATGTAGGATAGAGGGAAGGGATTTTAGAGGTCTCCGTTGCAGTTCACCAGCTCTGGAGCATGTAAAATATTGATGAATTAAGTTGTTATGAAGTGGGAGGGATATCTTAGGGGTGGGAGGTAGCTTAACATAGGTGAATAAACTTGTATAGTGAGGTTGTAGTTTTGTAAGGCAATGGCCAAGGTTGTTTTCTGTGATGTGCACCTGTTTTAATAAAGAGGCCTTTTTCACACAAATCTGGTGTCAGTGGTCTGTGCTGCTCCCCTCTTCTCCAACTTGCATGTTCACAGCTTATGTCGAACCTTCTTGTGTCAGGAAGACTTTGTGGATGGGAGATCCTTTTAGGAAAAAGTGCAATTTATGTAGCACTTTCTACTACACTTTTTTTCCAGTCTACCAAACTCATGGATGCCCAACTGAGGACCAGGAGGCTTGACCCAAATTTTGGGGATAACTTCCAATAACGTAAATTTGTTCAATTTAAATTATTTTTATGTAATTGTATAGTATGTGAATATTTTGAAAATCTGGCAAGGATCAAACCATTATGCACTTACATTGAACACCAATGCCCTAACACAAGACACTGAATGGACCATACAAGGACGAATGTCTCACAACTGTAAACCTTTTCCAAAGTATGATTCACCTGTGGGTCACATGTTAGAAGTAAGGGCTTATGTTATTGGGCTTTCTCGCACATGGTGAGTTCTGAACAGAATGAACGACCGAATAAGAGCATTTTTATGGTGCACATTACTACAATCGTCCCTACGAGCGGGTCTTCAACTACGTTCCCTAATTGGAACAGATGAATTTTGAGAGCCCTCTCAAAGGATGACAGTTTGGACATGCGTCTGATGTCTTGCGCTAAATGCTAGTAAGTAGTTCTGATGCAATGAACCAGGCTGCAGATTGGTACATGTATGTGCATCGAGGAGATAGGTGTGAAAGACTCAGATAAACACGCCTCAACTTTTGTCACGTCCAGGACCTTAAACCGCATTTTAGAGAAGATGACAGTGGCTTCAATCTTGCACAAAATAAATGGGGTCAAACTAAAAATGAGCATCACCAATCAGTCAAGTCAGAGCCATTCTGCAGAGCCGGACTAGCAGGGAAAGTATTCTCCCACACCATTGCTTGCCCATTGTTAAAATCTGTACCATCTCCTGAAACATCATTCCCTGCCAAATACCAAAGTGAAATGGATATATGGGAGAAGTTTAAGGACCCAAGAAAGATGCCACCATATTTACTAAAGACACATGGTGAACTTCTAGGATGAAACAAGATTCTGAACATGAAGGGAGGTTAGGACACAAAAGAGCGGGCTGTAAGGTGGGATAGCAGTCCGCCCCATCTGTCCTATTGCCCAGGGCATTGGTTCAGAGTCTTGCCCAGGCATGAGTATGGTATCAGCCCAGGTATGGCATTGATTATTATACAAGCAATTTCCAACCCCTGATGATTTGGAACATATGAAAATTAGCAGTACAAGCCAGGAAGAGAATTCGTAGGTCAAAGAGTCCTCTCCAACGAGTATCCGTACTACTATTTACCATAAATCCATGGCTCCACCACAAGGCTACACAAGAACTCGGAGTTTCACCTACGATGACAAGCTTCACCCTAGAAAAACAACTTGAGCTAAGAAAGACAACCATGCAATTCACAGATCCCACAGAATTTTCAAAGTTGAGTGACATGCAGCTGGTCTGGAAACTGCACCTCAATGTACTTCCAGCACCCCAGAAATCAGTCGCAGATGAAGCTGCCAGACTGATCGTAGTCCACCAAGGCCAGGGTCCATTTTAAACCCCACTGCAACCTACACAAATGTTTGCATGGTAGTTAGTGATAACATTACGCCATACCACACCTCTTTGTGCCCTACGGTAGATTCTATTTTCCCCTCACAGGTCCCATCTATATGCCCCTTCTCGAAAGGTGGGAGCTGATGCTGTCCCTTTGTGTCTTCCGCACACTTTTATTCTTCATTCAAAAACGTCCCAAAGCCTACTTTTCCAATTCTTCACTGCTGTCTTTACTAGCGAGCTCCTGCCACAAAATATAATACAAATAACCGTTAGTTGTATCCACTCCGTATTCTGATTAGAAAGAGCACAGCAGCGCCGTTGCCAGAGTCAATGTATCCAGACTTGAACAAGCAACAACATAGGAGTCGAGCCGAGTAGGGTTAGTTTCACAGGTTGGGGGGTTGGGGACAGTGATATGTTCAAATCAGAAAGAGAACGAATGTATCAGACTTCTGAATGAACAGTAGGTTTATGGTAAATGATACTAAAACACCATGGTCACCTGTGAACGCAAAGTCCGTGTCCTGAGGAGAAATAGCATCACGTCTGTCAGTGAGAGTTAAAAACCGTCGCCAATAAAACAATTTTTTTAAGGGTATCGGCAAAGTGAAGATGTCTGGGTTTAATGTGATATTGCATGCAAGAACAGGCATGCAGAAATAATAACTCCATGTGGTAGCATATTAAATCCATACCTATTGGCTGTGCCACTGCATGGTAGTGCTGCTGGTAGTGTGGGGTTTGTGGTGATGATGTTGGCTAAAGTGGTATTGTGGTGGTGGTATCGGTGGAGGTGGTCATATTGGTAATGGAGGTGGTATTGGTAGTGGTGGTATTGGAAGCTTTGGAGGTTGGATGGTGGTTTTGATTTTACCGATGATATTGATGGACTGTATTGTGGTGGTATAGGTGGTGGTAATGCTAGTACTGGTGATGTTGTGGTATTGGTAGTTCTGATGAAGTGTCCACATATTAACATGATTACATCTCGTTCACACTTCCCAATTGCTTTTTGCTTATCACATCAAGACAGTCTGGCAGTGCTGGCCATCTGATGAACAAAAAGGGATCAGGGGCCAGGATGGCATTGGAGATATGACAAAAGCATTCAAAAGATGCCTGCTGCGGTATAAAATGTTTTCTGTAAACAATGCATGAAAGACATAAAAGAACTGAGTATGACAAAAAGTGGGATGGTTGAGTGGACTTTTTAGATGTAAAATAAGCCCTCATATACTGCATTAAAATATGACTGGCCCTTAGGATGGCACAACAATGACCGAGAAGTTCTCCATTGGGCTGACCTAAGATGTGAATGACAATTTCTCAAGCCAATGGCTGATGTAAGTATGTTATGTTATGTTAATACAACTTCTAAAGCGCACGAATACCCGGAGGTGTCTTGGCGCTGAACCTGAGCGTAAGCCCTGTAGGAACGCGGGGGAAATAATTAATTAAAAATAACCAGGTTTTCAGGTCTTTTCTAAAAGAGGCAAGAGAGTTGGCAGCTCTTATAGCCACAGGGAGCATATTCCATAGTTTAGCCGTGCCATGGCTTATGCTTCGACCTCCCCAGCTCGAATCCTTGGTACCAACATCAACCTGGCATTGGTAGACCTTAGCCAATTGTTGAAGGGGGCGGACACAAAGTCCTCTCTATCTATATCATAAGCAATACGTCATGCAAATGGGTGCGCTGTCTGCTTCGACCTATAAAAACAAGAATGCTCAGAATTAGGCACATGTAATTCTCAATTACTTCTAGACGGCCCCTATCTTTTCAGCTTGTACTGAAAGCCAATCTACCCGACACTCCACCAGACCTGCAAACCGGCCCTAGGTCACCGCCAGCTTGGTGCACATCCAACTTTAATGCATATGATGTGACTTAGAGATCAAAAAGGGAAGAGAGACATTACCTCCCTACGGTACGGCTCAAACTATTGTGCCTCTATGACATCTTGCACCAAAAACAACATAAAAAATCCAAAGTTGGAGAAGCCAATCTGACTCCACATACCTGGAGAATGGTGTAACCCTCCACGTTTTGCGTCGGAGAGGTGACGCAGTAAAGGCACACTCTGTAAAAGCTGGAGGATCGGAGTCCATGAGAAGGGAAAACTTTGCCTTAAAACAGTTTTAACCCACCAGGAGAAGTTTAGCCCAGGAACTTCCAAAGACGTCTTGAACTCTAGGCAGACGTGTGCTTCACCATGATCTTCTATCCCTCACGAACAGAAGACGTATTCACACACATCTGCCCTACAGGGAATATACCCTGCTGTTAAACCCACCTTCCCTGTATTCTATTTCCGTCTTTGTTTACCTTGTGACCACGAAAAAACAATAGGAAATGTAATGTACCCTTTCGTCCATGTTCACAAAGTGTAATACAATCATAGTTCATTGTCTTGCAACTACTAGAATCCAATTAAAAAAGTGGAATGGAAAAACTGCTCATGCATGGACCTGGGAAACGTGAGAACTCTAGTTAAGCTAATTGCTAAGGTAATGACAAAGCATATTATCCCTTCCCTGAAGAAACTTGAGAGCGCGTATAAAATAGCTCCGCGGATGGCAGGAATCTGAACTTAACATTAAGGTTACCAGGTGACTGACTCCATGTCATCAGGGATACCATGCTCTAGTCAGAGTTTGGCAGGGCGAGCTATCTTTAGGGTCTACTGGCCCCATCTGGCAAGTTGGCAAAGAACAAGCGTTCTCTTCATTCAGAAAGTGGATGAGCAAATAAAGATGACTTTAAATCTTGTTTTTATATTTTCATTTTTGCTGTGTGTTCAAAGACAGAAGCCAAATGTCAGGCAGGCCTACCTCTTCTGACAAATCCCTGCTTATTTATCCTGGAAATTGGTGTTTACTTTTCTTTCTCTGGCTACAACGTTACAGAATTTTATAAAGTGAACTGTCTGACAAGCGTGAGGGGAATGCAACATTTAAATAGCTTGTATGAGACCTGTTCACATCAAAATATATTTCAGTAGTTACGAAAGCACTTTTTTTGTAATTTGGAAGTGAAATGCAAACAGATTTTAATATGATCAAAACAAACCAGAATACTTTACTTGGTTATGTGCAAGTGATAAATATTTGCTCAAACCTACATAGTTTTATCAGTAAAACTGCATGTCAATGGGAAAGTTTGTGGCCATTTTAATAGAAAATGTCTGAAAATGAGTGTGCTAAAACGTCATGCTTTACTGATATATTTGTTAAAAGTAAGTTTTTAAATATGAACAGAAAAACATTTGCCCCACCCTGATGACACTTCTATTAGTGAACTAAGATGTAAGTCAGGGGTCACGTGCACTGTATATGTGGGCTATATTTTTATTATACATGGAGCAATAGTTTAGCCTATTAAGTCAACAAAAAAGTTTTTTGTACAGCTGACATGCTGAACTGACATATTTGAAAATATTCTTGTATGGGGTAAGGAAGAAAAAGGGAACGTGATGAAATAAAATATTTGCCTAGGATCACACAATGAGAGGAGTGTTTATGGGTCAAGTGTATTAAAGAGAGGTCGAGTAGATTATTCAGGTCGCTACACCTGCAGGTCTGTTAACATTTTTCTAGGCCTGTCATGGGTTTCCCCTTTTCAAAGCTTTGTTTTCAGGTGTTAGTCAGACAAATTGGCTCAATTGATGTAAACCAGGAATAAAGAAACCAGAGAGCAACAGTTAGTGAAAGGAAAGGCCTGGTTGTAAAACGTGTCCCTGATGCCATTGACTCATCTGGTAACCATACTTAACATGCAATGCCCCTGGTTCAAATCCTAGCAGAAAGAACGTATACTATCTTTGTAAGCTTACCAGATGACATGATACATGAAGAACGCAATGTTTGAGTCATGGACTTCCTGTTGCAAAACCACTCTAATTTGTTTGTTTATTTCAATGGGGTTCTTTGATGTTTTGATGGAGACTACAACTACCACAATGTATTAGTTTAAGACCAGTCTCCAGAATTGTTTCCTAGGTGAAAAGGAGTTATCTGCTAGCTTTATTTCTTGACAAAATGAAGATCATTGAGTTGGGTAAAAAAATAAACTCGTTTAAGTGTTACTGAGCTATCAGACTGTTGCAGTGAATAATTACCCATTGCCCAACGCCAGTGGTCTTCAAACGTTTTTATGCCACACTTCCCCCCCCTTCCCCCCACCCGGTGGGAAAAAACCATAGGGGGGGCTCCAAATTTTTCACAATTATTCTATTAAAAATGCAATCAAATACATGATTGTCAAACATACTATTCTGGTCAGGCAGGCTTTACTAACGTGTAAAGTATCCACAATGTGATTATTTGAAATGGGTGTGGGGGTTTGAAGAATATTTGGAGTCCCTTCCCTTTTGACACCTTCTCCCTGCCAGGATATAAATGACGATGTTCGTGAGGGATGGCCCATTACAGAGCGGCTTCTGACACTCATTACCCCTTCACTCCCCCCCCCTGCTGAAAACAAAGCACGGTTATCGGCATAATGCTTCTTTTGGCCAGAGCCTGCCACCCCTGCTGGGATAACTTGAGGCTCCCCTAGAGGGCCCAACCCCCAGTTTGAAGACCCCTGCCCTATGCTAAAACATTACGGTAATATCCAGAGATGCACATTTTTCACCATTATGTCTATTGTGGGATTAGAACAGTTACAGGTTCAGGGACAAAAGGCCAACCACACAGCCCACTTGCAAATGCATGTGTGTATTGACTCTTTCCCCAGCCCTGCTGGCCTTAGAGGGATCCTGGCCCACATGAGACACCCTGATTCATGTCCAGTCTACATTTTATAGACGCTCAGTTTTGAATCTTTCCAAAAAAAAACTAAAATCAGCATTAGGGATCTGGCTCTAATCCTTATGAAGTGACTTTAGTCTTGGGTTTTAGTCCTGGTTGCACCTCATGAGGTTGAGGATCTTATGACCGATTTGCTAATCACAACAAGAGTCAGGAAGGCCGGGAGAGAGGAAACGACAATTAACTTAGGAAACCTCATAGCTTACAAGTGACCCTAGCCAGCATGTCAATTGCAATACTTGGTTTGCTGCTGGTTTATTATCCAATAGCGCTTTGCATGCTGATACTCAGGCGTTTGTAATGTTAAAAGTGAAACAAAGTCCAATGCTGTTGACCATAGTTATATAGGCCTCAATTTAAAATGACATGTAAAGTTGAAATGTTTTCCTGTCTGCTGTGTATTTTTCCGTTTCAGGAGCCAAGTTGCAGCAATAGAGGCCTATTCAATTGTTTCATAATGTTTTCAGTTTCTGTGTGAATGTTTATCTGTATGTGTTTTTTGGAATGCCTAATAAGGAACCTCTGCACCTGTAAGAAGGACATGCTGACGAACTGTATCTGCCTACTACAAGATATCGGTTGAAGATCATGCAGTTGAGACTTCCATTGTGCGATGGCTGGAAAGAAGGCTGAAACTAGAAAAAGTATTCAATTCTTCATTGGTTCTCAGAATGGGAACCGTAGGGAGTTACTTTTTCTCTGTATAGAAATGATTTAATTGTGCATTTCTTAGTTAGATTCAGAAGCCCTGATCACTCTCCTTAGAGGAGACACTTTCTTTGCTCCTGCCTGAAAGAGTCGGACTGAATCTTCATTTGAGTCTGCCTTTAGAAGCTTTACTTGCTGACACCTTCAGCATGACTTCTTCCCAACTTACCCGACTGCTTAGCTAAGCATATTTCGGAAACTTCCCTTCATGGGAGGCTGAGCCTGCACAATTCGATTTATGACAACTTTAAGCAGTTTGTCTTTGTATTTGCTATTTTCTATTCAATTATACTAACCAATACATTCATGTATTGATTACCAATTTTTAACAACACTGAATGATTTGAGTTTGTAACTTTGTTAAACTGATAATAAACCTTTGTGGTTTGTAAATTTACAACTGTCTGTCACCATTGTGGGGCCTAATGTGCTGCACTCTACTTTAGGAGATTTGTTGAGTCACGCCAGGTCCGGGACTAAAGCTCCATCTGCTCAAGTGCAGCTTGTGCTTGAGTTTGCACCAAAGATCTGCACGGTGCAAACTCTGCTGCATCAGGTACGAGCAATTGATGTGCTCATTTAATAGGCGTTGTTTTCCTTTTTGCATGATAAATGCAAGACAACAAGCACTATAATACAACGAAATAAAGGAAATCGTGACTTCCAATGTCTAATGTGGGCAAACTGTGAGCGTTGCATTTTTATATATACAGATGCATATTGTGATTGGGCCCAAAGGTACATGGGCCGCCTTTCCAGTGCAGCAACGCTATAGACTTCTCCTGCTGCATTTCGCAGAACGGCACGGGCTCCTGCCTTCGGCTCTATGCCCCAGAGGATGGGTGTACAGGATGATGTCACTGGGCCCACCCGCCCCCTGTCAGCAGCATCAGGAGGTGTGTCCCCTGCTAAGTCACGCTGTCACTTCCATTGTTTCGCTGCCTGAAGGCGGGAGCCAGGCGGGCCGACCACGAGCGAACCCTGTGAAAAAAGACCCGGCTCGGCCATGCTGCAGTGTACGTGTGTGCATCAGAAAGGGTCTGGGGCCCTTTAACGCAGGCAGGACTCTGCTGAGAGCATGTCGTGGTGCCCGGATCTTCAGTATTGACAGGGGAGCGCTGGAAGCTCGTGCTAAAGGGGTACCTAGCGCTGGCGGGGCACGGCTGGAGCTTCTCTGGCAGGGCACTTCCGGAAAAGCTCACACCGATAAGAGTTCGAAAGGTGGGCAGTGCCACGGTGACAGAGAACGATGGCAGGTGCAGTCCTAAAGCATCGAGACGGTGCACTGCAGGCGGAAGCAGACCTGCGCTGTTTGGTCTGGCAGCCCTGGCAGGGAACTGCAGGAGGAAGTGTGTGCTGCTGGAGCCCTATACACTGACAGCGCACTTCTGGGGATGGTCACACTGCGGTGGCCATAGCTCTAACAAGGCACTGCAGGAGGACGTGTGTCCCGCTGGAGTCCTACAGCACTGACACAGCACCGCTGAAGCCTGTCACACTGCGGTGGTCATAGCACTGACGGGGCACTGCAGGAGAATGCATCAACTGCTGGAGTCCTATGGCACTGACAGGCACTCCTGAAGGCTGACAAATTGCAGTGGTCATAGCACTGACAGGGCACTGCACGAGGAAGTCACACTGCGGTGGCCTTAAGCACTAATGTGATTCGTGCGCGTTATCAAATGAATTCATTCATTCTTTCATAAGCACTAACAGCGCACTGCAGGAGAAAGCCTCACAGCGTTGGCCACAGCACTGCATGGCATCGCAGGAGAGCGCTTGTGCCGCTGAAGTCCTATAGCAGTAGCAGCTCACTGCTGGAAGTAGGCACTGCAGTGGCCATAGCACTAACAGTGCACTGCAGGTGGAAGCGTGTGCTGCTGAAGTCCTATAGCACTAACAGTGCACTGCAGTTGGAAGCGTGTGCTGCTGAAGTCCTATAGCACTGACAGTGCACTGCAGGTGGAAGCGTGTGCTGCTGAAGTCCTATAGCACTAACAGTGCACTGCAAGTGGAAGCGTGTGCTGCTGAAGTCCTATAGCACTAACAGTGCACTGCAAGTGGAAGCGTGTGCTGCTGAAGTCCTATAGCACTAACAGTGCACTGCAGGTGGAAGCGTGTGCTGCTGAAGTCCTATAGCACTGACAGAGCACTGCAGGTGGAAGCGTGTGCTGCTGAAGTCCTATAGCACTGACAGTGCACTGCAAGTGGAAGCGTGTGCTGCTGAAGTCCTATAGCACTGACAGTGCACTGCAGGTGGAAGCGTGTGCTGCTGAAGTCCTATAGCACTGACAGAGCACTGCAGGTGGAAGCGTGTGCTGCTGAAGTCCTATAGCACTAACAGTGCACTGTAAGTGGAAGCGTGTGCTGCTGAAGTCCTATAGCACTAACAGTGCACTGCAAGTGGAAGCGTGTGCTGCTGAAGTCCTATAGCACTAACAGTGCACTGCAGGTGGAGCGTGTGCTGCTGAAGTCCTATAGCACTGACAGAGCACTGCAGGTGGAAGCGTGTGCTGCTGAAGTCCTATAGCACTAACAGTGCACTGTAAGTGGAAGCGTGTGCTGCTGAAGTCCTATAGCACTAACAGTGCACTGCAAGTGGAAGCATGTGCTGCTGAAGTCCTATAGCACTAACAGTGCACTGCAGGTGGAAGCGTGTGCTGCTGAAGTCCTATAGCACTAACAGTGCACTGCAGGTGGAAGCGTGTGCTGCTGAAGTCCTATAGCACTAACAGTGCACTGCAGGTGGAAGCGTGTGCTGCTGAAGTCCTATAGCACTAACAGTGCACTGCAAGTGGAAGCGTGTGCTGCTGAAGTCCTATAGCACTAACAGTGCACTGCAGGTGGAAGCGTGTGCTGCTGAAGTCCTATAGCACTGACAGAGCACTGCAGGTGGAAGCGTGTGCTGCTGAAGTCCTATAGCACTGACAGAGCACTGCAAGTGGAAGCGTGTGCTGCTGAAGTCCTATAGCACTGACAGAGCACTGCAGGTGGAAGCGTGTGCTGCTGAAGTCCTATAGCACTGACAGTGCACTGCAGTTGGAAGCGTGTGCTGCTGAAGTCCTATAGCACTGATAGTGCAGTGCAGGTGGAAGCGTGTGCTGCTGAAGTCCTATAGCACTGACAGTGCAGTGCAGGTGGAAGCGTGTGCTTCTGAAGTCCTATAGCACTGACAGTGCACTGCAGGTGGAAGCGTGTGCTGCTGAAGTCCTATAGCACTGACAGAGCACTGCAGGTGGAAGCGTGTGCTGCTGAAGTCCTATAGCACTGACAGTGCAGTGCAGGTGGAAGCGTGTGCTGCTGAAGTCCTATAGCACTAACAGTGCAGTGCAGGTGGAAGCGTGTGCTGCTGAAGTCCTATAGCACTGACAGTGCAGTGCAGGTGGAAGCGTGTGCTGCTGAAGTCCTATAGCACTGACAGAGCACTGCAGGAGATGGTCACACTGCGGTGGGCATAGAAGTGACAGGGCACTCATCAAAGACACACATGCTGAAGTAGTTGCTGCCCCTACCAGGGCACTGCTGGGCAGAGTTTGCAGTGCCACTGCCATGGGGCTGCAGAAGAAGGCTTGTGCTGCTCTGGCCCTACAGCACTGACTGGAAACTCTTTAGGAGTAAAGGTAGGCAAACGAGCAAATTCACTGAGCACCAGGCCAGGGGGTTCCCTTGGCTGTAGGAGGCAAAGCGCATGCCGAGGCATCAAACGATTTGTTCTGCAACCAACACCATGTAAAAAAAATATGAAGAGTCTCTAAAATGTTAGAAAAGGCTATGTCTGCAATAATTTGAGTGTTTCTATTTGGTACATTAGATCATGCCACTGCACTGACATTTACAAAAAACAGCAGTTTTTAAACCTGATCTTAGAAATATTTAAGTGCATCACTTTACCCTGATGACGTTGCCACCAGGGAGCCATGAAATGTCAGTTTGTCATGACCACTGTAAATATATTTGAAGCGCATTTCAGTTAACCCGAAAACAAATTTGTTTTTTGTCTAGGGTGCACCCTGAACAAACTTACTTCATAGCACTTTCAAATTAGTTGGCCATGGGAAATGAGATAGTGTGAAGTAAAGCAATTTGCCTGAAATCACTCAGTTCTGTCAAGCAAGGAAGCTGTGATTAGAGCCCATGTTTCCTGGTTATAGATTGTGCACTTCAGCCAACTAACTGGTATTGCTTTCTCTGTCCTGTTAGTCTATGTGCAGCAAATAAGCATATCATGTTAAATCAATCGGACTCTACGTATGTAGAAAAGTGTAAGGGAAGCCACAAGATGCTATTTTTATGCTGCTGTTACAGGATCCCTGACTTGACAAACACAAACAGACCGATTTAAAAGAGACTCAGCATCACAAGGCAATTAAATAGAATCAGAACAAGCATTGGCATAGCCAATAGGTCTCGCCTTTGGGACCTTATAAGTATTTAGTTATGCAGCACAATATCCTTACTGCAACAACATTAACTGTTGCATGGCTAAACACTTATAAGGTCCCAAAGGCGAGACTATCAACTATGCTAATGCTTGTTTTAAATATGACACTGTACCTGCACAGAAGCAATTGAACTTTTTTAACTTAGAAACTCCAATGGAATTGGCAAGGCTGAGACAAATTTGCAAGTCAGCTTCAAAAATAATTAACGGAAGCCACCCACATACTGACTAACATGGAAGAAACTCGGTGTAGCTTCAAGTTGGAATATAAACTTTAGTTCTTGTGGTGGTCTTATGAATTCTTTTAGCCGCATTATGAAATGCACCAATTGAAATGAAATGTGGTAATTAATAATGTGATAGTTTTAGCACGGTCACGCAATGGTTTTGTAACAATTTTTTTAATTGAAACAAATAAATGTATTCACTCATTCATTAATTCGGGCATACTCTCTACTATTCTCTGTTGTCTGTCAAGCTCCTCAGACACAGATGGCCATATTATCAAGAACGACGCAAACATTATCGCCGCTGTACCGGCAGGAAACTGCCGCTAAAGCGGCGATAAGAGGCTTGATAATATGCCCTTGTGAATTCCCATAGAAGCCCAGGTTTGATGTCCTGCACAGAACCTGGGCTTCTATGGAATTCTAAGGACATATTATCAAGCCCCTTATCACCGCTTTAGCGGCAGATTTCTACCGCTTCATGGCGATAATGTTATCGCCGTTCTTGATAATATGATCCAAAATATCTTGTGATCTAACACTAGCTTTTACCCTCAACACTTTAATCCTGAAACCTCACAACTGACATCACAACAGCCATCCTCCGCCCTCTCCCACCCGCACAATGTAGGGTAGATGGCAAAGGCGATCTGGAGAGGCACAGCAGGGTGCAGACACAGGACATAATTATGGAGCACATTACTGGGCACAGATATTGGAGGGGCACAGTGGACACCAATGGTAGTAGGCACTGTGGGCAGGGGGGAATGGCACAGCTCTTCAGAGTGCATCGACACAACCCTGTGAGCACATTATGGGCACAGCTACTGAGTTAATTGGGTAAGGTGTACCTATGGGGGAAGAGCACAGAGAACAGCTGGGAAGGCATACATGCCACTGGTACAAATGGCGAGGTGCATAGCTCCAGGAGTAAGACCATACAAACCGCTGGGGAGTCGGCACGGTTTTGTGGAGAACAGCACTGCATAAGGGAGGCTGCATGACTCGGACTGGGTCACTGGGCACATGTGAGAGGCGGCAACTCTAGACAGACTGGGGAGAGGCATAGTATGGAGTAGGACCCAGCGTAGGCGTAGCTGAGGGACAAGGCTCTTGGGAATAAGCCGCTGGGCACACTTGGGAGGAGAGATTGGACAATAGTGCACTCAGCAAGGGAGAGGGTGGAGGGCAAGGCCCCAAGGAGAGCGCTGACTGGCACAGGTACCGGGAGTAAAGTGCAGTGCACGGTCTATGCACCTATGGGGAGAAGGCATTTGGCACAGCCGGAAAGTGGCACCAATGGTGCAGCAAGGGTTCAGTGGGAGGAAAGGCAAGCAAAGGAAATAGCCCTCTCCTACCCTGGTTGGGTAATAAAAGGCAGCAATTATTTAGGTAAGTGGGCCTCAGGACTCCCGTGACTGCACTTGCAACGAGTTGTAATGTATGGATATAATGAGAGGGACTGAAAGTGCTGCAAGAAGGGAGATGGATGGTTCGTTCAGGGTCTGAGACAGGACTAGAGATGCAGCAATAGTTACATCGCGGTGAATGAGGTGGCGTCATATTGTAGTTACTGTAGTGTTCATTGTGGGAAAGACTTTGCCCCATCGGCCCCTGACATCAATGCATGAACCCCGGAGAAGCTTCTCCAGACAGCCAGCGCCTCGAATATTTTTTATTTATGTACTTCATGCGGGGATAGTCAGGGCTTTCACAGCTCTGCATAACTGGCTTCACTTCTTTCTCTGAAAATTATTAAGAAGTTTTTTTTTGTGAGGCCGAGCGCAATGTGCACCTGGTGATCCACATGATTAGGCCCCACCCCCAACCATAGCTCAGAATGTTTCGACATGTGTGAAGGAGTGCTCCTGTTATCATTAACATATTGCCATCAGCATGTTTGGTGCGCACTGCCGACATTTACACGAATGGATGCACGAAATAAGGTATTATGATCATTCTATCTTATTAATAACAAAATACCATGCAAATGTTCCATTGTCTTTTTTTCTGAGTTAAGTGATATTCTTTGTAGCCCGCTACCAGTTATAAAACAAAACATGTATGCACTTATAGAGTTATGGTGCCCACATTTATACAGCCTAAAAAGTTAGCATAACAAATAGCATAAGGCAAATAAACAGCATAGTCAATGTTAGGATTGCAGCATTCAAATAGGTGTCTTAATGAAAGAAAAGAGGCTGCGTTCAAAGCATATATTTCTGCTTGGTAGGGTTTATAATCGTGGGGATTTCACTGAGCTAGCTGAGTGGGTTGTGCAAGTGGCTGCAAAGGGCTAACACGTGGGTTCCAACACCGGAAGTGCTCCGTTCACAGACCCTTGGTGCTTGTTTACAGTCAGAGATGCAGCTCTGCTGTTCCGGTTTGCTCACAGATGCAGAGTGGCTTTGATCGCACTTTATGAGGGTCCGACCTGCGAGTCTGTGGACACCAGTAAGAGGAGGGGCTGTGGGGGCACTTTGGTTATCCTAAACTTGCAGAGACTCCTAGCGGGAGCAATGGCATTTCATCTGAATATTTGACTGATATAAATACTGAATCCGGCCATGGTAATTCCCGGGACTCAAACCGTACAGCCTGCAGTCGAGGTGTAGGTGTGCTGCATATCTTGTCTTGCATAGGGCAGCATAGTTAAACTACACAGAACGAGCAGCTCATCAGCATTACCGTACCTGGCGTGTTTGTGGCTGTCTGGCTGCCTCTCCAGCCAACCTACAAGCTGTCACTGCCTGCTGGTTTGCACATTGGTCCGAGCTAAGGGCGCCTGCTCTTTCTTCTAGTACTGACGGCCAGGTGCTGGCTCTTTCAACAGGCCTTCCTTCCTTTCTTCGTGATGTTCACGAAGGGGAGAGAGCGCTGATCTCCGAAGCACATATAAAACCCCTGAAGGTTTTAAGAGAAATATATACAGGGCTGTTCTGTTTCTCGTTACAAGGTTTCAAGAGATTAATCAAACGGCATTCTTATCACAAGGTTAACAAGTGGACTCATCCTAAAAGCCCCAACAGCTCGAGTGTGGCTCGGGAGGAGGGCTGCACGCATTGAAAGAGCGAGTTGTAAGTAGTTGCATTGGAATTTAAAACAACAAGCCCGCGAGTGGTGCGCGCGCACCACAGAGGAGCGGGGGCGAGCGACGCGGCAGCCTGCTCAGCTGACGAGACGCTCAGCTGACCAGACGCTCGTGCGTCATGGCCTTTCCCCGCACGGCCGGCATATGTTTCCAGTTATCGCGCACGCGTCTGGGCACGATAATGGGAAACACATGTCTACCGCGCGTAACCATCCGAAAAAGGCCAGCCACGACGCACGAGCGTTTGGACTGCTTCTGAAACCCCCTTACTTAAAGTCTTCGCCTAGCAGCGCTTGCGCGCTACTCGAGGCTCGACCTAAAAAAGCAGATGCCGACGATCCCAGAGAGGTGGTGCTCAGATTACAGCTCATCAACCGGATATATGCAAAGTTGAATTCACGTTCTTCGCTCAAATTCGTTTTCTCTCAGTTGTCCTATATTCAGTCTTTTTTGTCGTTTCGCAAGTAGATTAAGGAGGAATAGAGACACTGTCTGGGGGGGGTGGCGCTGGACCCAGCTCTGTTTAGTCGCACTAGCTACATGGCGCAAGGCAGGCCCCGGGGTAGATATTCAACTGGAGCCCGCTTCCAGTCCTGTCTGGCTGGCCAATCTCCAGTTAGGAGGAAGCTCACACTGCTGGATTCCTATAGCACTACTATCTAGTCAGTGCGGGTCTTCATCAGGACATAGTAATCACAGAAGATCACAGAAGATTCTGCCTACCACAAGGAAGCTCCAAGCGAGAGCACCCCAGCGAAAGAATACTTTACTGGTCATAAACGTCCACACGCGTTTGGAAGACAAACGCGCCCCACCTGCACATGAACTGTCACGTCGAGAAAAGGCGGCGCAAGTGCCTATGCGCCCCTACTGCCTAAATGGGCCATTTTTAGGCTGTCATCCCCGCCTATGTCCTGATGAAGACCCGCACTGACTAGATAGTAGTGCAGATCCTGGGTTAAACGTCGATAATATCCCTTGGACCAGTCCAAAGGCTCTGCGGAAAAGACTTATTCATTTAATTCGCAGAATCATTGATTTTCAATATCTGATTTCTGGCCATCCAATTTTCCTGTACATATTTTTAGCCACCACTGTACATATTACGCACCACCTCTGTATCACTGAGCACCAGATGTCACTTTGTCACATATCACAGTATATTTCACTGTGTGTTTTGACAGCCTTACAAAATCAGTTTGGGTATTTATAAATGACTTAATTTATATAAAATAACTCAATACCCCGTATGGTCTTCGTGTGTGTTCCTTGGTTTTAAAGTAAAAATTTATTTTGAATAACGCAATGAATTGTTCGGTTGTTTAAGGAATATGTGATACCCGACAGAACCATTGTTTTTCTTTACATACGATTGCCCAGGTTCTGAGGGATACTGGGTTACCCCATTGCTACTAAACTGGAGTCCTATATTAAAGGCATGCTGCTGGAGGAAGCTAACCATCCTGGGGTCCTATGGGGTACACTGCAGGGAGGGGTCACTCTGCTATAGTCTTAGCACTTATAGGCCAGTGCAGGGCAAAGGTCATATTACTTGGACATTTCCTCTGCTCAAGGCATTCTAAATCACAAACAATGCCTGCCACTCATTCAGCACCTATCTGAAACTCAACCCCAAGAAAAACCAAGAAAAACAAGCAATTACTAGTCCAAACCTGAGTCAACAGCATGAACCGGGAACTATTCAGACCCTGACTTTCATACAAATCCAGGTTACTTGGATTCAACCTGGACATCAACCTTAGTCTCAAGGACCACACTGCCAAGGAAGCAAGGACAGCCTGGTACCATGAGACTAGAGGCAATAATGTGAAAAAAGAACAAAACAAGGTGTCAGACCTTTTCCATCTATGCACCCAGGATCTGAAACAACATTTCTGTATCTGTCAGGGCCTCACAAACCCTGCTCAGGAAAGGGCTAAAGATATACCTCTCTATAGAGCACTATATTTATTTATTTTTATTTATAAAGTTTTATATAGCGCAAACATGATCCCGAAGGATATCAGAGTGCTTTACAATTGGAGGGAAAGGAAGGTAACAATTGCAGTACAGTCATCAAAAGGAATACCAACCCAAACACATATCAAATAGGCATACCAAACAAAGGTTACAGTGTAAAGGGGTCAAGCAAAGAATAAGATAATAACTGGTACATAGCGAACTGGGAGGGGAGCAAATGATTAGTAAAGACGAATAACATCCAGCGCAGGGCTTAGGGTGTAAGTCCAATGCATTAGAGCAGACGATCCGAAACCCTTTTAAGGTAAGAACTTGTTCAAATTGGAAGTAAAAAGATTCCTCATGAAGGCACCCTTGGAGGAGATTCTGCGTATTTCCGGTGGTAGAGAGTTCCAGATCTTCGGCGCAGAGCCGGAGAAAGCTCGGTGACACGTTCTCTTTTTGTGAAAGATCTGTGGTTTCAGGAGGAGAGAGTTAGCACTCCTAGAAGGTCTACCCCCTCCGGATAATTCTAGCTTTTGCGCTAGATAACTGGGGGTTTTGAAATGGAGGGCTTTGTGAGACAGGCAGGCAATCTTTAGCTGTAGTCTTGGTAGTTGAGAGGAGGGACGCAGCAGAAGGGCGGGCCAATGTTTTCCACTCCTCCTGAAGCACAGCGCATGTACAATTTTCCTCAGAGACACCGGCACTTCAAGCCCAGTTTTTGTGTGTGGGTGCCATTTTTGAGTGACTTGTTGACTTCCATTGGTATGTATGCATGCTACTCCCGAACTGTGATCTCCCACAGACTCTCACCAGTTTGAAGCATCACAATGCAGTAACAGTTCACTGCTCCGAGAACACTGTGTCCCTCCATGCAGTCGCTGACTGTATCTTTGCGTTTGACACTGCATGGGGCTCCGCTGCCTTGGGGTGAGGTAGGGCTATACAAATACCACCTACACACATACTGCTCCAGGAAGCAAACATTTCTCTGGTCCTGCAGGCTACACCGCAGGAGGAAGGTCACACTGCTGTAGTCCTAGCACTTATAGGGTATTTCTGGGGGAAGCCCACACTGATGCCGTCATAGGTCTTACTGAGCACGGTTCTATACCTGTAGCACAGGCTTGACACCGCTGGAAAGAAGCATACACTACTGAGATACCACAAAAAGAGCTGGAAGTTTTTACAAATAAAATTGTACAAGGTATTTACAAATCAAGTAAATGGACTGGCCTTATAATGTTTTCTCGTGTGTTTCATCATGTATATTGGGTGCTGGGCATGTAAAATAACATTTGTTTTTCTGCATTCTTAAAGTGGTATATGACCTTTTACCTCATTTTTGACCTAGAAGGAAGAGTGCTGTCTGGCCTGGTCCGGAGTAGGAAGGGTTTTCTTAATCTGTGCCCAATTCAGAATATAAGCAATGAAGGTAGTTTTTGTTTTCGCAATCCGCATGGGATCATGGGTGTCCCTGTGTTGCCATAGCACTGGCCAGGCATAGGTAGGTGAAAGGGTCAGAATGTCGATGGTCCCACAACAGGTTGACTCCTTTAACCAGTCCTGAATTTTTAGCCAACAGCTATTTGCATTTTGTGAAAGTTTAGACTCATACAGCCTTCCTCAGCGTCTAGAGGCAAGGTAGTTCATAAACTACTGCTCTTACAAATGGGCAAACAGCAGGGGTAAGGTCACAGCATACAAAGTGCTGCTGGTGAAAAGTCCACGGCCGGTGCAATGTTACAAATGGCACTGGGCTACTTGGTATCAATGTAAGTGCTGGGCAAACGCTCACTGTCCCGGTTTTCAGAGGACTGTCCCGGTGTTACGACATATTCCATCGTTTTAAATACGTCCCAGTTTTTGGGACAAAGGTCAAGTTATCATGCAAAGGCATACTCTCGTTAAATTATGTATGTTTTAAGCAGGGTAGGTTGATGTCCGCTACATGCATGCTGCAGCAGATGGGAGATAAAGAGAGGGGGTGGGGCAAGGGTAGAGGTTGAGCCATAGCTAATGTTCTGTATATATATATATATCCCAAAAAGAATCAAGTTGCCTTGCATGGAAACGCCTGCTCAGTTGAGAATTTCACCTTAGTTTAATTGTGGGCAGCAAACACGTCGTGCTCTCCCTGCCAACAGATTTGCCAAACATGTTTCGGGCCGACGGCCCTTGATCACTGGCAGCATTCAAAGTTCAGGCAGCTGTATCGACTTTAATAACATAACCCCGCCCTAATGGGACTTCTCATTTGCCAATGCATTCTGGGGTAAGTAGTCTTTCAAAAACCAAATGGGTGCTGTACGGTACTTTGTGCCAAACAATTGTCCCCAAGTGGGTCCTGTGGCAGGGGAACACAGCGTTGTCCACTATTACCTTGACCCACAGAGACTGGTATTCACAACTCCACGTAGCGCCACTCTTCCTGGCACTACAGGTCCCCTGGATACGTGGCGGGGCGTCTCCGCGGCGAGGCTCGCCGCAATTCATATCCCAAAAAGAATCAAGTTGCCTTGCATGGAAACGCCTGCTCAGTTGAGAATTTCACCTTAGTTTAATTGTGGGCAGCAAACACGTCGTTCTCTCCCTGCCAACAGATTTGCCAAACATGTTTCGGGCCGACGGCCCTTGATCACTGGCAGCATTCAAAGTTCAGGCAGCTGTATCGACTTTAATACCGTAACCCCGCCCTAATGGGACTTCTCATTTGCCAATGCATTCTGGGGTAAGTAGTCAAATTCTCAACTGAGCAGGCGTTTCCATGCAAGGCAACTTGATTCTTTTTGGGATATGAATTGCGGCGAGCCTCGCCGCGGAGACGCCCCGCCACGTATCCAGTGGACCTGTAGTGCCAGGAAGAGTGGCGCTACGTGGAGTTGTGAATACCAGTCTCTCTGGGTCGAGGTAATAGTGGACAACGCTGTGTTCCCCTGCCACAGGACCCACTTGGGGACAATTGTTTGGCACAAAGTACTAGTACAGCACCCATTTGGTTTTTGAAAGACTACTTACCCCAGAATGCATTGGCAAATGAGAAGTCCCATTAGAGGCGGGGTTACGGTATTAAAGTCGATGCAGCTGCCTGAACTTTGAATGCTGCCAGTGATCAGGGCCGTCGGCCCGAAACATGTTTGGCAAATCTGTTGGCAGGGAGAGCACGACGTGATTGCTGCCTACAATTAAACTAAGGTGAAATTCTCATCTGAGCAGGCGTTTCCATGCAAGGCAACTTGATTCTTTTTGAGATATGAATTGCGGCGAGCCTCGCAGCGGAGACGCCCCGCCACGAATCCAGTGGACCTGTAGTGCCAGGAAGAGTGGCGCTACGTGGAGTTTTGAATACCAGTCTCTGTGGGTCAAGGTAATAGTGGACAACACTGTGTTCCCCTGCCACAGGACCCACTTGGTGACAATTGTTTGGCACAAAGTACCGTACAGCACCCATTTGGTTTTTGAAAGACTACTTACCCCAGAATGCATTGGCAAATGAGAAGTCCCATTAGGGCGGGGTTATGGTATTAAAGTCGATACAGCTGCCTGAACTTTGAATGCTGCCAGTGATCAAGGGCCGTCGGCCCGAAACATGTTTGGCAAATCTGTTGGCAGGGAGAGCACGACGTGTTTGCTGCCCACAATTAAACTAAGGTGAAATTCTCAACTGAGCAGGCGTTTCCATGCAAGGCAACTTGATTCTTTTTGGGATATATCTATATATATATAAATAAAAAAGTCTTCAGGGCTATGCAAAAAAACAACAATCCGGGCAGGCCAGACAGAAGTAAGGTTAAAGGCTTTAGTCCTACTTTTATGTCTGGCCTGTCCCGGTTTTTGCTTCTTACAATTTGGTCACCCTAATTATATTGAGACGACAATTGTATTGTCTGTCTTTATCTGCCATGGGGCTTTCTGCGGTTAGTCTAACCCAAATATTCAAGCAGACCGGGTTTTGCACCTTTTTTTGCACTAAGTGTACTTACTCTGCGTTAAAATGGTTTAATTAATGTGGTTAGATGTAGACATGCTGCGTCTATTTTAATATTCAGGCATATCTGGCAGAACATCTACTAACCCAAGTACATGGCAGGCTGGTGGACAGACAGGCACACACGCAGAAATGTGCAGACGGGACTACAAAGAGTGGGCTTGCATGCGTGTTCGTTATTGATTTGTCTGCGTACGTCTGCCTGCTCCCCTGTGCGCCCGATATGTCTGTTTACATCCATCTGCCCAGCAGCCCGAGGGTCTCCGGCCCCCGCTCGGGACACATGTGCTGCTCCTCGGTGATGATGTCAGGGTCCTGGGTTCCCATTACATCACCCTCTGCAGTGTGAGAACCGATTGCTCAATTTAAACCCTCCCCGGAAACTGACGTCCAATGGGAGCAGCGAGAGGAAGCCGGCACTGCAGGGTTAACCCTTACCGCTCCGTTCTGTATTGGGTATTCTGTGCGCAGCATCTGAGGTAAAACACTGCAGCAAACAGCCCAGAACAAGGACAGCAGACTTTCACCCCCTCCTTTCGGCTCTCCCTCTGAACCTCAAGCGTCACACAACGTGCAGATACTGCAACAGAACTAAGCAACTGGCGTCCCTCGGCACGCACCGTGTACTCTGAGGACCACCACGAGAACTGCGTGGCAGCCGTGGCGTGCACTGTCAGATGTGTGCGTCGTGCTTCAGTCCTGGGTCGCTGAAGGGCATGACTGAGGTGCGCTCTCAGAGCTACTTGAGTCCCCAGTGCTGGAGTAAGGGGCTGGTGAATGACAGCCTCGTGGTGGGAGAACAGCAGGAGGGGCTGAAGGTGAGGGTGGAGGTGCACTGGCAGAGCTGGGGCTCTGGGAGTACCGAATGTTAGGTTTGAGACCGTGCTGGAGTAAGGGGCTGGTGAATGACAGCCTCGTGGTGAAACAGCAGGAGGGGCTGAAGGTGAGGGTGGAGGTGCACTGGCAGAGCTGGGGCTCTGGGAGTGCCGAATGTTAGGTTTGAGACGCATTGCCAGTCTCGGTGTATTTGTAGTGCAAGAGTAGGGACTAGTGAAGAGCACCGACAGAGCTGTGCGAAAAAACTAGAACAGCGGCAGGGGCACCGAGGAGGATCTATGTGGGTTCCTGTGCAGCGGAGATTGCGGTGCCCCCTGACACTGGCTTTCTGTGGCTCAATAACAGAGTGGCAGGAGTGCAGGTTCCCAGGCGGGGCTCTGCGTGGTTCTCAACACTGGTACAGCTGGAGTAGTGTCACTTTTGTGTATCAGTGCTATAAAGTGGGGACGTTAAAGGGTTTTATTAAAGTGTGTGGTCTCAGAACTAGAAACGCAGGGAATGCCAAAGGGCTTGGTGGAGTTGCCTGGCACGCTTGAATTACAAGGGTTGACGAAGGTCCAGGCTGAGGTGCATTGGCAGAGCTCGGTCTGGTTCCCACACTAGAGAGGCAGCAGGTGCTTCAGGCCAGGGCGGCAGCGCTGTCGGTGATGGCATGGAGGCAGCGCCTCGACCCATGTAGCTCCGCGGGCACTGTGCCCCACAAGCACACAGACTCACTATCTCTACTTTCCACCGCCTGACGCTATCACAAGGTCTGCTTCCTCACAAACATCCTCTTTCACAAGACAGGCCTTGCAGCACTGGAAGGGCGGGGTGATGAGGCATGGGGACACGGGAGGAAACGGGTTGAGGCGACTAGAGACACACCCAGGGCTTCACCTCACCCTGAACCCCACGCTGTGTAAGTGGGCCGGTCAAACTGTACAGTTTCCGGAAACACCTCAAGACTGCCGGGGAGCACCCTCACTCTATCAGCAGGTGTCACACTGGAATAGTCTCTCTCTCCGCGGATAGGAACCTCACACCTTGGAGCAAGCTAATGGATTGTGGCTAGCTTTACCCTTTTATGAGCCCAGGCTCACTTATTTCACTTTATGGAGCAGAACCTCACTCATTAGGTCGGAGTATCACTCCAGTGATGCGCAATCCCACTCATTTGGTGTGTCTCACTTCATTAACCACACTCGCTCATTAAGAGGAGTCTCACTCTGTGAAGCATAATGTCACGCTCTGTGTGTGTGTGTCTCACTTTATGAAACAGAACCTCACTCATTAGGTCGGAGTCTCCACGCAGTGACGCGCAATCCCACTCATTTGGTGTGTCTCACTTTATGAAGCACACTCACTCATTAGAGTGAGTCTCGCTCTGTGAAGCACAATGTCACTCCTGTGTGTGTGTGTCTCACTTTATGAAACAGAACCTCACTCATTAGATCGGAGTCTCACTCAGTGACGCGCAATCCCACTCATTTGGTGTGTCTCACTTCATTAACCACACTCACTCGTTAAGAGAGATTCTCACTCTGTGAAGTATTATGTCACTCCTCTGAGTGTGTCTCACTTTATGAAGCAGAATCTCACTCATTAGACCGAAGTCTTACTCAGTGATGCACAATCCCACTCATTTGGTGTGTCTCACTTCATGAAGCACACTCACTCATTAAGAGTGAATCTCACTCTGTAAAGCATAATGTGACTCATCTGTGTGAGGCTCACTTTATGAAGCAGAATCTCACTCATAAAATTGGAGTCTCACTCGGTGATGCACAATCCCACTCATTAGGTGTGAGTCTCATTCTTTGACACATAATTTTATTCACCTGGGTGCGTCTCTCTCCATGAAGCACAATCTCACTCACCTGGTGTGTTGCTCTGTGAAGCACATGCTCACTTATTAGATCAGACTCTCACTCCATGAAGTAGATTCCCACAGCATTCCATGATACACAATTTTATTCATTCAGTGACAGTGGCGACTTGGAGCACCCTCTCCCGCGTTAAATGTTAAGGACACCTCACAGCACAGTGTCACTCTTAGCTAATCTCAAGAGCAACATTAGGTTAATGAATTTTCTTAAAAGAGAAACTTTTTTTTTTTTTTTATAGAGTTGTCGGATCACATCCCTCATTTTTAGGTCGAGCCTCGAGTAGCGCGCAAGCGCTGCTCTGGCAAGACTTTATGTAGGGGTTTCAAAAAGCTGACCACACGCTCGTGCACAATGGCCTTTTCCCTGCGGTTACCCGCAAGCAAAGAGCTATGGTGCACGAGCGTGTGGTCACGCACTGCTGCTCGCAGCGCGCGCACCACTCGTGTGCTTGTTATTTTTCTTGATGACGCTGCAGCGGCTTGTTTAAATTTGTGCGTGCGCGATAATGAAAAACAGATGTCACGCTGTGGCGCGCAGCACTACTAGCGTGCTTGTTTACTCTGTTTTTGAGAGATCGGGCAAAGTGGAGCGAGGCTTCTATGGCAAGGGGTATATTTATTAGAGACTGAATGTGCTGCCTGACTCTCTCACACAGGAGTTCTTTTTTTGTTTATTGTCTAAGCACTGTAGCGTGCCTTCTCTGTGTGCTTGGGGCAATTACAAGGAAACGCGATGTATTCTTTGGCTTGGATACACAACAGTTAAACGGATTTACATAGCGTGCAGCACAAGGAAAGGTACGTTACAGGATTCACAGGTTCATACGTGTAACATTTAAAAACATATCAAGCCCTCGGCTGTTGTTTACTGTACACAGCGCTTCTTTAAAAAGTTACAGGTGGTGTTTGCCCACAAACTCTTGGGGCCAGCCTGCGAGAGGCTGGTGCGCGGCTGCGTGCACAGGACTGGCTCATCTTCGCTTGCCACTGCTGGTGCCTGTGGTGTGGCTCCTGCCACAGCAATAAAGGTAACACTAGTTTCCTACGTGAGTGGCCGAGTCTGTGTTTGCTTTGCTCGCAATGCCACCCTCGGGGTGTGTTGACAGCTCTCCTTCGTTCCAAATTCCATGTAAGGACTGCGCTTGGCATCGTCCTCTTCCTCCTCCTAGGAAATTAGTAATTATTTAAGAAAATGGAACATTCCACTTTGGCAAAAGTAGAGCGTATTAAAAAATAAATTGTAACATGAAAAATATTAATAAGAAAACATTGAGGTGTTTAGTTAGCACTTTAAATGTGGCGCATGACTCTTCTCCCAGGCGTACAGTTTAAGTTGGTGTCACTTCTTGTGGACAAGACTTGCAGAAAATCCAGCTTCGTTAATCAAATCCTCTCCCTGCCCACCTGGGTGCAGAGCACCCCAACCCCCCCACATTCTTTACGGTGCTGACGAGGAACAATTGAAGGGCATTGGAGTGTGACTGTGAGGTGGCACCGCTCCTGACGGACATTTCCCAATCGTTTCCACTCCCTTCCTGTGTGTTGCGTTGTAATGTTGGCAGATGCACACTTCACGCTGTTAATGGTGCTTTCTGGAAGGGAGGAAGATTTTTTTAAACTCATGTAAGGTGTCTGTTCAACCCTGTTTTGCACAAACGAGTGCTGCTGAAGAAGACTACATGTTTAGCAGTCAAGCACACCAAGTAGCCATACTAAGAACAGTTATTACAGTAGTTTATTTGTTCATTACAACCCCCAGTAGCTCTTCACATTCAAAACACTTTCTTGGGAATTAACATTTAGAACTTTGACAGAGGAGATCGCAAATGAACACATTATTTTTCTTTAATTCCAGTCCATTTACTTCAAAATTGTTTTTTTTTCATACAGCAATTTGGGTTACTGTATGAAATGCAGAACGTGTGCAACAAATGTAGCACACATTCAAAGAAGAATTCACCACACATTTTGCTCGTCTAGTTTGCGTTTAGATGCACAAAGGTGTCATCTGTTTGAATAAAGGGCAGGTCCTGGTTCACAATGTCAGTGCATTTACCTCAGCAGATGGCATTTGATAGTGTGGACAATCTACAAGTATCGCCAGTTTCCTGCAGCCCTTTTATAATATTACTAGTCGGAATATGAATGCTGCCAGTAGAGACAAGGGTGTGTTACTGTGATAGTAGGAATATTCACAAAGTCAGAACAGTTTCTATTCACAAGCCTTCTTTGTGTTTTTCATACACAATTTGTGCGCATACGCTATGTGCTAAAGAAAATTTGGAAGTGTGTAAATTGGTTGTGACAAGCACCCACAAACCTTTGCATTTACTGGGCCTGTAAGGGAAAATATTTCATCACCTTGACAATACAGACAGGAAATACACGAAAACAACCACTGGAATACCAACATTTTGGGGTTTTGTGTAAAGAAAACTCACACAGATATACTCTATCTCTCCCCCTCTCTCTCTACTACTGTTTAAGGGCCTGATTTAGAGCTGGGCACTTGGAAAATCGTCCATTTGGTGGTGGAAGAGCTAAAGCCTTTAGCAGAGGAATCTCTTCTGGTGGAGAATCTACTAAAAGGATATTGGCCATAATTATCCTTGGGCTGGTGTAATGACACCGCCAGATTCTCCACGGAGCGTAATTCTTCAGTATAGGAGTGAGCACTTAATCCACAAATGAAATGATTTTCTATTGCTACTCATCTCTAAATCAATGTGTAAATGTTGGAGGTGCCGTGGCTGTATGAATTGATATAATGAAAAAGGTTTACATGTTAGGTGAGCATTTCAACCTTGTTCAGGGTTGATAAACTGAGGTTAAGCCTAAGACTTTAAGCTGCAAAATTCTGTGATTTACAGCTGACCAAAATAATGTGGCATGAAAGAAAATAATGCCAGACAAAGGTAAAATGAAAGTTGACTAAACGCGCTATGCTAAATAAATAACAAAGCATTGGTACAGCCAGTAGGTCTCACCCTTGGGGTCTACTGGCTTTGCCAATGCTTTTTAGTAATGCTGAACAGAATTGGTAACAAGCATTGGCATAGCCAATAGGTCTCGCCTTTGGGACCTTATAAGTGTTTAACCATGCAAAAGTTAATGTTGTTGCACCAAGGATATTGTGCTGCATAACTAAATACTTATAAGGTCCCAAAAGCGAGACCTATTGGCTATGCCAATGCTTGTTATATCCTGTACACCTTTGGAATGAAAGAGATGCCCCTTTCCCTCCGGCACCAGGGGCTTAGCTGCCTTTGGTGCAGCAAGTGCAGTGGCAGTGGGGCTCACTGAACCCTGATTATTGCTGCATTGTATAGTTCAAACAGCAGCCACGGGGCCCATTTCCTTCCTTGCACTCGGCCCCATGACACTGTCTATGCTACTCTCCGGCACTTTAGTAATCTGGCTCACTAGTAGAAGATGGTCGCAGGACACCTATCAATGCAGTCAATGAAAAGTGATAAGCTTTTGTACAAGGAAAGGATATAATCAGGACGGCTGCAATTATGTAATTTTGTGGTTGCAGTATTTTCCGCATAACTATGGATTTGGCACATGATCCATCATCTGCTGCATAATCTGCAGATTTTAACAAAAAAACGTTTCTAGTTCAAAAGGATCAAAAGTTACTAAAATGCAGTGACAAGCGTTGCTGCCCAATGCAAGGCCTTCACAAAGGTTGACTGGTCACCCTTCTGTTGCTAACTGCTATATCTGGGTGTTAAACTGGTACTAATGAGGTGAAACCTATGCCAAGACAGTATTAGAAGTATAAAATGACAAACTAATGAAGTATTATCACAAATTGTGCAGCATTACTCTGCATAATTTGCCTATTCTTGCTGCATAATTTAGCCAACTCTGCCGCATAACTTGATCCTCACCTGCAGCATAATTCCAGTGCCCCGGGTTATAATCTTGGCCAAAAAACATTGCAACTCCAAAATCTCTGTGCTGCACATGAATGTGTTGCCATGAGTCTACTGGGGCACTCGTCCACCAGACACCTCTACAACCACAAATGCAGGGTCTAGCCAACAGCCACTCCTTGAAAAGACAAGCATTTGCAAGGCCAATTGGTCTGGCTTTAAAGAAAGATGTATGGTAGTGTGAAGGATTACAAGTAAATAGCAGGTCCTCGGGCCAGCTTCCCCTCACTGCTGCGTGTCGCCCACCATCTGTTATTCCTTGCATTAGTAGCCTTTAATTTCACCTGTGTTATTGTGTTTTCTGCATAGCCATTACCTTCTGCATAGCCAATACTTTTCCATTGTCCATCACTGCTGTACTGTTGTAAACCCTGTACTCCATTTGCCACTATTTGCAACACTGTATCTCTGCTGAACTTAGCTTAATTTTGTATCACACTTGCTGTTCTTTCTCACTCTGTACTCTGCTTTTTTCTGCCGATCCGCACCGCCACTAGCTTTTTTTCCGCTGCCTTGCTCCTGCTCCTTCCCTCCCACTTCCCGCCTCCTGACAGCCGCACCCACCACCTCCCCCAGCACCTACCCTCCACCCAGGACCTACCTAATGGAGGCCGCAGAGCTGGCACGCCAAAAGTAAGCTCGTGAGCTCCCGTCCGCGCTTGGACCGCGCCCAGGGCCAGGAACCCCGGCTCTCCTGCCCCCTGTATCTACACCGCCACCGAGCGCTGGATCCTGCAACAAAATCTGCTGCCGCACCTTGACTCGATATACGGTACGACTTTCGCCTGCCTGCACTGCCTCTTCGCCTGCAACACCGGAGCACCTGCACATACGGCAACCTCCACCACGCCGACCACCACCACCCCAGAACATCCCCACTGCCTCCTGCTTAATGCACAATCTCTCTGCAAATAAGCCACCGAGATCTGGTACACTATCGCCTCCCTCACCCCCGACATCATCTTCCTCACTGAGACCTGGCTTAATCCTGCATCCGCACCAAACATTGTCTCAACAACGCCCGATGGCTACAAGATAATACACCAAGATTGCGTCACTAAACACGGAGGTGGAATGGCCGCAGACGACCGCACTCCGATCATTGAGCATCTTAACTTCCAACTCCGTCTGGCTAAAGCACCATCAAAGGCTCGCTCGCCTATAGACCTTCAGGACCTTGAATCAGTTTCTGCGACGCCATCCCCGACTTAATCACACCCCTCACCATCGACTCCAAGCATTACATCTTCCTCTGAGACCTCAACTTCCACCTCGACGGCCCTAACAACATCAACACCGCCAACCTCCTTGAAAGCATGAACAACCTCGGCCTCACTCAACTACTCACCGACCCTACGCACATCGTAGGACACACACGTGGCCCCATTTTCACAGCCAGTGGCAGTCAAGTGCAGCCACGTAACCAAACTCACCTGGACAGACCACGCCATCGTCCACTTCACCATCACAGGCCCCCCTCGGCACCTTAGTGCATCAGGCATAGTTGCCAGCAGTAATGTAAAAAAGGCGTTGTCAATATGGAATGCCTCTACATAGGTAGCACATAGCAACCATAGCGACAAAGACTGGTACCAAGGTAATAACATTTCTAAAATGTCTCCTCAATGCCACTTGATTTATCATTCAAATATCAACTTTAAATATATTTTGGAAATTCTGCAATTTTTCTTCAAATATCAGATCATGAGTTCTGAAAAGAACACATTTTCATCTCGTATACACACACTCAATTTTGCTATACGTACATTAATTCAACCAAGCAAAAACGTATAATTTAGCAGGCTGGGCTGTACACAGGCAAACTACTTACATGCAGCTGGAGAGCTACCAGTACCTCACGAGCTTCTTGTTGGAGAAGCCTGCTCCAGACAACTTCGCTCCGCCTCCATTCACCTCGCTCCTACCCCTCGCATACGTTGAAGATGCAGCGGAGGTCGTTCCTTCTTCTACCTGGCGGCCAAGTTCTGGAACGACCTACCCCTTCACATTCAGACCTCACACTCACTACTGTAATTCAGGAAAGGACTCAAGACCTGGCTATTCGGCTGAGCCTCCACAGGAAGATCCTCAGAGCCTGGAGACTCTCACAGGTGATTAGCCACACCTTAAAAGTCTTGTTTGATTGATTTGATTGATAGCATGGGGATGGATATGTATTTGTGTGGAAACAAAGAACTGTAGAATAATATTGGCGTAGGTTAAATGACCAGGTGACAATTGCACTGTCAAGACAGAGCTAAACATGCATGTTCTGCCTCCTCCCATCTGAGCTGCCAGAGATAAACACCAGTAGTTGTCTAGCTATCTAAGGCACTTTAATAGGATTACAATGTCATGTGTGTGCCTCTGAAGGTTCAAGCTCAGGCAGCTGGATAAACAAAATGATCCCAGCTGTGTGGAGGGCAAGCACTTTTTTGTGGAAGCACATTACTTCTGTCCAATCAAAACATGTTCTCCTGGCTCCCAACATGTAGGCGGAGCCAAAGCCCCTCTCTAGTAATGCTCACGTAATTGTCTGGCAACAGCTGCCCCCTCACCCCCGATCATACAAATGGGACAAGGAAAGGTTACATAACAAGCGGGCAGATAAGGGACACTTACAAATAGAGCTCCTGGGCAGAAAATGTTAGGAAGGAAGCTCTACAAAGGCACACAAGTGGCAGTTTATATCGATAGGAAAAGGCACCTATCGGGCATGGGTTGTTGAGTCAAGCACAGAGAAACTAAAATGGCAGAAGAAAGGGGCCGGTTCAGTTTATGAGAATAATCGACCCTTCATCTGGCTCCTTTGAGACACAGAACAGCATTTATACTAGTACATGACCATAAAAGAGACTAGTACCACCCACGTGTATATGGGACTTATACATAGGATGCTATGACCACTGCAGTGAGACTTCTTCCAGCAGTGCCCCGTCAGTGCTTTTGGACTCCAGCAGAACATGCTTTCTCTTGCAACATCATGCGGTTCCATGACCACCGCAGTGTGACTACTTCCTGAAGTACCCTGTCAGTGCTATAGGACTCCAGTAGCACATGCTTCTTCATGCAGTGCTATTACCACCACAGTGTGCCTTCTCCCTGCAGTGCCCTGGCAGTACTATAAGACTCCAGAAGCACACGCTTCTTCATGCAGTGCCATGACTACTCCCTGCAGTGCCCTGGCAGTGCTATAGGACTCCAGCAGCAGACACTGCTTCCTGCAGTGCTATGACCACCGCAGTGTGGCCACCTCTAGCAGTGCTTTAGGACTCCAGAGGCACCCACATCTTCATGCAGTGCTATGACCACCGCAGTGTGGCTACTCCCTCCAGTGCCCCGGCAGTGCTACAGGACTCCAGAAGCACATGCTTCTTCATGCAGTGCCATGACCACCGCAGTATGACTACTCCCTGCTGTGCTATAGGACTACAGCAGCAGACACTGCTTCCTGCAGTGCTGTGATCACCGCAGTGTGACTACTTCCTGCATTACCCCGTCAGTGCTATAGGACTTCAGTAGCACACGCTTCTTCATGCAGTGCTATTACCACCACAGTGTGACTTCTCCCTGCAGTGCCTGTCAGTGCTACAGGACTCCAGAAGCACATGCTTCTTCATGCAGTGCAATGACCACCGCAGTGTGACTACTCCCTGCTGTGCTATAGGACTCCAGCAGCAGACACCTCTTCCTGCAGTACTATGACCACCGCAGTGTGGCCACCTCTAGCAGTGCTTTAGGACTCCAGAGGCATCCACATCTTCATGCAGTGCTATGACCACCACATTGTGGCAACTCCCTCCAGTGCCCCGTCAGTGCTACAGGACTCCAGAGGCACATGCTTCTTCATGCAGTGCCATGACCACCGCAGTGTGACTACTTCCTGCTGTGCTATAGGACTCCAGCAGCAGACACTGCTTCCTGCAGTGCTGTGATCACCGCAGTGTGACTACTTCCTGCAGTACCCTGGCAGTGCTATATGACTCCAGCAGTACGCGCTTCTTCTTGCAGTGCTATGACCACAGCAGTGTGACTTCTCCCTGCAGTGCCTGTCAGTGCTAGAGGCCTCCAAAAGCACATGCTTCTTCATGCAGTGCTACGACCACCGCAGTGTGGCCACCTCTAGCAGTGGCCTGGCCGTGCTATAGGACTCCCGCAGCACCCACATCTTCATGCAGTGCTATGACCACCGCAGTGTGGCTACTCCCTGCAGTGCCCCGGCAGTGCTATAGGACTCCAGCAGCACACACTTCTCCCTGCAGTGCTATGACCACCTTAGTGTGATTACTCCCTGCACTGCCCTGACAGTGCTATAGGACTCCAGCAGCACACGCTTCCTCCAGCAGTGCTATGACCACCACAGTATGACTACTCCCTGCAGTGCCATAGGACTCCAGCAGCTTGCACTTCTTCGTGCAGTGACCACGGCAGTGTGACTACCTCAAGCAATGCTCTACCAGCACTGTGACCACTGCAGTGTGACTGCCTCAAGCAGTGCTCTGCCTGCACTGTGACCACTGCAGTGTGACTGCCTCAAGCAGTGCTCTGCCTGCACTGTGACCACCGCAGTGTGACAGCCTCAAGCAGTTTGCAAGTAAAACACCAATGATCCATTTCATAATGATAATATATGGACTTATAAAGCGCCTGGTTACACCACAAAAGTATGTCCCCGCGCTGACTCTACGCTACAACCAAGAATCCAAGTCAGAAAACGCAATATCAGAGCACTATGAGGAGCTGAACAACCAGGGTTTCAATTTGTTCCTAAACATTGTTTCAGAGTTCGGCTCTCATCAGTGCCGGGAGGGAATTCCAAGCCTTGGCAGCTAGGAAGGAAAAGGCGCGTGCCCCATTCTGGCTCTAAAGACCTTGGGAACTTGCGCACATCTGGCCTTCGGAGATCTCAGATAACGCCGCGGGGAGTGAGACTGTATCCTAGCGCGTGGGTATTTAGGGCCTTTCTGGGAGAGACTGAATAAGATGTCGTTTATTGAAACGCAATTTCCAAATGTATACATAAGGTTTTTTTTTTAATGTTATTCCTGGTTGGACAGTGGTAACTCGGCGTGACGTTCATAAAATACAAAAGACAGTACAGAATTTTCTGTAGTTTTCCCCACTCAGCGGTGAGTACTTACGTTTTCAGTACATGACTGCAAGGAAAGCTTTTTCTATTGCCATGTAATATGACTAGGTTTTTCTTTCGTGCCTTTATTCGGCGACGCTCCCAACTGACTCACGGAAGTGGCAATTACACCAAAAATGTCCTGATTTTAGATCGACATAGGAAGAGCTAAAGTTCCAGAAAGCAAAGAAAATAAAATAGACGGGACAAGCTATTCACGCATGACCCGGAGGAAGTTGAGAGTTCCTTCAGTGAGATGTTTGATGGAAACCCTCTTCCGGGCCTATAAAAGTCAGCTAGCATGGCAGCCCAATGACTTAAACAACCCCACCCCTACAGAAGGTGACAACCAGTTCTCAAGTTTCCAAGTCCATTTGAGAGCATTGAGTCTAGGTTTTTACTTGTATTATGGGAAATGTAGTCCAAGCTTTGGCAAAGCCAATCAGACATCTGTTGGACCCATTTGCTTTGCCAATACTGGTTGCTGATGCTGTGCATCACCGGCAAAAAGTAAGATGGGCTGGCTACACATCTTTGGCGAAAAAAAGAACAAAAAGGTGTGATGATTTGACTGCTGTTGCCAGCACAATCATTCTGTAGGCACCTGGGCATGTGTGTACCTAAAAAATTAAACTGCCTCCAATTTCCTTTTTTTGGGTTTACTTACTAATATAAGATGGCGCTAGCCACTTAAATCAGTAACTTAAAAATAATGAAATGTTACGGGCATGAAAACGCAACTGCTGGGGCCTCCAAAAATAAAGTCACCAGCAAAAACTGAAATGCCTGGGTAGGGAGAGCAGCACACAAGGGAAAGCGCAACATGGAGCAAACGTGGCCAGCAGGTGTTTAGGAGAGGGATGCAGCACACGAGGGAGAGACTGGAAAACACATGCACTCTCATAGGGTGCTGAACGAAAAAGAAAAAAGTAATCCCCTAAATGTAAGCAGTGGAAGGATATAAACCTTAAAATCAAAAGCATGGTAAAGGCGATATGCTCCAGGGGACGAACAAATAGAAGGGGAAGGCAAGCCATTAAATAAGAAGTAAGCAAATGAGAGTGACAATAAAGCCAACCAATGTTAAGCAGTGGGAGGGCTCTAAGCCCACTGTACGTTTTTGGTATGGTTGGCAATAGGTCGTCTCCAACTAGACAGGTTGCATTGTGCTGGTGAGTGAGAGCTAAAAATCAGGACTGTACGAGCTACTCCGGAATGGACGTAGAAAACTTCAGATCTCTGATATGTACAAATGTAACTTAAGAATAACAGCCATGGGTAGTTGCCAATCACGAGTTCACAGGGAGAGACATACATTTTTAAGCACAACCCAATAGGGAAGTGTACATAGCCGCAGAGCTTTCAAGTTCCCAGTTCCAAAAGTCAATAGCTCATCCAGGCCACAAAGGGACCGATTACGAGTTTTGGCGATGTGGGGGCGGCCGGTACTCCACCAGCTTGGTGCCTCTGTCAAAGGCTGCAGTGCCTTTGAAAAAAGCTCTGCAATGGGAACACCTCACATGGTTCGTGCACGGCATGGACTAAAAAGTCCATGCGGTGCAGGAACTCTTGTGCATACACACGGGGGGCACATGTTATGCCCCCCTATGTGCCTGCACAAGCGGAGGAGGCACAGGGGGCCCTACAGGGCCTCTCCGCCAGGGTTGACATGGAGTAGAAACCTCCAGGTCACCACCTGCGGGGAGGAAACTCGTAATATACTTGGCGGAACAGCGGCGGTCCCGCCAAGCATATTGCGGCCTCTGACCATCGCAGCACCTTCAGGTAACGGCAGTTCCATGGCGGCATAGGCGATCCCAGGGCGGTCCGACTGCCCTACTCTTAATGGGGCGGATGGACCGCCGGTGTGGTGGCTGAACTGCCACCGTCTGGCGGTACTCGGACCGCCAGACTCGTAATCGGGCCCAAAGCGTAAGCTATCAATAACTGTAAGCGTATTGCAACCTGGCCTGCCCGCTCTGAGCCCCCTCCACTCCCTAAGATCTCTCTCACACATTCCTGGCACGTGTACCTGCACTGTCAGGAATCCCCAGTCTGCAGGGGTGAGCGTGTACACTGACAGGAGCAAGCCCACTCTGCTGGACCTGTTCGATGTGATGCATCTTTATCAGGGCTGGAGGTGGTTCTACCCTTCGGGGCTACACAACTCAAACAAGCACTGGCAAAGCCACTAGGTCTGACATTGGCAAGCTTACCATGGTTTACTATTTATTCAGTACATGCATATTTCATATGCAAAAACAATTACAAAAACACTAAAAGGAAGTAATAGTAAAGTAGTAAAGGGGTGGTCCAGGCACACCAGCCAGGGCACAAAACTGCACTGCTTTTCAGGTGGCTGTGCACATGGGCTCATGCAAAATGACGTCAAAGAGTGCAAGACAACCAATGTAGGAAGAGGGCTGACCAACTGCCCTATACTATATGCTGTGGTGGGCAGAAGCAAAATGTGAATGACACTTGAACAGACCAATTGATGAACAGGGCTAAACAAAATGCCAGGTGTGTATGTATGTATCCATCTATTTTTCAGGCTTTTTTTGGGGGGGTGGGGGGGGAACAGAGTGACAAGACAGGTGGCGCTCTCTGGGCCACACATAAAAAGGCGCCTTGGTTTACAAACAAAAACCTCTCTTATGGTCACAGCTGCCATCAAGCACCCGTGCACTAGCTTCCATGTGGGCCCATGTCATGTGTAACACCATCTGTTAGTCCAATTTTTTCAAGCGCATGACATTGTATCATGGGACCTGCAGTTTTTTTTCCACCTCAAGTATATGCTCAAAATCACAGTCGACAACTTGCTGACGGCCAAAAAGCCGTAAATGGCTGAAAATGTCACAAGTGCCAAACACTGCATCTGTCCAGAGGGGCAGTTGGGCAGGCCTCTGGGCTGAAGGGCGGGGGATTCCAGGAGGAGGACGTCCTTTCAACAGTCCCTCGCCCCTGCCTGAGGCTGGCCAGGCCCAGGCCTGTTACACCAGAGGGATTACATGAAAGGCGACCCCTGCCCCTGGGCGTCACTACCACTCCCTGTAACAGCCCCACCAGGGGCCACAGGTCAAAGCCTTAGTGTGTACGAGGGAGGTGGGAGTCCCCGGGGGGGGGGGGGGGTTAATTGATATAATCTCCGTCCCCTTCACTTCGTTCACGTTTGACCTGGTCAGGTCCAGTCCAGGAAGGACAACATTCCTCACCCCGCCATTTCCCCCCAAAATCCATAGTCTAGAGAACGTACCATCAGGGCCTCGCACTTATCCTGCAACTGGCCCCGTACGAGGCTGCAGCGGCCATGGTTTCACGGAACCCGTCCACCCCCATGTCCTCACAGATGGGCCAGGCCGAGCCTCGCGCAGCCATGCACCCCTCCCTGCGTGCACTGCCAAGGGAGGCACAATGCCTCTGGCTGGAGGAGACACGTCCAGACCCGCCGGAGAGAGGGGCCATAAGGCCTCAGCTTACAAGAAAAGCTCTTGCCGTGCGCACGCTGAACGGGGTTTTCGCAGGGGCGATACCAGTAGGTTGTTAAGGAAATGGAAAGCCCAGGACAAAAAAAAAGCATCCATGGTGACCTGTGGTCAAATTCAACCTTGACCACAGGTTGGATTTGGATGCAGGAGCTTATAAACCTTGGCCGAGGCACTCGGAGGCATGGGGAGAGGATGTGGTCCGTCGGCTAGACTGCCGACTTTGGTGCTGAAAACCAGGGTTCGAGCCTCGGGGTCGCGTCCACATCCTGTGATTCTGGGCAAATCACTTAATCTCCCCGTGCCTGAATGTGTAATGTAAATACGGTGCTCATGTAAAGCGCTCCAATACCTTCGGGTCGAGTTCGCGCTATATAAATATGCAACTAAAAAAAAAAAAAGTGGAAGAGTCCTGACATAGGGGAAAGACATCACTCAATTGGTCTTCGCGTTTTAGCTAAGTCTAACTCTTTGCATTCTGGGACTTGTAGTTTCATGTCTCCAATCAGAAGTATGGGCCTGAAAAGTGTTGTTTTGTCTTTGTGATGTGGCGGCGCCTCTTTACAGCTGTGGGAGACCTCCTAGGTCGGTGAAAAGACCACAACCCCAGACAGATAAAGCGAAGAGACAATCTGAGGTAAATGTAGTCTCACTGTACATACTACGTAGGCGAAGGAGTGCCACCGGGGACAGGCAAAGGAGAATAAAAAGTTGGCACAGGCATGCTGAGAGAGCGATGTGGAAGGAGGTGTACCCCCGAGACAGAACACGCACCTTTGAAAAGTGAGTACACGGTGACCCTAAAATCGGCATTCTGCTCTGGAGACACTTACTTGACACCCCTGCTGATGCAGTGGTTCTGCCGTAGCAACGAACTCAGCATCCTCCGGGTCTGTCGTGGGGGGGCACACTGCAGGTTCAGTCCTGGGGGGCACGCTGCAGGTCAGTTCGGGTAAGGTGGGCTGCAGGTTCTCTCCTGGGAGGTGAATGGAACGATGGGGACAGAAGGGACTCCAGGCACTGTGCTGGGGTTAATCTCCGGCCCCTCTCACAAGGGGGCGCGCTGCCTCGGAGTCATACTCCAGTCCCGACACTTTTCCGTCTCGGGGTGCACTTTCATTGAGAGGTACACTTCAGGCTGTGACTCTAGGGCACACGGGGCAGGCTGCGATCCCACGGTCTGTGCACACTGAGGAAGTTACAGGAACGCCTCGGTGACACAGTCAGACACGCTCCCAGCTGTGAGGCATGGACAGGAAGGCTGGGGAGGGGCCCCCGGCTGCAAATACCATCTGCACATCCACCACAGGCTGAACCCACCAGCACCGAGGGGAAGTGGGGGAGGGGAGGGGGCGTGGCTGGAGCTATGTCAGCACCTCATCCCCACCCACTTCCCGTTCCTGCTCGGTTCGATGGGAATACGAAGCCTCAGTTCCTGTACACGGGTGCACCCCCCCACATGGAAAGTGTCCTTGTGATTAGATACACCACACTCTCTGTATAGGATAGCACCGGCACAGCCCAACTTTACCACAGACCCACAGCCACAGACCATTTCACACTGTTCAAGGAGGGTAAAACATTGTTCTGAATGAAACGGGCACAGCCCTGGCTGTCTTTACAATATGGCCACAGAGGCTCGTGCTAGAAACATATGCGCAGTTACACTCTATGTAAGGAGGACACCCCCATACCCCAATCTTCATTCACACACACACACCGCAACCTCACTGTAAACATAGATACAACATTCTTCTGTATAGCACAAAACACAGCGTAACTCTGTTATACACACACACTTTGTAGGAGGTATAGGTTCCCTTTCAGCGTGTCTGCAACACCCCTGTCACCAGGGTCGGATTGGGATCACAAGTAGGCCCGGGCACTCCCTAAAAAAGTGGCCCACATTCCCAAATCGTTAGTAATTTTTTTTTTTTTTTTAGTTTTCTTTAGCGTGAACTCGGCCCAAAGGCATTGGAGCAATTACCACGAGTACCAGCTACATTGCACAAGATCAAATTCATTTTTAGGTCTCGCCTGACCCAGCGCATGCGCTGGTCTGGCGAGACTTTTAGTGAGGGCTCAAAAAATGCTACCATGGCCAGCCTAGAGCTACAGTGCATGTGCGCGGGCGCGCGCTTACGAGCAGAGGCGCCATATGGCTTTCCTCGTCATGCTCATTAAGCGCATCGCTCGCCGCGCTTGATCGCGATCACTTTCACTTTCGCGGCCGCTTTGATGTTCTCACGGCCGCGTTACTTTTACGGCCGTGCGCCAGTATTAACAAGCATTGGCATAGCCAATAGGTCTCGCTTTTGGGACCTTATAAGTGTTTAGCCATGCAACAGTTGCATAACTAAATACTTATAAGGTCCCAAAAGCGAGACCTATTGGCTATGCCAATGCTTGTTATTTTAGGTAGGGTGATTAAGTGATTTGCCCAGAATCACTGAATGTTGAGCTGATGCAAGAACTCGAAGGTACTTCGCCAGTTGCTACGTCAGCAGCTCTGAGACCATAACCTTACATTATATATGTTTCCACCACCCCTCCACCAAGGCCTAAAAGACACTGGAACCGAGGTGAAAACACCACTCCCTACGGAGGCCACTTCTGTTACTAACCCCCTCCTCAGGACACAATAGCCTCAGGGTATGACCTGCCAAGGGGGGGTGTCAAGAAAAGCACACAACTGCTGCTGCTCCTCCAGGGGGGCTTAGGTGAAAATGCCCCCCCCCCCCGCCTGCGAGGCCCCTGCATATTCCCACCCTCCCCACACCCTCCATGGCCTGAAAGTGATGGTCCAGCAGAGGTAGGGAATGACACTGCTGGCTGGCCACAAGAATCATGAACATACTGCCCCCTGGTGCACACAGTACCCTCTCACAAAAAGACTTCCCACCAGTGTAAATGTTCCGACTGTCTACAAAGCACACTGCCCGCCAGTGCACATTCCACAAATACAAAGCACACTGCCCGCCAGTGCACATTCCACAACTACAAAGCCCACTGGTACACATTCCACAACTACAAAACCCAGTGCCCACCAGTGCCCGCCAGTGCACATTTCACAATTACAAAGCACACTGCCCACCAATGCGCATTCCACAACTACAAAGCACACTGCCCGCCAGTGCACATTCCACAACTACAAAGCACACTGCCCACCGGTGCACATTCCACAACTACAAAGCACACTGCCCACCAGTGCACATTCCACAACTACAAAGCCCACTGCCCACAGGTGCACATTCCACAACTACAAAACCCAGTGCCCGCCAGTGCACATTTCACAACTACAAAGCACACTGCCCACCAGTGCACATTCCACAACTACAAAGCACACTGCCCACCGCTGCACATTCCACAACTACAAAGCACACAGCCCACCGGTGCACATTCCACAACTACAAAACACACTGCCCACCAGTGCACATTCCACAACTACAAAACACACTGCCCATCGGTGCACATTCTACAACTACAAAACACATTGCCCACTGGTGCACATTCCACAACTACAAAACATACTGCCAACCAGTGCACATTTCACAACTACAAAAAATACAGCCAACCAGTGCACATTCCACAACTACAAAGCAAACAGCCCACCGGTGCACATTCCACAACTACAAAACACACTGACCATCCGTGCACATTCCACAACTACAAAGCACACTGCCCGCCGGTGCACATTCCACATCTACAAGGCACACTGCCCACCTGTGCACATTCCACACCTTCAAAGCACACTGCCCACCAGTGCCGGCCAGTGCACATTTCACAACTACAAAGCACACTGCCCACCAGTGCACATTCCACAACTACAAAACCCAGTGCCCACCAGTGCACATTCCACAACTACAAAGCACACTGCCCACCGGTGCACATTCCACAACTACAAAACACACTGCCCATCAGTGCACATTCTACAACTACAAAGCACATTGCCCACTGATGCACATTCCACAACTACAAAACATACTGCCAACCAGTGCACATTTCACAACTACAAAACATACAGCCAACCAGTGCACATTCCACAACTACAAAGCAAACAGCCCACCGGTGCACATTTCACAACTACAAAACACACTGACCATCCGTGCACATTCCACAACTACAAAGCACACTGCCTGCCAGTGCACATTCCACAACTACAAAGCACACTGCCCACCAGTGCACATTCCACAACTACAAAACCCAGTACCCACCAGTGCACATTCCACAACTACAAAGCACACTGCCCACCGGTGCACATTCCACAACTACAAAACACACTGCCCATCAGTGCACATTCTACAACTACAAAGCACATTGCCCACTGATGCACATTCCACAACTACAAAACATACTGCCAACCAGTGCACATTTCACAACTACAAAACATACAGCCAACCAGTGCACATTCCACAACTACAAAGCAAACAGCCCACCGGTGCACATTTCACAACTACAAAACACACTGACCATCCGTGCACATTCCACAACTACAAAGCACACTGCCCGCCAGTGCACATTCCACAACTACAAAGCGCACTGCCCGCCAGTGCACATTCCACAGCTACAAAGCATACTGCCAACCAGTGCATATATAATCAAGTGAGAAAACATACTGCTAGTGAAAATAAACTACCCTTCACTGTACATATTACCCACGGATAAAAATCTGCGCTCCCCAGTACACATATGACCCACTGGCAAACAATTATCTTCACCAATGCATGTAGGATTTACCCTTAATGGGTATTGCCCACAACTGCACAGATGGCACAGTATCAAATAATTTTGCTCACAGTGCCAAATAATATTTCTACCACTGCACAGATTACCCAGTGGCAATACTACTGCCTACCAGTGCATATACAATAACAATGACAATATCTACTACGCACCAGTGCATTTGATTTAGTGCCAGTACCAAATGCTAATTCCCAGTGTGCAATTTAACCAGTGACTAGCAGCCCATGTATTACCTACTGACAAAGAATACTGCCCACTAGTGCACGAGGCCCTTGACGAAGAATACTGCCCTCGAGTGCACATACTACCGCATGACACAGAGTGCGGCCTATCAGTATACATAATGCTGCCAGTACCTTAGAGGACGTGTTTTATTGGTTTCTTAGGGCTATTCAGCAAAATAATTTATTCAGAACCATCTGCAGCAGATTGTAAAAAGTGAATAAAACAAAAACACCAGTGAAAACTTTTGTGAGGAATTGTGAGTTGTTAAAAACACCCGGAAGCCATTATACGAATGTAAAACCCATTAGTTCATATACAGCGACAACAATCAAAAGTCCCCCTCCTCGCACCCTTAACTAGATGAGCAGCCGCTCTTTGTGTGTTCTGCTCAGAGCCCACCGCCTCAGGGGCCACTCCCAGGGCCACCTGTCTATGGGTGCGAAAGGCAGTAGGAGGAGTAAAGTCTGACTAAACGAAAGCAGTATGGTACTTCTTTTTACCCCATCCTTTTACAAATTCTAAATCTATTTTACATTATATTTGGATACACTTTGATTATGTTAATGTGTGCTCCTTGCTCCATCGGGATTCAACTATTGCAGTAATACAGCAACTGGCGTCTTGTTTTCTCATGGCAGGATGTTATTGCCCGTTGCAGAGGCAAAACTCTTAGGGGCTTATTTACAAACCCCTTGCGCCACAGATGCGTCACTTCTTCCCATATTTAAAAGCACGGGGCTTGTAAATAAGCCCCTTGATGTGCAGATTTTATGCACTCTATGAATTCAGAACCCAAGAGTGTGATAAATTCCACATATCCTTCCAGGGAACTAGTAATTTGGCCCACGATGTTATTCCCCATTCCGGGGTACCTAAATCAGATTGGTGTGGTATTTAGAACACCAGGTAAATAAAGCCCAGGGCGTATTGTTGTTTATACTAATCACCATTAACACTACAGCAGGGACTCTGCAGGGCGTGTAATAAACTCCACAGACTTTCCCTTTAACCCCTGCCGCTGTTAGACGGACCACATCGCTCTTAACATGGCGGCCGCCGCCTCTCCCCTCATTTTATTCTCCCTTTTGGCTCCTTCCTTAAGCGTTTGGAGTCTTTTGCAAAAACCAATAACCTACTAATAAGCAAATAATCCTAAACCGGCATTCTTGTTTCATGGCCTGTAATGTTTAACTTATACAGCGCTTTGAAGCCCAGTAGACTTCAGCCTCGTGCTTCAGGGCCTGAACAGCAGTGTTTTCCGCGGTGTTGCTGACCCAGTGTGGTGGAGTTTTCACCACGTGGGATCAGTTAGTGCCTATCGCTGGGTTTCAGCGCTGCCAGGAAATTGTGACAGCCTGTGGTGTGGCATTATCACGTGCACAGTGTCCTCACTGTCCATGACAATGTTACTTACTCTCTGTGGTATGGTATTGTCATGAGCACGTGTACAAACAGTGTCGCACGTCAAAACCCTGACAGTTCATGGCAATGTTACTCTCTGTAGCATGGCAATGTCCTGCACATACACACATCACTTTCTCTGACACACCAGCATCGTTAGCATACATTTATTGTTATTGTCTGTTGCACAGCCCTGTTCTCTACATATACACAACGTTGCTGCATGTGGCATGGCTTCACCTGCTGCACACATGTAACGTGTATTACTGTATACATACCACGTGTCCGTTCTTGACAGTATCACCTGCATACATACCACATTTCTGTCTGTCGTATGACCGTATTCCGTGCATGGATGCGATGTCACTGTCTGTAGCATGGAAGTGTCTTGTGCAGAAATACAATGCCACTGTCTATACATACTACATACATAAAATGTCTGTGTCACGGAAGTTTGTTGTGCATAAACACAATGTCTCTCTGTGTCACGGAAGTGTGATGTGCATAAAGATAATATATCTCTATGTGTCATCGAAGTGTGGTGTGCTGTGTGCATAAAGATAATGTATCTATATGTGTCACGGAAGTGTGTTGTGCTGTGTGCATAAAGATAACGTATCTCTATGTGTCACGGAAGTACGGTGTGCATAAACACAATGTCTCTGTGTCACGGAAGTGTGGTGAAAGACAATGTATCCCTATGTGTCACGGAAGTGTGGTGTGCATAAACACAATGTCTCTGTGTCACGGAAGTGTGGTGTGCATAAAGATAATGTATCTCTATGTGTCACGGAAGTGTGGTGTGCATAAACACAATGTCTCTGTGTCACGGAAGTGTGGTGTGCATAAAGATAATGTATCTCTATGTGTCACGGAAGTGTGGTGTGTATAAAGATAATGTATCTCTATGTGTCACGGAAGTGTGTTGTGCTGTGTGCATAAAGATAACGTATCTCTATGTGTCACGGAAGTACGGTGTGCATAAACACAATGTCTCTGTGTCACGGAAGTGTGGTGAAAGACAATGTATCCCTATGTGTCACGGAAGTGTGGTGTGCATAAACACAATGTCTCTGTGTCACGGAAGTGTGGTGTGCATAAAGATAATGTATCTCTATGTGTCACGGAAGTGTGGTGTGCATAAACACAATGTTTCTGTGTCACGGAAGTGTGGTGTGTATAAAGATAATGTATCTCTATGTGTCACGGAAGTGTGTTGTACTGTGTGCATAAAGATAATGTATCTCTATGTGTCACGGAAGTGTGGTGTGCATAAACACAATGTCTCTGTGCCACGGAAGTGTGGTGTGCATAAATATAATGTATCTCTATGTGTCATGAAAGTGTGGTGTGCATAAAGATAATGTATTTCTATGTGTCACGGTAGTGTGGTGTGCATAAACACAATGTCTCTGTGTCACGGAAGTATGGTGTGCATAAACACAATGTCTCAGTGTCACGGAAGTATGGTGTATATAAAGATAATGTATCTCTATGTGTCACGGAAGTGTGTTGTACTGTGTGCATAAATATAATGTATCTCTATGTGTCACGGAAGTGTGGTGTGCATAAACACAATGTCTCTGTGCCACGGAAGTGTGGTGTGCATAAAGATAATTTATCTCTATATGTCATGAAAGTGTGGTGTGCATAAAGATAATGTATTTCTATGTGTCACGGTAGTGTGGTGTGCATAAACACAATGTCTCTGTGTCACGGAAGTGTGGTGTTCATAAACACAATGTCTCTGTGTCACGGAAGTATGGTGTGCATAAAGATAATGTATTTCTATGGGTCACATAAGTGTGGTGTGCATAAAATCAATGTCTCTGTGTCACGGAAGTATGGTGTGCATAAAGATAATGTATCTCTATGTGTCACGGAAGTGTGTTGTGCTGTGTGCATAAAGATAATGTATCTCTATGTGTCACGGAAGTGTGGTGGGCATAAACACGTCTGCCCAGACGTGGGTCCCGTGCTCACTGCACCACTGCATTCAAGCTAGCCTGGCTGATGAAGGGTGATGCCCTGAAACCGGTCCCAGGATGCTTGTTTCCGGTCCAGGGAGGACCTGGCTTGGCAGTTCGGGCTGGACTGTTCCCACAAGGAACAGGGTCAAGACTGAGTTGCATATGGCTGGGTCCAAACTGGGGTGGTGTGGTGAGCAAAAGAATGATGGATTAAACCCAGATCCTTGTGACTGGGGGTGAATGTTTGCATTGTCCAGCATTCCGTCCATCAACTGTTTCTTTTGCATATGTCGCCCTAAGTGGGTAGGGTATGCCCAGACGAGGGTCCCGTGCTCACTACACCACTGGATTCAAGCTAGCCTGGCCGATGAAGGTTGATGCCCTGAAACCGGTCCCAGGATGCTTGTTTCCGGTCCAGGGAGGACCTGGCTTGGCAGTTCGGGCTGGACTGTTCCTACAAGGAACAGGGTCCAGACTGATTTGCATATGGCTGGGTCCAAACTGGGGTGGTGTGATGAGCAAAAGAATGATGGATTAAACCCAGATTCTTGTGACTGGGGGTGAATGTTTGCATTGTCCAGCATTCCGTCCATCAACTGTTTCTTTTGCATATGTCGCCCTAAGTGGGTAGGGTATGCCCAGACGTGGGTCCCGTGCTCACTACACCACTGGATTCAAGCTAGCCTGGCTGATGAAGGGTGATGCCCTGAAACCGGTCTCAGGGAGGACCTGGCTTGGCAGTTCGGGCTGGACTGTTCCCACAAGGAACAGGGTCAAGACTGATTTGCATATGGCTGGGTCCAAACTGGGATGGTGTGGTGAGCAAAAGAATGATGGATTAAACCCAGATCCTTGTGACTGGGGGTGAATGTTTGCATTGTCCAGCATTCCGTCCATCAACTGTTTCTTTTGCATATGTCGCCCTAAGTGGGTAGGGTATGCCCAGACGTGGGTCCCGTGCTCAATACACCACTGGATTCAAGCTAGCCTGGCTGATGAAGGGTGATGCCCTGAAACCGGTCCCAGGATGCTTGTTTCCGGTCCAGGGAGGACCTGGCTTGGCAGTTCGGGCTGGACTGTTCCCACAAGGAACAGGGTCAAGACTGATTTGCATATGGTTGGGTCCAAACTTGGGTGGTGTGGTGAGCAAAAGAATGATGGATTAAACCCAGATCCTTGTGACTGGGGGTGAATGTTTGCATTGTCCAGCATTCCGTCCATCAACTGTTTCTTTTGCATTTTTAAACACGTCTCTGTGTCACGGAAGTGTGGTGTGCATAAAGATAATGTATCTCTATGTGTCACGGAAGTGTGGTGTGCATAAACACAATGTCTCTGTGTCACAGAAGTGTGGTGTGCATAAAGACAATGTATCTCTATGTGTCACGGAAGTGTGGTGTGCCTAAACACAGTGTCTCTGTGTCACGGAAGTATGGTGTGCATAAAGATAATGCATCTCTGGGGGCGCTAGAGGGCGCACGGCAAGATGGCTGCACCGTAGTGCAGCTCCGCCGGCCGCCAGCATTATCTTTTAAATATCCTGCTCCCTACCAGCCATCCGAGCCATCCAATGTGCGGCGGATCATTCCTAACTACTGCGCATCACTCTGGCAGAGCTCTGTAACGCCAAGAAGGCGGAGGCCGGCACATCGCGGTGGGAGCAACATGGCGGCCGCGTGAAGACTAGCGGGCTCTCGAGAGCATAGTATTGGGAACTGCGGCTGATACCGCTTCAACCGGCGGATATTAACTGGTCATTACAGTACTGCTGAGACTTGCTGGGAGCCTTTTGAAGATCGCCTGTGCTGCGGGCGCAGTGGCGAGCGTGAGGCGGGGATCGGCCCGCGGCGCCTGCCCGTGGCCTGGGCGGCCTACGCTCTGTGTGTAGCGGCCTCGCCTTGGGGATACCCTGCCTGTGGCGCCGGCGACCTGGACGGCACTGGGTGGATGTTGCCGGCCGGAGCTGCGGGGCGTGGAACCACGGCTGTCCGGAGACTGGGACCGTGGTGAGGCCTACGTGAGCGCGCTGGGGATCGCGGCGCTGTCTGGCCTGGCGGCCCGCCTACCGGCAATATACTGGTGAGGCCGTCTCCGGCGGTGGGTCCCCTGAGCGCGTAGCGCTTGAAAGTAGTCGACAATCCCAGCGGAGCCAAGAAAACAAAGACCTGGGAAACACAGCGAGAACATCATGGCAGCCCTGTAAGGAACAGCGGGCTCTCGTGGACGCCGAGTTGGGGACTGCGACTGGCCCATACAGTCCTGCTGAGGATTACTACGCTGATCTGACGATCAACGACAGCGAGAGTGCGGGGGCGTGCACGAAGAAGAGATCGGCCCGCTGCGTCCGCCCTGCTCCGTGGGTGGCGGCCCTGCCTTGGGGACTGTTGGCCTGTGGCGCTCGCTGCCTGGAGCGAGTGTCGCGGACCGGGGCGACGCGGCGAGGGGCCGCTGCTGCACGAGAGTCGAGTATGTGGTGTGGCCTGTACCAGCGGGGGCGCACTGGGAGATAGAGGAGCTTTCTGGCCTGGCGGCCCACCTGCCTGCAAAATATCGGTGAGGTCTTCTCCTGCGGTGGGCCCCCTGGGCGCGAAGAGCTGCACTAATATAGCGTTTCTCAGGGCGCGGGAGCTGATGTGAGGAGGCGAGACTAGTGGACCTGCTTGACTTGCGGTGAGTCATCGCGGTGTGCGGATGCGGGGGGCTGTGGCGAACTAGTGGCGCTTGACTGTTCACTGCTGGGCTTGGAGGGCTGAAGCGTGGCCGGACTGGTGACGTGCCAGTTCCGTTGGTGCACCGAGTGCTTCCCCGCGTGCATTGCGTGTGCGGACCCAGCGGGGAGCAGCTCCAGCACTACTGATGAACTGCTGGATGGTAATTTATACACTGCCTGCCATATCCCGCAATCTGTGTGTGGTCTCTGTGCCGGGACTTGCCGAGAGTGCCCTGAACTAGCGGCGTGAGGCAGAATTGTGTGACTGGGTCCAATAATAGAGGCCTACTCATCCTTATAGGCGGGCTTTGTCGCCTTCTTGTATCCGGAATTAGAGCCTAGCACATCGCCCCAAGCATAGACCTGCGCTGATATCAACTAGAAGCCCTTATCTGGCACAGTGTGGACAGACAACTGAGGGTGCATTGGCGACAGCGTATTTGTTTGCAAATAGTATTCTGCCCTGGTCCCTACTATTCCTTAAGGTGTGGAGTGCTTGCTGAAACGCCATACAACATCAATACTTCTAGTAGTGGCTGAGGAATATAATTTTAAACAACGAACGCTGGTTACTGAGTATAGTTGCTATCATGGGCAAACCGGACAAAAATCAACCACGCCTCAACTTTGAATTGCGCAAGTCAGGGAAATCTCAGCAAACTGCCGCTTCCGACTCAGAACTGGATAATGTGACTGAGACCCCGTCTGCCTTGGAGAAGACACTGGCAGCTATTCAGGCTAGCCTGCAGTCCATAGACGGAAAAATTGAAGCCCTTAATGGACGTATAGACCACATATCCACTAAGCTCGATAAACAGACAGCTAGGATAGGTGAGGCGGAGCAGCGCATTTCGAACGCAGAAGATCGTTTACAGCAGGTCACGACAAAAACAAACAACATGGAGAGGATTTTGGCGATTATCCAGGCTAAAAACGAGGACCTTGAAGCACGATCACGGCGCAACAATATACGCATTTTGGGTCTGCCAGAGTCCACAAATTTGGGAAAATGTGAAACCTATGTGGAAAACTTGTTCCGGGACATTTGTGGCGCCGAAAACCTTTCCAACCTGCTAATTGTGGAACGGGCTCATCGCTCTATGGTGGTCCGTCCGCCTCCAGGTGCGCCGCCCAGACCAATTATCTCCCGCTTGCTGAACTTTAGAGACCGGGATGCGGTGCTCCGCATCTCCCGACAGAAGGGCACCATCACATATCAGGGTAACAACCTGTCGTTTTATCCTGATTTTACTGCAACAGTACAGGGGGCAAGAAAGGAATTTCAACAAATGAAAAAGATACTGATTACGGAGAACATTCAATATGCCATGCTATATCCGGCTCGCCTGCGGATAGGGACTGAGGATAAAGCCAGGATTTTCACCAACCCCAAGCAAGCTATGGATTTTGCTAAAACTCTTCATCGCAAAAAGAAGGCTCCTCCGGACACATCAGATAATGATGATTGAGACGCAGAACTCGTCCCTCCGCTTCTGGACTCACTGATTGCCCCATTACCCGAGCGAAGTCGGGAACTGTGGGCTCAATATTGGTCTACTTCATATGGCATGGCGCTTCTGACAGACTCGTGTTTGGTAACTGTACAGTAAGGGTATACTGAAATCGCAGGCTACATGTGGGAACTTATATCCTTTGCTGTATACCACCTTTGGCGCTACAGGAGGGGTAATGCTGTCTTATATTGCAAAGTGAGTGCTGTCATACTGTGAGGGTAGCGCAGAACAACTGACCTAGGGCGTACATGTTCAATGTTTCCGGCCACCTCCCTTATACATCCGGGAGTTGGATGTGCCGCAGCGTCCCCCAATGGGAGTACCCCACATTGCTTATTGCATCTGTTTTTGCATGTTGGGTTTTGTTTTTAGGTATGGGAATGGCTTTGGCAAATTGGGACTGCTAAAGTGGGTGGGGGTGGGGGGTTCGAATGTAGTTGATATGGGGATTGTTCACTGTGATTGCACTGTCACTCTAGCCACGATATATATTCTTGGTCTGCTATTGTCTCCGCAAATTGGTTACTCTACTGTAGGGTTCTATCTTCAAATGACTGATGATGACAAAGGCCCCTGTTTGACGTGGAATGTCCGGGGGCTGAATTCACCCCCAAAAATTCGACAGTTCTTTGCCTAGCTGGATCGTCACGGAATTCAGATTGCTCTCCTACAGGAGACACATCTGACCAAAATATCTGAAGTCAAGATCGCCAATAAATGGGCTGGGTACAAATTGGCCTCATCGTATTCTTCATACGCCAGGGGGGTTCTTACTGTATTTAAACGAGGTGTCCCATTTACACCCCTTAAAACCTATATAGATGACGAGGGGCGCTGTGCTATGGTTCACGGTAAATTGGGGATTTCACTGATCACTGTTATTAATGTATACGGGCCCATAGTGGATGAGCCAGAGGTCTTTACACGAATATATGCTATCTTGCGAAGCTGGCCTGAGGCGGCTATTATATGGGGAGGGGATCTAAATACGTACCTGGATCCCAGGTTAGATAAATCTAGCCCGCAAGGCTTCCACACACCTAAGGTAGCCCAAAGTATTACAAATGCTATGCTAGAATTTGGGCTGGTAGATGCCTGGAGGCTTCGTAATCACACAGCGAGGGAAGGTACACATGCTACACCAGCGCATCACAGTTGGTCTCGCTTGAACTACTGGCTGCTCAGCGAAGGGGCAAATGAATGGGTCATTGATATTGTTGCGCTCCCGCGCATGCTTTCAGATCACAATCCTGTGCGGCTCGTTGCACAATTCCAACTAACGTTCATCGACCATTCACATGGCGTTTCCGTTCGGAGGCCCTTTTGGATCCCATATACAACGACACCATTAGAAAAGCCATAATACAATACTTCGATTAATGTAGGCACTGTAGAGGGGGCTTCTACTCTCTGGGAAGCATTTAAGGTGACCATCAGAGGGGTCTGCATTAGCACCATGGCAGGTATTTTAAAAGATCTCAGGGGGCAGCTTGCCAAGATAGAAGCCACGCTGGAGGACCTCGAGCGCGATTACACTGTTGCACCATGTGCCACCACACTCTCTCGCATACATGAATTAATCCTTGAATAAGACGCCATGGCGGAGTCTGAAGTACGCTATTTATCGCGTAGACATGTAGCCCTTGCGTACGGGGAGGGTGGGAGGCCAGGTCGCAACTTAGCCGCTAAACTCAAATTCCGTGCTGAACATCATCACATAGATAAAATACTGGACGCACAGGGTGGGGAGCACTACACACCTCAGGAAATAGTAGACCAGTTTTGTGCTTTTTATGCCACCATGTATACATCGCAGGGGACAACATCCGATTTGGATCTTGCGGAATATCTGTCAGACATCGCTTGCGCATGGTTGTCGGATGGTCACCGCGACTACTTAAGCCAACCAATCGATGTAGCAGACATAAGAGCAGCGATCTGTGCCTTACCCAATAAAAAAGCGCCGGGGCCGGACGGCCTCACAGCCGAATTCTATAAATAATATATTGATCTGGTTACACCCCACTTATTGGAAATGTACGCGAAGGCACACGAGACTGGTACATTGCCGCCGTCCCTTCGTCAAGCGTTGATCATTACTCTACTGAAAAAAGATAAGTCACCCGAATATTGTGAATCATATCGGCCTTTATCGCTGATTAACCTAGATGCCAAAATACTCGCTAAAATTTTGGCAAATAGGCTTCAGCCTCTGATGCCTTGTCTGGTCCTCCCGGATCAATCTGGATTTATTCCAGAGAGATCCACGTCCCACAATTTACGAACTATATTTGCGATGTTTCATGTTCTCGATCCAGAATTACATGCAGCTGCAGTATTATTAGACGCTGCAAAAGCGTTCGACTCCATAGAGTGGAGCTACATGTTCCAAATCCTTCGTCGCATGGGGTTTCCGGCAATATTCCTTGGTTGGGTGAAACTCTTATACCCTTCGGCGAGGGTTCGCGTGGGGGGACTGACATCAGAACCGTTCCAGATTGGCAGGGCACCCGGCAGGGTTGTCCCCTGTCGCCTCTGCTGTTTGCCATCGTGCTCGAGCCCTTGGCCTGTGTGATCCGGCAACGACACAGAGACGCGGCCCTCAATTTCCTGCACCGCCCTGTCGGTATATCTCTATATGCCGACGACATGGTGCTTTTTATCAGAGAGCCCCGTCGATACCTGGCTAAAGTGCTGAGAGAATACATACGATTTGGACTGTTCTCTGGTCTCACTATTAATTGGGACAAATCGGTCATAATACCATTGACAACCATTATAGATTCACCAAGTATGGAGCACCCGTTGGTGTGGACCACAGAACCAGTTAAATATCTGGGAGTTTGGATACACCGGGATCCCGATATTGTCCTAAGAGAAAACTATGGCAGAGCATGTGTCTCTCTAGAGCAACAAGTCGACAGGTGGATTGCGCTGCCACTATCCCTAGCCGATCGCATTGCAGTCATAAAAATGGTCATTCTCCCACGTTTTTTATACCTATTCTGCAATATTCCTATAAAACTAACACAGCAATTTTTTAGCACAGTGCGGACTGCTCTGCTTAGACTGATCTGGGGAGGCAAACAGGCTAGAGTGAGCTGGGCTACACTTACACTAGATTATGCCAAAGGGGGATTCAGTGCTCCCGACCCGTACTTATATTACCTCTGTGCTCAAGCACAGTACGCATACTACTGGTTTCGTCCGCACGCTTATACCCCACACGTGGCAGTGGAAGATGGCGATGCCAGTCCGGTACCGCTACCCAGCATCATCACACATACACGTCGCGGTACGCCGAAACATGAAATCAATACCTTAGACACGACTATTGCGGCTTGGCAAGCTATAGGCAAAATTGCGGCTAAGCTCCCTCTTTACGCGCCAGCACTGCCATTGAAACATCATGCTGCGCTCTCGGTGACACAAGAGGAAGGCCCAGTACGATCACTGCAGGAAGCGGGTATAGATACCATGCAAGATCTTTACCCGGATGGGTGTTTCATTACCCCTGAGGGGCTCCAATATATCACTAACCCTACACCATTGTTTCAATTCACTGTGCATAGACTTAGGCAAGCTATCCGAACGCATTACACTACATACCCAGCCGAACCGCCAACCTTGCATGCTCTACAATTACTATTGGTGGCACCCACACGGAAAAAGTTGGTTAACAAACTTTATAGGGCCGTGCGGGATGAGAGAGCTGTGAACTCGGATGTAAGTCTCGCCCGCTGGAATGATAGAATGATACCCCCCCTGACGTCAACAGAATGGGAACACATATGCAACCTCACTAGTACCCTCACACCAAACGGTAACCTGCGTATCATACATTTTAAATATATACAATATATACATCAGGTTTATTACACGCCCTCCCGCCTGCACAGGTGTGGTCTACGAGATATTAGCAAATGTAAAAGATGTGGCCAACTGGATGCTGACTTCTGGCACCTGGCTTGGGACTGTGGGCGGGTGCTCCTCTACTGGGAGAACGTGGTGAAACAGATACAGGAAATGGCGGGGGTAGTATTGCAGTGTACACCGCTGGTTTGTCTACTATGCTATGCTCCACAGTTGAGGGGTACTTTGGGAAAATTTGTGCGAATTGCATTATTGATGGCTAAACGTCGGGTGGCTCTGACCTGGGAGAGCTCACTAGCACCGAAAAACACACACTGGATTAAAGATATGGTGTACTGTTCCTGATGCAGCGGAGCGGGTAGGTGAGCCGGACTGCTCTGAGTGGGAGCAGCGACACCACGTTGAGTGTCCACATACTCTGCTGCGGTCTGATGAAGCAGCACTTGAATCCTTAAGAGGTTGGCTGCTTTTCTCCGGGGCAACGTCCTACCGAGAGAAGAAGTGGTATATAGAACCACACCACACACTGTAGATAGTTTTTATTTAGTCACTAGGTCCTGAGGAATCGCCAACTGATCTATTAGAGACATTTTATAGGCGAGAAACATGTTGACCACTAAGGGGTAGAGCGTAATTTTTGTCAGATTAAAACAAAATAGTCGCCCTCCTTCTTTTTACTTTTTAATCAGGTTGTGACCTTTCCAGAATAAAAATAATTATAGAGGATTCCCTTACCTGTTTTAACCCACACACCACATCTACATCTTACCAGGCCCCTCACACCCACGGCACCTATACGGCAAGGAACAAAAGATCTCCGATAAAGAGCCCCTTTATGGGTGCCCGTCGAGCATTGCAGCGCCAGCTCGACGAGGAGCAGACCCATATGATGAAGCATGACACCTAGCTTGCTGGGTGTGTGAGGGTCCTAGTTCCGAAAGGAGGTATTTCCCATCTCCCCACCACTCTGAGTACTAACCAGGTGGCTAATTTGCCACCCAGGAACACCGTACCTCTTTTGTCTTCCTGTACTGTAAGGAGAACCTCGAATTATATGTGGTAGAACTTCCGACGTCATCCAAACCAAAAGACATTTGGGAACCATTACGCCAATATCTTCAACAATAGGCACAAACCAGCTCTCAATCCACAGTGGACTGACGTAAATATATGATAGTAATCATTACAGTGCAGACTTTATTAATGCATATGGTCAAATGTCTAGCATCACTGACAGATGGTGACAGTCAATCACATGTTGTTTGTATGTTTATTCAAAGTTTGAGCTGCCTTGCAGGGCAGTATTGAAGCATATAACATTTTGAAACTTCAATAAAAAGATTTAAACACAAAGATAATGTATCTCTATGTGTCACATAAGTGTGGTGTGCATAAACACAATGTCTCTGTATCACGGAAGTGTGGTGTGCATAAACACAATGTCTCGGTGTCACGGAAGTATGGTGTGGATAAAGATAATGTATCTCTATGTGTCACTGAAGTGTGCTGTGCTGTGTGCATAAAGATAATGTATCTCTATGTGTCACGGAAGTGTGGTGTGCATAAACACAATGTCTCTGTGTCACGGAAGTGTAGTGTGCATAAAGATAATATATCTCTATGTGTCACGGAAGTGTGTTGTGCAGTGTGCATTAAGATAATGTATCTCTGTGTGTCACGGAAGTACGGTGTGCGTAAAGATAATGTATCTCTATGTGTCACGGAAGTGTGGTGTGCATAAAGATAATGTATCTCTATGTGTCACGGAAGTGTGGTGTGCTGTGTGCATAAAGATAATGTATCTCTATGTGTCACGGAAGTATGGTGTGCATAAACACAATGTCTCTGTGTCTCGGAAGTATAGTGTGCATAAACACCATGCCACTGTAAGTGGCATGGCAATACATTCAATGTTCCTGTATGGTCACGGTCTGAGGCACTGAAGTATTGTTGGCATGTATACAACGTCACATTCAGAAGCATGGCAGTATCTGCTACATACATAGAATATCACTGTCTGTAGCATGGCAGTGTCTGCTGCATACATAGAATATCAATGTCTGTGGCATGGCAGTGTCTGCTGCATACATACGTCACTGTGAAGTGCACGGCTGTAAACACTGCATACATACAATGCCACTGTGTGTGGCAAGGCAGTATTCTGTAAGTACATCCCAAGTCACTGACTGCGGCACGACCATATCCACAGCATACATAGGTCACTGACTGGTGCACTGCTGTATCCACTGCATACATAGGTCACTGACTGGTGCACTGCTGTATCCACTGCATACATAGGTCACTGACTGCGGCACCGCCATACCCACTGCATATATGGGCCCTGACTGTGGAACGGCTGTATCCACTGCATACATATGTCACTGACTGTGGCGCGGCCGCATCCACTGCATGCATAGTTCACTGAGTGTGGCACGGCCGTATCCTGTGCATACATATGTCATTGACTGCGGCACGGCCATATCCACTGCATACATTGGACACTGACTGCGGCACGGCTGTATCCACTGCATACATAAGTCACTGACAGCATACATAGATCACTGACTGCGGCACGGCTGTATCCACTGCATACATAGGTCACTGACTGCGGCACGGCCGTATCTGCTGCATACATAGGTCACTGATTGCGGCACAGCCATATCCACTGCATACATAGGTCACTGACTGCGGCACGGCTGTATCCACTGCATACATAGGTCACTGACTGCGGCACGGCTGTATCCACTGCATACGCCGAGAAGACAGAAGTCCTCGTCCTCGGTACCACCCCTTCTGCATGGGACAGCACCTGGTGGCCGACCGCCCTCGGAAGCCCACCTACCCCCTCAGACCACGCCAACTCGATTCATCATTCTCCATGAACCGACAGGTCAACGCCGTCACCTCCAGCTGCTTCAACACCCTCCGCATCCTCCGCAAGACCTTCAAGTGGATCCCCCTGAGTCAAGGAAGACAGTCACCCACGCACTCATCACCAGCAGACTGGACTATGGAAACGCACTCTACGCCGGCATCAACAAGTCCCTACTCCGCAAACTCCAGACAGTACAAAACACCGCCGCCAGACTCGGCCTCGGCATCCCCCGACACGAACACATCAGCCAACACCTACGAAGTCTTCACTGGCTCCCCGTGGAGAAAAGAGTCACTTTCAAAATCCTCACTCACGCCTACAAATGCCTACACAACAACGGACCCAAATACCTCAACGACAGAATCAACTTCCACGTACCCAAAAGAAACCTGCGATCTTCCAACCTCGCACTGGCCGAAACCCCGCACATCCACAGAGCCAGAGCAGGCGGAAGATCCTTCTCTCACATTGCAGCCAAGACCTGGAAGGAGCTACCGGCAGACATCAGACGCGTCCCCTCCCTGAACACCTTCAGGAAGACCCTCAAGAACTGGCTCTTCGGCTAAACAGATCTGCGGACCCCCCCTCAGCGCCTTGAGACCCTCACGGGTGAGTAGCGCGCTTACAATTCCCTGATTGATTGATTGATAAGTCACTGACTGCGGCACGGCTGTATCCACTGCATACATAGGTCACTGACTGTGGCACAGCTGTATCCACTGCATACATAGGTCACTGACTGCGGCATGGACATATCCACTGCATACATAGGTCACTGACTGCGGCACAGCCGTATCTACTGCATACACAGGTCACTGATTGCGGCACAGCCATATCCACTGCATACATAGGTCACTGACTGTGGCACGGCTGTATCCTGTGCATACATAGGTCACTGACTGTTGCACGGCTATATCCACTGCATACATAGGTCACGGACTGCAGCACGGCCATATCCACTACATACATAGGTCACCGACTGCGGTATAGTCATATCCACTGCATACATAGGTCACTGATTGTGGCGCGGCTGTATGCTGTGCATACATAGGTCACTGACTGTGGCACAGCTGTATCCTGTGCATACATAGGTCACTGACTGTGACACGGCTGTATCCTGTGCATACATAAGTCACTGACTGCGGCATGGCCGTACCCACTGCATACATAGGTCACTGACTATGGCGCAGCCGCATCCACTGAATGCCTAGGTCACTGAGTGTGACACGGCTGTATCCGGTGCATACATATGACACTGACTGCGGCACGGCTGTATCCACTGCATACATAAGTCACTGACTGCGGCCCGGCCATATCCACTGCATACATAGGTCACTGACTGCGGCACGCTGTATCCACTGCATACATAGGTCACTGACTCCGGCACAGCCATATCCACTGCACGCATAGGTCACTGACTGCGGCACGCTGTATTCACTGCATACAAAGGTCACTGATTGCGGCACTACTGTATCCACTGCATACATAAGTCACTGACTGCGGCACAGCTGTATGTATTGCACACATAGGTCATTGACTGCGGCACGGCTGTATCCTGTGCATACATATGTCATTGACTGCAGCATGGCCAAATCTACTGCATACATAGGTCACTGACTGCGGCACGGCTGTATCCACTGCATACATAAGTCACTGACTGCGGCACGGCCATATCCACTGCATACATAGGTCACTGACTGCGGCACGGCCGTATCCACTGCATGCATAGGTCACTGACTGCGGCACAGCCATATCCACTGCATACATAGGTCACTGACTGCGGCACGGCTGAATCCACTGCATACATAGGTCACTGACTGCAGCACAGCTGTATCCACTGCATACATAGGTCACTGACTGCGGCATGGCCGTATCCACTGCATACATAGGTCACTGTCTGCGGCACGGCTGTATCCACTGCATACATAGGTCACTGACTGTGGCACGGCTGTATCCACTGCATACATAGGTCACTGACTGCGGCACAGCCGTATCCACTGCATACATGTCACTGACTGCGGCACGGCCATATCCACTGCATACATAGATCACTGACTGTGGCATGGCAGTATCCACTGCATACATAGGTCACTGAGTCGGGCGGACTGAGCCTGGCAGTGCGTGAACCCGCATGAGCCGGCTGTACATCTGAGCTCCACCTCGCCCTCCTTTCGCCGCCTCTGACAACACGGCATTGTAGTACGCCCGCTGGGATGATCTCCTGGAGCCCGAAGAACCGATTCGGAGTGTGTCGTCTGACCCTCGCTGCTCCCCTGCAATACCGAACCTCAAGGTCTATGCTCCCGGTCGTCTTTACGAGTGATCATCAGACCGCGTTACAATTCCGAGCATTCATCCCTCAATGAGCTCCAGGCCTCGACCTTCGTTAAGGTAATTTCATCTTTGAGGCATCGTTGAAGGAACTTAATGTTGCGTGACTATTTACCGATTATTTACCGATGCGGCCTGACCCTAAGATGGCGGCCGTTTTAATGAGATACGGCGAACACCTCATCCTTCACATTGGGACTCACGCTGCATTATGTAAGCAAATGGGCATTTATTGACAGTGTGGAGGCCGTTGAGGGAACAGAGCGCCCTTATGCATAACTGACTATATCTTACTGTGGTCGATCGTGACTGCAGCCTGCTCTGTATTGTTCCGGTGCCCACTGCAGTCTCTAGCTTGTGAAAACAGTAAGCAACCATCAGACAGCCTACATTGCCTGAGGATCTTATTGCCAAATCTTTTAGTTGCACAACACTGGTTGTCATTTAGTTACTGTTTACCGCCATCACATCGCTTGACCGTCACAGTAACTTCTGCGTGGGAGAGAGGTAATCCCAATAATAAAGCTATGGGGAATAAGGAAGCGAGGAAGCAATTACAAGACCTGTCCGCTGTCTCTGAATCGCCCAAAGACACAATCCTGGGAGCTGGCTTTTCAAGGGGCATGAGCATCACACCGCGCCTGACCCTAAGATGGCTGCCACTGATCCCATCTCGTGAAAGCGGAAGCCTCGTGGCTAAATCAATCGTCCCCACAAGGTCCTCGGCCATCGATCCTCTGGGAATGGAACAAAAAGGTGTGACTGGGAGGTCTCTGTTGTTCTCTGGATGCTCTTTTTAATGATGTAGATGTAGCAGGATTTCTCTTATAGATTTGGTTTATTTGCTCCCATACTTCTTTTCTATGTTTATTGAATGCACTAGCAACGGATTCAACTGTAATGTAACTGTAACTGATGTAACACTGTAACACGTCTTAATCCTCATGTAAAGCGCTCTGATACCTCCGGGCCTAGCCTGGACTTCCTCGTCTCCTCGCCATGTCTCCTATCCCCTCCCCCACCTCGTCCCTCCTTCATTCTTTGCTTGCCTCCCCTATTCCCTTCCTCTCTCCCTGAATCTCTTTCCCCTTTTCCTGCTTTGTTTATCCTTGTGCCTATGCTCCGCTCAATCTCCCTCCCCGTCCCCTTACCCTCTACACGCCATGAACCTACGGATGCAACTCGCAATTGACGTTCCTTCTGCAACAATGGGTAACTTCGAACCTATGTAACCCTACCAGCCTGACTCCCTTAAATGGCCCCATTAAGTATGCCTTTGTCCAAAGCACTCCTACTCCCCTTGTTGGGGATGGATCCAGCATTTTTGCCTTGGAGTCTCAGAGACCCTTCTGAGAGAGTCCACAGTGACAAGGGAGTCTCACATTGTTAAGGACTGGTGACTGATCCCCTTACCTCTGGGGACTGTCTCCTACCCGCCGGAAGTCGGCCACTGTGTTCACGCTGGGTTTTCTACCCCCCCCCCTCCTCTTCCCTCCTTCATTCTTCTAAGTGTGCCTATGACCAAAGCACTCCTCTCCCCTTGTTGGGGAGGGATCCAGCATCTATGTCCTGGAGTCTCAGCGACCCCGATGAGAGAGTCCACCGCGACAAGGGAATCGCACAAAATGGAAGACTGGGAATGACCCCTTTTACTGCAGGGAGCCGTCTCCCACCCAGCCGGACATCGGACACAGTTACTTCCTCTTCTCCTCGCTGTGTCTCCTACCCCCTCCCCCTCCTCTTCCCTCCTGTCACTCTTGGCTTGCCTCCCCTTTTCCTTTCCTCTCTCCCCTGAATCTCTCTCCCCCTACCTACTTTGTTTTTCCTTGCGCCTATTCTCCGCTTAATCTCCCTCCCCGTCCCCCTTTTACATTACCCCCTTACCCTTCTACACGCCATGAATCCAACGGATTTAACTTGTAATTGATATACCTTCGGATGTAACTTGTAATTGATGTACCTTTCTGTAACAATGTGTAACGTGTAACCTATGTAACTCTCCTCATGTAAAGCGCTCTGATACCTCTGGGTCTAGCCAACGCTATATAAAACTCAAATAAAATTAAAAAAAATAAAAATCCTGTGCATACATAGGTCACTGACTGCGGTACGGACGTACCCACTGCTTACATAGGTCACTGACTTTGGCACGGCCGCATCCACTGCATACATAGGTCACTGACTGCGGCACAGCGGTATCCACTGCATACATAGGTCACTGACTGGTGCACTACTGTATCCACAGCATACATAGGTCACTGACTGGTGCACTGCTGTATCCACTGCATACATAGATCCCTGGCTGTGGCGCGGCCGTATCCATTGCATGCATAGGTCTCTGGCTGTGGCGCGGCCGTATCCACTGCATGCATAGGTCCCTGGCTATGGCGCGGCCGCATCCACAAGTCACTGACAAGGGCATGCCGTAACCACTGTATGCATAGGTCACTGACTGTGGAACGGCTGTATCCACTGCATGCATATGTAATTGCATGTGGCATGCTTGTATCCACTATATACATATGTCACTGCATGTGGCACAGCTGTATCCACAGCATACACACAATGTCACTATCTGAGGATTGCAGTATTCTGAGAAAACATACAGTTACTGCCTGTAGCATGGGATTTTGCATTGTGACATATATAGTCACAATGTCTGACATGCAGTATTTGCTACATACAGTTAATGCCATTGTCTGTAGCATGACGGTATCCTAGACAATTGAGGGCCTTTCAACGTAGCATGGAAATATTTTGTGCATTCATGGAACATAGATTGTGCCATGCCAAACTCCCGTGGATTCATGACAATGCGATGCAACAGGGCAGTCCGGTTCGTGGCAATATTATGAGGCAAGGAATATCTGCCAGCATAGGTAGCAATTTGCGCTGTGTACTGCATGTATATCTATTTTTGTAAAGCTCAACATACGCCCGTGGGCTTCTTGGCCCTGTATAAGAAAGCCAACCGAGTCCTGTGCAGAAATGTAGCAGCGTTACAGCCAGACACATGCAAGGACCATCTGCAGCTGAAGTGCTACAGTGAGCTTCACAGCACTGCGGACAGGAGTTAGCCAGACCACCTCCCCAGGTGAAGGGGGCCTGGAAGCAGAGAGATCGTCCATCGCTGAGGAGCGCAGCAGGTCCGCTGGATGACGTAAAGAGCAGTTCTGGGACGGAAAGATAGGACCGAAGCTGTTCAGGGTCTTGTGCACCACGCAAAAAGCCTCTGTGCTTAATGCGCTGCTGGACCGTGAGCCAGTGAAGGGAGGCTGGGGTTAGGTTGATGGGACGCGAGGTTTTAACTGGGCTTTCAGGGTGTGTTTTTGTGGGAAAAGCTAAAGCGGCACAGAGTTCTGCACAGAGACCTAAGCTGCAAGAAGCAGTCTTTGGATACACCACAAAGATGAGACACGTGCCTCTACTGGGATTCGGTATTTATTCCCGGGTGTCTCGCCTCCAGTGCTGGGGTTGGATGTTGATTTAAAGAGCAACCTTCTAAAGGAGCAACCTTCTAAAGGAGGGTCCAAAAATTGTAATGATCAGAGGGAGCTCTGATGGGAAGGGAGAGAGACTTCCATTTAGCGACGGTTCCAATTTTACCAGTTGCAGCTTGTGGCTTTGAGACAAAGACATTTTCTTGTGGTCAATACCGTGGGACCTGAAATTTTAGTGGTCTAAACCTATGATTATTGATATTAAATCTCCAACATATGGAAAATGGAGTAATGCCAGACAATCAAAGAGGATCTAACTGGTGGAAATGTTTATATTTCCCCAGCAAACTGACTAGAAGGGGGCAGCAAAATCTGAGCACGGTGTTCTATGACCAATTGGAATACAGACCTTGTTTTTGATTTCCCACAAGATAAATTCATTCCTGGTCCTTGTGGGTTTGTCCTGAGGAGGAGTGGAAAAACAGAGGCCAAAACGGGATGACTTATAAATGGAGGAAAATACAACTAACAGAAACAAGTTGAAAATTAAATTAAGACAAAAGTTTAGAGAGCAATTGCTTAACGTCCCTTTGTAAAAAAACACAACTCCATTTATCAATCAAGATACGGAAACCCCAATTATATTATGCATATACATTGCGATACCTGTAGCATACACTGTAATTACAAGTAGTGTGCTAAGCACTCCGCCCTGTTTTTTTTCTCTGGCAAATTTTGCCAAGTCAAACCTGCCACAATTTACTAGGGAAAATGCCCAATAAATAACTGAACATAGTGCATTGTGGTGCAGATAAGCACCAAAATTAGCATATTATGCAAAATTTTTAGGACAATAATTGTAAATGGCTGCTCTTTATCTCACCTAAAAATTCCAATCACTGCAGTGTTGCAATATATCAGGCACTATAAATGTCACACCCTTTTCCAGGCCTACCGTAATTTGGGCCACAGCATAATACTCCATCTTGTGCTAAAAAGTGTTTTCAAAGATTAATTGGTATTTAATGTATAAACTCTTCTTAAGGGGATATGTCATTTTAGACATGGAAATATCCTATGACATTGACGACAATACTTTGGCACGTGGAACTGTCTCATGGAAGTGATACCCAGGATCATCTACACAATGTTGAACTATGAAGACCATCTTTTCGATCAATGCTCTGATGGAGCTCCATGTAAATAAATAAAAGCACAGTGCACAGCAGTGAGTCTCGCAGTATTCAGAAGAATGGTAAATCTGGTGCTTCCAGTTACTGACAAGTTGAGTTTGGTAACAGAGAAAAGAGTAAAATTCCTGCAAGGGCTTAACCATCATGACACATGCATTGCATCACGGTCTTGAAAAGGGTGTTGAGGATGTGTCCAACATGGCCCTAAGATCCAGCTGGATCACTAGTCACGCCTCTCCTGTATCTAGGATACATAGTTTGTCATCCACCACTTACAGTCCGAAAGCCTGGTTTGTGGTTTTCTGGACTTTTTTTTACTATGATAAATAGTAGTTGAGAAAAGATGTAGCTTTCAATGGTTTGGGCTGAGAATGAGAGCCTGCTCATGGGGCCGTGGTTCTGAACATCCGATGGGTCAGCTGGTGCTGTAAGCTGGAAGTGTGTCCTCATATAACTCAACCAACACACCGAGGAATTCAATCTCAACAACACTTTCCAATCAGGGTTCAGGAAAGGCTGTAGCACCGAAACCGCTATGCTCAATATTGCTGATGAAATTCACAGATCCTTAGCTGAAGGCGACGCCTGCCTCCTAATCCTACTTGACTTGTCTGCGGCATACGATACAGTAAATCATCCAGCTCTACTTGAAACTCTCAAAAACCGCACTGGTGTCAATGGCACAGTCCTAAAATGGTTTCCGTCCTGTCTGCAACACCGCGGTCAGCAAATAAAAATTGACAGCTGTCTCTCCAAACTTGCTCCAGTTACACAAGGCGCACCGCAATGCTCAATCCTCTGCCCTACCTCTTTTAATCTCTTCATGGAACCCCTCACTGCCATTTTGAACCAAGAAGGGGTCAAATATCACCTATATGCCGACGACATACAACTCTACTACAAAATAAAATCACTGTGTGACCTCCGACATCTGAATACCTCACTAATTAAGATACAAGCATGGCTAAAAACCAACCACCTTAAACAGAAACCCATAGAGACTGAACTACTACTTTTCTCCCCCCAAAACAATCCTTTAGTTATCCACGAATGGATCAAGAATATGGACGTGTTTAACTGCTCTCTTTCTTTTTCTAACTATGTTAAGACCTTAGGCATCACCCTGGACAAAAACATGTCGATGAAATGAAATTGAAATGAAATGAAATTTGTACTTGTAAAGCGCACTTATACCCCCAAAGGGGTGTCCCGGCGCTGTACGCATACCGCTGTGGAACCCTTCCTGGCTTTTCCCTGTGAAATGTCCACTCCTGGGCACCTCCAAGGTGAAGCCAGGCATCCCAGCGCTGTTGGGGCCGTTGTGGAGATTAAGCAAGCTATTGCCCAGAGTTGCAGAGTGGGACCCATGATTAGAATAGGCACCGAGGCGAGAATTATCAGGTCCGAGGAAATTGAGCCCAAGACCCGCCGAGGTGGGAATTGAACCCTGGTCCCGGGCCAGATCTCTGCATCAGGGTCTGCCGCTCTAACCATTGAGCCACACTGAAGGAGCACATCAAGAACTCAGCCACAGGAGTGCTATGCACACTCTGAGATCAAGAAAATAAAACTGTTTATTCTCCCAGACGATCTTAAGATGGTAGTGCAATCTCTTATCATCTCAAAACTTGACTATGGCAATGCCTCGATCGCATTTCTCCTGCCCTCAAGAATCTTAACTGGCTTACCATCGAAGGAAGATGCATCGTTAATATAGCCTGTATCACCCAAAAAGCCCTTCGTACAAGCAACCCCATATACTTAGAAACCAGAATTTCTAGAACAGGAAGAGTCCAAGCTCTGAGAAGCTCTAATGCTATTCTTCTCATTCCACACAACCTAAAGAAGAAATGTTCTCAGGCAATGCTACCAATATCTGGAACTCACTCGCCAAGGATCTCCGCTGCAACCCCTCTTTTCACTCCTTCATTACATTAAATTTCTACTCCTCAACAACTACTTCAACAAGCGAGCTAGCTGCTCTTCGTTTCCCTCATTGAATGGCTCCTTCAAAACGGACACATGACTCTTTTAGTATCCTTCTCTATCCTTCATGATGCTCCGCAATGCCTCCTTGTATTATATCTTTGTGACTTTATAAACACTTAATGCTGTATTGTTCCTCAATTCTTCCTTGTGTTATATGTTTGTGACTTTATGACCGCTTAATGTTGTATTGTTCTTTGACCATGACCCTCATGAATCCCTGCATGGACCTCTTGTAAAGGTATTCAAATTACATGTAAAGTGCTCGGATACCCTCGGGTCTAGCTAGCGCTATATAAAAAATGTTTTGTAGGCAACAATGCAATTTTTTATTGTCAGAAAAGAAAGAAGCACGTAGTGGTTAGTTTTGTAATTTGTGATGAGCAGTCTAGTTTGGTATCGAATGTAAACCCCAGATTCCAAAATAGCACTTCCAGGTACTGGGCATTGACCTAGAGAGGATGGCCACCACTGATTAGTCTATGTTAATGGAGAACCATCTATAATCAGAACTTCTTTCCTGTCCGAATTTGACTAAAGACAGTTTTTCTTCATCCATCTGGCCACAGATGACAAACACTTATTAAAATTATCTTTGGACAGAGAAACATACCCATTCATCCTTAAGACATTTTGAGCATCATCCGCACAGGTCATCATGTCCAAGTTGTAAGATCTAATAAAGCATACTAGAGGAGCAATGTGTACATTAAATAAAGTAGGACTTGATGATCCTAGCGGAATTCCGCATTCCAGTTTAAAGCCAGTTAAGGTGAAAATGGGGCAAAAAAACTGCGTGGATACAATTTTGGAGAAAATATTTTAACCATTTAAGCGCAAAAGCTTTCAACCCAACTTCAGCAAGCCCAGTATGGAATTAGACACTGTTTCAAAGACTGTGGGTAAGGCCATTAACATCAGTGCCTCTACTCCAACTTTATGCTTGACCACCCACAAGTTGTTTATGAATGCTAAAAGAATCACCTCTGCCCCATGTTAGGCTCTAAAACCTGCATCCAGGCTAGTATGTCTGTTAATACATTGTGATAGCTGGTTCCCACAACCTCAAACATAAAAGGTAATAACTAGATTGGTCTGTAATTGCTGCATAAAGCTGGTTAGCTGTTGGCTTCTTTAACAGGGGTTTGACAGTTGCATTTTCTAGTCCCTTAAGATCATAGCAGTTTGAAATAAATAATTCATTATTTATATTAGCTTAATAGCTATGTTTTCTAAAGCTAAATGATGGACGCTAGCAGGACACAGATCTAAAGTTGAGCCAGATTTTGCCATGAGGGAAATACTACAAACTTCCTTCTGTGTTACTAGTGCAAAATTACTGACACTACGAGGTCAAACGTATTCTACGAGGCTACGTTACGCTACGAGGGGCGGACCTGCTGTGTGTTGCGAGTGAGCCACGAGCTGCGACTCGGCGGCTGTTTTGTACTTTTCTTGTTCCCACTTGGCCTGTCTGGCTCCCCGCTGGGATTCCCGCAGAGCTGTACTCCCGGCCGATACAACACCGGCCGGTCGGCCGATTTCGAGGGGCTCACCTGCCAGGAGTCCCAAGGGCCATGGACGGCGGCAACAGTGTAGGAGCCACCGGCCTACCACCACCATAACGCCCAGCAAGTGCAGCTGCCAATAGTGGAAAGCTGCTGAGTGGGGGCCACAAATAGGCTGCTGAGACGGCCCGACCAGGTTGGGTGCGGTTTGCGGTCTTCCAGTGGCCCCCACTCGCAGGAGGGTTCTGCTGTGTGGCTGGTGGTCATAGTGGGCTTCACAGTGTATGAAGCAGAGTGGTCAATGTCGCCGCAGGAAAAGCACGCAGAGGCATCTTGAGCGGTGGAAGGAGCAGTTGGATTTAAGATTCTCCAAGGAACGTCCTCTATCATTGGGAGAAAAGTTTGCAGATGAGTCTCTGCCAACAAATCTTACTTAATTAAATTAAATTACGTACTACATACTATATCTGAAACTACCGAAGCCATTTAAGCCCCTGGAGGATTGTGAAGGGGCTGATACAGCGCACCGGTAGAACATTTGAAAACAGCATATTGAAGGTGAAGAGGTGGTGCGGTGGAGAAAGGAGGAGGGAGAGGGGAGTCTAAAGTGAAGGAAACGGAGGAGAAGCCCCCTCTCTCTCATTCCCGTTCTTAGCCTCATTGGTTTTGTTGAATCATCTCACTGAACATAGATCCTCTGGCCCCTTTGAGTGGATACAGATATGAGGTCAGGCCGGCTGCATGGGACTCTGCCCTGACCTCAATTAAAGCGGCGGAGAAAGAACAGGGAGGGAACACTGCACAGCAGCCAAAGCTCACCAAAAGGAGAAATTGATAGTCTAGCGACCCTATCATCAACCTTTCCTGAGGATGCTCAATATTCAAAATCTCGCAATGAGGCTTGCCAACCAACTATTACAGGATATTTTAAAGTATTTGAAAGTGCTAATAAAGTCCACGGGGGAGGCACTATAGACTGTGTAGTGCATGGAGCGCCGAGTGCGCAAGCAACTACCCCTACAGTAACAATAACGCAAGGCACAAGTTATAAACCCGGGTGTACTTGTCCTAAGGATCTATCTCCTCCCGGAAATAAAGAAGTGGTAAACAACCTCTCAATAGCTGACAAGAGTCCTTGTATTGAATTTAAAGCTGACACAGCGGTCCTGACAACAGCAAAAGGCCATGGCCCACTTTTGGTAAAAGCACAGGTTCATGTCTCTAGCACCCCAACAGGAATGCTCCAACAAAGAAGTGCATCCAGTGGCCATGTAGGTGTAACAAAACCTGTTCCCTTATACCATTTGTGCAGGAGAAAAAATTTGGTACAGACCATAATGCTGATATAGCTTTTAGAAAGCATCAGGACACCAGTCTAAATCTGAACAATACTGAAAACTGATTAATATATCATCTGGTTTCGATCAAAACACAAGTGATGAGGTATTTTTGTCATCTCCTACCCGGGTACCCGCTCTTGTCTCGTCAAATCCAGAAAAAGTTGGAGGCCGCCAAAATATGAAACCAGAGACTTCTTCAAGCCCAAAGGACTGTATGCCCATAAATAAATCTGATCTGGTCAGTTTAACTTCGGAAACAGGAATCACTACCCAGGATCATAATCCGACTTTGATCCCGAAGAAAATCTCTACAGAGAATGTGCTTACTTCAGATGGACAAAGTAAGACAGAGCAAGCCGATTCCATGATTAACCCTCTTACCTCAGCAGACCTCTCATTACTAACTAAATATGATTTTCGGGAAGGCGCATGTGTCCCAGAGGGCAAAAAAGAGTCTGAAAAAGGAATCTGGGGTTGTCTCCTCAACACCATGGACACCATTACTAATGCTCTTAATTTTCACTCAGGTAAGTTGAACATTCAAGTGGACTTACTAAACACACTAGCGCTCTATGTTGCCGGGACACAATCTGATAAAGATAACCAATTGATCACATGTACCTGCGCACAAATGATAGACAAAATCTCAGAGCTACCAAACATTGTGGTGTCTATGATGGCGGAGGTCAAGTCAATGTCGGACAAGATTTCCAATGACCAAGCTGGCACAACTGATTATGACCACGGTCACTACCTTGGCACCAAAGCACTAATGGAGGCAACCCCTAGCGAACCTATAAACACACAGGATAACAACGGGATTGATAAAAAAAACAAGTAACATAAAAGGTTCTTATAGGCGCAAAGATCAGCCACAGAATCCAATTACATCAATAGCAAGGGGAAAATAAGGGAAAACTAACCAATAAGGGTAGATAGTATATGAAGTAGCCCACTAAAACCCCCCGACTTTATCGATTGTAAGGAATCCACTAAGCTACCACCAGCACGAGAAGCCAGTGTTACTCAAGTTACCAATAACACGGCCTCAGTTTCCAATCCAATACAAGAAGTGCTTACTAAAAGAGATTGGAAAAGATTAAGAAAAGCTCACAACAAGTCAAAGAAAACAAAGAAAGCAATGAATGCCAGCCCGCTCCTTAAACCAAAAGAAATTTACCCAATTTTCAAATCTTTGAAATCTCGTCAGTGCGAATCAACGGACGGGTTGCCCCCTTGTCCAAACAAACTAGCTGCGGCACCTTCCCTTGCTGATGCTGCCAATAAGCCATTAATGCCATACCCAATAGAAGCATCAAACCCTCAAGCGCCTGGACTTGGTTTAGTACAACGGCACATCCAAGGAAGCGGTGACCTGCAGACTGCAGACTGCAGCGCAAAATACGGCAAGAGGAAAGCGAGACAATAATACAACAATACCGGAAATGATTCCAATCAACATACAGCTTCCAGCTTTCCCACGATCCTGTAATTACGCTGGTCTATCTGACGCAAAAAATACACACCCAGAGATGGGAAGATCCAAGGCTCGTCGCTTACATCTATTAATGGTGGACAGCAAACAAATGTAAAGCCAGTGGGCATGAATCATTCCGTCTCTTCTATGAAAGTAATATCCACCCCACGGTACGCCTCAAGGGGTACTCATGATATCTTAAATCATAGCAATATTTTGAAACTGTGGAATTCAATCCCAGAGTTTAAGGACCTAACAACGAATGATTTAGATTCGGTCCAATTCACACAAGATCCTAATAATCCCACTAAAGAGGTGTCCTGCACAACCTGACATTGCGAAGACACTGCTCAAATTTTTTTAGAAAATGGTCCTCAATTTGAGAAATGGGGTATGTTGCGGAAAAGCAACAACAATCAATGTCCGACTTTATTAATTCCAAAGCAAGCATTAAAGAGCCCTGCCTTGTCAAATCCTACGACAAGCGAATCATCCGAAGGCCACATCAGGGTTCTAAAGGTAGCCATAGGCCCTCTATTTAATCCGCCATTGTCTTCTGGGATCAAAGTTACAAGCTGCATCTCGGGTTCACGAGTCTGTGAGGAGCTTAAGAAAAATCCAGTACTTCGTGAAGGTTGGGGTTGGCTTCCGAAAATTCTTACTAAAGGGAAAGATGGGGTGAACAATTGATGCTTAAATAGCTCGACCAGTGCAATTAAACCCTTTTATATTTGCTCATGGAATACTCACGGCCTAACAACTCTGCTTGAGGACCAAGACACAGCAACTTTTATAAAGAACTTCGAAATCCTAATGTTCCAGGAAACATGGAACATGTCTAAAGATCCGCTTATTGGATATCATGAGTACGCGATCTCTGCATCCCACTTGTTTGCTTATGGTCGCGCACGAGGCGGTCTATCCACCTATGTTTCACTGGCTCTGGATATCAAGCACCATGAAATTGACTTTCAGCTAGCATGGCTCCTATGTATTCAAATGGATTTTAAATAACCAAAAATATTTTTAAATGTTTATTTAAGTACAAAAAGTTCCGTTAGGACATTCCAATTTACTGCGCTCTGGGAAGTAGTCAAAATCTTGAACTATCAATATCCAGGCACTATGTTAATCATCTCAGGAGACTTTAACATGCATTTGCTCTAAAAAAAACGAGCAGATAAACCAAGCAGAGCCTTAATGCAGATGTGGTGTTCTCAGCTTAACGAATATAATCTTACGTTAATACAGGAAGACGTATAAAATAGTACTGAGAGCGTTTCTACATTTAAAAATTCACTGCAACATTCCATTATCGACTATACTATTATTTCAAAGGATCTTGCACCGTCTCTTTGTGACTATCAAGTGATCCCAAGAATAGAAAGTGACCATAACCCACAAATAATGTTACTGGTCTCACCGGTTCATCACTTGCCTGAGTCAAGGTCTATGATAACCAGGCCAACGGCTTACAATCTGAAAAGGTTAGTGTGGGATTCATCAAATCAGACGGAAATATGGGCATTTATAGAACCTGCATTTGCTACAGCACTAGTCGAGAAAAGACAAGGGAAGTCAATGGTTGAAATCTGGCCCTGTTTTTGTGCTTCCCTACTAGATCGCTCTCCTTCTACAACAACATCAAGAGGATACCCTACAAGGCCAAAAAGATCAGGATGCTATACAACTACGTTACTTCAGCAAAAAAGGGAAATTAATAAAGCTACACGGGCCATCTTCAGACAACCGGATTGTGCCCTAAAATCTTAGAAATTGTGCAGTTTAAAACGCCTGAGAAGAACATACAAAAATTAAATATGGAAAGCCAAACATACTTATTATGAGGGTATATGGACCAAGTTGCACTTTGCCAGCAAAAAGAAAAATCTGAAAGCATTCTGGGGTCTAATAAATAACCTTGAATACAGTAGTAGAAGAGCAAACAGCGCTAACATTCCTGAACCACGCTGGGCAGCCTTCATTCGCAATTTCCATGGGGCCCCTTCAGACACTGCCTTGAGTAATAACAACAACTATCCCATGTTAAGTCCACTGAGCAATGGAAATAGCGGACAAATGGCCGACATCATAACGAAGCTAAATTGCCAGCTATGGAAACATGGCCAGCGCATCAAGTCAAAATGGCAATAAGCAGGATTAGATCAAATGGTGCGCCAGGCCCCAAAGGGATCCCAAACTCGGTCTTCAAGGCTAAGACAGATCTTTGGTCAGAAATCCTGACGCCTTTGTTCAATGACGTTGTAAATTCTAAAATGGTTCCTGAATCATTGCAGGGAAGCATAATCCAGCCAATTCATAAAAGTGGCCCGTTAGACAATCCAGCGAACCCTAGGCTGATTGCCTTAACAGATGTGGAGGCAAAAATCTTCTCAGGTTGTCTGCTCAACGATTTGGAAAAATGGGCCGCTAAAGAAGAAATTATTCCAATATTTCAAACTGGTTTTCGAAGGGGCGAGTCAACGATTACGAACTTGACCTTAATGACTTTATTGGCTGAAAGAGCAAAGTATAAAAGGCAAAAGCTATATATTTGTTTTGTCGATCTTAAGGCCGCTTTTGATTCTGTCCCCTGCAATTTACTTTGGGCGAAGTTATCTGCATGGGGCATTCCAAACTAATTGTTAGACATGATTATATTGCTATATTGTAATACATGGGTCCAGGTTAAGGTGGGGGATGGTAGTTGTACAACTTGCCGTTTTAAAACGCATAGTGGTCTTAAACAAGGTTGTGTTTTAGCCCCTTGTCTTTTTGATCTTTTTATGGCCGATTTACAGTCACATCTTAAAAATGTTAATGCTCATTCGCCTAATCTTGCAGGACAAAATATAAAATATCTACAGTACGCAGACAATACCATACTGTTAAGTCATACTGCTATAGGTCTGCGAAGATTAATAGATTCATTTAATAACTATATATCAGCTAATGGTTTACTGATGAACACCATAAAAACAAAATAAATGACGATTGGCTCGACCAAATGAGACATGAGAGTATAGAATACTAATGGATTAAAGATTGAAACTGTAAAATTTTATAAATATTTAGATATTACATTTGACAACAGACTGTCTTTTAAACAGCACTTTCTTAATTTAAAAGCGAAAGCGACAGCGCTGTCGTTTGCTTTTAGAAAGTTGAGAGACACGTTGGCATGTCCGAACCACGAGCATTTACTTAAGGTAATGAAAGCGAAGTTGATTCCCTCCCTGTCCCATGGGTCACTGATTTTTCAAGGGAAAGACTAAAAAATTCTTGACAATCTACTGATAAAAGTTTTTAAATCGGTCTTCAGGCTTCCAAAGAACATCGGTGATGCCAATGTCAGACTGGAATTTGGTTTGAAAAGACAGCCTTTAATGAGACAATCTGCATTTTTAAAATCTTTATATTCCTTTTTTTGTTCAGACCCGGGTACACTGGCGAACCATTGCTGGCAGGAAATAATGGGGTATGAGCACGCTAAGGGTTGGACATCTTATTTAACGGAGACCCTAAATAATTTTAAGTCTCAGCCCTTTGAAGATGTAGCTAGAAACAAAGCCATTTTCAGACAGACACTAAACCAATCAGCCAATTTTTTAACAACTTTATTGGATAAGGATGAGTTTGCTAAAAAATGCCATGCATGGTTGGTTATTAATTCATTCACCAAATTGGAGCCACAATCTTATCTTATTTCCCATTTAAAACTGTTTACAAGAGACAAATTCTTGCGGCTACGATTTGGGAGATATCCCACAAAGGATGGAACCCCCCCATGGGTACAAAACTGGCCCACAAACAGTTGTAGGCTATGTGGTTTTCATAACGAATGACTATTGCATATTGTATCCATTTGTCCTCAACTGTTAGAAGAGAGGAAAGCCCTATTAAAATCCATCCTTAAAGAAAATGGGGTGAGGACATGTCGCCAAGCAACGGCTCATTTGATTACACAGTTTGTAAAGTTTATTCTTATTGCAGAAAAAAAGTTAACCCTAGAGTGTGCCACCTGATGTTAGTGGTTTGGAAAAACCAATAATCGGTCTGTTCAATGATGCTGTCCCAAAGATGTCATTGTCAATTATACCTCCATAATCTCACAACTATATAGAATGTTGATTGATGCAAGAAAGGCTTCTTTCAAAGGAACAGCACAGTGGCACTTTAATTATGGAATTTTAACTTTTGAATCAAAAAAAGGGTTAGTATAAGCAATTCTTAGAAGACTTTAGGAAAGGTTCCTTTGAAAGGAATTGCACAGCAGCACTTTATCTATGGCACTTTAATTATGACATTTTAACTTTGAATTTTAAAAAAAGGGTAGTGTAGGTAATTCTTATAAAATGTCTTAGAATATTTTATTATTACTTTTATATATAACGTAGCGTCGTCTTTTGTGACTCGTATGAAACATCTGACTCCTAATACTAGAAATAGAATGTCAACCGTGAAAAGGTTGGCACTCTTGTAATGTTTACATATAAAAGCACTTTAGCAATGGCACTTTAAATTGGGACTTAATAAAACAAAAAACAAAAAAAAGAAAATTCATTTTAGAATCGATGGTTCTATGGAAGATTTAATCAATCCTCAAAATGCTGCTATAATATGGTGTGATTGAAATATAATGTATCTTCAATATTATTTTACTCTTCACAATGTACTGCCGTGTCCATGCACAATTTAGTGTATTTTATACTTCCTGTTTGTAATGATTTTTATTAATCAACAATAAAGTAAATCTTTCTTTAGTGCAAAATTATGTAACTGAGCATGCAATCTCCTTTTCTAAATGTAAAACATGTACTTTAATAACATCTAAATGCCACCTTCATTTAACTGACAAGATTTGTAAATGTTTTCTTTTTATTTTCTCAAACAAGTGTAATGCCAAGGCTTCACACAGATCAGCTGACAGTGTTATTTGAGTACATCAGCATGTGGGAATGGATAATTCATCATTTAAAAACTGCTCTACAGTGATCCTTAGCTGAATAAATTCGAGTAGCGTAGAAAGCGGCTTTAGTTACTTGTACTAGTTTTTGTATACCTATTTAGAGCCGCGGTGTAATTTGCCTGACTCTGTGGATTGTAATCCTTATGCCAAGTTCTTTCCAATGCTTTGCATTCACATTTGGGAGCTAATTGACAAATTGCATCTGTTACTATTGATTGGTCCTTTTAGTAGCGGTATTTACCTCCGTATTTGGACTGCGTAATGTTCATTCACTGAGTTTAGCATTGATTGATTGCACATTTAGATTCCTCTTTAGTTGTAGATCGGCCAGGATACAATGGTGCTGAGTCCAAACCATAAGCATCACCTCGAGAATATACCAAAAAAATGAGTTTGTACAAACACGGTCTAGACAGTGCCCAGCTATATGTGTAGGATGTTCTATTGGTTGGGATACACCTAAGGTTTCTGAAAAGTTCTTCCCACCATTTGAATCACCACCATCTAACCTGATGCTAGGACCCCACGCACACCCCACGCGCACACTGAGTGATACACAAGTCGGCTCACTGAGGCTAAAGCATATGCTCATTTTGTGTGCTATTAAAATGTACAACATCACTGAGTCTATGTAGCACACAATCATAGGCTCACTGTGCATACAACCTACATATACAGGATAAGAGTGAATGTATACCACGCCACAGGAAAACTGTGTGAGAGTGTATACGCACATGGGTACAGGATCACTGCGTGTTTGGGTGTACATGCACACGGATACAGGATCACTGTGTGTTTGAGTATATATGTACACAGATTCAGGATCAGTGTGTGTTTGAGTGTGCACGCACATACACAAATACAGGATCACTGCGTGTTTGAGTGTACATGCACACGGATACAGGATCACTGTGTGTTTGAGTATATAAGTACACAGATACAGGATCACTGTGTGTTTGAGTGTGCAGGCACATACACAAATACAGGATCACTGTGTGTTTGAGTGTATATGCACATGAATACAGGATCACTGTGTGGTTGAGTGTATACGCACATGGATACAGGATCACTGTGTGGTTGAGTGTATATGCACACGGGTACAGCGTCACTGTGTGTTTGAGTGTACATGCACACGGATACAGGATGACTGTGTGTTTAAGGGTATACGTACACAGATACAGGATCACTGTGTGTTTGAGTGTATATGCACATGGATACAGGATCAATGTGTGTTTGAGTGTATACGCACATGGGTACAGCATCACAGTGTGTTTGAGTGTGCATGCACACACGAATACAGGATCATTGTGTGTTTGAGTGTATATGCACATGGGTACAGCATCACAGTGTGTTTGAGTGTACATACACATGGGTACAGCATCACCGTGTGTTTGAGTGTATATGCACACGGATACAGGATCACTGTGTATTTCAGTGTATACGCACATGGGTACAGCGTCACTGTGTGTTTGAGTGTAGATGCACAGGGTTATAGGATCACTGTGTTTGAGTGTATATGTACACAGATACAGGATCAATATATGTTTGAGTGTGCACGCACACACATGGATACAGGATCACTGTGTTTGAGTGTACATGCACACGGATACAGGATCACTGTGTGTTTGAGTGCATATACACAGGGATACAGGATCACGGTGTGTTTGAGTGTATACGCACACGGATACAGGATCACGGTGTGTTTGAGTGTTTACGCACACGGATACAGGATCACGGTGTGTTTGAGTGTATACGCACACGGATACAGGATCACTGTGTGTTTGAGTGTACACGGATACATGTTTACTGTATGTTTGAGTGTTACATACACGGATACAGGATCACTGAGTGTATAGACGTATACAGGCTCCTGTATGTGTGCAGCCAGCCACAGTCTCGGTCCCGGGCTCTGATGCTGATCTCCAGACCCGACAGACGGGCTAATAAGGAGCAGATGTGGCCTCTTCCCAGGCCCTCCGACCCCTCTCCTGAGATCTGAGGACAGGATGGTGGGTGGAGCTTCTGCTTATGTGAAGTCGTTTCTTCCTGTGTCACTCTCTGGGAACAGCACCCACAGGGAGCGCACAGTAGAGAAGATTAAGGCAGCCAGAGAGCGTGAAGATATGAGAGGATGGAGACAGAGGGTAGTATGGGTTCGAGGGGAAAAGTAGCCGGAGAGAATAAAGGCAGAGGCTAGTGGAGGGTGAGCGCATAGAGACCATGGGTAATAGAGGTCCGAGAGAATAGATAGTAATAGGCCAGGAGATGTGAAAGAATTAAAGCAGAGGATAGTTGAAGAGGATCGAGACCGTGGGGAATGGAGGTATGAGGGATAGAGGCCAAGGATTGTGGAGGCCAGAGAGGATGGAGGCTGACAGTGGTGGAGGCGTGAGAGGATGGAGGCCACGGGTGGTGGAAAAAAGAGAGGATGGAACCTGAAGGGTGGTGAAGGCCTGAGCAAGTGGAGGCTGAGACTAACAAACATCTGAAAATATAAGGCTGGGTGAAGAGAAGGTCTGAGAGGATGAAGGGCAAGTGAAGTGGAGACTGCTAGTATTGAGGGGGGGGGAGGCAGGGGGTTCTGAGAGAATGGAGGCAAAATGCAGCGCAGGTCTCGTAGGATAGCGGGCAAGGGTAGTTGAGGTCCCAGTGGAAAGAAGCTTAAGATAGTGGATGCTTAACAGGATAGTGGCAAAGGGTTCTGGCGGTCTGAAATAACAAGTAGTGGAGCACTCCAATGATACTGGAATTCCGAGAAGATAGGAATTGAGGTAAGTAGAGGCCTGAGGGTACAGGACAGGTCTGAGACAATCAAGGCTGAGAGTAGCTGGGCTCTAAGAGAACGCAGGGTTTGGGAAGTAGAGGTCTAGGAGTAGAAAGGCTGGGGCAAGTGGAGGTCTGAGAGAATGGAGGCCGAAGGTAGTGGAGGTCTAAAAAGGGGGGAGGCTTATGGGAACAGGCACCTAAGAGAACAGAGGCTGAGGGTAGGGGAGGCTTAAGAGTACAGAGGCTGATGATAGTTGAGGTCTGACAGGATAGAGGCGGAGAGTAGTGGGCGCCCAAGAGCATGCAATCTCATTCCATGCAATGTGCGTATACACTCAAACACTGCCTTAGGGTAGTGGAGGTCCAAGAGTAGAGAGGCTGAGGAAAGTGGAAGTCTGAGAGAAAAGATTTTGAGGAAAAAGGAAATCTGAGAGGATCGATGCAGAGGATGGAGGCTGAGGGTAGAGTCACTGATAAGAACAGGAACTGAGGGCAGTGGAAGTCTAAGAGGACAGAGGCCGAGCGTAGTGGAGGTCCAGGAGTAGAGAAGCTGAGGACAGTGGAAGTCTGAAAGAACTGAGTTTGAGGATGAGCCAGTTCTGAGAGGATCGAAGCAAAGGATGAAGGCTGAGGGTAGCATCACCTAAGAGAACAGGGGCTGAGGGCAGTGCAGTCTGAGGACGATGGCCGAGGGTGGTCGTGGTCGAAGGGAACAGAGGTCCACAGTAGAGGAGATTTTAAGAGAGGACTGATTTTTAAACTTAATTTTTAAAATGGAAAGAATGTGATGTATGGATGCTGGGTAGTTGTCAGCTTTGCCTGTTCTGGTGAGTTTCTGCATGCGCAGTGCAGTGTTTTGAGTTTGGTGAGCTCTTTAGAGAGATGGCTGTTTGTGGGTTGCTTTTATCTTCGAGGATGCATTGACTCGTTAGACTTCGGTGCAGTTTGGGGTGTATCAGGAAGTGATGGCCTTAGTTTCACTATGGGGTATTCTCAGAAGAACTGTGGGCGTCAATGTTCGTGTTGTTCCCACTCTCCCTTTTGAAGCTGTCATTCTGTGCTGCATCCGTCAGTCTCCCAGGTCTGCTACTACTCACAATGCAGGACTTGCTCCCAAGCCCTTCTTCCTCGTCTCCCCTTGCACCAATCACCTCAAGCCTCAGTCTGTTGTCTGCATCGCTTGCTCTGCTCGTGCATTACACAGTTTATCTGCGCCATTGCACTCGTCCAACATTCCCACGCGCGCTTCCACCGGAGGCCTCTGCGTCACAGCCGGTTCCAGTTCTGCATTCTTATCAGCGTGTAAACATTCACACGGCCGGCCCCGCCCTTTTCCAAACCTGCACTCCCTGGTCTCCTTCCTGTCACGTCATCTTCTCCCCCCCCCCTGCTCTCTCCAACTCCACCGCCCACGCTCTCGCTCGCTGCCTCTGTGCCTGGCACACCTATCCCTCTGTCCGGGACACTGTCTTCTTCTCTCTCTGGCTCACTGCCCCGGCCTGACTAGGTCTATACCTCATGTCTGGAACGATGGCCATTCTGCCAGGCATGCTGTCCCCCTCTGCCCGGCTCTCTGCACCCTTTCTCTTGCATTATATTTACCCTCTCTCTAGTGCGATGACCCCTCTACTGCCTTTCTACCCCCTCTGTCGCTCTGCCCTACTATTCTGTTCCTTGTCCATCTGGTTCTATAGCTCTCTGTCGGGCACGATGCCCTCTCTGTCTATCACAATTGCTCCACTGTCGGGCTGTCTGACCCCTCTCTCTCTCTGACCCTGCACCCACCTCTCTTTCTGGATCTCTGCCCCTCTATCAGGCACACTGCCCCTGCCCTCCCACTACCTCATTCTCTTCTCGCTCTCTCTGGCACGCTGCAGCCTTTGTCCTGTACTCTCTACTGTCTGTATCCAATGCTCGCTGGTGAACTCGGTTCTCTTTGATCGGTTGTTTGTGCTCCACTGTCCAGTTCATTCTGCTCCTCTGTCCTGTTGACTGCACTCCTTCGTCCGGTTTACTTTGCTTCTCTGTCCTGTTTGCTCTGTCTTCTTTCCTGTTCTTTCTACTTCTTTCTTGTTCACCCTGCTCCTCTGTCCGGTTCACTCTTCTCCTCTGTCTATGGCCCCCCACTCCTCTGTCCTGTTCACTTTGCTCCTCTGTCCATGACCCTCCACTCCTCTATTCATGCCGCTTTTCTCCTCTGTCCTATTCACTCTGCTCCTCTGTCCTGATCGTTCTATCTTCCGTCCTGCATTCTCTTCCTCTTTCTTGTTTACTCGGTCCCTCTGTTCTGTTCACCCTGCTTCCCTCTCCCATTGACTCTGTTCCTTAACCCTCTCCTCTCTCCGCTCCTCTGTACTGTCCATTCCTCTTCCATGTGCTATTCACCCACCTTCTCTGAGCTGTTCTCTCCGCTCCTTTGTCAGGTTCTCTCTGTTTAATGCATCATAGCCATCGCAAGAAAATCCCCTGCCACTGTCTTACCACATTCAACCACCAATGGAATATTGGAGGTAAAACAGTAATAAGGGGCATGCCAAGGTGCAATAACTAAAACTGAAACACATTAAAATACTAAATTGCAAGTATTGACACATCATCTCACAACAGATCATCTACGATAACAACGTTCAAGGATTGGATTCTCCTTCCTGAAAATTGAAGATATTGCACCTGAAAGTTAAACCTGCAGGTTATTTAATTAAATAATGATTTACTTAAGAGTTTTTGAGACACACTACATGCCACTGTTACCTGCCTCAAAGTGTGTTGTTTCTGGAGCAGAAGTTAGTACGAGTTGCCATGCTGGCTCATACGCTACAGCAAGGAGTAAAACTGGGGAATGTCCATTGAGATTTTACAGGGCTATGGCCTTGGGTGTGATGAGATGGTGGCAGTGCTTTAAAAGCACAGTCATGTCTAATGGGAGAGGACTTGTACCTGTGGATTTAAAGCACTGGATGGTGCAAAAGAACTGGTGGTGGTTGACGCACTAGTGAATCCAATGTTTTTCTTGAAGACCCCTCACCCACTAGGGTTACCCCTTGGTGGCATGCTTCATCATTAGGGTTCTTCCCGATCCTGCTGCGGATCGAGGCGTGCTCCGACCGGACTGATTACGTGGGAGCACTTATTGGTTTTGTCTGTAATGAAGATGAGGTTGTGGGGTAAGGGGGAGTGGGGTATGAGTGCTATACACTATTTAAAATTACCTGGCTAGTGAGTCATCTCTATTTTATTCCCGCCCCTAGTCTGTAAGATTAAAAATCAGGGGTTAGAAAAAGGGGAAGAAAGATATCAATGAATCTAATCCCTTCTTATCTGGTCAACATGTTTCGAGCCTTGCCCCTATTGGCTCTTCATCAGGACCTAAGGAAACCAGTTCCTACAGGTACCACTCCTCACAGTAAATCCTCAATAGGGATGTAACGAGTAGCAAGCCATGCCAATCACACAACCTACATACGTTTTGTTCATAGAAACACATCACTGCGTTCACTTTTGACGCCCTACTGGTGCCTCATGATCCCGCCGGGGAGGAGGGGGCCTGTAGTCAAACCTTCGTCAAAGCTGCCCTCTGCTGAATGCACCTAAGTCTGGCTCCCCAGGAAGATGCGATCCCTGGTGGATCATGACGCACCAGTAGGGCGTCAAAAGTGAACGCAGTGACGTGTTTCTATGAACAAAACGTATGTAGGTTGTTTGATTGGCATGGCTTGCTACTCGTTATATCCCTATTGAGGATTTACTGTGAGAGTGGTACCTGTAGGAACTGGTTTCCTTAGGTCCTGATGAAGAGCCAATAGGGGCAAGGCTCAAAATATGTTGACCAGATAAGAAGGGATTAGATTTATTGATATCTTTCTTCCCCTCTTTCTATCCCCTGATTTTTAATCTTACCGACTAGAGGCAGGAATAAAATAGAGATGACTCACTAGCCAGGTAATTTTAAATAGTGTAGAGCACTCATACCCCACTCCCCCTTACTCCACAACCTCATCTTCATTATAGACAAAACCAATAAGTGCTCCCACGTAATCCGTCCGAAGCACGCCTGATCCGCAGCAGGATCGGGAAGAACTCCAATGATGAAGCATGCCACCAAGGGGTAACCCTGGTGGGTGAGGGGTCTTCAAGAAAAACATTGTTTTTATCCCACTGTGGATTCTAAGTCCTTGTTTTTGACTGGGTTCTTTGTTTTTTCACAAATTGTATTACTGAGGAGGGCGAACCCAGGTACTCCTCTTCCTCCCTCTCTACGTTTGATAGCACTAGTGAATCCTTCAGCACTCAAAAACTGAGCGGAAGCGTCAACTTTCAGAGATCTCTGAAAGCTTGGGATATTGGGGGTCTGCTGAGAGCAGGGGAGGAGGGCACAGTTCACAGTGTAGAATCTTGAACATATAGTCCTCTTCCACCATCTTTTCTGGATTTAGATGATCGCCTGACGAGTGGATTCAGGGTGGTTATCCTCAGGCCAGAAAGTCAGTATTTGGAGAATTGTGTTAGATAACATAACATTTTTTTAAATAAGATCAATAAATGTTTCACTCAGAGTGGAAAATCTCTCTAATGTACCCCTCTCAGCAACGCAAAAAATTAAGACATCAAAACTGAAATCCAGTCAGGAAACTTCCTTAGAACACCGACTGAAAGGGGTTTAGTGTTAATCAGTATATGATTTGTTACCTTTTGATTTGAAAGAAACTTAAGTTATCATCAGGATTAGAGAGAAGTGAGAATAGCTAGGAGAGGAGAAGTTTACAGTATGCAGTGTAGATGTACTCTGACTGATTGTTCATTTCCCTTCTCACCCCTTTTCCACTGGCTTTGCTGATCAGTCAGTGCTGGCAGGAATTACTGTGCTTCTATAGTTTCATATTGGCAGGAATTTGGTCCCATGAGGTCCTCCAGGGGTTCAAGTGACACAATAATAAACATAATATTAAAACTCAAGGCCAAAGGAAGAGTAGTTTGTAAACGTCAATGTTAGACCTGGCATCCTTGGCGTGGGTCTCCCTTCCATTTTGTTATGATGCCTCCTATGTTATTGATCTGTTTTTGCTGGTGTTAGATGCTTTGGGCACTGTGCCACTGCTATTCAGTGCCACAGTGCAAGTGCTCCCTATGATAAATTGTGTGATGGATTAGTGACTCCATGATTGGATGATTGGTTTACTTGTCAGTCCCTAGTACAGTGCACTCAGTGTGCCCAGGGCTTGTAATCCAATGCCGCTGGTGGGCTTGCAGCACTGGTTGTGCCACCCACAGAAGCGGCTTGTAAAATGTGTCTCAGGCCTGCCATTGCAGAGCCTGTGTGCAGCCTAGGGCTGCCATGTCGACTTGGTGAGTACACCCACTTACCAGTCCCTAAACCGTCCCTTTACTGCATGTTGGTCACCCCTAAAGTAGGCCCTAGGGCAGGGTGCATTGTAAGTACAAGGTAGGACATGCCCTGGTGTGTGTGGCATGTCCTAATAGTGAATTACAGCCATTTTCGTTTTTCACTATTGCAAGGCTACCTGCTCCCCATAGGCCAGAATGGGCAGACTGACTATTACACCTTATAGTCAGAACTGACCCAGGGAACATGGTAGAAAAACGAATTTAGTATGCCTGAACTCAGAATGATAAAATACATCTTTTAGTGAAGTTGGTTTTAACATTCTGTGTTTGAAAATACCACTTTTAGAAAGTGGGTATTTTCTTGCCTAAACTTCCAAGCCTGCCTCTGCTAGGTTGTGTATTCCTTGTCTGGAGATTGAGTGACAGGGGCTGGGGGTGGCTACAGGAGACAGGGTGAGTCAGCACAGGGCTGAATAGAAAGATCTGCATCCAGAGTGGAGGGAGGAGTTGCACCTGGGTCTGAATAGGGCTGTGCCTGCATTCCACAATGCTGGCTCCACCTCCTGCCGGGCGGCTGAGCACTCTGCCCCACATTCTGAAAGGAAAGAAGGAGTCAGAAAAACAAAGTGCTCCAGGACTGACCAGAACTGGTTTTGGACTAGGCAGAGGCCTCTCTGCCTTCAGAGAACAAAGAGAAACTGGGTATAAAAAGGGGACCCAGACCCCTAGGAGATTAGATCACTTTGGGAAACAAGAAGAAACCTTTGCTGAGGAGAGGAACCAGAAGAAACTGAGGAGAGGACTATCCCTAAGCTAGATGGATCTGCCTGCAGTGGTTGCCTGACTGCCAAAGGAAGGAGAAAGGACTTTGTGTGCACTTTTATTCAACTTGTGAAGGATCTCCAAGGGCTTGAGAAAAGAGCTTGCCTCCTGCTGAAGTCTCAGGGACAACAGACTTCAACCACCAGCTCCCCAAGAATCCTTTGGAAGTGCCTGCTGCTGTTTTGGGCCTTCTGAAGGGACTGCGTGTCGCAAGGAGCTGGAAGCGCGACTCAAGAGGGAGAAGCGTGTCGCCGCTGCCGTCGCATCACGGAGATGACGCCGCTGTAGCTGTCGCATTGCACCGCATCTCGAGAAACGTCCCGCAACACCGAAGAAGCGTGTCGCTGTCGCAGCCGCTGCCGTCGCATCGTAGATGACGCCGCTGTAGCTGTCGCATTGCACCGCATCAAGAGAAGAGTCTCGCATCGAGGAAGAAGCGTGTCGCCGTCGCAGCCGCTGCCGTCGCATCGCAGATGTCGCCGCTGTAGCTGTCGCATTGCACCGCATCGAGAGAAGTGCCTCGCATCCACGGAGAAGCGTGCCGCCGTCGGAGCTGCTGCCGTCGCATCACGAAACAAGGGTGTCGCCGCTGCAGTTGTCGCATCGAGCGGAAGCGTCTCGCAACGCCGGAGAAGAGGGTCGCCGCCAAAGCCGCTGTCGTCGCATCACGGAACAAGGGTGTCGCCGCTGCAGCTGACGCATCGAGTCGAGACTTCTCGCAACATCGGAGAAGCGTGCCGCATCAGGAAGAACTTGACGTCTTTATTTCTTTGCACCAGAACTTTGTCGCATCTCCATCTCTGCAACACTTCCGTTGTAGAAACGTGACGCATCGTAAGGTACATTGACTCAAAGTGTCGCATTTTAAGATCTGAAAAGAACTAAGCTAAACCTACCATTTTAAGTACAGTATTGTGGATTTTTGTCGTTTATGGTCTTGTGTTAAAACTATATAAAGAATACTTATTTTTGATATAAACCTTGTGTGGTGTCCATCTGTAGTGTTGTCACTAGATTACGGTATGTGTTCACAAATGCTTTACACACTGCCTCTGAGATAAGCCTGTCTGCTCGTGCCAAGCTACCAAGAGGGTGAGCAGGGGTTATTTTAGGAGTGTACCCCCCTACCCTGACTAGAGGAGACGGTCACTATTTGTCACAAGTACCTACCTGTGCCAACTAGAGACCCCCAATTCTAACAGTCAACATAATGCCAACATGGCTTTGTAGAACCGTAACACATGTCCTGTCATGTTTTTTTCCTAATATGATTTAGCTAGCATAGGAAAGATGGCGTTTTTTCAGATAAGAATATTTTATTGAACACATTAAGTTAAATACCATACTGTTTGATCGCATGCAATATGATCGAAAGGTGGGATTTCATAGAAGGTGTGTTTTGGTGTATCGAGAAAGACATACACATCGAAGAAATCATTTTACAGAACTCATAAATTTTAAGGATTGGCCGTCATCTGAATCCAATCTCATGCAAAATTAATTTATAAAATGTAAAGCTTTGTTTGGCATATAAGAAAAGATACTTTGTCTCAGGTGTAGATAAAACATATAAAGATTTATTTTACTACAGTTTTTCAATATCCCCCAGAGATAAATGTGTGTCAATAAATCGATGGTCACTCAAATCGCACATTAGACCACATCAAAAGCAAAGTCCATCAATCCATAAAGGGGCCTTTGAAAGTGTATCAACTACTACTTGGACCATTGTCTCCTCTGAGCCATCTTCTTCTTGAGAAAGACCCATCTTTACTTGCTTCCCCCTCGTGCCCATCTTTATTCGCCCCCCCATCTTGCATATGCTACACAAAACCTCAACAAATCTCCAACATAAATGATTCTTATAAACACAGAGGGAGCATGTCTATGGAAGATTGGATTTCTCTTGTGCTGGCATCTTGGGACACAATAGGCTATGCAATGCCATAAAAGAATGAATTCATGGTAATGCATTGGTTAGCGGGGTGTAGTGGTCATGGACTTACAAGGATCTCAAAGTCACTGTGTCATGTTGACCGTCTCTGAACAGAAGGGGTTCCACAGGAAGCAGAAACTAAGGATGGACAATAGAACCTGGAGCGAGAGATCCTTACCTGAAGCAGTCCGAGTGCCAGTCGGCGCCGAGAGCCTGGAGGTACTGACCGTCATAGATACACAGACCGCAGCTGGCACACACCGGCAGATCACTTCCTACAACGAAAGAGGAGAGAAGAGCTCATGAAGTGATAGCTCTGCTGTTCAAACACCACTCCTGAAGGCACTGTGAAATCCAAAGCATGGCTCTGATGTCTAAAACCAAAACCTGACTCTGTAGGTTCAGTATATCCTAGAAAATAGCTCTGCTGTCAAGGATCCAGGCGTTCAACGCCTATTGGGCTGAAAGGGCTGCAGCCCCCAACCCCTGCTGTGTTCTGTAGCCCGGGCTGCAGGCCTGCAGCTGTGTGGGTGTCTGTCCCAGGGAAAGCCTGGGCGAAGTCGCTGAACAAACATTTACTTTTCTCCGAAAAACACCTTTAGCTTATGTTGCTTCTGCAGTGTCCTCAAATGAGGCGATAGGTGTCACAGATGCATCACAACATCCAGGACAAAAACCTCACAGTGGGGGTTCTAATTGTGCAAGGCAGTGTGCTTTACAGATCACACTATTATTTTAAAAAGAGACAGTGCTTGCCCATTAACGCTGGAATGAGAGAATGTGTTTGCACTTCAAAGGCAATCTCTGCTATTTCTACCTTGTTTGCTTGTAAACACAGGAAGATGGAAAATTTTCTTGATTTGTAATTGCATTTATATAGTGCTTACTACCCATGTGATTAGCATCTTTCAGGAGGGGCCTGGGGGTGGGTGGGGGGCCCTGGGAGGCATCGGGGCACTTTACATGAACACCAGATTACATAACACAAAATCAGATTTTTTTTTTAGGCCCGGGGAGATTACGTGATTTGCCCAGCATCACATGATGTTGAGCTGATGCTAATATCCAAACTCCCCAGTTCCAAAGTCGTCAGCTTAGGCTATTAGGTCACATGGCATCAGTTAGTATTGGCGTCAGTAGCTGCTGGTAAGCTTTGAAAGTGGTGGGGCGTAATACCGCACAGGAGTTCACCATATTTTTTTCGAAATTTGCCTCAGTCATACTCACTCCCTCTCACATTTAGGCCCAGATTAACAAATATTATGTGCTGGGTTTGCATCTCAAAAGGGACGCAAACTTGTGCAAAATGTGTTTTTTTAATTTACTCTTGGGCGCAAAACTTTTTACTGGAAAGTTGCCTGAAAGTAAAGCAAAGCAGTGCAAAGCTCTGCTTTGCTTTACTCTTTGTCAAGAGCGTGTTCAATAGGTGGTACATGGGCATTCCCATGAAACCACGTATGGTTTTTGACGCAAAACTCTATCCACTAACAACAGAAGACAGGGTTTTGCACCAAAAAATAAGCACCACTTGCAACAGGCGTTAAAAAGGAGAAATGCTTTTATTTCTCATAACATTTTCCACTTTGCATGTGTACTATACTGTACTGCATACATCCAAAGAAGGAAAAGTTTTAAAGTTAGACAAGCATAGTATTTTGTGCTGGAAGAGCACCCGTCCATACAAAACCTATGCTAAGACTCGCGCAGACATCTTTGCACTATGGTGCAAAGTTGTCTTTGCGGCGCTTGGCAGCCTAATTGTGTGCCAGCGATACGGAGAGGGTAGGATAGTACCATATCTATGTAGATTTGGCGATTTCCAGCTCTCTCCATCTCACGCAATGCAGCAACTTTGGGTGCTGTTCTGCGTTGTGTGAAAGTTTTGATAATCTTGGTCTCTTCCCCTCACACAATCTAACTCACATTCTCTCACTTGCTCATACTTCCCACTCACTGTTACTTATGCCCAAACTTACTCATACTCACTGGTTCTTACTCTCACTTGCTAAAACACTTACACACACTCACTAAACCTGGGCTCTGATGAAACTGCACTTGCTGCACCATTGACAGCTACACCCACAGTCACTTCTCCCTCTCACAACCTTCAGTCAATCACTTGTTCATTCATTCTAACACATTCATTCTCCTTCACTCACTCTCTCGTACCCACTTTCACTCATTCATATACACTTTCAAACACAGATTCTCACTTCCCCTCTCATTGAAACAAGTTCGTACACAGAGAGAAGTAGGTTCTTGTGCATAGAGAGTCTGTCAAGCTATGCCACAAACAGACCTCATCTTCTTGTGGAGCTGAACTCACTCTTCTGCAGACAGAGCTGAGCTCCAGCCTAGATGCAGCCAAGTCCCTGCATACATAGTACTGAACCCATGAACCGCTAGAGCAGAGACTGTGAACCCACAGGTAATTTCTTTCATTGAGCCAGAGATGAGTTCCTGCATACAAAGCGCTGCGGCCCTGGGCAGACAGAGCTGAGCTCTTCCAAGTATACAGCCGAGCTCCACTGCAGACAGCACTGAGCCCCTGCGCAGACATACACCGAGGTGAGCCAGTTCACAGATAGGTTTGAGCTCTTGCAGCGTTTATTCCTATAATGTAAAACCCGAGGTTCTGTGGGGACTGAGAAACCAGGACCAGCTAATATTCTGTAGGAGTATCACATGTCTCTCACCGAGTTAATTTTAGACATGGCCTGTTTCTGCTAGGAAGTTAGGAGGAGAAGGTGTGAAGGAGGATGACAGTGAGAGAGAAGGAATTGAGAGAAGCGACTGAAGAGAGAGAGAGACAAGGTAGATAGTAGTGAAAGACAATTAAGCATGTGTGAGAATATGGACAGAAAAGTGAGAAAGAAATGAGAGGAGAGTGTGACTGAGATGGAAAAGAACAGAGACTACATGTGAAATGGGAGACACCACAGAGACATTTTAACAGCCAAGTTTTCAGTTTCTTGCGGAACTCAAGTACTGAGAAGGCAGCATGTGTAGGGGCAGGTGGCTGGGTTTATCGTCTGAAGACTTCTAGCAGTTAGACAGTGATTCCGACAGAGAGCGTTGCCATAGTCCAGCTTGCTGGTGATTAAGGGCTGAGTGACCATTCTGCATGTGTTGACTGAGAACCATTTGAAGATTTCATTGAGTATTTTGAGGGTGTAGAAGGAGGAGGTGGTGACTACGTTGACTAAAGTAAACCTTACAGCACATTTCCCTCTTTCCTTCATCAAAAGTCTACTTTTCACTGTGCCGCTGGGCAGTGCTGGTGGTGGCTGTGGATGATGCCGATACCAATCTCCAAAGAAAGACATTGGTCACCAGCACACTTTATTTTTTAAGCAAATTAAGCACTGGGTTAGAGTGAAGGTGTTGCACACGTGGCAGATCCACTTGCAGCTATGTTTTAGAATTGTAAAAGGTGATCTAGTCCAGTTTGAAATTGTGTTTCATGTAGAACATCAAATGTAAACCCTTCATACACTGAAGGAGTTTCACATTTTATATATTCACTTCCCTGGCTTGGTTGAAGCAGGTAAACTCCACAGTGAGTGGATGGGGGAGTAAAGCATAAACCTTGTGAGACCAGCTCCCATTCAAGGGTGCAATAGAAGGGATTTCCTGCAGGATCCTCTGTTAGGGCCATGTGTGCTAACAGTTAATGATTGGCTTGGTGCCACCACAAACAAAGGGAAGGACCCAATCATGGTGCCCTCAAATTATGGTCCCCTCAGTGGACGAATGTTCTGTGTATTCCCCTATACTGCTAGCTGTACTTTCCAACCTCCTGTGAGGGACCCCCAGGCATCTGTTCAGGTGAAGGAACATGAGCTCCGCACTCGCTGAGGGTGCAGGAGTTGTACACCGGAAGGAGCTACTGCAGCCCTTAAGAGAGTTGTGTAGCAGGGTTATGGGCATGCACACACTTTCCCACATGCATGGGGGTACTCACAGGTCTCCTGGCTATCTCTATCTAATCCTGCACAAGTGTCTTGTGTGGCCGATGCTCAACAGAACGATAATAAATTTAATTTTCATGTGGCTTCAGCTCCTTCACTAATGATGAGTTTATGTTGCAGCGTGCATCTTTGTCAAACCTATTTTCATTTGGAGAGAAATAAACACGTTTGACTTAGGTGTAAGTGTGTACTTTTTATAAGAAAGTTAACTCAGAGCTAACAAAATGGGAACTGGCTGTATAGATGTAATGTACAATATTGCCTCACCCCTCTCACAGCAGTGCATTGCCATTTTAAGTTTGTTGAGAAGTCATTACATCTTTGAGTAAAAATGCATGTATTTCAAGTTTTGGTATTAGTATTGCACAAAAAGCAGTGGTATAAAACCCATGTAGTACAAGGAACCATGAAATATGGAAAATATTTCACAGTTACATGCGAAATATACATTTTGTCATCATAATGGTAGTCCCTAAACCACTGTGCAGAGGTTTTACATTGTACAGCCTACTAAGAATATGCAGCTTGGAAGACAAGGTTATTAATTGTGCGTCAAAAATGTAAATTATGTTGCACATTGTCTGGTGGTATTATTTTCATCCGTTTGAACTAGAAACAATTTTGGTGAAATCTGCATATTTTGGCAATTATGTGGAATTCAGTAAATCCATAATTATGTTACAAACTCTGCAGCTGCAGATTCACATAAATCCACTGATCTCACCACTGCCTATTGTTTTTTATCAAGAATCTGTTTGTGACAGGGAAACAAAACTTCAACATTTTAAATCAAGGCAATGCCCATTGTTGGCTGCACTTTGAACAAAACAACTTGTAATATAAAAATACATAATGCTTACCATGTCATTACTATCTCAGACCTCTGGTGACCTTTACAAACTGCAGGTCCAAAGATATCACTAGAACCCCTCAATGATAATATTGGACCAGCTACACAGTTACCCATTAAGTATCCTCTGTATGTACTCAACATTAAACCATTGTGCAGATGCAAATAGATAAAACTCAACTTTAAACAAGAGACAAATCATTTAGGTGCTACCCATGTATAACACATAAATACCAAAATAATTTGCATTTACTCGACTCACTGGACAGCATGAGGAATACGGCCTAATGGCTATTTTAAAACATCATCAGAACATAAGCGTTCACAAGGAGTGGTGAAATAAAAAGTTTGAAGCTTTTTTAGAAAGTTCTAATACATCAACTAAGGAAGGTGTGGTCTAGTTGCTAAGCTGTTGATCTGAGGACCCTGGTTTGAATCCAGCTTGGCATTGACTGGAAATTCTGCAGTTGTGGGGAATCACTTAATCAAAATTTGCCTTAATGTAAATGTGTGAGATACTAATGTAAGTGTGTGTGTGTAACAAAAGGATTTAAGTTACCACTTGATTAATACAATCTTGCATCATTTTCCATCACCTCCCATAATGTGCAACTCTCTGTTGCTCTCGGGCTAGATCCATGCTATAGAAATACCAACACATGCAAGCTTTTACAGAGTGAACAGGTATCCAGAATATAATCCAGTGTGGATACTGCTCCTTTTGATTTGGTCGTGTGCTCCGCTCATTTTGTGTCAGCCATATAGAAGCTCCCCACAATTTTCTTCATCACGGTTTATTCTTCACACCTCAAGTCTACTTCTCAATGTATGTGGGAAGACTTTCTTAGGCACATCCGGAGATTCCTCCCACACTCATCTTCTTATTCCTTGGAAACATTGTATCATTATGCATTCATGCTACTTTTAATCAGATAAGACACTTTTCTTTTCTGGGCATCGGACCAGGGTCCTAGCTACCATTGGTGCAGCAGGTGCAGTGGCACCGGAGCCCAGAGCCATGACGGGTCTGTTGAACCCTGATATTTGCTGTATTTACTACCTCACCAGCATTCATTGTGGCCATTTCCCCTACTTGCACTAGGGCCCATGGCATCTTTGCTACGCTACTTCCTCAGACATGCATAGGACTCGCTTGGAAGCATCTTGCAGAAATCTGATGTTCGCAGGTCTGATGTACACTCTCTGAGCTTCAGCAGTGCTCGGTGTCTCAGGGGAATGCATTGGCGAAGAAAAAAGATCTGGCTTTAATGTGTTAAAGCATGAAAGAACAGGCAGGCATATATGCCTTTTCCATGCATTAGCACATTAAACCCGGACCTAACGGCCTTCCAAACGTGTCCGCTTCCCAATGTGCAAAATTGAGCCCCACCACCACTGTTTAGTACTAGTCCCCCCATCCCCCCCACCCGCAGTTCGGGTCTAGTCACGCCTCTGCAAGGACCTAAATCTGTACTATTTATGTGAACTCCACCGATAAATCTGTTGTGATGTGAATCACAGTTCTGTTGTCTACAGCCTGATTTTTGTAAGACTTGTATAGCATAAGAGATAGTGATGCTGTCTAACACCTGAGTCCTAAAAACATTTGGAATCTGTGGATAGCTCTGCTGTCTATGACCTGAGCCTATAATTCTTATAAAATGGTGTTAACATTACTTTTGCAATCTCTGGATAGCTCTGCTGTCTGTGACCTGAGCCTGTAATACTGATATAACCTGTGTTTACATTCCTTTTGAAATCAGTGGGTAGCTCCGCTGTCTGTGACCTGAGCCTTTAATACTGCTATAACCGGTGTTTACATTACTTCTGTAATTTGTGGATAGCTCTGCTTCTATGACCTGGACCTGTAATACTACTAAAACCTGTGTTTACATTCCTTTTGAAATCTGTGGGTAGCTCAGCTGTCTGTGACCTGAGCCTTTAATACTGCTATAACCGGTGTTTACATTAATTCTGTAATTTGTGGATAGCTCTGCTTCTATGACCTGGACCTGTAATACTACTAAAACCTGTGTTTACATTCCTTTTGAAATCTGTGGGTAGCTCAGCTGTCTGTGACCTGAGCCTTTAATACTGCTATAACCGGTGTTTACATTAATTCTGTAATTTGTGGATAGCTCTGCTTCTATGACCTGGACCTGTAATACTGATATAACCTGTGTTTACATTACTTTTGTAATCCAAGGGAAAGCTTTGCTGCTCCACATTGGAACCTATGCTACTTCTGTAATCTGTTAAAAAACTCTGTTGTCTAAGGCTTGAGCCTGTTAGCACTGTGATCTCCAAGGGCTGCTGCTGCCGTCTATATGCACCTTACCATCTATACTTCCTCAAACAATACACCGATAAAGTGTAACAAAGAGCTCTGAAATGCCTACTAGTGTCGTTTGGTGCTTAGTACATGAAAATTCAATAAAATCAAAGCTGCCACTTCAGAGTAACAGCTCTGCTATCTAACGCCTGGACATGCCACCTGTTTGGGACTACAGACTGCTGTCTGAGACCTGGCTCTATAGGTTATACCCACTGTGGATCCTAGTTATAGGTCTTCTGTCTGAAGCCGCAGGCCTTGCACTCTATATTAATACATTGTGTTAAATAGGGCTTTATATGGCACACTTGGATTACCAGATGTAGGAAGCTGGCTCTGTATATACTATAACAATTTAAGGAATAGTGTGCAGAGTCCAGTAGATTCCCAGAGGTATAGCAGAGGTTAAAGTAGATAATACCTTACTCTCTTTTGTGGCAGTGTGGTTGAGCAGTCAGGCTTTTCAGGAGGGTTGTGTTAAGCATTTGTTGTACACACTCAGGCAAGAAATGATGTCACACACTCAAAGACTGAATCCAGACCAATGGTTTATATAAAAAGTTGTTATTTTGTTGTTTTATTTCTAGAAACAAGATTTACTTAGTAGCAGGTAAGTTAAACTCTTCATACCATGTTGCTTTTCAAAATAGAGTGGACATTGGATTTGTAGGAACATTCAGATTACAGATTAGCAGTTGAGAAAACGATTTGTAAATAGTTTTAAAATGCTTGTAATTACTTTTACATTACTATTAGATTGCTTTGTGATTACTTTTCTAGGTTGGCATGAAATACACTCCTAACACAGCTTAAGCAACAGAGGAAATTGAAAAATAGGTTAACTCTTGTGAAGGCACTAAGTTACTTTTTGTTGCAGTACAAGACAGTTCAACACATAGAAGAATTTTCAGAGAAAACCCACCATTCAGTCCTATGGAGAAAAATTAAGTGTTAAGTTTACAGGTATGTAAACGGTTTTAGGGTTGGACTTTGAGTGTAGAACCTAGGTTCCCCAAGATTCAGGTTGGCACTCAAGGGGCACCACCAGCTGCACTAGGGCGGCCGGGTGCAGAGTGCAGGGTGCCAATGTTAGCCACTGGGGCACCTCCATTGGGGGCTGCTCACGGGCAGGCCACTCGGTCTTGGGAGGCAGGCTCCTAGGGGTAAGGTAAGGGCAAAGAGGGTCCCAAGTTAGCGCCAAGACTACACCACCAGCTGCACAGGGGCGGCCAGGTGCTTAGGCGGTGTCGGGAGCCCAATGCAATCATATGGAGGTTGCAGGTTTTCGATTTCGGCTACAGGTACGGTTCAGGAAGTTTTCCAGGAGGAACCAACAGCTGGGCAGGTAAGTAGAGATGTCCCTTGACGTCAGGACACTTTGGGATTGAGTCACCAGAATGCTGAGTGGGAGATTGCAGGGGAGCCTTCTGACGTTGGGAATGTGCTTATCGGTCGCGGTGGAGGGGGGTTGTCATGAAGAGGCTGCAGGCGTCGACACGGAACCTTGGAGGTGACACCCCTCGATGGTTTGGAGGTCAGAACCACTGGGGGACCACTTCAGGACAGATGGAGCCTCGGGACAGGTGTCGTAGCAAATGGGTGCAGAGGTAAGTCCCGGAGAAGGGTTTCTTGGTCCCACATGGGCTGGCTCTTCTTTTGTGGACAGGGCTGCTGTCCTCAGGAGTCTCAAGTCTTTATTGAAGAGGGGGATCAGTCCTCACCAAATCTGGAGGTCGCTGATCCTTTTTGAAGCCGTTGTTTTCTTTGGAGCTGCAGGCAGGCCAGTAGGGCTGGGGCCAAGTCAGCAAAACCTTGAGTCTTCACTGCTGCAACATCTTCGGGGTTCCAATCTTCCTAGGTCGTCAAGAACTGACTTCTGGGTTCAGGCCTGCCCCTTAAATACTGTACTTAGGGGGCGTTTTAGGGGTCTTGAGGTCAGTAGCCAATTGGCTACTGACCATATGGCGACTATACCCTTGGTGTGCTCACCCCACGTGGGGGAGTGGGCACAATCCCTAACCCTGATTGGAGGTTTCTGCCATCTGCAAGATGGCGGGCACTGAAGAGTGGGCTTCACCTTGGCTCCCCCTCCTGAGGGGTGGGGTTGGCAGAAGTGGGCACACTTTCTGGGCTCTTCTAATTTTTCCCGCCTGTCTTTCCACCGAAAAGGGGGTGAGACAGCAAGGAGGCCTGCTCCTGATAGCAGGAGAGGCTGGGGGTCGCGTTGCAAAGGCGGCAAGGCCTTAGAAGCTACCCTGCCATAGATGGCTCTTCCTGACCTGGGAGAGGTGTGAACACCTCTGCCCAATAAAGGCTTTGTTTCTGGGCCAAGGGAGCGAAGGCTCTCACCCCAGGGGTCCAGAAACTTGTCTTGAGGTGGCAGGCTGGTGTTCACCAGTCAGGAACCCACCAGAGGTGGGTTTGGTTGAGGGGTCCCCTCTAGAAGGGACCCCTGAGTGCAGGGAATAATAAATCTGACACTGGAATCAGTGCAGGTTTATTATTCTGAGACGTTTGATACCAAACATCCCAGGATTCAGTAAAGCTATTATGGTGCTAGGAAACTCGTAATGACTAGTTTCCAGACAATCTACTCAGGATGGCTTTACTGGGCACTTATAAGGACGTGTCTGCTCATGCAGATAGGTCCTCACATGAGGGATAGGGCACCCTGCCTTAAGGGTGACTTACCTAGGCCTCATGCAGTGCTGGGCAGACATGGCACACAGGGATATGTGCCATGTTGACTCTTCACTTTTAGCTGCACCACAACACACATGCTGCAATGGCAGTGATGCATGTTTGTTGTGAGAGGTCTCTGAGGGTGGCATAATACATACTGCATCCCTCAGAGGACCTTCCCTGGCTACCATGCCCATAGTACCATAGGTACCCCTTACAAGGGACTTACAGGTAGGCCAGAGTCGTGCCAATTGTGGAAACAATGGTACAGGTTTTAGGAAAAGTACACAGGGCCTGGTTACCTGATTGCCAGGGATCCAGGGCACACTCAGTCAAAGCACATCATAAATCTGCCAAAAAGTGTGTGTGGGGGGGGAGGGGGGCGGGGAGGTTACTGCAACAGAATCCCACTTTCCTACACCAGAGTTTATGGTACTCATAGCATGTGACCTGAAGAGCACCTCATACCTCAGCACAACAGCGGCCAGTCCTTAAAGCCAGAGGGACCCTGCCTCCCACCTTTTGACCATCATGAAGAGTGTCTGTCAGGCTGAGCAAAGGTCAGCCTGACAGACCCTCTTTATGTTTAGGTCAGGCAGCCAGGAGCAATACATGCACTAAATGCAAGGGCTCCTGGCTGCCTGAGCTGAACTTTGCAGGGCTGAAGACGTCACAGCCCTCTGGGCGTGACCTCCTAACCCCAGGAAAGCACTTGGTGGACCTCCCCCCTTATGATGCGGGGGAGCGTCACTGATAGCCTCGGAGCTGGGCATGTCAGTTTTAAGCCCTAAAGTGCACAAGACTGAGTGTCAATCAGTGACAACCCGTCACAGAGTGGGGTGGGGTCAGTAGTCTCACTGACCCAATCCCACTCTGTGATGAGGTAGGGACTGCCACCTCTCTCATTGGCTGACCTAAGGTCAGCCAATGGGAGGTCACAGCAGTACCAATCCTCCAGGAACCGCGGAAGTCAAGATCACTGCTGCACCCACTAAGTTATTTTTTTAATGTTTGATGTGTGTGTGTGTGTTTATGTATGAATATTCGTGACAGTGTGCTGTGAATGGGTGCGTGTTCTTGTGATGGTGGGTGTATGTGTGCATGCTTGTGAATGCAAGAGGGTGTGAGTGAGTGTGCATGTAGATAGGTGAGTGTATGAGTGTGCATGTTTGCCTGCCTAGTAAGAAAAAAGGGGAAGATACCCTTATGTTAAGAAAAGGGACGGTGAATTCGCACAAAAAACAAGGTTCCCTAGTCAATATCTAAACTTATTTGGATCATGGGCTTCCTGACTCTAAGTAAACATAGGTACCTATGTTTACTTAGAGTCAGGTATATAATAAAAACTGTGTAGTTATTAAGGCCAAGCAAAACTGGGACAATGTATATGAGAATGATTATAATAAAATGTTTTTGTTACTTAGAAAACTGTCCTGAAGAAGGTGAAAGACTATCAACTCACCGAAACACTGCGTCGACTTTTTAGTTTTCTTGTGATGTATATGATTGTAAATTGTATTTTATTATGAAAAGATTTTAACTTTGCTTGTGTATTTTTTACGGAATAAATTTCATATGTCCCATTTAGTTTGGCATTAGTTTCCTATGTGGTACTGACTCTTGTCATTGAAGACTGTATGATTGTATGCATTTTGATTTTAATTTATGTCACAGCATTGTGTGAAGTCCATGATCCAAATAAGTTTAGATATTGACTAGGGACCCTTGTTTTTTGCGCATGTTTACCTGCCTGCCTGCTAGAATTACCAACTGCCACTGCCTCAGCAGCAACATTTACTCACTGAGCCATCCTGCCAGATAGTGCCCTCACTACAAGTTAAGAGCTAAATTCTGATCCCTGTTTGCACAGGGACCGGAATTGCGACATGCAAATCGATGGGGCCATCTATGTAGCTAGGGTTCTGCCCATGGGCTGCACGATTGCATGCGCCCTGTGTGAGGCATACCTTCTTGTAGTGTTTTTTTTCAAAGAGGAGTGGACACAAAGAGGTATCTCATTATTTGGATGATTTTTTGTTTGTTGGAAGGAAGAATTCAGGGGAGTGTTTGAGGATGTTGCGGCATTTGGAGGATTTGTCTAAGGAATTTGGTGTCCCTTTCGGAACTGAAGAAGACTGAAGGACCGAGCATGGTGTTAACTTTTCTGGGCATTGATTTGGATACACAGAGGTAAAGCCAGCGAGATATGACAATTTTTGGAGGAGGTGATTGGTGCGAGAAGTTTGGAGTTGAGGATGATACAGAAGCTGCTGGGTTTCTTGAACTTTGCATGCAAGGTGGTGAGAGGTGGTAGGATGTTTTGCCGTAGGCTGGGCATGGCTATGTCCGGGGAGAGTTTGCCCCATCACAGGGTGCAGATTTCATTGGCAGTACGAGCGGACCTATGCATGTGGAGCACCTTTTTAGAGGATTTCATGAGGTGTCCATGTTGTTTTTGGATGACAACATGATTTGGCAGGTGCAAATCTTTTCTGATGCGGTTGGGGCGCATGGTTTTAGACTTTTCTGGAAGGAGTGGGTGGTGTGTAGAAACATGGCCTGCACATTGGCTGAGGCAGGGTGGAAGCATTGCTTTCTTGGAATTCTTCCCCTTGGTAGTGGCATTGGTGTTGTGGGGCCGAGAATTGGCCAACAGAACGGTACTGTTCAATGTGAGCAACCTGGTGAACAGGTAAAAGGCTTGGACCTCAAGGTGCTGCGTTTATTGTGACAATTTATGTTGAAATGCTAACAGTTGAACATTGTTTTCCAAGCTAGTCATGTCCCGGGGGTGAACAATGATATAGCAGACTCCTTATCTCGTTCACAGTGGCACAGATTTTGTCAGCTGGCTCCGGAAGCGGAGGACAAGATCTCACAGCTCCCTCACAACATTTGGACGTGAGGGGAATGAAAGTGATTGGTCTGGTGGAAAGCTCTTTAGCAGATTTGACAAGAATGAGTTATCAGCTGGCTTGGATGTAGTTTAGGAGTTTAGAGTGGCGCTCGAAGAGGACGACGGCTCCAGAGCGAGGAAGCAGGGAAGGGAGACTAATCAGTTTTATTTTATGTTTGATTGACGGGGGTTTATCACCCACGACTATATCAGAAAAATTGATTGGTATCTCTTTTTATGGCAAACTGTGCTAGGGAGTTGACCCGGCTAAAGGCGAGATCTTAGGGAGGATTCTGAAGGGGTGAGAAAATGTGTGGGGCACAGAGCTGCTGCTACGTCTTTTGAAGGTATTGCTGGTTGGTTGCTACGACTGTTGTGAAGTTACTGTTTTCAGGTTATGCATGCTGTGGATGTTTTCTGGGGCATTCAGGGTCTCTGAGCGACTGGCATCCGGGCAGAAGGCAGGTTTATTGCATGGCAAGGTGCGGCTGGAGCAGATGCAGTTCAGGATATGGTTGCGAAGTTCTAAGACTGGTCAGACAGGAGGGGTAGATGGGTGTGGCTCTGAGAAGGGGGATGCTTGTCCAGGGAGGAAGTGGCAACAGTTCCTGTTGTGGTGTGGTCTGGGCATAGGCAGATGAGATTTTTTTCCAACTGAAAGGCCACTTAACCACCGTCATCACCACTTTAGGGGTGAGTGGTCTAGTTGTTTTTTCATAGGGCACAGGAAGGTCTACAAAAGTAGGAAGTTGTTGCGACCGCACAGAAATTATCAGTGAATGCCCTTTTGACTACTAATTGCTTATTTGCACAGGGAAACGGGGAGAAGAATTTGCTTTTTAAAACAAAATTGTTCTTAATATGGTTTTTAAAAGGATTTATTCTTGCACAACAATACCTTTTTTTTTTAAGGATATCGTGTTTTGTGGCCATTGTTCCTTTTCGACTTAAAGGCCACTTGACGGCCACCTTCACGGCTTTAGGGGTGCTTAGTCTAGTTGTTTTTTCATAGGGCACAGGAAGGGCTACAAAAGTAGGAGGCTAGCGCCAAAGCCAAGCCCGTCTGCGCTCATCGATGACCGGACTGTGCCGTACGCCAGGACCCCTGGCCCCCGCACCCTCCATGTCTATTCTAGATCTGAATTACTGTCTTTTGGGATCATAGATAAACCTGGGCCCTGTGCCATCCTCCTCAACCCCCAGCTACCTGATGGTAGGCCTGCATGCCCCAATTGTGATTTTGTTCTTAATCCCAGTTTGCAATCTCATGTTCTGAGTGAGGGATCTTTATCCCCTGTATGCCCAGTCCCATACTCGGCGCACTCAGGGCTTTCTAATAATTAACTGCCATGTTTGCTTTTAAACACGAGGTCTCTCAAAAAAAATAGCCGGGAATTGGCAGATCCTTTAGATCTAGTGAGACCAGATGTTTCTTTTCTTACAGAAACCTGGACTGATGTGGCATCTGATCCTGATTTCATTATTGCTATTCCGGAGGATTATGAGGTAGCTAGATGTGACAGAGCTAATAAGCGAGGAGGAGGGATAGCAATGGTCTAGTGCAATCCCTCAAGGCCACTTTCAAGCCCCTTCCATTTCCAAGTTGTGAGGCGATTATGTTCAATTTAAAAATAAGCAAAACCTACACTTTAAATGGCCTTTTGATTTACCGACCCCCTGGCCCAAGGGAATCCTTTACTCAATCCCTATTAAACATTATTGAATCATGCATAATGTTCCCAAATCTCACAATTCTGGGAGACTTTAATTTTCATTTAGAGCAATCAGAGGATAAGGACACAAAACAGCTCACTGACACCTTGAGGAATTTTGATATGATGCAATTGGTTAAACTACACATGCGTCAAGCAGGTCACACACTTGATGGTATTTTTACCAATGACCCGCATTTTCTGGTTGAGAAGGTGATACCTTTAGCCTGGACTGATCAGAGGACTATAATTTTCAAATTCCATCAATAACACTGCCAGCCCGCAAAGCACCAATAACACAAAAATATTGCCAGGGGAATACACGAGATTGTTCTGAACTAAACAACGTACTGTTAAAATATCAGCCTGTGTTCGAAAGCAATGTTGATGTCAACCTCGCAGAAAATAAATTTACTAGCTGGATTGATACGGCAGTCACACAATCGGTCCCTCAAAAAATCAAATTCAATTACAGAGCTTTGCCATCTGCACCAGGGTATTCTCAGGATCTCAAAACATATAGACAGAAATGTAGAAATCAGTAACAGTTGTGGAGAGCTAACTATGACAGATGAGAAAAATAAATATAAACCATGATTAAGATTATAAAAGGAAAATAAAGGCAGCCAGAGCTATATTTTTACACATATACATTGGGGAGAGGATGTAGCCTTATGGCTAGAGTGGTCGACCTCGAAGCTGGGGAACCGGGTTCGAGTCTCAGCAATGACGCTCAACATCCTGTGATTCTGGGCAAATCACTTAATCTCCCCGTGCCTAACAAAAAAAATAAAAAATGAATGTGTCCTTCTGTAACAAAACTGGTGCTCATGTAAAGCGCTCTGATACCCAATTTCTCGGGTCTAGTTCGCGATATATAAAACTCTTAAAAAATATATATATAAAATCAATTTGGCAAACTCATCGAAAGAGCTGTTTAATACAGTTAAATCTTTATCCAAGTGCAGTATTAAGGATGCTGCGACTACAGATCAGTCATTATGCTGCAAAATTGAAAAATTATTTATTTCCAATGTTAACCATATATTTAAGGAGTATACCAATCTGGCGGGAAATCCTCAGATTTTAATGAGTAAGGACTTAGCAGACAATATCCTTCCCGCCAATAAAGAACAAAGGTTTGTACTGTTTACTACCTTTACCCTTTTCACAGAGAATAAGGTGACTAAATTAATTCAAGGTTCAAAGTCTGGTGCCCCATCAGACCCCTGCCCTCTGCAAGTTCTCCATCCGATAGCTAGTACCATATCAGTACACCTGGTAACACTTTTATATAAAATATTGTCCTCTGGATGTCTTCCATTGGCTTGGAAGAAAGCAGCTATATTGCCAGTGTTAAAAAAATTAAACTAAATCCCTTAAAGGTCAAAAACTACAGACCTCTCTCTCGGTTTCCACTTCCAGCAAAGATTCTAGAAAAAAGCCTGAACATGGATCTCATGGCCTTTCAGGAATCCATGAGCATCCTGGACCCAGTTCAACATGGATTTAGACCCAATCATTCTACGGTATCAGCCCTTATAGATGCTACTGAAGAAATTAGAGCCATTGTTGATAATGGAGGAAAAGCGGCCTTGATCTTACTTGATCTTTCGGGCGTGTATGACAGGGTTGACCACTCTCTTCTGTTAAACCATCTAAATCATATAGGCATCAGGGATCGAGCACTGGACCTACTTAGCACCTTTCTTTCCAATTGTGAGCAAGTAGTAGCTCTTGGAAATGTTATTTCTGACCCTTTCATACTTCCTTGCGGGGTCCCTCAGGGATCCTTGTTGAGTCCTGCCCTTTTTAACGTATACATTAACCCCCTCATTGAGCTCATGTGAATCATTTGATTTCTCAGTTCTCTCATATGCAGACAACACTCAGATAGTAGTGTCGGTCTCCTCAAATCCCAAAAGAGTAGTCAAACAATTTAATATCTGTATGAGAAACATTGCCGAATGGATGCAGAAAAAGTGCCTTAAAATCAAATCGGAGAAGGGAGATGGAAGGACAAATGTAAGAATGAAGGAGGGGTATGGAGAATTGGAGGTGTGAACAGTTGACACACATTGAGGGTTTTTGATGCTTTGAAGTTGAAGTTTATGTAAAGTTGCATTGAAGTTAACAATATACTGAAAAATCTGTCCTAATAAAGTGGCCTTTTATGCTTCAGTGTGGAGTGGTATTTGACTCTTGCACAAACCCCGTGCTGTGATTTTTGGTCCCGGGGCTCTTGGTGACACTGCACCTTTAGAGGTGGAGCTACAGAATTTATTCCTTGGCGAAGTTGATCTAAAAGTCATGCAGGTCATGTGCTCCCTGGTGAAGCAGATCCAAATATCCTCAGCTTCTCTGGGAGTCAAGAGCAAAGGGAGGAACATGGGTGAGAGACAGCAACATGGGAGGGGGTGGAGGAAGCAATATGGAAGGAGGGAGAAGAACCATGGAGGATGGGTGTGGGGGAAGCAACAGGAGGGAAGGGGGAAGGGGCATGGGTGGAGGGAAACAGCAAGAAGAATCCGGGAGTGGAGAGGGAGGAATGTGGAGCAGGGTATGAAAAGTAAACAGTTGAAAGAGCAACAGGAGAGGGCAGGGGAGAAGCACACAGGCAAGATAGAGCGCAACACGGAGCGCGGAGGGGGGAAGAGCAGCACACTAGCACACGAGGGAAACAGCTGGAAAACACTTGCACTCTTGTAGAGTCCTTCAACAAAAAGAAAAAAAGCTCCTGAAAAAAGAGCCATGGAAGGGCACAAGTAATGCATCCATGCTCCAGGGGAGAGACAAGAAGTAGAAGGAAAGTCCACACAAGCTAACGAATAGGTAGCAGGCATGCTGTCTGCGGCTGGAAATGTGTCCGAGGAGCAGCTCTGCTTGAGGCGTGAGCTGTGTATGCCTGAGGGATGTCTGTGCCCTCTAAAGCCTGAGGTGTTGGTGCCCGCAGGGTGGCTCTGCTGTCCGAGGCTTGAGCGGTGTGTGCCTGAGGGATGTCTGTGCCCTATAGGAGGCTGGGGTGCCTGAGGCTTGAGCTGTGTGTGCCCGAGTGATGTCTGTGCCCTCTAAAGCCTGAGGTGTTGGTGCCCGCAGGGTGGCTCTGCTGTCCGAGGCTTGAGCGGTGTGTGCCTGAGGGATGTCTGTGCCCTATAGGAGGCTGGGGTGCCTGAGGCGTGAGCTGTGTATGCCTGAGGGATGTCTGTGCCCTCTAAAGCCTGAGGTGCTGGTGCCCGCAGGGTGGCTCTGCTGTCCGAGGCTTGAGCGGTGTGTGCCTGAGGGATGTCTGTGCCCTATAGGAGGCTGGGGTGCCTGAGGCTTGAGCTGTGTGTGCCCGAGTGATGTCTGTGCCCTCTAAAGCCTGAGGTGTTGGTGCCCGTAGGGTTGCTCTGCTGTCCGAGGCTTGAGCGGTGTGTGCCTGAGGGATGTCTGTGCCCTATAGGAGGCTGGGGTGCCTGAGGCTTGAGCTGTGTGTGCCCGAGTGATGTCTGTGCCCTCTAAAGCCTGAGGTGCTGGTGCCCGCAGGGAGGCTCTGCTGTCCGAGGCTTGAGCGGTGTGTGCCTGAGGGATGTCTGTGCCCTATAGGAGGCTGGGGTGCCTGAGGCATGAGCTGTGTATGCCTGAGGGATGTCTGTGCCCTCTAAAGTCTGAGGTGCTGGTGCCCGCAGGGTGGCTCTGCTGTCCGAGGCTTGAGCGGTGTGTGCCTGAGGGATGTCTGTGCCCTATAGGAGGCTGGGGTGCCTGAGGCTTGAGCTGTGTGTGTCTGAGGGATGTCTGTGCCCTCTAAAGCCTGAGGTGCTGGTGCCCGCAGGGTGCCTCTGCTGTCCGAGGCTTGAGCGGTGTGTGCCTGAGGGATGTCTGTGCCCTATAGGAGGCTGGGGTGCCTGAGGCTTGAGCTGTGTGTGCCCGAGTGATGTCTGTGCCCTCTAAAGCCTGAGGTGTTGGTGCCCGCAGGGTGGCTCTGCTGTCCGAGGCTTGAGCGGTGTGTGCCTGAGGGATGTCTGTGCCCTATAGGAGGCTGGGGTGCCTGAGGCGTGAGCTGTGTATGCCTGAGGGATGTCTGTGCCCTCTAAAGCCTGAGGTGCTGGTGCCCGCAGGGTGGCTCTGCTGTCCGAGGCTTGAGCGGTGTGTGCCTGAGGGATGTCTGTGCCCTATAGGAGGCTGGGGTGCCTGAGGCTTGAGCTGTGTGTGCCCGAGTGATGTCTGTGCCCTCTAAAGCCTGAGGTGCTGGTGCCCGTAGGGTTGCTCTGCTGTCCGAGGCTTGAGCGGTGTGTGCCTGAGGGATGTCTGTGCCCTATAGGAGGCTGGGGTGCCTGAGGCTTGAGCTGTGTGTGCCCGAGTGATGTCTGTGCCCTCTAAAGCCTGAGGTGCTGGTGCCCGCAGGGAGGCTCTGCTGTCCGAGGCTTGAGCGGTGTGTGCCTGAGGGATGTCTGTGCCCTATAGGAGGCTGGGGTGCCTGAGGCATGAGCTGTGTATGCCTGAGGGATGTCTGTGCCCTCTAAAGTCTGAGGTGCTGGTGCCCGCAGGGTGGCTCTGCTGTCCGAGGCTTGAGCGGTGTGTGCCTGAGGGATGTCTGTGCCCTATAGGAGGCTGGGGTGCCTGAGGCTTGAGCTGTGTGTGTCTGAGGGATGTCTGTGCCCTCTAAAGCCTGAGGTGCTGGTGCCCGCAGGGTGCCTCTGCTGTCCGAGGCTTGAGCGGTGTGTGCCTGAGGGATGTCTGTGCCCTATAGGAGGCTGGGGTGCCTGAGGCTTGAGCTGTGTGTGCCCGAGTGATGTCTGTGCCCTCTAAAGCCTGAGGTGTTGGTGCCCGCAGGGTGGCTCTGCTGTCCGAGGCTTGAGCGGTGTGTGCCTGAGGGATGTCTGTGCCCTATAGGAGGCTGGGGTGCCTGAGGCGTGAGCTGTGTATGCCTGAGGGATGTCTGTGCCCTCTAAAGCCTGAGGTGCTGGTGCCCGCAGGGTGGCTCTGCTGTCCGAGGCTTGAGCGGTGTGTGCCTGAGGGATGTCTGTGCCCTATAGGAGGCTGGGGTGCCTGAGGCTTGAGCTGTGTGTGCCCGAGTGATGTCTGTGCCCTCTAAAGCCTGAGGTGCTGGTGCCCGCAGGGAGGCTCTGCTGTCCGAGGCTTGAGCGGTGTGTGCCTGAGGGATGTCTGTGCCCTATAGGAGGCTGGGGTGCCTGAGGCATGAGCTGTGTATGCCTGAGGGATGTCTGTGCCCTCTAAAGTCTGAGGTGCTGGTGCCCGCAGGGTGGCTCTGCTGTCCGAGGCTTGAGCGGTGTGTGCCTGAGGGATGTCTGTGCCCTATAGGAGGCTGGGGTGCCTGAGGCTTGAGCTGTGTGTGTCTGAGGGATGTCTGTGCCCTCTAAAGCCTGAGGTGCTGGTGCCCGCAGGGTGGCTCTGCTGTCCGAGGCTTGGAGCGGTGTGTGCCTGAGGGATGTCTGTGCCCTATAGGAGGCTGGGGTGCCTGAGGCTTGAGCTGTGTGTGCCCGAGTGATGTCTGTGCCCTCTAAAGCCTGAGGTGTTGGTGCCCGCAGGGTGGCTCTGCTGTCCGAGGCTTGAGCGGTGTGTGCCTGAGGGATGTCTGTGCCCTATAGGAGGCTGGGGTGCCTGAGGCGTGAGCTGTGTATGCCTGAGGGATGTCTGTGCCCTCTAAAGCCTGAGGTGCTGGTGCCCGCAGGGTGGCTCTGCTGTCCGAGGCTTGAGCGGTGTGTGCCTGAGGGATGTCTGTGCCCTATAGGAGGCTGGGGTGTCTGAGGCTTGAGCGGTGTGTACCTGAGGGATGTCTGTGCCCTATAGGAGGCTGTGGTGTCTGAGGCTTGAGCGGTGTGTGCCTGAGGGATGTCTGTGCCCTCTAGGAGGCTGTGCTGTCCGAGCCTTCGAGCTGTGTATGAGGGATGCCTGTGCCCTCTAAAGTCTGAGCTGTCTGTGCCTGAAGAAGGGCTCTAAGGTCTGAGGCCCTTGCATGTGACATATGAGGCACAAACATTGCCTAAAGCATTATAACCTGCAGGGCGTTTGCCGTTGTATAAATGCGCTGAATTGTGTTGTGGCATTGAGTTCAGCCAGTAATGCGGCTATAATCTGTGGGGCAGGGCTGCCGTCTGAGAGCACTCCACGCTTCGGATGGCCCTGAGGGGGGCGATGCAAGAAGGGCATCCTGAGAGGCCGCTCATCTGCCAAGGACTGCGGGCGCCGAGTGCCAAGACCAACCGTCAATTATGTATGTTTAACATCCGGTCTCAGCATCAGCACCAGCGATGCCTGCATGACGTCAGCATCTTCACACTCCCCACTTACTAAAATGCACTGCGAACTGCCCCGACCTCCCGCCCTGTGTATGACGGGTCATAACTGTCCTAAACGGGCAGTGGCCTCTCATAACCGTGGCACGCACCCGCCACAGGTGACTTTGGCTCCAGTGCCCATGCCCAGGCTTGACGCACGGTGTGCTGTCTCTGCAAGACACGTCTCTGGCTTGGCACCGGCGCTGCCCTGCACTGCAGCCGGAAGCCACCTGCGGTCGACTGCAGCTCTGGAGACGGTCAAACTTCACTCCCTGCGCAGGGGCGCAGCGGCGAAGTGTGTGTGTGTGTGTGTGTGTGTATGGCGGCGAGGGAGGGAGGGTGGTTGGAGGGGAGGCGAACGATCCCCAGCTCCCTCCTCGCGCGAGCTCACCCCTTGTTCCACCACCAAGGCTGCTGGGACACATATATGCTACTGACAGTGCACAGGCTTTCGGCGCCGCTGCAGAGGGTGCCCTTTAACGCCCTGGCAGCTGTAGCACAATCTTTGAGGACGCGGAGATGGTGGGGCCAGAACGTTTTTTGCATGTTGTACACAAACCTTCAAGACATTGAGGTGATTGGGAGTGTTTTGATCAGTGTCTTGAAAATACATAGCAGCAGTATAGGAAACCATTATACATTAGTGAAAGGCGGGGAGCAGTGGGGACTGGCGCACTGCCAATGGCCATGCGTAGGTGGTTGTTGTGACACAGAGTTCCGTTGCAGGGTCTTGTACCCAGAGCGCTCTCTCCACTGTGAAGGCCGCCCACAGCTAGTGGCAGGAGGGCAGTACACGGGAGAAGGAAACGGGTGACATCCTTACCCTCATCTCGAACGTGGGTCGTACATCCAGATCCATTTTCACTCTACGTCTTTCACAAGAACTATTATGAAGGTCGAATTGGCTGAAGTTATATAAGTGTGATTCTTCGTCAAATATTTATCTGGGCCCACATTATCGGAGTTGATGGATGCATCTTTTGAGCACCCGTAGACCGATCTGGCTATTTTTTTTATCATTGCTCTGTTGGATTATGTTGTGTTCAGAATACCTCAATAGGTAATTTGAGTGTCCCACGCCATCTATTCCATTGCTTATGACTTGCCCTGAGGAAGGTGTGGCCCGGGAGTAGGGTTTCCACCGAAACGCGCGTCGGCGTTGGTCCTTCTAAACCCTGAAGTGATTTTCTATCTACTATCTGGACCAGTCTATTAGAACATTCATTTACCTTGCTGGCTTTCTTTTTAATTCTGGGATGGATTTTTTATGTATGTCTGATGGATGTAAAGAGCTCATGTGAATCTGTATGAGTGTGTATGTATGAATGATGACTTGTTGTGGGGTACTTTATCCATTGTGTTTCTCTATTGTATTTCATCTATATGTATCATTTTTTTGCAATATAAGATATATTTTGTGATACCTTTTGATATTTTGTTAATAAAAAGACAAAACTACTTATTGTATTTATTGTTGTTCTCTCAATGCATGCACGGGACTGCCTTGTTTATCTAGTTATTACCATAGGACTCCTTGGTGGGCCTTTATAATCCTTGAATGGGTGGGTATTTTTCTTTTCTTGTACTGTTTACCTGATCCCCTGTTTTACCCACCCTCATCTTTGTTTAGGGGTCCCTCCTTTTCTTGGTTAGGAGGGCAGTACACAGTCGGCACCCAGGGCCCTCTAGCAGGGCCGCCTCTAGGGCGGTGCGACCCCAACGGGCCTTGACTTTGGGCGGCAGAGTCGTGTTTGCAAGCACCTGACCTCCAGCAATTTTCAGACAACAATAAAAATGGCAAGATAACTCCGGCAATTAATGTTCTTCCTAGAGAGATTTCGGAGGTTTGTCTAGTGGAAGTTTTGACTCATGGTAAGATAGCGCAGTGGGTTAATATGCCCGCTGCAAAGAACGTGTACCTTGCAGATCACAAAGTGCATATAATGTAAATAGGTCAGTGGGTTGCTGCTTTTGTGTGAGAGATCTTTTGTTACTTGAACAAAATCCTAACATAGAACAGTGAGCTATATCCATCATCAAACAGCTGCATGCAAACTGCAAGGTATAGATTGGAGGTTATGATTTTTCCCCCAGTCTTTTATTATCCTTATGTTGGAAAAAGGGTTCATTTGGATACAAATCAATTCTGATTATTAAAGAGAACCCCTAACCATGGTGATACAACAATGGCGTAGCTAGACCTTGCTGCCGTGGCGGTCCCTGCGTTTGCCCCCCCCGGCGGCTGCTTGTAAGAGTGGGGGGGCGCTGCCTCCAAAAATCGTGCCGCCCGGGGCGGACCGCCCCCCGCCCCCATTGCTACGCCACTGTGTTACGTTTTAAATTTTGAGTTTGTGTTTCTCCATACAAGCACTATTAAACTATATTGTCTACCAGTATGAATGACATGTGACTCCTACACCTTGTAGCCCTCTGTCTTAGGTAATATTTCCTATACATTGATTTACATAACTATGAGTGATTGTCTCTGTGTAATGTAAAGTGCTCTGACACCCTACACTGGTATGAGTGGAGCTATAAAACGAATTAAATGCATCTGAGAGAGAAAGTGGTTATGGAGACTTGAGGGCACTGTTAAAGGGTGGTAGTGAGGGAATCTGTGGCGGGGGTGGTCATTGGGGGCACCAACAAACAATGTCGCACTGGGCACCACCAGCGCTAAAGCCGGCCCTGACCCTTCGCGCAGCCAAAGGCAGCAGGGATTGGGCATGTGGAAGGTTGGATGATGGGGTGCGCTGCGGGGTTGGTTGCACGGGAGGTTAGGAGCAGAGCCGGGCTCTGTGGCCTACCTCCACTGTACAGGTCCATTGTCATGCCCTGCGGGGGTTGGAGGTTAGAGGCTCAGAGGTTGGGTGCAGGCCCTAGCCATAAGTAAGGTTCTGTGGCTAACACCTGCAGCTCACAGCAAAGATCACAGAGTGGGACACACGGAAAATAGGGCTCAGACCTGGCTAAAGGTCATGGCTACGTCAACCACTGCAGCGCATTGTGGTATGCTGGGTAGTGGGAATTGGTTGTATAGAAGTTGGAGAGAGTATGTTATAAAAAAAAACTTCTGAAATAACTTTAAGGATCAGTTATATTTTATTTTGAACATGAAAAACGTATTCCAGCCATCCCTCACCCCCTCCGAAATTGACCAGCTACCGCTGGCTACAAAAAACAACTCATGCTCAATTTGAGCCGGTGGTTTCCCGTGCTCCGCCGCACCACTTAATTATTATCAACACCGGCACTTTTGCCATATGGTGGCACGGTCTGTATAGTTTTGAACTGAGTATAACAACAGTTCTTTTAGAATTCAGTATACAATAAAAATGACAAATCCCTGCTGCCCAAGCCGTTATTATAGTTTTGGGTGGCCTGGATTAGTCTGAGTTGTCCTACTTGTAGGGTGTGACGGTTAGTAGTTGTGTTGGTACTATCACTGGCAGCGCTGACAGAGGCAGTGGGTGATGCAGGCTGCAGTGGCCTCCTGAGAAGGGCCCTGGCACTTACTTTTTATCAAGTTAATCACTGGCTCCCAAAAAACTATGGCCACCAGGGAATGGGAATTCCCAAGTGCCGTGAGGGCTGAGAGGAAATAAGTAGTAGGAGTACGTCCTCCCGTGTCATACACTGTTCCACAATAAGTATCCTACAACCTTGTGACCAATGTCCACAAGTCCCTACAATAAATCCTGGTAAATTAGAACTGGGAAGTTTTTACACGAAGCAGTTTGTTGTAGCCCACTAGAGCGTGGGGAAGGAAACAATTCCTTTTGATAATATTACCCTCACACACCCTAGTGGTGTCATGCTTCATCATCGGGTCACCCTGTCTCCTAAAAGTCAGGGTGGGCTAAACAGTGTCCCAGGGAGCTCTTGATGAGAAAAGGCCAGGGGGATTTAAAGATTAAAAATCCTCAGTCAGGTCCCAGTATCTCTTTATTCATGGACCTGTCTGGGATACTAAAATGTCAAACAAAAATGGGGTCAATAGGAATTTAATGGTCCTATGACCCTAGTGCCAACATGTTTCAGTCCTTTTATTGGCCAGAAAGGTCCTGGATTTTCTTCAGGGCTAGAACAAGGGTTATCCTCCCTGGATAAAGCGGAAAGGAGAGTCCCTATTCTGCTTTTAGAACATAAGGGCAGATAGCTGCTCCCTAGAAAGATACAAACATTATTGTGTCTTTTACAGTATTCTTCACTCCATCTGTAAGTGAAAAAAAGAAAAGATCATAGTATAACATTGTAGTATGATCCCAACACTTCCCAAGCGTGAGGTGCTAACGGATACACCCATGCTGACGGGAGTATAGGGTGTACCAAGGACATCACTCAACATACCGGTGTGGTATGTGTTTTCATTACTATATCAGTGCCACACATAATTAGGTGGTGTATATAGTGATGTGGCAAGATAACTTGCATTCTATCAATATTCACACTCTTGTGCGTGCGTAGTTTCATATAAAATTCACTCCAATGTCACCCTCTACAAACTGTATCATGTAACTGATGCCGCGAAAATTCATTCATTCATATATTTCATACACAATATTCAAAACATTCTCCCTTACCCCACTTTAGGAGAGTGTATATGTCACTGAGGAATCAAGGATCTGGGGGGTAGCCCTATAGTCAAACACTGTGGATGTTCGTAATTACCCGGCAGGATTGAGTAATATCAACGGGAAAGAAAAACAGGGAAGAAAACAGGGGGGGAGAAAAAAGACAGGTTGCATCGAAAATGCTATGAATGTACGCCTCGTTGCAAAGACCAATTCAGCCATTCCTGTAAACTCGATATTGAGTGGTTCTAGCCCCGTTACTTACACCATCAAAGGTCCTGCCCCCACGGCCATACCTAATGGGGCTGAGTCGTTGGGCTTGCGCTCCGATGTCTCCAGGACGCGGGTTTAAAAAGGCAGCGTTATTGCGGGAAACCGGAGTCTGGACACACCCCTGTGACGAATGTCAGGTGCGAGGGTGCCGGAAACAGACGTGCATGTTACGCGCTGTTGTGAGCTCATGGGAAACGTAGTCCCAGGAGATACTTGGTTTACCACTCCGTGTCAGACCGGAGAAAAAAAGGAAGTTACTAGTGCGAGCCCGCGTATTGCAGGATGTCATAATTCCACTAATGACTAGTCACAGTAGTGTTAGCATTCATCATCCCTTCTCGGACCCCATGTGGACTCCATAGGTTTTTCAGATATCACATGTGACTATTAAGGAAATCGGTGACGTAAATCACGGTCATCAATTGTAAACACTAAAAATTGTGTAGTGAAATATAAATCTAGATGGAAAGGATGCCCTAAACTTTAACTCCCGGCGAGTGATGTAGTCACTACTTCCGACACTGTGTGCCAAGTGGGGCTTGGTCATGTAAAAGTGACCCACCATGCTGAAAGAATTTGCCGTCCCCGTACAAAACGTATGGGGATATCCTTCAATTTAAAAGTTATGAAACTGATTTCACTAGGGTTGTGCCAGGGGGCACCAGGCTTGAATGAGGGGTCATTGTTCTTCTTATTGGCGAGCTATATACACATCCCATTTGATATTAATTTTCCATCATATAGGAGGGTCAGTCATTAGTGTGAAGCATAACGGGGATCGTACACAGTGCTGGATGTTGCTGAAATGGTTAAGGGATGGTGGGTTGGACATACAGCTGCCCAATTCCTAGAAATTGTTATCTCTGGTTTAATTGGTTCCATGGAATGGAATCATTGAGTCCTAACTCATGAGTTTTCAGACGATAGACCCATCGTTGTTCTCGCTCCAACAGTCTTTGGGTTAAATTACCAGTACCTTTCACTTTTTCAATAACGGTCCACTTGATGTCCTCGTCGTTATGGCCTTTTTCAAGAAAATGGGCGGTAAGTTTAGTTGCCGTTATTCCTCGCCTGATAGTGCTGCGATGCTCGCTAATGCGTACTTTAATTTTTTTGCTCATCATTCCAATATACACCAATTGACATGGGCATTTGATCATGTATACAACATGGTCATTGTTGCAGTTCGTATGGGCCCGTTGTTCCCATGGGAAGGCCAAGCCCAGATCGATTTGTTTGGTCTGTTCAGTAAAAGGACATACCACGCATGACCCACACGGGTAATGACCCATTACCGGTGGTTGGTTCCATAATGTGAGTTGGTTGGTGTGTCACTATGTACCAGCGTATCTCTGAGACTTTTGTTCCTCCTAAAGGAAAACATCGGTCTTTCGAATTTCAATGTATTCGAAGTAAGAATGGACCACTTCTTGTTTATAATCTTCTTCACTTCATTGGAAGAGGAATTATATGTGGTGACACAGATAAGAGAATCAATTTTAGGTCTTGAGTTGGTTTCTAACAGTGCCAATCTTGGTGTATTACGTGACCGTTTTTTTGCCTTGTCGATGATCTTCCTTGGGTAGGCTTTTTGCTGTAATTTTGTTGTTAGTATGTCTGCCTCCTTCTTGTAGTCGGCAAGGTCTGCACAGTTTCTACGAATCCTGAGAAACTGACCCACAGGTAAATTTTCCCTGAGAGATCGTGGGTGTGTACTGTCAAAGCGTAGTAAACTGTTTTTATCAGTAGGTTTGGTATACAGAGAACTAACGAGTGTTCCTCCTCTTGCAGTTAGATTGACGTCCAGGAAAGAAACTGCCTGGTTGTTTGTGGTCAAGGCTCCCACCATGAAAACCGTGCACCCCCAAATGCACAACTGAGCGCAACCCATTTTGACACTTAAAAATATATCTTAAAAACCGAAAGCTCCCATCAAAGACATTAACTGCTTTGCACAGTGTCCCCTAAAGTGTAGACTTAGAGATGGTCGCAATGTTATGTGTCTTGTGGCCGTCAGGTGTGGATGAAGGCATTCAGTATAGTTCTTCACAACAGAACGCCTAGTTGCTCGACTTCCATTCGTACCCACTCAGCAGCCACCAGTCACTGATGCTAAAGAGGGAGCCTCAGCCTTCTGCTGACTACACTACCTGCCTGCAGCCTCCTCGTCCTCCCACCACGGTGACTGTCTATGCAGCTTCCTGAGCCTCTATGCACCCTCCATCTCATCACTGCTGGTACAGTCCCAGTTTCTCTCAATGTCAGCCAGGAATGATGTTACAGCGGAGGCTTGCAGCCAGCAGGCGCTCTGATGAATTCTGTCCCTGTGCCAGCACTAACCTGCAAGCAAGGTACAAGTGGAGACAGATCTGTGCCACGGTGCGTGATCCAGCAGTGGACAGCCCTGGCACCAGTTTCACAGCTGGCATCAGTTGTGCCTAGAAACGTGTTCTGGGCATGGTCATCTGGATCACAAGCAGCAGCGGAGGAGGTGGAGGCAGGAGCCAGTCCCAGGTAATCACCTCATTAAACCAGATTCAACTTGTGTATAGATGTGACCTGGACACATGGAAAGTGCATTGATCTGATCCTGTCTCACACACAGACTAGTCACTGAGTCCTACACCAGTCCCACACGAGCCATGCAATGAAATAAGAATGGTTCATGCGCTGAGAACTGAATCGGCTGTACGTGGGATTGGACACTTAGACATGAATCAACCCTCAAAATCTAGATGCAAACCAAACCCAGTCCCAGCAGGCCTTCCAACTAAATCAGAGGTAACTCCACGTTGAGAGAACTGACATGCCCTGGTGTCACATGCATTGGGACCCGAATCAGTCTTACGTGACTGAGCACTTAGAACCCTACCAACAAACATGTGATCCAAGAATAGGGGGACTATCAGGATCTGAACACGATGCAGCAAAACTGAAAAACACATTCCTGCAGGGATCTAAAACTAGCATTCAAGACCTGGGTCTGGAACCTTCATGGACACCACCAGACCTAAGCGCTGCAGACAGAGTGATCTAAGGTCCTGCATTCATCAAAAGGGACTAGGAACCAGAATTCCAAACGGGGCATCGGGAACCATGATCTATGCCACCAGGCCCAAGAGCAGTGAGTAGCATTCCAGGGCGGGAGTCCCTGAACCACCATTTCATGCAGGGATATCTGGAGCCACTCTTCCAGACTAGAAGATCTGCAGGCGGTCCTGACGGGGAGTGGTGATCAGGCGTATCACTGGAGTAGGTAGGGCTTCCTCCGCCTCGATGGAAGATGAGCAGCATCGCAGGGTGTGATGTCCTATTGGGACACCTCCTGCCCCAGAAATGATCCTACCTAAATTCGAATAGTCAGAAGCTAGGGAGTGATATTTGAACTGGATCACAACTTCACTCCAGAAGTCAACGCCGAGATGAGAGGCACCAATTTCTAGGTATCTGGGTTTTAAGCAATCCCTTCACTTAACAAATAAGCCGCAAAGTGCAGGTAACTAAATCCCTAGTCATAGCACATCAGGAATACTGTATTGTTGTGCACACGGCCTCCCAAAGAACTAGAGAGTGGGACTTTACCTCACCCTGGAAAAAAAAACTGGATCACATCAAGCCACCATTGAAAACTTTTCAATCGCAGTTCTTATCCACCATGAAGAAGACATTCTGAAACAATGATCGGTACTATTTGCAGAAAAATAACCATACTATGTCTGAAACCAAGAATCTGCGCTGGTCCAAATCTCAGACATCAAGCAACAAAAGTTCAAATGATAAAAACATGGGGCGGGCGGAGTCATAGGCATGCAGGGCCAAAGCTGTGAACACCTTCAACCCACTACGGAGATCCCAAACAAACTATCTCATCTAAAGAAAGTACTATAAACTGAGCCATTGGAGGCACCAGCAGCCAGGACACCATCAAACTGGGGACAAAGAAGAACACAACATCATGACACAGTAACAGCCCTCCTCCACTCTCAGACCCCAGGTACTCACCAGTCACTCTGACTCTATCTTTGTCTTTGACTCTGTACAGCTCTGAGTTGCCTTCTGGCTACGTGCGCTATGCACATGCCACATTCACATATTCAACTGTTTAAGGAAGAGCTGGACTGAATATGATCGAGCGAGGTAGAGAATGAGTAAAGATGTCATAGCTGGACTATAACTGCAGACTATGTACAAAGCTCAGCAGTTGTCCTCATCCACCCACTGCAAACCTCCCACCCACTCACACCAGAGACAAGCTACCTGACTCCAGGACCTGAAACAGACGTGCTTTAGAAACTCACCTCCATGCCCCATACCAACGTCATGTCTTTCTGCGATTCAATTACCAAAAATTAACAGAGCACAGCCACTGTATATCTTTCTGCGATTCCATGTCTTATTAGACATGTCTGTAGGTGAAGATAAAAGAGGCACATTCCAGCATGTTTTCACACCACTCTAGAAACCCTTAGATTGTGTGTGAGTTTTTGCCCTTAGGGGATGCTTCATTGCCGGAAGGTATATTTCTCGTAAGGCGTGAATCTCCATCTACACCTGGCTTGGAAGGTGGATATGAGTGATCGATGCTTTGTAGACACGACAACCCAAAATTAACTGAATACAAATGTCTGTGAGTAGAAGGGAGCCAGGGAACATCAGAAGAGGTGGATGGTCTATTTACTAACCCCAACGATGGTGTAAGCAGTCAGATGGAGAGCAGTCTTTAGAGGGAGAAGGGAATATTTCAGACATCCACGACTGAGTGAAGCTTCTCTGCAGGAATTAGAAGTACTGGTACTAGGCTGTTTGCGATACTATTTTCGATTTGAAGATGGGAGACCATTTGTAACCTAATACGAATCCCAAAAATTTAGCAAATCCACCAATGAGGGCACAACCCCAGCCCTTGACAGAATGGGTTACCATCATTAAACTGGGCATGATGTTCCTGCCACATTGAGCACATACTGTGTTTTATCTGCAGAGTGCCTGGAGAGTACCTGTCCCACCACCGTACTAGGGACAGGACGTGTACTGGTGAGGACAACACAGGTTAGTCTCACTTTTAATGAAACTAACGTTGACAGACAGCTACCTCCTCTGCATTTACTACAGTAATGGTAAGCCAGACCTAGTGTAGTGCTTGTATGTACCCTATCTTCCACAAAGGCACCACCATCTTCCCACAGACACTCACCTCCGAAGAACACTGACCCTCCACTCATGGACAACCACCTTTCCCCTCACTCCACCTACCTGCCTTAAAGAGCCATTATCTCCCTGCCGGACATCCCTAACTGTCCCCTATACACCTTCCTTCTTCGTAAACACCCATTCAACGTAGACATCCCATTCACACCTATAAACACCCACCGTCCTCCCATAGACACATTTTCCCCTAGACATCTGTATCACTTCCACAGACACCCACTTTCTTTCTTTAGACACTCACTGCGTACCCTGCACAGCAACCTACCAACCCTAGATATACACATCCCTTACTTAAAGAACCACTGACCTCCCCTAACACCCAGCATCTACCTTAACCAGCCACCTTAATTCTCTCTGGGGTCCCCAAAACACTCACCTTCCTCCCTAAGAATCTCAATCTCCTCTTATGTGCACCCTCATCTTTCCTTTAATACACACCTTTCTCTTATACCCAACCACCATCAACACCCTGGACAGAGACTTTCCTTCCATGGACAAATGTCTTCTTAGGAATACCCATCGTCCTCCCCAGACACCCACCCCCCTACAGACTCCCACCTTCCTCAAGACATTCACATTCCTTCCCAAGAAACATCCCTCCTTTCCCCTAGATACCCACACGATTCTTCTAAGGTGTTGAGGGCAGAGAGGTAGGTTTCTCATAATGTCAACATTCATACCTTAGACCCCACCTTCCTCCCTAGGCACCTATACACCCACCAACTCCCACCCTCCTCCTGCCTCCTCCTGAGACACTTGTCATTGATTCACAGACATCCATCACCTATTACTCTCCAGCCTCCTACCAAAATCACAAACTTACCTTCATAAGAGTCATGCTTTCCTCCGCTAGACACTATACCTTCACAATCTAGACAGGGATTGCTGTATTACCTTCCAGCGTCCTCCAAGGACGCTCACCTTCCTTCTCTCTGTACCCATTTCCTTCCCAGGGTACCCGGTTTCCTCCCCTAGTCACGTATTACCATGAGCACCTACATTCCTCCTCACACACAAACCTTGCACCTGATGGATATAAACCTTATCACCACCGACACCCACATTACTTCCTGTAAACCCACCCTCGGAATGGATAGCACACCATTCTGCCCCCATGACCATCCACCTTGAACCCCTGGTCCCATGAACACGTATGTTGTACTTCACGGACACCCAACTTACACTTCAGGGGTACACGTCCTCCTAATGGATGCATGCGTTCCACCTCACAACCTCCCACCTTACCCTCACAGACATCCAACGTTCCGCCAGTGCCACTCACCATCTCCCTATTACCACCCACCTTCCCCCCTGGTCCTCTGGAATGATGATACCTTCCAGTTCACAGATGCCTCCCCCTCCACATTTTACCTCACGAACAAAAGTCCTCCTCTCATGGGCTCCTTCCACCTCACAGACGCCCATATACCCCGCTTGTTCTCCCACATTCCCCCCTGCCCCGTTCGCCCTATGCCCATTCAAAGCCCTACGCACACCCCATCCTGTGATGCGCCACCCCAGGGCACACCCTCGTTGCCCTTTGGTGCCCATCTTCTCTCTGCCCCGTATTCCCCTCTCGCCCACACTTCCTCGCCTCTCTATTTGACTTTCACCCCCCAGCGGACCCTAGAATTCTCCCCGTGTCCCCGCTTCCTGCAGGCGGACACCCACCTTCCTCCTCGCCCATCAGCTCTTCCCTCCAGGTGCAGCAGAGCAACATCAGCCTCATGCAGCAGCCGGCTGCCCCCTGGCCAGGCTGGGCGGGGGTCCGGCGGTGGGGTCTCCCTGCCCCGCGTCTCCTGCTCGGGGTGTCCCTGCCTCCTTGAGTGTGCACGGGGTGAGCTGGGGAGGGAGGGGCGAGATGGGTGGGAGGGCTGGAATCTGCTGAACGGCAGAAAAGGAGAGGAGGATGGCCAACAGACACAGCATCCCGAGGAAAGCGAGGGGGGGGGGGGAGTGCGGGGGACGCCGACCGCGAGGGAGGGAGAAGAGATAAGGATATTATGAGATGGGAAGGGGGAGCGAGAGGGAACGAGGGGGCTCAGCTAACCAGGAAAGAGGGGGTTCCCAGATAAATGAAGAGACCCTGGGCTGCGAGTAATCAAGAGAGACGGGGAACAGAAAGAAGAGGGAGGTGCAGGGGGAGCCTCAGGGACAAGCAGGGCAGTGAGGGGCTGGCAGCGTGAAAAGACCGGCGAAGAAGGGGACCCTCGACAGTTTAAAGAGGCACGTTACCAAGGTCACAAATTCGCCAAATCGGAGTCTACACCTCAGAGGTGGCAAAGAGGCACAAAAGAGAGGCATGCTTCACGCACGTGCCACCAAAGGTGCCCGGAAGGCCCTGCACACAGAGTTTTTTTTATTTTATTTTTATTTTTAAATGAAGGTATATGGCTTATGGCGGGCTGCCTCAGCTGGCCAAGAGTCGCAGGAGCGCTTCTAGGATTTCTGGGGCCCGGGCAGAAAGGGAATGTGCTAGGCCGCTCTAATTAGGCATACAACCTAAGACATTTAGGGCTGCATGCATCTCTATAGACGATGACCCTGCTCCTGAAGCTGGTTTATGCAGACCCCTCCTGAGCTGCAGCCCATCCCTCTCAGTCACCTACAAGTACCTCCTTTACAGCTCATAAAGGGCTGAAGGTGTGAGGTTTGCCTGTAGGCTGAGAGGTTTAAAACTGGTGGGGCACTAAACTGCGGGGCAATGGGCGTCCCACGGTGTCTCTATATGGGCACCAGTGCAGGAGGCCTGATTGCAGGAAAAACCTGCAGAATATTTCTCCTTCAGCTGGGACCCTAGGATGGGCCCACCCTCCCCTAGGCTCTCCCCACATCATAGCATGGAGGCCCAGGGGAGTAGTGCCTCCTTCCCACGGGCAAAATTGCACCTAGGCACCTTGCTCTCAGATGAGCAAGAGGACTGGTGGGCGTGTCCTGGCTGTGGCGTACTAGTGCGGGGCCCCGTGTTGGTGGGCTGAGTGTGGGGTCCTGGGAAGCTGCCTGTGGCGGCCTCCCCAGCCTGGTAGCATGCAAAATGAACACGCCACACATGGAGCTCGTAACTGACATCTTTACTCACCAGCGTACAACATTCAACTGAACTTCTCATTATCTCCTAACCGTTAATGACCACAGCTTAACACCTCTCCAAATGATTACCATAATTCTCTAATTGAGTCCTCCCAGAACCGCTGGGTCCTGGCGCTCATAGTCTTAAGACACAACATCTCCCCCCTTGTTAAATAAAAAGGTGTAAACAACAGCAGCATTTTATATTTCTTCGATAAACCGTCAGTGCTCGCACTGTTCGGCCAGATCGCTTGGTCTGAGGTAGTTGAGATACACCCTGAGTGGACACCGAGGGTACAGGAGCTGATGTTTGATCTGGGCTGTCAGGTGGGGCAGCCCCTTCTGGTATTACAGGGGCTGATGACTGTTGAGATAGACATCTGAAATGTGACGAATGCCTTGTGATGGATTTTCTGGGACGATGCACCGTTATCATATGTCCTTTGCGCATCACAACTCTCAGAGGCTCAGCAGCAAATGAAGAATCTGTTTTCCGCTCCCGTTTTTGCTTGATAAGAACCCAGTCACCTTCGTCGAAGACGAGTTCCTGAGTCCTCCGACATTGATCAGCATATGTCTTTATTTGGCTTTTCGAGCAGTGTCGGTGGCACGAACCTCGTCAGCACTCCGAGTTCGTTCAATGGTCCACTGTGGTATCTTGGTTCTTATAGCTCTCCCAAACGGCAAGGTGGCAGGACTTTCACCAGTGGTGGAGTGAGGAGTCGAACGATAGGCACGGAGGGCTTGACATAAGGCCTGATTCAGCTCGATTCCCTCCATCGATGGACGTTGGATCACTCTCTTTAGGGTGCGCACGTTGGCTTAGGGCCACAAGGGTGTACTCGTTGATGCTTGACATTGAGTCTAGTTAGAAACTCCTTGCTATTCAACGGTGGGCCATTAACAGATTTAAAGATGTCTGGTATGCCCCATGCTGCAAAGATGTCGTCTAGCCACTCAATAACCTTGTCATGTGTTGTTAATGACATTTCCTCCACCAGAGGAAAATGGAATACTCGTCAATGGCTCCCATGAGATGATGTCCATTTGCTAGGGGCCCGAAGAAATCAACGGCCACTCTTTCCCATGCATGTGCAGGAAGATCAGACATGGTTAGTGGATGCTGGGTCATTTTAGGGGGAAGGCAATTACATAGGAGGGACTCCTTTAGTTATTTATTTGAGTAGTTTTATATAGCGCAAACATGACCCGTTACGGATATCAGAGCGCTTTACAAAAAAGTAGACATTTTAAACAAGTATAGATGCAAATAGTAAACACTGTACATATAACAACAGGTAAAGCATACAAAATGAGAAAAGGAACAACAAGAAACATAGTCGATATAATGTGACAAAATTGCATTGTAGATTGGGAGTACCAAGCTTTATACACTAAATAATAGTCAATTTGAATAACTTCATGTCTATTGTTGAAGGTATTTATTTAGGAGCAACAGTTTAAATTCATTTTTGAATGAGGAGGTCAAAGGATTAGATCTAGTTTCAGGAGGAAGTGCGTTCCATATTTTAGGGGCAAGACCGGAGAAGGAGCGGTTATAAGTTCTCTTCTTTTTGAATTTTTGTGGTTTTAACAGTAGACAGTTAGAACTTCTTAAGACTGACTCCTATCAGATAGTTCAAGTTTTTTTGCCAGGTAAACGGGAATGTTATCATGAAGAACTTTGTGTGTCAAGCAGGCTATCTTGAACTGAATCATTGCTTCGAGAGAGAGCCAATTGAGCTGCATTAGTTCTCATGTGATATGATCATGTTTTCTTGATCCCGTGATGAGTATTGCAGGTGAGTTCAGTGTAGCCCTTCAAAGAGCCAGCCTAGCTTTGGGTAACCCTACCAGGGTCACACTCCCATAATCAAAACGGGAGATAACTATGGATTGGACTGCTAACTGCAAGTGTGTTCACTTGGTGTTTGGCTCCTCTGGTGATTGCACTGATGTGGTCAGGTATTTGTCCAAAGTTATGCCTAATGATCTAGTGGAGTCAACACAACAAAATGTGGAGCGCAGTTCAGCACCATTAGTTGTTTGAGCCATTCTTCTATGGGGCAGAGTGGTTGTGTGGGCAATCAAGAGAAATTCCATCTTGAGTGTGTTTAGCGTAAGGTGATTGCATGTTAACCCAGTGGTGTACCAAAGGCCCCAGCAGTACGGGGGGGCCCCTGAGATCCAGTGGGCCCCCTCAGTGCAGTACCCGGCCTTAGAGATCCCGAGTAAGTCCAGAAGGGGGCCCCTCAAGTTTCCTTACGCCGCGCTTAGGTTGGTGATGGGGCTTTTCGTAGGGCCAGAGGAATTTGGGAGTACTGCCGTCACTTATCCAAATACTGCAGCTACCAGGAAAATATTGTAACACACAAAAGAGGAACTTATAGTAATAACGAGGAGTGTGAAAAATTGTGCAATATCTTTGAAAAATTTCATGAAATTAAATCATTACATTTGTGAAACCCCTTTTTTTTTTTTTAAATGTGGTTTGCAGGTATCACACAAGATTTCTTTTTTCATACGAGAGCGCACTTTGCATAAAAAAGTCTTAAAAATTATCGGCATGAGATTGGTGTAATCAGAACCTGTCCACCGGTGAGGCATTTCTTGTACAAATGAGCCTCCTGTGTGGAAAAAAGTACACAAAATTGCATACTGACAACTTTTGAGAAATGTTGCATAACACAAAATTTGGAAATTGTATGAATTTTACAGCCATAATTAAACTTTCACCCAGGCCTAATAGTAACAATACCAGGCAACTCTCACTTGCTGCAACCAGAGTGAAATTAGTAAGGGGGCATGCTCCTGATGGGGACTCTCAAAGTCGGTTCAAGCTTCTCCAAACAGAACCCGCCTATGGGGCTACACGGTAGAGGTGGGATTGTTGTCATGGCAGATGGTGGGAAGGGTATAAATATTTTTAATTTCATGTTTAAAAACTTACTCTTAATAAGTGTCTTACTGCAGTGATATGGTCTGATGTACCTAGTTGAAATGCTTCTGCAATGCACGGTGTAACATGGTGTTTGTTGCACAGTTCACATGCCAAACATTTTCAGGGCTCTGCTCATGCATGGGATCTTACAGCAGAGCCAGACCCTCGACTCAACTATGGCTCGCAACTTCTTGGTAATTTGTTGGCTCGCCCACCTCCACCACACAGCACGTCATGATCTGTTTCATTGTTTCCTAGAATTCAGCTCCCAGTAATTTCTCTAATAATGGTGCACAGCTTTTGCACTCCATAGGTGCTTGAGTGGATTGTATTAATAGTTTTTCTTTTACCGCTTCCTCAATTATTGCCATCCTATAATCAATGTTGATTAATGTTGTAGTTAATTGCCTAGTAAGATCTAATTGAGTATCAAGTCTTAAAGATTGCGACGAAATTGCATTTGCGATTGAGTCCAAAGTAGTGCACATGACCTTCATAATACTTAATATTGGTTGGTCTAACTGGAACGCGGTCTCATTTTGCGCCTTAGTACAACGAGAATTCCCTACTTCCTCCCTTGTGTGAATTTGTTGGTAATCATCCAAGAGATTTAAATCAATTAAGTTGTCCGAAGTATAACTATCTAGTTGAAAGTCACTCTTATTGCTATCAGAGTTTCCTAGAATTGTGCGTTCTTTATTTTTCCATCTGCACATAAGTTGACTCAGATTTTCCACTATATAGCAGTCATCATCCTTTGTGATTTCTATTTCTCTTGGATGGCTAAAAATGGGAGAGGAAGATATCTGAGAAATTCTTTCATAATTTGTTTGTTGATAGTAATGATGAAGATCAGAATCACCCGAATCTTTTACAGCCCTTTGTACAATGGGCATAAATAACATGATTGACGTCTGCAGACAACATCTAGAAAAGGCACTCAACTTCCAGTCAAGTACTGGAGAATCCTTTAAATGCAAAACTCCAGATACCAATCTAGAGATGGTCTTTGGGGCAAAAAAGAAAAAGGTCATAATTCCACCTAAACCCCATGTGACTACCGGTGATTCAATAGAGGAATTAAGTGACTTACAAGAGCCTGCAACAAATGTTCCTCCTGTAAATAAAAGGAAGACTAGATTGAAGAGGTCTAACTTTAAATTAATGAATAGCAACTCGGGGCGGAGCTTAGCCAAGCAGCAAGTTGGCCGCTCGATGGAGGGGCTCCGCCGGCTGAATACATAATCCTTCTTTGCAGTAGCGGCTCCTGGAGGTAGTGCTGCGGGGCGGTGGGGTGGGGCGGGGCAGGGGAGGGGCAGGGTGGGGGGTAGTAAACTCCGGCTTACGGCCGAACTGATTTAAGTACATAAATAAATAAATAAAACAAATTACATTGCGCGCGCTGCATCGCCAATTGCAATGCAACGCGCGCAATGTAATTCGTTTTATTTATTTATTTATTTATGTACTTAAATCAGTTCGGCCGTAAGCCGGAGTTTACTACCCCCCACCCTGCCCCTCCCCCGCCCCACCGCCTGCAGCACTCCCTCCAGGAGCCGCTACTGCTTCTTTATCCATGTGCATCGGGGAGTTAACAACGCCTTCCTACGTGTAGCTGACACGGGGGCGGCCCTGCGGGGAGCCTCTCGCCACAAATCAGACGCGGGGCAGAGGTGACAGCGGTTACTGAAACCAGGCCTGGCAAGGACGTGTGTGCCACACTGGCGTGGCGGGCTGCCGGGGCCGCGACTAGGCCCGCGGAAGCGAACTGCGGATCCTGGTGCCAACTGGGTCGGCATAGCCTGGTGATTGTGGCGCACCTCCCGAGTCCGAGAAGTAAGTCCCGTGGTGCCACCTGATCCGAGTATTGGCCACCGTCGTCTCATACCTGCACCTTGCTCCTGTGCTGATACGACCGTGCAGAGTGGTGGTGGGGCAGCCCGGATGGAGTGTGTGGGCGGCATCTGGTGATCTTCGTGCCGGCGCCTCTCCCCCTCCGCGGCTGCTGTTGCCTCTATACGTGGGAACGCCGCGCCTGGGGTGAACCGTGTCTGCCTGCACTACGCGCAGGGGGTGTGGGCCCCCCCTGTGAAACGTCACGGACGAGACTGGCGCGCAATCACCGCACTCCGTGGGACAGCCTGAGGCCGGCTCTGTGGCCTGTAATCCGAGGTGAGGAGTACCATCGCAAGCAGCTGGGGGCCGAGGTAGTGCATCCTGTCAGCCCTTATGACCTGGGCCCCCTCGCGGGGCCGTGCTGCTGGGCACTGGTGGTTGCCTCGGTCCCCCGCCCTGTCTACCTGCGGTTGCTGCCTGACTGAGACCGGGGACACCTGAGGTGTGGAGCGTGGCTGAGCCCAGTGTGGCCCGGTGTGGATCCCCCATGAGGTCATCTTCTCCTGTGTGCCGTTAGTGCGGCGCGGGGCCGGTGGGGCCTCCTCCTCACCCGGGGCCTACTCTGGTGGGCGAACTAACCAGTGCCTGCCTGCCCAGGCTGCCTTGGCGCTGTGACTACGCGGTCGTCGAATGGGCGGCTACGATAGTGGATCACAGCTGCTGCAGTGCTCTTCGCCTCCTTTCCCGACACGTGGGGCTAGCTGTTGACCGGACATTCCAAAATGGGCAAGCCTGACACGTGGCAAACCAAGCTCCCGTTTGAAGGTAAAAACACCCCGTGTCAGGCGTACCATGAGCGACGTGGAGGCCAGGATTTGGACTCCTCTGCGGGGGAGATCCTGGTGGACATCAAAACCAGCCTCAGACGGGATGGCGCAACGCCTCGGCAAAATTAGTGAGAGGGTCGACAAACACGGAGATCGTTTAGACCAGCTTGAAACTAGGGTCTCCGACATCGAGGACAATCAGACCACGGCTCGCGAGCAACTACTCCGCATGGACAGGGTCCTCGCCGTCAATAAAGCTAAAAATGAGGATTTGGAGGCCCGATCGAGGCGGAATAACTTTTTTTTTTTTTAGTTTTATAAAGCGCCCATTACCCAAGGGTGTCTTAGCGCTATGCAGATCCGGACCGAGAGAAGGTACCAAAGATTTAAAGGTTTAAAGAGAGCTCGAACCTGGGTAATCAAACTGCTTAGGAGGAAACAGCCAAGTCTTAAGCTGCTTTCTGAATAGCTGCAGTGCTGGCTGTGAGCGGAGAGCCAGAGGAAGGGAGTTCCATAGCTTTCCCCCTGATATGCTAGCGATCTGCCTCCCCACTTTACTCTGTTGATTCTTGGAACCTTGACAATGAAGGCAGAACTGGATCTAAGGCTTCTGCTTGGCCGGTACCATGAGCACCGTTCTTGAAAGTAAGTCGGGCCTGTCTTGTGAAGAGCCTTGTGCATAAGGCACAATGCCTTAAAGGAGATCCTCTTCTCTACCGGCAACCAGTGCAATCCATGCAGTAAGTGAGACACCGGTTTAAACTTAGGAATTTTCAAAAGTGTGCGGGCTGCGGCGTTCTGAAGAGACTACAATTTTTTTACCATGTATTTGGAGGTGCCGAGATAAAGCGCGTTACAATAATCCATTTTGGAAATGATGAGGGCCATCAGCACAATCTTCTGTAAGTCAAATGGAATATACGGGAGAACTTTTTGGAGAACTCGTAGCATAAAGAACCCCCCAGAAGTAACTGCATTGATTTGAGCGGAGAAGCACAATTTAGTGTCGAAAACGACTCCTAAGTTTCTTGCCTTCTCCACGGGCTTCGGAAGGTTGCCCAGTTCTGCCGGCCACCAGGACGCATTACAGAAGGAGGTCTATTTCCCAAAAAGTAATACCTCCGTTTTATCTGAGTTTAACTTAAGGCAGTTATTCTGCATCCTACCTGCCACTGCCGTCATACATCTACAAAAGTTATCTGCATCTTTTTCAACTTGAGATGAGATGGATACCACAATCTGTGTATCGTCCGCATAGGACAATACAGTCGGACCAAAGCTGTGGATGAGCTGCACCAGGGGGGTAACATACACATTAAAAAGAGTGGGACTTAGTGCCGAGCCCTGCGGCACCCCACAGGGGAGCGAGAAATGATGAGACTTCGTGTCTCCCAACTCCACCCACTGTGTCCTGTTGTCCAGAAAGGACCTCAGCAATGTTAGTGCAGTACCCCTGAAGCCTAAGGCACACAGACACTTAATAAGTAGCGCATGGTGGACCGTATCAAAGGCGGCGGAGAGGTCCAATAGGATTAGTGCTGCTCTGCCGCCTTTGTCCACCCTAATTCTTACTTCCTCCGTTGCTGCTACAAGAGCTGACTCCGTACAATGACCTGCTCTGAAACCATATTGGGCAGAGTCAAGCAGCTGATGTGTTTTAAGAAAAACCAGAATTTCATAATTCATGGCCTTTTCTAGCAGTTTAGCAGGGAAAGGAATTCGGGAGATAGGTCTGTAATTTTCCACAGACATGGGGTCAAGAGAGGGTTTTTTCATCACGGGTAGAATAGAGGCTTTTTTCCAGATATTTGGATAGTGCCCCGAGCTAAGCACCGCATTTAATAGAGCTCTCATTGGTCCTTCGACCAGGCTGGCCACCTGGTTGAAGATCATAGGGGGGCAGGGATCCGATGGGGCACCTGATTTGATGGAGCTCATAAGATTGATTATTTTATCCCGTGAGAGAAAGGAGAACTCCACAAATACCGGGGGCGCTCTGTCCCCTGAGGATGCCGTCTGGGTCACGGCATCCACCAGATGACGAGCGAGCTCGGAGCTACATGCGTTTAAGGAAAAAGCTTGGAAGATGGAGTTAACCTTGAATTGAAAGAAATCAGCCAATTTATTGCAAAAGGATGCATCAGGTACGAAGGTATTACTGTTCTTCCAATTGGACAAGTTTTTTACCGTTTTAAAGAGTTCCCTGGTGGAATTCGCAGCTAGGCTAATTTTTTCTGAAAAATATTTTGTTTTTTCAGCTTTAATTAGTTGTTTATATTCCAGAAGACATTTCTTGTATTGAGTTTTTTCCTCCGACCCGTATTCTTTCCTCCAAATGCGCTCCTGCAACCTACATTCGAGCTGTACTGCTTTTAACGCTGAAGAAAACCAGGGGGCCGAGGGATTTTTCCTGTGGCTCATTAACATTTTTTCAGGTACCACTTTGGTACAAGCCGTATCCAGCGAGCGCGTAAAGCCTATGGCTGCGCAATCTAAATCGCACTCGGGCATTGGAACTGATTGCGAGAGAGCCTCACATAGGGCTGCCACTTTAACGCGCTTCCAAGGCCGGTATTTGATAGTTCTAATTGCACTGGCTCTATCCACTTTGCAGTATGGAGCTGTGACTGAGAAAAGAATGGCCTCGTGATCAGACCACAGAAGTGGCAAAATCTTATCAATAACTATGGCTGTATTGTTGGTAAAGATTCCATCCAGCGTATGACTCTCCGTGTGAGTAGGCTCGTCTATTAGTTGGGGTAGATTAAAACCATTGAGTGTGTCAACCAAATTACCCATATCCATGAAGGAGGACTGTTCTAGATGAAAATTGAAGTCCCCTAACAGTGTAAAGTTGGTGTGTGTCGCGCAGGATTCCATAAAGGACTGGATTTTATCAATAAAACCTTGCACATTATAGGCCTTTCAGAGTCCACGGCTATTGACAATATGGAGGACTACGTCATGACCATGCTCAAGGAACTCTTTGGGACCGCTCTATCCCCGGTGTTCATCGTTGAGTGGGCGCACAGGTCTTTTGGCGCCGCGGCCGCCCCCGGGCACTCCGGCGCGCCCTATAGTTGCGCGCCTCCTCAACTACAAGGATAGAGATGTGGTGTTGCGCCTTTCCAGGGATCGGGGAGAGGTGCAGTTCCGGGGTAATGTAATTTCCTTCTACCCGGACTGCACTGTTGCAGTCCTGGCAGCTCGGAAGAAATTTCTTCCCACCAAGAAAATTCTGCAAAAAGCGGAGATTAAATACGCCCTCCTAAACCCTGCCAAACTGAGAATTGATCACGCAGGCAAGCCACACTTCTTCACCAGCGCAAAAGCGGCCCATAAGTTTGCCAGGAGTCTGGCCCCGGGTGGGGCAAGGGGGTCTCCGCGCCGCGAGGAGGCAGCATCGATGGACGACAATGACTAGTGCCCTTCCTTCTGTAGTCCGAGCTGGGACTCCCCGGAGCTAATACAGGATGCCTCAGTGCTATTGACAGCGGGACACATTTGGTGATTTAGTGTTGCATCTTAAATTTGCTGGGTGTCCTCTTTGATGTACAACACTGTGAGTGACAGTTGTCGGTTCAGCCACCCAGCCTAGTCTTGGCTGGGGTGTTTGCCTGGCTTCCTCTGCCCCCCCTGGGATGAGTCCTACTTATATGGGATTGTATTTGAGTTACTGGCTACTTGTTATGCAAGCCTTATTGTTGTTCTTTGAGTCTGGGGTGGGATCTGGGTGGGTTTGGGTATCTCAACCGAGTTCGGGGGTTGGAGTGGGTGGGTTCTTGGTTTACACTGTGTCACCACTATGTTGGTTAATACACATGTTGAATCTAACACCGGTCATTTCCTGTTCTTTTCTCTCCCTCCCAGCCTCCAAGGATAGAATGAGAGAACTGCTCTTGATTTTGCTTGTATACTTTGTCCGCAGGATCGACGATTTCCGCACCATGAAACTGCCCCATGCATGCACCTACGATACTAGATGCACTCAGGTTAGTCATTTCCCCTACACCACAGCATGACTACAGTCATTAAATGTCTCACTTGGAACGTCTGCGGGCTTAATGATGCCAGAAAAGTTTGCCTCGTACATGCATACCTCACACGTCATCAAGTCGATATCTGCTTCTTGCAGGAGCTTCACCTCACTTCCTCCAATACTGCTTGTCTACGCGCTCGATGGTGCGCAGAGACACACATCTCATGTTACTCTAATTATGCCCGGGGGGTTGCTATATTGATTCGTAAAAATCTACCATGGCAACTCACGCAAGCTAAGTTAGACTCAGAAGGTCGGTTTGTGCTTCTAGCTGGTACCCTACACCAACATCCAATCATACTTGCTTGCGTTTACGGGCCCAACACAGACTGCCCCGAGTTTTTTAGCGAGGTATGGCGCCACTTTGTGAATCTAGGTCCTGGTGCGATAATCTGGGGAGGTGATTTTAATGTTGTTGTTTTTTTTTAACAACAAATTTTATTGATTTTCCAAAGTGCCAAATGGGCGAAGCCCAACAAGCATCAAGCATGTGATAGACATATTGTAAAATTGCAAGGCACCATATAATCCGTCCTAAGAAGGTCTGCAGAACATCAGACCCAGGCCCCCCTCCCCCCTCCCCCTGCCCACGCACCATACACCTTATATACAACATCATACAAACATAATGTGAACCTGCTCTACTACCCTTGCACAATACCATTACCCTAAACCGGTGAGTTGCTCACAACCAGTCTATCTATTGGGTCTCAGGATACCGGAGGCCCCAAGAGAGACAAATCAATGCCTCGGTATGTGGCCCAGATCTTCTTGTGCTTTTGCGGACAGCCGCGTGCCTGAAATACTGCAACTTCGGCCGACAGACACCTATCCATTGCCTTTTTCCAGGTACCTATACTGGGTGGGGATGTTGCCTTCCAGTGCTGCGCAATGTCGCGCTTAGCTAGTGTGAGACCTAGGAACAATAGATGTCTTTTATATCTGTTCCCCCCTATGTCCTCAGTGCTGTGTAAGAGAATCAGCCTAGGGTCTGCAGGAATGTCCCATACCAACACCTGCCCCAAACAGGACCGTATGCCCGACCAGAAGTGCTGTAGTGCCGCGCAACCCCACACAGTATGAAGAAACGACCCTTCCTCCGACTCGCAGCGGAGACACATGGAGGACCGAATAGCTCCCATCTTACAGAGGCGCAGACGTGTAGAATATATCCTGTGGAGATACTTAAACTGAATCAGTCGGTCTCGGGTGGAGACAGCGGAGTAACCGGGGCTAGCCAACGCCTCAGCCCAGTCATCGTCTGTCAGGGTGGGCACATCCGCCTCCCACGACGCCCGAGTCCAGTGTAAAGTGGTGGTGGAATGTGTAGTGATTGTTTGATAAATTTGTCTAATTTTGTGAGCACCTAGATCCCCCATAAGTAGCCGGCCTTCCAGCGGGTGAAACTCCGGAAGGGTCGTGAGGCCCCTTATTAAAGGGGACACGGCGTGGCGGAGCTGCAGATATCTGTGAAACTGTGTTTTATGAAGGTCGAAATCCTCCTGTAGCCTCTGAAAGGACTTGAGAGTGGACCCCTGCATTATGTCACCCAACATGGAAATCCCTATGTCGTCCCACCTACGGAACCCCACCAGTGTCGAGACCGGCCGGAGGTGTGAGCCTTGCCATAGAGGCGTTGCACGGGTCAGCTTGCCCCACCATCCTATTTGCCGAACCACTTGCCTCCAGATCTGAATGACAGTCCTGCATGCCGGGGGAAGCTCCACCAGAGACGAGGAACTATACAAGAAGTGAAGCAGCGGGGTTTCAGCCATGAAAAGTCGTTCCACTGCATAAGCTAGGTCAGCCTGTGAGCCATACCACCATTCGTTTATCACGAGGAGATGCGACGCTCAGTAGTATGCCCGAATGTCGAACCGCACCTCCCCCCCAGAGAAACCTATTTAATAATGCATTGATTTGACGAAACCACGACGGGGGAATTGGAAAGGGGTAATTTTGCAGCCGATAAAGTAGACGAGGCAGAGACACCATTTTGAAAATGGCTGATCTGCCATATAACGAGAGGGGGAGTTGAGACCACACCGTCGTCTCATCCCGGAATTTGGGAATTGGGAAGCAACGGAGCGACATTGCGCATCCAGCCTTCGGTTGGGCACCGCGTAATAAACACCCCGAGGTACCGGAATCCCGTTTCCGCAACGATCAATTGCGAGGCCCAAGTCTGAGACCGCTGATCCCCGCAGATAGGAAACAGAATGGACTTAGACGGGTTAGCGTAGATTCCGGAGGTCTCTCCGAAAATCCGTAGGATCTGTAACACCCAGGGCCCGGAGACCCAGGGATCCGATATAAAAAACAAGGCGTTGTCGGTATAAAGCGCGATCCTGTCAGAGCATTCCGGAGACCAGTCCAAACCCCTTAGGACAGAGTCCAGGTGGACCCATGCGGCCAAAGGCTCAATGGCTAGCGCGAATAAAAGCGGGGAAAGTGGGCATCCCTGCCTAGTGCCCCTGCGGATGGGGAAGGGGGCCGAACAGTGGCCAGCCACTCGGACCGACGCTGTGAGGTCAGTGTACAGTAACTTCACGTATGCCCTGAAGCGGGGACCTAGATTAATTGCTTCCAAGAGCTTAAAGAGGTATGTCCAGCTCAAGGAATCGAATGCCTTGTCTACGTCGGCCAGCAGGACTGCTGCGGGGCGTCCCAAGCGATGGGCCTCCGCCACAGCGTTGTGAACACGCCTGATATTGTGTCTGGTGGACCGCTGTGGCATGAAGCCAGACTGGTCTGGATGCACCAGATCCTGTATCCACGTGCGAAGGCGGTCTGCTAGAACCATCCCCAGCAGTTTGGGTTCGAAATTTAATAATGCGATGGGGCGATATGAGCCTGGATCGTCTGGTGGACGGCCCGGTTTAAGAAATACTACGACCTCTGCGTGTCTCCAGTCCAGAGGGAGAATATGCTGCTCCGAGGCGTCGTGTATCACCTTAAGCAAATGAGGTCCCAGAGTTCCCATATGAGGCCGCAGAAAGTCACACGGGAACCCATTCGGGCCCGGCGCACGTCCGGGGTGAGTGTTAGATAGTGCCGACCGCAGCTCATCTAAAGAAATGGGTTCCTCCAGGGCTGCGCGTTGTTCGTCAGAAAGGCGACGGGGAGGGATATCCACGAAAAAGGCATCGATGAGGGCCTCTGTAATGACCTTGCGCTACTCGTACAGTGCCGCATAGAAATCCGCAAAGGCCTGTACAACCGCCTCAGGGGAGGCGCAGGTAAGTCCCTCAGGGGACTTCAGAAGGGGCACCGGCGTCGGGGCTGCTCGAGCTTGACAGAGCCTATGAAGCATCTGACTAGACTTATCGCCCCATTGGTAAATCCTATGCTGAGTGGCCAGCCAGGCATCTTTGGCGCAGTCAGTATGAGCCTCATGGAGCAGCTGTTGCACATGCAAGAGATTCCGGCGGGCAGCGGGGTCCGAGCCTCCCACCACAAGGGATTGGAGCTCTTCCTGCCTGCTTTCCAGGTATTGCACCTGAGCCAGGCGATGTTGTTTCTCCCCCGTTCGATAACTTATGTCAGCCCCCCGGATCGTGGGCTTAAACGCCTCCCATAGAGTGACTGGGGATTGGCAAGTACCGGCATTGAACCCGAAATAATCAGTGATTGCCCGACTTAGCATCTCCCTGTAATCCTCGTCCCGAAGCAGCCAGGGGGACATACACCACCTGTAGGGGGCCCTGCTAGTCTGCAGGTGCAATTTAAGTTGGATCGGCGAATGATCCGAGAGGCCACGGGGCATGATGGATGTATGTGCCACCCTGTGTATGTAGCAACGTGGAAGGAATAGATAATCTAGGCATGAGAGAGTGGGGTGTACCGATGACGCGTAAGAGAACCCTGCTTCGGACGGGTGTAGGGCACACCACGTGTCTTCCCATCCCAGTGTATGTGCTAGTACATTTAGTTTGGATGTAGTGGGGGATGTGTCAGGTTGTCGGGTTCGCCACCTATCTAATGGACCCATAACGTCATTCCAATCGCCCCCCAATACCATAAGGCCACCCGGGAGATCTCCCCAGAGCTGTGTTATTTTATCTATAAAAGTCTGGCCTAGCGGTGGAGGGGCGTATATACTGCCGATTGTAATTTGTTCGCCGGCCAAAGTACCGGAGATCACTGTGAAACGGCCCCCTGGATCTAGCCAATGTCGTGTAATCTGGAGCGGCACTCTACGGTGAATAAGTATGGCCGTACCCCGTGCCCCGCGTGTAAAGCCGGAGTGATACACCGTAGAGTAGCCATAGCGGGCCAGGCATGGTGCTTTAGTACCCAGAAGATGTGTCTCCTGGAGTAATAGAATATCTGCTGCATAACGCTTAGCCTGAGTGAGTACTGCCCCTCGTTTGACCTTATTAAGTAAGCCACGCACATTCCAGGCGAGAATGTTTAGTCCCCCGGTGGAGAATTACCTGTCGTGTGGGCCACTCCTAGGCATCCATGTAGAAAATGACAACTGGCGTGTGCATGATGGAGCAGTGAGGTGTGTGCATGGTGCGGAAACATAGAACAGATAAAAAACCAACAAAGAAACTTCTCCCAGACCCCCCCTATTCCCCACCCCCATACTTCCAGGAACATGGAGTATCTGTCGTGGTAGAATCCCTCCCCAGGACCACAATAGGATGACCCAAGCGGTTCCTCCAATGGATCCCCCCCACCCAAATTACCCAACATTACCCAAAACGTGGAGGACGTGCCGTGTCCAGTTCCCTCCAGGGCTAATAGTGAAGACCCCCACCATTATAGCCAAGTCAATCCAGCGTGAGTTTACAGTCTGAAATCATGACCCACCTCGAGGAGTGAACAAGAAGAAAATGAGTCAGCATGCTCCAGTTTAGTTCAGTCACCAGTACCCGACGGCTCCTGGGTACGCCAATTGGAGCGGGATCGGTTGCGTCTCGATGTCGCGTCTCTGCCCTGTCGACCACTCCGATGTGAGCCTTGGGAGGAGTTGGAGTCCAACGGGGGCGGTGAATGCGGTTTAAGAGAGCGTCGCTCATCAGTCCAAGCAAAGACTTCCTCTGGGGTATCAAAGAAAAATGTTTTAGCATTGTACATCACCTTCATCCGGGCGGGGAACAATAATGCGTAGGATAAGATCAGTTCGCGTAGCCGTCTCTTGGCCGCCACGAAGGACTGACGTTGTTGCTGCACTAACTTAGTATAGTCGGGGAAACCATGACGGGATGTGAGTCGAAGATCATTTTGTCTTTATGTAGCCGGGGGTATCGAAGAACGGCGTCTCGGTCCGCGTAATTAAGGAGCCGGGCGATCACCGGCCTCGGGCGTTCCCCCGGCGGCGGTTTCTTAGTCAGAGCGCGGTAGGCCCTTTCGATCAAAAAGCAGGAGGATCTGTCTTCTGGGGGCAACAGTGCCTTGAGCCAACCCGAAATGAAGTTGTCCATAGATGCCCCCTCACAGCCGTCCGGGAAGCCCACCAGGCGTAGATTATTGCGGCGGGCCCGTCCCTCCGCATCTTCGACTCGTGCCGCCAACTCCTGCGAGTGCTTGGCCAGTTTGTCCACCTTTTGCTGGAGTGCTGTGATGGAGTCCTCAACAGTGGAAACCCTAGTCTCAGCTTCGGTTATGCGGTCGACCGCCTTCCGCAGATCCTGGCGGAGGTACGACACCTCCGAGCCCACAGCCCCGATCTGAGCCTCAAGGGCGGTCCGCGATTAGTGAATCGCCTCCAGTAGCGTCGCCGTATCAGACAGACCCTCCGCGGTCTCCCCTCCGGGAGGGTTGGTGGTGGTGGTGTAGCAGTCCATTGTATGTTGTTTGGGGGCCGCCGCCCCCTGCTTATCCTTGCCCATGGCGACCGGGGACAGCCAGCCGGAAAATACCACTAGTCCAGCCCCCCGCGGCCGCCACAGGGGGCCACAGTGAAGAACAGTAGTCGCCGACAAGGGGCCGTTCCACCCCGGACTCAATCGCCAGGCACCACCACGGTGTTCGCCGTGGCCCGATATCCGTGTCTCATGCGACCTCGCAGGGATCCCCCCAGCAGCGATGCCACCGGTGTATAGGACTCGTCTCCCGAGCAGCCCCGGCGCCACTAGGCAGTTCCCGGGGAAAGATAGAGGCCAAACTCTGATAATGGAACGTAGCCCCCCGAAGCTCCGAGGAACAGGCGATCACAAGGCCCCGGCCAGTCTTCTGCTTCAACGATAATGTCTCCGGGCACCACACCACCCCAATCTGACGTAGTCCATGCTCCTCACTGGCTCATTGTTGGTGCTTCTGATGGTCCCACAGCGCCACAGCGATGCTCTCTGCCAGGCCGAGAGGCCCACGGTGCGCAGTCCGGTGGGCAGGCCCCTCCGACGGCTCGACCCAGCAGCGCGCTGGTCAGATGTCTCTAGGCCCAGACAGGGCCTCACCAGGCCGCGATGAAGGAGATGGGGGAGGGGCGCTTCTCAATGGCGCCGGGGCGGGAGTTCCGTCTCCCTGTCCTCCAGTCGGATCTCCGCGGGGCCGTGTCGCTGCGGCGATGTCCCTCCACTTGTGGCTCTGGTGATGGTATCGGGAGCGGCCGTCGCTTCGCCACAGCCCCCTCGGCCGAGAGGGCCCGCTGCAGCAGCGGACTCGAGCGCCCCTCCCTCCGTCGCAGGCAGGGCAGCTGCTGATCGGGAAGCCGGCCGCGGCTAATCCGACCCTCTGCCTCCGTCTAACTTCGGCCGCAGGGTCACGGCGGAAACTCCAGCAAGGGACCCCGAGAATATTGCCTGGGGTCTAGGATATTGCAGGATTTTGGCCCATAGAGGGAGCGAACTGCGGAGCTCTAAGGAGACGCGTCCACCATGCTCAGCTCCCAGGCCACGCTCCCTTAATGTTGTTTTGGACCCGGATATAGATAGGTCCGGCACGCCACGCCGCCCGCACCTAAAGGCGGCGATACAACTCCACACCCTAATACAAGACCAACACTTAGTTGATGCTTGGCGATCTTTACATGAGTTTTGCAGAGAGGGTACATGTATTACGTCGGCTACGGGAGCATGGTCACGCATTGACTATTGGCTTGTGACAAGGAAAGTCCGGATGTGGACAACCGACACTTCGATACTCCCTCGTACACTCTCTGACCATTCCCCGGTAATGCTGGAATTGGCGGTACCCCAGGCGGTCCCGAGGGCTTTCTCCTAGCGTTTGCCAGCTGGCGCGCTACGTGGCCAGGTTTTTCGTTCAGAAGTACGGACCGCTAATGCGGACTATTTTGCACTGAACGTTGGTTCGGTCGAATCCCCGTCTGTGCTCTGGTATGGCCTTCAAGGTGGTCATCCAGGGGGGGTATGTATTGCTAAGCAAGCGGTCATATTAAGGGATATCCGTGCATGACTTGCAAGGCTGGAGTCCGTACTAAGAGCGATGGAGATTGAATTGTGTAAAACCGACGACAGGGGCATATTCACGGGAATGCGAGTAATGCTCTTAGAGTACAACAAGGATGCAGACCGCGAGGTTCATTACCTGAGCAAGGAGGCAAAAGCCCGTCGATACGGGGAGGGAGAGCGCCAGAGTAGGTCGTTAGCACAACTTATTAGGCCCCATAAAGCGCATGATTATATAGTGAGTCTCATTGAAGGACAACTCCAACAGCATACGAACCCCACTGAAATATTGAACACGATGGCTAATTTTTACTCGGTACTCTACACTACCAAATCACAGCCACAATCAGATTACACTAAAGAGTACTTGGAAACTATACAGTTAGTATGGTTAGATGATGTACATCGCAATTACCTAAACTCCCCGTTCACAGAGGAGGAGGTCTTACAGGTTATCCGCAGTCTCTCGAATGATAAGGCCCCCGGTCTTGATGGCCTCACGACCTCCTTTTATAAGGAGTTCGCTCCCCTACTTATCCCACATCTACTTGCTATGTATCAAGAATCCGTAGAAACAGGCGAACTTCCCGCGTCACTTCGGGAGGCGGTCATTGTCACGATCCTTAAGCCTGCCACATCATGCGACTCCTACAGACAGCTCTCAATGATAAACGTTAACAACAAGATATTAGCTAAATTAATCGCAAATCGTTTGACCCCATTACTCCCTGTAATGATCCGCCCGGATCAGTCGGGGTTCGTGCCAGACCGCTCTACAGCTCACAATCTTAGAACTCTATTTGCAGTCATGCACGGCGTGGACCCGGACCTTCCGGCAATCGCCGCCCTCCTAGACCCCACTAAGGCATTTGACTCTTTGGAGTGGCCTTTTTTTATTCCAATTGCTGCAACATCTGGGGCTTAGTCGGAAATTTTTAACCCTTATTAAACTTTTATACACTTCCCCCACTGCTAGACTGCAGGTGAATGGGCTGCTATCCGACCCTTTCTCCGTATCTCGCGGCACGAGGCAGGGGTGCCCTCTGTCACCCCTCTTATTTGCACTCGCCATGGAACCGCTAGCAGCGAGACTACGCCAGCATCACACCTGCCGGGGTATACAGTTCCATGAGCGAGGTATTTTGGTCTCCCTGTATGCAGATGACGCACATGAAAATCTAGACCCTGTTATTAGGGAGGTCGTCGCATTTGGGGGGCTGTCGGACATAGCTATGAATTGGGCTAAGTCTGTTATATTTCCTCTAACTCCGGTAACATTCCAATCTGAGTACAATTTACAGTGGCGTCGGAGCCTGTCAGATACTTGGGTGTATGGCTCAGTCGCGATTGGAACTAACTTTGGCAGGCCAATCATGGCAGATCAATGTCCTGGTTGGAGGAGAGAATTCCAGCCTGGACACCTCTCCCACTGTCGCTACGGGCCGCCTGGTCATCGCCAAAATGATTGTTTTACCCAAATTTTTATATCTATTTTTAAACCTCCCCATGCAACTAACACAGAACTTTTTTAAACGCCTAGGCACCAGCTTGATTACCCTGACATGGGCAGGAAAACAACCTAGAATCCCGTGGGAAATTCTCACGCTGCCCTTTAGTCAAGGTGGCCTCAGTACACCTGATATGAAGCTGTATGCCCTCTGCGCTCAGGCCCAGTATTTGCACTTCTGGTTGTATCAGGTTAAATTTCAGCCACATGTCGCGGTGGAGGCGGACCTGGTCACTCCGGTCCCGCTCGCCACAGCACTTTTATCAGCCCTACAGACACACACACACCGCAGCGGATACAGTGGAGTGCGTGAAATGGGCATGGGACGGTCTGCGGCGGCGAGAGGCCTTTGACTGTTTATATGCCCCCTTTATACCCATAGCACATAATCCTACGCTGTCTACAATGATGGATGGCGGAATGTGCAAGTGGGCCAAGAAGAAACTCCTTATTACACTCGCAGACCTGTACCCGAAGGACCAATTTGTAGCAGCACCAACCCCGACTGACAACATTGAACCTAACATGTGGGACACTCTCCTATACACACAACTCAGGGCCACGTGTCGTGCACTTCACTTTACCTTTCCAGCTCCCCCGACATTAAATGCACTTGAACATATACTCTCAAACACTTCGCACCGTCGACTTGTCACCAGGCTATATACGGTGATGCAAGGTAAAGCACCGGTGTGCGTCCAAACTGCTCAGGCTCAATGGAACAAGGACAAAAACCCTCCAATGACCGAAGAACAATGGTCATACTGCTGTGCGCAAACCACCGCCCTTTCGCCCAACTACCGGCTGCGCCTTATACACTTTAAGTTCTTGCATAGGCTGTACCACACTCCTTCATATCTTAAGCACATAGGACTGCGTGAGGAGGCCAGTTGTTTGCCATGTCATGCATCCCAGGCCTCGTTTCTGCACTTGGCTTGGGAGTGCCCCCCAATCGCGAACTATTGGCGAATGGTGCACTGTACCCTCCAGGAAATTATTGGTCACCCTCTTCCCTTTTCGCCACTGTTCTGCCTCCTCGGGTGTGTAAAGGAAGTGTCGCCCACCTCTCCCCGTCTCACTTCAATGCTTTTAATATTAGCTAAGCGGAAACTGGCCAGAAACTGGGGTGGTAGGGCTGTTCCCTCCATGTCGACATGGCTGAGAGACGCTGCTTACTGTCAGGACCAGCTGGCCCACTTCTGGGAGATGATGGCTCTTCAGTCCCGGCCGAAAGACATCTGGGACCCATTCCTATCATTTATGCGCACACGAGTCTCCACCCCACCTGTAGTGCCAGTGGAGTAATTTCAGCAACCCTATTTTAGTAAATGATAATATGTTGTAAGAAAGTTGACGCCACTCCAGGGCACGGGCCCCACGCATTAAAGTAATTGCGGAAAGTGCGAACGCTGTCGGAAATGATACTATGTAACATGTCACATTGCTGTTTCTCTCTTCATCTTAATGTATGCAAATGTATTCTCCCCCCTTCTATTCCCTTTCTCTTTTCGCTCTTCCTGTGCCGGATGCTGTCGTTCTCACAGTGCAATGTTTATGTTGAAATGCCAATAAAGAAATAAAAAAATTAAAAAATGAATAGCAACTCAACAGGCAGCATGAGAACATTAAGTACAAGAGGGAGATCAAGACTAAATACAAATAAATTGAAAAAACAGAAGCATGTCACCATCTTGGAACCAAATACAGCAGGAGGAGATCCTTACCAAGTGGGGACTGTAGTGGCAGTAGAACACAAAATGAAAGAAAACGGAGGTGATCTAGGTAACTCTGACTCTGCCAGAGAAAACAATGATGGCGAATTTGTGAATCAGAACCCAGGACTGTTGTGCGGAAAAGACTGTACACTCCACTCTCATATAAAACGTATACCAACAGGACCTAGGCTAACTTTTCCTATGGAAAACCAAGAACTTGGAAATGAGGAGCAGTTAATCGAATCTGGTATTAATCGAGAGTTGACTAATCCGCAAGGGGAATCATTGGCTCTAATTTCACCACAGTGTTCATACCAAAATACATCAAACCAAAGTCATTATACTAACTCTCTACCGCAACTTGAGCACTTACGCATCAATTCTGGCATAACAGGAGGTAAAACCAGGAACCAAACCGAACAAACCTGTAGCTTCAAACCACCTGGACAGATAAGCACTGCAGTATGTTCAAGTTCAAGTGTGCGAAATATTCCAACGCTGGAGCAAACTGAATTTAATTTTAGAAAGGCCATTCATGGTACTTCGGATCAGCGGTCCTCATTAAATCTAATCCCCCAACACGAGCAACCAGGTTTAGATGCCCTGCAAAGCAGGGAAATTTACACAAACTACACAAACAATATAAATAATATAAATCAAATCGATTCTTCAACTAGTAGACTAAATCTGCCTACACATTAACATAGCAATCAATTGAATACAGATGCAGAGCTTTGGACTAGAACCCCAAAAGAGGAGAATGAGTACTATACACAAAATGCGTTAAATACTGTCCACCGCTCCAGTGAAAAAAAGTACAACGCTGACACTCCAATCAGTCTCAAAGATCAGACAACAATCATATTTACGCCAGAATATATCTCAAGAGGGAGCCAAGACTTCCTTAATAGAAGAAATATCCTGTGTCTACTAAACTCATTGCCAGAAATACAGCACGTAAGATCAAATGATTTATTGACGGTCAGTTTTGTTCAAATAAACAGTCTTAGCCCTAGAGAATCAACCCTACAGCCTGGTCAAATCCAATGATAACAAAGGATATCCTTAGTCATAAAATGCTAATGTAGACCTGGGCTATAAGCATAACACCTTTGGAATTTGATCTTTATCCGTCCAAATTCATGGAAAAACTAACCCCACAAAGGCCTGGGAGAATAACTAAACATATAAAAAATACTACCTCGGTGTTGCATAATGCCTTAAGTTCCGTTACTTCTTTTTCTCAACATCAAGGTCGATCGGACCTAACGTACTGCATAGTAAATAACTTGGCTCAGAACTTGCATCACCAAGTCATTTATCCATCTTCAAGACTGTTATTGACATCCGCCTCTACAAATCAAGGAAATGGACATCTGTAGGATAAACTCTGAAACTCTTTTCCAGAAATTGACCAAAAAAGAGTGTCTACAAATGTTGAGTTGGAATATAGCAGGTCTAAAATCTAAGGTAGAGGACAAGGAATGGCTGTCATTTAATAGAAAGCAGGACATCTGCTGCTTTCAAGAAACGTGGTCTGTAGACATGATTGACCTAGATGGTTAATCAACATATCATCTGCCGGCAACAAAACAAATAAAAGGAAGACCAGTGGGACGCCTCATTACATGGATAAGAACTTCTGTATTAAAAAAATGTGAAATAAATCACATTGTATTGCATAAAAATATTCAAATTATACATCTAGAAAGCAAAAAATGGGCAATTGAAATTATAAACATATATTTTCCGCCAGGGGATGAAGCCAAAATTAAGTCGGATCTCGCGGCCCTCAAGGAACATCTTTTAAAAAAACATTTTTAAATTTGTTTATTGATTTTATTTAACAGTTCACAGCAGTGCACGTAATATTGTATTATTTAAAATTACAGCAGTGAGAATGTATAAATGATCGGCAAAATAAAAACATCACATCATTATCTGCAATTTGGATGAAGAACAGAAACGATTGCCACATGCCAGACAGTACAACCTAACAATTAGGACTTCATCACAAGTATAACATCGACTGAATTAGCATTGTACACCAGAACAGCCCGCATCATCTCACCCTTACATGAGTGACATAATTCGGCACAATAACTCTAAACATCATTCGTCTCGCCCACATCTCTTGCCATAAGATATTGTTTATACAAACCCCAGAAACTTTTTTGGCGGCTCTGTGGGGGCATTAGCTCACTGTATATTTCAGACTGTGTATTACAAAATATCATGTCTTTTTCCCATTCAGAATTTGAGGGAGGAGGGCCGCGTGCCCAGCGCACCGCTATCCGCCGCTTTGCTAAAAGCAAACCCAAACCGATGAGTTTCCTAACATCTTTGTTCAGGGGCTTTGTATATCCCAATCGGGCCAACAGGGGGTAGTGGGCGAGTGGAGATCCTACCACCTCCCCCATCTTGAAATATTTGATTCCAGAAGGCAGCAATCTGGGGACAAGACCATACCATATGAAAAAAATCTGCGCCACTTATGCCACAGCGCTCACAGCAGTCCGTGTCTCTCAACCAATACCTGTGGAGTCGTGCCGGCGTGTAATATACCCTGTTAAGAAACTTGAAGTGAATCAATCTATGTCTGCCGTTTAATGACACTGTTTGGGTGACCTCGCAACAGTACCTCCATTTACTATCATCAATAGGAGCACCCAAGTCAAGCTGCCACTGTGCTCTAGGCGGAGAGTAATTTGTACGGCTGTATTCCTGCGACATAGTGTATATATTGGAGACCAGCTTATACAGAGATTTGGCGCGAAGGAGGTAGGTGAAAGAAGGGAGAGCGGGAGGCTCCAGATATTCGTCCCCCAGCAACGCCTTCATGGTGTGTCAAGCCCTGAAATAATGAAATTGTGTGAGAGTTTTGGCACATTGCCCCCCGGCGGCAACCTCGCCCCAAGTACGGACTCTGCCCTCAGAGAAGAAATCTCCCATATTGTGGATCTGAACGCCCCTAAGCGATTGAGTCACCACGACCTCAGCACTCAACGAGAACCATGGACACCAGCCCAGTGGGAGAAGAGGGGAGTATAGCAGAGTACCCGCTTGTCTTTTTAATAACTCGTGCTACGCGTGAACAGTCGAGTTGATAGAGTCAAGGACTCCATAATGTCTATTGGGAGGCTGGGTGAGTTGCCTAGGGAGCGGGGATGGATCGATCGCAATCCTCTCTTTAAGGAGGTGCGGGAGAGTGTGTGGACCATGGCACCAGGAGTAGGCATGTGAGCTCTGAGCTGCTCTATAGCATAGTTCGAGATCCGGGGCACCCAGTCCACCCATAGAATATGGGAGCGTAAGCGTGTCCATCTTAACCCTAGGGGATTTCCCCGCCCATGCTAGTCTGACCATCAAGGCCTTCAACCTGTTAAATATATATTTCGGGATTACCATAGGGATGTTGTTAAAGAGAAATATTAATCTAGGCATCAGCGAAATGCGACCCACGAGGGAGAGTGGCAGCTTTATCCATTTCTCAATATCTTCCTGCAGCTTGGTTATCGCTTTTACGTAATTATCACGCAGTACTAACTCTGAGTCGGCGTGCACCTGTATACCCAAGTATCTCACAGAGTTGTGGTCCACTGCAGTGGGAATTCTAAATCAAAAGGAACCTTAGTGGGTGTCAGTGGGAAAATGATAGATTTGCTCCAATTTATTTTTAACCCCGAGACGCCGCCGAATCTTATCACTTCCTGAAACAGAGGGGGAAGGTTGATAGCAGGGTCCCGTGTGTATAGTAACATACCATCAGCATAGGCTAACATAATCAGGTTGTAATTTGGAAAGTGAATTCCCCGGTGCCCATGATACTCCCTGAGAGAACGCGCCAAGGGCTCTGCCACAATGGCGTACAGTAACGGGGATAGGGGGCAGCCCTGTCTAGTGCTCCGAGATATTGGAAACGGAGGTGTAACATGATTCCCTATTCTAACCATGGCTATCGTCTGGTTGTATAGTACGGAGACCAATCTAAAGAAAATCTCACCCAAACCCATCTTGCATAGCACTGCCATCATGAAAGCCCACTCAACTGAGTCAAACGCCTTTTCAGCATCTAAAAAGACGGCAGCGGCCTTGACTTCGGGTCTGACATGTTGTATAACACCAAACACTGTCCTTAGGTTTTGAGTTAGTGTGCGACCAGGCACGAAACCAGCTTGTTCTGGACCTACAAGGGTAGGGAGGAGGGGAGCGAGTCTGTTGGCTAAAATTTTGGCGAAGATTTTCGTGTCCACGTTGAGGAGTGAAAGTGATCTATAGAACGAGTAAACATGGGGGGATTTGCCTGGTTTTAGCAATGTAACTATGAGCGCTTCCCTCATTGTTTGTTTCAACAAACAGAGTCCCTCTGAAACCATTGATCACAATATTTCTTATACCACACTAGTCCTTTTTATTGACTATGGGCTTCAATTATTAATCTTTTTTTCTTCTTTTATTATTATTTACATTTAGGAATCCCTTCACCAACTAAATTTCAACATCCCCTCAGTATTTTCAAAAGACAGATAAATATATACAACACATATACACACTATATGACTAACTACACAAACTTAGACTTATTGTACATAGATGAACTCATGTATTAACAACTGCTGTAATTATAATATTTCATTTGATTCACACACAAATGTACATATTATCTACACCTTTTTTGCACTTTTTTTCTCGTCCTACTGTTTTATATACAAGTTATACTGGGACCTTATTCTTCTTTGTCCTCAGAACTAACGATTTAGCATGGCCCTACAGGGGTCAGAGACTATTTACAAATTATATGCAAATGCAATGAACATTTCAGGTCGGGTGGCCAAAAAGTCAGCGTCTTTTTGTCCGTGTTTGCTCTGAGCCTCTGTGTAATACAAGCCAACGCGTTTCGACCTTAGATGGGTGGAACCAAAACACTGTGTTTATGTAAAGGTCTTCATCAGGGCTGGACTTAATTCGGGTAGGACATCTGTTACCTGTGTGAGTAACAATATTACTAGTTTTAGTATATGCTAAAGCTCATCATGAGTTTACAAATACTTGTATTTTGGCGCCTTATGTACCATCTTCTGTTGATGCGTGGTGGTGAAATGGCTTGCTGCCTATTTAAAAAAAGATGACATCTTAATTAAACGATGCCTTCTATTATGTTCCTTGTAGTCCGAAATCAAATAGTTACAGACTGTCAACATACCAGAACGGTTGTTGTTGGATGGGAGTAGTTTCAGGACGTACAGCTGTGTTGCTCAGGTACTGCTGTGGACAAAGGGAAACAACTTTTGACGCTAGTGTTCCCTAAAGTACTGTAACGCTTGCAAACACGGTGAATTTACTAACTGCAATACGCATAATGTCATTTATTTCTTTATGTGCCCATGCTCTAAAGCGTACATTGGGAAGACAAGCCAGCTCATAAAAAAACGGATAACACAACATCGGTCACGCATTTGATGCAAGACTCCAAATGCGCCAATGGTCTCCCATTGCATAGAGAAGGGACATGGCCCGAATGAAATAAAATGAACAGTACTGAGGCACGTGACTGGAAATAATATAGAGAACCTTCTAGCTAAAATTGAAGCAAAAACTATTATGTTTCTAGGCACCACTGAAAACGGCCTAAATGAAATGTTTGAGCTAACACACTGCGGATAAGAAAGATGGGTGTCTACAACTTTTTAAACCACAACAGGTTCAAAACTAATTCTCCTTAGGACTTGCGCCATTCTTATCTACTTTAAGCTTGGAAGTCATTGCACGTGGAAATGTGCGTTATTAAATTCGACTAAATAGTTCCTCAGCTCCCCTGATCTCCATGACAACGATCAACTTGGAAGTAACGCCCATGGTATGCACGTAATTACGTCACACGCAAGGAAAGCGTGATCAGGAAGGAACGGTCTCTCCACACGCCAGATTTAGAAGGAAATCGAGAAGTCGGTGATCCACAGACAGACGCCGGGAGAGGAAAGAAAGAACCGAACCCTTGAACAACCAACGGTCGAGACATTGACTCGCCGTAAATAGGTACGGAGATTTGGAATGAATATGAGAACGATCATGTACCCCCCGTACATAGAACATTTTTAAATACACACCACCTTTCCCATGCGAGCATGGGTGCATGTACGACACATTAACTTTTCTGGCGCGAAGCATGCACACGTATTGATAGTGTGGGCACTAGAATACTTCACTTTCCCCTGCACATGAAATATGGTAGGAACGTAAAAAATTAACTAGGATACGCTGCCAGTTAAACTAAGCATGCAAGCGTTACAGTACTTTAGGGAACACTAGCGTCAAAAGTTGTTTCCCTTTGTCCACAGCAGTACCTGAGCAACACAGCTGTACGTCCTGAAACTACTCCCATCCAACAACAACCGTTCTGGTATGTTGACAGTCTGTAACTATTTGATTTCGGACTACAAGGAACATAATAGAAGGCATCGTTTAATTAAGATGTCATCTTTTTTTAAATAGGCAGCAAGCCATTTCACCACCACGCATCAACAGAAGATGGTACGTAAGGCGCCAAAATACAAGTATTTGTAAACTCATGATGAGCTTTAGCATATACTAAAACTAGTAATATTGTTACTCACACAGGTAACAGATGTCCTACCCGAATTAAATCCAGCCCTGATGAAGACCTTTACATAAACACAGTGTTTTGGTTCCACCCATCTAAGGTCGAAACGCGTTGGCTTGTATTACACAGAGGCTCAGAGCAAACACGGACAAAAAGACGCTGACTTTTTGGCCACCCGACCTGAAATGTTCATTGCATTTGCATATAATTTGTAAATAGTCTCTGACCCCTGTAGGACCATGCTAAATCGTTAGTTCTGAGGACAAAGAAGAATAAGGTCCTAGTATAACTTGTATATAAAACAGTAAAACCAGATGTTTTTCTGGTTACGGAGACCTGGCTTAACCTCGATTCCACCCCAGATATATTAGCTGCACTTCCTCAGGACTACTATATAATTCAGGCAAATCGGCTCCCAGGCAAAACAGGCGGCGGAGTAGCCGCCATTATCCACAAGGATCATAAATTTACCACCATTACCCCTCTTAGCCTCCCGCTGACAGAGAATTTGGTCATCAAACTGGACTCTTATGCTGGCCCCCTTATCTGTGTCATTGTCTATAGGCCCCCACAGCACATGCCTTCATTCCCTTTCTCTTTGAGTGAACAAATGGCTAATCTGGCCACGAATTACTCTAACATCTTACTCATAGGTGATATGAACTACTGGTTCAACGACACTCTTGGAGGGCCGCTCGCCACTGAATTATCTGATTTACTCTCCAATCTTAATCTTACACAGCATATATTCTCGCCCACTCATATCAAAGGGCACACATTGGACCAGCTCTGGTCAACCAATTTGACCTTGTCGGTACCTACCATTTCACCTTGCATATGGTCTGACCACCACTTGATAACATTTACGGCAACGATCCCCCTTAATATCAAGACCTCTAAGGCTGAGGGTGGCATGATTAGGAAGCGGAGGTCCTTGATTAAACAAGATTTTATTGACACCTTGGCTAGCTCTCCACCTGCCCTTGACCCTGATATTAACTCCATGGAAAAGAATATCTCTTCCTGGTTACTCGTTGCTAGTAACACACATGCCCCGCTCACTAAACTCAATCGTGCACGCCCAGCTGACGCTCAGAAATGGTTTTCACCGGAGTTAAAAAAGAAAAAACTAGATCTCCGCCAAAAAGAAAGGAGATGGAGAGCTAGCTATTCTTTAGAAGGAAAAACTCAGTACGTTAAGGCTCGAAAAGAGTATAAAAACGCAATCACTGCAGCCAAGGCCGCCCATTTTTCGGCCAGAATTTTAAGCTCCCAAAACAGGTCGAAGGAAATCTTTATGATAGTCAACGATCTCTGCAATGCTGAGCGAATCATCCCCAAACAGACCCCCACTCAAGATCTATGTAATTCCCTGAATGACTATTTTGTGGACAAAATCGCCAGCATTAAAGCCAGCATTTTCCCTTCCGGACATGTGGAGCACCCCGATAGTATGATAATTAATACAGCTACCATGGAACATTTTCCCGCTATCAGCCTAGAGATTTTCTCTGATTTATTGGTCCGAGTTAAATCAGGCTCTCCTAGAGATTGCTGCCCCCCTTATATTCTAAAGGATATTTTCTCTGCCTTACCACATACCGTACTTCCTTTCTTAAATGAGTCTCTTGGGCAGGGCAGGGTCCCGAATGCATTCAAGAATGCTGTCGTGGTCCCTCTTCTAAAGAAACCGGGTGCCGACCCCCTTAATCCATCAAACTACCGTCCCATCTCTCTGCTCCCCTTCTTAGCTAAGATATTGGAGGCCCATGTTGCCAGGTGTCTATCCAATTTTATCGAACATTCCGAACATCTGGACTTTCACCAAGCAGGCTTCCGGCCTGCCCACTCTACTGAGACTGTTATTCTCGCGGTTCTAGACACCTTGCGAGCTAACGCAGACAAGGGTAACCCTCAGGCCTTGGTGCTCCTGGATCTGTCGGCCGCATTTGACACGGTCGACCACCAAATTTTGCTGGACCGTGTCAGACAGGCTGGCATTCAAGGTGCAGCTCTCAATTGGATCAAGTCATTTCTCGAGGGCCGCACCCAAGCAGTACGCCTTGCTCCTTTTACTGCCCCCAAGACCGCTATCACGTGCGGGGTCCCACAAGGATCATCATTGTCCCCCCAGCTGTTTAATCTTTACCTCCTGCCCTTGATTCATTCTCTAAGGAACAGGAAGTTAACTACTTTTAACTATGCTGATGATCTTCAGCTTGTCTTTACCATCGACAACTCCCCTGACTCAATTCAGGAATTTCAAGATACCATGCTCTATATCCAGTGGATGGATCATAACCATCTTAAACTTAATCCGGGCAAGACCGAACTAGTCCTGCCCGGAAAAGGCCAGATCTATTGGGGCCCACACTATTGGCCAACTGAATTGGGACCCCCCCCCATCCCGTCCTCTTCTGTAAAAAGCCTAGGAGTCACCATAAATGCTGATCTCTCATTTAGAGGTCAAGTAGGGGCAGTTGTCTCCTCATGCTTCTTCCAACTTCGCAAAATCAGGAAGATTGCCCATTTGCTCACTCATACCGCTCTCATACAGGTTGTCACGGCCTTGGTTCTCTCTCGTCTTGATTTTTCCAACTCTATTTACCTCGGCCTTCCATTGTTCTTACTTAAACGTCTCCAGCTGGTACAAAACCAAGCTGCGAGACTCATCCACAAACAGCCAAAATGGCAATCTGCCAGCCCCTTACTTGCAAAACTTCATTGGCTCCCTATCATCCAGCGGGCAGCCTTTAAGACAGGGTGCTTAATTTTCAAGGCCCTTCACTGTAGGAGCCCTAAATTCATCAGTTGCATGATATCAAGACATGTTCCCACCCGTAACCTGCGATCTGCACATCTCCAGCTGCTAACTATCCCTACCTATAAGCTCAAACGCCAGGGAGGGTGCAGGTTCTCCTATCTGGCCCCCAAGTTCTGGAACTCTCTCCCACTAGTGATCAGATCTTGCAATAATTTATTGGGTTTCAGAAAAATGCTCAAGACATGGCTGTTTGAGCAGGCTTATGCATAATCCGCCTCTGCCGTGACACTGATCAAGTTAAGCGCCATGAAACCTCTGGGTGTACGTGCGCTATAGAAATTTTTATTAACATAGGACAAGAAAAAAAGTGCAAAAAGGTGTAGATAATATGTACATTTGTGTGTGAATCAAATGAAATATTATAATTACAGCAGTTGTTAATACATGAGTTCATCTATGTACAATAAGTCTAAGTTTGTGTAGTTAGTCATATAGTGTGTATATGTGTTGTATATATTTGTCTAATGTCTTTTGAAAATACTGAGGGGATGTTGAAATTTAGTTGGTGAAGGGATTCCTAAATGTAAATAATAATAAAAAGAAGAAAAAAAGATTAATAATTGAAGCCCATAGTCAATAAAAAGGACTAGTGTGGTATAAGAAATATTGTGATCAATGGTTTCAGAGTGACTCTGTTTGTTGAAACGTTAATATAATGATTCTCCACTCTGGATTCCTCAATTGAATAATTCCCCTGTTTTATATCCCTCATTGTTTGTGGCATTATACCCGTGTCACCTATTTCCTCAAACAACCTACTGCGGTGGGGCCCCAACAGATCAATGTAGGCTTTGTAGAAGGGGACAGTGAGTCCATCTATGCCCGGAGCACTGCCATCTCGCATTGAATTCAGGGCAGTGCGGATCTCTGTGGAGTCCAGCGGCCTCATCAGGTATTCCCTTTGGGAATTAGATAGCCATGGCAGCTGCACATGTTCCAGGTAATCCAGCACATTCGACATATTAACTTTGATGTGTGAGCTATACAGATCTTTGAAATACTGACTGAATTTATGTGCAATGTCAGAAGGGTCATTGAGTATAGTACCATCATCTTTTATCAGCTCTGAAACCCCCTTTGTCTCCACCTGGCATCGAGCCAGTGCCCCCAACACCGCTCCTGGTCTGTCACCCTCGCCATACTTGGCAACTGCATACTTCCCCATATGCTTAACTTCATTGTCAGCCTCCTCGCTATACTCTTCCAATGTTTTTTTAATAGCGTCCGCTACCTGAGGATCACCACACCCAAGGGGGTCCGACTCCAGTTCACCCAGTTTTTTTTCTAAGGTTGAAAGTCTACCCCTGATAGAACGGAGAACACCCTCGTGCTTACTGATAGCAACACCCCAAATGTACACCTTGAATGCCTCCCAGACTGTGGCAAAGTGCTCAACCGAGCCTATATTAATGTCGAAATAATCCGTGATAGCCATGGCTAGCTCAGCCTTTAATACCGAGTCAAGCAATGAATACGGGGGAAACCTCCATGTGAACGGGGCAACAATGCGCGGAGGGATTTCAACCTCCAGAATGATTGGGGAGTGATCTGAGAAAGTGCGAGGTAGCACTGTGCACTCATGAACACGGGGGAGAAGCGATCCAGCCAGCAGCAGGTAGTCTATTCTAGTGTGTATATAGTGAGGGGCAGAGTAATGAGTGAACCCGCCCGCCTCTGGATGCCTAGCCCTCCATACATCTACCAGGCCCAGCTGCATTGCGATGTCAGAAATAGCTTTGGCAGCCGTTGAGCGGTGTCGCGCCAGGCCACCAGATCTATCTAGTAGGGGGTTCAGAACACAGTTCAGGTCACCGCCCCATAATTGAGGTAACGTGGGATAGTGTGAAATCTGAGCCAGTAGAGACTTATAGAATAGAGGATCGTCATAGTACGGCCCGCACTGATTTACAACCTGGATGTCCAAACCCCTCCCATGGCACCTGGAGACAGCGTATCTGCCATTGGGATCAGTCTTCAACTCGACTAGGAGATCCCCGATCTGGTGTTAATCCAAGTCAGAACCCCCCTGGCATGGGATGTGTACCCCGCTGCATGGAATGTGCCCTGAAGCCTCCTGTTATTAAGCATGCAATTGTTGGGGGCTAAGTGCGTTTCTTGCAGTAAGGCAACGTCAACCTCATGACGCTTGATATAGGCCAGCATTTTGCGTAACTTTCCAAAATCGTTGAATCCCCTGACATTCCAAGTGATGAACCGGACTTTACTTGGTTGGCTATGGGGTGTATCTCCTAGCATCTGTTTCTGCCTACCAATTCTGTCCCTTGCAAACCGTTATATGTGACGTTTTCTGCTGATCCTACCACATCATTAGTGTGTACACTGGCTGTGAATACAAAACAAAAACACAACCCCCCCACCCGCGCAATGCATTTCCCAACTGAGCATATGCGACCTGTATCCCACCCTCCCATAACAATCCTGATCATTCACTGTAATATAAGAGGATAAACACAAAAGAAAGAGGTCAATAGACCATCCAGGGGGTAACCCGCGGAGGCGGATGTAGCCAGACATGACATCTAACAACAAACATGACCTCGCCGTCTAATAAGGAGTGATATAACACCCCATGGGGACCGCCATTCAAGACAATGATAAAATAGACCAAATGAAGCGGGAGCATAAATGACCCCCCATCTGTGCGAATCACTGATTAGGCCCAACTGCTTGGTCTAGAGGGGACAAAGTGGACTTAAACTGTAGACCAAATATTGAGTGTAACAGACTAAACATCCATGTTATGTGGAAATCTGAAAGAAGAAAAGGTGGGGTTAGAGAGACAAATCCAAATACAGTAAGGCCTTGACAAAGCTAGTCATTATCATCTAAATTTCCAATCAGGCCCTGCATCCCCCTCTCCAGAGCATGAGGCCTTCTTATTCGGCTCCCCCACCCTCCATTCTTTAAGGGCCTTTTGAAGAGACTTAGGGTCTGAAAAAATCTTCGCCAAACCGTTAACTACAACTCTTAGTCTCGCTGGGTACAGCATCGCGTATTCAATGTGCTGTTCTCTCAGTCTGCGTTTCATTGGGACAAATTGCCTTCTGGCTTCTTGGACCTTAAGAGTGAAGTCTGGAAATAGTGAGAGTGAGGAACCTTCATATCTTAATTCTCCCAGTTCTCTGGCCTTTTTAAGAGCAGCGTCTCTGTCCCTGTAATTGAGTAGCTTTGCGATGATGGGGTGTGGAGGCGCACCTTGGGAAGGCCTGGGACCCAAGGACCGGTGCGCACGATCCACTACAAACATAGATGAAAAAGTCTCAGCACCCAGCAAAGTAGTAAACAGTCTCTCAACAAAAACTTCCATGACCCCCGTAGCAGTGAATTCCGGAAGGCCAGTAACGCGTAAGTTACTACGCCGGGATCTGGCTTCCAAGTCCTCGGCTTTATCCTGTAGTACCGTCAAGACCTTTTCCATCTGCCTCTGGGTATTGTACGCTTCAGTTTGCGCCTCTTCAACCTCCGAGATGCGTCGTTCTGACATATCCAGGCGTTCCGCCTGCTTGTCCAGTCTTTCGGACATACGGTCCATTCTATATGATAGGGAGTCGATTTTACCGTCAATAGTGGATAGAATTTTTTGCATAGTGGGCAAGATCTGCTTAATGTCTCCACTCGTGGCCTCAGATTCCTCCCCAGATCCAGTCGCCGACGTCTCAGAAGCCTCCTCCCTGTGCCTGGATTTACGTTGGTCGAAGTTCAACTTCGGTTGGGATTGCGCGCGCCGCATCGCCATTTGGCGTTGCAGCGCGCGCAATGTAATTCGTTTTATTTATTTATTTATATACTTACCTCCGTTTGGCCGTATGCCGGAGTTTACTACCCCCCACCCTGCCCCTCCCCCGCCCCGCCCCGCCCCACCGCCCCGCAGCACTCCCTCCAGGAGCCGCGACTGCCTAAGTTACAAAAAGAAATACTACTCGCATAAGCTATGGCAAGAGATGCTGGACGCAATATCTTCACGGAATGCAAACAAATTCTGGGTAATTATCAGAAGTGCTTGTGAAGGTCCTCTGAAGAATCTGAAGTTGAACGTTTGTCCTCAAAGTTGGGTAGAGCATTACAGCACGCTATACAACAAAGACGATGAATCCTTGCATAATGAGCCTGATACTCCAGTACTGCACTGTCAACAACCAACAGCCGATAACTATAGTGCCAGTGGGAATGAGGAAGGTGGAGATCAGAAATGGAACTTAGAAAGCGGACAAACATCGACAACATTTTTTACACCTGCAGCAAATTCTATGACGCGAGGGCAAAAGCAACGACGAGAGGTGTGGCGCCGCGGCCAGGGCGACTGACGCTGGACGCTGGGGATCACGGTTCGATCCCTGGCTCCGGCGGCAGGGGTCTGCCCAGCACCATGCGACTCTGGGCAATAGCTCGCTTAATCTTCCCAACGGCCCCCAGCGCCGAGATACCCCTTCGGGGGTGATTCGTGCGCTATACAAGTACTGGATTTACATTTTACATTTTACAGGAAGTTGAGCAAGCAATTAAGGCGCAAAAGCCTCATAAAGCAGCTGGCCCGAACAAAATTCCATCTGATGTCTTTCGCAACCAGTTGACTCCTTGGTCTCCAGTTCTAACCCAAACTTTTAATACCATCTGGATCCTAAGAGAAATTCCACATTCATGGCGGAAATCAATATTCGTGCCTATCCACAAAAAGGGTCTGAGAGATCTTGTCACTAATTATCGGCCGATTTCTTTACTTGATGGTGTGGGTAAAATATTTGTAAAATTACTTTTATCTCGCTTACACCAATGGTTGGAAGACTCAGATTTGATAAAAACCATACCAAGCTGGGTTCAGGAAGGGCCAGAGTATGATAGATCAGGTCTTCAGACTGAATGAAATTTGTTCTAAATATATACGTCTTAAAAACTCTCCACTCTACCTGGTTTTTGTGGACCTTCAAACAGCCTTTGATAGCGTTGATCGCCCGACGTTGTGGCAAATCCTAAATAGAATGAGCATCCCTGATGACATCTTGAAGCCCTTAATCGCTCTGCATTCTGGTAATATCACAAGAATCAGATACAGCTCAAGAGGGGAATATACAACCGAAATACCAATCAAGCGAGGAGTCAAACAGGACTGTGTTTCAGCCCCGACACTTTTTAACTGCTACATAAATGACATTGTTGCAGCTCTGAAAAATCTTAATTTGGATGTACCAAAAGCAAGCAACGATCACATTCCAATTTAGCTTTTTGCGGACAATGCGGCACTATTCGCAAGAACGGAGATAGCAATGCATCGATTATTAGAAGGCTTGGAGTCCTTCTGTACAGCAATGAAATTGTCCATTAACGTCGACAAAACGAAATATATGATTTTTAAATCAAAAACAAAAATTGTGAGCTACTTTTAAGGTTTATAAAACATCATTGAAACAAGTATCCACTTATGATTATCTTGGCATACGATTGGATGATAAACTTAAGTGGTCCCAACAGCAATCAAAAAGTACAATCATACTGGCACAGCAAGCTGGAGGGATATTGAGGTTCACAAATTAATTGGGCAAGCATTCAGTGAAATCAGCAATCTTAGCCTACAAAATGAAAGCAAGTGCTGCTTGTACATATGGCACTGAGGTGTGGGGCTACAAGAAAAGCACCGAAATTCAAATCACTGAAAATCATTTTATACTATGTTTGCTACAACAGGGGCCTGGTACGCCAATGCTGCCTCTGAGGACGGATTTAGGCATAGCCAAAATTGAGGACTATATTGCACTCGCTCCCCTAAGATATTGGGTTAGCATATGGTCTAAGCCTGAATTGGTATCATATAGACTTACATTGCAAGATATTATGAAGCAGCAAGACTATCACAAGCTACCATGGTTTGTTCATTTGTCAGACGTTCCGACTACCATTGGCTTAAATAAATATTGGCTTCACCCTAAACAATCACAAAGGATAGCCTTGATGTGGTAACAAAGATCCATTAGAAATGAGGGACTCAAGGAGAAGTTTAAGAAGACCCTCCAGGATTTCGCGATTTCGCGGTTTGCCGCGAAATCGGTACTTTTGTAAAAATGCCGCGATTTTTACAAAAGTGCCCGCGAAATCGGCACTTTTGTAAAAATGCCGCGATTTTTACATAAGTGCCCGCGAAAATGATATATATTATTGCTGCAATGATTTGTGAAATATGCTGATGGGTTAGAAGGTTTGGAGACTGCTGTTGTAGGGGGAAGTGCATATAGAGCCCAGACGCCAGAAGTGGTGGGATGTAGGAAATGCTGATTACGAATAGTAGAGCAAGCAAGATTAGGGTGCTAGGGAAAGGATTGGCTTCGAAGAGGGTGGTCATGCTCATTTCCATGCACATTGATCAGTGGTCATTACGTGTGAGGTGCTGTATATTGTCATCTCGGGCAACAGATTTGAATACCAAAATGCAGCGTCTCATTCATTGATATAAATTGTAGAAAAGTTATGTCTATATTTTTTGGTTTCATATTCTGTGTCATCATAGTGTGAAACACTTTGTTGGGCATTTTGTCCAGTTGATTAGTCCTGTGACTTTAAATATATGTCCCTATTTTTGGGGAAAGGATGGAGTGAGCTAATTTCCACTGGTGCTTCCGCAGTGAGAAATTATGAAGAAGCCGCTCTGCATCAGCTTCCGTCATGTAGCACAGTAGGAAGTCTGCAGGATCCTCAGTCCTCAATCCAAGCTCCTTGAGAGAGTGAGAGAAGATGTCTGGCCCTGTATGTCTATTGCACTTGTCGTCTATCCTGGATGAGTACTTATAATCTTTCTTGTATCCATATTCGCTGCCAGCTTCTAGTCCTTATTCTATGACTAGCTTGTCCTGGTGGGTCATTGTAGGGATAAATAGCTATTTAAACACTCTATGTGGAATGAAAGAGTCAGGTTTTTTAACATCTGAGACATTATAAATGTTAAAAACATATGTAAAACTATTTGAGTGTTGCACTTGTCAATCTTTGTAAAAATGTTAATCACGTTAGACTTGGTTTAGAAACCGGCACCTGGATTCTTTCCAGGAGGCTGGCATTTTGGTGCCTATTGACTAAAGATGACGCCTGACCTAAAATGGCCACCAATATTCCTCACTCTCTATCGCATGTGTTCTAGCTCCTGTTCTCGATTATTCTTTCCCTCCCTCTCTGGCGCGCACAAGCTGTGACAGTGTCAGCACGCTTATGCTGTTGATACTGTCACGTGACACCTTAAAGAAACAATGCCCCAGAGTTTGGTACGTTATTGTATGGATGATTTTAGATGTTCTGAGTGGCAGAGTGAGAGAAGTTATATTAGGACAGTGTGGCAGCAAGAGTACTCAAGAGTTATATATATGCCATTACCTACTGTGCAATAGTGACTGCACCAGATTCACCAACAGGGTGATAGTGCGACAGATAATGTGTTACATTTACTGACTAAAACACTGGCAGTGCTTCGCTATTATGTGCACAGACTGAGTTACAGTGAAGGAGATAGTATGTTAGATAAACTCAGGGCCATTGGAATTATCAAATAATAGAGGGATAGACTACGCATCAGCGTTGACTACAAAATATCCAGGCAGTGATAAGATCAGCGGCGGCTCTTTCGCTATGGCGGAGGAGCGTCGCCTTCCACCCCAAAAAATGGCAGGAAAGGAAAATAAAACAATAATAAACACTCATTTTATTTTTCCTTTCCTGCCGAGTCTTGGGGGCAGGGCCTGGAGGGTGACAGGCACTGAGGGGAGTGGTAGTGCACTCCCTTCACGGCGCATGATGGTTTGGGTAGTGCAAAATGTGCCATGCCAAGCCACTGGTGACATTTGGTACTTGCAATTAAGAAACAAAACACATTTCCTTCACTCAGTGTTCAGAATTACAAGCTGCCCTGGTGGTCCCAATGAGGACTCGTTTGAAGCTTCACGCCCAGTCACAGGTCCAGGAAGCGGGATACAGTCTTTCAAATGTCTCCCTCTCTCACTCGGTGTGCCGATTACAAGAATGGGCTAAGCAAATGGAGGATTGCATTTCCAAGGGATAGCAGCCTTCACCTGTGGGCTGCTTCTTCTGTTCCATATCCCAGGTTGCCTATTTCAAAGTGGAATACTCTGCTAAAACAGTTTCCATTGTTTTAAAGCTGAAAATGGATGATTATGAGTAAAATAAAGTGCCGCAAAAATGCCGCTAAATTTCCATATTTGTGACGCTAAATTTCCATATTTGTGACGCTAAATTTGCTAATCCATGCCGCAATATCCTGGGGGGTCTGTTTAAGAAACTAGAATGACTAAGGATGAGTGAGCAATCAAAGTGGTGGGATGCAGCTACTCTTAAGCAATATATGAAACTCAACAGGATCCCGAGGGGGCTTCGTGCCCAAATCTTCCCCACCTACGACGATCTAGAAGAAGATCTTTTGATGAGGTGGGAGAAGGAGTTGACTACTAATTCCATGAATTTAATGGAGATACTAATTATTAACGCGGAAAGAAAGGTGGATAAATTACAGAAAGAGATTAGGGAAGTTGAGAAGGAAATTAAAGACATGAATCTACCGGATCCTACTAAGAAGAATTATGAAATTCTTCAACAGATCCTAACACGCCATCAGGATGAGATTAAAATATGCAAGACTCGTAAACTCAAACGTGATGAGAACGACTACTTAGGTGGCAGGGTATTCACTTTTGCCAGGAAGTTTGACCATTTAATGAATAATAAGAAACCAGGTAACACAGAACCACCGTCTGATACACTTAGCAGTGCCTCTTCCAGTGTGCCTTCAAGTGATAATGAAAGCAACCAAGACCTGGGTGAAGGCACATCAGAACAAGGGAGAAACAGTTGTTTAGAGGAAATAAGACATATAATGATAGGCAACATAAGATCCAACTCACGTACAGGCCGAGGAGAAAGACCAGAAGAGGGAAAAGATCCAAGGGAGCAATCAGGAGACAGGGCAAGAATGAGGACCACGTCATGGACCAGGAAGAAACAGTAATAGGTGCTGATGCAGGAGTTGAAGCAAGAATGGATGTGAGAATTGTTAACTTGAGTGACAAAATACTTGATGCTGACATGAATGAAGTGCTCAAGAAAGGTTTGAGTTTCTGCCCATCTGCAAATTTGTATGTTAATCTTATTAAGATTGATGTATACAAGTTTGTTCGCAAACTCAAGCTTAAGAAACACTTTCACTTAGAGGAGAGGACAAAAGTTACTGTTGGGACATCCGCAGCAAGAGGAGATTGTTCTATACAGGATGCTATCAATACTACTATCTTACTTTCATTAACAGCTGATAATGATGAGGAAACTAGTGTTAGGGAATTGTTAGCACATTTGAGTATAGATACAGAACATACTACTAATAGTGGACTGAAACCTAGGTCAAAATGGACCCCTAACTTGCCTGCGGATAATTGTTGTGATTTATTTTTTAAAAGTCTGTAGGGATTTGGATAACATCCCCTATAGAAGAATGAAGAATAGATGGGCAGCTACTGATAACCTCACCTCTTGGGGAGAGAAGGGCACTCAAAGAGTTACGTGATGATGAAGCCTTGATTATAAGGGAAGCGGATAAGGGGGGCTGTGTGGTTGTCATGAATAGGATTGACTGCAATAGGGAGATCTACTCACAACTTGAGAATAGAGACTGCTATTGCCCCCTGGATACTAATCCCATACCACGTATTACAAATGAGATCAATCAGAATATTAAGAATTGGTATGATCAGGGACTTATCTCCTTTGAGGAGTACCTGTTTCTGAAAGTTGAAAGCCCAAGGTACCCCTGTCTATACACCCTGCCAAAAATACACAAAAAAGCCGCTTTTCCACCAGGCAGACCGATCGTCTCGGGCATTGGTGGCCCGACTGAACCACTTTCTCAATTCATTGATGTTTTCTTACAACCCTTAGTGGTAAACTTGCCATCTCATATCAAAGACACTAAACATGTCCTCAACCTGATGAGTGATGTTGTCTAGGAAGAGGGGATGATTATGGTCACATTGGATGTGGTCTCGTTGTATACGAATATACAGACTGAATTTGAAATGATAGCAATGACACACTTTTTAAACAAAAGATCAGCACAGTTATTGTCACATACCGAAATGTTACTTCAAATGATAAGACTAATATTGGACAACAATACTTTTCTCTTTGAGGGGAACTGGTACCATCAGATCGGCCGGACTGCGATGGGCTCAAGATTCGCTCCCTCGTACACCAATCTGTTCATGGGTTGTTTTGAGTAGGAGAGGGTCTGGGGCCAATTGAATTCCTGGTGGTTGTATCACATATACTACTGGGGCAGGGTCATAGACGACATACTCATGTTATGGACTGGTTCTATGATGCAGCTTCGGGGCTTTGAACGATATTTAAATGACAACCCCTACAACATGTCTTTCACAATGAATTTTGATCCTTACAAGATTCAATTTTTGGATATTGAATTATACATTCACGAATCTAAAATCATGAGCAGGATGTTTAGAAAAAAGACGTCTTGTAATGCACTATTACATGCCAGTAGCGCTCACCCTAGACACCAACTACAAGCAATACCCTATGGGGAAATGGTTATGGCCAGGAGAAATTGCAGTACAGATGAAGAATTTACTAAAATCCTGGCTGACATCAAACAGAGATTTTCCATTAGAGGTTATGACAAAGACATAATTAAGAAAGCAAGTAGTAGGGCCTCCAAATTGGAGAGAACGGAGACATTAGCGCACAAGAAGCCGGAGGCAAACACCAAAAGGGAAATGATTAAACCAATACATCCCTATGGCAGTAATACTGGCGATATAAGCACGATATTGAATAGGCATTGCACAATACATAAATAAAAAAGCAAACACAACATTTCGAAGAGGACAGACACTTAAGGGACTGATCAGTTCGAGTTACCCAGGTACCACCAGAATGCAGTATAGCTGGTTAGCACAACACAACAGATGCTTTTTCAAATGCGGGCACTGTTCGACATGCAGACTGGCTAAAGAAACAACAAGATTTAGCTATAACAACAATTGTTTGTTTCATATCACTAATAACATTACGTGCACTACACGATATGTTGTCTATATTTTGATATGTAAATGTGATAAGATATACGTGGGCAGTACAATAAGGATGTTGAAGGATAGGATAATGGAACACTTAAGAGCAGTAAAACAGGGAGACCCAAAGTATCCTTTTGCCTTCCACATGCTCACATGTGACAAGCAAACACAATATAGGACTTTTGACTATCATGGGCTTGAAGTGGTTCTCCGTAGAGAAAGGGGTGGTAATCGAGAATTGCAGCTGAGACGTCAGGAAGCAATATGGATTCTACGCTTGAAAGCAGTAGATCAGGGACTGAACATTGACCGAGAACTGCAACACTTCTTAGGGGACTAATATCTATCAAGCAGATGTGCTCTTCTTAATGATGTTTGAATATTGACTTTTCTGTTGATTAATAATGCATATGATATGTAGTCATTACCTCTTTTTAATGTACAACAACATTTGGTGTGACATGTATACAATATAATTTGTTTACATACCTATTGCAAACATATGTTAGAATATGAACTTGCCCTTCTTCTGTGATGAATATGTTATTGGCACAATTTTTGCTGGGACACGTAAACTGTCAATTGATTGTAAATATACACGTGTTTATTCATGATGTAGAATACTGATGGAAGTATATGAATGTAATATGGCCTGCCTTGATTGGGCCAATGTAGTGATGGATTGGAATACTGGTACCAATGCAGGAGCAACTTTGATGGATGAACATGTTTAATATTAGTAGTGCAGAGACCAGACAATCACCTCTGCCTATTATTCTCTCTCACTTTCACCCCCTCTATACACTTGCTCGTATAATTTTAATGCATGCGACATTTATCTTACAAGGCTAGTTGAACTAATACTTCCCAATGACCCTAACATCTTGTATATGCATGTCTAAATATATCTAATAATACGACATAACCACCAATATATTAAGTACACTCTTCTTTTTAAATGAATCTTATTCCAAGAGGATTAGTTGACTTAATACAACTTCCCATTACGATGTACATGATTCTCTGGGGCTTTTAAGATGGCAGCCGTAGTTTCATTTATATTATTGCCCTCTGTTTTCTCTCCCGAGAGGACTCAGTGGAGTGCGGAATACTCATTTACGACATTAGAATATTGATTTAATGAAGATATTGTGTTCGCATTCTCCGGATAGTCACTGGTACTATAACAAATGTACTTGGAAGAGATTTTCCTTTATTTGTATTTGACTTTCAATACTTTAAGATGGCTGCCGCAGTTCTATTTACATGAGCGTACCTTGTAACGTGAGGTACATCATCGATTTCCACACTACTTAAGTCGATTTAAATGGCGGTCATCCTCCACGCTGATATTCGGTCTTGCTTACTCTGCGGACCACAGAACTTTCACCGACATACTTGCGGGACTAATAGTGAGTATTAATGTGACATCATGCTTTGGTAATGATTATAGTACAAAGCACATTAGGCGGTCGTCTTATGTAGGGCCCCAGTGGCATGCGTGTACTAATACTTTATTCCGCTATTACTGGTAGCCTATATTGGGTTTTGGAGCTCGAGTTTGTAAAGATATTTATCATATGCCAGTTACATGCCTGATTTCCGTATTATGATGAGGCGATATCTTGAGATTTGTGCGCAATAGTAGGCTATTTAAGTCGCAGGACTGCCATAGTACTTGTTCACTTTGCTAGACCTTTTTTGAATTGTCAGCACGCATTAATAAAGGAGCCAGTGGGTTGCGTATCCATAAGTTTATATACTGCTGGCCAGTTACACGCATGGTTATCTTTAATTGAGGAAGTAATAGATTATGGCTGCTAAGGCCATACATGCTTTCTATGTGCATTTTGTCCACGTACTCCAATAGTGCAGATGGACATAATTAGATTATATAGGTCAGATATGATATGCTTTACACGTTGCCTTTACGCCCTGCTGACGGGGCATGTCCTTGAACAGAGAAATTTTGCCTCATTTTATTTCGTTATGATGTGATTAATATTATTTTTATGAGGTATAGTCTTCTATATATTGTGAACTAGCATAGCGCCTCACATTACCTTCTGCTGATAAGATGGACATTGGAATGTGCGAGTTACTTGTAAATAACTTTTTTGTTGCTGGTAGCCCTATGATTTCTGATGAGATACTCACTTTGACTTTTAGATTTCCTAACCTTTGGACTTGAGACACTTAACACAGGATATAAGGTAAAGAGTCGGCCCTCTGACCCCTTGGTGTCACTGCGTCTGATAGATAGTTCATGGGTAGTACATCTACTAATAGATGCTATTTCTTGCAGAATTCTTATTATTACGTATTTATCTGATACTCCGGATTAGAATAATGCTTCACTCTAGTTGACATAGTGAGTACAAGTCTGCTACTCTCCCACCATTCATGGTCTTATAAATGTTACATGGCACTGCATGTTTTTACCTTTCACAAAAAATCACACAATGTTGGGTATGATGAGACCTAGATACACTTGACTTTTAAACTGTTCCACGATTAGTCTAACATAACCAAATGAAAGCACGGAATCTTTTTGCACTACCAATGACACTCTTTGGTGAAGCTTCGAGGTCGAATGACCCGGGTGACGATTACTACATTAATATAGAAGATAACTTCTCCTGATCAAGTGAAACGTTTTGTGTTTTAGATGCATTGCCCTGATGAAGTCTGCTGTGACTGAAACAGCTCTAGACGAAACACGTGTTGGCATATGGGCATCGCTAAAGACGTTGGAATAAAAGACTTCTGAAACCGCTACCTCAGTTTGAAATTCTGTGTGCTTGGAGAAACCGTTTCATAATTTTTGGACTTTGTCCCTTTTGAGAGGGAATGGTTGGCTTCCTCTCCTCCTGAAGCACCAGATGGACTATTTGCATAATTATACGTCTTATTTTCTGTACTTTCAAACAAAGTGGTAGAGTGCGCCTAGTATACCTAGCCATTTCGCGTCTGTTTCTGGTAACAAAGGCATACTGGCACGACAAACAACGAATAATCATGAGCCACCCAGGTGCCCTATCAAAGCACTATTTTTCTTTTAATCAAGAATTTGGTTCAATTGATTGTCTGGACGATATTTATCCAGCTGGAAAAAGAGCTCTGTATCTTAAATTTAGATTAGGTACCCTACCAGTGGCTTCTGTGACCCAAAGATGGTTGAAAATATCTTGCGATTGGAATGGAGCCGTGTCCTTGTCCCTTTGGAGGATGTGAAACGTTAACACATTTTCTTTTGCTGTGTCACTTTACTTACCACATTCGTAGACAGTATTTGCTACCAATCTTCCTAACATCTAACATTAGAACTTGTAAAGAGGCGGAGGCTTTCTGTATGAGATCTGATGACAGAGCTATCGCAATGTCTGTTTCATCTTACATCTGCGCAGCATGGAAACAAAGATCAGTTGCACATTTAAATTTGAATGTTGACAAGCAAGTTGGACAATCATTTAATGGAGTTGTATAGATCAAGTTAGCACGCAAGCAATTACACATACTATTTATACATAAAGAATTTATCAGTTTGGTTGCAAGGTTCTGCGAGTTGCGTCACAGGTATTGCTGTTGAAAGAATGCGTGTTGACAAAATGATTGGCTAGCACAATGGTCGCTTGCTTTTAAACTTATTTTATATTGTATTAAAGGAAAGCGTTGCATATATTCTCATTCGTGTGAGAAATAGGAGCTACATTTTTAGTAGATGAACTACTATGATCTTAAATGAACTGCTTATTTTTTAAAAAAGATTATCAATTGTGCCGTAGTATTTGATCTGATGAATTATTGAAGATAAATTGAGCTGTATATTGAATTTTAATTGTTATGGCTTGTTTGGCTGAAACAATAAACTAATCCTAAGAATTCAGCTCCTCCTGTCTTCAGTTAGTGAGTCAGAGGTCCTAAAGTGGCCGCTTGGTATAAACCGGAAAAGACCTCCCCTCAGTCCCTAGGTTTCCCACTCTCAACTAGAATGATGTTTCAGAGTCATAAGGCTGTTGAAGGAAGTGACCCGATTAGGGCCACTCGGGTCACTCGCGACCACCTCTCAGCCTTCTTACAAATGAAAAGTCGGTCAGACAGTAGAGAATACAAAGCAAGGGTATTTATTAAAGATACACTCGAGTGGAGTCCGGTCTGACCAGCCTCCTTAGATTGCTGCAGAGGGACTGACTTCTACCAACAGGGTAACATATAATAACATTTTCTGAATCACTAAAGGCACGCCCAGACTGGAATTTTCCAGTTAGCAGCTGGTGAACAAAGAAGATACACAAAGATGAGTTGCAATTCCAGGGCCGGGTACATGCTATCTCAGCGTCAAGTTTACTCTGCCCGTACCCACCGCTCTAAGGGTGGGAGCAGGCTTATCTAGTGAGAAAGGTATGTGATGGCAAAAACAGTCTATTCATTAGCACAGCGAAGTTCAACCTTGGAGGAAAATGTAAAAAAATATTGCAGCTGCTTTTTGCTGAGGCAGACAAAGTGAGGCAGAAGTTAGCTTCGATCATAGCTCAAAATGGCAGCTGAATACAAGATGGTGCAGCGAATGCTAACTTACATAGAGTAATACACTAGCAAAATGAATGTACACATTTACATTTCAACAGACCCTCCTTTTAGCATGAGCTAACCATAGGAAGTGGAGTAAATAGAGACTGCAACATAGTATTTAGACAACAACTATCTTTAGCATTTAGAACACTCCATGTATTCATCATCAAAGGAAGAAGAGTCTTCATATATACCCTCGTCTATCTGCATAAAGCTATGTATCTCCTTCTGAGTCATAATCACAGCAGTAGTATCATGAATAGGCACCTTCTGCTTTGGGGTGAGGAGTGTGATACAAAAGAGCAACAGGCCGGGAGATATTGTATACAGAGGCAACATGTGAGGAAGATACCAGCAACTACCGCCAGGAAAGCGAGAATTTTCCAACCCCAGGACATCAATATACCCCAGAACCATCCAGAGAGTGGCCAGGTACCATTTTCTTGGTGTATGTCGGAGGAAAGCCTATGCAACTTCTGTATGGTGGCATATACATTGTGGGCGTGGTCTGGGATGTATACACAACAGCTACTGCCTATGACACGACAGGCCCCTCCCGGGTCAGCAAGGATGACGTCTAACACCATCCGATTTTGTAACGCAACAAGCCTCGTAGCCTGGAGCTCAGCTGTGATATTAGTCAAAATCCCTGCTGTCGTATTAATGACCCCTTCGACAACTCTTGTGAGTCGACAAATATTAAGGCTGTTGGACATGGGGCCCCAAAAGGGTACGATACCTTTCATGGCGTCTGTGAACTGTTGCAAAGTGGTATCTGTCTGGTCTATAACTTCTGTGTTAATAACCCTTCTAACTTGGGGCAGATATGCACTCCTATGCTGCAATCGATGGTCCTTATGGTAATAGGATGGTGCTATATACACTGGGGGGAGAAGGAAAGAAAGGTAACATATACCTGACCACCCCCTAGGAAGCCAAACGTAAGCTTGGGATCCACAAAGAAAATAGACATTATATGGTGGGAGCAAAGGCGGGCTACTAATCGTACTCAGAGTATATGTGTAATTGCAATTACTCTCTCCCACTTTCACCTTCCCAATTCCCCGAACACAGAAACCAGCTGTTGTGTTGACTAGTGGCACTGGCATCGCTTTATCCTTAGTAATATTGCGTGTTTGGAATGATCGGAAATATTCAGTAGCGTTGAATCCTTGGAAATCTAACATTTCATTTCGAAGCCATGTTTCGTTCTTTACCTTCTCATATACATTCATACAATTGTTGGAGACAATGTACCGGGGGTCCCTTGGGCTCCTAACCCCGTGTGAGTAAACCCTTGATGGAAACGTATATATTCTACCACAGTGCGAGAGTCAACAGATGTCATATTTATAGCAGAGAATTGAAAGTGATAATGCACCATAGCAAACAGTTCAAACCACCCTTCACAACTTCCGAGATAGGATAATGGCATCGATAATAAAATATCACTCTTATGTGTAACTGAGGGGAGCAATCCACAGATCCAGCAATTAGTAGCATTGGACGTATCATGGGCCTGATGCAACATTTGTAAAAATACATTGTCTGCGTAAGTTTTTCGATGTTCTCCTTTGTGAGGGGCCAAAGTAACAAACGTGTTCAGGGGGAACAGGAGTTGTTCCAATCAAAGAGTGTACTGGATACTTCTCATCCAGGAAGTAGGATATCCCTAATACTATTATTAGTGCAATAACAACTATTGATGCAAAAACTATTTTACTCTTCATGGACCAACCCCGCTCTGGACACGGAGGTGCAAAGGGCTGTTCTTCCTCAGTAATGGGCCAACCAAACGGATACATTGTAAACAAGAGAAAAAGGAATGCAATGAAACTAATAACAGAAGGGGGGCAAATGTTCCCAGTGTCCGTCTGAGCCTCACTGGTAGACTCTTATTGTTCATCAACGTTGGCGATCTTGAGCACCAGCGGTGGAGCTGCTCAGTCCTAGCTCGGATCCGCATCCCACGTTGCAAGGTAATGTACTTCCCTCCTGGAAGCACTCAGCTTACCCTGTACAATGTCCTAACAATGCACCAATCTCGCCTCTCCCTAAGCTACTGTTGCCTGACATGTCGAGTCCATCCCTGCTAATCTGACTTTTCCTTTGGACAGAGGGGTCAGGAAAAAGGGAGTCAGACACAGAGGGGCCGGTGGAAGAAGACACTGGAATTGCCTTAATCTCCAGGGGCACTGCCGGATTTAGGATCTCATCATTCTCAGCCTCTGTTTGGGTCCACGTGAGTTAGGCATCCGAAAAGGGAACAAATTGCGGGACTTTCTCACACTCTGAGTACCCGATGCCCTCACGGACCCACTGATCGTAGGGTAAGGGTAGAGGCATTTTGAGGCAATGCTGGCAATGAATCCAATTCTTTCGGCCGGTGACCTTGACTGCTGTGCGGGTGGCAAGGAGCACCTGGACTGGCCCCATCCACCTCGGCTCTAGGCTCCTTTTTCTCTGAAAGTTACGGACGAGTACAAAGTACCCAGGCCGAATGTCATTTCCTGGCCCCTCAGGTACTGGCAGGAGCGAATCCTGGATCTGTTGGTGAATAGAACGCAGACTTTTAGTTAACTCATACAAATAGTCCACCAGCAAAGGATATTCAATTTCTGAAAACATACGAGGACGCGGGACGCCCCAGACATTTGCCGGGCGCCCAAACACAACCTTGTAGGGTGACAGTCCTGTTCTAGAATGTGCTGTCGTTCATGTGGACAAATGGGCTAAGAGTAAAGCATCTGGCCACTGCAACCCTGTGCTCTCCTGAATCTTTGCCAATTTCAGTTTGAGAGTACCATTGTACTTCTCAATCAAAGCTGCGGACTGGGGGTGATTTGCAGCATGAAATCTTTGTTTGATATGGAGTCCCTCACACACCAACTGAATCATTTTAGCGTTGAAGTGGCTTCCATTGTCACTCCAAATCAAACGGGGCAAGCCGAAGCGAGGAAAGAACTCCTTTAGGAGTACCTTTGCAGTCGCTATGGCCGTATTTTCTTTTGTGGGGTAAGCCTCAACCCATTTACTGAACGCACAAACAACACACTAACACATATTTCAAGTTGTTGACTCGATCCATCTCTATATAATCTATCTGGAGGATTTCAAAAGGGAAAGTGGGAGGTGCAAAATTACCAGGTGGTGTAGGGGTACCCTTTCCAGGATTGTGCATCATACACACCATGCAGTATTTGACCAAGTGGGCAGCAGTTTTTGGGACATTATCATTTTGCCATACAGGGTCTAACAACTTACATATACCTTTAGCACTGATATGAGCTGGCCTGTGCGCCATGGTGACTATGGGGAGAACATATGCATCTGGTAGCATCCATCTCTGTTTCCCTGACTTATCAGTCCAACACCCCTCCTCATCCAAATGTGCTGTGCTTTCCTGCCATGTTGCTAATTCCTCAATAGTTGCCTCACTCTGTATCTCCTTGACACTTTCCAGCGTATCCTCAAACATGGTAACCTCAGGCACCAACCTAGCGGGACCTGCTACAAACATTCTTTTCATCTTTGTTCGGGCTGTCTCCTTAGCTCTCTGGTCTGCAAATGCGTTTCCCTTACCCACATTGTCAGTAATTGTCTTGTGGGCACTGCACTTCACTATCGCTAATTTCTTGGGGAGTGTCAAAGCCGATAAAAGCCTATGTATGAGGGGGCCATGTTAAATTTTCATCCCATGGGAAGTGAGAAACCCTCTTTCTGCCCAGAGCCGTCCAAAATAATGGGCGACTCCAAATGCGTACTGACTGTCAGTATAGATATTGACAGCCAGTCCCTCACTCAACTCACAGACTCGAATAAGGGCAACGAGCTCTGCAGCTTTGGCCGACTGATAGGGAACTTGTGACGTCTCAACTACCGTGTACAGTGTTGTGATCCCGTATGCAGCAGTTGTAGTGCCATCTGGTAACTTAAAACAAGAGCCACCGACATATAGTTCCCCTTGGGGGTCAGATAAGGGAACGTCAGTCAAGTCTACCCGTCCTTTCGTCTCTTCCTCCGTTTGGAAGATACAATCATGTATATAAATTTCCTCACTCTCAGAAGGGAGGGGTAGCAACGTGGCTGGGTTCAGAGTGGCACATCTTTTAATCGTGACATGCGGTGCAAAGAGAGTTAGCTCATATCCGGTCAGATGTGCACTGGTAAGGTGCTGCATTTAAGTCTTATTCAAAAGGGTATCCACAGCATGAGGGACCATGACTGTGAGGTCGGTATCAAGTACAAGCCCAGCCGATTGCCTTATAGAGACGGCCACATCCGCGATCGCTCTTAGACAGCTCAGGAGGGCTCTTGCGACAGGGTCAAGAAGAGCAGAAAAATAAGCACACAGCCTTTGCTTACCTCCAAAGGCCTGTGTTAAAACAGAGAGCGCACAGCCAGCCGTCTCGTGTACGTACAGCACGAACGGCTTTGCATAGTCAGGCGTACCAAGCACAGGCGCAGAGCAAAGCGCAACTTTTAATTGCTCAAAAGACTGCTGACATTCAGGCGTCCAAAGCAAGGGTTCATGCACATCTTTAGTGGTTAGTGCTAGCAAAGGCTTTGTTAGTAACAAGTAGTTAGGGATCCAGTGACGACAATAGGAAGTAATGCCAATAAAAGCACGCAAATCCGTTTGAGGTATAGGCATTTTAACAATGGTACTGATGCGCTCAGGAGTCAATCTCCTACCCTCCTTCGACAGTAGGTGACCTCCTGTCGACAATATTGAAATTTGGAAAGGGACACTTTATGTCCGTGGTGTGCCAAATGCAACAACAATTTAACTGTACTGTCTTTGCAACCCTTTTCAGTGTCAGAAGCGATGAGAAGGTCATCTACATATTGGAGCAATACATTACCTGAGGGAAGCATAAGAGAGTCCAATAGGGCTTTTAAAGCTTGGCTATATATACTAGGGCTCTCAGTATAGCCCTGAGGAGCTCGACAGAATCTAAAACGTCTGCTAGCAAGTGTAAAGCCGAACAAGTGCCTGCTGTCTGGATGGCTCGGAATACTGAAGAATGCATTTTTCAGATCAATAACAGAAAAGAATTTAGCAGATGGAGGAATCATCGTCAGAAGAGGAGTAATATCAGGGACCACCGGGAACTGAGGAACCACTATTTTATTAACTTCGCGCAAGTCAATCACAAAACAATAAACATCTGGATGGTCATCAGAGGAACCCGAAGGTGCCCTCTTAAGGATAGGAACAATAGGGCTATTAGACACATTACCAGTCGTCTCCTCAACAACTCCTGACGCAATCAAGTCCTGTATAATTTGCAATAAGGCTTGTTCCCATGCCTGCGGTATTTTATACTGAGGAATGTGAGGCAAGATAGCATTAGCTTTTATTTTAATGGAAACCGGAGGTATCTGCAACAGTCCTATATCCGTGTCACCCATTGCCCACAACGTAGGTGACACGTCCTTAAATTCAGCAGGGAGGGGTGCATCTTTGGACAGGCACTGCTTAGTGCTGACCACATTCGGACCCATTGTCATATAAACACCTTCCAGGGAACAATAAATGGTCGCATGCAACTTCTTTAGTAAGTCTAAGCCCATCAAATTTTCTCCGCAATTAGATGTCAACAAAAACGGCGAATCCACAGTAAAAGGACCTATAGTCAGTGTAAGAGGTTTGGAAATGGGGCTCACAACCGGTACACCAGAAAATCCTACCGAAACATTATTATGGCCGAACAGAGCTGCCCCGGGGACCAGTGAACGAGAGATAGAGCTATTCATTGCACCTGTATCCACCTAAAATTCCTTAGCTGAGCCATGCAAATCTGCAGTAACGTAAGGACCGCGCTGATCTACAGGTATCTGAACTGGTCCCTCACTCTGTCCCTGGCTGTCCTAGTTGTGAGACATTCCCGTCACTTCGTCTAAGTCATAGTCATCGTGGTAATACTGTTTGTCTCTAGGATCATCAAAGTAGTTCTGGTCAGTGCGACCCTTTGATGTCCAACTGCCTGAACTCTGTCCTGGCCACCATCTCCGCGACCCTGTCCACGAGACCCTCGTCCCCTCGGGACCGCCACCTTCTGCAAAAGCACAGGACACTCACTGCGCCCGTGCCTCTCCTCTTAACAGTACGCACACTGATTCGGTCCTACAGGCGTAGTAGTCCTGCTAGTACGCGGAAGCTGTAGGTCCGGACCACCACGTCCTCTATCATTCCCTCAAGAAGCCTGTAGCAACAACACCTTCGTCTTCAATTCCTTATGCTTTTTCTCCACCTTCTCCTTCTCCTCATTTTCCCTGTGCTCATAATACTGTGCCATACTCAATATCACAGAAGGGGAGGAGGTAGTCCAAGTGCTCTCCGAAGCCTGCAGCCGAGCCGCGATCTCAGGAAGCAGGTTTGTAACAAATCTATTAACGAACAGTCGGACACCACCCTCTATCGACAAATCCTGTCCACTAAAATCCAAAAACACGCCTTCAAACCGAGTGAAAAAATCGGACACACTTTCATCTTTCTTCTGAAGACATGCTGATAACTTGTCCCAATCTACCCTTTTCGGTGGAATAAGAGAATGCATATATGTAATAATTCCACCAGGCAAAGCTAGTTTCTCAGCCTTAGGCTTCTCACCAGGCTTCCTCTCCTGGTCCCATGCTTTAATCTGATCCCAAGTACCACCCGATTCCACAACATGATCCTGTGTGTGCACCTGCTCCAAATATCTATGGGCACCAAAAAACCAAAGAACATTTCAATATCCGCAAGTGTCATTACTGTCGAGGAAGCAGCCTCAGTCAATTCTTTATAATATGCAGTAGGATTTTTTCTAGGGTCGGGTAACTGAGTCTTAAGGGACAAAACCTCACTCCTTTTCCATGGAGTGTACACCCATTGTTCTTGCAAACGGGCTTCTACCCTCGGTCTAATAACAGTATTTTGCTGATCCCGCAGCTCCGGTAGTTCAGGATGATATATGGGGTGGACTTCCCTCATCGGAAACTGGGATACTGTCTATGGACTCTTTTCAAGCAACCTACTCCAATAAGCGACCAGCTTTGCGACATTTCCAAAAACCTCACCAGGTGCCATATCTGCAGCATATACATGGTCCCTAATATCATAAGTAATCTGGGGTGCTACTTCATTGAAACACTGTTCCCACAGTCCAATCAAGGTAGCCGACATGTGTTTAAGAGCATGCTTCTGCACAAACGGCTCATAATCTTTCATTACACTCCACACATCCTCCACACTGTAAATGGGGTGACGAGCCCACTGAGCGGCCTGATTGGCTACCACCCTTTTCTCTTCATCTCCCACATCAGATCGTATCAGTATCCGTCCTAGCCTCTCCCTAGCTGTCGCCCAGTCTCCGTCCCCTAGTCCACGCACGGGCGTTCCACTGTCCAGTAATGTAGGGGGATGGAGTAACAGGGGAGAAGTAACAGCAGAAGTACTAGGCACCAACGTCGCTGCCAGCTGTGTCGTAGGTGTAAGCGCTGGAGAGAGAGATGCCGAAACAATAGGCGTTGCAGGGAGACTGACAGTCATCGTAGCCTTAGAAGGCGAAATCAAAGAAAGGGAAGGAGGCGCGGTGGCCAAAATAGCGTGATCAATAGCAGAAGAAGCGGAAGCAGCCAAGACAGAAGGAACTGATGGCTGGGACTGGGGTATGGCAGGGTATATTCTCTGCGGGGCATATGGAGGAGGAGGTCTAGTATCTAACAATTCCTCCACAAATGCGTCATTTTCCTCTCTAGCAACATAAGACTTTTCACATTGTAATCGAAATTTCCTATCAGCACACTCTATTCCTTTCTCTATTTTCTCTCTATCATGCGCTACAGCTTTCTGAGTCAATGTCTGCATTCTCCCTCTTTCTCTGCTTTCATTCATCTCTGTTTAGCCTCTTTCTGCCATGTTCTGAGGGAATCAAACATCGACTGCCTACTCCTTTTCGTAAACATTTTTCCTGCTGGAAATTAATTTTCTGTTCATCAAAAGTGCCCGTCAACGGCCACTGCAACTCTGTATTGTCCCTCGTATATTTGTGCCATAGCTTACTAAATATATTTGGGCCAATGCCATGTTTGACGTACATGTCAAATTTTGGAGTGCCTTCTGGAGGCGCCGGCTGACTTTCTTCCAATCGAGCATCAGTAGAACGACAGCCCAGACAAAACACCTTACTGAAACACGGCATTTTTCACAAGAACACAAATTCACTATTTATGCCGGGCAGATATTTGCAAATATCTTTACCAAAAATCGGTCTTCAGACCTCATCAAATACAAATCAAAGTGGTATCATGTTCACAAAGAACTCAAACAAATTCAAGCGCTTGTCCAAAGACGGTCCTCAGACCGCATCAAATACAAATCAAAATGGCGCCATATCCACAAAGAACCAAAGCAAACTCACCTGGTGCACACAGGTCAAACAAAGTGATTCTCCACTGCCGACTCTTCGGACCAAACGGTCAGATCCAAGGGTTTCGCCATTCAGGACCTCAGTCGAAATGACCACTGGACGAGGCACCGCCCAGTCAGACAGACGGGGCAGCTGCGAGAACAAGACTCTCTCGTGCAGGGATCCCAGGTCCGCCCGTCGGACCCGACGTGGCCCTGACCCTCTCACCCAAGGATGGGCCACCCGATGGGGTCCCTGTTCGGGCGCCAACTGAAGGAAGTAACCCTATTAGGGCCTCTCGGGTCACTCGCGACCACCTCTCAGCCTTCTTACAAATGAAGAGTCGGTCAGACAGTAGAGAATACAAACCAAGGGTATTTATAAGAGATACACTCGAGTGGAGTCCGGTCTGACCAGCCTCCTTACATTGCTGCAGAGGGACTGACTTCTACCAACAGGGTAACGTATAATAACATTTTCAGGATCACTAAAGACACGCCCAGACTGGAATTTTCCAGTTAGCAGCTGATGAACCAAGAAGATACACAAAGATGAATTCCAGGACCGGGTACATGCTATCTCAGCGTCAAGGTTACTCTGCCCGTACCCACCGCTCTAAGGGTGGGATACGGCCTATCTAGTGAGAAAAGTATGTGATGGCAAAAACAGTCTATTCATTAGCACAGCGAAGCTCAACCTTGGAGGAATACAAAATAAATATTTCAGCTGCTTTCTGCTGAGGCAGACAGAGTGAGGCAGAAGTTAGCTTCGAACATAGCTCAAAATGGCAGCTGAATACAAGATGGTGCAGCGAATGCTAACTTACATACAGTAATACACTAGCAAAATGAATGTACACATTTACATTTCAACACTGTCTGTCGGCGAGGTCCAACATGGCTCATTTGTGTGATTTAATGAAAGACTCTCCAACCTTCTCACTGCACTCACTGTCCCAACACAAGACCAAAGTGAAGTAACTATCCTTACTTAATGACCATCGGTGGTTCCCAGCAGTGGCGTAACAAAAACCCTCGCAGCCCCGAGCTCCTGGCCCCCCCACCCCCTTCCCCCAGAAAAAATGATAAGTGGTGGGCCGGGGAGGGAGGGCCCCCTCCATGTATTTTGCAGGGGGGCCCCCTCAAGTATTGTTACGCCACTGTGTTAACCATTGTTGGGTTTTCAGTAGGGCGCAGTTAGGAGTTTTGATATCTTCGGGTAGGGAAATTTTCATGTACAATTGAGTATCACTGACGTACATGTGACAATGTATATTTGAGTGATTCAAAATTTCGGTGAGAGGTTCCATGAACAAGTTGAAAAGCCTGGGTGAGAGTGCGGATCCTTGAGGCACTTCAATTGAGTCCGGCGTAATGTCAGAAAGGGATTGATTGATTGACTTTGATCCTTTGCGTTCTGTTATGAAGGAACGCGGCAATCCAGCTTAAAACTGTACCAGATAACCCCATCGTTTTTTTGAAGAAGATCAATCATGTTGTCATGTTTGACTGTTTCAAACACTGAGGAGAGATCAAGAAGTAAAAGCAGGCAAGGTTCATTCTGGCCAAGTAGTCTCAGGGCATTATCTACAATGTATGTTTGAGCGGTTTCAGTGCTGTAACCCGATCTGAAGCCCGATTGGTATTGGTCAAGGAGCTAAAACTGCTCAATGTGATTACAGAGTTCTATGTGTACACATTTCTCAAGTAGTTTGGCTAAAGTCATGATGTTAGTAATCGGACGGAAATTGTTGAGGTCTTACAAGTCTGCATTCAGGTTTTGTGGGATAGGGGTGACCTGTCCTATCTTTAGGCAGTCAGGAATCATGCCCTGTGAGAGAGATTCATGGACAATCTTAGACCAGAGCGGAAGTACGGAAGGTCTAGGCTCTATGAAGAATTTTGTGGGCAAAGGATGATTGAAGTGGTTTTAGGGTTTTATTGATGTTATTGTTTTGAGTAGCTCGGCATCTTCTGATAGTTTGAAGGTATTCCTTGTCACATTATTTTTTGTAGTATATTCAACAGAGCCAGAATGAGGGAAACTGAACAAGAGTAGCCATGGGGAGGGACTGGGCTGGGCCTGACTATGAGGATTTGGGGAGGCAAGTTGCACTTCTGATTCAATCTTCCTTGTCTTTTCAATGAAATGTGCGGCGAACTCATCAACATTAGGGAGTGAATCATTGTATGTAGAGTGGTGGTTAGTTGTGTAGGTAGCTTGTTTGATGATTTCAAATAGTTTTTTGGGTCTGTTTTTGGTGTTGTCCAGTTGCGACCTAAAGCGTTCGGCTTTGGCGATACTGGTACGTTTTTTATACAATCTTCTTGTCATCCATAACCTCGTAAGGTGGGTTATGGAAAAAGAGTTTCCCCATGATCTCTCAGCAAGCCTTAATTTATATCTTTCCCTATTAAGGAACGCATTGTACCAGGGTTTGGAGTGTTTGCTGGGAATTCTTTTGAGTTGCTTTGGAGCAATTAAATTGAATATGTCTATCATGTCTATAATGGATGTAATGTTCGGTAAGGTCATTCAAATTTGTCATGTTAGAGGGCGGAGGAAGGAGGTTGTTTCTAATGGAAGTTACATCAGTTATGTTGACATTTCTCAGATCTCTAGACCATTGTTTGGTCTTACGAGGTTGGCCTTGTCTAATCAGCACCTGAACCAAGATGAGAAAAGAGATTAGGTAGTGATCTGACCAGGCACAGGGTGATATGGCGTCCAGTTGTATGACATTATCCTAAGCAATGATTAGATAGAGGGTGGGGCCTTTATTGTGAGTAGGTCTGTTGAAAGACTGGGTGTGGTTTACGTTGGAGAGGAATGCCTTGAAGGTGTTCAGTATGGGATCATTTGCGTCGTTCCAGTGTAAGTTGAAATCTCCAAGGAAAATTTGGTTAAGGTGTTGGTCAGAGTTAGAGGAAACGGTCTGCATTACTTGTTTGATGAAAGGAAGGTTATTTCCCGGGGGGGTGGTAGATCGTGTAGTGTTTACACACCATCTTGTCATTGCTCCAAATATCAATGCCAAGGTATACAAAGGAGGACAGAGGAGCAGTTTGTGCATGTCTCAGGGTGACTATGGAGCGATAGATGCATGCTATGCCGCCTCCAACTTTATCAGGTCTATCCAGTCTGATGATGTCATAGTTGGGAGAAACTTAGGGGGTGTAGGTGAGCCATGTTTCAGTTAAGATCAAGAGGTCAAGTTCTTGCGCAAGTATGAGGTCGACAATGTCAGCTGCGTGTCTTACCACTGACCTGCAGTTAGGAAGCATAGATTTGATATGCGATTTGGTTACTACTGCCTCTTGGTGTGATGCGGGGACATGTAATAAATTATCCTTGTTCATAGTTCTAAGATTGAAACTGGTTTCTCTAAATGGGTTGGAGGGAATAGTTTGGATATTGATCGGTGAGGGTGATGAGTCATTATGAGTGGAATTGTATGATAGCAGAAGGGAGTGAATGTCGGCATCAGATAGATGGTCTGTAACCCTTTGGGGTCTGGAGTAGGGATTGAGAGGGGGGTCGTGATCTCCAATGCAAGATCGGAGGGTTCTTCATGGTCAAAGTCTCACGCCAGTAGTGTCTAACCCTTGTGGGAAGGTTACATTATTTTGACTCTGGTGTTCTGCTTGTCTTAGAGGTCAGATTGGGAATCCAAATCATCTCCATCTCCACAGTGAAGTGTAACAGGTTCTGTAGGTGAAGCTTTAACTAGTTAAAGATCATGCTTAAGATCAGTGAGCTTATCCTCAATGGTGGAAGTGTCTAAAGCATAGATGGACGTTCTAGGGGTAGATTGTGAATGTGACCCCTCAAAGGAGGGAGGGATGGTCAGCAGGGTGGCTTGCTCGTATGTTGGAAGGGAAGTAGTTGGGGAGGTGTCAGGAAGATGCAGGCTAGTAGATGGTGTACTAGAGATGGAGAATGGAAGAGGGGTAGAAAGAAGTTTCAAATTTGCCTAGTTAACGGGCCTCTTGTGTTGTCTGGCAGTTGCAACTGGTGGGTTGGGGATTGCTGTATCCAAGTGGGGCGCCCATTGGGTCACAGGTGTTATAGAAGATGGGCAATTAGTAGACCTGCAGTTCTTCAGGTTGCTGTTGTTGACAGCTTTAGAGGTGGGCATTGTGTCCCAATCTATACGAGCTGAGGGAGAAGGCAAGCCCGAGAAGTTGGTTCTCGGGGAGGTGTAGGAGTCCTTATTTGTAATACAAGGCCTAGGTTCATCAGCGACGGACGATTCCATTGTTGGAGTAAGGGGACAGGTCATGCAGAGGTGATGAGGTAGAGGTGGTAGATGAAGCATGAGATTCAGTCGCGGGAGTAGAGACTTAGATTTGGTGAGGTAGTAGGGACAATGTTAGACAATGTATTTTTAATGCTCATAGATTTCATTAAACTGTACTCGATTTTGGTCCGATGCTTTTATTAGGACGTTTCCATTGTTGTATAAGGAGATGGAAGTCTGGAAGTCTGATGAGGGAATTATGGAGATCCGAAAACTGTGCGTTGGTTTCCTAGTTGTCTTAGTCTGGAGCATAGATGTTATGACTCTCCTCCATTGAGCTCTTCTGTTGGTGAAGAAGATTAGGTCATTAGCCACAATTCCTTTTGAAGTACAAAAGTAGGCATCAGAGATGAGCGTTTCGGAGTTCTGTTTGAGTAGTTTATGTTTGAAAATCTTAGCTGCGCTGTCAATTGCAAAGGTTAAGAAGCAACCGTTGACCTTTAGTGTGATCTTGGGGCAGTGTCCATATGAATTTTTTTGTTTTGTTGACTCACTTGTTTTTGTTGTTTGTACATCTTCTTTCCAAGCAGCAAGACCCACGTGTGAATGTTGCTTTTTTGCGGATAGGATCATCGCACATACGCCCTCTTCACTGTCACTCGATTGTGAAAAACGTTTGTTTGATGAACTTGATGACGATCGACTTTGGTTTCCACCTGTCGCAATTGAGGTTGCTTTTTCTCTTTGTAGGTGTGGCGAGAATGCTTGTGGAACTTTCTGGCATCCATTTTCTCATCTCACTGTGATGCACGTGGTTTCTCTTTTGCCTTGCAAACTGTTATAAAGTGGTTTTCTATTCCGCAACCTTTGCATATCTAACCGATGGCTGGACATTTGCCCTAAGGTGGAAATGAAAATACACATCAGAAACACAGCTTTCCTTTCTTTGAGGATGTCAACTTACATGTATCTACTTTGTGCATGTGTTTGCTCTTCATGATTAATGCCAATTCACTCTTTGCTGTTCCCGCTCCATTGTCGACAGCTGGCCGATCTGCTTTTTCCTCAGCTCTTGCAACCATTAGCACTTTTCTGAACATCTCTCTCAGCATGCGTCTTCTGAACGAATCCGAAAGACAGCTATCAATGGCTCTGAGGCGCATGGCTTCTTCATCATTAAATTCACTAAATTGACAATGTTTGATAAGCACATCAAATCAGTCAACAAACTCATCCATCGTTTCACCAACTTGTTGCCTTGCCTCATTGAAAATATACCTTTCATAGTCGATATTTGTCATCGGATTGAACTTGGCTCCTAATGCTTCTTTAATTTGACGGTATGAGATTGTCCCAATCTGTGAGATTTTCTTTATCACTTCTTTCACTCCATCATCAGCAAGATTATTTAGGTACTTAATGATTTTCTTGTCATCTACTTCTTCTAGGGCATCTATGAAATCATCAAACGTCTCAATTCATGCAGTCCACCTGGTGCCAATATTCTGCTTCTTTGCTGTGTCGAATGGTGGCAATGGTTTCAGAAACACAGCGGCATCGTACTGTGCACTGTTTTCTACTGCTTTTAGGAGTGTATGCTGTTCAGATAACGGAAGCTGTCCTTCTGGGCTAGTACCCCTTTCAAGCACTGGCCGTGTGCTTGTACTTGGGTCGTCACGCCCGATCGGAGGTCCTAAGGCGCCATCTTCTTTTTTGACGGTCAGTGGCAGTTTAATCTCTCGCACTTGCTCATTACTGCTTTCAACTTTTTGCAACATACCTGGTTGTGACTGCCTTAATTGATTTCGCTTTGTATCGATGATGACTCTGTCTTAGACTGTGGCACAGTATCTCTTCTGTCGGCCTTACCAGTGGGTTTCTGGCGGGTTTTTGAGGATACTCGTCTGCAGCTCCTCGACTTCTTCAAGGGCCATATATGGGCTGGAGCGGGGCTACGATTCCACACACGCCAACTTCGTACTTTTTCTCATTGAAGAGGTGCACATGGCACACACTAGCAGTTTGCTGTAGCGTTGCAAACTCTCAGGGAGAGCAGTCACATTTCTTCGGGGCACAGATCCCGCACTTGTCACCACTTGTAGCATCCTACCCGACCTCGTAGCATTCAAAATGAATATGCCACACATGGAGCTGGTAACTGACATCTTTATTCACCAGCGTACAACATTCAACTGAACTTCTCATTATCTCCTAACCATTAATGACCACACCTTAGCACCGCCCCAAATGATTACGTAATTCTCTCACTGAGTCTAAAGAGAATCACAGGGTCCTGCCTCTCATAGTCTTAAGACACGACACTGCCCACATTGCCCATGCCTAGCTCCGGCCCTGAAGTGCTGACTATTAGAAGGTCCTGACCCTAAGTGCTCCAACTGTTGTTAACTCTTGCTTTTGAGCTCTCAAATGACCTGGCATTGCACTGGTTGTCCACAGTAATGACTTCAACCCCACAAACTGTATCATTCGCTTTAAAATAACAAAAACGCATATAACACCAATAAGGACGATCAAACTGAGAAACTGGGTGTCCAGACAGATGAAGTGTTTAGGACGTCAGAACGTTCTTTTCTTCATCATCTGCATGATGTATCTCTTCGACTCACTACATTCACAGCACGTCTTTCCTCCTCACTGTCTGTACAGCACTTCTCCCCTCTTCACTAGCTACACAGCACTTCCTATGCCCTCACTATCTGCACAGCAGTTCTCCCCTCCTCACTGTCTGCCGTAGGTGTTGGAAGTAGGGGTGCAGGGGAGGGGGTGCTGCAGCACCCCCAAAATAACCGTGCTGGAGTTCTGAAGGTTAATGGGCAATAAAGATGTCTTTAAACTTTGTTTTTATTTTGCCACATTTGTGGTGCATTCAAAGGCAAACTTCTGCTTATTCTTTTAACTTGGAGTTATGGAGATTGGTGTTTACCTTTCTTTCTCTGACTGCAAAGTGAGAGGATTTCGTAAAATGAATTATGTGCCAATCTTGCTAATGTCTAAGGAAAGACGGAAGGACATCATATTTTCTTTCACACAGCAAAATGTAAGTGCCTATAAATGTAAAACTGTACATACATTTCAAAATCTATCACCAGTTAAGAAAGCTCTCACGAAGCACTTCGTTGTTAATTCTGAAGTATGATGGAAGCAAAGATTTTAATTGGATCAAGGCAAATCCAGACACTACTTGGTGATGCACAAATGACCACTATCTGCTGAAGCCCGATTTCCACACATTATCGTTTGTGGGTAATATAGTTTTATCAGTAAAACTGCATCTCAGTGCACATTTAGTGGCCATGTCAATGGATAATGTGCTGCCTGTAAGTGACAGTGCAGTCCCACACTATGCTTTAGTTGTGTATTTGCACCAGTGTGCTCCATAATACACCACCAGCTACATACCACGCGTTTACCACGGATGGGCTTGGCTCATTTGCTGCCCTCATTCTTTGTGTGAGGCTTGGCTTTTTCACAATCCCTTTACCTTCAGTGATAGAACATTAATGGCAGCACCACCTGTCTGAAAATAGTTCCAGCACCACTGCTGCCTGCACAGCAGTTTTCCCTACTCACTAACTTCACTGAACTTCACCCTACTCCAGAGGCTGAAGTGGGCAGGGGACCTGCTTTCCCAAGCTTTATCAATTTGGTCAAAACAGTTCCCATACTTTTCATTTAAAAAACAACCATTTCTGAGCGCTTGATTTGCCACAGGTTGAAAGGGGAGAAGAAGGGCCTGCTTTCCAGTCAAGTGTGAGACGTTAGAGGCAGCTACAGAAGAAACCAGACTTCTCCCTAGAGTGTCTGCTACCAGAAAGAAGTGTAAACGTGTGTAATTGGTTAATTTGCACATCTGAAGGCTGCTTGGGGGCCAATATAGGTTGTAATTCATTGATAGAACCTGGAATTTGTCCTTTTAAAGTAATCCTATAAAAAACGTTTGCAGTAGTTACAATCAGAGCAATACTAAAAACATTTAAAACAATGGGGCATATGTATGAAGCCTTTTTCCCGTTCGCAAACGGGCCGATTCTCAGAATAGGGAATCGCAAAATTTGCGATTCCCTATTCTGTGAATGCATTTAAGGAATCACAAATTCCTTAAATACAATTCTGGAAACACCCAAATTGTGCGATTTTGCCTTTAGAAATCACTAATTACCACCAACTTCAAGTTGGTGGTAATTTACATTTCTTTGAAAAATGCACTTTTTGCATTTTTCAAAGTGCCATGTGGCGCACATACATGCCCTTAGGGCATGTATGTGCGCCACATGTGCACACATGCTTATTTCAGGGTGCAACAGGGTGTCCTTTTGACACCCTTGCACCCTTGAAATGCATTCGTAATTTGCGAGTACCTAATGGGTACTCGCAAATTGCAATGACTTCCCATTCATTCCTATGGGCCTCTAGGCCCATAGGAATGAATGGGAAGGTATTCCTTAATTGCAAATTGCAATTTGCGATTCGCAATTAAGGAATACGTAGGAATCGCAATTAATATTGCGAAACCTACATACATTGCCTTTGCGAGTCCTTAATAGCGAATCGCTAAAATTCGCTATTAACGACTCGCAAAACGCTTTCTTCATACATATGCCCCAAAATCTTTTTGCACATTTTGCGGCAGGCTATGTGCAACCTATCTTATGCTCTGTGCAATACATGATTTAAAATGATGACTTAGTTCACTGCACTTTCTGTCACAGGTTTGGCGGACCTCTTAGCACTATAAATACATGGCACTATTTCCCCAGAGCACCGACCAGTAATATCTGAAGTGATCGGATTAACCAACCGAACTGTCCTACTTGAAAAATGCATTTCCCCTGGATGAAGTTAAGTTGCATTTATTTTTAATTTGAGGTCTGTGCATTACTTTTATATGCAGTTACCTATAGGTTGCATGCTAACAAAATCTTTACCAAATATTTTTTCTTTTAGCACCGTCTCTGACCCCACACCCACACTCACTGGCCACACCCCCATTGCACTCTGGATCACTGTTGCCATACTTTTCTTTATGCACTTCCACCGCTGCCCTAGTCACTACTTGTACATCACTCGCCCCTACATACTGTCTGTACAGCGCTTTTCCCTTCCTTGCTGTCTGAACAGCCCTTCTCAACTCCCCACTATCTGTGCAGCACGTCTCCCTTCCTCACTCTCTGAACAGCAGTTCTGCTTGTTCACTATCTTCACAGAACTTCTCCATACTCACTACTTGCACAGCACTTCTCCCCTCCTCAATGTCTGCACCACACTTCTCCCCAACTCACTTTCTGTACAGCACTTCTTCCCAGTTGTTCTACCTTTTATGATGCTGTTCACCATCAGTTAAAAAAACAAAAATTGGTAGTTGCTGATGTATCTGCAAAAAAGGGCAATGACATACGTGTGCGCATCATCACACGTGCATGTATGGGTGTGCTACTGTTACATAACCTTAAAAAAAAAAGTATATTTGTAAAAATTCAAAACGTATATTGGTATAAATACACACACACACACACACATATATATATGTGCACACATACATATATGCACACACACACACATATATATGTATATATATATATATATATATATATTGTAATTGTATTGTATTGTAATTGCATTTATATAGCGCTTACTACCCCTGACGAGGCGTCAAAGCGCTTTTTCGGCGAGTAGCACGCTACTCCGGGACCCATAGAGGATTAGTGTTGAATTAGTATGGTGAAACATGAAAGTAATTTTAAGTGGTGGATAGGTTAGTCAGTTATTTGGATTCGGAAGGATAGCAGAAGGATAGAAAAGGAAAAAAAGGTTTGTATTTATATAGCGCTTGTTACCCCTGATGGGGTGTTGAAGCGCTTTTTCAGCGAGTAGCACGCTACTCCCGAACCCATAAAGGATTAGTGGTGAATTAGTATAGTGAAATATGAAAGTAATTTGAGTGGTGGATATTAGTCAGTTATTTGGATTGAGAAGGGTAGCAGAGGGAAAAAAAGGCTTGCATTCATTTAGCACCTGTTACCCCTGATGGGTGTTGAAGCACTTTTCTGGCAAGTAGCACGCTACTCCGGAACCCATAAAGGATTAGTGTTGAAAATTAGTATAGTGAAATATGAAGTAATTTGAGTGGTGGATATGTTATTCAGTTATTTGGATAGAGAAAGGTAGGTGGCGGGATAGAAGAGGGAAAGAGGTTTGTATATATATAGCGCTTGCTACCCCTGATGGGGTTTTGAAGCGCTTTTTTGTCGAGTAGCATGCTACTCTGGAACCCGTAAGCATTAGTGTTGAATTAGTATGGTGAAACATGAAAGTAATTTGAGTGGTGGATATGTTAGTCAGTTATTTGGATTGAGAAGGCTTGGGGAGGGGTAAAAAAGGGAAAAGGGTTTGCATTTATATAGCGCTTGTAACGCTGATGGGGTGTTGAAACGCTTTATTGGCGAGTAGCACGCTACTCTGGAACCCATAAAGGATTAGTGGTGAATTAGTATAGTGGAATATGGAATTTGAGAAGTGAACATGTTAGTCTGTTATTTTGATTGAAAAGGATAGTGGAAGGATAGAAGAGTGAAGGATTTGGATTTTTTTTTTTTTGCAGGTCATAGCAGTAGGAGGAGGCTTTTGGATGAGTAAAAAGGGGTTTTGGAGGGGAAGAGTCAGAGGGAAGAGTTTAGAAAGGTTTGTTTTGTGGGATCGGTATAGTAAAAAGAGGTGTCAGATGATGCAAGGAGGGGTAGAGTAGGGGAGAGTCTAGAAAGGGTTATTTTGGGGATCATAGTAGTGGTATGGGCTTTGGGATAAATGAGAGAGTGGATGTAGAGGATATATTGATAGATGTATAGGGTGAGAGATAGTGTAGTGCATTGGAAAGAGTAGTATAAAGAAGTTTGAGATGAGTCAGAAAGTTGGGCTAGAAGATATATTGAGAGAAGCATTGGAAATGCTAAATAAGAAGAAAGTGATAAATATATAGATCCATAAGTACATTGAAAGTATATAGATGCATAAAGGAGGTAAGTATATGTAGACTAAAGATATTGATAGAGGTACATGATGAGAAATAGGGTAGTGCATTGGATATGCTTTTTTAGGAGAAAAGTAACAAACACACAGTTCCAAGTACATGGAAGGTACACAGATGCACAATGGAAGCAAGTACATGTAGACCAAAGATGATTTCTTTTTTTTTTTTACACAACATAATTATTCTACATGTTTATACAAAGCAATACACAAATATAAGTACATATCTATAGTGAAAATAAATGCTTATATACAGAGGGATATGCTGTAAATTTCTGTTTGCGTATGGTGCTTATGAGGGGAAGAGCCAATTCTTGAGTAGTTTTCTGAAGATAAGGTGGTTGTCGGTGGATCTTATATTGGGGGGGTAAAGAGTTCCATAGTTTGGCTGCTTGAACAGAGAAGGATGTGCCACCCATGGTTTTTTTCTTGTATCTTGGGATTTTGAGGCGAGATGCCCCTGTAGAGCGGTGGTTCCTTTGTTGAATGTGTTTGGTGATTTTATTCCTGATGAAGAGCGGTCCCATTCCATGTATTGCTTTGTGGGTGATACAAAGTAGCTTGAACGTGGATCTTCTGGCAACCGGTAACCAATGCAGGGCTTTCAAGGCAGGTGAGATGTGGTCTCGCGGTTTGATATGCAAGAGTAGTCTGGCAGCCGAGATCTGAATCCGTTGTAGTCTTTTCATGATCGTTAAAGGTGATCGTGGTAGAGGCTATTGGCGTAATCGAGTTTGGACAGAACAAGGGAGATGGTAGCTTGGACCTTGTGTGGAAATCCCAAATGAGGGAAAATTAGTCGCAGCGTTTTTATAGTGACAAAGCTTGATCTTGCTATTTTGTCCACTTGGGCATTCATCGATAGCTTGGAGTCCATGGCCATTCCGAGGTTTCTTACTTCCTTCGATACTTTAGGTGGTGATCCCAGTTCATCAGGCCAGGCGGCAAGCGGGTCATAATGTTTCCAATCGCCACACGTGAGTATTTCCGTTTTGGAAGCATTCAATTTGAGATGGCTCCAAGTCATCCAATGATCCACGGCTCTGAGAGAACTGAAAATTGGGGATTTTCCAATGCCTTTGGGGCATTCCAGTTGAAGGAGTATTTGCGTGTCATCTGCATAGTTATAGCACGTGAGGTGAAATTGATTGATCAGTACCGGTAATGACTTCATGTAGATGTTGAAAAGCATGGGCGAGATGATAGAGCCTTGAGGGACCCCCGCTTTTGTGGAGTATGGTTTGGACGAGAAAAGTGGGGTATGGATGACATTAGTTCTGTTTCGAAGGTAGGACGCGATCCAGTCTAGAGCAGTTCCCTCTATGCCGGCTTCATAGAGTCTTTGTTTCAGAGTGTCATGGTCAACCGTGTCAAAGGCAGCCGAGAGGTCCAAGAGGAGTAGCGCAGCAACCCTGTTGCGGTCTACTGTATTCTTCAGGTCATCCCAGATGGCAAGGAGGGCAGATTCAGTGCCTCTTCCCGGACGGAATCCTGTTTGGAAGTCTGAAAGTAGTCTATAGTAAGCACTATATAAATGCAATTACAATTACAATATAATATACTCCTAATGTAAGTGCCACAATGTAATGGTACTCCAGATGTAATGACCATGCTGTAATGACTCCTGATGTATGCATCTGTCATTTAAAAACGGACATTTGCTTCACATGTATGTATCAGGACATTACGCGGCAGAATGACATGAATTTATGCATGAGTACATGCGACTATGATATGGTTTCCATTTTGGCTTTTTTAGCTTTACTATTCCAAGATGAAGGATGCTCATGGAGCAATACATTAAAAAATAGGGCACCTGCTTGAATCGTTTGCACCCAAGAGGTTGAAGGTGCGTCCTTGGAGATGAGTGCATGTAGAGGCCAAGATTAGAAGGGATACATCACCTATCCTTCAAAGCCTGCAATCTCGCCCAAGATAACCTGAGAAAGACCATGGGTAGAGCTCAGAAAATCAAGACCAGGTAATACTATGTGTTTTTGTATGTCATGTTTCACTGCATGAGGGTGTTACTGTGTGTGACTTGTGGGTGTGTGAGTGTGTGTCTTATGTGTTATGATGCGCTTAGCATGGAGAGTTCTTCCTCCATCATGGATTAGAATCTTCTCTTGGAAACTTATCACGTCACTTGCTTGGCTTATAGACCATGCTGGGGGGCGTGCGGGATGATTTTCCTGTTGCCCCTAAAGAACTTGTTTTACATTCTCCCGACAAGCCTCCTTTGCAACGTTTGGTGATGAGCTGTCTTTGCTTGATGCTGCCCCGTCTCCTGTCTGCGACAAGAGTTTATGCATCTCTCAGCAGGTGTTCCCTCTTTCCCATCTTCGTCATTGCACTGCCACTAGAGTCATATAAAAGACATCGAGAACCCCTGGATTATCGTACTTTCACAATTTCCATCCAGCTTCATCTCTGATCCTTCGACTGGTCCTGATAAATCCAACTTTCATAGAAGAAATTGGAGAATTATTATTATTAGTAATCATTAGAGTATTTTAAAAGCTCACAAAAAACCCTAGATACCTTGGTACTCATCTTTCCTCCAAATACCGATTTATGGACTAAACATAAAGATTTAAATGTTTTCCTTTGAGCAAATGGCAGCCAATGCAATTTTACTAAGCTAGAAGCAAAAGATTCTAGCAGTTGATAAATTATGGATTTTTATGTTGTTAAAAGTTATTCTGGTTGAAATATTCTGAACTAGTTGCAATTTCTTTAAAGTTTTACCAGGTTTGCCCAGAGAAAATGCATTGCATAGTCAAGCCTCGCTGAGATAAAAGCATTCATAATCTGCACTTTTTGTGGGTAATTGAATAAATTAAACATTCTCCCGAAAAAAAATGTCCTCACCACAAACTTTATTTCATCTTCTAAGGACAAATTGGAATCAAGTACAATCTCCAGATTTTTTGAGTTTTTGGATTGCTAGAGGTTTTTGCACACTGAAGAAGGCCAAACAATTGGTCACCTAAATTTGAGTCTGACTAAAAGGTAAGAGAACCTCAGTTTCCTACCCATTCAGCATTAGTCTGATGTGGTCATCCAAGTTTTCATATTAGCTAAGCTAAACGTAAGAGTATCCACACTCATAAATACATTATCACAGACTCTAAAAAGAATCTTTGCATCGTCTGCATACATATTCACCGTCAGTCTCGAAAATTGAATCAATGTAGCCAGTAGAATCAGATATAAGTTAAATACCGAGGGCTAAGGATGCATCCATATGGAACCCCATAAGTTAGTTGGTTTTCATGTGAAACCTGCCACTTGCGCAGACCCAAAAACTGCAAAATCAGAGAAGCACTAGACCTCTGACTCCAAGGCCCCCATCTGATCCAACAGGATCTGGTGGTCCACTGTGTCGAATGCTGTCAATAAAACCAACAGAATTAGTACTAGTTGGATGTTTTGATGTGCACCTACCCAAAGATCATCTACAATTTCAGGAATCACAGATTCCCTACTATGCCCTGCCCTAAAACCTGCTTGTGATGGGCACAAACGTGCCTGACATTCAATATAAAGCGGCAGTTGATTAAAAAAAGTGGGGCATATTTACAAGCCCCTTGCGCCACCCGTACGCCACTTTTCCCATGTTAAAAATGATGCAAAAGTGGCGCAAGGGGCTTGTAAATAAGCCCCAGTGTGTTCAAAAAGTTTCACTAGAAAAGGTAATAGAGACACCGGCCTACATTTTTCTAGGTGACCTGGGTGCAACCTGGCTTTTTTCAGCAATGGAATGCCTCACGCTTCTTTTAAACTCGAAGGTACCAAGCAAGTTCTTAAGGAGGCATTATTAATGTCACTCCAGCAGGTGATTTCAACAGCGAGTCTTATGACATTTGGATGGTAAAGTAATGGCCCCTGTGCCTGAGGTCTACTACTCCTAATTATACCCAAAAAGTAATTCGCATTTAGTTCTATGAGTTGATTAAAACTGTTTGATTCCCGAGGTGCTATTATCACCAGCTGTAACTTTACCTGGGAGGAGCGGGCCATATCTATCTGGGCATTAATTTTAACAATTTTATCTTTAAAACAAATTGCATACATTTGTTTCTTTTTATATGTGGGATCATCATTCATTTCACCACCAGGTTGTTCTGTGAACTCTCCAATTCCTTCAGACAAGGCTTTCGAAATATTGTGTGCTTTTAAAATATGATCAGAATAATGGTAGACTTTGGCTATCTTCATGACCTATTTGTAAGAATTGTTCAGTACATGTAATTCATTTTTAACGAACAGGCCTCATACCCCAGCATTCCTCTTGTGTATGTAGAGACACTACCGTAGTTCCCAGCACCCGTCTCTACAGGAAGTGACATCTCTGCTTTCCCGCAAAACGAGACGCCAGGACAAGAGGACCTTATTTTCCAGCATCCATCTTTACAGGAATTGAAATCACTGCAGTTATCAGCCACCATCTCTACAGGAAGTGACATTGCTGCATTTCCTAGCATTCATCCATCGCTACAGGAAGTAACATCCTTGCTAGCCAACTAAAACCTCCACTACCACCTCAGTAAACACCAACAAAGTAAGCACTCATCCTGTGTCACTCAGCACCCAACACTACCCATCCCCATAATCCTACCTAGACCGAGACCACACAAACACACTGCATCCTCACAAAACACAAAACTAACCTCATGCAAACCCTCAAGCTACTGAACATCAGTGGCGGCCGGCACAGGTAAGAGCAGTAGGGCTGTAGGGCAAAGCCCCGAAACCAGTCCCCGGATGCTTGTTTCCGGTCCAGAGAGTACCTGGCTTGGCAGTTCGGTCTGGACTGTTCCCATGAGGCACAGGGTCAAGACTGATTTGCATATGCCTGGTTCTAAACTGGGGTAGCATGGTGAACAAAAGAACGATGGATTTAACCCAGATCTTTTGACTGTAGGTGAATGTTTGATTTGCTCTGCATTCCATCAATCATCTGTGTGTCTTTGTTTTCTCACCCTAAGTGTGCCAGGTATGCCCAGACGTGGGTCCCGGGCTCACTGTGCCACTGGATTCAAGCTAGTCTGGCTGATATGGGGTGATGCCCCGAAACTGGTCCCTGGATGCTTGTTTCTGGCTTGGCAGTTCGGTCTGGACTGTTCCCGTGAGGCACAGGATCAAGACTGATTTGCATATGGCTGGGTCTAAACTGGGGTGGCATGGTGAGCAAAAGAAGGATGGATTTAACTCAGATCTATTGACTGGGGGAGAATGTTTGATTTGCTCTGCATTCCGTCCATCATCGGTGTGTGTTTTACATTCATTTTTGTAGGCACAATGAGATTTGCCGAAATTTAAGGATGTGAAGCAGATGCCAAAATTCAAACCCAGCTTACCAGCTCCATAGTCTGCAGCTATGGCCCTTACGCCACATCCTCTCCCGAAAGGAAATATGGCTAGGGAGCCATATCATCTCCCTAATCTCAGCCTCAGTTCCACATTTTGTGATTACAGATAAATCACTTAATCTCCCTGTTCCTAAACACAACAAGCATTGGCAAAACCAGTAGGTGAAGGCGCCGGAGGCCTAGCCAGCTTGTCAGGTTGTACAATAACACGTGTTAGATGCCATGTGTGCGGCTATTGTAGGACTGAGAATGAGAGGTCTTTTCATGAGGGAAGGCAAGCTGAACCGCAGCAGGCCAAAACAAAATTTCACATAAAACTCACTCACCTACGTTCATATTCTCTCCAGGCCTGGTGACTGGACTGCAGTGGCACAGACTATTAACCCACATTGTAGAAGAACCTGGAAGGAAAATGCTGGACAACCCCCCACCCCAGCCCACCTATCATAACAAAATCAACAGGAGTTGCTGGGTCTCCGTGGAAGAGGCAGGGGCCACTGACACATGGTCTCAGAGGCCTGCCCTGCCCCCAGTCAGTGAGATTAATGGAGGTCTTTCGACTCCTCCCTGGGCCATGTGAATAACGCCCAAAGTAAAAGTCTATTCTCAGCAGTAACACACACTGCACCCACCAGTGTGTCGTCACTGACCTGATTTATGCCACCAGGTCGAGGAAAATCTTGCCCAGCCAACACATGCACAGTGTCAAGGGCCATCCTCACCTACCACCACTGTTCCCTGTAAGGTGCACGCGCGCACCTATGCTACCCCGAGCATGCAGTGTCTTGTTTGAAGCACACACACAGCACATCCCGCCAGAGGCCATACGCGCTGCCGCTTTTAAAAAGCAAAGCTAACAACAACACACATGCCAGTACTGATACTTGATCAACATATTACTCAATCAGATCACATGTGACACTCATTGTGACTGAAAAAACAATTCTTTTTTTATTCTTTGGTTTCAAAAAAGAATTTCAAATTGAATTTTTTAAGAAAATCTCATTGGTTGAGACAATAGTCCATTGATCAATTTTTTCATAGACCACACATATTACATCACATACATTACATATATTACATATAGTATTCATCACTAATATTAGACGACACTAGACATAACATAGACAACAAATTCATACAATTGAAACAAGCATTGAAAATGCAATAGGTCTCGCCTTTGATTAAGTTAAAGCCATTTGCTTTGCTAATGGTATTGTATAGCAAAGCAAATGGCTTTAACTTAATGAAATGCGAGACCTATTGCATTTTTAATGCTTGTTTTATTTGTTTCAGCTCTCTCCGAGAGTGCATGTTTTCCCGATGTCTCCCTTCCCCGCCTAGCGCTATGTTCCTCTTTCCCATATATACCTTTACCGAGGGCAATGTACGCACGAAGGTCTGTAAATTTACAAAAATGAAACACTATCAGTTTTGAAAATTTCACCCATACTGTGATTCGTGTGTCAAGGATGTCTCAGTGTTACATAAACAGCCCCTCTCTGCTAACCTTTCACAGACTGCGGAGCACCCTGGGCCCGCCTCCATGTAATGAAGAAACCCCCTTCCCCCACCCTCTCTTTCAAATGAGCCAGAGTGAGTCTGCAAGCCGGTCACATCCCCCACCCGGCTGCAGAAGGGGCGCTACCAGAAGCCCCCCCCCCACACGAGAGCACCCTGGTATTATCACAGCGGCATGTTATTTGTCACAGAGAACACGGCTTATTGCTGGCGCCGCTCGGATAACAATCCCCAGTGGCAGCACTAAAAGCGTTGTGTGTGTTTGTGCTGGGAGGCGGTGGGCTGTGGGCGGGAGGAGTGTTTCACCAGTGGACGGCTGGGGAAGCTTTAGTAAGCGCGGTAAATGGGAGGCATCTCGCAGAGAGCGCAAGTCAGTGAGTCTCAAAATGGAGACACGACCAGGAGGAAGCAGCTTTAACAGAACTTTAAACTGACTTTAAACTGGCAGCAGCAAATGCGTCTTAAAGCACACAAAACACGCTGCATTTATTAAAAGCGGGTCAGCCACGACTCCGAAAGCACACAAAACACGCTGCATTCTAAAAAAATAATTAAAAAAACATAGTGCCTACCGATGAAATGAAGCAAACAAAACACGAGCCGTGAAAAAAGATGAAGCACGGTGTCCGGAGGAGTGTTTCACCAGTGGACGGCTGGGGAAACGTCCGTAAGCGCGAAAGTGAAAGCATTTCGCTCGCGCTTGGAGCTGAATGCCAAAGAAAAACAAGCCGCGCCAGAGAAATGAAAGGCGCGTCAGCCATTGTTGAAGATAAACGCGGTAATACCCCAAAAAAGTGCTTAGCGGCTAATTAAGAGACACTGTCTCCCGCCGCAAGTAAAAGATCCAATCCTGGTGGGCGGGGCCAAAAGAGGATAGGGTTGCAACCAGGAGGGCAAAGCAAATGGCTTTAACTTAATGAAATGCGAGACCTATTGCATTTTTAATGCTTGTTTTATTTGTTTCAGCTCTCTCCGAGAGTGCATGTTTTCCCGATGTCTCCCTTCCCCGCCTAGCGCTATGTTCCTCTTTCCCATATATGCCTTTACCGAGGGCAATGTACGCACGAAGGTCTGTAAATTTACAAAAATGAAACACTATCAGTTTTGAAAATTTCACCCATACTGTGATTCGTGTGTCAAGGATGTCTCAGTGTTACATAAACAGCCCCTCTCTGCTAACCTTTCACAGACTGCGGCGCACCCTGGGCCCGCCTCCATGTAATGAAGAAACCCCCTTCCCCCACCCTCTCTTTCAAATGAGCCAGAGTGAGTCTGCAAGCCAGTCACATCCCCCACCCTGCTGCAGAAGGGGCACTACCAGAAGCCCCCCCCACACGAGAGCGCCCTGGTATTATCACAGCGGCATGTTATTTGTCACAGAGAACACAGCTTTTTGCTGGCGCCGCTCGGATAACAATCCCCAGTGGCAGCACTAAAAGCGTTGTGTGTGTTTGTGCTGGGAGGCGGCGGGCTGTGGGCGGGAGGAGTGTTTCACCAGTGGACGGCTGGGGAAGCTTTAGTAAGCGCGGTAAATGGGAGGCATCTCGCAGAGAGCGCACGTCAGTGAGTCTCAAAATGGAGACACGACCAGGAGGAAGCAGCTTTAATAGAACTTTAAACTGACTTTAAACTGGCAGCAGCAAATGCGTCTCAAAGCACACAAAACACGCTGCATTCAGCAAAAGCGGGTCAGCCACGACTCCGAAAGCACACAAAACACGCTGCATTCAAAAAAATTATTTAAAAAACATAGTGCCTACCGATGAAATGAAGCAAACAAAACACGAGCCGTGAAAAAAGATGAAGCACGGTGTCCGGAGGAGTGTTTTACCAGTGGATGGCTGGGGAAACTTCCGTAAGCGCGAAAGTGAAAGCATTTCGCTCGCGCTTGGAGCTGAATGCCAAAGAAAAACAAGCCGCGCCAGAGAAATGAAAGGCGCGTCAGCCATTGTTGAAGATAAACGCGATAATACCAAAAAAAAGTGCTTAGCGGTTAATTAAGAGACACTGTCTCCCGCCGCAAGTAAAAAATCCAATCCCGGTGGGCGGGGCCAAAAGAGGACAGGGTGGCAAACAGGAGGGATTAAAATGCCTCCGGTGCAATCATTACACTATGTTTAGCATAATCCATGATGACAAATGACGCGCACGAATTAAAATTGCAGGCGGAGCCGAGACACGACTTCTGGAACCGCATTGATTCCAAGAAGCCCTCGCATGGCGAGAGCAGCGCATGCGCGCTGCTAACGCCAGGCGAGACCTAAAAACGAATAAACAAGTTCATGTTCCAAAATTTACAAGACATGAAAAAGAACAAAAATGAAAAGGGACAAAAAGGGGGAGGGATAAAACTCAAATAGGTTGAAAATTATTTGAAAATACAGTATTTTTTCAACAAAGCAACCCTGGTCTGGGCAGTGACCAAACAGTGTACCATTCAGGTAACCCAAGCAGTTTCATCAGTCTTATTTCAAAAATCAATCCCAAGTGCAAAACAGGGTTAGCCTGATAGTGAATGTTTGTTCACTTGTTTGGTCATAATTGTGGTCAACGCGTTTCGAACCCACAAAAAACAGTTTGGTGGGGTTCTTCTCAGGACCTGGAACTCAAAGGAGCTTGGTTTGAGATTAGCCAATCTCTGGCAAAAAGTAGATCTTATTATTGTCCTATGGATTTCGTTTCAGAGTTCAGGTATATGCGACAGTGTTGTGTGGTGTGGAGGTTGTCCTTGGTGATTTAAATTCGGTAAATGGCGTTTGGAAGAAGACGCTGTAATTTTGAAGGCTTGTATTTTGCAGCCGTTTCTTGTGCGCGGGTGCAAGATTAAATCGCGTTTAATCCTGAGTCGGACGAAGAGAGGGATGAAGCCTCTTAGATTTGCGCGCTTTGTTTCCTCGTGGTACACTTCCAGCATCTTCTCGCACTTAATGCAGCCGCTTCGGGGTTTTAAAAAGCAAGCAGCGTGAAAAATGGTCATTTATTTGTTGCGGGAGGCGGAGGAAGAGACCACCGTGAAGAGGAGAACACAAGCGGTAGGTAAGTTCCCTCATACATGGCAGCCTGTGGGGGTCACAGCCCAAGCTCAGCAGCAAGTGGCTCCCACGCTTGCAACAAGCCTTTTGTTAATAGAGCGTGGCTGCGGGGCAGATTGTGTGCTTTTTTTTTTAAGTATTCATGTTAATCGCAGCGCCGTGTAGAAGCATGACGTGTATTTTCAGAATCACTAATATATATTAGTGATTCTGAAAGCACACGTCATGCTTCTGGACTTGCTGCATGCCTTTTATTAATAGAGCGCGGCTGCAGGCAGATTGTGTGCCTTTTTGAAGGTATTCATGTTAATTGCAGCGCCATGTATAGGCATGACGGGTGCTGCAATTAACATGAATACTTTAAAAAAGGCACACAATCTGCAGTGCTCTATTAAAAAAAGGCATGCAGAAAGCACGACGTGTGCTTTCAGAATCACTACTTTCAGAATCACTAATATATCTTAGTGATTCTGAAAGCACACGTCAGGGACTTCTATTTACATCTTCCCCTTGTGTATCTAGGAAACCAGCTTCAGAGCTGATAAGTGAACTAATAATTATCAGCTCTGAAGAGTGGAGTGATCCTGGCCAAGTAGCCGCTGCTGCTGTGTAGTTAGTTAGGAGACCAGAGGTTCACTGGCGCTGTGGAATGCAGCAGGTTGCCCCGGTTTCCTAATTTATATTAGTGTAGCTTTGTTGTGGTTGCAGATGCTCTGCACTGCACCTGTTCATTTCCAACATGACACAACCAGTGACGCCAGTCACCAACACAAACGCCTGCCCCATAAAGCAGGCCTTCTGCGTTCCAGTACCTAGGTCAGATATCTGCACAATCAAGCAGGAACCCCACGTGTCAGAACCCCTATCGCTGCACCCACACGCGTGATTGGGTTCTTGGCGCACATAGCCTTGGCTGCCGTGCACAGAGACGTTACACTGCCGCACACAGAGGAAAAAAATTAGAGGGAACATTGCCCACCACCTAAAAAAAAACACTGATTTACTCATCTTTGTCACCAAGCAGCAAGCACAATTTATTGCTGGATGCTCTATGTTTCTTATCACCCTTTTGTTACTCCCCCAGGATGGCAGGGTGAAGCCCATCTCACCCTTTAATATCAGTGGTGCCTGTACTCTCTCCTCCTGCAGGGCCAGGCAGATTCCTTCCCTATCTCAGCAGAGAAGAAAACAGGCTTCTATCTATTTCAGACAAATCCATAGCTTCTCCAGCAGAAAGACACCAGCACAACTTTAATAGAAAGTATCCTCTGCTCCAGAGATCTAATGCCTCAAACACTGGTTGGACTTTAGCCAGACCGTAATGTCCAGCATCCACCTGATGCCTAATCCCACCAAACTGGAACTCCTTCTAATCACCAAGAACAGCAAACAGCAATTTTGATGTCAAAAACCCATGTTTCACCCAGTGTGACGTCACTCGGATTCACCATAGACACTGACCACACCCTCATAGAACACATCATCAAGAAAACACTGGTGTAACGAAACTTGAGGGCGCCTCCCTGCAAGGTACGTGGAGGGGCCCCCTCCGGGCTCAATCAGGAGCTCTCCGGCCAGAGTGCTGTGCTGAGGGAGCCCCCTGGAGCTAGGAGGCCCCTCACACTGCAGGGGCCTGTGTTACGCCCCTGCAAGAAAACCAAGACAACTTAGAATCTGCAATCTCTACAAAAGAGTGAAACCATTCCTCCCAGAAAGCAACTTAAGCACTGTCATTCAAGCCCTCATCCTGCTGTGTCTAGATAATTTTCTGCTCCACATCCTCCTAGATTCCACAGGTATCCCTTAAGGGCACTCTACATGCTGAGCATGCATGCCTCAAGGGTCTGAAGCAATATGTCCAAATCACCCCCTGCCCTTGCCAGCCTGCTACAAAAGAAGTTGCATCATCTATAAAGCCGTTCCAACTGACATGCATGCCTATCGTGCTGACAAACTCACCTTTCTCTTCTGAGAGGAAGAATGATTGTGATGAAGCTATTGTCAGGTTAGGAAAATATTTTAAAACTCTGTTTAAGTGCTGTTTTAAAAAGATGTAGAATCTAAATCGGTGTACCAGTAGACGCTGAAATATTTGACAAATTTGTCACTGCCCTGAGGGTTTTTGCTTTATCATGTAGCTTTAACTTTGGTACAGTAGCGGCGGCGGCCCCGCAATGGCGGAGGAGCATTGCCCCACTGGCTGAGAGCCAGCAGCTGGAAAAAAACGAATATTTTATTATTGTTTATTTTTCTGCTGCTGGCTGAGCGAGCATGTGTAGGGATGGGCAGGGCCGGGCCATGGGAGGGAGTAGGAATGGAGTGGTATGTGCACTTCTAAGTGTGCATGTCTGTTTGGCGGGCCGTCTTAGGCCAGCCAAACAGACATGCTAAGTTAGGTTTCTCCAACCCAGCTGTATTGTACAGCCGGGTTGGAGAAACAACTCCCTGTGCCTGAGCGAGCTTTAAACCAGTCCACTCAGGCCAATCCCTGCGCTGCTCTCATGCTTGGTAACGGCATGAGAGCGGCCCAGGGATTTCACAGGGGGTCTGATGCTGTCCCAGTGCCTGCTGGGATCAGGAAGCAAAAGAACACCGAGGCGCGAGGCAGGCAGTAACATCAGGTAAGTCTTATATATTTTGTTATTATTAACCCCACCCGCGCTTCCTCTCCAGCGCTCCTCCACCCGCCCCACCACTTTTTGTTAGTGTTGTCGCCACTGCTTTGGTAATACACTGGATGAAATGTTGAGTGACCAGTTGATCGTTCACATTAATAATAAAAAGATTTAGGGATGTCTTTAGATAATTGATCTTACTTCAGACAAAGTATTTTCACAATGAAGGCTGAAGAGCAGCAGTCACCTCGGTCAAAAAAGAGAACGAGGGGCAAAAAAGAGAATGAAAAGAAGAATGAAGACGTTTGTGGTGTTGTGGGAAGAGAGTGAAGCAAACAAAAGAAAAAATATACAAAAATGATGTTATAAGTGAGGGATTATTTTCCATAGCGGGTCTTTCAAGGGTCCTAGTGTGCGGAAAAGAGTATAAAATGTGGAGATGTCAAGGACACTGGACATATTTGTTCGAAAAATGGGTGAAGGCATGATAGGAAAATGTCAGAAAATACAGTGGATCTAGAGAATGAAAGTGGAACTAAGGCAGTGAGTAAATAATCTGGGAAAAGGAAAACATGTTTTGGTGGTTAGGGAAGTTATTAAAGGAGTTTTGAGAAGCCAGAGGTTGCGTTGTCTCATTTGTGAAAGACCGGAGTGTTAGGTTTGAATAGGCAGTCATGCCAGACTCTGGTTCGCCTTACATCATCATTACTAAGGTATTATTTCATGATGCTTTGAGCATCTAAGTGGAGAGTTTAGAAGAACTCAGTGTGTGTGCACTTGCATTTGATGGACATTCGATTGATTTCAGGACATTTTCAGAGCATGAAGGGTAGGCATAAACATGTCACGATTTATGTAGCTCACAAAAGTGGGTTTGGTTGGAGGGACCAAAGACTGCTTAAAATAATCTAGAATCCATGTTTTGCTAAACAAATAATATTAATTGTTGATCAAGGCTATGGGTTGCACAGTAAAAAATGATTCTCTGCAGAAATGTTTCATAGAAATTGTGCAAATGACAGAGCTTTGTGCATAGTATTTGCTTATAGAAGGTTTCCAAACATGTGAAGCAAAACATTTGAACATTTTCATAATTAAGGATATTTAGGGCATTATTGGGAGTTTGGTGGCTCAGATAATCTGTCAAAACATGGCTGATACAGTGTCCACAGCATTACAAGTGCCATAGGGTATAATGCACTTGCACCTTAGCAGATAGAACATCCCCAGTTTTAGTTTTTAAAATAGTATCCCAAACACCAAATGAGGCCCTTAGTCTTCTGAATTATCTTACCCTATTGGTTTACCCATAAAAAGGGATGGAAATGTACGTTTTTGTATCAGTTGTAGAGCTTTCAATGATAACATAGTCATGGACAATCATCCTCTCACTCAAATCAATAAAATTGTGCTGTTTCTTTTTACTCTTTACCTAAGATCGTCCTGTCATCGGAAAGAATTGTTACTTGAGTCAAGTTCTTTCATATAATGTATCACTCCATTTGAATTGTTTTGCTTAAAAGGCTTTCATCTGTGCCATCTGTTTTCTAAAGGGCCAGTTTTGATTTAGTTAAGGGCTATGATTAATTTGGAAAATGTTTCCAAGACAACATTTTGATTTTTACTAGTGATGCTGGCAAAGATTTTATAATTCTCAGGGAAGTCTGCTCACGTTTTATAATCCTTAGGGAAATCTGCTAACGTTTTATAATCCTCAGGGAAGTCTGCTCACGTCTTGCTCTGAATGCTCTGGTACTATGTGCAAACAGTTGTGGTTTATTCTAATCCCAAATGGATTATCTGGGACACACTATTTCCAACCAAAGGACTGTTCTCAAGGAATCTATAGCTGAAACCATCAGAGAAAGACCAGCTACTGATTCTAAGGACAAACTATAGTATTTGCCAGACTTTGATAATACTATAGTAAGTTTTTGAGGAAGGTTTGTGGAGGTTATGCAACGTAAGAGGAAATGGGAAGAATATATGTGGGGTACCAAGCAACAATATGCATATAAAGCTTCAAAAACTGTCATAATTCCTGCTCCTACACCTAAACGTATTTGTGTGGATAAGATGTGTGTTATCCCTGTTGATGCTAAGCCCTATAGCCTGGAAGCTTGTCTATTGTTTTTAATATAAATTTAAAAAGGGCTTACATCCCACCTCCTCTCTTTACTGGCTTCTCATTGGTTCCTGTGTGTGCCACTTACCTTTCCTTCATTTCTATTGGCTGTAGCATATTTTCCTGCATTTACCAATGCTTGTTCCTCGTCTGCTTCTCTAATCAGTTTCCTGCTGCCGAAATACTGTTAACATCCGCTTTGGTGGAACTATATTTTCATAAAGTTTTGCCTTTTCCTGTTGCAGCATATTTATATAACAATTTATCACCCGGAGAGATTAAGGGCCAGATGTACGACCGTTTTTGCATGCGCAAACGGGTTTGCGACCCGTTTGCGCATGCAAAAACCTACAGGGCCATGAACAAACTCTATTTAGCGAGTCGCAATTTATTTGTGACTCACTAAATAGGATTTGCGACTCGCTATTAGGAAGGGACGTTCCCTTCCTAATATCGACCCCAAATGCCATGTATGACTGTTTTGCGACCGCAATTGCGGTCGCAAAACAATCGCAGTTTACCACCCTTCGTAGAAGGGTGGTAAACCACTCGCAAACGGGATGGGGTCCCCTTCCCCTTTGTGACTGGCTCTAAAAATAGTTTTTAAGGGCAGGCAGTGGTCCCAGGGACCACTACCTGCCCTTAAAAAATGAAACGAAAAAGTTTAATTTTTCTTTTTTTAAATGCATCCCGTTTTCTTTTAAGCAAAATGGGCTGCATTAAAAAAAAAAAAACTGCTTTATTCAAAAGCAGTCCCAGACATGGAGGTCTGCTGAGCCCAGCAGGCCACCATACCTGGAAGGGCCAGCCATTCCCAATGGGTTAGCAAATTGCGAGTGCCTCATGAATATGCATGAGGCATGCAATAATTGCGAGTCGCTATTGCGACACAATTTGCGAGTCGCAAATTCCTTGGTCGTACATCTCGCCCTAAGTGATTTGCACAGAATGACAGGATGTTGCGCGGCGCCGCCGAGACTTGAACCGGGATCCCCAGCGCTCCAGTCAGCATCTCTGGCCGCTGCGCCACATCCTCTCCACTCCCGTGTTATCTGTCTGGGAGCTCTTTCCTTCTCCAGGACGACGATTGATGAAAACAGCTCTTTATTCATTACATAGGCGAAAATGATGCATTACCAATGCTTGTTATCTTAAGGGTCAGGGTAGCCTAGATGAATGTGGCATTTGCATCAAAATATTGAATGAATCATAACTCAAGTATGCATTTGTAGAGCTAGAGCATTAACATGCCTATGGGCAGTACACACTTCAGACATTATTCCCCTCATGACGAGGAGTGTTACCGGTTAGCGCTCCGGGTGAAATAAGGCGATTCACAATTACAAGTGTTTGAGGGCCTGGAATTATCGGGTACCTAATCCCTGGACCCAATGGTTCCAGGCCCAGAGACACCATGCCTCTTAGAGACTGCAGGGGCTGCAGCAGTCAACACTGCCCAGCCCCTACCGCTGCCTGCAGGAGGGGGGGTGGGCTGGGGGCAGTCACTGCTCCTCCCAAACAGGTACACACGTGTCCGTCACTGCTGCTCACCTCATCCACCATCAGCAGCCTCGCTGACAGTTCAGGTGGGAAATGTCAACTTTTGTTTTTCTGAACTGGTGAAATATCGCCAGGAACAGCACCTGGTAAATTCGGGTTTAAGCAGTTATGCCCCATTTTGAGGAAAAACTCGTAACTCCCTCATTTTCCTTATTTCCTTGTAAGTGCACTAGGTGCTGGGAGGTGCCTGGCTCCCCTGCACTCTGGCTTTACAGGGTTCTTATTATTCCCCTTTTTCCCTTTTGACCCTACTTTTTAACTTTTAACTTCCACGTGACTTGCTTTGAACTTGGCCTACCTGTTTCTCTGCCGACTGCCCCCTCGAGCTCCGTAGTCGGAGCATAGCCACGCCCCCAGAGGCGGGCTACTAAACCATGGCAGCTGCGTGGCCACGCCGCTGGCGTGCCGAAGGCAAGCCCGTCTGCGCCTGTCCGCACCTGTACGACGCTAGGACCCTGCCCGTCCAACTAGGGAGGCAGTCCATTATCCCTCCTCAGAGATCCTAACTCTTAGAAAGGCAGTGGACAAGGAATGTCTCCACTCCATCGATGTGGGCATTGGAGCTAACGACTGTGGTAGGTGCTATTTCTCTTTTAATGGTGCAGCAGAGGGGGGAAGAGCTTAAGAGTTTCAAATAACTCCTTACTCTGCCTGTCCTTAAATTGTAGGTCTTTAAGCAAACATAAACAGGAAATCTGTGAGCTATTAGCTGACCAAGAGCCAGTTGGGTTGTTTTTAGTTGACACCTGGCTGCATGGACAGCCAGCTCCCGATACTCTGGAGGCGCTACCGGAAGGTTATGCTATTCTGAGAATAGATAGATCTGGGCTTAGAGGTGGAGGGTTAGCAGTAATTTTCAAAAAAGAATACCAGGTAAAATTTACCGAACTGCCAATCTCTGGGTGTGAAGCGGCGTTTTTTACCATGTCCTTAAACAGCGAATGCTCAGTGGCTGGACTCCTAATTTACAGGCCCCTGGGCCCCGCTAGAGCGTTTATTAATGCTTTGGCAGAGATAGCACCTACTTACGCTATTTGTTACTCAAATTTTGTAATTTTAGGTGACCTGAACTTACATTTTGACAACAAGGATAGTCGAGAAATCTGTGAGCTTACAACTGGACTACAGGATATAGGATTGGTGCAGTTAGTTCATGCCCCTACGCATATTAGGGGTCACAGCTTAGATAACTTTTTCTCAAATAATGCACAAGTGGAAGCCTTGCTGCCTGTGCCATGGTCTGATCATTCTATTCTTCCATTTAGGATCAGAAACCTTAGGAAAGTGTCTGGCCAGCCGAAACAGCACGCTGGGTCAAAATGGACCCAGAAGTGGTCACAACTAGCTCCTGACTCCTTCACGGCCAAACTAACACAGAGCACTCCGGAATTGGAGGATTCCCCTCAGTTAGCTAGCAATCAAATTTCTTCTTGGATTAAGGAGGCAGTCGACTCCTTAGCACCTCTGAAACTATGTAACAGGTTCCGTTTTAACCCTTCAGCGGATTGGTTTTCAGAGGATTTAGCTAAGCTTAAAAAAGAATGTAAACGTCTCGAACGTTGCTGGAGGAGGAATTATCAACTGGAGGACGCGTTAAAATACCTTGAAGTGTTAAAACACTATCATAAACTGATTAGGAGAGCTCGCCGGGATTTCTATGTACATAAAATCGAATCTGCTAAGAATGCCCCAAAAAACATCTTCCGTATAGTTAAAGAACTTACCTCCTTGGAGCCAGTTACAGCAGGGATTCCATCATCTACGGATTATTGTAACAAAGTGGCTAGTTACTTTTCGGAAAAAATCAACAAGATCTATGCCACTTTCCCAGAAGCCAGCAGAATTTTCAAATTCTCCCCCTAAGAGTGAAACATCTCATCAGGGTTTGTTCACCTTTCAACCTCCAGTTGAAAGAGATATAGCAAAGCTAATTTCAGAAGTGAAATCGGGCTCTCCCACTGATATCATCCCCCCAAATAATGCTGTTACGAGGGAAGGATGCTATTGTGCCGGTGCTTACAAACTTGCTGAACTCATCTTTTAGCTCTGGACAAGTCCCAACCCACTGGAAACATGCGATGGTGGTTCCTTTATTGAGGAAACTGTCTTTGGACCCCGCAATCCCAGAAAATTTGAGACCAGTATCATTGCTACCTTTCTTCGCTAAAGTAGCAGAACAATTTCTCAATTTCCAACTTACCAAATTTATGGAAGAAAACCAGGTACTCCACGGTACCCAGTCGGGTTTCAGAACTGTATATAGTACTGAATAGGCCTTACTTTTAGCCTCTGAAGTGCTAAAAATGGCAGCGGAGGAAGGTAGGACAGCAGCACTGATCCTGCTCGATCTAAGTGCTGCTTTTGATACAGTATCCAACGGCCTTCTCCTGGAACGGTTGTGGGATGCCGGAATCAGAGGTTGCACTTGGGAATGGATCAAGCATTTCCCACAGGACAGATCCTTCCAAGTCCTACCACGGCCTTTTACGTCGGAAATTCGACCTCTGTTGCAAGGGTTACCGTTAGCCCAACGTTATTTAACGTCTATATGCGCCCACTAGCGGACATAGTCCGAAAACACAGGGTGAAGCTGGTGTCCTATGCTGATGACACGCAGCTGATCATCACGTTAGAACAGAGGGATGTAGAGGCTATGCCTAAATTTAAAGCTTGCTTAATTGACCTGGCCAACTGGATGAATCGCAGTTGCCTCCAACTAAATGCAGGAAAAACGGACATTATGGTAGTTGGTAAGCAACCTTCCATTTGGTCGCACATCTGGTGGCCGGAAGAATTAGGTCCGACCCCGGTTCCCAAACCAAAGATTAAAAATCTAGGAGTATGGTTTGACAACACCCTTTCTTTTGCGGATCAGATATCAGCTTTGGCCGGCACCTGCTTTGGCCTATTAAGAATGCTAAAGAAAATTTTAGATCTTTTACCTTTGGCATCCAAAAAACCCATCATTCAGGCTCTGATTATATCTCGCTTAGATTGCTGCAACATTCTCTACTTAGGGGTCACCAAAAGCAGCATGAGAATGTTGCAGAGAGTTGAGAATGCTGCAGCACGGTTACTTTTGAACTGTCAGGCTCGGCGTGACGCGCCTGCAGCGGCGCCTGTTCCCGCGCTCGAGCGCGGAGACGAGAGCCCCGCCCGCTGTTTCCTGTCAGCGGCGAGGGCGGCGCTTGATGGTATTTAAAGACGGGATCCGCGCTAGCAACGCGCTTCGAGGTCCAGTACGGATCCCGCCAGGCCTCCCACCGCTTCGTTTCCCAGCTTACCTGTCTCCGTGGTTTTTGACCTTTGGTTGCTTCAGTCCCCCGCTCGTGTTGCTAGGCTTCTGGTCTGTCGTTCTGCTTCCTGGGTCTTCTGGAGTGTTTCCGGGCTTGTTGACTTGCTGCTCCTTCCGGGCTGATACTTTGCTGCTAAGGAGTTTCTGTTTTGGTTAACCCTTTGCTTCCTGGTATTTTGTTCCTGTATGACAAGAAAAAGGCAAGGGGTTTTAAAGGATCATATGATCCTGTTTTTTGGTTGTTTTTAGAACAATTTCTGAAATAGGAAACGGCACTTATCTGATAGTTACGTGTTCTTGATGAGTACTTCTTGGGGTTCACTTTATTCACTGGTAATCTTCTTTCTGGCTGTTGAAAAAGATAGAAAGAATAATCACTATTGCGAAATAACCTAGAACCTCGCTATTGTGTTTTGCATAGTTTTGACCCTTGTTATTTTTCCTTTTTTGTCTCGTGCTTCCTCCTCTCTAGGGGAATGAGTTTTGGGGTTTTTCCCTACTTGTAGGAGTAACGGGTACATTAGTAATTTTTTTGACTAAGGGTCCTATTCTCTCCTATGGTGTCTCTAATCTAGGTGTGTATCTTATTGTCCCTTTCTTGTGTTGAATGCAGATCTACGCAGTCCTATTACCTATTGAACCTTATCTTTCCTTATAGGCAGTGGGGGTGTTCTATCGACCCTGGGAATCGTATCTTCACACATACCTGGCATCTTCCCTTCAAGGTATGTCTTAGACACAGGGGAGGGGTAATCATAGCCAGCTCCTTTTAACCATATATAATACTCACCTTGTGCTCGCTCCTTCAGGGTTCTAGAAGACTCTTCCCACAGAAGATCCGGCGGACATCTACCCCTTCTTCCTTCCCTTGTTTTGTTTCCCTCCTTCCCCACCTTCCCTCTTTGGCTGACCTAGTTGGGCGAAGGAGGTGGGTGAGGGAAGTTGGGGTTTAGCTTCATTTCAATCCATGGCGCCCCTGCAGTAAATCCAGGTGAGCCATTACATTGAACATCCCAAGGCGAGACCCGGTGGGAACGACCCTTAGGGAACTACACTGGTTACCGGTGCTGGACCTAGCTATCTTCGGTCTCAACTCATCCCCTATAAACCTATTCGGAACCTTAGGTCTGCAGGCAATGCTAAGTTGACAGTTCCGAAAATCCAAAAGGCACGCTTGGTAGGCAGGTCTTTCAGTTTCTTAGCTGCTAATGCGTGGAACCAACTACCGCTTGATCTTAGAATGCAGCCCTCAGAAGCGCTATTCCGCAGGCAACTTAAAACTTGGGGGCATATTAGCAACGATTTGTGATAATTTTCGCAAAGCGCGCTTAGCGCTGTTTTTTGGACGCCGGCTATCGCTGGATTTCATCGCCGAGATAGCGCGTTATTAGCAATGCTTATCTCCAAGGCGATAAAAAATCCAGCGATAGCGGCGAAATGCGAGAATATCGCAGGAAATCCTGCGATAAAACACCAGCGATAGGGGAATCCTTGATGATAGGCCATGGTGGACTTACCTCACAATCTACCTCCCATTGAGAAAATAGGTAAGTCAAGTTTTTAGCATGTGTTAAATTCCAGCGATAATCGCGGTTAGCACGACTTTTTTTATCGCTTTGCGGGCATTGATAATAGGGGGAAGTTGTGTTTGCGACTGTTTGCAGTTGCTTTTAGTTGGGAACGCCTACTTTGCATGTCATTAGCGATAATTATCGCTGACATGCAAAGCGGCAACAAAACGGCCGCTATCGCCATTAAGCTGTCGCTAAGCTGTTAGCGACAGCTTGCTAATAGGGCGATAAAAATATCGCCGATTTATCGGCAAAAAGTGCCGCTAAAGTGGCGATACTGCCCTTGATAATATGACCCAAAGTTCATTAGGGCATCCCACATAGACTGGTACTAGAGAACTGTTCTTCGGATAGGGGTGCCACTCTACAGAGAGGAGTATTCCTAGCGCAGGGGCACTCCGTTTGGAGTAACCAGGGGCTTTATAAGTTATTAATCTAATCTAATCTAATGGCCGGAAATCGCAAGGAAATACCATCTAGTAAACTTAATTCTGGCCCTCTGGTATCTACCCTTCAAATTCCAGCCAACTAGTAATGAGGCCTGTGCATTGGGCATCCATTTTTTGTAGAGAATGGATCATAAACCTTTTGTAGTTGTTCTCTCACCGAGAGGAGCGGATCATCCACAGAATGCCACAAAACGTGTTGCAAAATATTGTGTTTGACTTCTCAGGACCATTACTTTTGTTCCCAGCACTGACTGAAGGGAGAGCGGCGGTGATCAGATTTTTGTGATCAGATCCAGGGTGCTCTCTTTGAATGAGGGTCTACGGTTGTAAGGTAAAGTAGATTATGACGCTCAGAGAGATTCTTCAGTGCTTTGTCCATTGCATTTTTCTTTTCCCAATATACAATGAAAATATAAATTTTAGGTCATAGCGAAGAAGCTGTAACCTTGTCAGACAGTGCATCAGTAAATTCATTGCTCTGCCCAGGAGGTTTGTAAATTGCATAGCAATTTGCAGAATCACTTTTGCAAAGGCCCAGAAAGATTAATAGTAATTTGAAGGACTGTGGTTATGCTGCCAGTAGTGTAAAGCACGTCCATGTTTTTTTTTTTTAATGTAATCTTCATCTGGTTTTTGAGGCTCCATCTTGGTGCAGGAGTTTGTATCCTGGAGAGACTGAAATTTTAAAAACATGTGTAGTCGTTTTAGACAATGAGGACATATATATAGAAAATCAGCCCTCTAACGCGCCCAGGGAACAGCCTTGGTACTCTTTAAGTTGGCTGACTGAGTCAGTTAACCAGACTGACTTGTGCGAAACACACATGGTGGAAAATGGTAATTTTAGAAACTATCTTTCACAACATCTAACAGGTGCATTTTTTCTCATCTCGTCACACGTGATGCAAGGCAAGCAAATCAATGGGATCTAAATTTGGTCCACACATGCCTGCGGCATAAACATGGATCAGGAAAGTGTCTATTTAATCAGCCCTCTTCGTGTGTTTAGTCACGTCTAGGCGATGGACGTGATATATATATGAAGGTAAATCAGTTCAGTTGTAAATATATTATGTTTGGAGAAGAACATCCCCCGTTTACAACCGAAATGATTTACCTTTATATATCCCCCACAGCAAACTCCGAGGGATATTTACAATAAAATCTCAAAGCGCCGTGTTACTCCAAAAACGCTAACACCGCGCTCCAACTTTTTTAAACACAGGGATGTGCTGTATTTACAAAAATACGGCGCACCCCTGCGCTTCCTCTAGCGCTGGTGCTAATAAAGCTGCCTACACCAGTGGAGGCTCCCCTGTGCTATGCTGCAAGGGTGCCTGCCCTGCAGGGGTGATTCTTTATGTGCTGTAAGGGAAACCTTCCTGCACATAAACAATCTTAAAAGGCGATTTGCTGTTTCTATGTATGCTGCAGAATGCAGCACACATAGAGCAAAATACAAGGAGAAATGAATAATTTCTCCTCATATTCCAGTCTAAGACCAGGTTTTACCTGGCCTTAGTTTTTGGCGCTTCCCCATCCTTGTAAATTTGGGACAGTGTCAAAAAGCAATGGGTGTTGCGACGGAACGCCCACTGCAACACCCATTGTACGCTCCTTTCATGCTAAGTGTTGTGTGAAAAGGGCCTTATTTACAAGGCAGCATTTTGCCATGTTAAGTGGCTTAACGCTGCTTTGTAAATAAGGAGAAGGGGATATCGCCACCAGAACTTCACTAAAAGTGATGCTCTGGTTGCAACATCCCCTTGTAAATATGCCCCTACATGTACATGGCAATACTTTGACTGTGCTCCCGTTACAAAGAAATATGGATGAGTGAAAGGGCTTTTTAGTTTGAATCTCTCTTACGTCCATCGCCTGGATGTGACTGAGCACACGAAGAGGGCTGACTAAATAGGCACTTTCCTTCCACTGTAATCAGGAGATACTTCGTTTCTGAATGGATTGAGTGGATAGTTAACTGCTGAACCGACAATTAGTTTCGCCATCAATTTTGATGCGAGCAATTATAGATGGTCTACACCAGCCATGCTGAAAACCTTACAACTGAGTCCCTTGTTACTTCCTCATTATTTGCTGAGGTTTCCCCACGTAACCGAGTTTATCACATCTATGATTGTAGGTCTTTGCACTCGAATCCTCTGCTATTTGCTCACATGTTGCTGAGGTTTCCTACGCAACTAAGACTGATACATCTATTGTTGTGGGTCCCTGTACCCCAATCCTCTGTTTGCTGAAGTTATTCCACACACCTAAGACTGCCACATCTATGTTTGAGGGTCTTGGCACCCCAATCCTCCGGTGTCTCCTGATCTTATTTTTGTCCTACTGATGACCCTGTTCTAAGTGATTGTGCCTAGGGGTCAGGTCAAAACGTCGACAATAACATATGTGGACTGATTTCAAATTTTGATTGAGGTTTTTGACACTCACAGCATGGGCGCCATGTACAACAACATACCATCCCAATCAGTCACATGTATATATATTTGTGTTTAGCACACGTGCACTTTTTTGCCACTTTTTTTTCACTTTTCACTGCGCCGTCCACTTGTAGGAGCACCGTGTTTTTCGACTAATGTATATAATGTGTCATATTGTCATGTACAGTCACTGCACTAGTTGAATATGATTGCCAAAAATAAATGCATTTACTGCATAACTAAGAAAACTTATATGAACGTTTCTCTACAATACTATTGTCCTGAAAGTCTAAGGCTACACTTCCCCCATAGGGACTACCTCTTTGATAATAATAGCTCTTGGTAAAGGCTATAGCCTTCCACCACTATGAGGGTAGCGCTTTGAGTGCCCCTCCCGGTCCAACAAAACCGCAATCCATGAGATAGAAGTATGTCATGGTGCACACATGATCCGTGTTTGCCTAGGACAACAAAAATCAGCATTAGGGATCCAGTCAGCAGTACAGTTGGGAACTCAGGGCAGGGTACATGTATTTTACCATGCAGATGACTTTTCCATCTCAACAAAAGGTATCAAGTGTCTCCTTAGGACAGTCCCAAATAGGGGATCAAAAACAAAAATGGTCAAAAAAACTGGTGCTAGGTGTAGGGAAAAAGTGGGAACTGCAGGAAGTAAACAATTCCCCAAGAGCCACGTTTACTTTCTGTCCTACTGCTGCCTCCTTGACTCCACACATCAGAGGTAGCAAGGGTAATGCCAATGGTAACAAAGGGCAAGACAGGGGCAGTAGCTGCTTCCTCTGTTTACTACTAATTAACATTCTTGTGCATAAACTGTTTGTGCCAAAGGCTTCCTGAAAGCTCATACTATACTATGGTCTTCCTGGCCACCATCACTTCTACAAGGCCCATTAGCGGTTTTCTATCAGGATAAGGTGGTCCTTTGTATTCACCCTAACGTTGGCCAAAAGGTTTTGACTGAATGTCATCCAATATTAACCACCAGGGGTCCCAGCCAGCAGACAATTAAGGATGGAAAAGTTTGAGCAAACAAAAGTGTCTTCAGCAATATACAAAAATAAAAAAGATCTGCAGCACTTCAGATCAAACAAGCATTTGCAAAGCCAATAGGTCTTATCTATGCAAGAGCTATTGGCTTTGCCAATATGTTTTAGCCATGTTGTACACCAGCATGGCTACTGTTCAGCATGGCTAAAAGTTAGTTGGGAAAAGGAGAGTGGTGTGAAGTTGAGTGTCGCAAAGTGGAGTACAGTGGAGTGTTATGGAGTAGAGCTGAGAGTCGTGGAGTAGCATAAAGGGATGTAGAATTGAGTGGAGTGGCGTGGAGTGAAGTGGAGTTTTATGGAGTGGAGTAGAGTGGAGTGGTGTAGAGTGTTGTGGAGTGTCCTGGAGGGAGTAGAATTTTGTAGAGTGGAGTAGAGTTGAGTGGCGTAGAGTTGAGTAGAGTGTTGTAGAGTGTTGTAGAGGGGGAGGCATAGGGTTCCGTGGAGTGGTCTAGAACAGAGTGGAGGAATAGCATAGAGGATGTTGAGTTGCATACAGTATTGTAGAGTAGAGTGGCATAGAGCGGAGTAGATTGTCATAGAGTGGAGTGGCACAGAGTGGAGTAGTGTATGAGAGTAGGATGGCATAGAGTGGAGTAGAGTGTTGTAGAGTGGAGTGGCATAAAGTGAAGTTGTAGAGTGGAGTAGTGTGTTGTAGAATAGAGTGGAGTAAAGTGGCATTGAGTGACGTAGAGAGAGTTGCGTAGAGCATCGTAGAGTGGAGTCGTTTTGTAGAGTGGAGTAGAGTGTTGAAGAGTAGAGTAGAGTAGAATGAAGTAGAGCGTCAGAGTGTAGTGTCGTAAAGTGGAGTAGAGTGGCACAAGGTACAGTGGTTGAGAGAAGATTGGCAAAGAGTGATGTGGCGTACAGTGCATTGGTTTTGAGCAAAATGGTGTAGACTGCATCGGCGTGGAGTGCAGTGGCATAGAGCAGAGTGGTGCAGAGTAGACTGCAATGGCGTAGAGTTCAATGGCATAGAGTGGAGTGGAACAGAATGGAGTAGAGTGGTGTAGAGCGTAGTGTTGTAGAAAACAGTGGCATAGAGTAGAGTGCTTCAGAGTAGACCGAAGTGGCGTAGAGTGGAGTGATGCAGGGTACAGTGGAGTGGTGCAGGGTAGAGTGCAGAGGTGTAGATTAGTGCAGAGTGCAATGGCAAAGAGTAGAGTGATGTAGAGTGCAGTGGTGCAGAACAGATTAGAGTGGTGTAGTGTAGAGTGATAGAGTGCATTGACGTAGAGTACTGTAGACTGGCGTAGAGTTGAGTGGTGCAGAGTAGAGTGCACTGGCATAGAGTGCAGTGGCATAGAGTGCAGTGGCTTAGAGTGTGGTGATGTAGAGTACAGTGGTGCAGAGTACAATGGTGCACAGAGCAATGGTGCAGAGTAGAGTGGTGTAGAGTGCAGTGACAGATTGGGATAGCGTGCAGTGGCGTAGAGTGTTGCAGAGTAGAGTACAGTGGCATAGCATGCAGTGGTGCAGAGTAGTTAGCAGAGAGTGCACTGACGTGGAGTGCACTGATTTTGAGTAAAGTAGTGTAGAGTGCATTGGAGTAGGGTGGTGTAGGGTGGCTGTTAGAAATGGGGGTCTCTAGTTGGCAAGGGTTTACACCTTTGTCCAATTAGGGACCCTTCCTTCTAGTCAGGATAAAGGAGTTACACTCCTAAAATAACCCCTGCTCACCCCCTTGATAGCTTGGCACGAGCAGTCAGGCTTATCTTAGAGGCAGTGTGTAAAGCATTTGCACATAACCAACAGTAATACAGTGAAGACAGTACAAAAGGACACCACACCAGTTTAGAAAAATATCCAATATTTTTATATATCCAAAACAAGACCAAAAACGATAAAAATGTACCATACAGTTTTCAGAAATCTTCAGTAATCAAAATAGACTTGAAATACAGTTCCTTGAAGTCGATAGCTCCGTCTGGGGCTATCACGGTGTCGTGAACAACAAATCCAAACAGTTCTAGCTGACCGAGGCGTCACGGGCCAGCTACGGTGTCGGAAAGACCCGCAAAACAGTACCTTTAGACATGTAGGGCGTCGACGACCTCTCGATGAGCCCCGTAGGGCCGGTGTCCACAGGCGTCGTTTTCGGAGGTCGGTGCAGGAGTCGTCGGGCCCTTGAAGTCACACGCATTGCAGATCGAACTCCTCGCGGTTGAAGTCGGGAGCGCCGGCAGGCATCGGGGGCTGCGGTTCGAAGTGCAGCGGTGCGGCGTGCGTGCCCTCAGGTCGCAGTGCAGGCAGCGGCTCAGTGACGGTCGTCCAGCGGCGTCGGTGAGACCAGGGCTGCGGTGCAAAGTGATGCTGTGCTTGTCGCGGTGCTGGCAGGTCATGGTGCAAGCAGCATCGTCGTCGTTGCTGAAGCGCTGTCATCGGCTGACGAGCTGGAGTCGATGGCGCCGGTGTCGGTATGCCAAGGCTGCGGTGTGGGATGAGGACGGTGCGTCATGTAACTTATGAGCGGTGCCCTCAAAGCGGCGTAATCGGGTATACCAAGGCAGCGTCATGAAGCGAGGCGGTGCGAAGTGCTGTGCCCATAGGTCGCAGTGCAAGCAGCAGCTCGGTGGCGGCATCAGGTGGCGGCGTTGGTGAGACCAGGGTTGCGGTGCGGCGTGCGGCGGTGCCCTCTGCGGTGCCTTCAGGACACGGAGTCGGCATCGGCGTCGAAGACGGCGCCGGGTTGCTTTTTCTTCTGTTGCAGCACAAAACACACAGTCCCCAGTGCTGATGGCAGAAGAACTTGAAGTCTTTGCTGTTCCTGAGACTTCTTGAACAGGGGGCATGCTCTACCTCAAGCCTTTGGAGAAACTCAATAAAGAAGTTGCAGAAAGTTCAGTCCAGTCTTTTCACTGCCCAAGACAAAAGCAGTCTATGCAGGCCAACACAGCAAAGCACTCAGCAAAGAGATAGTTCCTCCTCACAGCTTCACCAGCTCTTCTTCTTGGCAGTCTTCTTGGTCCAAAAGAGTTCTAAAGTTCTGGGGTCTGGGCCCCAATATTTATACTCCAAATTCCTTTGTCCTCTCAGGCAGAGAGTGTCTGTGCTTAGTCCAAACCAGTTTGGTCCTCTCTGGCCCAGGTTCCCAGCAGGAGGGGGAGACAGCATTGTCTACAGCAGATCAGGCCCATTCAGGTGCAAGGAAATCTCCTCCCACTACTCTAAATGCAGCCCAGGTCTATTCAGCCCAGCCCTGACTCATTCAGACTCTCTGGAGCCACTGCACATCCACAGCCCCTGTCACTCCAACGCCAGACAGTCAATACACTTCCTTGCAGAGGCACACAGGATGGCTAAGCAAGAAAATACCTACTTTCTAGAAGTGGTATTTTCAAACACAGAATGTAAAAATCACCTTTACTAAAAGATTCATCTTTAGATTCTGAGTTCAGGCATACTAAACTTTATTTTCCTATCTGGTCCCAATGGGAAGTTATAGTTATAAGATGTTACAAATTAACTCCCATGCTTTCCTATGGGCCAGATAGCCTTTCAATAGTGAAAAAAGAAATGCACTGTAATTCACTACCAGGACATGTCACCCACATCAGGGCATGTCCTACCTTTCACATACACTGCACCCTGCCCACAAGGGTAACTTGGGCCTACCTTAGGGGTGACTCACATATAAAAGGGAAGGTTAGGGCCTGGCAAGTGGGTGCACTTGCCAGGTCGACATGGTAGTTACAAACTGCGCGCAGACCCTGCAGTGGCAGGTCTGAATTACCTTTTCAGGGCTACTCATGCGGGTGGCACAATCAGTGCTGCAGGCCCACTGGTAGCATTTGATTTACAGGCCCTAGCACACTCAGTGCACTTTACTAGGGGCTTACCAGTAAATCAAATATGCCAATCCTGGAAACACCAATCCATAATACAAATTTCACAGAGAGCATATGCACTTTAGCACTGAATAGCAGTGGTAAAGTGACCATACTCCTAAAACCAACAACAGCAGGTCAGGAAAAAATAGGAGGAAGAAGCAAAAAGTTTGGGGATAACCCTGCAAAAAGGGCCATCTCCAAACAACCCCCTTCCAGCTTAAAGCCAGGGTAGACCAATCCATACCTCGATGGGCTTCCCTGCTTGGGGCGATAGAACATGGAACCTGGCCCGCAACAGCAGGGGCTTATTCCCGTTCTACGCCTTCCTGAACCTAGTTCGATCCCTCTGTCCATACTATCAGGGCCCACTAAGCTAACCCATGGGGGACCCTTCTCCTCACCTGTGAACACCATCTGTGCAGCACCTAACCTTAGCTTGCTCACAGGTGGGTCCCAGCAGGTAGACAGTACCACCACGGCCAACATAGTGGTGTGGCCCAGTCCACTCCTGGGGTGTGACTCCTGTCCCCCTCCCAGGGACAACTCTGTCCACCAGGACAGCCAGCCACAGTGGCCACTGACGGCTGTCAGTGATGAGAGCCAGGCCTTATGCCTCGCAGGGCTCTCTGACCTCTATGGCATGAGAGTGGGGGGCGGTAGCCCCAGGTGCCTGGCACCTTTTGTCCACTCTCCCTCCTGCCAGATTAGGTATGGCATCCTGAAACTGGCCCACCAGCCCAGGGTCTGTACCCTGCGGCTGGACAGGAGACTGGGGTGGGCTCTCCCACACCCTCTCCTCCTCCCCGGGGCTCTGCATCCCCACACCGAGAGCAGTCCCCCTCGATTTCAGAATTGTCAGGGCACCCGTGGCAGGTGTTCTGCACAATTCTCCCACCAGTTCAGGGGTGCTATCCTGCAACTGGTGCCCCAGCCTAGGGTCTGTACCCTGAGGCTGGACAAAGGGCTGGGGTGGTCTCTCCAACACCCGGTCCTCCTCCATGGGGCTCTGTACCCTCCCACCTGGAGCGGCACCCCCAGAAGACAAACCGGTAGGGGCACTGTTAGCAGTCGCCCCTTCCTCCAGGTCAGGGGGGATGCCCTGAACCTGGTCCTCCAAACCTTGGGTTGGACCAGTGCCTGGCAACCCAGGACTTCCGGGGAAGTACACCAACCCCCCCAAGGGAAACACAATCCTCATGAGCTGTGCAAGAGTCTGCCTGGTGCAGGTCTCCAGCCTCCTGTCCACCTGACAGAGCATGAAGACCCCCCAGGCCAGAAGTGGCCTCACCATGGTCAGTCCTGGGGTGCTCTGACCTCAGAGCTGGCAACCCCTGACCCACTGGTCCGTCCACTGGGGACTGCGACCCCCCTCACCCCTCTCTCTGGACTCATGCATCCTCCCTACTGGAGCGGTGTTGCCAGACACCAGAACCTGTGGGACGCTGATGACAGAGGCCCACCCAAGTTTCCCAGACACTAGGGGACCCCCCTCAATGGATGGCCTTCTAGTACAGCCTAGGCTCCCCACCTGGTGTTCCCTCATGGAACCACCCAGGCTCTGGGACTGGGTTTCGGGCACATTGGGCCACAGCCCATTCCTACTCCTTCTCCGCTGAGACAGGACATGAGTCCCTACACCCCTCCCACGACACCGAGACCTATCTGGGCTACCATGAACCTTTCCCACCACCCTCAGTTGGGAAATACCTGAGCCACTTCCTTCAGGATCACCCCCAGATGCTTCTCCAGACCCTCTGGAATCCACCAAAAGGTCTGCCTCCAGTGCAAGCTCCCTGGGGTCAGAGAACTCACACTTCACCGGGTGTTTACATAGCTCTGCAAAACAGGGACTTAAAATATGCTCTCCACCAATTGAATCACACAGCTCCACACAGGTGTTAACCAAGCTACCCTCTGCCTCACCATCTAGTGCCTCGCACAAGTACCCCACATCACTCTCCTGAGATTGGCAAGACAGTGTCTGACTGTTGCTGTCCCTCAACCCATACTCTTCTGGCTGGTCTCCATACTCACTTACCAGGGCTTCTACCATGGGGGGGACCCCTCTCCCTGCACCTCTCAGCTAGAGTCAGTAGAGTGTCCCTCCCACCCCCAGGAAGATGATCCCCTGTGCCAGTTCCCCAATCCACCTGAGGGACACTGCGCACCACTGGAGTTACCTCACAATCCTGAACCCCCTGGTGTATGTCAACCCCCTCCTTGAAGCAGGGCACCAAGTCTGTATGTGTGTGTATCTCATCCTCAGTGCTGGACCTAATACTTTTGCTGCCACCATCTGGGCTGGACCTAGCCGTCCTGGCTTCCCAGCTTAGCTCCAGCCCTTTCACTTTACACTCATGATCCAAGATCATTTCCTTTCCTCCATGGCTATTCTTTTGCCTTCCATCTCATTCACCAGTTGGAGTTTTTCCAGTTCAAACTTCCTTGCCTCCCGCCTGTCCGCCAGCTCCTCTGGGGACAAACCACTGCTGCCTGGCCTGGAGGGTTCCCCCCGCCCAAAAGCACATCCATCCTAGGAATAGGCTCCTCTGCCTCCACCCGGAGATCTCCAGACTACCCACTTGTATGTCTGGCTGCTACCCAGTCCCTCGGCGCCCTTTGTAGCTCCTCTATCCTAGTGAGGCCCCTGATTTGGACTTTGAGGTTCTTGCAAATAGCCTTCAACTCCTTCACGTTGTAGGTTTCTAACCTCTCCTCCTCAAAGGCCACTTCGAAGGATGCAACAGATGACGTTCTTGATTCAGGCATGATGCAATAGCAAGTTCAAGTTAAAAAATTATGGGATCACAAAAATAGACCAAAAGAAAAAAGAACCAGTATGTGGCATGTAATGGTCTGCGATATGGTAGTAGAGCACACCAATCACTGTAAGTCAAGTGCAAACACAAGTCCTATCCTCACCGCTGACAACCAATGTTAGAAATGGGGGTCTCTAGTTGGCAAGGGTTTGCACCTTTGTCTAAGTAGGGACCCTTCCTTCTAGTCAGGATAAGGGAGTTACACTCCTAAAATAACCCCTGCTCACCCCCTTGGTAGCTTGGCACGAGCAGTCAGGCTTGTCTTAGAGGCAGTGTGTAAAGCATTTGCACATAACCAACAGTAATACAGTGAACACACTACAAAAGGACACCACACCAGTTTAGAAAAATATCCAATATTTTTATATATCCAAAACAAAACCAAAAGCGATAAAAATCCAACATACAGTTCTCAGAAATCTTCAGTAATCAAAATAGACTTGAAATACAGTTCCTTGAAGTCGATAGCTCCGTCTGGGGCTATCATGGCATCGTGACCAACAAATCCAAACAGTTCTGGCTGACTGCAGTGTCGCTGGCCAGCTACAGTGTCGGGAAGACCTGCAAAACAGTACCTTTAGACATGTAGGGCATCGGCGACCTCTCGATGAGCCCCGTAGGGCCAGCGTCGTTTCCGTAGGTCGGTGCAGGAGTCGTCGGGCCCTTGAAGTCACACGCGTTGCAGATCGAACTCCTCGCGGTTGAAGTCGGGAGCGCCGGCAGGCATTGAGGGCTGCGGTGCGAAGTTCAGCGGTGCGGCGTGTGGTGCCCTCAGGTCGCGGTGCAGGCAGCGGCTCGGTGAAGGTCGTCCAGTGGCGTCGGTGAGACCAGGGCTGCGGTGTCGATGGTGCCGGCGTCGGTAGGCCAAGGCTGCGGTGTGGGATGAGGACGGTGCATCGTGTAACTTACGAGCGGTGCCCTCGAACCACGGTGCAAGCAGCGGCCTCGATGTCGGCATGGAGCGGCGGCTTCAGGGATACCAAGGCATCATAGACGGCGCCGGGTTGCTTTTTCTTCTGTTGCAGCACAAAACACACAGTCCCCAGTGCTGATGGCAGAAGAACTTGAAGTCTTTGCTGTTCCTGAGACTTCTTGAACAGGGGGCAAGCTCTACCTCAAGCCCTTGGAGAAACTCAATAAAGGAGTTGCAGAAACTTCAGTCCAGTCTTTATACTGCCCAAGACAGAAGCAGCCACTGCAGGGCAAGACAGCAAAGCACTCAGCAAAGTGGTAGTTCCTCCTCACAGCCTCTCCAGCTCTTCTTGGCAGTCATCTTGGTCCAAAAGAGTTCTAAAGTTCTGGGGTCTGGGCCCCAATATTTATACTCCAAATTCCTTTGTCCTCTCAGGCAGAGAGTGTCTGTGCTTAGTCCAAACCAGTTTGGTCCTCTCTGGCCCAGGTTCCCAGCAGGAGGCGGAGACAGCATTGTCTAGAGCAGATCAGGCCCATTCAGGTGCAAGGAAATCTCCTCCCACTACTCTAAATGCAGCCCAGGTCTATTCAGCCCAGCCCTGACTCATCCAGATTCTCTGGAGCCACTGCACATCCCCAGCCCCTGTCACTCCAAAGCCAGACAGTTAATACACATCCTAGCAGAGGCACACAGGATGGCTAAGCAAGAAAATACCTACTTTCTAAAAGTGGTATTTTCAAACACTGAAAGTAAAAATTACCTTTACTAAAAGATGCATCTTTAGATTCTGAGTTCAGGCATACTAAACTTTATTTTCCTATCTGGTCCCAATGGGAAGTTATATTTATAAGATGTTACAGATTAACTCCCATGCTTTCCTAGGGGCCAGATAGCCTTTCAATAGTAAAAAAACCAAATGCACTGTAATTCACTACCAGGACATGTAACCCACATCAGGGCGTGTCCTACCTTTCACATACACTGCACCCTGCCCACAGGGGTAACTTGGGCCTACCTTAGGGGTGACTCACATGCAAGAAAAGGGAAAGTTAGGGCCTGGCAAGTGGGTGCACTTGCCAGGTCAACATATCAGTTACAAACTGGGCGCAGGCCCTGCAGTGGCAGGTCTGAGTTACCTTTTCAGGGCTACTCATGTCAGTGCTGCAGGCCCACTAGTAGCATTTGATTTACAGGCCCTGGCACAATCAGTGCACTTTACTAGGGGCTTACCAGTAAATCAAATATGCCAATCATGGAAACATCAATCCATAATACAAATTTCACAGAGAGCATATGCACTTTAGCACTGAATAGCAGTGGTAAAGTGCCCAGAGTCCTAAAACCAACAACAGCAGGTCAGGAAAAAATAGGAGGAAGAAGCAAAAAGTTTGGGGATAACCCTTCAAAAAGGGCCATCTCCAACAGTGGCACACCGTAGAGTGCAATGGAATATAGTGCAGTTGCGCAGAGTGGAGTGGCGCAGGCTGGAGTTGAGTGGCCTAAAGTTCAGTGGCATAGAGTACAGTGACATAAAGTAGATTGTTTCATAGTAGAGTGGAGTGGCAAAGAGTGGAGTAGTGTAGGGTAGAGTGCAGTGGCATTGAGTAGTGACAAAGAGTGAATTGGGATAGAGTGCAGTGGCCCAGATTGCAGTGTTGCAGAGTAGAGTGGCATAGAGTAGAGTGGAGTTGTACAGATTAGAGTGGAGACTAGACTGGAGTGTTGTAGAGTACAGTGGCGAAGAGGGCAGTGGTGCATATTATTGTGGGGTAGAGTGCACTGGCATAGAGTAGAGTAGAGGCAGAGTAGAGTAGAGAGGCATAGAGTGCAGTGTCATAAAGTACAGTGGTGCACAGTAGATTAGAGTGCCGTAGAGTGGATTGGCATAGAGTGTAGTGGCATACAGTGTAGTGACATAGAGTGCTTTGGTGGTAGAGTGCATTAGTGTAGAGAGCAGTAGAGTAGAGAAGTACAGAGTAGAGTGAGGTGGCATAGAGTGCAGTGGTGTAGAGTGCAGTGGCGCAGAGTAGAGTGGCACACTGTAGAGTGGCGCCGAGTAGAGTGGTGCCGAGTAGAGTGGGCAGAGTACAGTGGCGTACAGTTCATTGGCAGAGAGTGCAGTATTGCAGAGTAGAGTGTCGTGGTGTAGAGTGCATTGGTGTAGAGCACAGTGGTGTAGAGTGTTGCAGAGTAGAGTATAGTGGCGCACAGGTCAGTGGTGCAGAGTAGGTTGGCATACAATGCATTGGTTTTGAGTAAAGGGGCGTAGAGTGCATTGGCGTAGAGAGCAGTGGCGTAGAGTCCAGCAGTGTAGAAAAGAGTGGAGTGTAGGGGCACAGGGTAGATTGCAGTGGTGTAGAGTGGAGGGCATAGTGTGGGATGACGCAGAGTGGAATAAAGTGACATAGAGTGGAGTGGGATAGAGCAGAGTGTTATAGAGTGCACTGTAGTAGGGTGCAGTGGTGCAAAGTAGATTAGAGTGGATTGGCATAGAGTGCAATGGCGTAGAGTGGAGCAATGGAGACTGTAGTGGCGTACAGTGCATTGGTGTAGAGTGCAGTAGAGTGGCATAGAGTAGGGTGGTGCAGAATAGAGTGCAGTGGCATAGTGTGCAAATGTGAAGAGTACAGTGCGTAGAGTTCAGTGGCAGAGAGTGCAGTGTTGCAGAGTAGAGTGGCGTAGAGTGAAATGGCGTAGATGGGAATGGTGCAGGGTAGAGTGCAGTAGCATAGAGTGGAGGGATGCAGTTTAGAGTGTGGTGGCATAGAGTGCATTGCCGTAGAGTCACATAGAGTAGATTGGGGAGAAGTAGAGTGCAGTAGCATAGAGTTCAGTGGAAGAGAGTGCAGTGTTGCAGAGCAGATTGTCGTAGAGGGCAGTGCTGTATGGAAGACAGACATAGAGCGCATTGGTGTAAAGTGCAGTGGCATAGAGTAGAGCAGTGCAGAATAAAGTGGTGTAGAGAGCAGTGGCGAAGAGTACACTAGCATAGAGTGCAGTTGGCTTAGTGTGCAATGGCGTAGATTATAGCAGAGTGGAGTATAGTGGTATAGAGTGCAGTGGTGCAGAGTAGATTGGCTTAGAGAGCAGTGGCATAGAGTGCATTCGTTTTGAGTAAAGTGGTGTAGAGTGCATTGGCGTAGAGTGCAGTGTCGTAAAGTAGAGTGGTGCAGAGTAGAGTGCCATGGCGCAGAGTGGCGTAACACCGAGTGCAGTGGCATAAAGTAGATTGTTTCAGAGTAGAGTGGAGTGGTGCAAGGTAGAGTACAGTGGCATAGAGTGGCGTAGAGTGCAATGGAGCAGAGTAGAGTAGAGTGGCATAGAGTGGATTGGCATAGAGTGCACTGGTGCAGAGTGGAGTGGTACAGAGTAGAGTGCATTAGTGTAGAGTGCAGTGGCATAGAGTGCAGTGTTACAGAGTGGAGTGGCATAGAGTAGAGTGGAGTGGCGAAGAGTGAAGTGGTGCATAGAAGAGTGGTGTGGGGTAGAGTGCAGAGAATAGAGTGGTGTAGAGTAGAGAGGCGAACAGTGAAGTGGTGCAGAGTAGAGTGAAGTGACGCAGTGTAGAGTGGAATAGTGTGGAGTGGTGCAGAGTAGAGTGCAGTAGAGTGGAATGGTGTGGTGTAGACTAGAGTGGAGTAGGGTAAAGTGGAGTATGCATGGTGTGGTAACGTACTGCCTTTACAGACAACACTTCTTCAATTGAAATGACCATTACATTTGCACAGACTGACATATAGATGTATTGATAAAAGTTTACTGCACACAAACGATAATGTAATGAAATGTCATCACCTAGTGTATTCATTTGTTTTAATCATATTAAAATATTTGCTTCCACCACACTAAAGAATTACCAACAAATGTGCTTCATTTGTGCTGTAATAATTCTGATATATTTTGAAAATCTGCACAGTTCATTTACAGACATTTAAATTTTGTTGTGTGCTAGAAAACGAATACCATCGTATAGCCTTCTGTCCAGCACCTCATCAGTAGCCAGCCTGATTGCCACATAAATCCTTTCACTTTGAGGTCAGAGAAAGAAAAGTAAACACCTAGCTTCCCGGAAGACAGAGCCTGACATTTTACCTCTGTCTTCGACTGCACAGCAAATGTGACAAGATAGGAACAAGATTTAAAGGCCTGTTTTCAGAAATCCAGTACTAGTGGAAGAATACAGTAAATAGGGTCTAGGCAAGTGAAGAGACTCAGGGTCAGATGTACGACGCGCAAAATAGCGCCTCGCAAATTGCAAGTTTATTGCGACTCGCAATTTGCGAGGTGCTATTTTGCATGTACAACAGTGTGTTTAACACTGTTTGCGATTCCCAATGGGGTCGCAAATTGCGAGGCTCATGAATATTAATGAGCCTCTCGCAATTTGCGAGCCCATTGGGAATGACATGCCCTCCCAGGGATGGTGGCCTGTTGGGCTCAGCAGACCACCATGTCTGGGATTGCTTTTAAATAAAGCAGCCTTTTTTAAAAATGCAGCCCGTTTTCCTTTAAGGAAAATGGGATGCATTAAAAAAAAATGAAACGTTTTCGTTTCATTTTTGGAGCCAGTCACAAAGGGGAAGGGGTCCCCTGGGGACTCCTTCCCATTTGCGACTTCATTACCACCCTCTTGAAGAGGGCGGTAATTTGCGAGTGTTTTGCAATTGCGGTTGCAAAACATTTTTACATGGCTCTGCGGTCACTATTAGGAAGGGAACGCCCCTTCCTAAAAGCGAGTCGCAATACACTATTTTGCGAATCGCAAATTATTTGCGACTCGCAAAATAGTGTAAGTACATGGCCCAGACTAAAATTGCATGCGCAAACGGGTCGCAAACCCGTTTGCGCATGCAATTTTACGTCGTATATCGGGCCCAAACTCAAATAAATCCAGCAAATAGAAACCCAGAAAATGTGAGTTACAAAACACAAAGACAACGGTAAGCAATAGGCAGAATGCATTCCCAAGGAAGCTTTCCAAATGTCACCAATATGTCGTTTGCAAACCAAACAGTTGTGCTGTCGGGTACGCTTCGATCTAAAAAGGGAGGGCATTCCAAAACCTTAACGGGGAGATAGAAAACTCTTCGTTTAGGAATCGGGAGTGAAGGAGATGTGGTATTTGTAGAGGGAACAGCAATTTGATGTATGCTATTCTAGAGACACCAGCCTGCTGATGTTTAAAGGTTACGCTTGCTGGATGTACCCGAAAAACGGTCTTGTAAATATTAAAGGATAACTTAAAAAAGGAGACGAGTGCCTAGAGATCCAATTTAGCTAAGATGAAGCAAAATAGGAGAGATGTGACAATCTTTACTGGGAACTACTGCTAACCTTTTTTGTAGTGTGGAAACAGATTAGGAGTAAGAGTCGGCGTAGGAAATCTAGAAAGACTGCATAGATGCCTCCCAGATTGGAAATAACCAGAGCCTGGACACCAGAATGTAGATCAGAGGGAAAAATAAAAAGCATTATCTAGTTAAACAGTTGATGTTAAAAACAATAAGACTGATCCTACCTGGGCGTATTGGCTATTCAGTTTAGCTCAGTGTCAGGGTGAAAATTAGAGAGCGAGAGACAGAAGGCAGAGTCGGAGAAACGCCCTATGAAGAGAGGAAAGCCAAGCCTCAATAGAGGTTGAGTTGGAGAAAGATTAATGCAAGCTCCATTTTAGAAGGGTCTGGCTTTAAAGAGCAGCAGGGCATCCAGTTTCCTATAGCTGTGAGGCAACCCCTCAGGTTCAGATATGACACTTTAAAAGAAGACTTAAGTGTCATCAGCACCCAGGTGGAGGCAGATCTCCTGCCTCTGCTTCAGATCCCACAGTGGCCAACCCTAGGTCTTGACGAATGTATGGAGCCCTGAGGTACCCTGCAGGACACGCGGAGGGCCTTAGGCTGAGTGGTGTCCATCTTGAAACTTGTGACCTCCCACACAGATAGGGCCAAACCAAGCTACACATGCACCCTACTGTAGTGGGAAGGATGACCTTGTGGGTGATAGTCTCAAAGGTGGCTCAGAGATCCAAGAGCCAGTAAAGAGACCTCTCCCTCCTTCATTATATTTATCACATTATCCAGCCAGCACTTTCCACTTAAAACCAGGCAGAAGGCGATGACTGCCATGTTTTGATCAACATTTCATCACATATTCAGGTATGGATGCAGAGGAAGTCTTATCTAACTGCACTGTTTTAAGATTACTTACTTCCGGTGTTCATAATTTCAACCTTATTATTGGACTGTCTCCGCCTGCAAATATATGCGCATGCTCTATCCGAACCAAGGCCGCATTAATCAGAGTTATCCAGTGGCGGCTGGTGACATTTCAAAGTGGAGAGGCGTAAAAGTTGTGAATTAGTTTTAAGTAGTGGGCAGCAAAGCAAGAAAACGCAACTGACATTTTGAAAAAAAAGTAAAGGGGTATTTTGAGCTAATTTCAATAAAGGATCCTGTGGAAAGCAAGATTTATAAATCAATTCTGAACATGTGGTCTTGAAATTTTTTTAATGATTAAAGAATACCCCATGTCTTTCTCCATTAAATATGTTGAACAGTTCCTGACTCAAAATGTCTATCTGGGTGAGTTCAGGTTGTCGGGTGTTTGTGACAGGGCAGTATTGAGAACTCTGGAGCAGAGTGCCTGTCAGTACATCATAGAGGTGTTCACACTACAGTCACATTCAATCCTTGGCGTCTGTGCTGAGCTCTTTCAAAATGGTAACATGTGCCACTCTTGGGAAAGCAAATGAAGGAGATCACACCTGTCAAAATATGTACAGCAACAAAGGAAAGGAAAATGCTGTGTTCACAGGTGAGTAGAGTGGGGGTGCTGTGTGCGCAGGGGAAAAAGGAGAGTGAAATCTGTGCTGAAGAGATATGTAGATGCAGGATTCCAGAAAGATGCGCGGAGAAACACTGGCACACAATTCCAACATTGAGAGTGCAGAGGAAAATGGTCTGAAAGGGATTGACTGAGGTAGTCTGAAGACCATTATCAATTACACTGACCTCAGTAATACTTAATTCACAGTGCCTTGCTCCTTGGGTAACCCCTTTCACTCCACTTAAAGCACTGTGCATACGGGGTACCGTTTTCCCCCGTTCTGCATTTTACTTGCTTTTTGTTTAACATGAAGTAAGTTGACAAGAAATTATAGTGGTAATTTTATGTTTTCATAATTAAGTAGCCAGGAACTGCTGTGCAATGCATGTAGCATTTGGCAAATCAAATAAAAAATTGCTCCTTTAATAATTTTCTTAGTAAATGGTAATACAAAATGGGAATAAATACTGTGTTACAAATAAGTTTAAAATCATTCACCCATCTTCTAAGGATCCTTAAAGGCCCATAGAGAAAGTGGCCTTGTCTTTGAAACATACAAAACAGAAGCTACTGCTGAATGCTGACCCGCCAAAATTCCCCAAAGTAATTTACTCTCTGACTCTCCTACAGAGCTCATGTTTGTGAAACAGCAACAGAGCCTTTCCCGTGCCTGTGACCTGAAAATAGAGAAGGGACAAGAAAGAGCGGGTCACTCCAGACACGCAGGAAAAATATATCAAATCAACAGGAAATGTAACACCTATGATAGGGCACACAAAAACACACAAACACGGAGTGTCACCAACACACATCACACAAGCACACACAAGCAGACACATTGTGAGTTTGTGCGATCCAAAAATATAAAGTAATAACAAGTACCCATTCTTAACTGAAGTTGCAATTAGCCAACCTAGCTGAGGGAGACTGACCGCAGGGGGTAATGGAGGGTTGAACTGCAGGGCACAAGTCCTAAAAAAGAAGTGGGGGACACTGACGTCATGACAGGAAGTGACGTCACGAAAGGTGGCTTGCACCATCAGACTCATTGCCTCCCCTCGCTCACCCCTTAGATGCGATTGCATCAGAGAAGCCAGCGTGTGAGCAGCGTTCTGAATGAGCTCCGATCTCGCCCCAGAGAGGCCAAAGAGTGAATGTGTGGCTCCATTTGCTCCAGTTATCGAGCTCCCGGTAAAATAAGTGGGGACGCCGTCCACCCGCATGGTACCCTGACTCGAGCCCTGGGTTGAAGGGAAGATACACAGGCAGTCTTCCTCTGCAGGACCAGCTCTCTCTGATGTCCTGGTCGTGTCTTCTGTGTTCTTCCGACCGTCAGAGAGAGCCAGCAAGGGAAAGTGAAAACGGGTGCTGATTTAAACAGACTCATGGTGCGCGCACAGCGAAGCATGTGCAGTGTGTGTCTGCTTACTAGATATGACCCGACCTCACAGAGTCACCCGAGCTGATGATGCCTGGTCACAAACTTATTGGCACGCCCCTACATAGGGAGCTGTGAGGAAAACTCTGCGATTGATTGCAAGCCCTAGGCAGTATTGGTCTGAAAGCTAAAGCGCCCGTGGCTGCAATATAACGTGATGGCTGACCTGCGTCATCTAGGAGGGGTGCATGGAGTCCCTGAACAATGGCAGACCACGGCTAGATCAAGGTAAACCAGTGCTTAATTTGTACAATATTAAGTGCCAGGGCTCTGACCAGGAGGTCACTGCAGCTTGCACCACACATCGTCCTTGTCATCGCTGCCAAAACAACTACTAACCATCTCTCTTGCATGTAAATGCGACAGTTCAGATTATTCCAGGTCCCCAAAGCTAAAGGAATGGTTGGGGAGGCAGGTATTAGCACTATTTTAATGTATATTGTATTCCTAAACAACCGTTGTTCTGCTCATCTCTAAATTAGATGAGCAGCGCCACCATGTGGTAGACTGTAATAAGTATGGTGTTGACAATTAGGTGCTGGTGCCGAGCACCGGAAACCAAGTAAGTGCTGGTGCTGAGCACCGGAAAGCACTGGCTCAAATTAAGCACTGAGGTAAGCCCTGGCTTAGCCAACAAAGTTTCAGTTGAGGGCATATGCGCTGTGCACATGTGTCAGTGAAAAACAGCCTGGCTGCCTGACGCTTGCTAAAGCGAGAGTAAAAGTGACGGCCAGAAAGGCTTGACTAATTTCCTAACTTTTATTATAATATTATATAATAGTGTTTAGAGACCTGGTGTGTTTATGCTGCAGGAAATAGGGGGGAGGGGCACAGCCCCAAAGCCCTAAGCAACCAGCCACCCCTGGAAGAGGGTACTATTATCAATTACCTTTGACTGCTAAGTTATAGTTCACCAGCAAATAATCCCTCAGTACCGGTGTGACAGCAGCAATGGCTGTACAAAACATTCCTCATCCACCATGCTTCCTACAAGAACCGGGGCCACCTTTCATGGATTGGGATGATTGGAAGGAATCTTTCATGACTTCCATAGAGGCAATTGGGGGCGATGTGTACATTGCTGAAAAAAAGTTAGTCATTTTAAAAATTGCCTAGGTGTAGAGGGGAGGAAGGTTTTAAAAACACTACCTACAGCAGTGAATAGAGATGCCGATGGATCGGGAGACAAGACAGATGTGTATGAGGATGCCTTGTTGGCGCTGGAAGAAAACTACAGCAAAAAACTGAACCTAGTAGTAGGGAGAAATAATTTTTTTTCGTGTGGTCAGGAATCTGGGGAGTTAATTAGTCAATATGTAGCCACATTGCAAAAATTAGCTGTCACGTGTAAATTTAGAGATCTTAGAGATGAGATTATAAGAGATCAAATGATAAACAGATTGAGTAACTTGAGAATACAGGAAAAATTACTTGACTCAAAAGACCCCACGTTGGAGAAGACAATTGAAGTGCCCAAACGCATGGAGACTACTTCATGTTATGTAAAAGAATTGGGGGGAGTATATCCAAATATAATTCAGATACAGAGAAAATGTGTGAAGTCGGGACAGCAATGAGTCAATCTCGTAACACAAGGCGAAGTGGGGATGTCAAAGGAAAACAAAATGTAGTAAATAAAAGGTTGTGTTTTAGATGTGGAAGTGACAGACATACGGCAGAGGCAAGCAACTGGCCGGCTATTGCAAGTAAATGTTTTAAGTGCAACAAATTGGTCATTTTGCAAGTGTGTGCAAAATGGGCGAATCTAGGAGAGGGAGAAATTCAGTAAATGTAGTGAGAATCAAGGGAATGGATTCTCGTAATAGAGAGTCTGACAGTACTGAGGAGGAGGATATAGAGGTACCGACGGTCAATGAGAGTTTGAATCAACCATGTACGATTTCTGTAGCCTCCGGTGAAAATTACCATCTGCCAAAATGTGGAGTCATTGTGGATGGTGTGGAGGTGCAATTTTGGGCGGATCCATGTTTACCCTTCACGATTATTTATAAACCTACCTGGGAAGAACTTGATAACCTTAAATTAATTCCTAAGGATGTGGAGCCTGAAGGTTACTGTGGGGACAAGCCCCTGTAATGGGTTATTTCATGGCGGACCTAGAGTTCCAAGGCAGCCATTCTTTGGGTAAAGTGTACGTAGTTGAGAGAGGGAAGTCACTTTTAGGCTGGAGAGAACAACATGCATTGGGAATAATTTTTGACCCCAATCATCTGCAACAAGTTTTACTAACTCAAGGTGATTGTGAGTGGGTTAATCGGTTTCCCAAACTATTTAGTGGGGAGTTAGGTTGTTTGAGAAAATTCAAGGAAAGAATCATCCTTAAACAAGATGCTCAACCAACGGTACACAAGGTATGAAATGTGCCATTAGCTATGAGGAGTGCACTCAAGAAAGAGTTACAGAGGTTATGTGATAATGGTGTCATTGAGCCCATTGAGGCTTCCGAATGGCTCAGTCCCATTGTTATCGCTATGAAACCCAATGGTAGTATCTGCATGAGTGTGGACTTGAGAGACCTAAACAAATGCATCTGGGTAGATCGCCATCCCCTGCCTCGTATTAACGAGATGCTGGCAGGAGTATCTGGGGGTAGGTATTTCACCACTTTAGATCTGTCCAATACCTACCACCAAGTGTAGTTGCACGCGAAGTCAAGGCATTTAACTTCATTTATCACACCAGAAGGGGCATTCCAGTTTATTTGCATGCCGTTTGGTTTGGCATCTGCGTCCGTTGTATTCCAGAGAGTGATGCAGAGCATACTGGGGTATATGAAGAATGTTATGGTATTTCAGGATGATGTTTTGGTGTGGGGTAAGGACATGATTCAACATAATGAAGTACTAAAGGAGGTGCTAACAAGATTGGAGAAAGCAGGTGTTACAATTGGTTTGGAGGAATGGAAGTTTGGTCAGACAGAAGTTGAGTACCTAGGACATACTTTAACATTTAGTGGGGTCAAACCGAAACATAATTTGGTAGAAGTTATTGAGATGGCAAGCGCCTCAAGATAAGGAGCAACTTAGATCATTCCTTGGGCTGGCGAAATACTACGCTAAATTTGTACATCATTTTGCTGAGAGAGTGCATGCTTTATGTGATTTAATGAAAAAGGGTGTAACGTACTCTTGGACAAAAGAATGTCAAGAAGCTTTTGATGCTATAAAAAAGGAGATAGCAAAGACTGTGACACTTAAACCATTTGATCCTACTCACAAAACCACAATAGTCACCGATGCCAGTGGGTATGGTCTGGGTGCTGTCTTAACGCAAGAGCACCATGGTAAAGAGAGAGTCGTGGCATTTGCTTCAAGGACCTTAAGAGGTGCAGAGAAGTCTTACTCAGTCATAGAAAAGGAAGCCCGGGCGTGTTGGTGGGGGGTGCAACATTTCTGAATTTTTGTGTGGGGCACTTGATTTGAATTACGAACAGACCACAAGCATTTGGTAGATTTATTCTCCATTGCTGGGGAGTATGTTCCAGGTATAAGAAATGTAAATGCAGACAGCATGTCCAGACTACCTGTTGAAAATGAAATGTGTGAGGAGGAAGATGAGTGGATGGTTGCTGAGATTTCTGATGTGTATCAGGCCATCGAGGGGAGCGAATGGAAAGAAGCAGTGATGGCTGACCCCGTGTTAGTGAAGGTGAAGAGTATGTTACCCAAAGTTGATGGGTGGAAGTTGGATGAAAATCTAATTCTCTACAAAAATGTGTGGGAAGAGTTATCGAAGTTGAGTGGTATTGTTAGGAGGAGTGACAAATTGGTGGTACCAGAAGGCTGACGGAGTAGATTGATAGAGATAATGCATGAAGGGCACGGGGGAATGTCAGCCATGAAGTGAAAAATATGGATGGATTTCTGGTGGCCAGGAATGGACAGGCAGATTGAGACATTTGTTAGAGACTGTGTTTCATGCATATGCAGTGACAAACCACATTCTTTGCAAGAAACCACGATTAGTCCTGTGGAATGGCGGAAGAGAGCTTGGGAGAAAGTTGGTATGGACATTTGTCGCCCTTTTGATTGCTTAGGTTCGAATGAGAGATTTTCCATTGTATTAATGGATTATTATTATTCGAAGTGGCCGGAAGTGGCATTTGTGCGTGAGGTGAAAACGAGGAATGTGATTGCATTTTGCGAGGATATTGTCCGCAGGGAGGGGTATCCTGCAGAGATATTGACCGACAATGGTCCACAATTTGCATCTGTGAAATTTAAGAGTTTCCTCAAGAGATGGGCCATCAAGCAGACCAAGGCCCCAGTTTATCATCCAAGGAGTAATGGTCTTATTGAGCGCTTCAACCGTGTGTTGGGAGAAAGTGTGCAATTAGCCATGTCAAACAACATCTGTTGGAAAAAAACAAGTAAAGGAAATATCATGGAATTATAGGACAACTCCCCATACTGTGACGGGTGAGACACTTTTCTGTTTATTGAAGGGAAAAGTACCTTGCACCATGGCTGTTTCTGCATGGATGGTGAGATATGGGCGTAAAAATATACAGAAGGAAGTGTTGCGTGAAAAAGTGAAGTGTTATCAATCACAGTATAAACAGAGGCATAATGATAAGGTGATCAAAGTGGAGAGGAATTTAACGGAGGGCATGTTGGTGAGAGTGAGTGCGGGCAATGCGGTAAAGAAAGGATTCTCCAAACTATCTGAACCCATGAGGGTAATGCAGGCACTGGGAAATTCGTTGTTCATGTCTGATGGTAAGTGGTGGAATGCTAGGAGAGTAAAAAGTAAAGTAAGTAAGTCCGTTTTTATATAGCGCAGCTACTCACCCTTACGGGTCTCAAGGCGCTGGGGGCCGGAGTAGAAATTAAGTGAGCTATTGCCCAGAGTCACATGGTGCTGAGCTGCCGCCTGAGCCGGGGATCGAACCGTGAACCCTGTGCTCTGAAGTCAGCTGCCCTGGCCGCTGCACCACACCTCTCCTAGTGAAGTGTTCCAATGTGGAAGAGTGTGAGTGGATGAGAAGGATGGTGGATCATAATGGCCAAAGTGGAGGTGATAAAAGATTGTGTGGCATAAGGATTACGTGTGCACTTTAATGGTATTATTAAGGTTAAGAGGTTTTTATAGGTCTGTGCCATTTATTTATGCTATTGTTTTAAAGTATTTCATATGAAGTTATTTTATATTTTTGTTAAAGAAAGGGAGATGTGTTATATTCTAGAGTTGTAAAAACTACATTGTGGTCACTCGGAGACTGTTGCTGAGTTATGATGCAACTGGTGGATATGGCTCTGGGAGATCTAGAATGTGGAGAGAAGGAGTCAGAGGCACAGTTGCAGAGGAACTCAGGGAGCTCCCAGGGGCAGTTCCTGTTATCTATTAAAGGACTTTTTTCAGATACAGTGCGTCCTGTCATCCCAAAAGGTAACATGTTGCATAGACTAAGGCTCTTGCTTAGTTCTATAAGGTTTGACCTTCCTACCCACGGATGCTTGAACTCGGTTCAGTGCACCAATGCTTGAGCGTGAAGGACCAGGTTGTTGTAGCCTCCACACAACCCCGCTCAACATGCTTGTTGATGTGTTGTCCATGCTTTGTGGGTTACTAGCAGTCCTTTAACAAGTGATCATGGACACAGTATTAATTCAAACCCAATTTAGTTCTTTAGAATATCACACACAAGTACTGCACTAAGAAAAGACACTTTATGCTTAAAAGTGTTTATTTCAACAGTCTCATCCTGTTGCTTAGCACATTTCAAAATGGGGGTAGTGCATAAAGCAACCTTGCTGTCCTACTGGTCTACTCGCACGGTTTGGGTAACCCTCATTTTTGCACAGTTGACCAGAGATCGTTTTTGCTATTGCAGCGCATGTGGCATTCAATAACAATCATGCTGAATTGCCCCGGGACATTCCAGACCATGACAAGTTGTTCAAAATTTAGCTTGTCATGGAACATTTGTCTGCCAGATTTCCAGAGATTTATACTCCTGGAAAGAATATAGCTATCAATGAGTCCTTTATCCTGTACGAAGGGATGCTGCTGTTCAGGCAGTACATTGCAAGCACAAGAGCTCGCTAAGGGATCAAGCTGTACATGCTGTGCGAGAGCTCTACTGCCTATATGTACAGCTTGAGAGTGTATACAGGGAAGGACTCAACTCTAAACGTGTAGGTTGTCCTTTCACACTAGGAGTCACAGGAAATACTGTATGGGAGCTTGTGCAGCCACTCCTTCACGAAGGTTATAACCTTGATGTGGACAATTTCTATATGGGAGTAGAGCTGTTAGGTGAGCTGTACAAACTGTGGCCTGTGGTACAGTTTGTTGTCACCACAAAGGATTCCCTAGGAGCATGTTTGTAAGAAGCTCCAGAAATCCCAGAGCACTGTGTTGCGTTTCAACAAACTGCTCACAGTCAAGTTCTCGGATAGGCGTGATGTGCACGTGCTAACTACAATTCATGATGAGAGTGCTTTCCCTTTCATGGTTTGGGGTCAGATGTCCGAAGTTCACAAGCCCACCTGTATACTCGATTACAACAAGTACATGGGCAGAGTGGATAAGAACAACCAAGTTTTAAGACTCCCATTGAATGGCTGAAGAAGCCATTCAATGGGAGTCATAAACTTGCACCTGGTACAAGAAACTGTTTAACCACCTGATCGATATGGCAACATAAAAGGGTATGTTGTTTATCGTCAGACAACCACAGGAAGACTCATGTCTTTTGTTTGCTTTCTGTTGTCTGTCATTGAAAGTCTTATTGCTACAGAAGCAGCAGCCTCCACTTCATATGCTCTGGTGGATGTGGCATGGCTGCAGGAGCGCAACGTTTTTTTAACAACAAATTTTTATTTATTTTCCAAAGTACCATACGGGAAAGGCCCAGCAAAGATAATACAAATAGTGAGCGTGGCATACAGGTTCTAGGTACATCATACAAAACCCTATGACCTGCGGAACAGCAGACCAGAAATACATCAAACAACACCGAACACACCCAGAGAGTATTTTTCATGCACATTATCAACCGATATTCGACCACAGAAATTCAAAGTCATCAGACTAAACAGGTGAGTTTCTAACCACCAATTGTTCAATGGGATCGTGGGAGGCGGACTGCAGTAGTGGGGGCAAATCGATACCTCTGTATGTGGCCCAGCGGGTCCATATCTTCCTGTGTTTCTGCGGGCACCCTCTCGCCTGAAAAACCACAATCTCCGCAGTCATACATCTGTCCATTGCCTTTTTCCATCCAGCAACGCTAGGTGGGGACGAAACCTTCCAATGTTGTGCGATATCCCGCTTGGCTAGGGTGAGACCTACGAATAGGAGGTGCTGCTTGTAGCGGTTCCCCCTATGTCATCTGTGCTATGTAGGAGCACCAATCTGGGGTCGAGCGGGATGGTCCATGCCAGAACCTGACCCAGGCAGGACGTCACTCGAGTCCTGAATGGCTGAATCCCCGTACAGCTCCACACAGTATGGAGAAAGGTACCGTCGTCGCCGCTGCAGCGGAGACACAGAGTAGACTGAATAACACCCATTTTCCACAGCCTGAGACGAGTGTAATATACCCAGTGGAGGTATTTAAACTGGATGAGTCAGTACCGGGAAGACACCGCCGCATACCGGGGACTAGCCAGGGCTTCTGTCCAGTCATCGTCCGTGAGGGTCGGCAAATCGGCCTCCCACGTCGCTCTAGTTTTGTGTATGGTGGTTTTAGTGTGCGTGTTAAGCATCTGATAAATTTGCCTGATTTTGTGATCCCCTATGTCCCCCATCAGTAGGCGGCCTTCTAGTGGGTGAAATTCTGGTAGGGCCTCCAAATGACGAATCTGGGGGTCGAGGGCATGTCGAAGTTGCAAATAGCGATGAAACTGTGATTTATGCAAATCGTAGTCGGATTGCAACCGCTGAAAAGACTTAAGGGTAGTGCCCTGCATGAAATCCCCAAGCGTAGAGATCCCAATAAGGTCCCATTTACGGAACCCCTTCAGAACGGAGACGGGCCGTAGGTACGTGCCCTGCCAAAGTGGAGTCGAGCCCGTTAATCTGCCCCACCATCCCATGGATTTAACTGTGCGTCTCCAGATTTGTCCGACATGCTGGAGGGAGTGCTTCTAGGGATGCGTTACTGTCCAGGAGATGCAGCAAGGGGGTGCCAGCCATAGCCTCCCGCTCGACTGTGTAGGCTGGATCCGACCGGGACCCATACCACCATTCGTTTATCACCAAAAGGTGAGAGTCGGAGTAAAATGCCACGACGTCGGCTGCTGCAATGCTGCCGCAATAAGTGGATTGTGCACAAGTGCAAAGTGCAACCCGAATCGCACCTCCTTGCCATAGGAATCTATTCAATATCACATTGAGTTGCGTTAACCATGTAAGAGGGATAGTGTACGGAAAATTCTGAAGTCGATATAATAGGCGCTGCAGGGACACCATCTTGAAGATAGCGGATCTGCCATATAAAGATAGAGGCAACTGGGACCACATCGTCGTCTCATCGCGGGCAGCCAGGAGTAGGGGGTGATATTGTGCGCCCACGAGGCCTTAGGGCACGGCGATATAAAGACCCCCAAGTACTTAAATCCTGTAGTAGCAATGGATAATTCGGAAGCCCACTCTGCTCTGCTCCCAGCAAATAGGAAAGAGTTTGGATTTAGATGGGTTGGTGCTCAACCCAGTGGTTTCGCCAAAAATCCAAAGAATCTGGAGGACACGGGGCCCCGAGAACCACAGGTCCGACATAAAGAAAAGAGCATCATCAGAGCATATAGCGCGATTCTGTCTGAGTATTCCTGTGTCCAATCAATTCCCCGGATCAGCGGGTCCTGACGTACCCACACCGCTAGGGGCTTTATGGCAAGGGCGAATAGGAGGGGGGACAAGGGGCATCCCTGCCTCGTGCCCCGGCAAGTGGGAAGACCGAAAACCTGCCACACAAACAGATGCGGAGAGATCAGTATATAACAGCCGGGTATAAGCTATGAACCGAGGCCCCAGGTTTATGGCATGAAGGAGCTTGAAGAGGTAGGTCCAGCTCAGGAAGTCGAATGCTTTATCTATGTCGGCCAGCAGAACAGCTGCTGGGCGACCAAGTCTATGGGCTCCTGCAATGGCGTTATGGATGACAAAATAAAGTTATTCTGACTGACTGACTGGCGTTATGGACTCGCCTAATATTATGTCTGGTGGAGCGTTGTGGCATGAAGCCAGACTGGTCGGGGTGAATAAGATCTTGGATGCATGAACGGAGGCGGTCTGCCAGGACCTTCCCCAGGAGCTTGGACTCGAAATTGAGCAATGAGATAGGACGATACGAAGCTGGGTCCTCAGGGGGCGGCCTGAACACCACGATCTCAGCATGCCGCCAGTCCGTGGGCAAGATAAGGAGCGCAACTTTGCTAATGACATTTCTGCAACAGCTAAAACGACTCCACCATGTCGTTGCTGTAAACTCTGCCCTAAGCATGGTAGGAGAGTCGTATTTACTGTCCCAAGTGCCCATCTCACCCAGCCCTGTGTTTTCCTGATTGCTTTATACCATACAAAAGTGAAGTATTGGGAAACTGACTGAGGTGGAGCTGCCATTACATCAACCTTTTAATGGCTGTGCATGGATACCTACCTTGCATAGGCCACTAATTCACTAGGCAAGCTGCCATAGAATCTTTGGCCTGCTCGACACCTTTATCCGCCATCAGAACGTGGTTGGTGTTCTGTTCACCGATAGACAAGTGTATTAGAGTTCCCACACTGCACATAATGGTGGATGGAACATAAACCACGTTGTCACGGATTGCCCTGTGTGACAAAACTGTGAAGGCTTGACTAGATTGTGAAGTGTTTTTTAAGAGAATTTATGCAAACAGCACAAGGACCACTCTGATTGCCTACGAGAACCAGATTAAGTATAATAAGTCAGAGAAATGTCCCGTGGGAATTATTCACCAACACCTCTACTTGCTTTGAAAGTGTGCAGACTCAATTAGTAACTTGTATCATAACCAATGTTATTGAAAAAGGGTACAGAACACAATATCGTGTAAGATGATTTTTTTTCACATCTTTAAGACTGGTTATGATACAAGTTAGTAATTGAGTTTTCACACTTTCAAAGCTAAAGTAGAATTGATGGTGAATGAGTCCCACAGGACATTTGTTTGGCTTATTACTTTAGGGAACTTAGGAAGTGTTACCCAGCATGTTTGCCTTAGTTTCAACAGTAGATATGCTCGCTCAGTTCCAGAAATGAGCCCTCAGAAGGCATACTCGAGCACCCCCAACTTGCATCCACAAACGGGAAGGAGTTGGATTTAGCACAGTAAGTGCATCGAAGGCGCATGAAAGACACGTTTTCTTGAGCTTCAAGTAGCAAGGGATGGAATCCATTAGTATAGGTTCACTTGGCAAGTATACAGGATTAGTCAGGACTCTGATGAGGACTGAGACATGAACAGGTCGGAAAAGCTTAGGGTAGGTTTACTTACACAGGGATATTGCCTAGGTAGAAGGCAGATAGTAAAGGTAGTACAGATACACATGACATCACTTCATCATCACCTACGGATTCAAACCCATTGGATCTGCACACACCCGATGCTGAATAACTCCCTCACTCAACTAAGCAGATGACTCCAAACCATACAGAATGCAGCAGGTAGCCTCTTCCCTCAACATCCCAACACACACACTCACACCCCCAGCACCTGAAAAAGCTTCACTGACCCCCAATCACTCAGATCTTTCCAAATTCCTGAAACACATTCAAAGTCTTACACAGCACTGGTCCAGCATACCTCAATACCACATTAGATTTCAGAAACCTTCCAGACTCCTTTGCTCAGCATAGGCAGCACCAGAGCAAGGAGAATAGACTTCTCCTAAATGGCTCCAAAAGGTCAGAATAATCTGCCTCTACACATATGCACTGTCTCTAAAATTAGTGCATTTTACAAGAAGCTGAATACTTGGCTCTTCGACTTGGTTACTCCAAAGATCACCCCTGACTGCTCTTTCATCGGCGACAGGATACCCTCTCGGTGATAGTGCGTTTTACAAAAAATTCATACCATTACAGAGAACTCAGCACTCAACGTTACACGTATGGATCAAATGTTTGACCTGTTTGCCATATTCATCCTCCGTCAGAACTTAGTAGATGTTCAGTTTGCTCTATGATAAGTGCATTACAGTCACAGAACTCCACATAATAGTGGATGGGACATATGGCACATTCTCACAGACTACCCTGTATGTCAAAAACTATCATTCTTCATAGTTCAGGACATTCTCTTTAGGGAACTTCTGCAGTGTTCCCCAGCACGTTTGCCTTAGTTTCAAAGGTAGATATGTTCACTCAGTTTGAGGAATGACACCTCGGAGGCATACTCGGGCGACCCCCAACTTGCATCCACAAACTGGAAGGAGTTGGATTTACCACAGTGAGTGCACTAACGACACATGCATGTAAGACACGCCTTCCTGAGCCTCATGTAGCTGTCATGGGAGCCATTAGTAAAGGTTCACTAGGGATGCATTCGGTAATGTTCAGAAAAAGGAGTCGATAACTTGACAGGTGGTAAAATGTAGTCAAACTCATTCCGTCCTGTGGTGTATGAATGTGATTGGCCCTTGCATGGCGGCGGTATGTTGATGTGAGTGCACAGATCTGTTGGACTGGGCCTGTGGCTGGCGATCTGAAAGTCTTGTGTGTGGTGCATGAATCGCGTGTGAATGGACCATAAAGCGGTTGGTGCCTTGACGTGGCTGTATGGCTCATCTTCAGACCTCTCGGTTTCGATATTCAGATACTTTGATAAGTATTTGTGCACTGAAGCCAGTATTTCTGGAGGTGCTAACACCAACCAGTGTAAGTGGTGAATTAACTTTAACAAATTAGTACCAGATTTATATCTGTGGTGGTAAGATGGCCGTTACTAAGAACTCCTTGTTTTTTGTTTTTCATCATTATGGTTAGCTGTGGAATTTGGGCCCTAGCTCAGCCGGCACCTAGGCAAACCTGCACATTTTTGAAAACTAGACAACCAAGGGAGTCTAGGGTTGCATGACTTGCGTGGATCTCACTAGGTAATATTAACTAGAAGCCCTTGCAAACATAAAAGTTTGGTAAGAAAAACATATTTTCATCACATTTCTGTGACGGCAAGACATGGAATCTGTGTGGAGCCACAGATTTCTTCCCACCCTGAGTTCCCATATGTCTCCTGGGGCCAATGGTACCCTACTTGTGTGGGTAGCTTAAGAGAAAACAACACAAAAGGCCCTAAATCGCTAAGTTTAGAGGCAAGTAATAGGGGTAGGTTCAGTATTTGGGGTTGTGCTGAGGCACCATGTATGCACATCTACGAACGACAGACATTTTTGAAAACTAGACAACCAAGGGAGACCAGGGTGGTGTGACTTGCGTGGATCCCACAAGGTTTACTTACCCACAGTGCTCTACAAGCCTCAAACTCTGACTGAAATCAAACATTTTCCTTTCATTTCTGTGATGAAAACTTCTGGAATCCGCAGGAATCAACGAAATTCCTACCACTCTGCATTACCCCACTTGTGCCAATAAAAAGGCTGCCCCACTTGTGTGCCTGGGACTAGTGCACACGTCAGGAATGGATCACACCAGCGTCAAGACTAGTCCTCATGCAAGGACTACTGTTGACCTTATGTGATCCATTCCTGTCACTGGCACTAGGCCCAGGCATTCAAGTGGGGTAGCATTTTTAGCAAGACAAGTGGGGGAGCGCTGGGTGATAGGAAGTTTGTGGATCTATACACATTCCTGTAGCTCACGTCACAGAAATGGAAGGAAAATTTGTGCTTTTATTCAACGTTTCACCTTTTCAGGGTATTCTGGGTGAGAAAATGTTGAACGATCCACGCAACCCACACCTCCCTGGACTCCCCGGATGTATAGTTTTCAGAAATGTCTGGGTTTGGCAGGTTTCCTTACATGATTGCAGACCCCACAACTAATTAGTACACTTACCATAGTTATCATTAGCGCCACAATACGTTTTGGGCCCTTCCCTGTCATGGGCACTTGGCCCACCCACCCACACATTTTATCGGGAGACCTGGGGGAACGCTGCGTGGTAGAAAATTTGTATAGGCCTGGTGATCCTACAACCTCCCCACACAGAAATGCAAGGAAAATTTGACTTTTTAGCTAAATTTGAGGTTTGCAGGGACTCTGGGTAAGAAAACATTGGGGGACCACACAAGCCACTTCCTCCTGGACTCACCTGGGTGTCTAGTTTTCAAAAATGTGCTGGTTTGGTAGGTGAACTTAGGTGTCGGCTGAGTTGTGGCTCAAAATCCACAGCTACCCACATTGCAAAAAACACCTAATTTTACAGTGGAAAAATGTGAAGTCTCTACGTTGCGTTTGGCACCCTTTCATGTTGTGGTCACTTGGCCTACCCACACTAGTAAGGCACTGTTTTTCTCGGGAGACTTGGGGGAATGCTGGGTGGTAGGAAATTTGTGGCTGCCTGCAGATTCCAGGACTTTTCCTCACAGAAATACAAGAAAAATTTGTTTTTCTTCGGGCAAAGTTTGAAATTTTGCAGGGGATTCTGGGTAATAAAACCTGGTGAGTGCCACGCAAGTCACCCCACCCTGGACTCCCGGAGTGTCTAGTTTTAAAAATATGTGCTGGTTTGGTAAGTTTCATTAGGTGCCATATGAGCTATGGCCCAAAATCCACAGCTACCCACATTGCAAAAAACAGATTGTTTTTCAGTGTAAAAATGTGATGTGATGTGATGTGTCCATGTTGTGTTTGGCGCCCTTTCGTGTCACAGGCAGTTGGCCTACCCACACAAGTGAGGCACTGTTTTTCTCTGGAGACTTGGAGGAATGTTGGGTGGTAAGAAATCTGTGGCTGCCAGCAGATTTCAGGCATTTTTGCTCACAGAAATGCAAGGAAAATGTGTTATTTTAGGCAAAGTTTGAACTTTGCATGGGATTCTGGCTAAAAAATCTTGGTGAGAGCCACACAAGTCTCCCCACCCTGCACCCCCTCCCGGTGCCTAGTTTTCAAAAATGTGCTGGTTTGGTAGGTTTCCGTAGGTCCTGGCTGATATGGGCCCCAAAATCCACAGCTAGCCACCTTGTAAAAAAACATGGTTCTGCTTTGGGGTGTTTCGTGTCGCAGGTGCAAGGCCCTGCCACACAAGTGGGGTATCATTTTTATCAGGAAACATGTGGGAATAAAGAATAGTAGAACATTTGTTATTAGCAATTGAAAATCTCTGTTTATGCCTTTGCTATGTAAGCTAGCGTGCAACACAAAAGACGTTTTACAAAATGCCCTCTGAAACACATGCTAGTAGGTGTACCATAGATTCAGAGATGTACAAACAACCACTGCTCCTAAACTCAGTATCTGATGTACATTTCAGAATTACAGAGATTTCCTTCATACCTGTTTTCTAATCTTTATAATTTACCATATGAATTGCTGTATAGACTTTACACAATGAAAAACCATTGTAAGATGCAGCTCGGTTGTTGGCTCTGGGTACATCGGCTTCTTGGAGAACCTACACGCCCTATATAACCCCACAACCAGAAGGGTCCAACGGATGTAACAGTATATTGCTTTTGAAAACCTGCCTTAGTAGGAGGATGTTACAAGTGAAAACGTAGACACAAATGGCAGTTTTTTTTCAACTCAATTTCAATATTGTTTTATTTCAACGGAAAAACCTTGAAGGAACTACACAAATGACCCCTTGCTAAATTCAGATTTTTATCTAGTTTTCATAAATTTATAGATTTCCGGACTCCACCATGGGTTTTACACCCATATCCACCCCAAACACCCTCAAATTTAGATATCTTTTGGCTAAGTTCTCCATCCCGTCCAGAGGAATCCATTAACCCTGGGTACCTTCAGACTCCCCAGGATGTTGGAAAAAAAGAATGCAAATTTGGCGTGGACACCTTATGTGGAAAAAGAACTAGGGAGCCCTAAGCGCGAACTACCCCAAATAGCCAAAAAGGGCTCACCACTGTGAAGGAAGTGACCCGAAAAGGTCCACTCGGGTCACTCAAGACCACCTTCTCTGCCTTCCTACAAATGAAGAGTCGGTCAGACAGTAGAGAATACAAACCAGATATTTATTGTAAATACACTGCAGCGGAGCCCAGTCCGACCAGCCTCTTGGGATGGCTGTTGAGGGACTGAACCCCGTAAGCATACAATTACATTATGTACGTTGCAAAGTCCACAAAGGCCCGCCTACTTTGGAAAAACACTAGCAGGTGTCGTAATACAATGGGGGTACAGAGCATAAGTTTCGATTCTGCAGCCGGGCACAGGCTATCTACTGCCAAGGTCGTCTGGCCTATCCTCCCTACCAGATAGGTGGGAGAAAGGCTCCATCTAACAAGAAAGGCATGCACTAACGGGGACACTTGCAATTGTAAATAGAAAAGCTCAACCTTGGGAAACGAAACTTACCAAGGACCGTTTCTCGAAAATATCCAAGCAGCAGTTTCGGTTATCATACAAAATGGCGTCCAGATTACAAGATGGTTCAGCGAATGCTAAAATATACAGACAAAGGGCCCCCAATATTAACAAACCCTCCTGTTAGCATGAGCTAACCATCTACAATCGTAAACCAAAGCAAAAACATAAAGGAATAATAAAGCACATAGCTCTTTATGCACATGTCATGCTGTCAACAGTGGGAGTATATTCCAAGAGAAGAGATGCTGTTTCGAAGACACCCTCATCTATGGTCATGATGTCATCTATTTCTTTCTGTAACATTATTACAGCATTAGTGTCATGAATCGATATCTTCCTCTTTGGAGTCAATACAGAGATACAGTATTTGCAGCACATTGGAAGACATTGAGTAAGGATGCAGCAAAGTATCAATATAGCAATGAAATATATTGCTTTTTCTATTAGCCACCCCCATGTTCCAAAAGGGACCAACTCCAATTACCTGGTTCCATACCTTTGACATTCTCGGTAATGTCCAAGATATGCTTGGTGATATTCTTTTCCATATTTGTTATGCCCACTACACACTGATCGCTAATAACTGCGCATGCACCACTATTTTTTGCTAAAATAAAATCCACTGCATATCTGGTTTATTCAGAATAGATCCTCATACTCTCTAATTGAATGGTGATGTCATGTAATGCTGCTACTGTGGTATTTGGCAATATCTGCAATTTACAGCCAAAATATTCCTGTGCCTTTTCAGTCCTACTCATAGTCATTCCCCCTAATGTAAAAATAGCAGACAAGATATAACTAAAAGTAATACCACTACTGTAACTGTTGATCTCAATATCCGTCACTCCTTCACAAAATTCCTTTGTAAGTGTTCTCTTCACCCATTTTACCTGTCTGTGGGCATATTTGCAAGGGACCCCCAGGGGCAGTACCATCCCAAGAGCTACATCATTGGTGCCATTATGAACATTCGAGTATGTTCCATTAGTTAAAAAGAAGAACCCGGAATGGGCATATATTGCCCTGTCATAGTTCACAGCTGAATAACGAGAATTACCTGTAATGGTGTCAGAACCTTTTGAACCTTTCAAAGGGAATGTCTCTTTGGATATGATCACCCCTGAGCAATTGATATACAAAATGGTATCAGTGCTATTTATGATGGGGCAACAAGCAGGGTAATAGCCAGCTTTTCGGGGAATCGTCACTTCTTTATAAACGCCAACCCACCACCGTAATATTTTGCTCTTCCAAACAGAAGTTATCACAATACGTATTATTGTCACAACTGGGGTAACCTGTTCCTGTGGGTTGACAATGGTACAAGCATGGCCCTGGGTAGCCGAAACCAAACTCGCCTTTTACCTCAACAAAATTTGTCGGCTTAGAGTATGTATAATTTATCAAAGACAAAGGGTAAGCAGTCCATAGGCTAGTTACAGATTCAGTAGGATAACAAGCAACACCATTACCAAAACATCTCTTATGAGTATCTAGAAAGACATTATTAGAAAGCATTCTTTTTCGTCTTGGTGTGAAAAAGATATCATTGTCAGAAGTAGGCAAATTACTTGTGTATTCTAACGCCCAAAGAACCCCACAAAAAATAATTATCAGCAGAATAGCAAAAAGAAGGAGTAGCACTCTCCGCTGCTTCACCCATGACGATCGGGGCAAAACAACAAAACCCAATGGCTGTTCTTCATCAATCATTGGCCTGCCAAAAAGATGCATTATAGCGGAATGAAAAGGTACTATTAATATAGCCTTAATGAAACCAAGCAAACAATCTTCTTTCCAGCGTCCGTTTTTCTTCTCCTGTGAGCCTCGCTGGCAGGCTCCTATTGTTCATCCACGGTGGTGCTATCGAGCACTTCTCATTGGAGCTACACGATTGCAGCCCTTGCTGAGGAAAATCCACTTCTTTCAGGATAGGGTATTCTCCCTCCTGGGAAAACACCCCAAACTTATCCTGTCCAGTGTCTCGAACAATGCACCAATCTCCCTGTCCCTGCTCTATTGTCCCTATTCTTCATCCATGAAGTCCATCCCTACTAGTCTGACTTTTCCTTTGGTGCACTGTTCTTTCGTCGAGGACGCAAATTGTACTTAACAACTCCAGGAACAGAGGGATCAAGAAACAAACGTTCACTCTCAGCGGTATTTACTTTTTCGGATTCAAACACAGACGGGCCAGCTGACTGGAGCTCTTGGCTGGCCTTAACCTCAGGTGGCACTGCTTCATTCAGAACTGCATCACTCTCCTCCTCAGAGGGTGCCCACGTTATTCTGGCATCGGAGAAAGGAATGAAGCGGGGAACCTTCTCCGTCTCAGAGTCCCCAGTGCCATCGATCCTCCACTGGTCATACGGCAGGGGAAGCGGCACCTTCTTACAGTGTGTGGAGTGTATCCAATTCTTCCGGCCATCCACTCTCACTGCAGTGCGTGTGGCAAGCAGGATCTGGAAAGGCCCCTTCCATCGGGCCCCAGGCTGCCTTTGCACTGAAAATCACGAATCAGGATATAATCTCCAGGCCGAAGGTCGTGGCCGGGTCCCTCTGTAGCGGATGGCAAGGCCTCTTGAATCTGCTGATGAAAAGAGCGCAAATTTTTTGTCAACTCATACAAATAATCGATCAACAAGGGGTGATCTATCTCGGAGAAGTGACAGGGTCTTGGAACTCCCCAAACATTAGCGGGCCTACCAAAGACCACTTCATAGGGGGACAACCCTGTTCTAGTATGGGCTGTAACTCTCGTCGACAGCAAAGCCAATGGTAAAGCATCTGGCCACTTCAACCCTGTACTCTCCTGAATTTTGGCCATCTTTAGTTTGAGAGTACCATTGTACTTCTCAACTAAACCTGCTGACTGGGGGTGATTCGCAGCATGAAACTTTTTCTTAATGTGTAAGCCATCGCACACTAACTGAATGACTTTCGAATTAAAATGACTACCGTTGTCACTCCAAATCAAACGGGGCAAACCAAAACGAGGGAAAAACTCCTTCAAAAGAGCTTTCGCTGTCGCCAGTGCTGTATTCTCCTTGGTAGGATAAGCCTCAACCCATTTACTTAATGCACAAACCACCACCAACACATACTTCAAATTGTTCACCCGTTCCATCTCAATGAAGTCCATTTGCAGGACTTCAAAAGGGAAAGAAGGGGGTGCAAAATTACCAGGAGGTGTAGGAGTGCCCTTCCTTGGATATACAGCATGCACACCATGCAATGTTTTACCAAATGGGCATCCGTCTTTGGAATATTATCATTCTGCCATACCGGGTTGAGCAACTTACATATACCCCTAGCACTAATGTGAGCTGGTCCATGAGCCATAGTAACTACGGGGAGAACATATGCATCTGGCAACATCCATCTCTGTTTCCCTGACTTGTCTATCCAGCACCCATCATCATCCAATTGTGCTGTGCTTTCCTACCATATTGCTAATTCCTCAACCGTCGCCTCACTCTGGATTTCTTTCACGCTATCTAGTGTGTCTTCAAACATCGTAACTTCTGGCACCCATCTAGCAGGACCTGCTACAAACATCTTTTTCATCTTAGATCGGGCCGTCTCTTTAGCTGTTTGATCCGCAAAAGCATACCCCTCCCCACATCATCAGTAATTGCTTTGTGAGCACTACACTTCACTATTGCCAGTTTCTTGGGCAGGGTCACTGCCGACAAAAGTCTATTTATCAAAGGGCCATGCTGAATCTTCGAGCCATGGGAGGTAAGGAATCCTCTCTCTGCCCAGAGCCGCCCAAAATTATGAGCGACTCCAAAGGCATACTGGCTGTCAGTATAAATATTAACCGCCAGTCCCTGACTCAACTCACAGGCCCGAATAAGAGCGGCCAGCTCTGCAGCTTGGGCCGACTGATAGGGGACTTGTGATGTCTCAACTATTGTGTGCAGTGTTGTGATCGCATAAGCAGCAGTTGTGGTGCCATCTGGTAATTTAAAACAAGAACCATCGACATATAGTTCCCCTTGGGGGTCAGATAAGGGAACATCAGTCAAGTCTACCCGTCCCTTCGTCTCCTCCTCGGTTCGAAACATACAATCATGTATGTCTATCTCCTCACTCTCCGAAGGGAGGAGTAGTAGCGTGGCAGGATTCAGAGTGGCACATCGTTTGATCGTAATATGTGGTGCAAATAGGGGTTAGCTTATAGCCAGTCAGACGTGCACTGGTAAGGTGCTGTGTCTTTGTTCTGTTCAAAAGAATATCCACAGCATGCGGTACCATGACTGTGAGATCAGTATCAAGAACAAGCCCTGCCGATTGCGACAGGATCAAGCACAGCAGAAAAGTACGCACACAGCCTCTGCTTACCTCCAAAGGCCTGCGTTAAGACAGAAAGCGCACAACCGGCCGACTCATGTACATACAACACGAACGGCTTGTTGTAATCAGGTGTGCCAAGCACAGGAGCCGAACAAAGCGCAACCTTCAATTGCTCAAAAGCTTGTTGACATTCAGGTGTCCAAGGCAAAGGTTCATGCACATCTTTAGTTGTTAACTAAAGCAGAGGCTTTGTTAATAAAGCAAAATTGGGTATCCAATGACGACAATAGGAAGTGATACCAATGAAGGCTCGTACATCCCTTTGGGTCTTTGGAACAGGCATGTTAATTATAGCATTAATACGTTCAGGAGTTAGTTTCCGACCCTCCTTCGACAGTAGGTGACCTAAATAGGTGACCTCCTGTCGACAATATTGGAATTTGGAAAGGGACATCCTGTGTCCATGTTGAGCCAAATGCAGCAACAATTTGACTGCAGCTGCTTTACATCCTTCTTCAGTATTGGATGCAATCAAAAGATCGTCCACATACTGTAGCAATACATTACCTGGTGGAAGGGTAAGGGAGTCCAATTGACCCTTCAGAGCCTGGCTATATATACTAGACTCTCAGTATAGCCCTGAGGAACCCGACAAAATCTAAAGCTACGACCTGCCAGGGAGAACCCGAACAGGTGCCTGCTAATTGGATGAACAGGGATGCTAAAGAAAGCGTTTTCAGATCAATAATAGAAAAGAATTTGGCAGAAGAAGGAATCATAGTCAAAAGAGCAGTAATATCAGGGACCACGGGGAACTGAGGGACTACAATTTTATTAACTTCACGCAGATCAATCACAAAACGATAAACATCAGCAACATCATCAGGAGAACCCGGAGGTGGCCTCTTGAGAACAGGAAGGATGGGACTATTGCACACATTCGCCGCTGTCTCCTCTACAACTCCTGACTGAATCAAATCTTGTATTATGCACAACAACGCCTGTTCAACTGCATGCGAAATCTTATACTGAGGGATACGAGGCAATATCGCATTTTCTTTAACCTGAATAGAAATTGGAGGTATTTGCAAAAGTCCTACATCCGTATCACTTGTAGCCCACAACGTAGATGGAACATCCTTAAACTCAACTGGGAGGGGGCATCTTTAGACAAGCATTGTGTAGTACTAACCACACTCGGACCCATTGTCAAATGGACACCATCCGGGGAACAGTAAATAGTAGCATGTAACTTTTTCAACAGATCTAATCCCAACAGGTTCTCTACACAATTTGATGTTAGTAAAAGCGGCGAATCAACGGTAAAGGGGACTATAGTCAAAGCAAGGGGTTTGGAGATGGGGCTTACTACCGGCACACCAGAAAAAGCAACCGAAACATTATTATGGCCAGACAGGGCTGCCCCAGGGACCAGTGACCTTGCAACCGAACTATTCATTGCTCCTGTATCCACTAAAAATGTCTTCTCCGAGCCCTGCAAATCCACACTAATATAAGGTCCATGCTGATCTACAGGTATCGGAACTGGTCCCTTACCCTGTCCTTGGCTGTCCTAGCTGTAAGACATCCCCGTCACCTCATCCAAATCGTAATCATCATGATAATACTGTCGGCTTCGAACGTCATCAAAATAATTCTGATCAGTACGGTCCGGTGACGTTCCAGTAGCCTGATCCCCACCCTGACTGGCTGCTCCCCGTCCTCGCCCTCTCTCTCCCCGTCCTCTCGAAGCTGCAACCTTTTTCAGCAAAACCGGGCACTCGCTACGCCAGTGCCCTTCCTCCTTGCAATACGCACATTGATTTGGGCCCACAGGCACAGCGCTCCGGCTCGTACGAGGAAGCTGCCTGGCCGGTCCAATGCCTCGACCCCATCCCTGCCCCCTGGATGTCTGCTGCATCAGTACCTTAGTCTTCAACTCCTTCGTTTTCTTTTCCACCTTCTCTTTCTCCTCATTCTCTCTATCCTCATAATACTGAGCCATACTCAATATCACCGAAGGGGTAGAGGTAGTCCACGTGCTCTCGGCTGCCTGCAACCGTGTTGCAATCTCTGGTAACAAATTAGTGACTAATCTGCTAACAAACAATCTGATACCCCCTTCCAGGGACAAATCCTGGCCACTAAAATCCCAAAACACACCTTCAAACCAAGTAAAAAAATAAGACACACTCTCATCTTTCTTCTGACGACATTCGGCTAGCTTATCCCAATCCACCTTCCGGGGTGGAATAAGAGAGTGCATATAAGTAATGATACGATCTGGCAAAGCCAGGATCTCAGCCTTAGGCTTTTCACCAGGCTTCCTCTCCTTGTCCCACGCCTTAATCTCTTCCCAGGTACCACCCAATTCTAGGGCATTGTTCTGAGTGTGCACCTGTCTCCAGATATCCACTGGTACCAATAAGCCAAAAAACATTTCAATATCTGCCAACGTCATTACCGTCGATGCAGCAGCCTCCGTCAATTCTTTATAGTAAGCAGTAGGATTTTTCCTGGGGTCAGGCAACTGGGCCTTAATTGCGAGGACTTCACTCCTCTTCCATGGAGTATAAACCCATTGTTCTTGAAAACGGGCCTCCACTCGTTGTCTAGTCACTTGATCATGTTGATCACGTAACTCTGGTATCTACGGGTGAAAAATGGGGTGGACTTCCCTCATCGGGAACTGAGATGTTGTCGTCGGGGATTTTTGATGCAATCTACCTCGATATCCAGCCCGTTTTCCTTTAAGGAAAACGGGATGCATTAAAAAAAAAAAAATGAAACGTTTTCGTTTCATTTTTGGAGCCAGTCACAAAGGGGAAGGGGTCCCCTGGGGACTCCTTCCCATTTGCGACTTCATTACCACCCTCTTGAAGAGGGCGGTAATTTGCGAGTGTTTTGCAATTGCGGTTGCAAAACATTTTTACATGGCTCTGCGGTCACTATTAGGAAGGGAACGCCCCTTCCTAAAAGCGAGTCGCAATACACTATTTTGCGAATCGCAAATTATTTGCGACTCGCAAAATAGTGTAAGTACATGGCCCAGACTAAAATTGCATGCGCAAACGGGTCGCAAACCCGTTTGCGCATGCAATTTTACGTCGTACATCGGGCCCAAACTCAAATAAATCCAGCAAATAGAAACCCAGAAAATGTGAGTTACAAAACACAAAGACAACGGTAAGCAATAGGCAGAATGCATTCCCAGGGAAGCTTTCCAAATGTCACCAATATGTCGTTTGCAAACCAAACAGTTGTGCTGTCGGGTACGCTTCGATCTAAAAAGGGAGGGCATTCCAAAACCTTAACGGGGAGATAGAAAACTCTTCGTTTAGGAATCGGGAGTGAAGGAGATGTGGTATTTGTAGAGGGAACAGCAATTTGATGTATGCTATTCTAGAGACACCAGCCTGCTGATGTTTAAAGGTTACGCTTGCTGGATGTACCCGAAAAACGGTCTTGTAAATATTAAAGGATAACTTAAAAAAGGAGACGAGTGCCTAGAGATCCAATTTAGCTAAGATGAAGCAAAATAGGAGAGATGTGACAATCTTTACTGGGAACTACTGCTAACCTTTTTTGTAGTGTGGAAACAGATTAGGAGTAAGAGTCGGCGTAGGAAATCTAGAAAGACTGCATAGATGCCTCCCAGATTGGAAATAACCAGAGCCTGGACACCAGAATGTAGATCAGAGGGAAAAATAAAAGCATTATCTAGTTAAACAGTTGATGTTAAAAACAATAAGACTGATCCTACCTGGGCGTATTGGCTATTCAGTTTAGCTCAGTGTCAGGGTGAAAATTAGAGAGCGAGAGACAGAAGGCAGAGTCGGAGAAACGCCCTATGAAGAGAGGAAAGCCAAGCCTCAATAGAGGTTGAGTTGGAGAAAGATTAATGCAAGCTCCATTTTAGAAGGGTCTGGCTTTAAAGAGCAGCAGGGCATCCAGTTTCCTATAGCTGTGAGGCAACCCCTCAGGTTCAGATATGACACTTTAAAAGAAGACTTAAGTGTCATCAGCACCCAGGTGGAGGCAGATCTCCTGCCTCTGCTTCAGATCCCACAGTGGCCAACCCTAGGTCTTGACGAATGTATGGAGCCCTGAGGTACCCTGCAGGACACGCGGAGGGCCTTAGGCTGAGTGGTGTCCATCTTGAAACTTGTGACCTCCCACACAGATAGGGCCAAACCAAGCTACACATGCACCCTACTGTAGTGGGAAGGATGACCTTGTGGGTGATAGTCTCAAAGGTGGCTCAGAGATCCAAGAGCCAGTAAAGAGACCTCTCCCTCCTTCATTATATTTATCACATTATCCAGCCAGCACTTTCCACTTAAAACCAGGCAGAAGGCGATGACTGCCATGTTTTGATCAACATTTCATCACATATTCAGGTATGGATGCAGAGGAAGTCTTATCTAACTGCACTGTTTTAAGATTACTTACTTCCGGTGTTCATAATTTCAACCTTATTATTGGACTGTCTCCGCCTGCAAATATATGCGCATGCTCTATCCGAACCAAGGCCGCATTAATCAGAGTTATCCAGTGGCGGCTGGTGACATTTCAAAGTGGAGAGGCGTAAAAGTTGTGAATTAGTTTTAAGTAGTGGGCAGCAAAGCAAGAAAACGCAACTGACATTTTGAAAAAAAAGTAAAGGGGTATTTTTGAGCTAATTTCAATAAAGGATCCTGTGGAAAGCAAGATTTATAAATCAATTCTGAACATGTGGTCTTGAAATTTTTTTAATGATTAAAGAATACCCCATGTCTTTCTCCATTAAATATGTTCAACAGTTCCTGACTCAAAATGTCTATCTGGGTGAGTTCAGGTTGTCGGGTGTTTGTGACAGGGCAGTATTGAGAACTCTGGAGCAGAGTGCCTGTCAGTACATCATAGAGGTGTTCACACTACAGTCACATTCAATCCTTGGCGTCTGTGCTGAGCTCTTTCAAAATGGTAACATGTGCCACTCTTGGGAAAGCAAATGAAGGAGATCACACCTGTCAAAATATGTACAGCAACAAAGGAAAGGAAAATGCTGTGTTCACAGGTGAGTAGAGTGGGGGTGCTGTGTGCGCAGGGGAAAAAGGAGAGTGAAATCTGTGCTGAAGAGATATGTAGATGCAGGATTCCAGAAAGATGCGCGGAGAAACACTGGCACACAATTCCAACATTGAGAGTGCAGAGGAAAATGGTCTGAAAGGGATTGACTGAGGTAGTCTGAAGACCATTATCAATTACACTGACCTCAGTAATACTTAATTCACAGTGCCTTGCTCCTTGGGTAACCCCCTTTCACTCCACTTAAAGCACTGTGCATACGGGGTACCGTTTTCCCCCCGTTCTGCATTTTACTTGCTTTTTGTTTAACATGAAGTAAGTTGACAAGAAATTATAGTGGTAATTTTATGTTTTCATAATTAAGTAGCCAGGAACTGCTGTGCAATGCATGTAGCATTTGGCAAATCAAATAAAAAATTGCTCCTTTAATAATTTTCTTAGTAAATGGTAATACAAAATGGGAATAAATACTGTGTTACAAATAAGTTTAAAATCATTCACCCATCTTCTAAGGATCCTTAAAGGCCCATAGAGAAAGTGGCCTTGTCTTTGAAACATACAAAACAGAAGCTACTGCTGAATGCTGACCCGCCAAAATTCCCCAAAGTAATTTACTCTCTGACTCTCCTACAGAGCTCATGTTTGTGAAACAGCAACAGAGCCTTTCCCGTGCCTGTGACCTGAAAATAGAGAAGGGACAAGAAAGAGCGGGTCACTCCAGACACGCAGGAAAAATATATCAAATCAACAGGAAATGTAACACCTATGATAGGGCACACAAAAAACACACAAACACGGAGTGTCACCAACACACATCACACAAGCACACACAAGCAGACACATTGTGAGTTTGTGCGATCCAAAAATATAAAGTAATAACAAGTACCCATTCTTAACTGAAGTTGCAATTAGCCAACCTAGCTGAGGGAGACTGACCGCAGGGGGTAATGGAGGGTTGAACTGCAGGGCACAAGTCCTAAAAAAAGAAGTGGGGGGACACTGACGTCATGACAGGAAGTGACGTCACGAAAGGTGGCTTGCACCATCAGACTCATTGCCTCCCCTCGCTCACCCCTTAGATGCGATTGCATCAGAGAAGCCAGCGTGTGAGCAGCGTTCTGAATGAGCTCCGATCTCGCCCCAGAGAGGCCAAAGAGTGAATGTGTGGCTCCATTTGCTCCAGTTATCGAGCTCCCGGTAAAATAAGTGGGGGGACGCCGTCCACCCGCATGGTACCCTGACTCGAGCCCTGGGTTGAAGGGAAGATACACAGGCAGTCTTCCTCTGCAGGACCAGCTCTCTCTGATGTCCTGGTCGTGTCTTCTGTGTTCTTCCGACCGTCAGAGAGAGCCAGCAAGGGAAAGTGAAAACGGGTGCTGATTTAAACAGACTCATGGTGCGCGCACAGCGAAGCATGTGCAGTGTGTGTCTGCTTACTAGATATGACCCGACCTCACAGAGTCACCCGAGCTGATGATGCCTGGTCACAAACTTATTGGCACGCCCCTACATAGGGAGCTGTGAGGAAAACTCTGCGATTGATTGCAAGCCCTAGGCAGTATTGGTCTGAAAGCTAAAGCGCCCGTGGCTGCAATATAACGTGATGGCTGACCTGCGTCATCTAGGAGGGGTGCATGGAGTCCCTGAACAATGGCAGACCACGGCTAGATCAAGGTAAACCAGTGCTTAATTTGTACAATATTAAGTGCCAGGGCTCTGACCAGGAGGTCACTGCAGCTTGCACCACACATCGTCCTTGTCATCGCTGCCAAAACAACTACTAACCATCTCTCTTGCATGTAAATGCGACAGTTCAGATTATTCCAGGTCCCCAAAGCTAAAGGAATGGTTGGGGAGGCAGGTATTAGCACTATTTTAATGTATATTGTATTCCTAAACAACCGTTGTTCTGCTCATCTCTAAATTAGATGAGCAGCGCCACCATGTGGTAGACTGTAATAAGTATGGTGTTGACAATTAGGTGCTGGTGCCGAGCACCGGAAACCAAGTAAGTGCTGGTGCTGAGCACCGGAAAGCACTGGCTCAAATTAAGCACTGAGGTAAGCCCTGGCTTAGCCAACAAAGTTTCAGTTGAGGGCATATGCGCTGTGCACATGTGTCAGTGAAAAACAGCCTGGCTGCCTGACGCTTGCTAAAGCGAGAGTAAAAGTGACGGCCAGAAAGGCTTGACTAATTTCCTAACTTTTATTATAATATTATATAATAGTGTTTAGAGACCTGGTGTGTTTATGCTGCAGGAAATAGGGGGGAGGGGCACAGCCCCAAAGCCCTAAGCAACCAGCCACCCCTGGAAGAGGGTACTATTATCAATTACCTTTGACTGCTAAGTTATAGTTCACCAGCAAATAATCCCTCAGTACCGGTGTGACAGCAGCAATGGCTGTACAAAACATTCCTCATCCACCATGCTTCCTACAAGAACCGGGGCCACCTTTCATGGATTGGGATGATTGGAAGGAATCTTTCATGACTTCCATAGAGGCAATTGGGGGCGATGTGTACATTGCTGAAAAAAAGTTAGTCATTTTAAAAATTGCCTAGGTGTAGAGGGGAGGAAGGTTTTAAAAACACTACCTACAGCAGTGAATAGAGATGCCGATGGATCGGGAGACAAGACAGATGTGTATGAGGATGCCTTGTTGGCGCTGGAAGAAAACTACAGCAAAAAACTGAACCTAGTAGTAGGGAGAAATAATTTTTTTTCGTGTGGTCAGGAATCTGGGGAGTTAATTAGTCAATATGTAGCCACATTGCAAAAATTAGCTGTCACGTGTAAATTTAGAGATCTTAGAGATGAGATTATAAGAGATCAAATGATAAACAGATTGAGTAACTTGAGAATACAGGAAAAATTACTTGACTCAAAAGACCCCACGTTGGAGAAGACAATTGAAGTGCCCAAACGCATGGAGACTACTTCATGTTATGTAAAAGAATTGGGGGGGGAGTATATCCAAATATAATTCAGATACAGAGAAAATGTGTGAAGTCGGGACAGCAATGAGTCAATCTCGTAACACAAGGCGAAGTGGGGATGTCAAAGGAAAACAAAATGTAGTAAATAAAAGGTTGTGTTTTAGATGTGGAAGTGACAGACATACGGCAGAGGCAAGCAACTGGCCGGCTATTGCAAGTAAATGTTTTAAGTGCAACAAATTGGTCATTTTGCAAGTGTGTGCAAAATGGGCGAATCTAGGAGAGGGAGAAATTCAGTAAATGTAGTGAGAATCAAGGGAATGGATTCTCGTAATAGAGAGTCTGACAGTACTGAGGAGGAGGATATAGAGGTACCGACGGTCAATGAGAGTTTGAATCAACCATGTACGATTTCTGTAGCCTCCGGTGAAAATTACCATCTGCCAAAATGTGGAGTCATTGTGGATGGTGTGGAGGTGCAATTTTGGGCGGATCCATGTTTACCCTTCACGATTATTTATAAACCTACCTGGGAAGAACTTGATAACCTTAAATTAATTCCTAAGGATGTGGAGCCTGAAGGTTACTGTGGGGACAAGCCCCCTGTAATGGGTTATTTCATGGCGGACCTAGAGTTCCAAGGCAGCCATTCTTTGGGTAAAGTGTACGTAGTTGAGAGAGGGAAGTCACTTTTAGGCTGGAGAGAACAACATGCATTGGGAATAATTTTTGACCCCAATCATCTGCAACAAGTTTTACTAACTCAAGGTGATTGTGAGTGGGTTAATCGGTTTCCCAAACTATTTAGTGGGGAGTTAGGTTGTTTGAGAAAATTCAAGGAAAGAATCATCCTTAAACAAGATGCTCAACCAACGGTACACAAGGTATGAAATGTGCCATTAGCTATGAGGAGTGCACTCAAGAAAGAGTTACAGAGGTTATGTGATAATGGTGTCATTGAGCCCATTGAGGCTTCCGAATGGCTCAGTCCCATTGTTATCGCTATGAAACCCAATGGTAGTATCTGCATGAGTGTGGACTTGAGAGACCTAAACAAATGCATCTGGGTAGATCGCCATCCCCTGCCTCGTATTAACGAGATGCTGGCAGGAGTATCTGGGGGTAGGTATTTCACCACTTTAGATCTGTCCAATACCTACCACCAAGTGTAGTTGCACGCGAAGTCAAGGCATTTAACTTCATTTATCACACCAGAAGGGGCATTCCAGTTTATTTGCATGCCGTTTGGTTTGGCATCTGCGTCCGTTGTATTCCAGAGAGTGATGCAGAGCATACTGGGGTATATGAAGAATGTTATGGTATTTCAGGATGATGTTTTGGTGTGGGGTAAGGACATGATTCAACATAATGAAGTACTAAAGGAGGTGCTAACAAGATTGGAGAAAGCAGGTGTTACAATTGGTTTGGAGGAATGGAAGTTTGGTCAGACAGAAGTTGAGTACCTAGGACATACTTTAACATTTAGTGGGGTCAAACCGAAACATAATTTGGTAGAAGTTATTGAGATGGCAAGCGCCTCAAGATAAGGAGCAACTTAGATCATTCCTTGGGCTGGCGAAATACTACGCTAAATTTGTACATCATTTTGCTGAGAGAGTGCATGCTTTATGTGATTTAATGAAAAAGGGTGTAACGTACTCTTGGACAAAAGAATGTCAAGAAGCTTTTGATGCTATAAAAAAGGAGATAGCAAAGACTGTGACACTTAAACCATTTGATCCTACTCACAAAACCACAATAGTCACTGATGCCAGTGGGTATGGTCTGGGTGCTGTCTTAACGCAAGAGCACCATGGTAAAGAGAGAGTCGTGGCATTTGCTTCAAGGACCTTAAGAGGTGCAGAGAAGTCTTACTCAGTCATAGAAAAGGAAGCCCGGGCGTGTTGGTGGGGGTGCAACATTTCTGAATTTTTGTGTGGGGCACTTGATTTGAATTACGAACAGACCACAAGCATTTGGTAGATTTATTCTCCATTGCTGGGGAGTATGTTCCAGGTATAAGAAATGTAAATGCAGACAGCATGTCCAGACTACCTGTTGAAAATGAAATGTGTGAGGAGGAAGATGAGTGGATGGTTGCTGAGATTTCTGATGTGTATCAGGCCATCGAGGGGAGCGAATGGAAAGAAGCAGTGATGGCTGACCCCGTGTTAGTGAAGGTGAAGAGTATGTTACCCAAAGTTGATGGGTGGAAGTTGGATGAAAATCTAATTCTCTACAAAAATGTGTGGGAAGAGTTATCGAAGTTGAGTGGTATTGTTAGGAGGAGTGACAAATTGGTGGTACCAGAAGGCTGACGGAGTAGATTGATAGAGATAATGCATGAAGGGCACGGGGAATGTCAGCCATGAAGTGAAAAATATGGATGGATTTCTGGTGGCCAGGAATGGACAGGCAGATTGAGACATTTGTTAGAGACTGTGTTTCATGCATATGCAGTGACAAACCACATTCTTTGCAAGAAACCACGATTAGTCCTGTGGAATGGCGGAAGAGAGCTTGGGAGAAAGTTGGTATGGACATTTGTCGCCCTTTTGATTGCTTAGGTTCGAATGAGAGATTTTCCATTGTATTAATGGATTATTATTATTCGAAGTGGCCGGAAGTGGCATTTGTGCGTGAGGTGAAAACGAGGAATGTGATTGCATTTTGCGAGGATATTGTCCGCAGGGAGGGGTATCCTGCAGAGATATTGACCGACAATGGTCCACAATTTGCATCTGTGAAATTTAAGAGTTTCCTCAAGAGATGGGCCATCAAGCAGACCAAGGCCCCAGTTTATCATCCAAGGAGTAATGGTCTTATTGAGCGCTTCAACCGTGTGTTGGGAGAAAGTGTGCAATTAGCCATGTCAAACAACATCTGTTGGAAAAAAACAAGTAAAGGAAATATCATGGAATTATAGGACAACTCCCCATACTGTGACGGGTGAGACACTTTTCTGTTTATTGAAGGGAAAAGTACCTTGCACCATGGCTGTTTCTGCATGGATGGTGAGATATGGGCGTAAAAATATACAGAAGGAAGTGTTGCGTGAAAAAGTGAAGTGTTATCAATCACAGTATAAACAGAGGCATAATGATAAGGTGATCAAAGTGGAGAGGAATTTAACGGAGGGCATGTTGGTGAGAGTGAGTGCGGGCAATGCGGTAAAGAAAGGATTCTCCAAACTATCTGAACCCATGAGGGTAATGCAGGCACTGGGAAATTCGTTGTTCATGTCTGATGGTAAGTGGTGGAATGCTAGGAGAGTAAAAGTAAAGTAAGTAAGTCCGTTTTTATATAGCGCAGCTACTCACCCTTACGGGTCTCAAGGCGCTGGGGGCCGGAGTAGAAATTAAGTGAGCTATTGCCCAGAGTCACATGGTGCTGAGCTGCCGCCTGAGCCGGGGATCGAACCGTGAACCCTGTGCTCTGAAGTCAGCTGCCCTGGCCGCTGCACCACACCTCTCCTAGTGAAGTGTTCCAATGTGGAAGAGTGTGAGTGGATGAGAAGGATGGTGGATCATAATGGCCAAAGTGGAGGTGATAAAAGATTGTGTGGCATAAGGATTACGTGTGCACTTTAATGGTATTATTAAGGTTAAGAGGTTTTTATAGGTCTGTGCCATTTATTTATGCTATTGTTTTAAAGTATTTCATATGAAGTTATTTTATATTTTTGTTAAAGAAAGGGAGATGTGTTATATTCTAGAGTTGTAAAAACTACATTGTGGTCACTCGGAGACTGTTGCTGAGTTATGATGCAACTGGTGGATATGGCTCTGGGAGATCTAGAATGTGGAGAGAAGGAGTCAGAGGCACAGTTGCAGAGGAACTCAGGGAGCTCCCAGGGGCAGTTCCTGTTATCTATTAAAGGACTTTTTTTCAGATACAGTGCGTCCTGTCATCCCAAAAGGTAACATGTTGCATAGACTAAGGCTCTTGCTTAGTTCTATAAGGTTTGACCTTCCTACCCACGGATGCTTGAACTCGGTTCAGTGCACCAATGCTTGAGCGTGAAGGACCAGGTTGTTGTAGCCTCCACACAACCCCGCTCAACATGCTTGTTGATGTGTTGTCCATGCTTTGTGGGTTACTAGCAGTCCTTTAACAAGTGATCATGGACACAGTATTAATTCAAACCCAATTTAGTTCTTTAGAATATCACACACAAGTACTGCACTAAGAAAAGACACTTTATGCTTAAAAGTGTTTATTTCAACAGTCTCATCCTGTTGCTTAGCACATTTCAAAATGGGGGTAGTGCATAAAGCAACCTTGCTGTCCTACTGGTCTACTCGCACGGTTTGGGTAACCCTCATTTTTGCACAGTTGACCAGAGATCGTTTTTTGCTATTGCAGCGCATGTGGCATTCAATAACAATCATGCTGAATTGCCCCGGGACATTCCAGACCATGACAAGTTGTTCAAAATTTAGCTTGTCATGGAACATTTGTCTGCCAGATTTCCAGAGATTTATACTCCTGGAAAGAATATAGCTATCAATGAGTCCTTTATCCTGTACGAAGGGATGCTGCTGTTCAGGCAGTACATTGCAAGCACAAGAGCTCGCTAAGGGATCAAGCTGTACATGCTGTGCGAGAGCTCTACTGCCTATATGTACAGCTTGAGAGTGTATACAGGGAAGGACTCAACTCTAAACGTGTAGGTTGTCCTTTCACACTAGGAGTCACAGGAAATACTGTATGGGAGCTTGTGCAGCCACTCCTTCACGAAGGTTATAACCTTGATGTGGACAATTTCTATATGGGAGTAGAGCTGTTAGGTGAGCTGTACAAACTGTGGCCTGTGGTACAGTTTGTTGTCACCACAAAGGATTCCCTAGGAGCATGTTTGTAAGAAGCTCCAGAAATCCCAGAGCACTGTGTTGCGTTTCAACAAACTGCTCACAGTCAAGTTCTCGGATAGGCGTGATGTGCACGTGCTAACTACAATTCATGATGAGAGTGCTTTCCCTTTCATGGTTTGGGGTCAGATGTCCGAAGTTCACAAGCCCACCTGTATACTCGATTACAACAAGTACATGGGCAGAGTGGATAAGAACAACCAAGTTTTAAGACTCCCATTGAATGGCTGAAGAAGCCATTCAATGGGAGTCGTAAAACTTGCACCTGGTACAAGAAACTGTTTAACCACCTGATCGATATGGCAACATAAAAAGGGTATGTTGTTTATCGTCAGACAACCACAGGAAGACTCATGTCTTTTGTTTGCTTTCTGTTGTCTGTCATTGAAAGTCTTATTGCTACAGAAGCAGCAGCCTCCACTTCATATGCTCTGGTGGATGTGGCATGGCTGCAGGAGCGCAACGTTTTTTTAACAACAAATTTTTATTTATTTTCCAAAGTACCATACGGGAAAGGCCCAGCAAAGATAATACAAATAGTGAGCGTGGCATACAGGTTCTAGGTACATCATACAAAACCCTATGACCTGCGGAACAGCAGACCAGAAATACATCAAACAACACCGAACACACCCAGAGAGTATTTTTCATGCACATTATCAACCGATATTCGACCACAGAAATTCAAAGTCATCAGACTAAACAGGTGAGTTTCTAACCACCAATTGTTCAATGGGATCGTGGGAGGCGGACTGCAGTAGTGGGGGCAAATCGATACCTCTGTATGTGGCCCAGCGGGTCCATATCTTCCTGTGTTTCTGCGGGCACCCTCTCGCCTGAAAAACCACAATCTCCGCAGTCATACATCTGTCCATTGCCTTTTTCCATCCAGCAACGCTAGGTGGGGACGAAACCTTCCAATGTTGTGCGATATCCCGCTTGGCTAGGGTGAGACCTACGAATAGGAGGTGCTGCTTGTAGCGGTTCCCCCTATGTCATCTGTGCTATGTAGGAGCACCAATCTGGGGTCGAGCGGGATGGTCCATGCCAGAACCTGACCCAGGCAGGACGTCACTCGAGTCCTGAATGGCTGAATCCCCGTACAGCTCCACACAGTATGGAGAAAGGTACCGTCGTCGCCGCTGCAGCGGAGACACAGAGTAGACTGAATAACACCCATTTTCCACAGCCTGAGACGAGTGTAATATACCCAGTGGAGGTATTTAAACTGGATGAGTCAGTACCGGGAAGACACCGCCGCATACCGGGGACTAGCCAGGGCTTCTGTCCAGTCATCGTCCGTGAGGGTCGGCAAATCGGCCTCCCACGTCGCTCTAGTTTTGTGTATGGTGGTTTTAGTGTGCGTGTTAAGCATCTGATAAATTTGCCTGATTTTGTGATCCCCTATGTCCCCCATCAGTAGGCGGCCTTCTAGTGGGTGAAATTCTGGTAGGGCCTCCAAATGACGAATCTGGGGGTCGAGGGCATGTCGAAGTTGCAAATAGCGATGAAACTGTGATTTATGCAAATCGTAGTCGGATTGCAACCGCTGAAAAGACTTAAGGGTAGTGCCCTGCATGAAATCCCCAAGCGTAGAGATCCCAATAAGGTCCCATTTACGGAACCCCTTCAGAACGGAGACGGGCCGTAGGTACGTGCCCTGCCAAAGTGGAGTCGAGCCCGTTAATCTGCCCCACCATCCCATGGATTTAACTGTGCGTCTCCAGATTTGTCCGACATGCTGGAGGGAGTGCTTCTAGGGATGCGTTACTGTCCAGGAGATGCAGCAAGGGGGTGCCAGCCATAGCCTCCCGCTCGACTGTGTAGGCTGGATCCGACCGGGACCCATACCACCATTCGTTTATCACCAAAAGGTGAGAGTCGGAGTAAAATGCCACGACGTCGGCTGCTGCAATGCTGCCGCAATAAGTGGATTGTGCACAAGTGCAAAGTGCAACCCGAATCGCACCTCCTTGCCATAGGAATCTATTCAATATCACATTGAGTTGCGTTAACCATGTAAGAGGGATAGTGTACGGAAAATTCTGAAGTCGATATAATAGGCGCTGCAGGGACACCATCTTGAAGATAGCGGATCTGCCATATAAAGATAGAGGCAACTGGGACCACATCGTCGTCTCATCGCGGGCAGCCAGGAGTAGGGGGGTGATATTGTGCGCCCACGAGGCCTTAGGGCACGGCGATATAAAGACCCCCAAGTACTTAAATCCTGTAGTAGCAATGGATAATTCGGAAGCCCACTCTGCTCTGCTCCCAGCAAATAGGAAAGAGTTTGGATTTAGATGGGTTGGTGCTCAACCCAGTGGTTTCGCCAAAAATCCAAAGAATCTGGAGGACACGGGGCCCCCGAGAACCACAGGTCCGACATAAAGAAAAGAGCATCATCAGAGCATATAGCGCGATTCTGTCTGAGTATTCCTGTGTCCAATCAATTCCCCGGATCAGCGGGTCCTGACGTACCCACACCGCTAGGGGCTTTATGGCAAGGGCGAATAGGAGGGGGGACAAGGGGCATCCCTGCCTCGTGCCCCGGCAAGTGGGAAGACCGAAAACCTGCCACACAAACAGATGCGGAGAGATCAGTATATAACAGCCGGGTATAAGCTATGAACCGAGGCCCCAGGTTTATGGCATGAAGGAGCTTGAAGAGGTAGGTCCAGCTCAGGAAGTCGAATGCTTTATCTATGTCGGCCAGCAGAACAGCTGCTGGGCGACCAAGTCTATGGGCTCCTGCAATGGCGTTATGGATGACAAAATAAAGTTATTCTGACTGACTGACTGGCGTTATGGACTCGCCTAATATTATGTCTGGTGGAGCGTTGTGGCATGAAGCCAGACTGGTCGGGGTGAATAAGATCTTGGATGCATGAACGGAGGCGGTCTGCCAGGACCTTCCCCAGGAGCTTGGACTCGAAATTGAGCAATGAGATAGGACGATACGAAGCTGGGTCCTCAGGGGGCGGCCTGAACACCACGATCTCAGCATGCCGCCAGTCCGTGGGCAAGATAAGGAGCGCAACTTTGCTAATGACATTTCTGCAACAGCTAAAACGACTCCACCATGTCGTTGCTGTAAACTCTGCCCTAAGCATGGTAGGAGAGTCGTATTTACTGTCCCAAGTGCCCATCTCACCCAGCCCTGTGTTTTCCTGATTGCTTTATACCATACAAAAGTGAAGTATTGGGAAACTGACTGAGGTGGAGCTGCCATTACATCAACCTTTTAATGGCTGTGCATGGATACCTACCTTGCATAGGCCACTAATTCACTAGGCAAGCTGCCATAGAATCTTTGGCCTGCTCGACACCTTTATCCGCCATCAGAACGTGGTTGGTGTTCTGTTCACCGATAGACAAGTGTATTAGAGTTCCCACACTGCACATAATGGTGGATGGAACATAAACCACGTTGTCACGGATTGCCCTGTGTGACAAAACTGTGAAGGCTTGACTAGATTGTGAAGTGTTTTTAAGAGAATTTATGCAAACAGCACAAGGACCACTCTGATTGCCTACGAGAACCAGATTAAGTATAATAAGTCAGAGAAATGTCCCGTGGGAATTATTCACCAACACCTCTACTTGCTTTGAAAGTGTGCAGACTCAATTAGTAACTTGTATCATAACCAATGTTATTGAAAAAGGGTACAGAACACAATATCGTGTAAGATGATTTTTTTTCACATCTTTAAGACTGGTTATGATACAAGTTAGTAATTGAGTTTTCACACTTTCAAAGCTAAAGTAGAATTGATGGTGAATGAGTCCCACAGGACATTTGTTTGGCTTATTACTTTAGGGAACTTAGGAAGTGTTACCCAGCATGTTTGCCTTAGTTTCAACAGTAGATATGCTCGCTCAGTTCCAGAAATGAGCCCTCAGAAGGCATACTCGAGCACCCCCAACTTGCATCCACAAACGGGAAGGAGTTGGATTTAGCACAGTAAGTGCATCGAAGGCGCATGAAAGACACGTTTTCTTGAGCTTCAAGTAGCAAGGGATGGAATCCATTAGTATAGGTTCACTTGGCAAGTATACAGGATTAGTCAGGACTCTGATGAGGACTGAGACATGAACGGGTCGGAAAAGCTTAGGGTAGGTTTACTTACACAGGGATATTGCCTAGGTAGAAGGCAGATAGTAAAGGTAGTACAGATACACATGACATCACTTCATCATCACCTACGGATTCAAACCCATTGGATCTGCACACACCCGATGCTGAATAACTCCCTCACTCAACTAAGCAGATGACTCCAAACCATACAGAATGCAGCAGGTAGCCTCTTCCCTCAACATCCCAACACACACACTCACACCCCCAGCACCTGAAAAAGCTTCACTGACCCCCAATCACTCAGATCTTTCCAAATTCCTGAAACACATTCAAAGTCTTACACAGCACTGGTCCAGCATACCTCAATACCACATTAGATTTCAGAAACCTTCCAGACTCCTTTGCTCAGCATAGGCAGCACCAGAGCAAGGAGAATAGACTTCTCCTAAATGGCTCCAAAAGGTCAGAATAATCTGCCTCTACACATATGCACTGTCTCTAAAATTAGTGCATTTTACAAGAAGCTGAATACTTGGCTCTTCGACTTGGTTACTCCAAAGATCACCCCTGACTGCTCTTTCATCGGCGACAGGATACCCTCTCGGTGATAGTGCGTTTTACAAAAAATTCATACCATTACAGAGAACTCAGCACTCAACGTTACACGTATGGATCAAATGTTTGACCTGTTTGCCATATTCATCCTCCGTCAGAACTTAGTAGATGTTCAGTTTGCTCTATGATAAGTGCATTACAGTCACAGAACTCCACATAATAGTGGATGGGACATATGGCACATTCTCACAGACTACCCTGTATGTCAAAAACTATCATTCTTCATAGTTCAGGACATTCTCTTTAGGGAACTTCTGCAGTGTTCCCCAGCACGTTTGCCTTAGTTTCAAAGGTAGATATGTTCACTCAGTTTGAGGAATGACACCTCGGAGGCATACTCGGGCGACCCCCAACTTGCATCCACAAACTGGAAGGAGTTGGATTTACCACAGTGAGTGCACTAACGACACATGCATGTAAGACACGCCTTCCTGAGCCTCATGTAGCTGTCATGGGAGCCATTAGTAAAGGTTCACTAGGGATGCATTCGGTAATGTTCAGAAAAAAGGAGTCGATAACTTGACAGGTGGTAAAATGTAGTCAAACTCATTCCGTCCTGTGGTGTATGAATGTGATTGGCCCTTGCATGGCGGCGGTATGTTGATGTGAGTGCACAGATCTGTTGGACTGGGCCTGTGGCTGGCGATCTGAAAGTCTTGTGTGTGGTGCATGAATCGCGTGTGAATGGACCATAAAGCGGTTGGTGCCTTGACGTGGCTGTATGGCTCATCTTCAGACCTCTCGGTTTCGATATTCAGATACTTTGATAAGTATTTGTGCACTGAAGCCAGTATTTCTGGAGGTGCTAACACCAACCAGTGTAAGTGGTGAATTAACTTTAACAAATTAGTACCAGATTTATATCTGTGGTGGTAAGATGGCCGTTACTAAGAACTCCTTGTTTTTTGTTTTTCATCATTATGGTTAGCTGTGGAATTTGGGCCCTAGCTCAGCCGGCACCTAGGCAAACCTGCACATTTTTGAAAACTAGACAACCAAGGGAGTCTAGGGTTGCATGACTTGCGTGGATCTCACTAGGTAATATTAACTAGAAGCCCTTGCAAACATAAAAGTTTGGTAAGAAAAACATATTTTCATCACATTTCTGTGACGGCAAGACATGGAATCTGTGTGGAGCCACAGATTTCTTCCCACCCTGAGTTCCCATATGTCTCCTGGGGCCAATGGTACCCTACTTGTGTGGGTAGCTTAAGAGAAAACAACACAAAAGGCCCTAAATCGCTAAGTTTAGAGGCAAGTAATAGGGGTAGGTTCAGTATTTGGGGTTGTGCTGAGGCACCATGTATGCACATCTACGAACGACAGACATTTTTGAAAACTAGACAACCAAGGGAGACCAGGGTGGTGTGACTTGCGTGGATCCCACAAGGTTTACTTACCCACAGTGCTCTACAAGCCTCAAACTCTGACTGAAATCAAACATTTTCCTTTCATTTCTGTGATGAAAACTTCTGGAATCCGCAGGAATCAACGAAATTCCTACCACTCTGCATTACCCCACTTGTGCCAATAAAAGGCTGCCCCACTTGTGTGCCTGGGACTAGTGCACACGTCAGGAATGGATCACACCAGCGTCAAGACTAGTCCTCATGCAAGGACTACTGTTGACCTTATGTGATCCATTCCTGTCACTGGCTCTAGGCCCAGGCATTCAAGTGGGGTAGCATTTTTAGCAAGACAAGTGGGGGAGCGCTGGGTGATAGGAAGTTTGTGGATCTATACACATTCCTGTAGCTCACGTCACAGAAATGGAAGGAAAATTTGTGCTTTTATTCAACGTTTCACCTTTTCAGGGTATTCTGGGTGAGAAAATGTTGAACGATCCACGCAACCCACACCTCCCTGGACTCCCCGGATGTATAGTTTTCAGAAATGTCTGGGTTTGGCAGGTTTCCTTACATGATTGCAGACCCCACAACTAATTAGTACACTTACCATAGTTATCATTAGCGCCACAATACGTTTTGGGCCCTTCCCTGTCATGGGCACTTGGCCCACCCACCCACACATTTTATCGGGAGACCTGGGGGAACGCTGCGTGGTAGAAAATTTGTATAGGCCTGGTGATCCTACAACCTCCCCACACAGAAATGCAAGGAAAATTTGACTTTTTAGCTAAATTTGAGGTTTGCAGGGACTCTGGGTAAGAAAACATTGGGGGACCACACAAGCCACTTCCTCCTGGACTCACCTGGGTGTCTAGTTTTCAAAAATGTGCTGGTTTGGTAGGTGAACTTAGGTGTCGGCTGAGTTGTGGCTCAAAATCCACAGCTACCCACATTGCAAAAAACACCTAATTTTACAGTGGAAAAATGTGAAGTCTCTACGTTGCGTTTGGCACCCTTTCATGTTGTGGTCACTTGGCCTACCCACACTAGTAAGGCACTGTTTTTCTCGGGAGACTTGGGGGAATGCTGGGTGGTAGGAAATTTGTGGCTGCCTGCAGATTCCAGGACTTTTCCTCACAGAAATACAAGAAAAATTTGTTTTTCTTCGGGCAAAGTTTGAAATTTTGCAGGGGATTCTGGGTAATAAAACCTGGTGAGTGCCACGCAAGTCACCCCACCCTGGACTCCCGGAGTGTCTAGTTTTAAAAATATGTGCTGGTTTGGTAAGTTTCATTAGGTGCCATATGAGCTATGGCCCAAAATCCACAGCTACCCACATTGCAAAAAACAGATTGTTTTTCAGTGTAAAAATGTGATGTGATGTGATGTGTCCATGTTGTGTTTGGCGCCCTTTCGTGTCACAGGCAGTTGGCCTACCCACACAAGTGAGGCACTGTTTTTCTCTGGAGACTTGGAGGAATGTTGGGTGGTAAGAAATCTGTGGCTGCCAGCAGATTTCAGGCATTTTTGCTCACAGAAATGCAAGGAAAATGTGTTATTTTAGGCAAAGTTTGAACTTTGCATGGGATTCTGGCTAAAAAATCTTGGTGAGAGCCACACAAGTCTCCCCACCCTGCACCCCCTCCCGGTGCCTAGTTTTCAAAAATGTGCTGGTTTGGTAGGTTTCCGTAGGTCCTGGCTGATATGGGCCCCAAAATCCACAGCTAGCCACCTTGTAAAAAAACATGGTTCTGCTTTGGGGTGTTTCGTGTCGCAGGTGCAAGGCCCTGCCACACAAGTGGGGTATCATTTTTATCAGGAAACATGTGGGAATAAAGAATAGTAGAACATTTGTTATTAGCAATTGAAAATCTCTGTTTATGCCTTTGCTATGTAAGCTAGCGTGCAACACAAAAGACGTTTTACAAAATGCCCTCTGAAACACATGCTAGTAGGTGTACCATAGATTCAGAGATGTACAAACAACCACTGCTCCTAAACTCAGTATCTGATGTACATTTCAGAATTACAGAGATTTCCTTCATACCTGTTTTCTAATCTTTATAATTTACCATATGAATTGCTGTATAGACTTTACACAATGAAAAACCATTGTAAGATGCAGCTCGGTTGTTGGCTCTGGGTACATCGGCTTCTTGGAGAACCTACACGCCCTATATAACCCCACAACCAGAAGGGTCCAACGGATGTAACAGTATATTGCTTTTGAAAACCTGCCTTAGTAGGAGGATGTTACAAGTGAAAACGTAGACACAAATGGCAGTTTTTTTTCAACTCAATTTCAATATTGTTTTATTTCAACGGAAAAACCTTGAAGGAACTACACAAATGACCCCTTGCTAAATTCAGATTTTTATCTAGTTTTCATAAATTTATAGATTTCCGGACTCCACCATGGGTTTTACACCCATATCCACCCCAAACACCCTCAAATTTAGATATCTTTTGGCTAAGTTCTCCATCCCGTCCAGAGGAATCCATTAACCCTGGGTACCTTCAGACTCCCCAGGATGTTGGAAAAAAAGAATGCAAATTTGGCGTGGACACCTTATGTGGAAAAAGAACTAGGGAGCCCTAAGCGCGAACTACCCCAAATAGCCAAAAAGGGCTCACCACTGTGAAGGAAGTGACCCGAAAAGGTCCACTCGGGTCACTCAAGACCACCTTCTCTGCCTTCCTACAAATGAAGAGTCGGTCAGACAGTAGAGAATACAAACCAGATATTTATTGTAAATACACTGCAGCGGAGCCCAGTCCGACCAGCCTCTTGGGATGGCTGTTGAGGGACTGAACCCCGTAAGCATACAATTACATTATGTACGTTGCAAAGTCCACAAAGGCCCGCCTACTTTGGAAAAACACTAGCAGGTGTCGTAATACAATGGGGGTACAGAGCATAAGTTTCGATTCTGCAGCCGGGCACAGGCTATCTACTGCCAAGGTCGTCTGGCCTATCCTCCCTACCAGATAGGTGGGAGAAAGGCTCCATCTAACAAGAAAGGCATGCACTAACGGGGACACTTGCAATTGTAAATAGAAAAGCTCAACCTTGGGAAACGAAACTTACCAAGGACCGTTTCTCGAAAATATCCAAGCAGCAGTTTCGGTTATCATACAAAATGGCGTCCAGATTACAAGATGGTTCAGCGAATGCTAAAATATACAGACAAAGGGCCCCCCAATATTAACAAACCCTCCTGTTAGCATGAGCTAACCATCTACAATCGTAAACCAAAGCAAAAACATAAAGGAATAATAAAGCACATAGCTCTTTATGCACATGTCATGCTGTCAACAGTGGGAGTATATTCCAAGAGAAGAGATGCTGTTTCGAAGACACCCTCATCTATGGTCATGATGTCATCTATTTCTTTCTGTAACATTATTACAGCATTAGTGTCATGAATCGATATCTTCCTCTTTGGAGTCAATACAGAGATACAGTATTTGCAGCACATTGGAAGACATTGAGTAAGGATGCAGCAAAGTATCAATATAGCAATGAAATATATTGCTTTTTCTATTAGCCACCCCCATGTTCCAAAAAGGGACCAACTCCAATTACCTGGTTCCATACCTTTGACATTCTCGGTAATGTCCAAGATATGCTTGGTGATATTCTTTTCCATATTTGTTATGCCCACTACACACTGATCGCTAATAACTGCGCATGCACCACTATTTTTTACTAAAATAAAATCCACTGCATATCTGGTTTATTCAGAATAGATCCTCATACTCTCTAATTGAATGGTGATGTCATGTAATGCTGCTACTGTGGTATTTGGCAATATCTGCAATTTACAGCCAAAATATTCCTGTGCCTTTTCAGTCCTACTCATAGTCATTCCCCCTAATGTAAAAATAGCAGACAAGATATAACTAAAAGTAATACCACTACTGTAACTGTTGATCTCAATATCCGTCACTCCTTCACAAAATTCCTTTGTAAGTGTTCTCTTCACCCATTTTACCTGTCTGTGGGCATATTTGCAAGGGACCCCCAGGGGCAGTACCATCCCAAGAGCTACATCATTGGTGCCATTATGAACATTCGAGTATGTTCCATTAGTTAAAAAGAAGAACCCGGAATGGGCATATATTGCCCTGTCATAGTTCACAGCTGAATAACGAGAATTACCTGTAATGGTGTCAGAACCTTTTGAACCTTTCAAAGGGAATGTCTCTTTGGATATGATCACCCCTGAGCAATTGATATACAAAATGGTATCAGTGCTATTTATGATGGGGCAACAAGCAGGGTAATAGCCAGCTTTTCGGGGAATCGTCACTTCTTTATAAACGCCAACCCACCACCGTAATATTTTGCTCTTCCAAACAGAAGTTATCACAATACGTATTATTGTCACAACTGGGGTAACCTGTTCCTGTGGGTTGACAATGGTACAAGCATGGCCCTGGGTAGCCGAAACCAAACTCGCCTTTTACCTCAACAAAATTTGTCGGCTTAGAGTATGTATAATTTATCAAAGACAAAGGGTAAGCAGTCCATAGGCTAGTTACAGATTCAGTAGGATAACAAGCAACACCATTACCAAAACATCTCTTATGAGTATCTAGAAAGACATTATTAGAAAGCATTCTTTTTCGTCTTGGTGTGAAAAAGATATCATTGTCAGAAGTAGGCAAATTACTTGTGTATTCTAACGCCCAAAGAACCCCACAAAAAATAATTATCAGCAGAATAGCAAAAAGAAGGAGTAGCACTCTCCGCTGCTTCACCCATGACGATCGGGGCAAAACAACAAAACCCAATGGCTGTTCTTCATCAATCATTGGCCTGCCAAAAAGATGCATTATAGCGGAATGAAAAGGTACTATTAATATAGCCTTAATGAAACCAAGCAAACAATCTTCTTTCCAGCGTCCGTTTTTCTTCTCCTGTGAGCCTCGCTGGCAGGCTCCTATTGTTCATCCACGGTGGTGCTATCGAGCACTTCTCATTGGAGCTACACGATTGCAGCCCTTGCTGAGGAAAATCCACTTCTTTCAGGATAGGGTATTCTCCCTCCTGGGAAAACACCCCAAACTTATCCTGTCCAGTGTCTCGAACAATGCACCAATCTCCCTGTCCCTGCTCTATTGTCCCTATTCTTCATCCATGAAGTCCATCCCTACTAGTCTGACTTTTCCTTTGGTGCACTGTTCTTTCGTCGAGGACGCAAATTGTACTTAACAACTCCAGGAACAGAGGGATCAAGAAACAAACGTTCACTCTCAGCGGTATTTACTTTTTCGGATTCAAACACAGACGGGCCAGCTGACTGGAGCTCTTGGCTGGCCTTAACCTCAGGTGGCACTGCTTCATTCAGAACTGCATCACTCTCCTCCTCAGAGGGTGCCCACGTTATTCTGGCATCGGAGAAAGGAATGAAGCGGGGAACCTTCTCCGTCTCAGAGTCCCCAGTGCCATCGATCCTCCACTGGTCATACGGCAGGGGAAGCGGCACCTTCTTACAGTGTGTGGAGTGTATCCAATTCTTCCGGCCATCCACTCTCACTGCAGTGCGTGTGGCAAGCAGGATCTGGAAAGGCCCCTTCCATCGGGCCCCAGGCTGCCTTTGCACTGAAAATCACGAATCAGGATATAATCTCCAGGCCGAAGGTCGTGGCCGGGTCCCTCTGTAGCGGATGGCAAGGCCTCTTGAATCTGCTGATGAAAAGAGCGCAAATTTTTTGTCAACTCATACAAATAATCGATCAACAAGGGGTGATCTATCTCGGAGAAGTGACAGGGTCTTGGAACTCCCCAAACATTAGCGGGCCTACCAAAGACCACTTCATAGGGGGACAACCCTGTTCTAGTATGGGCTGTAACTCTCGTCGACAGCAAAGCCAATGGTAAAGCATCTGGCCACTTCAACCCTGTACTCTCCTGAATTTTGGCCATCTTTAGTTTGAGAGTACCATTGTACTTCTCAACTAAACCTGCTGACTGGGGGTGATTCGCAGCATGAAACTTTTTCTTAATGTGTAAGCCATCGCACACTAACTGAATGACTTTCGAATTAAAATGACTACCGTTGTCACTCCAAATCAAACGGGGCAAACCAAAACGAGGGAAAAACTCCTTCAAAAGAGCTTTCGCTGTCGCCAGTGCTGTATTCTCCTTGGTAGGATAAGCCTCAACCCATTTACTTAATGCACAAACCACCACCAACACATACTTCAAATTGTTCACCCGTTCCATCTCAATGAAGTCCATTTGCAGGACTTCAAAAGGGAAAGAAGGGGGTGCAAAATTACCAGGAGGTGTAGGAGTGCCCTTCCTTGGATATACAGCATGCACACCATGCAATGTTTTACCAAATGGGCATCCGTCTTTGGAATATTATCATTCTGCCATACCGGGTTGAGCAACTTACATATACCCCTAGCACTAATGTGAGCTGGTCCATGAGCCATAGTAACTACGGGGAGAACATATGCATCTGGCAACATCCATCTCTGTTTCCCTGACTTGTCTATCCAGCACCCATCATCATCCAATTGTGCTGTGCTTTCCTACCATATTGCTAATTCCTCAACCGTCGCCTCACTCTGGATTTCTTTCACGCTATCTAGTGTGTCTTCAAACATCGTAACTTCTGGCACCCATCTAGCAGGACCTGCTACAAACATCTTTTTCATCTTAGATCGGGCCGTCTCTTTAGCTGTTTGATCCGCAAAAGCATACCCCCTCCCCACATCATCAGTAATTGCTTTGTGAGCACTACACTTCACTATTGCCAGTTTCTTGGGCAGGGTCACTGCCGACAAAAGTCTATTTATCAAAGGGCCATGCTGAATCTTCGAGCCATGGGAGGTAAGGAATCCTCTCTCTGCCCAGAGCCGCCCAAAATTATGAGCGACTCCAAAGGCATACTGGCTGTCAGTATAAATATTAACCGCCAGTCCCTGACTCAACTCACAGGCCCGAATAAGAGCGGCCAGCTCTGCAGCTTGGGCCGACTGATAGGGGACTTGTGATGTCTCAACTATTGTGTGCAGTGTTGTGATCGCATAAGCAGCAGTTGTGGTGCCATCTGGTAATTTAAAACAAGAACCATCGACATATAGTTCCCCTTGGGGGTCAGATAAGGGAACATCAGTCAAGTCTACCCGTCCCTTCGTCTCCTCCTCGGTTCGAAACATACAATCATGTATGTCTATCTCCTCACTCTCCGAAGGGAGGAGTAGTAGCGTGGCAGGATTCAGAGTGGCACATCGTTTGATCGTAATATGTGGTGCAAATAGGGGTTAGCTTATAGCCAGTCAGACGTGCACTGGTAAGGTGCTGTGTCTTTGTTCTGTTCAAAAGAATATCCACAGCATGCGGTACCATGACTGTGAGATCAGTATCAAGAACAAGCCCTGCCGATTGCGACAGGATCAAGCACAGCAGAAAAGTACGCACACAGCCTCTGCTTACCTCCAAAGGCCTGCGTTAAGACAGAAAGCGCACAACCGGCCGACTCATGTACATACAACACGAACGGCTTGTTGTAATCAGGTGTGCCAAGCACAGGAGCCGAACAAAGCGCAACCTTCAATTGCTCAAAAGCTTGTTGACATTCAGGTGTCCAAGGCAAAGGTTCATGCACATCTTTAGTTGTTAACTAAAGCAGAGGCTTTGTTAATAAAGCAAAATTGGGTATCCAATGACGACAATAGGAAGTGATACCAATGAAGGCTCGTACATCCCTTTGGGTCTTTGGAACAGGCATGTTAATTATAGCATTAATACGTTCAGGAGTTAGTTTCCGACCCTCCTTCGACAGTAGGTGACCTAAATAGGTGACCTCCTGTCGACAATATTGGAATTTGGAAAGGGACATCCTGTGTCCATGTTGAGCCAAATGCAGCAACAATTTGACTGCAGCTGCTTTACATCCTTCTTCAGTATTGGATGCAATCAAAAGATCGTCCACATACTGTAGCAATACATTACCTGGTGGAAGGGTAAGGGAGTCCAATTGACCCTTCAGAGCCTGGCTATATATACTAGACTCTCAGTATAGCCCTGAGGAACCCGACAAAATCTAAAGCTACGACCTGCCAGGGAGAACCCGAACAGGTGCCTGCTAATTGGATGAACAGGGATGCTAAAGAAAGCGTTTTCAGATCAATAATAGAAAAGAATTTGGCAGAAGAAGGAATCATAGTCAAAAGAGCAGTAATATCAGGGACCACGGGGAACTGAGGGACTACAATTTTATTAACTTCACGCAGATCAATCACAAAACGATAAACATCAGCAACATCATCAGGAGAACCCGGAGGTGGCCTCTTGAGAACAGGAAGGATGGGACTATTGCACACATTCGCCGCTGTCTCCTCTACAACTCCTGACTGAATCAAATCTTGTATTATGCACAACAACGCCTGTTCAACTGCATGCGAAATCTTATACTGAGGGATACGAGGCAATATCGCATTTTCTTTAACCTGAATAGAAATTGGAGGTATTTGCAAAAGTCCTACATCCGTATCACTTGTAGCCCACAACGTAGATGGAACATCCTTAAACTCAACTGGGAGGGGGCATCTTTAGACAAGCATTGTGTAGTACTAACCACACTCGGACCCATTGTCAAATGGACACCATCCGGGGAACAGTAAATAGTAGCATGTAACTTTTTCAACAGATCTAATCCCAACAGGTTCTCTACACAATTTGATGTTAGTAAAAGCGGCGAATCAACGGTAAAGGGGACTATAGTCAAAGCAAGGGGTTTGGAGATGGGGCTTACTACCGGCACACCAGAAAAAGCAACCGAAACATTATTATGGCCAGACAGGGCTGCCCCAGGGACCAGTGACCTTGCAACCGAACTATTCATTGCTCCTGTATCCACTAAAAATGTCTTCTCCGAGCCCTGCAAATCCACACTAATATAAGGTCCATGCTGATCTACAGGTATCGGAACTGGTCCCTTACCCTGTCCTTGGCTGTCCTAGCTGTAAGACATCCCCGTCACCTCATCCAAATCGTAATCATCATGATAATACTGTCGGCTTCGAACGTCATCAAAATAATTCTGATCAGTACGGTCCGGTGACGTTCCAGTAGCCTGATCCCCACCCTGACTGGCTGCTCCCCGTCCTCGCCCTCTCTCTCCCCGTCCTCTCGAAGCTGCAACCTTTTTCAGCAAAACCGGGCACTCGCTACGCCAGTGCCCTTCCTCCTTGCAATACGCACATTGATTTGGGCCCACAGGCACAGCGCTCCGGCTCGTACGAGGAAGCTGCCTGGCCGGTCCAATGCCTCGACCCCATCCCTGCCCCCTGGATGTCTGCTGCATCAGTACCTTAGTCTTCAACTCCTTCGTTTTCTTTTCCACCTTCTCTTTCTCCTCATTCTCTCTATCCTCATAATACTGAGCCATACTCAATATCACCGAAGGGGTAGAGGTAGTCCACGTGCTCTCGGCTGCCTGCAACCGTGTTGCAATCTCTGGTAACAAATTAGTGACTAATCTGCTAACAAACAATCTGATACCCCCTTCCAGGGACAAATCCTGGCCACTAAAATCCCAAAACACACCTTCAAACCAAGTAAAAAAATAAGACACACTCTCATCTTTCTTCTGACGACATTCGGCTAGCTTATCCCAATCCACCTTCCGGGGTGGAATAAGAGAGTGCATATAAGTAATGATACGATCTGGCAAAGCCAGGATCTCAGCCTTAGGCTTTTCACCAGGCTTCCTCTCCTTGTCCCACGCCTTAATCTCTTCCCAGGTACCACCCAATTCTAGGGCATTGTTCTGAGTGTGCACCTGTCTCCAGATATCCACTGGTACCAATAAGCCAAAAACATTTCAATATCTGCCAACGTCATTACCGTCGATGCAGCAGCCTCCGTCAATTCTTTATAGTAAGCAGTAGGATTTTTCCTGGGGTCAGGCAACTGGGCCTTAATTGCGAGGACTTCACTCCTCTTCCATGGAGTATAAACCCATTGTTCTTGAAAACGGGCCTCCACTCGTTGTCTAGTCACTTGATCATGTTGATCACGTAACTCTGGTATCTACGGGTGAAAAATGGGGTGGACTTCCCTCATCGGGAACTGAGATGTTGTCGTCGGGGATTTTTGATGCAATCTACCTCGATATCCAAAAAATGTGGTAACACTAGCAAAAACTTCATTGGCAGCCATGCCCATGGCATATACTTGGTCCCTAATATCGTAAATAGCCTGGGGTGCAACACCTTTAAAACACTGTTCCCATAGTCCAATCAAAGTGGCCGACATATGTTTAAGGGCATGCTGCTGGACAAATGGCTCATAATCCTTTAACACACGCCAAACATCTTCAACACCATAAATAGGACTACGGGCACACTGGGCCGCCTGATTGGCCACCATATTTTTCTCCATATCTCCCACATCAGACCAAATCAACACCCGTCCTAATCGCTCCTTTGCAACTGCCCCAGCTCCATCGTCCTGACCACGCACAGGTGTCTCGGCCTCTAACAAGGGGATAGGAGTAAGAAAAGGGGACAACACAGCGATCGAAGAGGGGGGCACCAAGGTCAACATCGGCTGAGTAGTAGGTGTCTGTGAAGGAGAAAGTGACGTTGTAACAACAGGGGTGACAGGACGACTGGCAGTCGCAGTGACTGTGGGGGACGGAGCCAAAGAAGAAGTTGATGATGCCGGAACCAAAGCACTTCAATCAATACCAGATACAACAGGAACAGGGGGGGCAGAGGCAGATGACAAGGGCTGTGGAACAACAGGATATATTCTATTCGGGGCATAAGGGGGAGGCGGTCTGTCTTCCAATAATTCTTCCATAAAGGTATCTGCTTCCTCTCTAGTAACATAAGACTTATCACATTGCAATCGAAACCTCCTATCTGCACATTCTATACCCCTCTCCATTTTCTCCTTATCATGTGTCACCGCTTTTTGGGTCAGTGTCTGTGTTCTCTCCCTCCGTGCCTCCCTTTCCGCCCTCAGCCGTCTCTGTTTAGCTTCCTTCCGCCACACCTGAAGATAATCAAACATCGGCTGCCTGCTACGTTTAGCAGAAAAAACTTCTTCCAAATAATTACATTTCTGCTCATCAAAGGTGCCCGTAGACGGCCACTGCAATTCAGCACTGTCCCTGGTATATTTGTGCCATAATGTACTAAATATAATAGGGCCAAGACCTTATCTGACATGCATGTCATAATTTGGAGTGCCTTCCGCAGGTGCGGGCTGTTTTTCCTCCAATCGAGCATCAGCAGAACAACAACGACACCTCACACAACACAACTTACTCCAACAAGGCATTCTGTTCACACAAAGAAACACATTCACCACACAATCACACTAAAATATACTCACACTTTTACCAAAGATCGCTTCCCCGGGCTGCATCAATCACAAATTAACAAAACGGCACCATGTTTCAAAAAGAATCTTCAAAATCAAATGCTTGTCAAAACTGATTCTTAGACCAGCTAAAGTATCCGTCAAACAAACGTCATGACAACAAAGAACCAAACAGGCTCACCTGGTGCACACAGGTCAAACAAATGTATTCTCCACTGCCGTCTCTTTGGACCAAACGGTCAGATCCAAGGGTTTCGCCATTCAGGACCCCAGTCGGAGATGACCACTGGGCAGGGCACCACCCGATCAGACAGGCGGGGCAGCTGCGAGTGCGAAACCTCTATCATGCAGGGGTCCCGCGATCCGCCTATCCGAACCAACGCGGCCCGCCCTCCTCACCAGTCCGCGGGCGAGGATGAGGTCACCCGATGGAGTCCCTGTTCGGGCGCCAACTGAAGGAAGTGACCCGAAAAGGGCCACTCGGGTCACTCACGACCACCTTCTCTGCCTTCCTACAAATGAAGAGTCGGTCAGACAGTAGAGAATACAAACCAGATATTTATTGTAACTACACTGCAGCGGAGCCCAGTCCGACCAGCCTCTTGGGATGGCTGTCGAGGGACTGAACCCCGTAAGCATACAATTACATTAAGTACGTTGCAAAGTCCACAAAGGCCCACCTACTATGGAAAAACCCTAGCAGGTGTCGTAATACAATGGGGGTACAGAGCATAAGTTTCGATTCTGCAGCCGGGCACAGGCTATCTACTGCCCAAGGTCGTCTGGCCTATCCTCCCTACCAGACAGGTGGGAGAAAGGCTCCATCTAACAAGAAAGGCATGCACTAACGAGGACACTTGCAATTGTAAATAGGAAAAGCTCAACCTTGGGAAACGAAAATAACCAAGGACTGTTTCTCGAAAATAACCAAGCAGCAGTTTCGGTTATCATACAAAATGGCGTCCAGGTTACAAGATGGTTCCGCGAATGCTAAAATATACAGACAAAAGGGCCCCCCAATATTAACAACTGGTGGTGGAAAAGCACAGCAGCTAAGGGGTTAAGACTACATTGTGTATGTTATATTCGCTATCTGGCCTTGAAATATAGATTACAGGGAACTTGTACCAGACTGATTACACATTATGTGTTTTGTCAAGGTCTCTGTCTGGATGATTTGACACTTTCACAGGTTCTTCAAAAGATAATGACAGACAGTGTCTAGGTCAAAGGTAGACAAGCCAATGATCAAGCAAAAAACTGAGTCCTGGCCTGCACAAAATGGAGTCTGACCTTTCGGTCTTTACGACAAGACATTTTATATCTCATAAAGAGAACTTCCGATAAGAAATGATTTAAAAAAATTTGTTGTGCTGTATTGTTCCTAACAAACCGATTGTTCTAAATTTTGATTATGAAAGGCTTTCTGCAGATTGACAAATTTGACCTGACGCAGGCCTTTTAAAATGAAAATGAATACTTCAGCTTGTTTTTCTTTTTGTTCTCTAAGCCTAAATTTCACTTATTGTGGGGGTAACCTGCCGAGCCCGCTACCATTTTGTTTTGCATCCATATGCCCCATTCCCCAAAACCCATTTTCTAACAGTTTGCCCCATGAGTAGGAAGTATACCTTTATGGTCTGAGGAGGGAGGTGGTAAAATAACAGAAACTGTGGCAGGAGTAAGGTGGATTGTGCACCAGAAGCAAACAGCCCTAAATATGTTCTGGAGAGTTATTTTTATGGGAAATAGAGGACCCTGGGCATAGGACATAAATGTTTTATGCTCAGTCATCTGATATCAATGGAAGGGTTGCTTTTGAGTTTGATGAGGATTCTCCTGGAGGAGTACTAGGATTACAGATAATTAATGTTTCCTTCTCCTAAAGTGAATTCCCTACAATAAATAAGTTTGGTAATGCCTTATCTAGGAGAGACTCTATCTAGCAGCAGATTTCTTACCTTAGAATTATCCCCAGGCGTCAGACAGGATCTAGATGTTTTTGAGCAGTACCACTGCTTGCCAGTAGGTAGGATTGTCGTATGTGATGTGTGCAGTACCTTTATAGGCGCCACCCCAGCAAGCTGAAATCATATTCTTTTCGTGACTTTCCAAGCCAGAAGCGCAGAGCCACGAAGAATGCTGATGCATTGGTGTGCATTGCTTAGGGCTTCAGAAGGGTGATCCTATGACGAAACCAGATCACATAGTACCCAAGATGGGAGGGTCGGTAAGGAATCTGCAGCTAGATAGAGTCTCTATCAGGTAAGGCATAGAAGGTAAGTAACTTCTTCATCTGATAGAGACTTGTAGACACAGATTCCTTAGCTTAGAAGAGATACCCAAGCAATACCTCCCCGGAGGCTGGTCTGCGAGCAGATTAGACCAAAAAGTCTTGCAGGACAGAACAGGCAAAATTCCCATCACGACAGACCTGACTGCCCAGGCATTAATGTTTGGTAAATGTGTTTAGTGACACCCAAGTTGTAGCCTGACAGATGCCCAGGTGAGGGAGTCCGCAAGCTGAAGCAGTGGTTGCCGCCTTGGATTTGGTATGCTCTCAGGGGGTTGCTTTTTCACCATTCTGTAGCAGATTTTTATGCAGAGCACTATCCATGGTGAGATGGTTCGTTTTTGCACAGCCCTACCCTTCTTCGCTCCGACATACCCAACAAACAGTTGATCGTCCACCTGGGAATCTCTAGTGTGATCATGGTAGAAAAACAACACTCTTTTTAGGTCCAGTTGGTGGAGTCTCTCCTCTTTTTTGGAAGGATGAAGTAGAGCAAAAAGGTAGGGAAGGTGATATTTTGGCCTTTATGAAAAGGTGTTACAATCTTCCAGGTGGACAGTTGATCGTCCACCTGGAAATGTCTAGTGTGATCATGGTAGAACAGGTCCAGTCAGTGGAGTCTCATTTTTTTTTGAAAGGGTGAGTTGGAGTAAAGAAGGTAGATAAGGTGATATTTTGACCTACATGGAAAGGTGTTACAACCTTCTGGAGGAAGGAGGCACATGTCCTGAGAACCACCGATAGTTCTTGCAGATTGCTGACCCTACTGGCTGATGTTATGGCCACCGAAAAAAACATTTTTAAAGTGAGTAGAATGTGGCTCAAAGGGCGCGCACATAAGAAAATTTAAGACCAGATTGAGGTTCCACTGGGGCATGATGAATGGTCTTGGCGGGAACCGGTGTTGAAGTCCCTTGAGAAAACAGGTCACAACAGGTGACAAACAAAAATGGTTGGTCCAGCAACCGCAAGAAAGCCAAAACATCTGATAAGTAACCTTTAACAGTGCCCAGAGCCCTGCTGGCTCAAAAAAAAATACACCTGGGATATGGGTGCAGAAACAGAACATTCACATGTCACTGCTGCTGTAAGAGGCACAAATACGCCCAGTAAGTGGGGAATATTGGAGCGATGCTACCCAGTTCCAGAAGATGTAAGCATGTAGCACAGAAGAGGCTCCCATTTCTATTTCAGGAAATAGCTTCCTGGTGCTTGCTTTAATCATAGGATGGGGTTGTGACGGGCAGGGCCCTTTAAGGGCCCATATGTGCTCCCATTGTCCCTTAGGGCTAGTGCACATGAGAGAGGGGCGAACTGACTGCTTCTGCCCTGTATCCTTTGTGCTCAACATTGATCTTCCTCATCGATTCCCAGCCCTGGGCTCAGCCTTACTGTTGCTCCCCCACCCTCGTCAGCAGGATATGATGTCAGTACAGGGGCAACCTGACATTAAATCCGTCCGCGGTCCTCGGCTGTTTTGAGAGGTGGAGGTTGGAGTGAGAAAGGAGTTTATGGGCGAAAGAGAGGATTCGAGGGCTGAACAAAATCATGATCCGATTAGACTGAGCTTAACCACCATCACCTTGGTGAACACCCGAGGGGCGCTGGTAAGGTCAAAGGGAAGCACGTCAAACTAAAAGTGTTCTTGGCCCACTATGAACTGCTGGTAGCATCTGTGGGCAGGCAGGGCGGGATGTGGAATTATGCGTCGTGCAAGTTCAACGCTACCATCTAGTCCCCAGGATCAAGGGTAGACAGGACCTGAGCTAAGGTGAGCATCTTGAACTTCTTCTTCAGACAGAAATGAGAAGATGCAGGTCTAGAGTAGGACAGAGACCTCTGTCCTTTTTGGGCACCAAAAAGTGACGGGAATAGCAGCCACAACTTACTTCTGATATGGGTACCCTCTCAATGGCCCCTTTGGCCAAAAGGGTCAACAATTCCTGACAGAGCAAGGAGAGATGGTCCTCTGTCAGCTGGTCATAAGTGGGTGGCATGGGCGTGGGTTTCCAGAAAGGGGATGGAGTAGCTCCTCTGGAAGATTTGTAAAACTCACTTGTCCGATGTTATGGACTGCGAGTGGGGCAGGTGATGGCAGTTGCTGCCCCCCACTGGGTGCCCTTGCTGGTATAAGGACAAATTAATGCAGTTCTGAGGTTACAGCTGCTGGGGAGCAGGGGAAGTAAGAACGGGCCGACCTCTGTCTGGTTGCTGCAGGTGGTCTGTTTGAACCGCGTCCACAGTCACGAAAAGGCTGGGAAGCCTTGATGGCTGTGTGGGAAAGAAAGCAGTTCGTAGCCCCTCCTGTAGCCACAGAAGGGACGAAGGGCAGACTGGAGTTGGTGGGGGCTATTGATAGAACCAAGGACCTGCCTGTAGCTCTGATGTCCTTAAGCACTCCAGCGCTGAGACTGCCTTCTCTCCAAAAAAGCGGGAACCAACAAAGGCCTTGCCCATAAGGGAAGCTTGGACATCCCTGAAACCAACAAAGGCCTTGCCCATAAGGGAAGCTTGGACATCCCTGAAAAGCAAGTGGTTTGTAACCAGGTGTGGTATCTAAGTGCCACAGTCAATGCAATCACTCTACCTAGGGAGTCAGCCTTGTCCGGCCCAAACCTAATGGTGAACTTTGCTGCATCTTGCCCATCAGCAATTGCTTGACCGAGTATGGCTCAGGCCTTTTTTGTGACCATAGTCAGCAGTTGAGCAACCACGTCCCACACAGGGTGTATCGGCCCAAAAAGCATGCTGTGTTCACCAACCGCAGTGCTAGGCTGGCTGAAGAGATTATCCTCTTGCCAAAGGTATCCAGTCTTTTGGATTTCCTATCCAGAGGAGCGGTAGGGAATGCACCAAGTTTAACATGAGAGGTAGAGGCTAGGACCACCAATCTCTCCAGGGTGTGATGCTGGGTCAGAAAACTGGGATCCCCCATGAGCGGGGCGATGACAATGAGCAATTGTCCTGTGCACAGGAGCCACTATGCAGGGCTTGGACCAGGCCCCAAGGAGGAGATCTGTAAAGGCTTCATTGAATGGGAGTAAGGGTTTGGAGGGACAACTCCTGGCGGAAGTACATCTGTCAAGACTTTAATCTTGACAGCCACTGATGGCCGCTGAAGGTCCAGGACCTCAGCTGCCCCCCTCATTACCATAGTAAAAGAGGCTCCTTCTTCTGTAGCCACGGTGGGAGGAGAGACGAAGACAGTGTCTGGTGAGGTGTCCAAACCACTGGCATCAGCCTGATCCAAACACCAGTGGTTCCTGAAGGAGATGATGGCATATATAAGGCTCCTCAGGACCCTGGCAATCATCTCCCTCTCCCAGTCCTATCAAAGGAAAAAAGCACTGGTTCTAACTCAAAGGGCATGGTACCAGTGTGCACCAGAGTCGGAGTCGGAAGACGCCCTTACAACTCCAAAATAAAGTTGGGCATTATGATGGGACCTGCGCTGCCGCAAGGCGTTGACAGTGCCAGTAATAATGGCACTGAAGCAGGCTCAGAGGAAGGTTGCGGTCTCACAGGCATAGCGGATCCAGATCCAGTACTGGATTCAAGGAGCCAAACTGGCAGGAATCCAGTAAGGGCCCTCCCAAACCCATGGGGCGTGAAGTCACTCCAGAAGGGTCGGGCCACCCAAATATGAGGTGCATGACCTATTAGAATTCTCTCAGTTTGCCGGGAGTCGCTCAGGCTCCAGGAAATTCTGGGAAGTGCGGAGCTGCCCGAGGTACAGACTATGATGCAGGATCTCGTCCCAAAACTTGTGAAAGAGATCCAGTTTGCATAGCAGCAATGTGTGTGGTTGCTCCGACAGGTGTAATAGGTCCCTAAACCATGATTGACATGGCCACTCCAGTGATATGTTCTGGCTTTGTGATGGGACAGCTTGATTAGCACTGTCAGAATAAATGGGATCAGCAAAAATGCATAAAGAAACATCCCTGACCAGACTGTCAAAAAAACATTCCCCTTCAGCTCCAATTGATAGTAGCAAAGTCTGGATATTTCTTATTTTCTGTATCAGTGAATAGGTCCAACTGTGGAAAGCCCCATTTCTGAAAGACGTTGCGCAGAACTTCGTGATTGAGAACCTACTCGTAGTTTTCCTGAAACAACTGGTGGAGTGAGTCTGCCTCTGCAATCTGCACATGTGGAGGTGAACAGCCATGATCTGCAAGTTTCTCGCTATGAGCCATTTCCAAATTGTTCGTGCTTTGACAGAGAGAAAGAGAGAGAGAGAGAGGCCTGGATTGAGTCCATCCTTGTTTGTTCAGATACAATATTGTTGTAGTATTGTCTTGAAGGAACTTTGTCTTGAAGGTTGGAAGGAAAGACTTCAGAGCCAGGTGGACTGCTCTCAATTCCTCTCCTTTTGTTGCCATGTTCCCTGAACTTGCAGATTGCCCATGTGAGCACACCATCCCAGAAGAGAGGTGCCTGTGACAATAGTCTGCTTTGGGATCTCCTTATGAAAAAGATCTAAAATCAACAGATTTTGAGACTGGCACCACCAAGGTAATGGTTGGATTGTAGACTGAGATAGAGTGAGTTTGTCTTTCCAACTGCCCATGCACCATTGGTCTTCCAGACATTGATGCAGTTTAAGGGTCAACACAGTGAGTGACTTGTATCACAAAAAAGAGCCCAGATGAAGATATATCACTTAAGAATCCTTAAGCATTGGCAAAACATACGGGTCTCCCCTTTAGATAGTGAGTGCCGACCTATTGTGTTTGCCAATGTTCGTTTGCATCAGCGCTGTGCCTAAATGGCCATCAGTGCATAACGACGGATGTGCATACATGTGGGACATGGCGGTCATCCTGGAATGATAATCATTCCAAAAAAGTCTCCATGTGCGGTACATGTATGCATATGCGTTGCGACTAAAGCATGCATAAACATTTCAACTCATTTTCATAACATGCGGTGGCCATTTTGACCCTATTTACTTTAATGGCTTATTTTTTTCCTGTATGGGACCGCCAGGAAAAGCCTAGCTGTACCAAACAGACCAAAATAAAAATTACCATGGACCCTGTTAGTAAATTCCCATGGTCGATTCGTTTTTCCCGCTTGGGGAGTTAGCTTTAGAAAAACAAAACAGTTTGCTGAGTGGCGTCACAAAACATGGCGGTTGCACAGCAAACTTCAGTGCTTTCAGAGAAACCACCATGGCGGCAGCTCCTGTGAGGGCGCAGAGGTCTCTGCCCAGCAAGTGGAAATCTCTAAATAATGTGGTCAATTATCTGCCAAAAGTGACAGAGGTTATGACCCCCACTACCATTTGTTTGTTTGATCTGTTTTATTAGTTTTTTTTAAAGGTTATACAGGTACCATACATATCCGGTTATTACATGAATTACCATTACAGGGACATAGTGTATACATACAACTTCCTCTTCTTATTAGCTGTAAGTGCACAAACATAGTGGCTTCAGTCCTCGTTTAATCCACAAATCAACAATGAAGGAGAGGATATATCACTAAATATATACTGCTATAGTATGCATGTCAATTGTCCATCTATGAAAGCGGATATTGAGCGTACCGTAGTATGCCTCTGTATTTGCTACGCCATTGACAACCACAGATCCCTTTATCAGAGAACTAGTGAACTAATAGAACATTGGGGAGGGGAGATGGGCCTAATCAGCAATGAAGATGTATATCCGTTTCTTTTGTCATGCCTTGACATCTTGGTTGGTACCCCTGTGTGTGACCCTGGGATCCACGTTCCGCCCTGTTTCGCGTGTGTATGTGGTGCTTTCGTGTCTCGGTTATCTATGAGGGCCTCAGCAGTTGTTGACTTGGTTCGGATTATCTTTCGTTTGTGTTGTCAGCAGCATTCTCCGGGGCGAGGGCAACCTGGAGCGTCACTAGTATTGTATTCCATTGGGACGAGATCGGGTATTTGCGTAAGCCCAAGGTGTCCTCCCTGTGTAATGCTGTCCCCACCGCTTTATCCCAGTTCAATATTGAATGAGACCATGCTTGTAGTTTTGGGGTGGTCTACTGATTTCCATTGCTTGGTGATAAGTCGTTTGGCCACAACCAGGCCGAGGTCTAGAAATCGGGTTGTGGTTCTATGCGCCTTGTCCCTAGTGAACAGGCTAGTATGCAGGCCTCCCATTCGTGTGGGAGTGCTCTATCAGTGCAAGAGTTTAGGTGCTGTATCACCTCTTCCCAGTATAGACGGAGAGCAGGACACGCCCATATCATGTGTAAGAAATCAGCATCAGTAAGCTTGCAGCGCGGGCAGCATGCATCTTGCCTGTGAAAGTATCTATTGATTTTATATGGAGACAGATATGCCCTGTGTAGTATGTAAAACTGGATTAAGCAAAATCTTGCATTACGAGGGACTGCTGTAGGGCTTAACAACATCGTTTTCCATTCTTTGGGTGTGCATTGGCGAGTCAGGTCCGCCTCCCATCTCTATCTCAGGGGGACCAGTTCTATTGCAGAGTGCGTGCGGAGTGCCTCTGCGAACCATCTGGTGAGGTGCCTCCCTGTTCCCAGCACGTGCACGTACTGCAGCAGAAGATGTGTTTGTGGTTCCTGTGTGAAGTGACCCCAGTGGCGGCGCAGCATGCCTACCCAGGAGGCATGGCTGTGGAACAGTCCTGGGGGCACTCACTCTTCCCGTACCAATGACTCGTATGGAAGAAGCGCTCTGTCGCTATATAAACCCCCTATCGTGTGAATGCCCGCCGCATGCCATGCTGCTAGTTCATGCGCCCCGGCTCTGCCAGTCACTCTTGGCATGCCTAGTATTGGAATGGCAGGTGCATATGGCTTTGTTTGTCTTGTGAGGAACAGGCAACGACGGAAGCATCTGTAGGCTACCTGCATCAACAGAGGGAGGGGCCCGAGCTGTCGGGAACATAGGTGAAAAATGTGAAGTGTATGGGGGGCTGCTTCCCGCCATGTCTGACAGGTGTAATTCCTACATCCATCTGGCTACCCACTGTAGTTGGGATGCCAAGAAGTACTGCTCCATGTTTGGGACAGCTATGCCCCACTGGGGCAGAGGCAGATATAGTTTTGCGAGCGTGACTCTGCAGCGCGTACTGCTCCAAACCGGGTCGCGAAGTATGAGCTCGAACGTGCAGAAGAAGGGTGGCGGTAAATAAAGTGGTAAATTAGTGAAATGATACAGCATGCATAGGAGCACTATCATTTTAATAAGTGCCACTCTCCCTGCTACTGAAATATTAAGTGTTTTCCAGAACACCATCTGTGACTTCAGTGCTGTGACTACTCTAGTGAGGTTCTCGTCCATTAGTTCCTGGTCTGTGTGGTTAATCCGGTTCCCCATGTAACGGAAAATGTTTGGTTGCCACTTCACTGGGGCGTCGTCTGTGATGAGGTGAGGGTCCGCCACGTGTGGGCCGAAGGGGAACAGGCATGATTTTCCTCAGTTGACCCTCAGCCCCGCCAGCATTGTGAACAGGTTGAGGGTCCCAGGTATCACCGACGGCACTGAGCGAATGTCTCTGATGTATAGGTAAATTACGTTGGCGTATAACAATATGGCAGTGAGTCGCCGAGGCTAGTGCCAGCCAGCAGTTCTATTGCTAGAGAGAAAATGAGTGGCGAAAGGGGGCAGCCTTGTCTGGTGTCCCTACCAATCTTTATTGGCTGCGACAACAGGGTGCCCGTACGGACTCGTACCGTGGGTGCTCCATAGAGCAATCTGACTAGACTCAAGAAATATGGGCCAATCCCATATCGTTGGAGCGTAGCGAATAAAGAGGGCCATTCCACAGTGTTGAAAGCCTTTTCCAAATCTAAGACCAGGCACCCCGATTCTGGCCAGTCGCACGGAGCATATCTCATCACCCGGAACAGCCTTCGCAAATTAAGAGATGTATTACGGGCAGAGACAAACCCATTCTGGTCTCCATGAATGAGATGTGGTGTAAAGTGCGATAGCCGACTCACTAGTATCCCCGCTAAAATGTTATAATCTATGTTAAGTAAAGCTAGTGGGCGGTATGAGCCCAGTTGTGTGAGATCCCTGACTGATTTTGGGAGGGTAATCAGTGTCGCTTCGGTGAGTGTAGTTGGGGGGCAAGTGGTTTGTAGTGCCTCCGTGTAGACCCGGAGTAGCTGTGGAGCCAGCAGGTCAGCCTATGCTTTGTAGAATTCAGGTGGGAAGCCATCTGGGCCTAGTACTTTACTAGAGGCTAATGCGCATATTGCGCCCCGTACTTCCTCTAACGTGATAGGTGCATCTAATTCTAGGCGCTGCTCTTGTGTAAGACGAGGGATGTCTAGGCTATCTAGGAAGTGATGGATGTCAGGTACCGTTGTCTCCAGTGTGGATTTGGATAGCGATGTGAAGTGTATGGTCAGTTTGTGGTGTATTTCATGCTGCGTGTATTTTATATCGCCGCCGGGGGACACAAGTGCTGTGATGGGACTCAATGGTTTGTCTTGCTTAATCAGCCAGGTGAGGAGGGGCCCGATCGATCAGCTTGCACATGCGTTTTCGCTGAGTGCAGGGCACGAGTCGGGGGTCCACGCGGGTGGACGGCGTCCCCCCACTTCTTTCACAGGGTGGATGCCGTCCACCCTGCCAAGAAGTTGGGCCCCACTAAAAAAGATGCTGAATTCGTCCCGGTGTCATTTCCAAACACCGGGACATATTCAGCAGCGCCTGCACGTTGTTGTCTGCTTTCGATCACAACAACGTGCAGGCTGGGACGGGTCTCTCTTATTTCTGACTCCTGCTGGGATACTCGGCCATAACAAAGGCCGAGTCTCAGGGGTCATCAAGCCTAGGGTGACCAGACGTCCCGGTTTTCCCCGGACGGTCCCTGTTTTTGGAGCAGTGTCCCCGTGTCCCGACACTTTGCTCCTAATTACAGAAATGTCCCGGTTTTTGTGCAGTGCCCGGGTTAAATGGAGAAATGTCCCGGTTTTTAAATAGTGTCTCGCACTGAAACACTATTTAAAAACCGGGACATTTCTCTGCTTACTTAGCACAGGTGCTGAGACGGGTCTCTATTGGGATGTCCATTTTTGCCCTCAGGATGAAAAAACAATCTTACTGCTGCAGCAATACCACCCTTCACTGCCTTCAAAGAGACCCGTTATAGTTCTTTCACAGTCTCATCATCCCAGAACTGAAGCATTTTCAATGTTATGTACAACGAAGCCCAAGTTTGTTTCTTATTTATCTTATGCAGCTAAGAACAACTGACAAAGTGAATAGTCCTGGCTTGTTGTAGGTGTAATGTTACATGCATAGCTGCCAAGGTTTCAGATTTCTATGTGTGACATTTTCATAATTTCAGAGTAATTATGAGTGACATTTTAACGACTATGAGTGGCACTTTCTTGCGAGCAAAATCAAGATATTAAAACGAGGTAAACTTATAAATATCAGATATGACACCCATTTGAGCAACTAGAAACTCTACGTTAGCTGCTGCAAAGCGTAAGAAATAATGGTTAAACAACTTTCATTTATGAGAGCAGAATAGCCCCGCACACTACTAGATACATATATAAATCATTGTTAAACCATATTCATAAGTTTACATTCAGTAATTGTTTTCCCAAGAGAAAAAGTCAGAAAGGTCTTCAGTTGGTAAAATTCACTCTTTATTCATTTTCTTAAAATTTCGAAACCGCCTCAAATAAAGTTGGTAAGTAGCTAGTTCCTTCTTTAAGATTACATAGTTTTTTTGTATCACCTCAGGTAAGTTAATCTCATTTCTTTCTTTCTCTAAGGTCATTATCTCTTCTCTAATTTTCTTCACTCTTCGTTCTGAGTTACGTATCAGAATGTCCATCATTTTATATGAGGCCATATACAGTCCTTCCTCCCATTCACCCAAGAGGTCAGGGTCTAAATCTTCATAATTTGGAAAAATGAGAATGCGCAAACCTCTAGGGATACGCTTATTTTCTAGATATTTCTTAAGGGTAGCGCCGTCCCACCATTTGGCGAGCTCTAACTTCTTGAGCTTTTCTAAGCGCACAAACTTGATTTTTAATCCATCATTCTTTGTTGATACTGATGGAACATGTGTAGTACTGTTGTCCTTTGCATTAAATAAGTCTCCTAAGAGCTCCTCCCTATTGTCTTCAAAATTCATAATTATTTTTATAGGACCACGGTCAAAAGAAAAACAAAAAAATAGGGTTTAGACTGTGCTAGGAAACTCAAAAAATATAGCACAAAAATGGGGATCAAAGCATCGACACCCGCACCAGTCCTAACGTCCCTGATGATTATCACAAATAAAAAGAGGTGCGACGGGCTTAGGACACAATCCCTAGGATTGAGCAACTAGAAACTCTACGTTATCTGCTGCAAAGCGTAAGAAATAATGGTTAAACAACTTTCATTTATACTCATGTCTAAGTAAATATACTTAGAATCGTACAAATTTCAGGAAACTCCCTTGCAACATATTAAATCAAGGCTCTCTCTGCACACTAAGTCAGGAGCTGTTTTTTATTTTTTGTGGTTGTTTGTTTTTTGAGGCTTGTACCTTCAGCCTTTGCTGACTTATACTGGACCCTCTGGTTCCTCCCTCGTAATTAATGATGCTGCGCAGAGAGCATCACTCAGTCCAGGGCCTCTCTCCAAGGTGGGACCCAGCCCAAACAGGATGTGCGAGGCCCTGCTAACAACACTCTGGTGGCTACTGTTGTTGGATAGGCCAGCAGAGAAACAACATAAAGATTGCCAGCCTTTGTGGTGGCCCCCTCCTTCCCTGCAAACTGAAGTCAGAAGAACATCAGGACTCGGGGCCACCCTCTGACGTCACATGAGTGACCCTGTGCCTCTCTCCAAGGTGGGACCCAGCCCAAAAAAGATGTGCGAGGCCCTAACAACACTCTGTTGGCTACTGTTGTTGGATGGGCCAGCAGAAAAATCAACATAAAGATTGCCAGCCTTTGCAATGCCCCCCTCCTTCCCAGCAAACTGAAGTCAGGAGAACATCAGGATTCGGGGCCACTCTCTGACGTCATGTTAGTGACCCGGCCCAACAGGGAACCTATGTCAGAGCGGCCCCAACAACATAAAACACACTTCACGCGGCGCCAGTCTTGCAACCCATTTCACCGTTTTGAGTAACACCGCAGGCGCTGCAGCTGCCTGATCGCGCGCTGCCATTGGCACCCAGGCTTAAAACTTAAACGTACTTGGGCTGTAACACACTCTGCCAAGGCTGGCCAGGCTGCAGGCACTGGTAGGCTCAGGCCGCGAGCCACTGCGTGCCCCGGCAATTCGGATTTGCTGCTCAATCCGCGCCTCCAGGCCGTGTTGTCCAGGCTGTGCAGTGAGTCATACTTTGCAATCCACAGGGAGCCATGAGTGTCACCAAGTAAGGATATCACACCGTGCAATTAGCGGGTCACCCGGGTGACTGTCACTGAAACCTCGACGTCTCTCTCGGCTAAGTCTGTGTCACACATATGATTTGTCTGTAATTCTTCATCTGTGTCTGTGGAGTCGGCTGTCATTTTAGTCCCTTTTCCATGTCTATGACAGCTGTCAAATAGTCCTACTTTTATGTCGACCGTTACTGCAAACTGTAGTCCTACTTCTATGTCTATGAACTGTCCCCGTTTTTTGTTTTGAGAATCTGGTCACCCTAATCAAGCCTCCTTTTGTTGGAGTTTCCTGGCTGGCAGCAGTCAGGAGCCTCACACCTGATGCAAATGCAGCAGAGGGGAAACAAGGGCTCGCACCTTGTTAGCACTTCACACATACTTAGGAGAGGCAGCTTTTCACTTTGTTCAGGCTCTGTTTAGGAGATATGCATGCACTGTAAGAACGTCAGATGTGTTGATCTTTCCCAGTATTTGCACAAAATAAATTGCATTTATATACGCTTATTACCCTTGAGGAGGCGTTGTAATAATTTAAATATCACTATTTCTTTTAAAGCATTATGGCTATAGAAAGCTTAACGCTGACAAAAGGTAACATTGCTTTATATGTAGCGTACAAAAGTGAGAATCTTCTGCCTAAATCAGGAGGGTTTGCAAGTATACTCGAAATGTGCTCAAATGTACTCATGATACACCTTGTAAACATATATGTGAGGGCTTAAGATCTGATATCACTTCCTGTGATGCCAGTTCCTGTGATGTCACGCGCTGTGATGTCACGCGCTGTGATGTCACGCGCCGTGATGTCACACGCTGCGATGCCACACGCTGTGATGCCACTTGCATACTGATTAACTAGGTTAGTCCCCCCACTTCTTTTTTTAGGACTTGTGCCCTGGCTGTGTGTACTATGTAATTTAAGCATCTAAGGCGTCCCATTAGTGCCGAGTGCTTATCACACATCTCTGACAGTCCCGGGGTGTGTGTGTAGGAGACTGCTCTGCTTGTGTTTCAAGCTGTAACAGAGATCGTTCTACTGCTAGTAGATCTGACTCTACTTGTCTTCATATGCCTCCTCCCATTCCCAGGCATTTGACTCGCAAGGCGGCTTTTAGTGCGTCCCAATTCACTGGTATTGATATGGCCGTGCCTGAGTTCCTCTCAAAATATTCCCCTATGGCTATGTTGAGGGAGTCACAAAATATGGCGTCCTCCAGCATTGATGGTTGTAGTCACCACGTGGGTACCAGTAGAACCCTGTGCTCCCATGCTAGTGACATAGTGTGGGTTATGTTCGGAATGGGTGCGTCCGAAGCAGTCTGCGTCCGCTACAGTGGGAAGCAGGGAGGGAGTGCACAAAAATCTTTCTAATCGGACATGCAGTGTGTGTGGTGCGGAGTAAAATGAATATATTCGCAATGTGGGGTTACGGTGCTTCCACACGTCTACCAACTCCCAGCCATGTGCCCAGTTTCTCAGTATTGCAGCATTAGAGGATGCCGCTGTGTTGCGCAGGGGAGGAAAGGTTCTGTCTAGCTCTACGTTCAACACACTGTTGAAATCACCCCCTATCAGCCACGGCATACTGCACCACTCAGTCAGCACCAGTGAGAGCGAGTTCAGGAAGGAGGTCTGTTCTGTGTTTAGAGCATAAATGCTTCCCCAGCAGAATATGTTGTCCGTCTAACCTGCCCTTTATGAGCACATATCTGCCTTCCTTGTCCGTCACTACTACTTCTGTCTGGAAGGGAGAATTGGGGCAGATCCAAATCAATACGCCTCGGGCGTATGATGAGAAGTTCATGGCATACACTTTGCTCCTCCATTTGCGCTGTAGTCTGATTGTTTCAGAGTGCGTTAAATGTGTCTCCTGTAGCAGGGCAATGCATACCTTGTGTCTCTTAAGATAAGAATATACTGCGTATCGTCGGGAGTGTGTCCGGAGGCCCCTGACATTCCATATGAGGATCTTTTGAGCTATAATGTCACTCTGTTAGGGGGGTTATTGGATGCCCCAGAGTCTGGGCTTGTGTATATATATGAATGTGAATGACATCGGTCGTCTAGGTTTGTATCCTTCCCATAGGCCCATACAACTTGGTGCATAACATATAAGCCAACCTGGCAACATGTGAAAACCATCTGATAACATTTCACAATGAAGCTAATTTGTTTTCCTGCACTGAAGGACTTGTCTGACTGCTTGCTGACCAAAATAACTGTGTACCATGGTTAAGAGATGGACTCCTCCTTGGCTCTACTGTTTCAAAAAAGCTGAGCCACGCCTTGAGGTTGAGCTTAGTGTTTGGACGACTTTCCCAGAAGAACTGTAAGGAATAATTTCTTACCTGTAATCCCAGATCTCTCTCAGGGGAATCTCCTTTGAAGTCATAAGCACATTATAGTCCGGCCCATTGCAGGGATCACAGAGCACTTTTTATAATATGACTTCTTATGTGTAGATGTTCGCCTTTCTTCAAGAAGGCCTGTAGAGACACTTAAGACATGAATATTGTGCAGCCTACAGGAAAGGCTATTATGGCCAATTTCTTCAGACTGCATTTAAAAAAGGGTAATGAATACAAATGTATATATAAATTTAAAACCAAATAATTGGTAGAGTTATTCGATTACTAAAATCTCTTTCACAAACCCTTTTTAAAAGGATACAGATGAAGGAAAAAATGACAGTTTAGCCCTATCGACTGCTATTATGTGAATGTGAAAATAGTGCCTGCTCCTTTAAGGGCCTAAAGACCACCAGTAGCCCATCAGGTGGCAGTTGCCTCAGTTCTTTTTGCCGAGATGTGGAAGTGTTAGATAGGTCCAATAATCACCTCTGTCATCTCCACAGGGGCGGCGGGAGGGTTGCTTAAGACTTCACTGGAGATTTCCCTGAGAGAGAAATGGGATTACAGGTAAGAAACTATACTTTCTCTCTCCATGGATAGTAATAAGCACTGAATAGAGTAGCAAGCCCATCTCCACCAAAGAGCGGTGGAAAAGACAGGAACAATCAATCGACCAAATCAAGGAAATACATTTGTCAGGGAAGCCTGTCCTACTTAAGCATCTATTCTAGCATCTGAATCCAAACAATGATGTTTGGTAAAAGTATGAACAGATCTCCAAGTAGCTGGTTTACAGATCTCAGCTATTAGTACGTTTCTCATTGAAGAAGCAGCAGCCACTTTCTCTTTAGTGGAGTAAGCTTTAGGTCTACCGGAGAGAACCTTATTTGCCTTCTGATAGCATAATAGATTGAAAGATACTATCCATCGGGATATGGCCTGTTTGGACGTGGCTAGACCTGTACGAACCAGCCCATAGTTTGCAAACAATTGGTCCGACCTTCAGATATCTTTTGTTTTGTCCAGATAAAACTTTAAGACTCGCCTGACGTCTAAAGAATGGAGAGTCCTTTCTGCATGTGTGGAAGGGTGCTGAAAGAAAATAGGAAAGGAAATTGTTTGATGAACGTGAAAGTCCGAAATGACTTTAGTTAGCATTTTTGGATGAGTCCTCATAACCACCTTACTGGAATGAAAAACGGTGTACGGTTCATGAGAACATAACGCCTGGATTTCGCTAACCTTACGTGCGCATGTGATCGCTACAAGGAAATCAGTTTTCCAAGAGAGATGTTGCAAGGACTATTTGTGAATGGGTTCAAAAAGAGCCTGCATGAGGCGTGAGAGGACTACATTGAGCTCCCAGGGAGTAATTGGACGCCTTATGGGAGGAAAACCTTGCAACTTCTCTAAAAAGCCTTTGAGAATGGAAAATGAAAAAAGGGGTTTGTGAAGGTCATTTCCTGTAGGCAGTAATTGCCGCCAAATTACCTTTTATGGAAGAAGATTGTAAGCCAGATTTGGCCAGACGAAGTAAGTATGGAAGAATCGTATCTTCTTGGGAGGTTGTTGGATTTATGAGCTTGTCAGAACACCAAATACAAAATCTTTTGCATTTCAATGAATATGCTGAATGTGTTTAAGGTTGTTTAGTCTCCTTGAGAATGTTCATACATTCTTCTGGAAGGTTCACATTGCCCATACTGAACTAGCTCAGGAGTCATGCTGCCAAACTCAAAGAGGAGAGATTGGGATGAACGACCTGGCCTCTGAATTTCATGAGAAGATCCTATCTGCACGACAGCTTCAGATGTGGATGCTCCGAAATGTGGAGAAGGTCTGTGAACCACCATTGCTGGGGCCACTCTGGAACAATCACGATCATTCTGGCCTTCGAGTAAGACAGTTTGATGAGAACTGATGGGATCAAGGGGATCGGAGGAAAGGCGTAGAGAAATTTGCCGGTCCAGACGATCTATAGGGCATTCCCCAGTGTTGGTTGGAAGTACCTCGAGGCGAACCCTGGGCATTTTTTGTTGTTTGCGGTGGTGAATAAATCGATGTGCGGAGCGCCCCCTTTCTGAATATGTTTTGCACAACGACGTCATGAAGGACCCATTCATGGTTTTCCTGAAGGACTCTACTTAGGGAGTCTGCTTGAACATTTTGAACACTTGGGAGATGAGTTACAGTGATCCGCAGGTCTATGGCACTCAGTCGATTCCAAACTGTCTGGGCTTATTGAGACAAAGACTTGGACCTCATTACCACCCGGCTTGTTGGCGTAGTGCATGGTTGTCATGTTGTCTGTCAAGCAGGGATTGCGTCTTGAAGGACGTAAGAAAAGCCTTCAACGCTAGATGAACTGCTCATAGCTCGAGGAGATTGATGGGGTAAGTCATCTCTCTAGAAAGACAATGTTCCCTGGATTTGAGGGTGATCCATATGCGCTCCCCATCTTAACAGCGCTGCATCTGTCACTATTGTCTGAGAAGGGACATCCTGATGAAATGGCATCCCTTAAAGCAGATTTGTCAAAGAGCAACACCATTTTAGAGACTGCTTTGCATTGGGAGAGAGGTTGATCTTGTCCTCCCAATTGCCCAAAATTTTATCCCACTGATCTTCAAGACATTCCTGTAGACGGGCGTTCGAAATCAGAAAAATGCACGAAGTCATCGAGCCGAGAAGAGAGGACATTGTTCTCACTGTGGAGTGAGATACTTTTATGAGAGAGGGACACTCCAGACAGGTTGATAACAGTCTCTCCTATGTAGGATACACTATTGCTTGAATGGTGTCGATGGTGGCCCCTAAGTAATGTATTGTTTCGACTGGAGTAGAGGTTGACTTGCTGGGATTAATATGCAGCCATAATCGGTGGAGAAGATTGCTTGTCAATTGGTATTGCAGTTGGATTTCTTGAGGTGTTGATGCCTTGATCAGCCAGTAGTCTAGATACGGGTAGATGAAAATTCTGAGCTTTCTGAGGTGTGCAGCTACTACTGCCATACACTTTGAGAAAGTTCTGGGGGCTGATTTGAGGACAAACGGAAGCACTGTGCACTGGTTATGATCGTGACAGGTGACAAACCTCAAGAATTTGCGGTGTTTCTTGGTTATTAGGATGTGTTTCTTGGTTATTAGGACATAAAAATATGCATCTTGGAGGTCTATCGAACAGATCGAGTCTCTCTGGTGTATCTGGGGATAGATCTGATGCAGTGCACACATTCAAAACGTTTCTCTTCTAATCCATTTGTTGGCTAGTTTCAGATCGAGAGTCGGTCTGAAGTCTTTTCTGGAACCTTTCTTTTTCACTAGCAAATAACGGAAATAAATCCCTGTGCCTCATTGTTTGGGAAGAACAGTCTCCACCGCATGCTTCTGCAGAAGTATGTTTACTTCCGAGCGCAACATCTGCAGATGTTGATTCAATGGTTTTGGAGGGATACTTGTCAGAGGGCTGGTAAACCTGAGACAATACCCATTCCGTACAATATTTAAAACCCAGACATCTTTCGTGTTGGAGTGCCATTCTGTCAGGAAATGATAGATACTTTCCCTACCGGAGGGGGAAGTAGAGATTCAATGTTTAGAGCCTGCTGCAGGTTTTCACCCCCAAGCAGGCTGTTGGCTAGCTCTTCCTCTGGGCTGGCGACATTGTTGATGTTGATAAGGTCTTTGTGGTTGGTTTTGTTGGTGACCTTGGTACCACTGAGGAGTCTAAAACCCTCTGTTGGTAAAAACGTTGTTGGCAAGGCTTGTAGCTGTGTCATCACTGTTCTTTTTGTTTTTCAAGACCTACTGCCTTCAAGGTCTCCAAGTCGGAATTCATCCGGCTCATTTCGTCATCCGTATGGCTGCCGAATAAGGTGGATCCCAAGAATGGAAGATTAAGAATCCGTTGTTGGGATTCGTGTTTAAGCTTGAGTGCCTTCTCAAGACCACACCATGACAGTATTCGTGGGCTGGCAATAATGACGGATCAACAGCAGCACAAATTATTTGGTTGGAGACCATCATGCCCTCGTTGACCACTTAGAGGAAATCCTCTTGTTTATCTCTAGGGAGGTCTTCTGTAAATTTTTGTAAAGACTCCCACAAGGCTATGTTGTGTCTGCCCAGGAGAGCCGATGCACTTGCAGCCTTCATAGTGGTGGCAGCTGTACCACAAACCTTGTGCGCCATTGAATCTAACTTTTTACTATTCTTGTCTGGTGGGTACTGTAGACAAAGGAGTGGTGGAATGCTGTTTCTTTGCCGCAAGGATGACCACAGAATCAGGGGGAGGGTCGGAGTAGAAAAAACATTGGGTCCTTCTCTAGAGGTCTATATTTCTTTTGTTGCCACAATTGAGCAGATTCAGCTGAGGCAGGTGGGAGGAACAATTCCATGGCTGGTTCTAGGAGGCCCGGAACCAATGGCAGGAGAGGTCTGGACGCTGATCGGTGGTGAAGTGTCTCGAAAATTACAGATGTAGATGGTGGAGGAGCTGGCATCGGGATGTTCAATTTTGAAGCGCCTCTCACCATGACCTCCTGAAAGGTGTTTATATCATACACTGGAGAGACCCTGATTGGGGGAAATCAGACAGTGCTGGTGTATGTCTGCCAGCGCTGGGAGAAGAAGTTGAAGAAAAATAGGTCGAATGATGTCTTGACCGTGTTCTAGACCTAGAGGCCTGATGATGATGTGTGCGTCTGGAGGATGGTCGTGATGAGGAATGCTGAGACCTGCGGCAATGCCTGGCATGGTGCGAATGATGGTGAGATCTGGGATGCCATTTTTGTGGAGAATTCAGAGGCCTCGGATGAGGGGCTTCCCAAGGTTGTGGAAGAGGTGCTGGTGCTGGAGTTGGAAGAGGCACTGGAGGAGATGGAGGAGACGGTGGAGGAGGCAATGGAGGAAGCGAAGATGAAGGAGGAGGAGTAGGAGGGTCTGGCAGCAATATAGGCGTTGAAGGAGAATATAGCCTGGAGTACTCAGATTCCGGAGATGATGGTAGACGTCTTGGCCTTGATTTTGTCACCTTTTCCATACATCAGGATGGTCTCCACGTCGACAGACTCCTCAACGTTGATTTCCTCCTATGTCTCGACGTTGGCACACTCCTAGACGTCTACTTTTTCCTATGTTTTAAAGTCCACACACTCCTCGATGTCGTACTTCTTCGGTGCCTCGATGTCGTAGTCTCCTGCAATGTCGACCTTCTATGTCTCGACATCGGCCGTCATCTCCTCTTAGACATCGACCCAGCCCTCTATGGTGAACATGTAGGTAATGTACCTTGTCTCAATGTCGATGCTCTCGAAGTCGACCTGGAACAAAGTTGTTTTCGAAGTGGGCTTCTCTTTTTGGATCTCCCACACCTGGAGTCCTCAGAAGAAGGTGGAATAGTCCTGGTAGAGGACTGACCCTCTCCTCTCTCTCTGGATGTCCCATCTTCTGATTGCACCTGCTGCCTGCGTCGCTCCTCTGTACCATGGAGGCGAATCTGGAAAACTTACTGCAGTGTGGACATCTGTCAGGAACATGGCTCTCAGAAAGACAGATGATGCAGACATCATGAGTGTTTGACTTGGCCTTCCTTCTTCAACAGGCAGGACCCTTGTCAAATAAAGATGGCATTTTTTTTGTCAAATGGAAAAAAATATTCTGTCAGAAAAAGGCAGAAAAAACTTGTGACAGATGAAATCAGTCGAGTAAAACAGTTGTCAAAAGTTTCCTGGTGATAAAAAAAAAAAAAAACGGCCAAGCTCTGTGCTCCAAGACCCTGTCACTAGTAGGCAGACAAAAGAACTTAAACAACTGCCACCTGTTGGCCATGATAAGATACTAGTGGTCTCTGATCCCTTAAAGGCGCAGATGCTATTTTCACATTCTCGTAATGGCAGCCTATAAGCCTACATAGCCTTTTTTTCTTTCATCTTTCTCCTTTTAAGAAGGATTTGTGAAATAGATTTAAGTAATCAAATAACTTTCTACCAATTATTTGGCCATAATTTATATATACATATTTATTCATTACCCTTTTTAAATGCTGTTTGAAGAACTTGGTCATTATAGCCTTTCCTATAGGCTGCCCAATATTCATGTCTTAAGTGATTCTACAGGCATTCCTGAAGAAAGGTGAACATCTACACTTAAGAAAACATATTATGAAAAGTGCTCCAGGATCCCCGCATGTGGGCGGGACTGTTCGGTGCTTATGACTATCAATGGAGATTCACTGAGAGAGAATGAAAGGGCACTGAAGTGAAGAGACAAGTTGAGGTAGCGTTATTATTCCCAGAAGCCACAGTTCTGGGCATGCTTCAAATGAATTAACCTAGTACTGGGATCTGCTATGGAATGTGGTCCTAGCGAAGTGTTCCTGGGCTTTATCCTTCCACCACAGACCAGCCATCAGCTCTGCAGTTTTAGAATCAAATGAAGCAACTACTGTGAAAACACACCAGCTGCAGAGTGACAATTGCCACACCCAATTTAAATTGTGTTACACTCACCCTAGTTCATTTTTGTGTCCCTTCAAATGCGTAAATTTAGCCCCCATCACAAGGTGACATAATGCCACAGAACTCTGGACACTGATGTATGCAAGATAATGACAGTCAGCAGACTTCACGTCCAGCCACAAAAGACGCTGAAAAGTGCAACCATCAACAACCTTCCAATCCTGTCAGCATGCAGATAAACCACACCACCATCTTTCAAAAGGTTCCATTTATTAGACTGTTTCTGAAGCAGTTACTTTAACATTTCGCTTTATTATTTTTGTACAAAAGAAGTGTTTCATCAGCGATATATCAGTGATTACAAAGAACATTTTGCAGAAAATCTCCAAGGTACAGAAAAATCAGCCCAAAACAAAACAGAACAGACATTAGCTAATGTTATGAATCATGGTAGTCAGACGGGAAGACAGCAACGAAGATCTCATGGCCTTCACTATGGCCTGGAAGGTGCTGGACCTGGATTCCTATGCATTATTAACAGTACAGCTATTTTACACAGTGCACAAAGCATCGGATAACATATGTGTTCTCGGCAGTTGTGTGCCTTGGCATCACCGTTAACCCCTGGCACACAGGGCATGCTGTAATGATTGGTGCCGAAAGATTCATCTCACCTGCTTTCACAGTGGAAATGGAGAGGACTGTAAGAAGACAGGAAGAGGAGGACAAAACTGCAATTGTTTGAGCAGCACCACAGACAAGAATTGTGGGGCAAAGTCTTTTAGCCCCCCTACTCCTTGGCGATTGCAGCCTACCCAGCCATTTGGGTCCAACTAGCCCAGCCCACTCCACAATATTAGCAAAAAATGACCCAAAGTCATTGCACAAGCATACATACACCAACAAGCTAGCGATATTCAGTTACAGACAGGGTCCGGTTCAACTCATAAGTTATGTAGTTTAGGAGTATTATACAAGTAGAAAGTCCAACAGGAACATGTACAGGCTCTCATACATTGTGGGTGCAGGGACTGGAGACAGTTGACCACGGAGGCAAATGAGAAGGGTAGAAGACGTGGGGGCACAATGTCTGCCTTGTGCTACAGACGTCCGACAACAGGCCGAAGAGGCACTGATGCCAACGTTTATGAACGAGTGGCAATGCTCAGTCCCATTTCTCTCCTCTAGACATGTCTAGATAAGGGCACTTGCAGAGACCCTAGGCTAAGGCATAGATTTTCCTGTGGAGATGTTGGGGGCGGTGTAAAAGGTATTCCCCAGATTTCAATAGCACCAGAGGGGAAGGAGAGGGAAAGGGGGCGACGGGGACCTTTCTCTGCTTCTAGTCTAACTTCCTGCCTGAGGAGAGAGAGGTGTGATGGCGGTTTCCCCGGAAGCGCTGGTCATACAGTAAGGGGCTCTAACCAACGCTCTTTCCTTTCACTCCTCTGAGCGCGTGGCTTCCAGATCTGCCTTCTCTCTCCTTATTACAGCATTCTCAGTGTATTTCTCTCTGCAGTGGGGCATATCGGTTTGGAAGGGTAGTTTACTGAGTCGGACGTCTTTTTGCATTATTTGTGTAATTCAAGGTTTGCATTCCCGACCACGCAGTAGCACCAAGTTTCATGAGGTGAATTGTAAAGCAGTCGCTTGGTTATTTCCTTTTTCGGCCGCAGTACTTCCCTTGCCCACACGCAGCACCTCCTAAGAAAGAAAGAAAATGCATCAAAATCAGCTTCAGCGTAAACTGGGGAAGAAAGACAAACATAAAACAAGCACTGAGGTGAACCTCTAGCCGCCTGGTGACAGGACGTACAGTTTTCCTCCATGATAAATGGTGGGGCATCTCTAAAGCCTAGCCCCACTAAACAGGACTCTGCGGCAAACAACTTGTTAAAGTTTTGGCGATATCCCTAATCAGTTTTAACTCACACCATAGCACACTCAACACCACCCCACATAGACTCTTTCTTGCACTCATCATACAGCAATCAAAACAAAAGATCTCTGCCAAAGTGACCCTTCGGGGGACCCGTGGGGCATTGCAGCGCCGGCCCAACGAGGAGCAACAGCCCTATGATGAAGCATGACATCCCTCAGGATGTGTGAGGGCAACATGAAACAGTCTTGTTGACTGCCACTTTACATGTGCCCAACCTTTGTTCAACCTGTTTATACTTCTTTTCTCTCCTATTTAGGAACAGTGACCCCAGTTCTTGTATTTATCTTAACCCCAGGAGCACGGGCACTGGACCTCCTTCCAGCTCCTAGTCCCCCCCCCCCACCCTCTCTCTTAGACTTTTTGATAGATGGAGTGCATGCAGCAACACAAAACTGAGAGAACTGAAAGAAATAGTGAAAAGAAAGATTTGGAGGAACTAACACAGAGACAACACATGGAAGAAGACGCCATTTTGAGAGTCTGAAAGACAACAGTGGTACATCTGACTTAATAGAAAAGAAGGTAGTGGTGAGACCTGCACAGTAAGGAAAAAGTACAAGTCTGAGTGCATGGAAATGACACCATTGGGCAGTTTAACTTCATGGTGTGGGTGTGAGCACTGGGATAAAGGAGGAGATTATGACATCCCACAGCTTTCAAGAGCTTGGGACATATTGGAGGGGGTCAGAATAAAGGGGTTAGACAAGGACTGGAGAGCTCCAAATATACACAATGAAATGGATTGAATTTGAGGTGGTACAGCTTCAGAATCAATATGGGATCACACAGTACTATGGGTCTGACACTTACGTGGGTTACAAATATTGGAGGTGCTGAACACCACAAAACAATATTGTTGTGGAAAACACTGATATCAAAAGAGAGCTAAGGGGAACAGGGACAAGCAGCAGATTCGAGACAGACTCTCTGGGCTCGACCTACCTCGGTATCCCAGGGCACCCAGTGCGCCGCCACCGTAGGACTTTGCAGGTTTCGCTGTCGGGACAGAAAAGTTGAAGATCAAAAGTCATCAATATTATCACTCAATACATATGAAAACCCAAACATCCAACACCACAAACCTCACCCTTTACTCTCCTGTTGAGGAGGATAATATTTAACATATAGAAAAATAATTTTCCAAGAGAGTACAGCACAGAAAAGATTCCGGATTGGTGAATGGCAAGGCAGAAGAGACCCTGGGAAGTGAATGATGGCATAGAATAGATCTTCAAAAGACAGAGATCACAGATAAACACAACAGAGTGAAAGCACCAAGGCGCGATGGCTAACACAGAAGAGAAGGTAAGGAACAACCAATCTTTGCACTAGGTTACCTTTGATTAGTAAGCACAGTCTAATTGATTATGATGAGACGAGACATCCATGGGAGAAGAGCGTCACATAATGAACAAAGATGAGATGGATGGTACAGAAAGATAAGTATAAGAAGAAAGACATTGAAAGGATAACAGAGAGGGGAAAGTGAAGAGAAGGGATCAAGAGGAGAAAAGAATTATACAGAACGGATATCGATCAGAGAAGGATGGTAAAGAAGGAAAAATGACAGATGAAGAATGGAACTCCCAATGGAGATGCATGGCACATACTGGATACCCAGTGAAGATAGCTCAGCTGAATGGGAAGATGGTACTGAAGTGATGTTAGGTGAGACATACGGCACAGAAAAAATGGATGAAAGTGAAGGAAAATACAGGAGTGAGGATTGGCACTACAAAACACAAGTTTATCAACACTTCCACATCAGTGTGAGTGCGTGTCTGGAGACTAGAGGGGTCATTTAGGGTTTAATGGAGTAGGAGCTCTGTTCCGTCAAATCTGTAGTTCTCTAACCACATTTAGAGGCGAGGGAACCACCAGGTTTCTGAAAGCGGAGCCTCAGCTGGTTCTACATTTGGAAACTCTTAACCTGGCGGACCGTCCTACCAGAGCTGTTTGGGTCACAGTGGCAAACACCCCCCTCTGTATGGTGGCCCATCGGCCAATGATTTTTCTTGTCTGGGTCTGCCATGCCAATCCGGGGAATGAAAAAAGAGAACTATTTCTGATGTGGAGGAATAAAACTCCGTGCATGTAAGGGAATTATCTTCTTTGTTTCCAAGAAACAAATCAGGTTTGGGGAGTTTTTTTCTGGAAAGCAAAACGGAATCCCTGCTTGGGATTCTGCTTTACTGAAAGTGCATCTGCTGAATCAGTCGATGCACTTTTAGGAAAGAGACTCAACAACTAGGGAGGCGGGAATCTTTACATGCTGCCCAAGGGCCTTTTGGGGATTGCAGGATTGAGGTGCCTAGTCAACTCAGCAGACTGGCAGACAACCTTCCAGCTGCTAAATGGCACCCCAGGTTTTGGGGGTTGACATGGTTGTAGAAGTGTAATATCCCCGCAAGCTCTCTAGGAGATGCCAAAGCCAGTATACAAAGTCAGAGGGAGGGGCTTCCCTAACTCCTTGACTGACAAAAGGTGAATTTGCAGTATGCCTGGACTAAGTCCAGTGTGAGAGACCGTGAATTCAGGTGGTTTGTTGGCTGCATGCAGCACTGGACAGATGAGTATGAACTGGACAGATGAGTATTTAAAATGAGGGAAGTTTCCAGGAGGAGGGGGAGAAATGGTGAGGAGCTGTAAAGCAGGGTAGACTTCTGCTATTGACTTAGATCCTGCATCTCCCAATGTTGAATGTTTCTTCCTGGGAGTTCTGTTTCCCTTCCTATGGAGATGAGATAGAACTCTCAGGCGACCTGAAGGTTGGACAAACCTCCAGTTGGTTGACTTGAGCCATTTGTGGTCAGCTTTTCTGGTCCCCACAACAATCTCTGCACCTTTGGACAGAGCTGGACACACTGAACGAAAGCCACTTTAATCCCAGATTTACCATTCCCCTACTAGGCAGTAAGGGGGTGATCAATCGTGTGTCACCAGTGTATTGCTCCCAACCGGGTGGATGAGAGAATACAGTAGTGACCCTGCTTTTAAGTTCAGGGGATGGATCCTGCGCCAGATCGCACACATATTTTGTTATAGGCCCAGATTTTTCGCCCTCAGATAACACAGCTTTGCCCGATCACTTTAGTGGGGCTTTGAGGGATACAGCACACTTAGGCCGTCCCACTAGCTAACATGCCCCAGTAATTGTCAAACAAATGAACTGTCCACACTTTACGAAAAGAGAGTAAAATCCCTATGATCCCATTAGTAGGTTGACTTGTTCCCATTCCAAGTAAGGAAAGATGATCAGACACAGAAACTCATCCTGGAGCGACTGAGGACCCCTGGGGTCAGTAATGAGTGTGAGAATGGATGTGTGATCAATAAGTGTGAGTGATTCATGTCTAATGAGATGTGGTTACCTGGATGACCATAGTCTATTATTATTATTATTATTAATTGTTTCGGTGGATTTTCTCCTTGTAGTTAGTGAGATGTCTATGTTGGATGTTTGCTGTTTCCAGGCCTTCTTTTATTGTGTCAATAAATGCCATAGTGTTACACACATACTACAGTGTGGGAGTGTTCACTAATGCAAGGAAGAGCCCAGGGCCTGGAGAACACGCTAGAGGTTTCAACATTATACCAGGCTTGCACACAGTAACGGTTTCGGACTGACCTTAGAAACCCATATGTGACAAATACATGGACCAGAAGAGCTAACGATGTTGCAGAAAGCAAAAAAGCAAGGTTAGCATAAGTGAGAAACTGAAAGATTATAACTGATGCAAGAAGAAGGTAGGATGGTGCAGGTATCAAAAGAGTGAAGGTGAGAACGGACACGAGGAAAGGTCAGTCTGGCCCAATTATAAAAAGAGAGAAAGTCGGCATAGTCACCACAAAAGAGGATGGTGGTACTGATAACATTGGATGAAAGAATAGCAATCCTTCAGGAAAAGGGAAGGATGGCAAAGGAATCAAAGGAGAAGACGGAAGGATGGCTAAGGAGCAGAAGCATGACGGTTGACACAAGCAACAGAACGAGAGAAGGATGCAAAGCAACGAGAGAAGGATGCAAAGCAACGAGAAAATGGAAGCAAAACACAGGTATCATAACAGAGAGGCAGAGCATTAAATATTAGACAAAAGAGAGGGATTGCACAGTACCAGGGAAAAGCGTTCCAGAGAGCATATGGAGAGCATGAGGCAGCGCAAACACTCTGGAAAAAATGACATATACCCAAGGAAACAAGAGAAAGGATGGCATTGATGATGCAAGACAAAACAATGCACTTGAGAAAATAAAAATGTTTTAGCATACATGGTGCAGCGCCCTGATATTAATTCACAGGTTTACAGGGGTATGTCTGGTACACCTTATTAAATCTCTACTAGCCATCAGGCTGGCCAGTTTAAGTAACTTACCTGCAGCCAAGCCACCGGCACCATAACCTGAGGGAAAAAAGAAATGTCACCATCTGAAACCTAATCGGGCAGCAGGATAACTCTGTATACAGACCATCCTTAACACTGAAACCCTGGCTCCCTTGAAACGCAAACCTATTGCAAGAATCCGACCACAGGCCAGCTGGTACATAGAGGAACTCAGGCTGACAAAACAGCAGTGCAAGCAACAGGAGTGCAAATGGAAAGCAAGTTAAGACACCACATATAAAGTCCTAAGATGCTACCACCAGCAGATACGGAACACAAAGAGCAGAGCTCTTGCAGATCACATTGATGCCTGCACTAACAGCAACAAGCATATCTTGTGCCTCCTTCCACCTCCACCACGCCACCCCCTCACAAGACCATTGCAACAAGTTGTCAGAATTCTTCTGTAACAAAATCACCTCCATTTACGGCAACTTTGACCATCAACCAGACCCAGTCACCATTGCAACGCAACTTTGCATCACGGCCGAAGAAGAAATCCTGACCTCATGGCCCACCGTCACCACCGTCGAAATTGCTGCTACCATGCAGATCATCCACTTGGGGTCCCCATCTGACCACTGCCCCCCTGCCTTTACCAAAGGACTCCTTCCAATTACCGAAGCACTAACACCCATCTTCACATATCTTCAACAACTCCATCGACTCAGCCACACCTGGAAATATGCCACCATCACCCCCATGCTCAAGACACCATCCACTGATCCAGCGTGCTTTCCAACTAGAGACCCATCTCCATACCCAGCAAAGGTCTTAGAGAAACTCATCAACCAACACCTCACAGACCATCTCAGGAACCATCAGCTCCTCAATACCGCACAGTCTGAATTCAGGCCCAACCACAGTACAGAAATAGCACTCATTGCCGCCACAGACATCAGCATCACTCTTGACAGAGGAGACACAGCACCCCTCATTCTCTTGGACCTCTCAGCAGCATTTCACACTGGCTCACACCCATTATCATCAGGCACCTGCACGAGACTGGGATCCAAGGACCCGCTCTCCACTGGATATGCTCTTTCTTAACGGATAGGACACAAGCTGCCAGTCTAGCACCTTACTCTTTAGAAACCTGCAAACTCCTCTGCAGAGTGCCTTAAAGTTATTTGCTAAGTCCCACCCTCTTCAACGCATACACGATCCCTCTTGCCAACGTCATCCGTGCACACAACATCAACATGTTCTCCTACGCCGAAAACACGGACCTCATGTCTTTTCAATTAAAAGTCTGCTTTACAAACACACATAACATCACTCACTACCAACACTCTTACATCATCCTTCAGAGTTAAAGCTTCAAAGCCATTTCAAATTAACCCTCACAGCTAAAGGCTTGGTTGATTCCTCAAAGCCAGTGCTTTTAATCATTTCCCATTTAATGCTCCCATAGCATTCTCACAGCAAAACGTGCATACTGTGCTCCACAATCAACAAGTTCACCTTTCCTTTATTATTAGCACTTACATCATACATTTAGATAACTCTTACACCATCCCTACCCCACCACTTACACCATACCTCATACACATACCCTTACACCATCCATTACGATACTTGCTGCCACATCAAACTCTTACAACCTCCCAGCGAACATCTTAACCTGATCCTCAAACTAAGGGCCACATTTACTAAGGGTTTGCACTGGTGCTTGTTTGACATTAAGCGGCACAAACCATTGTGAGATTACAAAGTGCCTCAAACAGCAGCAATGGATCAATTTCACATGCATAAGGTATTTTATGCTGAAAGTTAATCCTCGTTGATCCCCAACTGCTTTGCCCAAACCCCTTCTTAGTGTTTGCATGGGATGCATGTTTCGATAGGACAAGCACATAAACCATAGGTTTTGGTGCAAAGCCAGATTTAATAAAATAGCGTGACCTGCCTTTGACCCCAATCCTAATGCCAAAAGAAAACTGATGCAAGCAAGGAGCGAAGCGGTATATCTTCTAATATATCCCCCCTTTACTTGGTGCGCTTTACACTAAAGCACACAGTTTAAATGTCTGAGCCCTGTGCTAATGTCTACACATAGGAATTTGTACTGGAGGGTGCTGTACAAATCCTATGCTAGACAGTGTAGTGTTTCTTGCACGCCACAGTGTGAGCCTCTGTGTGATGCACAACAACTAGTCTTAGCGTGAGTGAAACAGATGACATATTTGGCAGGCAACTCTTACTAAATCTGGTTTCGTATTCTCTGTCTATGTGCAATGCAACACTGAATTCTTCACACATCGCTCCCATCCATAAAGGACAGTAAATCTGGCCCCAACTATTATACTTTAGCTCACAGCTAACTCTGTCCCTCAAAGCCAAATATAAAAGTACCAACTCTTTTACTGTTACTTGACTCAACGATCCTCACACGACCCTCACACGATCCTCACATAAACCACTCTTAGACTATCTCTCACAACGTACCAGCTCTTGCATTATCCCTTGCAACCATTTGCACCAATCATTACCAGCGTTTCAGATCATCCGGCAGTTATCTTATACCTTCCCTCCTTCACCAACTTCACACCCACCCTTGCAGCTAAAGTCTCTGTAGCTCTATCACTCAGAGCCAATGCACTTGAACTACTAAACATATACCAGTACCCCTGTCATCGCTGTTACGTAATGCCCTAGTACCAGTGCGATAGACGTCCAGCTATGCAGGGCTCATACTGTATCTTTCTTCTTTAACACTAAGCTCTCGTTTCTAATCTCATTCAACTCTGAAGTAATATTCAGCTCTCCGCTATTGGTTTCAAGCTGTTATTGGCATTACCTAAGTCTTCATAATAGAATTCGTTTCAATTGGAAGTTTATTATTTTTATAACTCACCTGCAGGCAGACCTCCAGCTCCATAACCTAAGAAAAAGCAGACACTTTATCATTTGAAGAAATCCAACATACAGTACCACAGTTGTTACTGCATCGTCCTCTACAGTCTGAGCTCCTGCGTTATTCTCTCCAATGATCACGTTTCTGTTATTGTGGTATAGGTTTGTAATATAGGGTTAATAACCAAACATGAGGCATCCAGGTGCTAAGAAGTGTGAATAAAAAGTTCACTCCTCAGTCCGAATGTAGTAGGAACACCTCAAGAGATATATTTAAGAAAACGAACTCCATTTTAGTAGGTTAGTCAGTCTACACAGATTAAGATTTTATTCCTACGAAAACTATCAACCTCCCATGTTGAGGCTTCAAAGTCAGTGGATTGCATGTGAGAACTGGGTACTGGAATAGAAATAACGAGCTGAAAGAGGGAGTGATGTATGCTTTTTTGAGCAATGAACACAATTTAAACTAAATATTATGTGACATGTTTGACTCAACTGATAACCAGGGACTACAAAGATCTGGAATTATATGTACATGTTTGTGTGTCCTAGGGACAATGTGACCCACACTGCTCTGAAACTGTAGAAGGTGATCAGGTTATTGGAAGAATCCATTACATTAGTGCTAGAACACTCCTGTTATGGACCTGGCTCTAAAGACCAACTGGTATCTATACAGGAAATGCTAGATGTTCAATATGCGCTTTAAATCTGTGGCGACTGGTTTGGACTATAAGGTTGATTTGGGCTTGGGTGGTCAGAGAGGAAATGAAATAAAATCATGAGTGTGACTGATTCTCCGACATTGGTATCATCCACAGATTCAAATGCTGTGAATGGTTGTCTCCTTGTCCCCAGCATCGGTCACAGCACATCAATGTATGACCATTTCACTACTAGAGAAGAAAAAGTCACCTTCATTAGATTCAATGCCATCATCAACTATCGCATGATATTAGACATCCATCACAACATGTGCATCTATGGAAGATCCAGAGTAGGGCGTGAGGACATAGGGACACCTTCCCCTTTGAGACTTTTGTAAAATGTTTCTGGGTAAATAGGCATTGGTTCAGGGAACTTCTGTCAACTATCAAAAAAACTTTTTAAAAAAAGGATTTTTTTCCAAAGCCGGTCTGTTTCATTTAAGGAAATGGTCTGCCTAAAAAAGGTACTTTATTTAAAGTCAATCACAAGGTTAGTGATCTGCTGACCCCAGCAGGCCACCATCACAGTGATTTTCTCCAATCAGAGTGAGTTGCAATTTGTGACCTGCCTCATAGATAATTTTGAAATAGGTCGGGTTGGAACCCAGTCCGAATTCTTTCTTTGCTAACTGACCTATTCATACACAAGTTGGTTCGCAGGAAAAACTTTCTGAGCACAAAACATACCGGTCACAAAATTCGACTAGCATTTGTGACCAGAGAGTACGTATATATGGGCCTTTGTTTCGAACTGTTAGGACTGATATAGTTATTTGACAGCAATGTTGGACAACAGATCAAAATAATTCACATTGGGAGGACTTACTCAAGGCGGAGTCAGTGCATTTAAGAACATGCTGCCTGCCAGTAGCATACCAATGACCCACAAACCCAGCTGAAGCAGGAAGCCACAGAAAGCTGTGACAGAAGCGTAAAGGGGTCCACAGATAATCCCGTGTTCGTTTCAGTGGTATAGGAGGCGGAATTCTCCCAGAAGCCTAGGTGCATAGAGTAAAGAGTCAAATCAAGATACAACTAACCAGAAGACCCTGAGCACTTACAAATCAAAAGAACAAGCCAGAGTGGAGGTGTTAGTCTGTGGCCATGGCTGAGAATGACACGGAAAGCAGAATTAATTGAATGTATTGTGTGGAAAATGTGTTATTAACGCGAAGGAGGTTAGATTTCTTTCCTGAAGAAGGATGAAAGCCCAAGCCCCAGGCTCGTATAGCTCAGTACTAAAAACGGAATAAAATTTGTAGTAAACAGGATTTTTTTAGATTTTCTTAATATATCACTTAATACAGGCTTTGGGTATGTGTTTTTTTTAGCATTCTCGACTTTGACAGATAAGGAAACTGATGCACAAAGCACTATCTGGCTAGAACCACACATGTAGCCTAGAGGGAAAGTTAGGATTAGAACCTGGGTCCGCAGTTTAGCCACAGTCTGTAAGCACTGCAGATTACACTGTTTTTCAACGGCAGTAGTAGCTGAGGAGGAAGGATGCTTGCTCGCGCACTGCTCCTACTGGTAGTTGCGGCTTACACACTGGAAACCTGTTTTCAGACTGGGCACTGCTGAAATAACCTGCTGCTGTACAGTTGCTGCAGACAGACAAACCTGCTCTGGTGGGGTCCTTTTAGGAACAGCTGGAAGAGCTGGATCTCTGAATCTTTCTGCGAATCAATACTCATTTTGCGACCACCTTCCATGAGCTGCAGGTGTGCCAGGAATTCAGAGAGAAGGCCAGTTACAACTAGACATGAGGAAGCGGCCGCTTGTGCGCATGTGAGGGAGTGAACACATTATAGTGTCCTCACTAGGCCCAACTGGCTCTTTGTTACACACCCTCGAGATACTCATCTTCTGCTCTCTCACTGCAAGACCACCGCAGGTAGTGGTTGAACGGTGACCCCATTAACCCCTGTGCTAATTGCAGATACCATGGGGAGTGGCGTAAGGGGGGGCTCCTGCAAGGTTGGGTTTGGAAATGAGCACAAAAGCCCCCTGCAGGAGTTGGAAAAGTTTCCAAAAGACGTAGTCACACTCACTGCTATGGTGGCTCTTCGCTGCAGTGACAGAGGCCCGAGAGCAACTGAATATGTCCTGGCAACCTGCAGAGCAGACCAGTGCACTGACGAGAGTGCCATGGAAGAGTTGAGGTTTTAGAATTATGGAAAATACTGCAAGGCTATGAAGAGAGAAGTGGTAAAAATGGAAGCAGACAGCGTCAAGTGCAGTGCATGAACACCTGAATGGCAGCAGAAAAGGAGGTCCTTCTCAGTATTAGAGTAAGTCACCAACCCTATGGAGGAGGAGAGGGATCAGGAGGCCAAAGGCTTTAGATATAGGAGCACTTTTCAGGCATCAATCCCATGAACCAAAGTTTAATTCTTCCACAGAGCGCTGTTTGCTAAATACCTGTCAGAAAAGCACATGGCAGAGGTCTGTAAGAGTTCATGGTGGACACAGCCTCAAGGCCTCACAAGCATCTGGATGAAAAGCAGTGGGCGCGAGGAGGCCATGTTGAAAAGACAGAGGCGCTGCACAGTGGCTTCCAAACTGGACAACAGATTCAGTGTCAGCAGCCCTTATACAATACTTGTTTCCCAAACTTTTCAGTCTCATCACTTATGCATTTATCTGCTGATAGCAAGTCTTGCCGTTCCCTATTGTTTATGTGATTGTCCATCGTTGGGGTTAAGGTCAGATGAAGGGAGCCCGAGGCAGAAAGGCACCTCAGCCACTCACAACAGTCTTTGTTTGCCTGTAACTTTAAGGTCTTTACTCACTTGCTGGAGAGTGAATAAAGACTAAAGGGACGTAACGACTATAGCCTGCAGTGAAGAAAAGCGAGAAAACAGGACAGAATGCAATATTTTAAATTCAATAAGTGTCACATTGTGAGATGGTCTGGCAGGAGTCACACTCTACTCACCCTTAGAGATTCAATTCCTTCAAGCAATTCAGTATTGATATCATAACGAGAGCTCCAAGTTCCAAATCCCTTTATCGGCATACCTGGGCATCTTGACAAGACATCTGATTCACTCAAAGCCCAATTTTATGAAACATATCAGAGATATCTTTCTCCCAGCCTCAAACTTGCTAAAGCTTTATACCAGGGTCAGGGATATTGAGTTCTGGATCAAAAACCTCTCTAAGAGACAACTCAGTAGCACTCGAGAGACTGGACAGTGCGAACATCCAAATATAAGACCTATCTAGCGAAAAGGGTGAGGAACATGTAAACTGGTAGCTCTTTCATTATTTGGATTTTGTCATCACTGACACAAGTTTGTAGCATTACAATACATTTCTTTCACGTAGTTCAATGAACTTATCGAGCTTATGAACATTGTGAAGTTAACCAACTAAAGGAGCATTTTCCATTAAATTGACATAATCATGTTTAGCAACTCACCTGCTGGCAAGCCTCCAGCCCCAGTTCCATAACCTGAACACAAGTAAAGACGTCTCATCAGAACACAACTGATTATCATTCACCCACCCTCTACGCTCTTCCTGCAACCCCTTCACTTACTCCCTACAGCCCAGGCTGCGACTCTCACGCTATCCCCTTTGATCCATGCACTACGCTGTATGATTGTTTTTACCACCTCACCTCTCGCATAGAATACTACTTTACCATTCCAATTGCCCTCTACATCATCACAACATCCTCTCATATCATCATAGTATGAAACAATCTCCCGCCGTCAGTTCTCAACAGCCACATCTCGTCTTCATTATCCAGAGCCAAAGTGTCTACACTATAAGTGACTGCGAATCAACACCATCCTCAAGCTAGCAGTGCCAGCCCATCATTGTCTGTGCATCTTTTACCACTCTCCCTGCTTGCTAGAACACCCTGTAGAGGCAGAGGTCCTGCACCATCCCAAAAGGTAAAGATTCTCCAACACCATGAAGGCCAGAACTCTACCCTCACCCGCAAAAGCCTAATCGTCTACATCAGGGTATCTTTACTTACACGCCAGTGTTCTCCTTTCTTATCTTTTCCTGTTCCTAGCCTAGTCAGTTTAGAGATGTCTACAGCTAGATTTCATGTGTGCAGCTCACGGCCATGGGACAAGGCTTTCATATACAAAGTTCATCACTTTTTCTGTACTCACCGGCTGGCAAGCCTCCAACACCAGCTCCATAACCTGAGAACAAAAAAAGCATCTAAATACACCAGCACCGTTTATATTCAGCCTTCCTAGTCGGTCCCACTAGCTAATGGTATTACTCAGTCCTCCATACTCGGAGCTCACACATGACCAAGCCCAGCCTCTCAGCCAACCCCCCGTGGCCAGGGATTAAAGTCAGTGATTGGTTTGAAGCCAGTACCCTTCACACGAACAAACACAAAACCCAGCAAAACGTCCGTGTTGAGTTACCATCACAGATTGTGAGACTACACATGGAAAATCTGGGCACTCCGTTTATTTATACAGAGGGCTTTCATATATTTCTATCTTCTAAAACCCGCTTTCTCAGTAAAAAAAAAACCTTTGAAAAATGTTATAGGTCTGCTTTGACAGCAGAGATGCTTGCAAGAACTATCATTACCGATTCTTTCAATATAAAAAGAATGGGCTTTGACCCCACTCAGAGAAATATTTTTCTCTAACCTTATCCTGTTGGCTGGTTGGAGTATCATTCTGTCTCGTATGGAGTGTTTGCTTTGCCAAGCAATTGACTATTTAACATTTCAAAAGTATACTGAATCATCATACATTAAATACTTTATCTTATAGATGCATTATATACCGAAAACATTCGACCCACATTTACTAAGCACTGCATGGGGCTTGCTTTACTTTTGTAATGCAAACCCAGCGCCAAGTGTTACAGTGGGATTTATTATCCAACGAACATCTGGATTTGTGTTAGATAGTATCCCAAAGTAATGCAAAGCTGTGCAGTGCGCTGTATTGTGTTACTTTGCGTCATTGCTTAATTTGTAAAAGAAACAAGTGCTGGTGCCGAAGCTCTGCACAGAAGCTGGCGGCTGGTGCAATTATACGTTGGCACGCCAATGGCCAAGGCTGGTAGTCTTTAATCTCCCACCAGACGAGTAACTCCATCGCTGTTTTTCTCCCTCTTGCAGGTTCTTACTTTCTCACTTTGTGGCGGGTTTCCTGGATTTCTGCTTCCTCTGTTTTTTTGAACGGTGTGTTTTAACCTCTCTTGAACTCTGTAGATATCTGATGCAGGAAATAAGTGCTGGTGTCCAAAAATAAGTGCTGGTACAACTAGCTCAAATTAAGCAATGCTTTGCGTCAAAGGGAAGTTCCATGAGCTGTGCTTGGGCGTTCCCATGCAAACAGTGATGGGATTTGACGCAAGTCCCTATCAACAAAGAATCGTAGACAGGGATATGTGCCTAAATCCTAATCCTCCTTGAGGCATGCGCAACAAGGACAAATGTTTTCATTTCTCCTTGCTTTTCCTACTTTTCTTGTGTGCTGCATTGTACAGCACACATACAGTGGGAAAAGTATTAAAGGCTAGTGTTTGATGTACTAGAAGGGACCCTAAACCTATGCTTTAGTGAACACAGCCACCCTTGCACTATTGCATATGGGTGTTTGCGCCGGCGCATGGCTACCAAACGTGCCCCAGCATGGGGAGAGAGAAGAACAGTGGCATATCTGAGTAGATATGGGGTTGTTCTGCTCTCTACCTTTCATGCAACACAACAACTTTAGTTGCTGTGTTGCCTTCCATAATTTCTTAGTTCTATTTTTGCTTTGCTTTTTTAGTGCAACAGGCTTTTTATACAGGGTTGAACTAGGACAGAAAATAGACCTGGGCACCAGTGGCTCAATTTGCAATGGGGACCACATTTGGAGAGCCCCCACTGTGGCTTCTCCGGTATGCATCCCATTTGTGTAGGACTCCTACACCAAAGAATACCCTATCCAGCCAATTATCCACTGCTAGCATTGCTAGGGGGTTTTGGCAATGGGCATTGGAAGCTCGCGTGAGCAAAGATGGAGCTGGAGAGTGGGTTACTTAGGGAAGTTACGTGTTCAGCAGCTGTTGTGGGTCTGGTGGCAGCTGATTTATTTTCTAGAACTGTGAGGCTGCTGCAGCACACTTTATAGGACATGCTGCACTACTTTCATGCCGTATAAGACACCCAGTGCTGCAGTGTGTGCCCAGTGCAACCAACTGTCACCTGCACAGTGCTTTCGGCTACTGCATCCTACTCATTATCTGAAGATGCTCCCAACAGCAGCCCTTATACAGCCACACATCTGGCCCTGTCCACAAAACCGGCCCACACACAGCTTCAAAACGGGCCCATACACTGACCTGTCAGACTGGCGCTTCTGACACTTCCAGAATGGCCTATCGGCCTGTCCGACTCTGTTTTTTTAATTTAATTTTATCTTTTAATCATGACTGAAAGTGCAAGCTGCAGATGCAATTTTATAAAGTATATAAACGGTGCTAGCGCCACCTGGTGGTGGCGGCGGAGCACGATGGACAGGTATTCTGGTAGACAACTCTTCTGCGGCTGAGCAACGAGCTAATCCCGTTAGGATTTTTTAATTTTTTATTATTGATAACGTGGGAGCAGGCACAGTGTTCTAATTACGTCTCGTACAACGTGTAATTGCGGTATGAGACCAATGTTATGATGCCTTTCACTCATACAACGTCAAGACGATCTCTCCCGAGAAGACTCCATCCAGCACCTGAATCGCTCTGGAGAATTTCAACACTAGCCTCCACCTAACAGTCCCCAATCCTCATGGAATTGAGCAGGTAAATGATCCTGATGAAAGCTGCTGATACCAGGGCAAACAGGATCAACCAATAGTGAAGCACCCTCGGGGGTGTACTTTGCTAGTCAGGCACCAAGGTGCATGCTCGGCTTGCCAACACTCCACAGCATTACCTCTTCCTAAATCTTCCTCGCCACCAGAGTTACAAAGTGTGGCGAGGAAGACAATACTCGGAGTAATGAAGATTACCGGTAAGTAACCGGGGCATTAATGTGGTTGCTGTTACGCTCAGAGTGACAATCAGGGTAGGGATCACTTGATCCAGACTGAGAGACTCCCAGATGCACACTCTTCTCGCTTTGCGGTTTTCGTTCCCATGGCATCCCGCTGTGCTGTCACCTCGGAGTGCGCTTGAATCCTGTTTTAAATACCGTTTGACGGCCCTTTCTCCCCCAGTATTCTCCATTCAGTGATCCTGCCCTATTCGTCACAGCAGGAGTCTTTCACCAGTCAGAGATCTTACACATCCGATCCCGCTGCACAAACCCCGCTGTCCGCACTCTCACACAGGCCACCCTCGCCCTCTCTTTTATATTGACCATTCCGCCCTCATGGCTTTAGCCCTTGTTAACCCAGGGGAGGTGCACGTCATTTCCGGTGTCTTCTTATCTCAATGCACAGATATCAGGCACATTAGCTGCAGCAACTCACCTGCCGGGAGCCCTCCAGCACCAAACCCATAACCTAAGACCGTGAAGAAATGCCAGCATCAGAACACAACACAAATGAGCATCATTTGCCTACACAGTTAGCGCTTACACTACAGTCACACTCAGCGCCCCGACACCTTAAGTATAATGTACATTGATGGAAACAAACAATACGATGGAAAGACTGCACGGCACGGTATCTGAGCAGACTGCACCTACGAATGAAATACCCATGAAACACATACCTGGCTTGGGAGCTTTCTGACCAGCGCCTGGATACACACCTGAAAAAGACGCAAGATATTGGAGGCTCAGAATAGCACACAAAGAACTCGCAGAGATCTTTAATATGTCGGTATTAACCATTCAGATTTTCTGTGATGGGCTGCACCCAACTTTAAGCTGGCTCAGAGTGATTTCGTGTGGAAGGTTTCACACAGAGTACGATATTTATTTATTTGAAAAGTTTTATAAAGCGCGAACAAGACCCAACCGGGTAACAGAGCGCTGTACAAAGATGAAAAATTACGTTTACGTACAGAGACAGTATAAATACATTTACAAAGAAAAGCAAATAAACAGACCGATAACAGCCAACCAAGATGAGGCTGAGCAGTTTCAGCATCGACTTACTTCTAATACAAACGAGATACGTTATAAACCTCCAGTTGAAAAGATTGTCAAGCACTAGTTTCAAGCATAAAGTGAATTGTTAAGCATACAATAAAACACCTAAGTACACTCAATAAGGCAAAATGCGAGGAACCTGAGGCATAAAATAACTGAGGGCGCTAGGGGAGAGTAGGTAGAAGATGAACAGACAGTAAACAGCCCACTCAGATGCGGCCGAAACAGTGTCATCATCTCCTTACTTCAAAGAACAGATGAGATACATATTAAACTCCAAGTAAAATGATTGTCAAGCATGAGTTACAAACAAAGTGAAATTAAATTGTCATATATTTCAACACAAGGTAAAGAAGCTTGTCGGAGATGTATGGTAATTGACTAGCAAATGACAAGGAGCTATTGCTGATGCAGTTCTTCCAATAGTAGTCGTTTGATCTGTTTTTTGAATAGAGGCAGTCGAAGGGTTGGCTCTGATCTCCGTCGGTAAGGCATTCCAAATTCTTGGAGCCAGCCCTGAGAAAGTGCGATTGTAAGTTCTTTTTTTATTGAATTTCGCAGGTTTCAGTAGTAGGGTATTGGAGCTTCTTAAATTTCTTCTGGCTCCGGAAAGCTCAAGTTTTTTTGCCAGGTAAACGGGGCTATTGAAATGTATAGCTTTATGTGTCAGGCAGGCTATCTTGAAACGGATCCTAGCTTCAATGGGGAGCCAGTTAAGCTGGATTAAGTCAGGAGTGATATGATCATGCTTTCTTGAGCCAGTGATTAGTCTAGCAGAAGCGTTCAGAGTAGCTCTTAGCGGTGCTAGCCTAGATTTAGGAAGACCAGCTAGGGTTACCAATCCATATTCTACTCGTGAGATAACTAAGGATTGGACTGCTGATTGTATGTCTTCGGGAGGTAGGAACGGTTTGATTTTCCTAAGAGTGTTGAGCTGATGGTTGGCACTCTTAATGGTTGCACTGATGTGGCCTTGCATGTTTAGAAATTTGTCTAGGGTGACCCCTAGAGAACAGGCGGAGTCCACCAAATGCGGTGTGCAGTTGAGTGCTGAGATTTTTTTGATCCAGTTATGCGTGGGAGCCTCGTGGTTCCGTGGGGAAATCAGGAGAAATTCCGTTTTGAGAGAATTAAGTAAAAGGTGGTTATGTGTTAGCCATTGTTGAGTTTTTTGAAGCGCTATATTAAGAGTTTTAATGTCATCTGGAGAGGAGATCTTCAAATATAGTTGAGTGTCATCCGCGTACATGTGGTACTGAATATTTGAATCATTTAAAATGGCAGTTAGAGGTTCCATGCATAGGTTGAAGAGCGTGGGCGAAAGTGCAGAACCTTGAGGCACCCCAATAGAGACTGAAGTGCTGGCCGCCAAAGATTGGTTGACTTTGATTCTTTGTGTTCGGTTATGCAGGAAAGAGGAGAACCAATTAAGGACAGGGCCCGATAGCCCCATCCTGTGTTGAAGAAGGTTAATCAGGTTGTCATGTTTGATAGTGTCAAAAGCAGAGGACAAGTCCAGCAGGATTAGCAGACAGGGTGTATCTTGGTCCAAAGCTCTCAATGCATCATCAACAATGTGAGTTAGCGCTGTTTCTGTACTATGACCTGATCTAAAGCCTGATTGATGTTGGTCTAGGAGCTGAAATTTCTCAATGTGTTCGCAGAGCTGTGTGTGAACAGATTTCTCGAGCAATTTCGCTAAAGACATGATGTTGGTGATCGGCCGGAAGTTACTAGGATCTGTTAGGTCTGCATTGGTTTTCTTGGGGATGGGTGTGACTTGCCCCATTTTAAGGCAGTCTGGAATCCTCCCCTGTAAGAGAGATTGTTGGATGATCTTGGACCAGAGAGGCAGAACTGCCAAGTTGAGGTCTTTGAGCAGTTTGGCGGGGAGTGGGTCCTTGTAATGGTTGGAAGGTTTCAGAGAAGCCAGGGAAAGTGACAGCTCTTTCAAGTCAGGAGTTCGGAAGGTATTCCAGCAGGCATTGTTTTTGGGTGTGTAGTCTGTGAGGTAAAGCGGGGCACACACTGCCGTGTGAGCAGGCAAACCCTCGGAACTCATAGACAGCAAATTATCTGCGGCCCGTTGCAGTTCCCGCTCAATATTTCTAGACTTTTCAGCGAAGTGAGCTGAGAAGTCCTCCTCACTGGGTCCAGCGATTTTGATTGCTGGCATAGGATTAGCCTGTTGTTTGATGATATCAAACAGTTTCCTGGGACGGTTTTTAGCGCTGTCAAGCTGATCTCTGAAATGTTCTGATTTCGCGCTGCGAATGTGTTTGTTGTAAGAACTTCTCATCTTTCTTAACTGTTTGAGGCTAGAAGTGGAGGGGGCATTTCTCCAACGTCTCTCAGAGAGCCTTAGATTGCGACGATGGGCATTAAGGGTACCATTGAACCAAGGTTTGGATTGTTTGCAAGGAATCCTTTTAAGTAGCATCGGGGCTGCCGAGTCGAGAATATTAGACATAGTGTTGAAGTAATGATCCGTTAACTCTTCCAAATTATTCATGGTAGCTGGAGGTTCAAGCAGATTCTTGCTCAAGATGGAAAGGTTAGATATGTCGATATCTCTCAGGTTACTGAGACAATTGCTTGTTTTTGAGCGGTTGCCCTTGTCTTAGCAATACCTTCTCCTGAATGTGAAAGGAGATTTGGAGATGATCCGACCAATCACATGGTACTATATCATCTAGTTGAATAATGTGTTCTCTAGCTATGATGAGGTCAAGGGTAGCGCCCATGCAGTGGGTAGGACCGTTGCAGGCCTGTATATAGTTGAGGTCAGAGAGGAAAGACTTAAGAGAGCAGACTACTGGATCATTAGAGTCATTCCAGTGAAGGTTGAAGTCACCGAGGAAGATGTGATTAGTATGGAGGGCTGAGCTGGCAGAGATGGATTCCATTAATTGTTCTACGAAGCGCAAGTTGTTGTTCCCAGGAGGATGGTAGATCGAGTGAAGCACACAGACAATCTTGCCCTTGTTCCAAATTTCAGCCACAAGTAGCTCACAGGAGGACATCGAGTCCTTATGAGTCTGCTTCAAAACGAGGCTGGAGCGATGGATGCAGGCAATCCCCCCCAGATTTAATAGCCCTATCACATCTGACAATGTCATAGCCAGGAGGAATTAAAATGTCAAGTATTGGGGAGGAAGAGTCATTGAGCCATGTTTCCGTAAGAATCAGGAGGTCTAATTCTTGTGATAAGATGAGTTCGGAGATATCTGCTGCGTGCTTCACTGCTGATCTGCAGTTGAGAAGCATCGATTTGATATGGGAATCTGTAGTTGTTTCCACTAGGTGCGAGGTGACTACCTGAAGTAAGTTATCCTTATTCAAGTATCTCAAGTTAACACTCGGTTCTCTTTCAGGATCAGAGGAGATAGTGGGAATGGAGCTAGGCGAGACTGCGTAGTCCTCATAAGATAGGGAGAGTGCGAGCGTTTCAACCTCAGACCCCTGCGGCTGTAAACTACAGGGATTGGAGTGGAGGTAGGGCGGAGGGTGAGCGGGCCCGTGAGGGTAACTCAGGGAGGTAACAGAAGCCCTTTCCATTCCACCATTTAAAGTAGTTGCAGGGTGCGAGGGCAGATCCGATCTCGCGGGCGGGTATGGTGTGAGGAGCTTATCATTTTTATTGAACATTGTAGGAGGATCTGGAAGTTGTCATTTATAGTAAGGAGGTCCCGCTTCAGTTCGGCCAGTTGTTCCTCAATCCGTCGAAGAGAGTCACCATCAGGTGACCGTCCAGGATAGGGTGCAGAGGGATGCCCCTTCTCCATACAGCTCTTACAGGGGGAGATGGACCCCTGCTTAAGCTCAGTTATGGGCTTCAAAGGAGTAGTGTGAATAGTAAGGATGGTGTCAGGGCTCAAAAGCGGCGGTAGAGGGGTATCCCTTTGAGTATGTAAAGGGGGGTCCACAGGTAGAATCCTGTTGCCTGGGCGTAGAGCAAGAGGAAGCAGTAGGTTTAGGGGAGTACAGAGGAGAGGGTGGCCCTAAGGTAGCGTCCTGAGCACTGAGGAAAGAGTTAGAAGAGGAAAGCAAAGGAAATGGAGTCCCTGAGGTAGCATTAGGATTAGGGGAAGGGATAGATTGGACGTGAGGGGAGTGGTCGTTGTTGTTTCTAGTCAAGGGGTTGGGTCTAGGTGTAGTGGGTTTTGGGTCCCAGGGAGAGGAGTGTGCTGTGTTTAGGGGGAAGTCCGTGTCCAAGGGATAGGCAGTAGTATTGGAAGTGGGGGTGGTTTGTGCCTGAGGTGGTGGGTCAGGGGGTTGTGTATGCCGCGGTTTGGGGGGTCAGTGTCAGCAGTTATTGTACTGGGTGTTTGCCGGCGGAGTGTGAGGATAGGGGTAGTAAGATTATAGTTTGTGATGGTGGATGTCCATGAGTTGTATCGTGGAACGTCTGGTCGTCTGGGAGATTTGGACGGTTCAGGATTTTTTGTCAGGGTGAGAGGCGGTAAGGGAGATTGGGTTTGAAGGCACTGATGAGTTATAGAGGAGAGTAGCGTTGGGAAGTGTCGATCAAAAGTGGTGAGGTGAGGGTCCGAGGCCTGAATGAGAATGTTTCCTGTTTTGAAAATAGAAATAGTCAGTTCTCCTTTAAAGGTAGGGGATACAGTTGTGGAGATTTTTTTCTCCATAGGGAATATTAATCGACTTGGTGATTCGAAAATGAAGAAGGAAGGTGTTTTTCCATTTATTTGGGCGCTTTGTGTAAAAGATGAAGTTAGTTTTCATCTCTCCATTAGTAGCGGTGTGATAGTTATCAACAATAAGTGTTTCAGGGTGCTGTTTTAAAGTTCTGTGCTTTAAGTTCTTTTTAGCGTTACTGGTCAAGTTTTCTGGGTAATTTATGGACCATGAGTTTGGTCCGTGGCGATCGAGTTTAGAGTTCCTGGTGTTATATGGCGGAGGCATGGTTAAAGATTGAGAGATTCTGGCTCTAAAGAATCAGTTGGAGAAGTTAGTTGTGCATTTGCGTCTTGATGTGGTGTATGGCTGAGCTAAGTAGTGAGGGAAATGCCTAAAAAACCTGGATTAGGTTATTTTCTAGTATCGCTGTTGATAACAAAAGGCAGTGGCATTCCACAGACCAGTAACAATGGTCCGCTAAGAAAGTACGCTTTTGAGTCCTATTAGGTTCCATGATGTCGCACTCAGCCTAATCAGACAAGCAGGCAGTGAAGATCCAAGGCACTGTAGCAGAAGCCATCAAGAAGCAAGAAATCATGCCGTTCTACTTGTGGCCACAGGACGGCTCTCAAGGCTCCCTCAAGAAATCAGTGTCACCTGGTTAGGGTGAGGTAGGATAATAATAAATGATTGCGAAGATGAAGATAAGACTAAATATTGGTACCCAGTCATGTTCCACATAAAAGGGGTTCACTTAGCTCCCAGGAAGGTCACCCGTTAGAGAGAGATGCCTCTATAATAATGCCCTGTAGCAGAAGCCATCAAGAAACAAGGAATCCTGCAGTACTACTTGTGGCCACATGATGGAGCTCTAGTCTCACTCAAGAGATCAGGGACTCCTGGTTAGGTTGAGGTCAGATATTAAGAAGTGATTGTGATGATAAAAACATGAATAAATATTGGTACCCAGACATGATCCACATCAAAGGGTTCAATTAGCTCCCAGGAATGCCCCCTTAGGAAGAGATGCCATTAAAATAATGGTACCTGTCTCCGCTTAGAATGAGATGCCACTTATATATCTCACCGGTAGCGCTTTAACATCAGCAAATTGTATTCAAACAGATTCAAACCATAGAAGTTTGGGCCATATTCAGGCGGCAGCACCCATCAGTCCAGGGCAGCAGAAGCGAGCCCGTCGAGTCTGGGTAGTTGATGCCGGAATCATGCGAGATCACTGTTTCTATGAGTCATCAGCCCCCAAAGGATGCGAAAGCTCCAGACCAACAATGTCGAGCTCGCCGAGTCCACGGGAGATGACTCCACAGCAGATCGTCCCACAGCCACTCAGTCCCGCAGCTTTAGCCCTCCTAGGTCTCAGCTGAGGCTTGAGTGCCCCGTCAGATGCGGGGAGATCCTCTTTGTCCATGGTACAAAAGCAGCCCCTCAGCCACAATACAGCTTCCGCCATCTTAGGTCAACACAGTTTCAGCCCTCTTAGGACTCAGCGGGGCTAGAGTGACCATTTATCAGCGGCGACCTCCGTCTTTGTAGACGATGCCGATGTGGTCGTTTCCTAACCGTCCCTCAGACACACCGCAGCTTCAGTCCACCTGGGTCTCGGTGGGGGCTAACGTGTCACGTTAGCAGCGTTAGCAGCGGCAATATCCTTCTTTGAAGCCGATGCAGATGCGGTCGTTTCCTCGCAGTCTCGCAATCCTCATCTTCAGCCTCAGCTTCAGCCCTCCTGGGTCTCGGCTCGGGCTAGCGTGTCCCGTCAGCAGTGGCGTGACCCGTCTTTGTCGACGATGCAGATGCGGATGCGGCCACAACACAGCTTCAGCCCTCCTAGGACTCAGCGGGGGCTAGAGTGACCCGTTAGCAGCGGCGCGATCCGTCTTTGTAATTGAAGTAGATGCGGGCGATTGTAGCTCTCCGAAGTCGTCAAGGAAGAAACAAGGGGGAGCGCGTTGCACTCCGATACCGCAAGCTTTGATGCGGGGTGGATGGCTGGGTTAACGAGGGATATTCACCAATTTGGTTGATCCCAAACCCGGGAGCTCCGGTCCTGAGCTCCTACCAGGCGGCCATTTTTAGGAATTTTTTTACCTTAAAATGTTATGATTTTGGGTCAACAAGCACGAGTTAAGACTCTGGGTCAATGCAAAAGAAACTGAAAGATTACCTGTTCAAGTCAGTAGGGGTGTCTGGGGGTAGGAAGGTTGGAAAAAGGTTGGTGTGGCACCTCGTGACAGGCAGTCTACGAACCTTTGCGGAGTTTGAGGAAGTTGCCTTCTAGTCTCAGAGGTGTGCGTAGGGTGTTCCCCTCGTCTTAACAATAACAAGACAGTAAAAGACCAGCAGCCATGCCCCTAAGGAAGGGATTGCTACTATAACAGCATTATCCGAACAAAAGTGCATAAGGCGCCATCGGGATGTCAGAGGGACATGGGGCATATCAACAACAAGTAGCGATAATTATCGCTAAACTAGCTTAGCGTGTTTTCCAATACCGTCGTGTATCGCTGGTTGACATCGCCGTGTCAGCGGCATATTAGCAACACTTAGCGCACAGGCGACGTAATTACCAGCGATACACGGCGAGAATCGGCATTAGCGTGTGAAATCCGGCGAAGATTTCACAGCGCTACTGAAATGCTTGCTGATAGGGGGAGTGTGGACCTAACCAGGCAATCCACCTCCCATTATCAGTATAGCTAAGTCGATATGAAAGGAGACGTTAAATTACAGCGATAACCGCGGTTAGCGCGGTTTTGTATATCGCTTCGCGGATCTGCTGCAGGGTTGTAAATATGGCGAAACCGTGGACGCGAGTATTTACATGGAGTTGTGGGCAGGAACGCCCACTTTGCATGTCATTAGCGATGTTCATCGCTGACATGCAAAGTGGGGAAAAAAAAGCAGCTAACTCAAGGAAACTCGCGTTAGCGAATCCTTGTAAATAGTGATTTACTGAAATCGCCGCTTTTCCGGTGCTATGTGCCGGAAAAGCGGCGATATGTTTGTTGATAATATGCCCCCATGGTCTTCAAGCAAGAGGCACCCTGTGCACTTTATCACTGAGACACGCAAGGTGGTAACTCTGCCACCAGTTCATACGGGAATACCAAGATATCACTGGGACATTTTATAAAGAGCTCTTTCTAATACTATTTGTTATAACGTCCATAACATGAGGGGTCATCTGGACATCACAGGGAGCACGGTGGTTGTTGTTAGACCTATAAGCTGAAATGTAAACCAGAGGAGGCCACTGGGTCAGCTTTCTTCTCTGCTCTGGGATCTATGATAGGGTATTGTCTGAAAGGGGATGTCCTGGACAGCAACAGCACCAATGATACGAACGGCAGGCGGGCACTGACAGACGGGCGCTAGGCTGCCAGCACAAGCGGGCACTGACAGACGGGCGCTAGGCTGCCAGCGCAGGCGGGCACTGACAGACGGGTGCCAGGCTGCCAGCGCATGCGGGCACTGACAGATGGGCCCTAGGCTGCCAGCGCATGCGGGCACTGACAGACGGGCGCTAGGCTGCCAGCGCAGGTGGGCAATGACAGACGGGCACCAGGCTGCCAGCGCAGGCGGGCACTGACAGACGGGCGCCAGGCTGCCAGCGCAGGCGGGCACTGACAGACGGGCGCTAGGCTGCCAGCACAAACGGGCACTGACAGACGGGCGCTAGGCTGCCAGCGCAGGTGGGCACTGACAGATGGGTGCCAGGCTGCCAGCGCAGGCGGGCACTGACAGACGGGCGCCAGGCTGCCAGCGCAAGCGGGCACTGACAGACGGGCGCTAGGCTGCCAGCGCAGGCGGGCACTGACAGACAGGCGCCAGGCTGCCAGCACAGGCGGGCACTGACAGACGGGCACCAGGCTGCCAGCGCAGGCGGGCACTGACAGACGGGCGCTAGGCTGCCAGCGCAGATGGAAGATGAGACTGCGGACTTTACCCGAAACAAAGCTCTTCAGGAAAAGTCACGTATTGGACCCCTCAATGCATGTCCTTTTAAAAGAAAAGGCACTAGTGAGACAACTAAAAGTGCCACAATGCTCCTAGAGGTCTTGTTGCTGCCCCCAGGGAAACAAAGAATACCAAAAACTGCACCAGTAACGAATGTAGGCAGGAGCTCGAAACCAGCAAAATCCAAGGAAGCTCTTCCCTTAGAAGCCTAAGGGGGCATATTATCAACGGCCAGCGATAATTATCGCTGGCCGTGCTTAGCGATAATTTTGTTATCGCAGGCTATCTCTGGAATTTATCGCCCTGGTAGTGCGTTATTAACAACGCGTTTCTCCAGGGCAATAAAAATTCCAGAGATAGCGAGGTTATCGCCGTTTTGCAGGGAACATCGCTGGTTTTCCAGCGATGTTCCCTGCAAAGCGGCGATACTTCTGCTGATACGACCCACAGGGTCGTATCAGCATAATCCACCCCAATGTTAGGGATAGGTAAGTCTGCATTTTAGCAGATGTTAGTTTTGGAGAAAACAGCGGTTTTCTCCAAAAACTAACGTGTGCTAAAATGCTGAGAACAGCCTTGTAAATATCGCGATGTGAACATCAGCGATATTTGCAAGGTAGTCCATCCGGAGTACGCCCACTTTGCATCTCATTAGAGATGCAAAGGGAGCGTTAGGGAAAAAGGGTGCTAACATGCGATTATGCATGTTAGCACCCTCTTGTAAATAGGGCGATAGTTTTATCTCTGCTTTTTTGGCTTTTTAAGCCAAAAAAGCGGAGATAAAGCCCTTGTAAATATGCCCCTTGGTTATTCAGGGAGAAGGTAGGGCCCTCGGTGGCCCTGGGATTGGGGGCATACTTTGGTGGAGTCAGTAGGGAAGATGGACTGAGGGAAACCCTCCTGCTGTAATTGTGGGGACAAGGTTCTGTCCTAGTGGACAAGCTTCCTACCTAGAGGCTTTGGAAACTGATGAGTGACACAGTCAACGAATAACAAACACAGATGAACCCTGAATAGATTGCAGTTTTAGGAACACAAAAATTCCCAAATGTTAAATTAGTCACACACTCAGAATGGTAGCATAGTCTAAACCTCTTGCTGTTTCTCTTTTATGTGCCAATATGGAAGCAGCGGATCTCAAAATCAACCGTTTTTCGGATTCTTTACTCTGCAAGCCTTACGGGACTGCCCTAGTTTGTCTGCCGTCTCAATTTGTGTTTTTATGAAAAGGTTGAAATACAGTTTGGAGCGTGATCTCAGCAGAGCACCAAAGGGAGTAAATTACAGCCCTGCACAAAAATGCGTAATAATGATATTTGCAAATATTATTCTTTTTCTAATCCTATTCTTCTTCTGCATGGTATGTCTGCATTTTCGACATTCATTTTTACTTAGCTTAATCTCTGTGGTAAAAAGTGAGCACAAAACTCGAGAAAGTGCAATTTGATGTGAGCCATATATCAGTTCAGTGCTAAAACAGGATCAAAAAGAGCTGGCTCCTGATTTTAGCACTGTGGCCAACACTAGGCGAACCCTGTCACAAGGTCAATTTGCATATGTTCAAGGTCCTACCTGCCAATTTTTGCTGAAATAGATAACATCTATGTATGAACATAGCTAGAGAGCAATGTGCACTAAACAAGGGTGGGAATCCTGAGTTATGAATCAGCATATATTACAACGAAGCAAGATGAAGATATGGGTCTGTACTGTAGCTCCTTTCTGAATTGTGGAAGGGTTGGGACATCGTTTCTAAAGTTGATGGGGGTGTTGTTCCAGATCTTGGGAGTATAGATGAAGGAGGCATGTCTTCTCGTTTATCTTGTTTACATGTTTTGTTTCCATACTGGTGATGTCCTAGTTTCTAATGTGCTGCTCTCCATCCAAGGAAGTGCATTTGTCTGCCTGGCTTGGAGGGGTACCACTTCTGGTGGCCTTGGTTGTCATGCAGTGTATCTAGATGCAGACCTAGAGAAGGAGCCAATATATTTCCACCAGGGTTGAAGTGATATGCTAAGACTTGTTTAGGCCTTTGATGAGTCATACTGCCTCATGTAGTATGCCACTCAAAGGAGCCCGTGTGATGTCAGGGAAACTACACTGCATGGCATTGCCTCCATCAAGTGTGAGAGTACGTCGGCTAGGGCTGCTGATCTGCAGTCGGTTTCTGGGAGATATAGTTTTCACTCTCTTCAGGAGGGAACACTTATACAATGCTGTCTTGGTTTTCTTGGCAATGTGTTCTTTGAAGGCAAGACCAGTGTCAAGGATGCAAGCAACTGATTTTACCTTCAGAGTCACATGGGGGATGACCCATCCCAGTTCATTTCAGACAGGACATCATCAGTAGTGGACATTTTCATGTGAAAGAGAAGTTGGTGACATTGAGAATAAATCATTGCATGACCATTTCAGAAAAGAACGTGTGTTTGCAGCGTGTGATAATCCTTCATCGAAGGCTTGCGGGGCAGGCTACCTTGAAGAGAATATTGTGCGAAAGAGTTTATGATACTGGTAGCCTGCTACTGAGCCAGAAGTCATGAAGCAGTTCTAAGAGAACTACTACACAACTGCAGTACCACCATCTCCCAAATCGAGAACTATCACACACTCTGATAGGACATGAAGCATGGAAATAAATGCCATGTATGTACATAGGCCACTTATGTAGGACACAAAACATCAGGAAACCTGCAGATTTGTTCATCATGATGCACACCATTGGCGGCACATACAGTGTGAGTAAAGAGTGTCCAAGGAGCAACACGACTCCCAGTCTGAAGCATAGCATTCTGCAGTGGCGGTATTCTCCATTAGAGGTTAGGGAACATTCTACGGTAGATGCTCCCCCAATGTAGGATAGCATTTTGAGAGACGCCATTGATTCCTGTTGCATCAGCAATCCCTTATCCTAACCTTCTTTTTCCGCTTTCTATCTCACTGTCCTGTACATTAACTCTTTCTTAACTAGCCTCTGCCACTCTACTCCTTTCTGTCCAGGCTCAGACCTTGACATGCCCACTATTCTACTTGTTTTTGTTTTCCTCCATTCCTGTTACCTCCACTTTCTTCCCGCCATCTTTTTTAATCCTTTACTTCTCTATCACTAGGTTACCCCACAGTATTTCACATGTTTACTTCATGCTCCCTTCCCGTCAAATACCTCTGCCTGGCTATAAGCCCCCTTTTGCCATGCTGCCCACAGCCCACCTGTTACCTGTCCCGGTTCTCTTTGACTGCTCTCTGTTGAGCTTGAATGGGTGGAACGAAAGGAGCCAATTCATGCAAATACTAGTTACGCTCAAGAACAATCCTCCTTGTAAGTCCGAAAGGACTATAACAGAGTACGGAATAGTCTTCCGGTGTAGGGCAGGGTAGATTACTGGAAAGTAACAACATGTAGTGTAGGACATAGTCTTTTTCGAGAGAACTGTTTGTATTAGCTGAGATGCTTATTTTTACCTCCTGCACCAACACCTCCAACTCCACCTATTCCTACACCAGGCCTGACGCCTACACCACCTGAAAGAGATGACATTCTTAGGTCTACATCATTCGTTGTGCCACAAGTCTTGATGTCTGGCTCTTGGAAGGTCCTCTATCAATTGTTGGATGGAATCTCAAAGAAATCTTTCATAATGCCCTAGAAGTGCAGACGCGCGGGCTGCTTCCATTGTCACAGGGGAAGGGCCACATTTCTTTTTTACTACAGAGTCCAACTTTATACTCTCCTTGTCAGGAGGAACAGTGGATGAAGGGGCTGTTGCTTGTTACTTTTAGGGCTGCAGAGACTATAACCAAGTCTGGAACAGGGTCCGCACGCAGGAAAGATAGATTTTGTTCTGGAGGCTTCTATTTCTTCTGAAGGTGAGAGGAAGCAGCCTTAACAGAAGCTGCTGTCAGAAATAAATCCATAGCAGGTTCCAACAATACAGGTACCACAGGTCTAGAAGCGGACCTTTAGTGTAGTGTTTCGAAGATTACCAATGTGGAGGTGGTAGTAGTTGATAAGTCAATATTCAACTTATTGGCTCCTCTGATTAGAACCTGATGAGAAGGTATTAATATCATCTTTAGAAGATATTTCCGTGGGAGAGAATCTGTCACAATATGTGAGTACAGACCCAAAGATGGACTATTATGATTAGACCGTGAGGATCTCGATGTGGAGGAAGAAAAGGATAAGTTACTTACCTGTAATCCTAGTTCTCTTCCAGGGGTATACTCATCAAAGTCATAAGCACTGAATGGTCCCGCCCACGCGCGGGGACCCCGGAGCAATAACAAATAATATGCATATACCTACATATATATATATATATAAATACCCATATATATAGGTAATATGCATATATATATACATATGCAGCCTGAAAACATATTACTAGGCTCAAAACTGCCACAATTGCATTGTAAAACTTTTACATTTGTAATAATAAAGAAACATACACCATGATATTTTCATGATACAGATAAAGAAAACTGCTTTCAGTTTGCTTTGAAAAACACAGCCTTTATTTTCAAAGGTAAAAAGGCAAGATCATAGAGGCAGATTAGCCTAGAGAGGCAGCATATAGAACAATTGGGAAAAACTGGCGCCGTGCCTTTAAGACCTCAAGGAACCCCGAGGCTCCCATCATGCACCACAGGTGACAGTTAGGTCAGTTCTTTTGGACGGCATATAACAGTGTAATCATAGCATGGGTAACAGATACATATATAAGGCCAAGGCATTCGTCCGGGGAGGAGGGAGGGTTGCTTATGACTTTGATGAGTATACTCCTGGAAGAGAACTAGGATTACAGGTAAGTAACTTATCCTTCTCTTCCAGGGGATACTCATCAATAGTCATAAGCACTGAATAGAGTAGCAAGCCCATCCCAATACCCTGCGGACGAATACCATCATATCATAACCTGTTAACAAAACATATATTACCCAAACAAGTTTCTCAAGGATGCTTGTCCAAACCTAGTATCAGCTTGAGTGTCAGAATCAAGGCAATAATGGCGTGCGAAAGTGTGCACCGAACGCCATGTGGCAGCTTTACATATTTCCTGAATAGGTACACTACTAAGCATCGCTACCGTAGCGGCTTTTCCCCTTGTAGAATGAGCTCTCGGCTTGCCCGGGAGCTGTTTGTGTGCCAGCTGATAGGATAACATAATACAAGACACTATCCATCTAGCAATGGACCTTTTAGAGGCAGGAAAACCAGTGTTCAATGGACCATAATTAACAAAATAACCTGTCCGCCTTTCGTACACTCTTTGTTTTATCTAGATAAAATTTGAACACTCTTTTCAGATCTAGAGAGTGCAAAGCTCTCTCAGCAGGGGTGACAGGATTCGCAAAGAAAGTAGAAAGAGTGATTGACTGGTTGATGTGAAACTCCGAGACCACCTTAGGAAGGAACCTCGGGTGAGTTCTAAGCACTAGGGGTGGGCGGAATTTGCGTAGTCACGTTACGCAAAGTTCCGCGAAACGGTAAAAAATCTCCGCGAGCACGCAAAAGATCATCGAACACGCGGAATTGCTTGTTCCGTCCGTTCGCGTTGCTTTTTTCCTGTTCGCGAACGCTGTTTGCGTGCTCGGGGGGAAATATCTCACGAACACGCACTTTGAAAGCGCGAGCAAGCAAAAAATTCCGCGAAGCCGCGGATTGTGGAATTTTTGGCAATTCCGCGTTCTCCGCGGAACGCGAAATTACCCAAATTCCGCAAATTCCGCGAGCGGAACGGAATTTACCGCCCAGGCCTACTAAGCACCACTCTGTTCGCATGAAAAACGAGATAAGGCTCTGAAGAGCACAAGGCTTGTATCTCGCTCACCCTGCGAGCAGATGTGATTGCCACGAGATATGCAGTCTTCCATGAAAGATGTTGCAGGGAGGCTTTGTGGATAGGCTCGAATGGGGGACCCATTAACTTAGAGAGGACCACATTAAGCTCCCAGGAAGGAGATGGAGACCTAACTGGTGGGTAGACCTTTTTTAGACCCTCCAGGAAGTCCTTAACAACTGGCATCTGAAAGAAAGAAGCCTGAGTGGGGGACTTTCTATATGCTGTTATCGCTGCCAGGTGAACCTTTATGGAGGAATATTGCAAACCTGCTTTGGCCAAATACAGTAAGTATGGTAACAGTACCTGTTCCTGACCCTCCGCAGTACACCACATGTAAAAACGCTTCCACTTAAAAGCGTAAGACTTTCTTTTAGAAGGTCTCCGGGCCTCCTTCAAGATCTGCATGCAGTCTTGAGAGAGACCTAAATGTCCATATTGGATGAACTCAGGAGCCATGCTGCTAACCTCAGGGATGGCAGGTTGGGATGGAACACCTTGCCGCCCTCCTGGTCAGCAGATCCGGATGACATGGTAACCTCCTGTGTGGTACTTTGGACAGATGAAGAAGGTCCGGGTACCACCATTGGCGAGGCCAGTCTGGCGCAACCAGGATCATCTTTGTCTTGGATTTGTACAGTTTCCTGATCACCAGGGGAATGAGGGGGACTGGTGGAAAGGCGTAGAGTAATGTCTCTGACCAGTCTATCAACAGAGCATTCCCCATGGGGCCTGGTTGTGGGTATCTGGAGGCGAAGACGAGGCATTTTGCGTTTTCTGCGTCCGCGAAGAGATCTATGTCTAGTGTTCACCAGCTGCGAAAGATGTCTTGCGCTACTTCTTGTTTTAGCACCCAGTCGTGCGCTTCTGCGAAATGCCTGCTTAGGACGTCCGCTTGGATGTTGAGGACGCCTGGTAGGTGAACTGCGGAGATCTTCATGTCTCGTGCTAGAAGCCACTTCCAAATCGCTTGCGCTTCCAGAGACAGGGGTCTGGACCTGGTGCCACCCAGCTTGTTCAGGTAATACATCGTTGTTGTATTGTCCGTCTGAACAAGCAGAGCAGTCGATTTGATGGAAGGAAAAAACGCCTTGAGAGCCAGATGAACTGCCCTGAGCTCCAGCATGTTTATGTGGTATAGCTGTTCTTTTTCTGACCACAGTCCTTGTATCTGCAGGGACCCCATGTGAGCGCCCCATCCCTTAAGGGACGCGACCGTCACCAGAGTCTGTTTACGAAGCTCCTCGTGAAAGGGAGTTCCAATCAGGAGATGAGACTGCCGCATCCACCAACTGATGGAGAGCCGGACAGATAGAGGTATGGTTACAGTGTCTTCCCAGCGATTGGAGATCTGAGACCATTGATCCTCCAGAGTTTGCTGCAGAGATCTCATGTGAAGTCTGGCGTTTGGGACTAGAAAAATGCACGAGGCCATCGACCCCAGTAGAGATGAAACCTGTCGGGCCGTGGGATGAGGTCCCTTCAAGAGGGTCTGACACTTGAGAGAATGGATGATAGTCTCTCCTCCGAAGGATACGCTCTTGCGTTTACCGTGTCCAGGGTCGCGCCCAGGTAATGTATCCTCTGTGTTGGACTGAGGATGGATTTTTTGAAATTGACGTGCAGACCCAGCCGATGCAGTTGCTGAATGCAGTAGGTGAGGTGTTGTTGCAGAAGAGTTGGAGACGCACCTTTGAGAAGCCAGTCGTCTAGGTAAGGGTAGACGAAGATTTGTTTCCTCCTTAAGAATGCAGCTACTACTGCCATGCACTTTGAGAAAGTGCGAGGAGCCGACTTCAGTCCGAAAGGCAGGACCGTGAACTGGAAGTGGTCTGACTGGATGTGAAATCTTAGAAACTTCCAATGCTTCCGAGCGATTGGGATGTGGAAATATGCATCTTGAAGATCTATAGAACACATCCAGTCCTCTTGATGCAAGTGCGGGATTATTTGATGCAATGCCAACATTCTGAACCGCTCTCTCAGAATGAATTTGTTGAGAAGCCTGAGATTTAGTATAGGCCTGAACTCCTTGTTTGGACCTTTCTTTGGGACCAAAAAATATCGGGAGTAGATCCCCTGTCGACGTTGGTGGTATGGAATCTCCTCGATGGCCTCCTTTAGGAGTAGAGCGGATACCTCTTCTCTCAGAAGATTTATGCGATGAATGACAGTTTTTCGAGGAGGAATAGAGGGTGGAGGGGACTTGAACCTGATGGAGTACCCATTCTTCACAATATTGAGCACCCACTTGTCTAGTGTGATTTTGGTCCACTCTTCCAGATAGAAACGGACACTTCCCCCCACCGGAGTGGCTAACGGAGTTAGGGGAAGCAAGCCCTCACTGCTTCTGTTGTTGCTTGGCAGCAGGTGTAGACTGTCTGGAGTTCCCTCCTCGTCCTCTACCAGGACGCCGCTGGTTGGACTGTGATCTTTCCTGATGTTGCTGGGAGGACCGCTGAGGGGTTTGAACCTCTGTTGGTATTGGCGTCGATCGTAGGGGCGGTAGCGTCGCCTGAAATCCTTCCTCTTCTCGAGCCCAACCGCCTTCACCGTGTCCAGTTCGGTCTTCATCCTGGACATTTCGTCATCGGCATGAGAGCCGAAGAGCGATGTCCCATTGAAAGGAAGATTGAGGATTCGATGTTGAGCCTCTGGCTTCAAACCCGTCAATCTCAGCCAGGCAGAGCGACGGGCACAAATCCCATGTGCGTATCCATGGGCAGCTAAGTCAGAGGCATCAGCTGCTGCACTGATGACCTGATTGGCCACCAGACCCCTTTCATGGAGGACCTCCAGGAAGTCCTGTCTGTCCTCCTTTGGCAGCTTCTCCGTGAAGCGTGAGAGAGAGTCCCACAGAGAGCGGTCGTACCGACCCAGCAAGGCCGAGGCGCTGGCTACCTTCATATAGGATGCTGAGGTGTTGCACATCCTCTTGCCGACGGAATCCATGGCCTTACTGTCTTTATCCGGGGGTACTGCAGATGAAGCTGCCCCCGTCTGGTTCTTCCGTGCCGCTGACACAATAACCGAGTCCGGAGGAGGGTCAGCTCTCAGAAAAAGCCTTGTATTTCTTAGTGATCCGCGACGGGGCCGCCCCCACCGACGCTGGAGTTAGGAATTTCTGTAGAGCAGGCTCTAGCAGGCCAGGCACCAGGGGAAGTAAAGGTCTAGATAAAGACCTGTTATGAAATGTTTCGAAGATGACTGACTTTGCAGGAGTAGAAACAGGCATCTCAATATGAAGCTTCGCAGCCCCTCTACACAAGACCTCATTGAAGGTTACAATATCATCAATGGGCGATATTCTACTCGGAGGAGAGGAAGAAAGAGTAGGAGAGTAGTCTGCCTTTGATGGTCTGGAGTCTGAGGACCACGAAGGAGATCTGTGGCTTCGTCTCCTAGAAGAGCGGTGGCGAGATCTGGATGCCCGACTCCTAGGAGAACGTGATGTGTGCCTTCTCAAAGACGGAGACCTTTGTGGAATGGCACGTCTCTCATGTCTCTCAGAGGAGTGCACTGATTGAATTATAGGAGATCTGGATCTGCTAGGAGTATGCACCAGTGTTATTATCTTTCAAATCTTCCACTCCCTTATGTCCCCCAGCCATCTCGGGGAGATGTTAGTTGTAGGAACTGGCGCCGGAACTGGTGAGGTTTCAGGAGAGACTTGCACGATCTGAAGTCCCGGGGAGGAAGAGACACTCCTGGATGTCACGACCTGGACTTCCTTCTGCGTCAAGCGGTCTCTCGACGTCACCCTAGGTCTCTTGGCAGGAGGAGACCTGTGACTGGAATGCGACCTCCTCGACGTCGATCTCCTCGACGTCGATCTTCTCACCGTCGATCTGGACCGCGATCTTCTGGTCCTAGATCCAGAGGGTGATGTGCGAGGTCTCGACGTCGATCTCCTCGACGGCGACCTCCTCGCCGTCGACCTCCTCGGTGACGGATGCGTCGATGTCATGCGTCTCGACAGCGAATGCCTGTGCTGACGCGTCGTTGGTGAGCTACTGTGCCTTACCGGCGTCGAGGCCCTCGGTGTTCGGCTCGACGTCGATGCGTGTGGACCTCTCAACGTCGGTGGTGTTCTCGACGTCGCCACAGACACTCTCGACGGCGGGCTACGACGATGTGTCGACGTCGAGCCAAGGCCCCCTGCCGTCGTAGGTGAGCCAGACCTGGACCGCCTACGCGTTGGTGTCGACTTCTGCTTATGATGGGACTTCTCACCTGAAGTCGTTCGCTTCAACGGCGAAGGACGTCTCGACGTCGACCTGACTCGGAGCACAAAGGTATTTTGGAAGTCGATCTGTCCCTCGACGGCGTGTGAGACCGGTGTTTTCTTATCTCACCTTTCTCTTTGCGCTCCAGCCTTGATTGAGAGGAGGGCTTCTTTAAGGGATGTTCTTCTCTGCTACTTGCTGCACCCTTTCCTCTCTCCTGCATAGAGTGCAGTTTAATCTTCGCCCTTTCCCTAAGGGTTCTTTTTGAAAACTTGCTGCAGTAGTAACACTGGTCTGGCTTATGAGATGAAGGTAGACAAGCAATACAGACCGAGTGTGGGTCCGATTTAGCCATTTTTTTTCCACAGGCCGGGCACTTATTAAATAAAGCTGGCATTATGACAGGAAAAAATAGACAAAAATCAGAAAAACAGCAGGATTTAGTAAACCAAGTACTAAAGACGTCGAGTGAAACTACAAAATTCCACTTTAGGCCAGAAATTAGTGATAAAAAACCACTAACTGGCGAGCTCAATGCTCCAGGATCCTCACAGAAGGAGCCGGAAAAAAGAACTGACCTAACTGTCACCTGTGGTGCATGATGGGAGCCTCTGGGTTCCTTGAGGTCTTAAAGGCAAGGCGCCAGTTTTTCCCAAGTGTTCTATATGCTGCCTCTCTAGTCTAATCTGCCTCTATGATCTTGCCTTTTTACCTTTGAAAATAAAGGCTGTGTTTTTCAAAGCAAACTGAAAGCAGTTTTCTTTATCTGTATCATGAAAATATCATGGTGTATGTTTCTTTATTATTACAAATGTAAAAGTTTTACAATGCAATTGTGGCAGTTTTGAGCCTAGTAATATGTTTTCAGGCTGCATATGTATATATATGCATATTACCTATATATATGGGTATTTATATATATATATATATGTAGGTATATGCATATTATTTGTTATTCCTCCGGGGTCCACGCGCGTGGCGTGGACCATTCAGTGCTTATGACTATTGATGAGTATCCCCTGGAAGAGAATCTATTTTGCCATGAGTGTGATTGTCTGGTGCGATCGATGATAGTGGCGGCAAGATCTTAAGCGTGATCTAGACCTATAGCTGCTGGGTCGGGTGTGATGCAATCAGTATCTAGAGAGCCTCAGAAATGTCACTAGCATAGGTGGAGGCTGAGGAGTAGTTGGCTGTGGTGGAAGTACTGCTGGAACGGCTGGTTGTGGAGGAGGATTTGGAGGCGTAGGAGTTGGAGGAGGTAATCTTGCCTGAGGAGGTGCTGGTGAATCCGTTATGGTGATTGAAAATGTTGGTCTGGACGGAGAATATGCTCTGGAATACTCAGAGTCAGACTCTGACGGAAGCCTGCAAGCTTTCATGTGTGAAAGCCACTCTGCCATCTTAGTTAAGGAAATTGACTGAAGTCTTGACGTCGATCCATGTCTCGACGTTCATGTTCCCGACATTGCATGGTGTCTCGACGTTTAAATATCTCGTGATGGTGCTCTCCTCCTCGACATCATATGTATTCTCAGCGTCGACCCAGCCCTTGATGGTGAGCAAATAGGTGCAGTACCTCTTCTCGACGTCGATGGCCTTGTCGTCGAACGAAAGTTACGTTTTTCTCCAGATCGTCTCTTTTTGGATCTTCCTCTGTGGGAGTCCTCAAAGCATGACTTAGAGGCACTGGTAGAGGATACAGTCTCCCCTCATCCCTCAGAAGTCGCACCAGTTAGGGAATCTTGCCATCCTCGGTGATCTACTTGGCTATAGAAATTTCTCTATGACCTTCAAAGTGCACCTTGAGAGGGTCTTGCAGTGACGACACGTCTTGGGGTCATAAGAGTCCAACAAAGTATACAAATCCTGTGTTTTTTGCAATTTTTCTGCCACATTTTGGAAAGTTTGAAAAAGAGATGGCATTTGTGAAAAAATTAGATATATATCCAGTGAGGAAATTATCTAAAAATACTCCTCGCCCTACAGGACATTGAGTGAATCAGGTGTGGAAAAGCTACAGATTAAATTTTTTTTGATAAAATCCTTTAAAAAGGCAGAGCTCTGCTCTAGGATCCTGTCTGCAAGAGCTGGAAAAAATAACGGAGTAAACTGCCACCAATAGGGCATGATTGGACACTGGAGGTCAAGAGGCCCTTAAAGGCGCAGTGTCCTATTTGCATTGTTACAAGGCTGCAGCTTATGCAGGCTACATTGCTATGTATTCCTCCTTATCATTAATTTTTTTAAATATGTCTTTTTTGGCATTTCTGTACTCAAAGATGAATATGTTTACGAGCCCAATAAGTAGTGTAGCATACAATCCTCAGGCCTCTCCTCAGTAGATTCTCAATACATTTCCAATGCCAACACAGGTGAAAGGAGAGTAAAGTCATACATACATCTGATTTGAGCACCAAAACAAATCTCAAAAGTGGCCCATGGCTGTCTCAAACCGGTATATAGTAGGTTTCTAGTGGTATGTAATGTATGTATTCTTCCTCACCTTACTTTAAAAAGAAGTAAAAAGCATTTGTGAAGGACTTTTTAAAAAGGCAACTTTTCATTTTTACTTAAGTGACTTTTAAGGGTATGACCATTTAATGCTTCTAAATGTTAAAATAATTCAATGAGATTGGTAATATAGCCTGTTTTTAAGGCTGCAAAATTTAACATGTCAGTCTCATATGTTTCCTAGCCTTTTCTGAATTAAGATGATGTAGATGTAAATTTGAAAGAACTGCTCAGGGAACCCGCAAGTGGGTGGGGCTATTCAGAGCTTATAATTATCAATAAAGATCCCATGAGAGAGAACCTATCCTTTTTTGACTGCATGCCTGTTAGACCTGACACTCTTGGGTGGTAGTCCCCCAGACATTTTGCCTTCACACCGTAAGGTTGCTGAATTAGCTTTTGTTGATTTTAGGACTCTGTGCACTTTACTACTGCTAACCAGTGCCAAAGTGCTTGTGCTCTCTCCTTAAAACATGGTAAAATTGTCCTACACCTACTTGCCACCTTTAATTTACTTGTTAGTTCCTAGTAACTGCTACTACTTATACTGAGGGCTTGTAAATGAAATGCTACTATTGGGCCTGCAGCACTCATTACGCCACCCACTAAAGTAGCAGTTTAAAACATTTCTCAGGCCTGCCACAGCAGCCTGTAGTGCAGTTTTAAACTGCTAATTTAACCTGGCAAAATAAACCTTTTTTTGTCATGCCCAAACCATACTTTATAATACTTATAAGTCAACTCTAAGATAGGCCTTAAAAGGTTTAGGGTAGAGTGCATAGTATTTATTAATGGGAACAGTGGGTTTAAGTTTTATATGTCCTGGCAGTAAAAAACACATAAAGTTCTTTTTCACTGTTGTAAGGCTAGCTCTCCCATAGGCTAATACGGGGTTACCTTACTACATTTAATACAGTGACAACTTCAGATTGGGAGCAGGTAGAGAAATACTTTTTTTAATTGCAGTTTATAATTCTCGTTAATGGTAAAGTCAGATTTTAAGTCACAATTGTAGAATTACCACTTTTGGAAAGTTGGCACTTCTGTGCCAAAATCAACAGTGCCTTTCTGCCAGTAGCCATGGTCACAGGACTGTGGCTGTCTCTCCTCTGATGGGTTGTTGATGCCTTCCAGACATGCATGCAAAGGGGCTTAGATGTGAACAGGATGGGCCATCCTGCACAATGGTTGGGGAAGTAGTATCCATCCTTGATCAGATTTCAAAGGGCCTTGCCTGCAGCACACACACAAAGGAACCTGAAACCAGCCCTGCCCTTGCTTTAGTCACAGTTAGACAGTTGGGAACCAATCACAGGAAGGATGGAGGAACTGGGCAGAAATAGTTTGGGAGGGGAAGTTAGGGTTAAGATGACAGTAAGACTACTCTTAAGTGTGGTCTGCTGGTAAATACCTGAAATGGAAAATTGTTGGTGACTAAGTCAGATATTAAAATCTCAATCAGACAACTCTCATTTAAAATATTCTATACACAATGCTAGCAAACAATTTCTTACAGCCAAGAAGACTTCGCTACTTCCACATGTAGCTGGGTTTTACATTATAAATTACTCACCACCTGGGAAGCCGCCAGCCCCAACTCCATAACCTGAGAACAGGGAGATAATTTACCATGAGAATTCAATGAGGTATAATTCCCTTTTCACTACCATCCATAACCATCCACAAACCCTAAGGGGCTACTACATTTTACAGATAAACTGGGATTGAGCTCTTTGTTTTAAAAGTAGTACTACATAATGCTATAGTTCAAGATTGTGTATACAATCAATGTAGCCGTAACACGTACACTACATTATGGTGCTAAGCCAGTGGTCATAAACTTTCCCACAAAGACAATTCTACCACTACTACTACTATTCAATGGCAGGGAGCCGGTAATTTTCCACCACCATCCAAATCCAGCACTATCACATACAACCAGTAGTCTAGGCCATACCTTAAAATGAGACCTACTAACTACACCAAACCACAAAGTCAGTAGTCCTACTTCATGACCCAAGTCCAGACCCACAAAATAAGGTAGAGTTCCGTCATCCATTACAGCTAGCCCATTAATGGCATTCCACAGGGAAGCCATTATTGCACCATTCCTCAAAATAAGATCTCCAACACTTACACTAAACTGGAGCTCTTTCACTATCCACTCGCTCCAACAATGTCACTACCCCAAAAAACTGGAACTCTTGCCTCGTCTTGCAGAGGTAAAAGTATTTCACCATGCACCAAACTTAAAGCTTCCACATGATAGTTTAAAGCCTAGTTAATAAAGTGAAGCTCTATTGTTACCTGGTTTGGGAGGTTTCTGCCCGGCCCCTGGATACACCCCTGTGACAAAATACAAAGAAGAAAATTAAAAAAACATCAAGATACACGCAACTAGTAAGAGTTCACTCCAACATCACTGATCATTGGGTCGTGGTCACAAGCAGCACATAAAGAGTGAATAAAATCAACCTCCACGTCTATTGAATCTCGAATATAGACAACCAACATAAACACACATAGAGAAGCATTGATTTATAATTCTTAACTCCAAATCTATTTTCCTTGATAATATGTTTATGTTGGTAGTCAATACTGCGGAGCTGATATCCATGCACAACAAAAAATGGTCATCCAAGATGGAGGAGAGACATTTGGTGAATAACAGGCCTTATACACTGGTGGAGCAAAGCAATGTCTGAGGAGTTCTGCAGTAGTCAGACAGCGGCTCATTCACGATTTGGCAGCAGGAAAATATTAGTCTAATTTTCTCAACTCTCAGGTCTGGAGCTCAACATTCTGCAAAACGTAACTTTTTTAGAATAATGCAAGTTGGAAGGAGTTTGTATAAGCCCAGGTAATGCAAAGGTGGCAGGCCTAGTTAAAACTATTGTGATAGGTAAAAGATAGAAAAAAACAGATTAAAAAGAAAGTTTGAAACATTTTTCCTCGATCCCAGTGGCTATGATAGCTGAGGTAGGAATAGCAACACTATGAAGAGAATATTGCTATTGTTCCAAAAGCAAAAAGAACAGATGATGGACAGAATGCTGAACAAATCAAACATTCACCGCCAGTCACAGATCTGGGTTTAATCCATCGTTTTTTTACTCACCATGCCACTACAGTTTGGACCCAGCCATTTGCAAATCAGTCTTGACCCTGCTCCCCATGGGAACAGTCTAGCCAAGTCAGGTCTTCCCTGGACCGGAAACAAGCCTCCTGGGACCGGTTTCAGGGTACCACCCCTCATTAGCCAGGCTAGTTTGAATCCAGTGGCACAGTGAGCATGGGACCCACATCTGGGCATACCCTTCCATCTTGGGGTGACTAAAGCAAAAAGAACAGATGATGAACGGAATGCTGAAAATCAAGCATTCACCCCCAGTCACAGATCTGGGTTTAATCCATCGTTTTTTTGCTCACCATGCCACCCCCAGGTTGGACCCAGCCATATTCAAATCAGTCTTGACCCTGCTCCCCATGGGAACAGTCCAGCCTGAACTGCGAGATCCTCCCCGGGCCGGAAACAAGCATCCTGGGACCTGTATCGGAGTATCACCCCTCATCAGGCAGGTTAGCTTGATTCCAGTGGCACAGTGAGCAAGGAACCTACATCTGAGGATATCCTTCCCACTTAGGGCGACAAAAGCAAAAACAATAGATGATGCATGGAATGCTGAACAAATCAAACATTCACCCTCAGTCACAGATGCGGGTTTAATCCATCGTTTGTTTTGCTCACCACGCCACCCCAGTTCCAAAAGCTGCACTTGTCCCAAGTGCCGAATATTCTTTTTAGGGTGTCTAAATAATTTTTTGCCGGAATGCATTCAGCTGCCAGTCCTATTTAGGACAGAGATGACAAAGAACAACTTTGTATAACTACCATGGACATGATTTTCAAATGATCCTTTAGCTTTTACCGGATCAATCACAAAGTGGCAAAACATATACACGAATCATTCCAGCAAGTGTGGAATGTCATGTTGTATGAACAAACCACCTTTAGTGCCTCACAACTGATGAGAAGCCTTGGTTTGGGAGTAATACGTGTTATTTGTCCACTTAACAAGACTGTTCATAGACACTCATCAAGACAATCCCTATATCTGTGTAGATGTTCTGTTTGCTTGGCAGTCTGTTCCAGCCATTACACCATTACTGTTCCATAGGGTGTGGGGTGCCAGCAGCAAGCTACCATGATATTTGTTCTTTCATTCTGGTTGCCATGGTGGAAGTCCTAGTGGATTATTGGTGTCGTGGTCGGCTTGATCTGTTGACTTTGCCCCGGTCCAGTGCGACCTCTATTTCTCTAAACCTGTGTGGAGTCTTTTTGTGGTGGTTTCATTGTGTTGTGTATGTGTTGCTCAAATACTTTACATATTGCCTCTTCAGATAAACCTGACAGCTCTGTTCCAAGCTACCAGTGGGTGAGCACATGTTATCTTTTAGTGTGCATCTGACTTACCCTGACTAGAGTGGTGGTCCCTACTTGGACAGGATGCATACCTCTGCCAACTAGAGACCCCATTTCTAACAGTATCTTCAATCTCTGTTTCATGTTCACTATGAACTCCACCTAACGTGTTCACAAATTTCTTGGTCGATTACTTGCGTGCAAGGAAAGCATTGGACAGCAAACCAGTAAAGCGACACCGTTGATTGCACATCCATCAGCACACCCGGAGTGCTGCACCATACTGCAGAAGGCTGGCTCAGTATTTGGTGTACATCTATTGGTGAGTCACCATGCACTGAGTCCAGGCAGCCCTTAGTGATAGTAGTAGTGGTCCCTGATAACCAAAGCTCTCAAGGGGTAGCTGTGGAGAGCAGCTAAGGCTTATTCAAGAGGGTGTAAAGCGGGTGCACTATCACACAGTCAGCCATTGAAGCTTACACACAAGAAAGAACCACACCAGTGTTAGAAAAAGACATTGTGGGGCATATTAGCAAGGGCGTTATCGCCGCTTTAGCGGCACTTTTTCCCGCTAAAGCGACGATATTTTTATCGCCCTATCAGCAAGCTGTCGCTAACAGCTGTTAGCGACAGCTTCCTGGAGTTAGCGACCGTTTTGGGTGGCGCTTTGCATGTCAGCGATATATATCGCTAATGACATGCAAAGTAGGCGTTCCCGACCAAACAACTACAAAAACGGCCGCTAACAGCCCTAACCCCTATTACCAATGAGGCCCCGGGCCCGGTTAGCGATGACAAAAGTCGCGCTAACCGTGGTCATCGCAGGAATTTTAACACATGCAAACAACACGACTTGTGCATACCTAACATGGATGGTGGATTATGGTGATACGACCACAGGGTCGTATCAGCAAGGTGTTCTCCCTTCTCCATGCAACATCGCTGGTTTTTCAGCGATGTTGGCCCATTTCCCCCGCTATCGCTGGAATATTCATCGCCATAGCGCTAATCGTTGCTAATACAGCGTTAGCGTGGCGATATATTCCAGCGATAGCCGGCGATAAAACAAATCACGCTAAGCAGGGTTAGCGATGATTATCGCCTCTTCTTGCTAATATGCCCCTGTATTTTTTATACACCAACACTAAAACTACTTTGGTATATTTCCTACAGAGAGATATCACTACTCATATAAATATACTTTAAAACAGGTTAAGTAAAGCATACAAAACACAGGAGCCCCTATGCGGGATGGGGGGAAACTATATACCTAGAAAATGGAATGTGAGGTGAGTACCAAACCAGGACTACCACCCAAAGAACTAGGGACCAGTGGGAGCACGGAACCACCACAAGCAAGTAACTTAGTGTTGCAAGGCACCCGTGTGCAGAGGTAATACCCCGGGTCAGTGTCCATAGGATAACGTGGGAAAGTCGTGATTGGAGTTTTACGGATTCTGGACCCTAGCCATCCTACCCATTTCACCGTCTTCCAAGTATGTGTTTCTTTCCATTTTTGCAACATTTTTCTTTTACATTTTATGTTAAACCTGATGGAAACCTTGTAGTTGATGATGTTTCTTACTGTACTGTTGATTACTATTTTTATTAACCATTACAATAATCACACTGTTTCACACACAGCCAGCACTCCTACACCATAGTGACAGACAGCACTCAAGATGATTCCCCTAAACATTCAATCATTTCACTCCATCCCCCAGAACCGATGCCCAGGCATCTTTCTCTCCACACTGAGCTCTCTTTCTTTGTGTCTCCTGATCACTGAAGTGTACATGCTATTGCTGTATGTGTGTTATATGTGCTTTGGGCTCTTCCCATCAAATGTCAGGATTTAACTCACCTGCTGGTAAACCTCCAGCACCAGTTCCATAACCTGAGAACAAAAAGAAATATACCCATGAAAAAACAAAAACACAGAATTACACAATCTGTTAAATCATCACCCACCTAGACAGCACTCTGTAGTCTTGTGGATACCAGCAGATTTTGGATTTCAAATTCAACAACGCTCAATCACTCAACCCTCAAATCACTTCAACGACCGCCTGCCCCCGAATTTTTTCACTGAGTTCAAATTATCCATACTCCCACTCTGGACCAACATAGTAAATGCCTCATTACATCAAGGCACCATCCCATATTGCAGGATACCTAAACAAGCTAATCTGGGTGCATAGGTGCAAAGTGGTGCCGGAACCGCCCATTGACTTCAATGGGGAATCTTGGATGTCCAGCTGCTGCAGAGGCTTGTGGACCAGTTCGGTGGAACCCAGATATAGATTTCAGATGAGGAGTACCTGCAGAGAGAGGAGGCAGAGTCCAAATCACCCAGAGATGTCCAGGAGGTGCAGGAGCATGATGCCAGCCCTTGAAGGTGGTTCTTTGCTGTAGCACGGAGGTCTTGAAGATGCAGCTGTGGAGCCCAGGCGACGTTGCAGAAGCACTGTAGATGTCCATGAGCTGTCCCATGTCAGTTGTCAAGATGCGGGAAGGTCAGTGCCGGAAGGACCAAAAACAAGCCTTGGCAAATGCAACAGATGTGTTGCACAAAGAGATGCTGTATTGCAGACCAGCAAGGTCTGAGGGACTCACCCAGCAAGGGTAGGTCAGGGCCGGCTCTTGGCAAGCAGGAGAGCCAGCAGGAATTGATGGAGACCCTTGGGGGACCCTCTGGCAGCAGGCATAGGGAGAGGCAGGGAGACCTCAGCAGCACAGAGAAGATGGATGCCCATGTCGCTGGAGAAGCAGGGAGGATGTCACTCTTGGAGCTGTGAAATGCTGAAGGCTGGGGCTTCATGGAGCTTGAGGATCTTTGACCAGGAAAGCCAACAAGCCTTGGCAACAGGAAACGGACGTGGTGCACAAGGGTTGCGGTTGTGGTCAGCGGGGGAGGGATTACAGTCTCTGGTCTGGACTGGTCAGCCCTCTTGAGAGCCAACAAACCATCACCTGTGTTGCAGAGCCGGGAGGGACTCTGGCTATCATAACAAAGGGCAGGAAGTCTTTGAGGCTCACTGCCCTGTATGCTGTTTCTGCTTGGGGTAGGTGAGAAGCACCTCCACCCCAAGCAGGCTGTGTTCCTGACCAATGAGAGCACATGGGCTCCCACCTCAGGGGGTCAGAAACATGTCTGAGTGTGGCAGGCTGGTGCAGACCAGTCAGCTGTCCACTAAGGAGTTGTTCGTTTTTCAGGGGGCATCTCTAAGATGCCTTCTGAGTACATTTTGTAATAAATCCAGCACTGGCATCAGTGTGGGTTTATTGCACTGAGAAGTCTGATACCAAACTTCTTAGCATTCAGTAAAGCCATCATGGAATGGTGGAGTTAGTAATGACAAACTCCCAGCCCATGTACTCAATATGGCTTTCCTGCACTTACAATATCTAAGAGTGGACTTAGACACTGTCGAGGCATATTGCTCATGCAGCTATGCCCTCACCTCTGGTATAGTGCACCCTGCCTTAGGGCTGTGAAGCCTGCTAGAGGGGTGACTTACCTATGCCACATGCAGTGTTTGAAGGCATGGCACACAGGGTTGTGTGCCATGTAGACTCTTAAGTTTTGTCTTCACCCAAAAACACAGTCTGCATGGCAGTGTATATGTGTTAGGTGAGGGGTCTCTGAGGGTTGCACAATACATGCTGCAGTCCCTAGAGACCCTCTATGGTCACAAGGCCCTTGGTACCAGTGGTACATTTTACAAGAGACTTATATGTGGGCCAGAGGTGTGACCATTGTGGAAACAAAGGTACAATTTTGGGAAAGAACACAGGCACTGGAAACCTGATTAACAATAACCCAGTGCACATTCATTCAAAGTTGAATCAGAGTCAGGCAAAAAGTGTGTGGGGCCGGGTACGGCAACAGTAAACCACTTTCTTACATCCACCCTCGGCGGAGCCCTTAAGTAACCCAGAAAGGAGGTAGGACTACTCTGCGGTGACCCACCTATCAGGAGGGGTCAGGGATGCTACTTTGGTGGACTAACCAGTCAGATGCACCCAGAGGCCTATGCCCATCTACATTTCAAGAGGTAAGAACAAGTGGCCACCTGTTGGAGCTCTGGGTACCTCCAACAGGAGGAGCTGGAGAGGGGGGTGGACACTCCCCTGTCCTTTGTGTAGTTTCGTGCCAGAGCAGGAGCCAAGGGCTCCTGGACTGGGCAAAACCGGTTTATGAAAGGAGGGAACCAAATGTGCCCTTCAAAGCAGTCTGGAGGCGCTGGGTGGCATAATACATGCTGCAGCCCATGGGAGACCCCTGGTGTACCAAGGTTCTGGGTAGCTTGGTACCATATACTAGGGACTTACAGGGGTACACGAGTATGCTATTTGTGGGGTGTACAACATACTTACCAGTAAACTGAGGAGAGAGAACACAGACACTGGGGTCCTGATTAGCAGTATACCAATGTATTAAAGTCAAAACACACTGACATCAAACAAAAAGTGGGGGTAACTATGCCAGGAACATCCCACTTTCCTACACACACACACTCTCTCACAATCATCTGGTCTTTGCTTTGGAATTCACAGCCAGTAGGCCATCTTCGGAAGGCCAAGCTTAAGTCTGAAGACCGGCAAGAAGATAGAATCATTCATAGTCTCCTTGGATTCAGAGCCAGTGAGTGCCACAACAGATACTGGTTTTAAATATTAATATTAAGACGTATGGGTCAGGCATGCCTGAAAGGTTTCTGGGGAAACCCTAAGTAAAGTGCTCTGTAGTATTGGGTCAATCAGACACCACCTTCCAGTCCTAGGATTTACTTTAAGAGCTCATTAAATTCCTGTACTTTGGGTCAATTGGAACAACTAAATCGAGGCTACATCTCATAGCTGAGTATTCTGGGTTGTCATGTTGATTGTTGGTATAGTGACTTGTGCCACACTAAGGTTGCCATGAGTCTGTTACAGGAACGACCAGGCTTCGAAACATGGTGCAAAGGAACATGGAACTATATGGCCATACTACTCTTAAGGAAGCTACTGCTGGCATTATGTAGTGGCTGTTGCTACCTGCAGCTGACAGATGGTTGATACTAGCATGCTGGCTAGCATTATCCTGGGGCAACAGCAGTTTGCATGCAAACACTTTATATTTTTAGGTCTGCTGCAGTTGTGCAATGAACTTCCACTTTGTATCCGTTCCACCCTTCAAATCTCGCTGACAGTGTTCAGTGGGATATTAGATTGCATATAGGCTTCAAAGGATGACAGCACTGAATGGTTTGCATTTCACTGATAGTTTATTTACTTTATACTTTGTCAAAATGGAGTCTCTAGGGGCTCTGCAGAAACGTCCCAAACCAAGTAATAAGATTACTGCTATTTACTGATCAGACTTTAGACTATGATGTAGAAGCTCTAACAATGCACGGGGAAAGAGCATTTGGCTCTGCAAGACGAGGCAGGAATTTCCGGGTCTGGGATAGTAACATGGATGGTCCCAAAGGAAAGTGAAGGGGTTCTAGTTTTGTGTACTTGATTGGATTCTTATTGTGAGAGAAGGTGTAATAATGGTTCTCCTGTCGCATTACATTAATAAGCCTATTACAATAGATGAAGCAACAATCCCTCATTTTGGAAATGCTGAAGGGGTTCGGGATTTGAAGGAAGGAGAGGGACCACTGGCTATGTGGTCTGGTGAAGTTAGTAGAGCCTGGTTTAAGGGAGGGTTCAGACTAGTGGATATGTGTGATGTTCTGGATTTACAAGTTGGTGTAAGAGAGCTGTTTCTGTGCCATTGTGTAGTTGTAGCGGAAGTGCCTTAGCAGACAAGAATAGTATGGAAACTCACATGCTGGAAGACCTACAGCCCCTGTGCCGTAACCTAAGAACATGTAGAAATGTCATTAACAGACAAAATCTAACTGTGTTAAAACATTAACAACCACTGCTGGTATCACTAACGACATGAATACTCATCCAGCGCTCTTGAACAATCATGACCCATCAGTGAACTACCCTGGTCCGCATACCTACTGCTTCTGAACTACTATCGGAAATCCAGTACACCTACCCAAGTATCACAAACCCAGTGCTCCCGCACCGCCATGAAACTCCAAAAGATTGTGCCTGTAATGTTTTTGTACATGTTGAACCCATTTACAGCCAAACTGGATAAGGTATAGTCGTCCTACCCACTTCACCGTCTTCCACGTATGTGCTTCTTTCCATTTTTGCAACATTTTTCTTTTACATTTTATGTTAAACCTGATGGAAACCTTGTAGTTGATGATAATTTTTACAGGTACTGTGGATTACTTTATTTTAGTGACTATTACTATAATCGCACTCTGTCACCCACTGCCAGCACTCCAACACCAGTGACACAGCCAGCACTCACGACAATTCCCTAAAAATTCAATCTTTTTACTCCATCCCCTAGGACCGATGCCTGGGCATCCTTTTCTCCACACTGAACTCTCTTTCTTTGTGCCTTCTGATCACTGAAGTGTACATGCTATTATTTTATGTGTGTTATATGCGCTTTTGAGCTCTTGTCAGGATTTAACTCACCTGCTGGTAAACCTCCAGCACCAGTTCCATAACCTGAGAACAAGCAGAAATATACCCATTAAAAAACAACTACACAGAATGTATTTATTTATTTTGTTCAAATATTTTTATTGACAGCTTAATTAATGCGATATATTAGTCATTCGTGCTGCTCCTGTCACATCCTCACAGTGCTGTAAGTATAGGGTAGGAGGACAGAGGAGAGACACATCACGATCAGTAAATAACAGGCTGGGTTAACATAATCGGTGATCCCTTTTCTGGTTACGCCAATACTCTGGGAAAGCAGGTTATAAAGACAATAAACAATAAACCATAAACAATAAAAACAGTTCGAGATCTTTTAGGTTCTTAATCAGCTATCCGTGGTATGTGGGTGTTCCTCACATCACACCGCCGTGCACGGTGGGTCTCTAGGAATGCGTCATACTGCCACATGTGTGTAGAGGGCGTGGCGGTGTGGGATGTGGGAGGGCTATACCCTGCTTGTGCGCCTCAGGAAGTTGGAAGAGAAGTGAGTGTCTTATAGAGGTGCTGACTGTGTGATCATTCTCAGCCAGGAGGTGGGACAGTACTCTCCTGGAGTATTGTGCAGGGTTGGTTCATGTGAATGACATGTGCGTATGAAACTGTGGTCGCCAACCCGGCCCTGATGGAGCGGACATGATAGCGCTCGGTGAGCCCACACCGAGGGATATGGTGAATGTGTCTGTCATTTATGGGGGAAGTTCCTCAGATTTGGCTTCCACTGTGAGTAGGAAGGTCTCCCAGCACTCATCTACCTCGCGGGAGTCACCTTTACGAACCAACCTAATAGTGTGTGCCTCAGCCCTGGTCCAAGTCAGCAAAACATCTAACCACCGTTGAGTGCCTGGAGGAGCAGGAGATTTCCATGCAATGGCGATACTGAGCTTAAATAAAACATTCAGTCTTTTTACTCCATCTCCTAGAACCGATGCCCGGGCATCCTTCTCTCCACACTGAACTCTCTTTCTTTGTGCCTTCTGATCACTGAAGTGTACATGCTATTATTTTATGTGTGTTATATGCGCTTTTGAGCTCTTCCCATCAAATGTCAGGATTTAACTCACCTGCTGGTAAACCTCCAGCACCAGTTCCATAACCTGAGAACAAGCAGAAATATACCCATTAAAAACAACTACACAGAATTTATTTATTTTTTTCTAATATTTTTATTGACAGCTTATTTAGTGCGATACATTAGTCATTCGTGGTGCTCCTGTCATATCCTCACAGTGCAGGAGGACAGAGGAGAGACACATCACGATCAGTAAATAACAGGCTGGGTTAACATAATCGGTGATCCCTTTTCTGGTTACGACAATACTCTGGGAAAGCAGGTCATAAAGACAATAAACCATAAACAATAAAACAGTTCGAGATCTTTTAGGTTCCTAATCAGCTATCCGTGGTATGTGTGTGGTTTCTCAACATCATACCACCGTGCAAGGTGGGTCTCTAGGAATGCGTCATACTGCCACATGTGTGTAGCGGGGCGTGGCGGTGTGGGATGTGGGAGGGCTATACCCTGCTTGTGCACCTCAGGAAGTTGGAAGAGAAGCGAGTGTCTTATAGAGGTGCTGACTGTGTGATCATTCTCAGCCAGGAGGTGGGACAGTACTCTCCTGGAGTATTGTGCAGGGTTGGTGCATATGAATGACATGTGCGTATGAAACTGTGTTCGCCAACCCGGCCCTGATGGAGCGGACATGATAGCGCTCGGTGAGCCCACGCCGAGGGATATGGTGAATGTGTCTGTCATTTATGGGGAAAGTTCCTCGGAATTGGCTTCCACTGTGAGTAGGAAGGTCTCCCAGCACTCATCTACCGCGCGGGAGTCACCTTTACGAACCAACCTAATAGTGTGTGCCTCAGCCCTGGTCCAAGTCAGCAAAACATCTAACCACCGTTGAGTGCCTGGAAGCGCGGGAGATTTCCATGCAATGGCGATACTGAGCTTAAATAAAACATTCAGGGGCATATTATCAACGGCCAGCGATAATTATCGCTGGCTGTGCTGAGCGCCGAATTCCCTAACGCAGGCTATCTCTGGTATTTATCGCCCTGGTAGCGCGTTATTAACAACGCGTTTCCCCAGGGCGATAAGAATTCCAGAGATAGCGAGGTTATCGCCGTTTTGCAGGGAACATCGCTGGTTTTCCAGCGATGTTCCCTGCAAACGGCGATAACCTTGCTGATACGACCCACAGGGTCGTATCAGCATAATCCATCCCCTATGTCTAACATAGGTAAGTCAGGATTTTAGCAGACGTTAGATTTTGGCGAAAACGGCCGTTTTCGCCAAAATCTAAAGTGTGCTAAAATCCTATGGGCTGCCTTGTTAATATCGCGATGTGAACATCAGCGATATTTTCAAGGCAGTCCATCCGGGAGTACGCCCAGTGACGCCCACTTTGCATCTCATTAGAGATGCAAAGGGGGGCGTCGGGAAAAAGGGTGCTAAAATGCGATTATGCATGTTAGCACCCTCTTGTTGATAGGGCGATAGTTTTATCTCCGTTTTTCTGGCTTTTAAAGCCAGAAAAACGGAGATAAAGCCCTTGTAGATATGCCCCTCAGTCTTTTTACTCCATCCCCTAGGACCGATGCCTGGGCATCCTTTTCTCCACACTGAACTCTCTTTCTTTGTGTCTTCTGATCACTGAAGTGTACATGCTATTATTGTATGTGTGTTATATGCGCTTTTGAGCTCTTCCCATCAAATGTCAAGATTTAACTCACCTGCTGGTAAACCTCCAGCACCAGTTCCATAACCTGAGAACAAGTAGACATATACCCATTGAAAACAACTACACAGAATAAATTTTTTTCTAATATTTTTATTGACAGCTTATTTAGTGCGATACATTAGTCATTCGTGCTGCTCCTGTCACATCCTCACAGTGCTGTAAGAATAGGGTAGGAGGACAGACATATCACGATCAGTAAATAACAGGCTGGGTTAACATAATCGGTGATCCCTTTTCTGGTTACGCCAATACTCTGGGAAAGCAGGTCATAAAGACAATAAACCATAAACAATAAAACAGTTCGAGATCTTTTAGGTTCCTAATCAGCTATACGTGGTATGTGGGTGTTCCTCACATCACACCGCCGTGCACGGTGGGTCTCTAGGAATGCTTCATACTGCCACATGTGTGTAGAGGGGCGTGGTGGTGTGGGATGTGGGAGGGCTATACCCTGCTTGTGCGCCTCAGGAAGTTGGAAGAGAAGTGAGTGTCTTATAGAGGTGCTGACTGTGTGATCATTCTCAGCCAGGAGGTGGGACAGTACTCTCCTGGAGTATTGTGCAGGGTTGGTTCATGTGAATGACATGTGCGTATGAAACTGTGGTCGCCAACCCAGCCCTGATGGAGCAGACATGATAGCGCTCGGTGAGCCCACACCGAGGGATATGGTGAATGTGTCTGTCATTTATGGGGGAAGTTCCTCAGATTTGGCTTCCACTGTGAGTAGGAAGGTCTCCCAGCACTCATCTACCTCGCGGGAGTCACCTTTACGAACCAACCTAATAGTGTGTGCCTCAGCCCTGGTCCAAGTCAGCAAAACATCTAACCACCGTTGAGTGCCTGGAGGAGCAGGAGATTTCCATGCAATGGCGATACTGAGCTTAAATAAAACATTCAGTCTTTTTACTCCATCTCCTAGAACCGATGCCCGGGCATCCTTCTCTCCACACTGAACTCTCTTTCTTTGTGCCTTCTGATCACTGAAGTGTACATGCTATTATTTTATGTGTGTTATATGCGCTTTTGAGCTCTTCCCATCAAATGTCAGGATTTAACTCACCTGCTGGTAAACCTCCAGCACCAGTTCCATAACCTGAGAACAAGCAGAAATATACCCATTAAAAACAACTACACAGAATTTATTTATTTTTTTCTAATATTTTTATTGACAGCTTATTTAGTGCGATACATTAGTCATTCGTGGTGCTCCTGTCATATCCTCACAGTGCAGGAGGACAGAGGAGAGACACATCACGATCAGTAAATAACAGGCTGGGTTAACATAATCGGTGATCCCTTTTCTGGTTACGACAATACTCTGGGAAAGCAGGTCATAAAGACAATAAACCATAAACAATAAAACAGTTCGAGATCTTTTAGGTTCCTAATCAGCTATCCGTGGTATGTGTGTGGTTTCTCAACATCATACCACCGTGCAAGGTAGGTCTCTAGGAATGCGTCATACTGCCACATGTGTGTAGCGAGGCGTGGCGGTGTGGGATGTGGGAGGGCTATACCCTGCTTGTGCACCTCAGGAAGTTGGAAGAGAAGCGAGTGTCTTATAGAGGTGCTGACTGTGTGATCATTCTCAGCCAGGAGGTGGGACAGTACTCTCCTGGAGTATTGTGCAGGGTTGGTGCATATGAATGACATGTGCGTATGAAACTGTGTTCGCCAACCCGGCCCTGATGGAGCGGACATGATAGCGCTCGGTGAGCCCACGCCGAGGGATATGGTGAATGTGTCTGTCATTTATGGGGAAAGTTCCTCGGAATTGGCTTCCACTGTGAGTAGGAAGGTCTCCCAGCACTCATCTACCTCGCGGGAGTCACCTTTACGAACCAACCTAATAGTGTGTGCCTCAGCCCTGGTCCAAGTCAGCAAAACATCTAACCACCGTTGAGTGCCTGGAAGCGCGGGAGATTTCCATGCAATGGCGATACTGAGCTTAAATAAAACATTCAGTCTTTTTACTCCATCCCCTAGGACCGATGCCCGGGCATCCTTTTCTCCACACTGAACTCTTTCTTTGTGTCTTCTGATCACTGAAGTGTACATGCTATTATTGTATGTGTGTTATATGCGCTTTTGAGCTCTTCCCATCAAATGTCAAGATTTAACTCACCTGCTGGTAAACCTCCAGCACCAGTTCCATAACCTGAGAACAAGTAGAAATATACCCATTAAAAACAACTACCCAGAATTAATTTTTTTTCTAATATTTTTATTGACAGCTTATTTAGTGCGATACATTAGTCATTCGTGCTGCTCCTGTCACATCCTCACAGTGCTGTAAGAATAGGGTAGGAGGACAGACATATCACGATCAGTAAATAACAGGCTGGGTTAACATAATCGGTGATCCCTTTTCTGGTTACGCCAATACTCTGGGAAAGCAGGTCATAAAGACAATAAACCATAAACAATAAAACAGTTCGAGATCTTTTAGGTTCCTAATCAGCTATCCGTGGTATGTGGGTGTTCCTCACATCACACCGCCGTGCACGGTGGGTCTCTAGGAATGCGTCATACTGCCACATGTGTGTAGAGGGGCGTGGCGGTGTGGGATGTGGGAGGGCTATACCCTGCTTGTGCGCCTCAGGAAGTTGGAAGAGAAGTGAGTGTCTTATAGAGGTGCTGACTGTGTGATCATTCTCAGCCAGGAGGTGGGACAGTACTCTCCTGGAGTATTGTGCAGGGTTGGTTCATGTGAATGACAGGTGCGTATGAAACTGTGGTCGCCAACCCAGCCCCGATGGAGTAGACATGATAGCGCTCGGTGAGCCCACACCGAGGGATATGGTGAATGTGTCTGTCATTTATGGGGGAAGTTCCTCAGATTTGGCTTCCACTGTGAGTAGGAAGGTCTCCCAGCACTCATCTACCTCGTGGGAGTCACCTTTACGAACCAACCTAATAGTGTGTGCCTCAGCCCTGGTCCAAGTCAGCAAAACATCTAACCACCGTTGAGTGCCTGGAGGAGCAGGAGATTTCCATTCCATGGCGATACTGAGCTTAAATAAAACATTCAGTCTTTTTACTCCATCCCCTAGGACCGATGCCCGGGCATTCTTTTCTCCACACTGAACTCTCTTTCTTTGTGCCTTCTGATCACTGAAGTGTACATGCTATTATTTTATGTGTGTTATATGCGCTTTTGAGCTCTTCCCATCAAATGTCAGGATTTAACTCACCTGCTGGTAAACCTCCAGCACCAGTTCCATAACCTGAGAACAAGCAGAAATATACCCATTAAAAACAACTACACAGAATTTATTTATTTTTTTCTAATATTTTTATTGACAGCTTATTTAGTGCGATACATTAGTCATTCGTGGTGCTCCTGTCACATCCTCACAGTGCTGGAGGACAGAGGAGAGACACATCACGATCAGTAAATAACAGGCTGGGTTAACATAATCGGTGATCCCTTTTGTGGTTATGCCAATACTCTGGGAAAGCAGGTCATAAAGACAATAAACCATAAACAATAAAACAGTTCAAGATCTTTTAGGTTCCTAATCAGCTATCCGTGGTATGTGTGTGGTTTCTCAACATCATACCACCGTGCAAGGTGGGTCTCTAGGAATGCGTCATACTGCCACATGTGTGTAGAGGGGCGTGGCGGTGTGGGATGTGGGAGGGCTATACCCTGCTTGTGCGCCTCAGGAAGTTGGAAGAGAAGTGAGTGTCTTATAGAGGTGCTGACTGTGTGATCATTCTCAGCCAGGAGGTGGGACAGTACTCTCCTGGAGTACTGTGCAGGGTTGATGCATGTGAATGACATGTGCGTATGAAACTGTGTTCGCCAACCCAGCCCTGATGGAGCGGACATGATAGCGCTCGGTGAGCCCACGCCGAGGGATAAGGTGAATGTGTGTGTCATTTATGGGGGAAATTGCTCGGTTTTGGCTTCCACTGTGAGTAGGAAGGTCTCCCAGCACTCATTTACTGCGCAGGAGTCACCTTTACAAACGAACCTAATATTGTGCGCCTCAGCCCTGGTCCAAGTCAGCAAAACATCTACCCACCATTGAGTGCCTGGAGGAGTTGGTGATTTCCATGCAATGGCGATACTGAGCTTAAATAAAACAAATGCCAGATCTATAAAACAATGTATATGTTTATCGCCTTTTGCTCGGGGGCGTAGCCCCAGAAGGCATGATTCGGGGGTGGGGGTGAGAGTATGTGCTGCCATGTCCGACACCATTGCTGTTATCTTTGCCCACGAGTGTTGCAGGGAGGGGTATGTCCAGACTATGTGGAAAAGGTCTGCATTTCGTAGTTTTCTTGGACTGCAGATAGAGCATTTTTATCATACATAAAAGGGACTCTGGACTGCGAAGATCCTTTCCCTGGTTGTCATTGGTGCGACATATAACATTCAAACCCTGTGCTTTTGTTATGGGACGGTTTATGGTAAAAACCCAATTCACCACACACAGTCTGCTGAAGAAAAAGTACCAGAAATGTAAGATCTGATAGTCTAGTCCAGTTACTTCTTCCCAGGTTGGTTTATGCCAGAGTCCCCGGTAGAGCGTTATCTGTGGTGGTACCAGGGCCAGAGGCGCAACTAGAGCCAAATTTCGGGAGGGGCTAATAAAACGTTCAGCAGTAGGCTGAGTGGAGCTGCAGGGGCTCTAAGAAGGGGTGAAAACACAACAAAGCCTGGTTAAAAAGTAAATGGTCTTTTAAAGACCTGTGAAGTACTCGGGTGAGGCTGCAATAAGACGGTCGCCAGCCCGGGAAGCTGTCTCAGCCCAGGCGGACACACACGACCGGGGGGGCGGGGGGGGCTGGAGCCCAATGGGCGTTGCGTGCCTGACCAGGGCTGTGGATGGGCTCTTCCCAATAACGCTTCGAACACATGGTAGTCTGCGTTCTTTTAGGAAGGCGCTGAAAACCTATTTCTTCACCAAATTGTGGTGCTTAGAGATCTTTTTCACTCCGATATTTAAGCGCTAAGAAGCCTTAGGACAAACGTCAGAGCTTAATGCATGTAAGTTCAATCAGTCGCTTCTGTAAAGGGAGACATAGGGTTAATGCGAAAATTCTGTTTCCACTCTTTTGGCAAAACTTTGCTTTGGTAGTGATATACAGCAAGAGAGAGAGTTTCGGATTACAAACATATCTCCGAGGGTATTTTTCACAATAGAATTTCAAGGGCATGACAAGAGCGGGGTCCTAGGGGCTGCTGGCTGCAGATGTGTGGGATTAGGGGGCTCTCTAAAGGAAAGAGATGTTTATATAGCTTGTCCTTTTCCCACTTTAGAAATCCGACAGGATTCTCCGGTGCTGGTGGCCTCGTGCATATAGGGTATGCTCACACGTCACTATCCATCCTGCATCGTCCATGACTGACTCTTCTCCAGCCCTACTGAAATATTAAAGTCGGACGGTGACTATGCATTACATGACTAGTCAGCATTTTTTAAGCCGGTTCTGCTGGCACAGGAGGCTAATGCATTCACTGCAGAGATCTGTGTGTAATGTTATGTACATGGGTTCGAATCCTGGTCGGTCCGCTCAGCCTTCCATTCTTCTGAGGCTGATAAAATGGCCATCATTATGCTGGATAACAATAAGCACCCATTATCTTTTTGTAGCGCCAAGAGACGCCATTGGGGGTGGATGTCCGTTACACAGAATGCGTTTGTTATGTTTATTATGACCACTGATTCTACACCAGCTTAGCTGGCTTGCGATCCACTGTGCCCCAGCCCTCCCTGACTTTCAGAGGTATGGGTGTCATAGAAAGGTTAATTGTTAAACAGTTGGCTACTTCCCCAGCTCTTCCGGGTCTCTGATCCGTCTGGAATCTCCCAGTAGTCATAGAAAGCCACCAACCTTTGAACATTCGCCATCCCATCCAGGTCTACCCAGTCTCCGTATTATTAACAGAATGTAAATGCTTGCAAATTCAAGGCTCGGCAACTCAGCCTTTTATCCTTCCGACGTCGATAAAACAAGCACCACCTCGTTGGGACTGAATAATGAAATCAGTTGTCCAGCGCTTAAAAGCTGTAAGCCAGTTATTTTTATATCACTAAGGTCAGGGCTTTAAGTGGGCCGGGTCTGTATGGGTCTGAGCACCAGCAGTTATTTTCAGGGGGCCTCGAAACGGGTCTCTATCGGGCTCTATTTTCAGGCCTCGCAGAGGTAGTCCGTTTTCTTTTTTTCTTGGACTGCAGTGAGAGCATGCACATCGATGTGCGCATGCTCATTTTGCTCACTACTGAGTAGTGGAGGTCAAGGCATGAGTCATGCCAGGTGAGCCGCGTTGTAGGAGGACTCTGTGGCATGTTTTGACGGGGGTGGTGGCTTCGTTAAAACTCACCCCTGTGAAGCCGCGTTGCCTTCTGGGAGCAGTGCTTCTAGTACACTCAGCCTCACGTGAAGCCACCCTATACGGGAGTTGTCTGCCTGGGCATTTCCCGGGATGACGACACCGGTCTTGGGGTACTGGGGAGGGTGTATGGCGTTATCCATACATAGCCTTGCTGTAATAAGGAGGGGAGAGAGCGAGCCTGAGCTTTGAATTCCAAATCTGATGACATTCTGAGGAGTCCTAGAGCTGACGGCTTGTCAGAGCAGGGGGTACTGCTACACTAGTTATCTTTATTTAGACCACGCCCCTACTTGGATAGGCCACACTCCTTTAAGAGGTTTGCCCCGCCCCTTTTAGAGCACCCCCAGTTTTTTTCCCCACTTAAAGCCCTGTGGACCAGGCCCCATCTGTAAGTGGTTGTTGGAGCACCTTGTTCCACCTGGCATGTGCCTTCATGGCGTGATTGACAGAGAGAGTGTGGGGCACTGTGTATAAGGTCGTGATGGCATGACAAGTGCATGCGGCAGACAGGAGGGTAGTGGCTATCGAGGAAGTGGGGGGCTCAGAGTCGTCTGCATTCTACGTCTCCTGAATTACTCTCTGAAGAACACAGTGTGTTTGGAACTGCCCATTGCTTGAACTGGCCATTGCTCAGGCTGTGCGCCTCCACTAGATCCCGGAACAACATGAGCGCGCCCTTGTTATAGAGATCGCCTATCCATGTGAGCTCCACATTGCTCCACGGAGCCGGGTTGAGGCGTTGTGCCACCCTGTGTAGTAGAGGCAGATCCCAGATGATGATTGCTGGGGAATATGGGAGCATGGGACCCTTGGAGTGTACATACCTACGCCAGCAGGTACGAGCTACTACCATCTGCCTAAGCTTGTGACGTAAGCAAGAGGTAGGATGAGACAGCCAGTTGTAGGTGCTCCCCCCTCGCAACACTGCACGTATCAGGACGTTGCGGTGTGCACAACCGTGTCATCGGCCACTGCAACTGCGTAGTAAAGCTCAAAGTGAGGAGCCCCTAAACCGCTCTCTGCGAGAGGGCCTTGGATTGTGGCTAGGGCAACCCGATGACGCCTGAGCCCCTAATCAATTCAAGCAACGGCCTGTTTAACTCCCCAAAACAGCTCCCAGGGAGCAAGATAGGAAGAGCCACAAAGAAATATAACAGTCAGGGGAGGACAAACATTTTAGATATTGCCACCCGACCTAGTGGGGATAGCGGGAGCGAGCACCAGAAAGGTAAGGATCGGCGTATTGAACTCACGGACTTATCTAGATTCCCCTCCGTGGTCCCTTTGAGTGTGGTATATTTGTATACCTAGATACTTAAATGTGTCATAGCACCATCGCAGGAGGGCTCCTGGGGGGTCCGTTCAGTCTTCATTCGGTCTGCGCACTAGGGGGAACACACAGTACTTGGAGCTCAGAGATCTCACCAAAAGCGTCCAATATCCACATGAGGCCCGGGAGCAACACACTCACCTCGCATAGGAAGACTAAAGCATCATCAACGTATAATGATACAATATATTGCATGTCACTTTCTTTGATGCCCCACTCCTCCACCTGCCGACGGAGTTGAAAGGCCAGGGGTTCCATGGCCAGGGCAAAAATGAGAGGGGGACAGCGGGCATCCATCCCTGTCTCATTCCCCTACGAATATCAAATCTATCCGAGATGACTTGTCCTGTCTTCACTCGCGCCGCGAGGTTGGCATAGAGGGTGTGAACCCATCTCAGAAATCCCGGTCCTATCTCATCTCAGCAAGGACTAGCAAGAGATAGTCCCAGCTCAAGGTGTTGAACGCCATCTCCACGTCCAGTGACACTGCTACTTGTTCGAATGAATCAGACGGTGCACTGTGCATGAGGTGCAGTAGCCGGCGAATATTCACGAAAGTGCTGCGTCCCTGTATAAAGCTGATTGATCAGTGTTAGACCTGGCATCATTGGCGCGGGTCTCCCTTCCTCCTTTCTCTTCTGACCTTTTATGTTGGCTGGATTTAGATGCTCTGGGCGCTGTGCCACTGCCAATCAGTGACACAGCGCGAATGCTCCCTGTGTAAAGATAACTGTATGAATCTGGAATAATCATAATTGGCTCGTTTGGTTTACCTGTCAGTCCCTAGTATCAGTGCACTGCGTGTGCCCAGGACTGATAGACCAAATACTGCTGGTGGGCCGGCAGCGCTGATTTGCGCTACCCACCGAAGCAGCTTTGAAAGTATGTCTGTGTAGCATGTTCTAATAGTGAGTTACCCTCCATTTAACTGTTCACTATTGCGAGGCCACCCGTTCTCATAGGCCAGAATGTCCAGGCTGAGTATTGCATGCCTTAATCCTCCCTGCCCCCAGGAACCTGATAGGAACGTCGAATTTGATATGTGTAAGCTCAGAACATGGAGATGCATCTTTTAGTAAGGATTATTAGCGTAGCCCGTGTTCGAAACTGCCTCTACTAGAAACGAGGTATTTTCTGGTCTGAAGCTTTCCTGTAGGCTTTTGCTAGCGTGTGTATTGGCCGTCTGGTTTTGGAGCAGCAGGGCCAGCTGGGTCAGACCTGGCCGGAGAGAGAGATCGGCATTTAGAGTATGGGGAGGGGTGACTCTTTGATCCGAGCAGGGCCGTGCCTGGCAAAGGTGAATGAAGGCTCCATCTCCCACTGGGCGTCTGATAGCAGACCCCCAGATTCCCAAAGGGCAGGATGTCGCCTCGTAAACCAAGTGCTCCCCGACCCCACCGAACTGGTTCTGACTGGATGCAGTGATTTGTGACTGCAGAGAACAAAGACTTTCTAGGCATAAAGCGCTGCGCTGAATCCTGTTTCAAGTGTGTTCCTTCTGGATGTCAAGACGAAACTCTGTCCGAGCGGACAGAGGAAAGGACTTTGAAACTTTCACCAAGCTTGCTGAAGAAACTACCCAAGGGCCTGAATTGAGAGCGCCACCTGCTGAAGTCTCAGGGACATTAGACTTCACCCCATCAGCCGCCCAAATTCCTTCACTAGGAATTCTACTTGCAGGTGAGGCCTCCGTCGAGTAATCCGGAACCTCTAGTTCTACTCTGAGGAACGCGGACTGGTAACCTTTGTGAACTCTGTGTGTGGGCCGCCGCAGCTAAGAGAGAACTGCCGCCGCTGAGTGCCCGCCTTAATTTGCATCTGCAGAACCTGCGCTGAAACTGTGTGGGCCGCCGCAGCTAAGAGAGAGCTGCCGCCGCTGAGTGCCCGCCTTAATTTGAATCTGCAGAACCTGCGCTGAAACTGTGTGGGCCGCCGCAGCTAAGAGAGAGCTGCCGCCGCTGAGTGCCCGCCTCAATTTGAATCTGCAGAACCTGCGCTGAAACTGTGTGGGCCGCCGCAGCTAAGAGAGAGCTGCCGCCGCTGAGTGCCCGCCTTAAATTTGAACCTGCAGAACATGTGCTGAGGCTGTGTGGGCCACCGCAGCTAAGAGAGCTGCCGCTGCTGGATGCCCGCACTCGTGTTAATTGTGCCACATCGTGGACTGTCCTTTGAGCCGCCGCAGCTAAGAGAGAGCTGCCGCCGCTGAGTGCTCACACCGTTGCTAACTTGGCATCACCGTGATTTATCCTGTGAGCCGCCGCAGCTCAGAGAGAGTTGCTGCCGCGGAGTGCTCGCACCCTTGCTAACTGTGCATCATCGTGATTTGACCTGTGAGCCGCCGCAGCTAAGAGAGAGCTGCCGCCGCTGAGTGCTCGCACCCCTGCTAACTGTGCATCCTCGTGAATTGTCCTGTGAGCCCCCGCAGCTAAGAGAGAGTTGCTGCCGCTGAGTGCTCGCACCCTTGCTAACTGTGCATCATCGTGATTTGGCCTGTGAGCCGCCGCAGCTAAGAGAGAGCTGCCGCCGCTGAGTGCTCGCACCCTTGTTAACTTTGCATCCTCGTAATTTGCCCTGTGAGCCGCTACAGCTAAGAAAGAGCTGCCGCCGCGGCGTGCTCGCACCCTTGCTAACTTTGCATCATTGGGATTTGTCCTGTGGGCCGTCGCAGCTAAGAGAGAGCTGCTGCCGCTGAGTGCCCACGTCTTTGTCAACCTTGCACCATCGTGAATCGTCCTGTGGGCCACCGCAGCTAGGAGAGCGCTGCTGCCGCCGCGAGCCCACTACGGAGCTGCACAACGAGAGTCATCGCCACCACCAGCCCGGGCCACCGCAGCCGCGTGCTGCTGCCGCTGAGGGCCCGCCTGTCCCGGAGTGCCCGAATCGCTGCGAGTGCACTTTGCGGACCACTGCCATCGAGAACTGTGGTCGCTGGGAGTCCGCCTGTCACCGTCTCCGCTTCTTCGAGAAGCTACATGCTGGGTCCCCGTCCAACGGCAGGTATCGGGTGCGCAACAGGTCGCGTAGACCCAGGCCTTGAACTCAGTCAGTGCCACGTCCTGGTGAACACGTATTGCCTTTTTTTTAAGTCCCTAATGATTTACATGCCTGATGACTGGTTAAAACGCTTCTGAGAGTCTCGTACCAAACCTTAGATAAAGATACTATTTTTTCTATACCTACTTGAGTTGTGTCCTTTTGTGGTGTCGTTACTGCCTTATTGTGCATGGTCATAAATGCTTCACACACTGCCTCTGAGATAGGCCTAGCTGCTCGTGCTACGTTACCACAGGGTTGAGCAGGGGTTATCAAAGGGGGTAGCCCACTTGCCCTGACTTGGGGAGAAGGGTCCCTATGTGGACAGGGGCGCCAGCCATTGCCAACTAGAGACCCCCATTTCCAACATTGGCGGTCAGCGGTGAGGATCAGAACTTGCATTTATGATCCACGTACAATAACTGGTAGACACCACTAGTGAGTACAGACCAAAGCGCAGACACGCGCGGATCATTTTTTTTTCTTTCTCTCTCCGAATTTTTTTTTTAGTTGGTTGTTTAGTATTGAATTGTTGATCGCAGCCATGAGTACTGCTAACATGGGAAAGCCAACCTCCAATGCTTCGGAGGATCTCGCCTTTGAGGAGGAAAGATTAGATACCTATATTGCCAAACAGCTGAAGTCATTTTGTAAGCACTTCGCAGTCCCCGTGATAGGTCTCTCTAGGAAGGAGGAGTACCACAAGGCGCTGAAGGCCTGGTGGGAAGCGAGAGAGTCCGCTGTGGATGAGGAAGAGAATGCTGGAGGGCAGCCGGATGACGCAGTAGAGGGGGGAGATAGAACACCCTCCAATCCAGGTACTAGTGTATCCCAAAGGAGCCTGACCCCAGAAGAGCTGGAGGACAGGGAGAGAGATAGGAGGCATAGTTTGGAGATGGCTAAATTGGAAGGTCAGAAGGACCTTGAGAGTAAGAAGTTAGACATTGAGAAAAATCGATTGTCATTTGAACTTGAGAAAATGAGAATGGAACATGAGAGAATGTTGAGGGAGATAGAGATCAGGGCGAGGAGTGTCCCGGTCTCCCCCTCTGGTGGCAGGCATACCGTTAGTAACTCCTGAGAATAGAGTTTATATTCCTAAGGATGTCATTAAGGATTTTCACAAGAGTGAGGATATTGGGCAATGGTTTGCCGCATATGAGATAGCAATGGTGTCCCACCGGGTCCACAGAGCAGGATTGGGGAGCGGGATTGTGGGGGCGCTTTGTGAGTGATGGTAGGGATACCCTGTTGGACCTGCCTGAGGAGAGCAGGATGGTGTATGCCCATATGAAAGAAGCTTTGATGACCCGTTATGGTTTGACCCCAGAAATGTACAGGCAGAGGTTTAGGACCTGTAAGAAGTTAGAGGGTACCACGTGGGTTGAATATGTGTCTTTTTTCTGCAGAGCAATGGATCGCTGGGTAAAAGGTAGCAAAGTGGAAACTTTCGAACAATTGTATGATTTGTTTGCGTGGGAGCATTTGTCCAGTAACTGTTTTCCAGAGCTACGCCAGCACCTGATTGATAGCAAGCTGACTAACCCTAGGAAGCTTGCTGAGGAGGCGGACCGCTGGGTGAGCACCCGGGTCCGTAAAGGTTTTGTGGGAGACTTCGCCCCGAGGTGGGCAGGGTCCCCAGCAGAAAAGTGGGGGGGACAAGGGTAAACAGAGGGAGTTCCAGAGAGGGCCCCAAAGTAATTCCCAAGGGAACCAAGCAGTGGTGTCCCAGCCTCCCTCTGAGAAGAAGCCAGTGTCCCCGACAGGTAGGCCTGTTCATAGGGGGCCCCTTACTTGTTTCAAGTGTGGTCAAGTGGGCCACCGGTATTATGATCCCCAGTGTCCCCAGAGGGACCCCAATGCATCCCCTCGTGCACCACCCCGTGCACCATCCCGCCAGATTGCCAGTGTAGCCCTGGGGGGAGGAAATGGAGGTCCAAGGTGGATGGGATCCCGTAGAGTTAACCCTTGTCTCACTAGGGGACTTCGAGAGGGTCCCTAACCCCACACTGCCGACCAACACTCAGAAGTACCGGCAGTGGGTGACCATCAATGGCCATAGGGTGGAGGCTCTCAGGGACACCGGAGCTAGTGTGACTGCTGTCAGCTCCCGGTTGGTGTCCAAAGAGCAAGTTGTCCCCCATGCATTCTGCCCCGTAGTGTCAGCAGACAACTCAGAGAGCCAGTGTGAAGTGGCTCAGGTTCCCTTCGAGTGGGGGGGGTCACAGGAACTCTTCAAGTGGCTGTGAGGGCCGCCATGCCTGTAGACTGTCTGTTGGGCAACGATCTGGAGAACTCCCCGTGGGCTACGGTGGAGAGAAAGTCTCATTTGGAAATGTTGGGGTTGCCTCAGTGGGCGTGTGTGACCACTCGGTCCATGACAGCTCAGAAGGATGTTCAGGAGGGTCTGGAGCCTGAAAGTATGGCCCAGGCCCCTGCCTCACAGAGAAGGGGTAGGGGCGCAGGAAACCGGCCCCCACGGTTCCCACGGTCCCGGAGGGAGCAGACCTTGAGGGGGATGCCCTGGGACCTACAGGGGAACAAGTGGCCGAACTGGGGGACCTACCGGAGCTGACCCATTGGCAGCAGGAAGGGGGGCCCTCCAGGGAGGAATTTTGCGAGCAGCAGAGAACCTGCCCTTCTCTTGAGGGGGTGCGGCGACAGGCCGCCGCCCAGGCAGTAGGTGACCAGACAGGGTCACATTGGATCTATTGGGAGAACGACCTCCTTTACAGCGAGCCTAAGGTTGCTGAGCCTGGGTCAGCCCGTGTTCTGGTGGTACGCCAGCACTTCAGGACCTTCCTACTGGGGTTGGCTCATGATGTGCCACTGGCCGGACATTTGGGGCAGACCAAGACCTTTGAGAGGCTGGTCACCCACTTCTATTGGCCCCAGATGCGCAGGAGCTCCGATGCTCACTGCAGAACGTGTGAGACTTGCCAGGCAAGTGGGAAGAGTGGGGGGAAGATTAAGGCCCCACTACAGCCCTTTCCCGTGGTGAGCACCCCATTCGAAAGAGTGGGCATTGATATTGTGGGGCCTCTGGATCCCAAGACAGCCATGGGCAACAGGTTCATCCTGGTCTTGGTGGACCATGCCACCCGGTACCCTGAGGCCATCCCGCTCAGGACAGTGACCGCCCCCGTGGTGGGACGGGCACTGATGGGGATTTTCTCCCGTGTGGGATTTCCCAGAGAGGTGGTGTCCGATAGGGGAACTAACTTCATCTCCAAGTACATGAAGTCTCTGTGGGAGGAGTGTGGGGTAACGTATAAGTTCACCACTCCTTACCACCCCCAGGGTAATGGGCTGGTTGAGAGATTCAACCGGACCCTTAAGGGCATGATTATGGGCCTAGGCGAGCCCATGAGGCGTAAGTGGGATGTCCTCTTACCATGCCTGTTGTTTGCTTACCGTGAGGTGCCACAGAAGTCCTTAGGGTTCAGTGCCTTTGAGCTGCTCTATGGTCACCCAGTAAGAGGGCCTCTGAGCCTGGTCAAGGAAGGCTGGGAGCAATCTCCCAGGAAACCTCCCCAGGATGTGTTTAGTTACATGCTGGCCTTCAGGAACCAGACTCGGCGTTTCAGGAAACTTGCTGAGGCAAACCTGGAAACCAGCCAGGAAGAGATGAAACGCTGGCACGATCAGAATGCCACTCTGATCGAGTTTCAGCCTGGACAGAAGGTTTGGGTCATGGCCCCGGTGGAGCCCTGTGCGCTCCAGGATAAGTGGACCGGCCCCTTTGAGGTGGTGGAGCGCAAGAGTCCTGTTACCTACGTGGTGGACTTGCAGTCTCCCAGGAACCCCTTGCGGGTCCTGCATGTTAACCGCCTGAAGCCCCACTTTGAGAGGTCTGAAGTGGGCATGCTTCTGGCCACAGATGCTGGGATGGAGGAGGAGAGCGAGCCCCTTCCTGACCTCCTGTGTGCAGGGGAGCGAGATGGGTCAGTGGAGGGTGTGGTCCTCTCCACCACACTGACCCCTGAGCAGCAGGGTGATTGTCGCCACCTGGTGGGGCAATTCAGTGATCTGTTCTCCCTGGTACCTAGTGTCACTGATTGGTGTGTCCATGACGTGGACACCGGGGACAGTCCTCCCATTAAGCACAAGGCTTACCGAGTGACTGACCGGGTAAGGGCCTACATTAAGGATGAGGTTACCAAAATGTTTGCCCTTGGGGTGATTGAGTCCTCTAGCAGTCCTTGGTCCAGCCCAGTGGTCCTGGTACCAAAAGCTGCAGCGCCTGGTACCACCCCGAACTTCGGTTCTGCGTGGACTATCGGGCCCTCAATTCAGTCACGAAGACTGACACGCACCCCATCCCCAGAGCTGATGAGCTCATAGATCGGTTAGGGGCTGCCAAATACCTCAGCACATTTGATTTGACGTCTGGGTATTGGCAGATCGCCTTGACCGAGGGGGCAAAGGAGAGGTCAGCCTTCTCCACACCCGATGGGCACTACCAGTTCCGGGTGATGCCCTTTGGAATGAAGAATGCCCCTGCCACCTTTCAGAGGCTGGTCAACAGGGTGTTGGTCGGGCTGGAAGACTTCAGTGCCGCCTACCTGGATGACATTGCGGTGTTTAGCTCCTCTTGGGAGGACCACCTGCGCCACCTCTGGGAGGTATTGATGGCACTGCGGAAGGCAGGCCTCACAATCAAAGCCAGTAAGTGCCAGATTGGGCAGGGTTCTGTAGTGTATTTGGGGCACCAGGTAGGGAGCGGCCAGGTGGCGCCCCTTCAGCCCAAGATTGAAACTATCCTGGCATGGGAACCCCCAAGACTCAGACGCAGGTGAGAGCCTTCTTAGGACTCACGGGGAGGTTTGTCAAAGGATATGGTAACATTGTTGCACCCTTGACTGAGCTGACTTCTAAGAAGCAGCCAAAGAAGGTAAACTGGACTGACACCTGTCAGAACGCTTTTGACGCCCTGAAGACTGCCATGTGCACTGCACCCGTGCTTCAGGCGCCCGACTTTTCAAAGGAATTCGTTGTCCAGACAGACACCTCAGAGCATGGTATAGGGGCTGTTCTGTCACAGATCAATGAGGAGGGACTAGACCAACTGGTAGCCTTCCTAAGCAGGAGGTTACTTCCCCGGGAACAGAGGTGGAGTGCAATTGAGCGTGAGGCATTTGCTGTGGTCTGGGCGCTGAAGAAGCTGAGGCCATATTTGTTTGGGACTCACTTCCGGGTTCAGACAGACCACAGGCCCCTTAGATGGTTGATGCATATGAGGGGTGAGAATCCCAAGTTGTTGAGGTGGTCCATTTCCCTACAGGGTATGGATTTCACGGTGGAACACCGCCCTGGTACAGAGCACGCCAATGCTGACGGTCTGTCCAGGTTCTTCCGCCTTAGTGATGAGAACTCCCAACGGAATGGTTAGTTCTCCCCACATTTCAGCTGGAGGGGACGTGTGTTAGACCTGGCATCATTGGCGCGGGTCTCCCTTCCTCTTTTCTCTTCTGACCTTTTATGTTGGCTGGATTTAGATGCTCTGGGCACTGTGCCACTGCCAATCAGTGACACAGCGCGAATGCTCCCTGTGTAAAGATAACTGTATGAATTGGAATAATCATAATTGGCTCGTTTGGTTTACCTGTCAGTCCCTAGTATCAGTGCACTGCGTGTGCCCAGGACTGATAGACCAAATACTGCTGGTGGGCCGGCAGCGCTGATTTGCGCTACCCACCGAAGCAGCTTTGAAAGTATGTCTGTGTAGCATGTTCTAATAGCGAGTTACCCTCCATTTCACTGTTCACTATTGCGAGGCCACCCGTTCTCATAGGCCAGAATGTGCAGGCTGAGTATTGCATGCCTTAATCCTCCCTGCCCCCAGGAACCTGATAGGAACGTCGAATTTGATATGTGTAAGCTCAGAACATGGAGATGCATCTTTTAGTAAGGATTATTAGCGTAGCCCGTGTTCGAAAATGTCTCTACTAGAAACAAGGTATTTTCTGGTCTGAAGCTTTCCTGTAGGCTTTTGCTAGCGTGTGTATTGGCCGTCTGGTTTTGGAGCAGCAGGGCCAGCTGGGTCAGACCTGGCCGGAGAGAGAGATCGGCATTTAGAGTATGGGGAGGGGTGACTCTTTGATCCGAGCAGGGCCGTGCCTGGCAAGGTGAATGATGGCTCCATCTCCCACTGGGCGTCTGATAGCAGACCCCCAGATTCCCAAAGGGCAGGATGTCGCCTCGTAAACCAAGTGCTCCCCAACCCCACCGAACTGGTTCTGACTGGATGCAGTGATTTGTGACTGCAGAGAACAAAGACTTTCTAGGTATAAAGCGCTGCGCTGAATCCTGTTTCAAGTGTGTTCCTTCTGGATGTCAAGACGAAACTCTGTCCGAGCGGACAGAGGAAAGGACTTTGAAACTTTCACCAAGCTTGCTGAAGAAACTACCCAAGGGCCTGAATTGAGAGCGCCTCCTGCTGAAGTCTCAGGGACATTAGACTTCACCCATCAGCCGCCCGAATTCCTTCGCTAGGAACTCTACTTGCAGGTGAGGCCTCCGTCGAGTAATCCGGAACCTCTAGTTCTACTGTGAGGAACGCGGACTGGTAACCTTTGTGAACTCAGTGTGTGGGCCGCCGCAGCTAAGAGAGAGCTGCTGCCGCTGAGTGCCCGCCTTAATTAATTTGCATCTGCAGAACCTGCTCTGAAACTGTGTGGGCCGCCGCAGCTAAGAGAGAGCTGCCGCCGCTGAGTGCCCGCCTTAATTTGAATCGGCAGAACCTGCGCTGAAACTGTGTGGGCCGCCGCAGCTAAGAGAGAACTGCCGCCGCTGAGTGCCCTCCTTAATTTGAATCTGCAGAACCTGCGCCAAAACTGTGTGGGCGCCGAAGCTAAGAGAGACCTGCCGCCGCTGAGTGCCCGCTTCAATTTGAATCTGCAGAACCTGCGCTGAAACTGTGTGGGCCGCCGCAGCTAAGAGAGAGCTGCTGCCGCTGAGTGCCCGCCTTAATTTGAATCTGCAGAACCTGCGCTGAGACTGTGTGGGCCGCCGCAGCTAAGAGAGCTGCCGCCGCTGGATGCCCGCACTCGTGTTAATTGTGCCACATCGTGGACTGTCCTTTGAGCCGCCGCAGCTAAGAGAGAGCTGCCGCCGCTGAGTGCTCGCACCGTTGCTAACTTGGCATCACCGTGATTTGTCCTGTGAGCCGCCGCAGCTCAGAGAGAGCTGCTGCTGCGGAGTGCTCGCACCCTTGCTATCTGTGCATCATCGTGATTTGACCTGTGAGCCGCCGCAGCTAAGAGAGAGCTGCTGCCACTGAGTGCTCGCACCCCTGCTAACTGTGCATCCTCGTGAATTGTCCTGTGAGCCGCCGCAGCTAAGAGAGAGTTGCTGCCGCGGAGTGCTCGCACCCTTGCTAACTGTGCATCATCGTGATTTGACCTGTGAGCCGCCGCAGCTAAGAGAGAGCTGCCGCCGCTGAGTGCCCGCACCCTTGCTAACTGTGCATCATCGTGATTTGGCCTGTGAGCCGCCGCAGCTAAGAGAGAGCTGCCGCCGCTGAGTGCTCGCACCCTGGCTAACTTTGCATCCTCGTGATTTGTCCTGTGAGCCGCTGCAGCTAAGAGAGAGCTGCCGCCGCGAAGTGCTCGCACCCTTGCTAACTTTGCATCATTGGGATTTGTCCTGTGGGCCGCCGCAGCTAAGAGAGAGCTGCTGCCGCTGAGTGCCCACGTCTTTGTCAACCTTGCACCATCGTGAATCGTCCTGTGGGCCGCCGCAGCTAGGAGAGCGCTGCTGCCGCCGCGAGCCCACCACGGAGCTGCACGACGAGAGTCATCGCCACCACCAGCCCGGGCCGCCGCGCGCGTGCTGCTGCCGCTGAGGGCCCGCCTGTCCCGGAGTGCCCGAATCGCTGCGAGTGCACTTTGCGGACCACTGCCATCGAGAACTGTGGTCGCTGGGAGTCCGCCTGTCACCGTCTCCGCTTCTTCGAGAAGCTACGTGCTGGGTCCCCGTCCAACGGCAGGTATCTGGTGCGCAACGGGTCGCGTAGACCCAGGCCTTGAACTCAGTCAGTGCCACGTCCTGGTGAACACGTATTGCCTTTTTTAAGTCCCTAATGATTTACATGCCTGATGACTGGTTAAAACGCTTCTGAGAGTCTCGTACCAAACCTTAGATAAAGATACTATTTTTTCTATACCTACTTGAGTTGTGTCCTTTTGTGGTGTCGTTACTGCCTTATTGTGCATGGTCATAAATGCTTCACACACTGCCTCTGAGATAGGCCTAGCTGCTCGTGCTACGTTACCACAGGGTTGAGCAGGGGTTATCAAAGGGGGTAGCCCACTTGCCCTGACTTGGGGAGAAGGGTCCCAATTTGGCAGTGGCGCCAGCCATTGCCAACTAGAGACCCCCATTTCCAACAATCAGTGTGAACCAACAGGTAGACAAGAGGTAGGAGACGGTTCGTCAACACCCGGCCCAGGATCTTACAATGCAAGTTAAGCAGGGAGAAGGGATGGTAGGGGCGCACACTTAAAACCACAATCAGGGCCTTGCGAAGTGAGTCCGGAAAGTGGCCCCGCTCCCCGGCCTCCACAAATACGTCCAGAAGGCTCTTGGAGGTTTGGGTAACAAAAGTGGCAAAGTATTCTATCGCCAGTCCGTCAGCGCCCGGAGTTTTCTTGCGCACGATCTGAGCTATGGCCATGCGGATCTCTTACAGTTGCAGTGGCTCGTCTAGTTCAGCCCGCTACAAGGCGTTCAGCCACATAAGCTGGAGGGAGTCAAAGAATCCATGGGTGTGGGACGGGGATGGCGGAGCAGGGGCAGCATATAGTTCACAATAATAATCACGGAAGGTCCTGTTTATGTCTAGTTGTGTGGTGTGCATCCTATTAGTGGCTGAGCGAATCGCGCATATGGGGAATTGCTGCTGATCCTCCTGCACTAGCCAAGCCAACAGCCATCCCGAACGGTCGCCCGTCCGATGCTGCAAGGTCACGCGCCGCCTATAATCGTGCTTACTGAGCGTACTTTCAGCCTCATTACGCTGCTTGCACAGTTGTCGAAGCTGCTCAGTTGGGGAAACAGCGTTTACAACCCTGTTTCCACAATGCAGTGCTATTACAACGCGGTCGTTACAACGGCGATGTTGTTAGTACTCAATACCTTTACATCGCAAGTCATTATAACGACTTGCTGTAGGGGGCGCAAAGGTATTGGATATAAAATCCAACACCTTCCCTGCTGTTGCGCAAACTGGAGTAGGAATAGTAAATAATACTATTCCTAAGTCCAGGGCGCCCCTTACAGCAAGTCGTTGTAATGACTTGCGATGTAAAGGTATTGCGTACTAACAACGCGTCGTTGTAACAACCGCGTTGTAATAGCATGCAATGTATTCGCATGCGTTGTAACATGCTATATTCCTCAGTTGGGGCCGTACGATTGGCTACCCCCTTCTCCAGTGAGCAGAGGTCACACTCTATATCCGAGAGGTCTTTCAATAACCTTTTGCGTATCCCCTAGGGGGCCGCCAAGCAGTGGCCTCGCACCACCACTTTATGGGCATCCCACTCAACTGCTCGGGACGTGGCAGTACCCATATGTGAAGTGTGAAATACTGGTCAATGCATTGGGCGAGATCCGTGTGGAAGGGAGGATCAGACAAAGCCTCCGCTTGTAGTGGCCAGGTGGGTATGATTGGGCGTTGTTGTCCCCACTGCATGGTCAGCAGCAGTGGGTAATGAGCCGAGAGGGTGCGTGCCAGGTATTCAACCCTCGATAGCAGCGCTCCTAGCTGGGCTGTACCCAAAAAAGGTCAATTCTGGTGTGCACGTCGTGAACCTGCGAGTAGAAGGAATACTCACGATCTAGGGCATGGGTACTCACAAACTTTCTGTTGGGGCCAAAATTACAGTGTGGTTTGTGGCCAAGGGCCGCACCGGTAGGGGTGGGGTCAGTGGGGGCGGGATCAGTGGGGGAGTCAGTCAGTCTCTCTCTGTCAGTCAGTCAGTCTCTCTCTGTCAGTCAGTCAGTCTCTCTCTGTCAGTCAGTCTCTCTCTCTCAGTCAGTCAGTCTCTCTCTGTCAGTCAGTCTCTCTCTCTCAGTCAGTCTCTCTCTGTCAGTCAGTCTCTCTCTCTCTGTCAGTCAGTCTCTCTCTCTTAGTCAGTCTCTCTCTCTCTTAGTCAGTCGGTCAGTCTCTCTCTCTCTGTCAGTCAGTCAGTCTCTCTGTCAGTCTCTCTCTCTCTCTTAGTCCGTCTCTCTCCCTCTGTCAGTCAGTCTCTCTCTCCCTCAGTCAGTCAGTCTCTCTCTCTGTCAGTCAGTCAGTCTCTCTCTCTGTCAGTCAGTCAGTCTCTCTCTGTCAGTCAGTCTCTCTGTCAGTCAGTCTCTCTCTCAGTCAGTCTCTCTCTCAGTCAGTCAGTCAGTATCTCTCTGTCCGTCTCTCGTTCCCTCTCTCTGTGTCAGTCTCTCTCTCTGTCAGTCAGTCTCTCTCTATCAGTCAGTCAGTCTCTGTCAGTCAGTCAGTCAGTCAGTCTCTCTCTCAGTCAGTCTCTCTCTCAGTCAGTCACTCTAAGTCAGTCAGTCTCTCTCTGTCAGTCTCTCTCTTTCTGTCAGTCTCTCTCTCTCTGTCAGTCTCTATCTCTGTCAGTCAGTCTCGCTCTCTCTCAGTCCGTCTCTCTCTCTCTGTCAGTCAATCTCTCTCTCTCAGTCAGTCTCTCTCTCCCTCAGTCAGTCTCTCTCTCTCTCTCTCTGTGTCAGTCAGTCTCTCTGTCAGTCAGTCTCTCTCTATCAGTCAGTCTCTCTGTCAGTCAGTCTCTCTCTGTCAGTCTCTCTCTCTGTCAGTCAGTCTCTCTCTCTCAGTCTCTCTCTCTCTCTACCAGTCAGTCTCTCTCTCTTAGTCAGTCTCTCTCTCTCTGTCAGTCTCTCTCTCTACTCTCTCCACTCTCTCTCTCTCCACTGTCTTTCTCTCTCCACTCTCTCTCTCTCTCCACTCTCTCTTTCTCTCCACTTTCTCTCTCTCCACTTTCTCTCTCTCTCCACTCTCTCTCTCTCCACTTTCTCTCGCTCTCCACTTTCTCTCGCTCTCCACTCTCTCGCTCTCCACTCTCTCGCTCTCCACTTTCTCTCGCTCTCCACTTTCTCTCTCTCCACTTTCTCTCTCTCTCTCCACTCTCTCTCTCTCCCTCTCCATCTCTCTCTCTCTCTCTCTCTCTCTCTCTCCATCTCTCTCTCTCTCTCTCCATCTTTCTCTCTCTCTCCATCTCTCTCTCTCTCCCCCTCTCTCCACTTTCTCTCTATCTGGGGAGCCATAGGTACATTACCTGCAAGGTCCATGGGCCGCCAAGAAAGGCCTGCCGGGCCGCTGGCGGCCCGCGGGCCGTACTATGACTACCACGGATCTAGGGGATGCAAGTGTCACCACACATCCAAAAGGAGTGTGTGAGACAGTCACAGCCCAAGGTACTGTGTGGCCCGTCTTGTGACAGCTGCCGGGAGCAGGAACAACTACACAGAATTACACTACCTGTTACATCATCACCCACCTAGACAGCACCCTGTGGTCTTGTGGATACAGGCAGATTTGGATTTCAAATTCAACAACGCTCAATCACTCAACTCTCAAATCACTTCAATAACCCCCTGCCATCGAATTTCTTCACTGACTTCAAATTATCCATACTCTCACTCTGGACCAACATAGTAAATGCCTCATTACATCAAGGCACCATTTCATATTGCTTAAAGTCCGGACAGGTAATCCTTACTTTGAAAAAACCCATGGCAGATCAGGCAGACCGAAACAACTTCCGCCCAATCACTAAGATTCCGACCCTGGCGGTGCTCCCGGAGACTTGTGTTCACATCCAACTAGGTAACCACATAGACTAATTCCAACTTTTAGACCAATTCCAATCTGGCTTTCGACAAGGACATAGCACCAAATCGGCTTTAACACAAATAGTAGATGATGTACTAAAAATGCTGGATCAAAATTAATTCTGCCTACTTATCCTCCTTGATCTATTGTCAGCTTTTGACATGGTTAAACATGACAGCCTCCTAGACTTTTTGGAAAGTATGATGGGGCTTTCTGGGTCCATTCTTAATTGGTTCACCTCATTCCTCCACAACAGATCCCAACGAATCAAGGTTAATTAGTCCATTTCCAATTCTTCACCTGTCATGCTGAGGGTCCCACATGGATCTCTCAAACCTTCTTTAACCTGTTCATGGAGCCAAGAACTGAAATTCTGAAGCTATCCACTATCACATGTATGCCAGCGACACCCAATTGTACTTGAAAATCACTTCCCCTGAACATATCCAGTCTCTTAACACAACTCTTCAAAAAACTCAAAACTGGCTGACGTGCAACCACTTCAAACTAAATGCTCAAACAAAGAAATTCCTCCTAATCGCCCCACCCAAACAGTCCTCTGATATCAGAGAATGGATGAAGCAACTAACTGCTCTAAATTGGCTTTCTACACATTATAGATTCCATGGGATCTCTAGGAATAATCTTTGACAAAAACTTGAACATGCAAGATTACAGCAGTACGGCTACTAAAGGAGCCAACTTCCAAATGAGCATACTAAGGAAAATAAAATCCTTCCTCCCCCTCGACGACTTCAAATCAGTTGTTCAAGCCCCAGTGATTTCCAGGTTAGACTATGGAAGTGCAACCCTCTGTGGCCTAACTAGATCAACGTTGGCTCCTCTAAGGGCTTCTATTAACTCTGCTGCAAGGCTCACCACAGGATCTAAAAGATACAACCACATCACTCCTGACCTACAGGCTCTAAATTGCTGAAACCACGGTAAGTCTATAAGAAGAAATCTTATAATCGAGCCTTCTTGTGTATTGCCCAGAGAATCTGGAACTCCCTTCCCCCTGAAATCAGACAGACTCCCTCAACTGCATCATTTAAAAAGGAAGTCAAACTGCTACTTATGAACACAATTTTGCTTTGAGGCTCATGTTCTCTATTAGCCAGCCACACTAGGCCACATTTGCTATATCCTTATAAAGTATTGGACTTTCTAGGATCATGTATATTTATATTTAGTGAGAGGTATGGTCTCTGTTTTGGCTTTCTGCCTCCTGTTGGAACCCACCCATCCTGTTTTGCTCTAGATTTTGTTACTTGTTTTACTGATTCTTCCTTCCTGACCACTTGTAAAACGATCTGATACCCTCTTGGGTCATGTTCATGCTATATAAAACTTTATATATAGATAAAATAAAATAAACAACATCCTCCTGTGCCATGCAGTGTAAATTAAATGGTTTACTGTGGAATCTTAAGTTTTACCCTTTGGTGAAATGGTTAGTGTTGGAATGTAGAGTAAAAATAATATAAAACTATTGCTTTTTTGGGCACGCAAGATGAAGCGTGCAAACTAGAATGATATTTAGGAAAAGATGAAAGCCATCATGGCGCCTTGTGCCTAAACTATTCTAAACTCTGTTGTAGACTAACAGAGCATTTAACACAAATGAGGAGTTGTTGGTTCACACATGGATGTAGCGGACTGCTGGAAGGAAAGCCCCTGAAGGGGAAGCAAACTTGGGTCTGAAATGTGGGCTCTGTAGGCGTGTAGGACAGCACACAAATAATTTGACAGTTCATATCTGGAAGGACGTGTCACTGAGTCAAAAGACATCCAATGGCACAGACCCCAGTGACTCTGATGATGTGGATCAGGTCACTGAAGAGAAGGGAACACTGCAAATAATGCAAATATTGAAGGGCTTACACAGCCTCTCACACAGATTTGAAAACGAGATCTCAGTGCAGGAAGGAGAGCTGAAAGAACCAGATGTGGAGGAGCACAAGGAGGTTAGTGCCTTGAACAACTGAGTTAAAGTGAGTCAGGGTTCCTTGCAGGCATGAGGAGATGCCCTACAACAGAGATTTGAAAGCTGTATGGTGGCACTCATAATGAACCTGGAGGATAAGATGGATTGCTTCGAAAATGTTGTGAAAGCAGAAACACTGTATTCTGGTGCTGACTGTCCTTGATGAAGTGAGACAATCGAAAAGGTGTTACACCATTTGACATAGACTGTCATATTGGACAGACATATGTCGCATGAGATCTCAGTGCTAAAAGCAACCCAGCTGCCTACCAGAAGTTCTGTGGAGAAACACAAGTGTACATGCACTGTACTGCCAGAGTTTGCTTGCACAGGTCAACGCAAAATGTTAACAAAAATGGCAAAAACGAAGGGTACCATCTTGTTCAAGGGATCCAGAATGTACATCTTCCCAGATCTGTGCTTTGCGACTCTGTGGCCTGGGGTGAACTGCAGATAGTCAAAATGGAACTGTGTGCCAAGGGCACCAGACACAGTTGTGAGTCTGAGAAGGCCATGATCTCTAGAAAGGGACCGCAAGTGAATATCTTGCCTCTAGGGGGCATGCCCGATGGAACAGGAATCTTTCCAGTGTTCTCATTTCGTATGACTTGAGTGTGACGTGGTCTTTGCAAAGGGCTGAGTTCCAAGTTGTTCCCAATTTGTAGGCAGAGAGAGAATTAATGTAGTTAGTATTGATCATGACCATCGCTGCAAGCATTCATTAAACTAGTTAGTGATTGATATGGCAGTTGCTGCAGTGATTGATTTATATGATGTAAGAAACGGATTTGAAGCAAAACGTGGTTAAAATCTTTCTACTCATGTGGATTGCTGCCATATAAAACCATACAACTTACAAAAGCATACAGGAGGCTGAAGAAACTCTAGAACGTTGGGCTTTGCAATTCTAAAACTTGGGCCAAGCGGAGTCAAATGGAAGGGAAAGAAAAGAGGTAATTAACAGAAGGCTTCAATAGCCTGGACCACAAATGAAGAGATATCTTCAGTTCATAAGAGTCGATAATATTCCCATCTGAAGTCAACCTACTTCAGTAGAAGTCAACCTACTTCAGTAAGTCAAGGAAAAAAACGTTTTGAAAGAAACACGTGTTTTTAGGGGATGCCACTCCACGATTATTTGCTGCACCTTCAAGTACTAATTTCAGAATCAATTATTCACAAAGAGGATCTGGAGTTAGAACTCTCCAGTAACTCTTCAGTTAATATTAATCACAATTTCTATAGCAGACACTGTGTTGTTTTTGAGATTATTAAAGATGGTGCCAGTAATAACCGCTGTATTTTTACCATCCTTGTGAAAATGAATGGCCAAGGTAACTTGCCAGAAATCTAAGCTGCATGTCTACATTCATGCCCACTTACCTATATGAGCACAGTAAATTTCACCAGGGCCATTATACAGGTCTCCCTGTTGGGGACAAATGACAGCTGAAGTGGTGGAACAGCAAGGCCGCAACACCGAGTTATTTAGCTGTTATCCGATAGATTTTAGATGGTTCTTAGCGTAAAATAGTCTATGCTAGTATTCCATATTGTTGTGTTCTAAGTAAGAATGCTACTGTAATCAGTAGAAGAGAAGCCATATCAGCACATGGATCCATTTTGTTAACAGGAGCAGGGCGCAGTCACAATATTTTTAGACACAAATAAGAAAGAAAGTTAATAGGATGAGTACCCGCATGGGGAAAACATGGAAGGATCAGGCATATTCTCCCACAGAACCATTAATTGTTCAAAATTGAGGTGTGTACTCTTCGAGTTGTACCCCAGACTAGTAAAGAGGGAATCCAGGCACACTCATGTGCACTTCATATTCCTTGACTGCCAGTGCAAGGGGAGCTTGCTGGCAATTTAAGCACCAAAGAAGGAGTGCTGACTGATAGCATGTTGGGAAGGATGGTTGATCGCTCAACTACTGGTTTTTTATCTTTGCTTGAAACACTGCTGTGCAAGAGCCGATTCTAGGCCCCACCGTTTGTGAATGAAACACTGCATTTGAAGAGTATCTATCGGCATTGGATACTGTGCAATGGTCCTCTGTTGGACTGAATGATGGAAGCCATGGCTTTGGTTACAGGCCTAAGAGTACCCTTCAGGCATGGACGCAGACAGTGAGTGGGACCTGTGGCAGATTTTAAATTGAATTACAGTAATGAAATGTTACAGTCAGTGAGGTCCCCACATGTTTGCTGTAGAAGGCCCGTTGAAACACAAGACATGTCCCTTGTGGCTGCAGGTAAGAAGTTTATATGTTATGTCCATCCACGTTAATGTCAAGAGGGAATTCAAAGTATGGTACAATCAATCAAAGTGCTTGGGAGGAAAACCCATTTAACTCACCTGGCAGCAAACCTCCTACACGAACTCCATAACCTGAGAACAAGCAAAGACTTCACCACCAGAGTAATCAGCCATACTTCCACCAAAATTTACAGCATCTTACATCAGCAGTACCATCACACTCCAGCCCTCCAGCCAGTGAGTGTATGTTATCCGATATACACAGTGCTCAAAGTCACTTACCACAAAGGCTTCCTTACACTACACCGCAGACCTAGTGAGTTTCTACACAGTACAGCTCAGTCTGAACTCCTATGAAGTACTCCTCATTCAGTGCTCCTAGACACTACTGCAGCTAGCTTTTTTACATAACACTGCCTGCACTAGACAGGAGGTTGTGCTCAGACAAAGTGCCCCGCTATCAGTGCTCTTGCACAGGATCCCAACAGTACCTGCGTCTACAAAGTACCCTGCTACATAGTCCTAATCAGTCAGAGCTTCAGTCAGTTCTTCAACTGAACAGAGTGCAGGACTGCAATCAGTGCTCTAACGCAGGAAACACTCCAGCCCACTGCTCTGCAGCTGGCGCCTCTACACAGCAGTCTGTGTTTGCAGTTGGCACAGTTAAACCACACTGTACATGTCAGAGCTTCCCAGCCATCTCTCAAACAACTTTGGAAGTTTCTGGAGGCATGGTGCTATATGATTACCCACCTTTCTATGTGGCTATGTGTATGAATTTATAGCCACCAAACATGGGCCGCTCAGTATTAACCCCTTCGATGCTCATGACGAGCTCAGCTCGTCATGCTGCGCGGTCGCGCTGTGCGCATGACGAGCTCAGCTCGTCACGACCACACCCACGATCGGAATGTCCAGCACCTGGGCGGAATTCCGATCGCGGTGAAGCGGTTAAGTAGCACGTGACACTAAAAATGGTCCCATTTTTTGCTGTTGAAAATGACTGCCTTCCACATGTGTCATATTCAAGCTCACATAAATGTGAATGGCATTATCTAAAGGAAATATGTGCTCTTCCTAGACGTTTCAACTATAATAATAAAGGTACCTGGTTTGGGAGGTTTCTGTCCAAAGCCTGGGTACACTCCTGAGGGAAACACAAAGCAGCGTTCACATGGTCATCACATCACAGAAAGACATCCAAATGTAATGGGATATAGGAGACTTACAGTGCCTAATAAATAAGACACCCAAACCTCGAGAGGCTACCAGTGCATGGACAGAAAGCAGAGCCCTCGCTAAAATATCACACTAAAACATCAGTGCGGCGAGAAAAACCCCGACCTACCAGAAATCGCTCAGTGATCTAGGCAATGAGGCATTCTGGCTCCACAGGACCCTTGTTCACAAAGAGGTCATTATTTGCATCCTCACATCTATGGTTAGTGGGGGACCTGATGGAGTATTTGATTGGATGAAAGGATTTGGATGTAACCAATGAGCTTAATGCATCTCCAAAGTCAAGATTTAAATATGTTGGTTAAATATGAAGTGTACATAAAACAACAGGTGCACCAGTTCTGCACTCCTGATTAACGTTTTTCGTCTCAGAATTTACAAAAAAACAGCTGGTGCTTAGCAACGCAAGTAAGATCTAAGTAAAGTCCATTATTTAACTTTAAAATTATTTTGTTTTTTTTTCACTTTAAGCAGTGACTTTTAAGTAAGGGTGAAACCTAGGCTTGAACACCACACACACATTTTCCAGTTAGGAGGTAGATTGTGTTGTGCTTACTTTGCAGGAGAAGTGTTAAGCTTAGAGCAATGTCGTGTATTCACCATGGGTATTCTCACACATTGATCCATTTCTACATTTAGAATTTTTTGGCACAGATTAGGGTTCTGAAAGAATGGGCACAGATGACTCGAACTGATGCTTTATCTTTAATTTTGGTGGTCTCTGGTACAATGAAACAGACTAAGTCCGAATCTGCCTCTCTTAGCACGGTAACAGCATGTGATACTGTAAAACCTGACAAATGAATAAGTATATAAAAAGTTATGAGTACGTAAAAATATTGATGACGTGACCATGGTAAGGGGAATGTTGAAAAGAACATAATCGGACAGAAAATATTCTTAGCTTAGTGCTTCAAATTGTGAGGTCTGGGAATGAAATTTACCACATTTTAAAATAATGCCATTGAAGAGCTGTATGTCACACTTACTGTCCCTTAAAACTCACCTGCAGGTAAACCACCAGTACCGTAACCTGCAAACAAACACAAATGTGGTCATACAAAGGTGTTCAAATATAACTTCACCAGCACTATTTGTCAAAAGAAAGTCCAGTAGTCACTCAAAGTTTGTCTGCCTCGCTCAGCTTTTGACTGAGTAGCTCTGTTCTATTGCAATTTTAGAATATATCGTCAGTATTTTTTCTAAAGTTGACTCAATCACTGGATTTGGACCATAGCTGAGGTCTTCTCTGCCATGTCGGTTCCCCATGTCCCCATTAGCAGCCTGCCCTTCCTACTTATTTCTAGACGGTCTAGTTAGATGTTCTTTCATGCATTCCACTTGCAGCTGATCGTAACACAAGATCCACATGGAAAAACATGCCCTAGAGGACTGGTCAGCCATCTTAAAGCTCTTTGTATGTATCTATAGAACTAATATATCACAAACATAGGTGGGAAGCAAGGAATGATGAACAAACAGCGAGAGCTTATGATTCAAGATCGTCTACAAGAGGTACACATCAACTAGGGTCCTACTTTGTGGGGGGTGATGCTTCTTGAAGAGATGCCTGTCTAATTTCTTCCTGAATGGCAGGGGGGTTGAGCAGTTCTGATGTCAATGGGATGCTGTTTCAGGTATAAGGAGAATAAATGGAGATGGCCTGCCTTCTAGTCTTTGTTCTACTTTTGCAAAGTCAATATTTTTAGGGATGATGGCTGCCATTGTTTATTGAACAGGAGAAAATACTATGTCAAAATAATTTATAAACATAAGCTGAAACCAGGCAGAGGTTTAACAATAGCCCCCACGGCCCCTGATGTGCGGAGGCCGGGGCCCCGAGCTTCAGGGGGGCCCCTCAAGCACTGTGCACAGATGGCAGGCCCCTGGCATGAGAGCTCCTGACAGGGTCCAGAGCGAGGGGGGGGCCCCTTCAGGTACTTTGCAGGGGGGCCCCCTCAAGTTTCGTTACGCCACTAAAACCAGGCACTCTGTGAATCTGGCACAGTCAGAAATTCACTCTTATTCCTCAAACAACTTAAAAAGATAACTTGTATAGGAAGAGTGCAGGGATGGCCTTTGATGCTGCATCTTCTGTTTAGGCTTCTGCCTTCCTCATGTAATACAAGATTGTCTGCTCAGTGACTGCACAGATGACACTGCTGGATTTTCACAAATCATCATGAGTGAAGATTCCATTTGTAATGTGGAATCAACGCAGTTCTGAGAACTATTGAGATACGCAGTAATCAGATGGTATTGCTAGTGTTGTTCTGTCTAACTGGGTTCAATAGTTTTAAATGGCACATTCAGAGGGTTTTCTTTGGAATCCAGATGGACTGAGGTAGACTTTGCTTTTGATTAGCATCAAAGTCAGCCTTTGATTATTAAGAGTGGAACTGGAAGCAGCAGAAATGTTATCCAAAAGTGATAGGGCCAGATGTCACTCCGGATCCTTGAAAACGTGAGGCAGATATTTAATTTTTTAATCATGACCAGGATAAAGGCAGTGGATGCACTAAGTATGTGTAATATCTGTGTAGATGTTCTTTTTGCCACAGAAAATGCAAGTCTTAACTCAAAACTATGAAGAAACTTTTAATAGAGACCTTTCTGAAGATATGTCAGACATTCCGAAGAGGTCTCCCTGGCTTAAACTCTCACCAAGAAAAAGGTGAAAATGTGTTAACTTCACTCCTTCCTGTGAAGGATTGGGGAAAATTATCAAATAGATTTAAGGGAACAGAGCACCACATGGGATGTGCAGTAGAACATCTGCACAGTTGATCCTTGGAGGGGAGTTGAAGTCCATGTCTCTTCACGTCACTGACTGGAGTTTGAGCTTCATAGTGATGAGGAGAGACTATACATATTATGCAGCTGTTTCAGCGTTATTGTTACTGGTATGTAAATTAACAGTGACTAACGAAAATTCTCAGCCTGTCATTCATGTGAACCTATGAAAGAGCCAATGCTGGAGATTATTATTGGTACTATTTAATTATTATTAATAATAATTATGTTGATAACAGGAATAATATCATAGTATATTTAAAGTTATTTAGGTCAAGACAGATGCTTTTTTCAGAGCATATACACCAAAGCTCTACGAATTAAAACATAAGTTAAAACTCCATGTTTACTAGTAAAATTCTGAAAACTGATGCAGAATTGTTGTTTTACGTGTGAGCCTCTGTACAGCACACTGGAACTGGTGAAACCACCGACAGCCAGAAATCACCACTGGAAACAAAGAAGCATGATTTATCACAGTCAGTGCTAACACCATTCCTCACACCAATCACAAATTTGGCCCTTGCACTCTGTGCTCCACTACTATTCCCGATAGCAATAATCCCTACAGCATCCCTCATGTATTGCGGACTCATACAAGATACTCAATAGCCAGGCCACATGTTTTTCTGCCCAAATCTGGAGTTCTTATCCCACATCCGCAATATATTTGACAAGACTATGCCTCATAGCCAATCTTGTTTTTCCACAACCCCAGAACCAGCACTCCTGCACCATCTCCCTTACCATAATTTCTACATATTACAGTACAGCCTGCACTTATACAGCAAGCCACACTACACGGAATCTACATCTTTCTTGTTTCTTTGTTGCTCAGGATTTCCTCTGCCTTACTTCATTTAATTCCTTTTGTTCAGCAGGTATATTTTTTCACAACTCACCTCCAGGGAGACCACCAGCACCAACTCCAGCTCCGTAACCTAAGAAAAAATCAAGAACTTACCACCAGGCCAAAATCAGAAATCCCCCACCACCTCTCTTCTCCACACAACCACCAAAGCCAGAGCTGCTACCCAATTTCCACATTGAAAATACTCACATTCTCCACACATCCAGCACACATGCACATTATTCCAACACCAAGCATACTGATAATACTTACACATCAAGCAATTGTATCCCAATCCAATATCCTTTACTCTTACAACATATCTCAAAACAGAGAGGGGCTCCTTCAAACCAAAGAGGTAGAGCACCAAATAGACCCAAGTCAAAAACCAAATTTCCTCTTTGGCAAAGTCAATCAATTTAGTTGCATCCACACAATATAGCCATACCGCTTCATCAGAACATAAATTCACAAGTCTAAAATACTAAAGAGAAGTGTTTATTAATTTATAAAAACGGTTTGTTGCAATAGTTTAAAACATTTTCTAAAACCTCTTTGAAGTGCAGAGCCCAGTTTGCAGTACTTGGTAAATGGGAGGGTCGGTGAGAAATCTGCAGTTAGGTAGAGTTTCTACCAGAAAAAGCGTTACCGAAGGTAAGTAACTTGCTCATCTGACAGAGACTTCTAGCCGCAGATTCCTTTCCTTAGAATAGATACCCAAGCAAAACTTCCCCGGAGGTGGGTTTGTAAACTGGTTTAAATTCAGAAAGTCCTGAAGGACCGAGCAGGCAAAATGCCTGTCTCGACGGACCTGGCTGTCCAAGCAATACTGGTTAGTGAATGTGTAGAGTGACGCCCACATGGCAACTTGGCAGATATCCAGGAGAGGTACCCTGCGAGCTAAAACCGTAGTGGCGGCCTTGGCCCTGGTGGAATGGGCCCGAAAAACCTCAGGGGGCTGCTTCTTCACCAACACATAGCAAATCTTAATGCAGAGTACAATCCATCCCGAGATGGTCCGCTTCTGCACAGCCTTGCCCTTCTTTGCCCCAGTGAACCCAATGAAGAGCTGATCATCCACCCGGTGGTCTTTGATGCAATCAGTGTAGAAGGAGAGAGCTCCCTTACGGTTTAGACCATGGAGTCTCTCCTCTTCAGAAGGATGAGGCAGAGCAAAGAAGGTAGGCAACGTGATGTTCTAGCCAACATGAAAGTGGGTGACAAAGTGTTGTACTGAGGGTGAACCGATAGAGCCTGAAACTCACTGACTATTCTGGCCGATGTAATGGCCACCAGGAAAACTGTCATGATTGTCAGGAGCTGCAGAGAGTAGCTGTGCAGAGGCTCAAAGGGAGAACACATGAGGTCTGTAAGAACCAGATTGAAGTCCCATTGGGGCATCACAAAAGAAGCAGGAGGAAACAAATGCAGTAAACCTTTCAAAAACGGAGTCACAACTGATGACTTGAACTGGGATGGTTGATCAGGCAGCTGCAGGAAAGCCAAAATAGCTGACAGGTAACCCTTAACAGTGCCCAGCCCAAGACCTTGATGAGCCAATGATAAAACAAACAGCATTACTTCTGACAGAGGAGCAGAAAGGGGGTCCACATGGCGTGAGGAAAACCAAGCCACAAAGTTATCCCAGCTGCGTTGGTGGAGGGACACCTGGCTGCCAAGATGACATCACAGACCTCAGGAGGAATATCAAGAACCCTCAACTATGCCAATCAATCTCCAGACATGAAGTTAGAGAGTGTACAGGTTCGGGTGCAGGACCCTGCCCTGTTGCTGCGACAGAAGAAGGGGCAGTCTGACTGGAGGACAAATGCACATGCTCAGGAGTTCGGGATACCAAACTCTCCATGCCAAATCAGGAGGCACTAATATGACTTGGGCCTGGTCTGTACTCATCTTATTAAGAGCGTTGGGCAGGAATGGTATCAGCAGAAAGGTGTACAGAAGACTCAAGCTCCACTCAAGTTAGAATGCATCTCTGAGCGAGAGACACATTGAAAACTCCAACGTACAAAAGTGATTACATTGCACATTCTCTGTGGTGGTGAAAAGATAAAGTTAAGAATCTCCCCACTATTGGAAAAGACCTTGCACCATCTTCGGATATAATCACCATTCGTGATCCGAAAGGCATCGACGGCTGAGTTTATCTACCCTGGCATTTAAGGATCCTGCCATGTGCTGTACGACCAGGAAGATGCCCTGACACTCCAGTCAAGTCCAGAGGAGCAGAGCAACCTGGCACAGGGTCCACAACTCCACCCGCCCTGTTTATTGCAATACCACATGGCAGTGATATTGTCCGTGAACACCCGAACCAGCCTTCCTTTGATAGAGGGGAGGAAGGCTTTTAATGCCAAGCAGATAGCCTTCAACTCCTAAAGATTGATCTGGAGTGAAGCTTTCACTGGAGAGCAGCTCTCCACCTCTCCCAAGTGGCCATCCCAATCCACAAGTGATGCATCGGTCACCACTGTATATTCTGGGTGGGGAAGGGAGAGGTGTGTGCCCTAGACCCAATCACTGTCAGTTAGCCACCACTGCATATCTTTCGCAGTCTCCATCGAAATCTGGACCAGGTCAGAATGATTTCCAATATGCTGTGCCAACTGGGACTTCGGATCCCACTGCAGACCCCTCATATGACATCAAGCGTTCTTCCCCAGTATGATGTAGGAGGCCATCAGACCCAGCAGGCTCAGAGTCAGTCTCACCAAAATCCAGGACTGAGGGATCATAGCACGAATGTCCTTGACTCTCTGCTATGGAGGGTGGTCACAGAACTGCACTGTATCCATAAAGGCTCAGATGAAAGGAAGCAACTGAGAAGGGGTCAGGTGTGACTTTGGCATGTTAAAAGTGAACCACTGTGAAGCCTGGAGGTGGGTGACGACTCCCTTGGGCGAGCCCAATTCAGCAGCCAGTCGTCGAGGTAGAGAAAGACTGGAACCCCCAAAATCCTAAGGTGTGCTGCAACCACCGCCATCCCCTTCGTTAACACCTGAGGGACAATGGTAAGGCCAAAGTGGAGCACAGAGAACTACAAATGCTTCTGACCTACCGTTAACTGCAAGTAACGCCGGTGGTCCTGCAGGATAGGAATGCAGAAATATGTGTCTTACAAGTCCAAAGCTAACATCCAGTCTCCAGGATCGAGGGCAGATAGAACCTGAACTATCAAGAGCATCTTGAATTTCTCTTTCCTCAGAAAGGCGTTGAGAGGGTGCAAATTTAGTGTGGGACAGAGGCCCTCATCCTTTCTCGTCATCAAGAAGTAGCGGCAATAACAACCATCATCTCCGGTTCTGGCACCCTCTCTATGGCTCATTTGGCCAACAGAGTCTGCACTTCCTGATGGAGTAAGGAGAGATGGTCCTCCATCAGCCGTTCTGGTAATGGTGGCAAGGGTGGAGGAGATTCCACGAATGGGAGAGCATAACCCTTATGCACAATTTGGAGCACTTACTTGTTGGAAATTATGTTGCTCCACTGGGGCAAGTGGTACCAGATCCTGCTGCAAGCTGGATGCCTGTGCGGAATGGATGGCTCACTAAATTGGCTTGGAGGCTGCGGCAGCCGGAGGGGCAGGGGGCTGGACGGTGCACTGGGTATGACTCCTGCATCCTTTCTGGGATCCCTGACCCCGGCCACTGGATGGCCTGCTGGGCTGTAGGATAAGGCTGATACTGCGGGTGCCCTTACGTGCTTTGCACATGGCCGCAGAAGGGGTGAAAGGACTGCTGCTGTGAGCAGGAAGCCAGAGAAAGTCCCAGGGACATGGTAGTGACAGTGGCTATGCTTTCCCAGAACCGCTCCAGTGCTGTATCAGCTTTGTCACCAAGCAAGCAGGAGCCCTCGAATGGCATGTCAATGAGGGATGCTTGAACATAGCCTGAAAATCTGGTGGACAGTAACCACAACAGCAGGCAGTTTGTAGGTCATGGACCTCTGCTGCAATGAGCATTAAGGTGGCAAAAAGATGCAACTTCTTCTGAAACAAGGCCTGGAGGACAAAGCATGCCAGAGTCTGGGGAGGTGTCCAGGCCCCTAGCATCACCCAGCTACTTATACTAGTTAGCTTGGTCCTCCTCAAAGGGTCCATACTCCTCTTCCTCATCTACTCCTGCAGGGATAAAAAGTCTGTCTTGGGGTGGCAAGTCCGGGGGGTGGTAGGTCTGGATGGTGCCAGTGTCGACGTCGAGTGGCATCGGAGGTGCACCAAATCGGAGCTGGAGATATGTATTGGGTCTTTGTCCAGAGGTGCTGGACACAGTGGGTCAAGGAGTTTATAGGCACTCATGGTTGCATAAAGCTGGATCCAGGGTTGGATCCAGAGGGCCCAGCAGGAGTCAGGGGAGAGCCAATTAGTGATAACCCAACTGGGGCTCGCAAAATGGAGTTGCTGGCCCAAAGACGGCGTGCATGGCGCCAAAGAATTTCTTTAACTGGGCAGGCATCACTTCGGCTCTGGGGAACTCGGGGAAGTGTGGAGCGAACCCTGACACCGGCTCCAAAGGTGGAATTTGGGAGAGGGGCCTCAAAGCATGATGTTTGGTCGGGGAAGCCGAAGAATGCTTCAACTTATTTTTCTTGTGCTTCTTCAACTTACCCGACTTGGAGGAGAAAGTCTTGGAGTAGGAAGATGCTCGTCCGCGGGAACAGCCTCGAGGTCGACCTTGGTAATGGTACCGAGAGAGAATGGTGCAAGCCCTTTCTTCTGCTGTGCCTCCAGGAGCTTCATCCTCTGCTCGTGAATCGCCTATGGGTGCATCGACTTGCACTTGACACAGGCCTTGGGCTTATCCCCCAACCCCAGAGACCAGAGACAGATTAAGTGAGGATCAGACACAGACATTTGTCTGTGACATTCCTCACAAGGCTTAAACCCTGTAGGTTTATCACACTGCGAGCAATTGCTCAAAAATAGTCGACAAAAGGTAGAAAAAGTTGGTCACTGTTGCCGTGGAAATAACTAAACTGTCAGAGCGCCGCAGTGGTACTTAGGTGGGCCCCGCAGCATCACTTCCGACACAGATGACATCAATGAGGAGCCGGCCGATGCCACTCAACGACACCCAGAGGAACTGCTCAAGAGTTTCCAGATGCCAGAGGAATATTTTAAGCTGAGGAATTTACAGTTAGAAGTCTCTATCAGAAGATATTGTAACTAAGATAATACTAAAATAATAATGGTAATAATAGTTTTGTTAACTTCAAGATGTCTAATAGGTCATAGCATGTGCAGGAAAACTGTATGAATTAAAACAGTCTGTAAACAGCTTAATAAAGAGACATTTCCTGAAAAACTGTGTGGAAGGGTTGTTTTAATTTTGAGCCACTCTCCAGTGCCCAGGAAGAGGAGAACACTATCTAGGGCAAGGAACCACCACTACAAATTAAGAAATTAGTTACTTACCTGTAACTCCAGTTGTCCAACATTGGTATCTTTTATATATATGCACATGCTTGAATCATTACCCGTTGCCAGACTGGGAATCCCTGGTACATTAAAATAGAAGTATACAGAGTAAAAATATGCAACATATAGTATATAATGCAAAAATGCCCTATGCCTAAAACAACACTGTATTTTAGTAACACATCCACCTCATTTGATAGAACCCAAACCTCAGCCAATAAGGTGGTGGCTTAAGCACTCCTACTCCCCCCAGAGGCCACCAAAGCTCGGATTTCAAAGCACAAGTGTGAGAATAAAATACAATGAGCCTCTGACCGGGGAGGAGGGAGGGTCGCATGTGAATATATAAAAGATACCAATGTTGGAGAACTAGACTTAAAGGTAAGTAACTAATTTCTTCGCTAAAATTGGATTTTTATATTCACATGCCTGAATCAGAATAACAAGCAGTACGCATTATTATAATAAAGCGTGAAGCCTTTAGTGAAAGAGGTTTCTCAGGACTGTCTGTCCCACTGCTGCGTCCACGTCTAGGCATTAATGCTTCGTGAACGTATGCCTGCTCCTCCTGGTGCCTGCACAGCAGATGTCTCTCAAAGACACCCCAGCATAGAGTGCTACAGTTGAAGCCATGCCCCTGGTGGAATGCACTATCACTCTTCCCTGAAGAGTACACTTGGCTTTGGAATGACAGAAAGCAATACAGGCTGAGAGCCAGCAAGCTATCCCCTGTTTGAACAGGGTCGAGCAAATGATACAAATAACTAGTCTGATGTGTATATGTCCTTTGTCGTGTCTATATAGAACTTGAGACATCTACCCAAATCTCACTAATGTAATAACCTTTCTGTTGATGAGGATGGATTGGGAAAGAAGGATCTAAGAATGACAGATTCTTTCAAATGAAAGTCAGTAGGCATCTTAGGAATGGATTTAGAGTGGTTCAGAGTATTACTTTGTCCTTAGTAAACCAGAGAAAGGGTTCTCTGATGGTAAATGCCTGAATCTCTCCCATTCTCCTAGCGGATTTCAGAGCCAAGAGTAGTGCTGTCTTCCATGAAACAAATTTTAAGTCTGCTCTATGTATTGGCTTAAAAGAAGGTAACATCAGCTGACATAGGAGTGTATTACGTTTTCATGGAACTGGAGGATGTCAAAAAGGTGGAAAAGCTCTGAAAAGACCTTCCAGAAAAGAACCACAACAGTGTTAGAAAAATAGGTATTATTTATCACAACACCAATCACTAACTACTTTGGTATATCTCCTACACGGAGGTATGCATACACAATACCAACAATAAAAACATCAGTAAAACAGGTAAGTAAACACATAAAAACATATGGGCCCCTATGGGTGGGGGGCAATCCCTATACTAAGCAAGTGGAATGCGAAAGGGGTACCTAACCAAGTCTACCACCAAAGGTCTGTAGGCCAGGGGAAGCACGGAACCACCAAAGGTAAGTAACTAGGAGTCCCTAGGCGTCCGGGTGCAGAGGTGATACCCCAGGTCAGTGTCCGTAGGATAACTTGGGGAAGTCGCGGTTAGGATTTTCAGGACTCTGGACTCTACCCAGAGGACCCAGAGGAAACCCTTTGGAACTAGGGAGGTTGGATAGCACCCCCACCCGTGGATACCCAGAGAAGCAGGATATCTACACAAGGAAGCCTGGGTGCATAGGTGTGAAGTGGTGTCAGAACCGCCCGTTGAAGTCAATGGGGATCTTCGGATGTCCAGCTGCTACTATGACCCGTGGACCAGCTAGGTGGAACCCAGGTGTGGATTCCGGACGAGCAGTACCTGAGGAGAGTGGAGACAAAGTCCAAAGCACCCGGAGTCACTCAGGAGGTGCAGGAGCACAATGGCCAACCTACTTCACGGTAGGATGGAGGTCTTGGAGTTGCAGCTGTGGAGACCAGGCGATGATGGAGGAGCACATGAGCCATCCATGAGCTGTCCCATGATGGTTGACGAATTGCAGGAGGGTCAATGGCCAGCAGGACCACCAACTAGCCAGGGAACTCACACACCACAGGCAAGTAAGGGCTGTCCCTCAGCAAGCAGGAGAACCAGCAGGAATTGAGGGAAGACTCCGAAGGGACCCTCAGACAGTAGGCACAGGGAGACCTCAGCAGCACAGCGAAGATGGAGGCCCACATCGCAGGAGATGCAGTGAGGATGTCGCTTTTGCAGCAGAGTGATGCTTGAGACTGGGGCTTCTTGGAGCTCGAAGATCTTCGGATTGGAAAGTCAACAAGCCTTGGCAACGGCAGACAGACGGGGTGCACAGGGGTCCAGTTCCAGCAGCTCCACGAGGGATTGCAGTCTTCCAAGTTGCACAGAAGACAGGTCAGGCCTCGGGAGAACTACCAAACCACCACCTGTGTTGTAGAGCCTTGAAGAGTCCGTGGGACAGCAGGATCCACAGACCGGTCATTGACGTTGAGGTGCCTGCAGCTGCAGGGGAGTGACTCCTTCACTCCATGGGAGATTATTTCTTGCTGTCCTTGATGCACACAGAGTCCTTGTGACTCTGGAGGATGCACGGCCACGGATGTTGTAGGATGGTTGCAGAGCACAGAGACGAAGTTGGAGTAGGACTCTTCCTACCAGAAGCAGTCTTGTCTTGGGTCCGGCCCAGCCCAACAGCACAGTTCAGTGTCCAGAAGCAGAAGAGTCTTGTAGAGGTTCCTGAAGATGAGCCTTGCAATGGAATCCTTGGTCCAGACGAATCTAGGGTCCCACCCTCAGGGGAGCCCTTAAGTAACTCAGGAAGGGGGTTGGGCAACTTCTGCGGTGACCCACCTATTGGGAGGGGGGTCAGGGACGCTACTCTGGTGGACTGACCAGTCAAATGCTCCAAGGGGTCTCTGCTTATCTTGTTTTCAAGATGGCAGAATCAAGCAGCCACCTGGTAGAGCTCTGGGCACCTCCCTGAGGGAGGTGCTGCAAGAGACGGTCACTCCACTGTCCTTTGTATGGTGTTGTGCCAGAGCGGGAGCCAAGGGCTCCTGCACTAGAGTAAACTGGTTTATACAAGGTGGGCATCAAATGTGCCCTTCAAAGCAGTCTGGTGGTGCTCAGAAGCACCTCACCCTAGCCCAGAGACACCAAATTCTAAAGGAGAGGTGGCTACACCTCTCCGATACAGGAAACCTTTTTCTACCTTCCCATGCCTGCGTTAGGCTCACCAGCAGGAGGGCAGTACAGTGTCTGGGGTCGGCAGCAGCACTGGGCTGCATGCAGACCCTGCAAGGCTACACAAATAGATAAGGGGGGGTCCTCTAAGGAGCCCCCCAGTACTTGGTATCATGCACCTAACACTGGAATCGGTGTTGTTGCATGATTCCAACATGTTTGATACCAAACATGACCAGGTTCGGTGAAGCCATTATATAGTTGGACATCTCGAGTTTACCAGTGTCCACTACATACCTTAAAATGGCTTCCCCGCACTTACAAAGCCCAGAGGATGGAGTCTAGGGTTTGGAGGGATGCGTCTGCTCATGCAGGGGCACCCTCACACTGAGAATCATGCACCCTGTCCTAGGGCTGAAGGGCCTACCTTAGGGGTGATTTATAGGTTTTAAGTGCAGTGACGGGGACATAAGGTAAACAATATATCTGGAGTGACAGGTGGAAGCACCATTTCAGACAGAATGCAATGGCAGATCAGCAGACAAGGTTTGCCTGGGCTCCCATGGATGGCATAATATATGCTGCAGCTCATGGGAGACCCCTGGTGTACTAATGCCCTGAGTACCTTAGAAGCATATACTAGGGACTTAAAGGGGTACACCAGTATGCCAATTGTAGGGTGTACAAAGTACTTACCAGTCAATTTAGAGGAGAGAGCACCAACACTGGGGTCCTGGTTAGCAGGATCCCAGTGTACTACAGTCTAAACACACTGGCACCAGGCAAAAAGTGGGGGCAACCATGTCAGAAAGATCCTACTTTCCTACAGTCATCATTGTAAATGTTCTTGCTGCCACAAGACAAACAGGTTTTAAAACGAGATCTCTTCTCTTTGTCAGTCATGGTGACAGTTTGTGACAGCTGCTTGTCAGACCAAAAGATCTCTCTGGCCCAGAAATTATAATAAAAAACAACTCGCAATATTGCAGTGCTGAAGATAGGGCTGGTTTAAATCCAGAGCAGAGCAAAATGGAAACAATTTCAGGTTCACTGAAAGTTTATATATTTCCAAGACAAACGATTTTAACCCATCCCAATAGCGTACACTTACACTACCCCCATACTCAGTGTTCCTGCAGTATCTCCTAAATCCACCTCTCTTGAATTATCCATCATAATTATTACTTTATAACCATCCACTGAAGTTTTCAGGTGTAAGGACTGGTGCACCAGACAAAGTTGTTTCCATCCCTATAGCTCGTCTGATATTACTTAAGCAATGGCAAACAAAAATATACCTGGTTTTGGTGGCTTTCCTCCGGCACCAGCCACTCCTGGAAACACACCTATAAAACATAAAAAAGGAAGAGAAATGATTGCTTCCTCTTTTACTTATTGCTCACTCTAGGTGACCTTCTGGTCCTACACGATACACCCAGAGATCACAGAACTGAGAAAAGTAACTTTGTGGCATCCACCTCAGTGCCTGGTAGCATTTGCAGGAACTGCTGTACAAGCAGGTAAGATGAATGGTGCAGAGCAAAAGTGACATTAGAACAGTGAGATAATTAATGTGGCTGATAGGATGCAGCAGTTTTAGGAGAGCAACTGATTGAGATCGCTCTGCTCCAGAAGTGGGTGACCTGATCCATTTTAGAAGGAATGTATAAGAGGCTGTGCTTGGAGAGATCCCTGTGCTGAGACAATGAGGGAGATGATTAATGTGAGAGAAAATGTGTGGTGATGAGTGAGGTCAGACACAATAGTAATGGAATCAGGTATATAATGGACATTAACGCCAGCAGTGGATCGAGGCCAGTCAGCTCTCAACTGAACTGTCTAGAACCTTCCTCTTAGTATGGAACCAGCATAGAACTTGAAACAGGGAACCGCAGAGAGTCCCACTGTTCCCTAAAGACATAACACATCACTTCCCCTTAAGAATAATAAACACACAATAAAACAAAGATGCAAAATGACACAATGCAAAGCTAGGCATTAACATTTACAGAAAAACAAACTATGCACAGAATGCAACCCTGATTAGACAGAGCAAATATGCTCTGAAACATGAAAACAATAAAGCTTTCGAAAAACACCAAAGATTGGGACTCCAACCTGGAGCATACACATATTGCCCAGGTAGGGACCATAAACAAGGTGACTACTTCAACCTCAGACATAATCATCCAATCAACCTGGAGCTTTTATACTTCTCACACTTGCCGATACAGGCTCGGATCTTCTTCTCCCTACTCCACAGACTCCAGTATGGATCCTAGGTATATCCCTATTTGCTACATGTTCTCTACGCTTCCTATTGTCATCACTACTTAATTGCCCCTTTTCACTGCCATATCATCATGGCCCTCTGTCAAATCCTCATCACTCATCATCACCCCAATTCTGTGTTTTAACTCTCAGACATTCACCACCTCTCCGATACACGACAACTTGCCTCCTGTTCTATTTCTACCCATCATAAATCTTTATGTAATTCCCTTTCACTGCTTTTACCTTGTATTGGACTCTGAACTTGGGACCCTCTACCCACCCTGCTATTCTCCCATGTCTCACCTTTACCCAATCACCCACAGAAACCCAACCCTTATCTCTACTCCTAACCTCTTCTGCTTGTGCATCACCTAGTTCAAGATCTGTTACCAACTCTTTCCAGGATTAGCTTGGTGCCAGATTCTCCTCCCCTAATTAAGGAGAATTGTGTGCGTCCTCATGATTCATTTACAGTGGTGTTGTGGACCCACACCATATCCATTACATATCTTTCCACATCTAATCTGCTGTTTACTGCAGACTCCATAGTCCTGCTTTGTTTTATACCATAGGCCTCCAAATACATTTTCATTTTAGATGAAGTGAAATGTGTTCCATTATCAGTTATGATGTCTAGGTTGACCTTCCCTTACAAATATTTTCCTCAGCATTTTAATGCTATTTCTAGTAGTGACCTACCGCATAAACCCCAATACCAGCGACTTGGTGTTCACATCAACATTAACAGCCACAAAAAGGAGAGAATCTGTCAAGTCTCCAAATGGTCCAATAAAATCCAAGTGGGACACCAGGATCTTTGATGTGGTATGTAGCGTAACCACCAACATTCAGTCTTTTTCCACCCTCTTTATAAACCTTAAAATCACTTGGTCATCGAGGCCCGAAAACTAAAACATTTCCTTCCTCCGTTTTCTTATCATGATTTGGCCCAAGTATCCTCAATGTGCCATTTCTATGGGCTTGCTGTGCAAACCATGTGGGGGCACAAACATGCACCCCGCGTCATCACTTCTTCCTTCACTGCACACTGAAAATTCATTAAGGACCTTAAAAACAGTTGCATTCTCACTGGGACACAACTCTGCCTTCTGCACCCTCTCTTAGTAAACCTATGTCTTAAGTAAGAGGTGCATGCACCAGCTTACACAGGCTGCATTGGCAGACCTGTAGTTCTATTTTGCATGGCCTCTCATGGGTGGCATAATGCATGCTTCAGCCCATGGGAGGCCTATGGGGTACCTATGCCCTGGGTACATGTGTACCATATACTAGGGACTGACAAGGCTACCCCAGTATCCAATCTAGAGTGTACCTAAGTACATGGCATAACAGTTTAGGGCAAAAGCAGACAGACTGGGGTCCTGATTAGCAGGATCCCAGTCAGACTATTCAAAAACAATTTCACATTTAGCAAAAAGTGGGGGTAACCATAAGAAGCAGATCCTACTTTCCTACAATGATGAACAAGGGCAAGCACAGTAGTAATGTAGTGAAGTTTATTCATGACATAAAACTAGCACTGGTGACATTGAGGCCAGCCAGCACTCAACTGAACTGTCCAGAACCTTCATCACAATTTGGAACCAACACAGAACTTGTAACAGGGAACCACATAGAGTTCCACTGTTCCTTAAAGGAATAACATGGCGCTTAAGTGATATGGGTGGACATGGTGAGACCACTCTGCTACGACAATGATAAACCTATTAATGTTAGAGGGAATGTTTAAGTTTCAAGGTAAGACAGGATGAGAAATTTCTGCTTCAACAATGAGTGAACTGTAGTATGTCAGTGGGATACCTGGAGTACATGGTGAAAAAATGAGTTACTTACTTGTAACTGCAGTTATCCAGTATTGGTATCTTTCATAGATTCTCATGCTTGAATAATTCCCGTCGTCGAGGTGGAAGTCCCACAGTACTATAATAAAACAGTATGTAAAACTACCATAGGCGATAATGGCACTAGGCCATGAATTTAATAGCCTATCTCCTTTTTAAAAAGGGAACAAACTTCAGATACAATCAATCAGTAGCTAGCATCCTCTAGAACAGTCCCTCAGATTTTCCAGCACAAGTGTGGATAGATAATCCCGATCTATAAGGGGAGCCTCTCAGGAGATGAGGGTGGATTGCATGTGAATCTTTGAAAGATACCAATACTGGATAACTGCAGTTACAGGTAAGTAACTTATTTTCTTATCCAGTATTGGGGTATCTTTCATAGATTTTTATGCTTGAATCAGAATAGCAAGCAGTGTCCTAGAAATGTACCCTTCTTAGTGGATGATGGGTAGCAGTAATATACATTTGCTGAGAAATGCTTTTCAGAATAAAACATAGAAATATACATGTTTACATTAGATTTATAGCTAGATGCATATAATAGGTAAACATGAGGATTATTCAGAATGAAAATGAGATGAGAACATTAATGCATGAACGTCAAGTAGAACAAGTAACCATAAGAATCAGTCAGTTATATATCTAATGCAAGTAAAACAAACACCTGTATTTAAAGAGGCTCATCTTATTGGAACAAATGTCGTAGCACTGCCTGACCCACAGTTGCGTCAGTGCGCTGCGCAGATTCCAGGCATTAGTTCTGCGTGAACGTATGGGTGCTCTTCCACGTCGCAGCACGGCATATCTTGTCCAGTGGAATGCCCGCAAACAGAGCAGCCAAAATAGAGACTGCTACTGTACAATGCGCCTTAGTCCTTCTTGATAAAGGTTTGCCAGCTTTAACATGGCAAAACTGAATCGCCGCAGATATCCATCTTGCAATGGTTGTTTTTGTCACTGCAGTGCCTTGACGGCATTGACCATAGGCCACATGTAGCTTGTCAGTCTTGCGGATGCTTTTAGTTCTTTGTAGGTAGAATTGAAGGCAGCGTTTAATGTCCACAGTGTTCAGTGCCTGTTCCGCTGGTGTAACCGGATGAGGAAAGAAAGTTCAGAGAATAACATGCTCATTCAGGTGAAACTGAGAAGGAACCTCGGGGATGAATTTAGGATTAGTCCTGAGAGTTCGAGTCTCGGCAATGACGCTGAACATCCTGTGATTCTGGGCAAATCACTTAATCACCCCGTGCCTAACAAAAAATGAATGTGTCCTCATGTAACGCAACTGGTGCTATGTAAAGCGCTCTGATACCCGATACCTTCGGGTCAAGTTCACGCTATATAAAACTCCGTAAAAAAAAAAAAAGTACAAAGTCATCCATAAAATGAAGGAAAGGCTCTTTAGTGGTAAAAGTCTGTGTCTCACTGACCCTTCTGGTGGATGTGAGAGGAAGGAGAAGAGCAACTTTCCATGTAAGAAATTTCAACTCTGCCTTATGAATCGGTTCAAGAGGCCCCTTCATCAGCTGTGAGAGGACCACACTGACGTGCCATTCTGGAGGCAGAGATCTTACTGGAGGGAATGATCGGAAGAGCCCTAACATGAATTGCTTCACGACTCTTGAAGAACAGAGAGACAAAGCATGCGAAGAGCATCTGCATCTAGAAATTGCAGCACGATGAACGATCAGGGAGGCGTACGCTAAGCCTGATTTGGCCAGTGAGAGCGGATATAGTAAGATTTGCTCTGGAGAAACGTGGAACGGATGCACGCTATTCTGCTGACACTAAATGCAGAATAACTTTCATTTTAATTTGTAAGCCTTGTTGGTGCCTTCTGCTCCAGATGTGGCGAGAATATCCCTGCATTCTTGTGTGATGCTTAAATTACAAAATTCGTAGAATTCAGGAGCCATGCATGTAAATTGAGTGATGCAGGCTCCGGAAGGCATATCTGACCCCTGTTCATGGTCAGAAGAGATGGTGTTGGCAGAAGGTGAATGGGTTTGATCTCCGAGAGGACCGTGCTGCTTGGGCCACTTGGGGGCAATCAGCAGGAGACGATAATGTCCTGTCTTACTCTTGGTGAGGACCCTGTGAATCAATGGGATGGGGGGAAAAGTGTATGCATATATCCCAGACCAACGCATCGGAAAGGGCATTCCGCCACGAACCTGGGAGAGGGAATCTGCTGGCACAGAACTGGCATTTGGTATTGTTGTCTGTCGCAAAGAGATCCAGTGCTGGCTTACCTCATCATGAGAAGACTCTGTCTAGTTGATGCTGATCCAGTTCCCAATTGTGGCAACTGTTCTTCACCCTGCTTAGATTGTCTGCCAATGTATTGTATATGTAGTCCCGGACGTGTTTGGCTTTCAGGGATATTCCATGGATTGTAAGCCAGGTCTAAAGCTCCTGGGCTTCCTGAGAAAGTGTGAGAGACCTGGTACCTCCCTGTTTGTTGATGCAATACATGCTGGTCGTGTTGTCTGAAGGAACCAGAACTGCAATCGTTGGAAGAAAAGCTTGCAGGGAGAGGAATATGGCCTTGAGCTCCATGCTGATAATGTGCATCATTTTATGAGAAGACCATTTGCCCTGGATTTGGAGGTCTTGCAAGTGGCCACCCAGCTGTCCACAGACACGTCCATAGATGACGATGAAATATGGAATCATAGGTAGAAAAGTGAGGCCTTCTGAGAGATGTCGTTTATGATACCACCACTTCAATACTTCTCTCACAATCAGTGTTATTTAGATCAAGTCTTCGAAGGATCCCGTTGCTTGGACCCACTGAAGTTGGAGTTCCTCCTGCAGTGGTCTAATTTTTAGGCGAGCCAATGGAATCAGGTTGATTGCAGACGAGAGCATTCCTAGGAGCGACTTATACATCCTGACTGAATCGCACAGTCTTCGTGAGATGGTTCTAGCCAAGTTTGCTAACTGCTCTTTTGTGCCTGAGATAGGAAAGCTTTGCTCCGGATTGTGTCAAGGTCGGCTCCTAAGAACGTCATTGTTTGATTGGGAGTGGGTGATGACTTTTGTTTGTTAAAGTGAGGCTCAGTTTGCTGAAAAGCGATAGGCAGGCTGTCGTAGCTCTGGCAGTTTGTGATGCAGTGGGGGCTTTTAGCAGCCAGTCGCCTAGGTAAGGGACTACATGATGACCTTGGGTTCTTAGGGCAGCAGCAACTGGAGAGAGGCACTTGGTGAATATTCGAGGCGCGGACTTCAGGCCAAAGGGAATGACCTTGAATTGGTAATCGGTACCAGCTACAGTGAATCTAAGGTAACTTCGATGGTCGGGATGAATGGGGATATGAAGTATGTGTCTTCCAGATCTAGAGACGTCATGTGATCTCCAGTGTTGAGGCGCTGCAGGATATCCAAAATAGTAACCATCCTGAAGGTCTGCTTTTAGAGGAATTTGTTTAGTTTCCTGAGTTCTAATGTAGGTCTCCACTCCCCTGATTTCTTATGTGTAAGGAAAAACAGGAGTAGAAACCTTTTCCCCTTTGCACCATCGGAACCTTCTCTATCTCTCCTTTGGAGAGCATCATGTTGGCCTCTTTATTTAGCGAGTGGGGTGAGCTCCCCTGGGTGGAGTGTTTGGTGGTTGATCCGTAAACTCCAGGGTATGGTCATAGGTGACAAGTCCAATACCCATTTGTTCGATGTTATGTTCTTCCACTGATGGAGGTGGTTGGATATCTTCGCACCAATGGGATGGGAGGTGACAGTAGCTGGCACCTGAGAGAGGCCACTGTTTGCGACCTGTGTTGTGGTTTTAAGAAGGCGCTCTCTTGCAGGAGCCCTGCGTGGAGAAACTCGCCGTGGCTGCTGGTAACCTTGCCTGAACTGTGGTTGATAGAACTGGTACTGCTGGGAGTGTTGGTATTCACCCTTATACCCTGAAAAACCTCGTCCTCTTGCTCCCCGAAAGGGCAACTTTCTGTACTGTGGGGTGCTGAGGGATTTGGCGGTATCAGTGTCGATCTTGATCGCTAGCAAGGCCTCCTCTTTATGTTTGCCAAATAAGAAATCCCCATCGTGTGCCTTGCCCAAGATCTTGGGTTGGACTTCCGGTCGAAATGATGTCACCTTAAGCCACCCTTGATGCCTTAAGGCTGCTGCGCCGGCTAGCTGTCGAAAGCCTGTGGTGGCTATATCCATTGAACAGTCAATAACCTCAGAGGCTGTGTGCTCTTCCTCTTGTAGAATGTTCCTAGCCTCTTGCTTTTTGTCTTCTGGAATGAGGTCCAATATGTACCCCATATTGAACCACATCTGGCGGGCATAGTGGGCTAAGATAGACAAAGCATTTGCAGCTTGCACAGTAATGGCAGACATGGCAGAAAAGCGTTTGCCAATGGTGTCTAATCGGCACCCTTCCTTGTCGGGAGGTGTTGTAATAGGTGCTGATGGATATTTGGACCCCCTCTGCGCAGCCTGAGAGACGACTGAGTCAGGCTTGGTGTATCCTGCAGGGGCATCTTCTGGGGCCCTATACTTTTTTATAAATCCCAGGCCGGACAGCCGCCATTGTGGCTGGGGTCTTCATCACCTTTATTCCTTCCTGCCAAATGTAGTCGATGATGGGTATGGAGCGTATTGACTTTCTTGTTTGCTCTTTAGAGTCATATAGGAAGCAGTCTGACTGCGTTTCCACCATAGGGAGGTGAAATCTAATAGCCGCTCTCTCCATTAAATTGTGAAAACCTCCGATGTCCTCTGGAGGAGAGTCGGTTGGAGAGTCAGTTGGATGGTGTGGAGGTCGGGATGGTGTAGGGATAATGTAGTCATCCCAGTTATCTGACGGTAGCAGAGGCTCAGGAATTCTTTCCCTTAGTCTATCCTCATCTGAGGAAGATAGATCTTCTGTCGGTGGTAATGCCGTCAGAGGACGAGGCATCATTCTGGGTATGACAGGCACCGGCATTGGTGGAGTGAGAGGGGCAGCAAGCTGTGGTGGTGGTGCCATAGGACTTTCACCTTGAAGTTGTGGAAATCTTTTCCTACAGTCTGAAAGCATAGCTTGCAGTTCCGGATTAATGAGGATGGTCGTGAGCAGTATACTGTCTTGGAGGGTTCATGTAATATCCATAAGGCTCAAATTGCCTTGGCGGTTGAGGGCAATAATGTTGGTAAAACTGCTCATCGTCATAGTCCTCATTCTTCTCCTGACATTTAACAGGTAGCTCTGAAGGGCTGTTCACTGTTGCAAATGGACCTTCATCCTCAGATTCCTGCAGGTCCAGTTGGTGGCTTGGGGACAAAGGTAAGACTTTGCTTGGTGAAGTTATCTGAGGGTGCAGGAAAGTCTTGGTTACCTTAATTTGCACTCTCGTCAACAGTGGCATCGACGGTTCCATCGTCGAGTGGATGGTGTAGTCCTTGGGTGTTGTCGCCGACGGAACCACCGTCAACAGAACCACCGTCAGCGGAGTTGTCGTCAGAGGGATCGTCGTCAAGGAGCTCATCATCGACAGTGTCAGAGACGTCGTCTTCGACAGTGCCTTGGATGACGGAGTCATCATTGGTAATGTCGATGGGACCTTCATCAGCGGATGAATTCTTGTCAATGAAATGGGGGCACCGCTGGCGGATGTGGTAGACGTTGCTGTCGACAATGGTCTCCACGCGAGATAGGTGTACTGATTGTCATCGACGAGCGTGGCGTAGATGGAGAAGGAACCATTTACTCAGATATTTTAGATGATTTATGCCTCACAGGATCTGAAGAGGAAGCATGATGGTGCATTTCTCCTTAGAAGAAGGAGTACATGGCAAAGACAAGGCTGGCTCTTAGGAGATTCTGGTACGCTTCTTCTTCCTATGAGAGTCCTTAGCCTAGTGGGAGGTTTTATGATGTTTTCTGACTACCTCAGACGCATCCTCCTGTGATTTGGCCCTCTTATGTGACCTGGCAGAAGGGTTGCTGTCTTCCCCTGAAGAGGTCTTGGGTGACTTTGTTTTCTGAAGCAACAAGAGCAGCCTCCCCTCTCCATCCCTTAACATTTTAGAGGGAAAAGTGTGACAGATTTTATACTGTTTTACCTCGTGTAGCGGATGGAGGCAATAGATGCAGTCCTTATGTGGGTCATACACATGAGCCCTTTTCTTCCCACAGGTCCTGCAGGGACACTAAGGCCTTTCTTGTCAGACACAGTAGAAGAAGCGAATACAAAGTTGTAGAAAACTGAGCAGAGCTAAGGGAGACTCCCTTCACACACGATGTGCAGTGAAAATCTGAGTGACTCAGCCTCTCTTGGGACTGTTCTGGAGGGTGCTAGCTAATGATTGGTTGTATCTGAAGTTTGGTCCTTTAATAAAAAGGAGATAAATAGGCTATTGAATTCATGGCCTAGTGCCATTATATCCTATGGTAGTTTTACATACTGCTTGATTATAGTACCGTGGGACTCCCACCTCCCTGACGGGGAATGGTTCAAGCATGTGAATCTATGAAAGATACCCCAATACTGGATAAATTCCTATACTAAGTTAATAAGTGAGTTAGTTAATGTTAGAGTTAAGGCTTGAGTGATAAACTTAGGCATTGTGAGATCCCTTTGCTCTGGCAATGAGAGAGTGATACATGTGAGAGGGAACCCTTGTGTGATGAGGTAGGGCATCATGCTATGGCTTTGACAGTAAGAAAATTAACAGTTATTTGTCTTGATGACATTGGTTTTCTTCCTCAGTGCCCTCTTGGTGATTAGTTTGTTTGTTCAGAAACTGATGTCATATAGTGTTAGTTATTCTAGACTAGTGACTGCTTTCTGCTTTACAAGACATGTATGAAATTAATATAGATAGTGTCACAAACCTCCTCCTGGTAATACTCCCACACCAAATCCAGCTGCAAGAAGAATATAGAAAGCGTTAGAAAGAACAGAGTATCAGAATGACATAAATATAAATGTGAAGATGCTGCACTGTACACATTCATTTGAGAATTCTTTGATTTGCTCTTTTCAATACCTGCATATGCATGCAGAAAGTGTCCTCAGCACTGCTAGCATCTTATGACACAACAGAGGACCTAATGCATGTCAAAATGTCATCCCTATACCTTTCCACGTTACAGTTCCTATAGATGTATAATAAATAAATAAATCCGTATTTGTAAAGCGCGAACTACTCACCCTTTCGGGTCTCAAGGCGCTGGGGGCCGTCGTGGAAATTAAGTGAGCTATTGCCCAGAGTCACATGGTGCTGAGCTGAGCTGCCGCCGGAGCCGGGGATCGAACCGTGAACCCTGTGCTCCGAAGTCAGCTGCCCTGGCCGCTGCACCACACCTCTTATGTATCTATAACAGGTTCTATTTAGAATGTCAATAATTAGTTACAAGTCTCATCTATCGTCCTATATATAATTATAATATATCCCCTCAAACTTATGAAAAGTCGCTCACACGTCCTAAAACACACAGGCCTCATCAGAGCTCTGATTTATATCCATAACCTTTACTTTAAATATCAATTTGCCAGCAGTACAGAAACAAATAAAAAAGCTATCAAGAAAACATATTGGCAGGTGGCACAAATTATGGCAAGTGTTGTGCGCAGTAGTAACCATAACTGGGAAATTCAGTGGTTTTGCATGTTTGACCGATACCATCACAGTGTTTTTTCAGTGAAAATAATGTATATAGTATATATATATATCAAGCCTACTCCGCCACTGCTTGCCAGGATTGCCGGAAGGACAGGAGCACGGACCACGGTTTGGTGCAAAGTTATTCTCTTTATTTCTCCAAATCACACATCAGCCATTACGCGTTTCAGCCCCGAAGGGCCTTGATCACATGACGCGCCTTACAGCCTTGATCTCATTTTTATATCATTTTTTCCCGCTTTTTTCTTAAAGTGACCAGTGCTATTTGCAAAAGTAGTCATAGACATAAAGGAATTACTATTCGTTTTGCAGCCCTGATATTGTCATTGCCTTCAAGAACTCAATTTACATCATGGTATAAATACCAATTAAGTACATCAATTATAAATAAATATTTAGCTTATCTAAAATTGGCTATTTGATGATGATACTTAAAAAAACATTCAAATACAATTTCATGGTGGCGCAGTTCCTGCTTAAAAACAGTCACCTGATACATGTATAATACATTTAGTGCAACGGTTTGCGATTGCGTTGACCTGTAGACCACTGATTTGTCTACATAAAGTGCTTATGCATATTGAAATCCTGAACTGTAAACTTTCGTAATGTAAACCATTTGACTACTTAAAGTGCTAGTGCCTCGTGCAATTTACAAAATGCATGTGCATATAACATCAAAAGTGCAAAAAGTCGAACATCATTGTTTTATAAAACAAAAGGACTGTGCAGATGATAGGGAGGACGGCTGGCTTCAATGTTAAGCTTGAGCTAAAATAAATGTAAGTACAAATTCCTATGGTTTGACGATGTCTTAATGTTAACAGCCTCTTACTGCCTGGTAACTCTTATAAACAAGTGTATAAGTCTTCCGTGGCATTGAGCCCACCTGGATGCTTGGAATCCAGGTCAAGAATGTAGCGGGTTTCAAGTTGGCGTAGGGTTTTTTCTCTATTTCCCCCTCTTTTATTTGGTGGCACAGCATCTATTAAATAATATTTAAGGTTTTTGGGGTCAGAATTGTGTACTTCCCCAAAGTGTCGTGCCACCGGGTATGTCTGGTCAAGGTTTTTAATGGCTCGTATGTGCTGGAGTACCCTTTTGTGGCCCTGCAGCTTAGTGCTTCCTACATATCGTAGGCCACATGGGCACTCCAGCACATAGATAACATGGTCCGTTTTACACGTTAGGGCCTTGTTGGTGACTCTCTCTTGGTTGCCAAAAGGAATCATGTAGGACGTTTTGTTTGTACCATATTCGCAGGCCTTGCAAAGCTTGCTTCTGAAAAATCCTTTTCTTTGTGCTAACCAAGAGCTTCCTGTCTGGCTCACCGGATTATTTTGTACCAAACCGTCTTTCATTGAGGGAGCCCTACTGTGAGTTATGGAGAGCTTGGTAGGTAGCAAGTGGCCTATGACCGGGTCATTGAGGACTAATGGCCAATTTCTCCTGATGATTTTGGTAATGGCTTTATCCTGCTTACTATAACCCAAGATTATCCTAAGGATGTCCTCTTCCTCCCTTAGTACCTCTGCTGAATTGGAGGTCACAGGTATAAGTTCTTGGGGTTCATACTTTTTGAATAGATCTTTTCTAACTACCGCTTTACTTTGGTTTATTGCTGCATTAATGCATTTGTTTGAATACCCTCTCTCCAAAAATCTGGCTTTACTTGATAATTGTGCTTCCCTTAGATCATCGTCATCACTGCAGATCCTCCTGAGTCTAAGCATTTCCCCGTAGGGAATGCTTTGGATCAAGTGCTGCAGATGAGAACTTGAGGCATGCAACACTGAGTTGCCTGCTGTGAGTTTGCGGTGTATTTTAGTAGCTTTTTTTCCATTTTTTATATACACCTGCATGTCTAGGAAATTGACTGTCTCGGCACTGATAGTTGCTGTAAATTGCAAATTAAGATGATTGGTGTTAAGACCCTCTATAAAGTTCTGAGCCTCTATCAGTGTTCCCTGCCAGATAATAAAAAGGTCATCTATGAACCTTAGCCACAATTTTACATTGTTGTTAAAATGTCTCTCATGTGTTTTTCGTAGTACCAGCTCCTCCCACCATCCCATATGGAGACAGGCATAACTGGGGGAGAAGTTGGCCCCCATTGCCACTCCACGCAATTGATGATAAAGTGCGTTTTGAAACATGAATATGTTGTTGTGCAAGCAAAATTCCACCATATTGACTAGCATCTTACTATGTTGTGCAAATTGGGCTGGTCTTTTGTCCAGATAAAATTGTAGGGCCCGCAAACCATCTTGGTGGTTAATACTAGTATAGAGTGCTGTCACGTCCAAGGTTATTAAAAAGAAATCACTCTGCCAATTAAAATCATGAAATTTGTGCAAAAAGTCCCCAGTGTCTCTAATGTAGGAAGAGAGTTGTTGAACATGTTCCTGTAAAAAATAGTCCACATACTGGGATGACTTTTCAAGTAAGCTGTTGCGGGCAGAGATTATTGGTCGTCCGGGGGGCTTTTGTGGGTTCTTGTGAATTTTGGGGATGAAGTAAATGACGGGGATTGTCGGGGTGTCGTTTTTCATATATTTGTATTCTTGCATTGTGAGTAGATCAGCGCTCTTCCATGCCAGTAGTTTTGCGTAGTATTGATGGTAGGTGGATTTGAGAGATAGCATGTTACTCTTGCGATAACACTCCCTATCAGACAGTTGCCCCATAGCTTCATCCACATAGTCCTCTTTGCCCCAGATGACCAAATTGCCTCCTTTATCCGCGTTCCGTATAATGATTTGTGAGTTGTTTTTGAGCTTAGTCATAAGTTGATGATATTGCACTTCTTGTTTGTTGACTTTGTTTCTTTTTGTCCCTTGTATTACATGGTTTAGGTGTTTGATGCCTGCTACTGTCTGTTCGTGGAAAATGTCTATGGCATCCCTCGGTGTTATGGGGTTGAATGAGCGGGGTTTAAACGGTGTGGTAGACATATTAGGCTCGGTCAATCTGATTGTAGATTCAATATCTTGGCTGAGTGGCACAGATGTTGCATTTTCCTCTGCTAAATCATGTATAACTCTCAGTATTGGCATATCAGATGCTGTTAAATTAAATGGGGGAGAAGGTTGTGGAGAATCACCCTGTTGGCTTGACTGTGTACTGTCGGTGGTTTTGCTCGGCAGTAGATGATATTTTTTTAATTTGAGCTTACGTACACTCTTGAATATATCCAATCTTGTTGCTGCGTAATTGAAAGTGCTCTCAGGGCAATATGATAATCCAAGAGATAGTAATTGCTCTTCTGCTTTGCTGAGATCCACGTTGGCCAAATTGATTACGGTGCGGTTTGCACTTGCATTTGAGTTGGTTTTCACCTCCGTTTCCACTTGCGCACTGGTTGTCTCCTGGGTTCGTCTTCGTTTGGCTTTTCGCCTCTCCCGGCGCCTTGTGGAACGGTTTTTCCCGGTTTGTTTGTTTGTATTCTGGGTCTTAAAGTCTGTCGTCTCTCCAGACATAAAAAATCCAATTCTTCAGCTAGGGATAGTTTAGAGGGTATTTGCGTTCTCCTTGGATCACGAGATTCTTGTTCAGTTTCACTCTCAATTGCAGAGCTTAGATCTGAATTTGATGTTTCCATAGCTTTCGCCCTGTTGCCTGCTGTATTAGATTTTCCTACATTGGCTCCACCATACTTAGATGCCTTGAGTGTGTTGTATTTCCTGGCGAACGTGAATATTCTACCGCACTCATAATCCACTCTGTCTCTGTGGAATTTAAAGGTTTTCCTCTCCCGGATCTTTTCTTCCTCTTTACGGAGTCTCTTTGTCATTTCCTCCCTTAATTTGATTAATTCTTCCTTTTGCCCCATTTGGCTCAACTCATCGTTGATTGTTTCGATCTGTTCCTATAATCGTGTTCGGTCTCTCTCCGCATATTTGACCAATATTGTTACAAGTTTTCTTGATGAGTCTAGATTTGTCTCGGCCCATTCTTTCATCCTCTCAGGATCCGGATGTTCATAGCTGGGAGCTATGAGTATTCTCAATCCCCGTGGGATCCTTCCAACATCTAAGTAACGTTGTAAAGATTTTCCTTCCCACCATTTACTTTGTTCACTTTTCATAAGTTTTTCCAGGTGCCTTATTTTATCTTTTAAGCTGGTATTTATGTTGCTAGCTGTTGCATTCTGGGCGAATGAGTCAATTTTCGGCATGCGTACATCGTCAAACATTTCCGCCGCCGCAGCCTCCCGATCTCTAAGCGCGTCGGCTGACATGGTGATAGTGTTGTGGAGATATTTGAATAGTTGTTGGTAAATGCTGTCTGGAGTGCTCATGTTAATACAGTTACTCCTACGGCATTCGTGCACACCCCTCAACCAAATTCTGCGAAAGCTTCCCTTCCTCCACTCGCTGCATATATGTATATATATATACAGATGTGCTAACAGTAATAGGCCATTTATTGCCACTGTTGAGTGTGAGGAGAGGCTATCACTCATGAGAGGCGAAGCTTCGAGTAAGTCATGAGGCACTACTCATCAACGGTAATAAACAGCATATTATACTCTGCGCTCACCTTGTGTGAGTCATAATGCCCCCCGCAACAATGGTAAAAAATAGCATATAACACTCTGCGCATCTGCATATTTGGTATAGGCCATGGCAATTTTTCGGTGAACAGACATAATATCGAATTTTTAATATCGAATTGTCAAAATATCGAGTTTTTTATATAGAATGGACAGAATATCGAATTGCCAAAATATAGTGGTGCAGAATATCGAAATGCAGGTAAGAAATATCGATTGTCATAATATCGACAGTCATAATATAGTTGTTAAAAATATCGAATTTTTTTATAGTGTTTTAAGTGTTAGTATATGTGTTAAAAGTATGTATTATTTTTGTAATGTATGTTTTAATTCTTTAAAGTAATGAATTTTATATTATTTAATTTTTGCGTAATTTAATTCCGTAGCGGGTTGTGGGTTTATAGGGGAATAGGGTGGGAAGTAATTTAATTATAGTAAATTAAATATTAATTTTTAGGAATTATTAATTATTTTTAATTTAATTTTGCGTTTTAGTTCTGTAGCGGGTTGTGGGTTTATAGGGGAATAGGGTGGGAAGTAATTTAATTGTAATTAAGTAATTATTTAATTTTATTTATTGGTATTGATAAATAATTTATTGTTAACTAATTATTAATTGGTAATTAATTTTTATTAATTGGTATTTTTTATTTATTTTTATTTATTGATAATTATATTAATTGTATTAATTTATTATTCAGAGCGGGTTGTGGGTTTATAGGGGAATAGGGTGGGAAGTAATTTAATTGTAATTAAGTAATTATTTATTTTTATTTATTGGTATTGATTATTAATTTATTGTTAATTAATTACTAATGGTATTTTCATCTTGCTTGCCAATACGGCTGTTAAGCCACCCTCGGTATGCTAATAAATGAAGGAATTACCTTGATGCTGTCGAGTGCTTTTCTGCTGCAGAGCCATTGATTAAAAAAAAAATTCACACGACAGCTTCGTCGTGGGAAGAGCACCACCTTGTCATGGAGGAGGGAGCCGCTGGAGAAAGGGGCCGTCAAACCAGGGATTTTCCGAGGTGGAAGACGGCACAGCATATTGTGACAATTGCGAGGGTGGAATTACATGCTGGGGCACACTGGAGTGCTTTAAATATCGCAGTGGTGCTGGATTCAACCACTGTGATCTTGGTTAATTATTGTGGCACAGCGGAACCCACTGTGGGTGTTTTACATTGCTGATCAAAACTACATGTCCCAGGATTCATTGTGAGTAAGCTACGAAGCTGACACACCTGTAGCTGCTACTTCTAAAGGCAGCTGAGGTACGGGACTGTTAACAGCCTAACAATACCGCATTGCCATAGCCCATGAAGAAGGAGCAGACAGCTCAGAAACGCGTTGGCAAGCAAGATGAAAATACGGATGTTAAGCCACCCTCGGTATGCTAATAAATGAAGGAATTACCTTGATGCTGTCGAGTGCTTTTCTGCTGCAGAGCCATTGATTAAAAAAATATATATATATATATATATATATTTACAGCCGCGGCCGCTGCATGTAAGAGCGGTGGGGCCAGGTGAGGGGGGATTTCGAGAGACGACCATGAGGGAAAATTAAATAAATAATTAATTTTCCCTCGTGGTCATCCTCGAAATTCCCCTCACCTGGCCCGACCGCCCGACCGCTCTTACCTGCAGTGGCCGCGGCTGTATAATATTTATATATATATATTTATATATATATATATATATATATATATATATATATATATATACACACACACACACACATATTTACACACACATATATATTTTTTTTTACACAGACACTCACAAAACACATACTAGGTCTCTCCAGAATATCAGTACTTGTCTGGATCACATTTTCTCAAAGTGTTTGTACAAATCGGAAACAAGCATCTTTGTACCTCCTATTATAAGCACAACAGGTCTCTCCGGAGCTCCGCGAGTATATTGGGGCCATGTTTCCTTGGAGCTCCATGACATACATAGGAGCATGACTCCTCATACCCCCTATTTGTAAGAGTGTGACCTGACCTGATAAAAATGATCTAGAAGGCACAGGATCTGAGGCACCAGCTGCCATGTTAATACCTCTGCCACTCAGCAGTCGACATTTCTTCAAGGAGATGGGAGGAGCCTGTGCACCTGTCAGGGTGGGGACAGGGGGTTTCTTTCCATACCTCTCTATCCTAAAGATAAGGCAGGTGACTGTTGACTGGAGAGGCAAGGGCCAACCCTTCTCCGACCAGAGAGGAGGGCGGGGAGAACTGAGAAAGATTCAGCATGGCACCTAGTGAGGCTGGATAACTCAATGTTTATTTTTGGCAGGACGTGGGGGCTCCAACATCTGCACACACCTGTGTCCTGAATTCCTCTGAAAGCTGAGGCATTGGGGTCGGTAGCGCAAGATGGCAGACATCATCTTTTAGTGCTCCCAGAGTACAGGTATGGCACTCCTCGCCTGGTGGATGCATACCGTAGGATACTGCCCGGCTTCTCATGCCACCCATGCCTGCAGGGGTGGCGGGCTGGGAGTCCCAGGAGTATAGCAAACTGCAGGAATGCTTTGCCTTTAGAATTTGTGATGACACAGAGGGCTTCCACGCTAAACTGCTAAAGATCAGCTGACCAAGAAGCACCTACTTTCATCAAGAAGGGTGCTGATTGCTGCACTGACATCTGTCATCTACTGAGTTTGTTTACTTCCAATCTCTGCTCCATGGTAACTCTGTCCTGGCTCCAAGCCTTAGCCTCTGACGGTATTAACCCCATGACTGCACCACAAGGCAAATAACTCCACTTTCTTTGTGATTCTAAGCTGAATATGCAGGTTCCGTCTGCACAGTCCACCATTTTCTACTGAGGAGCATTCTGGTGTCTGTTCAGTTCAGTGATTCAGACTCTGTGACTGTAGAATAAACAGTTGGGCATGTTCCCAAGGTTTCCCGTGCTCCTTTTAAAGAAAGCGCTCCATGCTTACACCAGCCCAGTGGTTTGGGTTGTAATCTGGCCATGTGTGCTCTATCCTTCGAGTGGTGCACTGGTTCCCTTCGAAGACTATCATCCTGTTTAAAATGTGTTGCCATGTCTACAAATCTCCATCTGGACATCCCCCATTACTTGGGAAATAAGATTATGTCCTCAGGGATCTGCGTGCCTCCTGCGCCAGCCTATTCTCAGCTGGAGCTGCCTTTTTGTTAATTCTGAAAACCATGGACCATTCATTTACTGGGGCGGTCGCTGTTTTCTGGAATTCTCTTCTACCTGGTAGGTGAAATCCCCCTGCCCAGTTTATGGGTATCTTTCTCGAATTGAAAACAGTAGTACTTCTACTATTTGTACTTAAGTGCAGACTTCTTGAACACATTTTAACAGACAAATCTTAAATTTTTTAAAATGATCTCATAAAGAAAACATGCACTTGGGAGGCAATATGTTTGTGTTTTTATGAAGAGTCATTCAGTTTAAACACTATAAAAAATATTTGGTTGAAAATCCTGCCCTAAAGGAAAGTTCAGAGCAAGCAATGGTGTATAAAGGAATCCCCGTTTATATATAAAAATGTTTACACTACTCCTTTAGGCAATACATGAGTTCTGTAGCCCCAGGCTGTGTCCAGTAGTACTGCGTTGATGATCAAGTAGGATTTACTCACGTTGGCCAACACCTCCAACTCCGGGTACACCACCAGCACCTGGCACACCAACTCCCGCAGCACCGGGCACTCCTCCAATGCCTGGCACGCCTGACAACAGAAGGAATAAAGGTATCTTTAGCAGTTTAGGATTTTAAGCTGTGGGGATCACTGCAGGCGTCTAAGAGAAACCATGGTCACGTGATAGGTAGCTAGAAAGCTGACAAATGCTGGGACTCTGGGTGCATGCAGGGCAAACCTCGAATATCTGGCTTTATATAAGTGACGTAATCCGTCGGTACTTGCAGACTCACCATCTTTTGGTAGAATGCTACCGTCTTTCAGGCAGCTCTGACACCAACAGATTAGTCTGCTCTAACACTTTAAAGAAATGCAATCAGAACTAATGAGTTATTTAGATCCACTTCAGGGTACGGGTATTTTATACCGGTGGCAGAAAACACACATAGTGCCTCGTTTCCTGTGGCATGTACCTGGAGGACAATCAGCAAGCAGAATAGAAAAGTATGAGAATAAACTGTCTGCGGCTGAAATATGTTACAATGTGCGAATACATTTAGGCTTAGAAGGACAGCTTGTAGTGGGGCTTACTCGGAATTGATCAGACTGCCTGCTAACAACTGAAGCCAAAAAAGAGTGTCGCTAGCACTCACTACAATGAAATCTCTCAGCAGGCTGCACATGACATCCTCCTAAAGTAGCTGGCAGCTGAGATTGCGTCACCATCCAGTTGAGCTTCTGCCTCCCATACACAGTGAAAGCTGTAGGTGTCTGAGCGCTGCGCTGGCATTGAAGCTCAAGCTAGGGTCAGCTTGACATCCAAGAAAGACTGGGAGGGTAGAAACCTCAAGAGGGGAACTGTCAAGGGGATGTGCACTGTGAAGGAGAGAGTACTAGACGTTCATTTAGTGGTAGGGAGGCCTGAGGGCCAGGATAACTGCTACGACTGCAGGGATGGGGCAGGAGGAGCCTATGGTACATAATGTTGAAGGTAACTCTAGGAATGGAGAAGCCCTGGGGAGGAGATGCAGAATGATTCCCTTTGCATGGAGGAATCAATGTGAGTAATCTTCCTCCAATAGCTTATAACATTCTTAACTACTATTGTGCTGCTAATGACAATGTTTGTGACCTCGTTCTCCTCATAATAAACAGTATTACATACCATACTTTGGTGGCTTGGCCCCTGGCTGTACTCCAACTTGAGGAATACCTAAAATATAATCACACATATTTCAGGAAGGTTAAGAGGCTGAAGAAATTCGTTACTTACCTGTAGCTCTTGATATATTTTATATATTCACCTGCTTGAATGATTCTCCATCATCAGGCTCGGAATCCCCGGTACAATAAAACGGCAGCATACAGTGTAAAATGTATAACAAACAGTATAGAATGCCAATAGCCATAGGCATGAAAGACCACGGAATGTTTAATAACACATCCACCTCATTTGAAAGCACCCAAACTTCTACCAATGAGGTGGAATCTTAAGCTCCCTTACTCTCCCTAGACGCCACCATAGCTCAGATTTCAAAGCACAAGTGTGAGAATAGAATACAATGAGCCTCTGACCGAGGAGGAGGGAGGGTCGCATGTGAATCTATAAAAGATACCAATGTTGGAGAACTGGAGTTACAGTAACTTATTTCTTCTCCAACATTGGTTCTTTTATATATTCACATGCATGAATCAGAATAGCAAGCAGTACACATTATGAATACAACAAAGTGGGAAGCAGGCTCATCTTTAGTGAAAGAGGTTTCTCAGGACTGCCTGTCCCACTGCTGCGTCAGCTCCTGCGTCCACTTCTACGCAGTAATGCCTCATGAACGTATGCCTGCTCCTCCAGGTGGCTGCACGGCAGATGTGTCTCAAGGGTATCCCAGCACAGAGTGCCCTTAGTGGAATGCAACCTCACTCTTCCCTAGAGAGGACAATTGGCTTCGGCATAACAGAAAGCAATACAGACTGAGAGCCAATGTGCTGTCCTCTGTTTGAACAGGGCTTGGCCTTTTCGTAGTTGTGCAAATGATACAAATAGCTGGTCTGATGTGCGCATGTCCTTCGTTTTGTCTATAAAGAATTTGAGAATTCTACACACATCTAGAGAGTGTAATTAACTTTCTGCTGGTGAAGATGGATTAGGAAATAAGGATCTAAGAATAACAGGTTCATTTAAATGGGAGTAAGTATGCACCTTAGCAATGAATTTAGGATTGGTTCCGAGTATCACTTTGTCCTTAGTGAACCGGAGAAAAGGTTTCCTGATGGTGAATGCCTGAATCTCTCCTGCTCTCCTAGCGGATGTCACAGCCAGGAGTAGTGCTGTCTTTCCTGAAACATATTTTAAATCCGCTCTATGCATAAGCTCAAAAGGAGGTAACATCAACTGACTGAGGACTGAATTAAGTTCCCATAGACCTGGAGGAAGTCGAGGAGGTGGAAATGCTCTAAAAAACCATTTCATTAACTGTTTAATGATCCTTTGGGAAAACAAAGTAGATGTCGAACTGTCTGTCCTTCTGAATCTCGATATTGCAGGCAGATGGACCCTGACTGAAGAATATTGGAGACCACTTTTGGCCAAGCTTAACAAATATGGAAGGATCTGAGAAGGCTTATTTGAAGCGGATGATGGACATTATTCCTGCACCAGACACAGAAGCGCTTCCACTTAGAGTTGTAAGTCTTATTGGTAACTGGAGCACGAGCCTGTGCCAGAATCTGTTTACACTCCTGTGGGAGATCCAAATGGCCAAATTCTAGGTGGTCAAGTACCATGCTGTCAAGTTCAGTGACTTGGGATCGTGGTGGAGAATCTCTCCATGATGTCTGCACAACATCCTGGGATGCACCTTCAAAGGAATGGCTGGACGTATTGCCAACTTCAACAGCCCTGCTGTACCAGTACTAGCGAGGCCACGCTGGAGCAATGAGGATCAGAGTGCAATGTTCTACCTTCGCCTTCTTCAACACCCTGGGGATCAGGGGAAAAGCAGGAAAGGCGTAGGCAAATATCTTGGACCAACTGATCGAAAGAGCATTGCCCATCATCACTGGATGCCAGAACCTGCTTGCGGAGCACAGGTATTTCCTGTTGTTCGGAGTGGCAAACAGATCGAATGGGGGTTGATCCACTGATTGAAAATGTAACACACTTGTTTCTGTTTAAGCACCCACTAGTGACAATCCGTCATTTGCCATCTGAGCACATCCGTCTGATTGTTCTGGCAGCTAGCAGATGTTCCATAGCAATGTCTATCCTGTGAGAAATGGTCCAGTCCTACAGCAGCTGAACTTCTTCTAAAAGGATCCTGGATCGCGTTCCTCCTTGCTTGGCTATGTAGAACATGGATGTTGTGTTCTACTAGGACCAACTGACCAGCCAATCTGGGAAGGAATGCTTGTAAACCTGATCTTATGGCGCAGAGTACCACCACATTGATGAGTAGCTTCTTCTCTGCATCTGACCAAAGGCCTCTGAGCCCTTGCAGATGTGCTCCCCATCTGTCCATGGACGCATCCTTGGTGCGTAATTACCTTTCTGATATTGGTAGGAAAGAGAGACGTGCAGTAAGTTTTTCTAGAATTCTCAAACAGATCAGAGCTTATTTCAAGTGCCTTGTGAAGCAGACCATATCTTCCCATGAGCCTTCCACCTGTTTCCATTACGGATTCAGCTCTTGTTCAGCAAGTCTCATACAAAGCCTCCAAAACGGAATGAGAACTATATATGATGCCATCATACCTATTAGGGACTTTTATTGCATCACTTTGATTGGTTGCTTTCTGGATAGGTATTCTTTCTGCCGATGAAAAGGCTTTCCCCAGCTGAGTGTCGAGTATTGCTCCCAGAAATTGGATCTTGATTTGGGTCACCAAAGAAGATTTCTCCCTGTTCAAAATTAGGCTTAGTCTCCACACCAGATTGATGCAAGCCTTCGTAGAGGCTGTTGCTTTTTCTCTGAATGGCGCTTGACTAACCAGTAGTCCAGGTATAGGAACACCTGGTGATCTTCTCTCCTGAGAAGAGTGGCAACTGGAGTGAGACTTTTGGTGAATATTCTTGGTGAAGATTCACGCCCAAAGGGAGCGCCTTGAACTGGTAGCCCTGACTCGCTACTGAGAATCAAACGTACTTCCTGTGTTTTTCGATGAATGGGTCCAGTATAGGCCTCCATTGACCTGTTTCCTTTTTGTTAGGAAGAACCTGGAATAGAAGCCTTGATTCCTTTGTGACTTGGGTATAATTTCTATGGCTCCATTGGCAAGAAGCATGAGAATTTCCATTTGAAGCTCCTTCAAATGAAGATGATGTTCCTTTCCTGGTGGACAAACTGGGGGTCTTTGGATGAACTCCAACGTATGGCCTGACTGGACAATTTGTAAAATCCATTTGGCTGATGTTATATTATTCTATTCGAGAGCAAAAAGGGAAATCCCCCCTCCCCCATCTTCTGAGGAATAGACAGAAAAGGGGGGGCGAGCCGAGAGTCAGTTTCTTTTCCGATTATCATTGGTTCATACTTGTGAGGATTATCTGTTCCTTCCCGTAGATCTCCCGTAAGTTTGCATTTGGTTTCGTTTAAAGGAGTATCCTTGATTGTATCCACACTGTCTTTGAGGATGATAAGGGTGTCCTTGACCCCAATACTGGTTGAATCCTCCTCTGAAATTTTGTAATCTCCATGAGCCATGAAAAGTAGATGTCCCAAATCTGCGATACTGCAACAGTTCTAACGCTCTTGCTGTATCAGTGTTGGTTTTAAAGCCGTGCAGAGCTTCATCAAAAAGAGCAAGCCCATCAAAAGTCATGTCTAAGATTTTAGATTGGACATAAGAACGGAAGGCTGTGGATTTTAACCATCCTTGCCTCCTTAGTACAGTCCCTCTTGCCAACTAGTGAAAACCTGTATTTGAAGCGTCTATCGCGGCATTAATAATGAAAGAAGAGGTTAGCTCTCCTTCCTTTAGGATAGCTCTTCTCGTTTCCTTCTTATCCTCAAGAATAAGATCCAGTAATGGAGCTATGTCATGCCACATCTGGCGATCATAACAACGTAGAATCGCCAGGAAATTGGCTGTCTTAATTCAGTCTGTTGCCATAGAAGAAATTCTCTGACCCAGATTGTGAACACGCTTGCTATCCATGTCTAGCAGACTAGATGATGGCATTATTTGGGTCTTGGTTCTTCTCTAAGCTGCTTAAGCAATTACTGAATCCAGTCTAGTATGACCAGTGAGGCAAGCCGGGTCTGAATATGAGACTCTGTATTTCTTTTCCAGACGAGGTATCACAGCTGGAATGGTAGCAGGTGTCTTCATTGATTTCAGACCTTCTGACGAGACATAATCAAGGCTAGATATGGAATTATCGTATTTCTGAGGTTGCTTCTTTAACTCATATAGAAAACATGGTTGATCTACAGAGGTCATTGGTAGGTTGAATTTCTTGGCACCTCTTTCAATCAGTGAATACAATTTAGAGGTTTCATCTGTAGCATCTTGTGGAATTGGCCCATCATTTCCACTTGGGGCAATAACATCTCGGACATCATCATCATCCCTTCCATCGTCTTGTAGTAGCTCACCTTATTCTCCTTCTATATCAGAATATGTAGAACCATTAGAGTAAACACCATCAATGTCTTCTCCATGGACCGATCCCCTTGGCATGGAGGAGGAGGTAGTGGTAATGGCTGCCTAGGAGGCGAAGCTGGTAAAGGAGCAGGATGAGGCGGCGGAAGGATGGGAGCAGCAGGTAACCCCATATTAGGATTATAAAACGGTTGCTAATTTAATGAAAGTAGCCGTCATTTGTTGCAACGTTAACAAGAAAGCCATTGGCACTTGAACCAAATCTGGCTCTCTGTAATATCTAGGGGGCTTCTGCCTTAAATCCATTTGAGTACTTTCAGACTTGTACTCCTGCTGATATACATATTCACTGTAGGGCTCCTCATCATCCATTGCATCCTATTCAAAATCTGGGACATATCTCACATCCAACTGAGTTGTACTGTAAGCTGTCAGTGAGGCATAATCACTGGACTCTTCTTAATCTGACTGCAATAATTGAATTGGAGGGACATCCGTCACCCTCAAAGGTGCAAATAAAAATTCTCCCATTTCTTTTATTGATTGTGTGGCTCCGAATGGTGATGCTCTGGGTGGTATGGTTGTTGTTGTTGATGGTATGGTCATTGACGGTATGGTCGTCGTCGTTGACATTATGGTCATCAATGAAGGCATGCTCATCGTCGACAGCATGCTCGACATTGACAGTGTGGACGTCAGCGGAATGCTCAACATCGATGATGCTGTCGTCAGTGATGTCATCATCGTCCATGACGGTGTCATCATCATCGAAGAAGAATTTAAGGTCTTTGACGTTGACCGTTTCGTCGACGACAAGGTTTCCTTTGAAGATTTCTTCTTTTTTGTCACAGGTGTGCCTCTGTAGTGCTTAGACTCCGGTTTGTCAGTGGAGGAGGTGGCTGCATCTCCTTGTGTTTGCAATGTTCGCCCTAAGTTGGCAGGGTATGCCCAGACGTGGGTCCCTTGCTCACTTTGCCACTGGATTCAAGCTAGCCTGGCTGATGAGGGCTGTTAGCCCGAAACCGGTCCCAGGATGCTTGTTTCCGGTCCAGGGAAGACATGGCTTGGCAGTTCGGGCTGGACTGTTCCCATGAGGCACAGGGTAAAGACTGATTTGCATATAGCTGTGTCTGAACTGGGGTGGCGAAGTGAGCTAAAGAATGATGATGGATTCAACCCAGATCTGTGACTGGGGATGAGTGTCTGAAAAGTTTCAGCGCTCCGTCCATCATCTCCTTGTGTTTGCTATGTTCGCCCTAAGTTGGCAGGGTATGCCCAGACATGGGTCCCTTGCTCACTTTGCCACTGGATTCAAGCTAGCCTGGCTGATGAGGGCTGTTAGCCCGAAACCGGTCCCAGGATGCTTGTTTCCGGTCCAGGGAAGACATGGCTTGGCAGTTCGGGCTGGACTGTTCCAATGAGGCACAGGGTCAAGACTGATTTGCATATAGCTGTGTCTGAACTGGGGTGGCGAAGTGAGCTAAAGAATGATGATGGATTCAACCCAGATCTGTGACTGGGGGTGAGTGTCTGAAAAGTTTCAGCGCTCCGTCCATCATCTCCTTGTGTTTGCTATGTTTGCCCTAAGTTGGCAGGGTATGCCCAGACGTGGGTCCCTTGCTCACTTTGCCACTGGATTCAAGCTAGCCTGGCTGATGAGGGCTGTTAGCCCGAAACCGGTCCCAGGATGCTTGTTTCCGGTCCAGGGAAGACATGGCTTGGCAGTTCGGGCTTGACTGTTCCCATGAGGCACAGGGTCAAGACTGATTTGCATATAGCTGTGTCTGAACTGGGGTGGCGAAGTGAGCTAAAGAATGATGATGGATTCAACCCAGATCTGTGACTGGGGGTGAGTGTCTGAAAAGTTTCAGCGCTCCGTCCATCATCTCCTTGTGTTTGTGTTTGCAAGCACTGTACCAAACAGATCATACTCTGGAAACTGTAAAAGTCTCCTCTTGTGCACTGCCTTCATGGAAGTGCTTGGGGGGCACTTTTGTCACAGAATCTTCCCCTTAAGAGGGGGCATCTCTTTTAGAAGGGGTGAAATTTCTCATTATTCATAAGAAATAATACCTACCTCCTTTATATATCCTCAAGAGTCTTAGTGGAGAAAGACTTACAGATATTTCATTCCACTGACTTATGCTTAGGATAAAGACAATAAATACACTGAGAGTGTGGGTCATCAGTGTAAATTTTCTTGCTGCCACAAGTTAAACAGGTTTTAAAAAGAGATCTCTTCTCTTTGTCATCCATGGTGACAGTTGGATACAGTTACATGTCAGACCAAAAAGATCTCCCTGGTCCAAAAACTGTAACAATCTTCCCTAAAAAGAACTCACAGTACAGCAGTGCTGAAGATAGGGCTGGTTCAAATCCAAGGCAGACCACAATGGAAACAATTTAAGGTGCGCTGAAAGATTAGAACAGAGCTCTGACGGGACTCCCTCACACACGAGGTGTGGTAGAAAATCTGAACTATAGTGGCCTCTTGGTGGGGGGGTGATGGGGAGTAGGAGTGTTTTAGCTTCCACTTCATTGGCTGAAGTTTTGGTCAAATGAGGTGGATGTGTTACTAAACATACTATGCTGTTTCAGGTCTATGGCCATTTTACATTATATACTGTTTGCTATATATTTTTCACTGTATACTGCCATTTTAATGTATGGGGATTCCCAGCCTGACGGCGTAGAATGATTCAAGCATGTGAATATATAAAAGATCCAACATTGGAGAACAATAGTTAGACTAAGCAAAGGGTTGTATGAGACTGTATACACAAGCTGTGTGGAGCAAAGCAGAAGAGCAAGAAATCAGCATGAATTATGTACCCAACCCCTATCTACAAAATGTCTTTAATTATAAAGTGCCATACATCTAGCTTATGTTCACTGGTGTTTGATTTCCACAGAGCATTTCCGAGGAATGGTTCGAAAAGAATCATACTGAAGTATATCCCACACAGGCTGAGAGGCTTAGATTACTATTTTTGGTTCTGTGCTCTCCAAAACACATCTACACTATGCCCCAGCGGAACACACCACTGATGAATGATATACATACATGATCAAACTTAAATAGCTCACTGATTGATAATGCGCAATTCAAGAAGGAATATGTGCCACCTGTTTTATGGGCATCTCTTTTTATGGGGCATCCGCTGCCTACAAGTTCTACTCATGACAGAATGTTATGCTATGGCCCATCCGACCTCTCTTAAATACAAAGCTTTGACTTTGATGTCAACATGCTTGAATCACTGGGAATGAAAGGATGACTGCTTGGAAAACTGTGGAAAGAATCACTTTCTGTTCACTATTAATATTCTTTTCAGACGAGCCACACGGTTTTAATTCACCAAGAGTACATTTACTGCTGAAGAAGAGGCAATGGAGCTACTTTACCTGCTCCTGGCACTCCTCCAGCACCTGGTACAACACCAGCTCCTGGCACACCACCAGCACCAGGCACACCTCCAGCTCCAGGCACACCTCCAGCCCCAGGCACGCCTCCAGCCCCAGGCACTAATCCTGGAACACCGCCTGCCCCTGGCACGCCACCAGCACCAGGTACACCTCCAGCACCAGGCAATCCTCCAACTCCTCCTCCAGGCAGGACTCCAGCTCCTGTAGAGGGCGGTAAGAGTTAAAAAGCATGGTCATACATACAGGAATCTTAAGGACTAAAATAAAGGAAAATCTTGGTATTAGTCCCATTAACTAGACCTCAGCCCAAGAAACAGACTTTTGTAGTTCAGACCAAGGTCCAAGCATATCTGACATATCACCCACGTTAACCACTCAAGACTATGAGTACCCTTGAAATATCAGCCATAATGTTTGGACAGAATAAACTGTAGGTACCTATATTTCAAGAGGATAGTTCAACTTACTTTACAAGCAAAGATCAGCCAAAAGATCATCTTTGGAACATCAATTATAGGTGATAAAACATTCTGCAATGGAATAGGAACAATTGGCTTTGTGGCGATTAATGGACGCATAGGGCCTGATGAACTATCGGGAATGTTGCACATCAGTATGCTAAAACCTGTCCAGCATTCATTCAGTCACATCGCAAAATTATTATTTGCAGGAGGACGCAAAACATCTTGTCTCATGAAAATTAAACAGGCAGAAGGCATCTTGTGACCTCCGCCCCTCCGGTAAATGGCCTACACGGCCATCAGACTTCTACCACTGCATTCACATTCCTGATATGATTTTTTTATTTTTATTAAACCAACCCATGCCCCTTAGGGAGTCAGATGCTTCTGAGGCCGACCAGACCGGCTAACTCCAGGGTCGTTAACAGATCCGTAATTAACAGCCTCAAGTGCATTCGTAAACGCTTGATACATATCTTTGAGCAGTGGTGGCTCGCATAGGGCGTGCTGCGGGGCGGGGGAGGGACAGGGTGAGGGGTAGTAAACTCGGACATACGAAGGAACGGAGGAACGTAATAATTACTTTCCTCCGTTCCGTCGTATGTCCGAGTTTACTACCCCCTACCCTGCCCCTCCCCCGCCCTACCGTAGCACGCCCTATCGAGCCGCCACTGTCTTTGAGATATGCAAAAAGGAGGGGTCACTGCTTTTACTCCCCTGGCATCTCCTATCTGCAATTCGGAAAGGGTCTCAAAAGACCTCTTGCAAGTTTGCAAGAGTTTCCAGGTGTGTCAAAAGGTTTTTTTTGTACTTTTTAAAAGGGTATTCTGCAGTTGCAGACCCTAGGATCTTGCTAATCGCTGGCTTTACCATTCTTTGTGTCTAAGGCCCGTAGTCTTGTTCTGCCCTCTTCACAACTGCTGGGGCTAGTCAGCAGGTAGTTGGGAAGCAAGGAGAGCAGGACAACAGATAAACAAGTCATAGATAAGTATAGGCTCTGAATGTTCCTGTAATAATAGCACAGTGGAAACGCAGATTTCACTCCATATCTCTAACTTCCATATCTAAGCAGCCATCCCCCTGTCATTCTCATCCCTATCAATCTCTCTGCCACCTTTCCATGCTTTCCTGGCGACAACAGTCACTAGAGCAACATTAACCTGGAACCCATCCAACCTTGCAGAATAATTCTACTCTTTGTCTGGTGTTCCACCAGCTCCATGCCATCTCACTTTCAATGACCTTGCAAAGTTCTGTCCTAGGTCTGTTCTTCCTTTTTGCAAGATACCCTTGTCATTAACTTTCTCCTACCATCTCTTTTTTCATGGTTTCCAAATCATTTTCTTACCTCTCTTACACACTCACTGGACTGCAAACCTTGATGACACCACACACAACAGTCGACAGTGGTAAGACTGTGGTCATGTACTGCCCCTTTGTCCACTGCACCCAAGACACACCATTTCCCAATTCCATTCACCACTCTGCCATGAATGTGTCAGTGCTCTTTAAATCAAGACAAACTGTGAAGACAGTGGTCTCAGGTTATTGTGAAACAAATTGTGTGGGGGGAGAAGAGGATTCAGGGTTAGCAATTAAAGTAGCAGGATCAAGTCTGCAAAATCAGCATGCTGGTCCTGTTACCAGCAATATTCGATCAGAGTGATCAAAGTAGGAATATACGTGATCATGTGGGGGGAGGGTGGAGCGAGAGATAAACGAAAATGGGAATGGGGAGAAGAAACTGTATATCAGGGAAAGACAGAGGTTAAGGGCAAAGTGGTGGGCAGGATATAGGAAGTGGGTTGGCAGCAAGTGAGTTATCAATTATCCCTTTCTTTACAGGACTACAACGTCCACCTGCGTAATTCACCTGAAAATACTTAAAATCTGATCCTCCTTACTTTTGCATCAGCCGACATCATGGTCAATGCACTTGTCCAAGTTAACCATTGCAAAAGGAAACCACACAGACTATGGCAAAATATGGCTATAAGGGGAGAGCATTGGTGTTACCAAACTATCCACGTCTCCAAAATGTCCATGCATCCTAAACAATACCAACGAATGTGGACAATACAAAGGAGGAGAAATCCGTGAAATTCTTGAAATATCCGAAGGAGAGGTTAATGTGTCAGGCATGTTCAATTGGGAAATTCCCAAATCCTACCCTGTATATTGAAATGAGTTTAGTTGCCCTATCTGCTATCACCTAGCCACAGACCCCTCCACGCCCATAACCAAACTCCCAACTTAAGGAAGGGTGACAGAGGCTAGGAGCATGCCTAACACAAGCATTCTGCAAATCCTCATTGTAAGCAGCTCCTGTTGCTAGCAGAGGAGGAACAGTGAGCTAAGACAGAACTGTTAGACTAGGTGGAATTGACACTCACCATATTTTGCTGCTTTATACGCTGCCTTCAGGGCCGCAGCCTGAGCTCCAACACCTGGATGATAGAAAGGAGAGAAGAAGTGATCAGAGCAGAAAGATCAGTGCATTGGGGACAGAAATCTTCAGCAGATGCAACTCCATCCTAGCTACATCCCATTCCAGTTAGCTATATTGAAAAGTAACGGAGGCAAAACCCTAGTGGATAAGTCTGATAGGCGTTCATCAGACAAAAGCTGTGAGCAAGCCATATTTTTCTAACGCTTTATTGACTTTTAATTAGGCCTGGGCGGAATTTGCGTAGTCGCGTTACGCAAAGTTCCGCGAAGATGTAAAAAATCTCCGCGAGCTACGCAGAATTCCGCGAGCATGCGGAATTGCTTGTTCCGCCCGTTCGCGATGCGTTTTTCCTGTTCGGGGACGCTGTTTGCGTGCTCGGGGGGTGGGGGGGGAAATATCTCGCGAACTTGCCCATGCGGTCGCCAATTAGCGCAGCCATCTTGTTTCACTTGTCCCGCCCGTTCGCGATGCGTGTTTCCTGTTTGCGAACGTGGATGTCCGATGGCGCGATCGAATGACGTGTTCGCGATCGCACTCTCTCGCGGAATTCGCGCGGCCGGCTACCAAAATCTCGTGGCGCACGCGAACGGATACCGCGTGCGCGAACACGCATTTTGAAAAGCGCAATCAAAGATAGAATTCCGCTACGCCGCAGATCGCGGAATTTTCGGCAATTCCGCGTTCTCCACGGAATTGCCAAAATACCGCAAATTCCGCGAGCGGAGCAGATTTTACCGCCCAGGCCTACTTTTAATACAAATATAGAGACCAATTTTAATATTTGTGTGTGTTTTCTTCAATGTGTTAATATGGAAAAAGTTGATACTGACATAAAAAAAATGATACATTCATTTATGTGAACGAGATCGTGTCTTTATTAACGAATTCGCCTGCTGTGAACTCCACATCAAAGGGGGGCGTGGCCAGCTCGGCCAAGATGACGGCCGAGATTTAGTGGAGCTCTGACTTCTGACCCGTGATCCACATCATCTCGCCACCATCCACGTCTCGGTGCCCAAATTTGGCGATCACCCGGAGTGCAGTGGCTGGCGTTGCTCCACCAACGCTGTTTTTGTGGCTTCCCTTAGCACGGGGAGGTTGCTGGAAAAAAGTAGCTTGCTTCAACGTAAGTAAAAAAAAAAATGTAAGTCCGTTTTTATATAGCGCAGCTACTCACCCTTACAGGTCTCAAGGCGCTGGGGGCCGGCGTGGAAATTAAGTGAGCTATTGCCCAGAGTCACATGGTGCTGAGCTGAGCTGCCACCGGAGCCGGGGATCGAACCGTGAACCCTGTGCTCCGAAGTCAGCTGCCCTGGCCGCTGCACCACACCTCTCCACCTCTCAACTTGTGCTGTCTAGTATCGCAAGGCAGGTCCACACCGCATAGAGACCGGAGTTGGGGGAGGCGAATCGGTCTGGGTGAACCTGCCTGGGATGTGGGGGCTGTGAGCTGGATAGCGGCTCCTTTTCCCCAGGTTCCCCATTTGCTTCTTGCCCGCCCAGCGCCAGGGTAGCCACGGAGGGCCTCCTCTAGTGATTGGCGCGTACGGACGTCGCTGGATCACTGCGGTGAGGGCACTTGAGATAGGGGGGTGGGGCGCAGTTCACTGACCCTCACCTCCCCCGTCGCCACCCTCCATTACTCTGCTGGGGCTCCCGCTTCTTTCAACCCCCTCTGGCCACTGAATTAAGATGCGTCGAACTGCACATAGGCCTAGGAGAGGACCTCGTGGGCGACCCTGGGAACTTTCTCAATCATATTGGCGCCCGACCTCTGTCATATCCTCTTCTATGCCACGCTGTATGGACTGCACAATATTGGAGACATATTGGACTATGCGGATAGCTCATTCTGCTTCGTGAGGCCTGGTGCAACACACGGATTGGGGCACGTGTCCCTAGCAGTGGGGAGCCTGCTTGCCATGAGAGTGCGGGGGTGAAACCTTTATCCCAGAGGCTGCCGCTCACAGAGTCACTATCGGGACTGCTTGTGCCCCTGTTTTAGCATGGAGGATTCAGGGGTGAAGTGGGTCGTGCACTGTGACTGTTTAAATTGATCTACAGCCGAAAGATAACCCTGACCTGGTGGTGGCCTACACTTTGAGGGAAGCTTTTTTGTAGGATCTCTGAAGGAGGACTGCAGACCCTATCTGGGCCCGGAGGCCGGCGCAGAGCTCCCCCCCACCTCATCCAAGACATCCAGACTCTGTGGGACTGCTCCTGCCACCCCACTGATCTGTGTGAAGGCGATTGGGGGCCTGGCGGATCCGCTACATGGATTTGCTGCTGTTGGAGCCTTACTAGAGGGGCGAATTGGGTTCGGGAGTCCCTACTCATCAGGGCGTGGAGCAGGGCCATGAAACGCACGCAGGGGTGGAGCAGGTCCGCAGCAACAGAATGCCCAGCCTGGAGAGCTAGTGAGGGTGCCTGGTGGGGATCCGCCCACCGATCGGGTCACGGATGGAAGCGCAGACAATCTCAATCTTGACCAAATACTCACCGCAATTGAAGATTCGAGGCAAGACTTATGCAACAGAGTGGATGAGGTGGTGATTGAGCTGGGGCTCCATCATGAAGATCAGCACAAACTGACAGAATGGGTGCTCATACTGACCATGAGATCATGGATATCCGTCCGTTCATGAAGAAGTTGGAGAGCAAGGTCTGCTCTCACTACCAAGGCCCATGAGTTGGAGGCCCGAGCGGAAGACTCCGAGGGGTGAACGGAGAGGGCAGACGTTTTTTGAGACCTGGCTGCCATGGGTGGTGGCTCCGAACCAATTATCCTTCCACTTTCTGCTTGAGCGTGTCCACCGCGTACCAGCATAGCCGTCGGCGGCTCCTCCCAGACCGATTGTAGCCCAGTTCTAAACTACAGAGATAAGGACACTTTGCTGCAGGCTGCCAGGATGACCTCCCCACTCACATATGAAAATACAGGAATATTTATTTTTCCAGGCTGCACAATGTCGGTACAATGATACTCTGCTCCTCCCTGCTGGACTTCAAATGTATTGGTCAAGAACAAGAGATACTTCTTCACAGAAGACTGGGTGGAGCAGCGCTGTTATGAGGCCTCCATCCCCTCCTTGCCAGCACGACACCGACCATCAACAGGTTCCTTGAAACGCCGTAACAGGAGATCCCGTCATCCGGGGGCCTCCGACCTCCAGAATCTGGCATATTACCAATTTTATATGTCCTAGCTGAGTAGTTGTAAGCCGGCCTTGGAGGCGATCCCGCAGAAGTCACATTTTTTCGATAGTCAGGACGCTAGGAAAGGGGAATGTTTATTATATAGCTCTTTATGGCTCCCAGGATGCTATTTTTGTGATAGAGCTATCCTGATTGGGAGGAGTTGGCACCTCGATCTCATATTTTTTAGTCTAAAAGGGTTTCTCAGTGCCCCTGATTTTTTAACACTGATGGTATCTGAAGGGAGTGAGAGGTGTTGGTCCCATGGACCACTGGGCGAGACACAGATGGTACGCTTGGCCCCTGGGTGTGATTCAGGGTGCAATTCGGACATTTAGGGAAAAAGATTTGGACCTGGGAAACTAGGTGTAACTTGTGTGTGACCAAGAGGGGCCTTTGGTTCTTGAGTTATTCCTTTTTCCATATCTATTACCATTACCTTTGTCCCGAAGCCTATATTGGCAGACTATCAGGTTCACTTAGTACCTTGTACCGTACAGAGCTTCTCCTGGTCACAGGATATCATGCGCTAGGAGTGAACTAAGAGATTTTTGAAAAAGCAATAAAAAAAAATTGTCAGCTTTTTGTTGAATTGGAAATGTACATATGATGTTATGGTGCTACCATTTATTACAAATTGTATATAGTTGATATCATGCAGCTACTGCCCCAAGGTTTCATGTCTTGTCGTCTGTTATTTCTTAGTTCAGATACTGTTTTTAACAATTGCACTTTTTACCTATGTTGCAACCCTTCATATGCATTGATCTCTGTGTTTATTGAAATGATTATACTGAATTGTTTGATGCATCTGTAGATAGCCCTGAGCTCATAGTACGTAAAACTGTAAGAGTGCACCACGTACGTTTGTCCCCACGATTAGATCAAAACAAAGACACTCAAAAAGATCGAGCAGCATATTTGTCCACAAGGTCACTAGAGTTATCATGGATTCCTCATTAAAACACATGGAAACCAGGTTTCTCACACAGGAAAAGAAACTTAAGTTTTGTTAAGAATGGCACGCACACACAAAGGCACACACATTTCCCTGGCCTAAGGAGGAAACTTTTGACACTAACGCCATTGAGCATACTAGATTACACATGCAAACTAAATACACAGGTCAAAAGGAAGCCAAACAAGAGACATGACCAGATTTATGGGACATCTTCGAAGAGGCCCAGATCGATAAGCCTATACCACTGATAGCAGCACCTCCCGCACCATATGCAGAAATGGAGGTGCTTACACCAGCTCCCCCTGCATTAGGCTAGTCAAATACACCGATAATAAGAGCCAGCTGGCCCCCACCGAAAGCCGGACTGTCAGGCCCAAGCATGAGAAACTAACATGCCAGCATGCCCAGACAATTCCAGCGCTACCCAAGTCCCTTGATAAAGTCCCCAGAACCTCGACTTCCCCCGTCTACCATGTACAACATACTGAACCTCAGCAGTTTGGAGAAGAAAATAAGTTACTTACCTGTAAACTGTGGTTCTCCAGTATTGGTATCTTTCATAGATTCACTTGCTTGAATCATTCCCCGTCGTCGAAGTGGGAGTCCCACAGTACATAAAAAGCAGAAAGTAATTACTCTAACATTAAAGTTAATAGAGAAAAACCATTCACTTTAATATCTCGTCCAAGTCATTAGATATGGTCCAAACTCCAGCCAATCAGGCAACAGCGCCCTCTAGAACCCTCTCCACAGAGGGTCCAGGCTCTCACATTTTCGAGCACAAGTGTCGTATAAACGTACAATAAAACAGGCGAGGGTGGGTCGCATGTGAATCTATGACAGATACCCATATTGGAGAACCACAGTTTACAGGTAAGTAACTTATTTTCTTGTCCAGTATTGGGGTATCTTTCATAGATTCACATGCTTGAATCAGAGTAGATAGCAGTTATCACATAGGTATGAATGTTCATACAGAAAGAATATAGTACACAGAGTACGAAGGAACACTGTACGTCACCCTGTGTATATCACACTTATGAACCACTTATTTATATATATATACGAATAGCAATTTTAAAACTTAAAGGGAGGTGGAAATAATAGAGGCTCACCTTACAGAAAAAGATTATGTAGCACCGCCTGTCCCACAGCTGTATCAGCATTACTAGCAGCTTCCAGACAGTAATGCTTGGTAAAAGTGTGCCTGCTGGACCAAGTTGCTGCTCTGCAAATTTGCTGAATAGGCACACCTGCAAAGAGAGCTGTAGATGAGGAGACTGCTCTTGTAGAATGCGCTTTCACTGTTGAATGGAGAGGTTTGCCAGCCTGTTGATGGCAAAATTGGATCGCACAGGAAATCCAACGTGCTATAGTCACTGGATACCCTTTCCTGATTTTTCCATAGGCCACAAAAAGCTGATCAGCCTTACGGATACAGGCTATTTTTTGTAAATAAAATGTTATACATCTCTTAAGATCCAGAGAATGTAAGGCTCTTTCCGCTGGTGTCTGTGGATTAGGGAAGAAAGTCTTTAAGATGACTGGTTCGTTTAAGTGGAAATCCGATGGAACCTTAGGAATAAAGAAAGGATTTGTTCAAAGTATAACAGAGTCCTTAGTAAACTGGAGGAAAGGATGTCGAGTAGTGAAAGCGTGTATGTTGCTTACTCGTCTAGCTGAAGTAAGAGCCAGTAAAAGTGATGTTTTCCATGAAATGAATTTAAGATCAGCCCTATGAATAGGCTCAAACGGAGCTTTCATGAGTTGTGCTAATACAATATTAAGATGCCAAGGCGGAGGAGGGCGCCTAATTGGAGGGAACATTCTAAATAATCCCTTAAGAAATTGTTTTATTATTCTTGATGACCAAAGAGACTGTGATCCATTTTGCCGTCGAAACCTGGAAATTGCGGCAAGGAATACCTTAATAGTAGAATGAGAAAGGCCGGATTTTGCCAATTGGAGGAAAAAAGGCAGCAATTGTTCTGGTGAGGACTGAATAGGGTGCACTTCAGAAGTTGCACACCAATGACAGAATCTCTTCCACTTCCGTGTATAAGTCTTGATAGTGGAGGGCACTCTGGCATTAGCTAGGACCTCTCGACAGTCAGTAGGTATAACTAAGTCGGCAAACATATAGATGTTGGATCCGGATGGCAGACCTGGCCGCAGTTTGTTGTCAGTAAATTCTGCAATGGGCGCAACAGTCTGGGTTTGCACTCCGATAGAAGCAGAAGTTCTGTGAACCAGAATTGGCGAGGCCACCTGGGAGCTATGAGAAGTATTCGGCAGGGTTCTTTCCTCATCTTTCGAAGCACCCTTGGGACTAAAGGAATCGGAGGAAAAGCGTAGGCATAAATCTTTGACCAATTTATCGAAAACGCATTCCTGCACGATCCCTGTTGGGGTAGCCAGCTGGCGAAGAATTTGCATTTGCGGTTCCGACTGGTTGCAAATAGGTCCAAACTCGGTTTGCCCCACAACCGAAAGATGTGATCCAACGTTGGTTGGTGAAGTTCCCATTCGTGGTTGGATGTAATTGACCTGCTCAGAGAGTCCGCTAGGATGTTTGCCGCTCCTGGAACATGCACTGCCGTCAGTGTTATCTGATGTTGTACAGCCCAATCACAGATTTGCTGTGCCTGAAGGGATAGCATAGTTGATCTTGTTCCTCCCTGCTTGTTTAAACAATGCATGCTTGTTGTGTTGTCTGTTCGAATTAGTACTGAAGCTCCTGATATTATAGAGAAAAAGGATTTCAGAGCCAGGAATATTGCCTTCAACTCTAGGAGGTTTATGTGCAATGTTCGTTGTTGACTGTCCCATTTTCCCTTCACTGTCAGTCCTTGTAGATGTGCTCCTCACCCTTCGAGGGATGCATCAGTTGTTATTGTGAGACCTGGTGAGTCCACTATGAACGATAGGCCTGCCGCTATGTTTGGGATGTGAGTCCACTATAGGAGCGCTTCTTTCATTTGAGGTGTTACTCTGATAACATCGTCGAAGGACCCTGAGATTTGCAGCCACTGCTTGTCCAGCTCCTCCTGCAAGGATTCTCATTCGAAGACGACAGTTGGGAATTAGGGGAATGCAAGAGGACAACATTCCCAGAAGCGATTTGAACTTGCGGACTGAAATGGACTTTTTTGTGAGCAGTAAAGTTGCTAACTTGTAAATATTTTGTTGTCTTTCTTGGGAGACAAAGGCCTTTGCCTGATGAGTGTCCAAGGTTGCCCCTAAGAAAGTTTTTACCTTTGAGGGAGTTAACTGAGACTTTGGTAGATTTATCGAGAGACCCAAGGACTGGAAGAGAGAGAGACATCTTCCCAGTGTGACACCTTGCCACTGAAAAAGATTTTGCCTTTATGAGGCAGTCGTCCAGATAAGGGAAGATTTGGACTCCATCTTGACGAAGATGGGCCGCCACCGGTGCTAGAACCTTGGTGAACACTCGATGCGCTGAACGAAGGCCAAAAGGTAGGACTTTGAATTGGAAATCTCTGCCAGCCACTCTGAAGCGCAAGAATTTCCTGTGTATGGGGAGGATAGGGATATGAAAATAGGCATCCTGAAGGTCTAGGGTCACCATGAAATCTTCCTGATTTATCAATTGAAGCACTTCCTAAAGAGACAACATCCGGAAGAATTGCTTTTTAAAAAATTTGTTGAGGCAACGAAGGTCTAGAATGGGACGCCACTCTCCCGATTTCTTTTTTATTAGGAAAAACCTCGAATAGAATCCTGTTCCCCTCTGTAAATTTGGTATCACTTCGATCGCTCCTTTCTTTAACATTATTTTTATTTGGGACAAAAGCTCCTTTAGATGAGCAGGAGGAGGACCTCTGGGAGGGTAATTTGGAGGGATCTTTACAAATTCCAAAGTGTGACCCCTGGAAACTATGTCTAAAACCCATTTGTCCGTTGTTATTGCAGACCATTCGGAGAAGAAATACGAGATTCTTCCTCCAACCTTGACTGGATTGGTAGGAAAAGTGGTTGGCAGTGGGCGGTTGTCACTGTTTCTTGGAGTTATCCCTGCCTCTGTAGGCAGTCTTTCCTCTGTAATGTTTGTAGGAAGTGGCAGGAGGTTGCTTAAATGACTGTTGCTGTTGTGCAGATGTGTACCTTGATTGACCTTGGTACGGTTGATACTGCTTATATTGGTTGTATCCTCCTCGAAAGGATGACGAGCCACGACCTCTTGCTCCCCGAAAGGGCTGTTTTCTAAATTGAAGAGTGCCGAGAGCCTTTGCAGTATCCGTATCCTTTTTTATGGTCTGAAGGGCTTCGTCTATATGTTGGCCAAAAAGGGATTCGCCATCATAAGGCATGTCGATCACTTTTGTTTGAACTTCTTGTCTAAAAGAAGTAGCCTTCAACCAGCCCTGCCGCCTCAGGACAGCAGCCTCAGCCAGTTGGCGGAATCCTGTGGAAGAAACATCCACTGCGCAGCCAATGATCTCAGCCGAGATTCCTTCTCCCTCCTGCAAAATCTTTAATGCTTCAGCTGTGGATTCATCCGGCAACATCTCTATAAAAGGCGAAATGTCCGACCACATTTGCGGTCGTATCTGCCGAAGATAGCAAGAGAATTGGCCACTCTGACAATTGTTGCCGCCATGGTGGAATAATTTTTGCCAATGGAATCGAGACGTCTTCCATCTCTATCGGGAGGGGCCAATAATGAAGATGCAGGATTTCTGGCACGGCGTTGTGCCGCCTGTGATATCGCGGAGTCAGATTTAGGTTGCCCGATAAGGCAGGCAGGAGAATTATCCGGAGCCTTGTATTTCTTTTCCAATTTAGGCAAGACTGCTGGAATTGAAGCTGGCGTCTTCATGACCTTTAACCCGTTGCGTGCGTCTGTCGGCCAACGGCCGTCGCGAGCACTACCTCTGTAGTGCTGCGAACGTCCGTTGGCCGACGCGGCCCCGCCCACTCCGCTAAACCGCCGCACCGCGGCGGAATTGCCGCCGCGGTTAAGCGGTTAAGCCCTCCTGCTATATGAAGTCTACAATAGGGATAGACCGGACTTGTCTTTTAGTTTGTTCCTTGAAATCATATAAGAAACAATCAGATTGCTTACTGACCATAGGGAGCTGAAACCTCTTCGCCGCTCTCTCCATAAGGGTATGGAAGCCCCCAATATCCTCAGGTGGTGAATCTATAGGAGGTGGAGTGGAAGGCGATGGTGTCTGGATCTGGTAATCATCCCATTCGTTAGGAAGGGATATCTCGTCCAACTCACCCTCTTCTCTTTCTTTGTCAGTAGTATGAACCTCTTGGTCCTGATGCTGCATTACTGCAGGTACTGGAAAAACCAGAGGGGGGGATCTGATGAGCAAGGAAGGCTGCAGAATAGGTGTCTGAGGAACGGAAGATGCCGGTTCCGAGGGAGGAAATCTGCGGTAGTAATCCTCTACTATATGTTGTAAGTTCGAGCCAAGAGACATTAGCATTTGGATTGTTTGTTCCACTTGTCTTTCTTGATTAGTAACCTCAGGGTAAAAGACATAGTCTTCATCTTCATCGTACTGGCACTTTATAAGGAGTTTGGACGGACTGTGAGCTGCCCCAAACCTATCATCATCATCAACCTCCTCTTCATCTGCTCCATAGTCAAAAATTTCCTCTGGAGGACAAGGAGACACCTTACTTGGAGAGGTGTGTACAGGCAATAATACCTCCTGAGAAGTCTTTCTCTGAGGCAGTCCTAAATTGTCCCTAGAATCAGCTAGAACCGATGATGGAACAAGCATCGACGAGGATGTCAGGCCAACCACAGATGAAGGTTTCATTAACAGTTCTTCCGTCGACGGTCTGGACGTCGACGAACTTCGTCGACGAGGATCTGGATCCGAAGTCTTCGGCTCCGTCGACGAGGCTACCGTCGACGAGGCAACCGTTGACAAAGGTACTGTCTTCGACGAGGGAGATTTACTTTTGAGAGCCGTCGACAGCCTCAGCGGCAACAATGCTTCCATCGACGAAGGACCTGACAAGGGTCGCTTCTTTTTCATCGACGATGACGATAAAGACGAAGTTGTCATCACAGACGGTCTCACCTTCACGGATACCAACGTCGACGGAGAAGATGCCGACGACATAATCATCTTGGTCTCAGGAGAAGAGAAAATCGATGTTGTCGTCGTAGCCGTGGCGACGGAAGTTCTCGTCGACGAAGGAATCATTGACGTCTTCGTCGACGGATCGTAAAGTGAGGTAAAATTGTCTCAGGAAGAGACTTTGATGCCTGCTTCGTTTTTGAAGAGGATTTTGAAGGCGTAGAGGGCACAGAATGACCCTTAAGAGAGGCTCATTCCTTTTTAGAAGATGAAGGCTGATCCTCCTGTTTTGAGGTGTGATGATGTTTTTTCAACACCTTAGCAGCCTTAGGATGGACCAGCTCTGCCTTACCAGCTCTCTTTTTTGACGCTGTTGTCTTTAAACAGGAGTCTCTCTCCTCATCAGATAAAGGATTGTCCTTTGTCTTGAGCTTCTGTAGCCACAGAGGAAGACGTCCTTCTCTATCTCTCAAGGTCTTTTGAGAAAATGTTCTACAGTTTTTGCAGTCTCTCACCTGGTGGTCTGGGTGAAAGCAGTAGATACATTTCTTGTGGGGATCATCTGAGTGAAGTCTTAATTTCCCACAAGACTCACAATGCCTGAAGAGAGATCTTTTAGAAGAAGTAGACATGTTCAGAAGTAATATCTGAAGAAATCAGAAGGTAAAGTAGAAGTACTGAGCAGAGCTCAGGGAGACTCCCTTCACACGACGTGCGGTAGAAAATCTGAGAGCCTGGAGCATCTGTGGAGAGGGTTCTAGAGGGTGCTGTCGCCTGATTGGCTGGAGTTTGGACCATATCTAATGACTTGGACGAGATATTAAAGTGAATGGTTTTTCTCTATTAACTTTACTGTTAGAGTAATTACTTACTGCTTTTTATGTACTGTGGGACTCCCACTTCGACGACGGGGAATGATTCAAGCATGTGAATCTATGAAAGATACCCCAATACTGGAGAATATGCGTTCCCATTGGTTCACGCGAACATACACAGTGACAGGAGATTTGTGGTGGTTCTAGGCAGTGATACAGCAAGTGGCGGTGAGGAAGGGAGCCCCAGTCCCACAGGCACCGATGACAAGGGTGAGGCTACAGGATTTGCCCAGCTGGCTGAGTGAATTTGAGGGGGAAGTTTGGCCAAAAAGAACAGCGCATTGCTCAGAGCGATGGAGACAAACTAGATGAGACGTGGAAGAACTGCATGAACTGAGGCTAGAGAGAGAAAGGGCACACACCCAGGAAGCACAGCGAGAACGAAGGGGAATGCGTGCTCCTCATATTAGGGAAGCAGTGGTAAGTACAAGGCACCAACAGGGGAAGAATGAGGGAGAATTAAATGAGAGGCTTTTGGCAGGGTTCAGAGCCTCACCACTCCATCAACATAGGAGAGGGGCTGACCAGGAAATAAGAGACTAAGGCAGCCTGGAACTAACCCAGCCAAGATGCAAAGGAGAGTTAACCCTGAGGGAGACAGAAGCAAGAGAGGAAGGTGAGATCTTTGCATGCCCATTCTGCCTGTTCGACTGAGGAGAGGGAGCAATACGGTAGACGTTGGCCAGAGGACGAATCATTTGAGCCAGAGGACATGGCTACAGCTGATTGCATCTGACATGGAGGAGGAGACCCCAAGTGGAACTTCCCCTACATGCAGGAATGCCTAAAAAGATGCAAACGTAATGTCAGAGAAAATGCCTGAAAAGATGGGAACGCCATGTCAAAGAGAAACCCGGAATGTTACCCAAAGTAAGAATGTGCCCATTACTACAAAAGGGCACGTCAGGGATAATATATGTGCCATGGGCTCAGATGGCTAGAGAGGGGTTTAGGACGAAGTTACCATCCTTGCTGGATTGAGCAGGGAAATTGATTTTATTCTATCGAAAAGAACACTGCAGGACTCAACCTAGCGATAGGTGATATTAAAAGTCTCCCAAGTAGCATTATAGGAGAGCAGACTAACGCGGTGTTCACCCAAGCTTGCATCCCAGCAATCACGCTAACAGATACCGAGCATAACGGGGCCACATTTAATTCATACAGGCACGGACCACTGCATGCTCTTGCAAAATGATTTTATTTTATTTTTTTTATTTTTTAAACGCAACTCGTTTTCCTTAAAGAAAAACAGGCTGCATTTTTTTTTTAAATGATTGCTTTATCACAGACGTGGTGGTCTGCTGACCCCAGCAGGCCACCATCCCTGGGATTTTTTAGCGATTCCTAATGGGTCGCAAATTGCAACCTGCCTCATTAATATTAATGAGGTAGGTCGATTTGCAACATTTTAGGAAATGCTAAAGGAAACTCATGGAGTTTCATACATTCAAATAGCGATTACCTAATTACGATTCCCAGAGAATCGCAATTAGGTAATAGCTTTTTGAAATAATGAAACATGTGGCCCATATTCCCTTACCGCCCAGATGTAGGTGTGTTAATGGCAGAGACAATGAAGCCAGGGGAGAAAATAACCAATTTCTTGAATAGAATAAGGGAATGATGGTGACAGGATAGCCGTGGACCGATACGGGCCCACAAGTCACATTCTTCAACAAAATTCTTAAAAAGGGGAAACCCACCAAGATAAAGAGTGGACTGGACAGCTTGGTTGGGGCAGCTATCAAACCCAGGTGGGAGATACAAGCCCACATATTTCCTTACTGTAGGAAGGTGGAATCTGACTATATGGTTGCCCCCACTTTTTTCCTGGTGTTTTGCTGGTTTATGACTTAGTTGGACTGGGACCCTGCTATTCAGGGCCCCAGCCTCTCTGTTCTCTCTAAACGACATGGAGTGCACTCTAGGTGCACTAGTGATTGGATACTGTGGTGCCTTATGAGTCCCTAGTATATGGTACCTTAGGTGCCAAGGGCATAGGTACTTCACAGGCCTACCAGGGGCTGCAGCATGTGTTATGCCACCCCTGGGAAGCAGTCTAAATCTGACACCACAGGCCTGCTACTGCAGCCTGGGTGAGGTGGTGCTAGCACCCCTCACTGAGATATAGGTTTCCTATATCTCTCCAGCACACACATATAAACCTATCAGTCACCCCTAAGGCAGGCCCTATCAATCCTGAGGGCAGGGTGCTTGGCTTCTATGTGAGGGGGTGCCTCTGCCTGAGCAGGGCCCCTCTGCAACTCTCAGAGTCTATTCTCTGGTGCTGTTTGTGGATGCGGTTAAACCATATACTCTTAAGTGCATTATATCCTCGCGGTAAATGCTAACTTTGGAATGGCTGCATCAAAACATGTCGTGTTTGGTGTCAAACATCTTGGAATACTACCCCCCGCCAATCTTGGCAGCGGGGGTAGCATTCCACCCTTCTAGAGGGAGAAGACATGTACCTGCTGTGGAAACGCGGTAGAATCCTAAAGAGCCCTGGCATCACAAAATGGATGCCACCAGTCACAGACACTGGGCTGCCCTCCTGCTGATGACCGAAACTCACAGTGGAGGAAGCCCAACAATAGGCATCCTGTCACAGGGAGGTGTGACCACCTCCCAGACAGGGTTTAGTGTATTGGGGCTGGGTGGGTGCACTCTTAGAGTGCTTTGAAGTCCTGCACTGGGGAACAGAAGGCTCCTCTGTGCATATGCCAGTTCAAACCAGCTCAGGGGCTACCTGCCCCTGCTCTGGCGCGAAACTGGACAAAGGGAAGTGGGTGTAACCACCCCTCCCTTGACCCTCCCATAGGTGGGGTCATAGAGCTAGTCCATCCCTCTTTTTAGTATAAGAGGGGGAACCTTGCCATTGAAAAGCAGATAACCCCTGGACGACGCTCTACAGAAGAATCCTGGCCCTTCGACGTTCCACTACCTTTGGAAGACAGAAGAATCTCCCTTGGAGTCAAGGAGTGACTCCCCTGCTTGGCAGGCACCAAAAACGACAACGACGGTCGCAAACTACGCCGCTCCCGCCGGAGTCCGAAGTCCCTGCAGCCCAAGAAGTGGATTTCCTGACCTCTCCCAGGCCATGCATGAGTCCCCAGCGAAGCTGAGGCAAGTGGACCCCACGAGTAACGAGGAACCGCGACCCCTGGGTACCGTGCACTATTGTCGAGTGCAACCCCTTCACAACGTTCTACGAACTTGTGCTTTAGACCACGTGTGGTCCCAACCTCCAGCAGGAATCCCTCTGAAGATCAGAGGCCTACACCGTCCTGAGTGACCGTGGGCCCCTGTTGAGTGATTCCGCCCGAGGTGTCTTCGCGATCCCTTGCCCGCCGGCTTGTGGGTCCCCAGAAGACTTCTTAAAGAAACCAAAGGGCTCCCCTGGTTGCTCCAGGCCTGCCCTGACTTACCCTCGCTGGGTGAGTCCCTCAGACCTTGCTGGTCTGCGCCATCGACTTTTCTTCATCTCCCCGAGACTTGCTGCTGCCAAGGCTTGTTGGCTCCAATCGAGTTACCGACACCGCAGTCAGCTGCAGACGTCGAGGGACCCACCGAATCCAGCTCCTGGTCGTCGTTGACACCTCCTGGACCACGTGGCTGAAGAGTCAAGGCACCCGCAACCGACCTGAAGCGACCGACGACGGTGGGCATCCATCTTCCTTGCCCCGGGTCACTGCCAAGTGACTTTGAACACTGTCCCCTCTGCTTTCAGGTCATCCTTCTTCAGAATCCAGGCTTGGATTCCACCGGACACTTCTTCAGCTCCCGCAAGCAGCAAGTCTTCTTTGTTCGCCATTGAAAACGACGCCGCGACCCGACACCAAAGGACACCTATGCACCCGGCTTCCCTGGGTGAGGTAACTCCAGCACTACGGTGCTCCTGTGGGTGTGGGCCCTAGAACTACTTACCCTGTAAGTGACTTGCTTGTAGGTTCTCCCGAAGTATCCTAAAACTCTTTCTTTCCAACCGCGACTTGCCCCATTGAAGTTAACGGCGATCCGCGCCTGTGTATCCACACTGCACGCGTCCCCCGTGGGTCCTTTACTTACCTGCCTTGGGTGGTTTCGTGAGGCCCCTGCACTTCTGAAGGCCCTAGGCCTTGTCTCCCTGCAAGTCGTTGTCCCTAAGTCTCTTACTTAGTATATGGTCTGGTACGCCCCTAGGGCCCCAGCCATATTTTGTGCTTAACTTATTGTGAAACGTTGATTTGTGCATATGTTTGTCTTCTAATCTCATAAAGAGATTAGTAGAGAGTTATTTAGAAATAAATACATATATATTTGATATATATACCTGTGTGGTGTCATTTCATTTGGTGATTCAAGAGATTATATGGTAAAACAAGCTGCTTTACATTCCTCCGAGACTTAGCCTGAAGGCTGCTCTCCACAGCTACCACTAGGATAGCTTTCTTTAAAAGGTTGTCTTAAACCTATCTACCATAAGAGTCGATTTGCCCTGGTGCAAGGTGTCCACTTTAATTAGTGAACAGCATATACCAGGCCAACTTCTCACACTTACCACAAAAAGAAACAAGAAAAAGATAGTTAAGAGCAAGCCCAGGGAGACGCTGCTAAATTAGTCCAAAACTAATTGAAAAAGACCACCCTCAAGAGGGCCGTGTTGGCCAAGAGTATTCAAATGGCACCAGTCTTTAAGGGAGCTCACCGCAAAACTCCGGAAGGTTACAACCCAGCTATGTCGGTAGAGACCAGGGAGGTTGACAACAACTGCACCCTAGAGATTGCTACTAATGCCACAGAACGGGCCACCTGGTAGACAGATGCTGGTTATAAGCGTACCATTAGCAGAGAACGATGGGCCAGGGCCAGCCACCGCAAAACCTTACGAATGTACATCCACAAAGCCAAGCACAGGGGAATCAGAGTGCGCCCTACACTTAGTCTCAGGGAGGTCCGCCATCCACCAGACCCCCGCAGCAGGAGTCAGGTGGTTGGACGAACATGTGGCAGCAACAACTGCAGACAGGGAACTCAGCCCAGCAGGGACCTGGCGAGGGAGGGGTAACTGTCTAGGGAGGCAGCACATTCATGCATTCACAGAGCCAAATTGCGCAGTACTATAAACTGCTGTATAAGTAAGCACCCATTCACCCTCTTCTCCAAAAAACTGTAGCAAAGCAAAACAAGGACTAATGAGTCAACATTGGGAATGCAAACCTTTACTTACGGTCAGGGATTCAGAACGACCAAGAGCTGCTGTATGTGTTCTGTCGACTGGGTATCTTCTCTAAAGTTTGACTTCAAAGGCACCTCCGGGAGCCAAGGCCCCACTCCGCTGCTGATCCCCCGGGACAGGGTTAGCTGACCACACCCTGGGTGGAGGGCAGTCTGACGAGGGGGCAGGGCGGCTCCCAGAGAAATTATTTAAATATCACTCACCCAGATCTCCACGTCCAAAGTCAATTAGGAGAGGTTCAAATAACCAAGTCGAAATGTCCCCATTCTCAGGCTTCCGACCCGAGACCAATGTTTCCTTCAGGGCGTGGAGTTCCAACCGCGTCTCCAAAAAACTAGAAGCTTCTGGCCAATGGAGGCCCCCATTACAGTTCTAAAATGAAGCTTTCTGCAGTAGCAGCAACCAGGATTATCATGTGCCAGGGATGGTGGAAACCCTACAAACTCCAGAGGGCATGCACTAAGAGCCGGTAAGTGTAAAGATGTTTGCATGGTGCCAAGTCCGTTGGAGGGTTCACCAAGGTAACCAGGCGTCCCAGAATTGCTGAGGCAGTCCCGGTAAATCATCATCACCTAGCAGACTTTGGTAAAAGTTTCTTGTTAAGGACCCGGATCTTCCACACTCTTGTTCCCAGTCCTGTTTTTTTCTCAATTTCCAAAGTCTGACCACTGTGCCACACACCTCCAAGATAACAACATAGGCATACCACTCATAAGGAGTTCCTTGCCACAGGCCAGGGACAGCAGGCCCAAATGCATTGAAAGGCAGCAAGATGTGATCCGAGGGAGAGGGAGGTTCCTGGAAGAGGGGGGATTCCCAATGTCCACTGCAGCTCCATGCGAATGCAGGACACCAGATGCGCTCGCCCCATAATAGGCCTAGCGACGAACACAGGCTCCAAACCTTGCATGCACCACCCAGAAAAACAGTAGGTTCCCACCTAGGTCTCCACAAGACGGCCTAGGCAGGTGTAAATGGGGGCCACGGAGTAATCTCCAACCCCCTCCGCCCCATGACAAATGCAGTAGTAGGAGGGAAAATGCCCAAAACTAATGAAAGCAGCCCAGTGTTACCCCAAAAGAAAGCTTCCAGAGTAAGGGTGGAGTTGAGATACCTGGCATCAAAAGGGAGGCTCATGTTGCACACCACATGCCAGGAACTGGGAGATACATACACGTGTCTCGGGCCAATAACCACCCTTAATTTCCTCAAATAAAAAAAAAACTATCAAAAGGTACCCTGACCGGGGCCACCTTACAGTGCCACACTAAAATCACGACTAGAGGAGTGTGGAAAACACACCCCTAAGGAAATATCGGAACTCCGGAAAAACCTTTAACTATGGCACAAATGTAATATTTCTGAATTAACAAATGAACCGAGTTCTTATCCAACAGGTCAACAACAGAATCTCCAAGTGCAACACCACTCAGCTGTCACATCAACAACCCCAACATATATCAGAAGTATATGAATCGGGACTATGAACTAACACCGCAAACTTTTTGGTTGAACTGTTAAAGGGAAACCAAAGTCACCAGAGGACCACAGATGCTTCCTTGGGGACTTATACCAAGATCTACAATGTCCAATGAGAAGTTTCGTGTGATTGTATTGTTATGTACCCTCTGTCTAATATGGGTGATACTCCACTTATTCACTGTCGAGGAACTGCCCAGTCAAAATGAGTCTGTTCAGAAATTGTCACAGCGCTTGCATAGGGATCTCTTCCATGTCACCTACAATTACACTGATTCAAACACTAACATCCCACAGGCACTACACAGCGCCCTTTTGCACAACATGTGGTATGATTACATGACTGCAGTGGGCCTCCAAATATCAGCCAGGTCATGTTACATCTGTTCGTTGATACCGCATGCAGTAGGCGCAGACAGACTTTACTTATCCCAAGAGGTAGCCCCCGAAAAAAGCAAAATACCTTCTTCACTTATATCAATACATAATTAGGGCCAAACGTCAACCCAACAAGGTAGAACTCCATAGGGTGGTAGTGAATCTGACCCAATATGAAACCAACTCAACAGCTTTACACCTTTTCACCGAGCCTAGTGAGATCCAAACCGAGCTGGACAGGATGCACAAAAAGGGCACCACAGGGGAGGATACTGTTTGGCCTAAGACTTCCCAGCAAAGAGATTCTTGCAGGTAGCAAAACTCACACAACTCAATGCACAAACACGTCTGCTCCCGCCTCCATTTGTGGTCCAAGGGTGGACCTTAGCATATCTGGGGCAGTCTTCTTTAACAACAAGTGGACCCACGACATGAAATTCCTGTCCAGTTTAGGGATAAAAAGGGAAATGAGTCACATTGGGAAGGGTTGAATGAGAGCATGACCACCTCAAGTCAGGAAATCTGGTATATAGAGTTGGGTGGATACACTTGGTTAGAAGGGATGGGGCAACCCCTAATTGTACGGAAACTTACACTGTATTCCTTGTGTTTCAGAGGTAAAGGAACACTCTTGCTGGGCATGAATGAGAACTACGGCACGATTATGCACATTGCGGATATACAATAGGGTGCCTCCATGCTGATGGATTTCTACTGGGAGTGTGGCAAGTTTGTCTATACTCAGTTCATCCCAGGATGGCGTGGACTCTGTTCCCTTGTCACCATACATACCCCAAACCTGGTAATTCCCGGAGAAGAACTGTTGAACTTGTACCAGCGCCTGTTCCGAAAGAAGACAACTTTGCTGTATCAAGCTCGTGAAAAAAGAGCAGCAGACTATTTTGGCTGGGCTCAGTACAAGGACATTCTCGAGGAACTCAGACGGTTCACTGACACACAAGTTTCAGCAGGAGGGTCGAAACCCTTCTTCACTCTGCAGACAAAAGCCAACGCCTGCTGATTGCAAATAACCACCAGGTGGGAAATGCTTAAAATGATGAACAGCACAGAGCTTGGGTTTAATTCAATCAAGGAAGAACTGTGAGCAATCTGCCTGATGGTAATACTGCATCGATATGTTTTGGACTTGATGACCGTGATGGAGGGAGGGGTGTGTACCAAGATAAGTGCGACCTGCTGCACCTTCATTCCAGGAAATGACGCAGACAATGGGACACTGACGCTTGTCACGCAAGCACTGCACCACTTACAAAGCGACATGCGCAAAGAGGGGGGTGCCCCTGAGCAGGAGTGGCTTTCAAAATCGTTCTCTTGGCTCCCCCGGTGGATCTCTGGTATGTGCACATCGTTGTTGCCAGTTTTCATTGTGTTCTGGTTTTGTGTGGGTCCACTCAATTGGGGATTTTCTGCTGTAAAAACATAGTCCTCAAACTGGGAAAAATGCAAGTAACGAGGAAAGTGGTGGTTGTCGAAAGCGACCATAAAATACAATAGGCCCCCAATGAAGGAACTGTCATGAAGTATGGGTTAGATAGTGTAGTTAAAAATTCAATTAGAGGGGGAATGTTAATATGGAAAAAGTTGAGGCTGACATGAAAAACGATAAATTCATTTATGTGAACGAGATCACGTCTTTATTAACGCATTCGCCCGTTGTGAACTCCACATCAATCCCAACTCACAAATATGTAGTCAGGCCAGCACTGAGACCTAGGCCCATGGTTACTGGTTGACAGGTCACGGGTGGGGTGGCATGTAACTGGCAGACAAACGCATGGACTGGAAACCTTAGATCAATCCCACAGATAGGCGCAGCGAATCTACAATGGTCAAGGGAGATTGGCCCCAATAAAGCACACTTGGCTGGGGGGTGCGTGTGCTCCTAAAACACCATGAAATCAGATGCCACATCAGTTAGGAACACCCCATGCCGGAAATCTGAACATGTTACCCACTGGTCGCATTGTGTCCACGCTAAGTCTGGGCAGTGAACTCCGCTCGCGGAGTTTTCAGAGTTTTCCGCACTCCGCATTACGCGGAGCTCGCGGAGTTCTGAAAACCTCCGCTCTGCGGAGCAGCGTTTTTTTCCTTGCTTGTGCTCATCAACATCAAGTTGGCGAGCGAGGAAAATCCACCTCCCGGCAAGATTTTTCCTCTTTCGCGCTCGTCAAGTTGGTGAGCGCGAATTAGGGAAATCAACCACCAGGTGAGATTTCTCAACGCGGACGGTCGTATTTCTCAAGGCGAGTGGCCGCGTATGCTCGCGACCACTCACATTGAGAAACCGTCTGTTTACGTTGAGAAAGCTGCTGCTCGGATAGAAAATCTACTCAAGTGGCAGAAAGGAAGCAGCGCCCGCTTGCACTGTGCATGGTGCTGTTCGCGATAATTTCACAGCGCGGAAAAGCACCCGGAACTGAAAATTATCGCGAACAGCATTTTTTCTAACTCACTCCGCCGTCTGCGGAGCTCCGCAGAGCGCTGCAGATTTTTTTTTACGTGGAACTCCACGAACTCTGCCCAGGCTTAGTCCACGCAAGGTTTGGGCCCACCTGTATTATCCCTTAGACAATTATTTATGACTCCAAAGGCAGCAAATCACATTCCTCACCATTCAAGGATTGCCAAAGACATTTAATTGCCTATGCTAAACTGTATTCTGTATTGAGACAGTCCTCAGACCCTATGCCTGTAACTGATTTCCCGGCTGCAATGTTTAATCAAATGAACTGTTCCTGTTTTGCCAAACACATCTTGTCTCTTATTTTTTCAAGGAATTTCATGTTCAAGCAACAGATAAAACATATTTCTATTATGTGAAACTGTTCATGTGTCACATTTTAAATTTATAGACCATATGTTGGCAAAATGATGAATTATACTTAATTGGGGGTGATAGTACATAAATGCTTCCATCAGACTATGAATGTCCTAAATTAAACCTCAATGATACTGTAACATTTGGCTGAACGCATCCCGTAGACATAAATAATTTACACATATACTGGGAGTTTTTCAAAAATGTATTTGATATGATTTTGATGATACTACACAAAACATTAGAGTTAAAAGTGCATTCAGTGTATCATTTGAATGGAGTAGGTAATGGGTTAAGCTGATCCTATCTTCTACAGTCTAATGCACAATCTTAGCATATAAGGGGCCAGATGACTGATGGCTTTTAGTAGTCACAAAAGGACAATCGGTCCGTTTGCGACCGCTAAATAACCTTTTCACATGTACTAACCCTATTTTGAGAGTCGACTCATGAAATAGGGTGTGCGAGTCGCTATTTGGAAGGGGCGTGCCAAGGGTGTCCCATCCTAATTGCGAGTCGCACAGGGATGTACGATTCTTTTGTGACCGGAATGTGGTCACAAAACAATTGCAGTTTACCATCTACTTCAAGTAGGTGCTAACTCATTTACAAACAGGGAGGGGTCCTCAGGGGACTCCTTCGCCTTTATGAATGGCAGCAAAAACATTTTTTTAAAGCAAGCAGTGTTCTGCTCTACCCTTAAAAAATGAAACAAACTTTTCATTTTTCTTTTTGAAATGCATCCCGCTTTCCTTTAAGGAAAACGGGCTGCATTTTTTTTTAAGTCGCTTTACTTCCCAGCAGGCCACCATCCCTGCGTTAATGCCCATTCCCAATGGCCCGTAAATTGCGATCTGCCTCATGAATATTGAGGAAGCAGGTCAATTGCAACCCCATTGGTAATCGCTAATGTGTGTGAGACTAATTAGTACATTTCATTTTGTGAGCCTCTAATTGCGAGTCACAAAAAATCGCAATAAGTGACTCGCAAAACAAAATGGTCGTACATTTGGCTCAAGACCTCAACATATTCGCCAAAACTAGCAGTGCTGAAGTAAGCGACCAGCATAATGCAGTGATTAAAATATTCACTGAGACAAGTCTGCATGAATAGCTAAGTGATAGATTTTTTTTGCTTCAACAGATGGAAACATACGTTCAAGAAGGCAGAAGTAAAAATGAGCAACTCCGAGTAAAGCACCTCAACACTTCTCAGGAATGGGGAACTAAGGGGAGTGGGGAACTAAGGGCCACATTTATGACCATTTCATCTTGCGAGTCTCTAATTGCGATTTTTTGCAACTCGCAATTAGAGATTTTCAAAATTAAATGTACTAATGTGTCTCAGACACATTAGCGGGTCCCAATGGGGTCACAATAAACCTGCCTTATCAATATTCACGAGGCAGGTCACAATTTGCGACCCATGGGGAATAGGCAATAACACAGGGATGGTGGCCTGCTGGAGACAACAGACTAACATGTCTGTGTTTGCTTTTGAATAAAGCAACTTTTTTTTGTAAATGTAGCCCATTTTCCTTAAAGGAAAACGGGCTGCATTTCAAACAGAAAAATGAAACGCATCTGTTTCCTTTTTCAAGAGTAGGCAGTGGACCGTGGGACTACTGCCTGCTCCGAACAAATTTCAGCACCCCCATTCACAAAGCGGAAGGGGTCCCTGGGCGACCCCTTCATGTTTGCGAATGGCTTAACACCAATTTGAAATTGGTGGTAAACTGCGAATATTTTGCAACTGCATTCACGGTTGCAAAACATTACTACATACCATTGCGACTCGCTATTAGGAAGGGACGCCATTGGGACGCCCCATCCTAATAGAGAATCGCAAATCCTATTTTGCGAGTCGGTAATGTGGTTGCTTAAAGGTGGGCACCGCCCTGTTATAGAGGAGGAACTTAATATTTGAAACAAGTCAAGTTCATCTAAAGGGGTGTAGATATCGCTGGGGCAAATGGGAGGGAGAAATCTCACATTGCACAGATTTCCGCACAAGGTTTGAAGCCATCTAAACAAAGACTTCTGCAAACATGCCGAGAGGCCCATGCATGTATTCAGCAAGTTAAATTAGACGTGGTCCCTTCTCTGTGATAAGGAACAAAAACCTTTAATTCCTCTCTCTTGCAAAGGCGGTGGCCTATGCTCGAAATAAAGTGCACTACTCGTTGGGGCCCTGAGGCTCAAAAATACATATCTGAAACCAGTCTTTCTACAAGGGCTGTTTTTCTTATTTTTTAAAAAGGCAGACAATATTATGGGAAATAGAGGACAACTTTGGTGTCCCAAAAACCTTCATTCAAAAATAAGTGTATTCACTGGGAAAAATCAAATGAAATATTTTATGGAGACAATTGTACATGGAGAAATAAAAATGAATAGGACATGGAAAAATGTCACCATATGAAATGCTAAAGGACTGTTAAAAATATAATAGATAGGTTCCCAGATATTCACCATTGAAAGTGAAATTAAAAAATATGTGTAAACAGAGCAGTTAGTGCAAGGCATTTGGGCAGTTCACTCAAAAGGGTTCTGTTTTCTCTCCTAGAGTGTTGGAAACCTGGTAATCTGCAAAAAACTCCCGGTATAATGTGGCATTGCAAAGAATTTAAATGAAAATACAAGTGTCAAGAGATATATTCTGGAAGCCTCTGCAGCAAAGAGAAGAAAAAAGTTACTTACCTTTAACTATAGTTCTCCATTGTTGGTAACTTTAATAGATTCACAAGCTTGAATCATTCTCCTTCATAGACATCACCGTTTGACCACTGGGAATGATCCAAGCATGTGAATCTATGAAAGATCCAATGCTGGTCAAAGAATTCCTCAATTTATTGATGTGAAAAGGATTCCATACAGGAGAAATGTGTATTCTGAAGCAAAGATTTTAATGATCACTAAATGTGCCATACCTGTTCCAGTGGGGTACCCTGCTTTTCCACCAGCGCCTGCTCCCACACCAATGCCACCAGGGCCATATCCTGAAACAACCACAGAAATGATCAAGTAAAATTTGCTGTAAAAGGAATGTGTAATCCTGTTAATAAATGTTTCTTGCAGAAGTACATTTATGTGTTGTGCACATATTACAGGTGGAGAAGGGAGAAGATGAGGAGGATCACAATCATAAGCATTAGTTTATGAAAAGGTTAAGATGGAAACAGGAGCCACCAGAGCAGACAGCAAGCACAAACAAAGGCTCACTGGGGACTTCCCAGTGATAGTTATGAGAAAGATTGTAGTAAAATGTCAAAAGACAAGGGCAGAAGGAAGGCAGAGATGTAGTGTTCGCGGGTCTCCCATTGTTAACAACTCAATGTAAACGTAAGCGAAATATCAACGTTAAATATGTTTCAACAGAAGTGAAATGCTGGATTGGAACCAACCCCATTCCCAAGCATACTGCATAGTGCATATGCACAATGACAACACCCTTCGAGAGTAAAGAGACGTTCCATCTTAATTGAACATTAACACCTTTCTCCACTGATAATTTTTGACAGTACTTTTACAATACGTAAGTGGAAATGGGGACAGCTCCCTGTTGCTACTTGGAAACATACAAAGGGCGTGATTGACTTCTCAAAAGTTTAACATCTACAGTAGATTTAACCAGATAAGATGTGGTATTTGCAAGTATGGTTGTAAACATAGTGCATACGTACCGTAAGGCACTTTCCCAGTGCTATATGGGAGTCCATAGCCACCTAGTAGGAATAGAAACAGTTAATGATAAAGATATCACAGGGGAATACAATTCCATCGACACTCTGGTTTTCATGCATCAGAATATGAACACACAGCCTGGAACCACTTGGTTGAAGTCTGCCATTCACAGTGCACTCCCAGCACATACCACATATTTAACACCATTGATGCCAGCTGTCCACATTCCTACTAACCACATGCCTCCTGATAACCCTTCCACTTCCCAATTCCCATCCTGACTCCAAACCATGCTGTTCTACTATCTGTTCGTATTGTCAACTGTCCACATCCTTCCTTGCTGTTCATCTACACCCAGTACTCATTCATTATGTCCACAATCTTGGTATTCTCTTAATAATTAACATAGTTGCCCAGGAGTCATTTCCATGTACACATCTAAGTCCCATTATTCATCACTGATTTCTTCTTTCCACTTTGCGAACGCACCATGAAACACTGTCCTTATAGTCTATAATTAAATATGACGATCCACTGAACATCAACATGGTTTATTGCCACCACTAATCCGGACCTTCAACAGCTATTCCTTTATGAACATCACTCACTTGTGCCATCAGCTGCTTAATATCACCATCCATTTTTATTAGCAACCATCAACTGCTCATCGCTGCTACCCACAGTTCACCCATTTTAAATGGTTATCAGCACCAACCAGCATTGATTCATCCACACCATCCACTTTTAGACTGGATTTGGAAGCTGTCATACTGTGCCTGGAGTGGTAAAAGGCTTTTGTCGCTTTTCAGCTTGGTGTGAAAGACACTTGCCTATCCTATGCTTAAAGAGTTTGCTGTAAAAAGATCAAAATGCTTTGTTACTTTCTAGTTCAATGGATGGCACTATGTTAATTCTATACGTAAAAATTCTAAAACTTTGCTAGAAAAAACAGACATTTGAGGTGAGCAGATTCAGAGTGTCAGTGGTATTATAAGGTGCTGCATATAAAGGAGTTGCTCTCCACCTAAACTTGGGTACTAGCCAGTGTTCCCTGTGTGTATATCACAAAATGTTCCCCCAAAAGTGGCATGGTATGTCTAGTTCTGCATGGAAAGCTTTGAAGTTAACCGTCAAGTGGGAGCCGAAAGAAAGGGGGTGGGGTGTTTGGGGTAAAAAAATGTGCGTTTTCCATGCAATTTTCCACAGGGATTTTGAACATGACTAAAGCCTGAACTTCTGGACGGAATTACACCAAATGTGGCAGAGAGGTAGCCCTTGGTCCAGAAAGAGTCTTTTTTGTGATTTGGTGAAAATCCGTCCAGTGGTTGTGGAGTTATTTAAGAAAAAACAATGTTGTATATCTAGGGATGCGGACCCTCTACAGATCACCCGCAATGGATCTGTGAAGTCACGCGCCACCAGAAATGCCTGACTACAACCTGACCGGGAGGTTGCGGCCGCCATTTCAAGTATTGGGGTATGGTCCCTGGGTCTTAAAATGTTAAAGGAAAGAGTCAGAGTCACACACAGGCAGTCACAGACCCAATCACAGACCCATGCAGGCACTCAAAGACCCACTCATAGATGTATGCAGGGGCTCAAACACCCATTCACAGACCCACTCAGTCACTCACACACCTACTGATAGACCCACAGAGCCACCCACACACCCACTCACAGACCCACACAGCCACTCACACACCCATTCACCCACACAGGCAGTCTCACATCCACTCACAGATCCACACAGTCACTTACACACCCACTCACTGACCCATGCAGGAACTCACAGACCCACTTACAGACTCACACAACAACTCACACACTTACTCACAGATCCACACATGCACTCTCATAGCCACTGGCAGAACCACACAGGCATTCATAGACCCAGTGACAGAGCAATGCAGGAATTCACACACCCACTCAAATCTATTCAGGCATTGACATACCTACTCACACACCCACACAGGTACTCACAAACCCACTCACAGACCCATGCAGGTACTCACACACCTACTCACAGAACCATGCATCCACTTACACATCCACTTACAGACCCATAGAGGCACACACACCCACTCACAAACCCACATATGCACTCACACACCCATTCACAGACCTGACAGGCACTTATAGACCTACTCAACTGCTCACACATCCACTCACAGACCTATGCAGGTACTCATAGAGATACTCATATAGCCATGCAGGTACTCACACACCTACTCACAGACCCATGCATCCACTTACACACACACTTACAGGACCACACAGGCACTCAAACACCCACTCACAGAGCTCTGCAGGCACTAAGACCCACTCATAGAGCCACACAGAAACTCACACACCCACAAAATCATTCCACCCATTTACAGACCCAGACAGACACTTATATACCCCCACAGACCCACTCAAACTCTCACACACCTACTCAGAGACTCACTCATACATCCACTCACAGACCAATACAAACACTCGCACATCCACAAATCCACTCACACACACACTCACCAACCCATGCAGCCACTAACACACCCACGTACCGACCCATACAGCCACTCACAGACCCATAGTCACTCACACCCACTCACCGACCCATATAGCCACTCACAAACCCACTAACACATCTACTCGCACACCACTCGCAGACCCATAGAGCCACTCATACACCCACTCACCAACCACCAAAACCACTCACACTGCCCCTTACACTCAAAGCTACTCCCACTCCCATTCACAGACCCATACAGAAACTCACATACCCACTCACAGACCCATACAGCCACTCCCACACCCACTCACCGACCTATACAGCCACTCACACACTCACTCGCAACGGTTACAGTTAGGAAATGTAATTTAAAAAACCTTAGAAATTTACTAACAAAAGCAAAGGTTACATGGACATTATAGCTAGGAAATAACATTAAAAAACCATAGAAATTCCCTGAAAAATACTCAAAGGTTACAGGGATACTATAGTTAGGAAATAGAAGTTAAAAAAACCTATACGTTATAGTTAGGCTGAAATTGTACATGCACACAACAGTAGAAATTCTGCAGTTATAGTTACCTGCACTAACTATAACTTACGCCACTACAATGCACTGCTTATGACCTCACATATTACATCACTCTTGCAATGGTTAGTGACATCACTGATATCACCGATAACATCTCAAATGACATCACTGATGACATCATCCATAAAACCACTCACACCCACTAACACCCCATACAACCTCATACACCCACTCACACAGCCACTCACTCATCCACAGTGTCACTCACACCCAACCACTCACTGTTACAGCCACTTACACAGTCACTCACCCATACACCTAATCACACAGCCACCCCCTCACCCATACAGCCACTTACACAGCCACTCACCCATCCATACAGCTACTCATACAGCCACTTATTCACCCATACAGACACCCACACAACCATTCACTCACCCACACAACCTTTTACATACTCATTCAGACATCCATACAACCATTCACATGCCAACTTACTCACCTATATAGCCACTCACACAGATGCTGACTGTGCAATACAGCCACTCACACCCACTCACTTACCCATACACCCCCTCAAACAGCCACTCACTCACCCATACACCCACTTACACACTCGGTCACTCACCTATAGAGCCACTCACACAACCACTTAGTCACCCATACAGCCATTCACACACCCACCCATACAGCCACTCACCCACCTATATAGCCACTCACTCACTCACCAATACAGCCACTCACAGTCACTCACGTATCCATACAACCACTCACAGACCCACTCTACACCCAAACAACCACTCACACAGCCACTCACACACCCAGAAAACCACTAAAACCCATTCACAGACCCATCCAGCCACTCACATACCCACTGACAGACCTATATAGCCACTCACATACCCAATAACAGATCCATACAGCCACTCACACACCCATACAGCCACTCAGACACCCCCTCACTCAGATGACATATGTCAGAAATAGTATCACTCATTAGTAGTATAGAAAGAATAGCAATTTAACTTATGCAGTAGCTTAGTATATATCTTGGAGTCTCAAAAACGTTAACAAAATACTCACATTCACTGGTTGATGTCATGAGTGATGTCATTTGAGATGTTATCTGTGATGTCATCAGTGATGTCACTGACCATGTCATGAGTGATGTAATATGTGAGGTCATAAGCAGTTCATTGCGGGGCATAAGTTATAGTTAGCTCAGGTAATTACAACTGCTGAATTTCTATAGTTTTGTGTGTGTACAATCTGAGCCTAACTATAACGTCCACGCAACCTTTGTTTTTTTCAGTGAATATAGATACACACACATATATTGTTTCTGCAGCTTGAACAATGCTAAAGATGGGCACATTTTATTTATTTTGCCTTCTTAAAAATATCTCTACTTCTGGAAAAATAGTCACTACATTAAAGTGACTAAGAAATATCAATAACAAACCTTTTTTCAGAACGGAAAGGTAAGGGAAATGTAGAGCAATGCTAACAGGCAGGGTACATAAGCAGAAGCTACAAAACTGGCAGCGTGCCTTTAAGGACCTCCATCTTTCTACTGTTTCCCATTATGCACCAGAGGTCACAGGTCATTTTACGCATATAATAGGATCGTAGATGAAGTAAGAAGAACCTTCTTTTTAACATCTTGTCAGAGGAGGAGGAAGAGTTGTTTATGAATTTAATGATGATTCCACTGGAAGGGATCTAGGGTTAAGAGTAAGAACGTTTTCCTTCTCTTCCAGACAATCCGAAAAAGCATACAGTCTTCAATGGCACTTACATTGATTTCTCAGAGAGGCTTTCTGTGATAAATTGGGTTGTTGGTTGACTGGGGTGGGACTGGGGTGGGAGCCCCGGTTAAGCAGCAACCACAATCCTTGTCAGGGTGAGGCACAAGCCAACCCTAAATTAACCAGTTCTCAACCTTCTGGTAGCTTGGCATTGAGCAGTTAGGCTCAACATGAGGCAATGTGTAAAGTATTTGTGTAACACTTCAAACAGTAATAAGGGAAAATACCACACAAAAAGGATCCCACGCCATGTTAGAAAAAAAGAACATTGTTTAATAAATAAAACAAGACCAAAACGATAACAATCCAATCAGTAGAAACGGAGATATTCAAATATAAAGGTTTCAGTAAAAATAGCACCAAAAAGCAGAAAGCGCCAACTGTGGATACCTTGTCGCACCACACAGAGACAAACTCACAAGTTCAGGCTGACCGCGATGGAGCACGGACCAGCTGCAGGGACGCAGTTAGGCCAGTTGAATGGAGGACCTTAAATCCTGGCTTGATGAGCGTTGTGAGGATCCGTGTCAAAGATCTGTTGGTTCCGAGATGTGGTGAAGCTGTGGTGCGACGGCCTGCATCATTGTCGAGGATCCCGTCAACGGGGCTTGTGATGCGAAGTCCAGAGTCAAAGAGGCGCCGCATAGTCGGGCGATGCGTCGTTTCTGAGGAGCCGCAAGGCTGCGATGTGGTGTCTGTCGTCGTCGCGAGGCTGCCGTAGATAAGAGATGCGAGGGCCTATGTCGAAGATGTGTCGCACAGTCGTGGTTCCGATGAGGCTGCGAAGGCGATGCAGGTCTTTGTGAAGGGTCCAATCCATGAAGCAGTGGAGATGCATCAGTTCTGCTTGGGTTTGTGCTGCACAGCAGAGGAGATGTGTTAGTTCCGCTGGATCCACAGGCTGGCAGAGCACCTTAAGCCCACTTCCAAGGGTCCAAGAATGGGGTGGCACCACTTGGCAGGGCAGACTCAGAGGTGGCAGAGTTCAGGTGCTAATGCAAGGTTGTTGGAGGCCTGGGGGCGCTAGGTGGCGCACGACCAAGATGGCTGCACTGCAGTGAGGTGGCACAATCCGATAATTTATCCTGCCCTTCTTCGAATACATGAAATTTTGACGAGTGACAAGGACCCCTGCTCGCTAGCGATACCCTTCTGCTAAGGCAAGAGAGGGTTTAACTGGAATAACGCTCCCGTATTCCGACAGTGCCGAGACCAACACAGACGCTACGGAACTCAACATCAGCTTCACCTACCATGCCAACCCCGAGGCGCCCATGCGGCGCGTAGGCCGCTCAAGCTGAATCAGCGTTGCGGAGGTCTGGAACAACGCGCGGGTAAGACCGGAGCCTGATTCCCCTGGATACATACACCTTCACTCGCTGCGCTGCGGTTGCCGGGCAGACTACAGAAGAAACGTGATTAGGAGGTGGAGGGTCCAGAGTGGAGTCTCTTTGTAGCGGTTGCAGCGCTGAAATTATAGACAACAAAGGGAAGCTAGGAGTCACCACTTCACAGCGAGTAACTGACTGTGCCCACACTAAGGGAACAGGAGAGGAAGCAAACCCACGTAATATACAAGTATTTTTTTTCTTCAGCGTATAGCGCTGCTGCGGGGTAGCGTGATGCCCTTCCCCCTACTGTGACACCAACACGAAGATATACGGAAATATCGTGCCTCTCTAGACGGGTCAGTCTTGCGGCAAAGGCGCAAATAGAGCACACAATGCGAAGTCTGAAGGTCTGGATGTAAAGACGAAGCGACGACTCGGTCTATCAAGTAGGGCGCGAAAAATACTAATTGGTAATTGTACGCGCAGGGGCATCCAGTGGTAGGCTCTTAAAAGGAAGCGCGCATTCCACCACGCGCGCTTACATACGATATTGACGGATGTGCACACAGGTCTAGAGGACGGATACGCAGAACCTCCATCGTTCTGCTTGTTGGTTCCGTGACCTGTGGTTATAACCATCATAGAAAGCTGAACTGCAAAATAATATAATACCCTCTGCCATTGGGTGCAATTCTGGAATTACAGTGCCGATGCCCAGACCCTCTCGTACAACAATAAAGTGATCTAACCAGTGCACATGTAAGTTGGATCGTGTATACCTGTATCAAACTACTCCCGCCATGGGGAAGACTGATGGAAAACAATCAAAACTGCCCTTTGAAGCCAGAAAGGCTTCCACACGCTCGAACTCCGATGAGCAGGAACACACAAGCAGAGAGCGCGCACAAGATCCAGTGGATACACAAGAGGATGATGTCAAGAGCCTTCTGCATGCTATGCAGCACAGCCTCACCTCCATAGAGAGTAAAATGGACTCAATGACAACACGCATGGACTCTATAGTTCATAAACTGGATAAACATGACGAACGGATCAAAGAAAGGGAGAGGCGAATATCGGACAATGAAGATACCACGGTCAAAATGCAAAAACAAGTTGCTCAAATGGACAAGATCCTCAAAATTATCGCTGCCAAAAATGAGGACTTAGAAGCGCGCAGTAGACGCAACAATATACGTGTGATTGGTGTTCCGGAAAGTACAAACACAGGGCGTATGGAGGACTTCATTGAACGCCTACTGCGCGATGCGTTTGGCGCTGATTCATTCTCTTTGCAGTTGATAGTGGAGAGGGCACACCGTTCACTAGGCCCTAGACCACCCCCAGGAAGTGCTTCCCGACCGATCATTGCACGCTTACTTAATTTTCGAGACCGGGATACGGCTCTTAAACTGGCCAGGGAAAAAGGCATCTGAGCTTTGATGGCAACGAATTTACCCTGTACCCTGATTTTACGGCCGCAGTCCAAGAGGCGAGACGGAAGTTTATTCCAGCCAAACAAAAACTTCGTCAGGCACAAATAGACTATGCCTTAATGTATCCAGCACGTCTGCGAGTAACACATCAGGGTAAACACCACTTTTTCATTAATACATTAATACACAGCAGGTGGATGACTTCCTCAAGTGCATCAAACAACAAGCCTCACCGCGGTCAACACAGGAAAATCCGTTCGGATCATCGTCTCCAAAATCGGACTAGGATTCAAGGGGGAAACAAACCAAGAGTAAAGCCTCAATCTGCAACATACCCTCGCAGATGCAAGAAACAGTGACTTTACACTCTACCACTAAGATTCCAGCGGAAGGTGGAAAAAAAACAAAAAATGAAAAGGGAAAAAACGACAAGCTTCCTGAAGATCGCCTTCCAGAATGAACGCATCACCCGATATTCATGAAGGATATTGCTATGGCGCTGTATTCAGATAAGTGGACTGGGCAGAGAAAAGAAGGGAGGGTAATGGGTAACAAAGAAAATGGGACTTTAATACCGGGCGCCCCTTCCCCACCCCCCAGGGTACTGGTGAACACGTCATCATATGGTAGGGAAGGGAGAACCCTTGTGTGCCCCCTGGTATACCCCCAAGGGCGTTCCCCTGTGTATTTGGGTAGTTTGAATTTGTTGTTTATGGGTTTGTTTATTTTGGGAGGCGGGAGGGTGGAGAAATACCAGCATGTTTGGGTTGCTGTTGTGGGGGGGTGGGATGGGGAATACTGTTTGGCTTTCAAAGAAGGCATGACATGACATGGGCTAATTTGATGATGCATGTACAGAGAAAAATGGGCAGCATTGGGTATGAGGTTCTCTTCAGAAAGTCTATAAAGCTGTAGCTATGTCTCGAGACACCACAGCACTAAACATACATCTTTTGACATGGAATGTCAGGGGTCTTGGGGACCGGCGAAAGCGTAGGCAAATATTAGCATACCTAGATAGGCACCACATTCATATCCCAATGCTTCATGAGACACAATTTGATCCCCACCACACTCCCATGTTCACCGACAAATGGTCGGCATATAGGGTTTTCTCCTCATACTCCTCATACTCCAGGGGCACAGCGATTCTTATTAAGAAAAACACCCCATACACTCCAGGTGGGGTGAGTTCTGACCCACGGGGGAGATACTGCATGATGTGGGGTAGGCTAGGATCACACTCTGTCACACTCGTGTGTTGCTATGGGCCCAATGTAGATGATCCAGACTTGTACACCACATTATGGGGAAAGATTCTCGAATTGGGATCCACACATGTAATATGGGGAGGGGACTTCAATACGACGTTAGATTCCAACAAATGACAGGTCTAACCTCCTTCCACACCACTATACCAAAACACACGGCATATTGCTGGATATATTCTCTGACTATGGTCTTCTGGATGCATGGAGGCATATACATCCTGCAACAAAAGAGGGCACACATTATACAGCAATGCATTCAACATGGTCGAGACTAGACTACTGGGGGGTGACCCGAGGCATAGGACCATGGATAACTAATGCAGAACATCTGGCTAGGACATACTCTGATCATGCTCCGGCCCGCTTGACATTATCCCCTATGGCACTAAATACAACCCCTAGGACCTGGAGGCTTATTCCGGAGGCATTACTAGACGCTGTTTTCCAGACCGAACTGGGACAAGAAATCACAGATTTTTTCCAAAGAAACGTAGGCTCAGTCACACTTGCAAGTACGGTATGGGAGGCCTTTAAGGTCACAATGCGGGGATTTCCTGTATTTTTGCCCTGTGGATCATGGAAAAACCGATTTGGACCAATCACATTGTCATTCAGGTCCCATTGTGGTCAGGACCGGAAAAATGCATTATGGGACATGCAGAGGGTCTTGAAACGCGTCTGCACTTTTTTAACATGGAGGAATTTGAATAAATTTGTTGTAGCATGAGGGAATTGTATTGAATAGTATGCCCCACGTACACACTCTAAATATTTCCCCGTGTCTGGCACATGTTTGGCCTCAAAATGAAGATAGCGATAAAATTGTTCTATTTTCTGATGTTATGATGCAAACGTGTGATTTTGTTGTACATAATTTTGTTGTACATAAATGTGTGTGTATATAAGTAATTTATGCGTTGTCTATTGTGAATCGTCATAAGTATGTTTATGTTTTGTACGTTAATTTGTTGTCAATTTGAAAAAGATGTGTCTCATCACTTCTCATGCAACTAAAAACTTTTTGATAAATATAATAAAAACAATTGCAAAGAAAGGAATGGTCTAATAAAAATTCCATTCAAACAGATAAGATAGTGTCTGTTTGTTGCTCATAAGGAATAGGAGCATAAGGTTAAACGGAGCCAGGTTTCCCCTTTTTTGTGTCTTTAATGTAGTACGGCCCTACCTGGCCCCGGTCCATAGGGCCTATCCCCCCCCAACTTTCTAAAAGTGGCATTTTCAAAATTGTAATTTAAAAACAGACTTCACCATGTCAGGATTTTTCATTACAATTCCAGAGACACCAAACATGAGCTGGGCACCTATTCCCATTTGGAAATTACACTTATAAAATGTAATAAGGTAACTTATATGTTATCCTACGGGACAGGTAGGCCTTGAAGTAATGAAAAATTAATTTAAGAGTTTTTCACTACCAGGACATGTAAAATTTAAAGTAGATGTCCAACTTTTTTAATACATGGTTGCACTCTGCCCTGTGGACTGGCGAGGGCCTACCCTAGGGGTAACATATATGTATTAAAAAAGGAAGGTTTGCGCCTGGCAAAAGGTGTATTTTGCCAGGTAGAAATTGCAGTTTAAACTGCACACACAGGCTGCAATGGCAGGCCTGAGACATGTTTAAAGTGCTACTTAAGTGGGTGGCCCAATCAGTGCTGCAGGTCCACTAGTAGCATTTAATTTACAGCCCCAGCGCACAGGTCTTTCCACTTTAATAGGGACCTAAACGTAAAATAAATATGTCAATTAGGTATTAGCCAATCTATCATGTTTTAAGAAGAAAGCACAAGCACTTTAGCACTGGTTAGCATTGGTAAAGTGCGCAGAGCCCCAGAAGCCAACAAGAACAGGTTCAAATAACAGGAGGGTTAAGGCAATATATTTGGAAATCATCTTTATCCTGGCTCTGAACTGCGACATTCCGCATCTTTCCTCCAGTATTCCCCACTGATGCTCTGGTAACACTGCTCATTGTGCTGTGTCCACCATTCATCACATTAACCTCTGCAGCAACAACTTTACAAAATTCGGTTTACACTCTCCGTCATTAATCCAGGGCAAGGGTGATTTTCTACATCTGCCTGCTCACTCCAACATCCATTATTATTGACCCATTATACAGCAGCCATGTACATCATCTAATCCTCTTCAACTTTGTTTTTTCCGGCTAATTCCCACCGCTGAGCTCCACTGTTCACATTCAAATTTACAGCCTACTTCATGCACCATTCACTAACACACCAACAACTCATATAATCAGTTAAATCCACAGTATTCATCATTAATCTACAATGTTCACTACGCACACCCATTCTTCACCAACCATCTATACTGCTCCAGGCTTTATCCACAAGCGTATTATAAACTGGTTTTACAAGTCAAACACAAACTTAATATTGTAAATGGGTAGCAGTAATCTCACGGCTGTCCTGGAAAAACGACCTGCATGGGGAGATGGTAGAACGTGAACCTTTGCGCTAGAACCGTTTCATTAAAATACTGCACTACAGGAATGTGCACTCTCAGGTATCCAATCTTTATGTAACTATTGCAAAGGCCAAATCAGAATTCAAGAGGTAGGGTAACTATCACTTAGTGCTGTGGTAAAATCATACTTGATGTAGAAAAGCCCATCTGTGTTTGGGACAACGCTTCCGCTGTGTGCAACATAGCTTTGTGTTAGCTTTGGCAGGTGTGCTTTCTCTGTGGAAGCTGCATCAACAGGTACCAATGAAAAGGCTTCTCATTTAGGTATCTGAGTGCAGTATCGCCTTGTGAATGCACAGACCTGTCCTATATTGCTTAATTAATGCCTTTCTTATATGTAAGAGTAGCAGTATATTGACAACAATTTTGCATTGCCGATCCCAGAGACTGCCCACCAGCGTGTCTCCTTGAGGAGTCACCAGTATTCTTTCAACATGTCTAGCAGAGATAGCGCCAAGACACCTCTGGGTATTCACGCGCTTTAGAAGTATCTATAATATAACTATGTTCAAACATCTGCATGGGATATTCATTAGTTACACTGACTCACACTTGACTGAACAGAATGATTCAAGCCGACCCCCTCTCGTTCATAACCCAAACGAAGTTGGAACAGAATTTGAATCAATATACTGTGCATATATTTAGCCACTGGTGTGCCATCTTCAATCTGGCAGCAATATGTGTGACGAACTACAGCTACATGTTAGAAAGCTCCACAAATCAGCACTACTAGTGGCTGGGTGCCAGTTGGACATCTACGCATTGCCATGTGTCTGGGTGCCACCAAGGACCAGGTCAGAGACCGCATACCAACTGCAGAAAGGTGCCATTCAGAAGTCAGATGCATAGCCTAACAAGCCAGTGACGTTTGGTGGCTTCAAGCTCCTTCTTTCAGGCAAAGGTGGTAACAAAACAAAGTGGGCAACTTGTACAGCTAAAACTCGAAAAGAAAGGTCTGCCAAGACATTAGAGCCTTAAAGAGATTGAACTGGTGACTAAAAACTATACCATGATCATAAAGGGAGGAGCAGAGGTTGAGCAACAGGGAATATTAATGGATACCAAGGAAGACTAACAGAAAGGATAATAAAGAGATGGGAAATTAAAGGTAGAAGAAGAGAAAGTGGTTGGTATAATTATGGATAGAAAAGTAAATCAAATGACAGAACAATCTACAGCCTTGGCAATGGCAGGAATGCCCAAGAAAGGTTTAGGAAAACAAGTGTAAGAGGGTACATTGAAAACTTGGAGATGTGAGGTATTTAGAGAAAACCTTTATGCAGTGCCATGCCAGTGGCAGATTGTGCGCTATAAAGGTGCAAATTATCAATAACAATATGTACTGACATGCACATTTGTGTGCAAGTCCACTCTCGCTGAAAAGTAAGAGGTTAAAGAGTTATATAATAATTAACAGAAAGTTTTATCAACATCAGGTAAATTTCTGTGAGGAAAATAAAGTTTCTTCAGGTTGAGTCCACTACCTCCACCCCAATTTTGTGAGTGGACTTGTGTGTGGGTATCTTTGTGTGCTTTGGTGTCCCGGAGGCTGTCTGTGCTTATTTTTGTACATGTCCCTGAACGGGTGTCTTGGCCTATTACTGTTTGCCTAGGTTTATTAAATGGTTAACATGGTGGGGGGATGTCATCTCCTGACAAAGCTCTACATGGAAACAAAGCAGCCTATCCTCCCTGAACACCAGAGCACCAAGCTGCAGCAACGTTAACAGAAGTGGCACACCGCATGGAATCCAGGGCGGATATGCAGGGTATGGCATCTAATGCTGGTAAGCAGGGTATGGCCTCCAGTGCTGGTAAGCAGGATAACCACGATACCCATACTGGGGGTTGCGGCTATAAGCTAACACTAAAAGCAGAGGCAAATCACTTACCCAGGGAATGGGAACAATAAAACATCAGAGTGTTTGTGTAAACCATCGCTCTTTAGAAAGAAACAGAAGGCCTGGGGTAGAAACTAGCCAATAATTATTCACATCGCCTGTTCTTGATGCAGAAGTGCTGCCCATAAACAGAGGTAGACATTGACAGCAAAAAAGACTCCAGCGCATCCAGAACGCCTCCGCACGACTCATCCTGGACATCCCCCGACACAGCCACATCACCGGACACCTGAAAGACCTGCACTGGCTCCCCGTCAGCAAGAGAATCACGTTCAGACTCCTCACCCACGCACACAAGGCCCTCCACGACCTGGGCCCAAAGTACCTCAACGACCGCATGACCTTCTACACGCCCACACGCCAGCTACGATCAACCAGCCACGCCCTCGCCACCGTACCACGCATCCGCAGAACCACCGCCGGAGGAAGATCCTTCTCCTACCTGGCAGCCAAGACCTGGAACTCCCTCCCCACTCACCTTCGGCGAACCCAGGACCATCTCTCCTTCAGGAAGCAGCTCAAGACCTGGCTGTTCGAGCAGTAACTTACCCCCTCCCCCAGCGCCTTGAGACCCTCCCGGGTGAGTAGCGCGCTCTATAAATGCCGTGATTGATTGATTGATTGATTTAAACATGTAAAACAAGACATGGGTCCACAGGATTTGAAATGCCAGGTGAGCGTGCAGCTCGGTAATTCTCAAAACTTCAATCAAGCAGAACTAAAAAGGGGCACGAGTGAAATAGCGAAGTGTTCCCAGGGAAGCCACAGTATCTCATTGTGCATGGGTGAATGTGAAGCAGGGTTACCATATTATGTGGACTTAACCTTGGTATTGCCTGACCCTCCCTGATTAGTGATATTAAAAGCTATGTCCAGGGTCTGAAGAAGAGGGTTTCTGTCCAGAAGACTACATGGATTGGCCCTCCAATTTTAAGTCACTTGTCATCTGACCCAGTTCAGGATTGATCAGAATGTGTTACCCTCTGGTGATTTGTTGAGCACTCTCCATGTAAACAGCTAGTGGTCTCGGTCCAGTCCATTTGCTGAATTTATATAGTCACTTCTGCATTTTTGTGGCCCAAATCACAAAGCTTTTTTCTACTAGTAAGTGACTTAATTTTGTACATTTAGGAATAAGTCCCTCTTAGAGAAAACTATCTGTGAATGGAGTCCTTGGGCGCAAGGCCCTTACATGAACAATTTGGACACAGCCATCCTGTGGATGGTATATAGACTAGTACCACAACCATGAACAGCCAAGATGTATGTATAAACCCAACTCTGATAATCATTAAGGATACTCAGATCTGTGCAGTGAGCATCCGAAACTGTGCGTCTCAGTCAGAAGGCGCAGTGTATAGTTTTATTTTTTATTTTAGAGGTTTTATATAGCGCTGGCTGGACCCGGAGGTATCAGAGCGCTTTACATGATAGAGCTAGTTACGGTCAGAAACAAATTACAGCATCATGGAATAACAAAACATCAGATCACTTATACGACCGAGCTAGTTGTAGTAGCATAAAATAACAACATCATGGAATAACAGCAGGTAAAAACAGAAGAAAGAGCGGCTTGAGATAATACAAATCGTGTAAATAGCTAGACAGAGTAAAGAGTTAAGTACCTCGAGTTTAAGGTGCAGGTAAAGACCCCCAATATTTGTTGAGGAGGTGCATTTTGAGGTCTTTTTTAAAGCTGGAGTAGGAGGGGTTACATCGTAGGTCTTTGGGGAGGGCGTCACAGATGTAGGGGGCATTTCCGGAGAAGGAGCGGGATTGTGTAGACTTCTTTTTTAGCAGGGGTGGGATAAGGAGGAGAGCGTTAGTGCTTCTCAGAGGTCGTGTGCTGCCCGCTTTGCAGAGTTTATTGGCAAGGTATGAGGGAGCATTTTGGTGGAGGACTTTGTGTGTGATGCATGCGTTTTTGTAGGTGGATCTGCCTTCGATGGGGAGCCATTGGAGAATTTTGAGGGCTGGGGAAATGTGGTCGAACCGTTTACAGTCGGTGATGAGCCTGGCTGCAAGATTAATTACAGATTTGAGTGGAGCTAGGTGGACCTTGGGGATTCCGGTGAGGATGGCATTGCCGTAATCCAATCGCGAAAGGACCAGGGATTGAACTACTAATTTAAAATCTTCAGTTGGGAGAAAGGGTTTGATTTTCTTGAGATGACGGAGAGTGAGGAGTGCTCCTTTAGCCGAATTTTTGATGTGGACATTGAGGTTGAGACTGTTATCGATGGAGATACCAAGAGATTTTACTGAGTTGGACAAGGAGAGAGAGCAGTTGAGGGCATTGAGGTCAGAGATCCAGGTTTGAATGGGGAGAGGGTTATTTTTAGGGGAGAAAAGAATGATTTCAGTTTTTTTGGGGTTGAGTTTGAGATGATTAAGGTGGAACCAGGATTGGATAGTAGTGAGGGTGTTATTAAGGTGAATGATGTCAGCATGGCTTTTGATCTTATAGTAGAGTTGGGTGTCGTCGGCATAAAGGTGGTAGTTGATACCAGCTTGTTTAAGAATGACGGTGAGGGGTTCCATAAAGAGGTTAAAGAGAGAGGGAGAGAGAATAGATCCCTGGGGGACTCCTAAGGAGACCGGAGTGGGGTTAGATAGACAGTCATGAATTTTAATTTGCTGGGTTCGATGTTGAAGATAGGAGACAAACCATTTGTGGGTAGTACCGTTGAGGCCGAAACGATCTTTGAGAACATTAAGTAGGGCAAAGTGGTTAACAGTGTCAAAAGCTGCGGAGAGATCAAGGAGGATAAGTAGGCAGGTCTCGCCATTATCAAGGGAGTGGTGGATATCGTCAACAATGTTAAGCATGGCAGTTTCAGTGCTGCAACCTTTTCTGAAGCCTGATTGTAAGGGGTCCAGAAGGTTGAATTTTTCGATGTGTTTGTCTAATTGGAGCAAGACACATTTTTCGAGGGCTTTAGAAAGAAGGGGGAGGTTAGTGATGGGGCGGAGATTGTTTAAGTCATTGGGATCAGCATTAGTGTTTTTGATAATGGGGGAGATTTGACCCAGTTGAAGGGAGCTAGGGACATTTCCAGTAGCTAGGGAGGTGTTGATGATTGTGGTCCAGGATGGGACAATGATGTGCTTTAGGTCTTGGACAAGGTTAGAAGGGAGGGGGTCTTTGGTATGGGAGGATGGTTTTAGTTTAGCAATGATGGTGTGGACTTCACGCTCAGTCACAGGGAGGAAATTTTGCCAGGAGGCATTGTTTTTTGGTCGTGATTTTTGGTGCATGGGTACGAGAGGAGTAGTGGTGGAAGGGTGTGAGGGGTGGTTTAGGGTGGTAATAGGAGAAGGAATGTGAGAGAAGGGGTTAGGGTGAAGTGAAGAAGTGGGAGAGTGAGAGGGGGTGCCAGGGGGGGTCAGGAGTGTGGGGTGTGATTTAGAGGAGATGTCAGGAGTAAGTAGGGGGTTGGTTGGGATCAGCATTGCACGGAAGGATTGATCTATTTTGGCAATTTTTTCAGAGAAGAAGAGGGCAATTTCATCACATCTAGAGGTAGAGGCCGTCTGGTTAGGCGGAGCTGAGGAGGTTTGGTGACGGATAATGTTGAACAGTTCTCTAGGTCTGTTTTTGGCCCAATCGAGTTGCGTGCGGAAAAAGGATGCCTTTTCATTAAAAATGTGTTTTTTATATGTAGATCTAGCTGATCTGAGGAGTGTCAGGTTAGAGTGGGAGGGATGCTGTCTCCAGGTTCTTTCCATCAGTCTTAATGAGCGTCTTTCGTTGTTAAGTTCTAGGTTAAACCATGATTTGGAAGGGACGTTTCTTAGAGTTTTAAGTTTAGGAGGGGCCAATTGATCTAGGACATCCGTGACAGCTTGATTAAAGTGCTCAGTAAGCTCATTTGCGTTTTGTGAGGGAGGAATGAGGAGCAGTTGAGCTTGGAGTTTGGACTCAAGCTCATCAGGAGGGATACATTTTAGATTTCTGGTCCATTTCATGGTTTTAGTTTGTTTGGTGGGGAGGGGAGGGGCGTGATAGCAATGGTGAACAATATGAGGTGGTGGTCGGACCAGTCAATGGGGATGATGTTGGTCAGGAAGGCCAAGTCATTGTTGGAAATGATGGCGTCCAGGGTGGCTCCTTTGGTGTGGGTGGGGGACTGACATATTTGTTTGAGGTCGTTGATCTCGAGAAGGTTGGTGAAGAGGGTGGTAGTGGGATCATTGGTGTCATTCAAGTGGAGGTTAAGGTCTCCAAGGAAGAGATTTTTGAGTTGGATATTGAAGCTTGTGTCATCAAGTCAGAAAGTTTGTCAATAAAGGGGTGAGGATCACCAGGAGGGTGATAGATAGTATGTAAGCGAATAGGGTGGGTATCTTGAACTTTAAGTTCAGCTTCAAGGTATTCGAAGGTAGAGTGGCCAGAGTGGTTAACAAGGGAGAGCTGAAGTTCACTTTTGAAGATTATGGCCAGCCCCCCTATTCTATCAGGTCTGTCTTTTCTGAGGATAGAGTATCCGGGGGGAGAAGTAGATCAAGCATGCTCGTTGAATGGTCATTGAGCCAGGTTTCCGTGAGGAACGCAATGTCAATTGATTCGCTAAGGATAGATTCGGAGATTTCAGTGGCGTGTCGAACGGCAGATCGACAGTTAACAAGCATGCAGGTGAGTGGTTTGGGGTTGTTTTGGGGGGGAGGGCAGGAGTGGATGGTGGTGAGTTGTGGAGGGGGTCTAGGGGAGCCGAGAGAGGAGGGAATTCTGTTAGTACCTAGAATGACGGGGATGTTGGAGTAGGGGGGAGGTGGGTTGTTGACTAAGGGATTAGGATGGTAAGAATTGCATAGGTCGGAGAGGTCTGATGGGGAGAGGTGGTTCGAGGTGCGGCGAGGTCTAGACATCCGGTCGTGGAGGGGGGAAGTATTCCAATGATGACGATTGATGTTGGCGGGGATTTTGCGGTTGGGGTGGGGTGAGTTTACACGTGTGAGTCGGTTTCCAGAGCTGAGGGATTTAACATCTTCTCTAAGTCGAGAGAGTTCATTTGTCAGTGAGGAGAGATTGCGTTCAATGTTGTGTAGGGTCAGGGTTATAGGGGAGAGGGGGATCTTAGAAGGGGAGGATGAGGATGAGAAGGAAGGGATAGTGTTTGTTGCAGACGGGGGGCAATTGTGTGTGGGGTGTGTGGGGTCGATGGAGGTGGAATGAGTAGAGATAGGGCTATTACGCGTAGGTGATGGCATGATGGAGGACAAGAGATTAGAAAACTCAGGTGATGTGGGTAGTGATAATATGAGGGCATAAAGAGTTTGAAGAAGGACTGCATCGGGGATTAACGATGGCGAGAAATTCGGTGGTAGAGATGGAGGATTAGACGAGGGTGAGGGTAGGGCCAGAAGTGGGACGGTGGGAGAGCCAGGGTGGAGGGGTAGGGATTCAGGTAGGGGGGTCAAGGAGGGAGGATAAGGGTTAGGTATTTTAGAAGGGGTAGAGGGGGACAGGTCATTGGAAGATGTGAGTGGTTGGAGGCGGGGGTGTGCAGTGGGGATGTCAGAAAGAGGGAGGGGCGTTGGAGGGGAGAATATATGGGTGACTGTGATTGGGAGATGGTATTAATTGTAGAGATGACAGGGGAGGGGGAGTGGGAAATAGGTGTTTGGGCTATGGTGTTGGTAGGAGAGAAGAGAGGGGAGGCGGAGAGTTGGGTAGGGGGAAGGGGAGAGAGCGGGGGGGTGTTGACCGGTTGGGTATACGGAGGAATAGGGATCATTTTGTCTAGGTGGAGAGACAAGGTGCTGAAGTGGTGCTCAAAGATGGAGAGGTGTGATTCGGCAGCTTGTATGAGGATGTTACCCGTTTTGAAGATGGAGATGTCGATTTCACCAGGGAAAATTGGGGAGGGAGTAGTGGATAATTTAAATCCATAGGGAATTTTGATTGCATGTGTGACTGGGAGCTGACGTAGGAAAGTGCTTTTCCATTTGGAGGGGCGTTTGGAATAAAAGATGTAGTTGGTTTTTATGGCGGAAGAGAGGCTGAGGTAGTTATCGACGATAAGTGTTTCAGGGTTACGAATGAGTAGTTTATGTTTGAAGTTTTTCTTAGCATTTTTAGACAGATTCGGGGGGTAAAGGATGGTCCAGGAGTTAGGGCCATGTTTGGAGAGAGTATAGTCATGGGGGGTGTGTGAGTGATTGAAGGGGGGCATGTTAGGTCGGGGGTGAGAAGTAGAGAGTTAGAAGAAGGTCGTGAGCGCAATTAGGGGTAAGGTAAAGGGGGATGTATCAGGGTGTAGAAGGACGTGAGGGCAAGTAGGGGTAAGGTAAAGGGGGATTTATCAGGGGGAGGAGAGTGGAAGGGACACTGAAAAGCAGAGATCCGCAGCCCGTGCGCTACTAGCAAGTGTTCCTACACAGGTGCAATTATAAGGACCAACAGGATAATAAGCGGGTAAACGTAGTATTATGGCCTCCACAGGAGAGCCAGATAAAGTAGTCTAGACAGTCTGGGACAGAACAATAACACTTGCAGATCAGGAATGGAGAGACTAGTGCAAAGTTATTGCCATAAGTGCCTGGTAAGCGGTAGAGATTAGTGGGGGCTCAACGGGCTAGAGAGTTCCACAAGAAAGACTTCAATAGTGAAGGTAGGTTACTAGGTTGTCAACAGGAGATGAATAACTGTGGAGAAAATATCATCATGCTATTCTAGAATTTCTACAGACCAACAGGTAAGTGTTGATAGGCTATCATGAATGAAGACAAAAAGCATATAGGAAGGTCCAGAGGGTTAAAGGAAATAAGTTACATAAGGGAAAAAGTGTGGGATGATGTACATAGTTAGGCCACAAGGTGAAGCTCCAGGCTAAGGCAAGATAAGAGAGTTCTATTAGTTTGCCGTAAAAAGATAGATCTAATCTGGTGTAGATTGTTTCCTAAAAGAAATAGGGAAATGAAGAGAAAAACGGGAGAGATGACAGCAATGGGAAGATAGTAAGGAGGGGAAAACAAAACACAGTGAGAGTGAGCAACCTAAAATTCAGTTGGGCTCCATCAAAGGTCCCCGAGGGAGGACGCAGAAGATTAGCAATGTGGAACAATCATCATCGTCATTTGCAAGCCTTAAACAATTCCATCAACGGACCAAGAGTGCGAAAAGTTGCTGAGGTCCCGCTTTTCAGACAAGGGGTTAGAAAGGGCCAGGTGGGCCCCGTACCAGCTCCCAAACAAAGCAAATCAGGACTTTGAGAAAACCAGGAGACTGATTACGTCTCAGTTATTCAACATTTGAGCATCGATGGGAGTTGCTGGCAAAAGTCACATCCCAGACAATGGAGTCCATACTGAGAAATAGTCCACTCAGGCAGCAGGGACATCGCAAGATGGCGGGATGGGGAGGTGTGTAAATGATCGTATGAGGAGATATTAAATGGCCACAGTGATGACCAGGACGACGGGAGCAATCAATCAGCCGCAGATGAGAACTCCGGGTTTATGGAGTCAAGGAAAGAGGGGACTGGAGGGAGCAGGCGAGCCTTAAACAGATACCGGGAGATATACTACCAGACGGACATCACCGGGTCAGTGGTATCACAGACGCTTCATCCCATCAGACAGCAATATGGCACTACGGCATCACAGAGCCCTGTGCCCCCATAGTTTCACTTTACGACCGATGGAGCAGCACATGTCTAACTGTACATAGGACTCATGAAAGCATCTGGTAACCTGAAGGCAACACAAATTGTATGATTTCCACACAAGGGGTCCAGGCTATATCTTTTATAGGTGGAAGTGTCTAGGAACATTTCTCTCCCAGGTTAGTACCATTTCATCTGTCAGAGCTTCTGGCTTCAGCCTACCTGCATCTTGTGCCTGAGTGCTTCCAAGAGGATTCTTTTTATTTGGATCGGACTCCCTGAATGTGACTCCAGTTTATTTGAAGTTGACTCTTACTTAATTGGTTCTTTCTCGCACTCACCGAAACCCCTCTCCGACTGACTTTCAATCACTTGTAGGGGCGACTGTGGATAATAGGACTGTCTTACCTATGCAATGCCTACCTGGTTCTAACGCTTTATAATGGGCCCCCTGGAATTCGATCTTTGATTTCTTACCAGCTTAATTTTGCAAGATCGCCCAGGCTGATTTCTGCTAGGATGAGCTAAACTTGTAAGGTCAGACATGCTTGTTTGCCCTCAGCGTATCTCATGATTCTCAGTGCCACACTAATCAATCTCTTTGGCCACACTCTAGTTTAAAGTATCACTATTGGTCTTTATCTGACTGCTCTAACCCCATGCTCTAATCTTTGGTCTCCTTCTCATGCATGTATTTCTATAGACATGTGTGCCATCATTTAAGGCCAACAGGCACTACCCAAGAGTTCCACAATAAGTACAGCTAAAAGAAGACAAACATTTCTAACGAGTTTCAATTTCTTCCGGCTGCCAAAACGTGAATAATTATCTAATGGTTTGCAAAGGAAGATGACACAAACTTTGCAACATTTGTCAATCGTATATAAAAGAAAGGGCAAATACAACGTTACTACTTTCAACCCAAAAGTCATGATCAGTGCAATATCATATGAGAACGAAATATCGCTATCCACATTTGTCTTTCCTCTCTGAAAGTGTACCAGATCTAAGTGCATAGTGTGGGTGTATAATATGGCCAAAGCCACATTTAACTTAGAAAATACCTCTTGGGTGTGTCCTATCTCACTCCATGGCATAGTAATGTATTTTTTTTAATATAGCACAAACTCGACCCGATGGTATTGGAGCGCTTTACATGGTCACCACTTACATTACACAAGGACACATTCATTTTTGCAGGCAAAGGGAGATTAAGTGCATAATTTAGATTTCGGCGGATGGGTAAATGCGTCACAACGGTGACGGAAATGCCATCCTCCAAAATATAAATCCCATCATATCCTATGGGATTTATATATCGACGGACGGGATATCCGTCACTGTTGTGACGGAGTTACCCATCCGCCGAGATCTAAATCAGGCCCTAAGTGATTTGCCCAGAATCACAGGATGTTGAGCCGACGCCGATACTCAAATCTGGTTCCCCATTTCCAAAGTCGGCAGCTCTGGCCGTAAGGCCACATCCTCTCCCCTTCAACTAAATTCTAAATTGTGATGCGATGAGACATCACCTCTTTGGATACTCTGAGAGTGTGATGACAGTTCGTCTGTAAACACTGATGAAAAAATGCTTAGGATTCAAACTTTTTTGTGTCTTTTCTAATAATAATCATTTTCCTGGGTATCTTCCAGAGCTGTACTATCCTCTATCAGAACTTTCATAACTTCCTCACGAGCCACAGCCTCATGTCTTTCAGTTCAGCATCTATCTAAATGTAATCAAAGGGGAAAAAAAGAAATCCTGGTCACCACTGTCATAACTTGGTAATGTATGGAGCATGGGTTGTAGAGCTGAGGTTTGTAAGTAACATTTTCTTACATCAAGTTCCCTCCATTCACAAAGGGCAACAGGATTACGAAGCAGGAGGATGAAACTGGGAGGATGAAAGTACAGTTCTTTGCATGGATCATGCCTACAGCTTTTCTATAGATCACTATCCAAAAGTGCATGAGGTTGATCCTCCTGAGTTAACTATAGAGAGTGATGTAGTGCCTATACACATCAACTTAAAATCTGTACCTGGAGTGCCTTCCTCTACGGAGGGCAGGTCAGGGAACTCAGGGCCCAGAGAAGGGCTAGAGGATGAAGATGTTGCTCTTGAGAGACTAGCCAGAAGGGCAGCCCTGGAAGCCAAAATCCTGGCTATAGAAAGAGAAAGGGCTGAGATGGGCCTAGCACCTATCAATGGTGACAGCAAAGTAAATAGAGAGAAAGAGGAAACTTTTGCTCCCAAAACCCCCAAATAGATTGTCCCTAAATATGTTAATGGTGATGACATTACCAAATGGTTTACTGCCTTTGAGAGGGCATGTAAAATGAGGAGGTCACACCAGAGATACTGGGGCTTTGTACTTTGGGAGCTGTTCTCAGGAAAGTGCAGGGATAGACTCCTGACACTGGATGAGGTAGATGCTGAGTCTTATGACATCGTCATCGATACCCTGACTGAGGGCTTTGGACTCACCACTGAGGAGTACAGGATTAAGTTCAGGGAGACTCTCAAAACCTAGAGTCAATCCTGGTTAGTTTTTGTTGACTTCTCAGTCAAAACACTAGGTGGATGGTTAAAAGGAAGTAAGGTGCAAGACTATGAGGAGCTGTATAATTTGCTAATGAAAGAGCATCTGTTAAGTAATTGTGCCTCAGAAAAACGACAACAGTACCTAGTGGATCTAGGGTTAGTTTCTCTCCAAAAGCTGTGGAATAAGGCTGACCATTGGGTCAAAACAAGAATGTCCAGGAAGGCCCAAGAAGGGGGGTGACCAAAAGAAAGGGGTGGCTTATCCCCCCAGCACCCAGGGAAAGATGTGGGACACAAAGGGTAAAAACCCATAGAGTTTTCTAAAGGCCCCCAAAAGCCTGTTCAGGAGGATGGGCCCAGAGACACTTCCCAATGAAAGGGTGGGTACCAGGGTAAAAACTGGGATCCCAGAAAGGCTTGGTGTTTCAACTGTAAGCAGAACTGACAACGAACTGGGGACTCTTCCTGTCCCAAGTAGACCCCCACTAGTGCAGCACCCTCAGGGGTTGTGAGTCTCCAGATGGGATCCTTTGTGTTCCCTAACCAGGTCAGAGAGCACACTGAAGCTACTTTAGTCTGTGAAGGAGGGTGGATATAACTTCCCTGGCTGTCTGGCCCAGTAACCCAGAGAAGTACAGATAACTCTACATATAAATGGAGTTGAAGTAGAAGCACTGAGGAATACAAGTGCAAGTGTCACCATGGTGACTGAAAAACTGATATCCCCAGAGAAGTACATAACTGGACAAACCTATCCAGTTATCAATGCTGATAACATTCTTAAGGTTCAACCCATAGCTATGGTGACCTTAGAGTGGGGACGGGTTACGTGACAAAAGAAGGTGGTTGTGTCTTCTGCAACCAGTAGAATGTCTGCTAGGAAATTATCTGGAGTCCTAAGCATGAGCTGAAGTAGAGATGAGAATCCATACAGACATGCTGGGAATACCTGAATGAGTGTGTGTAAAAACAAGAGCACATTGCAAATCCCAGGGTGAAAAAGAGGAATTGGAGCCTGGAATAATGACCTAATCCTCCAAGAGAAAAGTGAAGAAGTATTTTTCGTATCTTAGTGCTTTGCCCTTATCTTGGGTTCTGTTAGGTAGGAACTGGCTGTGTGTCCTTCCTATTTGGATGACTATACATCTTCGCTCCAGGCTTGTGCATAGCGCTATGGCTGGTTTGAATCATCCGTAAGTGATTTTTTCTGTTTCCTTTCTTTCATCCTGGTGCTCCCTTTATCCCTACCACCATTTGTCTGACTCAGGAATTTAAAGTCACTTGGGTAACACTCCCTATGGTCTCATATTTATCTTTTTCTCTTCTGTTTTTTCCATCACACTTTGGATGCGGTCCTGACTCAATCCCTCACTTATCACTTTCTGGATACTCCTCTTTCCCTTTTCTTCATTCGATGTCACTACCAGATTGGTGAGGTTTGAATGAGGCACTGGTAGCTTTATTGGTTCTGTATATTAGCCTGTGCATTAGCACTGTCCCATATTTATTTGGATTGAGATTGCCTCAATTTTCTGTTTTCTATTCATTTTTAGAATTGTGTTCTGATATCCGCCTCCGCCATACCATCTCTCCGCCCCCCTATCATATATATGGTTACCATGATTCCATCGGTCCTGTGCTCTGAAGAAGGTTGGCGGCTGTGCTAAAGCCTGATAGCGAAATGCGTGTCGGCACACCCGGTGACAAGAACTACACAGTGGTGCACCTATTGCTAAAGAAGAGTTTGATGTGTTATATGTACAAAAGTTCCAAACTAACGAAAATTTTGTTCATGCATAAGAGGACATTGCATTAAACCAAAGAAAGTGTACCTACTATTGGGAACATCGAATACAGACACTGTACAGTGCTAATATGTGCACTCAAAACAGTCTTTCTGCAATAGCCTAATACCGTGCTTTTGAACATACTCTTCTGTTGTAATCACACGTATTTTGTTTGGTGGTTCTTGTCCATGTTCGCTATTTTTACTTGTTCGTCTTGGTAGTATGCTAGTTGTATGGGTATGACTGAAGTATGACTGATAAAATGTTGAACTGTGATGTCACTCAGGACATGTCTTTGATGTTTTTTAATGTTTTTTTCCTTTTTTGACGAGTGATAGGGGGCAATATCACTGTTATCTTGATTTCTAATTTTTTCTATTTAAAGATTATTATGTATGTTAGTTAACACAGATTATTAATATATTTAAAAATATGTTTTCTACGGTGAATACAATAAAATTATATATATCATTTAGATTTTGAAAATTTACTGAAAATGTATTGTTATTACTGCATGTGTGGACAATCTCAATCCTCTTTTTGGAAAGTTGTTTTTGTTCTGATTTAGAGACGCATCGCGCTCACACTTTATCGTAGGTAGGTGTCCCTTATTCCCTCTTTGTTGTAGGGTTTTGGTAGTTTTACTGAAAAACTGATATCCCCAGAGAAGGGGGATAACTGGACAAACCTATCCAGTTATCAATGCTGATAACATTCTTAAGGTTCATCCCATAGCTATGGTGACCTTAGAGTGGGGAGGGGTTACGTGCCAAAATAAGGTGGTTGTGTCCTCTGCAACTAGTAGAATGTCTGCTAGGAAATGATCTGGAGTCCTAAGCATGGGCTGAAGTAGAGATGAGAATCCATACAGTCATGCTGGGAATACCTGAATGGGTGTGTGTAAAAACAAGAGCACATTGCAAAGCCCAGGGTGAAAGAGTGGAATTGGAGCCTGGAATAATGACCTAATCCTATGTAGAAGCGGGTAAACTAGCTTCTACAGAGACAAAGGCTCAGGTCCCCTCTACTCAGGGAGAAGATCAGTCAGCCCCAGAGGGAACTGATCCTCAGGAACTTGGGCCTTACCAGGAAGTGCTCCTAGGCCTAGGGTTACACTCTAGGTAACATTTTTACCAGGGACAGAGGACCTGTCCCACACTTGAGAGCATGAGACAGCAAGCTGCTGACCAGGAAAAGGGAGATGTCTATGACTCCCACAGAATCTACTGGGAGCAGGGACTCCTGTATACTGAGGCCAGATACACCAACACTGGTGCCACTAGGAGAGTGACAGTGCCTCAGCAGAACAGAGAGTTCTTACTCTCTCTAGCACATGACATCTCCCTAACTGGGCATCTTTGCCAGACAAAGACTTGGAGTAGGTTAGTCACCCACCTCTACTGGCCAGCTATGTCACAGAAAGTAAAGGAGATTTGCAGCTCCTGTGTTACCTGTCAAGCCTGTGACAAGACTGATAGCAAGCCAACACCCCTGTTAATTCCACTACCAGTGCTTGGGGTCCCCCTTGAGAGAGTAGGGATTTACATTGTTAGTCCCCCTGAGCCCCAGACAGAATCAGAAAACAGATTCATACTGGTGGTAGTGAATCATGCCTACAGGTATCCTGACGCAATTCCACTTAGGACTGTCACTGCTCCTGCAGTTGCCATGTCCCTCATAAGTATCTTTATTGAAGTGGGCTACCTAAGGAGGTGGTGTCAGACAGAGGTAGTAACTTCATGTCTGGCTACCTAAAGGCCATATGGGCTGAGTGTGAGGTGATGTATAAGTTTACCACCCCATATCACCCTCAAACCAATGGTCTGGTTGAGCGATTCAACAAGACCATGAAAGGTATGATCATGGGACTCCCTGAAAAACTCCGAAGGAGATGGGATGTCTTACTGCCATGCCTGCTTTTTGCTTACAGAAAGGTGCTACAGAAAGGAGTGGGCTTTAGTCCCTTTAGGCTTCTGTTTGGACATCATGTGAGAGGTCCACTAACTCTAGTAAGGGACGCCTGGGAGAAGCCTCTCACTGAATTCAAACTGGACATAGTAGTAGACTATGTGCTTGGCCTTCGTTCCAGGATGACGGAGTACATGGAGAAAGCCAAGAAAAACCCTGAGACAAGCCAGGAACTCCAGAAGCAATGGTTTCACCAAAAGGCTGCACTGGTAGTGTTACAACCAGGGCAGAAGTTATGGATTTTGTAGCATGTGGCACCTTGGCCAGCCAGGACAAATGGAGTGGTTCCTACCCTATCCTAGAAAGAAAAGGGGAGGTCACCTACTCAGTGGACCTTGGCACTTCCAGGAGCCCTCACAGGGTCAACCATGTAAACCACCTTAAACTCTTTTATGACAGGGCTGATGTGGCCATGTTCACGGTCGCTGATGAGGATTAGGAAGAAGAGAGTGAACCTCCCCTCGACCTCCTCTCCCACAACCCTAAAGATGGGTCTGTTGAGGGAGTTGTCTTTTCAGACACCATCACTGCCCAACAGCAAACTAATGGCAGGCAAATCCTGGGGCACTATGCTGAGCTCTTTTCTTTTACCCCTGGACAGCAGACTTGTCAAAAACAAAATCTACAGCCATTCTGACCAAGTCAAAGAAAGCATCAGAGCTGAAGTCAGCAAGATGCTGGAGTTAGAAGTGATTGAACCCGCTGAAAACCCCATGGTCAGCCCAGTGGTCTTAGTCCCCAAGCCTTATTCCAAAGGTGGTAAACCAAAGCTGAGGTTTTGTGTGGACTACAGAGGCCTCAGTACTGTCACTAAGACAGATGCACACCCCATCCCAAGAGCAGATGAGCTCATAGACAGGTTAGGGGCAGCCAGGTTTCTCATTACTTTTTATTTAACATCAATGTACTGGCAGATTGGGCTGACGGCCAGGAGCAAAAGAGAAGTCAGCATTCTCCACCCCAGGTGGGCATTACCAGTTTACTGAGATGCCCTTTGGTTTAAAGAATGACCTTCTGAAGGCTGGTGAACAAAGTCCTGGCTGGGCTGGAGTCTTTTAGTGCAGCATATCTTGATGATACTGATGTCTATAGCTCCACTTGGCAGGATCATCTCATCCACCTTGGAAAGGTCCTTGAGGCTCTGCAACATGCAAGACTCACTATCAAGTCAAGCAAGTGCCAGATGGGGCAAGTTCCTGTTGTATACTTGGGCCACCTTGTAGGTGGTGGCCCAGTTCAACCTTTGCAGCACAAGATCCAGACTATTCTGGACTAGGAAGCTCCAACCACCCAGACTCAATTCAAGGCATTCCTTGACTTGACTGGGTATTACAGGAGGTTTGTGAGGGGGGAGGTACTATTGTGGCACCCCTAACAAAGTTGACCTCCAAGAATCAACCCAAAAAAAGAAAATTGGACGGTGAGCTGTCAAAAGGACACTCTGAAGGAAGCAATGTCCTAAGCACCCATTCTAAAAGCGCCAGATTAAACAAAGCAGTTAATTGTGCAGACAGATGCCTCTGAGCATGGGATGGGGCATTGCTATCCCAGACCAACAAAGCTGGCCAGGACCAGTCTGGTGGTTTTATTAGCAGGAGGTTACTCCCCAGTGAACAGCATTGGAGTGCCATTGAAAGGGAAGCCTTTGCTATGGTTTGCTCCCTGAAGAAGCTGAGTTTGGGACTCACTTCCTTGTTCAAACTGACCAGCCTCTCAGATGGTTAATGCAAATGAAGGGGGAATTACAAAACTGTTGAGGTGGTCCATCTCCCTACAGGGTAAGGACTTTACAGTAGAACACAGACCTGGGCCTGACCATGCCAATGCAGGTGGCTTTTCCAGGTTCTTCCACTTAGACAATGAAGACTCTTTTGGGAAAGGTTAGTCTCATCAACTTTCGTTTGGGCGGGGGTGTGTAGGAAAGTGCCCCATTTTGTCATGGTCACCTCCACTTTTTTCCACTTGTACTGATGTTTTTCGACTGATGCATACTGGGTCCCTGCTAACCATGCCCCAGTGCCAGTGCTCTTTCCCTACAAGATAAAATGCTCTACCTGTGTTACAATTGGTACACACTTTAGCACCCCTGTAAGTCCCTGGTAAATGGTACCCTTGGTACCTAGGGCATGGGGACCAAAGAGGGTCCCTAAGGGCTGCAGCATGTATTATGTCACCCTAAGGGACCTCCATACAAATTGCATGCAGACTTCCATTGCAGGGTGAGTGACATTGCAGGGTGAGTGACATGGTGCAAACCATGTGTGAAAACACAACATGGCACACTCACTGTGTGCCATGCCAAAGTGACTGCATATAATATATGTAAGTCACCCCAACAGCACGCCTTTGAGCCCTAAGACAGGGTACATCAAATTTATGTGAGGACACATCTGCATGAGCAGATATGCTCCAGTGATGTCTAATTCCATTACTAGATACCGCAAGTAAACAGGGAAGCCATCTTAAGGTATGTACTAGGCACTGGTCATTACGAGTTACCCAGCTACATAATGACTTCACTGAAACCTATGGTCTTTGGTAATAAACAACTTGCCTTAATACATTCATAGTGATTCCAGTACCAATACTTTCTTCATCAACAAAATCACTACGATTAAAGCCAGTATTCCCATCAGCCCTGTATATGAGGCTTTATCATCGGCCTCGTGAAATCCTTGCTCCCTGCATCAATTCCCCGCAATCAGCAGATAAGCCTTTTTGGAATTATTGATCAGAGTTAAGTCTGGATCCCCTGCTGACAGCTGTCCCCCTTACATTTTAAGCGAAGCCTTCACTGCATACCCTGACCCTGCCCTCTCTCTTCTGAACTGCTCATTAATACAGGGTTGCATTCCTCAAGCTTTGTAAAAAGCCATCATAGTTCCCCTCATAAAACAAACTGGGGCAGACCACCTGATCCCACTAAACTATCGTCCCATATCTCTGCTCCCCTTCCTGGTAAGGTATTGGAATCTCACGTGGCGACCTGCCTCTGATCATTCATTGAACAGTCTCAATTCCTTGATCCCCACCAAGCAGGTTTTCGCCCCTCTCATTTAACGGAGGCAGTAATACTGACTGTGTTGGACAAACTAAGGAAGGAAGCCGATAAGGGCACCTCTCAGGTTTTGGTGCTCTTAGATCTATTCGCTGCCTTTGACATGGTTGACCATGGAATTCTGGTGGGCCGTTTCAGGGACGTAGGACTCCAGGGTCCGGCTCTCAGATGGATTACGTCCTTCCTGGAGGATCGCTCCAAGTGTGTCCGCCTATCCCACTTCACAGCACCGTATGTTAAATCTACTTGTGGAGTGCCTCAGGGATCTTCACTATCCCCGCATCTGTTCAATCTGTACTTACTCCCTCTGATTCTATCCCTAAGAGAAAGAAATGTGTGCATGTTTAATTATGCAGATGACCTGCAACTAATTTTTACCATCAACAACACATCTGATTCCCTTCTCAATTTCCAATTCACTATGCTGCACATATGTAACTGGATGAACAGTAACCACCTAAAGCTAAACCCGGATAAAATCGAACTGATCCTGATAGGCGGTGTCCGGAACCTTTGGAGCCCAAATTTCTGGCCAATTGAGCTGGGCTCTCCCCCAACTCCATCTTCTTCAGCTAAGAACCTTGGGGTTACAATCAACTGCGACCTATCCATGAAGTCCCAGATTGCGACGGTAGTCTCAACCTGCTTCTTCCAGCTGCGGAAGATAAGGAAAATCAGCAGACTCCTCACTAGGGAAGCACTGGTTCAGGCTGTCTTATCTTTGGTCATCTTCCACATTGACTACGCCAATACACTCTACTTTGGTCTGCCGTCATATTTAGTCAAAAGACTGCAACTGGTGTAGAATCAGGCCGCCAGACTGATTTTCCATCAGCCCAGATGGCAACACTCTTCCCCCCTTAAGAAGGAAGCTACATTGGCTCCCCATAACACAACATTGTGCTTTCAAAGTTGGGTGAATCACTTTTAAATCTCAGCATGGAACCTGTCCGAAATTTGCTTCAAATCTAATCCAGAGAGAGAGACCTACCCGCAATTTGCGCTCAGCCCACATGCACCTCCTGGTCACACTGCCCTACAAACGAAAGAGACTAGGCGGTGGTAGATTTGCAGTGTTGGCCCCTCACTTCTGGAACGTCCTCCCTCTTGACATTAGAACTTGTACATATTTTTGGACATTCAGGAGACTTCTCAAGACATGGCTGTTTATCCAGGCATATGAATAACCTACCAGGACCCAGGCTACTCCTATTTTAGCACCAAGAAACAGACCGGTGTAGGTGCGCTCTACAAATAATTTTAACAAAACATAACTCAGGACACACTAGGATAAAATTTCCATATTGTGATGCACTTGTGCTGAATGGCATCTTATTAGCATGCCTAAAGGAAGGTGGTATACGACCACAGAAAGAGCGACAGTGTTTGCCCTCTCAAACACCTTGTGAACAAACCGTGCTCATTTTAGGGGCATTTTTGTATCCCTTAATGACGTTTCTCAAGCCGCTACCTAGCCGACTTTCACTTGAAAACCATTGAGTCATTTCAGCTGCGCACCATGATAATATTTGGCGTCACTGGTCGCGTTTGAGAACCAGTCAGAAGACATCAGGAACAACCCAATCAAATCATAGGACAGGAGATCCCTTTGCTACCTAATATTTTGTATATGACTTAATTTCAAGGCTTGTCCAGGCTTTTGCACAATTAAAATAGAGCATTATCTTGAGAAGTTCAATCCCACTAAACTTCCATTTTCAAGCTTGAAAATAATTTTGTTCATACGGGAAACTGTGGTCCCACCAGTCCAAAGGGTTGGAACTACAAGCTGAGTCCAAGCATTATAAGAAGTATTAATTATGTAAATAAATAGAGACCTTTGGGAGGCTTCTAGCTGTGAAAAACTATACATGGTTCTCACTAACTTTTTGGGGTTTTCTTAATTGCCAAACAGTTTTAAAGTCTATTTTGTAACAAGTTTTACAATGTCCTTTGGAAACGCCACAGACTTGTCTAGTTTCCCTGATGCTTTTCTCTATTCAGAACAACTTTAAACTTTGGGAGAAGCTCCAAGCAGGAATGGGGAATTATAGGGTGACTGAGCGCAGAACTACTGATACAAAAAAAATGTGGAATTACTGGGTGTAAGTGTTGTTATTCAACATTTTAAACACTCACATACAATAGCAATATCATTAGAGCTCACCCACTGAAAGGATAACAATTCAACAAGGAGGCACATTGGGCAATTACTAGGAGCTCAGGTGCCCGTAACGTTATGTAGCTTGTGGTGATATTAGAGCTCTAAGGGGCGTCGACCATTGGGACAAAATTCAATACGATATCGATGCAATCATTTCCAGGTGGGTGAACCCCCAAGTGTAATCATACAAGAGATTAATACAATAACATAACAACACATTAAGCCCATTACACAACAAAGATATTTAAATGAGAACAGGCGGATGTGTGTTCGAGCAATCCCAAAACCTTAAGAAGTTGTGCGTATTCGGCTGCTGTCCTGTGGAAATGCGAGGGGGCCGCGCCAAAAGTGTCGTTCATGTAAGGTTAGAGCAGTCAGGGGGAAAAAGGGAGGGGGGCACAGCAAAGGGGGAGGGGGCGAACGCGCTGGAGTGCGAGGTGTCAAGGGGAAGCAGTACCTACTGTGGGAGTATCCTGAGAAGTAGCTTCCACCGACAAAAGGTAATCAAGGGCTGCCAAAGATCCTGGGACCGTTTTCGGGGTAACACCCCTCATCAGCCAGGCTAGCTTGAAACCATCGCAAAGTGAGCAAGGGATCCAGGTGTTACCCCGAAACCAGTCCCAGGATGCTTGTTTCCGGTCCAAGGAAGACCTGGCTTGGCAGTTCGGGCTGGACTGTTCCCATAAGGAACAGGGTCAAGACTGATTTGCATATGGCTGGGTCTGAACTGGGGTGGCGAAGTGAGCTAAAGAACGATGATGGATTCAACCCAGATTCAGGTCTCCATCCATCATCTCCTTGTGTTTGATATGTATACAAGTCCATGTCATATGAATGAAATCCGCCATTGCCATATGACAGTCAGAGGGTCTTGAATAGGCGAATCTGTGTTGATCGCTAGGGGTGACATAAGCTCTGTGCAAAAGAGCTTGTGACAGTGGTTAGACAAGACATATCCGTGCGCAACAAGCCAACCACACCTTGTCTGTAAACTGGCGACCGAGATCCGTTTCCCAATAGCCTCGCTGTTTCTGGTCGCGAATGAGCAACAATTCTATGCAAATGTGGTACAGTCTAAAGACAAAGCGAAACCCGTCGTCACTATTGACCACCAGTGTTAATGGAGTGAATTCGGCTGGCGCTAGTGGGTATGTAGGTACAGTAGAGCGAAGTGTGCTATGAAAAAGATGCATCACGAAGTGGTCCATGTAAGAGGCGGTGACAAAGCCCGCATCAGTGGCGTGTGTCGGAGCATGCCCGTCGGGGAAAAGGTCGCCGAAGGTGCAGATTGCATGACACATCAGTGTGCCCTTGACCAGGGTTTTGTGTGTGATGGGGAGCCAGGGCTTGTCCGCTAAGACCAGCGAGGGCGAATAGAGTATTGACCCTCCCAGCAAAATGCAAGAGCCTCCTCCAGGCCCAGCAGGTGGTGGAGTAATTCCACATTTTTCAGTGGCACCTGAGAGTTTCCGCTGAGAATACTTTACACCTCCGCCCCAGTAAGGATAACTCCAGCGGTGTTGACTTACCAGTTGGGGGTCCTCAGCACTCATGAGGTCTTTCTGTTTTTCACTACAGTCGGAAACACACACCTCTTCTGCACGGACCACATCAGTCATATTCAAAACTCACTACATTGCACGTGGTACTTACCTGGCAATTTGGGGGCTTTGATGGGATACCCAAGTGGAACTCCTGGTCGCTGACCCCCAAAACCTCCGATTCCTGCAACAAATAAAGATATGTTATGAAGCCTGCATTGCCAACGTGCTATCAGCAACCTTTCTCATGTTTTCTCCATTAGGGCAACCAGGCTCTGCCTTTCTTGGTAACAAAGACCATGCAGAATGAAGAGGTGGAAACTACTACTGTAAAGGATCCCAAACTCTACCCAAAGAGAGAGTTATGTCATTTCCTCAAACTATTTCTTGAAAAACAAGCATGCCATTTTCAGGGCTGGATTTAAAAGCTGGGCTTTACATTTGGGCAGCTGCTAGTATATTTTACCTGCAATGGTCGACAAAGGTACATAACTCACCTGGAATTCCACCAATGGCTCCTCCTGCACCTGAATAGAGACACAGCGATTAAAGTAGGGTTCGTGCAAGAGGGTTCAATTGTTATCTTTTCAATGCAATCCCTACTCTGTCAACATCATTTAAATCCGTGTTATCTTTTTACTCAACCCACATCTCTCCTTCTTGCCCAGCACCAACCACCATACCTCACAACTCTTTACAATGGACAAACTCACCCAGCTGAGCGAGTACTGCCACAAAACCCAATTAGACTCCAGTCTGCGATGGAAAAGTTTGGTAAGCCATACCCCACACTCCTGAAATGTGTATGATGTGGTGGCAATTTACTAGTGACAAATTTTGTACTATGCAAATGCTAATTTTGAACAATAACTACCCATTTAGAGCCATTTACGCCACTTCTAAATTCCTGTCGCCTCCCCACGCACTCTTTCTCTCCATATACATCTCCATTGACATATCCTTCTAATATCTGGTCCACCCTACTCTTCACCCGCCAACTTCAAGACTCAATCTTGTGTTATCACCCACAGCCTTCACATACCAGGCACTTTCTGCTTCACTCCTGTTCCTGTTGGGACTCCAGGCAGCACCCCGACACCAGGGTAGCGAACTCCTGAAACACAGGTCCAAAAAAGCAGTGTATGAGCTCCAGAGCCACAACACGTTTGACTCTTGCAAATCATCTTGATTTAGATTTGTTCTAAGCAGACACTATTCCTGAAGCCGATTCTGGAAAAAGAATCGGAGAGTTCCTTGATTGTAGCACAGCTTTAGTACGAGACACTATGTCTTACGTCTCCGAGTGGTTGGAGGTTGTGCAGCTTTCTGTCTCTGGGGGGAGCGTAGGGTGCACCGTATTATTGTATTTGGGGGACATCTGACAATGTGGAGACATTTTAAAAATATGATGGAGAGGTTTTTGGGCCTTATGAGATTCATTTTGTAGAAGCCTTATTATGTGTTCTTGTTAGAAACTGCAATGGTTTCTTAGTAAATAACCGATTTTGATGGCTCACGGGGTCTTGTTTTATTTTGGAGATGCCAAAGAGACACTACGTTTTTATGTAGGGCACACATGGATGTACATCTACTACGCCTGAGCGGGGGTACCCAGATTTTGTAACTTGAATATGAACGAAACTGAACAAATTCCAGATTCCGTATCATTTTGATAAGGTTACAAGTTTTAACGTTATGAGAAACTGTAAACTGCACACCTCAGAGATGACAAAGAGCACCACAGGCCCCTTGGCCTATGATACATTCAAGGGCAGGGTACACGGGTTCTTGTCTCTCTTCAAGGTTACAGAGTGAACAGGTTATTGTCTATGCGAGCTTTGCTACATGAAGGAGAGGTCGTGGTGTCTGGCGGTTTGAAGCGTGTATATATGTCTGTGCCTATTTTAAGCAGATAGTGAGAGCATTCGCTCTTTTCTGTGAGAGGTTGGAAGGTGCACAGGATCCAGGGCTTTCTATTTTAACGGGAAAACTAGTTTCTGCCTCTAAATGAGTGGAGAACGCTCAACTTCCCCTGCATGAAAGTTTGAAAGCACTAGGGTGTACCACCCTATTAGGTTCTTATGCCTGTCGGAGAGGATATATAATATTATTGTGTCTATAAGACAGGATGGAGCTTCTCGAAATTCCATGCATATATGAAATGATGTGCTTATATGAGAGTTTGGAGCGCGCTCTAGATCTTCGGTCTGCAAGCGGGGCCAAAGGATGTTAAGATTTTAGTGTCTGTGTGAAAGGATGAGGAGCTCTCATAGTCTTGTTTCTATACCATAGGATGAAGAGTTATCAGGTCTTTGTGTCTGTATGAGAGGATGAAGAGTGCTCTGGCTCTTCTTTCTATATATATGGATAAATGAAGCATGCTCAGGTTCTTATATATCATGGAGGGAGGGAAGCATGCACAGGTTCTTATATATTAACGAGGGAAGGAAGCATGCTCAGGTTCTTATATATTAACGAGGGAAGGAGGCATGCGCAGGTTCTTATATATTAACGAGGGGAGGAAGCATGCTCAGGTTCTTATATATTAACGAGGGAAGGAGGCATGCCCAGGTTCTTATATATCAATGAGGGAAGGAGGCATGCTCAGGTTCTTATATATCATGGAGGGAGGGAAGCATGCTCAGGTTCTTATATATCATGGAGGGAAGGAAGCATGCTCAGGTTCTTATATATTAACGAGGGAAGGAAGCATGCTCAGGTTCTTATATATTAACGAGGGAAGGAAGCATGTTCAGGTTCTTATATATTAACGAGGGGAGGAAGCATGCTCAGGTTCTTATATATTAACGAGGGAAGGAGGCATGCTCAGGTTCTTATATATCAAGGAAGGTAGGAAGCATGCCCAGGTTCTTATATATTAACGAGGGAAGGAGGCATGCGCAGGTTCTTATATATCAATGAGGGAAGGAGGCATGCTCAGGTTCTTATATATCATGGAGGGAGGGAAGCATGCGCAGGTTCTTATATATTAACGAGGGAAGGAAGCATGCTCAGGTTCTTATATATTAACGAGGAAGGAAGCATGTTCAGGTTCTTATATATTAACGAGGGGAGGAAGCATGCTCAGGTTCTTATATATTAACGAGGGAAGGAAGCATGCGCAGGTTCTTATATATTAACGAGGAAGGAAGCATGCTCAGGTTCTTATATATTAACGAGGAAGGAAGCATGCTCAGGTTCTTATATATTAACGAGGGAAGGAAGCATGCTCAGGTTCTTATATATTAACGAGGGAAGGAAGCATGCTCAGGTTCTTATATATCAACGAGGGAAGGAAGCATGCTCAGGTTCTTATATATTAACGAGGGAAGGAAGCATGCGCAGGTTCTTATATATTAACGAGGGAAGGAAGCATGCTCAGGTTCTTATATATTAACGAGGGAAGGAAGCATGCTCAGGTTCTTATATATTAACGAGGGAAGGAAGCATGCTCAGGTTCTTATATATTAACGAGGGAAGGAGGCATGCTCAGGTTCTTATATATCAAGGAAGGTAGGAAGCATGCTCAGGTTCTTATATATTAACGAGGGAATGAAGCATGCTCAGGTTCTTATATATCAATGAGGGAAGGAAGCATGCTCAGGTTCTTATATATCATGGTGGGAGGGAGGCATGCTCAGGTTCTTATATATCAAGGAAGGTAGGAAGCATGCTCAGGTTCTTATATATTAACGAGGGAATGAAGCATGCTCAGGTTCTTATATATTAACGAGGGAATGAAGCATGCTCAGGTTCTTATATATTAACGAGGGAAGGAAGCATGCTCAGGTTCTTATATATTAACGAGGGAAGGAAGCATGCTCAGGTTCTTATATATTAACGAGGGAATGAAGCATGCTCAGGTTCTTATATATCATGGAGGGAGGGAGGCATGCTCAGGTTCTTAAATATCAAGGAAGGTAGGAAGCATGCTCAGGTTCTTATATATTAACGAGGGAAGGAAGCATGCTCAGGTTCTTATATATTAACGAGGGAAGTAAGCATGCTCAGGTTCATATATATTAACGAGGGAATGATGCTCAGGTTCTTATATATCATGGAGGAAGGGAGGCATGCTCAGGTTCTTATATATCAAGGAAGGTAGGAAGCATGCTCAGGTTCTTATATATTAACGAGGGAATGAAGCATGCTCAGGTTCTTATATATTAACGAGGGAAGGAGGCATGCCCAGGTTCTTATATATCAATGAGGGAAGGAGGCATGCACAGGTTCTTATATATTAACGAGGGAAGGAGGCATGCTCAGGTTCTTATATATTAACGAGGAAAGGAGGCATGCTCAGGTTCTTATATATTAACGAGGGAAGGAAGCATGCTCAGGTTCTTATATATTAACGAGGGAATGAAGCATGCTCAGGATCTTATATATTAACGAGGGAAGGAGGCATGCTCAGGTTCTTATATATCAATGAGGGTAGGAAGCATGCTCAGGTTCTTATATATTAACGAGGGAAGGAGGCATGCCCAGGTTCTTATATATCAATGAGGGAAGGAGGCATGCTCAGGTTCTTATATATTAACGAGGGAAGGAGGCATGCTCAGGTTCTTATATATTAACGAGGGAAGGAAGCATGCTCAGGTTCTTATATATTAACGAGGAAAGGAGGCATGCTCAGGTTCTTATATATTAACGAGGGAAGGAAGCATGCTCAGGTTCTTATATATCAACGAGGGAAGGAAGCATGCTCAGGTTCATATATTTTAGTGAGGGAAGGAAGCATGCTCAGGTTCTTATATATTAACGAGGGAAGGAGGCATGCTCAGGTTCTTATATATTAACGAGGGACGGAAGCATGCTCAGGTTCTTATATATCAACGAGGGAAGGAAGCATGCTCAGGTTCTTATATATTAACGAGGGAAGGAAGCATGCCCAGGTTCTTATATATCAACGAGGAAGGAAGCATGCTCAGGTTCTTATATATTAACGAGGGACGGAAGCATGCTCAGGTTCTTATATATCAACGAGGGAAGGAAGCATGCTCAGGTTCTTATATATTAACGAGGGAAGGAAGCATGCCCAGGTTCTTATATATCAATGAGGGAAGGAAGCATGCTCAGGTTCTTATATATTAACGAGGGAAGGACTCATGCTCAGGTTCTTATATATCAACGAGGGAAGGAAGCATGCTCAGGTTCTTATATATTAACGAGGGAAGGAAGCATGCTCAGGTTCTTATATATTAACGAGGGAAGGAGGCATGCTCAGGTTCTTATATATTAACGAGGGAAGGAAGCATGCTCAGGTTCTTATATATTAACGAGGGAAGGAAGCATGCTCAGGTTCTTATATATTAATGAGGGAAGGAAGCATGCTCAGGTTCTATATATTAACGAGGGAAGGAAGCATGCTCAGGTTCTTATATATTAACGAGGGAAGGAGGCATGCCCAGGTTCTTATATATCAATGAGGGAAGGAAGCATGCTCAGGTTCTTATATATTAACGAGGGAAGGAGACATGCTCAGGTTCTTATATATTAACGAGGGAAGGAAGCATGCTCAGGTTCTTATATATTAACGAGGGAAGGAGGCATGCTCAGGTTCTTATATATTAACGAGGGAAGGAGGCATGCTCAGGTTCTTATATATCAATGAGGGAAGGAAGCATGCTCGGGTTCGTATATTTTAGTGAGGAAGGAAGCATGCTCAGGTTCTTATATATTAACGAGGGAAGGAAGCATGCTCGGGTTCGTATATTTTAGTGAGGGAAGGAAGCATGCTCGGGTTCTTATATATTAACGAGGGAAGGAAGCATGCTCAGGTTCTTATATATTAACGAGGAAGGAAGCATGCCCAGGTTCTTATATATCAACGAGGGAAGGAAGCATGCTCAGGTTCTTATATATTAACGAGGGAAGGACGCATGCTCAGGTTCTTATATATCAACGAGGGAAGGAAGCATGCTCAGGTTCTTAAATATTAACGAGGGAAGGAAGCATGCTCAGGTTCTTATATATTAATGAGGGAAGGAGGCATGCTCAGGTTCTTATATATTAACGAGGGAAGGAAGCATGCTCAGGTTCTTATATATTAACGAGGGAAGGAAGAATGCTCAGGTTCTTATATATTAACGAGGGAAGGAAGCATGCTCAGGTTCTTATATATTAACGAGGGAAGGAAGCATGCTCAGGTTCTTATATATTAACGAGGGAAGGAGGCATGCCCAGGTTCTTATATATCAATGAGGGAAGGAAGCATGCTCAGGTTCTTATATATTAACAAGGGAAGGAGACATGCTCAGGTTCTTATATATTAACGAGGGAAGGAAGCATGCTCAGGTTCTTATATATTAACGAGGGAAGGAGGCATGCTCAGGTTCTTATATATTAACGAGGGAAGGAGGCATGCTCAGGTTCTTATATATCAATGAGGGAAGGAAGCATGCTCGGGTTCGTATATTTTAGTGAGGGAAGGAAGCATGCTCGGGTTCTTATATATTAACGAGGGAAGGAAGCATGCTCAGGTTCTTATATATTAACGAGGGAAGGACGCATGCTCAGGTTCTTATATATCAACGAGGGAAGGAAGCATGCTCGGGTTCGTATATTTTAGTGAGGGAAGGAAGCATGCTCAGGTTCTTATATATTAACGAGGGAAGGAAGCATGCTCGGGTTCTTATATATTAACGAGGGAAGGAGGCATGCTCAGGTTCTTATATATTAACGAGGGAAGGAAGCATGCTCGGGTTCGTATATTTTAGTGAGGGAAGGAAGCATGCTCGGGTTCTTATATATTAACGAGGGAAGGAAGCATGCTCAGGTTCTTATATATTAACGAGGGAAGGACGCATGCTCAGGTTCTTATATATCAACGAGGAAGGAAGCATGCTCGGGTTCGTATATTTTAGTGAGGGAAGGAAGCATGCTCAGGTTCTTATATATTAACGAGGGAAGGAAGCATGCTCGGGTTCTTATATATTAACGAGGGAAGGAAGCATGCTCAGGTTCTTATATATTAACGAGGAAGGAAGCATGCTCAGGTTCTTATATATTAACGAGGGAAGGAAGCATGCTCAGGTTCTTATATATTAACGAGGGAAGGAGGCATGCTCAGGTTCTTATATATTAACGAGGGAAGGAAGCATGCTCAGGTTCTTATATATTAACGAGGGAAGGAGGCATGCTCAGGTTCTTATATATCAACGAGGGAATGAAGCATGCTCAGGTTCTTATATATTAACGAGGGAAGGAAGCATGCTCAGGTTCTTATATATTAACGAGGGAAGGAAGCATGCTCGGGTTCTTATATATTAACGAGGGAAGGACGCATGCTCAGGTTCTTATATATCAACGAGGGAAGGAAGCATGCTCGGGTTCGTATATTTTAGTGAGGGAAGGAAGCATGCTCAGGTTCTTATATATTAACGAGGGAAGGAAGCATGCTCGGGTTCTTATATATTAACGAGGGAAGGAAGCATGCTCAGGTTCTTATATATTAACGAGGGAAGGAAGCATGCTCAGGTTCTTATATATTAACGAGGGAAGGAAGAATGCTCAGGTTCTTATATATTAACGAGGGAAGGAAGCATGCTCAGGTTCTTATATATTAACGAGGGAAGGAAGCATGCTCAGGTTCTTATATATTAACGAGGGAAGGAGGCATGCTCAGGTTCTTATATATTAACGAGGGAAGGAGGCATGCTCAGGTTCTTATATATCAACGAGGGAATGAAGCATGCTCAGGTTCTTATATATTAACGAGGGAAGGAAGCATGCTCAGGTTCTTATATATTAACGAGGGAAGGAAGCATGCTCAGGTTCTTATATATTAACGAGGGAAGGACGCATGCTCAGGTTCTTATATATCAACGAGGGAAGGAAGCATGCTCGGGTTCTTATATATTAACGAGGGAAGGACGCATGCTCAGGTTCTTATATATCAACGAGGGAAGGAAGCATGCTCGGGTTCGTATATTTTAGTGAGGGAAGGAAGCATGCTCAGGTTCTTATATATTAACGAGGGAAGGAAGCATGCTCAGGTTCTTATATATTAACGAGGGAAGGAAGCATGCTCGAGTTCGTATATTTTAGTGAGGGAAGGAAGCATGCTCAGGTTCTTATATATTAACGAGGGAAGGAAGCATGCTCAGGTTCTTATATATTAACGAGGGAATGAAGCATGCTCAGGTTCTTATATATTGACGAGGGAAGGAAGCAAGCTCAGGTTCTTATATATCAACGAGGGAAGGAAGCATGCTCAGGTTCTTATATATTAACGAGGGAAGGAAGCATGCTCAGGTTCTTATATATTAACGAGGGAAGGAAGCATGCTCAGGTTCTTATATATTAACGAGGGAAGGAAGCATGCTCAGGTTCTTATATATCAACGAGGGAAGGAAGCATGCTCAGGTTCTTATATATTAACGAGGGAAGGAAGCATGCTCTGGTTCTTTCTTCCATATCACAGGATGAGGTACGAACGGGCTCTTCAGTCTACGTGAGAAGATAAAGCATGTTGATGTTCTTACATTTATCTGAGATGGCAAAGCTCACTCTGGTGTTTGTGTTTGTTTGAGAGGCTAAAGCATGGTCTGGGTCTCCAGTCTTATTGAGAGGATGAAGTTGCTACAGTCAAGTGTTAACATGGCAGGAATAAGCATCCTCAGTTTATTGTGTCTATAAGAGAAGATTAAACAAGCTCAAACTATGCGAATGGTGCATGTTTAGGGTCTTGCATGCACAGGTTATGTTTTTTAAGAGGAGATAAAATATGCTCAGGCTCTTGCGTCTTTATAAGGGGATGAAGGATGCTAAAGTTCGTATTTGTATATGAGGAGATGAGGTGTGCGCAGGCTCCTGTGTCTATATGAGGATGAACCAAGCTCAGGTGTGGAAATGAAAGTATCAAACATGATGATGGTTTATGTGACTGCACGAGAGGATGAAGAGCGGCCAGGTTCTCACAAGAAGAAAGCAAGTGTCAATCTGTGAAGTCCTGTCTTAAAACGTGTTTGTGTAATATAAAATATATTAGACATTCGCTGTTACATTGCATCGGAATATTACGAAACATACCAGTCCCTGGGACCACACCACCTGGGTAGGCTCCAGGTAGTCCAACACCTGTTAACGAAAGAGAGACCATTAACACATTGTAATTTCTGAACAAATGCTCTTTTTTCTAAAAGTCGTTTCACGTTTTGGTTAATTTAACCTACCTGGAACTTTTCCAGGCTTTCCCCCGACACCTGCCCCTACCCCTGGAACCACAGCACCTGAAAAACAGCGAGATACAGAATGCTTTAAAAATTAAATATTCAGGCCCCAGAAATGAAAGTCACAAGCACAACATTCCTCTTGAGAAGCAGATTGTGCTTTGGAAAACGAAATGAGAGTTTTAAACAGCACCAGATGCAGGTCAAATCCCTCATTAGGAGTGGCACAATTTCACCCGGAGCAATAGCTCCAAGTGAAATGACACCACCCACAATTATAAGAGTCTCCAGGCCTGGAATGATCAGGTAAGAAAAGACACCAGATATGGCCCTAATTATGACTGGCACAATTTCGTAGGAGTGACAGCGCGGTGTGGAATTAAACCACCCGCGAGTTGCGTCTTTGGGCGTAGAATTATCATGTGTGCAAACTCCGGACCCAATAGGTCGGGGCCCAGAGACAGCGGACCTGTCTTTGACGCTGTAGGGGCTGCCGATAGCAGAACAGCAGGGCCTCCGCCAAACTCTTGCAGCAGCATGGGTCGGGGCAGATTAATCTCCCCTCTGAACGGATGAGGTCTGTCCTATCACCCACTCCACCCCTTACTGCTCCTTTGCAGACTCTTTTTGCCTGCACAGAGCAGGCGGAACATGTCTGTTTTTCCTACTCAGAGTTGGGGAAAACCACATAACAGGCATGGTTTCTCTGGGTCAGTGTGGAGTCTCCGTTTCAAACGTGTAATCAACAGATTTTGGTGTGGAAATACCTGCTGGAATCATGAATTTGCCTTCTGGTATCACAGCACCAAAAGAACTCGTAATGAGGGCCTTATTGGTACAAATTGATGGACTTCAGCACCACAAACAAAAGATTTTTTAGTCTCTGTAATTGCTACCTGCAGGTAGACCAGGTTGTACACCAATGCCAGGCACACCACCAATGCCGGGCACACCACCAATGCCGGGCACACCACCAACACCGGGCACACCACCAACGCCGGGCACACCACCAACTCCAGGAACACCACCAACGCCAGGTACACCTCCAATACCTGACCAGGAGAAAAGGAAGATGCAAGCAACTCTTTTGAGAAGAAGATTCTAATTCTTTACTTAAGGTAATATCTGGGGACTTTATTTCTTAAATGTCACACTTAAATACCCTTCTAGTAAATCCTCCCTCCCACACATTCATCTGTTAAATGTTTGTTCATATGCCCCGCCCAGTTATCTCAGTGTTAAATGTGCATGTAGACCACTGACTAATGAGCAGACCTGAAGTCACTTACCTACTCCACCAACACCAGCACCAGGCTGCCCGACTCCAGCTCCTGGGATGAGACCTGGAAAAACAGGAAGAGGTGTTACTTATAGACTGGGGAGGCTTCTTCCTATTTGGAGGACAGGTGGAACTGAGCAAGGGTAGAAAGAGTGTTCTGGTAACTGATTAACAAGCAACGCAATGATACAGGCAAATAAAGACTGCAGGGGACATCAGTTCCAGACTGACATATACAGATACATTCCAACCAGCATATCCTTATAAGTAAGCTAAATATATCTGGGATGGTTGATATATAGAGGTCTACAAATCTAGGGCTGACACTCGCTGACAATGCACATGTACTGCCGCATTGATATGTATGTATATGAAGCAGTGGCGGCTCCTCCGCTAAGGCGGATGAGCGTCGCCCCACTGCTTTTAAGCAGTGTCACTAGGCAGCTTTGCAGCCGGGTCGGGCGGGGCTGCTCTGCTGACAGAGCAGTGGAGGGGAGGAGTGGTTTGCACTCCCTAAAGTGCGCATGAATGTTTGGCCGGCCCTCTGGGGCTGGCCAAACATTCATGCGCACGTTGCATGTTCTCCATGCAGGCTGTAATACAGCCTGCATGGAGAACATACCCAGCCTCCCATTCTCTGGCTGAGCGCCGATCCAGGGCGCTCAGATCAATCACAACACTGCATTGCAGCGTTGTGATTGGCTATCGAGAGGCTGGAAGCCGGGTGCATCCTGTTTCCTGCTTCCTGCCCTGGAAGCGGGGAATAGGACCTGGAGGAGGCGGCAGCAACGGTGGGCAGCAGTGGGTGACAGGTGTGAATTTTTTGTCATTTTATTTAATTCCCTCCCCTCACGGCCAGCCCCCCACTGCCTTCAAATACCAGCCACCACTGCTGAAATGCATTTATTTTGCACACAATTAGCCATAGAGCCAACGCAGTGCTGACCATACCCCAGCAATGTGGGCACCGTGCTAGGAAAGGTCCCAGCATGCCGTCTTGCCCAAGCTAGAGCGTGACTGTGCATATGCCATAGTACAACCACTGATGGGCCTCAGCTTTTGCAATAACTAGCCAGGCCTGAATCTGACCATCATAAAGTCCTATCTCTAATCTCTGTGCAAGCCCAAATCATTTATGTTTAGATACCAGAAACCTTTACTGTGGCTTATGTAAATGGTCTGGCATGAATCCTCATTTAGTCAAACTCTTGAACAGCCATTTTATCTTAACGTACAATTAGTAAATTATGTTTAGCTCCATCTTACTGTATTCTACCCACAGACTTGCTGTTTGATAGAATTGAAAGAATGAATTCATTGATATATACCATGTCCCATATATCCCACAAACGAATCTATATATCAATGTATCAACAAAGCTAGAGCTATTCAGTTGCTTTTATTGGCAGGCGGTGCTACAAATGAATAAGTTACTTACCTTCGATTACACTGTTTCTTATGGATACTCCCCAGGTGCCAAACTAGAACCAGAAACTCATGTAATAGCTTTTGCATCAACAGGTGGCAACGTTCGACTTCCGTTGCAACTCTGAACTTGTTGATACAGGGCAGTACAAAGGGGCCAGCCCAGCTTGCAGATATCAATCTAATCACCCAAGAACACAAAGCTTAGCGAAAAGAATTGCTTTTTCATTGGCAGTGTGCAAAAGCTAACATGGGACCTCTTTAATACCCGAATGCCCACTCCATGTAATGGAACCAGAAGAAAAAGCCAAAGTGGAAGAGAGATTTTCAAATTCATCATTTGGGAGTACCAGACCCTCCTGGCCCAGTTTGGGACCACAAGATCAGCTGGCTGTAGATGCCATTTGTGATCGGCAAGATGACATCTGCTGAGTTTGTCTGTTTTGCTGTTGACGGATCTCAGTAGGTGATGGACCACTAGGGAAACTCTGTGAAGTGCCAATCATCTCCAAATCCCTAGAGCCTCCAGACAGAAGACACAAAACTAATCTGCTCAGCTTGTTCCAATACGACATGAACTGGCTTGCCTCTGATATAAGGTATAAATACCTTTATGGAAAGTAGGATGGCTCACAGCTCCAAGTTATTTATGTGGTGGCACTACTCCATCTGAAAACAGGGGCTTCTAATCTCCACCCCCCCAAGGTGGGCTACTCAGCCCAGAGATAATGCATCAATCCACTCTGTAAGCACCACAGGGGGCAACAAAAATGGCTTGCCACACATCTGATTGGTGTCGTTGACTCACCACAGAAAGTCGCAAGCTACCTCCTAAGAGATGCATTTCCATACTAAAGTCATACATGGTGTTTGGGCCCACTGCAGTTGCAGATTCCATTGAAGGGCACGCATATGCCAAAGGGCATGAGGCACCAGCAGGATGCAGGCTGCTAGGAGCCCAACTGGTCTCAGAACAATCAAGGCCAGAACAGAAACTCTTGCCCGAAACATCAAGATCATAGACGGAAAGTCCAGGGCCAGAAAGGCCTTTAGGGCAAATGTGTCCAGAAAGCACCCTATAAAGGGTATCCTCTGCACCAGCTGAAGATGAAATCTGGGCTCACTGCTGCAGAACCTTGGGGTGAGCAGCAAGGACAACATTGTCTGCAGGTGGTCTGAAACTATATATCAAAAGTCTGCCTTTAGCAGCCAGTTGTCAAGGTATGCAAATATGTGCATTCCCAACCTACGAAGATGTGCTGCAATCACCAACATGGTATTCATTAAGAGTGAGGGACTAACATAAGCCTAAAGTGCAGTATGGTAGACTGGAAGTCGTCTAACCCCACCCATTCACGTGATTGCAAGACCAGACATGACTATATGCATCATGCAGGTCAAATGACACTTTCTAGCACTTGGGGTCCAAGGCCTGCGCAACCTCACCACGCGTCATTTTGAACCATTCCCTCTTGAAGAAGGAATCGAAGATTCTGATTACTAGAATTGGTCTTAGTCCCTCTTGGGGACCCGAAAGTACTAGGAGTAACACCTCAGTCCTCTTTCTGCCTCATGTACCAGTTCAATCACTCCTTTGATGAGCAACATCACCATTTCTTTTGACAGAATTGAGGTGTTATCTGACAGTGTCTGAGAGTAAACTGAGGGAATTTGGAGAGGTGCGTCCAGAAAAGGAAGAGCTAAACAAACTTATATAATTTGAAAGTCCAACTGGTCTGGTGTGATGGAGCACCAGAGAGCCAAGCAATGTTGGACTCTGCCACCCACCGGTCTCAACATTAGATGGGAGGGCGAAATAAAGGTTTGGCAATGGTGCAAGCGGTAGAGTATAAGAAGGAAAGTTGGTTCTGTTGAGGCATTGTCCCTTGAAATCTCCTGCACCTCTGCCCCCACAAACCTTAAACATACCTATAGACAACGGTTTCTACTGAGACTGGCCTTGCTTCTTGTGTTCCACGACACAGGGCTTGGACTCCCTGTCTCTGATGGCGTATGAGTGCGTCAAGGAACAGTTGTTGCACAAATGGGAGTCATGCTTACTTTCAAGGCACCATAAACATATGTCATGTGAGTCCCTCACCGATACCTGCTTCCAGCATGTGTGGCGTGGCTCGAAACCTGTCATCTGGCAGGGTGACAACACTGCACACTGCCAAAGTTTGTCATGGCTCGTGGAGATTCACAAGCTGAGGAATCTGCGGTTGGAAGTATGCATCAAAAATCCAAACTTTTTAGATGGAGGAAAGTCAAAACATCCATTATAAATCTGTGTTAGACTAAGGTGTGTCACTCTAGGGATGTATGTATGTTTTTAAAATTCAACAGGTAACTTCCTCCAAAGCAAAGCCCCTTGATAAATAGGAAGTTGACTGATAGGTCTGCCAATACTAGGGACAAGGAGCAAAGGAACACAAAACTAAACAATAAATGGAAAGCAAATTTTATTAACTTACCAGCTTTAAGGGCTGCTTTATAAGCAGACTTGAGTGCACCAGTAGCCTGACCAGACCATGTAGTTCCAGGAGCCACACCTGGACGGAGACCACCGGGGTAAGCACCAGGCTGGAGGCCACCAGGGTACAGGCCTGGCTGAAAACCGCCAGGAACCACACCTGGCTGTGCTCCAGGGCCTGTCACAGAGAAAGAAAATGCCTAAGAATGCACGAAGAGAGAGGCCAAGCAGGCTGAAATTTTTCAGATGCCTCATGGGCCACACAGCAGTTTTCTAAATGGTTACAATATTTTACCAATAACTTTAAATTCAAGTTTGACTTAAGTAACTTTAGGTGGCATGGCATAGACCAAGTAGTGCTGATTTGTAAAGTCTGCTGAGGTGTTTCTTGAAAGATTGCAGGTTCAAGAATTACATTTTAACTTTAGACATTTTTTAGTATATCGGAAGTACTTGTTACAGCTTACAAATGTCACATTCGTCTTCCTAGTATTATTGCAATCGCCTAATGGCTTTTATACAAATAATTGTTTACAATGCAGATGTTTATTGTATACCACAAGTGTGTGTTGTAGCTTTTAAAATCATATTTCTTTTCCTGCTATCCTTCGCTGAAATATTATTATGTCAGAGTTACTGGGACAGTCCAGTGTTTCTAATGCTGGTGTATACGCCAAGTGGCTTGGTTTTATGTACAAATATAACAACTCTGATTTATCAAGCGATCATCCTGGTCATCTCCTCTTATAGAATATAACAATATTGCCGCCGTGGTGAAGGGCACAGCACAGATAAGAAAGTTTTGTTTATATTTGAATTTAATTTTGGCTGTTTATTAGACTTGAGTCCTACTGATGTAGAGGGTTCTATATCACGGTTATGTAATCTCAAATTGGTAAACACAGACCTCATGTACTCAGAAAGAAGAACAGAACAAGTAAAAATTAATCATTTATTTTCTCCTACTTTTACTACCATATGTGTGATTTGAACACTATGTGAACATTATTGTTGTTTCATGAGCTCCGAAAGTACCACATTGAGGTGCCATTCTGGGGGCGGAGCGCACACTGGAGGGAAAGTCATGTACAGACCTTTCATAAACTGTTTTATCACTCTAGTAGAACAGAGAGAGAGAGAGATTGCGCCGATTGTCTGTATTGTGAAATTGCTATAAGGTGAACTTTGACCAATGCATGCAAGAGGCCTGATATTGCCAGTGAGAGGAGATAAGGCAAGATCTGTTCTGGAGATGCTTCTAACGGGTGTAAATTTCTCTGGTGACACCATAAACAGAATCCTTTCCATTTCAGCTTGTATATTTCACTGGTGTCTTCCGCTCGTGCTTTGGATAAGACAGCACTACATTACTGAGTGATATTTAAATCTCGAAACTCATGGAACTCAGAAGACATGCATGTAAGTGGAGAGAGGCTGGCTCTGGATGTTAGATCTGATCCTGGTTCATTGTTAAGAGTGTTTGTGTTGTTGGTAGGCGAATAGGACAGGTCTCTTGACAGGAGGAAGAGCTCCGTAGACCAGTGCTGCCTGGGCAACTTGGGAGCGATCAAGATGAGGCGAAAGTGCTCCATTTATCTCTTTGCTGAGAACCTTTGGGATTAGTGGGAAGGGGAAAAAAGCATAAGCCTAAATCTCGGACCATAGCATCAAAAGGGCGTTACCCCAAGACCCTGAGAGGGGATATCAACTGGCATAGAACTAGTATTTGGTGTTGCTGTTTGTTGCGAAGAGATCCAATGCTGGTTTCCCCCACAGTGAGAATATTTTGTCCAGCTGCCATTGATCCAGCTTCCACTCATGGCAATTGTCTTTGGAACTTCTGAGAGAGTCCGCTAAGGTGTTGTGCACTCCGGACACATGCTCGGCCTTCAGGAATATCTTGTGGGTTGTTAGCCTACTCTAAAACTCTTAGGCTTCACGAGATAGCGTCAGAGATTTGGTACCTCCTTGTTTGTTTATATAATAGATGCTGGTCATATTGTCCATACCGACCGGCACTTAGGATCCTGCGATTCGTGGGAGAAAAGCCTGCAGGGTAAGAAAGATGACTTTCAGCTCCAGGCTGTTGATGTGCATAGATTTCTGACGTGCTGACCACTTTCCTTGGATCTGTAGGTCCTGTAAGTGGCCACCCAGCCTTCTAGTGAAGCGCCTGTGATGATTATAAAATCGGGTACCAAAGGCAGAAATGTGTGACCTTGAGAGAGATGAGATATCTGAGACCACCACATTAGAGCGTCTATATTCCTGGGGGTTATGGTTATCAATTCATCAAAAGACCCTTCTGATTGAATCCATAGGCGCCGCAGCTGTTTCTGTAATGGCCTCATTCTGAGGCACGCTAAAGGAACAAGATTGATTGTGGAAGAAATCATTCCGAGTAGCGACTTGAACAGCCTCACTGAAACTTACTTTTTTTTTTGATTTTGTGAGCCAAGTCTACTAGTCTCCTTTGTCTTTCCTGGGAGAGGAAGGCTTTGTTCTGGATTGTATCCAGGTCGGCTCCTAGAAACTGCATCGTTTGACTGGGAGTAGTTGATGATATTCATCAATTTAGAGTGAGACCCAGCTTGAGAAACAGTGACAGGCAGGCTTTCATAGCTCTGGCAGCTTGCCTTGAAGTTGCAGCATTTAGCAGCCATTCGTCTAGGTAGGGGAATACCTGATGACCTTGTTTACTGAGAGAGGCTGCTACCGGTGAATATGCGAGGGGCTGACTTGAGGTCAAATGGGAGGACTTGGTTTTAGTAATTGGTACTAGCTACAGTGAAGCAGAGATATTTGCGGTGTTTGGGGTGAATGGGGATTTGGAAATATGCATCTTCAAGGGCTAGAGACATCATGAAGTCTGCACTGTTTAGGAGGTGGAGAATGTCAAGAGAAATTAATCATTCAAAAGGACTGGTTGCAGAGAAATTTGTTTAGCTTCCTGAAGTTCAGAATGGGTCTCCATTCCACTGTTTTCTTGGGTAAGAGGAAAAAACCGAGAGTAGAATTCCTTTCCATTTTGAGCAACTGAAACCTTCTCAGGCATGCAGGGGAATCCTCTGGAGTCCTGTACTTTTTTATCAATACAAGGAAGGACAGCCGCCACTGTAGTAGGGGTTTTCATCATTTTTACACCCTCTTGCCAAATGTAGTCTATAATAAGTATAGACAGAACTGACTTCAACTGTTGCCTCCATGACTTTAAGGAACAAACAAGGGACTCTTTGACAGAAATGGGGAGGTGAAATCGTGTTGCTGTCCTATCCATTAGGTTATGTCTTCTGGAGGTGAGTCGACAGGGTGATGAGGAGGTGGTGACAGAGTGGGCATGACGTAGTCGTCCCAATCATTTGGTGGAGGCTGAGATTCTACAATCGCGCCTTCTGCTCTGTCGTCATCAGACGACGATGGATCGTCCCTCGGTGGTACCGCAATGCGAGAAACCAGTGTCATCCTAGGAGTGATAGGTGGAGGAATCGGTGGGGTTAGTGGAGAAGCAGGTTGAGGTGCAGCAACAGGTTGTTCTGCAGGAGGGTCAGGAAACCTTTTTCTAAAATCCATAAGCATAGCCTGGAGATCCTGAACCAAAGATCTGGGCATCTGTACTTCGTCCTGTCTGGGTAGGGGAACAGAATAGTGCCTGAACTCCTCATAATGCCTCTGAGGAGGAGGTTAATATCCCAGATATGAATTTGGCCTTTGTCCTCAAAGTCGTCTCTGTCCTGATACTTGACCTGGAGTTCTGATGGGCTATGGGCTGTTATGAAGGAGCCATCATCATCTGACTCCTCTAGGTCCAGTAGTTGACTTGGAGGCAGAGGTGACACCTTGCTGGGTGAAGTAACCTCGGGCCACAAAGAGGTCTTTGACATTTTTGTAATTTTAATTCTCGACAAGGGTGGCGTCAACGGCGTTGTTGTCAGCACAATGTATGTTGTGGACATTGTGTCCTTCGTAGACAGAATCGTCGTTGACGAGGACAGAGCCATTGTCGACAGATCATGGTCGACTGAGTCATGGTCGAAGGAATCATCGTCGACTAAGTGTCATCGACAGTGATGGGGGTCATCGTCGACAGTGGTATCATTGACAGGGTCGTCGATGAGGTCTTCGTTGATGCTGTAATCCTCGTCAAAGGGATGGGAGCACCTATGGCTGCTGTCATTTTTTTTTTTTCCAACCAGATTTTATTGGTGTTCAAAGACATATACATTACACACATACAGTGTTCACCGATCATGTCCCCTCCCACATTCGTTGCAAATGCTTTACATTGGTATTCTTCTCTGGTATGCTTAAGTTAACATTCCCGCTTAACAGAACATCCCCCCCTCCCTCCTTGAGTTGCGTATGACAGATATTCACATTTTGTGTGCGATAGTAGGTTCGCGTGGGTCGTGTTTCCAGTTTAAGCGTGCGCCGGAGTGCTGGGCAGTGCCTATTCGATGTTCCACTCAGCCGCTCCTTTGGTCTAGTGCTGGGGGTTGCAGAGTGCTCGCCCCACTATCATTGTCCTGCCCTCTAGTTATCAACTCATTCACTAGTCCTTCCCACGCTCTGGCCCCATCTACTTTGCCTATCCCCCGATGAGCTTCTCTGAGCAATAATCTGCCTTACGCTCCCGCCCATTTCTCAAGTTCTTTTTTCCAGGAGGTGACCTATGGCTGCTGTCAGCAGTGTCTTTGCCGTCAATGGTCTCAACAATGAGACAGTAGTCACCGTTGTTATATGGGGTTATGTGGTCCTAAGATACATTGTTGAAATTGCTAAGTTAGCATGAGTTTTGCTCGCCCTATGCTGCTGCTTTTGCGCACGCCTCTGCTAAGAGTTTGTTTTCGCGACACTTTGCCTCTGCCCTGTACATGATAACAGATTGTTTTTCACGTTCTCAGCTTTCCCTTCAATTCTGTCTGAACATAATGTGCAAGGTCGATCAACAATGTCTCTTGTTATTCTGTTCTGGTCAGTCCCTATTACCTAGACAAAACATGTTAGCAACAGCTGCAGTATGGAAGAATCGAGCTTTAATATGGCGTTGTTGCATGTTTTTATAACACACTCGAAGAAATCCGTTCCATGGAGCTGAGCTCTGCTGTTCCTATGATGTAAACCTTTGCGTTTAGGCTTTCAGGTAGGGGGTCTGCTAATAACGCCTAGAGATGTTCTGTTATATAAAATAACTTCTTACTACGAAGGGGAGGGTGATTAGGCCCAGTTATTTTGCCTTTTTCACAGTCTTTATAAAATGACGACTCTTTTTGTATTCTATGGTACTATAACAATGCTAATGATTCTTGCCTTATGCATTTTGCTGCTAGTTGTGATTCGCATACTGTTTTATGAATCACTATAGTCAAAATAGTGTCTTGTTCCCGCGACTCTGAGGTGAGTCGGGAGTGCTCGTGTTCTGGGTTGTCTAAACATTCGTAGCTTCTTGATATTTGTAGGAGAACGAATGAGACACTATTGCTAGTCGGTTGGGATTTTGGGTACTAAGGTGATAGGAGGTACACCCCTATTTACTGAGGTCCTGTTTTCTTGTGCATAGTTCTGTGTATGAGCAGAATCCCCGCAACACCGTCGACGATCTTGCTGTCGACAGTGATGTTGCCATCGAAGTGGCTGTGAGAGAGGATCTATGCCTCGTTGTCAAAGGATTTTAGGAGGAAGAATGAGGACGATCTCTAGCCTTGGTAGAGGGCTTAGTTGGTCCAGGCAGTGCTGTTGCTGAGGAGAATTGTTTCTGTTTCTCCTTTTTCCTAGTGTCCTTAGTCTGGTGGAATGTTTTAAGGGATTTTCTGCTCTCCTCAGGGGTCCCAGCCTGGGATTTTGATCCTTTGTGAGATCTGGAAGAAGCATCGCTATCCTCCTCAGAAGACGACCTTTGAAGCCATAAGAGAAGCCTCCCATCCCTGTCTCTCAAGGTCTTGGAGTAAAAGGTACGACCAATTGTACACTACTTTACCTTGTGTTGAGGGTAGAGGCAATAAAGACAAGCCTTATGTGGGTCATTCACATGTAATCTCTTCTTCCCACAGGTCTTGCAGGGTCAGAAAAGGCCTTTAGTGTCAGATATTGTAGAAGCAGAAATAGTTTGAATATCTTGCTTGAAGAAAAAACTGAACTGAGCTCAGGGAGACTCCTTACACACACGACGTGCGGTGAAAATCTGAGGGACTGAGTCTCTCTTGGGAGTGTTCTAGAGGGTATTAGCGCCTGATTGGTTATAGTTTAAGTTTGGCCCTTTTTTTAAAAGGACATAGTAAGGCTTTTAAACTGATGGCTTATTGCCATTATAGCCTATGATAGTTATACATACTGCTTTACTATGATACCGTGGGACTCCCACTTTGACGATGGGGAATATTTCAAGCAATGGAATCTATGAAAGATCCAATACTAGATAAATTGACCTATACAAACATTGCATACAACATATCGTCAAGGTAAGAATATATAAGAAAGTATAAATGTGCTGTCCTTAACTACACAATTACTTAGCTTTACAATGTGTTGGTAGCTGATATTGGGAAGTCTGTATAAGTGCAGGTCAATATTACAAACTCAATATTTTGCTAGATCATCCTCTTAATGTCCTTTTATATGATAGGATGCACTACTTTTCATCTGAATTTCATGCTATTCACCGTAGAGATAACATGTTCCTTGAAAGTAAAACAAGCTTCCCTAGGATGACCCCAATAGATACTGAGATTTCACACTTAGGTGTAAGGCAGCGCTGCGAGTAATTTTGCTGTGCTGCCCTACGGCAATTCGAAAGGGCAGGAATGAACCGTATTTACAAGATACGGTGCATTTCTGTCCTTTCTGCCTGCACACAATTTGCTGCTGAGTGCCAATGAAGGCACCCTTGCACAATGGTGCAAGTGTGTCTGTGTTGTTGGCAGGATTGTTTTTGTGCAGGAAGGGACATCTTCCTGCACAAAAATAATCACAAGAGGCGTTTTCCTCGTTCCATGTGTGCTGCAGAATGTAGCACGCGTGGAAAGAGGAAAAAACATTTCTCCTCGTTACATGTGCTCTAGGGAGTTGAAAGGTTTTGGCGCTGCCCCAGGTTTACAGTTTACAGCATCAAAGTCCATGGATGTTGCGTGGGAACACCCACAGCAACACCCATGTAATGCCTCTATGACGCAGAGTAAGGCAAGGTAGCGACTTGCACTGCATTGCCTTACCTCATATCTACAAGGCCATGAAAAGCCATGCAGGTTGGCTTTACGTGGCCCAGTAGTCATAGCTAAGCCCTGTGCGCCACCAGAAAGTCACGAAAAGTGACGTTCCTGCGGTGCACAGGGCTTGTAAATAAGCCCCTTATGTCATAAAGTCCATTATTTTTGTACCTGTGGTATAACCTTCCTATTTAATATTTCAGATCCATCTACTTTTGCATTTATGTGAAGTATTTCGTTTATCTGGAGCACATACTAGAGACATTTTTGTCACAGCTCCTTCACAGTTTTTATTGATAAAAGGATGCACACAAAAAATGCCTATGGTTCAATCGTATTAAAATTGATGTTCCCAGCCATTTGAATTGCCAAGAACCTTTTCTGATTAACCCTAGTGTTATGAAGATAGTATAAAGTACCGCATAATGTGCAAAATCCTTTATGGTCTAGCATGAAGCTGTAATTAAAAACCTATTTAAGCAATTGGTGTAAAATCTGAGGAGGAAGTGGCCAGGAGGAAGTAGTCTAAGGCAGCCAACATTGTCCATGTCACTGCACTGCCACAGTGATGTCCCAGTGCATGCGTATTGCCTAAGAGGGCCAGTGGAACACTTCTTTTCACAGGGCTGTGTGTGGCCATAGTCTTCTTTCTTATTGTGCTCTAAATTCTTCTTACACGCTCTATCCTGTTTTCACCCCGCTGACACCCTACAGTGTACTTGACTCAAGTAGTAGTATTATTATTCGCGATAACTTGATGTACTAGAGCACAAGGTACCAAATGATTCATCTGGCTATATCAACCTTACCAACCTCAATGTGGATCCTGTGTATGTTCTTGGAGTTGGAGAGCTAGGAAGGACAAACAGACCGAGATACTTGGGGCTGGCAAGGAGGTATCTGTTAGTTCTAGCGTCTGTGAAGAGAGATTGAGTAGACAATTTGTCCTGGTGTTTCCAATCTGCTTAATGTTTTAATTTATTTTGTGTGCATTAATTGATGGGAGGTATGATCTGGATGGCTTTCTGCATTCTCGTCAAAATACCTGTACCATTTTATTGCCACATTTGTTACTTTAAAAGGTCACTTGTCTACAGCGCACCAGAGGTGTAGCGTTCTCTTCTTTGACTCTGTTCTCTTCCTTCCCATTCTTTCTTTGGGAATTGATAGCTTGTCCTTCAACTTTAAATTCTGCTGTGACTCACTCACCAAAAACCAATTTGCTTGGTAGTGTGCTTTGTTCACGCTCCATCTTCATTCATTTCTTATGTAAGAACAAGTAAAAATGCTTAAGGAATATTAGCTCAACAGATTTCAAGCCTATGAGGTATTTATTGTTTGAGTAGTTTGAACATTTTTATGAGATCCTCATCTATTTTCCCATTTGAGCACATTTGTAAGAGTTACGTAACATACTGCCCTGTTATATCCTGGCTTGGTTGTCATGCTTGCAATCTCTTGCTCTGCCAGTGGAATGTTCATCCAATGATGCGTTACAGAATGTTGGGTGCCAGAGATGTCAGTTGAGAAGGGCTGAGCACCATCCTGGCTGCTCCTGGTGGGGTCTTGTATTGAACTTAACTGGATGACTTGTGACTTACTACTAATAAACATCTAAAGATCCTCTACGCGTCTGGACTCAGTTACCACAAGTTTTTGGCGACGATCCTGAGGCGAACCTACTGCAACTCAAGTTAAGATCTTCTAAAGAACCTGCTACTTCCACCTTTTAAAACTTCAATCATCTACTACAGACTTAACAGTAACTGATGCTGTTTCTACTTTCAACTGGCACACTTGACCCCACCAGTGACCTCCCATCGGTCGCCCTCAACGCAAAGTGCCAGTGCCACTCTACACAGCACAGTCTGTTCAACCTAAAGAGCTGTTCATCCCCCAAGGCTGTCTACACTCCTGACTCCTAATCGTGCTGAGCCTTCTGTCAGGGTAAGCCTACGTCTGCACACTGTCTGGTGAAGAAGTGTGTGTGCTCAGGTGTGTGCCAGTTCCTACTGTTTCTGCTGTGGGAGTGGAGAAGAAGTGTACTATTGTACCTGTGTCACTGTAGCTGCATCCAACTTAACTGGATCTCAACCGCAGCTCATAGTACTGCATGCTGTTCCTGCAGCGCCTCTAGAACTGCCTTCCTCAGCTGTCTTAAGAGCATCTCCCTCTGGTCTGCTGTCCCTACAGCGTCTCAACTATTTCTACCAGAGCTTTGACTACAGTGTCACCAAGAAAGATTTCTGCTGTTTCAACTTGACTGTTGTGCCCTCAACGTCTCTACTATTTTGCTACATCCCAGGGGTCTGCGAGTTGTCCCTAAAGCCCCTCGACATGCAAGCGGCAAAGTATTTGGGCAGCCTCGTTTGTGTGTCATGGGATGGTCACCTCATCGCAACGCTGTGTGTTTTCTCCAACTTGTTGTTCCAGTGAACATGCGCTTGCATTTTGAGCGTTTCCTGCCTTTAGCGGTGTTAGATGAGGTGAGACATTTATTTTTTTATTTGTTGTCTCTGACTGTTTGTCCACTTCGAGACATTCGTTTTTTTTTAACCGCATCAGTTGTTTTCAAAAGAGTGCCTCGCGCGCATGGTGCAGAGCGCGCGCTTACCTCCAGCTTCGCTCTCTCCATGGTGCCTGCATCAACGCGCATGAAGAGTCACGCGCAACCTCAGTTTTTGGTGACGTTCCCTGCATGTTAAGCTGCGTTCTTTCTTCTGCATTCCAGCATGCATCGACGTGCCTGGAGCCACCCGGTGCGCCGTCGCGCTGCGTGCCTCCATTTTGTCTGGCATCACTGGAGCTCTTCGTCTGTCAATAGTGATTCTTTGCCAACCACATCACGTCATCACTGTTACATTTTGAGTTTAGCAGTCACTGTTGGATGCCAGTCACTACGCCGTTTTCGTTTTGGCATTGCTGGGTGGTGAATATACTACGAGGGATTTTCAACATTGTTTCTACATGGGCGCATGGAATTCGCACGTTTTGTCAACCAATGTCTTACAGTGTGTTTGAGGCGAACTTTCCTGGATCTGTCTGAACACCGCTGCCGAGGTTTGTTGGAGCGACAATGTCTTATTTTCTTCCTGGTGACTCAAAGCATCTTTCTTGTTTCCTCGAGTGCAGTTTAGGATTGCCCAATATTGTGGGTTGATATCTTGTTTTCACGTAGCGATGATTTTTTTTTGTTCACTCACTGCTCTGTCCTATGCTGCCATCTAGTGACTATTCCTCACATTACCATCTTTAGTGACTATGCCTCACATTACGAACTTTAAGCTCCATTGCCATTGTCTCATGGTCTAATTTTTTTTACTGTTTACAATGTACTCTATTGCTACAGTGAATATCACTGCTCAGTGATTTTTTTTAATAGTGAGACATGTCAAGATATTGACATTTGTGGTTGGTTTTTTTGTTTCTGGTGAGCAGTGTTTGTTATCTCTCTTTACCAGAGTTTTAGTACGGTCACACAGGCACAATCTTTACCTTTCTACACAGTGCACAATCTTTTCCTCATCATGAGGTGTCTCGCAGGGGTTTTAGTCCCTTCACAACAGTACATATTGTTGCTACCTCTACACGAGGTGTCTCACATGGGTTACATTCCCATCTTCTTGTGCACAACATTTTTTTTGTCACTCAAGAGATGTCTCACATGGGTTACAGTCCCATCTTCTACAGTGCACATCATTTTTGCCTCAAAACGGGGTGTCACATGGGTTACAGTCCCATCTGTTCTGTGCACAGGAAATGACTTCCGGGGTATTTCCTTCATTACAGTGCACAACTATTTTATGTTTTACCTTTCTTAGGGTGTGTCGTTTGGGTTTTTTTAGTCCCTTCACAACAGTGCACAATATTTTGACGTGGTGTGTTTAATGGGTTTGGTCTCATTCAGTTCAGTGCACAGTGTGCACCCGTTCACCACATGTTTTTTTTTTTCAATACTACCTTCATACAAGGTATTTGGTCTGAATACCAATTGTTGATTTTCTCATGTTTCATGTGTTTTGTTTACAGCTTTCAATTGGTGTTCAACGTGATCATTTATTATATTGAGATTTTTATTTATGGGAAGTATGAGTGATTTATTTTATTGGCTCACTATTTCCTGTTACTGTCCAGTTTTACTTTTGATATCTCTTATTGGTGTCATCTGTGGATTCTGGTTTCTTTTCTTCTCTGTTTTTCTCTTACTGTTGTGTTCCTTCGTTCATTGGAGGTTTTCTTCTCCCACTATTTTTCAGTGTCTGGTATGACTGGTCTCTTTTTATACATGCCTGGCCAGCTAGTGTATCTTGAGATAGTTAATGGCGTTTCTCTTTTCGTTTCTGTCGTTGTGGTAGAAGGGAGGATGGCTTTCTCACCTTTTGTCTTTCTTATGGCATTCTCACCTTTTGTCTTTCTTCTCTGTTTTCCTCACTTATATTTTCGCATCTTCTTTTGGTTGTTCTATTATCTCATTGGTTTGCGATGTTTCTGATTTTCTCCTTGTCTTTCCTCTATCTTTCTTTTTGGTTCTCTTTTCTTTCTTCAATGTTTAATATGGAAGGAAAGGGGATATGTTATATCCTGGCTTGGTTGTCATGCTTGCAATCTCTTGCTCTGCCAGTGGAATGTTCATCCAATGATGCGTTACAGAATGTTGGGTGCCAGAGATGTCAGTTGAGAAGGGCTGAGCACCATCCTGGCTGCTCCTGGTGGGGTCTTGTATTGAACTTAACTGGATGACTTGTGACTTACTACTAATAAACATCTAAAGATCCTCTACGCGTCTGGACTCAGTTACCACATGCCCCCTGTGTTTTTTGTTTGCGTTTTTGCTGCATTGTAAATTACAATTGTGAAATACTCTAATCATTTTGAATACACCAAATTAACAAAGGTAGAGTACATGGAAATCTCACCAGCTTTACCAGGTTTGTAACCTGCTCCAAGACCACCAGCGCCGAGTCCACCAGCACCCAAACCACCAGCTCCAAGTCCTCCAGCACCCAGTCCTCCGGCACCCAATCCACCAGCACCCAATCCACCGAGTCCACCGGCACCAAGACCGCCATATCCTGCAATGTAAAAGGATCCCCATCAAAGTCCTCTCAAGTAATCCAAAAATGGTAGGTGTCAAGGTCTGATTGGAGCATGGTTGGCATCATTTCCACAGAATTAAAACAGAGAGCCCGCCAGGAGCTGAATCCTCCCACTACTTCTCAAACAGCTCAAATGTTGGGGCATAATATTTTTCCAAATATAAAGAATCTTTCATAAATATGAACTTGCAGCATTCACTTTTGCAGGGAGATGAGGAACTTTGATCCCTCTTCACTCTTAGCACAATCCTGTTTCATCTGCTTTGAAGACTTTCCACATGTCAAATGTCAGATCTGTGGAAATCCACAGTCTGTACAACTCCTTTCCCGGCCCAGAGAAATTCCAAGCCCAGGTCTGGAGAGCTTCATGTATGTAGGAACCACACCCAGTAGAGTCCGTGCCCCACTCGCAGAGCTGGAAATCCTCAGTAAAAGCCACTGTTCTCCACATTCAAATCCATACTCGGGGGGGGGGGTAGGACAGGGGTCTCCAAACCTTCATGAGTCCAAGCCCCACTCATCGAAATATCATATTCTTCAGGAAGCTCACTGCTACCACAAATTAAGTCTTGCTAATAGCTCCCCAAAACTCGCGGGGGGGGTTAAGAGCACAGGAAACCTACTGACAGCACATTCCCAGCCATGCTTGGCGGTTTTTCAAAACTGAAGGATTCCAAGCCAAGCTCTTGGAAACATATTGTTGTCAGGAACCTCACTATCAGCTCATTCCAAGTCATGCTCAAAGGCTTTCCAACCCTAAAGGCCTACAAGACGTACTGAGAGGACACCAAGACCTATGGAATCTTCAATGCGTGCATATCCCAAACCCTACTGGCGAGAGGTCCAGCTCATTTGATGCATCAGCACCCCTACTTTTAGATCTGAACATTGGAAGGCATTTCCTTGTTCATAGAACATCTTGCGCTCTCTCATAAAATGGAAGCTCAGCAGTGCAGCTCATCTGAATCTCTAAAATGCAGTAGGATACACAACATAAATTGCAGCAAAATCAGAAGCATTACATGTACTGATCATATGAACACTATTGTAAGTTCTATGTTCTTTGGTACTGGAATGTCATAAGATGTAAGTACACTCAGTCTCCAGCACTCTCTAGTGTCCCACTACTGCAAAAGTAAAGCTGAGTGAGTATCTACTTCAATAGCAATAAAGGCGCCTCATACTTAACATTATGCATTCTCTACCAGCACAACATTCTGCAATGGAGCCACTCCACATGGTCATCATCTTACCCTCGCAATCACCCAAATACTTAGCCTCCAGCATTCTCTAACAGCATAGGGAAACTAACATATACATACACACAGTTTTCTGTTGGTACACTCTAGCAACACGCACACATAAATGCACACACACACCAACATACACACGCACACACTCCTCCTCCTTTCTACCCACATAACATTGGAGACACCACACTCACTCAGCCTTCTGCCATCTCTACCGATCTAAAAACGATCAAGGACCTACACACACCCAACCTCCAGCACTCTCACTGATCCCAATAAAACACAGGGAAATCAACATACCCTCCACCTTCTGTAGCCTCAGTCAACATGACACAGAGCTATAACTCTTACACAACCTCCTGCATTTTCTACCAACCTAACAATGAACGATCTAATTAAACACAAGCTCAAACAACTGCAATCTCTAACAATATGTGCCTCCGCAAGGAAAACATACAGACTAAAGTTGTTGTCCATTCCATCAACCCTTCATTGAGCAAGGTAACCAATTCTCCCTGAGCCTTCTGCTGTTGCTATCAACCTATCAGCTAACCAAAACATACTCTGACACATGCACTTTAGCCATGGCTTTGGCCAGGGAGTATAAGTGTACACATTTCTGTACAATACATCGTAGTAATCCTCACTGAAGTCATAAATGTAGACATTTCCGCAAACACTTTCTTCCGAATATTAGTGGCAATCTGTGTTTGGATGTAGGACCCTCAATGTCCATAGTCTGGTGATTCCTTCATAATTGGCAAAAAGGCTAGATGTTACTGCATTTTTTCTTGAGTAGAAAACGTATTCATTTATAGCAGTAGGGCCGTATTGCTGCACTATCCAATATAACCAGTAACCTTTACTCAGAGAAAGAGAAAAATGAATGAAAAGCTGCCTGTCAGGTCAAAAATTCAGAAGCTGCAAACAACATACACTGTTCCTTTAAGAATTCTGCAGCTTCCCTTTTCCAGCATTCACTGTACTGGCAGTTAGTCTCAGAGACCCAGTTAATTTTGAATGGCAATACATGAAGTGTGATAACTAAAAATGCTCATAGTAGCATTGCCAACTGGGGAGGAGGGAAAGTTATTTATGACTTCAGTAAGGATTCCTAGCATGCAGAACTAGGATCACAAGTAGGTAACACTTCCTTCTGCAACGTATGACCCTCAAAGATAGTCATAAACTAAGAATAGCAAGCATATTTCCAATTTGCGTTGTCAATAAATAAACTACAAGCAGTAATTCATTACTTTATTTAGCAAGAGATATATCTCACAGCAGCATTAGCCCAAAAAATTCCTTAATGCTGCCTGACCTGTTAGTGTGTCAGCTATTGAATCCTTGTCTAAGCAATAATCCTTGGAAAATGTGTGTAATGAGCTCCAGGTGATTGCCTTACTAATCACAGTCAGAGGTACATTCCTTGCCCAGGCAGTGGATGCTGGTTTTCTTCATGTAGAGTGAGCTCTAGATCTCAAAGGGAGAGAGGGCTGTTAGCTAATTGATAACAACAAGAAATACACTAAACTTTCCACCTGGCTATAATCTGCATTGAGGAAGCCATATCACTTCTCATATGGATGCAATTATCTTATGAATATCCTTAGTTCTACCCAAATAAAATTTAAGGGCTCACCTAATATTTAAGGAGTGAAGTGTCCTCTCTGCTGAAGAAGGATTGCTAAACAAAATGCTGATAGAGATATTGTTTGGTTTATAAAAGTCTGAAATGGCTTTAGGTAAAAAAAGAAGGATGTGTTCTTAACACTACCCTGTTCCTGTGAAACACCATATGTTTCTATTGAAGAAAGAGCTTGTTGCTCACTAACTCTTCTAGCTGAAGTGATTGCCACCAAAAACTCTAACTTCCAGGAAAGGTGCTGCAATGAGAGGTTATGTATGGGCTCAAACTCAAACGTGAGAGTCATAAATTTGGATAAGATCAGATTCAACTCCAGGATAAGATGAAGACGTCTAATCGATGTAGAAGTCTTCTTTAATCTTTAAAAGAAGTCTTTTATGACAGGAATTGTAAAGAAAGATCTTAGTCCATGCCCCTTGCAGTAAGCTGCAACAGCAATAAGATGGACTTTGATGTATGCGTCCTGCTGTTTTCATTGAGTCAAATGATGACATTCTTCTGACAGTTTATGGGGTCATGGTTGTAGTTCAATCACCATAAATACAGATCTCCTCCACTTAAACTCATAAGACACCCTTGTGGAAGGATGCGTAGCATCTATAAGAATGTTCATACAATCTAGTGGTAAGGTTACGTGTTCATACTGAATTTCTTCAGGAGCCATGCTCCAAAATTCAATCACTATATGAATTTTGGCTTGCATTCCTGATAGAAGGTTCTGTTTGTACTGCAACTTCTTGTAGAGTCTCACAGAGAGGTGAAGTTGCTCTGTATACCACCACTGCCTCGGCCATTCTGGTGTTATTTGAATAATTTTGGCATTGTATAGTTTGAGTTCGAGCAACACTGATGGAATTAGTGGGATCGGAGTGAAAGAGTAGGGAAACCTTTTTGACCAATTGATCAAGAGGGCATGGCCAAAAGATCCTCTCTCCTTCATTTTGCGTTTTGCCCGGTGGATAACAAGTCTATGTCAGGGTAACCCCAGTCTTCAAAAATGTCTAAAAAGACTCCATAGTCCTGATCCCATTTGTGGTTGTCTACGAAGCATTTTCTTAGAAAATCTACTTGACAGTGTTATAGACCTAGCAGTTGAATTGCTTGAATCAATAAGTTCCTTGCCAGCAGCCAATGCCAAATTGCTTGCAAATCTAGTGTTAAGGTTCTTAATCTCAGGCCCCTCGTTTTGTTGAGGTAGTGCATAGTTGTAGCATTGTCCATTTTATCAAGAGACTGTTCGTAATCAGAGATGGAGCGAACGCTTTCAAGGCCAGATGGACCACCTTCAACTCCAGGACATTTATGTGATAAAATTGTTGAGATTCTGACCACAGTCCTTCCTCAGTAAGATCTTGTAGATGAGGACCCCATCCTGTTACGGAAGCATCCATCACAATATTTTGGTTTGGTAAATCTTGATGAATTGAGGAATCCCTTTTAATAGGCTGCTTCTCTTGCACCACCATATCAGAGACTGTATGACCTGTGATTTTATAACTTGTCTTACCAATTGTCTTTCCATTGGGCGCACTGATCCTCTAGGCACTATTGTAATGGTCTCAAATGAAGATGTGCATATGACTAGAACAATGCATAATGCCTTGAATCCCAACAGGCATAAAATCTGTTGAGCCATTTGTGTCTGTTTGGTGTCTGCAGCAAGTTGTGACATTTCTACAAAATGATACACACTCCCTCCTTCAAAGCACACACTTTTCCTTTTCAAGTGTCTAGAGTTGTTCCCAGATAGTCGAGGAGCTGTACTAGATATGACATTGATTTCTCGAGGGTGATTCGCAAACCTAGGCATCATAATAAGTTAGCCGTGGCGTTGAAGCCCAGCTGCGCCTGATGAGTAGCCCATGCCTTTTTCAACCTGTCATCCAGGTAGAGAAAGAGACAGATCTTTTTTCATCGGATTTGAGTCACCACCTTTGCCATGCATTTGGCGAATGTCCGTGGAACAGATTTCAGTCATGAGGGTTGAATTCAGTATTGATAACGAGCTGTGTCTATTAAGAATCTTAGAAACTTTCTTTGCTTTATGGTATGTAGAAGTAAGAATCCTATAGATCCACTGACCACAGGGAGTCCCTTCATAAGCTGTGGATACATCTGGTGCAAGGCTACATCCTGAACTTTTGCTTGTTGATCCACTTGTTGACCTGTCCTAGGTCAATGATCAGCCTGAACTCCCCCTTGGGCCTTTTTTGGGAACCAAAAATACCTGGAATAGATTCTTTTTTCTCTTTGAGATGGAGGAACTGGTTCTACTGCATGTTTTTCGAGTAGAGATTTTATTTCCCTCCTTAACTGCAGCAACTGGTGTTTCAGTGCTGGTCTTGTAGGTATTGATGGAGGAGAATCTTTGAACTGGATGGAGCAGCCATCCTGAATGATCTGCAAGACCCATTTATCAGTGGTTATCAACCTTCACTCTGCCATATAGCTTGATGCACTCACTCCCTCTAGAATGGAGAACACAGTAAAAGGAGTACGTCTTTCAGCGTTTAGATTGGGAGTATGATTTTAAAGTACATGAATGCTGTCTGTGACCTTTCTTGATTGCCTCTACGACTGTATTGAGAATGCTGCTGTTATTGCTGCTGCTGTCCCTGTGCCTGAGGATAAAAAGACCACAAAGGGGGTAGAACCCCTCTCTCAGTTGGTATCTGAAATCCATTGGTCTGTATTGGAATTGGTAAAGCAACTTCTTTTCCTGCAATCCCATCGCTTTCCTTTTTCATGCATTCCATTTCTCATCAGTATAAGGACCAAATTTAACTGCTCCAGTGAAGAGGAGATTCATGATTTTAAGTTGCAAAAATGGCTTTAAAGTTGTCAGCCTAAGCCAGTACCAGTTACAGAGCGCAATACCATAGCAAAACTCTGTAACAGCTTGATCTACATAATTGATAGTGGCATGGATAGAGTGGTTGGAAAAAATTTGCTCCTCCTGAACTATCTCTAAAAAATGTTGCCTTCTCTCTTTTCAAAGTTCATCTGCAAAAGTAGAAAAAGACTCCCACAGTGCCATATCGTATCTCCCCAGTAGTGCTGATGTGCTTGCAATTTTAGCTTTAATAATTTTTGATTTTGCAAAGTACAACTTGTACAAACTAAGTCAACATCTGGTGGTAGCATCCACAGATAACAATCCCCCCCAATTTGTCCCCAAATCCCCACCTCCACCTAGGACCACTTACTGGTACAACCCTGAGTTTCACTACATATCAGTCTTCCAAGGTCATAAGTAACACAAACTGGGATGAAATAGTGTCTCCTAAACCCAATGCCCTCAGAGATTGTGGGAAAGTTAGGCCTCTAAAGTCTGCTAAGGTAGGATAGGACAGGGACCCATAATCTAGTGAAAAGGTGAAATTTGTCTGCTAGGCCATATGCTAATTTCTCGTGTCCTAGTAGGCTCCAGAGTTTATGTACCAGAGTTCGTATATTGGTGAGATTGTTTTCCCACAAAGAGATAAGATAGTGTGCTTGACTGCTAAAAAGAGGTGGAAGATCCTTTTACCTGCTATGGAGTAGAGGGGTAGAAACCCTCTGATGGTCTAAGCAAGGCAGTCTCAGGGAGTTTGTCTATGCTCTTGCCATGGATCTGTGAGATTGTGATAAATACCTTATCCCAGAAGTCTCCTAATTGGGGACAGGACCATAATATGTGTGCTGAATCTGTAGGTAGTGGAAGCGTTCAGTCTCGGAGAAGTCATATATATGTTTGATATCCTCAAAGGACATCAGGATGCATCTAGAGTAGAAATCTGAAAAGCAAAAAAAAAACCTTTGTCCTCCGGTATTGAAAGTCTTGGACCGCCATTCCCAGTGAAAAATCTGAATTGCCTATAATCAGTGTAAGAGAGGAAGGGAAAGGAGCGAGGTCTGCCAGACCCCAAGTGGAGCCCTAGTAACTGGGGGCTAGAAGAGCCAAACTGTCATATTCTTAGTTACCCATGGTACCTCCTCTAAGGGCCTGGCAGTGAGATTCTGGCCAACAAAGCACCACTGTTTATCTGTTTCCCTTTTTAACCATTTGAACATTTAGCACATTTTGGAAGCTTGATAGAAGTGCAGCAGATGGGGTATACCTAGTCCCCCCCTTCCTTGGGTCTGGTGCAGATTTTGGTGGCGAGTCTGGAGCGCTTGGCTTCCCAAACATAGATCATGCAGGCCACCTGTAAGAGTGAGACATCCTCCCTCCTCAAGGTTAGGGGCATGGCCTAAAAGATATAAAGGATACGGGTCAGTAATGTAATTTTGAGCGTGGTTATGCGTCCAACCCATGAGAACAGGCGATTTTTCCACGCAACATAGAGATTTAGCCATATTACTACAGCTCGGAACTCCACCTGGAGGGGGATAACAGTCTGGATTGACTGTTGAGGTTCAGTGATGGTTAAGGATATCATCTAAGTAGGAAGATAATTTAAAAATGTCTTGCCAAACTGAAACATGTATTTGTGAGTGGTTTCTTACTTTCTGCTCATGGGGGCTCTAGGAATAGATGAAAGAGAATAGTGGAAAAGGGGAAACCCTGACGAGTGCTGGTGCATATATGTATTGGGGTCGAAGTGTGGCAATTACTCTGACTCTCATCTGGAGTTTGCATTAAAGAGCACTAATCCAGCCAAGAATCATGGGGTCAAAGCCGAAGTTTCTCAGGAAATTGAACATCATGGCCCAGTCCACGCAGTCAAACACCCTTTTAGTGTCTACAGACAAGAGGACTGTGGCATTACCCTTTTTCTTTGTGATATCAGTTAGGTGTAGAGCTTGTTTAGGCTTGTCACTTGCTGCTTGCCTCCCTCATCTGGGTGGATGAGGCTAGGCAGCAAATTATCTAAACGGCTAAGTAGGACTTTAGCAAAGATCTTGAGGTCTAGTTTAAATAGGGAGATGGGCCTATAGATTGAACACAGCATCAGGTCTTTGCCTTTGCTCTCAAATGGATCGCCTCACACCTCATCGGCAGAACCCAAAGAATCCGTCTCCCACCGTTCACCTCGGAACTCAAGAAGATCATATGTGGCGTCCCTCAAGGATCGTCCCACAGCCCCACACTTTTCAACATGTACAATAACCACCCTGGCCAACATCATCAGATCACATGGACTCAACTCATCTCCTACGCCAATAACACCCACCCCATCCTCTCTCTGTCAGAAGACCCCATAACCACCAGAGCCATCTTCCACAGATGTATGATGAACGTCGCCGACTGGATGAAAGACAACTGTCTCAAGCTCAACTTGGACAATTTGGAAGTCCTCATCTTTGGGAACAACACCTTGCCATGGACCGACGCATGGTGGCCTGCTGAACTCGGCCCATCCCCCACCCCGACAAACCATACCTAAAACCTTAGCATTGTCTTGGACAGCAAGCTATCTATGAAGAAATAGGTAAACACAGTCTCATACGCCTGCTTCCACACCCTATGCATAATTCGCAAGATCTTCAGGTGGCTTCCAGTCAACACCAGAAGAACTGTCAAGCAAGCTCTCGTTGCCAGCAGGCTGGACTATGGGTACACACTCTACGTAGAAATCACCCCGCCTCCTGAAGAGACTACAGACAATACAAACATCAGCGACAGAACTCATCTTCGATCTCAAATATCCTAACAAATCCACTTGGAAGCTGCCGCCCTTGATGGTTTGCGGATCCCTGGCACCCCCGCGCCTGTCAGTGCGGCGTTGGGAGATACTGGCCGGACCAGAGACACAACGAAGGGGCACCCGGAGGCTCGCCATACAGCGTGGCGCGGCACGCCCTCAGGCCGCGACCGGGGACCAGCTGAGTATGTGCCCTCCAGAGGCACTCAGGCGGACGCGTTGGGCCGACTGGAAGGCCCGGAGCCTGGTGGCAGGCCGGGCCTGTGTCAGCCGCGCGACAGAAGGACCCGCGCGGCAAGGGTGAAACGACTGGACGGCCGTGAAAGGGCCAAGCTAGGCCAGATTATCTCTCCCCCCTGGGTGAAGCTGTGGACCGGCGCGCTCCCTGAGATTGGCGTGGAGTTGTGGCGGCGTGGTGCTCCATAGAGGAGCCATACACGGCAGGAGGACCCCAACCGCAGACCGCCTAAACAGAGGTGAGGCACCGGCTAAGGGGAGGGGGACATGCTCCTGGCTGTGGAAGCGGCCCGCCCAGACCCGGTGAAGCTTGTGGTCGGGGGGTCCTTCCTCGCCCGCCTCTGCAGCAGAGCACGGTGTTTGTGCATTGGCCCATCGCCCTTATCCTACAAAAGGGGGGGGGCTGCTGCATTTGGTCACATCAGAGTGCGGGCCCTATGAGACCAAGGGAGACAACAAGGGCCACTGAACACAGCCCCTAGTGATCCCACCTCGCATCATGTCAAAAGACAAGGCCCGAGGCCCAGGGCCTAAGCAAAGTGCATTGGATCGCTTCACGGGGACAGCGGCGCAGCCAGTGGATACCGCAGATGGTGCAGCGGGTTTGCTGGATAATGCGCTTTACTTGCCGCCATCACCCAGTCGCAGCAGGCACTTGAAACCCAAATTGGCGCAGCAGGCACAAAAGTAACACTCCAAGCCAAGACCTCCACAACGCAGTGGACCGCATTACAGAGGCTGAGACCAGGGTTTCTGGTTTGGAAGACACTGTCTCTGCACTTCAAAATAAAGTCTCTACTCTCGAACAACTTACTAAAGGCTTGGCGCTGCGGGTCGAGGATGCAGAAGGGAGGGCACACAGGAACAATCTCCGATTTGTAGGTTTAACTGAAAAATGTGAAGGTGAAGACGCTGGGGAATTCCTTACCCGCTGGCTTAATTCATGGATGCAGATGCGCTGTCTCCCTGTTTCATTGTGGAGCGCACGCACAGGGCCCTACAGCAGCGCCCCCCACCAGGCGCTAGACCACGCCCTATGATCGCACAGATTTTGAATTTCCACGACCGAGACATCATCCTAAAGCAGGCGCAGCTACAAAATGAATTGTTCTGTGAATCCCGTCGCATCATTATTTTTCCGGATTACACAAAAATGGTCCAGCAACAGCGCCAATCTTTCACCGCCGCCAAAGCTCGCCTTCGCGACCTCAAGATCTCTTATAGGCTCCTATATCTAACCCGCCTGCGAGAAGTCTTTAATTCCGGCACCATATTCTTTGAAACTTCAGAAGAAGTATTTACATGGACAGATGAACAAAGGAGCCTAAAACCACATACTCCACCGCAAAGGAACTCAGACTCCTCTGTGGGAGAATCCAGCCGCCCACAAGACAAAGCTTCGGACAAACGCAGACATAGATCCAGATCGACGTGGCGCTCCAATAACAGCAGCAACGACCCGGAGAATACATCAGCCAAAAAGACATTGACCACAAACAAATAGACCAGGCGCCCTGGTCTAGTAGACTCTACTTTCATGAACATGCAGAGCAGCATCCAGGTTAACCACGGGCCACTCGCTATAGGGTGCTTCGAACCCCCAACAGTTCTTGGAGCACCATTGGGACACTTGGGATCCATTGGGGAGACCGCTCTCCGCCTCCCCATTGGCGGCGGGGTGCAGTACTTCCCGCAATAGATACAATGAAGGACCAGCATACATCAACAAACGCATGACCTTCCACCAACCGACCAGACACCTACGATCCGCCTCCCTCTTCCTCGCAGACACTCCCCCCCGATCTGCCGAATCAACAGATTTAGGAGGTTCCTCTGTCGTGTGGTTCGTGGACTCATGGTCTGCATTGCTATGTTAGCTTAGGCCTGGCTGCCATGATTCCTTTTTGCGCACGTTACTTCGTGCCCTTGTTTTTCCTGCCTCTGCTTCTGCCCGGCTATTTTAGAACTGTCTGCATTTCTGACTTTCACCTTTTCTCCTGTTCCCTTTGGGTTACGTCTGCACAACATGTACAAGGTCGAAAAACAACGTCCCTTGTTCTTGCTGATCTGGCCAGTCCCTCGCACTTAGACATAACACTAGGTACAGCTGAACTGGAGAAATTCGTGGGCCTTTAATATTGTGGTTTTCACTGTTAGAAACACTTGGAGAAAAACCTTTCCAGAGAGAAGAGCTGTGCTTGTCTGATGATGTAAACCTTGCATCTAGATATTGAGGTATGGGGGTTCGCTCGACAAAGCCCGGAGGTCTTCTGTTTTTATAATAAACTAGCTACTAGCACGGGGAGGGTGGTATGGTCATTTAGCCATATATACACTGCTTTATGAAATGCTTTCCCCGTTTGTATGCTATGGAGTTGTAACTATGCTGATTATGTTATCCTTATGCATTATGCTGATAGTACTGGCACGTGTACTGTATCTTAGAGCACGGTAGTTGAAATAAACATCTTAAACTATACAGTATCTCTTCTTACGCACGTTGTGGACAGGTATGAGTGAGTTATGAAAGGGTGTTCTTGCTCCTGCGAGTCCTGAGAGAGAGATACCGTGTTCTGGGTTGTCTAATTATTGGTAGCATTGTTGCTAATGAGACGCTAAAGCTAGTCGGATTGGGGTTTTAGGTGCTAAGGTGTATGGTTGGCTCACCACTATATTCCGAGGTCCTATTATCCTGTGCATAGCTCTGTGTATGTGCAGAATCCCTACAACATGGCGCAACCAACGAGTGGGCTGCTTATCTGCGAGACGCTTGAGTAGTATTTGTGCTTGTCCACAACTCGCTTCGCAGACGCTTCCGGAAGCATGTGTGATGGTGGTACCTCCTATATTGACGTTTTTATAGGTTCTTTCAAGCTTGAAGTTGTTAAAAGGTTTTTTAAATAATACCCTCTATTGTGCTGCCTCATATTAGGTTGTCGAGAACTTCTAGCCTAAAATGGCTGTTCAAATTGCGGCACATAGCCGCGTAGCGCTCCGGGCTCACTTGACAGTGTATGGAGTGCCTGACGCGGTGTCGATCTGATCTTTGTGGTACAAGCGGATCCAGCTTACCACTTTGAGGTGTTTTACTCTTGGGTCAACTTTCCGGCGGTGGATGGGACTGATACTTTGTTCCATGAATATACAGCCACCGTTGTTCCTAATCACTATAGACCGTATAGGAATCTTGAAGTACTGCTCACGGCTTGGCAACACCGTGTTTGGTTTGATGGCACCCTCCCCAACCGGTTACTGCGGTTCGTTTAGGCCCCTTATCAATTCAAGGGGCCACTTGGCCTGTTTTGGCCGGGTATACCCCACATCCGCGTTATATGACGGTGGCAGTCGGTGAACTGCGTAATTTGCATTCGTCTTTGATACGAGTGCATAGAGCTTTAGTACAGTATGTTACAGGCAACATCCAGGGAGCCCCGCCTGGAGTTGCAGCCCATCCGGCTGGAGCAGGCGGTGTAACCATAAGTCCTGTCATTGTTAATTCGGTGATGGGCAAGCGCCCACAAAATAAGGATGATTTTCCTTATTGGCTTGCAGAAAAATTTGACCAGCTGGAGGCAGTTTTTCCAAACACATCTCCCGTGGAAAAACACAGGATTTTGACGATTAGTTTGCCAAAAGACTTAATCCCCGAGTTGGCAGAAGGCAACAAATGGGGTAGGGTATTCGCAGCATGCGAAGTGTTTCGGCACTCCTTCCATGACGGTTCTCCCCTCTGTGATTAAACGAGTGCAGGATGAACATGGCCCTGAAGCGGCTGTGGAATTAGGGATGAGACTGGTGGGAGTGTTCAACGTAGTAGCGGATTTGATCCTTGCAAATGTCAAGGGCGATGCAGTTAACTTTCAAGTAGCTAATGCTTTGGCTTTGATCCCAGATCCGGACAAGCCGCGCGAATTACCGAAAATTATTGCACAGGCTTACAAAACAATTGGCCGCAATAGCCTGGGAGTTAAGCCTTTTGCTAAATCGCAAACACAATCGCAACAACAACCAAAAACTCAGTCTGAGAAGGATGAGAAACCAGTTTTTACTAAAAAGAGCTGGAGGTTGAAAAAACAGGGTAAGCAACAGAAGAAGCCGGGGTCGCGAGGCGCATCCCCGGTTTCCGTCTCTTCTGAACGCACTTATGATTTGCGTGATAGGGCGAGAATTAAATCTCCAGAGAGATTTCAAGTCCCTGATTCGCGTTCTCCTCGTTCTTCACAGGCACCAACAACTTCGCAGGCTGGTGGAGGAGATCGCCAGGATAGAGGAAGGGGTCGAGAGGCTTCACAGGGACGAGACCAACCTCGACAACAAGTCCGAGGGAAGGCAGAAGAATTTCAACGTTCTCGCCCACAGTTTCAGAAGAAGAAAGTTGCCGCTGTAACAGCGAGATATGCCACAGACGGTGAGAACGAGACTCCTGAATTGGACGTGGGCAGTGACACTCCTAGACAGCGCCGCGGAAGTTACCATAGTGCGGGAGGCGCTACGTCCTCATGTGGAGGCGACAGCAACTGAAACATTCATTACTGTCGAGACAGCAGACACCAGAGTGGCACCCCTGACAGACTATATAATATTGTCATTCAAATTGAAGGTGACATACAGCGTGTTATTAAAGGGATTTTTGGGAAAATCTGACCTCTTCGTACGACATTTTGTTAGCGGAGGCGGATTGGCCGCCCCCATTCGTACTTGCTGCGCGTAAAGGGGAGGAGGTAATCCTTCCGAGCTTTTCTCGTCATGTCCCCAAGGACAAAGCGGAGGCTCTTGCAGCTGAATGGGCTGTGTCCCTGGCTCCAGCGTTATACCGCAACCACGTGGGCTGGGATGAAGATTCTCCACCCCATGATATTCCTTTGCGGTCGCTGCCACAGCCACAACCCCAATATCCCATCAAACGGGAAGCAAAAGGCCCTGTTTCCGAAATTCTGACTCAGTTAGAATATCAGGGAGTAATTGAAACATGCGTATCACCAATGAATAATCCCCTTTTTGCGGTTTCTAAACCCGATGGATCGTACCGCTTAGTTTTGGATTACCGACATTTGAACTCACATTGTCGGACCTTTGCGGTGCAAAACACACATAGTTCTGCGCTTGTAGACAGTCTTGTTCGTAAAAAATATAAAACTACACTTGACCTATCCAATGGATTCTACACGCACAACTTGGCCCCGGAGAGTAGCCAATGGAGCGCTTTTACCTCCGGTGGTAAATTATTCAAATTTCGGCGTTTACCTATGGGCTACAAGAACAGTCCAGGCGTATTCGCTGCCGTGTTGTCTCTTTGTTAGAAGGCATAGACCCAGATGCATGTTCGTACGTCGATGATATCTATCTGACAGACGACGAGTTATTCCCGCATCTTTCCCGAGTAGACCGCATTATTCTAGAATTTGCGGTTTTAGGTTATAAGTTTAACTTTGCCAAATCTCACATTGCTGAATTTACCGTTTTGTTTTTGGGCTATGAGCTCAACAATGAAGGTAAGGGCTTAGCCACCCATTTCCTGGAGAAATGTGCACTTTTGTGCCCTCCTACCACTCTGAAGAAACTTCAGTCTTTACTGGGTTTTCTGAACTTTGGGCGTACTTACATTCCCGAATATGCCCAGCGTATCAAGACACTGTATGCCTTGATACAACCTAACTTTTCGAAGTCATGCTGGCTTCCGGAGTATTCCTCCATTCTGCAGTCTTTGCAGACAGACCTACTTGCATCTAAATTCTTGTTGACTCGTGACAACCACACAAACCTGGTGATTAGAATCATTCCAGGGGCAGTGGGTTTCACGTACTTAACCTTTAACGAAGGTGACACAGTACCGATCGCATACAAGTCACATCTTTACACTTCCGCAGAAATGCGCTTTTCATCTGTGGAGAAAGTTTTGACTGCAGTGCAAATGGCGATTCTAAAGGAACGCGCACTGGCACAGGGAAAACGCATTCTGGTGGTAACACCATATCCTGCCCTGGAGGTAGTGACGAAAGCAAGTGTTCCGAACTCTAAAGCTTTGCACCCCCGTTGGATACAATGGTCAACATCTTTGACGTCTCCGGATGTCACTTTTATCTTTGATTCTTCTCTTCAGACTCAGGAGTTTTTACAGTATGAATTCGTTCATCCTCCTCCTCTGTCCTTGCTACTGCTTGAGGAATACGAATGTATTATCTATACCGATGGTTCGGCACAACCGGCCACGGGTTCCAAGCATGCTTATTCAGCAGCATGTGCTATTGTTGCAGGTACCATGGTGAACGGTAAGTTCAAATCAACTGTTGTGCACACTCAGGCACTAGGAGACAGTACTGCACAATTGGCCGAGCTGCGCGCATTGGTGCTAGCACTTGAGTTCGCTAATCCGGATGTGACCACTCTAATTGTATGCGATTCTTACTACTGTGTTCAGCCTTACAATGACAATCTGTTCTTTTGGTCGCAAAACGACTACAGAGACGCCAAAGGTAGCACAATTAAGCATAAAATGCTTTGGGTTCGAGTGGCAGATTTTAAACAACGTCTGCCTCTCACACAGGTGGTTCACACTCTTGGCCACCAGCGTGTGGGCGCACACGCTGTCGGTAACGGTTTGGCAGACGAAGCTGCCAAATCAGCAGTAGCCACGTGCTCAGTCGCAGCAGTTACCAGATCCATGTCTAAAATAGATACTGATATTTTAGCAGCTATTGCTGCAACAAAGGAAGGTGCTAACTACCCTAGGGATTTCCCTTCAAAATACTCTTATCAATTAGGTCCCGAACAGGCTCCTTACGTAAGAATTCCAGACGTTGGTGATCGGCTGATTCCCAACACGGCCCGCAGACTTTCCTTGATAACGGCAGCACACGAAGGCATGGCTTCGGCACATGCTGGAGTGTCTGCGACTGTTTCCATCTTGCAGCAGCGTTACTGGTGGCGTGGTTTATACAAACAAACCCGTACTTATGTGCTTTCTTGTGACGTTTGTCAGCAGATTAAGCCTTCCACGGTTACACGGCCACCACAGACCCCGCTCTGCTTTTCTAACAGACCTTTTGGGTGTGTTTACCTGGATCACTGCGGTCCATTTTCTTCAGACACTGCATATAAATATATCTTAGTTGCAGTGGATTCGTGCACACGTTTCGTCTGGGTTTGGCCACAACGAAGTGCTGACGCTCGAAATGTCATAAGGGATTTGCGTGTCTTTGTGGGAATTTTCGCCTGTGGCACCTTCCATTCTGACCAAGGTCCAGCGTTCGCCTCTAAGGCTTACAAGGATGCAATGGGTTCACTGGGGGTGCGGGTGAAATTTTCGTCTCCATATCGGCCTGAGGGCAACTCGATTGTTGAACGAATGAACCGTGACTTAAAGCAATCCTTGACAGCTAGAGTCTTAGGTACTGGCAGGAACTGAATGGCCCACTTATATACCGTGCAACGTGCACTTAATAATCTCCCTAGAAGACCTCTGGGTGGGCGGACCCCATACGAAATGCTCTTTGGCATACGAATGTTTGTGCCCGACCTTGATGGTCTAGACATGGCAGCGCAATCCGCCATCTTTGATGTAGATAACCATTCTACTATGTTACAGGACTTACAAGAAGCCCGAGACAAACTTGCCATCACACATTTACCTTCAGCCACAGATGCTGCGCTGCAGATTCCGGTTGCCGGCTGGCTTCCGAAGATTGGAGATCTGGTTCGAGAGAAGGTGGAGAACAAAAAAGAATTTGGCCCCTCTTATCGTGCACCAGTTCCAGTCCTTGGCTTGAAGGGAACTCGTACAGTCATCTTACCACCGCTTCCTGGTCGCAAAGAGAACAGATACATCTCAGTTGAAAATGTCAAGCTACAACATCTGGCCGATCCTGAATAGTGTAACACCAGCGGTCTCTTGTCCAGTCATTTCCCGGACAAATGTTCATGGCCTTCCTGCCCGAACGGTCACTGATGTTGCTATCGAGATGGTAGATTTGCCTGATCGCTTACTCGACTACCCGGACTCGCCCTGCAACGAAGAGTCTGAGTATACCTACCCCGCTAACGAGTCGGTGGCACACCTACCAACAACGCCACTGAGCCCAACACGTTATTCCTTTGACTCGGATTCCGCCTCATCACTTGTCCCGTCCAAATTCAGTATTCTTGTATCCTGGTTCAGAGACAATTTTTTGACCCCCCCGGACATACATCTGGTTGGTACTTTTCCTGATTTTTTTGTTCATGTCCATTGGCTTTGTCACCGTGTTTTTTCTACTCATCAATGGTCACTATTTAACAGAACGCTCTGCAGTGAACTGTGTCGCTGGAACTTTGGCTCCACATTCTTCCTCTCACATCATGAAGCGTGACCACACATTTGTGAACATTTCAGCTTTTCCAGTCGCTGATGGCATTGTATGGGATGCGGTAAATTTCCAAATTCATGGACCAACCGAGATTATTAATGTACCAAATGTCCTTCGTGTTTCAATGGGTGATGTCGTAAAAGTAATATTCATTCTGACGATTGGGATGTGCATGCAGTTGAAGCATTATTTACTGATTTAAAATATTATGCTGCTTTTAATGCTGAGGATTTGTACATGAATTCTGCAAGTTATGCTGATTTGTATTGTTACCAGCATTGGGGCAACCACTTTGTCCATAAACCAAGTGCACAGCGTGGTCCTTTTAACTACACCCAATGGGAGCATTGTCCAACCCCTTTGCTAGGTAGCTCCCAAACTCTTAGAACTAAATTTACTTACTTTACAGACTTTGATAGATCAAACCCTGGGTCCTATTATTTTAAATTAATCACTTCATCCACTCAGAAAATCATGTTGACCCACACCAAATTGCTATATTCAGGTTCCTTTTTAAGCGCCTTAGCTGTGGGTGGTTATGCGTACTGGAAGGACACTGTTGACTTGAAATCAATTTGGGGCTCCAAACCATGGCAGGTGCAAGGCACAGAAGCCTTGCACCGTGCTTGCCTTATCCCGGCCCAAATTTTATTTTTGAATAATACCATCTATCAAACTACGTGTTGGGGGTTGGCTACTTCCAAACAATTGAATGCACCTTACATTCCTGCATTGTCTTCCACTCCCAACGGGAGCTTGCATTTCAATATGTCCCTTACCAATTTGCAAGCTTTGTTTCAGAACAATTCATTTAATGTCTCCACTTTTGTTAAGTCACCCTGGTTGGCTTGGCCGACGGCGGCAAATGCCTGCCAACTGTGTTTTCATGGCTCAGCTCCTGGTTACATACAGGATAGGCCAGACCCGAGGTTTTCTGACTCTCGTACTGTAACAACATATTCTGTTGGAAAATTGTGTAAACAGTGGTTGCAGCACTCTTCCCTAGGTTCTGTTAAGCAACATTTATCCCTCCTATCAGGCAACATTGATCTGTCCGACTTTATTTTGGGGCCTCGTCGTCCGCGACCTAAGAGATTCATTTATGAAACTTATAATGAACTCTGGAAGCTTTCACAAATTGAAGCTACTTCCCGTCTACGGGAAATAGATCAAGCAAATTTGGAAAAGGTGCTCGCTGTTGTTGACAATAGTATTAATACCCTGTCTTCCCGCATTTACACGTTAGAGAATATTGTGTCCTCTGTTGTTGATATTGTACAAAATGATGTTTCAGTGTTATATCATGGGCAGAATCAATTGCGTTCAGTTATGCAGTTTGCGTGGACTTTGCAGACCCTTAAGTTAGGTAAAGTTCCTTGCCATTTTCTGAACACCTCTACCTTATTCCTGCCTTTTAATTTAACTGAAAAACAGCAGTTCATGTCCATGAAGGATGCAGCATACACTCTGTTACATATCGAGGCAATAGAGCCCTTACCATCCTCTGTGGCGGAATTGGATTCTGCAGTGTGGCTAGTTCATGGGGTTATCGCCTTGCCTTTTTCATTGTTTGAATTTAGTTCGTGCATGAAGCATTATCCTGTGGGCCGTTTCCAGCCCTTGGGCAGTGCCTTCCTGCATGAGCTTTGGTCCCTGCCTTTCATGTTTCAATGCCTTAGAGACGGTAAGGAGGTTTTTCTCACGGGGGAGTCATGCGATTCAACTGTGGGTCATTCCCTTGTTTGCAAACACATTAAATTGCACGGAGCTTGTAACGTTTCGGCTCCGAATCTTCCTTGTGTGTTAAAGGGCATTCCTGCTCCTGCTATTTCTCCTACTTTCACTGTGCTTGCAAATGGTAGCTATCTGCTTTTGAATAACCAAGACTGCTGTGGCATGCTGGCCGGCATACCCTATATTGTTACAGTTTCACACAGGGTTGTCTGTTGCAAAAATGTGCTTTTTCCTCTCCCGCACGACATCATAGATAGTTCCATTTGGCCTTCCATTCCTACTTTGAGGGCGGATTTCAATAAATTGAGCAGAATAAAGGCACTATTATTGAACCAGGAGGTTATGCTCACATCCGCCCGGGAGACATTCATTCTCCAGGTGGCGAGTACCCACAGTGAAATACAGGCCCTTTTGAACACTAACCTCCCACAACATTTCGGTGAACTGATTCACTGTGTTTTTAATGCATCGCGCACCGAAGGTCTTGTGCACTTTTTTAAAGTTGTGGGCTCTGGCCTTGTTACCTCCTTCCAGACTATCTTTGGTGTAATACCGGCTTTTATTCAATCCATTTTTTCCAGCGGTTTTCCGCTGATCCTCGCCTTGGTGGCTGGCATTTTGCTTTTGGTCTGTGTACTGCGCAATGGCTGCACCTTCCTGGGCCCTTCTCGACCCAGGTCGACTCCAGGGGCTTCGTGAGCGCATCCTCGCCGGCTTTGGCGTCCTGCCATTGGCGACACTGAGTGTGTCATATCGACTGTCTTTTCGCTTTGCGTATTTCACTTGCGTGCAACCTGTGATGTCTTGCATCCGAAGTCCTTTTTCATGGTCTTTGGATTATTGCCTCTCCAATGCGTCCCTGTCTCGCCCGGATTTTGTCCAGTTGGTGGGTCCCTTAGAGGCTCATGAACGGGACTGCTCCGGTGCTGGCTACATGGTGCGTGCGGCTGCACTTGGGATTTTGGCACAATGGGATATCTGGGCGGCCGCTCAGAATCTCCTACAACATAGTTATATTGAGTATCACGCAAGTTGTCCCGCAATGCTATTCGCTGCTCCATCATGCGAGGAACATGACTGCAGTTTTGATTTATTGGACTGGATGGCGTCTCTTTTTTCTGACGGTTCCAACGATGTCCTCTTGGAAGGTGTGGCGTTTTTCTGCACTTACACTCTATTGGATTAGGGGGCCTCCGCTTTCGGCGTCCTGCCTCCCTGGAATTTTTTGATTGGCATTTGGTTTTTTTATTCGTTGTCTTTCATGGGAGACAGTTCTATCACTGACGCTGCCGTTCTGCTCCATCTATTTGAACTCTGTCTTCGTCTATGGACTGCCCAGGGGAGGGTGTCGTGTGGTTCGTGGACTCATGGTCTGCATTGCTATGTTAGCTTAGGCCTGGCTGCCATGATTCCTTTTTGCGCACGTTACTTCGTGCCCTTGTTTTTCCTGCCTCTGCTTCTGCCCGGCTATTTTAGAACTGTCTGCATTTCTGACTTTCACCTTTTCTCCTGTTCCCTTTGGGTTACGTCTGCACAACATGAACAAGGTCGAAAAACAACGTCCCTTGTTCTTGCTGATCTGGCCAGTCTCTAGCACTTAGACATAACACTAGGTACAGCTGCACTGGAGAAATTCGTGGGCCTTTAATATTGTGGTTTTCACTGTTAGAAACACTTGGAGAAAAACCTTTCCAGAGAGAAGAGCTGTGCTTGTCTGATGATGTAAACCTTGCATCTAGATATTGAGGTATGGGGGTTCGCTCGACAAAGCCCGGAGGTCTTCTGTTTTTATAATAAACTAGCTACTAGCACGGGGAGGGTGGTATGGTCATTTAGCCATATATACACTGCTTTATGAAATGCTTTCCCCGTTTGTATTCTATGGAGTTGTAACTATGCTGATTATATTATCCTTATGCATTATGCTGATAGTACTGGCACGTGTACTGTATCTTAGAGCACAGTAGTTGAAATAAACATTTTAAACTATACAGTGTCTCTTCTTACGCACGTTGTGGACAGGTGTGAGTGAGTTATGAAAGGGTGTTCTTGCTCCTGCGAATCCTGAGAGAGAGATACCGTGTTCTGGGTTGTCTAATCATTGGTAGCATTGTTGCTAATGAGACGCTAAAGCTAGTCGGATTGGGGTTTTAGGTGCTAAGGTGTATGGTTGGCTCACCACTATATTCCGAGGTCCTATTATCCTGTGCATAGCTCTGTGTATGTGCAGAATCCCTTCAACACCTCCTCTTACATGGTGACCAAAGCTTGGAATGACCTTCCCCTGCAACCGAGGACCGCCTCATTGCTTCAGGAATTCAGGAAAGAACTCAAGACCTGGCTGTTTGAATGAACAGATCACCACTAAGCAACTAGCAACTCCGGTGCCAGGAGAGCCTCACAGGTTATCTGACGTGATTTATAAATCTGGACTGATTGATTGACTTGGGAATCAGTGTGATACAGGCTTCAGCCACACTCGGGGAGGCACCCTTGCTTGAATTCAGGTCATTAAAAAGGGTGATTGAACTAGGAAGGGGTTGGGGATCAAAGTGCTTATGGAAAAGTGAGATGTACCTTCCTGGACCTGGGGCGTTCTAAAGCTTAAGGTGTCTAATAGCCCTCTGGACCTCTGCCGCTGTAATGGGTTCCTCTAGCATGGTGGAGGATTTAGGTGAGAGTATAGAGAGTATAACAGATATAAGATAAGCAGTCCACGCCTCCTTGGAGCTATTACTAGGTGTGTATAACTTTCTGTAGAAGGCTGAATGGCCTGATACTTGCCCTCAGTGATGTTGTGGGTGGTGCTAGAGGGATCTCTAACCTCACCAATTTATCTGTGCACTTGGTACATTCACTGTTTGTATGCTAGCTTACTACCTAGTTTCTCCCTCCATTGTGGAAGCGTGCCCCTAGTCAAGTAAGAACATAGTTGGCTTTGTCTAATTCATGGGTCCGAAGTTGGCCTCTAATTGCAAGACTTTTTACCAGGTTTAATCCAAAGGCACCCATTTATGCTGCTGTTCGAGTTCTGTTAGATCTATATGCAAACGTGTCCTTGTCAGTTTGTGCATTCGTTTATGCCAGGCCGCCTCTTTGATAAAGACACCCCTAATTACAGCTTTATGAGTGCCTAAGACCACCTTTCTCTCCATCTCTTCCATATTACTAAGGGCTATGTATTCCATAAATGTCCCATCGATTTCAGCGAGGACCACCGGAACTCGAAGAAGAGAGTCATTTAAACACAAGAAGCCTCGATGTCAGTTCATCATGTCCCTCTCCCAACGCAGCGTGACCGATACCGGGCTATAGTCTGAAAGGGTACAGGTATAGGTACGAAGTGCTATGAAAAATTGGGGGTAGTCGACAGTTACAGGATGCCTGGTGCGCCATGCTTCTTACAGGCCGCGATCGGTAAGCCAGGTCTGCGCTTCGTGATCTAGCCCGGGCGTTGCCCCGTGACATTGCTGTGACCTATCTTGAGCTGCATTAAAAACCATGTTAAAATCTCTCCCGTTTACCAGGGTGCCCCTGGCAAAGGCCGTGATGAGTTGTAGAGGGTCCCTCAATAACTTACTTTGTCCCAAATTTGGAGCATAAACAGAGGCCAGGCTAATTGGAAGGCCCTCCCAGAGGCCATTAACCACCACCCACCTACCACTCTTATCGAACTTGTGCTCATGTTATTGAAAAGTATCGCAAGTCCTGCCGCCTTCGTACAGGAAGCTGCATGATATTGGAGTGGGAAGATGTGAGACTTCAGCTTAGGTATGTTAGCCCATAGGAGGTGGGACCACTAGGACAAGCATATGTCAGCGTTAGCCGCCTTGAGACCACCCAGGACGCTCAGTCTTTTGGACGGGCTGTTGAGGCTGCGTACATTATAGATTATAATTTTCACAAGATGTGGGGTTAAGGGTCATTGTGTGGTGATCTTAGGTGAGCGAGTCAGAGGCATTACCCTTCCCCAACTGAGATGTGTCCCTTACTGATGAGTAGTGTCCAAGAGAAAGTGGTCGCCCCTACCCGAGGAACCCCTAAACATGAAACATAAAACCCAATAAGAAATAGAGAAGACCATCAAGAAAGTGTCTGCAATGGTAGCCATAGCCCTAAAATAGGGGGACTTAATTGTCCACCGTGAAAACAAGGAGTCAGAAGTAGTTGGCTGTGATCCCAGCATGGCAGACTTCATCTCCCCACCCGGCTCTGGTCAGGCCAGCAGAGCAGCAAGTCAAGTTCAGCAGGATGGTGGAGGGAATGGCGCAGGTTAAAGTCGCCTTGTTAGCTATCATCCTTTGTGCTGTCATCATTTGTGTGCTGAAGGTGATCCAGCAACTGGGCCTTGATGGTTTCAAGTTCTGTTAAACTTGGTAGGTGCCTTTCTGACTGCCTGGTCACCGTCTGCCACCCCAGCTCCAGAGTTCGCGGTTTCCCCGGGGATCTCGGTGCTGGTCATCACCATCCTCTTGCAGCAATCCCTGGATCTATCTCGCCTCCTTGAGGAAGCCCGAAGTGTGCCCTCCCACGAAAAGAATTTGCGGACGGGTGTGCCCGTTTATATTTTTCATGTTCTGTGACATAAGGTCATCTGTAATGGACATGAAGAAATATCACTTTGCCAATGTGTTTGCTAACAGATCCTGGAAAAGAAGGAGTTGTGACCCGCTGAAGGAGAGGGGACCCCCTTGTTGTGCTTTGGACATGATTGCTTCTTTGTCGGTAAAGTCATATATATGAGCCAGGACACAGGTTTTTTTTCCAGCTCTGTCCAAAGGGGTGACTTAGTGTGCTCTGTCCATCACAATGGGTTCACCGTTGGTTCTCTCAAGGATGGCGTCAAAGAGATCTGTGAGTTATTTTGACAGGTCGGCGTCCGGGATGCTAGTGGAGACCCCTGAATAAGGATATTATTACAGCGGGATATTTTCAAGGTCCTGACATTTCTGTTGTAGGAGGATATGTTGATCTTCGAGTTCAAGGGTTTGCTGCTATGGAACTTCAATTTTTTCCACCTGTTTGTGAAGGGACGTCTCTGTTTGGGCCACTCTGCCTCCCGAGTCGCCAACCTCTCACATGTATGACTCACAGGTCATGCTGGAGATCAGTCTTGACCCCCTTAATGTCCTCCCACAGTTCATGGAAAAGTTGAAGAAGCAGTTTCTTGGAAATGGGCTTAACTTTGTTCCCCTGGTTTTCACTAAGTTATGCAATCTCTGCCAATGGGGATCGTCATATTTCAGTTTGCATTGGGAGGTCTGTAGTAGGAGAGTTTCAATGTCTGAGTCTTTCCTATTATGTCCCCCAGCCACAGTCCTCCACGTGTTTAAGGGTGTACCAGCTAGTCGAATTAATTAGCGGACAGGAGACACCTCAAATTTCGGGGCACTGAAGGCAATCTAGAGCAGTTCAGTCTGGGCACAGGGAGTTTTGATGATTGTTCACACAAGCTCACAGATAGTGGCAAGTTTTAATGCAGGTGCCTCTGCCAGCTTGCCACAGTACCAGTTTCAAAGGGAGACAGGGGTTTTGGGGTATGTTTTGTAGCAGTGCTTAATTTACGAAAGAATAAGTGCGAGTGCCCGAGGCTCTGCTCAGAAGCCCGCAGCAAGTGCAAATTAAACATCAGCGCTCTGAATGCCAAGGCTAAGTAGCCTTGAATTCCCCTCATGCTTCTTTAACCCACTACCAGACACTCCCTGCCACCCTATCTTACTCTTGCAGGTCTAGTGTGACGGTTTCCACCTTTCTCTTGCTCTGTGTTTCCACTTTTGATTGTTTTTCCCTATGAACCGCGAAGACCTGGTACTTTTTGGGAAATTACAGGTGATGCCCCCTATTATTTTGTGTACTGCTAATTAGATTCAGTTGCCCAGATCCTGGGAGCAGCGCGATTCCATGCCTGTCAAGGATTTACACCATAAGAGGCACTGGGCATTCTGCAGTGTCAAGGACCAACCCCAGGGGCATTCATCAAGGTAGCTTCACATTGCCATGTCATGGGTCAGGTTGCAGGTGCTGGACTGCCCAGGGTATGATTAGGTCCAGATCGGAAGCCATCCCTGGCACCCCCAGGGCCCTGCTTAAGGGGGCCACACCCACAGGCACGTCCTATCATGGAGATAGTGCCAAACCAGGGCCCTGAGAGACAAATTTTCCGGAGGAGGGGTGGCAACAAAATCGGCCAACCTTCGAAGGAACAGAGTTATCAGGTGAAGAAGGTTGTGCTTAGTGGGGACCCGTATTTCTTGGCGCCCCCTTCCGTGGTGCTCCTCTGAGAAAAGTTGGGGTACCGGGAAGCTTGCCAAACTCCTCCAGGCAGGATGTCCCAGGACATGTGGTCCATGGTGTGAGCAGTGCCGCAGCAGGTTTTAAAGGCGTACCGCTCAGGGTCGTGCCCGCAGCCCTCACTCATTTCCACGCGCTGTTCCGTTGTGCACCCCCAAGGGCATCATCCATGAAGAGGCGGTGCAAGGCAAAGCCGTACCCCCAACGGCCTCGTTAGTCTTTGATAGTGGTAGATAGTGGCCGTGCTCAGACATCTACGACAACTAGGGCACAGCTGCCATTTGCAAGGTGTGGGTTTGTGAGCTGCTCGTCAGGCCCTGCTCGAGGGTAATCAGGAGTGGCGTGATGGTAAAGTCCCTCTTTCGTGGTCTCTGTCAGGACATCTTTATTAGGACCCAGCCGGTGGGGTGCAGGGCAACAACCAGGCCCTGGCTGCGGGCCTCTTGGCGGCTCAATTGCCCCCATCCTATGAGCACAGAACGTGTTCTGCTTCTATTTTGCCAATCGGGAAGTGCCCCATCTCCAATACATCTGGATCAGTCAAGTTACTCCTAGAAGAAGATGAGATGGAAGGCAATCTTCTCTGTTTACATCTCTCAGTGTAGTCAATCTTGGAGAGGTCGGTTGGTGACAGTGGGGGGATGGGTGACAACTAAGTGGTCCTCAGCACCCTCACTAGATCTTAAGGGTGGACTGAGTGGAACAAGAGGACAGGGAAAAAAATTAGGGTAGATATGCTGCGCTTTTGACAAAATGGAATAAACAGAAGCTGCAGAGTGTCTCAACGTCAATCTCCTTGACATCAAGGGTGACCTCAACGTTGGCAGCATGGAGGCAGACCTCCTACACAAATACCGCTGATGTCTTCTCTGCATCAAACTTCCACTGTCAAACGTCTCGCCATTGACTGCTGTGCTGTTGGTATCAGCGGTCTTGGCGCTGTCATTGGAAGTGCTGTTCAAACTCCTTGACAGAGAACAAGTCAGAGCTGACACCTATCTCAAATTCGACTGGTGCTCCCGCGTGAGGCTAAAGTGTTGAGAACAGTGATGATGTTTTCTTCATTTCCTCTTTCTGGATATATCCCTGTGGGCGTCTTTTTCACCAGGTTTGGTCTCAGTACAGAGAGCCCCCTCTCCGGACTCTTTTTTTGTGTCTTCCTTTTTTCTTCAGAGCACAGGATTTCAAGCTTCAATCTAAGGCGAATTTCTTCGCTGTCTTTAAGGGCTCTCTTGGAATTATTTTTGACACAATTCAGTCTCCTTTACTGGATGTGTGGCAGAGAGACAGGCCACACAAGCAAAATGAGAGTCTGAGGCAGCTTTTATCCTCTCACACAAGGGACATTTCACAAAGACAGATGTCATTTTAGTAAAATATTTGGTCTCAGATGACAAAGTGGTGGAAACAAATGATGTTAGACATTAAAAATGTTGAATGAAAGTCATAGGTTTTCAATCCTGACATAAAAAGGGAAGGAAAACGAGGTAATAAAACCCAGAAAGTGTTTGTAGGTACTCTCAGCCGTAGCCAGAAAAAGAGACCTGAGGCTGTGAGGCTAAGTGCCAATATAGTGCATGCTGGAAAAGGGAATCTGCTGATGTCTTAAAGGAACATTGTATGTTTTCTGAAGCCTCTGCAATATTGACCTGACAGGCACCTTTTCTTACATTTTTCTCTTTCTCTGAGTGAAGGTTACAGGTTATTTTGGATAGTATGGCAAATTACTTTCAGTTAGGTGCTGCAGTGTGGTCTAACCACTATAACAGAAATCGTTTTCTACAAAAGAAAAATGCAGCAAAAGCTAGCCTGCCTTGTTATATATGGAGGTTGACTACGGACATTGAGGGGCCTACCTCCAACTACAGATTGAAACTGTTGTATTCAGAACAAAGTGTTCCGCAAACCCTTTATTGTTAGTGGGAATATTCTATGTATATGGCTATCAGTGAAGATCATATGATGCAGAACTGTGTCTTTCTGTCCCTCTGCTTGCACCCATTTTATCGCACTCATGTGACTCAGGCATGTAGGAGAGAGTACTAATCTGGATGGATGGATTGGTACCAATTTATTGATTACTATTCTTGAGAGGTGCGCAGTGGATGGAAGGAAAAACACAAGCAGTCGGTGCCTGGTGGTTTTCTAGGTTGAGTGCCCTATTTACACTTACCAAATTTCTCATGGTATGAGCTGGCTGGGAAAATTTCAATTCAAGCCTATGTGGTAATAGGGGTACAACAGCACAGGCTGACCACATTTAGGCCTTTTGACATTTTGATTTCCAATTTGAACACATTTGCATTTCAACGCACCAGTGGTATTTACATCGGTGTGCTGCAAAGTTTGAAAGTCATGAGTATACACAAGCATGACACACACTGTCGCCTCTTGGGTTTTGTTTTTGCTCTGCATTAAATCTTTGTTGTGAAATGCTTTGTGATCCATTTGCATGCTTTACATTTAACACAAATATAGTACATTGAACTCTTACCAGCTTTGCCAGGCTTGTAACCTGCCCCAAGCCCACCTGCACCCAATCCACCAGGGCCGAATCCACCAGCACCCCAACCACCAGCACCAAGTCCGCCAGCACCCAATCCACCAGGGCCGAATCCACCAGCACCCCAACCACCAGCACCAAGTCCGCCAGCACCCAATCCACCAAGTCCACCAGCACCAAGCCCGCCGACTCCTGCAAGGTAAAAGAAACCATATTGAAGGAACAGGAGTGAACTTCTTTTTGAGGAATTGTTGGCAGCCGAGGTGCAAACAAAGCACCTCAGGTCCGATGGAAATAGACAGAGAAATCCACAAAAGCTGCAGGATGACGCTCCTCAAACAGATCAAATGTTAGGGAATGATCCCAAAGATGAAGTCTATTCAAATAATTACACACAGTGCGTACCTCCCTAGAGTGGCGAGCGACTGCCACCTCATCTAGTATTAGTACTCCTTTAAGGGAATCTTCACTAAAGTCATAAGCATCCAATAGTCCTTTCTTATGTGGCATCAGATTCCCTGCATGGGTATGTGTGGTGTAGGAACTGAGACAACGATTTGTGGTAAAAGGTAAGTCCAGCTTTATTCAGGTACCACCTCATCCAACGGCGATTCCTCAGTATCTGACAATTGCCTCCTCAAGGTTCTCTCCCACAATTCTCCCTCTGACCTCATAGTATTCCAAGTGCCTGAGCACAGGAGGTTCTATGCCACACTTCTCCCTCCCATACAAACAAGGAACAAAAGAAACTGAATCCCACTCCCTCCCCTTGGAACATTCTAAAAGCTGTACGCCCCAAACAGCATCCTTACCTGCAGTATCAAAATATAACATCACATAAGTTGTATACAAGGTAAATCCTGCCAGACCAGACGGGTCAATGGACATAGAAATCAAATAGCCTCACACAACATAATACTTGAGATATGTTGGCTTCCTGGCTTCTTTAATACATCTCCTTTGTGTTAATAGAGAATTTTTGTGAGGAGCTTGCAAATCTGAATTCCACATATCCCTCACAACCTGTTGCGGAATTGGCGTCTTAGTGGAAGGACAACCTTGCATTTGCCTAAGAACAGCAACTCTGTTCTTGTTCCAAATGCGGCCATCGTGTATCTTGATGGCATTCTTAAATCATTTTATCACTTGTAGTTTTCTTGTAAATTTGGACTAATCCAGACACCCTTTGGGTACTCTTACTTTAAACACCACATCTCTTACTCTGACCTCCACATTCCTCACCTTCTTATTAGCGTCAAAGTTTTCTTTCCTCTTATTCTGAGCTGTAATTTCTTTCTCTCTCCACTCTCTTCGGGTATTATCGACACAGCCCTTATTCCAGTATATCCAACCAGGACACATTGTAGTAGAATGAGATCTCCCTTTGAACAATTCGAACGGAGATTTGCCCGTGGAACAATGCGGAGACAAACGATAACCTGCCAACCTATTCGACAACTCCTTCTTCCAATCCAATCCATTCACTCTTGCCAGTTATATACCTTCTTTTAATGTTTTGATAACCCTCTCTATGGCACCATTAGTTTCCGGATGATACAAAGCTGATTTCTTGTGTACAATCCCGCATTTCTTCAAGAATTATTCTGTCTCTTGGGAACAAAATTGTACCCCATTATCCATGAGTAACTATCTTGAAAAACCCTCCCTTTTAAAAACATTCTCCAGAAACCTAATTACTGCCGAAGAAGAAATATCTTGCACACACGATACTTTGACCCACCTAGAATACAAATCCATCAATAGCAATATATATGGAGTGGCATGTTCACCTCTTACTGGACCCAAAATGTCCATTGCTACCTCCTCCAATGGATATTTTGTTAGTGATCTGCTAATCATAGGCATCTGATTCGTCTTTAGAACTTTATCACAAGATACACCCTCTATACAATCTCTAATTATGCACTCCACATCGTTAAGAGCTGGCCATCAAAAATCTCTCCGGAGTCTCCCTTTGGTTTTCACAATACCCATGTGACCCTCATAAGCAAGTTGGAGCATTTTTTGTCTCAACTTCACAGGTGGAATCAATCTTGTCCCTCTCAACAAAAAACCTTTGTCCACCGCCAGTTCATTCAAAATTTTACCCCACTTCCCTTTGTGGTCACCCAACTCTGCTGAGCTCAGTTTTCCTGAGCTTACCACTCGTATTACTAGAGCTGTTTCTTCGTCTAATTGTAATTCTTCCAACCATTCTTTCTCAGATATAATGCCTTCAGTTACTTCACAGATACTCACTACCTCCTCCTCATCCATGTCATATCTCTTAACCGAATTTGTTTCTGTGACATTCATCAATCTCAACAAGCAGAATAGTTGCTTGCTCCAGAAACATATTGTACATTAAAACTAAAATCTTAAAAGCTCACAACCCATCTCCTGATGCGAGAAGAGATTGAGTCAAGTCCTTTCCTAGTAAATACTTCAACTAGAGGCTTGTGGTCTTTTTGTACAGTAAATCTGATTCCCCACAAAAATTGTTTGAATCTATTGATGGCCCAATAGACTGCAAGGGACTTTCTCTCTATGACAGAATTACATTCCGCATCTCTCAAAGTCTGTGACACATAGGCTATTAAGTTTTCCTTACCATCCTTGATCTGGATCGATAGTGCCCCCAAACCCTTAGTAATGGTTTTACATACTACTTTAGTGTCACATGATGGATCATAAGCTTGCAGACAAGGTGCATTATTCAATTCTTGTCTCACCCTCAAAAACTCGTTCCGACACATTGCGTCCCACACAAATTCCACCTTTTTCTTTAGCAACTTCTTATATTAAATGACTTACTAGAAAAGTCCCTAATGAACGTGTATAATATTCCACCATGCTAAGGAATGATGACAATTCCTCCTTTGACTTGGGTTCTTCTAGCGATCTGATTGTTTCCACAAGTTCCGTATGTGGTTGAATTCCAGTCTCTGCAATTTTGTATCCCAGGTAACTGACCTCCGAAACACCAAATTTGTACTTTCCGCCTTGAGTGTTACCCCTGCTTCTTGCAACTTGTTTAGAATAACCCTTCCATGGTGATCGTGTTCAGACACAGTAGCTCCAAAAATAAGAATGGCATCCTGGTAACACATCAGTCCAGGTAAACCCTTCAAAATCCCAACCATGATCCTTTGAAAAACCGCTGCTGCCGAAATTAACCCAAAAGGCATTCTCTCAAAACGATATGTACCACATGAAGTTGTGAACGCTGTGAGATATTGTGAGCTTTCATGAAGTTCTATTTGGTGATAGGCTGACACTAAGTCTATAGTGGTGAATAATCTAGCTCCAGTAAATGTTGTTACATCTCCTCAATATTGGGTATTGGAAACTTGTCCACTATCACTTCCTTGTTTAGAGCTCCAAGTCCACACAAAGGCAAATGTCACCATTCCCTTTGCGTGCTACTACTTTAGGAGCCAACCACTCCGTTTCCTCAACTAGTTCAATTACACCACACTCACACAACCTCTTCAATTCGTCTGCCACCGCAGTTGGAATATGAAGGGGTATTCTCCGGACTTTAGCCACTGACAGACTTGCGTTCAACCGTAGTCTGATCTTATATTTGTACCCTAGCAATTTGACCAGTTTATTCTGAAATAAACTTTCAAATTTCTTCACAAATGTGCCTGTTTATCACTGATCTCATCTACCTGAACCTGAGGAACCCTATTGGTATGCAAACTTACCGCAACAAATTATTACCTCGGCATGATAAATATATTTTCCCAAATGTAAATTTCTCACTTATTCCTATGTTAGCCTCGAAGTACCCATGCATCTCTATTTTTGTCACTCCATATCTTCCCAGCAGTATATCCATGTGTATCAGCTCCTCTCCTTCTGCAAACAGATCCTGAAAAGTCTAATTAGAAATGATCGTAATACGTGAGCAAGAATCAAATTTCATCGAAATCTTCTTACCATTAATGTTAACCATTTCCGAGGGAAACAGTTTGTTCACTTCTTCTATCTGTAACACAACCTCCTGACATGCTTCCTGACTATTAGTTCTAATCCGTCTTCTATTCCTGTTATGACAGCATCTGCAAAATGACATTTGATGCCACAGTAGTTGCAGGTCTGTGTCCAAGCTGGACAAGACTTATCATTCGCCTTTTGACCTTCCAATCCACATCTGTAGCAGGTACCCTTAAATCCTAGATCTAACTTCTTCTGTCCCTTAGTTTTTGATTCCACTTTCTTTCCACCACTTTTTTGTGTCCTCACCTCACACACTTCTGTCACCTCCTCTTTTATCTGTGACTTTCGAAACTTTCTCGGTTCTGAGTTACCCCACACACCAACATATGTTCCACTCGTTTAGCAACATATAGTACTTCTTCTAATGGTGGTTAATCCTTCATCCATAACTCATCGTGTATCTTGTCACTGTTGCATCGCAATAGAAATTGATCCCTAATTCTTTCTTCAAGTGCACCCCCAAATTTACAATTTGAAGCCAATTTCTTTAAGCTTGTGACAAATTCCTCTACCGACTCATTTTGACCTTGACTCCTTAGACCAAAGTGATACCTTTCTAAGATATTACTAACCCTTGGTAGGTAATGTTGATCTAATCTAGCAATTTTGAATTCATTCAGATCACGTGCTTCTGCCTGTGGAAGCTGGGGTAGGTCCTCTAATACATCTTGATGCTCTGCACTCAAACAATGCAATAACAGAGCATGCTTGCGTACTCCGCACTCAGATTTGTTCCACACACATGTGCATAATTGCAGAACACTTTCTTCAATTTGGCCCATCTAATCGTCAGTTCACCAGGTGATGATAAGGAAAAAGGAGGTGCTGTAACATTTTGCATTTTGGCCAACTCCTTTAGTGCCTCTAAATGAGACACAAATCAAGTGTGACCCTGGAGCTGTGTGTGTCAGCGATGAAATTTATAATTAAAATGGTAAATTAAAATTTCTCCCGCAAAGAAACTCAAAGTTACAGAGACAAAGTATTAAAAAACAAAATATAGTGGATGTCTTGACAAATAAATCGGGCTCAAAACTCAACAGTTATCTCCAAAACCTTCAACTTGGTGTGCATGTCATTGTTGCTGTACTAAACATGGATTAAAATCCCCAGTTCAATATGGCTCCCGTTGTCAGCTGTGTAATTTTAATGGACAAATCACATGAGGCAATGGTTAATGCTGTGTGCTCACACATGCACAAGACTCACTTCCCCCTCAGATATCAGTCAGAAGAGCTAGAGGGTGAATCAGACGTTCCTCCGCACTCCCTTCACTGACATCAATGACGCGGCAGACATCTCTACACAGAGCTAGGGGGCGATACCAACGTTCCTCAAGCTCTGAATATCATTGCTGTGCGTCTTGCACATGCGCAGCACTCCCTTCTTTCTCAGATGTCAGGTGAGCTAGAGGGCGAAACAGACGTTCCTCCGCGCTCCCTTGCCTGACATCAATGACTCTGCAGACATGACATACGGACCTAGAAAGCGATAACAACCGCAGCAAGCGAGGGAGGCCTCTACTCCCGACCACTGATCACAGAACACTAGCGAGGAGCGCTTGACCTCCTCACCTCATACCAAAACTTAGCGCGGTGCTACACCCAGCTTCCTCTTCACCATGAAAGCCAAATTACAGTCCTGATGTCTCCAGGATATGGATGGTTGTGTCCCCCAGCGCTCACGACTTTAATCATGCTTGCGATCTTCGAGAGGCTAAATGTGACGTTTTCTCCACGCTTCCACCTGCATAACAGCTGACACAGGAAAACGTCTCTTGCCTTGTTGAGGTGTTTGCCACATCACGGCTTCGTATCCCATCCTGCGTCCCCAGAATTGTGCTGTAGAAACTGAGACTAGATGTGGTAAAAGGTAAATCCAGCTTTATTCAGATAACACCTCATCCAACGGTGATTCCTCAGTAACTGACAATTGCCTCCTCAAGGTTCTCTCCCACAATTCTCCCTCTGACCTCATTGTATTCCAAGTGCCTGAGCACAGGAGGTTCTATACAATAGTATGACTAATTAGTGTTGATAACTACCAATAAACAGCCCTTGAAGGAGCAGAAAAAATTACGTACTTGTAATCCTATCTGTATTTCAAAGGAATCTTAATTGAAGTCTTGAGCAGCAGTGAATAGCCCCACCCCCCATATGTGGCCTGGGTGGTACTATTCAGTTGGGAATCAATGAGAATCCTTTGAAGGTAAATCCTGTTCCCTCTACTTTGAAAACACACAATAGGGCTTAACACAGCATATGTAAAATCTATCGAAACCTTTGTCCTGTAAAACTAAAGTTCCATAAAGTCCAACTGATGGAAACTTCATATTTCCAGAATCTCAGTGCCAGTACATTCTAAGCCTTACTAACGGGCTCTCCAAACTAGCAGGATTCCAAGTTCAGCACAACAGAGCCTATTGTCCTTATGAACGATAGGAGCAGCAAATTCCAAGCCATGTTCAGTGACTCTCCAACCTTTCAGGATTCAAAGTCCACTTAGGGAAGTTTCATACCCACAGGAATATCTCTGGCAACACAATAACGGCTGTGCTCAGGTGCTCCCCAAATCACCGAGAGTCCTAGCTCCTCTACGGGATATCACGATATCCTTAGGAAATCCACCATCTACATCTTCCAAGCCGTGCTCAGGGGCTCTTGAAACCTACAGGATTCCAAGTGTAGAAACTGGAAGAAGGCCATATATAATCATTCATATTGGGAAATATCTAGGATAAGGGGGAGCTTGCCCATTCCATGGGGCTCTGTAAACTGCACTGGAAGGTCCCTTACTTCCAGGAAAAATGTTCCAAGATGTAGAGGGCGGGGTTTGTAGAAAAATAAAGCGGGGCCGCTCCTTCTCCTACATCGCCGCCAAGACCTGGAATGGAATACCCCTCCATCTTCAAACAGCACCCTCCCTGGCAGACTTGAGGAAGAAACTCAGGACCTGGCATTATGACGGAGAAGTCACACCCACAGTGCCCAGATACCCATAGGGGTGCCAGTGCTGCACTATACAAATGCCGATTGATTGACACACATGCAAACTTCAGCATTCTACCCAGCCATACAATGAGCAATGAACTTGCTGTGTTTTATATTGATGTGAATCGTATGTTGCGCCTCGTGGCTGTTTCGTGGGCTGCTATCGGGAGATGCATGGAATGCACATTTGCGGCATTCGATGTGGCTCGCGGGAGAGGTCAGAGGCGGTTGACTGTCAGAGCAGGCGGTAGGGAGCAGGCGGGTGACCTCTGACTGTGACGAGCAATAAATCCTTATCAACCTACTAAAGAGTGTGTGTACTTCATCTACAACAATTTGGCAACAACTGCCTGAGTCTCATCACAGTTAGGTCGGACCTACGTTTTATGTACTTTTCAAGATTTCAAACTAATCTACACATCTCAGTGCTGGCTCATGGTTTCTGGCTATCGTCTGACTAAGCGTTTGTTTAGCGGCGTACAGAGGATCTTCTCTGCCAAGGTACTGTTTTGTTAATAATTTACTTACTTGATTTGAGATCTCGTGTTCGGACCTCACGTGCAACGCTATCTTCATCCACTCCACGGCTGGGGTAGCACATGTGACATCACATGCAGTACATGCACCACGCTGTACGTGATGCCATCTTGGTGCAGTTCCAATTCCAAGTTTCGGTGGTATGCGTCTCCTGTCAGTTCCTAAAGCGTTTGTCAGCTTCTTCAGCGTCTGATTTCAAGTCATCGGCATTACGTGCTCAGTGTCTACGAGCGGTGATCTGCACACCTCAATTAGATGCAGTTCATTTTTACGACAATTTCGCTTCAGGTTTTTTGTCATTTTCTTCAATTGACAATCAGTGATCTGCATACCTCAAGTAAATGCAGAGCACACTAGGGTGATTTGCACACCATTCCGTTTGCCATCTCATTTGTCACAAGGTACTACATATTTTACTCTGTGTTTTTACAAACGATGATCTGCTCACTATTACTGCAGATCACGTGATATGCTCACCAGCATAGCTGATTTAAGCAAAACACAGCACCATGATGTTTTTCCTTGTGCACATCAGTCTGATTGCATGCATTAGAGCTTAGACCGTTATGTTACTAAAGACATACTGTTTTTTTTCCCTTCTTCTTTCTTTAGATAAACTTTACCCTTAGTTACCCTACTTATATTAATATGGCAACCAGTCAGAGGGTTACACCACCTCCCTCATACCAGAGGATGAATCCCCTTCTATAGAGTGGGAAGAGTGGATTGCAGTCTTTGAAAATTACATTGAAGCTATTGATGGCTTACGTTTCCCTGCATCCAGGAAAAAGCTTTATTGTTAAATTGTCTAGGTAAGGAAGGCCAACACGCTTTTAAATTCTTGCCGGACGTAATGAGAGCTGATGGTCAACCCATTGAAAATCCTTACTTAGAAGCAAAGAATAGATTGGGAAAGTACTATGGGAAACAAGTCAATATTGTCATTCAACAACATGTTTTATTCTTTACCACAGAAAGAGAGCGACAGTAGATCAGATGGTTACGCGACTGAGAGAATTGGCAATTAAATGTGACTTTGGTCCCATAAAAGATCAGATGATTCATGATCCATTGATAATGCAATGCAAGAGTAAAAGAATGCAAGAAATACTGTGGGCAGCCCACCTTACAAGAAGCCATTGCTATAGCAAAAATTGTAAGGTGTCCGATACATGCATGAGAGAAATGCAGAGACTACAGCCAAGAAAAGACAATGCTGTAAATGTAATTGGAAGGAAGGAAGATCTTTCGTCTGCTGACAACAGATCTAAACGAAAAAATTAATATAAGGCACCTGTGACCAGACCCAAAGCTGTGGTGATAACAAGAGAAAATGTAATGGTTGTTATAGGTGTGGGAGCATGGGTCATGCTGCAGATTTTAGAGATTGTTTTGCAAGAGACAAAGACTGCAGGAAATGTGGAAAAGGGGGCATCTCGCAAGAGTTTGCAAAGATTTTTCAAAAAATAGAGTTGCATCTGTTGATGAAGATAATCCCACATCGGACATAGTGCTGTGTGTAGAGTCTGAGGGTAAGGTTAATATACAGAGACCTAAAGCGGTCTTTATATTGAATGGTGTATCAGTGGAACTAATGGTTGATCATGGTTCCATGTATACGATAGTACCTTCCAGCATCTTTAAAGATAAGTGGCCAAATACATCATTATGCACTAGTGACATCACCCCTAATGTTATGGTGGAGAATCAACATCAATTGAGGGGTTCGTGGAGACCAACTTTGAGTTCCAGGGAAGGAAAGCAATAGGCAAAATATATGTTTCAAGGTATAGTCCAGCCATCTTGGGGTGGGTACAGCAACTTGATTTGCATATAGCCCAGGATCCCAGGTCAAAAGAGCAAGTTTTGACAGTACAGGATGGTGACAATGCGGAATAAATTCTCACTAAACATTTGAAAGTCTTTTGTAAAACATTTGGGTAAACTCAATACTACGTACATGAAATTAAGGTAAAAGAAGGTTCCAAACCCATTCGACATGGAGTGAGAAAAATCCCCATTGCTATTCGGAGTGAAGTGGAAGAGATGTTGTCTGATATGCAAAAGGAAGGAGTCATAGAGCCTGTGGAGGTGTCAGAATGGCTCTGTCTGGTTATTACTAAAAAAGGGATGGAAAATTGAGATTCTGTGTTCATCTCAGATCACTAAACCAGAGTATTGTGGTAGACTGCTTTCACTTACCCAACATAGCAGAAATGGTGTTGCTAATGAATGAAGCTACATTTTTTTCAAGTTGGATTTAAGATCAGCCTATCATCAAATCCCTCTACACCCACATTCAAAAGCGTATACAGCCTTCATCACCATAGAAGGTGTGTTTCAATTCAAAAGACGTCCGTTTGGCCTGGCATCCACTGCTAGTGCTTTCCAGCGTATAATGATGCATAATATGTTTGGTAATGTTGGAAATGTTCATTATTTCACAATAGGACTTTGAACAGGGTACTTGGTACGCTGGAGAATACAGTTCTTACCCTAAGAAAGGACAAATGCAAATGATTGTTGAAGGTAATAGATTATTTGGGTTACACTATTTCTGAACGGGGAGAGCAACCCAAAGGGGACTTGTTGAAATCCATTGAGTTGGCTGCTACCACTATTGGGAAGGATCAATTAAAGTCATTTATGGGGTTAGTAGAGTACTATTCCAAATTTGTTGATGATTTTGCTGACAAAACTGAGCCGTTGAGAGAGTTGCTGAGGAAAGGTAAACAATTTCAGTGGGGCACTAATCAAGACAGGGTGTTTAATAGTGTAAAGAATGAAATAGCGAATGCGGGTATTTTACCTCCTTTTGAACCAGGGAAGAAAACTCTTTTCACTGTTGATGCCAGTGCTCACGATATTGGGGCAGTTTTGTCTCAGGTGAAGAGCGGTAAGGAGAAACCAGTAGCTTTTGCTTCACGCACCTTTAATAAATCAGAAAGGAATTATGCTGTTATTGATAGGGAGGCTTTAGCTGCAGCGTGGGGTGTTCATTATTTTCGTGCATACTTGTGGGGCTTGCAATTCACGTTGAGGACGAATCACAAGCCATTACTTAAGATTTTGAGTCCTGGCGGTGCAGACAAAGAGTCTTCGCGCCTCATGCGCTTTGCTGCCAGGTTGCAGGATTACAAATACGAAGTGGAGTATGTGGCTGGATGGAAAAATGTGCAGGCTGACTGTTTATCGAGACTGCCTCTTGCTTGTGGTGTGGAAATTTGGATAACGAAGAGGTGGTTTGTCTTGTAGATAGCATTGAGGATGCATTAGAGGATGGATGTAAATTGATTACCAGGGAAGAGTGGCAGGAAGCGGCTGTGGAGCATGACACTTTTAAAGAGTTAGTGAGGTGCATTAGAATTGGTTGGAAGCATGAAGGTGATGTAAGACCAGTGTTGCAGTGTTATGTTAAGCTGCAGGAGGAGCTTGGTATTGGAGCTACTGACAATTTAGTACTGAGAGGAGAGAGATATGTACCTCCGGTAGGTCTCAGAAAAAATTGTTTTTGTTGGCGCTGAGGGCCATTTGGGACAAACTCTTACCAAGAAACGTCTCAAAATTAAGTTTTGGTGGACAGGTATGGATGAGGATGTTAAGGTTTGAGTGGAGAATTGTTCATTGTGCAGGGATAGTGAAAACAGACTAAAGGTCAATACACAGAGTATGGGTTCTCTGAGTGAGGATGGTTCTGGTGCTCCTTGGGAAAAGGTGTGTATGGACTTTATTGGCCCCATGGATTTTTGTCTGAGGACAAAAGGTTTGCTATGGTACAGGAGGGCGTTTATTCCAGGTGGGTCACTGTGGAGTTTCTGAGGTGTATCACCACTGACAATGTGATTAAAAGTTTGAAACTCATTTTTGAGGGAAGGTTGTCTGGGAATTTTAGTGACTGATAATGGCACACAATTAACGTCTCATGCCATGCAATGTTTTTTACAGTGGAATGGCATAAAACATGTGCGCACTTCCCTTTACAATCCTCAAGCAAATGGAATGGTGAAACGTATGAATAGAGTGCTGAAAGGGGCTATAAAAATGGCAGTACGCTGCGAACGGATGCCAAGAAGTGTGTGGACGATGTAGTGTGGTCATACAATACGGCATGAATGGAGTTATGGGTGAAACTCCTTTCAGAAGGATGAGGGGTAGAGAACCCAAAATGAAACTTATGCCTCAGTGGTTAATTGAGGGTAACATGAGGAAGTATGGAGAAGTAAATGAGGGTGTTGGTAGGATAGGTGTTGGAGACTTTGTTAAAATCAAGTTTGGAAGCAAAGGAGATGTTGTGAATAGGTTCTCTGGCCCCATGGAGGTAAAAGAGGTGCATGAATGGCATGTGTTACTAAGGAATGGCCAAAAATGGAACAAAAGAAGAGTGGCTTTGTATAAAAAACATAATAATGTTGTTGGAGAGGAGTTATGTGAGGTTGTACATATGGGTGTGCAGAACGATGAGGGTAAACTGGCCAAGGGAGGTGGAGGAGAGGCAAGAAGTGGGTTGGATAAGACAAGGTTGGTGTTTAGTGGAAACAGGAGAGACCAACATGCAAACCAACAGGATGTGTTTGACAGGCCACGTCGTTTGCACTGTCACCCTGTTAGATTTACTGACTATGTAATGGAATTTTGAGTTGTTTTCTGTTAGTTAAGTAAAAGTCAAGAAATATGAAACAGCTCTTGTATTGCATAGACCATGAATTCTTTTGTTACTTCATATGGAATGTCAAGTTTTGTTTTTTATTCCCTGTTTTTGTTGTTCTTCTATTTTTCGTTTAATATTTTGTTTCGTTTATAAAGTGAGGAGATATGTTGTATTTTATATTGATGTGAATCGTATGTTGCACCTCGTAGCTGTTTTTTTGTTTTTGTTTTATAGGGCGCACAGCTACCCAAAAAAGGGTTTCCCGGCGCCAGCCTGAGAGGAATCAAAAGAAGCAGAGAATTATTGGTTAAACAGCCAGGTTTTTAAACCTTTACGAAAGTTTCCGTAGACAGTTTCATTACGGAGCAACATGGGGAGAGAATTCCACAAAGAAGGGCCCAAACAAGCAAAAAATCGACCGCCCATCCGAGACAGTCTAATCCTGGGAACTGAAAATTTAGCTTGAGTAGTGGAGCGAAGAGGGTGAGAGGGCAGATAAGGGTGAACTAAGGCTTTCAGGTATTGTGGGGCCGTGCCAGATTTGCCGTGCTGTCTCGTGGGCTGCTGTCGGGAGATGCATGGAATGCACATTTGCGGCATTCGATGTGACTCGAGGGAGAGGTCTGAGACAGTTGATGGGCGGAGCAGGCTGTAAGGAGCAGGCGGGTGACCTCCGACTGTGATGAGCAATAAATCCTTCTCAACCTACTGCTTGGACTCAACAGTATGGAAAGTGTTGATATATTAAATGCCAATAAAATCTGGTTTAAAAAAAAAAAAGATTGAGTGTACTTCATCTACAACAGAACTCATCATAAACATAAGCCAAACACATACAAAAACACAACCTCCTGAACTCTCAGCCATCATACCAATGAGTGATGGAGCCATAACACAGACTAAGCACCAAGACAACTCTACATGTCTACCACTGACCAAGGACACCAACACACATCCTGGATCCAGGACTCTCTAACACTGAGGCTGGTGAGACACACATTCATACTCCTATATTCTCTCCCTAAATGACACTGAGGAATGAACCCACTGCACACACACACACACACACACACACACAAACACATACCTCTACTGCCAAGATAACACTGAAAAATGAACCAGTCACACATTCTCAACCTTGTGTAAACTATTTTAAAATAATGCTGGGCAATGAATTCACCACATGCACTTAACATCCTGCACACTCTACCAACATGACATTGACAAAGGAACTCACCTCACACATGCAACCACCTCCAATGTCAACACAACACTGATAAATGAACTCATCACACACAAGCTCTTTACCAACTAACACTGAGCAATGGAGCCACCAGACTCAATAAATGCATAGACTTTACCATCTGTCTACAACTGAGCAAGGATTCTAATCTCAATCACTCCCTACCATCCCTCAACAGCACAAGGAAACAAATACACATTCAAATGCAATGCCTGTACTCTCCACTGGCACAGCATTCAGCATTAAAGTCACCGCACAGTCAAACTCCTGCACTCTCTAATAAAGCATTACTGCGTACAGACGTTACCACACACTTAAGGCCCGATTATGAGTTTCAGCGGTGTGAGGGTGGGTGGTACTCCACCGCCGTGCCCCTCGCATCGCCGAGACTCGCTGTGTCCCTGACAGGTGGGTGGAGTGGCGTTCCCATTGAGGTGCCTCTTTCAAAGGCTGCGGTGCCTTTGAAAAAGGCACCACAATGGGAACGCCTCACAAGGTTCCTGCACGGCATGGACTGAAAAGTCCATGCCATGCAGGAACTCTTGTGAATGCACACAGGGGGGCACATGTTATGCCCCCCTGTGTGCATGCACAAGCGGAGGAGGCACAAGGGGCCCTCTAGGGTCCCCTTTGTTTCCTCTCTACCAGGGTTGACATGGAGGAGGTACCTCCATGTCACCGCCGGCAGAGAGGAAACTCGTAATATGCTTGGAGGGACTGCAGCGGTCCCACTAAATATATTGCGGCCTCTGACCGCTGCGCCACCTCCAGAGAACGTTGGTTCCATTGCAGCGTCGGGGTCCCAGGGTGGTCCGACTGCCCAACTCGTAATAGGGAGGTCGGACCACATGTGTGGCGGTGGCTGGATCGCCACTGTCGCGTCACTATGAGTCTGGCGGTCCTCGGACCGTCAGACTCTTAATCAGGCCCTTAACCTCATGTACTTTCTACCAAAACAACATTGAGCAAGAAACCAACTACACACAGTCAGTCTCCTAGCTTCTACCAACAAAATACTGAGAAATAAACCTACCACACATACACACAATCTGATCCTCTTGTATTCTCAACCTACATAACACTGAACAATAAACCCACCATACTCAATTTACTGCTATCACTACCAAACTAACACTGAGCAGGGAAACCAACACATACTCAGGCTCCAATACTAATTGCCACTCTGTTAAAGCAGAATGGAACCATTTTAAAAAATATGCCCTCTGTGCCAGCACAACAATGAGCAAACACTTAATCAACTGCAATTTCTTACATTATTTTACCATGCACTGGGAAGCTAACAAATACAGAGCCCACTGACTGCCCTCTCTACCAACATAACAATGTGAAAAGTAAACAACTCAATCTCAGACTTCTGCACTCCTTAACAAGGAAAAGTTACTCACCTTTAATCCTAGTTCTCCTCCAGGGGATCCTCATCAAAGTCATAAACACTGAATAGTCCCTCCCACGCACAGTGATCCCGGAACTCTTTTAAACAATATATATGTACATCTAAATTTGTACAACAGTATTCTACCTACATGTTTGCAGCCTAAAGAAAAGTCCAAAATGGCCAAATTTAATTTCAATTTTTTTTTTAAAGGAGCCAGTTACATACATTTTTGTCACTGGTTGGGTAGTGACAATATAAAATCTTTCACAAATCTTTTTTTTAAAAGAAAGTAAAGGAAATGTGTTACATTGTAAGTCAATAGGCTGCACTGTAAAGCATAGGAGAGAAAACAGACAAGGTGTATTTAAGAACTTCAAAATATACCCTGCATCCCATCATGCTCTACAGATGACAGTTACATCCAATAATTTTTGCAAAAATCAGAAGATCTTGAGTAAAAATTGCTGAAACTGAAGTATTTCTTGTCTGGGGAGGTGGGAGGGTTGCTTATGGCTTTAATGAGGATTCCCCTGGAAGAGTACTAGGATTACAGGTGAATAGCGTTTTCTTCTTTTCCAGGGGATCCTCAATAATAATCATTAGCACTGAATAGAATAGCAAGTCCAACCCATAAATAAGCATACAAGAAATAGAAAATAACTCCAGCAATCACCAGAAAAAGTTCCTCAAAGAAGCCTGCCCTACATGATTATCTGACATGGAGTCTGAATCTAGACAATAGTGGTCTAGTGAAAATATGAACAGATCTCCAAGTAGCGGCGTTATAGATTTCTGAAATTGGAACATTCTAAGAAGGACTCTAGTAGCAGCTTTTCCCCATGTGGAATGTGCTTTAGGTTTACCAGGTAGGTGCTTTTAACTAGCTGATATGAAAGTAGTATACAGGAAACTATTCATCTTGAAATGGGAAGTTTTGATGAAGGCAAGCCTGTTCTTACTGGAACGTAAATTAAGAAAAGATGATTTAATTGTCTTATATCTTTAGTTTTGTCTAAATAGATTTTAAGAACTCTTTTTACATCTAGAGAATGAAGAGACCTGTTTGCTGCTGTTGACAGATTGGGAACAAATGTAAGCAAAGAGATGGTTTGGTTAATGTGAAAATCTGAAACCTCCTTAGGAAGAAAACTATTATTGTGGAATACTGTATATGGTTCAGTAGCGCATGAAGCCTGAATTTCACTAAATCTGCGCACAAAGGTTATAGCGACTAAGAAAGCTGCTTGCCATGTAAGATGTTGTAAAGACGTTTTGTGAATGGGTTCAAAGGGTGGGTCCCATTAATTTGGATAAGTTCCCAGGGAGGAGAAGGGGATTTAACAGAAGGAAATACCTTTTTAATATCTTCTAAGAAAGTTTTAACTACAGGCATTCTAATGATGGAGGTTTGTGATAGAGATTTCCTAAAGGCAGTTATAGCTACATGGTGTACTTTAACAGAGAAAAATTGTAAACCAGGCATCGCTAGATGAAGTATATAAGGTATTACCGCATCTTCTTGACACAAGGACAGATTGTGGCTGTTCTAAATACTCCAAATACAAAATCTCTTCTTAAGGGCATACGATCTTCTAGGGAAAGGTTGTTTTGCTTCTCGAAGAATGTTCATGCAGTTTTGTGGAAGACCTAGATGACCATACTGCAGGAATTCAAGAGCCAGGCTGCTAAGTTCAGTCACGGAAGGTTGGGACGAAAGAACAGACCTCCAAATTTGTACAGGAGATCCTGTCTGCATGGCAGTCACTTGTGTGGTTGCTCTGACACGTGAAGGAGGTCCATGAACCACCACTGACTAAGACGTTCCAGTGCTAACATTATCATTTGTGTGTTTTGTACTGGTAGAACTTGATGGGAACTGTCAGTACGAGAGGGATTGGGGGAAATGTGTAAATACATTTCTTTGACCTATCTATCAAAAGAACATGCCCTTTCCACATTGGTTGGAAGAATCTGGATGCGTAATCTTGGCGTTTTTCTGTTTTTTGAGTCTGCAAACAGATCTGTTTGTGGATAACCTCAGTCTTGAAAAATGTATTTAAGCCCTCGTCGTTTAGAACCCAGTCATGGTTTCCTTGAAATACTTGGCTGAGTCACTCTGCTTGTTAGTTCTGAACACCTGGAAGGTGGATAGCCATTACTCTCACATTTCTTGCTATTAACCATTTCCATATGGCTTGAGATTCAAGGGATAGTGACCTCCTGTGAGTTCCTCTCTGCTTGTTCAGATAATACATTGTTGTTGTATTGTCTGTCTGAAAAAGAAGGGAGTTTGTCGTTATGAACGGTAGAAAATACTTCAACACCAGATAAACTGATCTTAATTCTAGAAGTGTGATATGGTAGGTCTTTTCCTTGTCTGACCATAGACCTTGGGTTTTTAAGTGTCCCATGTGAGCTCCCCTTACTTGAAGAGATGCATGTATGACTAGAGTTTGAATTGGAAGATGATGATGGAACAATATCCCTTTCAGTAAATTCTTTTTTTCCACCATGGAAGCGATTGGATTGCAGACTTTGGAATGGTCAGTTTCTTTTTCCAGTGATCTGAGAACTGGTTCCACTGGTTCTCTAGGCATTGTTGTAAACTCCTCATGTACAGGCTGGCATGTGGAACCAGAAAAATGCAAGAAGCCATAGACCCCAGTAGGGATGAAATCTGTCACGCCATTGGGCAAAGAGTGTGCAAGAGATTGTGACAATTTAGATGGATTGATGATACTCTCTCCTCCGAAGGATACACTTTTGCAGGCTGTGTATCTAGTATCACTCCAAGGTATTGTTTTTTATGCACTGGGTACGTTGTAGATTTCCTGAGGTTCACTCGAAGACCAAACTTGGTTAGGTTTTTGAGACATATTTGAAAATGTTTCAATGTCTCCTCTGATGATGTGCCTTTTATTAACCAGCTATATAAGGACAGGCAAATATATTCAGTTTCCTTATATGAGCTGCAACAATGGCCATATATTTTGCAGCTGATTTTAGCCTGAAAGGTAGGACTTTGTATTAAAAATGTTGGGAGTCTACTATGAAACTTTCCATGCTTTATTGCGTTTGGAATCTTGAAGGCCTATTGTACACATCCGGTCTCCTTGATGCAGTTAAGCATAGATCTAGTGCAATGCCAACATCCTAAATTTTTTCTTTCTTTAAGTATTTGTTCAGCACTCAAAGATCAAGAAAGTGTCCTAATTTTTCTTTTGGTCCTTTTTTTTTAACCAGAAAGTATCAGGAATAAATTTCCAATCCTCTTTGGTGATGAGGAACATCCTCTACAGCATTTTTCTGCAATAAACTGTTGACTTCCTTCTGCACCAGATCTTTATGCTAAGCCAATGTTTTGGCTGGTGGAACAGAAGTAGGACCGGCCTTGAAATTAAGAGAGTACCCATTCTGAAAAAGATTTAAAACCCATTTGTCTACTGTTATGAAACAACACTCTTCCAGATGCTTGACAATACTTCCTCCCACCAGAGTGACTGACAGAAAAGGAGGAAGTAGTGAATCACTGTTTGGCAGGGGGCTTTCCTGCAGTCCCAGATTGTTGTTGGCCTCCTCTACCTCTGAAGGACTTACAAGGGTGACAAGACTGTCTCTGTTGCTGTTGATGAGACAATTGAGTGGTTTGAACTCTCTGAGCAATATATCTCCTATCATGGCTCCTGTACCTCCTACAGTATTTTTTGCTCTTCTCCAGACCAACAGCTTTTAAAGTGTCCATTTCAGGCTTCATGGAAGATATTTCATCCTCTGCATAAGATCCAACAAGAGTGTTCCCTGAAAATGGCAAATTCAAAATGTGATGTTCTTATTCTGGTTTGGGTCCAGTCAGTCTGAGCCAAGAATTTCTCCTTGCACAACTTCCGTGAAAACAGCCATGAGCAGCTGGATCTGATCTGTCAGCTGCTGCACTTATTATTTGGTTTGATACCAGGCAGCCCTCATTAAGAATTTCTTGGAAGTCTTGTTTGTCCTCTTTTGGGAGATTTTTAGTAAATCTTGGTAAAGAATTCCAAAGATACTTGTCATATCTCCCCAAAAGGGTGGTAGCACTGGCAGCTTTCATTGTAGATGCTGATGCTCCACATTTCTTTTTCCCCAGCGAATATATCTGCTTACTCTCTTTATGCGGTGGTACAGAAGAGGAATGAGTAATTGTACGAGACTTCCTTGCTTAGGCTACAATCACGGAATCTGGCAGAGGATCTGTTCTAAGGAACAGATGGTCATGTTCAGGTGGTTTATATATTTTGAGAAGCCTAGATGGAGCAGACTCCACGATGCAGGCATGAAGAAAGGCTGCACTGCATGCTCCAACAGACCAGGGACTAGAGAAAGTAAAGGTCGCGATCTGCTACATGATCTTCGTGAACGCTTGGATGATGACCTGCTTTTAGATGCTCTCCCAGGTCTAGTTCTAGATCTGAAGTGATGGCCCCTCCTTGAACTTCTAGATCTTCAGAAGACTTAGGTGGAGAAGTAGACAGTCATGGGCTGCTCAGGGTCTAACATGAGTAGTAGGAGTAGTTTGTGGTGTTGCATTAGGTAGTGTGCCTGGAGAGAAATGAGCAGATGTTTATTTCCTAGGCAATGGTGTGCTTGAAAGCTGGATCGCAGGTGTGGCCCTTTAAGAAGAATAGGCGCTGGAAAAATCAGAGTTTGAAGTTTGCGGAACATATTTTTGTTGCAAACTTTGAAGCCATTGTGGTGAAATGTTCAAGGTAGAGTGTGAACTACCTCTTGATGTGGAGCATGGTTCAGAATCTATGGTTGAAGGAGGCTTTGATGGTAAAGTCAACATTGAAATATATTTGGACATCAAGATGTACTTTGACGGCAAATGCATGGGTCTTTCAACGTCGATGTTGTCTTCATCGTCAAGATGTGCTTCGCCGGCGAGATGTACGTTACTAAGAGCTTCAATTGACTTTTAACATCTACGGTGACTTTGAAGTCGAAGGGCTCTTCGATGGGGAATATCAAGAATGCTTTGACGTTGGGTGGTTTCTTTACAGCATCTTTGACAGAGTATCTGTTGACGGTAAACACGCCGGTAGCTTTTCCGTTTTTGACGTCATGCTTCTCAATGTCAAATGGAGACTTGCCTCTTTCTCTGATGGTGCTTCTCCCTAGATCTCCCTCTATGGGAGTCCTTGGAGTGGGAGGAAGGAACTAAGGTAGAAGCATCACCTTCCCCAAGGCCTCTTGTTGACCAAGTTGCTGGTCCTTGACTTCTTTCTTGGAGGCCATGAAACCTGATCTTCTCTCTACCCTTGAAGGTGCTGCTGGAGATTTTTTGACAGTGGGTACACGTCTCTGAATGATGGTCTTCCAAAAGGCAAAAATGCAGATAGAGTGTGGATCTGTCTGGACCTTCATTTTACCACAAGAAGGGTACATCACAAAAAGTGAAGGCATTTTGACAAGAAAATATTTTGTTTTCTGTCAAAAAAGGTGTAAGTATACTATCATCCATGAAAGACGTCAAGTGAATACAAAAACAAAAGGTTTTGGAAAGATTTTGCAATTATATAGAGCCAAAAAAAGAAAAACAGAGTTCCATGCCCCAGGATCCTGATTCCAGGAAGCAGAATAATTAACTGACCTAACTGACACCTGAAGAGCATGATGGGATGCAGGGTGTATTGTGAGGTTCTTAAAGGCACACTGCCAGTTTTCTCTCCTATGCATTGCAGTGCACCCTATTGGTTACCAATGTCACACATTCCCCATCCTTTTTTTTTTTTTTTTTAAAAGGCTTGTGGAAGATGAACATTTTTTATGGTCACTTCTCTATCAGTGACTAAATTTTATGTAATTGGCTTCTTTCAAAATAAAAAAAATGTAATTTGTCCATATTTCACCTTTCTTTAGGCTGAAAACATAAATGTAGTGTACTGTTGTACAAAATTGGATGTACATATATGTATAGTTTGAAAGTGCTCCGGGATCCCGATGTCTGAGTGGGACTATTCAGTGCTTATGACTATTGATGAGGATCCCTGGAAGAGAACCAAAACACGCTCAGACTCATTAAAACAGTCAGACTCCTGCACTGTCTGTCTGGGGAGTAGCCATGGTGTAAACCTCGACACGTTTGTTTATAATCTGGAAAGAAATTTTGGCCCGGATTTAATACGATTTTGCTTTGAGGTAGCGCCACTTTTGTGGCACAGTCAGGATGCAAAATCCATGTTGGGATTTACCAAGCCACACAAATCTTAACTTGCGTGGCTTTACGTGGGAATTTATCCCAAAAGTAATGCAACCTAGCACGCAGCACTGTCTTGGGTTAACTTCTGTCTGGGAGGTATTATATGGGTGGAACATGGGCGTTCCTATGCAACCACCCATGTATTTTGACACAAACCCATATGTACTGAAGTCAGCAAACATTGGTTTGCATCAAAATAGTGTGCCTATCTAGGCTTGCATAATGAGGAGCAATATCTTTATTTCTCCTCAATACTTCCTCTTTGCATGTGTGCTGCATGTTGCAGCGGACACACAAAGAGGAACAAGCCTCTAAGAATAGGTTGTTTTTGCCCAGAAAGGTATACCTTCCTGCACAAAAACTATTCTGACCTCAGTGCAGGCGCTGTTGCGTCGTGGCACAAGGGTGCCTGCATTTGCGCTAGTCAGCGAGAAGTGTGCCAGCGCTACAAGTGAGCAGGACTGCTCCATTTCTTAATAGATATGGTGCATTTCTGCTCTCTCCCTGTGAGTTTAGTAAATCTGTGCCATTGTCTTTATTGTTCTCTGCCTACGAGTGTGAACAAGGAGCCCAAAAAGGAGCACCAGGTATGGCAACATTGGCTAGGGCAGCACTAATCTGTTGCCTAGGGAAACAAGATGGTTTGAAAACATCCCATGACTATGAGCCACTGATAAAAACAGAGCAGTAACTTACAATGCTTAAGAGGAACATGGGGGTGATGTCATGAAAGCAGCAGCTGGTAGAGAACATGGATGGAGGGTCACTCCGAGAAATCCGTGTCCACGCTGCCATCTCTGCCATCTTACAAATGTGCAAGGAGACCAACACATACAGCCTCTTGTACACTCTCGCATTCAAACCATACACAAAAAAGTATGGAACCCCACTTAACACTATCAGCACCAGTGCTTAGTTTGCCAGAAAGGAAAAAAACATAACTGCAGCGGCCCAGCGGTTTTCATAGGAGTCTGCTGCTGGTGCTACCAAATGCCATGGTTGCCGAATACCGAGGCAAGGCTGCCTACTCTTGATTGCACCTCATGCCTCTTTCTTCCACCACTCTACACTTCCTGTCTCTCTATCTCAGATTTGTAGATTCTTTTTCATCTCTTCTTTCTCCCTCTGTGACTTTTCCTATCTTTATCATCCTCCTTCTTTCTCTCTTTCCTGCTTGCCCCTCTCTTGCTCTGAGGGAAAGCCTGAGGATGAAAATAATTTCCGGTACCCAAAAATGAGTGTTCGCGTCCACCAACTGCATCGTCTGTACAAAATGAAAAAAAAAAAATCTCTTACCTGGTTTTGGGGGTTTGCCGCCTGCACCAACTCCTATTGAAACACAAAAGTCATAATGTCATAACCATGCAATAAAAGAATGTCACTATTTGAGACAGCATTACAGTCTTGATGTATAGCAACTGGCAAAGAGCAATGTCAGAGACCCATTTACTCTCGAACAGCCAATTAGAGATCCAAGTATGGCTTTACACTGTCAGCGACTCATCAGTGTGAGGAATAGTCATCTTCCAGTGCCTGCTCTAACTAAGGACTTTGCAACTTCACACACCACAGTTATAACTGGTCGATTGTTTGTTCTGATGACCACACAACCTATGACACTCTTGTCTGTGGCGGTCTCTTCTTCCATTTATCTTGCTTCGTTTATAGCAGAATGCGGTAGCTCAGGAGACGAGTCCATGGCATGGAGTAAAGCAATCATAATTACGCATCTATCACTTTGACTCACCTGCTCCTCCGACACCGGCCCCAGGCACTACTCCTGCCCCACCAACACCTGCGATAGACAGAAACAGAAAGTCAATATCATGTCTATGTACTGGTATGTATCACCACCTCTTTGTGGGCGCAGCAGTGACCGCACTGAAAAAAGCGAGGTGAGATAAAAGGCAAACAAAAAGTAAAGTGATGTACAGAAAAAGAGTAAAGAAGGAAGAGAAATAGGGATGGGTGAGATAATGGAAGAGGACACCAGTGAGACAAACTAGAGAAAAAAAGAGTGGGATAGCTACCTAGAAAAAGACATAGGAAACAGAAAAAAACAAAAAATGCCCTGTTCAGAGCCACCAACTCCAGAGAGGACGACTAGGCAGTGTTCTTGTCTAGAGCAGAGAAGACAGAAAATACCAAAACAGTCCGCTATTGACAGGAATTATTTATGGGATAATGTCCAGCAAATGAAAAGTTATTTTCCTTAATCTATGAATACCCAGGCCATGTTCAAGTTAAAGATACCAGTCTCCGAATCTCGACAGAACTCCCTAGTGGAAGGTAAGTCAGCATTTTTTAGAACGCCTCAGTCTTGCAAACGGGGATGCAGTCAGTCTCGCTACAGTCATAGGTAGGTACTCTGCCCTTTCCTTTGTCTTCAACATTCCACTACCGCCCTGCCTTCTGCCTAGCCGTACGAGTATCTTCGTCTATCAAATTGCTTTTGAGTCAGTGTTGCACCACAACTCTTGCCCCTAGTATGGTATCCTAAAGCTAGTGAGAAAGGGTCTTTTGTTTCAAATATTTTTTATTGCGCAGCATGTAAATAAAAGCATGGACTCAGAAAACAACCAAACACAAAAAGACTATAAAACCTGGGAATAAAGTGCTTTCAGTGGCAAGTGCATAAAACAAAAGTCCCCAACAGAATCATGAAGTAGGGTCTATTCATTCCTGAACAATACAGCAGCCCGATTGCGCCCGATTAACATATAGGAGCTTTGACCTAAAACATCGGTGGTTGCCAATAGCTTGAATAAAGTGCACTCATTCCAAGTGTAAAACTATTGTCCCCCCATGCCACCCTATTCAATTGTTACCGCCCTCAATTCTCCGGTAAAGAGCGCCCGTGCCTAAACCACCCGAATGCCGCACTCGTCATTCCAATCTATTCCAATCAACTGTCCTAGAGTACTTGGAAAAAGGGCAAAAAACATAATATATTGTGTTACATTGTACATAGATTTCGAGGCTCATAGTTATCATCCCAGATATAATGACCTGAAGGTACTGTATCTACCCCCGCCCCATCCCCCCGTACATTTATATAACACCACTTATCTTGATTTGGGAGTAGTAGCAAATTTGGATAACTCAAATGAAGCCCATACAGCTGAAAATCTTTGCAGGGACCCCAACCGAAGTGCATAAGCGTCCTCAAAAGCGTTCGTCTTTTCATTTTTGCTCGATACCTGGACTCTCAGCCTTCCTCCATTTCTGGAGAATCAAACTACGAGCAACTGATATACCAATGAACACTAGATATTGCACACTTTTATGCATGTGTCTAAGCATGTGGGATACGCCATATAACGCTGTCTTAGTCTCTGGCACTAATGGAAATGTAATCTACTCACTTATTTCTTGGAAATTCTGAATGCAACCTCGGTGGAGGGGCAACATGTCTCGGAGATGGGGCACAAAGCCCTATGCCCGTCGAACTTTGAAAGGATGGCTTTCATGTCCAGGTGGCTGGCGTACTATACACCCTATCATATGCATAAGATGGTGGATTCTATTCCGCCCCACTATTTTCGCTCCAATGTGATAGGAGATTGGCCCTACACTTTTTTCACTTGTCCAATACTCCATAGTTTTTGGGGGAGGGTCATTATAAGAGGAGACAATGTACGCCCTTAGGATTTGGGAAGCTATCATTACACACAAATAACTTGTTGGCCCTTCTTTGGAACGATGTGGTCCCAAGCTAGCAAAACATTCGTTACAGGATTGTTATTCCTCATACCAAATCAGCCCTTACATCAGGACTCATACAGTACTGTCTTGTGAACACATCTACTGATGCTCGTGCTGCATTTGCCTCAAAATCCAAATTATAACAGAATTCATTGCAAGACACAAACCATATAGAAAATTATTACTAAGGTAAAGGCTGAGTGACAGAAGTCTGTGCAAAGCAAAGGTTTAGGGTTTTGTATGACCAAGTCCTAAACAGAACTTTATAGCCTTTCTGAAGAATAAGTTGTTTTTACATAGCTCTTGACCCAGCTGTAATTCAAACATCTGATCTGCTATGTAGAGCGAATGTGTACCTTGCAAGGCCTCCTTAATAGCTAGGACTTCCAGATCCTAATCCAGTTTCTGCCTGAAGGTATGAGACAATGGGAAGAAGATTGAAGGTTCACTTATAACTTGAGCTGTGAAAGTAAAACTACCTTAAGAATGAGCCTAGGAGCAGGTCTTCAGGAACAGCAGGTAAAGTCTGAATCTCACTGATCTTCCTACATTATTCAACAGCACTCCAAAACCTATCTTGCAATAGGGAGATTCAATGGGCATTTGTTAATATGATAAAAAATAAGTTGCTTATTTGCTTGAAAACAATCGCTGGCGAGTTGGGCTGGTCACAGAAGTGCATGCATGACCAGGACATCATCTTGAACCTGTTTGCACGCCTTCAGTTGACTGCAGCCAGGAACGACTGGGGAACGAATGCCCTTCTCAGTGGGTGAAAGCCACGGTCTTTTTTTAAGATTGAGGGCACACCGGGCACACGTTACCTTGCCCTTAACTCACTGGACATTGTGGATCACTTCTTCTCTGAGTCCTGTCTGCAAATGGATATGGGAAAGAGGTAAAGAGAAGACTGAAGCAGCCAAGGCCTGATGGACCCTGCATCTCTTTTCTTCATTGCAGGATGTGCCTGGGCACAACCTGCAGCCTCTGGGATCTAATGTGGGGTGATTGCCGAAGTCTTAACTTCTATGAGTTGTCGTTTTTGGATCCACTGGCTGAGCTGACCCACCCATGGAAAGTCACAAAGTTTGGGGTGGGGACCGCTCTGCTTATGGCATCCCATTAGTGCTCTCAGGCTTCTGCAACGCTGTGCAGGAGATCTCGTTGAGCTTCGGAGAGACGCCTTTGCCTCAAAGCCTTGAGGGACCTGTTTGCATTTGGTGGCGGCACATTTTTCATGCAGCACCTCTGAGAATCTCTTGATAATAGGCACACACATGGAAGGCAACAATACTATGAAATGATGACTTGAAGAAAAGATATTAACTGCTTCCTAGAAATGTCACAGGTGTAGGCCTAAGTAGGCACCTAGAGTAGCCCTAGTACAGAAGTAAGTTGCACTTAAAATCAAAAATGTCCTCCCTGCCTGAAAAGCAAAGGTCACTTCAGGAAGTCCAAGACAAAAAGTAATATAATATAACATAACATAACACTATTGTGCCGCAAGCTCTGCCAGTGGAACATTTTAGACAAAGGAACTAAATACTGCATAGTATACTGTTATCATCTGCTACTGTGGCAGTTCAGCCATTCAGCTCATGTCCCGGATCGTTCTTTTTACCACCTTTGTGTCAGTGAGTCACACTTCCACAGATGGCAGAATTAAACAAGCATTGGTGAACGCATTAGGTTTCGCCTATGTGATTAATAATAAGCTGTCTTTTGTTGTAAGTTGTAGCTTGGTGAGCAAATGTGCAATTTAAGTTACTGAAACTTCGTTAAAGGATTATGACTTACAATTACAATAGCCTAATGGAAATAACAGGCAGGCTGCCATACAATTTACTTTGTTTAACAAGAGAAAGGCATATGGCTAAAGGCTTCGTAAGTAAAGCTTAGATGGCGGATGGAGCAGGGACGGCGCATGCAAGAGAGAGGTGGGAGGTAGAGAGGAGAGACTTAGAGCAACATGAGTGAGAGGTAAAGGGGAGAGCGGCAGGGTTGCGGAGGGCAAGGGAAGGTGGAGGGGATAATGTAATTACTGAGGGCAGTGAAACTTTGGAGCATAGTAGGGGTTTAAGCGGGAGGTTTAACAATACATAAGCAAAATGATGAAGTTGCTGGTCCGCTAAGCAGTGTGTGTTAGGAGGACCCCAAGGTGTACGGCATACGCCAAAACAATCCTCTTGCTTCCTCTTTACAGCCTCTTTATTGAAGCACCTCTCCCATGTCAGTTGCCACAGATTTTTAGCATTTTGATCTAAAAGCCGGTTTTGATTTATCATGCATCCTCTTTGTTGTCTTTGAAGAAGGCCCCGTCATTCACTCGGAGGAGGGAGTTTGTAATGACTTCTTAAACACGCTTCCCTCTTGGCTGCAATTTAACAAAGTGGAGCTGTGATCACTGATTAGTCAGCCGCAGGGGGGCAAGAAAGAGGAACCTTTGAATGAAAATGGGGGGACCTGACTGTGCATTATGGGCTCACAATGCAGGAGTTTATTGCAGAAACCCTCTTATTGCTTTGCACGGCAAACCATGGGAACTGCAGTCAGGTGGAAAGTGATTCCCTTCTCTGAGCTGAAGTAGCTTCAAGTATCATATGGATGGCTAAAGCCAGCAAAGCTCTTCCTAGTAACGGACACATTTAGGGTAATCTTTATGGGAGTTTTGCATGAGCTTCTGTTTTTAGGTCTCGCCTAACGTTGCAGCGCATGTGCTGCTCGCTCGGCGAGATTTATTGTTAATGAGGAGTTGTAGAAAAGGGCTTGAAGCCCCGCCCCTTATTTCCATTGGCTGGCGTCACCGTTTATGGTAAACGGTGGCCTGCCATTGGAAATGAGGGGTTTTGGTTGACGCCCTTTGGCCTCCGAGCCGGACTGGGTCGCCTGCTTTGCTGCTGTCGCAAAGCACTTTCTTATCTTTATGGGGCCATGTGTTTCTAATTAGAAACACATGGCCCCATAAAGACAAGAGATCCCCATGCTCCAGCTGCAGCGCGGTCCTCTTTCACTTTTGGGACCGCGCTTGTTTGCTTCTGTGGTTACCATTATGTGGCACACTCCTGCGGCTGTATCGTTTTCATGCACTCCTTCGACCTGTAAGACATGCTCTTGCATTATGTATGCACTACCGAAAAACGTAAATGAATAAGTATATACAATACAGCGTCTTATGTCTGCAAAGCTGCTACAAAGTCCCAAAAAACTGTCCTCTGTAAATCGTTCTTATCCTCTTTGGCGCTAGGTCGGCGCTAGATCAGGAATCGAAAACGACAACGCCCCACCACATCCTCCTAACACATTAAAAGTATGACCCGTGCATCAAACCCGAAGAGGGGATTTAATTGGGGTCAAATACACAGCAGTTTTATTTAACTTTTACCCAACTTCTAGAAACCTTTGGCTGCGGCAAAGAACTTCTAACTGGAGATCCCAATCAAATATAAAATAAGCATTCATCATTCAATTTCCGCATCTTCAATTTTACATGTGCGTGGAGTTTGGAAAATCAAGGCAGAGAATGTCAAAATTATGACCCCCTCCTTTCCCCTTATAGTTCAGGAATGACGATATTTGTTTAATATTTTTCCTATTGTTTTCAACACAGATCACCAAACCAACGGAATGAGAGACCGGCTCGGATAAACGTCCCAATTTCCAATTTCAGAACAAATGCTCACTTCAGAGCGAGCGTCTGTATAAATTATGCCACCGAAAAAGCATGCTAACCGCGAGGACGAGCATCTTCCCACGTTGCATCCTGGGAGCAGTATAGAAACACACCTACACACACGCACACTATGTAATATAGGGTGATTAGTGAGAGGTCTAGGCGTGCAGCTCTTTTTAACACAGTGACAAGATTATAACCATTTCATTTGTTATACTGTGGACCTTTATAAATTAATGAACAGAAGGTTGTCATGGTTGCCACGGCGACGGCACGTTGCTAGGGAACCAAGGCAATGCGGAGCTTACGGAGTATAATAAGGGGTCACCGTTTGCTAACATGGAGGAAGGGATGTAGGGGGGCGGGGAGTGGGGGGGTGCAGCCCACATAAAAGCTGCAGCAGCCTCGCGCCGGCAGACTCTCAGCAGCCATCACAAAACCCTGCTCCTACCATTGACGCCCTGATTATTCAGCGGGAGGAGACGGGGCCGCCCAGTTGCACCAGCCCAGAGACACTCCTGTGATTCCCTGAGAGCGTGCGCATAGGGCCGCTTGTGTGCACAAGTATGACATTTTAAAACCGGGTTTCTGGTTTAATTTGGACACCAAGGGCAAAAATTCGAAGGTATTACCCAGCAAAGGTATTACTTCCAGATTTTTGACACATTTAAATAAGCTTTTTTACATCCATGAACACTCTGATTCTGAATTTGTGACAGCTATAATGATATTTTTACCAACTTCTAAAGTGAGATTTCGACCCCCCACTGATTTAGTATTCCAAAGAGGTGTGTAATTGGCGTCCTTTCCGAATACTGTGCAATGTATCAATGTTTTGCAAGCGAAATGTGTTGCAAAACATTGAAAAGTTACTGACTTCCGAGTTGGAGTGGTAATCTGTTTGCAGAAGGGAAGAGGTCCCAAGTCCTTCTACTTTGTGAATGTTTGAAAATGTTTGCTAGAGGGTGGGCGGGGGTCCAGGAGACTATTGCCAACTCTCAAACAAACTTGGAAAAGGAACTAAGCTCTTCTTTAGGTCGAGCAGTCGAGACCTCTTGTATATACTTTAGTATATACTTATATGTGTATGTACTTTGTGGGCTCTGGAGATCAGCCCTAGGACTTGTCTGCTTCCGCTTAGGGACTTTCTTTTTCTGTTCAACTGCCTCTATTTAACTGTCTTGATAGAAAACGACCAGCAGAGGTCAGTAAAATACCAGAATCACTTTAGCATTCTCTAGATTCCAGTCCATAGAAATTGTCTTTCACCAGCACCCGTAGACAATATTTTTTTCAAATCTTGTATTTTCAGTGATATGACCACTGAAGGCCCTGATTTTATATTAAAAACAGAGCTTTGGACCATACCATTTCCTGCTAAAAGGCAATATTTCTCTCCATGTGTTGCCATACCTGGCATGTCACGCAGTTTGGTGCTTACTTTCCCTCCATGTTAAAGAACAGTAGATGTTTCAGCACCCAGGCTAATGTGCTGCATAGCTAAATACATATAAGGTCCCAAAGGCGAGACCTATTGCTTTGCAAATGCTTGTTTTTTTGTTGCAGTTAGAAGTGGAGTCAATGATGAGCTTTCACTGGCTTTTTTTCCCCGCCCATGTATGTAAGCCAAAAAGCGCCTGTTTAAGTGAAGTGCTACCCAGCCCTTGGGAAAGAAGGAACTCAAGGAGGGATTTGCTTTGGCGCAGTATGCGTGACACATAATGGAAACAATTTTACGCTATGGAGGGAGGTATGGGGCAATTACTGAATGTTGCGGCCACAATTATGCAAGTATAAACAACATTGGTGCACCGAAGTTAACAAAAACATTAGAATGTCGACACAGGTTATGAGCACACATTAAAGAAAGAGGGAGCAACCCCGATATGTCAGTGCCACATCAGAAGAATAAAATAAACCATCTGCAGGTAGGACAATGTTGGCGATAGTGTCTCCAATGCAACTCTCTGTATACAGGGAGAGCAGCCGGCGACACAGTATCACCACCAGCCATGTAAAACACGACCCAGTGGGCGCGAAGCCTTTAAATACCCAAACATTTATAACCCATAAACTAAAAAAAAAACGCCCATGACCAAGGAACCACCCTGTGCATGTGCCCAAAGTAAAAACAAACAAACAAGAAAGAGGGAGGTTGTGAAAACTAGAGCAGCATAAAGAAGTTCCCCTCCAGCGATTTATCAGCGCAACTTCTGCCTGACTCCTAGATGGCGGTGGTCCCACAAGGGCCGAGCTAAGCTCAGTATTTGAGCTACGGGTGGTGCGTGGGGAGAGGGAAAAGGGGGGAGAGCAACAGGACGTACAGAGACGAACTGTAGAGAGCCATAAACAAGCGCAAGGCAAGCGCTGTGCAGGCCGAGCTGAACTCGGTATTTGAGCTACTGGTGGCTCGTGGGAGGAGGGAAAAGGGGGGGAGCAACATGAAGGACAGAGACCAACTGTAGAGAGCCATAAAAAATAGATTTTTGAGTGCAAGTACACTTTTCTGAAATCCATACACTAATAAATTGAGTGGTTTGCACATGTAAGTTCAACATACTGAGCAAATGGATTTGTGAATCCGGGCCTTAGTATCAAAAATCTGACAACCAAACTTGAATGCACAGAAGAGGGGCTCTTTAGAAGTAAAAGGGAATGAGTGTGCTTGTCTTTGTGCCTTCTGCGGCGCGGTTCACCGCTGCTACCCTTTGCAGACATCTCACAGAGAACTCTTATTATTAATAGGCCTGGGCGGTGAACTTCGCTCCGTTCGCGGAGTTTGCGGAGTTTTCTGCACTCCGCGGAGCTCACGGAGTGCAGAAAACTCCGCTTCGCGATGTCCAGCGTAGTTTTTTTCCCCGCTCGCGATCGCGAACAGTAAGTTTGCGATCCGTTCGCGAGCGCGAGCTGCAGCTCGGGTAGAATTTCTACCCGAGCAGCAGGAATACCAGCACAAACTGCAGTTCGCACTGCACTCCGCCACTCGCGAACTTCGTGGAGTTTTTTTGTAACTTCGCAGAGTTCCGCGTAGCAAAACTCCGCGAACCACGCTAGCACGCTCGATAAATGCGAGTGGTTATGAGTGTGGCATACTTGCACAGGCGCATGACATCCAGTAGGTGGCAGTGATTTCTTGCTCTGCACTGTCTTGTTCTCCGCTTCAGGAGAAGACGCGAGCTGCAGCAAACACTACCACAAACTGCAATTATATTTATTTAAGCTGATCATCACTGGTTCCTGATAGGGGAATGCAGAAATATATAATTCTGCAATCACAAGGACTCCACGCGTCCGTACACCAAAACCCCAATTAAACAAGACGATCTTGCCTTTTTTGGTCCTTGTTGCACAATGAATGGGGCAATCAACTTGAACCCTCATTTAATCGAGTTACACTTTACTCGCAGAGGCAGAGCTGATAAATAACCTGAATAGAGGGACGGAAACGAACAGTAGCAAGCCATTAACAAGCACAGGGCAAGCACTGTGTAAGCAAAAGCTTAAAAAAAAGTTCCTCAAAAGAGGATGAAAACAATACTTGGGCCTCGGGACACTAATAAGAGCAAGCACACGAGGAAGAACAGGAAATAGTATGAAACAGCCAATAGAAACGGAGGAAACGTAAGTGGCAAACACAGAAACCAATGAAAAGCAAGGGGGCAGGATGTAAGCCCCTTTTAAGATTTATATTGAATACAATAGATTTCACAAACACAGCGCAAGGCAAGCGCTGTGCTGGCAAAACCTAAAAACGGGCACTGAATGTAAACGAAAAGAAGGAGGTACAAAACAATATAGTGCCAATGGCTAAAGTATCATGCTAGATAGCCAAGTATTTATTGATAGGGCATCTGCTGTTTACATAACAGACATATCAGAAGCTTTTGTGGGGCTCTTGAGGCCAAATATTTAGCAGGGTCCCTAATGGTGTTCTGTGGAAGTTGCAACACGTAATATAAAGGAAACAAGATGGCAGGGGAAATCAAAAACAAAGCATTTGGTGCCACCTAGTGGTGTTGGAGCGTTAGCTGCATCGAAGGAAGAGGTCAGGCCTGATTTGTTTTTATTATGTTATAGACTGTAAAATGAGAGCGACCTCATTAACCCCTTCGCTGCTAGGCCTTTTCCCCCCCTGTGCTAAGCCTTTTTTGGCTATTTGGGGTAGTTCGCGCTTAGGCCCCTGTAACTTTTTGAGCACATAAGGTATCCACACCAAATGTGCGTCCTTTTCTTCCAACATCATGGGGATTCTAAAGGTACCCAGGGTTTGTGGATTCCCCTGGAGGGGACCCAGAAATTAGCCAAAGTACAGCTAAATTTGTTTTTTTGGGAGGAAAAATGTGAAAAAAGGGCTGCAAATGAAAGCGTCTGGTTTTTTCCCTGCAAATGGTATCAACAAAGGGTTTGTGGGGCTGAAATCACCATTTTCCCAGCTTTTAGGGACTGACAGACTTTTGTCAGAAAACCAACATTTTTACACAGTTTTGGCATTTTACTGGGACATAGCCATTTTTGCTATTTTTTGTGCTTTTACCTTCTTCCAGTTAATGTTAGAAATGGGTACAAAAGCAATAATGGATCCTGGAAAGCTATACATTTTAGAAAAGTAGACAAAATTCTGAATTCAGCCAGGGGTCATTTGTGTAGATCCTTCAAGGTTTATTTATAGAAACTAACAGTTGAATATAGGAAAAATTGAAAATTAGTTGAAAAAAACAGCCATTTGTGCCAACGTTTTCACCTGTAACTTCTTCTAATTATGACAGCTGTTTGAAAGCAATATACCGTTACATCCGCTGGACCTTTCTGGTTGCGGGGATATATAGGACTTATATGTTCACCAAGAACCCAACGAACTCAGAGCCAATAACTGAGCAGCGTCTTGCAATGGTTTTTTATTATGTACCGGGTATATAGCAATTAATTTGGGAAAATATATACATGGAAAAATCAGTATGAAAGACACCAATGTATTTCTGAAATTGGAACAAAATATAGAGTTTAGAAACAGTAGATATTTGCACATTTCCAAAATTGTGAGTACCCATAGTAGCATGAGAATTATAGGACATTTTTCAAAGTGAATTCTTTTTTACACATTGTCTTTCATTTGGAAGGCAGAAATGCATCAAAAGTCAATAGGTAATAACAGTTACTCTACAATTCTGTGTTACCCTAAGTCTCCCGATAAAAATGGTACCTCACTTGTGTGGGTGGGCCTAGTGCCCGCGACAGGAAATGGCTCAAAACGCAACGTGGACACACTTTATTTTTACAGTGAAAACGGACCCTTTTTTTGCAAAGTGCCTAGCTGTAGATTTTGAACCCTAGCTCTGCCGGCACCGAGGGAAACCTAGCAAACCTATACATTTTTAAAAACTAGACACCCAGGGGAATTCAGGATGGGGTGACTTGTCTGGCTCTCACCAGGTTCTGTTACCCAGAATCCCTTGCAAACCTCAAAATTTGTAAAATAAAAACACATTTTCCTCACATTTCTGTGGTGGAAAGTTCTGGAATCTGCGTGGATCTACAAAATTCCACCCACCCCGCTTTCCCAAAAGTCTTCCGAGAAAAATGGTACCTCACTTGTGTGGGTAGGCCTAGTGCCCGCCACAGGAAACGGCCCAAAATGCAACGTGGACACACCACATTTTCACAGTGAAAACGGACCCTTTTTTTGCAAAGTGCCTTGCTGTAGATTTTGAACACTAGCTCTGCCGGCACCTAGGGAAACCTAGCGAACCTACACATTTTTTTAAACTAGACACCCAGGGAAATCCAGGATGGGGTGACTTGTCTGGCTCGCACCAGGTTCTGTTACCCAGAATCCCTTGCAAACCTCAACATTTGTATTAAAAAAAAAAACATTTTCCTCACATTTCTGTGTTGGAAAGTTCTGGAATCTGCGTGAATCCACAAAACTCCACCCACCCCGCATTCCCCAAAGTGTTGCGAGAAAAATGGTACCTCACTTGTGTGGGTAGGCCTAGTGCCCGCGACCGGAAAAGGTCCAAAACGCAACGTGGACACACCACATTTTCACAGTGAAAACGGACCCTTTTTTTGGAAAGTGCCTAGCTGTAGATTTTGAACCCTAGCTCTGCCGGCACTTAGGAAAACCTAGCAAACCTATATATTTTTGAAAACTAGACACCCAGGGAAATCCAGAATGGGTGACTTGTCTGGCTCCCACCAGGTTGTGTTACCCAGAATCCCTTGCAAACCTCAAAATTTGTCAAAAAAACACATTTTCCTCACATTTCTGTGGTGGACAGTTCTGGAATCGGCGTGGATCCACAAAATTCCACCCACTCCGCATTCCCCAACGTCTTTTGAGAAAAATGGTACCTCACTTGTGTGGGTAGGCCTAGTGCCCGTGACAGGAAACGGCCCAAAACGCAACGTGGACACACCACATTTTCAAAGTGAAAACGGACCCTTTTTTTGCAAAGTGCCTAGCTGTAGATTTTAAACCCTAGCTCTGCCGGCACATAGGGAACCCTAGCAAACCTATACATTTTTGGAAACTAGACACCCAGGGGAATCCAGGATGGGGTGACTTGTCTGGCTCTCACCAGGTTCTGTTACCCAGAATCCCTTGCAAACCTCAAAATTTGTCAAAAAAAACACATTTTCCTCACATTTCTGTGGTGGAAAGTTCTGGAATCTGCGTGGATCCACAAAATTCCACCCACCCCGCATTCCCCAAAGTCTTCCGAGAAAAATGGGTCCTCACTTGTGTGGGTAGGCCTAGTACCCGCGACAGGCAAGGGCCCAAAACCTATTGAGGCGACATCAAAATTACCTATCACAAAACAACCTGGTTTTGCAAGAGGGGTCCCATGAGTTTTTGGCCCCGGGCTCGGCGGCCATCTAGGAAAACCTACCAAACCCACACATTTCTGAAAACTAGACACCCGGGTGAGTCCAGCAAGGTATGGCTTGCATGGGTCCCCCAACATTTCCCTACCCAGAATCCCCTGCAAACGTCAAATTTTGTTGAAAAAATTAACTTTTTCTCACATTTCTGTGTGGGAAAGTTGTAGGATCACAAGGCTGACACAAATTTCCTACCACCCAGCGTTCCCCCAGGTCTCCCGATAAAAATGGTACCTCACTTGTGTGGGTAGGCATAGTGGCTGCAACAGGAAATGGCCCAAATCGTAGTGTGGAGACTTCAAAATTACCTATAACAAAACTACCTGGTTTTGGGGGGGGCACCTGGTTTTTTGGCCCCAGGCTCGCTGCCATCTAGGGAAACCTACCAAACCCACACTTCTGAAAACTAGACACCCTGGGGAGTCCAATGAGGTATGGCTTGCGTGGGTCCCCTAACGTTTCCCTACCCAGAATCCCCTGCAAACCTCAAATTTAGCTGAAAAAAACCACATTTTCCACATATCTTTGTGTGGAACCACCGTGCCAGCACAAATGTCCTACCCCACAGCGTTCTCCTTAGTGTCCCGAGTAAAATGATACCTCACTTGTGTGGGTGTCCAATGCAGAATTGGCTAAAAACGTATTTAAAAAAAAATTTAGTGCTTAGAAATCTCGGTGCTATACCCTTAATCCCTATGTTTTGGGCTCTTCCCAGTCACACGCCCTTGCCCCACCCACACAAGTGAGGTATCATTTTACTCGGGAGACTGAGGGGGAACGCTGTGGGGTAGGACATTTGTGCCGGCAAGGTGATTCCACACAAAAATATGTAGAAAATTTGTTTTTTTCAGCTAAATTTGAGGTTTGCAGGGCATTCTGGGTAGGAAAACGTTGGGGGATCCACGCAAGCCATACCTCGCTGGACTCCCCCGGGTGTCTAGTTTTTAGAAATGTGTGGGTTTGGTAGTTTTCCAAGATGGCCGCCGAGCCCGGGGTCAAAAACCCAGGTGACCCCCCTTGCAAAACCAGGTTGTTTTGTGATAGGTAATTTTGATGTCTCCTCAATACGTTTTGGGCCCTTGCCTGTCGCGGGTACTTGACCCACCCACGCGAGTGAGGTACCATTTTTCTCGGAAGACTTTGGGGAATGCGAGTGGGTGGAATTTTGTGGATCCACACAGATTCCAGAACATTCCACCACAGAAATGTGAGGAAATTGTGTTTTTTTTTTTTTTTTTACAAATTTTGAGGTTTGCAAGGGATTCTGGGTAACAAGTCACCCCATTCTGGATTCCCCTGGGTGTCTAGTTTTCAAAAATGTATAGGTTTGCTAGGTTTCCCTAGGTGCCGGCAGAGCTAGGGTTCAAAATCTACAGCTAGACACTTTGCAAAAAAAGGGTCCGTTTTCACTGTGAAAATGTGGTGTGTCCACGTTGTGTTTTGGGCCGTTTCCTGTCGCGGGCACTAGGTCTACCCACACAAGTGAGGTACCATTTTTCTCGAAAGACTTTGGGAAATGCGGGGTGGGTGAAATTTTGAGGATCCACGCAGATCCCAGAACTTTCCATCACAGAAATGTGAGGAAAATGTGGTTTTTGTAACTAAGTTTGAGGTTTGGAAGGGATTCTGGGTAACAGAACCTGGTGAGAGGCACACAAGTCACCCCATCCTGGATTCCCCTTGGTGTCTTGTTTTCAAACATGTACAGGTTTGCTAGGTTTCCCTATGTGCCGGCTGCGCTAGGGCCCAAAATCCACAGGTAGGCACATTGCTGAAAACAAGTCTGTGCCTAGTGGGCTTTCTGTCGCCCTGTGGGGGGGGGGGGTTTGCCCCGATATGCCCCCAAGGGGGGCAGAAAGACTGTGGCTATTTTTTTGGGGGGTGGGGGCGTTGGTATGCCCATTCTGGGCAGCCCACACCCCCACGCATAAAAAAAGCCAGCGTAATAGCTGGCGCCTAGTGGGCTTTCTGCCCCCCCCGGGGGGGCAAAAAGGCTGGTATTTCTCGGGGGGGGGGAGTATTGTCATGCCCATTTTGGGCAGCCCCACCCCTACATGAATACAAAAAAAAATCCCTGGTTTCTAGTGGGCTTTCTGCCCCCCGGGGGGGGCAGATTGGGGGCTACTGCCCCATCTGCCCCCCAGGGGGGGCAGAAATACTGGACTATTTGCGGGGTGTGGGCATTGGAATGCCCGTTTTGGGCAGCCCCCACCCCTAATTGTAATTGCCCAAAAAAAAAACTGGTTTTTAGTGGGCTTTCTGCCCCCCCGGGGAGGGCAGAAAGACTGTAATTGTTGCGTGGGTGGGGGCATTGGCATGCCCGTTTTGGGCAGGCCCCACCCTAATTCAAATTGCCCAAAATAAATCCCTGGCGTCTAGTGGGCTTTTTCCCCGCCGCGGGGGGGGGGGGCAGAAAGGCTGTAATTTTGGTGGGTGTGGGGGCATTGGCATGCCCGTTTTGGGCAGCCCCACCCTAATTAAAATTGCCCAAAAAAATCCCTGGCGTCTAGTGGGCTTTCTGCCCCCCCTGGGGGGGCAGAAAGACTGAATTTAGCCAATTTGTTTGGGGGGAGCAAAGGCCCTTGCCCAAGGGGCCGCTACTCCCTCCCTGGTGTCTAGTGGGTGGATCCCTGCTTGGGGATCGCCCTCCTGGGGCTATCCCCAAGCATGGATCCACTGGGGAGGGGTACCATTGGAAAGGGGAGATTCTCCCATCTTTCTACGTGCTTAGGGGTCTGAGAAAGTGAAAGTCCCACAAGTCTAAGAAAAAAACAGGACTGAACTAACTAACCACCCACGGACCAGTGAATGTGGCAGCTATGGTGAGGCAAAAAGCCCCAAATTGCCCTTTCTTTGTAATGGCCCTGTACGTAACCCCTCGGCTCTGACAGCTGCCTCAGTCAACAAATTGTCATGTGATGTTTGTGGGTTTCTCGATAATAGGAGCAGACATATTAACTTTAAAAAGTTGTCACCCTGCTAGTAGGAGGGTGTGGCCTTAGAACGGGCAGAGCCTCAGAGGGCGCAGAGCCTCGTTCCAAGAACTGCCTGAGGTACTTTTGTTCCCTGTCTCCATCAACGCCACCTCCCCACCCCCAGCCTACCCTGTCTCCCAAAAAACTTTGCTGAGGTTTCTTTTCACACACCTAAAAGGACATCAGCTGTTCGGAGCTAGAATGACCATTTGGGAACTCACTCATTGCAGTGGTTTCCAGCTCATCTTTCCTGCCACCATGTGATACTGGCTCCTCACCAGGTGACTGTGTAAAGGGTGCCGATATTATGTGACACATGGTGGCACCATGTCAGTTGGCAGATCTGTAGGAGCTATGTGGGGTTGAGGTTCTTGTAATTTGTAATCTTCTCCAACACCTGTATCCATATTTATGTGGACAGTGGTTATGTGCTCCGTGGTTGTGGTTTTCCTATCGTAGACCCTGTAGGAGGTTGAGTCTTGCAACAGTATCCAAGTATGTACATGTGTGTGTAGACCAAGGGTTTTCCTTAAGTGGAAGACTCGTCATGGTTTGCATCTTGCTATCTACCCCTACACCCAGCTTCAACCCATATATTTGGTGAAGTGTTTGCCACCTCAACAGCATATCCATATAAAGTTCTACTCATATTGCAACATACAGGAATTCCTGGCACCAACATGCACAGAATATGACTCAAAACGACTTAGCTGGCTAAAATTTGCCATCACAACAATGCATTTGTATCAAGTTATGTTCTGACTCTGCACAATACCAACAATACCTGTTAGATACAACTCCCGGCAGCCCTATGCTCATACTATGGCACTAAACTGTATAGTTGGCTAAGCATTTGCTACCTCATCAACACATCCGTATGCTCTCACTAAGCCACATTTCACCCATCCAGAGGAAATTAATTAATTACTAAACAATACATTGACTATTCTAACCTTACCACCAGCTATCAAAGAGGCCTCACTACTAAACAATATGAAATCCAAGCAAATACAATATCATAAGGCCACTTTGATTTCGGCGAAAGAAAAATCCCAGAACCATAAAGTGTGTCTAGATTCTGAAAGAGCTAAACGACCATGCAAATAGTAGAAAAATGATATTTAAAGAAAAGTAACATAACAGGTACTGTATGTGTAGACAGTGGGTGATTTGGTCTATAATTGTTGGTTACCTTGCGGTACAGCACATAAAGGTCTGTGTCATTTAGCACTCCAGCCACCCAACCAAGTAAGTGTGGACCTCCAGGTAGATCCCACAAGAGGTTGGGTCTTGCAACCCTCTCCAACATGCATATGTATAGGAAGCTAGCCATTGCAGCAGGAATGAGTTTTCCTTTGGTGGGTCCAGCAGGGGTCTCGTTAACCAATATATCAAAGCCACATTACAATATAAAGTGCTCGTCAAAGGCCTAGTAAACAAAAACCGATGGGTGGAATGATTAAATGAATCTCAGCCACTGGTAATTACGCCAGGCCACATCCCAGTTCATTATTATATTGCACAGCATGCCACCTCAGATTAGACCAAGATATATGTAAAACAGCCTTGACGCTGCCCACATATATATATATACACATATATATATATATTTAGCAGTTTGTAGGTGCCAAAGCACATACCTACAAGAGTTGAAATGTGATCTCCAAATGATAGAGTGGAGTCAAACCAGACTCCTAGATTTTTCACTTTAGGTTTCGGAGTCGGCAACGGGCTTAATTTATCTGGCCACCATGATGAGGACCAGATGGTCGGTTGCTTTCCTACCACCAGGATCTCTGTTTTGGCCGCGTTAAGTCGCAAACAGCTGTTCTTCATCCAGTTGGCCAGTTCGACCAAGCAGAGTTTAAAATCATCCGCTGCTTGGTTGCTCACCTGAGCTAGCGTGATGATCAATTGAGTGTCATCGGCATAAGATACTGTTCGAACGCCGTGACCGTCAATGAGGACAGCCAGAGGAAGCATATAGAGATTAAAAAGAGTCGGACTCAGGGCAGAGCCCTGAGGCACTCCCTGCCGCAGTGTCCTGACCTTTGATGAGTGCGGCTGTTGGGTGACCTGGAATGTGCGGCCCTGCAAAAAATCTGCAAGCCAACCCAGCACAGTGCTACCCACCTCTGAGTTTTGTAATTTATCTAATAACAATCTATGGGAGACCATATCAAAAGCTGCACTTAAGTCAAGCATGACAAGTGCAGCTGTTTTGCCCTCATCACCCACTTGGCGGAGATTCTGATGTGAATAGAAGGGCAGATTCGGTGTTAACAAGCATTGGCATAGCCAATAGGTCTCGCTTTTGGGACCTTATAAGTATTTAGTTATGCAGCACAATATCCTTGGTGCAACAACATCAACCGTTGCATGGCTAAACACTTATAATGTCCCAAAGGCGAGACCTATTGGCTATGCCAATGCTTGTTCTCTGTAGTAACTTTAGAAGTGCGGTTTGTGGATAGCAGTGGGCTTAGGCATCTGTGGGTGGGTGCCTGTCCCTCCCCAAACCCCTCTCTAAACCCCTCCCTCTTACTAGTATGTACGCCTCTTTTTTCAGTCACTCTCCCCTGGTCCCTCTCACATTTACTAAGTACTAAATTTACATGTGAGAATTTCCCCACAGAAAAGATAGGAGAGATGGAGGTGGAGACAAAAAAGTCCTGCAGTAGTAGTCCTTACTTGCTAATGTACTGCAAAATGCAGTTTGTGAATTGGGCCCTGAGAGAGAGAGCGTGCAACCAGTGTCCGCACCTCTCCTCCAGACTCCGCAGACCATTAGGGGAAATAGAGATTCAATCTGTTTGATGACATAAGTTGACAGAGGTAGACCAGGACATGGAAGTGTTTCATCCTGTGTACCTGGGGGTGTAGATCTAAAAAAGTACCCTGTATTTATGCAAATTATGTAGAGTAAAAGGCCTTACGCTAATAATGCATTGTTTTATAACAGGCCATGCAAACTAAAGTGGGTTTTCACTGAATATTAATGGAAATACTAGCCCACGCAGTTGTCTCATTTATTAACCTTAGAAGAATGAACGACTGAGTGAGCACCTGGAAGGATTCACTCTTCTGTCTTGTACGTTACCTGCAGCTGCTGGCAGTGGGCACGTATCTCGATGCGCTGTTTTTCCACAATTGGAACATATGACTCGTAGTTTTTAGAAGGATCTGAGCAGCATGTGCCCTGACCCACTGAGCTGTCGTAACAGAATACAAACATGTGACCTGCAGGTTACTTGCCATGCTCTGCATGAGGCATATTAACCCTCCGAGCTATTTTAGGACTATTTAGCTTGTGGCCAGCAATTCTCTGCAACAAGTGCTCAATGCCCTCATTTATTTTAATATGTGATCGATAAAGTGAGCTCGAACAGCTTGGTGTGTGGTTTCCTCTTGTTCATCTGTTTGTGGGCGGAGTGTGAAAGAATAATGTTTATTTACTGGCAGGCTGTAGGCGCATCTATCGCTGCTCCATCCCTCGGAGCCCCCCTGGGTTCCTATTGAGCAACCTTCCTCTGGGGCCTTCTGAGACACCTGTGCCCAGTACCTCGACTGGAAGACCGGTTATGACCTTCATCCAGTTGCCTGGCCATGATTGGCCTCCGTTGGTCACTGTAGCTATGCGGCAAATGCCTGCTGCTTACACGGAAATTTTTGAACGTCGTGTTAGATGCGTCAGCCAGCTAGATGGCTCAGTGAGTTGCATGCTGTAACCTACACGTCACGGATTCGAATACAGCAAGGCCTTCTCAGCCGTATATCCTTCCGAGGCCAGTAAACTGAGTACCTTAAAAATGTGTAATAGGCAGATCTCTTGTTCACAGTGCCGAGAAACAAAAAAGATACGGGGCGCTAAATAAAAGCAGGTTATTCTTATTATCCTCATAGACAACGCTTTCCTAAACCCTCTGCCTTCACTACCTAGACATATAAAACGTTCTAAAAGTTGCGGATGCATGGTGGGAATTCTCTGCACGGGAGAGCATTTGACATTTAGTAGCTCGCACGTAAATTATTTAAGCAGGACACCACTTCCGGGCTCGAAGGTAGAAAGAAGTCCATAAGCCCGGCTGTCACTGGAATAAATAAATATTCATTGAGATGAAAACTGCCCATAGTTGAGCATAAAACCGAGCAGCTCCGTGGCGCGCAAAATTAAATATTAAAAGCTACCAGGGGCTTGGATTGCACTATGAGCATTGTCTTAATTACTTCTGAATAATGGCATTTTGAAAATTACCCATTAAGGAGCAGGTGTGTAAAATATGTAGAATAAGTCTCGCTTTAATGCCACATGGCCCCCTGTAATGAGCACACCGTCCTGGTATTAATATATCACAAAGTAATTGCATGTACTTTTTCTAGAGAGCACATTACTAATCACAATAACCACTGGACTAACCACTAACCTTGGGTTCCGGAGTAGCGCACTACTTGCCGTAAAGTGCTTCAACGCCTTGTATGGGCTAGTAAGCGCTTTATAAATCCAATTACAATTACATGAAAAGGGCTTCTTTCTCTTTTTGATGGTTACACACTCAAGACACCTTCGATGGACAAAGTGGCAGCCTGGTCCGGGGGCGTGTGCCACCTTCTTGAAAGACTGTGTTTAAGGCTTTTGGGTAACTCGGCAGTGCTGAGGGTTTGTGGGGGGACTCCTCTCCAACCTGTCTGCTATTATCACGCACCTTTTGACTAGTTCTATGACCCACCTAAGCGCCCCTCTGTACCTAATGTGGTAGCATGTGAAAAACCAGGCCTAATGAAACTCCTGCTCTCTATGCCTATTAACTCTGGCATTAAATAACAGAAAAACAAACAGTGAAACTTTGAAAATATTTGTACTTAGTCTCTCCTGTTATGTAAGGTGCTCAAATTAACATCCACCAATTCAGAAAATGCTCAGCAAATCGATCAAGAGTGAAGTTGTGATTTATTTTAATGAACTAACAGCTGCTACTATTACTCATTTTAATGGTAATTTATCGAACTCAGAAGGATGGAAGGCGGAGCCTGTCCTGCGAGGATTTAAACTAGGGACCTTCAGTGCGCTTCAGATTCCAGTAGCAAACAATACTTCACTTAGTTATCCTCAAGGCTAAATGAGAAGTAGCACCGCAAACATGTCAATTGAGTCCCTTATTACATAACTGGTTATTTCTTAAGTATAGTGCCATCACACTGCAGTCCGAGGGATGGTTTCAAAATCAGAATTAAAAACAGGGACTCTGTGCAGCATAGCTATAACCATAGGCAAAAGGCAAGACCAAATGGCTTTGTCAATGCTCGTTTTTATTTCTGCTGTGACAGAGGCCTTCTGACCAGGCATTAAAGACCAACTTGAGAGGTTCATGTGGGATGACTTCTCACCTTTTACTGACCCTCCCTACAAGGTGCCAGTCTATGGCCTCAAAGAGGTGATGGGTAGTCCCACAGAGGGGGAGGACAGGAGTGCACAGAGAAATGTAAGTATGCCATTGGGCAATCTGGAATCCTTCTTACCACTCTGCTCTTTCTCCAAAAGGTTGTCTCATCCAGAGAGCCCGAACTAGTCAGTTGTATGAGTTTGTCCCCAAATAGTTTAGGATGGCTGTTACTCAATCTAGTCCAAGTCTATTTTATGGGAAATTATACGAATTCTGCCAAATATATATTTCACATTAATAAGGGTATTTCTTCTTTTTGAATCAAGCTATGTCCGCAGTTTTCCATTTACCTTCTGGGAGGGAGGCATTAATGATGCCCAGAAATACGCTGCAGAACAGCAGTTCTACATGTTTCAGTGCTTGGTCACCTTTAACACCAGCCATTCTGCAGTGACCTTCATCAGGAGCCCTTCATGAAGAGAAATAACACCTAAAGAGGCACATATCTAAACTGTAAATATGCCTTCATCGGGAAACCGTACCATTTAAGCTGTCTATACGTTCCATTTGTTTTGCTGATCACTCATCACAAATCAGTATCCTTTCACAGGGATTCAATAATGTACTGTGTTTTGTGTGTGACCCTGACTGTGCATCATGCTATGGATACAGAATTTGTGCTTGAAGTTTTAGGCTGCTTGTGTCAAATAAATGCAAAAATAATCACTAGTAATCTGTTTTGACATGTGTTGTTTTATACTCTTTATTCCGATTTCACTGTACCTAGAACTGTCTTTGAATACGCCTAAAACTCCGCTCACCGTCTCTGGTTCATGGAAAGCGTGCTCGCTTGTCTCATGTATATTTCCACGTTACTGACTCAGCACTCAGAGGAAACACAACTGTTTTACTAGCCATGTTTGTGTCATTTGCGACCCTTACTTAATCTTTACCACTTCTTCTGCACTCCCATCAATAATATGTGCACTAATTCCATTGCCTTTCCGGGTTTAAAACTATCAACCTCATCTCATTATTAAAGGGTGTAAAAAGTAGCATAAAAATTAATTTATTTTTGAGCTTTTGCAAAGTGCTAGAGACCACCCTTGGTCTGCCAGTGTACACAGAAGTTTCCTTCCCAGCTCTTTCCGTCACTTCAGCGGAAGCGGTAGAGATCCTGCCAGAAAGACCCTGGAGTGTAACACGAGATAGTTCAAAATGGAGGGCTGAACTTTACGGAGCACATGTTTGAGATTGTGGCCCGAGGAGCCAGTGGCAAGAACGCCCTGCCATCAATTAAACAGCATCAACCCTACCATAGCAACGCAATGTGGTGACGCTAACCTCAAATCAAAACGAAGTGCTTGCACACCACAAGCAGCGATCCAGGCTCCATCCAAAAGCAGTGTGACACCCATTTATAACACTTAACACCTGTCCTGCATATATAAACCTTGGCACAAGATGCAGAATTAAATTAACAACGCACACAAAACCTCTCCTGGACGCCCAGCTAGCATGTCCGAAAGAAGCGCACTAACAAGTAAAACAAAAATGGCGGCCGCGCGGTAAAAAAAAAATAAACAGTGGTGCGCGCGCACCACAGAGGAGCGGAGGGGGGGAGGAGGGAGCGCGGCAGCCTGCTCAGCTGACCAGACGCTCGTGCGTCATGGCCTTTTGCCGGCATGTGTTTACAATTATCGCGCCCGCGTCTGGGCATGATAATTGGAAACACATGTTTGCCGCGCGTACCCATCCCAAAAAGGCCAGCCACGACGCACGAGCGTTTTTTGGACTGCTTTTCAAACTCGCTTACTAAAAGTCTTCGCCTCTAAGCAGCGCTTGCGCGCTACTCGAGGCTCGACCTAAAAAGTGGCCTAAAACCAGATTGTTGTGGAGAAGAGCTTTTTCTTCCACAAAATTCATCAGCTGTTGATTGACGAATTTTTCTGCAATCTTCGCAAAAAAAGGCAGCAGGAATATTGGTCTTAGATTCTAAGGTACAGAGGGATTGAAAGATGGTTTCTTTAGGAGTGGAATTACCATAGCGTGCTTCCATTCCTGAAGGACCTTCCCTGATAGAAAGGATAGGTTAAGCAACTCCGTGAGTATGGGTACAATGGCTTCTCGGCCTCTCTTGAGGATAGCTGGAGATGCTAGGTCTAAAGGTGATCCAGAGCTTATTTTCGACATTAAGCGGTCGATCTCAGCCTCTGATATGGCTTTCAGATTTTAAAAAGTACCTGGATTGGTACAGGCTGCTGCAACAAACTGGAAATTCCTAACACTCTCAGGAAAGGCAGAGAATATATTGTCTATCTTATCAAGAAAGGAGAGTGCGATCTGATCGCAGAGGGCAGTGGTGGAGGGGATTGACGCCACTGTCCGTTCCAGGGATGTCAGGTATTTAATTATGTGAAGAAGTTCCTTCGGGCATTGTTTGATTGCTCAAATTTTTGGAGTGTAGAACCTCGCAGGAGCCTGCCTTAGAGCCATATGATAGTCTCCCAGGGAGACCACGTATGTAGCTTTATGGTGTTCTTCATAGTCTTTGCGCCATATACATTCCAACCGCTTATATGATTTCTTTTTTTGCCATCAGTGCCTCCGTATACCATACAGCCGATGGCTTGGAGCGCATGCTGGTAATTAATTTCCTGGGAGCCAGGTCATCTAAGGCCTGATTAATCCACCTCACTAATTGCCTATTTGCATTCTGGGGACAGGAGTTAAGTACTGGTATTTCCTGCTTCAGTGTTGCTGTGAAGGTATTAGGTGTGATTTGGGACCATTTACGAGCACTTCTTTTCTGGGGTTGGGCTACTGGCGGGGTAAGTTCATGAATATCCAAAGGGACCATGTAATGGTCCGACCAAGCTACCAGAATCGGGTTGCTCGTCGTTATCAGATTAGAATTTGTAAAAACAGGGTCCAAAACATGACCATGGACATGTGTAGATGTCAAAACTAGTTGCTCAAGTGAAAGCAATCCAAGGTCTTCTACCAGACCTTTGGCTACAGGGCAGGTATCATCATCAATATGAATATTAGGTCTCCCACTAATAGGAGGTTTGCATACCGGACTGAGTAATCAGAGATGACATCCAAAAGTGACTTCACAAAATTGGCCACAGGGCCTGGAGGACGATAGATAAGTAGGCCTGTTATAGTACGGTTATTATTATTTTTTTCTTTCTTTTTATGACAAGCTTATACAATGTACACACTTTACAAACATTAACCAACGAGGTTGGATCACAGGTTTGAAATCGTACCAGGGACCTTGAATCATTCCAGTGTCATGACAATATTAGCAAGACCCAAATTGCAATTAACCTACCCCGATTCTTGTCTCTGGCGAAGCTGCGGGGGCTCACAAATGTCACCCCTATACCCGTTCCATTTTACCCAAATCTGGGACCATTTTTTGGGACACCCTCTAGACTCGTATACCGTCTTCTCTGTCAACATGCACCAGTCCATATCTTTCCCCCACGCTGTAAGAGTCGGGGTTTCCAACGCCCTCCACAGTTTAGCAATGTTCCGTTTAGCTATTATCATACCGAGTGTCACCCATATCCTTTCTTTACTGGTCAGGTCTGTAGGGCCCCATATATTCAGGAGACACAACTTAATACTATAGTCAATCTTGTTGCCCATCACTTCCTCCATGCACTTCGTCACTGCTGACCAGTACTTCTGTATGCCCCTACATTCCCAAAGTGTATGCATGAAAGTACCCTCCTGCCCACATCCCCTCATGCATTCTGCCTCCGATCTATAGCCCATCTTTACCAGCGCCGGGCCAGCAAGGTACGTTCTGTGAAGTATTTTCAATTGTACGAGTTTAAGCCTGGAGGAGATAGCCGTCTCCTTGGGTAAGGCCAGTGCTTCAATCCATTCCTCATCCTCCAATCAAGCTACATCATGTTCCCATCAGGCTCCCATCAGGCTCTGAGCCGGAGGAGAGGGTCAGACATATTATTGATTAGTTTCTTGTAAGTCAGTGAAATGGACTTTCCTGGCATATATTCGTCCAGAACCCTATCTTCTAACGGGGAGGATTCTGGTGGCGTCTCACCCTTTGCTATAACAGCTTGCAGTGTGTGCCTGATTTGAAGGTATCTAAAGTACTCAGTATCTGCCAATTCGTACTCCATTTGCAGTTGGGCAAAGGTGACTATCTCTCCAGCCCTCCATAAATCTCCGACTTTGGAAATCCCAATTAAGTCCCATCGATCGAAGCCCTTGATATGTCTCAAGCTACCCAGTCGGTCTGCATCCCAGAGTGGGGTGGCCTGTGTAATCCTACCCTCCCAGCCCAGGCTTCTCGTCGCTGCCAGCCAAACCTGGACCGCATGTAGTGTGGGGCCTGATAGTTTCAGCTTGGTGGGCCTCGCATATAGTGCACCTGTGAAGCTCCCCCCCGGAAGCAACCACCTATCCATTTAGTATCCAGGGTCCCATTGTGATCTATGCATACATTGATTAATTGCAGCGAGTTGCGCCGCCCAATAATACCTTTTAATATCTGGGAGGCCAATTCCCCCATCATACCACCCTCGTGAGAGTTTCTGAGTGGATATTCTGGGTTGTTTTCCCTCCCACAAAAGTTCTCTTTGGGCGCTTTCAATCGATTTAAAATAGTCTGCCCCTACGGGGTGGGGCGTGTTCTGCAACACATACAAAAAGCGTGGTAGGGACATCATTTTAAATAATGCAGCACGCTGGGACAACGGGACAGACTTCCAGTGTATGACATCACTTCGAAGTCTTTGCAGCGGGGGCAAGAGGTTGCAGTCATAAAAATGGGCCGGGTCCCTAGAAACATAAATTCCCAGATATTTAAATCCTGTTGCTGCTTCAGTGATAGTGAATCCCTTAGGTAAGGAGGGGAATTTACAGTTGAGAACATAAATAACTGATTTGGACCAGTTTATACTATATCCTGAATATCTACCAAATACAATAAAAATGTCCATCACTCTATTCAGGGAGGCAGCGGGACAGGCCACATACAACAATATGTCATCGGCATATAATGAAATACGGTCTTCCCAGTCCGCAGCCCATTTGAGACCTCTTATGACGGGGTCTTTCCGTATCCACATTGCCAATGGCTCCAGCATGAGGGCAAAAAGCAGCGGAGAGAGAGGGCAGCCCTGCCTGGTGACCCGCCCTAACGGAAATAATGGGGACTTACGGTTATTAACTACTATTTGGGCCAATGGATCTTTGTATAGAAGCTGAACCCATTTAAAAACACCCGGGCCAAATCCCAATTTCTTTAACACTGAGAACATATAGGACCATTCAATTGTATCAAACGCCATGGCTGCATCGAGGGATATCACCACCGCGTCCTCCCTTATTGTATTAGCTCGGTTTAGTACTCCATGTAATCGCCGCAAGTTAAGTGAGGTATTTCTGGCTGGCATGAAGCCAGATTGGTCCGGGTGTACTAGTTTGGTTATGACTTGCAGTAAACGGGTGGCCAGTATTTTTGCAAGGATTTTAGCTTCCACATTGAGCAATGAAATTGGCCGATATGAGGAACATTCAGTCTTGGGACTTTTATGAATGACCACTATGTTTGCCAATCTCTGATCTGGTGGGAGTGATCCTATCTCCCGACTCTCCTGAAACATTGTAGTCAGGTAGGGTGCTATCTTACTGGGGGCGAGTTTATATAGTTCAATGGGCAAGCCGTTTGGGCCTGTCGCCTTGCCTGCGCTCAACTCTTTTATGGCTCATTCTACCTCCGTGCACTTTAGGTCTTGCTCCAAGTCCGCCCGGTCCTCATCCAAGAGCCCGGGCAGAGAGATATCTCTTAATAGCGAGTTGTCGTCCGTTTCCGTTTAAGATGTCTGGGATTTATAAATCATACTATAATAATCCCCAAATGCGTCCGCAATCTCCTGTCAGATTCGGCCCTGAGTTCCACAACTAATCTATTGGCTTGCTCTCTGCGGTCCAGCCAGGCCAGCAGCTTCCCGGCCTGTTCTCCCACCTCGTAGATTTTAATGAGCACTGCCCTATGTTGTGCCCTGGCAGCGTCTGATGCCATGGCCACGTATTCTCTTGTTTTTAACTTTAAGGAATGCCTCACCTCATCAGTATTCGTGTCGCGGAGCTTCCTTTCCAGATTTAGGATATCCACCTCTAAACGCACGAGCGTTGCCTGTTTTTCTTTCTTTATTCCCGCTATCTGGGAGATAGCAGATCCCCTTATTACGACCTTAAAGGCCTCCCACAGCGTCTGTGCTGAGTCAACCGAGTTCTCATTCTCGTTAAAGTAAAGTTCCGTTTCCCGTATGACTTTTTCTTTTATCTGGGGGATCTTTAGATACCACGGATTTATTGGGGCTGTCCTGCCAATCCTTGGCTCCCCCACCTCTACCAGGGCCCAGATGGGCGAGTGGTCTCATATACCCTGTACTAGATGTTTAACTTCTCTGACCTGCTCTAATTGGTGCGCCAAAGTTATAATATAATCTATCCTAGACATACTACGATGGGTTCCCGAGTAAAAAGTGTATTGCTGTTCTACGGGGTGAAGCGCCCTCCACGTATCTACTAGTCCCAGTGCTCCCAGAAAGTTATGGATTCGCGTTCGTGCAGGCGGCAGGTCCATTGTGGGCCAGCGGTCTAACCTGTCTGAAACAATAGAGTTGAAATCACCCCCTACTAGGAGTCTTCCCTCAGGTAGGGTCAGGAGGAGGTCTCCGAGGTCCTTGAAAGCTGGGGCCTGTAGACCTGGCGGTATATATACTGAGACCAGATTTAATATTTGACCTTCCCATATACCGGAGATCGCCACAAACCTACCCAGATTGTCTGTCCATGTGCGATCAATCGTCATCTGAAAGCTTTTCCGTATCATAATGTACACACCCCGGGATCCGGAACCGAACGCGGAGTGTACCACTAATTTAAAGCCCCATCTGGTAAGAGCCTTGCACGCATTTCCAAGTAAGTGTGTCTCCTGGAGCAAAATGACGTCAGGTGAATGCCTTTTTACATATTGGAGTACTATTCCCCTTTTTAACTTGTCACCCAGCCCATTTACGTTCCAGGACATCATTTTAAGTCCCTGCTTCATTAATGGTCCCATTTCTACTAACAGTGACACTCTGTGTTGCCAAGGGAGTCTCCCCAGGCGGCCCGTGGTCTCTTTCGGTTATATCTAGTCGTCCAGCATCTACTAACGTCTGTTTCTCAGCGTAAAGTGTGTGAGGCTCAATAGTACCATCTTGTTGTCGCCTGTCAATGTTGGCTATACTGAACAAAAAACATAACAAACATCCCCTCCCCCCTTTCCTGTCTCCATATGTAATTGGCTGCATCTTTATATTTGTCTTCTCAGTAGCCACACAATTCCTTGGCAACAGAAATCCCACCCCCCCGACAAGCCACAAATACGCCACCCTCCCTGCATGGCGGTATTGGAACCTCCCGCCCCCCAAACTTTGCAGAGTGCCTATCCCCCACCCCTGAAACTTGTGGTGCGTGTGCCAACTCACACCCGACCAGCAGTAAGTGTTAGTGAAACACAGTGCTGAGTTTTTAGTCCCCTAGGGAACCCAACCTTTCTTTCCTTTATGAAATCCCAGGACCCCGCATAAGGACAGTCACTCACATGGCACTCTACCCCATTTGTATGTCCACTGGAAAGGACGAGCCCAGCGATGGCCAGGATGGAAGGGCAACTCTTGCCGCTCATTCGACCTTAAAGGATACCGTACAGTCATTCTTCGCCACCAGCAGCCGACAAATCGTCACCGGGTATGGTCCATGTATTGTGTTCCGCCCGGGATTGCCCCTGCTTGTTCCGCAGATTCTGGTGAGTCTTCTTCCCCACAGTGCACCATCCTTCGAGCCAGTCCCATGCGTCTTCGGGGGTGTCGAAGAACCACACTTTCCCCTCTGCCTCCACTCGCAGCTTGGCGGGGAAGAGCATTGCATACTTGATGCCCTTCTCCCGCAGGGCACTCTTCACTCCGAGAAAGTTGCGTCATTGACGCTGCACCTTGAGCGTAAAATCCAGAAAAAAGGTTATCCTGTTGTTTTCAAATTCAATTGGTGGCGCCGTTCTAGCCGTTTGTAGTATGATATCCCTGTCCCTGTAGTTGAAGACTGGCGACTATTGGCCTAGGGGGTGCTCTGGGTTTAGGCCTCCCGCCCGGCACTCTGAGTCCTTTCAATCGTAAAGAATTTTGATAGTCTTGTGGGCTGCAAGTGAGTCATGACTAGTTCCTCCACAAACAAGTCCATTGCTTGCCCTTCAGCGCGTTCCAGCACTCCCAGGATTCATACATTGTTATGCCGCGAGCGTCCTTCGTATTCGTCAAGCTGAGCTACCATCCTCTCGTTACGGGCCTGCAGGTCATTCATCTGCTTCTGGAGGGTTGTTGTATCTTTGACCAGGGAACTGGTAGTCGTTTCGACCTCCTTAATTCTAGTGTGCATGTTACGCATGTCTGCCCGTATTAAGGAAACCTCAGAAGATGACTGAGTCCATTCTGGTCTCTAAAGATGTTCTGACTGTCGTGATAGCCGACATTATATCCTGGAGGGTTAGCTCTGTCGAGCCATTCGCTTCATGTTGTTTCTCTGGCAGTTCTTCTGCTTCTTTATCTTTCAAGCCCGCACCTTTTTGCCAGGCGTATTTGTCTAACTTGGCTTGCATCGTGGATTTACCACTTTGTCCTCCAGCCATCTTGGATCTGTAATGAGAACCGGAGCGTTCGTTGAGCTACTCCCTGTCGGCTTCTCTCCGCCTTGTGCCCGGGGGCAGTGAGCGGTCGTCTCCTTGAACGAGCCCGTTGGACCCTCGCTTGCACTTTTATCAGTCAACCACAGTGCCAGCTTTATATTTTTATGAACTTCTTCCTAGGTGTCAATTACGTCGATCCAGCGCCCACTGGGCCCACCCGGTGTGTTGCTGGGCCCACTTCCAGCGCTAGACGTATATGCCACTGGTCACCGGAAGTTTACCTTGCATCCCAGGAATAGCGGCTTTCTCCTAGGCGGAGGATCCGACGACGCTACCGCGCCTCAACTCCCCTGCTGCGCCGCCATCTAGGTTTAGGTGCACTCCCTCGTCTCGGGGCCGATCGGCACTGAAAGCCCAGGGCGTCTTTTTAATGGAAAATCACAATCAGGCTGGGGAGAAATGGCGTTCTACCAGCAAGGATGCCAATTTAAGTTAGCACTATTCTGGAGCAATGTCAGCCCTCTAGGTCACTGCGCGCCCCAGATCTCTCTCAGTGCGGCGCCATAGAGTCCATTAGAAGCTGCCGGAGCGGTGCGGAGAGGTGTGGGGTGGGTCTCGTGGTCAATCCGCACCCCCGATACCACTGTCTGTCAGCACGGCTACTTTAACAACTGTCCCGACTCATGCATCTGACTCACCCCGGCATTTGCGAAGCATTGGGCGCCTGTATCTGCCTCAATGGCGGCCTCGCTGACTCCTCGTATTGATGCTTTACTTAATCTGAGCCACTGGTAATTGCTCGGCTAGGATTATATAAATGAGTCTCTCTCTGTTTCTGAATTCCGACCTACCTTTACTGGTGATGGAGAGTGTGGACGCTCTTGAGGACAACTGAGTCTGCTAGACCCCATCTTGTACACTGCACAGGTATGAAAAAGTCCTGTTTCCCCCTGCTTCCCAGACAAGAGCAGGTCTTAAATCTGTATGGGTCTAAAGTGGTCTTTTAATCAGTTTGATGACCATAGTAATGGTGGTGGCTGGTTTCACGTATTGCAGAACCATGGTAACGCAATAAGTACCATACAATTGTGGTACATTTTGCAGCAGCACAAACGCTTTGAAAACAAGCCCCTCACAGTCACAGACGCCCTTCCTATAGTAAGTGGTAAAGGACTGTAAACAATGGCTGGGCGACCCATGCCACTCATTATGTAATGTGTCCCACCATTCACAGTCAAGGACACCACACAACATAAACTAGGGGGCCTAGCCTAACGTGATAGTACAAGGCAGGTGATAGTACAAGGCAGATACCAGACCCTCTAGGACAGAATAACGGCCCTCAGCCCTGTGCCTATTCATCAGGTCTGTGGAATGTAGGCATTTTCCTGAATTACTCCCACCTAGACTCAGGACTGCCTCGGCATATTTCGGCACCGTAAGCAAGGCACATTTAGTTCCATACCTACGTGTAGTTGCAGCCTGTCGTGTCCTACATCGGCGGGTGAGGGTTGGGGGCTAGAGGGACATAAACTGACGTATCACACTGAGCTCTAACATCCCTGCTTTCCTCTTACCTGCAGGTTTTCCAGGTTTGTATCTAGTTTGTGCACGTGTGGATTAATCAACAACATGGCATGTGCTAGTCTAAGAATATCTAAGACTCAACAATTATGAAGCTAGAAACAGGTAGGATATCAAGCATGCTACAAAAGTAGCACGTTGTGAAACCATTTCCACTTAACACATAGTAAATGTCGGGGATTTTCTTTACGCGGTTAGACGCATGACCACGTGGACGACAACCACAGTTACCGCTTGGGAGTGCTTCCCACGGGGTAAGAATTCCGTCCCGTCATCCCACAGTTGCCACTGGCTTAATCTCCGATTTCAGTGGCTTTTGAACTTACCCCCAATCCCCATCACAATTTGGAAGCTGCCTTTGAACAGAGCACACTCCACAAAATCCTTATTTTTCTCTTTATTATTTTCAAGAATAAATGTGCGACCAATCTTGGCAGACCTGGATCAGCAAGTGCCAGTGCTGGCTTAACATTGTGACATCCTTCTACATTCTCCATTCCATTGGCATCATGTTGCTTAGCTGTACATAACCTACCCTAAGATTAAACCTGTACATCTAATTACTAACATACAACATATCTCCCTTCCCGATAAACGCATTTTACACAATATGCTCAATAGGACTATATACAATATACACATCATTATCAAGCAAAATCATTCTCCCGTTCCCATTTCTTATCAGAAAGAATAATCCCTCAAATTTCCAGGCAATTTTATACTCTTTAAACTCCTTCTCTCACCCATGCCATCTTCTCTTCTCCGCACTTCCTTGACTCTCACTTCTTCTCCTCACTTCCTCCTTTCCTTGACTCTCACTCCCAGTAGTGCCCTTCCACTTCTCCACCCTAGCCTCACTACACATAACCACACTCCTCATATTCCAGCTTTTACCATCCTCCAAAACCACACTGTACATTTTCACATCCACAATCTGCTTCGGGAAAGACCATTTAGACATGCCCTTCCTTACATTTCCCAAAAGCTTGGTATTTACACTACATCTTGTACCATTTTTGTTCTTCTTGGTATACTCCATTTGTTTACACTGTACCCTTTTCAACATCTCCTTTTCATTTATTCTTTTTCTTTCCCATCTTTCCAATCCAACCAGGCACAGCCTTAATACAATTTTTTCTTCCCTTCAGCAACACAAACGAAGCTTCCATCGTGATAGAATGTGGAGTAGTGCGATAGCTCCATAACACATTTTTTAATTACTCTCTCCACACCAAACTATTTTGCAGAGACAACTGCATATTTTCAACAAAACTCAGTTGAACTTCTCCACTAGTCCATTTTCACGGGGGTGTCCAACAGCCATTTTAACATGCTTTAAACCTAACGGTGCAAAGTACATCTCAAATTCATCCGACACAAATTGAGACCTCCTCAGGATAACCTTCCCTTCTCCATACTTCCTCAAAAAACTCCCTCATTACACACGACTTAACATCACTCACAACATTTACTTCCGGCCATTTAGAATGGTAATCCACCATCACCATAGCAAACCTTTTTCCAAGGGTTCCAATTTGAACGGTCCACTAATGTCCATTGCTATCTTTTGCCACTGCTTGCAAGGGAATATAATAGCAACAACTGGCGTCTCTTTTATCACATGCGTTTTATCACTTCACGCACAACTCATGCAATTTCTCACATATCTTTCTACATCCCAGTCTACTGCCGGCCACCAAAAATCCTCCCTTACCTTCATTTTCATTCCTGACATCCCTCCATGACCTTCATGCAGAGCCCCCAACGATCATTCTTTCACCTCCAATGGTACCACAAATCTGTCACCTCTTCTAATGACACCCACTTGGTACAAGAAATCCGTCCATACTTCTTTATAATTCATCAATTCCTTCACATCTCCTTCCAACTTAGACCACTCCTTGGGTAAACGTTTCTTAAGAACATGCATTTCTGTTTCTCTTTCCAACACTTCCATCCATTACTTTTCAGACACAGCTTTGACCATAGTATCCATAATGTTAGCAACCAGCCATTCTTCCTCTTCCCCCTCATTGTTCCTCTGTACCGGCAATCTTGATAAACAATCAGCATTCACATTTGAAATTCCTGGGACATACTTCACTACAAACGTGTACTCCTGTAATCAATACATCCATTTTGCTATCCTCATTGTAAACACATCAACCACAGGTTTGTGACTGGTTCTTCACCACACAAAATTTCTAAAATGCTGGACTCCCCACCAACAGCAAACGTTTCCTTTTCAATTGTAGAATAACTTACTTCTGCCCCCTTTAGCGTTCTTAACACAAACTCCACAACTCTTTCTTTTCCATTTCCTACTTGCAGAAGTACTGCATCCAATTCTTGCATGTTAGCATCAGTGGAAACAATGGTGTGGTCACGTAAGTCAAAAGGTTTTAACTCAACAGCATTTACAAAGCTTTTCTTAATCTCATCAAATGTTATCTGCTACTCATTTCTCCATTCATATTTCTGTCCTTTCCTCATAACACTCGCAACAGTTGCGCAATATCCGCAAAACTGTGACAAAATTAGGGTAATATTCTGCCAGGCCTAAAAACAACCTCAATTGGTCCTTATACGTTGGGCATGGTGCTTTCTCAATCGCTTCCATCAACTTGTGCTTAGGTTTGATTCCCTCATACGATATGGTGTGGCGTAGATACTCCACACAATGACAGACAAATTTACACCTGTTTAATTCAAATGTGAGTCCAGCCTTTTCCAATATTTCACACACCTTTCTCAACAACTCATCATGCATCGCCTTGTTCTCTGCCCACACCAAGATGTCATTTTGAAAAAAATCACACATTTCTACCTCACCCAGTAACTTTTGCATAATCCTTTGAAATACTGCCAAAGCAGACGCAAGCCCAAAAGGCATACGTACAAATCGAAATGCTCCATCTGGCATTATAAATGAGGTAAAATTCCTCGATTCCGGATGCAATGAAATCTGGTGGTATGCACTTGATAAGTCAAATGTCAAACAAACTTTTCCCCCTTTAACTCCGGCCAACAACTCATTGATATTAGGTATAGGATGGCGGTACACCCATATATTCTCATTTATATCTCTTAAGTCCACACACATCCTAATGCTTCCATTGGGTTTACGGGCAATCACAACCAGACCAATACGATGCCTCAATGTGTTCAATCACTCCCAACTCCAATAATCTCGTTAACTCTGCTTTCAATGCCTCTTTCAATACTACAGGCTTTTACAACAGCTCCCTCCTTCAGCATAATTCTGTGTGGAAACTTTCTTAAACATCCCAGTTTATCCCTAAACAATTTTGGGAATTCACTCTTCCACATTTCAGCATGTCCATTGGCTACCGATAACACTTGTTCCATAGTGTTAGGATTTAATACAATATTCAAAGCTCTTTGGGTTCTCCAACCTAGTAGAAATTGCCGTTTTTCTACCACATAGATGCAGCATGTGATTTATCTGTGTTTAAAAGATAACTTGGTTTGGAAACATCCAAAAACAGGCAAATTATTAACCCGTACCCAACTAACTCCACGTTAGTTGTAGATAGTTCTTAGTTTCTCAAGCTTTTCCAAGTTTCTTGATCAATGAGCGTATAAGCGAACATGAATATGCCCACATTTGCACCTGAACTCAATTGACTGACACAATACACATAGGAGGACTATATTGCTTATCATCCAACATATTCCCTTTGTCCCCATAGGTTTCCTCCACTAGGAATTCTGGATCATGAGCATTTTTGTGATATCATCCAACATTAGCACTTCAATGTCTTCGTCAGATGAACATTCTTCAACCCCACTGGTGTTTCCTTGTACAAAATTCACACTACTTTAACCCTGAAGTTTCCTTTGATTACACACTCTTGAAAAGTGCTCAATTCTGTTGCATTTAAAACACTTGGCCTTCATTGCCAGGCAATTACGCGAAGATGCCACATGCCTTATTCTCCCACACCTGTAACCCACCCTTTTTTCTCCTCCACATTTTTTTCCCGCTTTAACCGCCCCTTTCCTGTACTTATCCTCTTTATTTATTACTTGTACCATAGCCACATCACCACCTTTTTTCTCTAACTCTTTCACAAAACGCGATGTATCTTCAATGCAATTAGCAAAAGCAATGGCGTTTTCTAGAAATGGATCTTTCACATGTAACAATTTTTCTTGTATCCTCATATTTCTTGTACGATTGATTAACTGATCTCTTATTATCTCCTCATGAAGATCTCAAAATTTACACGTGACAGCTAATGTACGCAATGCACTAACATACTGATCTAATGATTCACTAGATGTTTGCACCCATGAAGAAAACTTGTGAGGCTCCACCACCACACTAACTTTCTTCCCATAGTGCACTTCTAGCGCTTTCATAGCAATACTGTACACATCCTCAACTTCATCCTCCTCATCCGACTCGACATTGCTCTCCATGTCAACATTTCCACATAGTCTTCAATGCCTTCCTCCCATCTACTCACAAGCTATGTTTTAATAAGGCCAACTTCCTCTTGGCTACACAACTGGTTACCCCTAAAGCTTCTAAATCGGTCTCAAATGCTTCTTGTCAATCCTCCCAGGGCAAACTTAAATCGCCTGGGGCATTTAGGAAAACAGGAGGAGCTGCAATAGCATGCCTGGTTTAACACTCACACTACAACACAATATGAGTTTTACACAAATGTTACACAACAAATTAAAACAACAAACATAGTCACCGTTGTCTCAGGTCAGGGAAACATAACAAATAAATATAATAAACGTAGCCATCGTTGTCAACAACTTTGCAGAGGAATGGTAGAATAAATGAGCCTTTAAACAGTAAGTTAGCAGTCTAGTCGTCCACCAAGTAGGCTTCCCAGATCAAATGTTGAGGACTTCCTGTTATCTCCTGATAGGCTACATGGGTCACATGAAATGCTTCCTCCTAACCCTTACACTGATCAGACACTCCTCTCCGCAGCGCCAGATGAACCGGTAAAATCTGATGAGCGTTACCTTTTAGTTCCCTTTCGTTCCGCTATCTTACACAAGCCGTACACAGCAATGGCAGTTCAACGCGCTCAAACTGCAGCCTTGACGCGCTCCACATGGGACTATGCGCATCTACGCAATGCAGCCTGACGCACTCCACACAGGACTGTGCATGTTTCTGAAACCCTTCAAGATGCGTAGTCGTCACAAAGACTGCACATGTAGCAAGTTCCACTTTGCATGGCGCACAATGTTCTGCTACCTCATATACAATTGCCATGCAACCAACACAAACTCCTTGCTCATGTTGTGCTCATGCTGGCTAGATGCGCGTGCTTGTCTCGCACTTCTTCCTCCCAGTAGTATAAATTAAAAACTCCTTTTTTTACTTGCACAACATCGCTGCGCTCCTCATACTTGCTGACATAGCTGCACTCCACATGACCCTGACGTTGTCCTCAGGTCCACTAAGCTCCTCCACTTGCATTGACCGTTACCACTAACGACTTCAGCTGACTGCCCACAAACTTTTACTCAGGGTTGGTCCTCGTAAGTGTACATCCCATCCTCGTCGCCAATAAAAAGAGCACACTCGACAAAATCCTTCTTTTTCTCTTTTTTAACTTCAAGAATAAAGGTGCGACCAACCTTGGCAGAACCGGATCAGCAACTGCCAGTGCTGGCTCAACATAGTGACATCCTTCTACATTCTCCATTCCATTGGCATCGTGTTGCTAAGCTACAGTACATAACCTAACCCAAGCATTAAGCCTGTACATATAATTACTAACATACAACAGCCTTCACGTATGAATAAGTTAACAGACAGATTTTTAAAACAGGCAACAAGACAAGTAAACAGTGGCTAAGGGGCGCGCGCTCCCCGACTGCCTCAGACCAACCTCCCATTCATCCCCTCTTTTTAAGATTCTTCAACTGAGCACTTTTCACTGCAACCGTTCCACTGCAGGTGCTTCACTAAAAGCAGCAAAATGCCACTAAGCAAGTGTTCAAGATGGGTGGATTTCAGATCAAAGATGGCCTCTACAGCCAGTTGCGCTAAGGCTGCCCATGACCTGTTATAAAACACCCACTGCTGTGCCTTAAGCTTAGAGACCACCTGTCTGCCTGCTACACAAGAGGGTGGCAGCTACCACATCTCTCAGAGGTCACTGCAGAGCTAGGCCTCGGCACTTCCATCAGTAGAAGGATTGATAGCTTTTCTCCAGCACTTCCCCTGAAGCATCCTCTGCCATCCTGTTACCAGTGATACATTTCACCGAGGATCAGTGCAACAAACAGTGTCTCACCTGGGTACACGCCTGCGGGGTAGTACTGCCCTCCTCCTGGAACACTGATAGGAATGCCACCGGGACCTACTCCTGGGACAGCGCCTGGCACTCCTGCAGAAAAAAAGCACATCGAAGAATGTGTCACCCTCATGTCAGACATCTGCTGTGAGATCTGCTCGGGTTCAAATCTCAGCTCTTTGTTCTTCTACTTCAATGACATGATTACCAACATGGTACAGGATGCATCTGTAATCATCAAACTGATACTATAACGAGGCTATCCAGATTGTCTGTGACCTTTCATAAAGATTCCTTCCCCACACTTGTAGTCTAAATATATATACTTAACTTTAGTCAAACTATACACTTGTTAGGTTCCTCGGATATATGAACAATGTATTTTCACTGCACAACAGATTACAATGGCTATGGAGTTATATAATTAAAACATGCATTGGCAAAGTCAATAGGTCTGACATTGCCAAGCTAGTGCACTTTTTTGCAAGCAAATGCCACCATAAATATTTTTTAAAACATGCAGCCACCTAAATTTGACAGCTATAACCTTGCAGTGAAAATATTAAATAAAAACTGACCATATTTGTTAGAAAAGTACATGCTCTCTTTCACCTGGAACTGCTCCATTCATCCCAGGCTAACCCGAGAGGCTCCAAAGGTCAGTTAGTTGACCTACTCTTCTGAGCTACAGGGACACAACAAGCTCCAGAGACCTCTCTGCAACTGCCCAGATGGCCTGTGCAACTGAACCTGCTTGGACCTGTCTGCAACTGGACCTGCCTGAGCCTTGCTGGCCTCCGCTGGAGTGAGTTCCTGTCACGGGGTCCTGGACCCTTGGCTGGCATCAGTTGAGCTCCTCCTGTGATATCCTGAAGCTTTGAATTCTGTGCGCTGGACTTTGAGATGGTAACTTTTCAGTGGGACTATTCTTGTCCATTTTATCTGGCCCACACGCCAAGCGGTTGGCCTGAACTTGTGACTCTGTCCCGGTCTAGTGCGAGCAGGTACCCACAGTGCTTTCTACTTCTTGGCACTATTTTTTACTTCCCCCCCTTTACAATTGCATATCTCCAGATCTAATGATTGGATTTTTTTTTTTTTTTTGGTCTCACATTATTTATTAATTTTTATTCTATTTTTCTAAATTGGTTTGGGATTTTTCTTGTGTTGTAATTATTACTTCATTACTGTTTGTGTGATGCATAAATACTTTACACATTGCCTCTAAGTTAAGTGTAACAGCTATTGTGCCAAGCTACCAGAGGGTTAAGCACAGCATAATTTAGTGATTTTATGGTTCACCTGACAAGGATTATGGTTATTGCTTTTCACCCCCCTCAAACTAAAACCCAATTTGTTTTTACACTTAACATATGTCATGTACGTTGAAGACTTTACAAATACAGTACATAGGGTATTTTAATTTTAATCTAATAAAACAACATTTTTCTGATAGCAAATAGTTCTTTGTTTGCTGGATAGTCGGGCCAGTATGTAATGTATGTGCTAAATTCTCAACTGTAGGTCCCACAATGCTAATGCCATTTCTTCAAAGCCAGGGCTGGCTGCAGATATTGCAAAATACGGGTCCAGGTAACGTGTAGCTTTACTGAGAGCTGGCAACTGAAAATGCCCATCATGCAAAGACGCAGCTTTCATACAGGTTTCAAAAGTCCCTTCTGAATAACAGAGTGCAGGATCGTCTGTTGCTAACTCTAGGTGCTAAGATGCATGTATTTCATGGCTTCAAAGGCTTGTTGCACATTCCCTTTCTGCCTCCAGAAATACATTCCAAGAGAGTGCAGGGAGTTTTGAAACGTTGCTGTAAAAGTCATTCTTTTCAGCCTGCCTCGGATAGTGTAATAGGTTTCAGTTCACTGGTGAAATCCTCGTGTTGTTAAGGGTACAGAAGGTTCCAAGTGCAACGTGAAAGTTGGCAAGGCATTACATGGTACCCTGTGAAGTGGCACCTGTTGATGTGATAGTGGCATCTGAAAGGGTCCATCACCAGAGAGGATGGAACTGAGAGCAGGTGGGCACTGCAGACAGGCTCTCTGCTGATGAACGTGCAAAAGGTGCTGCATGCTTTCCCCGCCGGGTATTGGCAAGGTAGTGGGCACAGTGCCGGATTAAACCCTGTGGAGACTGCTACCTAGGCAGTTGACATTTTGGGGGCCCCCTCGCAAATTATCTCCTAATACTTTTTTTACTTCACCCACCAACAATTTTAATAAACCACTACATTACATTAATACAGTATTTTCTCTATAGAGTCTTTAATGTAAAGTTTTCATTACTTTGAGTTGATTCATTTTCTTTCTATCTTTTGGAAACAATTTAAGAAAGCTTGATTGTCGTTTTCTTTCAAGATCAAATCAATATTATTTTCATGCGTTGTCGCGGGGCCCCTAAAAGGAGTGGGGCCCATAGGCCGGTGCCTACTTTGCCTATTAGGTAATCCGGAACTGAGTGTGTACCTTCACCATGAGGGGCACTTGACCCCTTACCAGTGAGAGGTGAGCAGCAGAGGCTGCAGGAACAGCTATGTCCACAGCAGTGGGATAAACAGAGCGGCGCACTCTGTCAGTGCACGGAGAAGGTGGGGCCCGCAGGAGGAGAAACTCTCCTGCTAGCTTGTGGTCGGGCTCCCCTGCAAACTTTAGCAGAGCAGTTCCTGCATAATATACACTAACCTTTATCCCTTAGCATCGCTGTGGCAGTAACACGTCCCTCAAACTTACACCTTCCCCCACAAAGAAAGGCACAGCACAACACGAATACATAGACAGCTTAATGTATATAAAGCTCAATAGCGTGTATTTTTAAAGTCTCCCAGTGACCGCCAAATCACAGAAAAACATGGCGGTTACTGGGAGACGATCACAGCAGTGGGGTGCGTACTAAAACACTGATGGAATAGATGCCTCCACTAAAGTCGTACAGTTACACCATGTGCACCAGAGTTACCTATTGAAGCGCTACAAGTCCTACTTATGGCGAAAGACTGGGGAGGGCTGAAAGCCTGGAAAGGAAAAGGCCTACCTAGTGTAGGAAACCTCTACCAGGTGAGCTGGTTGGTGCAAGATTGGATTTTGAGGAATTAAGTAAGGAATATGACTTACCTCAGGGTCAGTTCCTGCGCCATGCTACAGCGCTAAAACAAAGATTGAAAGTAGGGACTAATGAACAGCCTACGCACCTGGGACTCAAAAAAAATGACCACCACCAGTGGAAAGCACAAAGCCATGACCCTTGTATACCAAGTGTTATTCAGGCAAGCTAGACCCCCATTTGACACCTTGAAAGAAAAACTGGCAGAAGATGTACATAAACCCATTACAGAGGAGGAAGGGGATAGCACTCATAGACACGCCTCTAGAATATCTAGCAATGCTCATTCCAAACGTTTCCATTTCTATTACGTGCACAGAGAGTATATGGCCCTGAAAACAATACATATTAATTAACCAGACGCACATGCTGCTTGTCGTAGGTCTAAAGAAGTAGTGGCAGGCCACCTACATATGGTATGGAGCCCGGGACTCGGGGACTTTTGTAACGATGGTGCAGATGGTAAATGCTGCGACTGAAGGGGTAGAAAGGCCTCACCTGAAACATGCTCATGGGGATGTACACCGGTCCCAAGGAGAAGAAGGTAACCAGTAGCTTCATCTATCCGATATTGATACCGGCATAAATGACAAGTGGCTATGAAACAGAAGTCACCAAGAGGACCCAGGATCCATGTAGGGAAAAGGAATGCAGATTAATGGGCGGAATATGAAAGCTCGGTAGTGCATCGTAAGCGAAGTAAATGTACTGACATGTCTAAAGCATGAGAAGCGATCTCAGACACTTTCAGGGAACCATGAGATGCTCAGGTGACCCGCCACACCAGACATTAGACCGCTCCTTTCTTTGTACACGTGTATCCTCAAGTACTCACTTTACCAGTATGTGTAAAATATGCAGCCCACAGAGCACTGTGAAATTAAACCGTGATCGAGCTACTGCTGCCTTCAGTGTACATGCACGGACAGAATGATGCCCCAGAGAAGGCTTGTTCTTAGCTGTGGTTAGGCGTTGTGCTTGCCTCGTTTGTAATGTGATAGAGAATGACACGAATCAGAAGAATGGAAGGGCATGGGAAGGACCAGACCTAACAATCCAACCGAATGGGTGCAGATGGTATAAAGTGTTTGTGTGCTCGTCACACCCAACAGGAGGCTTGTGTGGATTTATGCAGCTGCCTCACTTCTTTGTAACAACTTTAACTATGCTCAAAAAGAGTTAATGCTATGATCTTGTAGGATGCCATAAAATATGTTTCCAAAGCTTGGCTCCCTTTCGACCCAAGACAAGGAGGACCTCGGGCCGAGCCAGACACAGGCGTGAAGCTGGAGCCCGGCTGAAGCTTTCTAATGCTCGTGCGCCTCAACCATTGGGCGAGTGGGCGTTAGCATGTCAGAATAATATTTTGTGAGCGGGTGTATGAACAGACAGCTTGTTTTAACGCGTACATTACACAGAGTATACCCCCAGTGTCCCTCTGCTTTCAGTGGTCAATCCTCCTGAGATCAGCCAGGTTGCACGTGTGGCTAGTTAAGTAAGGTGCGCGGTGCCCCACGCACTCATCCTGGCAGTCTGTTAAATGCTTATATTCGTCTATTCTTTCCACGTGGCTTTTGATAATATGCATCCAAATTGTTTGAAGGTCTAATATTGCACAGTGTCAGTTACAATGTTTTGCTTTTCACCTGGATCTGAAAGTCGTCTTGCTTACCATGTTGGAGTAGCAGGTGATCCTTGACCAGAGTAGGTTGGATGTTAAGGTGGCGGTCCTCACTTACCCAGAAGAACGTGCTAATAGTCGGGCCACTGGGTTTGTTAAACTAGGCAAAAACCAGCCTTGGCAACTAGGAGCATATGGGTCCGATCGCCCTTTCACCAGCTTATGTTTTTCTGACACTTTGCTCCCTCCTGTGGCTCAGAGTAGATGGATTTGAAACACGGGCCGGGGGAGGCAAAGCCGTACCCGATAGGGGCCCGTGTCGGACGCTTCCCAAGGGCGGGAACCCCCCCGCAAGCCTGCGAAAAATGGGGGCGCACTGGATTGGTCGCCGCCAGCTGCCCAATCGGAGCGGAGGAGGGCAAGCAGCTGGGGGGGGAGGGGGGTTCAAAAAGGGGTGTAGGTTCCCGTTTTGAGCACTGGAACCCCGTCTCATCGGAATCCCAACCACCCACGCCAAAAGAAGCGGCCGACACACCTGCGGGGTTGATGGGAAGGGGAGGAGCGGAAGAAACCCAGAAAATCCAAAGGGGAGATTACTATAGGTAGAAGAGCTGCTCACACACTGTCCTTGGGATGCCTCACGGCAGGAACACAGAGTGAGCAAATGACAGCACACAGCCACAGACAGAGTAGATGAGATGCTCGCACTGGGTCCTTGGCATGCCATAGGCAGGGGCACTGAGGAGCAGGCGAGTGTCTGCGGTTCCAGTCTTCCCTTGCTACCGATTTTGTGGGCGGCCCGGGCTGCAAGTGCCGTTCCGCTTGCTGGCCACCAAGGGTCCAGGACAAGCGGAACGGCACTTGCAGCCCGGGCCGGTCCTAACGGACGCCCACAAAATCGGTAGCAAGGGAAGCCTGGAACCGCAAACACTGAGGCCGTGCTTAAGGGGGCACCTTGAGCAAAGATAGTGCTGTCATAAAAGGACAACGCAAGCATGGAAAATAATGCATGACGTAAAGTAGCATGGATGTTTCTGAATGACCAACCAATAAGTTTAAATAAGCTGCGGCCTTTCTATGCACCATACCAGGTCATCACTGGAATGATTTATAGGGGAAAGGGACGCAGGTGGTCAAGGCGCTAAGAGGAAGGGGGTGAACTCGCCCCCTTGGGAGGGGTTAGAGGTGAAGGCTTCGTGGGCTTTACCCTTGGGGATTACATTGGTTGATATCTGTCCAGCTCCTACGTGGGCTCGGCTTAGAGTGCTCGATCTTAAGTCAGCATTATCTTTATGACGGCCGTGGTGGATATCGACAGCAAGCCGCAGAGCGGATAGAATCCAGGGATTTGATTGGTCTGTCAGGGAGGCGGAAGCCTCACGTTGTCAAGAATGTAAAGGGAAAGAATAGCCCGGGAGTAATGCTGATAAGAATGCATTTGAAATGTACAATTTAGAAAATGTGTATTTTTCCTATGGGACGAACTTTTAAGCACATTCATACCAGAATTGGAATTAAGTTTTGAAATGTTTATTGGTGGCAACATCCAAAATAAAATAAATTATTTATTCACAGTGTTTCAATGACGTGCATTCTAAACATTTCTGGGTAAAATCGTAAACAATTCATACAGATGGGGCAATACAAGGAGGATACGTGGCATATAAACCGGAGAGATGTCAAACGTGAGATACATATTTCACAATTAGCCCCTGATTAATCTCCCAGGACGCATTTGTCTATATCTCTGCTGTTGTATGAAGACTCTTTCTTGGATAGAAATCTTTACAACCGCTTGTTTGCCTCAAGTCCAGATGTGTGCAACCCACCTCCCAAAATGCGTGATTCTATAGCAGTAGGAATTATAAACAGAAATTATAAGGTAATTGTTCGATCAAATAACAGATGTTATTGGACTACAGGGCGATATCAATTGTGACACGTCACCAGCGACCACCTTTGAAAGGCTCTAGTGGCAAACATAATGCACTGAACTCTTAGTGAAATTCGATTTCTCCAGCAGGTGGTGCTGCAAGGCCGTGTATGCGTATCTGGTATCTCACATTCCCTCAAGTTCACTGGTTCTGTTAGGCCGCACATAACACAAGCTGTCAAAAGACAAAACATTAAAATATGTCTCTCAACACTGGACAAGCATGCCCTTAATCCTGAAAGCTTTCTTTAAAGATCAAATATTTTGTGACCCTGTATTGTTATCTGTACACAAAAGTGACATCTAGGCGAATCCTGCATGTTCCTTGTGCAACGCAAATCTGTAACGATGAGGAAGAGATATGGTGGTTAAGTTATGTATTAGGCAAGACCTATCTTTTAATATCGCTGGCTACAAGGTCCACCACATCGTGTGCTATTGGGCAATGTGCCTCACTTTTCTTACGTGCCACAATAAAAGATAATAATAATGTTGCATTATTTCCCACTGTATAAAAAAGCTTGACATTTACACTATGTTTACTTACTCTAGCTTCAGAAGGGACCATTGCTAGGAACTCCACCAAATAGTAACCCGCCTCTCTAGTCCCAACCCTGGCAATAAATAAATAGCAATGGTACTAGGCACAGATCTGGAGGGATGTAACCAGACATTTGCAGTGTGACAAAACACATTGTATAAGCATAAAATGCATGGCTCTGGTGTACAGAGTAGAAAGCTTAAACTCGAGGGTTGATAGAGATCAAAGTGCTAGAGAATAACACCAGACAGCACACCCAGGCCACGCGCCCCCAAGAGGTGACCCAAAATCACACTTAGCTAGATCTGTAACATTAGGGCACACACAACTAAAGCTGAAACACTAGCCAGCCACCTCTTAAACAGGCAGCATGATGCTGAGTAGGGCTGCTGATGTACCAGAAGCCAAAGCACGTGTAGAGCTGCAGCACACGACCAACCACAGCTAGATGTGGGACAGAAGAGCAAGCACACTCAGAACTGCAGCACAGCATCACGCACATCTGGGTTCTATCAACCTCTAGGTGTACAGCACTACATAAAGCTGCAGCACAAGACAAAATAGAGCTAGAGCTGTAGCACAAGCCCAAGCAGAGCTAGAGCTGTAGCATAAAGCCAATCAGACGTAGAGCAGCAGCAAAAGGACAAGCAAGCTAGACCTGGAACATAAGTCAACAGAAGTACAGGACCATGCACAGCTAAAGTTGCAACACAATATTAAGCACTTCTAGAGCTGTAGAACAAGACCACGCACAGCTAGAACTGCAGCACACGACAAAGCACAGCTCGAGCTGTTCAAACACATCTAGAGATGTAAAACAAGACCAGACGCAGATAGAGCTGCAGCACTAGAAAGCTCGGCTAGAGCTGTTCAAACACATCTACAGCTGTAGAACAAGATCACACACAGCTAGAACTGTAGCACAACAAATAGCTCGGCTAGAGCTGTTCAAACATATCTAGAGATGTAAAACAAGACCAGACACATATACAGCTGTAGCACAAGACAAAGCTCGGCTAGAGCTGTGCGAACACATCTAGAGATGTAGAACAAGACCAGACACAGATAGAGCTGTAGCACAAGACAAAGCTCGGCTAGAGCTGTTCAAACATATCTAGAGATGTAAAACAAGACCAGACACAGATAGAGCTGTAGCACAAGACAAAGCTCGGCTAGAGCTGTGCGAACACATCTAGAGATGTAGAACAAGACCAGACACAGATAGAGCTGTAGCACAAGACAAAGCTCGGCTAGAGCTGTTCAAACATATCTAGAGATGTAAAACAAGACCAGACACAGATAGAGCTGTAGCACAAGACAAAGCTCGGCTAGAGCTGTGCGAACACATCTAGAGATGTAGAACAAGACCAGACACAGATAGAGCTGTAGCACAAGACAAAGCTCGGCTAGAGCTGTGCGAACACATCTAGAGATGTAGGACAAGACCAGACACAGATAGAGCTGTAGCACAAGACAAAGCTCGGCTAGAGCTGTTCAAACACATCTAGAGATGTAAAACAAGGTCAGACACAGATAGAGCTGTAGCACAAGACAAAGCTCGGCTAGAGCTGTGCGAACACATCTAGAGATGTAAAACAAGACCAGACACAGATAGAGCTGTAGCACAAGACAAAGCTCGGCTAGAGCTGTGCGAACACATCTAGAGATGTAGAACAAGACCAGACACAGATAGAGCTGTAGCACAAGACAAAGCTCGGCTAGAGCTGTGCGAACACATCTAGAGATGTAGAACAAGACCAGACACAGATAGAGCTGTAGCACAAGACAAAGCTCGGCTAGAGCTGTTCAAACACATCTAGAGATGTAAAACAAGGCCAGACACAGATAGAGTTTGTAGCACAAGATCAAGTACAGCTAGACCTGGAACAGAGTGTCAAACTCTGACACTGTAAAACTAGGCTAGTCACAATCAGTGCTGTAACATGAGGTGATGCACACCTACAGCTGTAAATCAAAGCTTAGCGTAGCGAGAACCGTACTACCAAACCAGGCATACCTTGAGATGCTTTCATTCTCATTGTAGGAAATGAAAGGTCACGTCATACTTGTTTCCAGGCTCTGAAATACCCTCTCTCATAACATATGCAACACACAAAACACCAGGGAGCTTCACCAAGAATATAGAGTAAGCCTGTCTGATTCAGGCCTGGGGCAGCTCCTACCTTGGACGTTCTGTCCCTTAATTTGCAACCTAGACTCAATCTTAATTACAAAAGAATGGTAATCCTCCCCAAAATCCCGTGGCACGCTTCACCAAAAGGTTCATCCACAGAAGAACTGTATGTTTAATTCATGGTGGGCTCTTCTTGGAGCTCTTAAGCAAGTTTACTAGCACTAAGAAGCTTGGATCACACTTGTAAAGAGTTAGACGTTCACCCTATTTAGTGTGTAGATAAATTCACATTTCTCCCAGCTGGTGAGACTGATCCGTGGGGCCCTACTTAAAAAAAAGTGTAGGGGATGTTGCTAGTATTCCCTTTTTTCTGTTCGGATGGTTAAAAAACACACCCCTTGCAGGCTGTATTATGCACCTCCAGATTCTCGTCAACGCGATGATGCCCCTATCTAGCGCCCTCGTCTCCCTGGTCATGGGCATTCATAAGGACAGATGCCAATGTGCACTGGCGCTTAGGCCCTCCCTATTCCAGGTGTGGTGCTCATAAAAAAATAAAACCAAACAACAGTAGTACACCTTAACTGTTGTGGAGTATCTGCGAGGGAGAATTCCTTCCTGTTCCTGTCACTCAACCAGAGCTGTAATGAAAAAACTCCACCTAGTGCAGGTGGGCCACCCTAGTGTGGTATTAATGTGTGTGGACACCCCGCTGAAAGACTAGCGACTCATCTCAGGGAGCAGGAGGGAAATCTCCCTGGGAAATACACCGCAACAGTTAAGGTGCACGTATTCTGTGTTGTTAATTGTTTTGTGAGCACCACGCCTATAATGCATCAGTGGGCAAGGACATCAAGAGATGTCAAATTAGGCCAAGCGCAGTGAGAGCTGTAATACAAGGTCAAGTGCATCTGCAATAGTAATACGAGGAAAGCATGATCAGAGGTATAATCAAAGAACAAGCACACTGCATGGTAAGAGGTATAATCAAAGAACAAGCACACCGCATGGTCAGAGGTATAATCACAGAACAAGCACACTGCATGGTAAGAGGTATAATCAAAGAACAAGCACACCACATGGTAAGAGGTATAATCAAAGAACAAGCACACCGCATGGTCAGAGGTATAATCAAAGAACAAGCACACCGCATGGTCAGAGGTTCAATCAAAGAACAAGCACACCGCATGGTCAGAGGTTCAATCAAAGAACAAGCACACCGCATGGTCAGAGGTTTATTCAAAGAACAAGCACACCGCATGGCCAGAGGTATAATCAAAGAACAAGCACACCGCATGGTCAGAGGTATAATCAAAGAACAAGCACACCGCATGGTCAGAGGTTTATTCAAAGAACAAGCACACCGCATGGCCAGAGGTATAATCAAAGAACAAGCACACCGCATGGTCAGAGGTATAATCAAAGAACAAGCACACCGCATGGTCAGAGGTTTATTCAAAGAACAAGCACACCGCATGGCCGGAGGTATAATCAAAGAACAAGCACACCGCATGGTCAGAGGTATAATCACAGAACAAGCACACCGCATGGTCGGAGGTTTAATCAAAGAACAAGACACCGCATGGTCGGAGGTATAATCAAAGAACAAGCACACCGCATGGTCAGAGGTTTAATCAGAGAACAAGCACACCGCATGGTCGGAGGTATAATCAAAGAACAAGCACACCGCATGGTCAGAGGTTTAATCAAAGAACAAGCACACCGCATGGTCGGAGGTATAATCACAGAACAAGCACACCGCATGGTCAGAGGTATAATCACAGAACAAGCACACCGCATGGTCAGAGGTATAATCAAAGAACAAGCACACCGCATGGTCGCAGGTTTAATCAGAGAACAAGCACACCGCATGGTCAGAGGTTCAATCAAAGAACAAGCACACCGCATGGTCAGAGGTATAATCAAAGAACAAGCACACCGCATGGTCAGAGGTTTAATCAGAGAACAAGCACACCGCATGGTCGGAGGTATAATCAAAGAACAAGCACACCGCATGGTCAGAGGTTTAATCAAAGAACAAGCACACCGCATGGTCAGAGGTATAATCACAGAACAAGCACACCGCATGGTCAGAGGTATAATCACAGAACAAGCACACCGCATGGTCAGAGGTATAATCAAAGAACAAGCACACCGCATGGTCAGAGGTTTAATCAGAGAACAAGCACACCGCATGGTCAGAGGTTCAATCAAAGAACAAGCACACCGCATGGTCAGAGGTATAATCAAAGAACAAGCACACCGCATGGTCAGAGGTTTAATCAAAGAACAAGCACACCGCATGGTCAGAGGTATAATCAAAGAACAAGCACACCGCATGGTCAGAGGTATAATCAAAGAACAAGCACACCGCATGGTCAGAGGTATAATCAAAGAACAAGCACACCGCATGGTCAGAGGTATAATCAAAGAACAAGCACACCGCATGGTCAGAGGTATAATCAAAGAACAAGCACACCGCATGGTCAGAGGTATAATCAAAGAAAAAGCCCACCTGAAGCAGTAATAAAGGGTAACACAAAGCCAAGCGCAGTGAGAGCTGTCATAGATGTCTACGCGCATGTAGATGTGCGACACAAGACAAAGATCACAGATCTGTAATGCAAGTTCAGTCAAACTGATAACAGTAATACAAGGCCAAGTGCACGGAGAACGGTAATACGAGCCAAAGCACACTGAAAGTAGTAGCATAAGGCCAAGAGCACTGAGAGTTGAAATACAAGCCCAGGCGACCGGAATGAAGTGTATTACAAGGTTCAGTGCAGCATGAGTGGTAATACAGGTCCAAGCACACCAAGAGCTGCAATGCAAGGCCAAACGCACCAATAGGAGAAATACACGGTCAAGTGCAGTGAGAACTGTAATAGAAGGACAATCGCAGTAAGAACGGTAATATGAAGCAAAGAATGGACAGATGTGTAATCCAAGACCAAGTGCATCTAGCAGTTTGTATCAATCAGTGCTGTACAATTACATTTGTTACAGCCTGCACCTCACAAGTAGAGCTGCCTAGTCAGACCCTGCACACCTTAGATGATTACAGAGGCATCAACACACATGGAAAGAAATGCCGAGCTAAACTGGACTTTAGCAAGACATGCACCGCTGTCGTTTTAATAAAGGTCATGCATGAAGAAGCAGTAACACCAGACACGCCAGTACATATAAATCACCCTGCTCGCTCATTGGGCACTATAGGACCCTAGTCAGGGTACTCGATAGCACAGGCTCGGTCCGTGCACCCCCATGATTGGCAGTTTGGGGCATAAGGCTGGCAGCTTCGGCTGCGCATATTTTACTGAAGGCCCGTGACATGCCCAGTACATTTACTGTCTGTACAACATGAGCCCTGCAGCTGAGGGCACCACATGCACAGCGCAGACCCAGTGAAAACATCAATAAACATCGAAATGAAGAGTCTGGATTCAATTTGGAATAGAAAGTCCCCCTTAAAAGGTCCCAGCGTTGGAACTGATTACGAATTCCAACACAGTCGATCTCAGTTCAAGAGGAATTTGGAGCGCGCGAGCCTGTAAACACGCCCTCTCCTGCCAGGGGAATTCACTCGGCCCGCCCCTCCCTTTCACTTCTATCCCTCTTCGTGCAAACCGCAAAGCGGACCAGGCACTTGAATGCACGCCGCCAGTCCAGTACACGCAGGTCACGGGTTCAAACCCTGGCCAGGCCAGTGCTGCCTTCTAAGAACATGAATCCGAGCGCCCTTCTTGTGGGCAGAGGTGACGAACTTGCGTGAGAGGCCATAAAATAACAGCCCTTAGTTTTCTTCGTGGCATTTTATCCTAATAATATATTCCTGAAAACTTCCTAATCCTGGTTCGTATTCCGCGTTTCTGCCCCTGCAATCCTCGCCTGCATTCTCTCTCCACAAGTATTTAACTGCATTCTCTTCGATGTCTCTCCATCTCATTGCCGACATTCCTTTATGCTCCTTCAATACTGTTTCTCTGATGCAGTGCTATCCTCTAGAACATTTGTTCTGTGGTGTGATTGAGGGCCGCACTGCTGACAGCGTGGTGGCGGTTTTGAGGTGTGTTGGGGAGCAAGGTTGTATAGGGGAAGCAAAGCATATACAGCTAGTAGCTAAATTGCACAATATGAAACTAGAAAACTTAGGATCAATCCTGGCTTCTCCAGTTGACCAAATTGTGTGATCCTAGGCAACTGTTTTATTTGACTTTCACTCATTTTTCTTCATTATCACATATAAATGGACCTAAAAAAACATGACTTTAGGATGTGCAATATATAAAACCTTCTCTTGTGTTTGAATTGTTAAACTATAATGTTGTTCATGTATAATAGCAACCCAGGGCACGCACAGGGTGACTTGCCTCTTAATTCACTAGTGGCATTCCCTTCAGGGTGGGGGGGGGGGGGAGCATGAATGTTTCTAAATTCATGTTTGAAAACTATTGCTAAATAAAATACACCTCAACGCACTGATATAATCTGATGTACTACTATGAAACGGTTCTGCAGGTAAATGAATACACTTTTGGGATTTTAAATAGACTTTATCATAGTTTTACAATTCTGCTGCAAGATGTGTCCGAATTTCAAGCTACTATGCTGCACATCCTTAATTGGATGAACAGCAACCACTTAAAACTTAATCCGGACAAGACCGCACTTATTCTAATAGGGGGCACTCAGAACCCTTGGAGCTCACATTTTTGGCCAACTCAGCTGGGTTCTCCCCCCACTCCAGCCCCCTCAGCTAAGAGTCTCGGGTGATAATTAACAACGACCTTACAATGAAACCCATATTGGATCGGTCATTTCCAAATGCTTCCTTCAGTTAAGAAAGATAAGGAAGATCAGTGGACTCCTTACGAGGGGAAGCACTGGTACAGGTTGTGTTAGCCATGGTTACATCACATATAGATTATGCCAACTCTTTATAATTCAGCATCCCATCATATCTTACTAAAAGACTGCAACTGGTGCAGAACCAGGCGGCTAGACTGATCTTCCAGCAGCCCAGATGAACACGTCTCCCCTCTCATGTTGAAGTTACACTGGCTCCCCATTCCACAACGCTGCGCATTCAAAGTCGGTTGTCTTATTTTTAAGTCTTTGCACGGCGCAGCCCAAAATTCATCTCTAGCCTTATTCAAAGGCATATACCTACCCGTAACCTGCACTCAGCCCACATGAATCTTCTGGTCACACCGCCCTACAAACTGAAGCGTCAAGGCGGATGCAGATTTGCAGTTCTGGCGGCAAGATTCTGGAACTCCCTTCCATCTGACGTCAGAGCCTGCACTAACCTTTTGAGATTCAGAAGGCTCCTCAAGACTTGGTTATTTACCTAAACTTATGACTGAACTCTTGTATGCGATAACAGGGCCCCGGCATTTCGTAGACACAGCGTCAAGAAACCAATCGGGGTACGTGCGCTATATAAGAAATTTTAACAGAACAAGATGTCTTTAAAAATAAAGGTGTTTCTAAAGCTAAACAGTGCAGGACACTCTAGTTACTTCCTTTTTTTAACTTTAATTAACCTTTAAATAAATGCTTGTCCGTTTTTTTAACCTCTTTTTAATCTTAGTGCTGAGACAGTAAACAGCAGCCCGGTACCAGGGGCCGCATGTAAAGGTCAGAAAGGCCCCCGGGCTGTACTTTGAGTATCACTGCTCTAGAACTACCCGTGTGTATGCGCATACTACTGCACTCCCCTTTCACTTAAGGGCATTCTCCTCTCTGCAACTATCCACATGTATCCTATTCTTTTTGATCTGCAGCCATCCCTCTGTAACCCCATCATGTCACTCCCTGACTGCAGAAATCTTTCGGTGTGATCATGATTTGTTCTCATTTTTAAATTGTAAAGCGCTCAAAGGCATCTTGGCGCTGCTTCTGTCTAAAGGTAAAAAACTAGTTAGTGAATAAAGAGCCAGGTTTTAAAGGATTTCCGGAAGGAGAGAAGGTTAGGGCTCCCCTTCAGCTCCAGAGGAAGGGAGTTCCACAGTTTGGCAGTGACCGTTATGAAGCTACTACCTCCCCAGGGGGCTCATTTAAACTTGGAAACAACTATAAGTTTGGCCGTAGAGGAGAAAAGCATTCTGGATAGAGTATACCAGACAAATGTATGTCTCAGATATTCAGGGCCAGAGTTGTGTAGTGCTTTAAAGGCAAATCAATTCTATCCGCTTTTTATAGGCAGCTAGTGAGGCTTAACTAATGCCTGAGACACAGATTGGCGTTTAGGGATCGCCACTAGGCGATGTGCTGATGCAGTCTGCAGTATCTGTAGTTTGCAGAGGAGTCTATGCTGTGCATTCAGAAAAAAGAGCATTGCAGTAATCGAATTTTGATATGGCAAGTGCGATCACTATGGTTTTCTGAAGGTCCCCGGGAATAAAAGGACATACTTTCCTGAAGATCTTCAGAGTGAAGAAAACTGTGGAAGTTAAGGCGGTAACCTGATCTCCAAATTGACAACTTTTTTTTCACTGGAGTTGGCAGTGAGCCCAGTTCTTGTGGCCACCAGCTGGGTGTCCAGAGGGAGGTGTCATTGCCCAGAAGAACCTCAGTTTTCCGAGAGTTTAATTTGAGACAATTGATTTTCATCCAATTGTCTATTTGCCTCATACAGCTGTTAAGTCTAATCGCTGGTTCATCTGGATTGCTGGATACTGAGACTACAATTTGTGTATCGTGAGTGTAAGAGACAACTGAGAATCCAAAGGATTAGATGAGCCTGGCCAGTGGGGTGATGTATAGATTAAAAAGAGTAGGGCTCAGGGAGGAACCTTGGGGCACCCCAATGGCAGATGGCATGCTCATGGCAAAGAATTGTTCCCTCTCAGAAAGAAAAGATTTCAGGAAAGTAAGACCAGATCCCCTAATTCCTAGTCTGAAAAGACAGTCAGTCAAAAGGTCGTGATTGATCATATCATGCCACTGAAAGATCCAACAAGATAAGAGCGGCCTTGCCTCACCTGTCACGTGTGGCCCTAAGTTCTGCTGAGGCAAAAATTAGTGCAGATTCTGTGTATCCGCACCTCTGAATCTAAACTGTGTGGAGTCCAAAAGATTATTAGCATCTATAAATGAGATTAGTTCAAGAATTATAGCCTTTTCCATAATTTTAGCCGGAAAAGGCATTCAGGATATTGGTCTATAAATACTAAGATCTTGTGGATTAAGGCTAGGTTTTTTTAAGAGTAGAAGAATGGAAACTCTTTTCCATCCTACAGGAAAAAAACCTGTGTTGATTATCTCATTGAAGATTCCGACAAGATGACTACTTATAATATCACGGGCAAGATGTATCTTTGGTGGACACGGGTCTAGAGAAGAGCCTGACTTAATAGATCTGGTTAGGCTTAGTACTTGCTCAATACTGAGAGGGGAGAAGGTATTTAGGGTTTCTGGGCTGAAGGGCAAACCCTTCTCATCCTGAAAATCTGGGGTTAGAAGTTTGTTTGCTGCAAAAGTATTAAAAACGTCCTTTACTTTAGCCTGGAAGAAATCAGCCAGAGTATTACAGAAGGCTTGGTTATTACTTTTCTCAGGAAAGTTGGCAAGTTTTTTTTACTGTGCTGAATAACTCTTTAGGAGAGTTTTTTAAGTTTTGTATTTTATTGGTAAAGTATTAGGTTTTTTCCTCTAAGATCAGTGCTTTATAATCGGCAATCAGCTGTTTCTAAGTATCTCTTTCTGATGGATCACAATTTTTTCTCCACTTGCATTCCTGTCTCCTACAGAGCTGTTTCTGTGCTCTGAGTTTATCTGAAAACCAAGGTTCTGGCGATGTAATTCTTCGGTTAGTGTAGACTTTTTCGGGTGCATTTAAGTCCAAAGCCAAGCCTACCCATGAGGAGTGGGTCGAAATGGCTGATTTAAGATCCTTGACAATGGTGGGCTTGGAACTGGACAACGTGTTGAGTTCTAAAGGATCAATTCTATGCTAAGCTCAACCCTTACTAGCTGTGGGGGTAGTCCAGCCTCTCAATTGTGAGCAAGGTAGTTTGATGTCAAACATAACTGCTCTATGGTCAGACCATGTTAATAGTAGTGAGGCAGTGAAATGAAGGGAAGGATTGCCAGAAAACATGCCATCTAATCAATCAATCACAGAATTTGTAAAGCGCGCTACTTACCCGCGAGGGTCTCAAGGCGCTGGGGAGAAAAAAAAGGGGGGGGTGCTGCTACTGGTCGAACAACCAGGTCTTGAGTAGCCTCCTGAAGGTCAGCAGGTCTTGAGTCTGTCGTAGGCTTAGTGGAAGGGTGTTCCAGGTCTTGGCGGCGAGGTGGGAGAAGGATCTGCCGCCGGTGGTAGTTCTTCGAATGCGAGGGACGGTGGCGAGGGAGAGGTCGGCGGAGCGGAGTTGGCGGTTGGGGACGTAGAAGAGGAGTCGTCTGTTGAGGTAGGCTAACGTATGGCCTGCAGCATGGCTGTGCATGTTTGCAAGCTGGAGAAGACCTAGGCTGCCCAGGGTATCAATTAAAAGATCTGTATCTTTATCTTCAGTATTTTAAAGAAAAATGAAAGTTTCCTGGAGCTGTAAAGTTTGAAGAAATTGGACTTTATTCGAGCAGTGGACTGAGGGCCTGCACAAAGGAAGACTTAGGGCTAGGTGTACGAAAAAGCAATAGTCCTTTAAAACGTGTTTTTTTTGTTAATCATATTTGAAACAAGAGTGCTTCGCAATCATAGTTAGTGGGTGCTGTTGAGAAGGATGCTGAAAGTTGGTTGCAGTATATGATCACAGTGCCACCACTCCTTTGTCTGATCTAAAGATGGAGAATCCCGCTGGAATAGCCAGAACCATGTCGGACCCAGAGGTTTCTGTTACGAACGTGATGTCTGGCTTATGGGCATCTATGAACTCAGCAAATTCAATTTTTTGCTTTATTAATGATCTGGCATTCAGCGAAATGCTTACAAAAGCGTCATAGGAGGTGGCTGTATTAGTTGGGCCTGACCTAATTGAATAGTTTGAGCGAGTGATGTGATTTGTGAGAGTGAGATTACATATTGTGCATTTTAAAGTATCAGTAATAACATGTGGCTCAAGAGTAGCACCTAGAGGGTTCTTATCTAAGTTCCATGAGTTCGTCCCTAGTATATTTCAACAATGGGGGAACATTTGGTGGGAAACAGGCATGGGTTCGGGCACTCAGCTCGATCCGGGCATGGACGGGCAGAGACGTGCTTGTCCGCTGCGTGGTCATGCCAGGCTTCAATTAAAATAGTCACCTCCTAGACAAAAAGCTAGAATGGCAACAAAAATGGCGGTTCCAAATGCCCTGCTATAACAGGCGAGGACTGCAAGGTTCAAAGTCAAACAGACAATGATTCAAAGTCAAACGTAAGACCCTTTTTAAAAACGTTTCTGAAAGCCTTTGCAACAATTCCACGAAGTTTCCCTTCCAACAACAAAGATCAAATCACTCTGTCCCTCTCTGCGTTGTATCCCCATCTTATCACGGCTCTCTCTGCAGCTATCCACCTGTATCATCATGTGCTTGATCTGCTGCTCCCTGCAGCTATCCAATAGTAACCCCATCATGTCACTCTCTGACTGCAGAAATCTCTGGGTGTGATCATCTAATCACTCTGTCCCTCTCCGCGGTATGCCTTTGTGTCCTCATCTTATTACCCGGCTCTCTCTATAGCTATCGACCTGTATCATCATGTGCTTGATCTGCTGCTCTCTGCAGCTGTCCCTCAGTAACCCCATCATGTCAATCTCTGACTGCAGAAATCTCTGGGTGTGATCATCTAATCACTCTGTCCCTCTCCGCGGTATGCCTTTGTATCCTCATCTTATTACCGGGGTCTCTCTATAGCTATCCACCTGTATCCTCATGTGCTTGATCTGCTGCTCTCTGCAGCTGTCCCTCAGTAACCCCATCATGTCACTCTCTGACTGCAGAAATCTCTGGGTGTGATCATCTAATCACTCTGTCTCTCTCCGCGGTATGCCTTTGTATCCCCATCTTATTACCCGGCTCTCTATAGCTATCCACCTGTATAATCATGTGCTTGCTCTGCTGCTCACTGCAGCTATCCAATAGTAACCCCATCATGTCACTCTCTGACTGCAGAAATCTCTGGGTGTGATCATCTAATCACTCTGTCCCTCTCCGCGGTATGCCTTTGTATCCTCATCTTATTACCCGGCTCTCTCTATAGCTATCCACCTGTATCCTCATGTGCTTGATCTGCTGCTTTCTGCAGCTGTCCCTCAGTAACCCCATCATGTCACTCTCTGACTGCAGAAATCTCTGGGTGTGATCATCTAATCACTCTGTCTCTCTCCGCGGTATGCCTTTGTATCCCCATCTTATCACGGTTCTCTCTGCAGCTATCCACCTGTATCATCCTATGCTTGATCTGCTGCTCCCTGCAGCTATCCAATAGTAACCCCATCATCACTCTCTGACTGCAGAAATCTCTGGGTGTGATCATCTAATCACTCTGTCTCTCTCCGCGGTATGCCTTTGTATCCCCATCTTATTACCCGGCTCTCTATAGCTATCCACCTGTATAATCATGTGCTTGCTCTGCTGCTCACTGCAGCTATCCAATAGTAACCCCATCATGTCACTCTCTGACTGCAGAAATCTCTGGGTGTGATCATCTAATCACTCTGTCCCTCTCCGCGGTATGCCTTTGTATCCTCATCTTATTACCCGGCTCTCTCTATAGCTATCGACCTGTATCATCATGTGCTTGATCTGCTGCTCTCTGCAGCTGTCCCTCAGTAACCCCATCATGTCAATCTCTGACTGCAGAAATCTCTGGGTGTGATCATCTAATCACTCTGTCCCTCTCCAGCGGTATGCCTTTGTATCCTCATCTTATTACCGGGGTCTCTCTATAGCTATCCACCTGTATCCTCATGTGCTTGATCTGCTGCTCTCTGCAGCTGTCCCTCAGTAACCCTATCATGTCACTCTCTGACTGCAGAAATCTCTGGGTGTGATCATCTAATCACTCTGTCTCTCTCCGCGGTATGCCTTTGTATCCCCATCTTATTACCCGGCTCTCTATAGCTATCCACCTGTATAATCATGTGCTTGCTCTGCTGCTCACAGCAGCTATCCAATAGTAACCCCATCATGTCACTCTCTGACTGCAGAAATCTCTGGGTGTGATCATCTAATCACTCTGTCCCTCTCCGCGGTATGCCTTTGTATCCTCATCTTATTACCCGGCTCTCTCTATAGCTATCCACCTGTATCCTCATGTGCTTGATCTGCTGCTTTCTGCAGCTGTCCCTCAGTAACCCCATCATGTCACTCTCTGACTGCAGAAATCTCTGGGTGTGATCATCTAATCACTCTGTCTCTCTCCGTGGTATGCCTTTGTATCCTCATCTTATTACCCGGCTCTCTATAGCTATCCACCTGTATAATCATGTGCTTGCTCTGCTGCTCCCTGCAGCTATCGATTAGTAACCCCATCATGTCACTCTCTGACTGCAATAATCTCTGTGTGTGATCATCTAATCACTCTGTCCCTCTCCGCGGTATGCCTTTGTATCCTCATCTTATTACCCGGCTCTCTCTATAGCTATCCACCTGTATCCTCATGTGCTTGATCTGATGCTCTCTGCAGCTGTCCCTCAGTAACCCCATCATGTCACTCCCTGACTGCAGAAATCTCTGGGTGTGATCATCTAATCACTCTGTCCCTCTCCGCGGTATGCCTTTGTATCCTCATCTTATTACCGGGGTCTCTCTATAGCTATCCACCTGTATCCTCATGTGCTTGATCTGCTGCTCCCTGCAGCTGTCCCTCAGTAACCCCATCATGTCACTCCCTGACTGCAGAAATCTCTGGGTGTGATCATCTAATCACTCTGTCTCTCTCCGCGGTATGCCTTTGTATCCCCATCTTATTACCCGGCTCTCTATAGCTATCCACCTGTATAATCATGTGCTTGCTCTGCTGCTCCCTGCAGCTATCCAATAGTAACCCCATCATGTCACTCTCTGACTGCAGAAATCTCTGGGTGTGATCATCTAATCACTCTGTCCCTCTCCGCGGTATGCCTTTGTATCCTCATCTTATTACCCGGCTCTCTCTATAGCTATCGACCTGTATCCTCATGTGCTTGATCTGCTGCTCTCTGCAGCTGTCCCTCAGTAACCCCATCATGTCACTCCCTGACTGCAGAAATCTCTGGGTGTGATCATCTAATCACTCTGTACCTCTCCGCGATATACCTTTGTATCCTCATCTTATTACCCGGCTCTCTCTATAGCTATCCACCTGTATCCTCATGTGCTTGATCTGCTGCTCACTGCAGCTGTCCCTCAGTAACCCCATCATGTCACTCCCTGACTGCAGAAATCTCTGGGTGTGATCATCTAATCACTCTGTCCCTCTCCGCGGTATGCCTTTGTATCCTCCCCCAGTGCACCACCACCTCCCCCCCAACACAAGGGGGGCCCGAAACCAATCTCCGCCAGCCTTTCCATGGCGGTTCTACTGCTAAGGAAAGGCTGGCTGAGGCCAGCATCGTAATTTGGCGGACGGTGCCTGCTAGGCAGCACCACCATTTTACAGATGCAGACTGCTCCGCCAGACAATCGGAACGATTGCCTGTGGCGGATCCCTGGCGGGCGGTCTTTGCGCCTGCCACGGTCGCGGTCCGAATCCCCCCGCCATCCTAATTTGGCGGGCGGGGAATCAAGGTACGATGGCGGAGGAGTTCGCCACCGCACGGCTGGCGGTGGCGGGCCTTCCGCCATCGTAATCAGCCCCTAAGGCCAATGGTTCCCTTAGGAGCAGAATTTGACTTTCAACTGGAAAGCCTGCCCGCATTCCAAAGAGATCTGAAAGAGTCTGCTCACTTTCTGAATTGGTACATAGCCAACTTACCAGCTTAGGTAGGATGGAAACCCATGTTGGCGTTACAAGCCATCAGCAGGGAGCGTTTAACTCACTGTCATCATTAAGGTACGTCATCTACTATCGCTGCATAAAGGCAGCAAAGGCAGTTACGTCCCTGTAAATGTGTAGAGTTGAGGGTAACCTAAAGGAAACGGGTCTACGGATGGACAGTGCTGAGGGTGAGAAATAGCATATGATAAACATATGTTGCTGGAATAAGAAGACAGTTTTAATGAGAAGTGGCTTGGTCAACAAAGAAATAAAAGAAATAGACGACAGAATATTGTCTGTGAAAGAGTTGTGGGGCTGAAGCATGCAACTGACTCTATCCCACCCCATCAAGCTTGAAAGAAGCACTTGCCAGTCGTCTAACCTCCTGATCTCCCTGTGAGACAGCACACACTTAGCTTTTCATGACTGTACTAAGATTTAAAGCTAGAAGCTGGCCAGAAAGAAACTTCGAAATGCTTCACTGGAGCTAAGAATTTGGCCTGAATGGCTGCTTATGATTAATTTTTTCATGAAGCCCTGACGCATATTTGTAGGCCTGGGTAATCTGTTCTCTGAGCGTGTCAGCAGCACCTCTGTCTTCGGTGCTCAGCTGTAAACAGCAGTCTGCCAGCCATTTCCAAACTTCTGAGAAAAAGGAGATATGGTCACTGGCCCGTGATGAATCGGCAGAGACTAAACAGAAAGAGGATCAGCGTCCTCCTGCAGGAGGGATGAGAAGACCAAACACACAGAATGATTTAAAGCTCCTGGAAGCACTGACAGATACCCTCGGGAGGGCCAGAGAGGGGCAGACTCACACAGATCAGCGAAGGAGGGCCTCAGAATCAAGAAAAGCATTTCTCTTCAACGGAATGGATTCAACAATGCATATGTTGGGACGGAAATGTCCCCTGTATGGTAAATTGAGAAGCAACCCTGCCTAAGTAACACTACTGCATGTGCCACTGGTATCCAGATTTTCGTGTGGCCCCAGTGCACATGAATCCTACATACATGCTGAGGCTTAGGCCTGAAATTGACAAAGAGACTCAGGGCTGGCTGTATGGTCAGGAGAGGTGTCAATAGTGTACTGTAGTGGATACGAGAATCCTGTCTGTAAAAACCAGTATATGTATGTATATATTATGCATATGGTATTTCTACAGTGCAAACCTAGCCAAAAGGCAGCAGAGCCCTGTACAGGTTCACATACTATGTGCAGTACTGGCATCATACCATTTCTGAATCCGTAGTATTGGACAGGTGTTTTTACCTTTTTAAAGCAAGACAGCAATGCTTACAGGTGGCACTCCTATAAATTTCAACTTACACGTCATGCCCAGACCTTGCGCAGCAATCCTGCGTGTATTTCACATGTGAGTGGATGTGCAGGACTCAATGTTGCAAGTGTGTGAATGCTGAAGCCAATAATATAAATTTCGGATTGGCCATGATTTTACATGGCACAAAATGAAGATGAAGGTTGGGGTCCAACCACATGAGACATTGGAAAAGTTTGCCTGCTTCCTGAGCTGGAGGGTGTAGCCCTAGACACTGAAGTGTGAAGAGATGGAGAAATGGCTGTCTTTAGGAATTCTATGGTAACCTTTTTGGCAGGGTATTGCTTATTAGTCCCTCCTGAGCACTACCATTTGTTTAATGTTGGAGGGAATATGAGTGAATCAGCAAATTCAGTTGTTGAAGGAGAGACGTTTCTAGACAGATCCTACCAGTGGCGGCTCCTCCGCTATGGCGGAGGAACATCGTCCCCCCTGCCAGCAGCCTCAAAACGTGAAGAATAAAACAATAATAAAATTGGTTTACTATTATTATATTATTCAAATTCTAAGGGTCGAGTCTTTGGGGAGGGGCCATGTGATCACAGTCACGGAGGGGGAGTGGTTGGCACTACCGTCAATGTGCATGTCGGTTTGGCCGTCCGTCTTAGGACAGCCATACCGGCATGCCCACTGAAATATCTCCAACCCGAGGTGCTTTGCCGCGTTGAAGACAGCAGGCACAGGCTCACAGTCTCTCTGGGAGTGCAAATCCAGGGCGCTCAGGCAAGTTCTGACGCTGCTCTCATGCTGCCAGCATACACACACACGTAATATGTACACAAAAAAATGAAATGAAAGCTCATGTGTTGGGTAGAAACATCTTTAACTATTTTAAATGATCTCTGTGTGCACTCCCATCAGGAGCAAACAGGTTGCCCAACCCACACACCACACACAGCATTTACATCCAAAATTCTTCCTTCCTCCTATCAAAGAGAACATAACAAACACCTCAAGATAAACAGTCCAGCGCCAGACCCCATATACCTTACAGCTCAGAGAACAAACCTGTCACTAAAAATCCACCATACAAACAATGCAACTTCATTCACCATCATAAAAAAAACTACACTGAACAGTAACCTTAGAACCCACCATGAGTCTTCTGACCCTCAACTACTCAACTACAACTGGCGGGTGCGCCACAGTGCTGGTGTTACAATGTATTCTTTATTTACTATGTCCTGCCTCGTCACCAGCCTGTACAGGAAACTCTGAGCACTGGAATAATGTCCACCCTTCTCGGAGTTAAGCTGTTATGTTATGTAGATTTGTTGAGCGCACTTGTTACCCGTGAGGATATACACGCACTTGAGTACGGAGGACCTTTCCCAAACATATACTAGAAAAAGCAGACTTAGATACAAAATCCCCCCTACTCACTCTGGACGACATACAGCACAGTCTGACACAAAACACCTTTTTCCTCACACAAAGCATTCACCTTCAAAGAAGAAAACAAATCCCTCACAAAAAACAATATTATCCACCAACAGGAGCAAAAGAGCAATAATAAACTGTCACTAGGTATCTTACGATAAAAAAAAGGCCAAAGGTCCTCTCAACCACAACTACCAGTGGCATGGTTCACACACAAGAGACTTTTTTTTTCAGAAGACTACATATTACTGGTGGTTTCTTAATCACACACACACACACACACAAAAGGGAAAGCACACTTAGATTCAAAACACATTGCTCCTCACACCAATAACAGTACACAGCAGACACTTGAAGATAAGCAGTCACTCACAAGATACCACATCCTTCTATTCACGGAAATCATTCGCCCTCAAAGAAATCAAACCCCTCACGAAAACAAACAAATCCTCTCTGTTCAGCCATTTTGATCTCTCTGTTCCACCTGTCATCGACAGGAGCACTCCAAGCCTCCAAATGGTGTCCAGTCTTCTGAGCAAAGAAGAGCGCACACCCACACACGTACAAGAAAGCAAACTTAGATTCACAATTAGGGTTGCCAGCGGGCCATTTTTTTACTGACATGACCGGTATCCTTATGTCCCGAACAATACAAATAAGAATTGGCAAAGCAGTATCTTACCAATGTCCACGCACAGCATGATAGGCTTCTACTGGCCAGATTCAGATTTAAGCAATTGCACCATTTTTTGGCATCCTATGGGGGTGAATGGTGCCTGAGGCAAGGGAACCCTGCGGCTGCGACAATATGTCTCTGCAGGATATGTTGCATTTTACCATGTTCTGTCATTATAGCTGGCCGAGGAAGCAATTTTTAATCCCTTTGTTGAAATCCCGGAAATTTAACCAAGTTAGGCCAGCCTTGATGTATCTACAGATGCTTCCAACAGATCATGCTATCCTTACAGTCCTATCCTTTTTACGAGCAGCTTGGGTGTCTAGAAGATCGAGATTTGATTAATTGCTCATTACTCACTATTTATTATGTAATTTTATCTGTGTTTTTATTGTCTCGGAATTCTGATAGCGAAGTTTTCATTTTGCACTTTTTCCCTTTACGGTGATTGCATCATTCAAATCAAGATTCTATGATGTCATTAAGGCAGAGGTCTTCAAACTGGTGGCCTTAAGTGATCTCAGGGGGGGCGCCAGACTCTGGCCAAGAGAAGAATCATGCTTTGTTTTAAGTGATAAAAACATGAGCGGCAGTAAGCCACTTTGTAATGGGCCATCACTAACTTCTTTTGTCATTTATATTCTGACTGGTAGTATGTGTAAAAGGAGTAACAGAACTTAGCTACAATGTTTAAATATGTTTACACATATTTAAAAATTGCCAATTTAGCAGAATAATTGTGAAAAAATTGCGCTGGGGCCCGATCATTTTATTTTTACAGGGGGAGCTGCATTAAGAAGTTTGAAGACCACTGCCTTATGGCCTCAAAATTAGGTGCCATATCGACCTGAATTCATCACTGATCCATTGAAATCTTTGTTTACATAGAGTGGTCTTGTAATGTATCTGCACTTTATGAAAGATAGCTAATGTAGCTGGGCACAGTTTCTCATTGGTTTTAATGGATTTCACTTGTATTTTTAGCTTGTATTTAGAGAGGAGGTGATTGTATCTTACTACAATGTAATGGATTATGCCTTTTATATGATGTTTATGTGTGATGTTTTATGGCCAAAATTGACAGAATAAACATATTTATCTATTAAAAAATAGGTCTGACAATGGCCGCCAGCTATGAGCAAATCTTGTTTTATCATGGTTTTTGCAAAACTTTACTGTTCAAGCAGCTGCTGGGCCCTTATTAAATCTAAAAAAAAAAAAAACAATGGCTAAAGGCAAAAGTGTTTTTCTGGTCTCAAAAAGTACACATTACCATGGCACACCCGGCACGGAAGGGAGATACCTTGTGAGTGGATGTGCTCCTCGTCAATACGCAGCATGCCACAATTCATAGCTAAGTCAGGCAATGGCCGAAGTCAACTAATATTGCCCCTTGATGCATGCAGAAGTAGGTGGAAGAAAAATGTAAATGACACAATCACAGACTAATGGATGAAGTATGGCTGAAAACACCCATAAGTAACTATGTTATACATGCTTTTAGTAAAATCAAAAGGTCTTGGCTAACACAGACCTAAAGATCCATCGTTCTGGCATGAACTGCTTGTCTCGCCTTTGAGAAAGGAAAGAAAAAATGTAAGAAAGGAAACAAGGCAGACAAAAAAGGAAGGAATGCAAAAAAAAAAGGAAGGAAGGCAAACAAAAAAGGAAGGAAGGCAGACAAAAAAGGAAGAAAGGCACAAAGAACAGAAGGGAGTGAGGGAGTCAAAAAGGGAAGGAAGGCAAAAGGAAGAAAGGAGGGGAGAAGAAACAAACGCAAAAAGAAGGATGAAGGAAAGAAAAGAGAAATAAGGCGAGAAAGAAAGAAAATTTAAAAAGGCAAAAAAGAACAAAGGAAAGAAAAATGAAAGAGGGCAAAAAGAAGGAAACAAAGAAAAAAGACAAGAAGGCAAAAGGAAGAAGGATGGAAAGAAAGGAAGAAAGAAGGCAACAAGAAAGAAAGAAGGAAAAAAGAAATAAAGAAAGGCAAAATAGAAAGCAAAAAAGGAAAAGAACAAAAGAAAGAAGGTAAAACAGAAAGAAGGAAAGAATAAAGGAAAGAAGGCAAAAGAAAAACGAAAGAAGGCAAAAAAAGAAGGAAACAGCAAAAAAAGTAAGAAGGTAAAAAAGAAAGAAGAAAAGAGGGAAGGCAAAAAGAAAGTAAGAAAGCAATATGGCAAAAAAGAAAGAAGGACAGAAAAAAGAATGAAGGCACAAAAGAAAGGAAAGAAAGCAAAAAAGAAAAGGAAATACAAGGAACGTAGACAAAAAATAAAGCAAGAAGGAAAGCAAGAATGAAAGAAGGCAAAAGAAAGAAAGGAGAAGGAAAAAATTATGAAAAAAGAAGGAAAGAAAAAAGGAAAAAAGGAAAGCAGAATAAAAAAGGGAAAGAAGGCAAAAAAGAAAGAAAAAGAAAAAAGGTAAGCATGAAGAAAAGTAAGGAAAGAAAAAGGGAAGACGGCAAAAAACAACGAAAGAAGGCAAAAAACAACGAAAGAGAAAAAGTTTAAAAAAAGAAGGAAGGAAGGAAAGAATAAAGGAAAGAAAAAAAGAAGGAAATATATATATATGGTTAAAAATATATAGTATAAAATATTGCATACTAAAACCCATATTACACCCTACCTATGTATAAATATAGAACGTTTACAAGTGTGCTGCAAATGAAACACCATTAAGTTTGTTTTTCTTCCTGGGCAAACCTTATCAAAGAACCATTGTTGAAACTGCATCCAGGAACACGGTATTGTATGCTGTGAAATAGCAGCAGTTCACTTCAAAAGAAATTTACAACTGCATTGGAAGGAGACAGGAACCTATAAAGCTAGGATCTGCCTTGTAGTCACTTAAAATGTGCCCTGCTATCGCGTCAGACAAAATTGGGACTAAAGGGAACTTACTGCGTGCGGATGTGCACCTTGTGAAAGAACAAAATACAGTCACTCAAAGTGAGTTTAACCACAGGTTTAAATAGTATGCTATACACAAAAAGATTACAGACTATTTTATATGAAGTTCTATTTAAGTATCATGTCCACTTCTTAGCAGGATTGTAAAAAATGAACAAATGGACAGTATATTTCTCTGGGAAAGGTGGCAACCCTCATGTTTCATTTCTCCTCCCACCAATGACAGTACACAACATGCACTTCAACATAATATGGCCCTCACAAGACACCACAGCCTTCCAACTTAAGGAAACCATTCACTCCCCCCAAAAAAATCTGTCGTAAAAAGTGCTCTGTCAGACCAAATACCGCATGCCAATCAACACAACAGAACAACTTAAAGCCGCCATCGGCCCTAGGATCACTGTGCAAGTAATTGCAATTGTAAATGCATTTATATTTTGCTTACTACCCCTGACGAGGCGAAGCTGCACTTTTCGGCGAGTAGCACACTAGTCCGGAACTCAAAAAGGATTTGTGGTGAATATGTATAGGAAAATATGAAATTAATTTGAGCAGTGAACATGGGAGTCTGTTATTGGGGACTCTACAACACACACACACACACACACACCAGACCACAACTTGAAACAAGATTACTCTTTCTCTCTACACATAAGACAACAAACATCAAACACTTTAAAAAACAACCCAATGCAAGATACAGCATGCCACCATTTTCACAGAAGCAATTCACCCCCAAAAAACACATACCCCTCACAAAAACAAAACTTCCATCCTCAACCCAATATTATCCTGCAACACACAACAGAACAACCCAGCAACCATTGACATGGACCATGGAGGAGGTACAAATTATTTATTTAACTGAGCACAAATTACAGGCAGCTTCTAATGAGGTCTCTAATGCACTCACAACCCAAGAACTAAAAAAGAAGCTCCACCTACACATGAAAACACTAAACACTGCACACTTACAAACAATATTAAGTGCAGAGTACAACTTCTAGGTTAAACCGACTTATTCTTTTGAGTGGAATTTTTGAAGCCCATGAAATTTCACATTCTGGTCTTTTCTAGGGCTCATTCATGTGGGATGAATTTGAGACAAACAGGATTCCTTAGCCAGTTAAAAATGCTACATAAGGTTGTCAACTACAGTAGTGCTTCTCAATGATAAAAACTGCATGTTCGCTCACGTAACACGGAAAACAGCTGCCTGTTGTCCCCAGATTTTATGCTCATCGTGGTGAGGAAACACCAAGCATGTAAACCATGGTGAAAAATTGCAGCCGTTCGAGAGTAACAGCTGTAAAAGGCAATTTTCTTTTTCTGTACGACTGTGAAATTGATTTTTATTGCTACTTCAGCATAAATGTACTAGTAACATGTCATCCCCTTCGATTTTAGTAGTCACGTGGAAATAGGCTGTAAGACCAATTAATACATCCATAAACGTTTGGAAATCAAAAATAATTTTTAAGATGGCCATTACCCACAAATAGCCTCCAAGACGTCAACAAATCACCAATCATCTCTAAGCCACCTCAAACACGAAAACACTACTTATAACTGTGTCATTCAAGGACATTGTGTTTTAAATCTTATTAATATAAACCAGAAGCTCGCAATATGGCTCAGGAGTTGCATTCTAACAGCAGCCACTGCTGTGTCCTAAAGTTTACGACTTTGAATTGCAACACGGCCAGCTCTGCCTTCTATCCATCCAAAGACCATAAATTGAGTACCATTAAACCGAGTAATAGCAAAAAACTTTACAAATGTAATAGTGTCAGAACTGCGGTGTGAGGCAACGTATAGAAAATGTATGAATATGAATCATGAAGGATTCTTAGAGGTTATTTACTATTAGGGCTGGAGGATTTTCAGCACCTATGGCTGGTGGTATATTTCAATCTACAAGTAGAAAGAGGAGTGGAGAGAGGAAAAAGGAAACTGTTTTTTAACGAACCTTTGCTTCAATTCCTCATGTCAACTTTTCAGAAATTGAAATTATGTATTTTTGAGGCTCATCTAACCCATCTTCATCTGCTTTCACTCCGTCCCTGCACTAGACATTTTGGAGTGCTACTCCAAAGAACACTGACTCCCCACCTTGATTACAAGCGCAGCTAGTGTCAAGGGATGATGTAGGGGTCTTTCCTTCACTTCTTTTTTACAAGCTCTGAGGAAAAGGTGAACCATTCCAGAAGCCACACTGTCTGTCCCCTGTGCACCATGTACCCAGTGTACCCTCTGGGAAAGCAGTGCCTGAGAGCGCAAGGGGGGAAAGCCCAAAGGCACAAACACCTCGAAAGTGCTGAAACTCAACTGTAGGACAGTTCGTGAAAATCTGAAGTCTTTTAGATCTGAGTAAGACCATGATTGGAGCAAAATGGAGCTGCAAGGACTGGAGCACAGCTCAAGGGAAGAATCCACAAGCCAGTGGGAGTTGTGATGCACTGGGACACTGATCAGAGGCTCTTTATATATTAGCATTACATGGCCCACGTGACAGGAAGAGGCTGGTCTCTGAAAAGGACTAGTCTAAGAGGAAGGGGCTAGTTTCAGAAATGCACACACTGGAATGATATTCGTATTTGATTGACATCTTGTAATGGAGTCTGTGTTTAGTGGTCATCTAAAAATGTAGTCCATGTTTGATAGCTGTCTGGAAATGGCTTTCGACTTAAAGGGAGTTGAACTGTAGCTTTCTGCTTGCACCATCACCAGGGCCACTGGAATTAAGCAGCAGGGGAGGGCCAAATTATGCGGCCAGAAAAGGGAAATTAGCGTATAATGCAACACATTTTGTATAGTATTATTTCATTATTTTTACACTCACTAACACTGTCTGGGCATAAGGCTGCACATCATTAGTATCAGTTTAACTTCCAAATATAACAATAAGCAACAGAAAAGTGAACAGTCAACTTCTGCAAGGGGTCTTGCACTAATTTGTGGCAGCACTTGTCTGTGTTTTTAATAACTTTTGAACCGCTTGAGCTAGAAACAATTTTTTGGGTTAAAATCTGCAGCTTATGCAACAGATGATACATTATGTGGCAAATGCAGCAAATCTATAATTATGAGAAAAACTCAGCAGCCACACAATCGTATACTTCTACTGGCCCTGACCATAACACACTGTCCCACAATGCATTGACTGTAAGAGCATATTCAGCAAAAACAGACTACAAAATCTCGACCATGCATAAATAACTCCATAGAAAAATGTGTGGCATGAACATGCACCTTTCATCAAAACATTCTATGAGCATGAAGCAGAAAATATTGGTTTTATTATATTTGTTTGACAACATATTCAGTTTTGAGAGCTAAACTGTTTTCGGACCTATCTTCTCTACCAGAATGTACACCAATGATGGAGTGGAAGTGGATTTTGGTGCAACTCTCCATCAATACACAAATATTGAAAGGCAATAATTGCATTTGTTAAATGTACATACTGGGAAATTTTAACTGCATTGTTGATGTATTAAATTATTGATGTTTGGTGACAGGAGTATTTTTAAAACCCAATAACATTTATTTAATAAAGCATAAATGGAATGCATATATTATTTGAATTTTATGTAAAAATAAACCAAAACCAAAGTGAGATACAATTATTGTTATGGCCTGCTGAACATAAGAACCATCATTGACAGATAGTTTAATTTTTGCTTTTCAGATGTATTCTAGTATTTTATGTCCCTTCCTAAAAAATTGTTCTACTGAGGAAGTGAATTAAATCAGATAGGCAGTTAAATGAAAGAGGAGCTTAGCAACAGTGTGGTTCTAGCAGGAACTCACCAGTAAATTTAGCATTGAGGACCGCACTGATTTTCAGATATAAGTGAAATTGCCCTGAATACAGTGCTCACTGAGTAACCAAGTGATTGTCACAAGACATCGCAGTACAGACACACCAGAGCTGTGACTATGAAGAACTGTTGATACAACATACTTAAATCCTGAATCAATCAATCAGGGTTGGTAAAGCGCTGCTACTCACCCGCGAGGGTCTCAAGGCGCTAGGAGGGAGGGGGGTGCGGCTCCTTTGAGTGCTGGGGTCATCCGAAGAGCCAGGTCTTGAGGTCCTTCCTGAACTGGAGCAGTGTAGGGACTTGCCGGAGGTGGAGGTGGAGGGGGAGATCGTTCCAGGCCTTGGCTGCAAGGTAAGAGAAGGACTTTCCTCCCATTCTGGTCTTGTAGATGCGTGGAATGGTGGCCAGAGAGAGAGGCCAGCTGATCGGAGGTTTCTCTTGGGTGCGTGGAAGAAGAGGCGGTTGTTCAGGTATGCTGGTCCGATGTTGTGGAGGGCCTTGTATGCGTGAGTGAAGAGCTAAGCATTTAGCAGCAATCTGTACTATGACAACCTGCTCAGCATTGACCAATATGGTGACTCTTACGGAACCCATTACTGTACAGTGACAGCCTGCTGAGGCTCTGGTACAGACACAGTGTTATGTTGTGCTTCTCCCACAGGCAATATTCATTAGCCACATTATAGTCAGCCTATATATTACTGGGGTTGCTCAGCATTAAGCACTACTGGGACCTTCACACAGCTCTTCTACAGTATAGCCTACCTGGCTGATAAGCTCATCATCTCCAATGGCTCTCAGAATACCTGCAACCAGGGCACCATCCGACTAGAAAGGAAGATGTGCAAAAAAAAAAAAAACAAGGCAACAGGCCTTCTCCATCTATGCACTTAAGATCTGGAATGTTATTACTGTACCCATTAGGACTGCCTAAACCGTGCTTCAGAATCCAGATCTCTTTAAAGAACACTGAAATCATACGCTAAAGGTTCATTAACCAGGCACTACGCCTATTACACATTGACTGTGTCTTTGTGTTTGACCCTGTACAGCGTTACACTGTCTTTCACCTAGGTTTGCACTCTATAAAGACGATATATGTACATACATACAAATAGAGCTGGCATATGCTCAACAAGACTAATACCATGACTTTCATTAGGGCAAAATACGATAGAATCAAATTCTGTTAATCACTGGCAAACATAGCCACATCCGACTAAGCAAGACTATATTGTAACCTTCATGGAGTACAGTACAATACAGTATTATAATAGCCAATATACACAGCCCACTAAGCCTTGTGCATTACTGAGGCTCTCACGGAAATAATCTACAGTCAGAACCGGTTTGTACAGTCACAACTAATAATGTGACTCACGCTGAGATACAACACAATTTCGCTAAATGCGAATCAACAATGACAAAGATTATCACTTTCCTGTGCAGTACAGATAGGTGCTCAACATTGACAAATATTATGACTCTCACAGAGAGACATTCATTAGTGAAAGCCCAATCAGAATTGGTCATTACAGCCTTCTTTACTACCAGCCGGCTCGGCACTGACCCACACTAATTCACAGATCCTCTACTGCCTGGTACCGGCCCTGCCTTACATTGCTATTTTCACAGTGAGGGATATATATATATATATATAAATGGGACGGGTCCCCACGGATATCCACACAAGAGTATTAAAACGAGCGCCATTTTAGAGTGTACTTGATCTCAAGACATGATGCTGTAAAGGCGTACTAATGTGTCTGTTTGCAACTCATGTTCATCACTGGTGCATAACAAATATGATCATCTTTGTCATTGTTGATCCGGGATTTTCAATCCTTTTCTAATGAGGCTGATTATCAGAAGAGGTTAGAGTTAGTATTTCTCTTTTGGTTTTAGGCTGCTCTCGAGCAAGTCAATTGCGTGTGAAGTCTTTAGGTGACCTCAGCCACTGTCTCCACCTTACTCAACAGAAAAGCTGAGAGCGGACAGTTGGTGGTCGCAGGTGGGGGCAGTGTTGCTTCCTGCTAGTGACGCATTGGGAAAATGAACTGTGTGCTCATGAGTATCCCATCTGTCTGTTCAACACAGCTTCCTTGGACCCATGCACCAACACCCACCCCTCGAAGCAGGCCAGAAGAGACCACCCCGTATGCAATAAGTGATCCTCAAGAGTGGGTCACTGTGAGATGAGGAGGAAGTCTAGTTTGGGGACTATAACTATTATCCAACGCCTTGTACTGGAATCCTCCAGGAAGTGGTAGAGCATTGCAATGTACAGAAGTTACAGAGTGACCCTTCTAAAAGCACTGACTGTGTTTAAAGTTTCTTTAAAGCTGTCACTCTGCAAAGGTTCGTACCAAAGGAACTGTTGGACATAGGAGACCTATATCTAAGGAGCTAGTGAATGAAGGTAACGTTTACTACGTCAAGACCGCCCACATGGACACAAGGAACAGGGTGGGTACAAAACAGACTCTCCTGAAGTAAGGCTACAAAGTAGCCACAGATTTTCATGAAGTTTGCAGGGTCTTGTAGGTTGCAGTCTTTCTTGGCAACCCCACTGACCACCTCCAGGCCTAGAAGGAGGTCAGAATAAGCAAATGGAAAAGTTGGGGACCACCAGCGGCACACACTGAGGGTCAGGGACAGCTCACCATAGAATTCATTGTTAGTGCACATTCTTGGGCCATGTAACGTTGATGGTATTTCTTCATCCTTCCTGTACAGCAGTAGTCTTCTCTTCTAGAGTGTCATTCAGCGTGGCCACCTCACTTCACACGAAGGTGGTTTCTTCTATCAAAGTAGGAACTTCCAACAGGTTCAAGCTAGCGTTCAGTAGACAGCCTTTAGGGGCGCTATTAATTGAAGATCCAGCACTGGAGCTCAAGTATTTTTTAGACACGTTGATATGTGCCTCCTATCCCTTATGCGAGAGTACAGGCACGCTCAGCAGTGTTATCTAACCAGTATTTATTCCTAGGCTAACCAGTGAGTCTTGTGCAATGTTAAAACTTTGAATGGTGCCTACAATAAGATCTTAGAGATGCAGATGTTCTTTCCAGAGGCTCCTATCTGGAGCTCTGTTCGGCCAGTTCCTGCTTTTTTTTGCACTTTAGACCTGTAAGAAATTGGGTTAAAAGTTGAGAGGGGCGGAAGCCTCACTCAAACAATAAACACAGTCCTTGTAAAGGTGAACCCCAAAAGTCACCAAATAAATCTGTGCTTAACCCTCCGGTAACCTGGCACAAAAGCAGACAGACTTAACTCAGAGGCAATGTGCAAAGTACTTATGCAGCACTAAAAAAGTAATGAAGTGAAAACACATCACAAGAAAAATCCCAAACCAATTTAGAAAATAAAAGTACATTTTAATAAATAAAATGACACCAAAATAGTAAACTTTAAACAGTAGAACCTGAGTGATGAGTTTTTAAAGTTTCTAATGAAAATATCACCAAAAAGGACAAAGCGCCAACTGCGATTATCTGGTCGCGCTGGACCAGGACAAAATCAAAAGTTCTTGCCGAGTTCTTTTATCCTTGATGCAAGATCTGCACAGCGAGGCTTTGCGTTGGATCTGCTGAAGCCTCTGGGTAGGAATTGCGTGGCTCTGTAGGGCTTAGCGTTGCTCTGTGTTGGTTTTGGTGGTGCCACAATCAGGAGCTGCAAGGTGCTGCGATGCGAGGTCCTGCGTTGTTGTGTGCCATGCTGCATCGGTACTAGTGGAGTCGCCAATCAGAAGCTGTGATGCGAGGTTCTGCATCGGTCTGTTACGCGCTGCGTTGGATCTGGTGAAACCTTCAGTTGTGCAGGGAGGAGTACACTTTGACTCCAGCCAAGGTGCCAGGACCTTGAAGCCAGTACTTGGGGGGGGGGGGTGAGGGGGTGGTCAGGACTCACTCTAACAGAGGCCAGCAGAGGGGACCAGGCCAGGTCCAGTTGGGTCTAGTGAGTGGGAAAGCAGAAGAGGCTGCTGGAAGCTTGTTGTGTCCTAGTAGCTCCAGCAGACAACTGGTCCTTGGAGACACTTCAGCTGATTCTGGGTTTCAGGCAAGCAGATCCAGTCTTCCTTTTTCAGGCAGCAAGGCAGTCCTTCTTTTGAATCTTCCATTGGTCCAAGAGTGTTCTGATGAGAGGTTTTGAAGGCGCCCCTTTTTTGCCAGTGCAGCCTGTCGGTGGGGGATGCCTCCTTTGTCTAACCCTCACCCTTTCCTGGATTTGGCTCCAAACTGTCTAGGGTAACAAAGGGTAGGCAGGCCTCAGTGTGAGCTGCATTTGTTAGTGACAGGGCAGGCAGCTGTTAGAAGTCGGGAAAGGGGTGGGGAAATCCTGAGACTACCCTTTGAAGCTCAGAACGGGGTGAATACATCCCCCGTCCCCAGGACATCCTGCTCAGGAGAACAACACCCTGTCCCACACCAAAGGCCCTTCTGTCCCCATGTCTAGAAGAAATACACAAAATACACAAAACACCACAGGTGCGCCATTCACAGTCATGTCATGGTTTTTGCAGGAAAATGGCAACTTTCTAAAAGTGGCCTTTTCAGAATAGTAACTCAAAATCCGGCTTTACCATTAAAGAGGATTTTAAATTACAATTCATTTGAGTGGAAGAAGTGTTTCTCTATCTGTCCCAACACTGAAGTTATCACTTGTTAAGTGTAATAAGGTACCCGGAGTTTGTCTATGGAGAGATAGCCTTACAACCGTGAAAAAATAATTTTTCCACTGTCAAGACATTTAAAACTTAAGTACACATGTTCTACCTTTTAATTACCATGAACTCTGCACTAGGAGTGTGTAGGGCCTACTTCAAAGGTGACTTACATGTATTAAAAAAGAAGGATTAGGTCTAGCAAAATGTTTATTTTGCCAAGTCGAATGTGTGCTTTTTGAGACCTAAAAATATTTTTTCTGTTCATAATGGCCAGAGCCCAGCAGCTCCTACAACAATAAAGGTTTGCAATCACTACGTCATGTCAAAACAAGTATTGCCTCAGCCAAAAGGCTGGTAGCCAGTGTCTTTTCACTTGACCAATGATTGTTTACCCAATTACCCAATTTGGTGCAAGCATTAGCAAAGGTAATGGTGTGGCAGCTACTCATCTTGAAAAAGTATTTTTTTATATAGAAGTACCATTCCAAGATGACTGGCGCATTGTGTGTAAACGCCGCCTTTATATGTAAAGTGGCGACCACTCTGGAATGGTACAATTTTTTTATAAAACCATTAAAAATGACCATCCACTGCGTTAGCGTGCATAATAATCATAATCGTACAAGTATTACAAAAATCCCTTATCAAGATGGCTGCCTACTACCATGGTTTTTGCAAATATATGGCAACACACGTAAGCGGCGGGTGGTGGAAACCGCCAAATGCAGGATTGTGAGGACGGGGGCAAAAGCAGAGGCTTCAGAGTGGTGGGCAGTGGGATGGGACAGTACGGAGCATTCACATAAAGTGAGCAGTGAGTGTTGAGGGGTGGGACATCAGAAATTGAGATGGGGTGCAAGGGAAAGCACAAGTAAGCCACTAACAGAATGAGACAGAGGGATAGGAGGCAGAGCATGTGATGAGAACCATTCACCTGTGGGCTAATCTAAAATGTGATTAACAGTTTCCGAAGTCAATGGATGAAACATGAAGCTCACTCTAAATATTTATTAAAGTATATTGGCTGCAGTAGATCTGCCTGGCGAGACCTAAAAACCATAGCTCTTCTGCCAACCCATAAACACCCCTCACCAGAATCGCCAGTTAAAGCGTGGTAGATCTTTAAAATCGTCTATAGGAAGATTCACTAGTCCGGCTAGTGACAGTCACATTGTTCATACTTAGTGAGCGAAGCTGACTGCAAGACTTTTCTGTCGTTCAGATGTATAATAAAATCTTAAAGCATGACAACAACCTGGTCTTTGCGAGTTTACATAATATAGGATGTTTGATAGTAACTTTAGTTCACTTCAGAAGTTGCCACCTCGATATGGGTAGTGGGCTAACAGTGCTTGTTTTAAGAAATGTAATCCCTTTGATCAGTCTGCGCTTCTCATGCTAGGCCCACCTGGCACCCTGGCTGGTGAAAAGGTCCTCTCATTTCACTCTGCCCATCAGAAACCAACTGGACACATTAACCTTGATGATGTTCCTGGGCTTCCATGTCTCTGAGTCACAGCAGACTGCAGGGTGGAAGCCTGCTGCTTCGGCTGCCGCGCGTGAAGGTGTGGAAGAGTGAGAGGTCAAGGTGTAAGAGCCTTGACATGGTCTCCTGCTGTCTCCAAGGCATCGATGCTGGCAGCAAAGACACAATGAAGCACAAAGTAGAGAACTGCGCCATGCCATTTCCGAGTAAGATCCTAATACGAATCATCGTACCACGAGAAGAGACCTCTCTCGTTTGTGTATTACCATTGGACTGGAACAGCAGTAAGCACTGCCCTTCCCCACAGCCAGGCGAGGCCTGTTCCTGACTTCACAAATCAACACCCCTGCCCGGACTCTGAACGCATCAGAGACCATCGTATGTTTACCCTCCCAGAATAAAAGCACATTTGCTTTAAGTAATAGAGATAGATAGCAAACTTTGTTATTAATCAGCGCCATTGGTGTGACAATCGACGACCTTTCTGCCCGAGAGGACAGCAATGACGAGGATCCCGACAGCGGACTCCCAGAATCGTGAATGGAAACTTGTGCAATGAAACAGCACAGCACTGGGCCCGGAAATCTGTGCTGCATACCAGGATACAAATACATGACCTCCCAAGTGTGGCGGACGGAGATCGGAGATACTTTATAACAGGACACACATGAACACCCAGTTTAGTGCACGGAGATGTGTGCATAACAGGGCATATATGATTTTCCAGAATGGTGCACAGAGATCTGTGTAACGTAACAGGACACACGCGATCTGCTCTGCTAGCATGGTGCATGGAGATCTGAACTAAATAACAGGACGTACATGATCTTCCACTGTGCTGCACGACGATCTGTGCTGCAAAACAGGACAGCATGGTGCACAGAGACCTATACCACACAACAGAATAGACATGATCTTCTACCGTGGTGCATGTACATGTGTGCTACATAACAGGATGCACATGAACTCCCAGCTTGGTGCACAGAAATCTGTGCTATGTAATAGGACACACATGATCTCCTAGCGTGGTGCAAAGAGATCTGTACAAGTTGACAATAACCATGATCTTCCAGCATGGTGCATGGAGATCTGTTCTACATAGTAAGAATCAGATTATCTCCAAGCTTGGTGCTGGGAGATCCGTACAATGTCACAGGGCGCACATGATATCGAGCATGACGAGCAGAGATCTTTGCAATGCAACAGGACATACATGATCTTCCAGTATGGACCCTGTGCTGTAAAGACAGACACATGTTGTCTCCCAGTTTGATGTAAGAAAATATGTGCTACCAACCAAGGGAACCCGTGATCACCCAGGAACGTGAAAGTAAATCTGCACTTCCTACACTGTACATGATCTTCCAGCCTGGTGTGATGACATTTATTCTGGAAACCGAGACATATTCAACCCCTACACATGGCTTTGGCAGCTCTGTGTTACACAACATAAGCAAAGTCCACTATGCAGCATAGTGTAAGTCGGTATTTGCACCATACCCATAAAATGCTCTACTGCCAGCATCCCATCCTCTGTTTACACCACTGTGTGTTGGTGATGCTGGTTATTACTTTTGGAGAATAAAGGCGAAGATGCATTCCTGTATGCCTTGGCCCATCCTCGGTATCTGATCAGAGGACCAGGATCATTGGATAGAGGCTTGGCCACTGGAATTATGCAAATCTGTTGCCACAGCGTTTTCAGTATAGTTAAGGATTTGCCACATAGTCCATCATCTGCTACAAAACCTGCAGATTTTAACAAAAACATTTTTTTCTAGTATAAACGGATAAAAAGTTACTAAAAGAAAAAGTAGACGTGTTCCCTCGCAGTGCATGGACCTTCGCAAAGGTTGACTAGTCATCTTTCAATTGCTTATTTCTGTATTTGTTTGTTAAACTGGTACTAATGAGGTGAAATCTTTGACCCGTCAGATAATTCCAGTGGCCCTGGATATAGGGAGCCTTTTTGTGCCTTAATACCTTTCATAAATGAGTACTAACGCCATGAGTGATTTACACTGTAGCAAATTGTGTTTTAAGGCACACAGACGATTTGGGATCTGAAAAGTGAGAAGCTTGAAGCCTTTAGAGTAGTGGCAAAACACAACTTGATGGAGTCCAATCCCTGCAAAATTTGGTGAGAGACCCCTACAGGCACTGAATGACTGCTGCCTCACAGATATACACTGCAGGAAAAGAGGGGGATCCAACAGGTTCCTGGATGAAGAGCAGCTATTCCTGAGCCAGCCCCAGTGTTGACGCTGACTGGGTCCTGGTGCAATTTGTCAACACGGGATACTTTCAGAACATCCACACTTTTTGAGATTTGATTTCCAAGCAGTAACCTTTAGGGAGAGGGAGATGGTTGTTATCTTCAGTTCTAGCTGGGCCATCGGCTTTCCTTCTGTTCGAGTCTCATCCTGGCTGACAGCTAGCTGGAATCTAACGTCTTAGAGCCGGTGCTGTCGATTCAACAAAGATGCTCAGCATGTTGTTACTTAGGTGTTTAAGAGATAAATATGATTTTGAGGCAACTGTTTCATGTTTCAAAGAGCTGTATCAAATAGATATGCAGGCAGTATAAGAGTGTCACATGTATCTCTCTCTACATGAGTAAACATCCCTATAACCATTCACATATCACTTAGTGGAAAGTGATAATTACTACTGTAAGAAAGTGGATTATTATTCCTGTTGGGCAGCCAATTATCTCAAGAAATATTGACACAAACTTGTCAGGGTGAACCACAAAATTGCTAAATTAACCTGAGCTCAATCCACTAGTAGTTATAGTACAGACTAGGCAGGCTTAACTCACGCCAAAGTGAAATGTATTTATGCAGCACTAAAAAGTAATAAATGAAAACTCGAAATAATAAAAATGTTAAAGCGAATAAGAAAAATAGAATAACATTTAAAAAACAAAATGACACCAAAGTGACAAAAATCCAATAACAGAAACCAGAGATATAATTTTGTAGAGTATTAAGTAAAAATAGCGCCAAAAAGCACCAAGGGTCAATGATAGTCAAAGGAAGCAATAGACCGGGACCTAGGGACGATTTCAGGCCAACCACAATGGAGCACGGGTCGGGTATACCAAACGGGTTTATCTCCATCAAAGATTTAACTTTCTGCCTTGGTCTTTTTTTATGGCGCTCAAAATCAAAAGTCTGACGCCGTATACAAGGAAGGCGCATCGAAATCAAACACCTTTGCCGCCAGGTCCCATTGATGGCTCAGGAGGACTTGAATGTCCAAAACTCACAACTTTTCAGGGTGACCCAGAGCAGCTCCTCCAGGTCGCTTCTAAAGGCCACATCACCTCAGGGGTAGCACTTAGGGCCAGGACTCACTCCAATAGATGCCACCAGCAAGGTCCAGTCCAGGCCAAGTAGGTACTGGTCAACTGGTCACTTCAAGAAAAAGACCTCTTGCAGCTTGTGGTGTCCTTATAGCCACACAAGAAATCAACCCACTAACCATTTGAGTCCACTTCTTTGTTCTGGGTATAAGAGGGAGCAGGTCTAGTTCTTCAGGGCTCCTCTCAGGTCACAGCAAGCAGAGTCCAGTCCTCTTCTGTTTTCCACAGATCCAGAAAGTGTCCTGAGGAGGGTGCCACATTTATGGTTGCCATCAGCTAGTGGGAGGGGGGTGACTCCCATGCTCCTCCCTAACCAACTGGGTAAAAAGTCAGAGGGGTGACACTAACTACTTTAGCAGCAGGATGTGCTTGCCTTACTGCAAAAAATCCCACAGTCCACTTTACTCCTAAAATTCAAGATGGAGAAACGTTTCCTCACTTGTGAAGAGCCTATATGCCCACCCAGAGGTGTGACCAGGGAAATGAGCAGTCCCTTCTCCTGTGTCCACTCCAAAACAATTCTGGGAGTAGCTTCCCTCCTACTGGATTCGGAGCCAGCCTGACTAGTTTGGGCCTTGGGGACAAAGGTTTCCCTTCTCGGGGCTATGCATACACTAAACTATAAGTGGGCAAACCCCACCTCCCTCCCTTTCAAGTTAATGAAGCCTGTGGGTCCACCCAAACTGTCTTTCCTGGACTTATGGGGATTATATGCCCCAAACCTAATCCATCCTGTTGCCAGGCTTCTGCCATTGTGCTGCTCTGGGAGTCGTTTTCACACCTCATTAAGGTCAACCACTTGCTGGGCAATTGCTGGAGAGATAATGCAAATTAGCCTCCAGGAGCTTTGGGCAGGGAAAAGATATGTTTCTAAAAGTTACGTTTTCTAAATATTTATTAAAAATTCGACTTCAGCAATGAATTCGACTTTCATTAAACATGAAAACTGAGCCAGGTACAGCCCTATCAGTGAAAATAGCTTTTGAAGGCTCGTCACTGGAGGAACAAGCCAATTTTAATTTGGCATATGTTCAACTTTTAAATATTAGGCATCCTTCCTCGTGGGTAACAAGGTGAACTTACAGGTGACTTATTAATATTTAAAAGCAGGGTCTCCCGCATGTTAAAAAGGGCTATGTTGACAGGTTTCACAGCAGGTTTTCAGGCCACTACAGGCAGGATACACATGGTAGGCCTGAAGATATAATTTACAGGCCCACTCTTTGGATGGCACAATAGATGCTGAAGCACACAGATGGCATTTAATTGCAAGATATTGGGTGCATTTTCTACGACATAGACTAGGGACTTAAATTTGTTGAATATGTAATTCAGAGATAAGACAATTTAACCATGCTTAAAGGGGAGCACAGGCACTTTACTTCTGTTTAGCAGGGGTAACTGTGCACAGAGTTCTAAGTCCAGTAAAAATGAACTCCGGAAAACAATTTTTAATACAGTTGTAAACATATGGCTTGCAGTTTGCATGCAGCTCCTTGATGCTGGGTAATAACAATTTGTCCAGGAAAAAGGTGGTGTATGGCAACTGTACTGGAGTGGCCTGCCAATGTGATCGCAATGGGGAATATAGTCTCAAGAGTCATCCACATCAACACTCCAAGGACCAAATTAGCAGCATAACAAAGGGCACAGGATCAAGCATGTAAATAAGCCCCTTCCAAAAAAAAAAACACAGCGGGTCATTTGACCATAGAGGGCTAGTCCGTCAAGCGTAGGAATTCCAAAAGAGCCGAAAAATATCCCTTAACAGTGCCCACAGGAAAGCATGCTTGGACAAAAATAGAACAAAGAAAAGCACACCAGAACACCTTGCCTAGAGCAGATCGACCCAACAGTCCTTGCACCAGGTCACAAAGTTTACCCAGCAGCTAGAATAGTTTGACTCTGTGGATAGGTGGATGGATAGTGAGTGGCCCAACCATGTTAACGACTTCTGCAGGTAGGTTAAAACCACTCAGCTGGCTCTGTTCCATCTTCATGCATGGAGGTACACACTGAAGGTTTTGGTGCATAACCCTGCCCTGTTGTTGAGATAGCAGGTCCTCCGAAAGTGGTAGATTGAGCGGAGAACAGATGCGCAGATACAACAGATAAAAGTACCATATTCTTAGAGCCCACTCCAAGGTTATTAGGATGAGCTGAGCCAGGTGCTTCTTGATCTCCTTCAGAATTCTGGGAAGCTGCAGCAGAGATGGAAACACATAAAGGAGATCAGAGTACCATGAGAGGTGGAACGTGTCCATCATGAAGCCCTGAGGCAGAAACTCGAGACAGCAAGAGAATCAATAATGAGGACTCTCAGAGATACCAAAAGGATCTACCAACAGAAAACATACTGAACTTCCTCTAGGTGCAGATGCCACTCATTGTTAGCTAGATGACATCTGCTGAGCTCGTCTTTCCTGGCATTTAAGAAGCCTGTTGAGTGACTGACAGGGAAATCCTCTTGAGGTCTAGCCAGCGCCACAGTGTCAGCTCATCCTGGCACACCACACATGACCTCATTCTGCCCTGCTTGTTTTGCAGTACCACATGGAGGTTGTGTTGTCCATCAGAACTTGAATGTGGCTGCCCCTGATAGAAGACAGGAAGGACTTGAGAGCCATTCAGATAGCATGTAATTCCAAAAGACTTATCTGGTGCCTCTGCTCCATCAGAGACGAGAGGACTCTAACCTCAAACTCATTCAGGTGATCTTCTCAGCTCAGACATGATGTGTCAGTCTCCCCTGTGTGTTCTGAATGGGCAAAGAGAACATTGAGCCACAGGTTGCCTAGCCACCATGGAGATCCCAAGCTGCCTCATTTGACACTCAGATTTGCCTACGAGACACCCCTAATGCTGATCCCATTGAAGATGAAGGTTCTACTGGAGGACCCACGTGTCAATAGGCATCAGACACCAGCAGGATACACAAGGCCAGGAGACCAAGAAGTCTCAGAACCATCCATTGCCAGAACACAGAGCTGAGTTTGAAGCTTTAGAATCATATCCTGAATGTCCTGGGCTCACTGTGATGGTGGAAAGCCTTTGAACATCACTGTGGGCAGAATGGCCCCTATAAAGGGAATCCTCTGCACCGGCCGAAGGTGGGATTTCGGCTCGTTGATGGAGAACCCCAGAAAAGACCATTGCAAGATAGTCTTCCCCAGGAGGTCCATGACAGACAGTGAAGAGCTTGCCTTCAAAAATCATTCATTGAGGTGTGGTAATATGCCTATCACCGACCTGCAACGATGGGTCACAACCATCTCCTTTGTAAATACTCGGAGGGCTGAGGAGAGATCAAAAAGCAGAAAGAACAGATGATAGGTGGAATGCTCAACAATGCAAACATTCAAAACTCCTATAATGGGGGCATTGCTCTCCCTGATATTTAGGTCTATTACTGGGCATCACATCTTATCGTTCTTAATGATTGGTGCCATGTCCCAGGGGACCACCCCATCTACGCGGTTAAATGGCTTCAGATTCTCAGGCATCCCTTCACTCACTACCAATATGGGGGAAAGTGGAGAGCCAGTTCCTTCCTGTGATGCAGATAGTGTTTGAGTCCTAGACGAAAACGAATAAATTCATCGGGTGGGTCGGTAGAGTCACCAGGGAGACCCTGTTGTGGATGGGAGACTACCTCAAAGAACTGGAAAGGCTCAGGTGCTTTAAAGCTTAAGACCTTCTTGGTATCTCCAAAATGGGAGACCTCATCTCAAGCAGGGATCTTATCTCCTTTTAATCCCTCCAGAGAGATTATCAACTCCACAACGCACAAAGCTATAGATACCTCCAACTCCTGCATACGTGGAGGGCGGATGCTATAGATCGAGACCTCCCAGAATATGCGCCCCTGAAGGGTAGGCTCCTAATAGGAGAACTGAAGGAGAAAGCTGTTTCCTCAGTCTATAAAACGATCAACAATAATGTAGCTGACAGCCTAAAGAAGCTGAGGGCCATGTGGAAATTAGTATTGAGAGAACTGGAGGATCTTGACTGGGAGGCAGCCTTAATGCGCCCAAAAGAAGTGTTGATCAAATTTAGACTAAAACGTATTCAATTTAAGATTTTACACCGGGTCTACTTTGATCGTCGCGCTCCTACATAAAATTGTTAGGGTGGGGTCCCCAGAGTGTTTCAGGTGTAGAGGGCCAAGGGTTGACTTCTTCCATACATTGTGGTCCTGCCTGATAATACATAAATGCTGGGAGGAGGTCCTGCGAGAACCGAGTAGGGTTGTAAAAGTGACAATCCCCGGCGACCCTGTTGTGTATACCCAACAACATTGACGTGCCCCAGGCAAAGTTACTCTTTTCTAATTTGGGACTGGTGGTAGTGAAGAGAGATGTGGCGAAACACTGTGGGGCCCATGTATGTCAGAATGGAGGAGGGGGGTGGACCTTTACATGACCGCTGAAAAGGTCACCTACAAAGCTAGAGGATGAGCATACAAGTTTCATAGGGTCTGGGGTGGGTGGATTGAATATCACCAACTTGATGTGCAGGATGAGGACTATGAAACTCAGCACGCACATGTCTGAGGATGGGACAGTTGATATTGATTCTACTTGTACTACGGTTGCTATATGTAATGGTTGTAGCCTGGCATGTACTCACCTGCATTGCCTATTTGTTTTATATGGGTACACGTTTGTGCCCGATTTTGTTTTTCAAAAATCAAATAAAAATAAATTTAAAAAAATCAATACAAACATTCACCCCCAGTCACAGATCTGGGTTTAATTCATCGTTTTTCTTGCTCAACACGCTACCCCAGTTTGGAACCAGCCATATGCAAATCAGTCTTGACCCTGCTCCTCATGGGAATAGGCCAGCCTGAACTGTCAAGCCAGGTGCTCCCTGGACCAGAAACAAGCATCCTGGGACCGGTTTCGGGGTATCACCCCTCATCAGCAGGTTAGCTTGAATCCAGTGGCACAATGAGCACGGGACCCACGCCTGGGCATACCCTTCCCCATTGGGGTGACAAAAGCAAAAAAGAACAGATGATGGACGGAATGCTGAATAATGCAAACATTCAACCCCAGTCACAAATCTGGGTTTAATCCATAGTTTTTTTGCTCACCATGCCACCAAAAAGCATGACAGTGAACTGTAAAGATTCCAACCCCACAACAAATCAGAGGAAATTCATATGGGACTGCATGTTAAATACATGAAAGTATGTGTCCTGCAAGTCCCAGGTCACCAAACAATCCCCAAGATCTAGGGCAAATCCCCAATATCTTGGGCAGTCAGCATCTTTAATTTGTTTTTCCAAAGGAAGGTATTCAAGAACAAATATCCAAGACAGACCTGATTACACCATCTTTCTTGTGCACCAAGAAGTAACAAGAGTAATATTCTTTACTTTTATCGTTCCATCGCACTCTCTGGCACTTTATTGTACGTTTAGCAAGCAATGACTGAATATCTTCGGCAAGGAGGCATGGCATGCTGCGGTCTGAGCAAAAACAAGGGCAAGGGGTTGACGGAAAAAGGAAAAGCATAACCATGACGAACAACCAGCAGCACCCACTGATTCAAGGGGACTGCATGCCAGCTGAGGAGGTAAAACTGTATCCTGCTCCTTTCTGGCTGCTGATGACTCCCAAAGGGGGAAATGGAGCAGTTTGCCAGCGGCAGTGGTGGGTAAAGAGGAAAGACCTTTTTGGTGAAACCGTCCACTCACACTGCCACATACCCTGAAGTCACAAAAAGACGGACAGGGCTGCAGAACAGGCTCAGATGGCTACTTCTTGTGGCAAGCCAGGCTCTGGGAGTAACCTCTGAACCTCTGGTATTGTTAGTGAAACTGGGAGGGCAGGACAGTAAGCCCAAGGAGCAGGCCATTCAGCGACTGTCCTTGAATGGTTTCAAGCTCAATCTTCCATGTTTTAAAAATCCTGGAACCATCAAAGGCATATGCCTGCACATTCTTGGAAAAACCTGTAGCGCACATCCAGGTATGACAGATGAATTACTATGCTAGGGCCCATGGCCCAGCCCACAGAGTCTATGGTATCCAGGCCGTCTGTAAAATGTACTTGGCCATGTATTGGCCATCGTAAACCACCTGCGCAAAGGTATCGAAGAACTCCTTGGTGAGAGCATGCAAGCTATTGTTCGCCATGTCCCAGAGGGAATGATTGTATCTATCAACCAAGGAAACAACATTTAGAGACTTAGGGCCTGATTATATGTTGGTAGAGAGGGAAATCTGTGCCAACACAGTTGTCGCCCACCCGATTTAGATGCGGCTGGACCTTAAGTTTGGCTATGGTGGTGACTACTCCGTCACCGCTGTAGCCAAACTTCTCCGACGGCCCAAATGAGTAAGTGCTGTTGGAGAACTCCCAATTAGGATGGGCAGACATATAGCTATTTTTTTTAATGTCTGTCATCGCCAGGCAAACCCTGTCAGTGAGGGACAGTAAAAAAGAAACAATGCCTCCATCACCATGGGAGATGACTCACATAGCGAAGGAGGCATTATCTTTTTATTTTCAAAAGAAAATCCAGTTTCTGGATTATTTTTAAATAAAAAGAAAACTGTTTAGTGCTGGGCTTCGTCATATTGACGGAGCCCTGCACCAAACAGCGAAATGCACTGACAGGAACCGCCATAATGGCGGTTCCCATCAATGCTTCCTAAATGACCGCCAGGTCCAACACTAATATCTGGTCCTGAGATGCCAAACTGGCAGTAAAGCATGCCTTCTTGCCAAGTGCGTCAATTTGCGTCCATTTCCTGGCAGGTGGTCAGTGAAAAGCCATTTGGGTTCACCTTACAGGCCAACGCATTAACTACAAGGCTCTCCATCATGGGGTGCTGTGCCAAAAATACTTGATGCACAAGTTACTACTTGTGTAACGATATATCTGTAAGAGACATTAGTTAGTGATAGATTCCTTACCTTAGAATATCCCCAGGCATCAGACTGGATCCGGAAAGTTTTTCGTCAGCAGTTCCCCTGCGCGTCGGTAGGTGGCGTCGTGCAGCTCCGCGTTCATCGCTGGCGTCGTAGGCGCCGAGATGACGTCACGGAGACTACTTAGGCGCCACCCATGCGCGCTGACGTCAGTTCTGTACACGACTTTCCGCGCCAGGAACGCAGAGCCATGCAAGAAACTGACTACTGGTGCCATGAAACTAGGGCCCTGAAAGGGATGACCTTAACCCTAGAATCAGTTCGCAGAACGGGGAGGATGGGTGGGGCGGTAAGGAATCTATCACTAACTAATGTCTCTTACAGATATATCGTTACACAAGTAGTAACTTGTGCATCTGAAAGAGACACGTTAGTGATAGATTCCTTACCTTAGAATAGATACCCCAGCAATACCAACCCCGGTGGTGGGTCTGCGAATAGATTACACCAGAAAGTCACGGAGAACAGAACGGCCAAAGAAGCCATCTCTCCGGACTTGACTGTCAAGGCAGTAATGCTTGGTAAATGTGTGCAGCGAGGCCCACGTGGCTGCCTCACAAATATCCTGCAAGGGAACGCCGCGTCCCAAGGCAGTAGTGGCTGCTGTCGCCCTGGTAGAATGGGCACGCAGCCCCACAGGAGGCTCCTTCTTAGCCAAGGAGTAACATGCTTTGATGCACAAAACGACCCACCGAGAGATGGTGCGTTAGTGCACGGCCCGACCCGACCTTTTTTTTTTTTTTGGCGCCCACGTAGCCAACAAAGAGCTGGTCATCCACCCGGAACTGTTGTGTGCGCTTTAGATAGAACGAGAGCGCACGTTTTGGGTCCAGACGATGGAGCCTCTCTTCCTCTTTTGAAGGATGCGGAAAGAAAGTGGGCAAAGTTATGGTCTGCCCAATGTGGAAGGGCGTGACAACCTTTGGCAAGAAAGAAGGACGGGTCCTTAAAACCACCTTGTCCGGATGAACAGAAAGGAAAGGAGGTTTAGAAGAAAGAGCCTGGAGCTCACTCACTCTTCTGGCAGAGGTGATAGCTACCAGGAAAGCCGTCTTTAGAGTAAGAAGACGTAAAGGACAGTTATGAAGGGGCTCGAAGGGAGCGCACATGAGATAGGTCAAGACAAGATTTAAGTCCCATTGAGGCATTATGAAAGGCACGGGAGGAAACGTGTGTGTAATGCCTTTGAGGAAACGGTTAACAACCGGGGACTTAAAGAGAGAAGGCTGATCTGGAAGCCGGAGAAAGGCGGAGATGGACGAAAGATAACCTTTGACAGTGCCCAGAGCAGAGCCCTGCTGGGCCAAGGATAGTAGGAACAGAAGGACTTCAGAAAGAGGGGCCGAAAGGGGATCCACAGACTTCGCTGTGCACCATGCCACAAACTTGTTCCACCTGCAGGTGTACACCGTCTTAGTGGAGGGACGCCTGGCTGCCAAAATGACATCACAGACTACGGGAGGAAGATCGAAAGCTGTCAACTGTCGCCGCTCAATCTCCACGCATGGAGGTGGAGGCTGGACAGGTTCGGGTGGAGGACCGTCCCCTGCTGCTGCGACAGAAGGTCCTCCCGAAGAGGCAGTCGGATCGGGGATCGATCGCCATGTTGAGTAGCTCGGGATACCAGTATCTTCGTGCCCAATCCGGAGCCACAAGGATGACTTGGGCCCGGTTGCGCCAAATCTTCTTCAGCACTCTGGGCAGAAGTGGTATAGGCGGAAAGGCATACAACAGACCGCAACTCCATTCGCGACGAAAAGCGTCGCCGAGCGAGTGCCGCCTTGGAAATTCCAACGCGCAGAACTGATCACATTGCGCGTTCTCTTCGGTGGCGAATAGATCTAACCAAGGCTCTCCCCACTGCAGAAAGAGACCTTGCGCCACATCCAAGTTCAGACGCCATTCGTGATCCATCAAGCACCGGCGGCTGAGTTCGTCTGCCCTGGCGTTCAGAGAACCTGCCAGGTGTTGAACCACCAAGGTAATACCTTGATGTTCCAGCCATGTCCAGAGGCGCAGAGCCTCCTGACATAGGTTCCACGACCCCACCCCGCCCTGTTTGTTGCAATACCACATGGCGGTGGTGTTGTCTGTGAACACCTGCACTACACCTCCCCGGACAGAGGGAAGAAATGCCTTTAGTGCAAGTCGGATCGCCCGAAGCGCCAAAAGATTGATATGGAGCCGGGACTCCGCCGGAGACCAGAGGCCTCTGATCTCCGTCTCTCCCAAGTGGCCGCCCGATCCCAGGAGGGACGCATCCGTCACAACTGTGTGCTCCGGTTGGGGAAGGGAGAGGGATCTGCCATTGACCCAATCGCGATTCGTGAGCCACCACTGCAATTGTTGTGCAGTGCCCTCCGAGATCTGGACAAGATCGGACAGGTTTCCCTGATGCTGTGCCCACTGGAACTTCAGGTCCCACTGCAGAGCCCGCATATGCCACCTGGCATGTTGCAGTAGCAGAATGCAGGAGGCCATCAGGCCCAGGAGCCGGAGGGTCATCCTGACTGAAACCCGGGATAGAGGCTGAAACATCGGAATCATAGTCTGAATATCCCGGACTCGCTGCTCCGGAAGAGAAACCTGAAACTGCGTGGAATCCAGAACCGCTCCGAGGAAGGGGAGCTTCTGAGAAGGACTCAGGTGCGACTTTGGCACGCTGATGGAGACCCCAGCAACTGCCGGAGGTCGCCGTAGTCTGAAGGTGGGTGACGACTGCCTGGGGCGAGCCCGCCGTCAACAACCATTCGTCGAGGTAGGGGAAGACTGACACCCCTGACCTGCGCAGAGGAGCTGCAACCACCGCCATGACCTTCGTGAACACCCGAGGGGCGCTTGTAAGGCCGAAGGGGAGCACGGTAAGCTGAAAATGCTCCTGGCCTACCGTGAACCGCAGGTAACGCCGGTGGGCCGGCAGGACGGGAATGTGAAAATATGCGTCCTGCAAGTCCAACGCTACCATCCAGTCTCCAGGGTCGAGGGCAGCCAAGACCTGAGCCAGAGTCAACATCTTGAACTTCTCTGTCCGGAGGAAGCGATTGACGTTCCGGAGGTGTAAGATGGGGCGCAAGCCCCCCTTGTCCTTTTTGGGGACCAGAAAGTAGTGGGAATAACAACCATGTCCTACGTCTGGCCCAGGAACGCGCCCGATGGCCCCCTTGGCCAAGAGGGCTGTGACTTCCTGTCGGAGAAGCGCTAAGTGATCCCCCGACATGCGGTGGAACTGAGGTGGCATGGACGGGGGGCAGACTCGAAGGGGAGGGAATAGCCCCTTCGGACGATTTGTAGCACCCAGCTGTCCAAAGTGACAGAGCGCCAGTGGGGGAGGTGATGTTGAATCCTGCCGCCCACCGGCGTGGGGTGCACCGCAAAGCGCGGAATAGGAAGGCTTTGAGGCGGATGCTGCGGGAGCTGAGGTGGGCTGACCCGCACGCTGGCCCCCTTTGCCGCCACGGCGGCCCTGGTTCTGCGCCGGCCTTTGGCTGAACGGACGTGTAGAGGCGCCCCTGCCGCGGCCACGAAAGGAACGAAAAGTAGACGTGGGCGGGTGGTGGAGAGACCCAAGGACTTGGCTGTAGCCCGAGAGTCCTTAAAACGCTCCAGCTCACTGTCTGCCTTATCTCCAAAAAGGCGAGTACCATCAAAAGGCATGTCCATGAGGGAACTCTGGACATCCCCCGAAAACCCCGTGGACCGCAGCCAGGCATGTCGCCGCAAGGCCACTGTTGTGGAGATGGCTCTTCCCAAAGAGTCCGCGGTGTCCAACCGACACCGAATTGCGAACTTCGCAGCATCTTTCCCCTCTGCAACAGCTTGGGAAAGCACAGCCCGAACCTCTTCGGGGCACTGGGGCAGAGTTTGCGCCACCGTGTCCCACACAGCGTGAGAATAGCGGCCCAAGAGGCATGCGGTGTTGACCAACCGCAGCCCCAGGCTGGCAGAGGAAAACAACCTTTTGCCAAGCTCTGTTTGGGAAGTGGAAGCCGGAATGACCAGGCTCTCCGGTGTCGGAGGAGTCGTCAAAAAGGCAGGGTCACCCGGTGCCGGGCGGTGACGTGTGGCCACATTTTTATCCACAGGGGCCCCTGTGGCTGGCCTAGACCAGGTACCCATCAAAACATCCGTTAAGGCCTCATTGAACGGAAGCAGAGGTTCCACAGAACTTGCTGCCGGCTGAAGCACTGCAGTAAGGAGGTTAGGTTTGAGGGTAACAGTAGGCAGGGTAAGGCCAAGAGCCTGAGCTGCTCTACGGAGCACCACAGTGTATGTGGCGCCTTCCTCCATGACAGTGGGAGGAGACACAAACCCAGGCGCAGAGGAGAGGCCAAGGCCACCTGCATCCTCTGAGTCTTCTGCTCGAACAGCGCCAAGAACTGCGCCGGGGTTGGCGCCGGTCGGCGCCGATCCGGCTCCATGTCCCAAGTAGGAGGTGGGACGACGGAACTCAGTGCGGCACCGGGAATGGAGCTGCAAGGGACGCCAGGGCCGGAGCCGCCGGCGGAGGACCTTGCGGCGCCGGGGCTGGAGCCGCCGGCAAAGGACCGTGCGGCGCCGGGGTTGGAGCCGCCGGTGGCAAGCAAGGGCCCTCAATAGGGACCGCGGGGCCCGAAGGCGCGCCGGCGGGAGCCCTAGGCCTGAAAAGGCAGCCCATGGCGGCAAGAAACTCTTGCACCTGGGCCGGAGCCTCCGACGGACCCGGTAGGGCGGGTAGACCGCGGGACTCACAGGCTCCAACGGAGCTGTGGGGGAAGGACCCCATGCCCCCTCGTCCGTGTCCGGAGACCGACGGGGGGTAGGTCGGAGAGCGTACGCGCTTCTTCGACCAGTACTGTCGAAGTCTCTTACCCGATTCCGAGGGCGAAGACGCGGACCCCGAGGAGCGATGATGATGGATCCGCGGTCGGTCCCTCGACCGACCCCTGGGCGTCGAATGGCGCGGAGACGACTGTCGGGCCTCCAGCAGCTTTCGGAACCGCTCCCGCAAAGCCTTCGGAGCCATGGCCATACAGTCGGAACATGACCGGAAGTCATGGTCGCGCTCCAGACAGTAGAAACAGACGCTATGGGGGCAGCCACCGACCTCGGACGGTGGCAGGCCCCGCAAGATTGAAACTGAGCATCCGTACGTGGCACCAGGAGTCAAGACTCAAAAGAAGTAGGACAAAGTCCCAAAAAGAAATTAGTCAAAAAATGACTAGGGTACGTGTTCTTAACCAGATCTGCGCTTGCTGGCGCGGAAAAAGAAAGAACTGACGTCAGCGCGCATGGGTGGTGCCTAAGTAGTCTCCGTGACGTCATCTCGGCGCCTACGACGCCAGCGACGAACGCGGAGCCGCACGACGCCACCTACCGACGCGCAGGGGAACTGCTGACGAAAAACTTTCCGGATCCAGTCTGACGCCTGGGGATATTCTAAGGTAAGGAATCTATCACTAACGTGTCTCTTTCAGATCAGCCCGAGCAGGCCTATCACATCTAGCGATGGAGTCACCTACCGGCTGCAATGCCATCAAGGTTTCTATCAGGGCATCAATGAAAGAGGAAAAAAAGGCTCCAAAGTTGATGGAACAGGCTTCAAAATTTCTGGAAGCAAATTTGCTTTAGTTTCCACAGTTGGCAACTGTAGTTCCAACAACTGTGCAGCTCAAAGGACCACTCAGCAAAGAAGGCACTTTCCTTGGCGGGGAGCCCCAGTTGGGAATCTATTTCAGTAACTGTACACACCTTCTGCAGCACTATGGTAAGGGAGCCAAAGCTTGTCTTCAAAGATTGTAAAGCATAGTTTTCAGATGGGCTAGAACATAAGGACATCCTGGCACCCTTATTTGTCTTTTGCGCCCACCCTTCTATGATTTTGTCAGTAGGACCACTAGGGAAAGCCTCCCCCAAGGCCAGCAATGTGTAACTACTGGACGGAATGGGAAGGAGTTCTAGAAGAAGACAGAAATGGTGCGTCTGTTTTCATGAGACTGCTTTTGTTAGTGAATGCATGAACTCATACGAACTTATCTAGACGTTTATAAGGGACAAGAATATGTGCCAGTGGTTCTATGTAGGTGTCAGGGTTTCTTTGCATTATTCTATGCTCCTCTGGTTATGTGTGACACCTAAATAACAAACAAGGAGCATCTCTGTATGCCTGTGCATGCGTGCACCTCTGCATGCACGCTAGCGTGACTAGTGTACACCTCAATCTGTACATTCTCGTATCTCTGTCTTCTGCAATGCAACATCACCCTACGCTGAATTGTATGGATAAATGTGGTGAGATGATATCTCAGCGCATGGATTGTAAGGAAAAGAAGCAGGATTTGTGGTTTTGCCTTGTGGATGATTTCTCTTTTTGCACAAATAGAATACTGCTAAACCAAATTCAAAGCAAGACACAAACAAAGATAGCAGCAGAGCCCGAATGAGTTTTACAGGGTGGCACCATGAAGATCAACCCTCTGTGAAAGCAAATGAAGTCCCCTGGATAGAAGGGTGAATGTGGAATGAGTGCTCAACATGGGACATGGCAGTAACAGTTACCAGTAATTCCTTGAAATGACAGAACCCACTGATTAATGTGGCTTTGTAGATAAACAGTGCCATCTTATGGCCATCAGTGATATGCTCCACTGTTGTCTAAAACAGGTGTATCCCACGAGTTGATCAGGAGCTCCCAGTAGCTCCCAGACACCTCTAGAGTAGCTCATAGCCTCGATTTCATTTTTAAATAAGCACAAGGTCATAATAACCTTTAAAAGTAAAGGGAAAGCTGTGTTTAGTTTACATTATTATCATCAGGCTGCAGATAGCAGAGCCTGATAATGAGCAGTGCTCATTCAGATTTATGACCCAGGCTGGGGCACAAAGGTGAAGAACTGAAGCACGGAGGTATTTAACTCCTAAATAAAAGTCCTTGTCAACTCAATATTGGAGCTGTGAATAATATTATGTTTCTGAATGTTTTTAAATGGGAGAAACTTAATATGAAAAGTTGCCTTAATAATTAAATTAACTCTTCATTTTAATTTCCCCCCATTTCAAAATATCACATTGACAAACAGGCCCCTTACTCCTAGTGGCCAGTAGACATGGTGCCATAAGTATAACTGAAAAATACAGCCATTTTTTAAAACATGAGAAATTTAAGGTGCAGAAAAATGTTCCAGAGTATGAACATTTTTGCAAAACATTTTTCTGCATTTTAAATTGCTTCTGTTTTAAAAAAATGATAGTGTATTTGTGTTATACATGTGACAGTGCCACATATGGAGAGAATCATATCCTGTGCTGCAAGTACATACAACACAGGCTCTCAATCACCCATCCATTCATATGCACACATGTTCATACATCCACAAAGACCACGCTCTCACTGACACTCATGGCAGCCCTGTCATACTGACCCTACTCAAAGTATTTTGTTCTAACCATAGTACATGTCTCTATTGACTTTAGTTCTAAAGTCAATAAAGCTGGGCAAGGGGGAAGATGATAACAATACAAACGTGTTTAGCCTTCAGTAGCTCACAATAATTTTCACTGATCAGACGTAGTTCTCGCTACAGAAATGGTTGGAGACCTCTGGTTTAAATTCTATTCACTCAAGGATTTCAGCAGCTGCCTGCTCTCTGAAGGGCGAGTGACACTGAGGTAAGTTTTTCATTCGGAAGAGTATATGTGCTTGTGATGGACAGAACAGAGCACATAGTTCTGAATTTTAGTGGATGAGAATAAGAGGCATTCATTGTCTGCAGAGTTCGCTGCAGTTCTGCTGCAGATGACTAATGAATGTTGCTAAAGGCTGAACTGCTTATGTTTTATTTTCAACAATTCTGCAAGTCTCTTAGGAGAATAGTATCCTTTTTCTACTTGTATGTTACAAATCTAATCCCATTGCCAAAGCTTTTCATAGTTTCTGTGTCAGAGTTTCTCATGTTTTTATCAATAAATAGAATGTTTGCCTATTTTGTAAAACATCTGGTGTTGGTGCTTTTTTCTGCTTTGAAAGGGCAGTGTTATACTCTCTACGCCTGGTCCCATAAACGTCAAATGACTGCTAAGCTACTAAATACTATTTACTGTGGCAAAGAGGGCAACAGCAAAATAGGATGAAGGTTCCTGCCCTTCTAATATGATTAGCACAGCTTAGAGTGCCGGCGAGCGAGATCACGCCGTCTGACGTCAAACAGTGACGAGAGGGACCTCAAGTGTCAACAATACCCCTATTGAGGTCTGCCTCTCTAGCTCAGGCGTTTGCATCCCAGTGTGATCGGTCTTGTGTGTCTACTTATGCACATATGCGGCTCTTCTTCACACCTACCTTTAGGTGTATTTGTATGTCCCGGTCATTATGTACCTCTCGTTGTGGCTTGTGACTAGAGGGCGAGTCAACAAATTAACGGGGAGAGCCGAGCCAAGTGTATGTCTAGGCTCTAAAACAGTGCACAAGCCAAGTCTGGAAAATATTCAGCATGTAAGTCGAGTAATATAATAACATCTCATCAAAATAAAAAGTCTATGTCTTTAATATGCAAAGCTTTCACCTTAGTACATCAGAAATAAATCACTGCATTGAGAGGTATTTATTAAGAGTGATAGTTTTTATACATGAACTTGCAAATATTCAGACCTCACCTCCAAAGACAATACTACTACTGAACTATGAGGCAAGTCAGTTGTCATGTGCACCCTATATGTGGCCTAAATTCTTATTATGCAAGAAGCAACATTTTAGTCTATTAAATCAAACACAAGAGGTGTTTTACGGCGCACATCCTTAACTCACACACGTGAAGGTGCCAGGGGCGGCTCCTCCGTTAATGCGGAGGAGCATTCCTCTACTGCTCTCTGAGCAGTGCAAAAAGGAAAAATAAAATGATAGTAACAATGTTATTTTTTTTCCAGTACCGAGTCTGAGCCAGTCTAGGGCGGGGAGGGGTGAGCTGTGTGACCAGCAGGGAGGAGGAGCAGTGGGCACCATAAGTGCGCATGTCCATTAGCGCACTTAGCATTTCTCCACCCAGCTGTGCTGCACAGCCGGGTGGAGAACCGTCCCAGGCTCTGAGGCACTGTCTGAGCGGCAAACCAGGCCGCTCATACCAATCACGACAATGCTGTCAAGCTGGTGATATTACCAGCATGACAGCAGTGTTGTGATTGGATTAGGGGAGTCTGGGAGCCTGTGTGCTGCTGGGAGTTGACAGGAACAGAAGAGGGCGGTGGAGAGGCAGCAGCCGGCAGGTAAGTAATTTTTTGTTCCCATCCTCCCCCCCACTGCCCCACCACTTCTTTACCGCAGCAGCCACCACTGTCAGGTGCTCTCATATGCAACATGGTGAAATAAAGTATTTTCCTTGGTTCACACAATTTGGTCATGTAAGGAAGCAGGGATTGATCACAGGTTTTCTGGTTTCACATTGTTCAATTCAGCCACTAAATGGTATATATTTTTATCCCTTTTATACATCAAACGGTACTGCTTTGTTATTATTTCCTTGTGTGTGAAATTAGAGAGGGTGGCAGCAGAAGCCACATGGAAGTTCTATTTGTTTGGGGCTTGACAGTCCAAGGAGCCCTCGTTAGGAGCCAGAGCAAGGCATCTGGCTCAAGCATGGCTCATGCTTTCAGTGGCTAGCCCACTTTTAATTGTGCCCCGGTGTATTGCAGTGTTGGGGTGCACGTGTATGGCTATATACTACTATGTGCCACTTTGTTTTCATGCTGAGTGTTCTCCCATGTACCTACAGACACACCTGTTTCAGAATGCCTATTTGTTTATCTATAGCTAGTAACTGTCTAGCAACTGACTGCAATTGAATTGAGAAAAGACCAAAATACTCTTATTCAGGAAAGCCCCGCATCTATGGGAGTTGGATTAGTGGCCATCCGAACGAGGACCTCCCCTGTCCCCAAAACAAGTAGTTAAAAATCTTGGCATAAAGCTTGACACCTCTTTCTCTATGAAAGAACATGTTTCGACCCTTTGCGGAAGAAAACAAGTTACTTACCTGTAACTTTGGTTCTCCAGTATTGGAAACTTTCATAGATTCCCATGCTTGAATCATTCCCCGTCGTCGAGATGGGAGTCCCCGGTAAATACAAATTAGCCATAGAAACCATTACAAAAGAAGAAACTAGGCCTAGGCCCATTCTAGTTTTGTAACCCATTCACCTCTTTTTGTAAAAGAGACCAAACAGAATGAACAACCAATCAGATCAGCCTCACCCTGTAGAACCTCCCTGAGAGAACCTCAGAGCCTCAGATTTTCGTAGCCGTGGTGTAAAAGGAATACTAGACTGCCGAAGTCTGAGCTTTCCCAGGGGAGGAGGGTGGGTGGCATGGGAATCTATGAAAGTTTCCAATACTGGAGCACCAAAGTTACAGGTAAGTAACTTGTTTTCTTACTCCAATATTGGAACTTTCATAGATTCCCATGCTTCAATCAGAGTAGCTAGCAGTTATGAGCACATTTTGTCTCCTTTTTTTTTTTTTTTAAATATAAGCATCAACATACAAGTGAGAGGAAACCATAACACTCTGGTACACTTAAAGAATAGCCATGAGTTAACAAGTAAACACACAGTCAAAATGTGCAAAGAGAATAATAAGAAACAACGGCAGGAGGGTAGAAAGGGAAAGCTCACCACTCAATGAAAGAGGTTCCTCAGGACTGCCTGGCCCACAGCTGCGTCACTCTGCATCGAAGAATCCAGGCAGTAATGCCTTGTAAAAGTATGAGTACTGCTCCAGGTCGCTGCCCTGCAGATATCCCGGATAGGAACTCCGGCGAAGAGGGCTGTTGAAGAAGCCATGGCCCTTCTAGAGTGAGCCCGGACTCGACCCTCAAGAGGCTTACCCGCTGCTCTGTGACAATATAGGATAGCGCTGACCACCCAACGAGCAATCCCCTGCTTGGAAAGGGGAAAACCCTTACGGGGGGCGCTGAAAGAGACAAACAATTGAGGAGACTTCCTGAAGTCTTTAGTACGCTGAAGATAGAACTTTAAGCACCTCTGAATGTCTGGTGAGTGAAGTGCTTTTTCTGCCGGAGTAGAAGGCTGAGGGAAAAAAGCCTCGAGTATAACCGGCTCATTCAAATGAAAGTCTGAGGGTACTTTCGGTATGAATTTTGGGTTAGTCCGGAGAATCACTGTCCCCTTTTTAAATTGTAGAAAAGTTTCCTGAATGGTGAGAGCCTGCAATTCACCCACTCTCCTTGCCGAAGTCAAAGCTAGCAGAAGAGCCACCTTCCAGGAGAGGAATTTCAAGTCCGCCCGGTGAACGGGCTCAAAGGGGTACTTCATGAGCTGGGTGAGGACCAAGTTCAAGTGCTAAAGAGGAGGCGGAGGCTTGACAGGAGGGAAGACTCTAAAAAGGCCTTTGAGAAACTGTTTAACTATCCTTGCCGACCAGAGGGAGGGCCCAGAAGATGTACGTCTGTAGCGAGAGATGGCGGCAAGATGGACTTTGATGGAGGAGTGAGCCAGCCCTAATTTAGCCAATGACAGAATGTACGGAAGAACCTCTTGTGGCTGAGCAGAAAGAGGATCGATACCCTCTTGTTGGCACCAAATGCAGAAGCGCTTCCATTTTAACCGGTACGTCTGGTTTGTACTTGGGGCTCGAGCCTGAGAAAGTACCTCCCTACATTCTTCTGAGAGGGTTAAACCAAGGAACTCTCGGTGCTCAGGAGCCATGCCGACAACTGCAGGGATTGAGGATCCGGGTGCCAGACCTGGCCCTGAGACATTGTGAGCAACAAAGGAATCAGCCGCAGTGGAAGTGGAAGGTCCATGGAGAGGAGATGAAGCTCTGTGAACCAAAACTGTTGAGGCCACGCTGGAGCTATCAAGATCATCTTGCAAGGTTCCGCTTTGAGTTTCCTGAGAAGCCTGGGAATTAGCGGAATGGGGGGAAAAGCGTAAACAAATGCGCCTGACCAGGCCATCGAAAGCGCATTCCCCAGTGATCCCGGATGGTGAAGCCTGCTTGCATAAAACCGGAATTTCCTGTTCTCCGAAGTGGCAAAGAGGTCTATGGAGGGCCTGCCCCATAGGCCAAAAACCTCTTCTAGAGTGGACTGGTCCAGTTCCCATTTGTGGCTGACTGATTTCAGTCTGCTCAGCGTGTCCGCCTTCTCGTTGAGAACACCTGGAAGGTGTTCCGCTTTGAGCGATATCCCCTGCTGGATAGCCCATTCCCAAATCCTCTGGGCTTCCTGCGACAAAGGACGAGAACTGGTCCTGCCTTCCTTGTTTATGTAATGCATGGCCGTGGTATTGTCTGTACGGACCAGAACAGCAGACTGCTGTAGTCGCGGAAGAAAAGCCTGTAATGTCAGACGAATCGCCCTGAGTTCCAGAAGGTTGATATGTAGAAGACGATGTTGGGGTAGCCAACGGCCACTTACATGAAGGTCTTGCAGTACCGCTCCCCAGCCTTCCAGCGAGGCGTCCGTAGTTATTATCTGAGGAGCTGGAATGACCCTGAAGGATAGACCCTGAGACACATTCTCCTCGTTTGTCCACCATGATGCGGCGTCTCTCATGGATTTTGTGACGACGACCTTGTCTTCGAAGGATCCGTCGACTTGGCGCCACTGCAAGTCCAGCTCCTCCTGGAGAGGACGCATCCGCAACCTGCAGTGAGGTATGAGAGGGACGCAAGAGGAAATTGTCCCTAGGAGGGACTTGTAGAGGCGAACTGAAAGATACTGTCTTCTTAACAGCAGATGGGCCATGGACATTAGCTTTCTTTGCCTCTTGAGGGTCGGAGAAGCCTTGTTGAGGGACGTGTCCAGGATGGCTCCCAGGAATCGAGCTGTCCTGGATGGACAGAGAGATGATTTTTCCGCGTTGAGAGTTAGACCGAGACTGTCGAAAAGGCGCGTGCACACTCTGACTGCGTCCTTCGCTGCGTGCTTGGTAGGAGCCTTTAGCAGCCAGTCGTCCAGGTAGGGAAAAACCTGAAGCTGTTGCTTCCGTAGAAACGCTGCCACTGGAGCTAACACCTTTGTAAAGATCCGTGGAGCTGATCGGAGTCCGAAAGGCAGGACCTTGAACTGAAAATGGCTCTTGGCTACTGTGAAGCGTAGAAACCTCCTGTGGGCTGGATGGATGGGTACATGAAAGTATGCGTCCTCCAGATCCAGTGTGGCCATAAAATCTCCTGAGTTGAGAAGACGAAGAATGTCCTGCATAGACACCATCCGAAACAATTGTTTGATGAGATAGGTGTTGAGCTCCCTCAGATCTAGAATAGGGTGCCACTTTTCTAACGTCTTCCTGACCAGATGAACCTGGAGTAGAATCCCTCTCCCCGCTGAGAGAGAGTCACCGGCTATATCGCCCCTTTGAGGAGCATCTGATGGACTTCCAACCGAAGAAGACGTAGATGTTTCTACGTAGTGGTGCGAGGGGGCTTGGATGGTGGAGCATGGACGAATTCCAGAGTATGGCCGCATTGAATGAGGTCGAGCACCCAACGGTCCGATGTTATTTGCTGCCAGGTGTGGAGGTAATTTGATATCCTGCCTCCCACTGATGTAACAGGAGGAGAAGGAACAGTAGGAAGAGCCAGCAAGCCGCTATTGCCGCTTAGAGGAGTCCCTCCCTGGCGACCTTGTTTCCCTCTGTTACTCGACCTAGAGAAAGAGGAGGATTGATTTTGCCTCTGGTTATAATTAGGTCGGTACGATTGCGAGGTTGATCCGTATGAGGAGTACCATTGTTGCTGGTATCCTCCTCTGTATGTGGCATTACCTCTCCCTCTGGCTCCACGGAAGGGGACCTTGCGGTACTGCAGAGTCCCTAAAGATCTTGCGGTCTCCGTATCCTTTTTAATATCCTGGAGCGCATCGTCAATATGTTTCCCAAAGAGTGCCTCACCATCAAAGGGAAGATCCAGGATCTTGTTCTGAACCTCAGGACGGAACCACATAGCTCGCAGCCAGCCCTGGCGACGAAGGACAGCAGCGCCCGCAAGGGAGCGGAACGCAGTCGTTGCAATGTCCATTGCACAGTCAATGACTTCCGCCGATGTCATCTCTCCTTCTTGCAAAATCTTCTTTGCCTCTGTCTTTGCGTCTTCCGGTAACTGGTCCAGATAGGGGAAAGGTCGCACCCCATCTGGCGATCGTATCTACCCAGTATCGCCAAGGCCTTCGCAGCCCGAACCAACAGGCTAGACATGGAAGAGAACCTCTTGCCCGCAATGTCGAGGCGCCTGCCCTCTTTATCTGGAGGTGTTGTGAGAGGAGCAGAGGGGTTCCGAGACTTTCTTTGGGCAGCCTGAGAGATGACCGAGTCCGGTTTAGGCTGACTGACCAAAGAGGCGGGGCTATCCTCCGGAACCTTATACTTTTTCTCAAGCCGAGGTAGTATCGGGACTACCGTGGCAGGATTCTTCATCACCTTCAATCCTTCATCACAGACGTGACCAACAATCGGAATAGACCGAACAGCTTTTTTGTAAGGTTCCTTGAAGTCGTAAAGAAAACATTCCGACTGCACTGTGGGCATGGGCAGCTCAAATCTCTTAGCGGCCCTCTCCATTAACTTATGGAAACCCCCTATATCTGCAGGGGGGGAATCCACCTGTGCTGGCGACGGAGAAACCGGATCAGGAATAACATAGTCATCCCACTCTGTGTCTGGGTCAGGTAGAGTGACGTTGCCTTGGTCCTCATCAGAGGTGTCATCCTGAATGAGAGGCACAACAGGTGGTACATCCGGGGCTAGCGGCAGAGGTTGAGGCATTGGCGGTGGCAACTGGGGTGTAACAGGGTGAGCAGGAGGAACAGCTGTAAGTGGCACCACCGCTGGAGCTGGAGGCTGTGTTGAGAATCTCCTCCTATAGTCCACCAGCATAGACTGCAAATCTGCCAGAAGGGAGGACGGCATAAAGACCATCTCCTGGTGGTAGTCCCCCTGATAATCTGAGGAAGGATCATATTGCTGTTCTTCCACATATTCGAGATCCGAGTCCGTGTCCTGACATTTGACATGTAGTTGAGAGGGGCTATTGGCATAGCCAAACGGCCCCTCATCTTCTTCAGATTCCTCTTCTTCGAGTAGAAGTGCAGGAGGTAGAGGAGTCACCCTCCTTGGGGAAGTCATTTCCGAAGTAATGCGCCATTTTCTGACTGAAATGGTGACTTTTTCCGTTGTCGACGAGGTCGTCGACGGGAACGTCGTCGACGAGGTCGTAGACGGGAGCGGCGACGACGATGAGAAAACTGTCGACGAAGAAATGGGCGTCGACGACACGGTCGTCGACGAGACCGTCGTCACCACAGCCGACTTCGTCGTCGTTGTCGTCGTCGACGTGGTAGGCGTCGACACCATCCTCATCGACATCTTCGTCGACGTCATCGATGCCATTGACGGCGATACAGCGACCACTGGCGTTGTAGTCGTCGACGCTGAATCTTGAAGGGTCAAAGCCAGCGGTGAAGTAATCACCGTCGACGAGCCCGTCGACGGAGGCAACGATTTCACGTGTACCTTTGATGATTTCGTCGACGGAGTCTTGGTCAACGTCGTCGACGAGTGAGTGTCTTTTACAGGTTTTACCTCAGAAGATAGAGATGAGGACTTTCTGAAGGTTTTTGGAGCCGCTGAAGGAGACGGTGGAGGAACCGAGCTGGATTTCCTCTGGGATACCGCTCCTGCTGACAGTCCTTCCCTCACCTTTACACCGTGGTGAGGAGATTCGCCAGGACTATGCCCTCCAGACCTATGAGAGGTCTTTTTTAAGGCCTTACCAGGACGTTCCTTAGAAGGTGAAGGGGAAGCCCTACCCCTTTTCACAGACCTTCTGGAAGATGTAGCAGAGGACGACTCTTCACTGTCACTGGAGACTGGTTCCTTCCTTGACTTGAGCTTCTGGAGCCAGGTCAGGAGACGCCCCTCACGGTCTCGTAGCGTCTTTGTGGAAAAAGTGCAGCGCATTTTGCAGTCTGTTGCCTTATGGTCCGGGTACAGACAGTAAATACAGTCTTTATGCCTGTCCTCCACATACAACCTCTTCTTAGCACAAGTGGCACAAGCTTTGAAGAGGGCCTTCTTCTCCTTATCAGACATTCTGACAAAAATCCCAAGCAGGTCTTGAAGAAAATAGCTGAAAAACTGTAGAAACAGGAAAAAACTGAGCAGAGCTCAGTGGAGACTCCCTTGCACAACGTGCGGTAGAAAATCTGAGGCTCTGAGGTTCTCTCAGGGAGGTTCTACAGGGTGAGGCTGATCTGATTGGTTGTTCATTCTGTTTGGTCTCTTTTACAAAAAGAGGTGAATGGGTTACAAAACTAGAATGGGCCTAGGCCTAGTTTCTTCTTCTGTAATGGTTTCTATGGCTAATTTGTATTTACCGGGGACTCCCATCTCGACGACGGGGAATGATTCAAACATGGGAATCTATGAAAGCTCCAATACTGGAGTAATCTGCTTTGCCACAATGCGACTATTGAAGGAAGCATTTCCGTGGCTTCCTGCTACCTCTAGTAAAACCCTAGTTCAAGCCTTAATTACAAGTCGCCTCAACTATGGAAATGCTTTCCTTGCTGGCGCAAATGAGACTTTACTATCTAACTTGCAGGTGGTGCAGAATACTGCAGCCAGACAGGTGTGTTATCTTCCGTCTGGCTCTCCCTCTGCCCCAATACTTCACTGTCTACACTGGCTATCTATAAGGAAAAGACTCATCTTTAAGATGTGCTTTCTTACCCATAAAATCCTGAACTGTAAGGCTCCAACTTACCTACAAAATAGAATCAGTTATTATCACCCTACTAGACTGCTGAGATCTACAGACAAAGCCCTTCTTCAAATTCCACGAATTCGTACCTCCAGATTTGGAGGGAGCTCTTTTTCCTACTTGGCCCCTTTCTATCGGAATAAACTTCCCCTAACAATTCGCTTATGCAGAGAGCTGGGAAAGTTTAAAAAACTCATAAAACCGGTCTGTCTTAGTCAGTTTTCGCTAGTCATATACTTCAGCAGAAGCGCGGAGATGTTCCTTCGGGGACGATTCATTGCGCTATACCAAGAGAGCATAACATAACATAGCTGTGTGTATTTTATCCATGTCAATGCACAATGCCAGCTGATATGGTACATTTATAGTAGGAGATCTGAAATAATTAAAACATAAAGCAAAGAATGGCGCAGCAGTTACATTCATCTCTTTTTATAACATTAACCGGTTCCAATTAAGGGTGCATAGCAGAAAATGATACATCTACGTGCTTTAGCTCTGTGGTGCAGCAGCCTTTTAGCCACCCTCGTTCAAGATGCTCTGGCGAGCGCCTGAGGCAGTGTGTCTATTATTACAATACACCTGTAGGCTTAAAGACCTCACGAAGGCAGCCTCTGCTAGCGCTGTCTTTATTGAGGCTGTAAAACGCTTTCCAGGTCGGTGTGTTTTGAAAGTTGAAATTTGGAGGCAGGAGAAAAATGAGGGGGCTGGCACGTGTGCTCCATCCTCATGTCATGAGGAACAACAGTAAGTTGTAAAAAAAAATGATTATGACCGCTCAGATCCGTAATTTATCAATAAGCTGCCAAAATGGAAAAAGATACCTTTTATGGGGAATAACTATTTCTGGTTCTATCAACACCATGAATTCATGGACGTTTCAGTAATGCTGGAGTCTTCGGGAAACATTGTCCTCAGAGACTGCACTCTCGGGACTAAGAGAGCGAGACTGTGTTTAAAAAACAGAAAGTGATTCCCTTGAGCCAGACATGACTTTTTATACATGGAGTCCACAGAGGTATGACCTTGTCTATGCAGATTGACAGGCTGTAGTGCCCTAAGTGGGCCAGGACAAGTTAGGGCTCAGCCCGGGTAAAGGAAAACACATAACCATTCCTCCAGGTCAGTATGGAGGCCTCTATTACTGCCCCTGAAGGAAAAAAGATACCTGCCTGAGGTACAATAAACGCCACCGGAAGTCCACTTTCAGACACAGGACAGGAACAAAGCAAAACAATCGATTGTCTTGTTTACCACTGGTGTTTCCTGGTCTGAGATAGTATTTCATTCAATTTGAATAACCAAGTTCCCCTTTGTAGACTTGACTCTACAAAGGGAGCACAGTGGCGTAGGAAAGATGTCATCGGCCCTAATGCAGGCAAGAACAATTGACCTTCCTCGCCTAGATTATTAGTGAAAAATAGCTATAATTGTGGCGCACTGAGTCCCATACATCCCGGTGCCACTGCAACTGCTGAACTATTGATAGCTTTGCCCCTGGAATAACAAACCATCAAAGGGCCACTTACTTGGAGATTAGATTATCAAATGTTTTGTTCTTTATGGCCTAGCATAAAGGTGCTGTCTATTTCGGGGCTTCCTTGTCCAGCAATACTCAAATTTTGAATTTGTCATACACAGGATACAGTTTCACATGTTACGTGGCGTCCATAGTTATAAAGGCCGCGCGTCTAGTGGAGATTTCTTAAATAACTTCTTAGACCACACCTCTATTAGTGCCTCGTTCCTCCCTCTACATACAGGCTAACTAATTACAATTGGAGGCAGACCCTTTAGTTTAAGCTCATATAAGTGAAGGGTAGATACTTAAAATGTCACTAGGGCCTTCAAAAGGCAGTCTCAGATTCACAGGCCCAGGATCAGCTGGGTTTTTTAGGGCTCAGATTTAGACTGCATTTGCTACTGCCAGTTGCCCAGATTTTCTCTTGTCAAATGTGACTCGCCAGGGATGGGGTTTATGGAAGTCTCCAAAGGAAGGCCATTCCATAGACGCTTAACCTTGAGGAATTCGCAAACATTTGCAGTTCTTTTCCCACCCTTACTGATTGCCTAAGAAACAGCCAGAGGGAAATGGGCAGTAATCTATGGAAAATTCAAGAAAGGCCCCCATTTTTCGGGAATGTGAGAGAAGAGATTTCTCATAAAGAAATGTAGAGAAAAAAGGCTCATCGAAGAATCTACAGACAACTAGTTGGGAATACATCGGGATAGCCACAAAATCTGTATATTTCCAAGGGGGTATACCTGGGCCTTTCCAAATTCAAACTGAGGAAAACATGGAAAGTGTGTGTGCAAGTCTTAGAGTGCACGGCGATCCTCTTTTTTGTTGTGAGTCAGACACATTATTTTTCTAATCCACTGTAAGAAGAAACTCATTAAGGTTTCAAGACAAGTAATCTGAGTCGAGTAAAACAAAGAGATCACCAAGCTAGAGTTTCACCTCCTGGAACTCTCCCTAAAATAGGGCCCGTTGTAGTTGCCTTCCTGTTGACAGCTCCCCAGCATTCGCGATACTCCTCGACTGGACCAGATGAGCCCAGTCAGGCCAGCTAGACTATATGTCACAGCACAAGATATGGGCCCTTTATGAGAAGCCCTGTTTTATGGGCGGTAATACTCACCTGATACAGTCAATAAGGCATGTGTTTGTAACACCACTTCCCTCTATTACAGTGGGATCACAATTAAATCCTCTACGGCCGATTATTAAAGAGATCGGTGTTTCTGCACGGATTGTCCCAGTGTTTCTTCTGTAGAGTAACTTAGGTAGTAGTAGTGCATGGTAAATTACTAGCCCGACTTTCTGAATTCTTGAGCCTGAATAAGTAAAAGTGTAATGCTCTGAGCACCGGGGACAGACACATTTGACAGGCTCCTGTGACTATATTCTCTTCATATGTCAAGAATGAGCTGTTGCGCCCTTACTACTTTTGTGATGATTTGTAGGAATGCTACACTCACAGCCCAATTCACTGGGCAAATAGGGTACACTTCTCATCACTAATGCTGTGGAAGGTGCATGGGTAAATGAGATTATAAAAGAATAAAGTATGTTTCTCAGAGTACCCAACCCTGGATTCCTCCGTTAATAGACGGTCCAGACCATTGACTCGTAGCCACCATGCGGCACTCGTTGACCCCATGGCCTGAAACCGCTGTACACAGAGACAATGGTGCAGTTACAGAAATGTAACATTCGGACCCGGATTAGGATACCAGACAAAGCTGTTCTGCCACACTTCATGGGGGAGCGATGTAGAGGAGCCCTGTATCGAAAGAAAACATATGCAGCATCGTCCGTAAGCTCTCAAACATCTCTTGTGATTGGGGTGGACCCTGGAATGGAAAGTATTTCCCAATCTCAGGATGTTGCTCAACAGCTTCCTGCTTGTGCTTTGACTCTCATGGTGATTTAATTCACACGCAAACAGTTCTTTGGAACAGCATGCCTCATCCTTGGGGCAGGGCTGTAGCCATGGGGAGTGAGGGGGTTGGCTGGGCAAGCGTTGGTCGGGGGACAGAATGGGTGGAGCGGCCAGGCACCCCCATAAAGCTTGATCCCCCCCTCCAAAACTGCAAGTAACAGCAGGCAGGGCTCACAGATCAAGCGACAGTTTTCAAAACAAAAGCCTAGCTCATATTAACACTTCCTTCACCACTGAAAATGTTCAGCTTGCACGTTAAAATTAAAGATCTGCATTGCATTGTAAAGCAAACTTCAAGCCCATTCCTTAATTCTCAACCAATACGGGGAAACTGCTCCTACATGGTCAGCTATTTAAATTTGTGTGACATGGAGGAAAATCTTAATGCTGCACTAGTCCCTGTAATGTTGCGTTATTGAAATGCATGTTTTATTTGTCAACTCTTTCTTTGTTTGAAGTTGTGGTCTCTCTCTCTAGGAAAAGCATTGGGGAAGTGTCACGATTCGCTCCCTGCATTGTCGTGCCCACCACCAGGGGACTGAATTGTGGGGCTCTCCAGTGTTCTAATAAGCTTCCAGACCCTCCCCTTCATGCATATACTGACTTCCAGTAATTTGGATTCTACCTGCAAATTGTCATCCATTCCCAATCCATGCTTGGTTTTGTGAAAGCCAGCCTGCTCATGTTTGACACTCCATTACCTAGTATTCCCTGCTCACTGCTTCGTCTCCACCCCTGCAGGCCAAGGATGGGTGGAGGAATTTAGTTCACCTGTGGCTGGCTGCTGCTAGCCTGCCCACACATGATGCATGTGATTACTGTGAGCTTTTTTAAGCCGCAGCTCCCTTCAGTTCAGTGTTGGTCATTGTAGCTGTGTTCCGGTGAGCCCGATCCTTGTTTCCTGAGCTTTCGAAATGCCTTGATTCCTGAGCTATAGTTAATCCTTGTTCCTTGATTCCTGAGCTATAGCTATTCCTTGTGCCTGAATTAGCACTGCCTGCAGTGCTACCTTGTTTCCTGAGTTCCTGAGCTATAGTTATTCTTTGTTCCTGGGCTTCAGCTATTTCTTGTTCCTGATTTGCACTGCTTGCAGTGCTCTCTTGACTCCTTGTTTCCTGAGCTGTAGCTATTTCCTATTTCCTTGAACTAGCACTGCCTGCAATGCTACCATGACTCCAGAGCTTTAGTAATGCTATGTTCCTGAACCAGCACTGCCTGCAGTGCTACCTTGACTCCTGAGCTTTAGTAATTCCCTGTACCTGAACTAGCACTGCCTGCAGTGCTACCTTGACTCCTGAGCTTTAGTAATTCCCTGTACCTGAACTAGCACTGCCTGCAGTGCTACCTTGACTCCAGAGCCTTAGTAATTCCCTGTACCTGAACTAGCACTGCCTGCAGTGCTACCTTGACTCCAGAGCCTTAGCTCAATTCTTGTTCCTGCTCCAGCACTGCCTTCTATGCTACTTTGTTTTCTTGATTCCTGAACCTGCACTATTCTAGTATACCCTTGTAGCCTCCCCTTCTGTATATCATTTTCCAGTCCCTGCCTTTCTTCCCATTTCCTTGGTTCCAGTTCCTAGTTTGCTGTCTTTCTATTCCTGTTGTTTGCTTCTGATTACCTTGCATGTTTGTTACTTGCTTTCTGCCAAGTGTGTCCTGTGATTTCCTTCCTTTCCTATTAAGCACTCCTCCTTGCTAGCTCCTTGTCTATCGTGCTTGTGTTTAGTTCTACCCCCTTGCTGTTACTGCCTTGCGTGTTCCTGTTTGATCGCCAGGATCCGTGGGCACAGCTGACAACCTAGGTGGAGTTTCTTGTTCACTGTGAGTATTGTCTTTGAGTTACATTTATAACATCACCATAGGTATCAGCTCCACAGACCCTGCCTTTGCATGCATGCCCTATATGTGGGTATTTGCAGTCAGTATCTGTAACAGCAATTGTGGGTGAGGAACTTACTGAGCTTCAGTCTTACCGTGTGGAGCTCCCGAGTGCTTTACCCCACATTCCCTTTATTGTTAATGTTGTTTTATATATATGTCTTGCATTTCCGTCCTGTGTCTAGTTTTTCTGAATGCTAAATCACCTCTGAGGGCCTGTCCTTTCTGAACCTTAACTCTCTTATTCTCTTGTACGGAGCTTCCTCTTTGGATTCCCTTTCTTCTTTGACTCACTGTGTGATCTTGGGAAGCTCTGTACTAAGTATTCTGCCTACTTTGTCTTCCATGGCACCAGTCGTTGCCAGAGTCCCTGACACATGCCAGTGTCCCGGACTGAGTCCTGACAGGCAGATTTACTAAGACTTTGCACCACGGCAAAGTCATGTGAAGTGGTGCAGCCTCTGGCAAAGGGATTTACTTTCCTGTGCAAAATACCTTTTCTTGGCACAAATGGTGCTTTAGGCCACTTTGCATCAAGGTGGAGGTACATGGGTGATACTCGGGTATTACAGCACTAGCACTAATTTTTTTAATGCAAAACCTGTCTACTAAGATCACCAGACTGGAATTTGCATAAAAAATAACACCTCCTTGAAGCAGGCACAAAGTTGGAGAAATGTTTATGTTTATGCTAACATTTCACACATTGCATGTGTGCCTATATATCTCTCTCTCTCTATGTATATAATTAAAGATACGTAGGCATAGGATTGTGTATCAAAAGAGTATAGTTTCAAGAAAAAATCTATGCTAGTCATCACACATACACACGCTCGTTTGGACTACAGTGCAAAGGTGTTTGTGTGACACTAGGCAGCCGGTTTGTGCGCGAGATTGAGGAAAAAAGCACAAGGACGCCAGTTTAGTAATGATGGCTCGGCGCTGCTTTCTCCCTCTTGAGCTATGCAGCACAGCAACGTTGGTTGCTTGCTGAGTTCAATTAACATTTTGTAAATCTGCCCCAGTTTTCAAAACTTTTTTCAAGCTAGCCTTCCTAAAATGATCATTACCCCTGGACCATTTAAAACTCTATCTTTATCTCAGTGCTTTAAATGGGGAAAAATAAGTGCAGGTACTCATTAAAATAGAGGTGTGGCAAGTGGGCGGGGCAAGGGCGGGGCTAAGGGCAAAATATGATCATACATAATGACTTCTGTACCAGTTGCAGCACATATTAAAACACATGAGAAATGCGTTTATGTAAAAAAAAAAAAAAAAAATCATTACACAAAATGAAAGTCATGATGGCACTTTCACCCGAATGGTCGCTGCGCACCTGATTGACAGTGCAGGGTCTGTTTAGAAACCCTGTCCTGTTAATCCCAGCGTGACACAAGCCCTCTCAACCCCCTGCAGTTTGGGGACATTCAAATGGGCACTGCTGGAATCTTCACCAGCAACTCTGCAAAAGGCTACTTCAGCCGAGTTAATTATAAGCTCCTCCGAAGCAGAGCCGCCTCTGCCCTGCACTGGAGGAGAAACCTAACCTGAGCCTGCCGTGGATCAGGGTACCGGTACTCTCCCTGGCTACAGAGAAGTGCCGATACTGACGGCAAAAAAATTCGGAAGTGCTGGTACTCAGTACCGGTGAGTACCGGCCCATTTAATGCACTGCTTTATCCTCAATACCCCAGTACTCATCCATGCCCTTAGTGCTTCAAAGTTTACTTATGATGGAATAAGCAGTTTCTATATAAACAATGACATCATGTGGGACTTTATGGCTGGTACCCTAACACTCACACTGATACAGGGTTACCAGCAATGACACAGGGACCCTGACAAGAGGCACCCAACACTGTCAATGGCTCACTGCCACAGTAGCACCAACAGTTACACAGAGACACTAACATGAGTACAGCGACACCTGTAGACTGACACCAGAACACTAACAAGGAGTCACTAACCCAGGAGCAACTGTAATTGGGCCCTGTGACTATGATACTCACAATCGCTAATGCTGGTACACTAGAGTGGGGGAGTTTCTCTGGGAAGTGAACACAGGGATGCTAGGACACAAGGGAATTTGCACTAGGACATAATTAAGAACAGTAACTTTTGTTTTCTGAGGTGGATGCTGACAATGAGCGCTGACATAAAGACACTTCTCATGGGATGCTGCGACTGGGACAAAGACACTAGAACACTGAAATAGGGACACCACCACTGACACTGGGGATTTTTAACACGGGAACAGGGACATCGGAACATTGGCATGGGTCACAAACATTAACACTACAACACTGACGCTGGCCACTAACATTGACACTGTAACACTGTCACAGTGCTACTCGCAACCACACAGCAACACTGTTACAAGGACACAGGCACTGAGTCACAAGAGCACCAACATTTACATGGGGATATTGATTAGGAAACAGTGACACTGGAACGCTGAAGTGGGGCAAACACTGATGATGGGACAGTGGCAAAGAACAGTGGCACTAGGATAATGAAAAGGGCCACTGGGATACTCACAATAAAATACTGACACTTGGACACAGTATCAGGGCACTGACATGGCACAGGGACACTACCACTGGGCACTTACAGGTGGGACACAACACTGGACCACTGACACTGGGATTTTGACACAAGCACACTAACATGGAGACACTGACAGTGGGGCAGAGGCATTGATGCTTACACTGGGAAATTGCCATGGCCCTTGAGCACTGCAGCACTGCAAAGGGGGTTAACGCCACAGTGAAAGTTACTGTGAACACAGACACTGGGACAAGGGGACACTAAAACAGAGACACTGGTATTGGAATTGGGACACGGACAATGACGCAAAATAACGGACATCGGGACACTGACGCTGGAGCACTGACAAGGGGTATATTCTATTTAATTTTCATTCATTTTATTTCCCAGAAATTATTTCAAAAGAAAGTTTGACACATATGCTCTGAACATTTCCATTGTGCCTTTCTCACTTAGCTTTTAATGGCACAATTTCATGCTACTTATCACAAATAGATGATAAGATAGAATACTTCAAAAAATACCACCAAACGTGTTGCGTTTTTTAAAATGTCATTATAGTGTGCCTTGTTTGAAATATATTGGGGGGGAAGCACATCCTTGTCCGCCCGAGACCCCATTTATGTTGTAGTTGTCCTTTGGGGGCCACGCCCCCAAAACATCTGCCCCTCGCTACGGGGCTGCTATGCCATATAACCAAAAGGAAAAACAACAGTTGATGGACAGAATGCAGAACAATGTCATACATTCACCCCAGTACAGAGATCTGGGCCTAAATCCATCGTTTTTTTGCTCACCATGCCATTCCAGGTTGAACCCAGCCATATGCAAATCAGTCTTGACCCTGTGCCTCATGGGAACAGTCCAGCCCGAACTGCCAAGCCAGGTCCTCCCTGGACTGGAAAAAGCATCCTAGGACCGGTTTCGGGGTTTCACCCCTCTTCAGCCAGGATAGCTTGATTCCAGTGGCATGGAGAGCACGGGACCCACGTCTGGGCATACCCGTCCCACTCGGGGTGACAAATGCAAAAACAACAGTTGATGGACAGAATGCAGAACAATGTCATACATTCACCCCAGTACAGAGATCTGGGCCTAAATCCATCGTTTTTTGCTCACCATGCCATTCTAGGTTGAACCCAGCCATATGCAAATCAGTCTTGACTCTGTGCCTCATGGGAACAGTCCAGCCCGAACTGCCAAGCCAGGTCCTCCCTGGACTGGAAACAAGCATCCTAGGACCAGTTTCGGGGTTTCACCCCTCTTCAGCCAGGATAGCTTGATTCCAGTGGCATGGAGAGCACGGGACCCACGTCTGGGCATACCCGTCCCACTCGGGGTGACAAATGCAAAAACAACAGTTGATGGACAGAATGCAGAACAATGTCATACATTCACCCCAGTACAGAGATCTGGGCCTAAATCCATCGTTTTTTTGCTCACCATGCCATTCCAGGTTGAACCCAGCCATATGCAAATCAGTCTTGACCCTGTGCCTCATGGGAACAGTCCAGCCCGAACTGCCAAGCCAGGTCCTCCCTGGACTGGAAACAAGCATCCTAGGACCGGTTTCGGGGTTTCACCCTCTTCAGCCAGGATAGCTTGATTCCAGTGGCATGGAGAGCACGGGACCCACGTCTGGGCATACCCGTCCCACTCGGGGTGACAAATGCAAAAACAACAGTTGATGGACAGAATGCAGAACAATGTCATACGTTCACCCCAGTACAGAGATCTGGTCCTAAATCCATCGTTTTTTTGCTCACCATGCCATTCCAGGTTGAACCCAGCCATATGCAAATCAGTCTTGACCCTGTGCCTCATGGGAACAGTCCAGCCCGAACTGCCAAGCCAGGTCCTCCCTGGACTGGAAACAAGCATCCTAGGACCGGTTTCGGGGTTTCACCCCTCTTCAGCCAGGATAGCTTGATTCCAGTGGCATGGAGAGCACGGGACCCACGTCTGGGCATACCCGTCCCACTCGGGGTGACAAATGCAAAAACAACAGTTGATGGACAGAATGCAGAACAATGTCATACATTCACCCCAGTACAGAGATCTGGGCCTAAATCCATCGTTTTTGCTCACCATGCCATTCCAGGTTGAACCCAGCCATATGCAAATCAGTCTTGACCCTGTGCCTCATGGGAACAGTCCAGCCCGAACTGCCAAGCCAGGTCGTCCCTGGACTGGAAACAAGCATCCTAGGACCGGTTTCGGGGTTTCACCCCTCTTCAGCCAGGATAGCTTGATTCCAGTGGCATGGAGAGCACGGGACCCACGTCTGGGCATACCCGTCCCACTCGGGGTGACAAATGCAAAAACAACAGTTGATGGACAGAATGCAGAACAATGTCATACATTCACCCCAGTACAGAGATCTGGGCCTAAATCCATCGTTTTTTGCTCACCATGCCATTCCAGGTTGAACCCAGCCATATGCAAATCAGTCTTGACCCTGTGCCTCATGGGAACAGTCCAGCCCGAACTGCCAAGCCAGGTCCTCCCTGGACTGGAAACAAGCATCCTAGGACCGGTTTCGGGGTTTCACTCCTCTTCAGCCAGGATAGCTTGATTCCAGTGGCATGGAGAGCACGGGACCCACGTCTGGGCATACCCGTCCCACTCGGGGTGACAAATGCAAAAACAACAGTTGATGGACAGAATGCAGAACAATGTCATACATTCACCCCAGTACAGAGATCTGGGCCTAAATCCATCGTTTTTTGCTCACCATGCCATTCCAGGTTGAACCCAGCCATATGCAAATCAGTCTTGACCCTGTGCCTCATGGGAACAGTCCAGCCCGAACTGCCAAGCCAGGTCCTCCCTGGACTGGAAACAAGCATCCTAGGACCGGTTTCGGGGTTTCACCCCTCTTCAGCCAGGATAGCTTGATTCCAGTGGCATGGAGAGCACAGGACCCACGTCTGGGCATACCCGTCCCACTCGGGGTGACAAATGCAAAAACAACAGTTGATGGACAGAATGCAGAACAATGTCATACATTCACCCCAGTACAGAAATCTGGGCCTAAATCCACCGTTTTTTTGCTCACCATGCCATTCCAGGTTGAACCCAGCCATATGCAAATCAGTCTTGACCCTGTGCCTCATGGGAACAGTCCAGCCCGAACTGCCAAGCCAGGTCCTCCTGGACTGGGAACAAGCATCCTAGGACCGGTTTCGGGGTTTCACCCTCTTCAGCCAGGATAGCCTGATTCCAGTGGCATGGAGAGCACGGGACCCACGTCTGGGCATACCCGTCTCACTCGGGGTGACAAATGCAAAAACAACAGTTGATGGACAGAATGCAGAACAATGTCATACATTCACCCCAGTACAGAAATCTGGGCCTAAATCCATCGTTTTTTGCTCACCATGCCATTCCAGGTTGAACCCAGCCATATGCAAATCAGTCTTGACCCTGTGCCTCATGGGAACAGTCCAGCCCGAACTGCCAAGCCAGGTCCTCCCTGGACTGGAAACAAGCATCCTAGGACCGGTTTCGGGGTTTCACCCCTCTTCAGCCAGGATAGCTTGATTCCAGTGGCATGGAGAGCACGGGACCCACGTCTGGGCATACCCGTCCCACTCGGGGTGACAAATGCAAAAACAACAGTTGATGGACAGAATGCAGAACAATGTCATACATTCACCCCAGTACAGAGATCTGGGCCTAAATCCATCGTTTTTTTGCTCACCATGCCATTCCAGGTTGAACCCAGCCATATGCAAATCAGTCTTGACCCTGTGCCTCATGGGAACAGTCCAGCCCGAACTGCCAAGCCAGGTCCTCCCTGGACTGGAAACAAGCATCCTAGGACCGGTTTCGGGGTTTCACCCCTCTTCAGCCAGGATAGCTTGATTCCAGTGGCATGGAGAGCACGGGACCCACGTCTGGGCATACCCGTCCCACTCGGGGTGACAAATGCAAAAACAACAGTTGATGGACAGAATGCAGAACAATGTCATACATTCACCCCAGTACAGAGATCTGGGCCTAAATCCATCGTTTTTTTGCTCACCATGCCATTCCAGATTAGCTCAAACGCTCCGTCCATCATCCCCTTTGGTATCGCTTTGTTCGCCCTAAGTTGGCAGGGTATGCCCAGACGTGGGTCCCTTGCTCACTTTGCCACTGGATTCAAGCTAGCCTGGCTGATGACGGCTGAATAGCCAGAAACCGGTCCCAGGATGCTTGTTTCCGGTCCAGGGAAGACATGGCTTGGCAGTTCGGGCTGGACTGTTCCCATGAGGCACAGGGTCAGACTGATTTGCATATGGCCATGTCTGAACTGGGGTGGTGGAGTGAGCTAAAGAATGATTATGGATTAAACCCAGATCAGTTGACTGGGGGTGAGTGTTTGATTAGCTCAAACGCTCCGTCCATCATCCCCTTTGGTATCGCTTTGTTCGCCCTAAGTTGGCAGGGTATGCCCAGACGTGGGTCCCTTGCTCACTTTGCCACTGGATTCAAGCTAGCCTGGCTGATGACGGCTGAATAGCCAGAAACCGGTCCCAGGATGCTTGTTTCTGGTCCAGGGAAGACATGGCTTGGCAGTTCGGGCTGGACTGTTCCCATGAGGCACAGGGTCAGACTGATTTGCATATGGCCATGTCTGAACTGGGGTGGTGGAGTGAGCTAAAGAATGATTATGGATTAAACCCAGATCAGTTGACTGGGGGTGAGTGGTTGATTAGCTCAAACGCTCCGTCCATCATCCCCTTTGGTATCGCTTTGTTCGCCCTAAGTTGGCAGGGTATGCCCAGACGTGGGTCCCTTGCTCACTTTGCCACTGGATTCAAGCTAGCCTGGCTGATGACGGCTGAATAGCCAGAAACCGGTCCCAGGATGCTTGTTTCCGGTCCAGGGAAGACATGGCTTGGCAGTTCGGGCTGGACTGTTCCCATGAGGCACAGGGTCAGACTGATTTGCATATGGCCATGTCTGAACTGGGGTGGTGGAGTGAGCTAAAGAATGATTATGGATTAAACCCAGATCAGTTGACTGGGGGTGAGTGTTTGATTAGCTCAAACGCTCCGTCCATCATCCCCTTTGGTATCGCTTTGTTCGCCCTAAGTTGGCAGGGTATGCCCAGACGTGGGTCCCTTGCTCACTTTGCCACTGGATTCAAGCTAGCCTGGCTGATGACGGCTGAATAGCCAGAAACCGGTCCCAGGATGCTTGTTTCCGGTCCAGGGAAGACATGGCTTGGCAGTTCGGGCTGGACTGTTCCCATGAGGCACAGGGTCAGACTGATTTGCATACGGCCATGTCTGAACTGGGGTGGTGGAGTGAGCTAAAGAATGATTATGGATTAAACCCAGATCAGTTGACTGGGGGTGAGTGGTTGATTAGCTCAAACGCTCCGTCCATCATCCCCTTTGGTATCGCTTTGTTCGCCCTAAGTTGGCAGGGTATGCCCAGACGTGGGTCCCTTGCTCACTTTGCCACTGGATTCAAGCTAGCCTGGCTGATGACGGCTGAATAGCCAGAAACCGGTCCCAGGATGCTTGTTTCCGGTCCAGGGAAGACATGGCTTGGCAGTTCGGGCTGGACTGTTCCCATGAGGCACAGGGTCAGACTGATTTGCATATGGCCATGTCTGAACTGGGGTGGTGGAGTGAGCTAAAGAATGATTATGGATTAAACCCAGATCAGTTGACTGGGGGTGAGTGTTTGATTAGCTCAAACGCTCCGTCCATCATCCCCTTTGGTATCGCTTTGTTCGCCCTAAGTTGGCAGGGTATGCCCAGACGTGGGTCCCTTGCTCACTTTGCCACTGGATTCAAGCTAGCCTGGCTGATGACGGCTGAATAGCCAGAAACCGGTCCCAGGATGCTTGTTTCCGGTCCAGGGAAGACATGGCTTGGCAGTTCGGGCTGGACTGTTCCCATGAGGCACAGGGTCAGACTGATTTGCATATGGCCATGTCTGAACTGGGGTGGTGGAGTGAGCTAAAGAATGATTATGGATTAAACCCAGATCAGTTGACTGGGGTGAGTGGTTGATTAGCTCAAACGCTCCGTCCATCATCCCCTTTGGTATCGCTTTGTTCGCCCTAAGTTGGCAGGGTATGCCCAGACGTGGGTCCCTTGCTCACTTTGCCACTGGATTCAAGCTAGCCTGGCTGATGACGGCTGAATAGCCAGAAACCGGTCCCAGGATGCTTGTTTCCGGTCCAGGGAAGACATGGCTTGGCAGTTCGGGCTGGACTGTTCCCATGAGGCACAGGGTCAGACTGATTTGCATATGGCCATGTCTGAACTGGGGTGGTGGAGTGAGCTAAAGAATGATTATGGATTAAACCCAGATCAGTTGACTGGGGGTGAGTGGTTGATTAGCTCAAACGCTCCGTCCATCATCCCCTTTGGTATCGCTTTGTTCGCCCTAAGTTGGCAGGGTATGCCCAGACGTGGGTCCCTTGCTCACTTTGCCACTGGATTCAAGCTAGCCTGGCTGATGACGGCTGAATAGCCAGAAACCGGTCCCAGGATGCTTGTTTCCGGTCCAGGGAAGACATGGCTTGGCAGTTCGGGCTGGACTGTTCCCATGAGGCACAGGGTCAGACTGATTTGCATATGGCCATGTCTGAACTGGGGTGGTGGAGTGAGCTAAAGAATGATTATGGATTAAACCCAGATCAGTTGACTGGGGGTGAGTGTTTGATTAGCTCAAACGCTCCGTCTATCATCCCCTTTGGTATCGCTTTGTTCGCCCTAAGTTGGCAGGGTATGCCCAGACGTGGGTCCCTTGCTCACTTTGCCACTGGATTCAAGCTAGCCTGGCTGATGACGGCTGAATAGCCAGAAACCGGTCCCAGGATGCTTGTTTCCAGTCCAGGGAAGACATGGCTTGGCAGTTCGGGCTGGACTGTTCCCATGAGGCACAGGGTCAGACTGATTTGCATATGGCCATGTCTGAACTGGGGTGGTGGAGTGAGCTAAAGAATGATTATGGATTAAACCCAGATCAGTTGACTGGGGGTGAGTGGTTGATTAGCTCAAACGCTCCGTCCATCATCCCCTTTGGTATCGCTTTGTTCGCCCTAAGTTGGCAGGGTATGCCCAGACGTGGGTCCCTTGCTCACTTTGCCACTGGATTCAAGCTAGCCTGGCTGATGACGGCTGAATAGCCAGAAACCGGTCCCAGGATGCTTGTTTCCGGTCCAGGGAAGACATGGCTTGGCAGTTCGGGCTGGACTGTTCCCATGAGGCACAGGGTCAGACTGATTTGCATATGGCCATGTCTGAACTGGGGTGGTGGAGTGAGCTAAAGAATGATTATGGATTAAACCCAGATCAGTTGACTGGGGGTGAGTGGTTGATTAGCTCAAACGCTCCGTCCATCATCCCCTTTGGTATCGCTTTGTTCGCCCTAAGTTGGCAGGGTATGCCCAGACGTGGGTCCCTTGCTCACTTTGCCACTGGATTCAAGCTAGCCTGGCTGATGACGGCTGAATAGCCAGAAACCGGTCCCAGGATGCTTGTTTCCGGTCCAGGGAAGACATGGCTTGGCAGTTCGGGCTGGACTGTTCCCATGAGGCACAGGGTCAGACTGATTTGCATATGGCCATGTCTGAACTGGGGTGGTGGAGTGAGCTAAAGAATGATTATGGATTAAACCCAGATCAGTTGACTGGGGGTGAGTGTTTGATTAGCTCAAACGCTCCGTCCATCATCCCCTTTGGTATCGCTTTGTTCGCCCTAAGTTGGCAGGGTATGCCCAGACGTGGGTCCCTTGCTCACTTTGCCACTGGATTCAAGCTAGCCTGGCTGATGACGGCTGAATAGCCAGAAACCGGTCCCAGGATGCTTGTTTCCGGTCCAGGGAAGACATGGCTTGGCAGTTCGGGCTGGACTGTTCCCATGAGGCACAGGGTCAGACTGATTTGCATATGGCCATGTCTGAACTGGGGTGGTGGAGTGAGCTAAAGAATGATTATGGATTAAACCCAGATCAGTTGACTGGGGGTGAGTGGTTGATTAGCTCAAACGCTCCGTCCATCATCCCCTTTGGTATCGCTTTGTTCGCCCTAAGTTGGCAGGGTATGCCCAGACGTGGGTCCCTTGCTCACTTTGCCACTGGATTCAAGCTAGCCTGGCTGATGACGGCTGAATAGCCAGAAACCGGTCCCAGGATGCTTGTTTCCGGTCCAGGGAAGACATGGCTTGGCAGTTCGGGCTGGACTGTTCCCATGAGGCACAGGGTCAGACTGATTTGCATATGGCCATGTCTGAACTCGGGTGGTGGAGTGAGCTAAAGAATGATTATGGATTAAACCCAGATCAGTTGACTGGGGGTGAGTGTTTGATTAGCTCAAACGCTCCGTCCATCATCCCCTTTGGTATCGCTTTGTTCGCCCTAAGTTGGCAGGGTATGCCCAGACGTGGGTCCCTTGCTCACTTTGCCACTGAATTCAAGCTAGCCTGGCTGATGACGGCTGAATAGCCAGAAACCGGTCCCAGGATGCTTGTTTCCGGTCCAGGGAAGACATGGCTTGGCAGTTCGGGCTGGACTGTTCCCATGAGGCACAGGGTCAGACTGATTTGCATATGGCCATGTCTGAACTGGGGTGGTGGAGTGAGCTAAAGAATGATTATGGATTAAACCCAGATCAGTTGACTGGGGGTGAGTGGTTGATTAGCTCAAACGCTCCGTCCATCATCCCCTTTGGTATCGCTTTGTTCGCCCTAAGTTGGCAGGGTATGCCCAGACGTGGGTCCCTTGCTCACTTTGCCACTGGATTCAAGCTAGCCTGGCTGATGACGGCTGAATAGCCAGAAACCGGTCCCAGGATGCTTGTTTCCGGTCCAGGGAAGACATGGCTTGGCAGTTCGGGCTGGACTGTTCCCATGAGGCACAGGGTCAGACTGATTTGCATATGGCCATGTCTGAACTGGGGTGGTGGAGTGAGCTAAAGAATGATTATGGATTAAACCCAGATCAGTTGACTGGGGGTGAGTGGTTGATTAGCTCAAACGCTCCGTCCATCATCCCCTTTGGTATCGCTTTGTTCGCCCTAAGTTGGCAGGGTATGCCCAGACGTGGGTCCCTTGCTCACTTTGCCACTGGATTCAAGCTAGCCTGGCTGATGACGGCTGAATAGCCAGAAACCGGTCCCAGGATTCTTGTTTCCGGTCCAGGGAAGACATGGCTTGGCAGTTCGGGCTGGACTGTTCCCATGAGGCACAGGGTCAGACTGATTTGCATATGGCCATGTCTGAACTGGGGTGGTGGAGTGAGCTAAAGAATGATTATGGATTAAACCCAGATCAGTTGACTGGGGGTGAGTGTTTGATTAGCTCAAACGCTCCGTCCATCATCCCCTTTGGTATCGCTTTGTTCGCCCTAAGTTGGCAGGGTATGCCCAGACGTGGGTCCCTTGCTCACTTTGCCACTGGATTCAAGCTAGCCTGGCTGATGGCGGCTGAATAGCCAGAAACCGGTCCCAGGATGCTTGTTTCCGGTCCAGGGAAGACATGGCTTGGCAGTTCGGGCTGGACTGTTCCCATGAGGCACAGGGTCAGACTGATTTGCATATGGCCATGTCTGAACTGGGGTGGTGGAGTGAGCTAAAGAATGATTATGGATTAAACCCAGATCAGTTGATTGGGGGTGAGTGTTTGATTAGCTCAAACGCTCCGTCCATCATCCCCTTTGGTATCGCTTTGTTCGCCCTAAGTTGGCAGGGTATGCCCAGACGTGGGTCCCTTGCTCACTTTGCCACTGGATTCAAGCTAGCCTGGCTGATGACGGCTGAATAGCCAGAAACCGGTCCCAGGATGCTTGTTTCCGGTCCAGGGAAGACATGGCTTGGCAGTTCGGGCTGGACTGTTCCCATGAGGCACAGGGTCAGACTGATTTGCATATGGCCATGTCTGAACTGGGGTGGTGGAGTGAGCTAAAGAATGATTATGGATTAAACCCAGATCAGTTGACTGGGGGTGAGTGGTTGATTAGCTCAAACACTCCGTCCATCATCCCCTTTGATATCGCTTTGTTCGCCCTAAGTTGGCAGGGTATGCCCAGACGTGGGTCCCTTGCTCACTTTGCCACTGGATTCAAGCTAGCCTGGCTGATGACGGCTGAATAGCCAGAAACCGGTCCCAGGATGCTTGTTTCCGGTCCAGGGAAGACATGGCTTGGCAGTTCGGGCTGGACTGTTCCCATGAGGCACAGGGTCAGACTGATTTGCATATGGCCATCTCTGAACTGGGGTGGTGGAGTGAGCTAAAGAATGATTATGGATTAAACCCAGATCAGTTGACTGGGGGTGAGTGTTTGATTAGCTCAAACGCTCCGTCCATCATCCCCTTTGGTATCGCTTTGTTCGCCCTAAGTTGGCAGGGTATGCCCAGACGTGGGTCCCTTGCTCACTTTGCCACTGGATTCAAGCTAGCCTGGCTGATGACGGCTGAATAGCCAGAAACCGGTCCCAGGATGCTTGTTTCCGGTCCAGGGAAGACATGGCTTGGCAGTTCGGGCTGGACTGTTCCCATGAGGCACAGGGTCAGACTGATTTGCATATGGCCATGTCTGAACTGGGGTGGTGGAGTGAGCTAAAGAATGATTATGGATTAAACCCAGATCAGTTGACTGGGGGTGAGTGTTTGATTAGCTCAAACGCTCCGTCCATCATCCCCTTTGGTATCGCTTTGTTCGCCCTAAGTTGGCAGGGTATGCCCAGACGTGGGTCCCTTGCTCACTTTGCCACTGGATTCAAGCTAGCCTGGCTGATGGCGGCTGAATAGCCAGAAACTGGTCCCAGGATGCTTGTTTCCGGTCCAGGGAAGACATGGCTTGGCAGTTCGGCCTGGACTGTTCCCATGAGGCACAGGGTCAGACTGATTTGCATATGGCCATGTCTGAACTGGGGTGGTGGAGTGAGCTAAAGAATGATTATGGATTAAACCCAGATCAGTTGACTGGGGGTGAGTGTTTGATTAGCTCAAACGCTCCGTCCATCATCCCTTTTGGTATCGCTTTGTTCGCCCTAAGTTGGCAGGGTATGCCCAGACGTGGGTCCCTTGCTCACTTTGCCACTGGATTCAAGCTAGCCTGGCTGATGACGGCTGAATAGCCAGAAACCGGTCCCAGGATGCTTGTTTCCGGTCCAGGGAAGACATGGCTTGGCAGTTCGGGCTAGACTGTTCCCATGAGGCACAGGGTCAGACTGATTTGCATATGGCCATGTCTGAACTGGGGTGGTGGAGTGAGCTAAAGAATGATTATGGATTAAACCCAGATCAGTTGACTGGGGGTGAGTGTTTGATTAGCTCAAACGCTCCGTCCATCATCCCCTTTGGTATCGCTTTTTTATATAACCAAAAGGGGCAGAAAGTGGAACATTAAGACTTTTGTAGCAGAAAGCGACAGTCACATGCTCTGCCAGGCGTTTTACTGTATTGTAGGAAGCCATAAGCATGAATGGGTTGAAATAGCACTGTACTGTTTTGAATAGTGCGTTCAAAACAGGGCCTCTCCTCTCACACCAGCCAAGGCCATCCGTAAAAAGAAATGATTCAAAACTGAACTCCAAAATCATGCAGGACTCATAAGACCTCAAGTTCTTTGTTCCTCAGGTGGACTCGGCATGACCATGGCCCAAACTACCTATTACAAGATAGGCATTGCAAATGCCTCTAGAAGAAGCGGAGCCCAATTACGGTGTTGATTTGAGCTGGTGGCTGCTGGTGGGGCCCACTAGCACTCATTGTTGGGGGCCGGGACTTTTTTTTTCCTCAGCATGCTTTGAGCTAGAGGAAGAGAGATGAAAACATAAAGGAGGAACGAAGGGGTAACAGAAAGAAGAATAGTGATAAGGATAGAACACAGGGATGAAAAAGAACCTGCCAGAGTGAGATAAAGAGACAGGGTGCTGGATTAAAAGGCATAAGATGGAACCAAGGCTACACAGGTTTGGTATTCGGCACCCTGACCTTCAATAGCATTGGCCACAGGTCTCTGAAAAGAACTTTGTGCCTAGCATTTATTCTGTTAAAAATTTAGCATTGCCCAATACAAAAGCATTAAAATTGCATCAATGCAATCCAGACCCTCTAAATTCCCAATCAAACCGATAACCGCAACAACATCAACAAATTAGTCACTAAAACATTGATTAGTTCACGCAGCAACATCAATGGCATAAAGCAAGCGACTACTATCCCTCTAATCACAACAAACTGAAGTCGACTGCTGACGCATGCCTTGGTTCTATGGAATGCACAGAGGGATTTGTGAGATCAGTCGTAATTTCTGGAGAGCTGCTCTAGCTGGGATGTATCCAATAAAGCTCTTGGCTTACCTGAACTTTTGGAGTGTCTCATACAACACTACATAGGATAAAATGTCTCTCCCAAAAACCACCCAGAACCCTCCTCAACATAGGCAAAGCATCTTCTGGCACAAGAAAGTGTCACCGCTGCACCTAAAACTAAATAGATCCTACATCTGTGGCAAAAAACGTAAACCCTGACTCTGGCTATTTTGCCAACTACTGGCAGTTCACACATCTACAATCCCTTGCAAAATTGGGTAAAAAAGTAATCAGCATCCAACTAGAAGGCTAAGCTAACATCAGTTCCTGCTTACATAATTACAATTTCAGATGGGGTCCTCGACTGTGAAGCAGAACCTATATCACTGCTGTATAGGTGACATTTTTCCCATTAGAGGCCTGATCCTGCTTGACTTCTCAGCCACCTTTGATACCATTCACCATTGTTCCCCGATCAACATCCTGTCAGCAAGTATGGGATATGACAATAGTACTAATCTGGTTCTTCTTCTAACACTCCATCACAACAATCCATCCAGACAGACAACTCCAGACCCAGCAGTGAGTAGTAATTACTCCAATGATGCACACTCTCCTCTTTCTTCTTAAATATGCACATCTGTATCTAAAAGTCTCTATATTCAAGGTCATTGATTGGCTCAATGACTGCATTATACCACGACCCCATCCATGCCTGACTATAAAGAGCCTTGTTCAAAATGAACCCGGCTATCACTGAAGTGATCTTCACTGCCAACTGCACCTAAACGAGCATAGATTCAGGACTGGCTCACCAACATGAATATGAAAGAGACTCACATAAAACCTCACTGAAGCTTGATCATTTCTGTTTAATAACATAACATTTTATGTCGAAACTGTTCGGTTGTATGCAACCACGCGGTCTACTTTGCCAATATCTAGAGAGCAGCATGTTTTCCTAGTGTCTCATGGTCACCCCCATCAATTCTTCCTATTTCTGCCACGTGCCTCCTCATAGTTCTCCCTGACACATCTCAAGCACAGCAGTTACGGCTGTCTATGTTATGTTATACACATTTATAGAGTGCATGGCAGGTAGCCAGAGAGAGAGAGGCTAGATGGAAGAGAAAAGCCAGGTTTTAATCAGTTTCCTGAATGCCCAATGATCCTGTGTACTGCGGGCAGCCAATGGAATAGAGTTCCATAGAGCAGGGGCCTGAGCCTTGAAAGAGCGTCCCCCTGCTCTACGGCTGCGCACCCGGGGAGTGCAAACCAGATGCAGGTCAGCGGAGCGCAGTGCTCGCGATGGAGCATATGAAGTGCACAGCCCCTGTAAAAATTTGGGGACCCTGGCCATGTAGAATCTTATGTGTGGTGCAGAGGGTTTTAAACTGGACCCTCTGTTTGATTGGCAGCCAGTGAAGACGACGGAGAAGATTGGAGGTGTGGCAGTACTTAGGTAGGGCTAAAAGAATGCATGCTGCCGCAATCTGTGCCCGCTGTAGTCTTTTAATAACTGTTTTATTCACGGCAAGCAGGAGCCCATTACAATAATCCAGACGCGATTGGACTACAGATTGAACAATCAATTGGCGGGTAGGGGCATCAAAGAACCCCAGAATAGGTTTTAGGCCACGTAGAAGGCCAAAACATGTACCAGCCACTTTTTTAGCGTGAGGCTCAAATGAAAGGGCATTATCGATCAGGACCCCCAAGTCCTTGACTGTGGTTTTCGTTGGGGCGGTGTACCCAGAGCCGCGGGCCACCATTGGTAGTCCCATTTATGGGTATCTCGGCCTACAAGGAGCACCTCTGTCTTGGCTGAATTAAGTTGAAGATAGTTGTCTGCCATTCAGTCTGAGATGGCCAGGACATCATCACGGAATATGCTATGGCTACTTACATATCACTCATCAAGAGCCACCCACGTGAGGCTCAGCAGCAGTACTTATCTCTCCCATATGTCCCACAATCACCTGAAACTTTGCCAGTAACATCCACAAACATAGATCTGAACACATTGCTGCTTGTGTCTCACAGCTCTCACTACTGTTGCCTGAACGTTTCAAAAGAATATTTTCACCCAAACCCTCTTATCAAAGCAGACCTCTGCTGCCTAGGCAGTAAAAGTGATGACAGGAATTTCACAAAATGCCCTCAAAACTGGTAAGAGAGTGCCAATGTTAACACGGCAGACAGTGCAGCCTGTGACTTGCATGTGGTAGAGTGAGCAAAAGACAGCCTTCGAGCCGCAGGCTTTCTCGCATAGAAACATCACCCTGCCCTTCCCTGTGCATATGTTCTGTGGTCACTCAAAGTATGTGTTGGCCTCTTATACTGATACAAGAAAACCTGGGCCAGATCGCAAAACATTTTTAAGGGTCGCGATTTCATGTTCTTGGTGGTCAGTTAAGGCAGTGCTTGCTCCAAAACATTTTTACAACCATATTATGAAACCAAGATTCTGGAGTTGGTAATATGTGACAAGAAACTGTACACATTTGCTGTTTGAAATTTGTTGTAGTGGTAATGTGTTCTGTTATTTTAGTACTGCATTATTTCAATATGATTTTGTAATATTGTACTGCGGTTGTTGTTTTGACAATTTTATTGTGATATGCTATGTTGTGTTTTACTAAGTGGTAATATTGCTTTGTGTATGATGTTATGTTATGTTCTGTTGCTTTAGATTTGTCAGCATATAATGCTATATTTCTGACCAAGTCTTTTTCAACAAGGAGGGGTTGGGCCCGTGTATACGTCCAAAGTAGGCCACAATAATAGTATGAACAGGAGATTGTTTGGTGTTAACACCAAAACTACTTTAGCTATCAAAGTGTTTTTTTTTTAATGCATTAACTTAAAACGCACGTCCAAACAATCTCCTGTTCATAATATTTCTGACCAAGAGCAGCACATGCCTTGAAAGTTCTTGCGACAAGCATCCATTGACCACTTTGTAAAGTGGTAAAACAGCACTGCTCCAGCTCTTCAACTGCTTAAAACACAGTCAGCCCAAACTGTGGCAAAGACTGAGTCATAACTTAGGGTTTGCAATGGTCGCTTTATGGGACATGGCTCTTTGTGTCTGAGTGACCAGATTATTCCTTATTGGACCTGAAGCCCGCTTCAAGTGATGGATTTCGACAAACATTGATGCAATCTGATCCCAAGGGATGACCAAACAGATAGGCTCTAAATCCAGATGATAAAACACCCGAAAGAAGAGACTAACACAAAATGCACTGTAGTATCTGAAATGGCAAAACAATCTGAATTTGAACTTATAGGGGAGGGGGGGGTATTCTCTTCAGAATATCTGTGCTTTGACGCTTCTGTAATGGGTGATAGACACACTGAAAAGTCTAATTTGAAAACCGCAAACCTGTGTGAAAGTGTAGTGGTTTAATAATCTATAGCTCAATAGTAAGCTGTCGCCACTTAGTGGTGAGGTATGGATAGGAGTATTCAATATCCTATCTCACATTAGAGACATCTGAAGGTTGGGCCAGTGGGCAAAGATTGGGAAAGGAAACAGAAATGCCTAGACCTAGAGCAGGAGATAGTTGCACTAGAGGAAATGTAATGTACATCACCCGGAAGCAAGTCTGATAATGGAGTTACAGATTAAAAGAGACACATATAAAGAGTGACTGCATAATGAAGCATGGAAGCATTCTAAAGGACAGCAGCGTAGCATATACGTGACAGAAGATAAAGCAGGGAAACTCTTTGCCTGGCTGAGCAGGTAAGAGGGGGGCCTACAGCACATTCCCTACATATTCACAGACCCTTTGGAGATAAGAAAGGTCAACTGGGCAGTAGCAGAGGGATTTGCAGAACACCTTGAGTCCTTCTACACCACTAGATTGGCATGCCAGGACCTGAATATGACAGTGTTACAGAGGCAGGAATTGGAAGAGATCCTTACAACTGAAGATATGAGCTCAGCAAGTCCAAAATTACAATCAGGGAAGACAACAGGTCCAAATGTACTGCCAATACACTTTAATAAAAGTGGCATAAGTGACAGCCAAACCAATGTGGGACATTTTCCAGGGTCTTGAGAAAAAGGAACTTTACCGCCCAGCCTAAGAGCGATGACTATGATTCTGAGGCACAAAAAGGGGAAGCAGTGGGAGAAATGTGAATCATATTGTCTAATCTTCCTAATCAACCGTGAGACTAAGATCCTGGCAAAGATGCTTGCCAACAGATTAATATCTATAATTCCAGGCTGATCTATCCAAATCAGTTATGATTCATGACAAATCCACCAAACTTAACTTGCAAAGACTCCACAAAAACTTAGCTCCAGCCTGGGAAGTCACAGAACCTATAACAGTGGTATCACTGGACGCTAACAACGCATTTGACTCAATCAGATGAAAATGTATGCTATGCATACTGAGAAAAATATGTTTTGGACTCTACTCCTTTTCCTGGGTACAACTGCTGTATCACAGACTGAAGACTGGCGTAAGAGTACACGGAACACACTCTAGGACTTTCCAGATACACAGGGGCTCCTGACAAGGATGCCGTCTGTCCCGGATGCTTTTCATCTTGATGGTCACACTGCTGGCAAATCTAATTAAAGCAGATGCAAAGATTAGGGTGTAGTGCAAGAGACCTAAATGGAAAGACAGAATCTTGCTTTACATGGATGATGATGTACTGCTATACAAAGCTAACCCAGAAGAATTGCTCCCTTGAGTAAAATTTATATTTGACAAATACAACAGGTACTCAAGCTTCAGGATTCATTGGAGTAAATTCCTCCTGCCCCACTGGTCGGTGGAAACCAACTTCCTATGACCCTTGGGGTGTAAAATGAACACTCTCGGTATGTGGGGATACGGGACTCTGCGGACACCCAAGCATTCATTGCAGAGAGCCTTGACTCATTGACCCATACGTGCAGACTGACGTCTCAAATTTGAAATCATTACCTCTTTTTCTGTTGGGCCACGCTGCCCTTTTCAAAATGATTGCACTCCTGAAAATGTTAAACATAACTCAAAATACTTTACAACAATTACTGAAAAGTTCTTTACATAGGATCAATGAAATGACAAGAACTCTATTTTGAAAGGGGGGGTAGAATTGCCCCTTCAGGGATCCGCATTTGACAGAGGAATGGAACTTTGCAATATCCGTAAAAATGATCAAGCTTCCTAACTCACTGCAACTAATATATGTGCCTTCACGTGCCAAGATGAACTGCCATATCAGATGGATACATAAAATGGGGAAAGAAGGCTATACAGACTTCCTATATGGAAGAACCCTGCTTAGTGGGGCCATACAAGTGACCAAAGCAGCTGCAGCTATGAATATGGTGCACAAACTCAATAGAGAGATACACTGGGCTAGTTGGTTGACACTAAGGTCAGTCTTGTGAGTAAGACCAAGACTTATTTAATTAAACAATATGGCCAGGCTCGGGACATGGGATACAATAGAGATATCAACATTGACCTAGGTGTAGGGGTGGACTGTGTTGTCATATTTGGGTAGTGGGAGGAGGAATACGAGCTAGAGAGTACACAGATCTTCGAACACCTGCAACTCCAACATGGCCTGTGGGCATGTGTGGAGGGCAGAGAGACATGAACAAGACATTAGCACTGGAGACCAGATTGTTGGAAGCAGACATGCGACACAGAGTGGTATCAAGGACCTACACAACATGTAAAGACTTGACGAAGCTGAAACCAAGTTGAGCTCGAGTTGTAGATAATACTGAGGATTACGAATGCGTAGAGAGGCTTTAGGCTTCCCCAAGGAAGAGTAAATTAAAGCCAGCTTTCAAAGCATCCAGTTAACACTGTTGCACAGGGTCCATTACACCAGGCAACTACTGCTGAAAATCGGCAAAGCAACAGATGACAGATGCCTGCGGGGTGTAGAATAGCTGGCCCTTTTTTCCATGCAATATAGCAGTACCCGATGATTTCAAACTATATGGGATTTAGTACATAAGGAACTAGAATCTGCAAAGGGATCGGAAACTGTCAAGACTGCATCAACCATGCTTTTAAGGATCTGAGACACTACCGACCTCACAAGATGCCAAAAACTGATTGTAAATCAGGTGTCCGCTGTAGAGAAGAGGGACATAGCCAGACACTAGAAAAACCCCTTAACACAGACGCTGGAGGAGTGGGTCAGAGGTGTGTATTGGTGTGTACGGCTGAAGAGCAAGTGGTTTACCCGGGGCAGGGATGGACATCCAAATTTGAGAACTGCAGTTGTGAGTGAACAGGGATTGGTTAGACATCCGAATGAAAGGGAGGATCACAGTGGGAGTGGTATCTCCTGGATCCCCATCCACCGGACCCTTAGGTGATGTCCGGTTTCAGAGACTTCCCAGGCAGGGCAGAAAATGTGCTGTAACCCGTTCACCTAATATGATCCACAATGTATGAAAGTGCAGCGGTGGCTGAAACTTTATCCAAGTAATGGCATGATTGGTAATGGTACTGCATGACCCTTGTTAATGACCCTGAACGTGCCTCTCCTTGTAAGAATTGTGAAATGGAAAATATAATGTTTTACAACAAAAAAAAGTGATCTTACTGTGACTGGGAGAAAAGGCCATATATTCTGGGAACAGTAATGTTTGGGGCTTGCTACTCAATTATTGTGAATCTTGAAATGTTGTACGTGCAAAAAAATACTTAAATGACCCGGTAAGCAAAGGATTGGCAGGGCAGGAGTGGTTATATTTTAAGTATTTAGCTGAGCTTCTAATGCCCTAATCCAAGGGTTTACGTAAAAAGGCGAGACAAAAGGCTTCCTTGTTAAGTTCTTTTCATTAAGATTTATAGGCTCAGTTTTAACTGCACAAGGACTTTGTGGCACTAAAGAACTGGCAGAGATAGTTGGGGGATGTGCATAGATTAACTGATTACGTAGGTCAAATAATGAGAAATCGATTACACAATTTTATCTTACCAATAGTAACGCTGACCGAACTTAAGGCTTAACTCTGTCACACCGTGCTGGTAGAGGCAAATGTCAACAAATAGACTCACCATCAACTTAAATTATTAAGTACAGAGAGTTTAGATTAACATAACATTACAAATAATACGTAAGTTATTAAAAACGTTGAAAAGGTTGTGATGAGGGTATATAGAGAAAAATACGTTTAACCTTTTACTTAAAGTCAATTGTGTTGACGATTAATTTGTCCATAAAGTCTCATTAATGTCTATGTGAGTTTCTGAAAAATGGCACAGCCCAGATAGGTGACTTGTTAGCAGAACGAAGCCTGGTGGCAGGTGGAATTTCAGAACACTCGGGCAGCCTAACGTGGAAGACTGGGCTGGTCATAAAAATCTACTTTTACACGTAGTTCTTTTTCTGGAGCTCTGTCTGTACTAGCAGAGGTTATCTTAATGCAGAATCCAAAGAGGGTCAAATGAAACCAGATGCTCTGATCTGAGAATAAGTTTGTGAACAAAGTTTTCTGAGCCACCAAAAAAAGTAGAGTGGCTAAAGAAGCTGAAGCTGTGCAGTTTGTGTCTTTACGAGATCTATTGGGTGGCTTTATCACAATTTAGTCAATAGAAATCAGAAAAAGTTTAAGTTCTTGCTTTCCAAGGCTTCTTTCCTGCAGGTGGTCTTGGATTAAACCCCCTTAAGTAGCAGGGGGTATCATTGGTCGATCACCCGTGCAGGGCTCACAGCCATTTCATTTTGGCAAGGGCTGGGCTCCTGTCCCAACTCCCATGTTGGGTTTCCCAGCGTCCTTTGCTTCCCCATGAGACTGGCAGCTGGGGGTGGAGAACTGAATGGAAGTGTGGTCATAAGAATGGGACAGAGGGGGCACCCTCTTTGTCCTTCCAAGCCTGGCAAAGCACACATCGCTCCCTGGTGTTTCCTTATAAAGACTGAATGCGCCATTCCTGTGAATGTTGCATTATATAAAATAACATTTCCCTGTTTCAGGTAATCCATGTTTGTCAGTCACTTGTGCCCTGCTTTCCCCAAGAGGGATGTAAACAGGAAATGAATTAACATTCAAGTATTAAGACTCATACCTGTCTTAGGATATCCATAATGTGCATAATATGATATTTTATTTTGTTATTCTGCTCTGAAAAATGTTTTCCTGAAGTAAAATGTGTTATGTCCTATTCCAACTGAAGTATCCGTAGGGTCTGTTCTGAGGGAACCAAAGCCATTGCATCAGTGAGTGCAATAGGCACACACTACTGTGTCTGAAGAAGGCAGATCAAAGATGGTACAGTTAAGCGCTATATGATCACCTCTGGCTGCCTGATTGGTAACTCATTTCATGTGTGCTTCCTCCCCTCTTGTCTAGGCTCTGACACCAGCTAAAATCGAGGGCTGGTCGGGATACTGGAAATCTAACCTGAGTGTTTTTTATGTTTTCTTGCTAAAGAGGAACTAGTTTCCAGCGGGTGCTTCCCAAGGATTTCGCCCCGGGAGACCGAAAAATAGCGCTGTGGCTGCGCTCAAATAAACCATCTTCCTCCTCCATGTTAAAGCGCGCGCCCCCTATCCAGAGACCTGCTGCAGTCAAATCTGCCAACCTAAATCTGTTGAGCAGCGCGGGCTCCTTTTCGCTAGTGCCCCTGCTCTCCCTGTAGTGGGCACAACTCTGGAAAGCCCATCACTTAGGCAAGGCCAGAGTGCAAGAGAGCTGTTGGGGAGGGTGATGAACGAGGAAGGCGTCGAGGTTACGGATCACAGTAAACTGTTCCTTTTACTCGAAGCGGAATTAAAGCAAACAGTAAAAGAAAGGAAGGAAAAGGAAGGGGCAGAGATAGTTCGTGAGAGTGTTTTCTCCGGGAGAGAGGTCCCGGAGCGGAAAGGCCCCGTCATGCTGTTGGCTCACAGGGCCCCGTGCGCCTGCCAGCACTGGTGCTGAAGTGTAAAGTAACCGCTCTCAATATTATGCTCATTTTCAATTTCTTTGTGCCGCGTTCAGAAAGTGTCACCTTTCAACCTGTCAGCAGAATGCCTGGCCTGCCTGGCCCTTCAATGTGGTAGGAGCCAAGAGGAGCATGCTGTGTGCGCACCGACTGTGCAGGGTGCACCAGATCAAAGGAAGCGCCAGTCTGCAGAGCCGCTGCCACTCTTTCTGATATACCTGCTAAAGAGCGCGCGCTCACGGTGCGTGACACAGAGTCTAAGTGAATATGCAGTGTGTTAAACATGCCAACAGGAACTTTCAGTGTTTCACACGAGTATTCCTGACGCACGTGCTAAAGACAGAGCCAGCGGCGCGAGCGCTCACTGAGCATGATAACACACCATCTAAGTGAACGTGCGGTCTGCTGAACACGTTTAGATGGCCCGAGTCGGCCGACACAGATCCAAAACAGCCAGCAGTGTACGCACACACTCCAGGACGCTGTGTGTGGTAATCTTGAACAGTAATGGAAAAACAGCACTCTTTCTGACGCACGCACTTGTGCCCTCGCTGTCGATGAAACAGGATATGAAGTCAGCGATCAGCATGATATATGAACCCAGTGCGAACCACCACTCTTTCTGAGGCACGCACTGGAGGAGCAGCGAAGTGTTCTCCCACTGTGTATGACGTACAGTCCGAAAGAACACGCAGTCTGTGATCAATAACATAGCATGAACCATCAGTGTGCATTCTTACTGCCCATGGTACACAAGCCAAAAAAAAAAACAGCAGTCTGTGCCGCGACTATGACTCGTACTCTGTTCTGCGCACTGATTGTATGCTCTTACTGTCCATGACTCTCACAAGATACGCCAAGCCACCAGTTAGTGGGCACACACGCTTAAAAGAACCGGCACTTTGCACTGCGATTGTTCTCGACACAAACTCTGAAGAACCATCAGTGTGTACTCTGCACCCTGAATGTTCTTAATACACAAGCTCGAAAGAGCCAGCAGTCTGCACTCTGACTGTTCTTAATACACGAGCTCGGAAGAGCCGGCAGTCTGCACCCTGACTGTTCTTAATACACGAGCTCGGAAGAGCCGGCAGTCTGCACCCTGACTGTTCTTAATACACGAGCTCGGAAGAGCCGGCAGTCTGCACCCTGACTGTTCTTAATACACGAGCTCGGAAGAGCCGGCAGTCTGCACCCTGACTATTCTTAATACACGAGCTTGGAAGCACCAGCAGTCTGCACCCTGACTGTTCTTAATACACGAGCTCTGAAGAACCAGCAGTCTGCACCCTGACTGTTCTTAATACACGAGCTCGGAAGAGCCGGCAGTCTGCACCCTGACTGTTCTTAATACACGAGCTCTGAAGCACCGGCAGTCTGCACCCTGACTGTTCTTAATACACGAGCTCTGAAGCACCGGCAGTCTGCACCCTGACTGTTCTTAATACACGAGCTCGGAAGAGCCGGCAGTTTGCACCCTGACTATTCTTAATACACGTGCTTGGAAGCACCAGCAGTCTGCACCCTGACTGTTCTTAATACACGAGCTCTGAAGAACCAGCAGTCTGCACCCTGACTGTTCTTAATACACGAGCTCGGAAGAGCCGGCAGTCTGCACCCTGACTGTTCTTTAAACACGAGCTCGGAAGCACCGGCAGTCTGCACCCTGACTGTTCTTAATACACGAGCTCGAAAAAGCCGGCAGTCTGCACCCTGACTGTTCTTAATACACGAGCTCGGAAGCACCAGCAGTCTGCACCCTGACTGTTCTTAATACACGAGCTCGGAAGCACCAGCAGTCTGCACCCTGACTGTTCTTAATACACAAACTCCGAAGCACAAGCAGTCTGCACCCTGACTGTTCTTAATACACAAACTCGGAAGCACCAGCAGTCTGCACCCTGACTGTTCTTAATACACAAACTCGGAAGCAATAGCACTCTGCACCCTGACTGTTCTTAATACACGAGCTCTGAAGCACCAGCAGTCTGCACCCTGACTGTTCTTAATACACGAGCTCTGAAGCACCGGCAGTCTGCACCTTGACTGTTCTTAATACACGAGCTCTGAAGCACCGGCAGTCTGCACCCTGACTATTCTTAATACACGTGCCCAGAAGAGCCGGCAGTCTGCACCCTGACTGTTCTTAATATACGAGCTCGGAAGCACCAGCAGTCTGCACCCTGACTGTTCTTAATACACGAGCTCGGAAGCACCAGCAGTCTGCACCCTGACTGTTCTTAATACACGAGCTCGGAAGCACCAGCAGTCTGCACCTTGAATGTTCTTAATATACGAGCTCGGAAGCACCAGCAGTCTGCACCATGATTGTTCTTAATACACGAGCTCCGAAGAGCCGGCAGTCTGAACTCTGACTGTTCTTAATACACAAGCTCGGAAGCACCAGCAGTCTGCACCCTGACTGTTCTTAATACACAAGCTCGGAAGCACCAGCAGTCTGCACCCTGACTGTTCTTAATACACAAGCTCGGAAGCACAAGCAGTCTGCACCTTGAATGTTCTTAATACACGAGCTCGGAAGAGCCGGCAGTCTGCACCCTGACTGAACTTAATACATGAGTTCGGAACAGCCGGCAGTCCGCACCCTGACTGTTCTTGATACACAAGCTCTGAAGCGCCATCAGTCTGCACTCTGACTGTTCTTAATACACGAGCTCGGAAGCACCATCAGTTTGCACTCTGACTGTTCTTAATATACGAGCTCAGAAGCGCCATCAGTCCGCACCCTCACTGTTCTTAATACCCGAGCTCGGAAGAGCAGGCAGTCTGCACCCTGACTGTGCTTAATACATGAGCTCGGAAGTCTGCACCCTGAATGTTCTTAATACACGAGCTTGGAAGAGCCGGCAGTCTGCACTCTGACTGTTCTTAATTAGGGCTCCCGGTTTTATGGTATTTATTTTTTTGACATTTCCGTCTGTATTTATCCATATTTATTTTTTGTCAACTTTATCTGTATTTATCCATATTTATTATGGGTTTTGTGAAAAAAATCCAGCTTAAACTAGTACGTTTCCACATTTATTTAACCAATAAATATGCAGCCACGCTTAAATGCCGGCCAGGTTTCAGTGATATGAACACCGCCAGAAGATAAATCAATGCACTTATATGCACATTTCAGTATCGGCCTTGTGCATATGTACTGCTGTTTAAGTCTCTTTACTAAAACTCTCTTTTTTAACCCCCTTACCTATCAATCCACACAGTTATTGGCCTGGCAGTCATGGCAAAGTGAAATTAGAATCACTCGAAAAGCACCCATTTTCCGTTTTTATCCACATTTAAAAATAAATACAGACAAGAAAATAAATGGTTTTCTGTCTGTATTTATCTGTAAAAATCAGTAAAAACGGAAAACAGGGAGCCTTATTCTTAATACACGAGCTCAGAAGCAATAGCACTCTGCACCCTGACTGTTCTTAATACACGAGCTCTGAAGCACCAGCAGTCTGCACCTTGAATGTTCTTAATACACGAGCTCGGAAGCACCAGCAGTCTGCACCCTGACTGTTCTTAATACACAAGCTCGGAAGAGCCGGCAGTCTGCACTCTGACTGTTCTTAATATACGAGCTCGGAAGCACCAGCAGTCTGCACACTGACTGTTCTTAATACATGAGCTCGGAAGCACCAGCAGTCTGCACCCTGACTGTTCTTAATACACGAGCTCGGAAGCACCAGCAGTATGCACCTAGAATGTTCTTAATACACGAGCTTGGAAGCACCAGCAGTCTGCACCCTGACTGTTCTTAATACACGAGCTCGGAAGAGCCGGCAGTCTGCACACTGACTGTTCTTAATACACAAGCTCGGAAGCACCATCAGTTTGCACTCTGACTGTTCATAATATACGAGCTCAAAAGCGCCATCAGTCTGCACCCTCACTGTTCTTAATACCCGAGCTCGGAAGAGCAGGCAGTCTGCACCCTGACTGTGCTTAATACATGAGCTCGGTAGAGCCGGCAGTCTGCACCCTGAATGTTCTTAATACACAAGCTCGGAAGAGCCGGCAGTCTGCACCCTGACTGTTCTTAATACACGAGCTCTGAAGCACCAGCAGTCTGCACCTTGAATGTTCTTAATACACAAGCTCGGGAGCATCAGCAGTCTGCACCATGACTGTTTTTTATACATGAGCTCGGAAGAACCAACAGTCTGCACCCTGACTGTTTTTGATACATGAGCTCTGAAGCACCAGCAGTCTGCACCTTGAATGTTCTTAATACACAAGCTCGGAAGCACCAGCAGTCTGCACCCTGACTGTTCTTAATACACAAGCTCGGAAGAGCCGGCAGTCTGCACTCTGACTGTTCTTAATATACAAGCTCGGAAGCACCAGCAGTCTGCACACTGACTGTTCTTAATACATGAGCTCGGAAGCACCAGCAGTCTGCACCCTGACTGTTCTTAATACACGAGCTCGGAAGCACCAGCAGTATGCACCTAGAATGTTCTTAATACACGAGCTTGGAAGCACCAGCAGTCTGCACCCTGACTGTTCTTAATACACGAGCTCGGAAGAGCCGGCAGTCTGCACACTGACTGTTCTTAATACACAAGCTCGGAAGCACCATCAGTTTGCACTCTGACTGTTCATAATATACGAGCTCAAAAGCGCCATCAGTCTGCACCCTCACTGTTCTTAATACCCGAGCTCGGAAGAGCAGGCAGTCTGCACCCTGACTGTGCTTAATACATGAGCTCGGTAGAGCCGGCAGTCTGCACACTGACTGTTCTTAATACACAAGCTCGGAAGCACCATCAGTTTGCACTCTGACTGTTCATAATATACGAGCTCAAAAGCGCCATCAGTCTGCACCCTCACTGTTCTTAATACCCGAGCTCGGAAGAGCAGGCAGTCTGCACCCTGACTGTGCTTAATACATGAGCTCGGTAGAGCCGGCAGTCTGCACACTGACTGTTCTTAATACACAAGCTCGGAAGCACCATCAGTTTGCACTCTGACTGTTCATAATATACGAGCTCAAAAGCGCCATCAGTCTGCACCCTCACTGTTCTTAATACCCGAGCTCGGAAGAGCAGGCAGTCTGCACCCTGACTGTGCTTAATACATGAGCTCGGTAGAGCCGGCAGTCTGCACCCTGAATGTTCTTAATACACAAGCTCGGAAGAGCCGGCAGTCTGCACACTGACTGTTCTTAATACATGAGCTCGGAAGCACCAGCAGTCTGCACCCTGACTGTTCTTAATACACGAGCTCGGAAGCACCAGCAGTATGCACCTAGAATGTTCTTAATACACAAGCTTGGAAGCACCAGCAGTCTGCACCCTGACTGTTCTTAATACAAGAGCTCGGAAGAGCCGGCAGTCTGCACACTGACTGTTCTTAATACACAAGCTCGGAAGCACCATCAGTTTGCACTCTGACTGTTCATAATATACGAGCTCAAAAGCGCCATCAGTCTGCACCCTCACTGTTCTTAATACCCGAGCTCGGAAGAGCAGGCAGTCTGCACCCTGACTGTGCTTAATACATGAGCTCGGTAGAGCCGGCAGTCTGCACCCTGAATGTTCTTAATACACAAGCTCGGAAGAGCCGGCAGTCTGCACCCTGACTGTTCTTAATACACGAGCTCTGAAGCACCATCAGTCTGCACCTTGAATGTTCTTAATACACAAGCTCGGGAGCATCAGCAGTCTGCACCATGACTGTTTTTGATACATGAGCTCGGAAGAACCAACAGTCTGCACCCTGACTGTTTTTGATACATGAGCTCTGAAGCACCAGCAGTCTGCACCTTGAATGTTCTTAATACACGAGCTCGGAAGCACCAGCAGTCTGCACCCTGACTGTTCTTAATACACAAGCTCAGAAGAGCCGGCAGTCTGCACTCTGACTGTTCTTAATATACAAGCTCGGAAGCACCAGCAGTCTGCACACTGACTGTTCTTAATACATGAGCTCGGAAGCACCAGCAGTCTGCACCCTGACTGTTCTTAATACACAAGCTCAGAAGAGCCGGCAGTCTGCACTCTGACTGTTCTTAATATACAAGCTCGGAAGCACCAGCAGTCTGCACCCTGACTGTTCTTAATACACGAGCTCGGAAGCACCAGCAGTATGCACCTAGAATGTTCTTAATACACGAGCTTGGAAGCACCAGCAGTCTGCACCCTGACTGTTCTTAATACACGAGCTCGGAAGAGCCGGCAGTCTGCACACTGACTGTTCTTAATACACAAGCTCGGAAGCACCATCAGTTTGCACTCTGACTGTTCATAATATACGAGCTCAAAAGCGCCATCAGTCTGCACCCTCACTGTTCTTAATACCCGAGCTCGGAAGAGCAGGCAGTCTGCACCCTGACTGTGCTTAATACATGAGCTCGGTAGAGCCGGCAGTCTGCACACTGACTGTTCTTAATACACAAGCTCGGAAGCACCATCAGTTTGCACTCTGACTGTTCATAATATACGAGCTCAAAAGCACCATCAGTCTGCACCCTCACCGTTCTTAATACCCGAGCTCGGAAGAGCAGGCAGTCGCACCCTGACTGTGCTTAATACATAAGCTTGGTAGAGCCGGCAGTCTGCACACTGACTGTTCTTAATACACAAGCTCGGAAGCACCATCAGTTTGCACTCTGACTGTTCATAATATACGAGCTCAAAAGCGCCATCAGTCTGCACCCTCACTGTTCTTAATACCCGAGCTCGAAAGAGCAGGCAGTCTGCACCCTGACTGTGCTTAATACATGAGCTCGGTAGAGCCGGCAGTCTGCACCCTGAATGTTCTTAATACACAAGCTCGGAAGAGCCGGCAGTCTGCACCGTGACTGTTCTTAATACACGAGCTCTGAAGCACCAGCAGTCTGCACCTTGAATGTTCTTAATACACAAGCTCGGGAGCATCAGCAGTCTGCACCCTGACTGTTCTTAATACACAAGCTTGGAAGAGCCGGCAGTCTGCACTCTGACTGTCTTAATATACGGGCTCAGAAGCACCAGCACTCTGCACCCTGACTGTTCTTAATACACGAGCTCTGAAGCACCAGCAGTCTGCATCTTGAATGTTCTTAATACACGAGCTCGGAAGCACCAGCAGTCTGCACCCTGACTGTTCTTAATATACGAGCTCGGAAGCACCAGCAGTCTGCACCCTGACTGTTCTTAATACATGAGCTCGGAAGCACCAGCAGTCTGCACACTGACTGTTCTTAATACACGAGCTTGGAAGCACCAGCAGTCTGCACCTTGAATGTTCTTAATACACGAGCTCGGAAGAGCCGGCAGTCTGCACTCTGACTGTTCTTAATACACAAGCTCGGAAGCACCAGCAGTCTGCACCCTGACTGTTCTTAATACACAAGCTCGGAAGCACCAGCAGTCTGCACCCTGACTGTTCTTAATACACGAGCTCAGAAGCACAAGCAGTCTGCACCCTGACTGTTCTTAATACACGAGCTCGGAAAAGCTGGCAGTCTGCACCCTGACTGTTCTTAATACACGAGCTCGGAAGCACCAGCAGTCTGCACCCTGACTGTTCTTAATACACGAGCTCAGAAGCACAAGCAGTCTGCACCCTGACTGTTCTTAATACACGAGCTCGGAAGCACCAGCAGTCTGCACCCTGAATGTTCTTAATACACGAGCTCGGAAGAGCCAGCAGTCTGCACCCTGACGATTCTTAATACACGTGCTCGGAAGAGCCGGCAGTCTGGCCCTGACTGTTCTTAATACACGAGCTCGGAAGCACCAGCAGTCTGCACCCTGACTGCTCTTAATACACGAGCTCGGAAGCACCAGCAGTCTGCACCCTGACTGTTCTTAATACACGAGCTCAGAAGCACCAGCAGTCTGCACCTTGAATATTCTTAATACACGAGCTCGGAAGCACCAGCAGTCTGCACCTTGAATGTTCTTAATACACGAGCTTGGAAGCACCGGCAGTCTGCACCTTGAATGTTCTTAATACAAGAACTCGGAAGAGCCGGCAGTCTGCACCATGACTGAACTTAATACACGAGCTCGGAAGAGCCGGCAGTCTGCACCCTGACTGTTCTTGATACATGAGCTCTGAAGCACCATCAGTTTGCACTCTGACTGTTCTTAATATACGAGCTCAGAAGCGCCATTAGTCTAAACCCTCACTGTTCTTAATACCCGAGCTCGGAAGAGCAGGCAGTCTGCACCCTGACTGTGCTTAATACATGAGCTCTGAAGAGGCGGCAGTCTGCACCCTGAATGTTCTTAATACATGAGCTCGGAAGAGCCGGCAGTCTGCACCCTGACTGTTCTTAATACACGAGCTTTGAAGCACCAGCAGTCTGCACCTTGAATGTTCTTAATACACAAGCTCGGGAGCATCAGCAGTCTGCACCCTGACTGTTCTTAATACACTAGCTTGGAAGAGCCGGCAGTCTGCACTCTGACTGTTCTTAATACACGAGCTCAGAAGCACCAGCACTCTGCACCCTGACTGTTCTTAATACACGAGCTCTGAAGCACCGGCAGTCTGCACCTTGAATGTTCTTAATACACGAGCTCAGAAGCACCAGCAGTCTGCACCCTGACTGTTCTTAATACACAAGCTGGGAAGAGCCTGCAGTCTGCACTCTGACTGTTCTTAATATACGAGCTCTGAAGCACCAGCAGTCTGCACCCTGACTGTTCTTAATACATGAGCTCAGAAGAGCCGGCAGTCTGCACCCTGACTATTCTTAATAGAGGTGCTCGGAAGAGCCGGCAGTCTGCTCCCTGACTTTACTTAATACACGAGCTCGGAAGCACAAGCAGTCTGCACCCTGACTGCTCTTAATACACGAGCTCTGAAGCACCAGCAGTCTGCACCCTGACTGTTCTTAATACACGAGCTCTGAAGCACCAGCAGTCTGCATCTTGAATGTTCTTAATACACAAGCTCGGAAGAGCAGGCAGTCTGCACCCTGACTGTTCTTAATACACGAGCTCGGAAGAGCCAGCAGTCTCCACCCTGACTGTTCTTAACACACGAGCTCTGAAGCGCCAGCAGTGTGCACCCTGACTGTTCTTAATACACGAGCTCTGAAGCACCAGCAGTCTGCACCCTGAATGTTCTTAATACACAAGCTTGAAAGAGCCATCATTCTGCACTCTGACTGTTCTTAATATATGAGCTCGGAAGCACCACCAGCCTGCACCTTGAATGTTCTTAATACACGAGCTCTGAAGCACCAGCAGTCTGCACCCTGACTGTTCTTAACACACAAGCTTGGAAGAGCCGGCAGTCTGCACTCTGACTGTTCTTACTACACGAGCTCGGAAGCACCAGCAGTCTGCACCCTGACTGTTCTTAATACACAAGCTCGGAAGCACCAGCAGTCTGCACCCTGACTGTTCTTAATACACGAGCTCGGAAGCACCAGCAGTCTGCACCTTGAATGTTCTTACTACAAGAGCTCGGAAGAGCCGGCAGTCTGCACCCTGACTGAACTTAATACACAAGCTCGGAGGAGCCGGCAGTCTGCACCCTGACTGTTCCTAATACACGAGCTTGGAAGAACCAGCAGTCTGCACTCTGACTGTTCTTAATACATGAGCTCGGAAGAACCAGCAGTCTGCACCTTGAATGTTCTTAATACACGAGCTCGGAAGAGCCAGCAGTCTGCACCCTGACTGTTCTTAATACACAAGCTCTGAAGCGTCATCAGTCAGCACTCAGCACTCTGACTGTTATTGATACACGAGCTCTGAAGAGCCAGCAGTCTGCACCCTGTCTGTTATTGATACACAAGCTCGGAAGAGCCAGCAGTATGCACCCTGACTGTTCTTAATACACGAGCTCGGGAGCACCAGCGGTCTGCACTCTGACGGTTCTTAATACATGAGCTTGGAAGAACCAGCAGTCTGCACTCTGACTGTTCTTAATACACGAGCTCGGAAGAACCAGCAGTCTGCACCCTGACTGTTCTTAATACACATGCTCGGCAGAGCCTGCGGTGTGCACTCTGACTGTTCTTAATATATGAGCTCTGAAGCACCAGCAGTCTGCACCTTGAATGTTCTTAATACATGAGTTCTCAAGCGCCATCAGTCTGCACCCTGACTGTTCTCAAATCATGAGCTCTGAAGCACCAGCAGTCTGCACCCTGACTGTTCTTAACACACAAGCTTGGAAGAGCCGGCAGTCTGCACTCTGACTGTTCTTACTACACGAGCTCGGAAGCACCAGCAGTCTGCACCCTGACTGTTCTTAATACACGAGCTCGGAAGCACCAGCAGTCTGCACCCTGACTGTTCTTAATACACGAGCTCGGAAGCACCAGCAGTATGCACCTTTAATGTTCTTACTACAAGAGCTCGGAAGAGCCGGCAGTCTGCACCCTGACTGTTCTTAATACACGAGCTCGGAAGCACCAGCAGTCTGCACCCTGACTGTTCTTAATACACGAGCTCGGAAGCACCAGCAGTATGCACCTTTAATGTTCTTACTACACGAGCTCGGAAGCACCAGCAGTCTGCACCCTGACTGTTCTTAATACACGAGCTCGGAAGCACCAGCAGTCTGCACCCTGACTGTTCTTAATACACGAGCTTGGAAGCACCAGCAGTATGCACCTTTAATGTTCTTACTACAAGAGCTCGGAAGAGCCGGCAGTCTGCACCCTGACTGAACTTAATACACAAGCTTGGAAGAGCCGGCAGTCTGCACCCTGACTGTTCTTAATACACGAGCTTGGAAGAACCAGCAGTCTGCACTCTGACTGTTCTTAATTAATACACAAGCTCTGAAGCGTCATCAGTCAGCACTCAGCACTGTGACTGTTATTGATACAAGAGCTCGGAAGAGCCGGCAGTCTGCACCCTGACTGAACTTAATACACAAGCTTGGAAGAGCCGGCAGTCTGCACCCTGACTGTTCTTAATTAATACACGAGCTCTGAAGCGTCATCAGTCAGCACTCAGCACTCTGACTGTTATTGATACAAGAGCTCGGAAGAGCCGGCAGTCTGCACCCTGACTGAACTTAATACACAAGCTTGGAAGAGTCGGCAGTCTGCACCCTGACTGTTCTTAATACACAAGCTTGGAAGAACCAGCAGTCTCCACCCTGACTGTTCTTAATACATGAGTTCGGAGGAGCCAGCAGTCTGCACTCTGACTGTTCCTAATACATGAGCTCGGAGGAGCCAGCAGTCTGCACTCTGACTGTTCTTAATACACGAGCTCTGAAGCACCAGCAGTCTGCACCCTGTCTGTTTTTAATACACGAGCTCTGAGGCACCAGCAGTCTGCACCTTGAATGTTCTTAATACACGAGCTCGGAAGAGCCGGCAGTCTGCACCCTGTCTGTTTTTAATACACGAGCTCTGAGGCACCAGCAGTCCGCACCTTGAATGTTCTTAACACACGAGCTCTGAAGCGCCAGCAGTCTGCACCCTGACTGTTCTTAATACATGAGCTCTGAAGCACCAGCAGTCTGCACCCTAACTGTTCTTAATACATGAGCTCGGAGGAGCCGGCAGTCTGCACCCTGACTGTTCTTAATACACGAGCTCTGAAGCACCGGCAGTCTGCACCCTGACTGTTCTTAATACATGAGCTCGGAGGAGCCGGCAGTGTGCACTCTGACTGTTCTTAATACACGAGCTCAGAGGAACCAGCAGTCTGCACCCTGACTTTTTTTGATACATGAACTCTGAAGAACCAGCAGTCTGCACTCTGACTTTTCTTTATACATGAGCTCGGAAGAACCAGCAGTCTGCACCCTGACTGTTTTTGATGCACGAGCTCTGAAGAGCCAGCAGCCTGCACTCTGACTGTCCTTGATACACAAGCTCGGAAGAGCCAGCAGTCTGCACCCTGACTGTTTTTGATGCACAAGCTCGAAAGAGCCAGCAGTCTGCACTCTGACTGTTCTTAATACATGAGCTCGGAGGAGCCAGCAGTCTGCACCCTGACTGTTCTTAATTAATACACGAGCTCTGAAGCGTCATCAGTCAGCACTCAGCACTCTGACTGTTATTGATACACGAGCTCGGAAGAGCCAGCAGTCTGCACTCTGACTTTTTTTGATACATGAGGTCTGAAGAGCCAGCAGTCTGCACTCTGACTTTTTTTGATACATGAGGTCTGAAGAGCCAGCAGTCTGCACTCTGACTTTTCTTTATACATGAGCTCGGAAGAATCAACAGTCTGCACCCTGACTGTTTTTGATACATGAGCTCTGAAGAGCCAGCAGTCTGCATTCTGACTGTTCTTGATACACAAGCTCGGAAGAACCAGCAGTCTGCACCCTGACTGTTTTTGATACATGAGCTCGGAAGAACCAACAGTCTGCACCCTGACTGTTTTTGATACATGAGCTCTGAAGAGCCAGCAGTCTGCATTCTGCCTGTTCTTGATACACAAGCTCGGAAGAGCCGGCAGTCTGCACCCTGACTTTTCTTGATAAACTCTGGAGCACCATCAGTCTGCACCCTGACTCAGGGATCAGCCATCTGCACTCCATTTCTGATACACAAACTCTGAAAAACCATCAGTCTGATCTATGTCTTGCGACACAAACTCTGAAAAACCAGCAGTCTTCACTCTGTTCGTGATAGACAAGCTCTGCAAGCCGGCAGTCTGCGCTCTGATTGTTCAATACACACAAGCTCAGAAGAACTTGTAGCACATGCTCTGACTCTTCCTGACACAAGTTTAGTAGAAGCAGCCGATTGCATTCTCACTGTTCCTGTTTCCATCTATGCACCCAAATTGTGCAACATCCCCGAATCCATCACGACCTCAAACGAGATACCTCTTCAATCACTCCTTGGTTTTATGCTTGTCTTTGACACTGTACAGCACTCCGCTCTCTTTTGACTAGGTTCACGTTATATAAGTTTCACATACATACATACACAGACTTCCAATAGCTGGCAATGGGATGAGGTGCATTTGCGTACTCTGAGCCTCCCTGTACCGAGCCACCAACAAGAACCTGTAAAGCCTATGCAAATTCACACATTGCAATTAACTCGCATCATAGTACAGACTCTACTCATGAGAAGGGTAAAAAGCTGCAGCTGATTTTAACATGCATTGGGTTACATTGGATTAATGACACCAAAACAATGAGGCATAAGTTAATAATGGAAAGCGCGCTCTGAGTAACAGCAGCACGTGCATTATTAATGCAATGAAGGCATTGCTGTCCCAGCCCAACGAGGGCGAGGGCATTATTAGTCGCAATTTAATGATATTAAAAATCTTCGTCCTCTACGCTGTATAGGCTACCCAGATGTGCCATCAGTCACCACATCTCCCCTGTAACAGGAGTAGCTGGCTCGTAACTGCCGCAGTCTAAAATATTACTTGATGCCATAAAGTGAAAGGCTGGTGGAGCTAACTCTAGCTGCGCAAAATATACCTTCATAACCCTGTGCAATTTAAGGGTGAGAGGTGACCCCGGAAAAGACCAAGGAGGCAGAGTGGAGAGGCACGACTATTGACATCTGTGATATCAGCTCACCAATGCGTGCACGCCAACAGTTATGTTGGCCTGCAGACAGGGGCGTAGCATCAGGGGGGGGTGTTTGGGGTGTTACAACCCCAAAATAAATGTATTTTCAGATGAATATTAGGGTAGAGGTGCTTTCAGTAGGGTATGGTGAGGTGTCTGTCGAATTTCACCTGTGATTTTTGCATACACACACTGACAAAAACACACTCTCTCTTCTCTGTTTTGAAACGCCTAAAAAAATGTATCTTACAAAATATTGTGTTTCTCTCATTTAGTACTCCTATTAATCCGTACTCCTCTCCCTTTCCACTGTCTTTAAGTGCATCTCATGCGCCCTGCTTGTCATATTATGTATTTTAACATTATATGCCAGCATGATGGCAGTGGCGTAACGAAAGTTGAGGGGCCCCCCAGCAAGGTATACAGAGGGGCCCCCGCTCTGAATTTAATCCGGAGCTCTCAGGCCTGAGTACTGTGCTGAGGGGGCCCCCTGCAGCTCAGGCCCCACCCCGCACCGCGGGGGCTGCGGGGCCTGTGTTACACCCCTGCGTGATGGTCGGGAAATCTGTGGGAAATCTGATGCGCACCCTCAAACCCGCCCCAATCTTACTGACCAAGCTAAGCCCCTGCCTGCAGACACTGTGGCTGACATCTTCTGGTTTCCACACCGGTGGAAGGCAGTGGCCTGATGCTGCACTGTCACCACACCAACACAACATCTCCCAGGTATGTGGGCTGTGCATGGAGGCAGGGGCAGTGTGCGCTGTCACTGCTACTGGCACACAGCTTACAAAAGCTGTGGGCTGTGCATAGAGGCAGGGGCAGTGTACGCTCTCACTGCTCCTGGTGCACTGCTTATAAGAGCTGTGGGCTGTGCATGGATGCAGGTGCTGTGTGCGCTCTCACTGCTCCTGGCACACAGCTTACAGGAGCTGTGGGCTATGCATGGAGGTAGGTGCTGTGTGCATTGTCACTGCTCCTGACACACAACTTGCAAGAGCTGTGGGCTGTGCATAGAGGCAGGTGCTGTGTGCGCTCTCACTGCTCCTGACACACAGCTTACAAGGGTTGTGGGCTGTGCATGGAGGCAGGGGAAGTGTGCGCTCTCCCTGCTCCTGGCACACTGTTTACAAGAGCTGTGGGCTGTGCATGGAGGCAGTGTGCGCTCTCACTGTTCCAGATACATACCACAGAAGAACCACCAGGTTGCAATCTGCCTGTTCCTGACACACAAGTTAGGTCATTGCGCAGTGTGCACTTTGCCTGAAATGGATAAATTGCTTGCCTTTAATCCTAGTCCTCTTCCAGGAGAACACTCATCAAAGTCATAGGCACTGAATAGTCCCGCCCACGTGTGGGGACCCCGGAGTACATATCAAATACGATATATATGTATGTTTAATCCTTAATAATGTAGTAAATCAAAACATATATATATATATATATATATATATATATATATATATAAAACCTTTTTTCTGACTGAAAATAATTTTCCTCAGTCACAAAATGCCATCCCTTTTCAACAAGTGCCTGTCGTGTGGCAAAAAGATGGCAAAATCTGACCCAGACTCTGCATATAGCATGTTTACCTGCCTCTCATTTACCAGACACATGCTATTACTGTCAGAGATTATCCAAAAGAACTTTGAAGGACATAGAGAAGATTCATCTACATGTCCTTCAGGAGACAGGGAAAGTACCTTCAAGTAGCCTTGGGGGGTCTCATACCCCTTCCAAAGCGCCCTTCTCTCGTGAGAAGCATGCACACAGAGGGAGAACGTAAAAACATCAGAAGGGCCAATCTGAGCCCAATCTGTCTCTCACCCACAAAAGGGACCCAGAGGTGAGTGCTCCAACTGTTTCTCACCCACACATTTCGATGCACAGCAGAGACCCCTCTAGCTCTCTATACTACATGACCTCGCAAGAACCACAACTTAACAGGCCGGAAGAGATCACTTGTTCTGTCACTGGCTTTAAAGGGTTAAGAAAAGCGAACAAGTAGAACATATTAAATAATGTAAGAATTCACACTTAGTCTATCCTATCCTCTCATGGTGGGGCACACTCTGTGGGAAAGGCCCATGAACAGGCCTCAGCTTCTGCGGAGTCATGTTGCGCATCTGCATCAGCCAGAGACACAGGTTTCGCAAAGCCCTCGTATATAATCTCAGGGTCAGACCAGCAGGGAACATGCAGCATTTGCTTCTCATTTACAATGAACTCCCTCTGGCATGCTGTTTCGACTTACATTAAGCACAAATTGAATGTGCAAAGAGCAGAGTCAAAAAGACAGCTCACTGTCTGCTCCGTGGAGTGCATGAATGGCAACAGTGGGTAAGAAGAAGGAAATGTTGCTTACTTGTCATTCTAGTCCTGCATCATAAGTATTTAGGTATTCTCACTGAAGTCATGAATGTAGAATAGTCCAGTCTGTGTCCGGGGAGACCAACAAACACATATATATATATGATCATAGAATTCGACAGTAAGGCCCCTTTAGGACTGAATACGACTGAGGATCTTCACAATTTTTTGTAAGGATTTCTGTGGTTTTTCATCTTTTATATCATGCTAACCTCACATGCTTTAGTCAATGTATGAAATATCTGACTTTATGATAATATGTACTTGGAGGCCAATTATTACTGTACACTAGAGTATTAATCTCAGCCTCGCACAATTCGTTTTACCACCTATCTCATTATTGTTTTTAATGTATATAGAAAAAAAACCAGAAAAAGATTTTTTTAGATGTGGTTTCGATTACCGTTACAATTTATTATTCAACTTTCTCAGTATTGTATTATTGAGTTAAGCACTTAGCACTTTATTCTTGCACGGTTGGCACATGGTCACATTTTTGCACAGGTCTAACAGTACTGTATTCCGCTATTTGCACTTTGTTGGTAATTATCAGGTTTTAGTCGCGTTTTAATTGTTTTAATACATACCTAGATGTTCCAAAGGCAGAAAGAACATACTAATAACTAGGACGATATGAATGTCATCTAGTATAGAAGCGAGGAGTGTACAGCGGATTTAGAGAGGTTTTTTTGCATTTTAGCTTTTTGTCTGTGGTATTTACCAGATACGGTCATATGTGGCATTTAAGCATAATAGTGGGTCAAAGATATAAATGACTTCCCAACAACGACAATCTGTATAAATCTATATACCGACATTAGGCTTTATCATTGAGATGTGATGAATATAATAACCATTACTTTCTTCCGCTGTAGCCCCAATGCATTAATGCAAGAAGTCCATACGAATTTCAATCTACCAGTATGGCATGTTTTAAAAAAAATGTATTTGCACTTATCTTATCTTCAGTCCTACTATTTATTAATTTTTAATTGCCGGATTGGCATTAAAATGTTTGTTTACATTATGTAATTATTATTAATGCCTTGGACTCGTATGTATTGAAGTTCGGATTAAACCGAGAGTCTTTCCTTTATGTCTTTTGGGGGTCATGTGACACTTGGAGGTGGTACAAATTAGGTTAATGCAACGCTGTTTTTACATGTGATCAAGGCCGGTTTTTCCGGCCGAAACGCATTATGACTACTTTGTGAGCAATAAATAAATCAACTTACGCCAAGAAAAGTGGAGTTCGCGCTTTCTTCATCGCTGTAAGGAGGTTGAGGAGGGGAATCTCTTTGAATATATATATATATATATATATATATATATATACACACACACACACACACGCACACATGTATGTTTACACATACAATTAGTATGTTTCATTTGCTGCACCTCTCACTAATACCTCCTGAAAAGTAAGTACGTCATCAACTGATGTTCTTACAGGAGATACTGGAAGTAAGGTTGGTGTATAGGATTATATACCAGTAGAAGGCAAATCGCCAAAACGCGTCGGTCCGATCTTTAAAACAGAACTGGCTGTGTGTTTTTGCCATGAAAGAAGAAGAAAATAAAAATGAACTTCTAAAAACTGAAAATGAAGCAGTAATTGTCTGTTTACCTGGTGCCGCCGGATTTGTGTTTGAGAGAAGAACGCTAAAAAGGAGAAATATATATATATATATACACACACACACACAAATCAGGGAACTCTGGGTATTTCCCACGTTTAGGTGAAGAGCAGCTCCTTTATATGGAGCACCCTACAACACCACTGACACTCTCAGTCTGCTCCCCTCAATATATATTATTGATGCTGGAGGTAACCACCTCAATGTTGAACAGTCTGGTGACACCTTCAAAGGTCCATGATAGGCCAGCTTTAACTCCATTTATTCTGCAGAAATCTACAATAGTATAATTATAATTATGAACCATTCTGCAGCATTTAATGAGAAAAGGTATAATAAAATTTAAAAAAACACTGATATTCAACCCTGCTGTAGCTGCAGAGAAAAGAATGAAGGGAAAGGTGCCTGCCAGTTCCAAAATGCATTAGGTGCACTCTATACACTATAGCTTTAAGGGAACCAGCAGCTTCCATTACCCAGCATGCACTGTGCTGGCAATTTGCCTCACAGGCTTAGTTATTTTTGAACGGGAATAAATGGCATTCAAAAGGAATTATCTGTATATAAATTAATTACATTGCCAGTAGAAAGGGACTGGTTTTATTGCTTGTTTTTGGAGTAAACATTGTATTTCCGCCTGAAGGTGAAGTAGTTGATGCTGAGGATTATTCTTCGGATGAATAGTGGGAGGCAGAGACTTGAATTGAATGTTGTAGCCTTTCTGAATTAATTGTGAGATGCGTTTGCCGGTGGAAATATTTCCACTCTTTCAGATGTTTTATTACACTCCCTCCCACCGGAGGGGTGAACTCAGAGGATGGAGTGTTCTGTTCATTGCCTGCTATTATTGTTTTGAGGTCTTGACTTTCCTGTACTAGAATCTCGCTAAGACAGTTGTGGCTGCTGATATCTGCCACAAATAGACATTTGAGTATGCTGGGACTGTTGGTATTGTACATGTTGTCCCTAGGATTGAGGATAATAGGACCACTGAGGGGATAAAACCCTCTGTCTTTAATTCTGTCTAGAGTGTCTGCTTCTCTATTAAGAACTGTAAAGCCATTTATTTTCTTCAAGACCCACTTATTTTAATGTTTCAGACTCCTTCTTCTTTCTTTCCATCTCTTCGTCAGTGTGAGGACAAACGAGAACAGACCAGGAGAAGGGTAGATTCATCATTTTTAATTCGCATCTTGCTTAAGAGATGTGAGACGAAGCCAACATGAGTGTCTTGATGCAATTCCATAGCAGTATGTTATTGCTGTTAAGTTTGCAGTATCTACGGCAGCACTGATGACCTGATTAGAGCCTATTTGTCCCTTTTTTGAATCACTAAAAACTTGTTTTCTATCCTTTGGAAGATCATCAGAAAAGGCAAGTAATGGTTCCCATAAGGCTCTACCTTATCTGCCTAAAAGAGTAGAATCACTCGCTGAGTTCAGTGTCACAGCTACAGATCCACAAGCTTTCCTACCCACAGCGTCTAGTCTTTTACTTTCTCTCTGGAGGAATCAACATCTCTGGCGCAGAGGGATGCTTCGTCCGGACTGCCGAAGCAATCACGGAATCTGCCTTTGGTTCGTGTTGAAGGTAAACAGAATCATGTTGAAAAGGTTTGCACTTCTTTGGAAGATGTAGTGTTGCTGATTTCAAAGTAGCTGCTGCTAAGAATTTTTCTTCCACAAGTTCTCTAAAACATGGGACTAATGGTAGTATTGGCTTAGGTGATGCTCTGGGCTGCAATGTCTCCGTAATTACTTAAACTGAAGTCTGTGGCACTTTAATTTGTATGTTTCATTTGATGCACCTTTCACCAATACGTCCTGAAAAGTAAGTACATCATCAACTGATGATGTTCTTACAGGAGATCCTGAAAGTAAGGTTAGTGAGTAGCATTTATCTGTAGAATGATCTCTAGTTTTACTCTGAGAAGTTGAAGATGTTCTTTTTGTTGATCTGGAGTACGCACACGCTTATGTGATGTATGATGTGATGGAGAAACAGGAACATTCTGACCAGTCTCACTTTGTGGTGTGGACGGTACCAGCGGAACAGTGGGCCAAGGTGGAACCAGAGTGTCAGGAAGAGGCAGTAGTGTAAATGGTCTTAAAGGTAAAGGCACTTGCAACGGATCCTCCGCAAGTATGATATGCTTTGGTTTTGGAGGCAGTATAAGATTCAATGGCATTATAGTATCAGAATGGCTAGAAGAGAGGGTATGTATTGATCCCGAAGAGTGCAATAAAGACGACTTTCTTGACGTTGATCTCCCAGAAGTTGACCAAATTGTTGATTCTGGCACCAGACATTCTTGGCGCCAAGATAGGATGTCTCGACATTAACAATGGAGCTAGAGAGTGCATTGACATCAAGTATTGCCGTCAAGGAGACATCGGTGCATTTGAAGAGCAATGATATGATAATGCAGGGGTTTTTACTTTCAGTGTCGATAGAGCAGGTCTCGTCTTCAAGAGTGTCGACATCATTAGAATCAGAGTCGTAGTGGTTGGTACCTGAGGCGCTGAAGTGGACACAGCCGGAACCATAGAGTCTCTCGACAGCGAACACGTCAGTGCTGATGGCTTCGACATCAGTTGATACTCTCCTAAAGTGTGAGAGTGTCTAGAACAATGATGGAGATGCCTCTGATGTTTTGTCTCCCTGGATCTACCTCTATGAGTGTTCTTTTCATGGGAGGAGCCTTTAGCAGCCAAAGAGCCCTTGTCCTATTTCCTCCACTTTTTCTTTTCTTTTTCACCTCTGAGGTTTTCCAATTTTCCTGTAAGGTGAATGCCTTCCCTGTTCTTCAGAGCTCTTTTTTTACATTTCATTGCCAATGATGAAAGTCTTTAACATGTGGGTGGGTCTGAAGCAGCCTTTTTCTGCACCATTTGGGACATTTCACAAATAGTGAAGGCATAATGAAGGAAAAGAAAATCCCTAAGTTGGAAAAATTACAAGGAAATTGTTCAAACCTTCAAAAAAACATTGAATGAAGTTATTATTAGTGACTTTCTGAGAAAAATCCTCAGAAAATAGAGATAAAACACCACTCAAGGGTTCTGAGATCCAGTCAGCACGAGCCAGAAAAAAGAACTGAGCCTGTGAGGCAAACTGCCAGTACAGTGCAAGCTGAGTAATGGAAGCTGATGGTTCCCATAAAGCTACAGTGTATGCTGAGTGCAGTTAATGCATTTTGAACATGACCGGCACCATTCCCTTCATTCTTTTCTCTGCAGCAGGGTTCTAGGTCAGTGTGGTTTTTTATGGCATTTACCAACATTATGTGCATGCAGTATGGTCCATAATTATATATATATATATATATATATATATATATATATATATATATATATATATATATATATATATATATATATATATATATATATATATATATATATATATATATATATATATAAATCTGGCCTGTCATGGCCTTATGGAGGTGTCACCAAACTGTTCAACAATGAAGACAGGGTACCAGCCAAGAAGTGAAAATTAACTGAAGGGGCTGCTGATAACTGTATAATCATAGGAAAGAGAAAATAGAGGATATGAGCAGAAAATACTAATGATTTGGGTGAAAGTTTCTTATGGCATCGATGGACGCAGAAAGAGGAGAAGAAAATATCACTTGTTTGAGATTTTAGCTCCACAGTCAAGATGCTATAAGGGAATATGCTGCCGTTGTCTTGTCCAATCCAACTTGAAATCCACCCAACCAGGACAGGGAAAATGAAGGCTTCATATATCAACCATTCTTTTCACACTTGGGCATCTGTTTTTCCACTTGCCCGATGCCGTGGGTTGGAGCCAGCCTTCTGATCTCAGCAGATAATCGTAACAATTATAGGTTTCGGGCTCAAGGCTAGATTAAAAGTAAATCCCAAAATTCCAAAACAGGATTCAAAACCTGAAGGTGTCCCTTGTAAAGAAGACTTTGGACTTCAGCTTATTCGCCTGGACATGTGTGACTTAAAAATATAACTCAGCTCTGTAGATAAGCTTGAGCTTTTGTGCCCGCCCTTACCTGCTTGGTCAGAAGATTGTTTTCAGGGCCACCTATAGTTGTTGATAAGGGGAGAGAGGTGCTGTTCTACTGATCGCCTGGAAGAAATGGAAGTACAACCAACAGAATGACTTGCCAGTGGATAGGCAAGGGCAGTCAAAAATTCAGACAAGGATTTTTCACGCTGGTAATCTTCCATTTACTGCCTCACCTTTCCTCAAGCTATCCTGGCAAGCACTAGCTAAATCATCTGTCCCCTACTCCCAGCAGCTGTCAAATACAGATATTTTTACAACCGTCAAGCAACCTGAGGACAGCAATGAGGATACAATATGCAGACACAGAAGATGTATAAGACAGAATCACAGGGAAAATGCGGGTAGACACAGACAGAAACTAGACGATGTGCCAGGAATAAAAAGCAGCAACACAGGCCAGTGTAAAATAGAGCATAAGTATCATGTAGAGTAAGACACACAGTTTGTCTCAGAAGTGCATAAGTAACGTCCACATTTGCTAGTATCTCAGCCATCTGCTTTCTCTGAGAAAGGTACACTCTGTGCATGGGATGCAGTTGTTTCAAAAGCCAATGGGTAAAGACACTCAAAGTGAAGTTTCAAGAACTGTCCAAGGAAAAACTCAGAAAAATGTACAAAAATGTGCATATGACAAATTCACAAACATTCATTTCGGTGAAAGTTCTGAAAAGAAAACACGTGAATTCCCCGGCCATTTCATTAAAGCAATGTAGGGGCACTGCAGGTAGGAGGTCGTGGGCGAGGTGATAGTGAGAGAACTGTGAGGGGGGCATTGTCTACTTCAAAAGCAGTGCATCATTAATCCATTAGGCAGCACCATACAATGATCTAATTTCAGCAAAGTGTGAGTTGGCACTCTTAGAAGCACAAGGCACCTCTTTGTGATTTGCCATTCACAGTATCGCAGCCTAGGTACAGAGAAGAAGCTTTGTTGCCCACAATGTATTGCTACCTCTTTCATAGGAGAAGAAATTATTAATTTAGCAAACATAGACATCCAGTGGATCAGAGCACAAGTTCTTAAAAAAGAAGTGGGGAGACTAACCAAGTTAGGCAGTGTGCAAGTGACATCACGGTGCTTGACATCGCGCCACGAGACATCACACGTGGCATCACAGGAAGTGACATAACAACCCTTTGACCTCAAAAGAAGTGACAGCACAAGAAGTGACAGCATATCATGAGTACTTTTATGAGATTTAACAAATGAGAATTTACGTTGGGGTTGTGATAAAAAAGTGACATAACCCGGATGCAAAATCTGAGCCTCAACCTATACAATTTTTTTTAACTCTGCCACAATGCAATTGGCAAACAAGAAGAAACGCGGCAGCAATCTGTTCTGCTCAAATGGTTGCAAAGTCCACATTTTAAAATATCTTATGGGGTACCTGCTGTAGACATCTTTGTGTGCCCAGTAAATCTCAGAGATTAATAATAATGGTAAGATAACTTTGCAAGTTAACGCATTTGCTGGACAGATCTGTGTTTTGCCTAGCCCCAGTTATGAATCAAAGTAGCATAGAGGGTTAATGTATCTCCTGCTAAGCACATCATGTAACATGCAGGTGACATATTTTTCTTTTATGTAGTCAGGTAAGTGGGTTACTGTTTTCAACACAGAGATTCTTTTGTTACTTGCAGTTCATAAATTGTAATCTTTTTAATATAGCACAGTGAGCTATGACAGACGTGACTCCTACACCTTGTAACCCTCACTGTCTTATGTAACACATCCTGTACATTGATTTAGGCACTTATTTGATTTATTGCCAGTGTATAATATAATGTGTACGTGTGATGTAAAGTGCTCTGATACCCTGCATTGGGATGAGTAGTGTTATAAAAGTAAGAAAACAAAATAGTGGTATTTAAATTGCTACTTGTGTAAATACTGGGACAGACCAACACATCTCACATTCTTGCAGTGCTTGCATATCTCTAATATACAGGGACTGTAGAAAATCAAAGCCATGCCTCTCTTAAGCACTTATGAAGTAATAACAAGCTGTGTGGCTTTGTTTATCCTCACTTGCATTGCATCTACCTGTGAGGCTCCAGATAGTTCCCAGCAAGGATACTCGAACAAAAAGAGGCCTGATGGCCCCTTAACCTTGAGGACCTGGCCTGGCAGTTCGGGCTGGACTGTTCCCATTGGGCGCAGGGTCAAGACTGATTTGCATATGGCTGGGTTCAAACTGGAATGGCATGGGGAGCAAAAAAACGATGGATTTATGCCCAGATCTCTGTACTGGGGTGAATGTATGACATTGTTCTGCATTCTGTCCATCAATTGTTCTTTTTGCATTTGTCACCCTTAACCTTGGCATTTTTTTGGGGCCCAGTTGGAATTAAAAATAACAAATTTATCTTGCTGCCTGCATGTTGCTACTCTGCCCAAACTCAGACAATGTGCAGGTGCTGCTGAATGTGTCTGAAAATTACACCGGGACAAGTTCAGCATATTTCAGTGGGGTCCAACTTCTTGGCAGGGTGGACGGCGATCACCATTTGAAAATAGTGGGTGGACGCTGTCTACCCGCGTGTACCCCTGAGTTCTGCCCTGCAGAGGTTGGTCCACGTAAGATCTGTACTCTGGGTTATGGCTAGGTAAACCAAGAGATGGTGATAGACTGTCCTGTGCCCACGTGTGAACTTGAGATGGTAGTGGCTCTGATTGCTGCACATGCTATACTCGGCGGTCTGCTATAGTTCTGACCAAGGGATGGATGACCTAAAATATTTTCCTTATGAACGGATGTCAGAAGCCCGGGTCTCTGTCTCGGATTAACAGAGGAATCCGGTTCATAGCCATGCAGAACACTGGCAGACCAGACTAGGCGTAACTCAGAGCCAACGCGAACGCCATCCAGAGATTATCAAGGTCGCAAAAAAATCATATTGGTCAAGAACAGTAGAGCAATTGTGCCAGCTTCAGAAGAGGCTTACTTGTTCCCACTTGAGAGGAGGCTGCTTGCCAATCGCTGAGAAGTACCTGTTTTCACTTAAGGAGTGGCTGCTTGCCCATCCCATACTCGTACTCGTGTCCACTTGAGAAGAGACTGCAGGGCGGCAGAACAGCATTTGTGTTGATTTAATTATCGAAAAAGCAACGACCAATAGCAGAGCAGCTCATCACTTTCAATCTTAGGCCTCTTTATAATTGATGAGAGTGGACTATAAAGGATTCGAAGGATCTCAGGGGAACTGGGCTTTCTATAACAAAAAATATTTTCGATGTAACTAATGTTCCATCCTCGCTGCAAGTTTCTAGTGCATCATACGCTGCCTCTGAGGGATCTTTTCTGCCACTGGCCCTGCTCTCACGAATGTTGAGTACATGAATTGGTTTCATCATCACTAGACACTGCTGACAGTAATGGGCCTTCATACCAATCCAGGCGTAGGTGTTTCGGTAGACATTTCAGTCTCTTTCCTGTGCGTCCTGTCAGCGGATTCCCCCGTGACTCAGAGCACCGGGGACTGGCACCTGCAGACCAGTCTCTGACGTAGCAGTAGCAGAAATGGTGCTGGAGTATTTTAACCCCTGCAGCCGTCCTTTTCCTTCATATAGTAAGACGTAAACAATCTGTCTCACTCCCGCAAGACCGGGCTCTATGCGAGGTGAACTTCCAAAGATATGGAATGTGTACATGTTACCGCTAGTGCCAAACGGCCCTCGAGCACGAAATTTTTATTAGCACCCCCCCCCCCCCCGAAATTTGACTCTAGTTGCGCCTCTGCCTCATATCACAGAAAATCAACACAAATATAAATATATATCGGACTCCTACATTTGAACACATCGAGCTGGCCTGCGGATTATTCTCCTAGTCTCAGTCTGATCTCACACATTAGTTCCATGTGTCTCTGCTGGCTGTGCTGCTGCCATGGGTCTGCCCCTCGACTTCTTGTCTCATCAGGTCTGATGAGAGAGTTCTACTTCTACGAGTGAGTGTCTTATCGTGCGCCATTTCAAACATGTGACGAGGACCGTACGAATGCGTTGCTTACTTCTCTCCTAGACATATCCCTTGCGATGCAAGACAAGCCAAGTGTCTGTCTTGGGAATGTCTCTGTAGTCCGGCTGGAGCATACCCATGCGAAACCTGAACTCATGAATGAATACTCATGAATGAATACGTGTGTGGCGAACACCTGCAGTTTTTTCAATCAATCTAACTGCCCAAGGGCATTTCCGATATTAGTTTAAGACAACTGTGCTAGGACGTTCCTTGTAGTGGTCTTCAGCTTCGAATTTGTTTCCCTACAGTGCCTCAGCTCATACAGCTGATCAAGGCACATCCCTTCACTTCTAGTACAGATATGCAGTGCCAGCATTTACAGTGCTGGAGCTTTTACACATGTCGTCTCTCGTGATGAAAAAAGAGGAGGTCGCTAAGAGCGGCATAACAAAGAAGCGCAACTAGCGATCCTTTTCCAGAGGCACGGCCTATGTAATTAAGGGTGTGGCTTAAAACATGTGAACTAGAATCCAATGCTTCAAACAGTGTGCCACACACCAAAGACAGCCCTAGCCGCACACACTGAAACCAGCAACAACAACACCAAGGAACTTTTCAACATTAAGGAATTTTCCAACCCGGCTGCCAAAGAAAACAAAATCACACCCTCATAGGAGCTGTGCAGCAACCTCGCCGACTTCTTCCACAAGATCAACTGACACGAACCACAGACTGGCCACCTGGAACCTCCTCCCCACCCAGGACACCACCTCCACTATGAAAACCATCCATTCGGGAGCTCCCACAGACCCATGCCCGCACCACATCTTCCACCTCAGAAACCAAAGGATTGGCCAGGAACTCACCACCCTGCTCAACACCTCTATTACCAACCGCAACATTTCCCGATGTACGGAAACAAGCAGAAGTCAGACCACTACTCAAAAAACCCTCTGCCGACCCCAGCAAACTCATAAACTACCGGCCAATCTCCCTGCTCCCATTCCAAACGAAGGTACAGTTGCAAGCAACTCATGACACACCTGAAGCAGAACCAGCTACTCAATGCTTACCAATCTGGCTTCCGCAGCAATCACAGCACCGAAACCGTCCTGATCACAGCCAATGACGACATCCGAACCCTCCTCGATCAAGGAGAAACAGCAGCTCTGATCTTCCTCGACCTCTCAGCAGCCTTCGACACCGTATCCTTCCACATGCTGATCGAAAGACTCCACCACATCAGCATCCAAGGGGATACACTTAGATGGATCACCTCCTTCCTCACCGGAAGAACCCAGAGGATCTAACTTTCACCTCTGAACCCAAAGGTTTCCCCCCTGGCTCATCCTTCAGCCCCACGCATATATGACCTCACTGGCCAACGTCGTCAGATCCCACGGTAGCAACATAAATCCCTACACAGAAGACACCCAACTAATCCTCTCACTCACCGACGACCCCACAGATACATGACAAGCATTGCCGACTGGATGAATAACAACTGCCTACAGCTGAAACAGACAAGACGGAAGTACTGATCTTCGGCAACAGCAGCATCAGATGGAATGACTCCTGATGGCCATCAGATCTAGGACCTACACACACTCCCTCCGACCAGGCCAGAAACCTCGGAATCATCATTGACAACAGACTCAACATGAAATCGCAGATCAACGTCGTCGCCTCTACCTGCTTCCTCACTCTACGCATGCTACGTAAGATCTTCACATGGCTACCCCTACACACGAGACACATTGTGACACAGGCCCTCATTACCAGCGGACTGGACTACAGCAACACCCTCTACGTAGGAATCGCCACCCACCTCCTACAGAGACTTCAGACCATGCAGAAAGCCGCAACCAGACTCATTCTCGGCCTTACCTGATGAACCCACATCACACCAGCGCAGGCAACTCCACTGGCTCCCCATAAAGAAGAGATGCCAAATCAAGCTCCTGACTCATGCACACAAGGCTCTACACAACCAAGGACTCGCCTACATTAACCATCGCCTGAACTTCCACCAACCATTGAGAAGACTACGCTCCACCTCCATTTCATTTGCTCATACTCCCAGCATCTACCAAAGCAGAAGTGGAGAACGCTACTTCTCTCATGTCACAGCAAAGACATGGAACAGCCTCCCCAAGCAACTCCAGACCATCACCTCCCTTCCAGAATTCCGAATGGCCCTTAAGACCTGGCTGTTCGAATATGCCTCTTGGACCTGCAAGAGGCTGGATACCCTATCAGGTGATTAGTATCGTTTTATAAATCCTGCTTGACTGATTGGAGTATTTGGGCACAGCTCTAAAGGTTTCTGGTATTGAATCCGAACATATCACACAATGACGAACATACATGTTTTGAGAAGCACACTGGGAGCTGAAGATACAGTTGGTGATTCTGAGATATCTAAAGGTATCTCCAACTTGAACTAACCATTCCTCATTTTATATAAATGTAAAAAAAAAAAAAATGTAAGTCCGTTTTTATATAGCGCAGCTACTCACCCTTACGGGTCTCAAGGCGCTGGGGGCCGGAGTGGAAATTAAGTGAGCTATTGCCCAGAGTCACATGGTGCTGAGCTGCCGCCGGAGCCGGGGATCGAACTGTGAACCCTGTGCTCCGAAGTCAGCTGCCCTGGCCGCTGCACCACACCTCTCCACTAGACATAGGTGTCTCACAAAGAACTATTATCCAAAGAACAGGGTCTCTCGAAAAAAAAAACATTCAGGACTAAAACCCGACATACCTAGAAATGCTACAGACAAGAGTAGGTGTCAAATTGTGAAGTTTTGGCTACTGTTTTTGGGTAGAACCATGCAGCTTATTTTCACACAGTCTAGGTATAACTGTGAGCGATACTAGCATGTCATTCTGAAGGCAGACGGGAAACAATAAGCATGCAGGTGAAGAGGAAAAAATTGAGTAAATCCCAACGAGGGCAATAGATTCTTTCTTTTTAAAATGGGGGAATCATACAAAAAAACATAAAGTTCCTCATATGGCGCTTCCCACACAAATAAAAAAATGTCTGGGAACCCTCCATGGTGTTATCTCCACTATTTTGTTGCAATGGCACCCAAAGAAAGCCACCAATCAATTGTTTTAGAGATAAACAGTGGGTAACTTGAGCATCAAAACTGGGCTCCATGAAGTTGTGACTGAGGAAGAAAGACAGGACAGATGGTCTGCAGCTAAGAGCCCATTGTGGTTTATTATGAATTGTTTTTGTTTTTTCGTTAATACAGAGAATGTTTAGCAAACATACATAATATATCCTGTAAACACTTTTTTTGTGTTTCTTCATTGTAAATGGAGCGAAGCTAAAACTATATAGGCAGGTAAATCTTTTCTTACCTACTTTAGTTAGGGGGCGGGGGATAAACGGTAGTGGGTTTAATGTCAGTATTCTAGAGGGTATATTTCAGCACTTGGGTAACTTCTGCATGGTCTTGAACGATTGTGTCTTCTGGTAGTGTGATCTTCAGCTCTGTGTTAATCAATTGAAGTTTTTGATATTGTACTATTCCATTTGGCAATCCGATGTGTATGGGTGGGGTCTGTACACCAGAAATCACGGTGGGTGGGGTCTGTACACCAGAAATCACAGTGGGTGGGGTCTATACACCAGAAATCACGGCGGGTATTCCTATCACATCCCATTTCTATCACATCGTAATCAGTCCCAGGTTGACATTAGGGGTTGTATACTATTTCGCAGTCGACAGGGGGCTGGTTATTTTTTTTAGTGGAAGATATAATCTTGATCTTAATGTGTTAGTGTATCCTTGATCTTAATGTGTTAGTGTATCGTTGAACCTAATGTGTTAGTGTATCGTTGATCCTAATGTGTCAGTGTATCGTAATTGTGGTGTTGTCCCATTTTTCTTAAGCAGGAGTGATGATCTTTTTGATCAATTCAGTTAGACAGGGTCGTCATGAGTCTGAGTTTATGTAGTTGTTCAGAATAGGCTTTGATGTTTTGCATATGTGTCGGGTCATTGGCCAAGTAGTAGTGGTTTGAAGAGGGGGACACTGTAGGTGTAATGAATTGACATGATATGGCCTTGAAGACCTTCTAATTGGTCATTGAGCTTATATATAATTATTTTGCATCCTACCATAGTCATCGTTTCTGCTTGCCAGTTTGCAAGCCTTGGTTTCGTAGGTGATTTCCAGAGTCTAAGGATGCACAGTTGGGTTACTGCTATTGCAAGACCCCATTGTTTACATTAACATGCAGTAACTAAGGCCACATTAATTGTCTTGAATGTGAAGAAGTTGTTACGGTTCAAAAGCATTAAGTCTACCTGAAGGTTGTTTTACGTCACTTTAGGCAAAGACCTTAGGTTAATGCTACACTGGTGAATTAACCTCCCTTTGAATGCAGTTTACGTGTGCAGTGAGATTAAAGAACCACAGCTTTCGAATACAAGTGTGTCAGTGAGACGATAAGCGGTCCTAGGAGAGACCAAATGAAAGAGTAAGTGGAGAAAGCTATTTTGCCCCCTCTACACACTCCAAACTGTATCTTGAGTCAAACCAACGGGCTTGGGACTGCAATGGAGTTTATTGCAGCAGAAACTGTTTTAAAGATTCCTGAACGTGATGTGGTTTTCTCCAGCGGGCGGTCAAGGAGGGGAAGGCATCACTACGTGCCGAAGTTCTGCTGAACATCTGGAGGGTCAGACCTGTGCCAAGATGGCTATGTATATTCTCACTACAGGCTATGTCAAAAAAGAGCCTGTGGAGAGTGCCAAACCCCGCCTCAACAGCTGGGAGGCCCGCGCAAACATAGGAACGTTCCTTTTCCCTGTCACTCTTTCTTATTTAGTGAAGAATTAGTTGTCTCCATTTTGTTATTTGTTTTCAGTTCTGCTTCCAAGTTTCCCCTCCCTCGTCCATTTGGAAGCCTCTGTAAGTGGCTGACGAAACTGTTTCCGTCCATTATCTGACCCAGTCCTGTCATCCTAGCTCCAGTCATGTTACGGTCCTCGCAGTGACTCCCACAGTGAACATAATGTGGCAGAAGGGCACGAGAAGCCGAAAACAGTCAGCACTCCACAAGGCGCCGCTCAAGCCGCATGCAGGCAGCAACAGTTAGGTGCTTTGGTCCACAAGAGAAAACACTCTATGATGAGGTGCTCACGCACTTGCAGCTATTGTACAGATCCCCAAGGCAGAAAGTGAATTCACAGACGTCGAAAGGAAGTACTAATAGGAAAGGCCATTCAGAACCCACATATCTCCAGGACATACTCACACAAGTGGAACTTCAAGTACTTTGTGTGTAAAGGCAACACTCAAACAAGACGTTATTCAAGAACCGTGTTTCTGCAGGAAACATTCACACAAGAGGTTCTTCAAAACCCACATCTGGAGTAAACACTGACTGAAACTTGAGCCTTGCCTGGACCTGCAATCGGACCTACGAATTGACTAGCTTGAGCACTGCTGGAGTGTGAGTTTCTGATCCCCAAGAGGTGCCTTCCCAGGTCCTAAACCCTTGGTTGGCATCAGCTGAGCTTCTCCTGTGAAATCCTGAAGTTTTGATCTCTGCGAGCCGGACTTTGAGAAGGCAACTTTTTCAGCAGGACTAACGTGGGCCCTGTACCCGGCCCGCACTCATCGCGTCGGCTTGAACGTGTGACTTTCTTCCAGTGTAGCCCTAACAAATACCCACAGTTATCACTTCCTGCTTCTTGGCGCTATTTTTACTTAAAACTTTAAAATTGCAAATTCCCTGTCCTATTGATTGGATTTTTGTCCTTTTTGGTCTTATTTTATTTATTAAATTGTAGTATATTTTTTTGAATAAATTGGTGTAGGATAGCTCTTCTTTGGTGTTTTCACTTTATTACTGTTTGTGGGCTACGTAAATACTTAACACAGTGCCTCTAATTTAAGCCTGACCGCTTTTGTGCCAAGTTACCAGTGACTTTAGTGACTTTTGTTCATGCATACAGTCTCATACCTACTTAGAGACTTTACACCCACTCACAGACTCACCTGGGCACTCATGCACCCTCTCACAGACCCACTCAGATACCCAGGCACCCACCTACAGACTCACACAGAGAGTTACGTACCAATGTACAGACCCACTCAGAGACTCATGCATCTACTTAGAGACTCGTGTACAATCTTGCGATGACGTTGGTAGTCGCAGATATAACATTTTTTTTTTTGCAAAGGTGGTTTTTCCCTAAATTGATCACAGAAAGAAAAGTTAAAACAATGTTGTACTAAATATTTACACTTAAACTTTATTTAAAAAATATCTTTAAGTTTATTTTTAAGTATATGAAATACATTTGCTGATCACAGATTCTTCACAGTAAATGCGACAATGTTGTGCCAACTCAAAAAATTCTTAAACATAAAACCAGTTATTAATGTACTTTTTGATAAACACATACCAAATCAAAAAATGAGTGGTATATAATAGTACTATAATATTCAATATCCAATAATAGAAAGAAAATACAAAAATCTTTGAGGCTCACTTAAAAAAAAGGACATTACAATTAAGAAATAGAATTTTAAAAAACCTTAGAAATTCACTGAAAAAACCAAAGGTTATAGAGACGTTAAAGTTAGGAATTAGCATTTAAAAAACCTTAGAAATTCACTAAAAAAAACAAAGGTTACAGGGAAGTTATAGTTAGGAAATCGAATTGAAAAAACCTTAGAAATTCCCTGAAAAAACCAAAGGTTACAGGGACGTAATAGGAAGGCTGATATTTCACTCGTACAAAACCAGAGAAATTCAGGAGTTATAGTTAGCTCAGCTAACTATAACTCGCACCCCCGCAATGCACTGCTTATGACCTCACATATTATATCACTCATGACAAGGTCAGTGACATCACTGATGACATCATCCACAGAATCTCTGACGCACCCACTCACACCCCAATATAGCCTTTCATACACCCACTCCGAATTCCACACTACCAATTCTCAAAACCATTGACACACCCATACCAGTACTTACACACCCACTCACTGATTCACAGGTCTACACACACATCCACTCAGTCACCCATACAACCACTCATACACCAACTCACTCACTAATACAGCCACTGATATATCCACTCATACAACCATACAGCCACTCACACACTGTCAGTTACACATAGAGCTACTCACAGACCTACTCACTCACCCATAAAGTCAATCACACAGCAACTTACTCACCAATACAGTTATACACACACCCACTCACTTATTCATACAGATACTACTCACTATACTATACAGTCACTGACACAAGCACACACTCACCCATTTGGCCACTCTCGCAATCACTCACTCACACATACAGTCACTCATATACTCCAACACTCACCTATACTGCCTTTCACATACCCAGTTACTCACCCATATACCATTGACTCATCCATTCACTCACAAACACAGTCATACACACACACAGTCACCCATACAGCCCCTCAGAGTTGCACTCACTAACCCATACAGCCACTATCAACACTAACAAACAGACACGTTTTGGCTATACGCCATAATCACAGTGATCGAGGCATGTAGGCGAAACGCTTCTGTTTGTTTGTTTGCACATGGTAAATAAATAACCATTTGAAGGGAACCCACCGGAGTGCTTGGGTTTTGTTTAGAAGTATGGCTATTACACATAGGAATTCACTCCCACACCACCGAGAACCCATATATATCTTGCTGGACAACTGTGAGGTAGCACAAGCAACAGAGGGAAATGAGGAAACAAATAAGATAGCACAGTGGTAAGGTAGATAATTAGAATTTTGTTTCAGTTTTCTACAATGTGAAAAATCACAACCACTACATCACTCCTGCATCTTTCATTCAGGCACTACAGTTCCACAACTTGTGCTGATCACTAATGATTGAATGAATATGTTTTCATCTGAAGAACCGGAAAAGAGTCAGGGAAAAGGGGTTAAATAAACTGGGTTTTAAGCCTGTAATGATATGTTCAAACCATACACGGATCACTTTCATATAAATGGACTTGATGTCCTGTCAGAGGGTGGTTTGTAGAAAAAGCAGAGTAACATCATATGATTTAAAATCTATGCCTAGTCTGGATCAGAAAAGGCAAACACAACGCTCTTGATCTTGAAGAACTCTAAATTCAGAGCAAGAAATTGAATTGCTCAGATATGTACTGTTGGGAATCAGGCGATGTGAAACTACTGGAATGTTACAAGGATGATGAGGAGAAAAAGTTAAACCAGAGTAAAAGGAAAATGATGCAGGGAAAAAACAGTCCTTGCCTGTGATTAATGAAGAAAACATAGAGGAAAATTCCACTGACTACTACACTGCCAAGCACCAAAAGGTTTTAGTGGCATTGTAGCATCAAGGCTTTATGCATACTATTATGGCATATAGCAGGACGAAGAGAAATTTAGAAGGGAGTTATATTAAGAATGCATTGAAACATTTCACAATGTTCTATCTGCTAGAGCCTTGGCCAAAAGATAAAACTGAGTTGGATATTTTTCTGTTCGTCAATCCGCCCCTAAAGAACAATGGGGGCCGAGTTATATGAGGCATGATGATAGCAATGGCAGATGGATCTGCCATCAGGTCGCAACTAGTGAGTCTTGTTTCTCCAAATACAATGGAAGTGAATTGGTGGTGAAATTCCAATTCACAGGCACTCGTCTCGTACTCCCTTCTTCTTACCCTTTAAGAGTAGACACATTAACTCGAAGGAGCTATTCATGCTGAAAGCACAAGAGTCACAAAAATGGAAGTGCTGGGGTGTAGGTTGGGGGGGTGGGGGAGTCAGCTATGTGACTCACTAAAACTGCTGCCTCTGTATCACCAATACCGAAACAGGATTCATTGCTGAAAAAGCAATGCCAGTCTCTAGACCAATATATTATGCTATGCAAATGGAGGTAATGAATGAATGAATGAATAAAGTGTTACTCAGAGTGTCGCACATAAGGCATTAAAATTAGGGGAGGGACGGTAAACTCCACTCCACTGGCGGAGTTTGCCCTCTCCATGCTTGGCAAGTATACCGGCACCCACCCTACCCACAACCGGATTCTCCCCAGCACACCATCTCCACAGCTACGAGTGATAGATCACATGACTTCTCACATGTTCACTCGCGTCATGTGACCAATACGGAGCCATCCAGGAGGACCCCTTCAGCATAAACACAGAAGAAGGATCAACGGTTGACATGGGGACTGTGAACACATGTGTAACGGTAAACAGGACTCTTGACTAGGAAAAGTGGACGAGGCAATGATGATGCCACCAAAGTGAAGGTGTATATTCCAGCAACCATCAATGAACCTAGTCAGCAGACAGAAAAGAAGTACAGCCAAAATCATGGCATCATTCTTAACGAAGAACTTGTGAATGATCCCAAGCTTGTTAGTTTGGCAATCAGTGTCCCACTCATGTCGCCATACACACAAACGCACTCCAAGCCATTACCTCACTCGTAATTCAACAAAGGATATCCCTCATCTCAATTGCATCGTATACCAATGAAACAAACAGTGTTTTCAGTAGAAAACCTTAAACGCCAAGATGGCCGCCATATTTTTGACGTTCAGATTGCAATATAGCTGACGGCCAACTCGAATTAGGCAGCCGACTGCATTCTTATCATTTGCAAATATCACTATGTAAATGTATTTGTACTCTTGTCCCCCATGAGTATCACATGATGTCTGGTGAACCCGCTGCCCAGTCTGTAGATATCACTGCTTACAATCGTCAGCGGAGTCTAAAATGATGGTGATGGTGCTGGAAGGGAGAGTTTGGGAAAAGTTGAGTCAATGCTGCATTTGAATGGGCAGAACCTGTAAACTGTTACAGATTATGGTGAGAAATTCCAGGATAAGCTTGGTATAATGGCTGCAGGGGTGGTGTGGGTCGTAGGGAGAATTAGGCCGCGAGCATGAGGAGGGATTGGAAAGCATTTCACAGCATGGATTAGAGAAGGAAAACTGCACGGGCAGCAGGACTGCGAGACAAGCACCGCAGCCCAGGGAATTTCCTCATATATGGACAGTAACAACAAGAGACCTCTCTGCAGCCAGATGTTGGAAGGCAGTTTGACGGTAACACTGACAGTGCAGCCAGGGGTTGGGGGTTGCAAAGCATGGTGTTGCGGATGTGAAACACTGCACAGAGATGGTAGACAGGCACAGCTGAGGAGCACCAGGCAGTAAAGAGCAGCTATGGTAAAGTATTAAACCACAACTTCAGGGACCAAAACAGACTTAAAAAAAAATAGGTGGGGGAGAATAGCCGCCACAGTAAAGTGCCAAAGAAAATAGCTGTTGATAGCTGCTTGCTAGAGGTCGGCAAGGCGCGAGCCAAATGTCTGGCTCTGCTCTTGTCCTGTGGGGACTGGCAAACCAAAATAGAGACGAGCCCGGCCTCCCAAGTACTGTTGTCCTCCTTCATTCCCCTTCGCCTACAGCAGTGACTAAACAAAGGGTGGGCGGAACTCCGCGGAATCGCACTGAGTTTTTATTTAACTCAGTGGAATTCCACGGAGTACAACTCTGCGAGTTCCGCCCACCCCTCATTTAAAATGTAACACATGTCGACACTGAAAACAAGGAAATATTGCATATAAGCAAACTGAAAACTTGGCAGCTACATCTAGGGTATCTTGGGAACTGTGCAAATGATTCAAACTACCTTTCTAAATCTAAGATGGTCTATATGTTATGCTTTCCTGCAGTAGCATTCAATAGTCAAAAAAGATCAGTCAGGCAGGCATATCAGCTGTTACAGTGTGAACTGAATATATCTGAAGGGCCTATAAGCAATGAGTGTAATGTGCTTATGCAGTGTAAAGCTAGTAAGTCAGTAGGGGCAAGGTGTTCCTTAAACCATTGCTTGACATCAAGTGGAATATACAGGTACCATTACGATTTGTGTAATATAAAAACCAATTCGGCATTTATGAACTTCAGATTTAATCAAATGTCAATGCTGCCAGTTACGAGGGCATGGCTTGGCACTGAGAGACTCCTCAGACAGAGCCTGGGGCAGAGAAGTAGAAACTACGACTTGGATGACTTATTTGAGCATGAGAAAATTGCAAAACAATCTGTCCTGCGATTGAGAATGTTTTGTTATTGTTTACCACTGACTGTATTTCTAATTGGTTGATACACTTGTACAGATGTTGCCAAAAGATGTTTTCGTGTCACGATAAATTTGTAAGACAATGTTCTTAATCTGACAATTTAAAAGCGTTCTTCTTAGTTAAATGAAAATACATTATAATTTATTCTTAACTGAAGCTTCAGATTTTAAGGTAAGATAACTATCTTTGGGGCTTTGGGTCCTAGACTGTTTTCAGGAAAAGGATAGGTTATTGTATTCAGCACATAGGTAGAGGGCAGTTGTTGGTGGGTTACAACACTTCCGCTCCATCACTCTGCTCGATTAGGAGTCTGTTTTATTTGTCTGCTAGGTATGTTCCCTTTGTTTTTACAATGATTTAGTTATTAAGTCATTACTTCCTCAAAGAGGCTAACGGCTTAGAAGTCACTTAGGATAGATAGAGGACTACTTCACAACCCCGGTAGACAGCTATGACACGCCTGCTGAATATTTTGCAAAACTTTTAGACTGGTTTGTTATCTCTTTGATTTAACCAATCCTACCTACCTATCTTTTAAAAATGTAATATAATTTTAGATTCTGCTAGCGTTGCCGGGTAGTTAATTGTGACTTATCTGTCACTGGTTGGTAAGATACTGCAGATTCAAGTTTTTCACTATCCATGAATGTGTCAGAAAATACATGAACAATATACTGCATACTTTGCAGACAAATGTTAATACTTTGTTTAGTTCCATAACCAACATATAGATAAAATCACAGACGTGCGGAGAACGTCAGGTACAAAAATTACAGCTGTTCTTCAACAATGTAGAGAACCAATCACCGTCCTGCGTGAGCTTCCTGTTCAACAATGAGACTGTGTACAGAGATATCGGTCACACTTTATAAGATTCATATGCGATTAAGAGCCATATACGATTAAGAAAGTAAACCACAAGCCACGCAGCAAGCTGCGCTCCTTGGCAATGTGGAGACAAACCCGTGGACCACGCACATAGATAGACACTGCACTGTCTGGATTTTATGTGCATTGAAAGCAATAAACCCCAGACCATCCAGAGACAACCACTGCATTGTCTGAACTTCTCTTGCAGTAAGCACAATAAACCACATACCACACAGAAATATCACAATTATTGCCTGTACTTCATATGATAAGCACAGCAGACCTCAGTCCATGCTGAGATGTCTACTAAATTGCCACAACTTTAGATGTATTAAAGACAATGAACTATATCTAGCCCTAATGATGAGCTATCTGCTAGAGTTTGAGCTTCGCGTGCCATATGGACAGAATACCACAGACCATGTGATGAGCTAACTGCTACAGTGTTCAATGACAACGTTATACTTACAAATTTTATAAAACGTTTATGACATTTGTTTTACCAGAATGTATGTTTCCAAACTGCTATGTATCCCTCCTACTATATTAAGCATTGACAGAGCCAATAGGTCTGGGCTCAATGTGGTAACTCATGCAGAGTTGCACATTAGAGCAAGACCCATGGGAGGGAGCCACCAGGAGCAGACAGAGACGGTCACCCACAGTCACAGATCTGGGTTGAATCCATCATCGTTCTTTTAGCTCACTTCGCCACCCCAGTTCAGACACTTAACAATTAAACAGTGAATAGCATTATGTGGGATAGGTTTACTCTACAGGACTGAGCCAAGATGTGATGAACAATGTCTAAAGGCTATGGCTGAAAAAGGCTCTGGCTGAAAAAATGTCTGAAAAGGGGGACCCAAAGCCCACTCTATGCATACTGTAAGCAATACATCTCTTTGACAACTGATCTGTCCAAACCCGGACTTAAAACTCGGTGTGGGTGGATGAGGGAGAGCACCAACAGCAATAGAAAAAAACATGATTTCTCCTCATGCTGCTGGTTTTATTATGTTGCCGGTACCATCTTTCCAATTCAACATAGGGTGTGTGAGGTTGAGATTTCCTCTGTGTCCCTTGCCCCATGGCTTTGAGTGAGCTGAGTGAGCCAGGGCTCTAGGGGCACTTTTTTTCCATCCTTCCCCAACAGAAGGAAAAAATAACTATGTCTGCCTGCCGATTACATGCCTGCACTGCATTGCAACATCATCAGAAGTCCCCTTTGGAACACACGGACAAAGTGACACAGTGGATAGTATGGCTAACCAACGGTGTCCGAGAGCTTAAGGTACTCTACTTTGCTTCACAGTGATAGGCAGAGAAATGTGGAGCTACGACCCTTCTTCACTCAAATTATTGCAAATGCATATTCTGTGTCTTGCTCACCATCCTTTACACTCTCTTAAATAGTCTGTGAACACCCCTGAATCTTGTATGCCCTCTTCCCCGGATCCTACCCGAGACTCTACAGTGACAACGCATCACTAACGAGATCCCATATATGATGCACATGGGTGCGACTTTTTTCCTTACCTCTATCCTTTGTGAGCCTCTACAGTGACATTCATAGGTGCTGAAAGTAGGGGTGCTGAGGAGGTAAATAAGCATTAAAGATGACTTTAAATTTTGTTTCTATCGTGTCACATTTGCTGTGCGCTCAAAGACAGAAGTTAAAGGTCAGGCTTTAACAAGGAGATTGGTGTTTACTTTTCTTTCTCTGACTGTCAAGTGTGAGGACTTTGTAAAGTGAACATTTTGATAATCTTGGTGGTGTGAAAGGAAAGCTGTAGTATATCATTTTTTTCTAACACGACAAAATGTAATTTCTACACATTATGGTTTGTGTGTTACATTGTTTTATCAGTAAAACTGTAAGTCTGTGTAGTCATTCCATGGAAAATGTGCTGTCTGTAAATGACAGCACACTAGCACACCATGCTTTAGTAATATTTTTGTGACAGTGTGCTCCAAAATGCAACACCAGCTACATCCTACACCTTACCCACGCTCTTGCTGAATGGGCGTGGCTCATTTGAGACACTAGGGGGCATATTTACAAGCCCCTTGCACCACTTTTGCGCCGCCGTCGCGTCACGCATGTGACGCAGCGGCGACGCAAACCATGCGCCGCGTTGCGCTATATGTAAACCCCTGCGCCACATGAAACCTGCGTCAGGTTTCATGTGGGCGTACCGGCGCAGGGGGGCGTTCCGGCGCAGGAACGCCTCGGAAAAGTGACGTAGTGAAATCTACAAGATTTCACGCAGTCACTTTTCCGACGCTGGTGCGTCAAATCCTTACCTCTGCTTCAAGCAGGCGTAAGGATTGACGCACCATGTTAGGGATAGGGAAGGTTGGAACAGTGCTGGAGTTGCGTCGCGCTTGCGACACAACTTCAGCACTGCGCCAACCTTCCGCCCGGCAGATGCGTCACGCATCTGCTTATCCTTGCGCCACGATGCGCCGCATTGTAAATGCGGCGCATCGGACGTGGCGCAAGGGTAAACTTGCGTGATGCATTTTCCCTGGCGCATCCCTGCTGATATGCAGGGATGCGCCAGGGAACGTAAATATGCCCCTAGTTCTTTATGTGATGCTTGGATTTTTAGGAATTCCTATGAGTTCAGTGGTCAGTGGCGGCTCGCATAGGGCGTGCTGCGGGGCGGTGGGCGGGGGAGAGGCAGGGTAGGGGGGTAGTAAACTCGGACATACGACGGCCCCTCCTCACCACCCCGCAGCACGCCCTATGCGAGCCGCCACTGTCAGTGGTGTAACATTGATGGCAGCACCCACACTCTGAAAATTGTTTAGCACCACTGGTGACGCCACATCACCCATGAGATTATGTGTGCTGTAATGCATCCAGGTCTGTCGTGCTTCCCTGCCTCTACTCTGTGAGACTCTGCAGTGACACCTCATCACCAATGAGCTCCTAAAAAATGATAATGCACATAGCTCTGCCTAGCTCCTTTGCATTTCCAGTCTCTGCCTGAGACTCTCCAGAGACATTAACTATGATATACTAAACGTAGTAAGACAAATAGCAAGCACGTGCTCCCATGTCTCTGCCCCCAGCGGTACTCTGCAGTAATATTATCGGCCAAAACATTCTAAACGTTGAAATGGACCTAAACATGCCACTGTCCTCTGTCTACGCACTCCCTCTTTGAGACTTAATACATTTCCCAAGATATCCACATTCATACACAGTGAGCTAACCCAATGAGCTAAATAAATGCAAATGAGATCAGCAGGTCACCTGTTCGAAACTAAACAGGGCCAACTCAACCGTTGATCTTTCAAGGTTGAGATACACGGTGCCAATGAGTTGGGTATCAGTGACAACTGCCATTCACAGTACTATAAAGCAGAGTAGATCTGCAAAGACAAGCATTACATAACAAAACCCTAGATAAGATTTGTTGATAGTTCACCCAGAATCCTACCTCTGGACGCTGAAAAATGAGAGTTAAACGTTGATGTCACTGCGGGTATCAGCTGTGGAATGCTGATTAAATGAATGCTCTTCTCTGCGCCCTCCCCTGGCCAAGATCAGGCTCAGAATAACTAAATGCAAATACTGGGGTAACAAGTGTCCTGCAATACATCATGTTTTGCAGTAATTCTGATCACCACCGTTATTTGGTTTTTGAAACGATTGCGCGTAGATGATGAATCATTTATTTTTTTAAAGATACTTCTTGTGACATGTTTTTAATTTTTTTCTGTATAAATTCCCATATTGTGGATGTAATATTGTGTAACAAATATAATTATACTTTGTGATAAAAATGGTGTTTTAAAAAAATCCATAATGTTATGCAATGATAATCTGATTCTCCTCAAAAAGTAATATCTCTTTGGGGTGTTACAGTGGAAATAAGGTGCCAATTTGGCTGTGCTTACTTGGGGAAACACAACCAAGAAGGTTTTGAGTCGTAGCAGGGCCAAGAGGGTGCATTCTTTGCACTCATTTGAGTTTTCAGCAGTATTCCTAATTTGTAAGGTAAAGCATATATTGAATGTGCTACATGACACTCCCAATCCATTATGTGTGTATATGTGCTGCCAAACGGCATGTTGAAGGAATGATGCAATAATGCTGATGGATGAGGATAATGAAACCAGATCGATCCCTCCGAGATCCTGTCGCAGACTCACATTTCCTTATAGGAACAAACTACGGGCACTACAGAGACCTGGACACTAAAGAGGCCTCTCCAGTTCACTCTGGGAAACTCGCATTCCTCTCTACAAGCAAACCAGGGACCTGGAGAGATCGCTTCTGTTCAGCAGGAACATCAAGCGCTATAGCAAGCGCTATATAAATGCAAACCTTTTTGCCTCTTCTACCCCTTCGCTATCCTTCTCAATCCAAATATCTGACTAACATATCCACCACTCAAATTACTTTCATATTTCACTATACTAATTCACCACTAACACTGTATGGGTAACAGAGTAGCGTGCTACTCGCTGAAAAAGCACTTCATCACCCCATCGGGGTAGCAAGCGCTATATAAATGCAAACCTTTTTCCCTTCTCTATCCCTCCACTATCCTTCTCAATCCAAATAACTGACTAACATATCCACCACTCAAATTACTTTCATATTTTCACTATACTAATTCACCACTAATCCTTTATGGGTTCCGGAGTAGCGTGCTACTCGCCGAAAAAGCACTTCGACGCCTCATCAGGGGTAGTAAGCGCTATATAAATGCAATTACAATATAATACAATACAAACACTCTATTGGAACAATTCACAGCCGGACAGATCTCTCTCCTCCACTGTATACTGTGTCGGATTCACATTCATGGAAAGGAAAACATCACAAAGCTATAAAGAGCATCTTGTAAAACTCGCATTCCTCTAGCAAAAAAAACATTGATCTAAACAGATCCATTCGGTTACCTATGTGAGAGTGACATTCTTCTATTAAAAGCTGCGATCTTCAGGGAACCTTTCAGGGAACTAGGTTTAGCTCGCAATTCTCCATTAAAAACACTGATCTACAAAGATCTCATCAGGTCACTATGTTTAATTGCATTCCTCCTTTAAAACACGGATCTACAAAGATCCTTCCGGCACCAAGTTTACTTGCATTCCTCTATTAAAAACACCAGTCTTCAGATATCCCTTAAGGTCACTAACTTTAACTTACATCCCTCCATTAAATGAATCCACTAATCTACGAAGATCCCTTACGGTCAATATGTTTAACTCACATTACTTTGTTAAAACACTGATCTACAAAGATCCCTTCAGGTCATTAAGTGTGACTCAGCCTACTCCATTAGAGAGACTGATCTTCAGATATTCCTTCAGGTCATTAGGTTTGATTCCCAGTACTCTATTAAAATAATACATAGATCCCTTTGGTCAAAATGTTTAACTCACATTCCTCTCTTAAAGCATCAATCTACAGCGATCGCTTCATGTCAGTAGTGCCGGCACCGGTACCCCAGTACATTGTGCAGGACCCACAATCCAGTAAAGTATGCATTCACTTCACTGCCGAAATCACAGAGCTGCAGGGATACATTCATGCCTAAGACTGGCATTCTCCAAACATACACCTTAGGCTTAGAAAGATCCTCCCAGCTCACCATGTATAAGACTCGCATTCATTTTAAAAGACTAAATTACAGCTCTAGGGACACTAACCAGAAAGCTTAGGATTCAGTGTAAGACTCAATAGGAAGAAACTCCAGACCTAGAGAGATCCCCCCGCTGATTATGTAACTCACATTCCTATTACTGAATACATTACAGAACTCAAGCAATATACCTCCAACCCAGAAAAATGCACGCCTTTGTCATCCATAACAATAAACCAGGCAGCCTGCTAATATAGTCGAGACACCCCTCCCCCATTGTCAAGACTACACCAGGTTCAGGAATAATCTATTCAACAGCCAGACTCTGCACCCCTAACCATGAGAAGAAGTCAGGTTCAGGGAATCTCCCTAAAACGTATTGAGACTCCCAAACCATGAGAGCATGTTAAATGTATAAGAGATCACTCCAACATTTGTAAACTCACTGCCTACCCTTGAGAGGAAATCAAGCTCAGCAGGTGTTCCTATAACATACCTGGAGACTCCAATCTCAAATCCATGAGAGTAAACACATATTACCCACACCCATACATGCAGTCAGATGCTGACCGAGTCTTATATCTCCACTGATACTTAGTGAGTGTATGGGGCACTTTCTTTTCACGACCCTTAACTAGTCTCTGAGGATCACATGTCTCAGGGGGGAGACGATGACACTCAAGTTCCAGGTTACCCAGCACCAGGGTGCTAGAGTATGCGCTGACCAAGCATCTGGACCCACTGGCCCTTCGATATTGTCTGGCAATCATGTCTTGAATCAAACTCGACCACATTGTGACGTATCTTTAATTTCCCACAACCACAAGCTGACCCTCAGCATCCCATGAGCATCCGTTTTACTGTTTGCACTCAATAGTTCTCCAATGACTCTCCAAAATCGATCTACCCTCACTATCCCTATGATAAGGTCTGCGTTTATTTTGCTCAATGACTCTAAAAATCAACAAGCCTTACATCCTCAAGTGACCAACAGCCTTATGTTCCAATAACCCTCCACCTAATTTGCATTTCACTTACTTGGTGACTCTGAACTCACCCTGTGCCTTTGATGTTCCTGTGACTCTCCACCGGACTACCTTCACTTCACGTGCCACCAACACACATCCTCACTTCCAAATGATGTCACTGCCTGCTTTTTATTTCCCATTGACTCAACGCCTGCACTTCAAGACTCATTAACTTGTAGCCCACTTTCTGCATTTCATGTTCAAATCTTATTCACCTCACTGTTTGCATTACTCTATCCTCCACTTGCAGCCTGCCTGCTTTTGCTGCCCAAATGAACCTTAGCTTCACTGCATACACTTTGTGTGCTAATGCCTCCCACAACACTGCATGCACTTCATGTACCAATGATTTTCCAGCACATTGCCAGCACTTCTAGTCCCAATACCCCTCCAGCTCACTGCCTGTTCTCCACGTCCCAATAAACTGCCAACTTGCTATCTGGCCTTCATCTTCCAATGCCTTCTACCTCACTGCTTACACTTCATACATTTCCCAATGACCCCAGCTAAAGAGCTGTACTTTCAAGTCTCCATCGCCCGCCCCTTTACTGGATGCACTTCATGGTCCACGGATCCTGCACCTTAGTGGCTGTACTACAGGTGGCACTGATTCTTGACTGCATCTCTTAAAGACTCTCCAGTCAAGTGCCTGCCCTCCACCCCACTGCCTGCATTTCATTTCCGAGTGATATTCCACCTCACTGCCTGAACTTTTCATGTCAACGTCCACCACCTCATTGCCTGCACTTTATATCCCACTGTCCCCCAGAGCACGAGCTGTACTTCCAAGCCCCAATAGCCCTCCAGTTCTAGAGGTGCACTCTATGTTCCAATGCGCCCTGCCTGCAAGATGTGCTCCAAGGATCCTGCACCTTAGTGGCTGTACTACAGGTGGCACTGATTCTTGACTGCATCTCTTAAAGACTCTCCAGTCAAGTGCCTGCACTTCATACCTCAGTGCCCTCCATCCCACTGCCTGCATTTCATATCCGAGTGATATTCCACCTCACTGCCTGAACTTTTCATGTCAATGCCCACCACCTCATTGCCTGCACTTTATATCCCACTGTCCCCCAGAGCACGAGCTGTACTTCCAAGCCCCAATGGCCTTCAAGAGGTGCACTCTATGTTCCAATGCGCCCTGCCTGCAAGATGTGCTCCAAGGACCCTTCACCTTACTAGCTGTACTGCAAGTCCCACCACTTCTCGACTTCATCTTTTAAAGACCCTCCATTCAAGCGTCTGCACTTCACACCTGAATGCCCCTTCACCTAACTGCCTGCAGTTCGTGTCCCAGTGACTCCCCACTGCAGCTCACTGGAGGCAGGATCTAACTAGGCCGTACAGCTGCGTCTTTCTCATAATGAAGGAAAGAAACGCTTACTCACCTCCCTGAAGAGAAGATCTCAGGATAGAGAGGAGAAGGACTCCGCAAAGGAGGGATGCAGCCTTTCTGTTCGCCATCTCACTGAGAAATGCCTCCGTCCCTTCTCAGCTGTGGGTTTTATCCCAGCGCTGCCTCAAGTGTGGCTCCCAGGGACGTGATTGTAAGGGGAGGAGATGGGCGTGTTGGAGGGAGGGAGTAGAGGAGGATGGATGAGGAGAGACCGAGGGGTTCACATAGCTGGGACAGGACAGACCCTCCCGCCCTACTATGAGCTATTTAACTTTACTATTTTCATTCTGCTCTGTCGTTGCTCGTTACAGTCTCCAATTCCCTGCCAAGTAGGAAGGCAGGCAGCCAAAGCAGGCTTTAGTGAAAACAGGAGAGGAAGAGCCCTGGGCCTGCCAGATCTCTCCCCCTTTCCTCTTAACGGTTCAGTCCCACAACTCGTCCTTTCTGACAGCTGCAAGCTGCTGCACCTTGCCTAGGGCATGTGTCCGAGCAGGTGTAGAAGCTGCAAGCACCCCCACACGCTCTTAGATCCCTAGGCTGCCGAGGCTACCAATCTCTCTTCCTTACTCCAGATTAGTAACCTCGTCCTTACATCCTGGGCTTTTTGGCATTGCATCCAAGTCAAGCGTGGCTGCCTCGTACTTTTTTGTCAGCTCCATCCACCATGTCATGTGTTATCGAGATAGCTAGTAAGACGACTATTCGTATTTGCGCAAGCAGACGTGGTGAATGAACGCGTGCATTGCACCCAGACGTGATGGTAAATGGACGGCAGGAGTGCAAACGTCTGTCACACACAGACGACAGGTCCAGAGCGATATAGGGAGACAGCACTAGCGCAAACTACATACGGAACACAAATACAGCAAGTTAGCAGTACGGCATTTCCCCGACCTCATCACACAGGACAGACACAGCACCAGCAGGCAACAGCAATGGAATCTGCACACAGCAGGTGCAGCACACCAAAAGTCAGTGCGGAACTGGTGTAACGCACTGAGTGCTTGCAAGCTCCCCTGACGCACAAAGTGAAGAAACGTAACAGGGGCGACAACAAGCCGAGTGCCTTTCATACACCGTGGGCAACAGAAATACGAGCTTTCTTCATAGGTTACATCACAGGCTGAGAGCTCATTTCATACACCATGGGAAGAGGAAATCAAGCATGTCTCACAGGTACATTATTACAGGCAGTAAGTGCAGGCTTCTCTCATGCCAAGGAAATGGAATGCCAAGTAACAGAAACAGCACTGATGGGGAAAGTGTGTGTACTCTCACTCACCAAGCAGAACATGGGGAGGTAAAGTCTGGTGAGTTCTGCCATAATGCTATTTTCTCTCATGCACAAAGTGTTGCAAAAAATTTCTGCAAAGTGTCTCTAATACACAGAATTTTTGTGTCGTTTGAAAATAAGTGCAATTACAAAACATTAAGCAAGGTTCGTTTCGTTCCTTCAGAAAACCAGAATGTGCGCGTACTTAAGAAATATTTTTCATATGCAAAATTTGGCACATTTCCCTAAAAATGATGTCCACTGTTATTTTTCGCTATGCGCACATGTTTATTTTTAACGCAGGTCCCACAGGATCAAAGAGCGAGATTAGAGATCGATAACGTAACAGACTTCAAAACCACGTGGTGGGAGAGGAATGTGCAGGAAATTAACCATTAGCACAGGAAGATAAGATTGCTCAAAATTATTTCTGCTGCTCAAAATTATTCTGCCCAGACTGTCTGGAGTAAACATTCTGGACAATCTTGAGTGGTGGTGACAGGGGCCATACATATCCCACTCCATTGCCAATGGGTAGACACTGCACCCAGTCCGGCCATTTGGTCCCTCTGTGAGTGATCAAAAACACCGAACCACAGCACGATGCGAGCCCTCCTATCCTTGCTTACAAAGCACTTGGACCAAGCCAGCAGCATTTGTGTTGAACTTTCAACCACTGTTTCCATCATCATTAATTAGCCACCTCTAACCACCACAACAACGCATTGCCTTGAATGTTGGGTGGTAAATTATTCTCTGGCCAATTCATTCGCCATTGATCAATTAAAAAAAAAAAAACGAATCAGCTCACACATGGCAGGCCATAGAGCATGGTCAGATAAGGGCATGGTAGGATATGAAATCAATCAATAACATTGAAGTAAAGAAATAGGAACAAATTAGGAAAGAAAACCATGGTGCAAGTTTTACACCGGTTGTGAAGAAGTGCACAGTGATACAGAGCAAACCATAGGATCAGGAAGCTCTACATTTCCCAGGATAACCCTCCAAAAGGAAAGATGTTCACAATGAGCAGGATGGAAGATTTGATAGCTCTTGATAGGGAACTATTGTCCTCAATAAGTACGACACAAAGTTGGGTAGCCCTACAAAAGAAAACATGACATGAATGAGCATGACCGAAAATTGGGTACACCTTGAAAGAAAAGATGTTCTCAATGAATACGATAGAAGATTAGGTTGACCTAGAAATGAAAAGAGACATTAATGAGTACAGCAGAAGATTGGATAGACATCGAAAACAACATATATCCTCCAGCTCTAGAACTGTAGATTAGATAGACTTAGAAAAGGTGCCATTAACAAGCATTACAGATGATCTTTGGTTACAGCACATATACTGATTTAAAGTACTGCAGGGCACATGGGGGTAAATATTGTTCTGTATCTTTCACAAGTAAGAGTTGTGCATCATAATTTTCATGATCAGGTGTCACCAACACGAGTAGGGACATGAATGGTTGAATAAGTTAGACTGAATGTGAGCCCAAAATCAGTTGGCAGTAAACAAAGAGGAAAAAAAGGGGGTTCACTTATTTGTCAATGGACTTTCAAGACTTGCAGGCATGTAAACAATCAGAGGCTAGTGTGGTACAAATAAAAGCCTTAACTAAGGGCAACCTCCCCAAAACACTTTGCTAATGTCATGGCAGTTAAGATTTCAACACCCCTACACAAGGAAGGTGGCACGAGGGAAAGGACAGGCAGAAGAAAAGTGTAAAGCATGCACTGCAAAACTTTTGGGTTGAATGTTTTGCTGGTGGACTGTAATCTGCCATACTTTTTAACATGACTTCTCTAGTCTAATGCTAATGGGAATTTTAATTATGATATAAGAATAAAATCGAGTCAGTAATGAGAAACGTATTTGATTTAGTCCTTGTCGCAGCACTACAAATTTCTTGTAAACGATCCTCACTAGCTTCTGCTCAAGAGGAAGCAACTCTTCTTGTCATCTACCTTGAAGGCTCTTGGGATTTCTTTTCCTGTGGAATGATATGCTTAAGAAAAAGTTATTGGTACCCATCTACTTAGGGTAGTTATTGAGGACTTCTTTCCTTTTCTAGGAACACCAAATGAAACAAACATGATTTAGGCAAACAAAAACGCTTTTTGTTCTTTCTAAATAGGTTGAGATGGTCTGATGGATATCCAAGGGGTATGAATTAATGTTCTCTTCTTCAGAACAATAAAGGAGTAAAATTCTTTCTTAAGAAAGATGGAATTGGGACTATACTTTAGGACTAAATTCTGTACCTGGCCAAATGACTTCTCTGCCTTGACGAATTAATAAGTAAGTAGAATTAAGTACTAAGGCTCGCCCCCTCAGTGTGCCGATGTAATAGCTATTAGAAACGTAACCTTAGCAGATAGCTATTGCAAATGTGCTGAAGACAGAGGTTCAAATGAGTTCTCTGTAATGCTTGAAGAACTGTGGGAAGGCGCCAGGGCATAAAGGAGAACGTAAACTTGGCGTTTTCTTCTTTAAACTCCTAAAAGATTTAGAAACTAAAAGACTTCTCTCTTTTGAGGAACCCAGTCGTTCTAAAAACCTCAAATGGCTGCCCACTGTGAATTTAATGTAGAGCGGCAAGACCCATCTAGTATGAATCTCTGAGAAAGACTGCATGTCTTGACACAGATATTCAAGGCGTTTTTTTACAGAATTTTAGATAACAGCAAATATCCGTTTTTTCCGGGTTCTTGAATTTCAATTACCACCTCCCTAGAACAGCCTTTTAATTGCAGTCCTCCCATGCAAACTCCAGGCTGTGAGATGAAGACAACCGAGACCCTGACGGGAGAGGTGAGAAAACTCTAGCGTTGCAGGGTCCAATTGCAGATGAAATGGAGAATAGGCATCTTAAAAAGAAATAGGAACCAATCGGGATTGGCCAGCAAAGGGAAACACTATAACAGCTGCAGTCTTCCTCAGCACTCTTGGGATCATGGTAATTAGAGGAAAAGCATATAGGAGACCTTTGGGGCACGGGAGACAGAGGGAGCACCCCACTCCACCCTCAAGCTTTCTGACCCACAATTCTGTGCAAAATGGGAATGGAGGGTCATCTCTTTGGACACAAACAAGTGCAGCCACAGATTTCCCAATTTTTGTAGACTGAAGGTTTATTGTGACAGATAAAAAAATACTGAAGAAAGAAAAATCCTGCTTAGGCGATCCGCTTAACTGTTTTCTGCTCCTGGAATGTAGGGAGCCCAAAGGGATTCTAAATTACTCTCTGGCCAAGATCAGATTTTTCTCGCAACTTAAGACAGACACAGAATCTTGACCATATATATAGGCCTTTGCCACCTGGCTGGCTGTCCTAATGAGTATGAGGATATTTTTCCCTTGCAGAATTTCAGGTAATATCCAGGAGAGCATAAAGGATTGCTGACATTTCCCTCCACTTTGTAGCTCTTTTTGCTTGAGAAGGGGGCCACAGACCCTGCACTTCTTATTCATGAAGCACGTTTGCTGGCATCTGTGGTGAGGACTATTACAGCTTGTCGTCCTAGAGAAAAACATTTCTGAAGGTCTTTTTGAATCAATCACCAGGAGAAAGCAAGAGATATGTCATGTGTAAAAGGAATTAAAGTTTAGTTCTACTGGGACACTTGAGATCGATACTGTAACAGATTGCTAGACCTGACATCCTTGGTGTGGTCTTACCCTAAACATTTTGCCTTCACCCCTCCAGTTTTCTGGAATGTATTTTTGTTGGCACTTGAACTCTGTGCACTTTACCACAGCTATCCAGTGCTAAAGTGCTTGTGCTCTCTCACTAAAACATGGTAAAATTGGCTTACACCTGATTGGCACACTAAATTTACTTTTAAGTACATGTACCCAGGGCCTGTGCATTAATTGCTACTAGTGGGCCTGCAGCACTCATAGTGCCACCCACTAAAGTAGCACTTTACACATGTCTCAGGCCTGCCATTGCAGTCTGTAGTGCTGTTTTAAACTGCTAATTCAACATGTCAAAATAAACCTTTTATCAGGCCTAAACCTTCCTTTATCATACATATATCTCCCCGAAAGAGCCCACTTGGCAGGGTGCATTGTATTTAAAAAGTAGGACGTGTTTTAAAGTTTTACATGCCCTAGTAGTGAAAAACTCCTAGATTTGTTTCCTAACACTGTAAGGCCTACCTCTCTCAAGGATACCATTGGGTTACCTGATTACATTTAATATGTGCTAACGTTTGATTCGGAGCAGGTAGAAATATTCCGTTTGGACTCAAATGAATTGTAATTTAAAATCCTCTTTAATGGTAAAGTCAAGTTTTACCTTCGCGTTGGCACATTTCTACCATGAGGGGAAGAATTTAAATAAGAATATGTGTAGCGACTAAGGGAAATAATGTATTGAATGCTTAAACCTTCTGTCGCCTGAAATGCTTTTACCCCCGTTGATTGGTAACCTTAGTGTTTCTTAAAAATTTGCTTCGTGGGTTACCTTTTGTTTCTTTTTGGACTGGAAATTATTTCAAGTTATTGTTATTTGTCATTTGGATTTTATTTTTCAATCATTTTTGATTTGATGTGAACTGTTAAGTGTATCTGATATCTGTCTTGAGGATTTATAAAATGAAATTAATGAAAATGAATAAATGAATGAAATAGACCAACTGATTTGTGAATTTGGTCTGAGTCTGCCTAAAAGTTAGCAGCCTACAAATGGTCAGCTAGATGTTTTGATTTTTTAGTATTTACTGGCCCTATCTAGCTGTGTGGTACAGGGCCCACCCCTTGCATTACCACTTTTAGAAAGATGGCATTTTCCTGCCGAAAAGCTTCTAAGGCCTTTGAGGAGTTTCCAGCTGGCTGTGCCTGTTAACGGATCACCCATTAAGAATGTGTATGGCGCCCAGACAGTGATCAATAGGGCATATAGTGTGGGCAGGATGGACCATCCTGCCATGTTGGTTGGGGCGGAGCTGTTCCCTGCCCCATTTACCTTTCAAAGGCCAGCCTCACACTAGTCTTTTGCCTCCCCAGACTTCTTGGATCCTAGGCACGGGAAGGTAAAAACTTTCCAGAACCACATATTGTGGTAGCCCAGACAAAATTCCACCACTTCAAAGGCTGGTACCAGGTATAAATACTGGACCCTCAGAACACTCATTCAGTACACTCCTGGACCTGTGGACATTACATGAGCAGGACTGCCTTGTTCCCCAGAGGCCTGCCCTACTGCTTGGGGCCTGCTGTGTTCCCAGGGGAATGGCCTGCTGCTACCAGAGGACTGCCCTGCCAGCTGAGAATAAAGTCTGGACCTGCTCCCTTAATTCCAGGCTAACCTGAGTGACTCCAAGGGTCAGTTGGCGAACCTCCTGTTACAGGAACACATGAAGCTCCAGAGGCTTCCCTGCAACTGTCCAGCTGAACTGCTGCAAATCGACCTGCCTAAGCCCTGCTGGCCTCAGCTAAAGTGAGTCCCTAATCCCCAAGAGGTTCTCCTAAAGATCCTGGCATCAGAGAGCACTCCTCTTCGAGAAAATAGGTGAAAATCCTAAAGTTTGGGCTCTTGGCAATGACCGACCTGCTTTTCATGCTGAAAGCTTCCTCCTCAGGGTTTTCTCCAACAACATGAACGGAAGGCTTTGCTAAACTGGTCCCAGTACTTGGCCATTACAGTCGGCCTGAACTTGTGACTTACCCCCCCCCGCCCCCGTCTGGTGGAACTAGATAACTGCGAATGGTGCTTTCTGCTTCTTGGAGCTGTTTTCAATTAAAACTTTAAAATTCAATATCTCTGATGCTACAGATTTGATTTTGGCATGCAGGTTTTATTTTATTTATTTATTTTTTCTCTAATTTTGTAAATTACTTTTGGATTTTTCTTGAGTTGTGTTTACACTCTAGTACTGTTTGTGTGCTGCATAAATACTTTACATATTGCCTCTAAGTAAAGCCTGACTGCTTTTGTGCAAAACTGCCAGAGGGTTAAGCACAGGTTAATTCAGTGGCATCTGCGGTTCGCCCTCACAAGGATTGTGGGTGTTGCTTGAGAAGGAATTCCACCTTCCTGAAACAATAACACAATTCCTTACACAGATGAAATAGTAATGGCTTTAAATAGAATTGAGACCAAGATACCATAGCAGTAGTGGTCACCATACAGGGGCACAACTAGACTCAAACTGCGAATCATTGCCTCAGCCAAATGAAGATTAATTCTGTGGGGCTCCCTCACTGTTCTACTGCAATCCATAACATTGCTCTCATAATAATAATAATATGGTATCATTTACAGGGGTTTTGTGCTCTGCCGCAAGGATTTTTAACACCACAAATGACAAATGTTCTTTTTTAATACACATGGACCAGAAGACCAGGTACAATGTGGTATGTTATGGTATAGTTTGTGGAAAATCTGTGTCAGATATTTTCTTCTAATATTCATACTGCATTGACCTGCACACAACACTTTTATGTTATTTGTACAATTAAATGTTGGCATGGGTGACAATTCTTGTTGTCAGGAAGGTGAGGATGCCTCAAGTACCAGCTCTATAAGGCATAGCATGTTGAATCAGTATTCTGTGATAACTCATGGTCCAACTCCTGTCAACTATTCTTGGTTTTGAAATGCTTGGGTAGTCTTAGAGACTTATGTTATGATTACTCCTGTTTGTCCAAAACCTTTTTTTCAATTGTTCTGAATTAGCTGCATCATTCCAGTTAAAAGCAAGTCTCATACATTCACCATTCTTTCTGAAAGCACATTGTCATGTTAAAATAGAACAAGAAGTCTTATTTCATAATTCCTATGATTCGCACAAGAAATAGTTGGAAATGTGCTCACTGTGTTATCTGTATAATCATTCCACAGGCTTAAGTTGTAGCAATGTTATTACTGCACTACTGCCAAATATTATTAAACAAATGGTATTACTATTTAATATCCTGCTCCCACAAGCATTAATGGATATGGGTATCAGTTCTGTGCTCCCAATGGTGTTAATTCACTAAAGTGTCATAAGTGCTGATGTGATATCACATAGTTTTGACCTCCAATGGCATCATAGGGTGACCTCTTGTCCCATGTCTAGCTTTCCAACTGCCTCTTATTATCTGCCCAGCAGCTAGATGTAGGGAAATGAGTGTAAAATAAAGAAATTAAAGCTGGGCTTTAAGAGTTGTGTTTACATTCTGATCCTGCCATTACCTTCCTTCTGAACTCTGAGATGGGAGCAGTGGCGGCTCCTCCGCTATGGCGGAGGAGCATCGCCCCCCTGCTGAGAGCCAGCTGAGGGAAACGGAAAAAATAAAATGATAATAAATTGGTTTTATTATACATTTTATTTTCTCCATTTTCCTCTAGAGCCAGCCATGTCTGGGTATGGCAGGGCTTGGCTGTCGTCACAACCAGCAGGGGAGGAGTAGTGCACACTGTAAGTTCGCATGACGGTGTGGCCGGCTAAACCGTCATGCGCACTTAGGTTTCTCTAACCTAGCTGTGTTGCACAGCCGGGTTGGAGAAACAGCACAGACTCCCAGGCACTGTCTGAGCGGCAACCCAAGCCGCTCAGACCAACCCTGATGCTGCTTTCATGCTATTGAGAGCAGCGCCGGGATTGGGTGAGGAGCCTGTGCTGGTGTCCTGGGGACTATTGGGACAGCTTCATGAGAGAAGAGGAGCACCAAGGCGGCCGGCAGCGTCAGAACAGGTACATTTAAAAAAATATATAATTATTTCCCTAATCCCCCATCCCGTTCCCCCCCCCACTTGAGTTTTGCAGCGGCCGCCACTGGATGAGAGGTGGCAAAGGGTGTATAAGAGGTTCCAAAAAGCAAGCCATCCAGAGGTAGCAGCTGCCACCTTTGGTAATGCCAAACTGATTTCCATGTGTGATGTGGAGTTACCAGTTTCTGCCCTTCATGCACATTATTACTGCAAATCTTTCCATACATAGTTTGCATTTCAGTCTCTAAGATCGGGCATTCTAGTGGTTCAAAGAGGTACACAAATAAGCAAAATACTGAATATGGTCCTTTAGCACCACACTAACATTTTAACATTTTCGTTACTTTAAGAAATATGTATTTGTTCTCTCTCGGTCTCTGTCTCACCTCTCTCCTTGTCTCTGACTCTCGCTGATCTATCTAGCTTTATCTCTTCCATATTATCCACATGAGCCTGTGCACAGGGACACAGTGGAAAAGGAAGGAGTTATTAACAGGAGAAACTGAGCAGGAGTAAGAAATCTCTATTCTACTCCTAATCACCATCACTAAACAATATTTCCTCTCCCTTTTCTCTCCCTTCATCCTCTATCACACACACATCAAAGATTTCATAGGTTAAAGGGTGTGCTTTATGTCCCTTTTCAGCACTGATACAGTGGGGGATTTGAAGCAGAAATTTCTAAAAACTGCATCAAATTTCATAAATATTCAAGAATATATGATCTTCTTAGCCCATGTCTACATAAAAATGGTAACAATTGCCCCAGCCATTTGACCAAAAAAGCACTTCAAATATATCCATGACTTGTGTATTTTTTGTGCATTGAAAGAATAACCACATTCAATGAGTATCTGAATAAACATGATGTATGCAGCCTTCCAAAGCCATTACCAAGCTAAACTCTGTAAGATTGGCTTCTACCCAGTCAACATAAAATGATATCTTACAAGAATTTGTCTAGTGCTTTCTGCCATTACTTTGGCATCAAATTGCTTCTTTAATCTGGGTGCCATATTATAGGGTTTCCAAGAGGTTGCTGCAACTGAATGCAAATCTCTTCTCATCTGCTCCCCACTTACCTTCTCCTTATCTTGCTTATCACTATTGGCATCCACCAAACAAATCAGCATTCACAGACACCTTCTTTGACACGACTAAAACTCACAACAACCTAATACTTAGTGTGGCCTACCAAACCTCACTTAAACACGTTCCCTCCCGTCCAACTAAGAGACTCTCAACTTCTTCCATGTCTTCTCCCAACCAATACACCAGATCTTATCACAGTGACTGTGAATCTTCTTGTCATATGGAGGGATCACCAATACCTCATCTCCTTCAGCATTAACCTGCTCATCAATTCCACTTCTAAAAAAGAAAAAAGCAACAAGACCATCAACAGATATTGGCACTATCTCAACCTCATCTTGTTGCATTCTTGCCACCCTAATTGTATACCAGATGTGAAGGCTAACTCAAGGATTCAACAGAAGGGCACCCAGGGTCTGGAAGTTTATGCCCCTGACATCAGATCAAACCTGGACCTTAGAGTATTCCAACATGATTGGAAGGTCCTTGTATTTAAACACCATTGCTCCCCCTAACTTCAGGCAAGTAACCATATGATGCAGACTTTGGATACCATTGATTTTCCCCTCACCTTTCAACTATTAGTGTCTTAAAAGTCCTATCACATGGACAAGTTTCACCCTTTATAAAGATGCATTTGTTTCCAACTCATTACAAAGAGATACTCTCAAGCTACTACTTCTATCAATGGTTTTTATAGTTTTTCTAATGTCATCTTGTCATTGTTTTCTATCAACCGCTCCTCTACCCCTTCAGGTTAAGGTTCAGCCTACATAAATCCACATATAAATAAATTAATTGCAGACAGAAAACAGAACCTTGGGAGGCAATGGAAGACATCACATGGCTGCAATGACAATCTCCACTTCCTATGTTATACAATGATCCACAAGATGGCCAGCAAAAAAAGCAGAAAGACTAGTACATCCAATGGTGGTCTGAAGCATAATATCCTTAGAATAAACTTTGGTGGATCCTCTGAGAATTCCACAACTCAGCCTAGAACTCTACCTAGATTCCAGGCCAAGTGTGATGCCCTTGCAGATTATAACACAACATGTGTATTTGTAAAGGTCATGTTCACCTGTGCACAGCTTGCCACGAATAACAGATGTTTTATTGTTACCCAACTCAATGGTATTTCTTTAAGTGACCTCAGACAGATGAAAGGCTGAGTGGACGCGCCGGGATTTGAACCTGTGACCATGAGGTCCAACATAGGCCTATGCAGTAGACGCATTAGTCCACTAAGACACCAGACCTGGCATCAGTCATTAAACCAGAACCATCAGTCAATCAATCAATCAATCAATCAAATCAAGCTTTATTCGATTACAGTTAGATAATCATAAAAGCACTTAAACAATAATAGCTATATATGTTTCATTTCATCCCAAATGTTTCTTCATTAAAATCTCACAATGGTAAAAGAAATATACAATCCAAAGTATCCTTTTATACAAAAAAATCACATTATTTCTCAGTATCTCATAAGATAATCTCATAACAATATTGTATTCCTACATTTAAAAACATTTTTCTAAAACTGTAATATGGAAGTAATAATAAATACATTCTCCAACATTTGAAGATTCAATAAAGCTGGCCGACATTGTCTAAGGCCAAGAGACCTTAGAATTGGACAAATCCATCTCTTACGCTGTTCAGAATAAAATTTGAAAAAAAGAATATGTGCAGAGTCGACTGATGTGCCAAATCGTCACATGGGCAATTACTTAGAGATCTAGACCAATCATTCAACTCGGGGAAACTAATTGCCCTGTGAATAATATTTAATCTAAAACGCACTAGCAGGAATCTGTCATATTCTCCTGTAACAACCCTTAAGTAAGGCTGGATGCCAGTTGACGTCAAAGTTAGGCCGTGCGGCTGGACAGTTGGTTTAGTCGGAGTACAGCTATTTCTGTTTGCTTCAAGCAGACATAGACAGCTAGTTTTAAGATCTTTTCTTGTAATAGTACATATAGAGACTGGATCAGAATAATATTCCGGGTGACCAAGATCACGTGTAAATTGTTTAATATAATTTAACCACTTAATATGCATGGCACCGTCTAACCCTCAACAATCCTTTATAATTTGTCGGTTAAGCAATGTTTCCTCTGTAGTCCAGATTCGGTGCCAGAGTAATACTGGCTGCATTTGTATTATGTCTGTCAGGTACGGCAAACCTAATTCTGTGTGGCATATATGTGTAGAAGTACCTGGGGGAACAGTCAGCAAAAACCTGAGAAAGGAATTTTCAGCTATCTGCAAAGATTTAACGTTGGCATGTCCCCATACGCCAGCACCATACGTGGCAATCGAGACACACTTAGCCTGATATATTTTTAGCAATTCGACTGGTGGTCTTTTACCTAATTTTCTGCTGAAGTTAGAAAGAGCTGCAATTGCCTTAATGAATAATAACCTCCTCGTTTTAATGGCCTGTGTCCAGGTCCCCTCTTGATCAATTAAAATCCCCAAGTATGAAAAAGTTTTTGTACATTCAATCTTTTTAAAATCAATATAAAAATCTCTGCACTTGTTACTTCCTGCCCCACATTTCATAATAAAAGTTTTCGCAGTATTAACAGAGAGTCCCAAATCACTCATAAAGTTAGCAAACCTTGAAACTACGCGTTGAAGCCCTAAGGGGGTACGGGCCATGAGGACCGCATCGTCCGCATACATTAATGCGGGGATGGGGCGTTTATCCACTTGTGGTAAGTCCTGGCATTCCTCCTGTAATATCTGCCCCAAATTATTTATATACAAGGTAAAAAGGAAGGGTGCCAGGACACATCCCTGCCTCACTCCACTTTTAATATCAAATAGCTTTGTGCATTCCCCCCCTGCCCCATAACGGACTCTTGCCTTTGCCTCTGAATATAATTGCTGTAAAAATAATAAAATGGCTTTGTCCACCCCCAATCTCTGTAAAAGTATCCAGAGCTTCTTATGAATAACGCAGTCAAAGGCCGCTGTTAAGTCAACGAACGCTAGATATAACTTTCCCTTTTTGGCCTTGATATATTTGCCTAACAATATTGACAGATTAAGTCCCTGTTCTACAGTGCCCATTCCCTTATGGAAGCCATATTGCAGATCACTAATAATAGCATTTTCTTCAGCCCATTCCTGCAGTCTATTTAAAATAATTCGGCCAACAATTTTAACTGTGCAGTCCAGCAAGGAAATTGGCCTATAACATATCGGGTTCTCTCTGTCCCCCTTTTTAAATATCGGGACCAGTGTTGACTCTGCCCAAGTTGATGGAAAATTAGTCGCACAACTTGCATTAATAACTTGAGTTAAAAACAGTCCCCATAATGGGATATTAGCTTTAAAGAGATCCACGGGGATACCGTCAGGACCGGGGGCTTTCCCCCCCTTGCTTAATTCAATAGCTCGATTAACTTCGGACAATTCAAAACATAGGTCTAACCTATTTACCACTGGCCTTAATTCATCTACTGAGATATTATTTTTTGCTGCACTGTCCGCTGGATCGCTGTATAGTTTAACAAAATGGTCTACCCATTCAGCCTCAGTAATAGCTATCTCCAACTTGGCCGAATCTTTATTGGCCAGGAAGGGTGCATTAACTGCTTCCCAAAAAGCAGAAGTATCTCTATTTTCTGAAGCTAAGTGTAAGGCCTGCCAAGCCTCATCTTTTAAGGCGGCTTTCCGCTCCTTTATTGCACATCGGTACTCTTTTCTGGCGTTTTTAATTTCGTCTCGATTTTTATTTATATTATGTAGTGCGAATTTTAATTTTGTGTAGGTCTTAGTACACTTAGAATCGAACCATCCTTTTTTCTGTATGGTTTTCTTATTAGTCTCAACAAAGAGGGCTTTTTTAATATACTTGGAGATTATACCAAAACTATTTACAATATCAGTATAGGGCGAAGACTCGTCAAGACAGACTTGGATAGCGTCTTTACAATGTCCCGCGACCTTTCTGGTAAATGTAACAGAGTCCACTTTCTCCCATCTGAGTGCATACCCATTTAGCCTGCTTAAAGTTATGTTATCCACTATGTGGGTTTGGTTGTCTCTTACATTTAGCATGTTGCTCGATACTACCAGGCTTATACTTAAGGGAAAATGATCACTCAAAGAAATTGAGTGAGTACAGAAATTGTGTACTCTAGAGGAGTGTCTGTTTGATATTAAAATAAAATCAATAGTTGAAAAGGTGCCTCGTCCATTAAAGGTAGGATTAAACAAAATTGGTGGAGCGCACAAGTTATTTGCGAATTCCAGATCCGCTGTAAAAATAATTTCATTTAAAGAGTCCCCAAGAGGCATATGAGGAAAATGCGACAGACCAAAGTCTTCGTTTAATAAAATTCCACAAACACCTTTGTCCGCATGCGGGCATAGGGCCGAATTAAAATCTCCTCCCCAAACAGTAAGTACCTCTTTTGACGGGGAGGTCTTGGCGCTTTGTAAACAACAACTTAATTTCTTAAGTACCTCCTCCACCCTATTATACGGAATATTGTTATAAAAATTAATCAAGGCAATACTAAACGATTTGTCCATCTCTATTGAGAGAAACTGAAAGTAACTACTTTCAGCATTCAACGTAATCCTACTTAAAGTTAATTGATTTGAGATATATGTACATAGGCCTCCCTTAGCTCTCCCATGGGTAGAAGGTATTGCTGCCGTATGAAATGTTTTATACCCATTAATGTGTATCGGCTCAACCACCCATGTTTCTTGAATGCCAAATATGTCAAATTTCCCAATAAAATCCATCCACATTTGATTAGTCACCTTAGTTTTTAAACCAGCCACGTTCCAAAACATGGCCTGACAAGTGCCCTTTCTCCTATATGTATTAGAGTATTCCATATTTTCGCTCGCATGGGACGATGTTAAGTCAACATGTTGGGATAGGGAAAAGGCGCGGTTGCTTGCTGTCTTTATATCTACAAGTTTTGGTGAATCTTCTGTTGCCATTATAGTATTTACTAACTGCACATTAAAGTGACGATTTATAACAGGGCTACTATGTAAGTTCGCTTGGTTTGCTTGTTGAGTTATATAAAGGTGATTTTGCCCATTTTTCTCCATCGGGACTGGTCTAATGTCATCTAGTTGTAGTCAATTCACTTCATCCAGATAAGGCAAAATATCAAAACGATTATAGGTTGGAATATTATAGGCAGGGTCTTGATTGGCTGAAAAATGCCTACTAGTCAAATTACCAGAGTTAGTTTGGCAATTAGGCTGATAAGAATTAGCTGAAAAATGCATACTAGCCAGACTCTCATAGTTATTTATACTATTAGGCTGATAAAAATATCTCAGTGGCACTAGATTGCCTGCTCTCGATAAGAGGGAATGTACGAACTGCGGGGATTTAAAAGTTAGTACCACGCAGTCTCCGGGGAGGGTCTTACGTCCTCTCCCTATCCATCCTACTCGCCTAGCCATTTTAAACTCAATAAAAAGCTTTTCAGTTAGACCAGTTCTGTTTCCCAACCACGATAGAGATTTGTTCCGTAGTGTTTCCCATGATTCTACCCCTCCTAACGGGAGCCTAGGAACATTTGCAAGTACCACCGTATATGGCGTTACTGCAGGGGGAAGATCTAATATATTCCTACCCAGTACTTGTCTATTCTGAGAGAAGGGCAACCTTTTCTGCTCTGAGCCCGTAATTTCTTGGGCGGATCCTCGAACATTCTTATGCTCCGCCATCTGCATACTAGGTTTTCCATATGGCAATTGGGTATGTGAAGTATGTAAAGTACCCACTGGGGCTGTCGTTACAACAGGATAAAGGGATGTATTATTATCTACCCTTGATTCTCCATTACTATCCTTTTTACATAATACTGTAGGTACTATGGGTAGGGTCCGCATATGAGCCTGACTGATGCATACTGTATGTACCGGGTCTATTTGGCAATTTATGGCGTTACTTTCCATAGGTAGCTGGGAAAATTTCAAACATTTATTAAGTAGGATTTCCATCCCATCAATACGACTAATTAAATTAGTCATTGTTTCTCTAAAGAAAATGTCCATAATTTCCAATTTAGCAGTTAATTTAGAGTAGTCATTTTGAGTACACTCTTTAACATTTGACAATAACTTTTCTTTGTTACCTTGCTTACTTGCAATTTGAGTTTTGTCTTTCTTTTGTACCTTTTTTGTAGACTTGGAGAGCTTCACCTTTGGCTCTAACTGTATTATATCAGTTACTCTAGTAATGTCATCGGGGTTTCTTGAGCGTTTAGTTGGCGGTTGTTGTGAATCGCTCTCCTGATCACTCATAGAAATATAATCTGAAACATTCAATATACATCCGTTTGCTATTGTTTTACTGTTAGCTGTTTCTATATCGGGAATATTTACAGATTGGACTGCATTCTCAGTGTTTTGATTAGTAAAACTGGCAGGTTTATCCGGATTCAAAGCTTCTTCAACAGATATAATTTGCTGCTCTATTGCCCCCTTGGCTCCCGTTAAGTAATTCAACAATGTCAAACGTTGTTCACCCCCTACTTTCCGCTGTGACTTAGGCTGCGAAGTTACTGTTTTCCTTTTACCCATTCTGCCTAGCAAATCCAGACACTGACTATAATCAGGCCTATAATCAGGCCAAGTTTATATATGGCTCGGGAAAAAAAAGTATAAGTTATCCAACCTGTAACAAAGTCCGCAAAGTATTTAGTCCAGACTAATTGTTACCTTGAACAAAGACTGTAGCCTGTTAAAGCTATTATTTAGAACACACGATTGTTGCTCTTATTTGTTACAGCCCTTTTTTTCTGTGGCGTTTAAAATCCCGATGTCCATGCCAATCTGGGCAGAATTTTCACAACGATGAATAAATAAATGAATAGCTCACCCGTACTACTATACGAAAGTCTTTACTCCTTCGCGTGACTCCACAGTTCAAACTCAAAAGAGTAGGCCCAGCCCGGCGTCATCCCCGGGCACGCCCCGGGCGCATCCCACGCTGCGGGACCTCCAACGATCTTTTCAGGCGTCCCACGCCCCTCCTCTCTGTCGGGCAGGGATCGGGCCGAAAGTGCAAGGTGCTTAGGGTCCAGGCTGAAGTGCCGAATACTCTGCTCTGCTTCCCGCGCTGTGGGACCTCCAACGATCTTTTCAGGCGTCCCACGCCCCTCCTCTGTGCCGGGCAGGGATCGGGCCAAAAGTGCATGGTGCTTAGGGTCCAGGCCGAAGTGCCTAATACTCTGCTCTGCTTCCCGCGCTGCGGGACCTCCAACGATCTTTTTAGGCGTCCCACGCCCCTCCTCTGTGCCGGGCAGGGATCGGGCCAAAAGTGCAAGGTGCTTAGGGTCCAGGCCGAAGTGCCGAATACTCTGCTCTGCTTCCGTCAGTCATTAAAACTGACACCTCGGAAAGCTATATGAGAAGCAAGTCAACCAGCAACCTAAATGAAGCATAAAACAATGTCTTCTGGTACACAATAGACTGTGGCAACCTTCATGCAACTCTCTACCACTCAATTAAACAAATTGTCAAAGTCACCATCTGAGATGGATCTCTGTTTGACACTTGTCCACACCAAGCTTTAAAAGGCACCCAACTGTCCATTAACCGGCCATCCAGATCAGAACCATTACTACTCCAGATTTCTCCCCCACAAGTGTGGAGAACCTGCAATAGTAAATCCCATGCAGAAGGATGGAAAGTGCAGAACAAGGCGTGGATAGCCGTGTTAGTTTGAGAACCCGCAAAAACTTGTATTTTGCGGAGGCATTCCCAAACTTAAATCTGACATTTTCCCAATGTGTATATGGTCGTGGATTTATTCCAGCCAAGAGCCGGAATTACACCCCTTCCAGAATGAGAAAAGTAATGATCACCCTCAGATTTGGTGATGTGTAGACAAAGGGCTGTATCGATAGGAAAAGTGCTCTTGACCGTCTCCCTTGGCCCTGATGTAGAAAAAATTTGCATTTTACCAGCAGGCTCCATTCTTCTTCTGCCTAAATCTTCACCATGTAGAATTATGGTGCAGGGAATATGTCAAATGATATTTCTAATACTACACCTGGAAACATGCATCTGACACAACTTTTCAAGCGTGCTACTGGGAATATTTGTGAATTGCAAAAAGTAGAACATTGCGACTTGTAGGTAACTTACTTTTAAAGATGCAGAGTTACTTCTCTTTTATGAATTGGCATCGGTAGTGCTTGTACATGAACCCTACTAAACAGGCGTGGAGAAAGTCAAATTTTCAGACTAGACCACTCAGTACAGTGCACTACATAAGACTACTTTGTCACTAATATTCATTTAAAGTTTAAAATACAATTTAAGATTGCAATGGTGAAACCTTAAATACATAAAACATTTGCACCTCAAACATTGTAAAATGCACAGGCTAACGTGCTTTTAAATAAAATACAATAATACATATATCCCTTTATTAATTTCGAATGACCACCATTACTCTACAACACAATTCTGTGCATTATTCAGAAAGATATATATATGTAAATGGTTATAATTTTAAAAAGTAACTTAACTGATGAGGTTCAGTTTTTTCAGACTATCTTTTTGTAAATGTTGAATTACGCTTTGCAAACCTACTATACTTTAAACCTTTTTTAAATTAACAATTATATAAGTACTTGCTACAGCAGATTAAACAGTTTAGCACCACTGTAAATATTCCGTAGTGGTAACCGTTTTATAAAGGTCAGACGGATAGGTCCCTACTGAAAGTCACACCCATGTCCTGCAGGTTTTAAATCCACGAAGCTGGCCCTGTGCCTAAGTAAATACAGATGCATATTTTTTGCATGTTTAGCAATTGCATTGGGACATGATCTGATAACAGCACATATTGTCCCTTCTGCTGACTGCAGACCTTTAACCAAAGAGACATTAAGAACTCATACAATAGGCACAGCTGGTGCACGACAGGAGCACTGACAGCTGCAAATGAAAAAGGAGACTCCTCAAGCTTAAATGTCTACGGTAGAACAAGAAAAATACTTTATTGTGACTGTAGGCCTTCAGCCCCAGCCCAAGGCAGCTGACGCGGAAGAGGAGGGGGCTAAAGCGCTTTTAGCCCAATGGTCGTTGCACACCTGTCACCATAAACCCTATACTCAGAACCACTCCCTTGCTGAGTGTTAGACCTGGCATCATTGGCATGGGTTTCCCTGTTTCTCCAGTATTGGATCTTTCATAGATTCACTTGCTTGAATCATCCCCGTCGTCGTAGTGGGAGTCCCACGGTATACATATAAAAGCAGTAGATAGAATTACTATAGGCTACCATGCATTGAGGAGTCAGTGCAATAGCCTATCCACTTTCTTTTGTAAAAAAGAACCAAACTTAACCAATAGCCAATCAGGCGACGGCACCCTCTAGAACAATCCCAAGAGAGGCTAGGTTCCTCAGATTTTCTACCGCACGTCGTGTGGAAGGGAGTTTCCCTGAGCTCTGCTCAGTTTTTCTCTGGTTATCCAGTTTTCTAGCAGTTTTCTCTCCAAATATGTCGGAATCTACAAAGAAAGGTCTCTTCAGGTCGTGTGGATCATGTGGAAAAAAGAGGCTGCATGCTGAGGATCCTCATAAGAGCTGCATCTACTGCCTTTACCCTCAACACAAGGTAAAAGACTGCAAAATCTGTAGAACCTTTTCTACAAAAACCCTCAAGGATAGAGGGTAGATTATTGATTTGGCTACAAAAACTTAAATCAAAATCTGATGTTGTCTCAGAGGATGAGGAGAGCTCTACCTCACTGACTTCTATGGAAACACCCAAAAGGAGAGAGAGATCTCTTGAATCTCCTGACGTTTCCAAGAAGAAGACTTCAAAAAGGTCTCGTCATGAAGAGGAAGGCACCTCACAAAAAGGAAAGCTTCCATTTCCTACTGAGGAGAAAAGCCATAAGAAAGGAAAACATTCTTCTATTCAATCCATGAAATATCTGTCTCAAAGAAGCTTGTATCACTGACGGCGTTAACTTCCGGATCACTGTCGACACAAAAACCATCCTCTAAGCAAGTTTCTCCTTCCTCATCGTCGAAAAAATCAACATCGTCGACGACGGTCCCGTCGACAATTCCAGTGATGACGATTGCTACATTGCCGACGACCTCATCGTCGACGGCAACGCTGACGACGACTACAACATTTTCATCGGCATCCTCGTCGACGACGGTGGTTCCGTTGACGACCTCGTCTACGACCGCGTCGACGACAATTTCGTCGACGATGTCCACAACGGCTTCATCCATTCCTATCATGTCCTCGTCGACGATGCAGACACTGTTACCGTCGACGAAGCTGACAACGCTATATCCCACGCCTGGTCGTAAGTGTCCATCTACCTTTCAGCTTACGCCAGTGTATCCGTCGCCGACGTTCTCGTCGACGACACCGTCGACGAGGCAATTTTTCCAGAATCCAGCAATAGTTTCACCTTTACCTCCTTCAACATTCTTGGAGGAATCTGATGATGATGGGATGTTTGGGCCTGCTGATAGTCCTTCCCAATTGCATGTCAAATATCAGGAGGAAGATGACAACGATTATGAGGGATACTATCAACAAGAATATCACCCTCCTCATGCAAAAACTCAATATATGGAACCAGTTGCTGAAACTATGGTCCACCTTCCTGTTGCCTTGGTACAAGACCCTCAGGAGTTATTACAGGATTATCGTACACGATTTCCTTCAGCGCTTGTTCCTCCACCTCCGCAGCCACCACCGCCTGCTGTTTCTCCACCTTGTGCCGCTGTACCTATGTCTGCATCCTCCCCTGCGGGAGATACTAGTGGGCCGCAACATCATCAGGATACCTCTTATGAGGGAGAAATTGAGGATAATCAACCTCAGAAGGAAGGTCAAACAGGAGATGAATGGGATGACTACGTCATATCAACACCGGCGTCTCCTTCTCCGCAAATGATATCTGATATCCTCCACCAGAGGATATCGGCGGCCTACATGCATTAATAGAAAGAGCAGCATTGCGTTTCCAACTGTCTTTAACGGTAAAGCAATCAGACTGCTTTCTCTATGATTTTAGGAATCAATCGTTTTTATTACGTGGCAGAAGAACCAGAATACACAGCTTAGCTGCCTACATCAGGACGCCGGCAGAGCATACTCTTAAAGACAGAACACAGCGTTTAGGTCTACACCCCGGGGGGCGACCCCGCGATAATATGCAGTCTTTAGCACGATGATAGGGCACTTGGCTGAGATACCACTTTTATAGAACAAGATGTAACCGAAAAAGAAAAGACAAACAACTCCACCTCCCTCCGCCCTAACCCCCCTACCCCCGCCCCCTCCGCATCAGTTCAGGACCTACTGTTCTACCTCCTCCTAACTGTCAATCCCTGGCTAGCATCCTTCGTATTACTTATCAGAGGCACCTGGCGGCATCAGTGGTATGAGCTGTAATATTTGCAGATATTTCGGGCATGTCACTTCCCTCATGTCTTTGGTAAGGTGCTGTAAGAATGGGGCCCATATTTCGGCATACTCCGAGCCCTTCCCATCTACACGGAGCGAGAGACGCTCCATTGCTAAGAGATGCCAAAGCCTCTGAATCCAATCTTTAGGGTCCGGCGTTGATGTGGACCCCCACTGTGCCAACAGCACCTGCCGTGCCGCCAGCAAAGCCAGGGCTATTTGCTTACCCTCCAGTGATCGCAAAGGGAAGGACCCAGAGTGGGGAAGTCCCAGTAGTGTGTGCTCAGGCGTTCTCGGAAATGTGATCTGAAACGCTGCATCAAGGTCATCGATGATTGCTGTCCAGTACCGCACCAGTTTCGGGCAATGCCACAACAAGTGCACCAAGGTGCCAGTAAGACCACACCCCCGCCAGCAGAGGTCTGACTTAGTTCTATCCCATGATTTGATGCGCTCTGGGGTATAATACCAATAAGTAACCACTTTATAAGCAGATTCCGCCCCCGCGGAGTTGGAAGCAGTGTGATGCGCCCGGTAAAAGATGTGTTCCCATTCTTTCTGTGTTAAGGGCCGCCCTAATTCAGTCTCCCATCGAACCTGTGCTTTTGTGCGTTGTGACTGAGGGCGTGCAATGATCATAGCGTAGAGTTCAGATATGAGTTTACGGTCATCTTTTTTATAGACCAACCATTTTTCGAAAGTCGTCAAGGGGCGGGACATGTGTGCGAAGTGTGAGGGCTGCGTCACCCAGTGTGCAAGCTGTGAGTAGTGGAAAGCATCTGACTCTGGTAGATCGTAGTGCTCTGTGCGCAGTTGGGGAAAGGGAATCAAGCCGTCTAGGTCAAAGAGCGAACCCACCCTTTTACAACCTTCCTCCCTCCATCGGTGAAAGACTGGCGACGCGTAACCTGGCGGGAAATCGGGATTATCCACAATAGGGGTCATAGGGGAGGGAAACGTGGTCCACCCCCTCTGGCGCGCCAGCTGATCCCACACCTTAAGTGTCGGCGATGTAACCGGAGAAGAGTATAGGCCCCAAGCCCTGTGTTTACGCGGGAGCCACAGCTCTCGCCAGATATTACAGCCAGCCACTGTTTGGTCCATAAAGTTCCAGTGCTTACTGGACAAGGGCCTATTCCATTCCGTAATATAGCGAAGGCAAGATGCCTGGTAGTATGCACTCACCAGTGGGAAGCCGAGCCCACCGCTAGCTTTCGGAGAGGTTACTAGGGGTAGCGCAAGTCGCGGTTTTTTATTATCCCATAGAAATTTGTTTAGAAGCCCCTGCAGTTTTCAAAGGGTGCCCGGAGGGGGGGTTACAGCAAGCATTTGAAAGATATATAGAATGCGTGGGAGCACGGTCATTTTCACTGCCGCTAATCTCCCGTACCATGCCAGGTTAAGACGGGACCAGGCAGACAATGCTTTGGTCGTTTGTTCCAGCAATAACTTATAGTTAAGGGCAGTGGTTTTGGGGATGGATGAGGTCAGTCGAACACCCAGATACGTTATGTCTGTGGGAGCCCAGTGGAAGGCGAAATCCTGCTGCAGGTCCTGGATCTCAGTTTCAGGAATAGAGACGTTAAGAATCTGCGATTTAGAGAAATTAACTTTGAATCCCGCCACCTCTCCAAAAGCGCGGAGCTCTCTCGACAGATGCCTTAGGGTCGACTGGGGCTGTATGAGTGTGAGGATAACATCGTCAGCGTACATACTGATCTTATGTGTGTCAGCGCCAAATTTGATGCCTACAATGTCGGGATTAGATCGTATACGTTGGGCAAAAGGCTCCATGTAGAGCGCAAATAACAGCGGGGACAGGGGACATCCCTGCCGCGTTCCCCGAGCGATGGGGAACAGGGTCGATTTACACCCGTTCATCCGCACTGCAGCCTTGGGGGAGGCATATAAGCACTGTACCCACCGGACAAAGTTATCGCCGAAGCCGAAAGCCCGTAAGACTTCAAACAGATAGCTCCAGTCGACGCGGTCGAAGGCCTTCTCCGCGTCGATGGAGAGGAAGAAGGCCTGAGTACGGGACCGGTGAATGTAGTCTAGGAGATGAAGGAGCCGTTTGGTATTGTCTCCTCCTTGCCGCGTCGGGATAAAACCGGATTGATCCGGGTCAATCAGGCCATCCATCAAGGGACCGAGACGCGCTGCCAATATACTCGCGAATAGCTTCGCGTCGATGTTAAGGAGGGAAATGGGCCGGTATGACCCGCACTCCTTAGGATCCTTTCCCGGTTTAAGGATGACAGAAATGGCCGCTTCAGACATAGTGGGCGTCACTTCCTTGGTTTCAAGGAAAGAGTTAAAAAGCCTCGTTAAAGGGGGAGCCAGCTCCACGCAGAATGTTTTGTAAAACAGTGCGGAGAAGCCATCTGGGCCGGGGGATTTGGCCAGTTTTAAGCGTGCAATCGCTGAAATGACTTCCTCTATCCGAATAGCTGAGTCCAGAGTGTCAGCCGATGATTTAAAAAGAGGAGTAATATCGCAAGAGTTCAAGTATTCCGTTATGTTATGTAAGTTAATGGACCCCTTAGTATAAAGGCGTTGGTAGAACTGGCGAAAGGTGTCGACAATGAGGGTGTTTGTGGAATTCTCCACCGCATTCAGATCTCGAATAGATTGAATCGCGGTCATCTGTGTTCCGCTCGCAATCTGTGTGCTAACATTTTCCCCCCCTTGTCCCCACTGAGATAGAATTTATGGCGTAGTCTCAGGAGGGCATACTCTGCCCTGTCTAAATCTAGGTGTTTCAGCATACGCCGCCGTGTTTCCAGTTCCCTCCAAACGCTGGGAGCTCCAGTCCGCTTGTGAACTGCTTCTAATTCTCCCACCTCCTTTTCCAGCTCTGCACGCTTTTCTCTGCGTAGTCGCGCAAAGGATGCGGCAATCGCAATAAATTCGCCCCGCACCACTAACTTCAAGGCTTCCCAAATCGCCGCAAGAGGAGTGCCCAGGTGGTCATTGTCCGCGAGGTAGTGTACTATAGTACTCCGGATTCTAGTAGTGACCTCCTCGGAATGTAAAAGGGAGTCGCGAAGACGCCAGCCCGGCGGTGAGGAACGCGTACCATGAGACGTTAATTGTACTGAGATGAGGGCATGATCCGAAAGGGAACGGGGAGTGATATCCGCTGTGTGCAAGTCAGAGAGGAGCGAGGGGGAAGCTAAAAAGTGATCTAATCGTGCATAGGTTTTGTGAGCTGCAGAGTAGTAAGTGTAGTCACGTGCGTTCGGATGCAATGTACGCCACACATCGCTCAGCCCACAGTCAGTTAACCATTGCTTCCCTCCCTGCGACAGTGCCCCTGTTTGATGCAATCTTTGCTCTGATCTGTCCACCGCGGAATCCATTACCACATTCAGGTCGCCTCCCACCAAGAGTGCCGCATCTGGCGAGGCAAGAACCTCAGAAAGTGCTAGTCGTAGGAAAGGTTCTTGCCGTTCATTCGGGGCATATAGAGACCCTATTGTCATGTGTGTGTCTCCCCATTGAACTCGTACTGCTAAAAACCTGCCCTTGATGTCTGCTACAGTGGAGATGACTTTGCATTGTGACCGTGCACTAAAGAGGATCGCCACCCCATTTTTCTTAGCCGCCCCCGACGACCACATCTGCAGAGGGAAGCGTTTATCTCGCAGCCGCTTAGTATCTTTGGTTAACAGGTGAGTTTCCTGCAGCAAACAGATATCCCCCTCAGCATTTTCTAAGAGAGAAAGTATTGCAGCGCGTTTGACTGGGTTGTTCAATCCACGGACATTCAAGCTTACAATTTTCAAGTCCCTACCCATCGAATCTAACGAGGGAAAAAAAGGCATCTAGTAGCCTAAGCTTACCTACGCCTAGCCCCGTGCACTTCACTTTGCTGAAGCTAAACACCTGCCAAACCTGCCGGAGGACAAATGCGGAGTCCCCAGAGACCCACGGTCTGGGTAACTGCCATCCTTGCCTATGAACTGATGCGGAGCCCCAAAAACAATCCCATAAACCCCAAACACCCCAAATTGCTGGAGAAACAAAATAACGAGACAAAATAGTAAAACCGGAAAAACCAATAGGGTGACACAAGTCCGTCAGGTAGATCAAATGTTCCAGGGGACATGACTTACCCCCAATTTGAGTCATATCATACAGGGGAAGACGTGGCCGGGGCTCACAGCCCCCGCAGATCAACGTGCCCAGCACACCGACGTCTAGGGTGCAGGAGCACTACGTTTCATCGAAGGGCCGCCTCCCTCCGGCGCCAACTAGAGTGCCCATGTGGTCGCCAATTTAAGAACCTCAGGGTGTCGTGGGGTTGTCGGTCACTCGAGTAACTGAGGAGAGGGCTGCCTCCCTCTCTAGCTTACTAGAAGCTGTGTCCGGTGCAGCGCCCTGAAGCGGCCTCCCCACTCGCTGCCACTCCGAGGAGCGCCTACGCCCGCGGCGAAGTGGATGATCCTCCAATGTTCCAGCAGATGGCCTTTCTATGCCTAGTTTATCATAGGCTTCCTCTAGAGAGCGTAGCTGCAATAATTTGCCCTGGAATTTGAAAATAAGGTGGAATGGGTGGCCCCAAGAGTAAGGAATCTGCTGCTCTCTTAGATGGTTGGTAATAGGCTTGAAGTCTCTTCGTTTCATCAATGTAGAAGCTGCTAAGTCCTGATAGAGAACTGGATGGTGATCGCGGAATCGTATTGGATTAAGGTCTCTAGCTCTGCGAAGGATACGTTCCTTTAGCTGGAAATTATGTACGCAGACAAGGATGTCAGGGGGAGGAGCCTTAGGACCCCGCGGCAGACCTACTCGATGGACACGGTCCATCTGGACCTCTAGCGTGTCCTCATCCCCAAGGATCTGCAGGAACATAGCATTGACATATTCACGGAGGTCGGCACCTTCACCCTTCCACGGGACTGCACGGATCCGTATATTGTTACGTCGAGAGCGATTCTCCAAGTCCTCCGCGTGTGCCTGCAGGTCCATGTTTTGGTCTCGGAGACGCAGCATCTCCTGCTGCAGCTGGTGCATATCGTCTTCTCTGCTTAGATCATGCTCCTCTAATGTCGCCACCCTCTCTCCAATGCCATCCACGTCCCGCCGTACCTCATGGAGATCTGCAGACAGCTGCGAGCGAAGATCTTGGATGTCCTCTTTAATGGCGAAAAAAAGCTCCACCATAAAAGCCTTCGTTGCTGGTGCATCCTCCCCGTCCATCAGCGCCGCTCCTGTCGTGGTCTGCGCTGTGGAGTGCTCCGTGGTCTTCTGCAGCAGGTCCTTTAGGGATTTGTCCCTTCTCCCCCTGGCGGAGGACATCTTGGGGTCGTATGTTTGTCAAGTGTATGTCTCCGGCCAAGCCCGTGCTTTTCACTACTGTATAGGAGGAGCAGGCCAGTGCACCCACCACCACCGGCCCCCCCCCGCTGCAGCAACGACCCGTCTCAAGCTATCTATGGCGCTTCAGTGTTTCAGGAGCGATACTTATTGTGTCCTAACCCAGCATGGCCTACTTCCCCATTCGCTTGAGCTCCTGCCAATGCTCTTCTCCGTGATATGCCCGAGCCTGGCAGTGTAGGGTTAGCGTGGGAGTTAGGAGGGTGCAGTGAAACAAACAAGTTCACGTACTAGGAGGGGGAGACAGCGTTTACCAGGGGCTGAGGTCGCATGAGGGCCCTCTCTCCCCCCTGCGCAATTTAGAAGGCGGCTCCGGTAAGACGGGGGAACTCTATAGTCACTTCACCGGTGCCCCCGCAGTCAGCCACGCTGCAGTCTCAAGGCTCGCAGAGGCCGCTGGCACTCCTAGGGTGATCCGGAAGTCCCCCCCTCAGACCCACGCAGGGTAGCAGAGGTCGTCAGAGCAGCCCCAGCTCCAGCCGCATCCCAGCCAACCGGCACGGTCAGTGCGGTGCTAAGGATAGCAGTGCTGGGGCTACAATAATGCCAGTCACTGTCCCCTCAGGGAGGCAGGCCCAGAGTAATCCCAGTCTTGATGTGTTGGCTAGGCGCAGTCGCACCAACACCTGGTAGGCGGTAGTGCAGTCCGCCTCCGCATTCACCAATGTTAGCCCCCGGGGGCCAGCAGGACACCACTCCATCTGCCGAATTGCAGACCGGGTTCCACTGCCACACGCACGGCACTCTCGCTGCTCCTCACCTGCAATCTCCGTCGTAGGTCGCCTCCTCCACAGAAGGCGCAGCCTCCCGCCGCTGCACCAAATCAGGTTTCTGCGAGCAGGGCCCACCACTGCCTCTGATCTGGTTCCGTCTCTGGATCCTCGCCCGTGCGGCCGCGTCAGTGACCAGGCCAGCGGGGGACTCGATGGTGGCGGAGGCAGGCACACCTCCCCTCTGGACACTCCGAGGGGCTGCCCCGAGAAACACAGCAGACCACGGCAATCTTCTTCCTATCCCCCATCCGCACCTCCTCCCGCCGGGCCGCAGCAAGGCCGGGGCCGGATGGGGCTGCACAGCGGGGCAGGTCGCTCAGAGGGCGCCGGTACTGCGATGCTGGCAGGCACTAGTCTCGTCGTGATGGCAGGTACAGAATTATCCTCAACTTAACAGGCTGCGGAAGCTCCTCCGTATCCACACCCGGCAGGCGGCAGCGCAGCTCAGCACTTCTCCGCCATCACTGCTTCCTGCCTCCGGAGACCATCAAGGCACACCTCCGTCCACCGACCTGTGGACCGAGCCCCCCGGCCACTCATGCGCCGCCTTCCAGGCCCGTTACTCCTCTCCTGTAACCTCCGCTGGGCAGCGCCTCCCCCGCACAAGGCGTAGCCCCCAGCCACCGCACCAGAGCAGGACTCGTCGGATGCTGGTAGGATCCGGGCCGAGCGCCGCTCCGCAGTTATTCTGCTTTCTGGGTCGCCAAGTCGTCGCGGCCCGGGCAGGTCCCGCTGTAGGCCTCAAAATGGCGCCGCCTCCGGATCGCGTCCTCGCGATCCTGTCAGTGTCTGGGCCAGCAGGGGATCCGATGCAGGCGGGGGAAGCACGCCTCCGCTATGGGCACTCGGTGAGTCGCTTTGGGTAGCACCGTAGATTACAGCGATGTTCGGCTTTTCACCCGGCCGCACCTCACCCTCCGGGCCGCAGCAAGGCCGGGGCCGGAAAGGATCGCGCGACGGAGCAGATCGCACAGATCACGGAACGGAGCCCGCCATCAGGTCCAGGGCAGCTCCGCTATGCAGGTCATCCGTCTGCAGGGTCAGATGGGCTCCAGGTAGGGCGATAATGCAAAGCTAAGTAGTGGCGGCGCCGGAGGGATAGGGACCCACGTCCTATCTCGCCGCCATCTTGGCCACGCCCCCTCCTCTATGATTTTAAAGACCTATCTCGAAAATCTGTTAGGTCTATACCTATTGTCGACCACATATGGGAAGAAGGCTTAAAAGTAATGAGGACACCGGCCACAGTTATCCCTGTCTTGCCCAGGATTGACAAAAAGTACAAAGCTCTGGACGATGCTCCAGCGTGTCTAATATGTCATCCTAAGCCTGACCCCGTTATCTCACAGGCCGCACAACGGAGATCGAGGAACCCTCTAGCGCCCATTACTGCTCCACCTGACAGAGAAGGGAGGCGCTTGGATAATATTGGGAAAAGGTTCACAACCACATCAGGAGCAACTGTTCGGGCTGCCAACGCTCTTGCGATTTTAGCCAGGTACGATCGACAGATGTGGTCGGACATTGCGCATTTCTTGAATCTCCTTCCAGAGGAGAAGAGGATGGAAGCAAGGAAAATCCTGCTTGGAGGGGAGAGGTCAGCGTCCGAAATTATTGATGCTTCCATGGATATTGCTTCCTTAGCTTTTCGTCAGCTTGCTGGAGCCGCTGTCCTAAGACGCCAGGGTTGGCTGAAAGCAACTATGTTCCGCCATGAGGTACAGAGCAAAATCTTGGATATGCCTTTTGATGTTGAAACACTCTTTGGCAAGCATATTGATGACGCTTTGCAGACCATCAAAACAGATACGGACACGGCTAAGGCTCTAGGAACGCACCAGTATAGAAAGTCCCCCTTTCGTGGAGCACGTGGCAGAGGAAATTTCTCTTTTCGAGGAGGTTATCAAGGATACCAGCCTCAAACTTACACCTCTTACCGGCCTTCCTACCAACAGCAGCAGCAATACCGTGCGCCACCACAGGCTGCCTACTCTAGACAGCCTAGACGAAAGCAACAGGCTCAGCCCAGAGATTCGGTCCGTAACAGTGACGACGCTTCGCCGCCTGCCACTCCTCTGTCTTGTCTGAAGAAAACCCCTCTCTCACATTTCCTGCATCAAAGGCAAAAAATAACATCAGACAAATGGGTCCTGGATATAATAACGTATGGCCATACCTTAGAGTTTACCACAATGGCACCTCATCACCCGCCCGGGAAATCAACACCACCCCATCTTCAGTTGTTAAAGAAGGAGGCTTTGCTAATGCTTCAAAAAGGAGCAATAGAATGTGTTCCACGCTCTCAGAGAGGAAAAGGTTTCTACTCTCGCTTTTTCCTGATAAAAAAGAAGAGATTGGGGGAATGGCGTCCCATTTTAGACCTCAGGAAACTCAAGAAATACCTACTGAAGAAATCCATTCGCATGGTTACTCTTCAGGAGATTTTACAACTTCTGAACAATTCGGATTTTTTAGCAAGCCTGGATTTGGAAGACGCTTACTTCCATATCCCTATCCACCCCAAACATCAAAAAATGTCTACATTTCTCAGTGGCAGGCGCGCATTATCAATTCAAAGTCCTTCCCTTCGGCCTTCGCTCAGCTCCACGGGTTTTCACCAAGTGCCTTGCTCCCGTGGCAGCATTCCTACGGCTGAAAGGCCTACAGATCTTCCCATACCTCGACGATTGGCTGGTGAAAGCCCCTTCTCTTCCTCAGGCTTCAGAAGACATCTCTTTCTGCCTGAAACTACTCCGCTCTCTAGGACTGGCAGTCGAAAATCCATTCTAGCTCCTTCTCATCGGTTAACGTTTCTAGGGGCACTAATAGACAGTCTCCAAAACAAGGTATACTTATCAACAGAAAGACTAAACGCCATGTTATCTCTGGCTCATGATCTTTACAGAAGAAAGTGCGCTTCTGTCCGTGACCTCAAATCCTCTCTCGGGATGATGTCTTCCGCCATTCTCATGGTACCTCACACTCGTCTAAGGATGAGACCATTTCAAGAGCAGTTGGATGCCCAATGGCTTCCTTTCGTCTCTCCTGCCGTCTTTTCCCTCATCCTCCCCCTTCACACTTCCCCCTTCCCCCCTCCGCTCTATTTGTCTCACCTTTCTTTCCTCTCTCAATGTGTTGCTTATTTTTGATGTAATGTGTAATTGTTATCATTTTCTGTAACATTGTGAAACCTAATGTAAAGCGCTCTGATACCTACGGGTCTAGCCAGCGCTATATAAAACTCATTACATACAAATACAAAAATGGCTTCAAATAACAGGATCATTCGACGACACAGTTCGGATAACTCAGATCATGAAGGATGCACTTCTTTGGTGGCAATCTCCCCACAATCTCTCCCTGGGACTGTCATTCCTTTTTCCTCTTCCAGAGTTCGTTCTGACAACGGACGCATCTTTGGAAGGCTGGGGAGCGCATCTGCAAGACCTCCAAATAAGCGGCAAATGGAGTCTCTCTCTATCCAAAATGCATATCAATTTTTTGGAACTACGGGCAATTTTTCTAGCCCTCCAGTCATTCCTCCCAAGGATAAGAGCATCCTCAGTCCTTATACGCATGGACAACACCACCTGCATGCATTATCTAAACAAGCAGGGAGGAACAAGATCTCCGATCCTATCTTGGGAAGCTCAAAAGATATGGGAATGGACATTACAGCATCAAATAACTATCAAAGCGGAGCATTTCCCAGGAATAAAAAACAATCTAACAGACACCTTGAGCAGGTTAAGTCAATCAAATCACGAGTGGGAACTCAACCAAACGGTTCTCAACCACATCTTCCAGAAATGGGGAACACCCAACTTGGACCTATTTGCGTCTCAGGGGAACCAGAAATGCTGATTCTTTGTCAGCAGGGAACCTCAGACAGGGTCATGGGGGAATGCGTTTTTGATAAGATGGTCAGGAATCTTTGCGTACGCTTTTCCCCCATACCACCTGATCTTCAGGGTGTTGATGAAAATGAAACGGGAACCGTGCCAACTCATTCTCATTGCTCCACGTTGGCCACGTCAGCACTGGTTCACGGAGCTACTCCTGCTGTCGCAATCCAAACCTTATCGCCTTCCTTTGTCAGCCACTCTGTTAACAATGAACAAAGAACAGATCCTGCATCCGCACCCAGCTTCTCTTCAATTGCATGCCTGGAACCTGAGTTCAGTGAGTACAAGGATTTAGTTATCCCTCAGGATTGTAGAGATATTTTGTCCAAGGCAAGAGCTGAGTCTACTACTAAAACATATAGACTGAAATGGAAACGTTTTTGTTCTTGGTGCCTTCGCAATGACACTCACCCTCTTCACTCTTCCCCAGAACAAATCCTGCCTTATCTCTTATCTCTGGCAAGATCAGGTCTGGCGTATGCTTCAATAAGGGTACACCTTGCAGCCATCTCTCGATATAGACGGACATCTGACGCCTCTTCTCTTGGCTCTGCTCGCATCATCAAACAGTTCAAGAAGGGCCTTTTCAGGACTTTTCCTCCTATTAGGCCTCCTCCACCAGAATGGCGCCTTAATGTGGTCCACTCACAGTTAATGAAACCACCTTTTGAGCCAATCCACAAAATAGAGCTTAAGTTTCTCACATGGAAAGTGGCTTTACTTCTCGCGCTTACATCTGCCAGAAGAGTAAGTGAAATTCAAGCCTTCACCATTCCTTAACCATTAAAGAGCCTTACTTACGTTTCACAGAGGATTATGTGATGCTACAAACAAATCCTAAATTTATACCAAAGGTGCCATCCCAGTTTCACCTTAATGAACCTGTAATTCTGCGCACTTTTTTTCTGCATCCTTCATCTCCAGCGGAGAAATCTCTTCACTCTTTAGATGTAAAAAGATGCCTTAAGTTTTATTTGCAAAGGACAAAGCAATTGCGCAGAACGGATTAACTTCTAGTATCTTATGGGCCTGTAAAACTAGGGTCTGCTGTTACAAAAAGAACTGTTGCACGATGGATTGCTGCTACTATCCAATTGTGTCATATAAAGGCGGGGAAACCGCTTTCAACCAAGACCAAGGCGCATTCCACAAGAGCAGTGTCTTCTTCTGCTGTTCTTTTCGCTGGTGTTCCACTACACAAGATTTGCCGTGCCGCTACATGGAAGAATGCTCATACCTTCACGCGGCACTATTGTCTGGACATGGCATCTTATAGTGAAGCAGCAGTGGGACAGGCAGTCCTGCGTCATTTATTTCAATAAGGTAAGCCTCTATTATTAGAGGTATTCTTTCTTATCTGATATACATTTATATATTTATATATGTTTATATAGTTGATATATTGCTATATAGTTTCTCATTAATGTTTTTATATTGGCATGTATGTTATAACCCACCATCCTCTAAGGTGAAAAGGTATATATATTACAGTATTGTTAAACATGCATATTTATGAAACTGCTAGCTACTCTGATTCAAGCATGTGAATCTATGAAAGATCCAATACTGGAGAAGAAAATGAGTTACTTACCTGTAACTACGGTTCTCCAGTATTGGTATCTTTCATAGATTCACATGCGACCCACCCTCCTCCCCGGAGAGGCTTCCCTTATTCCCTAAGGTTTATACTTGCACATTTGTGCTTGAAAATCTGAGGAACCTAGCCTCTCTTGGGATTGTTCTAGAGGGTGCCGTCGCCTGATTGGCTATTGGTTAAGTTTGGTTCTTTTTTACAAAAGAAAGTGGATAGGCTATTGAACTGACTCTTCATTGCATGGTAGCCTATAGTAATTCTATCTACTGCTTTTATATGTATACCGTGGGACTCCCACTACGACGACGGGGATGATTCAAGCATGTGAATCTATGAAAGATACCAATACTGGAGAACCGTAGTTACAGGTAAGTAACTCATTTTCATTTTTTGCCTTGACCTCCTGTGTTTTTGCTGTGTGTTGGACTCCGTTTTGCTGGTCTAGATGCTTTGGGCACTTTGCCACTGCTGTTCAGTTCCAAAGTGCAAGTGCTCCCTTTGTAAATTATTGTTATGGATTGGTGTTTCCATGATTGGCATATTTGATTTACTGGTAAGTCCCTAGTACAGTGCACTGTGTGTGCCCAGGGCCTGAAAATCAAATGTTGCTAGTAGGCTGCAACACTGATTGTGCCACCCACATAAGCAGCCTGAAAATTTAATTCAGGCTCTGGCCCAGAAATTGTGGTGGCCACCCTCCCACCCGGAAATGTCGTCTATCGGTTAGATAGGCAAAAAAAAAAGGGAGGGGTGGGGGGGCTGGCTGTGTTTTATTGCAATCACTTTAAAACTACTTTTGAGCCGTTAACATCTTCTGGATTTGAGGCCCTAGCATTCTCTGTGCAACCGCCCGACATGCAGATATTTAAGGGTTTGCTAATTTATCACCCACCAGGATCTAGATGTGGCTTTGTTGATATGCTTAGTATGATTCTTTAAGCATCTATTCTCAATGCTAATTTCTCGGTGTTAGGTGATTTTAATTTCCAACTGGAAAATGAAACAGACTCAGACTCCATAAAGCTGATCGATGCAATGAACGCGCTTGGACTATCCTTAATCTCCAGAGGTCCGACGCATTGGGCAGGACATATGCTAGATGGGATCTTCTCCAATCACCCATCTAATAATATACTACCATCTCTCCCTCTTACCTGGTCCGATCATTGGGCAGTCAACTGGCAGATAAAGACTCTGAAAACCTCTGTGCAAAGAGACATAATACAACAAACCCCAAGTAGAACCTGACAAACTATAGCCGGCCGAACTGAGAGACACCCTTACTACCATACCCTGGCAACCAGCTGACAACCTGGAGCAGAGTGTTGAAAACTTCTCGCTCTGGCTAACCCCGGCTCTGGACATTCTAGCCCCGGTCAAACAAAAAACCACGGCTAAGAAAGCCTCCCAGCCATGGTATGACGAAACCCTTAGGACATCAAGGCGGGACTGCCGTAGGCAAGAACAGAAGTGGAGAAAAAATTATGAGGGTGAAGAGAAAATCATCTATAAAAATAAATTAGCCAAACATAAAAAAATGTATTCTAGCTGCGAAAACTTCCTACTACTCTGAGCAGATAAAATTGGCATGTGATGCAAACAAAACTCTTTTACTAGTCATAAAAAAACTGGTAGTACCTGCCAGCCCCAACACTGCAGTAATAAATCAAAATCTTTGTGATGCTTTGGCTGACTTCTTTCAAGAAAAAGTAGCCAACATCTTTAACAAACTTACCACGGGCAGGACAGCCACTCTTTTGGAAGGGCAATCTCTAAACACCACATCAGGTCTAGCTAGATTTTCTACCTTCAAGGTTCCCTCCGAAAAACAACTTACAAAGCAAATTCCATTAATTTCATCTGGTGCTCCGCAAGACCCCCGCCCCCCAAAAATAATGCACATGATTCCAGCACAAGTGGCACAACATCTGAGGCAAATCTTCTATACTATGTTTGCGGGGGGAGTCTTCCCCACACATTGGAAATCTGCTTCGGTTCTGTCTCTGCTGAAAAAAGGACAACCTGAATGCTCTGGATCTGAATAACTATCGCCCTATCTCTAGACTTTCCTTCGCTGCAAAGCTGGTGGAGAAAGTAATGAATGAACAACTATCAGAGTACATAGAAGAAAAGTGTCTACTGGATGACACACAACACGGGTTCAGGAAAAACCACAGTACAGAATCTGCTTTGGTGATAGCCACCAAAGATATCCGTGAAACACTTGCTAAGGTGGGGACGGCAGCTTTGATTTTGCTGGACCTCTCCGTGGCGTTTGATCTGATCAACCATGAGATTCTGGTTGACCGTTTGCGGAGCCGGGGAATAGAGGATACAGCACTAGATCTCCTCCAATCCTTTCTAGTCAATAGACAACAAACTGTGGCACTGGGTAAATTTACATCCAGGCCTTTCTCCCTGCCCTGTGGAGTCCCTCAGGGCTCGGCATTGAGCCCGACACAGTTCAATCTTTATGTCACACCGTTGGCAACACTTATCAAAAAATCTGGCTTCTCCTTAGCATCTTACCCAGATGACACTCAAATTGTGGTGTCACTAGCAAAACCCAATAACAATTCAGGCTCTGCATTTAGGACCTGCATGAGCAATGTAAGCAATTGGATGGACAACAATTGTCTTAAACTGAATGCCGCTAAAACTGAGGTCATTATTTTTGGCAATAACCCTTCCTTCTGGACGCCTGAGTGGAGGCCGCAAGAGCTGGGCCTCCCTCCTGAACCAACTAACAAAGTAAAAAACCTTGGTTTCCTGTTAGACGAAGAGCTGACGCTTAAAGACCAAGTGAACAAAATTACATCCGCCTCCTTTAGTTCTCGGAGGCTTGTAAAAAAGATTGTAAAATTCTTGCCACCTGAGCTTTTGAAGACAGTAATCATCGTACTGGTACTTTCTAGGATCGATTACTGTAATAGCCTCTATCTTAACCTTGCCTTAGGTCCCTTGAATAGGCTTCAGACCTTGCAGAACGCAGCTGCACATTTTCTTTTTAAAATTCCTAAACATGAATCAGCTAGGGGAGCCATCAGAAAACTCCACTGGCTACCAGTCAGACAACGTGTCAGGTTTAAGGCTCTCTGCCTGGCCTACAAATCACTGCACGGACTGGGGCCAGTCCAATTCAAGGAGAAACTCAAATGGTATATCCCAGGGAGGACGCTTCGTTCAGGCTCTGCTATGAACTTGACAGTTCCTCCTTTTAGGAGGACAACCTGGGTTGGGAAGAGCATCTTCAGGACCACAGCTGTGCTCTGGAACAGCCTACCACTGACACTAAAAGCTGCCCCCTCTTTACTCGCTTTTAGAAACGCCTTAAAGACCTGGCTCTTCTCACAGGACTAGGAGATACCGGTGTATCTGCAAGAACTACCTTCAGCTCCGTAGCCATACCCGTGTCCACAGCGGCAAGACGCCCTCAGGCAAGAGTTTGCGCTTTATAAATCACATTCACTTTCACATTTCTTTGCACTTTGTAGGCATTATCGGATTGATTTTTTCAACTTATCTATTTGGTCATTTTGATCAAATTCTAAATGTTGTTATAAACATTGCACGTTAAAAATAAAGTTAATTTACAAGAGCTATGCTACATTTTACTACTAAACAGGCAGCCAGAAGTGCAGTTACCTTACAGAAAACAGGGTCATGATTTGAATGGGGCAGCAGATGCAGTAGCACCAGGCCCAAAAGTTGTCAGAATTCCTCCAAACATAATATTGCTATATTTGACTACTAAACAGGCCGTCACAATTGCAGTTACCTTGCAGTTGAAAGGGGATTGATTTAAATGGTGCGCCAGGTGCAGTGGCCCAGGGGCCAAAAGTTGTCATAACTCCACTAACCACCAAATATTGCTATATTTTACTACTGAACAGGCAGTCACAAGCAGTTATCTAGCAAGCGCTAGGGTCATGATTTCAATAGTGCAGCAGGTGCCGTTGCACTGGGACCAAAAGCTCCAGGCACTCCACTAAACACTGATAGTTGCTATATTTTTCAACTAAACAGGCAGTCACAAGTACAGTTATCTTTCAGGCACTTGGGTCATTATTTGAATGGTGCAGCAGGTGACAGTTGCACTGGGCCAAAAGTTGTCAGAACACCTCTAAACACATAATATTGCTATAGTTGACAACTAAACAGGCAGTCACAATTGCAGTTACATTGCAGTTAAAAGGGTCTTGATTTGAATGGTGCAGCAGATGCAGTGGCACTGGGGCCAAAGGTTATAGGGGCCCTATTAAACACAGAATATTGTTAAACTTTGCTACTAAACAGGCAGTAAAAAGTGCAGTTATATAGCAGGCACTAGGGCCACAATTTTAATGGTGCAGCAGCACCGGGGCCAAAAGTTGTCAGATTCCTTCTAAATACCAAATATTGCTATATTTAACTACTAAATATGCTGTCACAAGTATAGTTACCTTGCAGGAACTAGGGTCATGATTTCAAAGGTGCAGTTACACCAGGGTCCAAAGCTCTAGGAACCCCTCTAAACACCAAATATTACAATATTTTACTACTAAACAGGCAGTCACAAGGGCAGTTACCTTACAAGGAATCAGGTCATGATTTGAATGTTGCAGCAGGTGCAGTAACACCGGGCCCAAAAGGTTTTTCAGAACTCCTCTAAATACATAATATTGCTATTGCATCAATTAATTCTATTATTTCCCTCTTTTATTAAATTTTTTAAAATTTTGCGATTACTTACCTGCATTATACAACTAGTAACAGCACAATATATTGCCTTTTTGCACATAAACAAGTCATAACACTTTAACAGTCTTTCTGTGACGTATATTGTACAACCACACAGCAAGCTACAACTTACAATAAAACACAGCTTATTATTAATCACATAGGCGAAACTGAATGCATTTACCAATGCTTGTTTATCTTCTAAAAGCCGAGATTACAGATAGGAAGGATAAAGATGGAGTGCATCCCACCAGGATTTGAACCTGTGACCCTAAGGTCAAACACAGAACCCAGGTGTAGAGACATTAGTCCACTAAGCCACCAGATTCAACGTATTGCGGCATACACTTAGTCCCTATGCCTATCTGAAGCAAGATGGCCATACAGTAAGATGTTCCCAGGCTGTTTGAAACCTCCACAGAAAAAGTGGGGGATACAGCATTGTGTTCTCGCTAAAGTAGGGGAGGACAAAAATGCTGCATATGATCATGACTGTATGAGTATGTTCCTGCACAAGAAGGGAATCTCCTTGGCCGGCGCCGAACACCATGGGACATATCCTTTTAGAGCAATGTGTGTGCCCAGGACAAAACTCCCCACCTCAACAAACAAAAAACAAAATAAACATAAAAATTTGAAGGGTGTGCAGAATACCTGCAGTGATGTGTGATTGCAGCGCATTTTCCGTGTGGGCAGGAACATGCAGGAGTATGGAAATGTTACCATCAGGGAAGGAAACCCACTGATGCTCAGAAATTATCCCACTAATGGAGGAACAGGATACAGTAATGTTCATGCTAGTGAAGGGAACCTCCTGAGCACAGTAATGCACCCACTAACTGATACTCCAAAGGCACTGTAATTTCCCGCCAGTGCAAGGAAAAGTCACTGGTATACAGCAGTGTTCTTGCTAAGGCAGGAACATCAAGATACGCTGCCATGTTCCTGCTAAAGCAGGGAACCATAATAAGGTACATAACAAAAGAATGCAGTAAAAAAATGTAATCTTATTTTAAGTAAAACCTTTCTAATGGGGAGACAGAACCAAGATGTCCCTGAAAGGAAAGGGTGGGGGTTAAAGCAAATTACGAGAGAAAGATAGGGAAGAAAATATAGGATGTTAAGAGTAAGAAAATAAGTTACTTACCTGTAACTGCAGTGTTCCAGTATTGGTAGCTTTCATAGATTCACATGCTTGAATCATTCCCCGTCGTCGAAGTGGGAGTTCCACAGTGCCATAGTAAAGCAGTATGTATAACTATCATAGGCTATAATGGCACTAGGCCATCAGTTTAATAGCCTATTTATGTCCTTTTTAAAAAAGGACCAAACTTGGGCTATGACCAATTAGGTGTTAGCACCCTCTAGAACACTTCCAAGAAAGACTGAGTCCCTCAGATTTTCAAGCACAATTGGGAATAGCGTAACTAGTCATAAGGGGAGCCTCTCAGGGGAGGGGGTGGGTTGCAAGTGAATCTATGAAAGATACTAATACTGGATAACCGCAGTTACAGGCAAGTAACTTACTTTCTTATCCAATATTGGATCTTTCATAGATTCACATGCTTGAGTCAGAATAGCAAGCAGTATTGTAGGTAATTTAAGTACCCTTAGAGGATGGTGGGTGACTAAGCAATACACCTTTATAGTAGTCCATATATAAGTAATATATGTATATTCACTGAAAAAAATCAAAGGTTACAGGGACGTTATAGTTAGGAAAGAGAATTTAAAAAACCTTTGAAATTCACTGAAAAAACCAAAGGTTACAGGGACGTTATAGTTATGATGACATTTCACTGATACAAAACCAGAGAAATTCAGCAGTTATAGTTAGCTTCGCTAACTATAACTCTCACCCCCGCAAAGCACTGCTTATGAATTCACATATTACATCTCTCAAAACATGGTCAGTGACATCACAGATGAGATCACTGATGACATCTCAAATAACATATATATATAACATAGACCTAAATTGAGATTGTAAGCATTAAGATCTATAACTTTTAGATAAATAAACGTTAATAGAACAATCATGTAGCAATATGTAACGCAGTCTTAAAAGCATTTGAATTTAATATGAATAAACACCTCTATTTAAAGAGGCTCACCTTATTGGAATAGATGGATTAATACCACTTGGACTATGGCTGCATCCCTGTGCTGCGTCAGTTCTAGGCAGTAGTGCTGCTTAAACTTTTGGGTGCTCTTCCACATCGCAGCACAGCATATCTTCTCCAGCGGAATACCTGCAATCAGAGCAGCCAAAGTGGACACTGCTCTTGAAGCATGCACTTTAGCTGTCGTCGTTAAGGGGTTTTCCCGCCTTGGAGCGGCAAAACTGAATTGTTGCCGAAATCCATCATGCTATTGTTGTTTTCGTTACTGCAGTCCCTTGACGACCATGTCCATAAGAGACTAGTAGCTGATCCGTTTTACGTACCTACTAAGTTCGGTGGAGGTAAACTTTGAGACACCATTTAATGACCAGTGTATGGAGAGCCTTTTCAGCCAGTGTAGCTGGATTGGGGAGAATAGTGCGAGATTTGATAGGCTCGTTGAGATGAACTTGAGAAGGAACCTTTGGAATGAATTTTGGGTTTGTTCTGAGGAGTACGAACTCTACTGTGAAATGTAGAAAAGGCTCTTGTGTGGTGAAGGCCTGCATTTTCCTAACCCTTCTGGTTGACGTGAGAGTGAGTAATAGAGCAACCTTCCATGTGAGAAACTTTAGGTCAGCCTTGTGAATGGGTTCGAAAGGCTGCTTCATTATTTGCGAGAGGACCACATTGAGATGCCATTCTGGGAGAGGAGCTTGCACCTGTGGGACAGCTTTGAATAGCCCCTTCATGAATTGCTTTATTACTCTTGAGGAGCAGAGAGATAGAGTCTGTGCAGAGCGTCTGTGCCTTGAAATGGCCACAAGGAGACAGATGTATGAACAATGCCTGACTTGGAAGCGAGAGAAGATAAGGGAAAATCTGCTCAGGAGAGGCTTCAAACGAGTGTAAGTCATTTTGCTGACACGATGAACAGAATATTTTTCATTTTAACTTGTACGTTTTATTTGCGCCTTCAGCCCTTGCCTTGGAAATGATGTCTCTGCATTCTTGAGTGGTTTTTAAGTCTCTGAACTCATAGAACTCAGGGGCCATGCGTGTAAGTGGAGAGAGGCTGGCTCCGGATGTAATATCTGGTCCTGGTGAATAGTCAGGAGAGTTCACGTTGTTGGAAGGCATATGTGACTGGTCTCTGAGAGGAGGAGGATCTCCGTAAATCAGTGCTGCCTGGGCCATGTGGAATCGATCAAAATGAGGCAACAGTGTTCCACTTTCATTTTGCTGAGAAACTTGGCAATTAAAGGGAATGGGGTAATAGCGTATGCATAAATTCCAGCCCATCTCATCGAAAGGGCATTCTCCCACGACCCTAGAAGGGGATATCGACTGGCGATGAACTGGCATTTGGTATTGTTGTCTGTCACGAAGAGATCCCGTGCAGGTGTCCCCCACAGCGAGAAGATCTTGTTGAGCTGTAATTGGTCCAGTTCCCACTTGTGACAATTGTCTTTGGCTCCACTGAGAGTGTCCGCCAGGGTGTTGTGTACTCCAGACAAGTGTTCGGCCTTCAGGGATATGTTGTGGGCTGTGACCCAACCACAAAGCTCCTGGGGTTTGTGACAGAGATTTGGTATCCCCTTGCTTGTTGATATAATACATGCGGATTGTATTGTCTGTACAAACCAGCACTGAGGATCCTGCTATCCTTGAAAGAAAGGCCTGCAGGGTGAGAAAAATGGCTTTCAGCTCCAGGCTGTTGATGTGCATAGCCTTCTGATGAGTCGACCACTTTCCTTAGATCTGCAGGTCCTGCAAGTGGCCTGACCAACCTTCTAGAGAAGCATTTGTGGAGACGACAAAATCGGGTACCAAAGGCAGAAACGTGAGGCCTTGCGATCGAGGAGAGCTGTGAGACCACCACACTAGGGTGTATATCATCCTTGGGGTTATTGTTATCAAGTCCTCGAAGGACCCTTCTGAATGGATTCTTTGGAGCTGCAGTTCTTCCTGCAGAGGTCTCATCTTGAGGCATGCCAGCGGAACTAGGTTGATTGTGGAAGAAATCATGCCTAGCAGAGACTTGAACAGCCTCACTGAAACAAACTTTTTTCTAGAGATATTTTTGAGCCAAGTGTGATAGTCTCATTTGTCTTTCCTGGGAGAGAAAGACTTTGTACTGAGTTGTATCTAGGTCTGCTCCTCGAAACTGCATCGTTTGACTGGGAGTAGTGGAGGATTTTCGTCGATTTTCAGTGAGACCTAGCTTGAGAAATAGTGACCGGCAGGCTTTCGTAGCTTTGGCAGCTTGCATGGAGGTTGAAGCTTTTAGCAGCCAGTCGTCTAGGTAGGGGAATACCTGATTACTTTGTTTCCTGAGAGCAGCTGCTACTGGGGCTAAATACTTGGTGAATATGCGAGGGGCTGACTTGATGCCGAATGGGAGGACTCTGATTTGGAAATGGGTACCAGCTACGGTGAAACAGAGATATTTGTGTTGTTTAGGATGAATGGGGATATGGAAATATGCATCTTCCAGGTCTAGAGATGTCATGAAGTCTCTGCTGTTCAGGAGGTGAAGGATGTTGGAGACAATAATCATCCAAAAGAAGGATTGCTTGCAGAGGGAGGGGGCGCTAGGCGGCGCACATGCAAGATGACCGCACAGCAAGGAGGCTCCCGTAGCCCAGGCCTTATAATTTATAATAATCCTCGCATGTAGATGGGATAACTTCATTCAAAGCGCAATTCATACTCCCTATAACGCTGGGGAACAGATGGGGGTAGCGACCGACTCCACAAACTACAGCAACGGCGGCAGTCCCTGACGTAAGCTGAGGGCGCCGGAGAGGCAGAGCCGCTGCTGGCAGCGCAACGGAATCCAGCACAATTGGGACCAGTGCAGTGAGCGTGGAATGCGCCGCGCTTGACTTCACAAGCGCTAACAACGGCTGCAATCGCTGATGTAAACTGGGGATGCAGGAGAGACAGGGCGGCTGACGAGCGCACAACGGAGTCGAGCGCAAATTGAGATCAGAGCAGAATGCGCGAGGGAGGCCGTGGCCGCGTCCCAACTGACGCAGTAAGAAATCAACAGGTTGAGCGAGGCCTGTCTGGCTGCATCCTTGAGTGTGAAGCCGCTGGGGCTGCATCATTGATAAGAACGGCAGACCGTGGGGCTGAAGGTTGCAGGGGAAGTCTGGGTCTGTCCTCGCGGTCCTCCCCTTGAGATACAGCGGTGGAAGGGCGGAACGGCACAATCGACGAATCGAGCCCGCGGCCCACATGCTGGTAATGCTGCACGAACACATTGCATAGAGCAACGCGGGGGGAAGACTAGCCCACGCAGTCAGACCTCTACTGGGGAGTTGGACCCTCCGCGATATGCCCATACCAGCAGCGTAATCCCCTGCCACACCGCATAATCAGACCCAATAGGCCATCCGACCAACCGAGGACTGTGTGGGGCACAGTGTCAGCCCTTGGCAGAGAAGATTGACTTGGTATTCAATACAATGCACAAATAGTGCGGCAAAGGACATCAGATCCCATTTTTCATAGAGTCGCGGCACCATTGCACAAAACCACAACATTGGCTTTGGAAGGGCACACGCTGCATAATAATTGGCCACTTAATTCACTTCTGGGGTGGGCGGTCCTCCCCGCGCCCTGTGGAACCACTGGCTTTACAGGGGCAATAAAAACCTTGGCAGTAATGGCGAAGACGAAAGATACGGGACACAGGTCATGAGAGCTAGACCTGCAAACAGGCCTCACCGCTCAAAATATATTTTCGCACTAAGCAACCACGATAACAATAAATGTACAAAACAGCGCGTGCATAAGAAGAGCGCAACGTACCTGCTCCTCGGCAACAAGCTGCGTCCCTCAGCGCCATAAAGACTGGCTGACTAATCGCCTTGCAATAGGCTGCTGTCCCACATCTATGGGATTTTGGGGGCGTGGCTTGGCGCACGGCAAGATGGCCGCACGGTAGTGTTGCTCTGCCGGCCGCCTTTACAATCCTTCATGAATCCTGCTCCTAATCTGCCCATCGCCGCTGTTTGCTAAGCGGGTGTGACTACTACGGCTAAGAGCTACTGGAGGCTGTCACTTGCGGTGGTAAGAGGCTGCTTGACCCGAGAACGAGTGCTGGGCATTTCCCTCGTGGCGGTGGCGGAGGCTGCATACCCGCCGCGGAGCCGCCTGACTCGGTGCTGAGCAGCGGACGGACGTTGGCTGCCCGCATCGCCTCGCAGCGGACCCTGTGCCTGACTCTGGGAATACGGTGAGCGGATCGTCGCCTCAGTGGTGGGGCTGCCTGGTTCCCCTCGCGTGCGCCGGCGGCCCCCCCGGTGGTGCAGGCTTGCCGGGAGAGCAGAGAGCGCTGGGTGTAGCTGGTACGCAAGCGGCAGGCTCTGGCCGCGAAGGTAGGCCCCTGCGAGCTGCCGCGCACCGCTGCCCCCGCGTGATTGCAACTGAATGGAACTTGGCCCTGCGTGCTCTTGAATGCTGCCATTGTTTGGAGGAGGGAGAGCTGTTGCGGCCTGGGGAAGCATATGCGCTAGGATTCACTTGCCATCGAGGGCGGGCGCATTTCTACACTGCATTGTGGTGCCCGAGAGCGGCTGGATAAAAGACTCTGGACCTGTGTCGGGATACCGCGAGGGGTGTTGGCGACGCGGTACGGGTGGCCTGTTGCTGACTCGAGGTGCACCCTGCAGGACTGAGTACACCGCGAGGCCACTATTTAAATTAGGCGCAGTATAGGCCTTAGACACTGACGGACAGCAGGCTACAGAACCCCCCCGGATTGCGTGCGCTAGAGGGGGCGCAGATCACATACACGTGCAGGCGAGATCTGAGGACACCACCCTTGGGTTTTGGGTCCACCTGACGGTCCCTGAGTTCCCCCTCTGCTCATTGTACATTTGCACCTGGGAGACTCCCATTGGCCCACCATCAGTGGCAGACTCCAGGCAGTGGATCTGATCGCGGCACATCGACGAGGAACTGACTACTGGGCATCACGGACTCGACCACCTTTCGATTTTCCAGCCTCTCGCGCTGACCACTGACTTATCAGAAGGCCTTTCCTTTCCCTCACCGACATGGGCAAACCGGAGAGAAATCAACCGCGACTTAACTTCGAACTGCGCAAAGGAGGTAAACCCGCGCAAAATGCTGCTTCAGACTCAGAGCTGGACTCTGTCGCTCAAGCTCCCACCGCCTTAGAGAAAACCTTGTCCGCGATCCAGGCCAGTCTACAATCTATTGACGGGAAAATTGAGGCTCTGAATGGTCGTATGGACCACATGTCCTCGAAGCTCGATAAGCAAGCAGTGAGGATTGGGGAAGCTGAGCAACGCATCTCAGATGCAGAGGATGGCCTACAACAAGTTGCTGCTAAAACAACGGACATCACACGGCTATTGGCGGTGATCCAAGCGAAAAATGAGGACATTGAAGTGCGCTCTAGGCGCAACAATGTGCGCATTTTGGGCCTGCCGGAGTCCACAAATGTAGGGCGACTGGAAGACTACGTTGAAGCTATGATCCGGGACATCTGCGAGTCCGAGAATCTCTCCAACATGTTTGCAATTGAACGCGCTCACAGATCCCTGGCGGCGCGGCCACCGCCTGGTGCACCCCCTCGGCCCATAATCGCAAGATTATTGAATTTTCGAGACCGGGATACGATCCTCCGCGTCACTCGACAAAAAGGCGTCATCAATTATCAAGGAAATGTCCTCTCCTTTTATCCGGATTTCACAGCTGCAGTTCAAGCGGCGCGTAAGGAGTTCCAGGGGGTCAAAAAACTCCTCATGAAAGAACAAGTGCCGTATGCCATGTTATATCCCGCCCGGCTGCATATAGGTATTGACAGCACTGCACAGATATTTGTGAATCCAAAGCGGGCCATGGACCATGCCAAGTCCCTGCAACGTCAACAGCGATCTCCTTCACATACCTCCGATGTGGATGACTGATCATCGACCCTCCTCCACCCTTGTATATCCTTTTATTGTGATTGGTGAAATATCACTCGTGACTAACCAATGTAAACATTGCTCCATTGATTGATACAAGACCTGGATTACCACGAGCTTGCCGACGTATTTCTGCAAATGTCGACTGTATGCATGTAGCCTTTGCCCCTGTGTATTCCTTTTTCCAGATGCCACTGCAAAATTCTTTGAAGTGATTGTTCTCACGTTGTGGCTAATCTTTCTGATTTATATGTATGGGCACACCAAGAGCAATGATGTACGATACTACCTGCCTCACACGTATCTCTGTATAGACCTGTATGCTGCAGATGTCATACTGCTTGTTCTGTTTCTGCTTTTCCTCCTGCATAATGGGCGAGAAGTTGGGAGCATTGTTATTCAAATGGCGGCCCCTTCCTGTTACATCGGGAAGTGGTAGAAGCCGCTCCGCCCCCTAGTGGGTGTACCCCTCACTGAAATCTCTGTTTTTCGTTCTTAAGTTTTTGGTTATGACAGTGGGATCTGTCTTTGGCAAGATTGGGTTGCTAAAGTGGGTGGGGGGAGGGGGTTCGGTATTGGTTTTCTTAGTTTTCAGCGACAGGATCAGAGTGTTTACTAGGAATGAGACATTTGACAGGATATGTAATGAACATTGCCTGATATGCGGTGACTATGTATTGCGATTTTTACTAGTGGATAATGGGTGACGAGTATAGATGCATAACGTGGAATGTACGCGGTCTTAACACCCCCAAAAAGATACGACAGGTACTGGCTTATTTAGACAGACATAATATCCAAATTGCCCTGCTACAGGAGACACACCTGAACAGACATACAGAGACTAAAATTGCTCATAAGTGGGCGGGGTTTCGTCTTGCATCATCATATTCCACCTACGCAAGGGGTGTACTTATTTTAATCAAGAAGGGTCTGCCATTCCTGCCGATACACGCCCATACTGATACTGACGGTCGCTGGGCTATGGTACAGGGTAAGCTGGGTTTGACCATTCTCACGATTATTAATATGTATGGGCCTGTGGTGGACGACCCAACACCTTTTGTACAAATGTTCACTGCGTTACGCTCATGGCCGGAGTCAGCAGTGATTTGGGGAGGTGATCTCAACACGCATCTCAACCCACAGAATGACAAATCTAACCCACTGGGTGCTCGGACACTCAAAGTGGCTCAATGTGTCCGCGATGGTATGGCAGAATTGGGATTGGTGGATGTTTGGCGCTTGCGTAATGTTGATGCACAGGAAGGCACACATATCACGCCCGCCTACAACAGTTGGTCCCGATTGGACTATTGGTTATTAAACGAAGCCGCGAACAACTGGGTCACGCATATATGCAATTTACCACGTACTCTTTCAGATCATAATCCTGTTTATTTACACTTACAGATCCCTACCAACCCCCATCGCCCCTTTACGTGGCGTTTCCGTGCAGAGGCACTGCTTGACCCTATCTATAGCGAAGCCATTCGAACAGCCATTACTCAATACTTTGATGAAAACAAAGGCTCGGTGGATAGTCAGGCATCTCTGTGGGAGGCATTCAAGGTAACCATACGAGGGGTATGTATTAGTACCACGTCTGGTATTCTGAAAGATATCAGGGGTCAGCTTTCCAAAACGGAAAAAGCTCTGAGCAAGTTGGAAAAGGAGTACTGGTCGCACCCATCCAATACTGCGTTGGCACACATGCGCGAACTTCTAATAGAATACGACAAATTAGCTGAAACAGAGACGAGATATAAGGGGAGGCGACATGTGGCTAGGGCATTTGGCGAAGGTGGCCGTCCTGGTAGGAACTTGGCCACTAAATTACAATCCCGATCAAATCATCATCAGATTGTTAAGATAGTTGATAGTAACGGGACAGAACATTTCACTCCACAGGCCATAGTTGACCAATTCAGAGACTGTTATAGGGCATTATACACCACACAAGGGAGCACGGATGAAGCCGCCATGGAAGAATATTTGTCAGATATAGCATGCGCGTGGCTGTCAGACACACATAGAGAATATCTGTCCTTGCCCATAGATGAAACTGATGTTAAAAACGCTATTCTCTCCCTTCCCAATAACAAGGCACCGGGGCCGGATGGCCTAACTGCAGAATTTTATAAAGCCTATATGGACCTTGTTGTTCCCCATCTGCTCGAACTGTACGCCGAGGCTCATGAGTCCGGTGTCTTGCCCCCTCTTTAAGGCAAGCCATGATCATAACCCTCCTCAAAAAAGACAAGTCGCCTACGTCCTGTGAGTCCTACCGCCCCTATCCTTGATTAACCTAGATGCAAAAATATTGGCAAAGATATTGGCTACCAAAATCCAACCTCTGATGCCCCTTCTCGTGCTCCCTGACCAATCCGGGTTTGTGCCGGAAAGATCTACCTCCCATAATCTGCGCACCATTTTTTCCATGTTCCACATCCTCAATCCTGAATTGCCGGCGGCTGCCATCATGCTCGATGCGGCTAAAGCATTTGACTCTATAGAATGGCGTTATATGCTTCATATACTGCGCAGAATGGGGTTCCCCGGAGTTCTGTTACAGTGGATTCAGATTCTATACACTGACACATCAGCTCGATTGCGCGTGGGCAGCCTCACTTCAGAGCCCTTCCAAATAGAGCGAGGCACTAGGCAAGGATGTCCGCTGTCCCCCCTCCTATTCGCTCTTGTGCTTGAACCACTTGCTTGTAAGATCCGGCAATGTCATAGAGCGTCTGCACTTAATTTTAACCGTCGGCCAGTTAGCGTATCGATGTATGCGGACGACATGGTCCTTTTTGTCAGAAACCCTCAACAACATTTATCCCCTGTTCTTCGGGAATACATTAGATTTGGCCTATTTTCCGGACTCACCATAAATTGGGAGAAATCGGTCATTATACCTTTAACAACTGTCACATCTCAGCCCCAGCTGGAATACCCTTTGCTGTGGACGACGGACCCGGTTAAGTATCTTGGGGTATGGGTACATCGGGATCCCGAGGTTGTAGTCAGAGAAAATTATGGTCGAGCATATACCACATTAGTACATCAAGTGGACAGATGGTTGCATCTTCCGTTATCCTTAGCAGATCGCATTGCAGTTATAAAAATGGTAATTCTCCCCCGCTTCTTATATCTTTATTGTAACATACCGATCAAATTGACTAACAAATTTTTTAAAACAGTGAGAACCCAGCTCTTACGTTTAGTGTGGGGCGATAAGCAACCTAGAATCAGCCGGCAAACACTAACACTTTCATATGACAAGGGGGGATTTGCCGCGCCGGATTTTTATGTATACTATCTATGTGCTCAGGCCCACTACGCCTATTACTGGTTTAGAACACATGATTTTATACCGCATGTTGCTGTGGAGTACGGGGATGCCCATCCTACTCCGCTTGCAGGCATACTGACGCACACACATAGGCACACGCCAAAGATAGAAATCAACACAATAGACGCGACTATCACAGCGTGGCAGAAGATTGGCAATCGGGCACGTAAACTCCCATTGTACGCACCCGCCTTACCGTTGATTCATCACGCCGCCCTTTCCGTTGCTCAGGAGATGGGACCCCTAAGATCCCTCCGAGAAGCCGGCATTACACACATGCGGGACCTTTACCCAGAGGGGCGCTACCTTACAGGGAGTGATCTTGAATATATACACAACCCCACATCACTCTTTCAATATTCTTGTTATCGCCTCAGGCGTGCAATACGAGACCATTACCCTGACTTCCCCACTGAGCCCCCCACACTTCTATCTCTACAACTTTTGTTAACAACACCAACTAGGAAAAAACTGATCACTAAACTGTACAGGGCTGTACAGGAGGAAACGGTTCGGGGACCCGATCAAAGCCTTGCAAGGTGGAACGAAATTTTGGATCCCCCGATAGCTGGAGAGGAATGGAAACAAATATGCAGTTTAACGGGCCGCCTTACGCCTAATGGCAATTTACGTATTCTTCATTTTAAATTCCTTCATCAAATATACCATACCCCCTCCAAGCTGCACAAAATGGGTCGCAGAGAATCAGATCAGTGCAAAAGATGCAGGCAATTTCATGCAGATTTTCTACACCTTGCCTGGTGTTGCAGACTGGTGCTGAAATATTGGGAAGAGGTGCTAGACCATATCCACACTATGACGGGCACTACCATTCCATGTACACCACTTGTATGCTTGCTAAGTTACGTCCCTCAATTGAAAGGAACTCTGGGTAGGTTTGTGAGAGTCGCCCTCTTGCTAGCTAAACGCCGTATTCTGTTTACGTGGGATAGTAAACTTGCTCCGAAACTGGCAGGGTGGTTGACAGATATGGTTTATTGTAAAGAAAATTTGGAATAATATGCCGAAGAACTGCCTGTAACTTCTAGACCGAAAGATATTTGGGGACCGCTCAGACACTTTCTCGCATTGCCATCCCCTGATGATGATGGGTGACTTGATCGCCTCGCCATGTTACTATTTGGAATACTGTACGATGGCATTCACTGTATTATTGGTGTTATGTTTATACATTGCATGTATGGTAACCTCTGATCACTGATGATTCATACAGAATACTTTTGCTGTTTTCCTACTATCGCTATGTTTGTATTGCCGTTGAAGGCAGTATTGGTGTATCGCATTCTAAACCTAATAAAAAAGAATGTTAAAAAAAAACATATGGAAGCCAACAGACCTCAGCGAAAGAGGGAGGACCTGGGTCACACTGGGGCTCAAAATTGCAAAGCGTAACATTGCTCAACATTGGGGGGGGACAGGTAGCACCGTGCTTGCGAGAGTGGGAGAAGGACTTAGATTGGTGCATGGTGGCTAAAAAAACAGTATATACAGGCAGAGGATGCCCCAAAAAGTGGGAACAGATCTGGGGCATGTGGAATATGTATCATGGGAATCTGTGTGCAATTCTGTGTGGGGGACTACTGAGGCGAGAAGACCAGATAGAAGATTCCCCATAGCAATAGGGTGGGAAGATAGAAGACATGTACTAGGGTGGTAAGGAATTAAGGGAAACAGGACTCTTGCCTGAGAACATGGAACATTTATAAGTAACAGTGATGTGATTAAAGTTTTGCGACCATTGTTTTTTGACCTGTTGTGTTCAATAAAAAGAATTAAAATTTTTTAAAAAAAATCTATGGGATTTTGGCGGGGTCTATTTGTTGAACCACAGCAAGAAATGGGCAGAACGTAAGGGAAGCAATCTGAACTGCCTTTTGAGGTGCAAAAAACTCCACATATGCAACAGGAAGATCAGACCGGGGCAGAGGCCCCTCCTGGAGAGCCCAGAATATGACTGGAGATCCCTGCTCCTCACCATGAAAAACAGCCTCACGTCTATAGAGTCCAAAATGGACACCATGTCGGCCCACATGGATACAATAGTGCATAAGATTGAAAAACGTGACGGCAGGATCACGGAGGCGGAAAACAGGATATCCGAATTGGAAGACACGTCGGAAGGCAGAAAAGAACAATTATTACAAATGGATCGCCTGTTGAAAGTAATTGCAGCAAAAAATGAAGACTTAGAAGCGCGCTCATAGCGCAATAATATACGGATATTGGGAGTGCCTGAAAGCACAAACATGCGCTGCATGGAAGACTATATTGAGCGCTTGCCCCTTGAGGTGTTCGGTGCTAAAGCCTTTTCTCCGCAACTGATAATTGAAAGAGCGCATTGATCATTAGGAGCGCGGCCCCCTCCGGTTGCTCAGCCCAGACCTATCATTGCCAGACTCCTTAATTATTGAGATAGGGACACTGTCCTACGACTCGCCACAGCAAAAAAAGAAAATTGAATATGGAAATATCGCACTCACGTTCTACCCGGATTTCACTGTAGCAGTGCAAGAAGCCAGGAGAAAGTTTGTGCCAGTTAAAAGGAAACTTTAACAAGCTCAGATCGACTACGCCATGATGTACCCAGCGCGTCTCAGGATCACCCATCAAGGAAAGCAGCACTTCTTCATCAACCCACAACAGGTGGAAGACTTTCTGAAATGGAACCGCTGAGATGCATGTAAAGCGAGCTCAACCCGATCTCACTCTCGGTCGCAATCACCACTGTCAAGGCAGGACTAATGATAATAAGAATGCGCCTTTGACCGAGAAAGATCGGATACTTCCATGGAGCCAAAGATCAGTACTCAGTCGCACCATTGGTAGAACAATGTGCAAATACAGTACTCAATGTAACATTTCTTAAATATTCCCCGCAGTGCATAGCCAGACCCATAGTACATTGTCGCCCCTGTGATGTTGACTTTTTGACACTGAATGAGTTTTCATGGTCCGGGTACCTACCCCCCCTTCTGATCACCACTCTGTGGGACACACTGGGGAGGAGGAGAGTTGTGAGCCCCCTGGGGATACCTCTCTGTGAAAACCCTCTTTCTACCTTTTTCTTTGGTATCTTTTTTCTTTTATGATTAAGCAATCTGTTTTGTTCTGCTCGTTTTCAAAGTTCATGGGGGGAGGGAAATTTGTCTCTGACAAGTTGGGGATGTCGACGTGGGAGGGGGTAGGTTCGAGCTGGGACCAGCAGCAACATATCAATCATTGCCAGCTTAATAGTATATTTCAGGTTAAGCTCCTTGTACACTGTCACGCTATCAGCAGCACTAATCACCTTCTCATTGTTAGATAATGACAGGGCCAATGCAATCTGCTAAAATTCATCTCATGTATAGAATGTTCGTGGGTTGAATAACCCGCGTAAATGTAGACATATCCTTGCATATCTAGATAGCCATCAAGTCCACATAGCGCTCCTGCAAGAGACGCATCTTGGTCCCTCAACAACCCCGAACTTTGCGAAAATGTATCGCTGCTTTGCATCCTATTCCACCTACACTAGAGGCACCGCATACTAATAAAGAAAAATACCCCATTTATACTGGGGGGATCACTGCAAGATTCGAAAGGCCGGTACAGTATTATGTGGGGTCGACTATATTCCTACATGGTTACCATTGTTAACTGTTATGGTCCCAATACTGACGACCCCCAGTTTGTTGCCACACTATGGGAAAAGGTGCTAACCACGGGGTCTACTTATGTCCTCTGGGGCGGTGACCTTAACACAGCCCTGATGCCCACGCTAGATAGATCAAATCCACAACCACATCACTACACTGCAGCTCAGAGTCAGCTTTTAAGCATTATGACGGATAATTACCTCTTAGATGCTTGGAGACAATTACACCCCACCACTAGAGAGGGCACACATTATTCAGCAGTGCACTCAACATGGCGCAGGCTTGACTATTGGACAATCTCTAGGGGAATGGGGCACTGGGTAGAACAAGTCAAGCATCTTGAACAAAAGTATTCGGACCACTCCACGATAAAAATGGCATTGACCCCCCCTCCGGGAAACGGAACACCATATAGTAAGTGGCGACTAAATCCAATGGCATTATTAGATACCGCGTTTAAGGTAGAACTGGGGCAAGAAATCCAATCATTTTTCCAGCGCAATGTGGGGTCGGTAACGAACATGGCAACAGTATGGTAGGCCTTTAAAGTCCCGAAAGACCTGGAGTGGATTACCACCCCAATCCGGATGCACAGCGCACTTTAAGTTGCATATAACTAATGCCACAAAGTTATTTTTCTCTCATGTATATTTTATTCTTTTTTCAACATAATCCAAGTTTTATAATCTTCATGCTTTTCACACATCACAAGAGAGGCGTTTATGTCTTCACTTAAATCTTAATGTTGCAGAAATGCCCATCCAGGCCTTATCCTGCAACACGCCTGTGTACATAAATTAATCCACGATCATAGACCTTGTATTACCCAATGCATTTCGGGCCTGTTATCCGGCCCTTCGTCAGGGGTTTTCTACGAATGAAAAATACATCAATTAGACTGCATGTTTATCTCAAAGTCGCCTTTTGTGACGTTTCCCAAAAATCAATGTTTTTCCCGCTGGCAATCCTGATTCAACATTACCATGTTAAGGATACCCACAAAGAACCTTTCACCCTATATACGTATTACCCTAATCCCCCTACCTTTAGATGCTATGCCCCCTCCTCCATAAAATTCAAACGCATACCGCTTAAGAATTAACTGGCGCTCCTCATTTCTATGTATTTGTTTCAATCCTTTACCTTTCAAACCGTCCGTATAACCATCCTCCCGACTCCTTCAACAGCAACACTCCCAACTGAGCAAATAACGTTCAACTCTCTCTCCTCTCTGTTTTTAACCTTGCTTGTCTCCACCCCTCAACTACACCTGCAATTAATTCATCCTCCGATGTTCCAACGTACTGCCTCATCCCCTTCAATCTTACTGAATACCTACATCTCCCATTTTTTCAGTATTCAGTAAGATTGAAGGGGATGAGGCAGTTTGCGTTTGAATTTTATGGAGGAGGGGGCATAGCATCTAAAGGTAGGGGGATTAGGGTAATACGTATATAGGGTGAAAGGTTCTTTGTGGGTATCCTTAACATGGTAATGTTGAATCAGCATTGCTAGCGGGAAAAACGTTGATTTTTGGGAAACGTCACAAAAGGCGACTTTGAGATAAACATGCAGTCTAATTGATGTATTTTTCATTCGTAGAAAACCCTGACGAAGGGCCGGATAACAGGCCCGAAATGCATTAGGTAATACAAGGTCTATGATCGTGGATTAATTTATGTACACAGTCGTGTTGCAGGATAAGGCCTGGATGGGCATTTCTGCAACATTAAGATTTAAGTGAAGACATAAACGCCTCTCTTGTGATGTGTGAAAAGCATGAAGATTATAAAACTTGGATTATGTTGAAAAAAGAATAAAATATACATGAGAGAAAAATAACTTTGTGGCATTAGTTATATGCAATTTAAAGTGCGCTGTGCATCCGGATTGGGGTGGTAATCCACTCCAGGTCTTTCGGGAATATTCATAACATCGTGGCTTGGGCTGACCACGTTTCTGGGTTGCACGCCTTGGATGAAAGGAATCCAAATAAGTTGAAAGAAATTAGAATTTTGAAAAAAGGTGTGCACTTTGTCGCTTTTGTTGAATGGATTATATTACTCTTCGGCCCACCAGACGAGTAGCACCCATCGAAGAATATGATGAACTTGATGAACTCAAAAACGCCACAAGAGAGACAATTGCACTAACATTTTTCTTTAAAATGGGACCTTATGATTGGCATACTCATGAAGATTGCTATCTTTATTCAGGACACTAAAGTGTTTATTTTTTTTAAAAATGCAGAGTTTGTTGCAGCATAATACGATCTTATAAGTGATGTTTAGATCATTTTAACTAGAACATAATCAACGTTATTGACAACTGCGGGAGGGCGGGGCACTGTTTTTTTAACATTTCACATGATTGTGTGAGCGAAGGATAATGAGGGATGATAACTTTTTGAATTATTATGACATGGATTGATATACGTGGGTTACTACGGGAGGTGTAAGCAGAAGTTAGGAGTGGAGGGCAAGTGAGAACGGGAAGAATATTCAGATACATTACGCATGGCGCATACTGGTGGATTATGGGAGATGTAGGTATTCAGTAAGATTGAAGGGGATGAGGCAGTACGTTGGAACATCGGAGGATGAATTAATTGCAGGTGTAGTTGAGGGGTGGAGACAAGCAAGGTTAAAAACAGAGAGGAGAGAGAGTTGAACGTTATTTGCTCAGTTGGGAGTGTTGCTGTTGAAGGAGTCGGGAGGATGGTTATACGGACGGTTTGAAAGGTAAAGGATTGAAACAAATACATAGAAATGAGGAGCGCCAGTTAATTCTTAAGCGGTATGCGTTTGAATTTTATGGAGGAGGGGGCATAGCATCTAAAGGTAGGGGGATTAGGGTAATACGTATATAGGGTGAAAGGTTCTTTGTGGGTATCCTTAACATGGTAATGTTGAATCAGGATTGCTAGCGGGAAAAACGTTGATTTTTGGGAAACGTCACAAAAGGCGACTTTGAGATAAACATGCAGTCTAATTGATGTATTTTTCATTCGTAGAAAACGCCTGACGAAGGGCCGGATAACAGGCCCGAAATGCATTGGGTAATACAAGGTCTATGATCGTGGATTAATTTATGTACACAGTCGTGTTGCAGGATAAGGCCTGGATGGGCATTTCTGCAACATTAAGATTTAAGTGAAGACATAAACGCCTCTCTTGTGATGTGTGAAAAGCATGAAGATTATAAAACTTGGATTATGTTGAAAAAAGAATAAAATATACATGAGAGAAAAATAACTTTGTGGCATTAGTTATATGCAACTTAAAGTGCGCTGTGCATCCGGATTGGGGTGGTAATCCACTCCAGGTTTTTCGGGAATATTCATAACATCGTGGCTTGGGCTGACCACGTTTCCGGGTTGCACGCCTTGGATGAAAGGAATCCAAATAAGTTGAAAGAAATTAGAATTTTGAAAAAAGGTGTGCACTTTGTCGCTTTTTTTGAAGGCCTTTAAAGTCACCATGAGAGGACTGTGCATCTTCAAGGGAGGAGGCATCTTACAAGATATCCAAAATCTGCTCAAAAAGTTAGATCTCGAAATAAAAAATCTAGAATAAGAAATAACGATATCCACTACTGGGGGGGCTAAAAGATCAACCCTCAGAGACAAAATAACTGAATACAAAGACACAGCGGAGAGAGAATGCAAGTTTAGAAATAAATACTATAGAGGCGCAACTATGGGAAAGGGGAAAGACCGGGCAAAGCCATAGCAGACTACAATCGAAAACCCTGATTCTCCAATTACGTTACAGAAATCTGGGAATCCAATGGAACATTCCAAATCTTTTAACAAGTCTTCACAACATACTACTCAGCGCTGTACATCACACAGAGAAAACAACCCCTCAACCTCCCCCATACTTAGAAATAATCGCACTGGGCTGGCTGGGTGACTCCCAGAGAGAGTTCCTGGCTGCGTCACTAGAAGAAGAGGAAATACAAACGGCTATTATGCTAACGAAATCGGAACATGCACCAGGATCGGATGGTCTCCTGATAGAGTTTTACAAGACGCACCTGGTCCCCATTTTAAAAAAAGAGTTTGAGGAAGCCAATGAGGCTGGTATTCTTCCTTTATCCATGAGGGATGTCATGATTACCTCTTTGCTTAACCCGGTAAACCAGCAGCGCACTGTGAGTCATATAGACCACTCTCCTTAATTAACTGTGATACCAAAATGTTAGCCAAAGTTCTACCTAACAGATTGAATCTTTTAATGGGGACCCTCGTATTACCGGACCAAGCTGAATTTATTCCTGGGCGTGCAGCATCCCATAATCTCTGCACTCTCTTCTCGATAATGCAGGATATAGCTCCCGACATATCTGCAGTTGCAGTTTATCTAGACGCCACGAAAGGGTTAGATTCTGTAGAGTGTGACTACCGCCTAGGAACGCTTCGACACATGTGAATGCCCCCATGTTTTCTTAAATGGATTGAACTACTTTATTACCAGCCTCAAGCCACAGTCCTCCTTAATGGCTCATGCTTGTCACCTTTCCTTATAACTCATGGCACGAGGCAAGGATGCCCATTATCCCCACTCCTATTCGCTCTTGCCATAGAGCCGTTAGCGGCTAAATTGAGGCAGCATCACAAGGAACGGGCCCTTCGGTACCCCACCAGGCACATTTTAATATCTTTATACGCAGATGACATTACACTTTATCTCAGAGACCCACAAGAGAATCTGAATCCAATTCTGCGGAAATTCATCGTATTTGGGGAACATTCTGGGATACACATCAATTGGAGCAAATCACAAATGTACACCCTCACAGATGCTATCTCTCCGTATACGTTAGATTATCCCTTAGAATGGAGCATCACGGAGGTTAAATATTTAGGCATCAAGATTACTAAAGATAAAACTGAGTTAATGCGTATTAATTATGGCACAGCCTTAGACACCCTGACTGACTCCATTACTCGCTGGATAGCCATGCCATTATCCATGGCAGGACGGATCTCTCATGAAAATGATGATACTACCCAAGCTACTCTACCTGTTTACTAATATCCCTATAACCTGGGGCGACCATTCTTTGCGGCTCTGAAAACACAGATGATCCGATTAGTGTGGGGAGGCAAGCAACCTAGAATGAAATGGGAAGTAATGACCCTCCCTTTCTCACAAGGAGGGTTTGAAGCACCCGACCTAGAATTATACTACCTCTGTGCACAGGAACATTACGATACATATTGGTTTCACCCCCCCTATACATGCCACATTTAGCAGTCGAGTTGGGATATATGCACCCGACTCCATTGACTGGAGTTATTGCGAAAAAACTGAAAGTTCGAGACACTAACCCTACCACGTTAGCATGTACCACTATGGCGTGGCGAAAACTAGCAACAAAGCTGGATATACCGATGCTATATTCAGCCCGACTACACCTAAAGTACCATCCAGATCTGAAAGTAACTTACGAGCTAGCATGTAGACAGGTACTGGATAAAGTACATGTACAGGAATGGGGAGACTTATATACGAAAATGGGAAGTTTCGGACAAAAGAACAATTCTTCCACGGAAACACACCTACAACTATGGACCTATTTATGTACGTCAGGATCAGGCAAAGCGTTAAGACTGTCACCCCAGAGTTCCCGCAGGAACCACAGACTCTGCCCCCTCTGCATGCGATATTACAACTGGAGCCGCCTCAATATGTAACCTCCCTTATTTACTATAGTACGCAAACATCTTGTAAACCATACCAGTTGAGGTTGCGCATAAATTGGGAGGAGGAACTCGGTATAACCCTGCTAGACAAGCAGTGGGAGTACTGTTGCAGGCAGACAGGGGATATTACTTCTAACAGTAGACTATGTATGATTCATTATATGGTTTTACATCGCCTATTCCATAGCCTGGGCAAAATGTACAAATTTCAGCTTAGGGACAATGATAGATGCGAGCGAAGGGAGGCTGCTGATTTCCTACATCTGGCATGGGAATATCCTGAGGTTAACTGATACTGGTATCAGGTATTTAATGCAGTGGCACAAATGATAGAATCTTCCCTCCAGATGTCGCCGGTACCAGCCGTTTTAGGATACACTGACGTGGCATACAAGAAATATACGGCGTTGGGGTTGCTGATAGCTAAACGCAGAGTTGCCTGCAGATGGGGAAGCGGAAGAGCTCCCAAGTTCAAGGAATGGATCCAAGATCTATTATTCTGGCACGAGCAATCACTCACTTATTAGGAGCTACTTCCGCCTACTTCTAAACCAAAAGATATCTGGAACCCAGTGAAAACTTATCTATTAACTACATCGGTAGAAATATAAACACATGTAAACAGAGTGGCTAAGAGGGGCACTTGTGGGATAATTGCAAGTATCAGTACTTTACATTTATGCATACCCTCCTGTATGCATATGCTGCACACAGAGATGGGACTAGTGGACTAAGAGTTGCAGGATAATGCTAGTGATTATGATATGCTAAGGTATGATGCCACGATTCGACCATGAAATGGCTAAAAGTATGCTAATAATGACCTGGGACACAACCTGGCGATGAAACTGTAACACTGGACACTAATATGAATATATGTGCAGACATTAATTGTAATATGTATGCTGCTGATGTCATGTTATTCAAAATGCAAATAAAAAAATTTAAAAAAAAGATTGCTTGCAGAAGAATTTGTTTAGCTCTCTGAGATCTAGGATGGGTCTCCATTCTCCTGATTTATTGCGTATGAGGAAAAAACGGACTAGAATCCTCTTCCCTTTTGAGCAACTGGAACCTTCTCAATTGCTCCCTTGGCAAGCATTATGAGGGCCTCCTTTTTCAATAAGTAAAGACGTGGCAGAGTGTTTGGTGATCTTTCTGTAAGGTTGAGAAACCTCACCCACGTGTCCCCCGAAAGAGCAATTTCCTCTATTGGAGGGTGCCGAGGGATTTGGATGTGTCAGTGTACATCTTAATGGCAAGAAGAGTGCAAACAATGTGCTTGCCAAACAGTGCATCCCCATCATACGCCATGTCAAGTATTTTAAATTGGACTTCAGGCCTAAAATAAGTCGCTTTAAGCCATCCCTGGCGCCTTAAAACAGCAGCACCTGCCAGTTGACACAAGGCTGTGGAGGCGATGTCCATGGCGCAGTCTGTAATCTCAGAGGAGGTACATTCGTCCTCCTGTAAGATCTTCTTGGCTTCAGGTCCTATGTCTTCCAGGATGAGGTCATTGAGGGAACTGATGTCTGACCACATCTGCCGGTCATAGCAGCCCAGAATAGTTAGGGAGTTGGCCACATGAACCGTATGGCAGACATGGTGGAGAACCTCTTGCCGATCTTGTCTAAATGGCACCCTTCTTTGACTAGCGGAGCAGATATAGGAGTGGGCACAGATATAGGAGTGGAAGGGTTTTTGGATTTAGATTGTGCAGCTTGAGAAATTACAGAATCAGGTTTGGGGTGTCATGTCAAGCATGCAGGGGAATCCTCTGGGGCTCTGTACTTCTTGTTAATACGAGGCAGGAGAGCCGCCACTGTGGCAGGGTTCTTCATTATCTTGACACCCTCTTGCCAGATGTAGTCGATGATGGGTATAGCCCGGACTGACACTCTTGTCTGTTCCTTGGAATCATAAAGGAAACAGTCGGACTTACAGGGGTACACTAGTATGCCAATTGTGAGGTGTACAAAGTATTTACCAATAAATTGAGGAGAGACAGCACAAACACTGGGGTCCTGATTAGCAGGATTCCAGTGTACTACAGTCAAAACACACTGACACCAGGCAAAAAGTTGGGATAACTAAGCCAGAAAGATCCTAATTTCCTACAGGACATATCTCTCTTGTGAGACCTAGAAGAGGTATCACTGTCTTCCTCAGTAGATGTTCCCTGAGTTTTGGCTTTTTTACACCATAAGAGCAGCTTCCCCTCCCTGTCCAAGAGCAGTTTTGAGGAGAAAGTGCAACAAATATTGCAGTCTTTTACTTTGTGCCGGGGGTGGAGGCAGTAAAGGCAATCCTTATGTGGGTCATCCACATGTACCCTATTCTTCCCACAGGTCTTTCAGGAATGGAAAAGTCTGTTTCTGTCAGACATTATAGAGAAGCTTTCAATATCCTTCTTGAAGAAAACACTAAGCAGAGCTCAGGGAGACTCCCTTCACACACGACATGCGGTGAAAATCTGAGGGACTCAGCATCTCTTCGGAGTGCACTAGAAGTTGCTAACACCTGATTGGTCAAAGTTCAAGTTTGGTCCTTTTTTAAAAAGGACATAGATAGGCTATTAAACTGATGTTGTAGTGCCATTATAGCCTATTAGACAGTTAGACATACTGCTTTACTATGGTACAGTGGGACTACCACTTTGAAGACAGGGAATGATTCAAGCATGTGAATCTATAAAAGATCCAATACTGGATAATTGTTTTTTTACTATTTACATAACTAAAGGGAACTCTTAGTCGAGGAAGATGGCCACCTCATGAATATAAGGGACAGGGACAAGGAAGACGGACAAGGTGAGAATAGTATTTCAAGCAGAGCAATGGTACCGTTTTTCAAATTGGCTGGATGCATGAGGAACAATACGCACTGAGGTGGTTAATGTGGAAGGCTGAGAAATCTGCTGCAAAAGACCTCTTGAGCATGTAATTCCAAGAGCACATATAGCCTTAAGCTCTTTTGGAACAGTGATCAGAGTTTACCAAAAATCTGAATCTGTATAGGACAAATAGTGAGAGACTGCAAGTTATTTCTGCTCAAAGACAAGCAGTTGTAAAGTAGAGCTCTAATGACTAATACAGAATGACCCATTTGGAGTGATTCAATCAACCATGACATGGATTTCCATTTGACAAGAGAAAAGGCCTGACTTGGGCAGAAGTGGCAAAAATGCCAGGTGTGCTATATTTGTCTGTAATCTTAATTTACATCTCAATGTATCTGGTGTTTGTCCATGAGTGGAGGTCTAAAAACTGGTCAACATCCAATCCTATTCAAGCTAAATTTCTATAAACTGTATTCAAGGATGAAGTTTCTCTGCTGATCCCTATGACTGCTTTAAGCTTAAGTCGAAAAAAATTTGACCTTGTGTAATGTCATTTGGTGCTAATGTAAAGAACTGATAACTCTGGGCCACGTTCTCGTTCTATAAAATGTAAAAAAGCACTTTTATTGGCTCTGCAAATTATATAGCACACTGAAGCCAAGAAGAGTGGCATTGGTGCCCAGTTGCCTTGTCTAGCAAAAACTCAAAGGGGCAGGCATGCATGAATGCGAACAGTATTGATGGTATGGTTGATGTGGCATGGGCATAGCAGTGGAGCCTCGATGGCACACAGTCTCATTATATGCAGACAATGTTCTGGCTTATTTACGGAAGCCTGCTCAGGACCTCCCTGCTCTGTTTAATTTGTTGGACCTGTTTGACGATATGACGGGAGTTTGAGTTAATGGGGTAAATTGTGTATCTTTCCCTTACGGGTGGTGAGCCATAAGGAGGTAGAGAGTCTGGAAATTGATCATCTCCCTTGTCGACCTGAGACGTTCCGGTACCTAGGGGTCAATGTCTATCACACTGACAAAGATCTCCTGGACGGAAATCATGGTAGAACCTTGGCGACTCTGCAGCAGTCAGTGGGTTCCTGCATGTGCTTGTCTGTGTCCCCTAGGGGCAGGGCCTCATAGCGAAAATGTTAATAATACCACAGCTCTACTACCTCTTCGCAGTGGTGCCTGTGATCCCCACTAGGGCCTAATTTAAGGACCTGCAGAGCCTCCTGTCTGGTTTGGTATGGGCAGGGGCCCGCAAACGAGCCTCTATTTGTACACTACAATGCCCAGTTCTGGAAGGAGGTTTGCAAGTGCCTGACCTAGAACGCTACTCTGCGGCAGCACAGTTGCAATGGCCATGCGGTGGTTAGCTCGTGTGGGCGAGGGTAAATTGGTTGGCAATAAACTGAACGACCTAGGAATACTGGAATGGCTGTTGTTGCCTGGATGCCATTCCAGGAGTATATGCAAATTGGTGTGCATTGCGAAGCAGTGCTGGAATAAGGTTATTCACCCACGTCGAGGAGCACCGCCGTACAGCCCTCAAATGCCAATATGGAGCATGCCTGGGTTGAGGACTCTGCTGGCCGCCCATGACCCTGCACCTTGGCGTGAGATGGAAGTGAATTGCCCTGGTGACTTTTACAGGAGCTTTCAGGAACTACAGGACAGCACTATGTTGGGGGCTGGGCAATTCCTGATGTATAATGCCTTGATACTCAAGATGAGGAACATCTGGACGGTGAGACAGGAGGCCCCTGCCTTTCATGCTGGATTGCAATGTAAACTGATGCATGGATTGGGTCGCAGAGCTGTTACAGTACTCTATACAGCACTACAAGCAGCGGATGCTGATCTGGCGCTGCTGGGCAAGCCCAGGTGGGACACATGTCTGGGTACCGTGCTGACTCCTAAGCAGTAAGGGATGGCACTTGCACAGGTGAAACAGGTTTCCCGCAATGCTCGCTTGATGTTCACCTAGTTTAATTATTTGTATCACACTTACCTCATTCCACACTGTCTTCACACACTGTTCCAGGCGTAACTCCAGTCTGACCTAGGTGAGGTAACCATGATGCAACTTTTATTCACATGGTGTGGGAATGCCCCCATTGCTGCAGACATGGGGACAAGTCTTGGCCCATATTTCAGAGATCATTGATGTGCAACTACCGGCTGATCCAATAATTTGCCTCTTAGGTAACACAAAACGTACGAGGTGCACTAAACATAACTTGAAATTAGCCGATCTGGCCATGGGCCTCTTCAAGCGCCTCAGCGCTGTCATGGAAAGCCCTGCAGCCACCTTCAATCGATTGTTGGCTCCAGGTAGTACTAAAATGGGCGTCAGCTGTGGCTGATGTTATGACAAGAGCAGTACGTGTGCGGGGTGGGGCTGGGACTGCCAGCCTTCGGGATATCGATGTACTTAAGCTGAAAGATAAGGTGGATGACTCCACATGATCATTGTTGGATTCAGGAGTGTCTCCGGCTCCCTACTGTCCATGAACTAATCACAAACATAGGACTTTTAGGGAGTACGGGGGTGGAACTTTGTTGTTCCCTGTCCATACATCACATTTGAGATGTGACAATCCCCCCTTATTTCTACAGATCTGCAGCTCAATGGGTAGGAAAGTGCCGTCTCACACATGAACAGTTCAAGATGCTCCCGTGTCTCCCCCCTCCTACCCACACTTAACCAATTCCCCTGGTTTGCCATGATTGCCCGCTGCTGCCCGGTTTTGTTGTTGATTGTTTGGATAATAAACTTTATTGGTCATTATTGTTGAATAAGCACGAATTGTGGGCACCTTTACACAGAGTGGCAGGGGATATTTTTTCCCACCTTTCCACAAGAGTTGGACTCGAATTTTGGGTCTTCTGGGCATTGTTTCTTACAAATGTTCCTTAGAGATGCCTCATACAGTTAGTTGGAAGATGTGTGAATGACAGACAGATATGTGCACCTATCATGTTGCAGTGGACTTGATATGGAATAAAGAGAGGAGAATGACTGGAAAGAAGTGTTGACAGGAGCGATTTAAAGTAAGTAAGACAGTAGCTGGAAGTTCGTATAGGAGGCTGGCAGTGCCATAATGGGAGAATGTAGGGGAGAGCACTGTGCATAGGCAGGACTGGACTGACCTATAGGGCAATCAGGCAGTACCTGATGGGCTGGTCTGACAGGTCATTGTGTGAGCCAGTTTTTTGGTTGCTTGTGGGCATGTTTCATGGTCTGCTCGGCTGGTTTTTTACTGTTGATTTCCCTAAGATTAAAACATACATTGCCTGAAGCAAGCTCAAATCCACGCAGTATTCCACAATATGTCAATACAAGCTTAAAACTGCCCCAATTTCCAAACATGGGCCACATTTTCTGCTTTCTAATTCACTAATGGGGGTCACTTTTATTTTGGCTCCCAGGCCTATTTTCAGTCCCAGTCCAACCCTGTGCATAGGTGTCAGCCACAATGCACAGAGATGTCACCTAATCACAGCACAGCAAACAATATATGGCAGCAGAATATGGTGCAAGACGTATAGTCTCATGGTGCGTACCAGAGTTCAGGGCACAGTTGGCAGTTCTCCATGGTCTGACAAACTGAGGGTGATAGTGATCTTGTCAGGATATGCCTCCCGATAACCCTGAGCCCATGGATGATGAAGAGACCTTTCCTCACTGGCCCACTCCTCTGCTTTCATTCCAGCCCCCGGGACCATGGTATGAAGTGCGATATGCTGGCGAAGTGCAGGAGAACCAGGAATGCGGGCCCTTTAATTATCTAAACCCGGAAGCCGAGGAGTACATAAGCCACGCCCCCTTGCACTGGGAGTGCGCGACACTGGAGGAGAGAGAAGACGCAGAGGAAGAAGCCGGAAAGGAGAGGAGGCAGGAGACCGTGGCTGGAGAGAAGGAGACCCGGGAGGACCCCCAGCGGCTGCGAGGACGAACCAGGAGTACCCTCGATCTGAGGACTCGAGACGCCGAGAGCGAAGACGACAGAGGAAAGCCAGGAGGCCATCGACCCCGTGAATCGCGCAGCCGCGTTCCAGGGGGGACGTGGCTTGCACAGGTATTTGCAAAACTCCTGGGGAGTGGTTGGCGGGTGGGAGTAGCGCCCCGGGGTAAAGAGCCAGGGAAACCCCCGTAAATTCCCTGAATACCACGACAAGCCAAGGATTCCTTGCTCTGACGGTGGCGGTCTCTCTCACCCTTTTTGCCAAGACGGGTGTGTTATATCCCTCACTCCCTCTCCCTCAACAAAGTACATGCGCGTGGCGCTGATTTTTGTGTTCTTTTCTTTATTTTGGGCACTTCTTTCCTGACTGGGCCGACGGCGACGCTGGAGAAAATACAAGGCCACCAGGAACAGCCAAGACTCCAAACAGTGGACATTGGACATTTACTTTTGAGACACCCTTATAAGCTTAAGGTTGCAATAAACCTCTTTTGTGCAAACAGACGTGGTCTAGTGATCCCTGCTAAACCTAACATATGGTGGAGAATGCGGGCAGACTGAATTTCCATTGTTGACCCAAAATGGAAGCGCTAATACACCACTTAGTGGACGGACAAAAGAAACTGGAATGGGCCATTGAGCGCCAGATGTCCTCCGCCCAAGCGGATAGGGAGGCGTTTAAGGACATAATCAAATCACAGGTGGACGCCATACAAAGAGTGGCTGAAGACCCAATACAGACAGTAGGGGGACAGAGAGGAGGCCGTGGTAGCGCTCTCACCCATCCAAATGTCTCTTTGCAGAAGTATATTCCTGGGGAGGACCCGGACGCCTTTTTACTTAATTTTGAGAGGGCGGCCAAGGCCTCGGGATGGCTGACTAGCAAGTGGCCGTTTTTTTTGGCTCCCCTCTTGTCGGGTGAAGCACAAGCAGCATACCAGGTCGCCAATGCTGGGGGTACAACCCCTTATGAAGAAGTGAAAACCATCATCCTGGACCATCTGGGTATGGACTCAGAATCCTACAGGGTTCAGTCCAGAAAAGAGAAAGGGGTCCCGGGAGACAACCCGAAGACGCTGTTTTTTAAGCTAAAGCTGGCGGCAGACAAATGGCTAAAACTATCAGAAAGAACAAAGGAGGAGATCATGGATCTCATTTACCTAGAACAGTATTTGGAGGCCTTACCGTTTCCCACTTAAAGGTGGCTCTGGCAACATTCCCACCTTACAGTCGAACAAGCAGTGGAAATGGCCACCTCCTTTTCAAGGGCACAACCACGGGTCTCTCCATGGGAGATGGAAAAACGTCGAGGGGGAATCCGGTACCCAAAAAGAACATAAGAACCATTATCGAGCCTCCAAAAACACAGTTCTTCAAGCCCGAGGCTCTTGCTTTTTGCGGGCCCCAATGCTTTGACTGTGGAGAGTGGGGCCACATCGCCCGAACCTGCCCCCACAAGAAGCCCAGTGAGGAACCCCAGGACGTCGGCTGTGTACCAAAGTCTCTCATGTACACGGAAGAAATGGGCCGATGCTTTTAAGTGAGTGTTCTGATCAATCAGACTAAGGTAACCGCCCTCCTGGATTCCGGGTGCTGGCAGTCAGTCGTCTGGAGGGAGTTGGTTAGAAGCCCCCAATACCTTACGGCGAGACAGGTACAGATCCGTTGTGTTCATGGAGACATCAAATCTTATCCTGTCGCTCGCCTACCTCTTCAGCCTGTGGGTGGGTCAAAAACCATAGTGACCGTAGGGGTGTTGCCTAAGCTGCCCGAGGAGCTGATACTCGGGACGGATAATCCCGACTTCTTGTCGTTAGTCAGGGACAACATACAAAGATCAGGAGACCCACTTAGACAACCGCATGTACAGGCCTCTCCAGCCCTCATATCCCAAGAACCCTGGCAAACTGATAAAAACTTCCGGATGGCCCAGGTCAATGACGCGACCCTCCAGAACGCGTGGCAGGAGGCACGTAAACCCACAATAGGGCCTCCCCAGCCTATCCCTCGTTCACGGTGCGCAACGGGCTTCTGTACCGGGTGGGTGGACAGGATGAAAACCCTCAGCTGTTAGTACCCAAGGATTTCCGTGAACAAATACTTTTCTTCGCCCACTCCCATTTATTAGCGGGGCATTCCGGTGCTCTCAAGACCACCCAAAACCTCCTAAGACATTTCTATTGGCCCGGCATCTATGCCCACATAAGAAAATACTGCCAAGAATGTCCCGTTTGTCAGCGGAAGAACCCCTACAGACCCCCTCCGGTGCCCCTCCAGCCATTGCTCATCATAGGCAAACCCTTCGAAAGGATAGGAATGGACCCGATAGGCCCTCTCCCCAAGTCCACAAAAGGGTTCCAATATGTGCTCGTGCCGGTGGATTACTCCACACGGTTCCCCGAGGCATTCCGCCTGAGAACCCCCACTACATCTAATATTGCTGATAAATTGATTGAAGGTGGATTACTCCACACGGTTCCCCGAGGCATTCCGCCTGAGAACCCCCACTACATCTAATATTGCTGATAAATTGATTGAATATTTCTCACGGGTTGGGTTTCCGCACCAGATCCTCACCGATCAGGGAACCCCCTTTGTATCGAAGCTCATGTCTCAGGTGTGCTGGATGCTGGACGTGAAGCATATAAAAACTTCCGTCTACCATCCCCAGACCGATGGGCTCGTGGAGAGGTACAATGGTAGCCTCAAGCTGACCCTAAAAAAGATGCTTACAGGGGTAGGAAAAAACTGGGATCAACTTCTCCCCCTTGCCCTGTTCGTCATCCGAGGACAGGTCCAAAGTAGTCTGGGCTGTTCTTCTTTTGAACTACTGTACGGCCGACAGCCAAGGACCTTATTAGAGATGACGAGGGAATCCTGGGAAAAAGGGGAAGACTATGCCAGCGACCTCCTTGAGTACGCTCAACATCTCAGATCTCGGTTAGGCAAACTGCGGGATTTACCCCTTTCTCATTTGGAGAAAAATCAGAGAGTCCAAAAGGCCATATACGATAAAGGAAAAAAATGGAGGACTCTGAAAGTCAATGACTGGGTGCTCATTATGCAGCCCTATTCCCTCACCAAAGTGAGAGCCGAGTGGAAGGGCCCGTTTAAAGTAGCAGCAACGATTGGTAAGACCACCTACCGTGCTCAGGTCACTCCCAGAAAACAGCAGAGCTACCACATTAACCTGCTAAAAAAATGTCTAGGTCCCCTACCCCGGGATAACCAGCTGGCCCTGGCTCCTTTGGCTGATCCCTGTACCTTAGAACATCTAGTGGTAAACGAAGATCTGACGGGGGAACAGCATAAAAGTCTATTAGACCTCGTAGAACCCTTTTCTGAGCTCTTTTCGGATCTACCAGGAAAGACCACTACGGTAGAGCATGTCATTGAGACACTCCCTGGACGGGTCATAAAACAGAGACCCTACAGGATACCGGCTGCCCGTAGGAAGGCCGTTTCCGAGGAGATCCAGAAGATGCTACAGATGGGAGTCATACGCCCTTCTCTGAGCAATTGGTCCTCCCCCATCGTTATGGTTCCAAAATCGGACGGTTCCGTCCGGTTTTGCATCGACTTCAGGCAGGTCAACGCTATATCAAAATTCGATGCCTATCCATTACCACGCATAGATGAGCTCATAGAAAAACTGGGAGACGCTATGTTTATCACCACGCTCGACCTTACAAAAGGGTACTGGCAGGTACCCATGCATAAGAAGGATCAGGAGAAGACCGCATTTTCTACACCAGACGGTCTTTTTGAGTTCACGGTACTTCCTTTCGGCCTACATGGAGCCCCCGCCACATTTCAGAGGCTGATGAATTCAGTCCTCCGAAACCATCAAGAATATTCTTCGGCATATCTGGATGACATTGTCATTTTCAGCCCTACTTGGGAGACACATCTAGAGCACTGTCACCAGATACTCCGAGAACTACAAAAGGCGGGCCTATATGTGAATGCCAAAAAGTCCCGGGTGGGTTATCAGAAGGTACGGTATCTGGGGTTCCTCCTAGGGAACGGGTGTATGGAGCCCCAGGAGGAGAAAGTAAAAGCCATTCTAAAAACCCCCCTCCCCACCACCAAAAGAGAGGTAAGAGCCTTTCTAGGCCTTCTGGGTTATTATAGGAGGTTCATATCGGGGTACTCGGAGATAGCTGGCCCTCTTACTGACTTGTTAAAGAAGAACGTAACAAGGAGAAACCTCCTGAATCCCTCAGAATCGGTCATCAAAGCATTCCATCGATTGAAGGAAGCCATAACCAGCAGTCCTGTCCTGATCTCCCCTGATTATTCCAAACCCTTTCTTGTGCAGACCGGTGCCTCGGACATCGGCATAGGGGCGGTTCTTTCCCAAGAAACCAAAGAAGGCCTAGAGCGTCCCGTATTGTTTGCAGCAGAAAACTCTTCCCGAGGGAACGCCATTACCCTGTAATAGAGAAGGAGTGCCTGGCTGTCAAATGGGCAATAGAGAAGCTCAGATATTACCTAGAAGGCAATCCATTCATCCTGTATACCGACCACGCCCCTTTGACCTGGATGAGCCGGAACAAGGGGAACAACCCCAGGGTCATGCGATGGTTCCTGGCCCTCCAACCCTATTCATTCGAGATCAGACACAGGAAAGGGACCCAGAACTCCAATGCAGACTTCCTCTCTTGCATCCCATTTCTCCCCGATCGGGAAGACTCTAGGGGGGGGGGGGTGTCAGGATATGCCTTCCGATAACCCTGAGCCCATGGATGATGAAGAGACCTTTCCTCACTGGCCCACTCCTCTGCTTTCATTCCAGCCCCCGGGACCATGGTATGAAGTGCGATATGCTGGCGAAGTACAGGAGAACCAGGAATGCGGGTCCTTTAATTATCTAAACCCGGAAGCCGAGGAGTACATAAGCCACGCCCCCTTGCACTGGGAGTGCGCAACACCGGAGGAGAGAGAAGGCGCTGAGGAAAAAGCCTGAAAGGAGAGGAGCCGGGAGACCGTGGCTGGAGAGACGGAGACCCGGGAGGACCCCCCAGCAGCTGCAAGGACGAACCAGGAGTACCCTCAATCTGAGGACTCAAGACGCCGAGAGCGAAGACGTCAGAGGAAAGCCAGGAGGGCAACGACCCCGTGAATCGCCCAGCCGCATTCCAGGAGGGACGTGGCTTGCACAGGTACGTGCAAAACTCCTGGGGAGTGGTTGGCGGGTGGGAGTAGCGCCCCGGGGTAAAGAGCCAGGTAAGCCCCCGTAAATTCCCCGAATACCACGACAAGCCAAAGATTCCTTGCTCTGACGGTGGCGGTCTCTCTCACCCTTTTTGCCAAGACGGGTGTGTTATATCCCTCACTCCCTCTCCCTCAACAAAGTACATGCGCGTGGCACTGATTTTTGTGTTCGTTTCTTTATTTTGGGCACTTCTTTCCTGACTGGGCCGACAGCGACGCTGGAGAAAATACAAGACCACCAGGAACAGCCAAGACTCCAAACAGTGGACATTGGACATTTACTTTTGAGACACCCTTATAAGCTTAAGGTTGCAATAAACCTCTTTTGTGCAAACAGACGTGGTCTCGTGATCCCTGCTAAACCTAACAGATCTTTAGCCAGGTCTTCTTATGAAGGCCCTGCAGCAAGTGCGATAATTTGGCTATTCCCAATGCGGGGTGAAAGTTGTATAGAGAAATCTGAACCAAGAACGTCAAATCTCCAAGTGGAGATTTGTTGAAACTAGGCAGTTCAATTCAGTTCTGGATACCCAATCACAAATATGATATTATAACAGAAAAAGCAAACAGCTTGGAGCAGAACAGTAGCATACCTTATGCAAAGAGTCGCCGGAGAGCAGCCTGACCGACTGCTACATCTGCTTTACTACCTCCATCGAGGCAGTAATGCTTTGTAAAGGTGCGAGTGTTCACTTATGTCGCTGCCCTGCAGATGTCTGCTAGAGACACTCCCGCGAACAGGGCTGAGGAGGCTGCAAACTTCAGAGTGGAATGAGCCTTCACCTTTGAAGCCAGTGGGCGCCCGCCCTTTTCATGGCAGAAGAGTATAGCTGAGGAGACCCAGTGAGCAATACTAGCCAGTGTTAATGCCTTTCTAGGAGCAAAGAAGGAGATGAGCAGCTGAGTTGATTTGTGGAAAGTCTTAGGGGCAGATTTACGTTCCCTGGCGCATCCCTGCAAATCAGCAGGGATGCGCCAGGGAAGATGCGTGACGCAAGTTTACCCTTGCACCACCACAGATGCGCCGCATTTACAATGCGGCGCATCATGGCGCAAGGATAAACAGATGCGTGACGCATCTGTCGGCAGAAGGGTGGCGCAGTACTGGAGTCGTGTCGCAAGTGCGACGTAACTCCAGTACTGCTCAGGGGTGCCCTATACCTAACATGCTGCGTCACTCCTACGCCTGCTTGAAACAGGCGTAAGGATTTGACGCAGCAGGGACGTAAAGTGACTCCGTGAAATCTTGTAGATTTCACTGCGTCACTTTTACGGGGCTTCTGCGCAGGAACGCCCCCTGCGCCGGCACGCCCACATGAAACCTGGACGCAGGTTTCATGTGGCGCAGGGCTTTACAACGTGACGCATCTCCCTAGATGCGTCACGTTGTAAATCCCCCGCAGCATGGCGCATGATTTGCGCCGCCGCTGCGTCACAAAAGTGACGCAACGGCGGCGCAAAAGTGGCGTAAGGGGCTTGTAAATCTGCCCCCTAGATCTTTGCAAGTAGAATTTTAAACAATGCTTAATGTCCAGTGAGTGCAATACTCTCTCTGCTGTTGAAGATGGATTGGGAAAGAACGACGGCAGAATCACTGGTACACTGAGGTGAAATGTTGAATGCACCTTGGGAATGAATGAAGGATTAGTGCGCTGTACTACTTTGCCCTCCAGGAATAGGAGGTAAGGCTCTGTTATGGTGAAAGCTTGAATTTTGCTAATACGTCTTGCAGATCAATCAATCAATCAATCAGGGAATTGTAAGCGCGCTACTCACCCGTGAGGGTCTCAAGGTGCTGGGGGAGAGGGGGGGAGAAGCTCCGTTCAGTCGAAGAGCCAGGTGTTGAGCGTCTTCCTGAAGATGTTCAGAGAGGGGGCACGTCTGATGTCGATCGGGAGCTCGTTCCAGGTCTTGGCCGCGATGTAGGAGAAATCCTTTCCCGCCCGTACTGGCTCTACACATGCGCGGGGTTTCCGCGAGGGAAGGGTCGGCGGATCGGAGGTTTCTCCTGGGTGCGTGGAAGGAGACTCTTTCATTGAGGTAATGGGGACCGGTGTTGTGGAGGCATTTGTCGGCGTGGGTGAGTAGCTTGAAGGTTACTCTCTTCTCAACGGGGAGCCAGTGGAGGTATCGCAGGTGTTGGATGATGTGTTCCTGTCGAGGGACGCCGAGGACGAGTCTGGCTGTGGTGTTCTGAATGGTCTGAAGTTTGTGGAGCAGCGACCTGTTGATTCCGGCGTAGAGTGCGTTTCCATAGTCTAGTCTGCTGGTTATGGGTGCGTGTGTGATGGTTTTTCTTGATTCGGGGGGGGGATCCATTTGAAGGTCTTGCGAAGGATGCGGAGGGTGTTGAAGCAGGTGGAGGCGACGGCGTTGACTTGTCGGGTCATGGAGAGGGAGGAGTCGAGTACGATGCCGAGGTTCCGGGCGTGGTCGTTGGGGGTGGGTGGGCTGCCGAGTGCAGTGGGCCACCAGGGAGTGTCCCAGGCGGTGGGGGCGGGTCCGAGGACGAGGACCTCTGTCTTCTCCAAGTTGAGCTTCAGGCAGCTGTTGCTCATCCAGGTTGCGATGTCCTTCATTCCTTCCTGAAAGCTGAGCCTGGTGGTGACGGGGTCCTTGGTGAGGGAGAGGATGAGATGGGTGTCGTCAGCGTAGGAGACTATGTTGAGTACATGCTGTCCGACGATGGCGGCGAGGGGGACCATGTAGATGTTGAAGAGCGTAGGGCTGAGTGATGATCCCTGAGGCACTCCGCAGTTGATCTCTGTGGGTTCGGAGAGGAAGGGTGGCAGTCTGATTCTTTGGGTCCTGCCGGGGAGGAAGGAGCGGAGCCATTCGAGGGCGGTTCCCACGTAAAAAAAGTCCGTTTTTATATAGCGCAGCTACTCACCCTTACGGGTCTCAAGGCGCTGGGGGCCGTCGTGGAAATTAAGTGAGCTATTGCCCAGAGTCACATGGTGCTGAGCTAAGCTGCCGCCGGAGCCGGGGATCGAACCGTGAACCCTGTGCTCCGAAGTCAGCTGCCCTGGCCGCTGCACCACACTTCTGCAGCCGTCGGCGAGTGTACGGTGGGAGACAGTGTCGAAGGCAGCGGAGAGGTCGAGTAGGATCAAGGCCGCAGTGTGGCCTTGGTCGAGGAGGGTGCGGATGTCGTCTGTGGTGGCAAGTAGGGCGGTCTCGGTGCTGTGGTTGCTTCGGAATCCGTATTGGGAGGGGTCGAGGATGGCGTTCTCTTCGATGAATTTCGTTAGTTGGGCGTTGACGGTCTTCTCTGTGACTTAGGCCGCGAAAGGCAGGAGGGAGATGGGTCAGTAGTACTTGAGGTCGGAGGGGTCTGCCGAGGGTTTCTTGAGCAGGTGTTTGACTTCCGCGCATTTCCAGTCGTCGGGGAAGGTGCCGGTTATGAAGGTGGTATTGATGGTGCGTCGTAGTTCTGGTGCGATGGCGGTGGTGGCTTTGTGGAAGATGTGCAGAGGGCAGGGGTCTGTGGGTGCTCCTGAGTAGATGCCCTTCATGGTCGATTCGATGTCTTCGGTGGTGGCTGGGGTCCAGGCGGAGATGGCGGGTCGGTTGGTGGTGTTGGACGGGGGAGTGGTTTTGGAGTCCCGAGTTCACTCATTGAAGGTGGAAATATGAGCTGAGCTTGTTGCAGAGTCCTGGGAAGGGGTGATGTCTGAGGCCTCGCTGGGGGGTTTGGTGAATTCTTGGATGATGCTGAAGAGTTCCTTCGAGTTGCCGGCGTTGGTGGAGATCTTGTTCTGGATGAAGGTTTGTTTGGTTGACCTGATGAGTTGGTGGTATTCAGTCATGGCGTTCTTGTACTTGGTCCGGTTTTCCAGTGTTTTGCTGTTTCCCCAATTCTTCTCAAGAAGTCTGCAAGTGCGCCTGAGTTCTTGGGGATCGGCGGTGAACCAGGTGGCCTTCCTGGGGCGTTGTCTGTCGTGGTTGCGGAGGGGTGTGAGTTTGTCTGCGCAGTTGGAGATCCATCTGTGTAGTTCTTTGGCTGCGAGGTTGGCGTCGGTCGAAGGGGGGGGGCCGTGGCAGTTGAGGGTGGAGTTGAGGTGCTCCTCGGTGACCTTGTTCCAGTTCCTTCGCGGTGGGTGGGGTCCGGGTTTGGGGGCGGTGGGTTTGTTGATGTGGAAGTGTACGCAGTGGTGGTCCGTCCATGGGGGTTGCGTGGTATGGCTGAAGTGGATGTTGTTGCCTCCTGCGAAGATGGGGTCGAGGGTGTGTCCTGCCTTGTGGGTCGGGGTGGAGACGAGGTGTTTCAGTCCGAGGTGGTGAGGTTGTCTAGGAGGGTGGAGGAGTTGGGGTCGTTGAGGTTGTCGAGGTGGAAATTGAGGTCTCCGATGAGTATGTAGTCCGTGGAGGCGATGGCGTGGGGTGCGACGAGGTCGGTGATGGTGGTGTTGAACGCGGTTCAAGGTCCAGGGGGCCTGTATGCTAGCATGCCGCGGAGTGTGGGTCTGGGGCTGGTCTGTATCTGGAAGTGGAGGTGCTCAGTGGAGGACTGGGGGTCGCTTGTCAAGGAGGTGGTGAGTCGGAGGGAGCTCTTGCGTGCGATGGCGAGTTCTCCTCCTGGGCGGCCTGGTTGGTCTTTCCTCTGAATCTTGTATCCGTCGGGGATGGCGGTTGCGATGTCTGGGGCGGAGGAGGAGTTGGTCCAGGTTTCCGTGAAGAAGGCGACGTCTGGCAAGAGGGTGTCGAGGAGGTACCAGATCTCTATGGGATGTCTGTGCAGGGAGCGCACGTTGAGGAGGATGCACTTCAGGGCTTCGGTGGTGTTGGCGTCTGGCGAGGGGCTGGTGCCTGTGGGGGGGTGGTGAAGCACTGGCGGCAGTGGCGGCATTAGAACTGGCCGAGGGTGGTGTTCGGCGTGGACTGCTCGCAGTTGATGTTTCTTCCGGGGTTGAGTGCGAGGAGGGTAGCGGAGCCGTAGCAGTGGATGTTTGGAGATCCAGGGTCCCTGGCGCTGGTCGCGGTCGGGCGCAGACGGGCTTGCCTTTGGCGCGCCTGCGATTATATAGTGATGGGGGAGGGAAGCTCAGCGGGGACGCCAAGGGGGAGGGGCAGCGGGGGAGCAGCGATGGGAAGGGCGACCTGAGAACGGCAAGGGCACAGTAATGTACAAGGAACAAGGGCACAGGGCACAAGGTCACAGTAAAACAAATGAACAAAGGCACAGTAAAGGACAATGAGACAAATGAACAAGGGCACAGTAAAAGGACAATGAAACAGATGAACAGTGCTAAAAGATACAGGCGACTCACACAAGGAAGTCAGACAAAAGCGGGCACAATGAACGCCACAAGGCAGAGGGCAAACAGGAACAGCAGAGGCAAGGCTCGAACCCCCACTAGCCACCTCTCAGCGGCAGCGGAACAACGGCAGAGCTGCTGGGGGAGAGAGCAAGTCCCTGACCAGAGGTCAGAGGTCATGCTTGCTCACCCTCGAGCGACGCCATTAAATAGTGTAGGGGGGAGGGAAGCTCAGCTGGCAGGTGGGAGCGGGGATGGCAAGAGGGAGGGGCCGCAGGGGAGCAGCGGCAGGAAGGGTGACGAGAGAACGGCAAGGGCACACTAATGTACAAGGAACAAGGGCACAGGGCACAGTCAAACAAATGAACAAGGGCACAGTAAAGGACAATGAGACAAATGCGGCCACAATGAACGCCACGAGGCACAGGGCAAACAGGAACAGCGGAGGCAAGGCTCGAACCTCAACTAGCCACCTCTCAGCGGTAGCGGAACAACAGCAGAGCTGCTGGGGGAGAGAGCAGGTCCCTGACCAGAGGTCAGAGGTCGTGCTGGCTAAGAGAAAAGCCACCTTCCAAGTAAGAAATTTCAGATCGCCTTTTTGAATAAGCTCGACTGGAGACCTCATGAGTTGCGACAGAACAACGTTGAGCTGCTAACACGTTGGAGGAGGATTAATGGGTAAGTAAGCCCTGAAGAGACAGGAGACCTTTCATAAATTCCTTGATGAGCCTGTTAGACCACAAGGACAATTGGCCAGACCATCGTCTGTACCTGGAAATGGACGCTAAGTGTACCTTTATGGATGAATGGGAAAGACTTGACTTGGCAAGATGCAGAAGGAAGTTGGAGGACAAAAGGTTAACAGAGAAAAATTATGGCTGAGCAGAGCTCAGGGAGATTCTGTAGTGTAGTTTCCACTAATCAGTAGGAACTGCGCATTTGTGGACGACATAAACTTAGGATGGTGCCAGACTGACTCCATGCACCCCCGTAGGATATGTTGTCCCCTGGTCCAGCTAGCTCACAGGGCCGCCATTAGCCGCCCTTACACCTAGGCAGGGAGCAAACAGTTCTGGCAACTACTGAACATGACAACTCTATTCCCTCAGGAACCGTGGTGACAGACCTAGAATGTTTTGCTTAGTCACTCGTGCTCTCTTTCGCTAAGAGAAATATACAAAGAATACAGAAAGGGACGTTTTCAATATTTATTGAACCAAAGTGATTCTTGTATAGAACACATGTGCTGCAATGATCAATAGACAGAAGCAGAAGAAGCAGAAGAAAGTTATATTAAGTGTCGAGACAGTGACTAAAAAGAAAAGTTCCACCATATTGTTAAGACAACTTATATAGGCATACATATACAATGTTATAACAATCTAGCATACTCCTACAATGCTAACCCTAACCTGTGTGTCTAGGGTGTGAGTACATGGTCTGCCAAGAAACGCCGTTCTGGATGATCTAACACCTTTACCTGGTGGGTAAGAGTGTAGGACCCAGTCTTTGTTACGTGCTGGACACCCCTCACAGAGATGTCAGCCAGCAGCTAGGCGAAAGCTTTAGAATGCAGGGACCCTTCAAAGTCAGCAGAAGTGTCTCCTCTAATTGTATTTGGAATCAAAAGGTTATATATAGAAAAAGTCATCCTTGCCTTGAGCCGAAATTGTAATCAGGCTGCCATTGTTTGTATTCCACAGATAGCTGTGTCACCATATGGACTTAATAACAAACACATTTGTATCACGCATGCGAGGGACTTGCACATAATGCCAAGACAGTGTGATAGTGATTTCACAAAGTTCTCCGTGTCAGCAAGGTCGGTGTTTCTTAGAAACGAACTCAAGTGTAACGGATGCAAATGTGTGTCCAAAGTCGATGTGACAAACTGAAGGCACCTTTAGGAACGAACCATGTGCATGAAAAATTGCACTATTGCCTATCAGGCCTAACATGGGCACATGACAACTCACTAACACACGGCGTGCGGTAAGAAATCTAAGGTATAATAGCTCTGCAGGGGATGACTACTCCAGGGTCTCAGCTCTGATTGGCTGAAGTTTGGATGTTTTAAAATAATGAAAATGCGTTACTAAATGCAATCGTTTTTCAATGGAGTTAATGTTAATGATTTAGCACTACTGTTATTACAGTTACCTTGGGACTCCCACCAGGACGACGGGGAAGATTCAAGCATTTGAATCTATAAAAGGTACACTACTGGAGAAATGTGAGACCTAGCCACAGCCATAAATTTGCACTGTGAGACCCGGGGGAGAAGGATTGCCACCCCTGGGCCTTGCAGCTATGGCCCAGCACTGTGAGGTCCGGCAGAGAGAGAGAGACTGAAAGGGAGAGAGAGGAAGGGCCCTCCCTGGCCTCATAGTCCTAAATCGTGGCTGAAAAGCCCAGGGAGTGGGGTCCCTCACTTGGCCTTGCAGAACTGGACTGTGGCTGTGAGGCATACGGGAGGGAAACCTTCTCTCCTGGGCCTCACAGGTTTAAACCAAGATTGAGGACCCCTACTCCAGTGGGCCTGACAGTGCTGAGTCATCCCAGGAGGCTCTCCTCTTGCAGTGACACTAGCGCGCATGGATGTTAGGGACTTTATTCATCCAAAGTATTTTTATTTCTTTTATAACATATTTTTACTGTGGTTTCAAGTACAACACATACCCAAGTAGCTGGGAACCAGAAACAACAACTCAGGCACATTGGTTCAATTGTCAGAACACCACGTTTTGGCCGTATCATAATCATATTATCTGGCAGGTATTCCCCCCACATTTTCATCCATTCTGAATACGCTGCATATTTCCCTCCCGGTGTCCCACCTCCGATTTCACCCCCACACACAGTCCACCGCTATGATCTGCCATTACAAGTCTGCAGCCGCCCTCCAAGGGGGCCATACTTTTTCAGTTTTTCAAGGAAAACCTCTGGGCTGCAACACTAATTTTCAGCTTGCGTACACCAATCCATATTGGATTCCCATTTCCGCACTGTCAGGAGTGTGGCACCACTCCACCTGCGGATCAGATCTCGGCAAGCTACCATCAGGGCAACATTGCAGATAAAAAGTGTGTATCAGTTTAAAGGCTGATCTCCCCAGATTCCCAAGGTCACCGGCTGCAGTGTGAGCTCTACTGTTATTTCCAACACCACCGAGATCCTGCGTCTCTCCCTCCCCCAGAATGGCTGGATCTTAGGGCAGCCCCAGAGTGCGTGTAGCAGTGTGCCCTTATATCTACAACCACGTGAATGGAGTCAGAGTCACTCCTTCCCATTCAGAATAACCTGTTGTTTTGGTTAAGTGTGCTTTATGGAATACTTTTATTTGGATCAGTTGAAACTTTGCGCTTACTGTCACTATGCGGAGATATCGGATTGCCACACCCCAGTCATCATTCTCCAGTTTAACCAGGTCGTTCTACCATTTTCCCGTTCGGATGCCCAGCGGAGTGAGGTCGTTATGTAGCAGTGTAGAATAGATGTGTGACACTATATGGCTGGTCAGAGATGCCCAGCACCCTGTATTCTAAAGGCGTCTCATCTCGTATCTTGCTCAGTAACTCTTTATGCTGACCTAGGATATATGATAGCTGCCGTTTTTTCAGGTATCCGTCAGTTCCTAATGCTCTTGCAGTTCAGAGAAAGATCATCTTATCGTAATGCCACACACTCCCAATCTTTCAAATATCCATCAGGTCTCACTTTCTATGCCCTTCAATGATTAGTAGGCCTTTCAATATATCGGAATCCCATAGTGGGGTTTGTCACCTTATCCCTCCATTCCAGGGTGGCTGTCACCTTCTTCCATATTTTTGTAACCACATCTGTCTGAGTGGGGAGTGGTGGTAGCCCCTGCCCTCCATAGAGGCGTCAGATGTAGTCCTCCAGGTCCATCGCTCGTCGATTTGCCATCAGCGATGGTTCTTGCGACAAGAACACACAGTCACTAATCACTTGTAGCTGAGTTGGGCAGTAGTATAAGCGCAGGTTGGGCAGGGCGATTCCATCCTATAGGGGTTTTCTGATCGAAGTGGTCAGGGCTATCAGTCTCAAAGCCGGGCCCTAGTGGCACCGTCCACTGACCAGAAGAACCCATCCAGAACCTTGAATGCAGTGTTCTGCAACACGTATAGAGATTTTGGCAGATATATCATTTTATACTGGGCCGCCCTTCCCATCATTGACAAAAGGAGATTATGCCAGCGACCTACATCTGTTTTATAGCTCTGTAAAATTCTGGTGAAGTTTTTCCTAAGGAAAAGCTTCCCTTTGTGTGGTCACAAATATGCCCAGATATACAAACCTTGTCGGCTCCCATCTCAGCAGGCTATCCCATCACGGAGTGGAGGCAGTCCAGGACAGGGGGTATGACACTGACTTGTGCCAGTTGATACAAATCCCCGAAAAGACCCAAAGGTCCCTAGAATTTGCAGAATTCTCGGCCTGGAGCTCTCTTTGATTTCATCAGATAGAGTAGGATAATGTCCTAGTAGAGGGAAATTGTGTTCTCCCATTCCAGATCCCAGCGCAGCTGATGCACTAGCACATCCCTGCATACCCAAGTGGCCAGTAGCACGAGCACCACCGCGAACAGCAGGTGGGACTATGGGAATTTATGCTGGGGGCCTCTGTCTAGTGTGATATCTGTTGAGAGCATCCCAATTACTTTTACCCTTGCCATCAGATTGGTGTAGAGGGGTCTCACCGAAGACAAATATCTGGGGCTGAATTCCAACTTCTCCAGGACATACACATGTATGGCCACTCTGATGAATCAAACGCCTTTTCGGCGTCTCGGGCTAGCAGACCCACCAATTTGGCTTTATAGTTTCTGCGGGCTAAGCATCAAGCCAGACGATGCAAGTTTTGTCTCGTCTCTAAAGGGCAGGAAACTCGACTGATCCAGGCCCACCAGGGAATCAACCACCCCTGTATCAAGCGGTTTGCCAAGACTTTCACAAAAATCTTGGTTTCTACATTCAGTAGTGATACCGGCCTATAAGAGGCACAATCCTCACTCAGTTTGCCCGGCTTCTGAATCAGAAAAATGATTACCCGTCTCAAGTTTTCTGGTAGGGTGCCATCCTGTCTCGCATTTAAAATATTCAACGGGTAGGCAGTTGAGACCCAGAGTTTTCCTCCCCTTTATCTGGGATATAGCTTCAGATATTTCTGCTTCTGTGATTTCTGATTCCAACACCAGCCTCACTTTGTTTCCCAGTTGGGAACTGGGAGGTCTAAAATAAATCTTTCTAGGTCTCTGACCATACCCGCTGGTCTGGCTCGGTATATTAATCCAAATTATGGCTGTGTTTTACTGACCACCAAGTGGATGGGGGGGCCAAGTACCTTTGCTTGCATTAGGGCGCATTGCACCATTGCTACACCAGTGGCACCCTCTCCCATGGGCCTTACAGCCATGATCCAGCACTGCGAGGTCCAGGAGAAGCCCAGTAGATCATGGATGTGAGGGCCAGAAGAAGAGGCACCTTTGAGCAATGTAACAATCAATAGGGTAGTCAGTGCAGTGGCATAATGACCACCAAGGGATATGTGCCCATTGCAGCTAAATTAAAGCTGTATTTTACAGTCCAACTCACCTTCCCTTTTCCTGCACTAGGTCCCATGGCACCATTGCTGCCCCTTTGGCAACCCTCCTCTGGTCCTCTCAATCATGGTCCTATGAGTTCTAAGGGAAGCGGGCCCTCACAACACATAGCTGGTCTGCAAGGCCCAGGGAATAAGACCCTTCTCAGGGGTGTAGATATCAATAGTACAGCAGGTGAAGTGGCTCTGGAGCTCAGGAGTTTTATGGTCCCAATTTACTAAAATTATGGCTGTATTTAACTGTTTAGCTAGTGGTTGTGGGGAGTAATCCATTTACCTTGCTTATGCGGGGTCCACGGCATAATTGTTATGTCACTGGCCCCTCTCTCATGGGCCTCGAAGCACTTGTCCAAAACTGTATGTCCTAGCATAATAGGGCGCAGGATTGACCTCCTTTTATATGTTTGTCCTGCAACCGGAAGTGAACTCCTACAGAACACCAAATGTCCAACTTTTTTAGGTCGAGCCTAGCGGCAGTGCGCATGCGCTGCTCACTCTGCGAGACTGCTGTAGTAGAGTATGGAGAGAAGCTGCGCCCACTCTCCTCCCATATTTTTCATTGGCTTGTGTCATTGTCTTTCGTAAATGCAGCCTTTGAATTAGTTAATAGGCTTGTTAGTACGGCCTTGTCTTCATTTGTACCCTCCCATGGTGACTGGCCCCTTTACTTCGGTTGTTTCGCGGGACCTGTATTTTAGTCTGTAAGCACTATTTACTTTATTGAGTTTCTCTTACTGCAGGCCGGACATGCGCTGCTTCAGCTGAAACCGCTTGTGTTTTTTTAAGCAGCACGGCCACCCCCATAACACAGGCGCCTGCTTTCAGTAACTTTAACCCACCATTATCTCGTGTCTGTTTCAACCCCCCTCCCCCAAAGTAAAATGATTTAGAAATGATTAGCAAATTAAGTCATGTGAATTCCAAATAGCACATAATCCTGTGATAATGGGTTGAAGCTGACAACAGCACATCTATGTTACATGTCATCTGTACTAAAGCCACTTGACGGGTTGATTTCAAAAGCCTGTTTTATTAACAACAACAACACCACCACCAATACCACCACCAATACCACCACCTCCACCAATACCACCACCACCGCCAATACCACCACCAATACCACCGCCGCCAATACCACCACCACCAATACCACCACCACAATACCACCACCACCACCAATAGCACCACCAATAGCACCACCACCAATACCACCACCACCATGAAAACCACCACCTCCACCACCACCAATACCGCCACCATGAATACCACCACCTCCACCAATACCACCACCACCACTACCACCACCGCCAATACCACCACCAAAAACCACTACCACCAATACCACCACCACCAATACCACCACCACCAATAGCACCACCAATACCACAACCAATACCACCACCACTATCACCACCAATACCACCACCAATACCACAACCAATACCACCACCACTATCACCACCAATACCACCACCGCCACCATCACCACCAATACCACCACCACCAATACCACCACCACCATCAATTCCACCAACACCATCAACTCCACCACCACCAATACCACCACCACCATCAATACCACCACGTCCAGCACCACCAATACCACCAATACCACCACCTTCACCAATACCACCACCAATACCACTACCACCACCACCCATACCACCACCAATATCACCACCACTAATACCACCACCACCAATATCACCACCACCAATATCACCAATACCACCACCACCAATACCACCACCACCAATACCACCACCAATACCACCACCACCATCAATTCCACTGCCACCATCAACTCCACCATCAATTCCACTGCCACCATCAACTCCACCACCAACTCCACCACCACCACCACCAATACCACCACCAATACCACCATCACCACCACCGCCAATACCACCACCAATACCAACACCACCAATACCACCACCAATACCACCACCATCAATACCACCACCACGACCAATACCACCACCAATACCACCACCACCAATACCACCACCAATATCACCACCATCAATACCACCACCACCACCAATACCACCAATACCATCACCTCCACCACCACCAATACCACCACCAATACCACCACCACCAATACCACCACAACCAATACCACCACCAATACCACCACCAATACCATCACCACCACTAATACCACAACCAATACCAGCACCACCAATACCACCAATACCACTAATACCACCACCAATACCACCACCACCAATACCACCAATACCACCACCATCAATACCACCACCACCATCAATACCACCACCAATACCACCACCGCCAATATCACCACCACCAATACCACCACCACCACTACCACCACCAATACCACCACCACCAATTCCACCAACAACACCACCACCACCAATACCACCACCACCACCAATACCACCACCAACACCAATACCACCACCGCCAATACCACCACCACCAGTACCAATATCACCACCAATACCACCACCACCACCAATACCACCACCACCAATACCAATACCACCATCAATACCAGTATCACCACCACCAATACAGTACCACCACCACCAATACCACCACCAATACCACTACCACCAATACCAATACCGCCACCACCAATACCACCACCACCAATACCAGTACCACCACCACCAATACCAGTACCACCACCACCAATACCACCACCACCAATACAGCCACCACCAATACCACCACCTCCACCAATACAACCAATGCCACCACCACCACCACCAATACCACCAATACCACCAATACTACCACCACCAATACCACCACCACCACCTCCAATACCACCACCACCACCTCAGCGCCTCTCGCTCACCAGTAATAGCAATGGCACTGTACGAGGCCGGAGCTGCAGCCGAGACCATCCCTCCCTCCCTCCATGCCTGCCATAAAGCACAGCCCGCCCTGCACCAGGAGGTGAAGCCAGGGTCCTACTACAGCTGGAGTTTTTTATTAGGCCTAAGATAGCAATGACATTGTGCAATGCCACACTTCACACTCAAATCACAGAGAGGGCAGGAAATAGCTCCCCCCTCCTGCTCTTCCTCCTGAGCCGCGACAGTGTAATCACAGAGCGAAAGGTGTTGGAGCGCTTTGTTAGTGTTTATAGCTCGAATCACATGTAACTCTCACTTCACACTTTGTGTCTGTGTAATTTACAACACTTACACATCTTCTTCACTGCACTATTTATCACTACTTTGAAGACGTCGCAGGCCGGTCTCTTCCTCTGATATTTACAATCTAACAAGCGGTCGAGAAGGCCCTTTATTGCAATGCAATAGGTCTTGCATTTGCGAGAATTTAAGCTATTAGTATCGTAAATGACAATGCCTTTTATTTTTGTTTTAAAACCCAAAACATAAATAAAAGGCATTGTCATTTACAATGCCAATAGCTCAAACTCACGTGAATGCGAGACCTACTGCATTGCAAATGCTTGTTTTACTTACCAGAGGACTGTTGCAGGCAGGCAAACAGGCTAATCAAAAAGGGATGTAAACTAACAAGGCCAGCTGGGAAGCCTGGAGCAGCCCAGGGCAGCGGGATGTCCCACTACTGGCACTGCAGAGGTGAGATAGGCCAGCATGTTAACATGGTAACTTGAAGCGAGGACTTGCAGCACATAAACAAGCCACTTTAATAAAATGTTTATGTTTACTGTTAGAGGTGCTTAAAGGGGACAAATGTAAAAATGAATAATGAAACAGCCCTAAACGAGCAGACGCCCACCCTAAAATGTCAGATAAGGAAGCAAAGGCCCAAGGAGAATATGATTTGCCCAAGATCAAATAATTTGGTCATGGAGGAGAACTAAGACACTTGACATGTTTGTCTCAAGAGCCATAACTTTCCCACTGTACCACATGTCTCATCAGTTAAAGAGATTAGTGGCCTGATTTATAGTAGGGTGTTTTGGAATGAAAACCCAAAAATTAACAGCGATTTTGGCTAGCCCCATATAGACATCTTCTAGGTGAAACTAAAAGAATGTTTAGTATACTGTAAAATGATAATGGAAAGTTGACTTCCAAACAGATAGATGAAGCATAAAGTTTTTTCTGACTGCTAAATTAACAATATACAAGTTAGAAAGGAAGGATAGTGGTGATGTAATATTTTATGTACGATCATATGTGCTTTTAAGGCACCTCTAAATCAAATGGTAGCCAATGCAGGGTTCTTAGGAACAGAAATATCCTTTTGTGTCATGAGATGCCAAAAATCAGATACGCAGTACCATTTTGGACGACTTGAAGACGATAGAGTTTTTCAGGTAGAGCTAAATAAATGGCCACGGTGTAATCCTGCCTAGATTGAATTAAGACTTTGCCAACCGCTAAATGCCAAATGCTGTCAATGTCAGGTAAAGGTTTCTTCAAGACTTTTAGTGGACCAACATACCGGGCACTTTTGTCACTTGTGTTTCCAGTGGTAAATTGTTGCTGAGGTGGATGCCCAGATTGTACATGCCCTGAGGTGGGGATGGAAGAAGTTGGCGTTGAAGCGCTTCAAACCCAATAGGATAACTAGTTGTATTCTGTGTCATGGTCAGAATCCGGCTTGGAAGGCATCCAAAATATTGTCTTCAACAAATTGCTTGAGTTGTTTTAAAACTGTATTCGAAAGGTTTGACAAAGAATGGTAGAAAGGAGATTGGCTGAAAGGTGTTGAGATCGTATGGATCAAGAGTTGGTGTTTAAATTTTTTTTAATACTATGGGGAACATACCTCTTCCTAAAAGACAGCTAAACAAGTTCAGCAGTTGAGTTTTGAGAAAAGGTAACAAACGTTTCATGAATTTAGCTGGACATAAGTCGGTTGAATGACAACTTGTAACAGTTGCACCAAAGTGGCTGCATACTGTGATATAAAAGAAGGTAAACTAGTCACAGTTTGGATGCTATGAGTGGTCATAGGAGGCTTATCATGTGTCAGATGTTTTTTCTGCCTAGCTGTTGTCAGGTCTTAGTTTAATCTTATGGAAGAAGAATTGAGCAAGTTTATCATATAGTTGTCTGGAATGTTAACAAGGTAGCTGAGGAAACTGTAGGAGGTTGTAGTTCTGATATAATGTGGAATATTTATTTTGAAGGGTAAAAGCTTGAGAGATGCAATCAGAAAAGTAGCTTTTCTTGGCTTCCCTGATTATATGTTTATGTGTGGCAGGTATGTTGATATAGTTTGGCATTTTATTTATATCATAGTCTCTATGCCATTGTCTTTGTGCTATGCACACTTCCAATATGAGCCATTTTATTTTATCAGAGAACCAAGGATTTTTTGTTCTATATAGTTATAGCACAAGAAATCATATTGTGATTTTTACTCTTTTTTCTGCTGAGAAAAACAAAACGTTGAAGGAGGAATCCATGGATCAGTCTCGGACACTGGTTGTTACTTTGGTGAAATTCCAGTCCAGATTGTATATTCACTTATGCAAATAAGTCTTGGTCCTGCTCAGATAGGAACAGTCCAGCCATGCCATGTCATATCTTTTCTCAACAGAAACACAAGCAACCAGAGACTGGTCTCAGACTTGGTAGGCTTCCTCAATGAGGTGCTGTTTGTGCCTAATGTCCCAGAGAGCAAAGGTGGCCACATCTGGCAATACCCATTTAACTTTGAGTTTCACTGAGCAGAAGAAAAATATGAAGGGCAGAATGCTTGAATTAATTTCAGCCCCTGGTGGAATGCTTGAATTGATTTCTGTCCCTGGTGATTATGATAGTAAGCGTTCGAGGTCATCGTTGTTTTGCTCAGTGTACTACAGGTATGGACCATCTATATGGAAATCGGCCTTAGTCCTTCTGTTGGAAAATAATGGCTTTTGCTCCTCTATCTAATTTTTCTCCTGGTTTAGACATGAAAATAGCATCCATGCTGGTAAAATATGGGCCACATTACAACCCTAGAGGGCTGGCTTCCCACCCCTTGGATTTAAACACATAGTCCAGGTCTGTGAGGACCAAGGAAAGGGTCAGAGGATTATTTCCATCTGTGATTAATCATTGTATGTAGGTGAAAGTATAACACAAAACTTTGAATCGGCATCATGATAATTTATAAAAAGAAATGTACTCTGGAACAGTCTGAATGTATGCTACTAATTACTATTAGAACTTTTAAAGGCTGCAGAGGGGGTTGATAGGAGCCTTGTAGTCATCGCACAGGGCAAATCCATTGAACCCTATTATTCTACATATCAATCCATTCTGGTAGTTTCACATTTAACAACGTAAATTTGGGATAACAAAAAATACCAAAATGCTTTTGCAAATGCCACTGAACCCTATTAATCTCCGTATCTATCCTTTCTGGTAGTTTCACATTTAACAATGTAAATTTGGGATAAAAAAAAATTCCAGAATGCTAATGACTGTCACACAAAACCGTAAATAATAATGTTTTGTTTGCGCAGCACTCTAACCTGTGCTTTATAATCTTTCAAATAAAAAGGTAAATGTACCAGATCTCAGATTATTTTACTAGATTCCATTGCTTAATTTTACAGATAGAAATCAAGCTGTTTCCAACTTTTTGCTTTTACATCTTACTCAAAAATCTTCTGTGCCACACACCTTATCTCACACTGGGTATCTGCGAATCCATCTTCGAATTTTAATCCACACATCCTAAATGCTGCAGTACGCCTGATTGGGGACTGAAGAAATATTGCCACATCACTCCACCTGATGGAAGTCCATAGGCACCCTTCCGACCAGCACTACCTTCAAAACCACCTGCATCGTCTACAAATCCATCATGACCAGCATCCCTGCTTACGGGGATGACCAGCTCACGATCTCCAGTGGCTCTCCACTCACCCGCAGCCCGGACACCTTCAGTAAGGAGAGGTAAAAGTTCAAAAAAGAAAAAACCATTCTCCATTATGCACAAAGTATCTGGAAGAATATCCCTGCATCCCTTCGAACAGTCCCAACAGGTCGTTCAGAGATTAGAGGGGGCCTCGCACATTCCCTTTCTACAGGGGCCCCCAAGAATCGCAGAACGAGCCCGGGGTGTACCAAATGTCTGACGAGTAAGTAGAAGAAGACAGAAGGCTGGAAAGTCACCGTTTCATTCTAAAGCGTGTGCAAAAGGCGTATAATTTCACTGCGTGGCTGCAGCAACCACTCGAATGAAGGAGACATGATGATTATTTCAGAATCTTCCCAAACGCATTTTCAATCTTTCGCATCTGTGTTGTTATTTTCACGGGTGCCAGTAGAGGGCACTCAATAGGCGATAACAGCGCACTAAGTCAACTGGTTCTAAAACCATTCCAGAGGCAATAATCTTTGAGCGGTTACACCGATGGAGCCAGGCTTTGTTTGAGACATTCAGACCAACGCATTAACCCCAGAGATGTCTCACGTGAGCATGGCGTCAGCGACAGCCCCAGTGCAACACTTTTAAAGAGGATAACCTGAATACGTGGCGATCCCAGTGTTACATTAACGGAGGCTGCAGAGGCGAGGCGCTGTGAGAAAGCTAGACCGCCCTTGAAGGACCGGAAGATGCGAGAGCTAAAGGCAGTGACAAACCGTATAATACTATTTAAAAGGCAGTGCCAGTCCACGAGGGGGCAAGAGCAGCGAGCGCCGACGTGATTTCTGAAGGCCTCTGCGAGCATTTTAGGATACAGAGTACCAGACATTACCTCCTCGGCCGTCTTCCTCTCACAGTCCTTGCCTATGAGTTTTTCTCCATTACAGACGAGGAAGACATGGACTCGGAAAATTACTGGTAGGTAATCCCGAGTTCCCACACTCAAATAGTGGATGTGAAGAAGGCTACTAGTTCCCTTTCGCTTGAAATGTTGGCCGGCGCATGACAGGGGCTAGACTTAGTCTCAAGCTTTACTCTGGCTGCCCTGTAACCCTCATTGCCCGTGAGCTTCCTCTGGTTCTGCCTACCACTTCAGCACTTGACATTTGGGTGTTGCCACCTGTGCCCACTACATAGCCCCTAAATACTGTCAAATACAGAATAAGCCTTCTTTTCGAGCCCTTCCTGACGTGATACTGGGATGGTACCATGAGAGCGTGTTATGTTAAGTTAATAAAATGTATAAAGCGTGCATCTACCTTGAGGTGTTTTGGCGCTGACTGCATTAGAACACGCATGCACTACCCCTAGTTTGTAAAAAGCCAGGTCATCAGCTCCTTTCTAAAGGTGAGCAAAGTGGGAAGGGCCCTAATGTGGTGAGGGAGGCCATTCCAGAGCTTGCTAGTTCTAGTAACAAAGGGCCAGATGTATCAAAGGGTTTTACCCATTCTGTGTCTATGGGAAAATGTGTTCATACATATGGCCCAAAGCTTCTTCCTCATTAGTTTTTTTTTAAAAATCTGGGAGACATGAGTGTCTTAGCTTCTAAGGAGCACAGAGGTCTGCTAGGAGTATACCATTGTAAGATTCGTTTTAGGTAATCAGGGCCTGTGTTATGCAGTGCATTATGGGCAATGCATAGCACTTTGAATTTTATGCAACTTCTCACCGGCAGCCATTGAAGCTTCTGAAGCTTGTGGGAGATAGAACGGAACTTGATTCCGACACGGTTATTTAACTCATTTGATAAGGGGGGCTCCTTACCTGACTTGATGCGACTAGCCACCATCACGGTGATCCTCAAACAGGGCAAGGACTCCAAATGCTATGCATCCCATCACCTTATTTCCCTTTTGAATGTAGACACAAAACTCTTCACAAGTGTTCTAGCTCACAGACTAGCTCCATATGTGCAGGGACTGGTCGACCTTGACCAAGCCGGATTCCTACCGGAATGAGGATGTAGAGACAATACAAAAAGACTTTGCCATCTCTTAGACAAAGGTGCAGCGTTCTCGTGTGCCAGCCCTCCTACTGACGATCGATGCTGAGAAATCACTTGCCCGTGTGCACTGGCCCTATTTGTACCGGGTACTGGAGTATGTGGGCCTTGGCCCAAGATTCTGCAGGTGGGCGCAGTCATGTTATGCAGCCACCCCAAGCTAACATTTGTGTCAACGGAGTGAGGTCGGCCACTTTCCCTATAGAACGAGGGACCAGACAGGGTTGCCCCCTAGCCCCTCTGCTCGTTACACTATATATGGACCCATTTGTAGAACGAATAAGAGCTAATCCACAAGTGACAGGTATCCCGATTTGTGGGAAGGGAACATAAGATTATGCTATACCTGATGATGTCCTCCTGACCTTCACTGACCCGATCAATTCCCTGACAGCGGTTATGATGGAGTTAGCCGAGTTTGGACGGGCATCAGGCTTTAAAATCAATCTGCAAAAGTCTCTGATCCTCGACCTGACTCTCCCTGACTCAGAGAGTACCCGAGTTCGCACCCAGTTCCCGTTTCAGTGGGCAGAGGGTGGGATCCCATATTTAGGAATACAGGTGCATGCCACGCTTTCGCGCACTGCAGCATACAACTACGGGAACCTATTAGCGATGACAAGGACAGACCTCACTAAATGGAAATCCCACGGTCTCTCGTGGCAGGGGCGTACATCAGCTGTCAAAATGACGCTACTTCCTAAATTACTCTATGTCATGCAAACTTTGCCTCTTCAAACTTTGCCTCTTCAACCTCCGCCTAATAATCTTTCTTAATCCTGTAATCCAGACTCGCAAATCAGCCTGGAACATTGCACACATGCCAAGCAACCTGAGATGCTTTTAAATATAGCCTGCCTGCACGATTGACTCCGCGAGGAGAAGATGGAGATCGGGGCCTGACCGGGCCTCGAGCCGGGCCTGGCCTGGGAGGCAGCGCAGAGAGGAGAAGTGTGAGCGATCGGGGCTCGTTGGCTGGCTAGCTTCCCCTGCGGACTGAGGTTCTTGGGGAACGGGCTCGTGACTCTGACCAGTGTATCGGATCCCCCATGCCATGGGTGAAGGTGCTGGGTGGAGTGGAACAAGCCCGGGCAGCAGAGTAACCCAGCGGAAGAAAGACAGCGGCGTCACAGGCACCGAGACGGCTAGAAAGGCCGCGCCACAGGCACCGATGCAGCGAGAGGAGCCGATGTTTCCCCGAGTGCCCTGTGAGAAGGTGAGCTGGGGCCGCACTGCGGCCCGCTGGAGGGGCGGGGCTTGTGCAGCGAACGTGGGACAGCCTGAAACCACGAGGCGTGATGGACCTGCTGGGCCCACGGAGGCCAAGAAAAGGCACAAGCGGGCTGATGTAGAGGCGGGGGGTACCATGCTGCTCATGGCGGAGTGCACAACCCCCCTCTGGACTAAGACTAAGCAACCCGAATTGCGTCTGACTTCAGCCTACCTGCATGGCCGACTCCGCGAGGTGAAAATGGAGATCGGGGCCTGAGCGGGTCACGAGCCGGGCCCGGGAGGCGGCTCTGAGAGGTGAGGTGCGTGGGACTGGTGCATCGGCTGGCAGGCTGCCCCTGCGGACTGCGGCTTGTGGGGGACAGACTTGTGGCCCTGACACTTGTGCTGGTTTTCCTGGAAGCGCCGGGCTGAACGGGGCAGGCCCTGGCGGAGGAGGACCACAGCATAGGAGAGCCCACAACACCGCGGGCGCTGAGACAGCTAGTAAGGTTGCACCACAGGCGCCGATGCAGTGAGAGGAGCCGAAGCTTTCCTGCGTGTCCAGCTGTGGTGTGAAGGTGAGCCGGGACTGGGTTGCTGCCTGCTGGAGGGGTGGAGCCTGGGCTGCATTCGAGGAGCTGCTGGCTTAGTGCCAATATCGGCAACACTCGCCACCCCACCATACAGCAATCTCCTATAGAAATAACCAAACAAGACACCTTCTTTGTGGAGAAAACTGCTGCAGGTTTATTAGCATTACAAACATGCCAACATGGTGGGTTATCTTACGGGCGATCCCAAGGCAGGCAGCCCCTCGCCGCCTGCCACCTGATGAGCCAAATTACACCGTGGCCTCCCCAACGGTGTTTGCCATATTTTGGGGGAGGGAAGACCCCTCCCACCAGTGGACCCACCGACCACGCCCCTGCTCACGCCCCATACGGGGCGGAGCCTGCCAGGCAACCCCCGGTTGCTCAGGTCCACAACCGCCCGTAGGACTAACGGGGCGCCGTCGCTCCTCCAGGGTCCAACGCGAGGACCTCCCTGTGGATATTTGGCCTTTGCACCCTTGTTGTGCTTCTGTACATGGTACCCGTATGTACCTACAGCCTCTGGATCGCCCTGTAACTCCGCCTGCAACACAAAATAATACATTAGATAAACCCCCCCCACACCCCCAGCCTGAACGCCGGGTATGCGGTAGGGAGGGAAACGGCGTCAGGGGAATGGGCCAAGAGGGCGCCCAGGGGGCGGGGAGAGGTATATGTACCTCGCCCCCTCCCCGGAAGTGACGCGGCACCTGGACCACTGAGGGTCCCAAACACTGGAAGGCTGCCTCCTGTGCCCTCCTGTGGCACTAAGGTGGCCGCCCTCTTAGCGGGTCTCCTTCGTGGACCCCGGGCAGCCTGCATAGTGCCAATATCGGCAACACTCGCCACCCCACCATACAGCAATCTCCTATAGAAATAACCAAACAAGACACCTTCTTTGTGGAGAAAACTGCTGCAGGTTTATTAGCATTACAAACATGCCAACATGGTGGGTTATCTTACGGGCGATCCCAAGGCAGGCAGCCCCTCGCCGCCTGCCACCTGATGAGCCAAATTACACCGTGGCCTCCCCAACGGTGTTTGCCATATTTTGGGGGAGGGAAGACCCCTCCCACCAGTGGACCCACCGACCACGCCCCTGCTCACGCCCCATACGGGGGCGGAGCCTGCCAGGCAACCCCCGGTTGCTCAGGTCCACAACCGCCCGTAGGACTAACGGGGCGCCGTCGCTCCTCCAGGGTCCAACGCGAGGACCTCCCTGTGGATATTTGGCCTTTGCACCCTTGTTGTGCTTCTGTACATGGTACCCGTATGTACCTACAGCCTCTGGATCGCCCTGTAACTCCGCCACAGCTCTGGGTGTGGCCACCGTCACCCCAGAGCTCCCCACCAAGGTAGATTCCCTTACTTACACCCTGCTGTTACCAACGCCTCGCCCAGATCAAGCAGGAACAGATCCATCCCCACTCTGGATAGGTGGACCCCATCTTCTTCCCAACATCCTGTGACCTTAGAGTGCAGTAACCCATGCCGGATGAAACCCAAACCCCTTTGCGCCGTGAATTTTCTCATGGCATTGTTAACCTTCCCATCATAAAACCCCAGCCTACAACTGGTTGTTTAACTTATACCAGGAGTATTTCATATCTTGCCGCAATGCCCTCCTACCCCGGAGGGGCTTCTACCTCCAACTGTGCTAGCGCATGCCTGGGCCGGCCCCCCAACCAAGGTAAGTCGGTGATGGAAAACCCATGCCTCCATATATTGGATTCCTCCCATCGTGCCACTCCCAGGACGCACGGACGGCCCTTGACCCAGACCTATGATCCTGCCAAATAACGACATGCTCGATACTAACATCCTTTAATGAGCACTGTACCCCATATTATACAACTAATCCATCTTGCACCTAGTTGCACAATAACACTGCACCCCATCAAACCTCGGGTGCCGGAGAGGGTGCCTCTGGACAACTTAAAGTTCGCCTGTACATGATACGCTTAACCTGTCTTCCGGCCACTCCCCTGGGTGGCTATGGACGGCTGTACCTTTGAAAGGAATTCCTATTATCCCACCTGCTTGATGCGCTCTGCTGCCAAACCCGCCCATAACGCGTTGGTTGTGGCCGGTTGCACCTCTTTGCACCAAAACATCTTTCCCTAAACCCTGCTGATTCCCCGGCTTCTCCCCAGTCCAGCAAAGCAAGTCCATGCCCACTCTAGACAGGTGAAACCCCATCTTGTACCAAACTCCCTGTGGCTTTGGCATGCAAACCATACCTATAAAGCCAAACACAGTTGGTGAAATTACGCCTGGCACGGTCAATTCTCCTGCGTGGGGTTTCCCCGGCCTCCCCGAGCGCCTTCACACACTAAAAGGGGGGGCTAACTGACCACCATAACTTCCAAGCCCCCAAAGGTTGCATCCTACAATTGGAGGACTCCTTCTCTTGCAACAGGTGCCTCTTCCCCCAGAGTCTGCTCATTGCCTGGGCCAGGCAACACAAGACAAGTCCATGCCCACTCTGAACAGGTAGACCATTCTTTGCGCACCCCGCCCGGAGGTCCCTAATCTCAACCAAACCCCAACCCCCTTAGTCTGTGCCGCAGCTGCTTAAGCCAGCTGTCCCGGCACATTGCTGGGACCCCCAACCAAGAAAACTTATTGGAGGAACCACATGCCTCCATTTCTTGAATTCCGCCCCTCGCGCCCCTCGAGACGCACGGAAGGCCATTCACCCAGATCCTTGATCCTGGCGACATAACGAAATACCAAGTTGCTAACCTTTAATGCCCACTGCACCCATCCTATACAACTAATCAAGCTTGCACCTAATGTACCTGATGCACTGCCCATTGATAGCCTTCCTGTTGAAGACCAGCAATTGAGGAGGGGACACACCCCCTTAGTCTGTGCTGCAGCATCCTAGCAAGCTGTTCCAGTGCATGCCTGGGAACCCCGTCCAAATTACCTGTCAGGAAAACCATGCCTCCACCTCCTGCTTTCCGCCCATCGCGCCACTATCAGCACGCCTGGATGGCCCATCATCCATACCCTTGACCCTGCCCTTTGCCAGACCTACTCTGGAGGGTACCAGGTAGTGGACCAGAGTGTGGAAACGCTACAGGAATGGTGAAAACGATAGATTCAGATCACCTGCCCTTTCTAGACTTGTTGGGATGCCGGGTGTCCCAGAAAAGAGCCTCTGTGCTGCAAATCAGTATATCGTTAAGCTGTGTAGCCCCAACACCTTGAGTTGTATAACTTAATCCCCACGTGCCGCGATGGCGAGAATGCCGGCGCTTGGCATCTACCGTCTGTTAGCTTGACCAGTTAGTCTGCCTACCTTGATGAATCAATTATGACAGACCACCTCCATTGTGCACCGCGTGCAACCTGTGCATCGCCTTAAAGGTTGACTAAGCCTGTGCTTCAACACCCTTTCTTGACTATTCCCCCAGCTTCGGGGGGTTCAAGCTGATAACCATGTACTGCACCAGCAGTGGGAATGTACCTGCACCCTTCCCATTACCTGTGGTGCATCACCGGGGTGCCAGTGGTATATTCCAAGTTTGCCTGTACATACTGCCCTTAACCTGCCTTCCGGCCACTCCCCTGGGTGGCTCCGGGTACCTTTCAAACATTGGGATACCCATTGTACAGCCAGCTTGATGCGCTCATCCTGTCCCTTTAATGCCACCCCCGAAGAGTCTGTTTTGGACCTTGCCCTCCGCCACTGGTTCTCAGGGCCCCGAAGGAAGTCAGGCTGGAGGTAGCTGAAAACAGGGCATCGTCCCCACCTGCATGATGCGCTTCCGCTTGTATGCCCACCCTGTAAGCTGCTGTTGCTGGCTCTTGAAAGAGCGACTGCCAAAGCGCTTGCCATGACCCCCAATGCCTGGCATAGAAGGCATGCCTACCATACCTGCTCAACCTGTACCTTGGTAATGGGCGAGCTGTCAGCCAGAGACAGTAGATAGGTTCTCCCTTCTGCCTGTGATGTAGAACTGCTGTGCTCAAATTGTATCCCAGGGCCGACTTCTGTCACCTGAACCCTTCCGGGACACGCCTGAGCAGAACCCCCATCTAGAAGGCCTGGCCACCGTCTGACCAGAACTTACCACAGACACCATAACACCCAAAGTTATTGCTCACCTGACCTGAGCGCAAGAAGACTCACTGGCCAGTCAAGGGCAGTAAATTCCATCCGCATGGGGGAACACATACAACTGACACGTGAATAGCCATTGGCAAGTGAGCACATGTCCTGTAAACAGAATGCTCCCAGTACATCCAAATAAGGGCTCTGCGACCAGATCCGGCCGCCTAAGCGTGTTCCTAACCGCACACGCCCCCCCAACATACATCATGTGACGTTGCCTGTTCTGAGCCACCCCGTGGCACCGCATTCCTTCTACACGAAACTGATGCATACTGTGCTGATATAAACCTTCCTCACAGCAGTTATGGTAAAGCAGTACGACCATAACGAACTTTGTATCCAGGCACATTAATCAGACTTTTGCCACCAGAACCACAGCCTGTGCCCATGGGAGAATTGAATATAAACTTTTCAAGCGCGGATAGCGGAATCAAACCTAGGTTACTGCTATACTCTTGGGGTACAAACTTCTTGGCTATGTGGGGCACAACTATGCCAGCATATGCCTCTTCATTTAAAACTTAGTGCAAATCTGACCCCATGGTCGTCGGGTCTGAATGCTTCCCCGAAGCGCAGCACCGGCTGATGTGCAAGGAAAAACTATCTGACTACAGCCTCTCATTAGTGACTAAAATCCTGAGACCCTCTAATAAAATTCCACCACGCATGTGTGGCGCACTGTCATCTAACTGGGGCATAGGTGTGATCATCTACCCAGTCCCAGATGCCTATGTAAATGTTCCCTCCGAGCGGGCCGGCACCCACCACTGGAATTGCCAACACCATCATGGCCACAACCAGGAAAACCAGCCATAGGTTACACACCAGACTGCACCAACTTGAATGAACGACGACGCGATGTGTCATTGCAACACCCACCGTTTGGCCACAAACAAAATGGAAATCTGATGGTAGAAATGAACAGGCCGCTCGCGGAATATGCAGGAAGCTCGACCATTACCCGCTGTCTCTTCACCGCAACCTGGGTTCACCATCCGCCATACGTCAAGAGGTGAGGCACGACCAGTCTCGCTGAGCCACCCACAGATCCCCAGAGAGGCTTAGGAATGCTGACTTACTAGTAATGCTCCATCACACCCTCTACTTAGATTTCCTTTGCCAGGTTGCTGGTACTGCGCGAGCACTCTGGCCAGGTTCTAATTGTGTTTGCGTCAATGTTCAGGGGTAGTGACTCGTGAATTCGACATTGGAACTCAGCAGCAGCTCACTAATATTACTGCCAATAATGTATGCCGGTTGAAAGGAGCAGTGCCACCTGTAGGCCACCCTATAAGCCAACTTGTTACCTGAAATGTGGCTGTCTCTGACCACAAGCATACAACCTGACTAACACCAACGCTGACAACCACAAGCATACCACCAGCCTACCACTGATGCTGCCATCGACCCTGTCGCCCTGCGTTAACTGAGTGGGACACCCTACCTCGTGCATGCAATGTGGCCCCCACTCTCCCTGACGACCTTGACCAAAACCAATCATACTTAGTACCAGGAGCAGTGTTCTAGACACTGACAAATTCTTTACCCGCATCGATGTAGCCCCACTAATTACTTCATGCGGGCAGGTCCAAATGTAGCACCCAATCCATATGCGTGGTGCAGTGCCTGGCCTAGAGAGACGCCCTGCACCATTGAAATGGTAATACCGTTTCCACTAGGTTAATTTAGGTCTCCCTGAAAGGGCCAGGTTTGCTTCACTATAAATCGATCTATGTTCTCAAGGACACCCTGTATCTTTGGCGCAGGGAGTCCCAAGTAGAGCAATCCCTAATCAGACCATAATTCGAGAACCAGTACCGGACCGCTGTGATCTCCTAAGGCGAAGAGAAGATGTGAAATACCAAAACAACTCCCAGCTCACATCTAGGCTGCTGCCCCGCATGCTGAACAACCAGTCAGCCCAAAACGAGCCATCCCGGGCCACAGAGGCACAGTACGCCTAACCCAGACACCGGCAACATCGCATTATCCTTCCGTGCCATACCCCGGAAGCCCCCAGCGATGGAGCAATGCGAGACATATTGCATTGCAAATACTCGTTTCTTTTATATCTTGTGAGGATCCCTGTGTGCACAACCCATTGAATGCAGTGTTTAGCGTCTGCTCCACTCCAGCCTCCGTTCTGGGTTTACCAGCGCCTGCCTCGGTGGCAATGATTCCTCCCCAACCCCTCATAGAGGAAACCAGATCTGAACCCAGGAACGCACATCAAAACAATTCTTACCAAAAACAAAATTAACCTGTTAAATAAACAGCACAGTATAGCGCAGGCTGGGCCTCTCTGACGTCTGGGTCCTGGTGCCTTTGCACTGGCTACAAAATTAGCCACGCCCCTGACAATTCTCATGTTTAAATCACAGACCAGGATGGCACTCGCTAACTACACTGCCCCACTTGTCTGACCTTTTCTACACTCCTCCGAAGGTAATGGGTCCAGTGAAACCAACCCACAGTGGTCCATCTGGCTCGAGGAGGCGGAACGGAGGCCATTGTGAAGCATGACTGACTCTAACTGAGCTAGTTCCACACCAGAGTCTGTTTACTTGCCTCAAACCTCTGTTTTGGGTGCTGGAGAGGAGAGGAGGCCCTCCAATTCCAGGTGCTGAAATGGGTCCCTTAACTAGGAAACGACACAGCCGCCTGTCGGCCCTTTCTCAGAGCTCCATGGTTGTGCGCCACAATCGATGCAAGACTTGGGCTCAGGTTACAAGTTCTGAAAGAGATGTGGATTTGGGAGGAATCAACATCCACTCGGACCAGGGTCCTCTTTCGCAGCCTGCAAGTACCAAACTCTTCACTTGAGCTGGCAGCACTAAACGGACCCGCGCCCCTGGCCCCACTTGCATTGCTGCTACGAGCACTGATTACACTCACTTTTTTTTTTTTTTTTTTTTTTGTGTGTGTAGATTTGCATATTTATATAGCGCGAACTCGACCCGAAGGTAGTGGAGCGCTTTCCATGAGCACCGATTTACATTACACATTCAGGCACGGGGAGATCAAGTGATTTGCCAAAAGCACAGGATGGGGGACGAGGCTCGAACCCTGGTTTCCTGCACCAAAGTCTGCCGTCTGTCCGCCGGACCACATCCTATCCGCATTTGCATACTATATGGCGCTATCTCGACCCCCAGGTATTTGAGCGCTTACTCGAGCCTTGTATTTACATTACACATTCAGGCACAGTTAGATTCGTGATTTGCCCCCAATGAACTGCTGACGCTGTTGAAATCGCCCGAGGGTCACCAGAGACAGTGCTCCTGTCACGGACACTGTACAGTGAGAGAGAGAGGGACTGCAGTGCGGTAATGATGGTCACTGCGCAGCGCTACACAGAGGGCTGATGAATGTAATCCTATGCGAAGCTCGTCTTCGCCAGCGGTGTGCCCAAGCGGGAGGACAGTCTGGAATAGGTTATGAGGCGTCATTCCTCCCTCCGCCATTGCACTCAGAGGAGTGCCAGTGAGCCCTGGTGTGCCGCGGCCCATAGGGTCGCAATGCACAAGCGTGGCCCGGGGACCCGCAACGGCAGCATGGTGTGCCCCCCCCACCATTCCAAGCCGAGATAAAATTGTGCACAGAGCCGATCCAACCGCTACCGGACGCAGAATACAGAAAGTAGTGACCCTGTGGCGGACACAGTGAGTTGGGAACGCTGGGGACTAGCAAGGGTTGCGCGTGGGCAGTGCAGCACGGAGGCGGCCGGCGTGAATCCGGTCCGGTTTGCGCTCCACAGAACGGCTGGCAAGTCCACCTCTAGCTCTCCTATGTCCGTGCTCATAATACACTGACCCCACAGGCTGCTGGAATTGGGGCCCGGATCCTCTGGACAGAGTCGGCAACATAAGGCCAATACACCAAATCCCCTGTTAAACACCGGAGCCTTGGAGCCGCGGGGGATGGGGCCTCGAGGGAGGGGGCCTCTCGCGCTTGCTGCCCTCCCCCTGAGCAAAAGGCCCACTCGGCGCTTGGCCACCATTAACCACGTGGGCAGAGGCCCCCGAGCAGCTCCGGCTAGGAACCTTAACGCCCCCCCCCCAAAACAGAAGGGTATCGGCTCCGCCTCGAGCCGGGGACCTGCAACATGCCAGGCTGCATGAACAACTTAGCGAAGCTCCCATGTGCAGCCTGGATGGGGGAGCGCCTTTAATGCCAACACCCGAATGCGAGCATGGGGAAGACAGGGGGGGGGGGGTGGTTGTTCGCATCTCTGCTGGCTTCGCCCCCATCCAACCCCGGCCCACACAGAGCCCACTCGGGGCCGTGCCCTGGCTAGCACCGGCGGTGCTGGCCCGTGCCCACCGTGAGTTGTCCAACACCCCCGCCTCCCAAGGCGGACCGCAACCATGGACGGGCCGCCCTGCCCAGGATACTACCCCTGGGGATGGGGAGACCAGGCGGGGGGTGGGGTAACTACTCACCGCGTGCTGCCGATCCACAGCTCCTAGGACACGTCTAAACGGCGTCAGGGGAATGGGCCAAGAGGGCGCCCAGGGGCGGGGAGAGGTATATGTACCTCGCCCCTCCCCGGAAGTGACGCGGCACCTGGACCACTGAGGGTCCCAAACACTGGAAGGCTGCCTCCTGTGCCCTCCTGTGGCACTAAGGTGGCCGCCCTCTTAGCGGGTCTCCTTCGTGGACCCCGGGCAGCCTGCAAATGCGGAGTGGGACTGAGCTGCTGGGCCCGCAGAGGCCATGAGAAGGACCAGCAGGCAGATGACAAGGTTGGGGGTGTTGATCTGCTCGTGACTGAGTACACAGCCCCTCTCTGGATTCTTGGTGTTCCTGGGGGGTGTTCTGGACCAAGAACTGACTCGTGGCCACACAAGGGGCCCTGGACCCCAAAGGAAAAGCGGGGATGCCTGGAGGCATGGTGCCCCCTTGAACACATATTTACAGGAGCTGCCAGCAGAGGGGGGACATAGCGGCGACGTGGACATTGAGCCCGGGCCCGGCACAACTGAGTCTGTCCTAGCCCTGGGAGGGAAGCCTCCCGCCCTCATGCAGCATACTTGTTGCCCCCCAGCATCAACAAGGTGGAGAGTGGAGCGTAGAACGCCCCCCACCAACAGACAACCAGAGCAGCGGAAGCACTGGACCAGAGGCGGCTGAGAACCAGAGATCTGTAGGTCGCTCGGGCGGGAAGCCGGCGGCCCTTGCCCCGGCTGGGCGGAGTACAGCATGGTGGGTCCCGGTGCGCAGGGGCGAGGAGGCAGTGACCTGGCGGGCTCCTGGTGCCCCAATCCAGAAGACAACGTGGGCAAAGACAGAGGTACCCGCACGGGGGGTCCCAACACCATCACCCAATACACCATGCCACGCCACCCCCCTCAACGCATCACGTGACAAACAACAGGTGGGATGAAGACGACAGGGAGAGTGGCGCTGAACCCTCACGGGCCGTGCTTCTGGCCGCTATTCAGGGTTTGCGGAAGGCACTGGAGAACCAGATAGAGGCAGTATCAATAGATGTCAATCTCCTGTGGGCGGACCTCCGCAAAGTAGACGACAAGGTAACCGTAGCAGAGGAAGACATCTCAGGACTTAAGGGCGAGGTGGCAACTTTGAACAGGCAAGTAGCTCAAATATCCTCCACAACGAAGGACCTAGAGTGCCGGGCGAAGGATGCAGAGGTCCAGGCCAGACACAGCACCATTTGCGTGCTAGGCTTTCCCGAAAGGGCTGAGGGGAGATCGACCGAGCAGTTCCTTGAGCAGTGGATCAAGACTCAACTGTGCCCTACGGGCCTATCGGACATCTTTGCCATAGAAAGGGCTCAAAGGGCCTTGGTTTCTCCGCACGCATTCATTGCGAAAATATTGAATTACAGGGATAGAGACTGCATCCTGCGGGCCGCTACAGAACAACAGGACAGATGCTATGAAAACAACAAAATATCCATATACCCGGACTACACATAACAAGTGCAGGAGCAGAGAAAGTCATTCATTGGAGTCAAGCGGAAGTTAAGGGACATGCACCTTCAATACATGCTACTATACCCCTCTAAGCTCAAGGTCCTGCACCAGGGAAAGGCACACTTCTTTGAAACTCCGGAGGAAACGTGGGAATGGTTGGAGGTCCGTGGGGATGCGCTCCCCCCGCGGGAGCAATGGGACCGAAGGCAGCGGTGGGGCACCAGACCGGCAAAGAGAGTCTAGAGCAAGGGGAGCGGAGCTGAGTCCCCGGACGCGGACCCCGACCGGGAGCAAAGGGTGACAGTTGGGAGAGACAGCATCATACTAATGAGCACCGATGTACCACCGAGCTTGGACATGGAGGGGGAACCAGTGACTTTGAATGATGGAGAGCAGACACAGTTGCTGGGATCGACAGCTGAGGTGGTCCCAGAGACTCTGCTGGAACAAGAAGCAGATGCGGCTGAGGAGTGAGGGCCAGGAGGCCAGTGCAGAGGTGCTGCAGGAACTTAATTCAGCGACTAAATGCTTGTCTGAGTTTTGAGGGTGAGTCGGAGTTGTCTGGCTCAGTGGTTGGGCTGCTGAAAGGGAATTCCAGTTGCAGGTGCAAAGAAGGTGCCGCTCTGGGGACTAGTGGATCCTGGCACTAGGGCACAAATTTATGATAAGGGCAGACCTTGGTATTTTTGGGCGGGCGGGTCCGGACAACCTGTTATGGGGTGGATGAGAGTGATGGCCCCAGTTGGGCGACTTAGGGCAACGTGTACGTCCTGGCACATATTAGCGGTAGGCATTAACGAACGCACTGTGCTCACATAACCTGTGGGGGGCGTCGGGTTTAATTTCTGCAAGTTCTCTTGTCCAGGTTCGTTTTAGAGGTGTGCACCATAGGAGGTCAGCAATGGGTGGGCATGGGCCAACATTAGGCACCGGCACAAGATTATTCCGACATGGGGACAGAGTTTAGATTCCTGACCTGGAATGTTCAGGGGTTGCGCACTTGCACTAAGAGGCATAGGGTGTTAATCTTTCTAAAACGTCATCACATATCCATAGCGTGCCTCCAAGAAACGCATCTGGATGACAACGGCGCAGCCAAGGTGGCCAAGAAGTGGCGAGGCCAAACACATCATTCCTCCTTCTCTACATATGCCAGGGGTACAATGATTTGGGTGGCTTTGGGCATACCATTCACCCCATTTTATAGTGAGTCTGATATAAATGGCCGGTATGTCCTTCTGCTAGGCACGCTAGATGGCAAAGAGAGTACTATCCTGAACACATATGCACTGAAGACTGATGACCCCATGTTCTTCCACGTTATTCAAGACCTACTGGTCAAAGAGTTAGATGCCCTGTTCATATGGTTGGGAGACTTTAATTGCGTCCTCGACTCTGAGCTAGATAGACATCCCCCCAAATCTGGAACGAAACCAAGAATGACACAAAAGCTCTGAGACGTCATGCATGAGTTAGGCGTTCGGGACATCTGGCGGGAGGCCCACCCTTCATTCCCACTTTTTACATGTCATTCACTCACTCACGGAACACACAGTAGGCTGGACAGAGTTCTTGTCTCCGCCACTCCAGCCTTTCCTGACGCAGAGGTAAACCACTTGGCGCGTTTCCTGTCCGACCATGCCTTGGTCCGTTGTTCAGTGAGGTGGGGGTCTCCCATACTGGGTCCGAGAAGATGGGAGATTTCCGCCGGATCTGCTAGAGGATTCGGTGGGGAGGTCCGCCCTCTCAAAGGTGGTAACCGCTTACCTGGCTGTGAACTGGGGGGGCAGACTGGGAGGGCAACTGAGTGGGAAGCCCTCAAGGCAGTGGTATGGGAGAAGAGAAAGCCCTAGCTGTGATCCAGACAAGGGACCCGACTGACCCAGACACGGGTGAGCGTGAACGCTTGCATAAAGCGTACATCTGGGGCAGACTAGACAAGTATACGTTGACACGGTATCGCCAGAGGCTACAGCGCCAAGACACCTCCGGGTAAACGTTGCGCTCTATAAATTGGCTAACATAAGATAACATAACATGCTGAGGGGGGCAAATCAGGGCACCTCCTGGCTTGGATCGTGCAAAGGGAACAGACAGTCCTGCTGATGACCACCTTGATGGCTGAGGGAGGGAGCCTAGTCCACACCAGAGCTCGGAATGCTAGAGGTATTCCAACGACATTTGCGGCAGGTCTACACTGCGGACCCAGGGGTGACCGCGGGTCACTATATTCTCCTCCTCGGGGAGCTGGCTTTGCTGCAACTCTCGCCCATGGATGTGACGGAATTGGACGCGAAAATCACTGTTGATGAAATCCAAGAGGCAATGCGAGCCACGCCGGGAACCAAGGCCCCAGGGGCTGGTGGCTTTCCGGTGGCCTTTTTACAGGCGTATTCAAGCCAGCTGGCACAGCATTTGCTGCAGGTGTATGAGGAGGCCTTTGAGACGGGGCTGCTGCCCCTGACTATGCGAGAAAGGGAGATAGTCATGCTACTCAAACCTGGGGGAAACGACCGAGACCCCATGGCGTATCGACCCTCACCATGATCAATTTAGACATCAAATTACTGTGCAAGGTTTTGGCAGCCAGACTGGCCCCACATATGGATTGCCGGCTTTGGGCCTTGGTTCCGCCCCATACAGCACCCAGTGCTAGGGTCTGGGTAAGACATAGCATGTCGGAAGAGTGGCAGCTGGAGAGGGTTGTCCACTCTCGCAGCTATTATTCGCCCTGGCAATTGACCCACTGGCGATCCGGGCGTGTAGGGAACTAGGGCGCTGGGGCATTAGTAAGGGTGGAACCCCACACGTCATATCCCTATATGCCAACAATGCTTTATTTTATGTCTCCTCACCTCGGGAGGCCGTCCCGTAACTCCTTCAGGTATTGGAGGAGTTTGGCGGGTGTTCAGGGTTGCGGCTGAATAAGCATAAATCATTGCTCTTCCCTTTGGCTCGGCTGGCCGGCCTTCCCTGTGACGGCTTCCCACTGCTGGGTCTGCGATGGGAGACGGAGCACTTCAGGTATCTGGGTATAAAGGTGGCAATAGAGGATGCACAAATACTGCAACTTAACGTCTACAAGACAATTGACGCTCTGAAGCGCTGGGTGAGCTTTTGGAATACCCTTCCTCTTTACTTAATGGGAAGACTGGCGGTGGCCAAAATGGTGGTGCTGCCCCGCTGTCTATACATGTTGCAAAACGCGTTTTGTCCCATACCCGGCGAATATTCAGGACACTGGACTCCATACTAATAGAACTTTATTGGGCTGGCCGTCGAGGCAGAATGGCGATTGCCATACTGAACCGCACATATGAGGACGGCGGGCTTGAGGCACCTAGACTGCATTATTATTGTTGTGACACATAGCTACAGCACGCTGCTCGTTGGCTAGATGAAGGGAACAACTGGGAGAAGAGGTTACTACGCGATAGGGCACCGGCTGCTAGCCTGCCGTCACTGTTGCTGGAGGGTGCGGGAATCTCCAACACAGTGCCATACGTAGTTGGGCAGACTGCACACACCTGGCAGACCTTTGTGCAGCGGATCTTAAAGCAGGCTCCGTTCCACCTGGAGCTATCTGTATGGGACCTCGCCCCTGTTAGGAGGGTGATGTCCAGAATGTCATATCGGGCGTGGCAGCAGGGGGGATGTGGCGTACTGGCGGACCAGTATCCGGGCGAGAGCTTTATCACTTACGAACAGGCGTGCAGGGACTTTGGGCTGGGTGAGGGACAATACTTACAATACGCTGGACTGTCCAACCTACTCAAAGAGATATAGCCCACACGCCCCTCAATCCCAAAACACACGCTGACCTTAGATGTAATACTTACATGCGGAGCGGGTAGACGCTTAATTTCCCTGTTGTACAAGGTCATGAGGGCCGATGCGGTTGATCCTCCCCCAAGGGCGTTCGCCACGTGGAACGTTGATCTGGAGGAGCCTCTGGAGGTCGAGGACTAGAGGATAGTGGGCGCGCTCACAGGCACGATCTCATGCAATGCCCGCTTTAGGCTCGTCCATTATAATTACGCGCATCGCACATACATGACCCCAGAGAGACTACATCGCATGGCCCCGGAGAGATCCAACGCCTGCCCTAGGAGTCACAAGGATGGGCCAATTTCCTGCATCTGGCCTGGGAGTGCCCTGAAGTACGACACTTCTGGACAGAGGTGGTAGAGAGGGTAAGGAGTAGCGTTAGCTGTCGTGTGAAATTGATGCCGACCCACTGTCTGCTGGGGTTCATACGTAAACCTAAAAAAAAAAAAAACAAGATGACATACAAGCTTTTGCAACTCCTACTAGTGCTAGCACGGCGTAGTATAGCAATTGTCTGGATGGGAGTATGAGCGCCAGAGGTCACAGCATGGCTGAGAGACGTGCTTGAGTGGACACTAGCCGAGGAGACACATATGAAAGCGTGTCGCAGAGACGAGAAGCTAGAGGCGGATTTAAGGGCATGGAGGGAACTCTGCCATGACTTATTGGTCGAGGAGACGCAGGTGATCCCACGAAGCACACCTAGGGGGGCGACAGTACGAGCTCAGAAGAGGAAAGGGATTAGATCGTTTTTCAGGAACGGGGGGTCTCTCATGTGACTGACTATAATGTGTGTAACTGCTGGGATTGCAACTAATGTGCATAAGTCTATGCTTTCGTTGAATGCTGACATTGGATTGTACACCTGTGTTATGTGTTACTTAAAACATATAAATAAAATTAATTAAAAAAAAAAACCTCTCCCTAGGTTACTGGATAGACTAAACATTACTCTGGGACTTCATTTGGGAGGATAAATGAGCAAGAATAGCCAGAACATGTGCCTTCCTTCCAATGTCACTGGGAGGCGTAGGGATCCTGAACTTGCGTTGTTATTACCAAGCGGCCCAACTGCATATATGGTGGAATGGTCCTGTACACTCACAGAAAAACATTGGTGTTTTCTAGATCAGGCTATCGCGGCCACACACATCTGGAAAATACCTTAGCTGCCTAAATTACACCGACCGCCAGGCGTATATGTATCCTTGGTTGTCAGGTCCACGATCGGAGTTTGGGGCAGGGTGCAGCTGAGACATGGCCTCTCCACACCAATCTCCCCACAAACGCCACTGATTGGTAATCTAGATTTCCCACCGGCAGCTACAGGACTGGGATTTAAGGTGTGGCAAGAGGCTAACTGTAAAAGGGTGGGAGACCTGTTCGACTCTGAGGGACTCATGGACTTTCCTACACTACAAACATGCTATGACCTCCCAGATACGGCGAGATGGCAGTATCTGGCGGTGGCACACTGGGTGACTCGTCCCTGGATTCACACGCATGCTAGTAGAGTATTGACGGCCTTTGAGAAGTGGATTCTAACACGCTTCACAGACAGGAAACTGCTCTCAGACATTTATGCTTGCCTGGTAAAACCATTGCACCCACTTGATTTGCACGTGTTAGATGGGTGAGAGAATGTGAATGTCCCACACAGACAAAGAATGGAATTAGATAGCCCATTACTGGTACCTCACCCCAGCAAGAATTGCCAAGTGGGACCCTACAGGGGGTGGGTGATGTTGGCGACAATGCGGACAGCAGAGCACCCTCATGCATCTTTTATGGCAATGTCCTAAGCTGGAATCGTTTTGGGCCGGGGAACTAGACTCAGTAAACACCATATTTGAGACAGAAATACCCAAATTCCCAAGCTATATACTCTTGGGCCTCACCAATCCCCTCACCTACCCACTGCGGTCCCCCAGAGGCAGAGCAATCACTTTAGTACTGGGGGTGGCAAAACAGATCCTTCTCGCCAGATGGGTAACAGAGATGGTACCCACACACTTGGATTGGTTGCACAAAATATGGGAGGTGCTGGGGATGGAGAAATTGACCGCGGTTGCCATGCAACAATTCCTCCGCTTTGATAAAATGTGGCAACCCTGCATACAGTACCTATCTGCCGAGTTCCGTGAGTTGACCTGCCCTCAGTATCTTTGGATATTGCGCCTGACATCCATAACCGACACTGCGAATCGCTAAAAAGAGTAATACCCTCACCACTAGTTTGCACGCCAGGGGCGCGCCCCCAAGCATCGCTTCCCAAACCATACCCTCCCAATGTCTCTCTATACTTTTCTGCTCTTATCTAACTTTACATGCCGCACTCCTCCTATTTTCATTGCGACTACCACCGGCTGATGGATGTAGGTGGGCTATAATGTATCGTTCTTGTTTCCTATAAAATCAATAAAACAGATTTAAACCCAAAATAACAGCGATAAAACGTAAAGCATAAAATGAATAAAAAGGGATGTGACTCCCTTTAAGATGGTGACAACCCCACGGGAACCAGGCCCCTCTGGAAGGTGTTACAAGGAAATAATCAGGGCAGCGCAGTTGTGCTCAGGCAGAGCTGCGCGGACGCGCCACGGCCTTCTTTATATATCCCTCCATGAGGAGGGGGCGTGTACTGATTTGCGGCGCCGAAGCGCGATCAAAGAATGCGGGGGAGAAGCAAACGGGGCTTTCTAATCAGGGTCCAGCAACTCCTTCAGCCCTCACAGGCTCCAATGTGATAAGCTGAATCCTAGCAAAATAAAATCAATTAAAATAACAGTGATAAAACTCAAGGGTTACAAGCATTTGCAATGCAATAGGTCTCGCATTTACGCAAGTTTGAGCTATTGGCATTGTAAATGACAATGCCTTTTATTTATGTTTTGGTTTTTAAAACATAAAATAAAAGGCATTGTCATTTACAATGCCAATAGCTTAAACTCGCGTAAATGCAAGACCTATTGCATTGCAAATGCTTGTTTAGGACTTGTGCCCTGACAACAAGCAAGCAGGGCATCAACCCTTGGGTTCTCCATAGGGACCATAATGCAGGGGGCACCACCTCCCCTGGGTGGAAACAGAGGAGAGGGTGTGGCTTAAGGGCTAGGGCGGCCGACTTTGAAGCTGGGGAACGAGAATCGAGTCTGGCGGGACTCTCAAACATCCTGTGATTCTGGGCAAATCACTTAATCTCCCCGTGCCTAAAAATGAATGTGTCCGTCTGTAATGCAACTGGTGCTCATGTAAAGCACTCTAAAACCTTCGGGTCAAGTTCGCGCTGTACAAAACTGCAAAAAAAAAAAAATCGACAATGCGGGAAGACATTCAATGACTCGAGGCGGGGAGAACGAGGAAGTGCCACCGTTATGCGGTATTTACTGTGCCCCATTGAAGCGCTACTACAAACCATTGCCTGCTTAACCACGAAGTGACGCATTCGCCGGCCCCTACGCGGGTTGCACCAACCCAACCTCACATTCGTAGGGTGCTTGTCAACTACTGTTGCACTGACCAGACACGTGAAAAGGAACTTAAAAATCTTGTTTTGCTGAAACGCTACGATCTGCTCCCCGTTGGGCATTTAAAAAATATATATATTTCAAACGGGTTCCACGCCAGACATGCACCAGGGGCTACGGAGTGGAAAAGATAAAAATACAGACCCTCAACATGTTTACAGACGTCAGTCGCGTAGACTCCCAGCTGGCGAACTTGTCAGAGGCTCAAGATTTTAGAGGCCGCCATGCCACAGCGCCGGAGCGCACAGCCTGGAAAGATACAACACGCACAACGCCCTTTCAGCCGGTGTCTGTAGGGCTACAACTGCAAGCATTCAGATTCGGTTGTGTTTCAGTTGCCAATGCCTTCGTGAATGTATTTCTGCCCTACTGAAAGGCGAAAGTTCTCTCCATTAAAATTAAAAACGGAAGTGCCGAAGAGCGGTTGGTACAGTCCTCTTCAAGTTTTTTTTTTAAGAGTTCCGAGACGTGTGCCAATGTCTCGGGAGGCAGAAGCGCCACCACGACCCTCCCTGGCAGTGGGTGTCCCTTTATATAGCGCCGCTATACTAACGAGGCGCCCCGCCTATCCCAGTGAGCGCCTTACCTGTCTGATAGTTGCTGCGCCTCCCCGGGCTCCAGCACCGCCTCGGCGGCCTCGTCCTCCAGTGAGAAGGTCACCTCGGATGCGCGCTCTGCTTTCAACGCCCTGACTTTAACTGCCCAGCCCAGGTAAATCGCATTTGGAGTCGTCGTGTACCCTTAACAGACGGCTGTTCCAATGAAACGACAGCGGCGGTGATTAGGAAATTTGAAAGTGAAGTGGCGTCAGTGCTTTAATGGGCTGGTACTGATACTTGCACCTATTTAGTTTGAAGGGCGAGTACCTGCACGCACTTCTCAGCAGGGGCTCAATACTTTTGATGGGAGAGTCAATAGCACACAGGCACTCTTAGACAGTGAGTACCTACACTTCTATAATTCCGTTCCAACCATTGAATGTTTGACATGAATTGCACCAATCAAGAACAAGCATTGGCAAAGCCTATGTGACATGGGCAACACAGGCAAGGGGAAAGTGGTAGGGAACAAGTAACACGCCAGGGGCAGAACAAAGATAAACAAGCTCTCGCGCATTGCAGACTCTTGTTTACATCGCGCTGTCTGTCCTCGGGCAAAGTACGCGCTATATAAAACAAGCATCGATTTCTTGTCTTTATGGGGCCATGTGTTTCTAATTAAAAACACATGGCCCCATAAAGATATGAAAGTGCTTTGCGACAGCAGCAAAGCAGGCCACCGAGTCCGGCTCGGAGGCGAAAGGGCGTCCACCAAAAACCCTCATTTCCAATGGCAGGCCACCGTTTAGCATAAACGGTGACGCCAGCCAATGGAAATGAGGGGCGGGGCTTGAAGCCCTCTTCTGAAAGTCCTCATTAACAATAAATCTCGCCGAGCGAGCTGCGCATGTGCACAGCAACGCTAGGCGAGACCTAAAAATGAATAAAAAGGGATGTGACTCACCTTAAGATGGCGCCCAGAAGCGTTTACAAGGAAATATTCTGGGCAGTGCAGGTGTGCTCAGGATGAGGTGGCTGGCCGCAAGGAAAAAGATCCTCCATTCAAGACCGAGTCATGCCAACTCCAGGCCAGTCACAACTCTGACCCAGAGGCAGTTATAGTTCAGAGGCCCTCGCTGTTCCAGTATAACCCAGAGGCAGAGGAGGTTCCACTCACACCTAGAGGTAGTATCAGTTCTGGTCTGACCTAGCAACAGTGACACTTGAGTGAACGAGCAGCAGTGGAGGTTCTAGCCTGACCCAGAAGAGGCTTTTCAATTCTGAGCCCGCCACAGTGACAGTTCTAGTCTGAACCAACAGCAGAGGCATTCTAACCTAACAGACACGGATGTCAAGTTTTCAGACTGCTTACATCTGACATTTGAATGCTTTACGAGTGAAAATTTGACGTGAGCAGGAAAAAGAGATCCACGTCTAAAATCTCCCCTTTACTATTTGAGTAGAGTTGCAGAAAAGACAGTCTTGCTCCATTTCTTTCTTTGCAAAGGAAGAGTGAGACATACTGCGAATCACTCAAATGCAAGTCCTTTATGACACACACAAAAACGGCACATTTAATTTCAGATCACTATAGTCAAACGAGCAAAACGTATTACACAACACATTATGTACCCCCTCTGTAGAGGCCGATGCATGCTATCCATAGAAGGGCATTTGCAGAGCTTAATTTCAAGTGTGTTTGTTTAAGGAAGGGTAGTTTAGCGGATAGCAATCTGCCGTGGTGACTTTAAAGTAGTTAGGAGGAGAAGATCTCACATTATGAAGTTGAGCCATTGGCTGGACTGGCTTGTCAGAGACAGATGAGCATCGATGGAGTTGTCTAAGAGTGACAACTTGTCAGTCACAGACAGGCCAAAGGCAGCACACCTTACAGGTGCTCTGAAGGTTAGGAGTAGACAAGCAGTACGAACTCATGGTGAAGAGCTCAATAGCACAGGTAGGGTATGCTCACGCCTGGTGCGTGACAGCTATGACAGGACTGGCACAGCCAACAGCAGGCCACAGACCCATAAAACAAACCTCATCGGGGAGAGGCTGATATGCCCATGCCACTATTAAGAAACATACAATAAGTCGACTTAAACAAGAAATGGCTGGAAAACTTGCATCTTAGCCTAACAAAATGTGCCAGGCTAAGTACTATTTGAGGAAAAACATTTTAAAAATGCACCATTTAACAGAGTGCGAACATCACTTGCATGTTTTAAGTGCTCTTGGCAGTGCGAGACAGCAGCACACTGCTTCTCCGGAGCCTCGGACACCCTGCTATCACACCCCCCCAGTCAGCCATCCTTCCCATGGTCATACCGGCGGAGCCAGCAGCGAAGGCCTGAGGCTATTCTGAGTGAAGAGTGCCTGTTCTGTGCATAGGAGACGCACAGTCAGCACACACTTGTAGCTCTTAAACTCTGCCTGTGAGCGTTGTCTGTTCCTTTACCTCACAAGGTGAACTGTGAGAATAGACGAGGACTCGAGGAAGTTCCCCACTCCTGTGAATCATACACTTAATTAAACTGTATCCGGATCCAGCTTAAGAGGCTTTATTGTATCCAGTAACAACCAGTCACCTCTGTTCTACCTGCGCTTGACTCACAGGGACTTGCCTGCTGCAAGCACAGCAAGAGACTCATGTACAACACGGCTCTACAGTACCTTAGAGACTCCCCACAGTGTTCCATTATGCGTGACATTGCATTTTAGTTAGGGGTGGGCGGAATATTTAGTTCTGCCAGCGGAATCAGCGGAATTTGACGGCTCCAAGTTTTGGCCAAAGTCTGCCAATCACTGCGTGGTGGAATTTTTTCTCACATGTGGCTCCAGAATGATAAGTTGGTAAATGCGACCGAGATTTTGCATCCCCTAGTGGGATTTCCGGTCGCTAGGAGGACAACCCTCTGGCGCATTAAGTGGTGTCATTCATGCTGATTTCTCAGCGTGAAACGCACTACCAGCACTAAATCACAGCGCGAGCAGCGCAACGTGCCTATTTTCGCCCTATGGCGGAACTCCACGGAATCTCGCAGTTTTTAAGTAACTCTGCAGTGTAAAATTTCGCGGGTTTCACCCACCCCTAATTTTAGTTCAGTGAGGCAGGCATCAGAACTGAAACATGTTAGACTAACACTCGATGGATGGCACTTAACAGTGCTGGACAAAGCGAAAGTGACAGATCTGGTCTGACTCTGATCAAGAGACATTTCTACTCAAAGCCAGCAGCACTGACAGTAGTAGTTTGAGCCAGAAGACGTGATAGTTCTAGTCTGTGCCAGATGCAGTGGCAGTTCCAGTCTGACCCAGAGACAGTGGTGCTTTTTGTCTGACAATGAGGCAGTGAGAGTTCTAGTCTGAACCAGTGGTAGTGGTAGATCTACTCTGACCCAGGGGCAGTAATAGTTCTAGTAGGACCCAACAGCAGTGGAGGTTCTACTCTGATGGCAGTGGCAGTTATATTATGATTTAGAAACAGTGATAGTTCTATTCTGACCTAGTGACAGAGCGTTTTAATCTGACCCAGGGGCATAGACAGTTTTACTCTGACCCAGAGGCATTTTCAATTACAGTCTAACCCATTAACAGTGACAGTTCTAGTCTGACCAGCGGAAGTGACAGTTCTAGTCTGCCCCAGAGGCAATGACAATTCTAGTCTGACAAAGTGGTAGTAACGTTTTTAGTCTGACACAACAGCAGCGAGAGTTCTGGTCTGAACTAGAGGCAGTAAGAGGTCTAATCTGACCCAGGGACTGTGACAATTCTATTATGAACCCGAGACAGTGACAGTTCTAGTCTTTTCCAAAGGCAACAACACCTCTAGTTTGTTTCAGAACCATAAACACTTCTATCCTGACCCAGAGGCATTTGCACTCGAACACAGTGGCAGTGACTTTTCGAGTCTGACCCAGAGGCAGTGCAGCTTTTGGTCTGCCCCTGGGGTGGTGACAGTTCTAGTCTGAACTAGAATAAAGGCAGGTTCATGGTTTCATCAGAAGCAATGACAGATCTGGTCTGATCCAGCAGTTTTGACAGTTCTAGTCTGACACAGATGGCAGTGGAGATTCTAGTCTGACCCCGATGCATTTACACCGCTCTGGTAGCCCAGCAGCAGTGGTAGATTTAGTCTGACCTAACGAACAAGTTATTTACCTTCGGTAACGCATTATCTGGTAGAGACATGGTCTAGCTGCAGATTCTTTAACTTTTGAATTCTCCCCAGGCGTCAGACTGGATCTGGCAATTTTTCAGCAGTACCTCTGTGCACCGGGAGACGGCGTTGTATGACTGCATGATGACGCCGACTCCGGTTGTGACATCAGTGGAGTCATATAAGTTCCCTCCGGAGCGCAGACATCAGTTTCTTCTGTGAAACCTTCTGCGCCACAACGCGGAACCACTATAGAAACTGGCTGTGGAAACAGTGAGCCCAAAAAAATCATTGTATCGTTGAAACAATAACTAGAAAACAGAAATGAAATTGTATGGAAATACTAAGTCAAGATATACAAGGTAAGACCAAATGGTTTGTTGTATCACACAACTAAATGAAAAAGCGATCACTGGTGTATAAAACCAATGCTGAAAAAGGGTAAAACCCTTACACCCAGACATGGTCTATAAGTAAAGATCAAATGGTTCGACGAAGCACGTGGCTACTTGAAACACTGACCACCTGTGTATAAACCAGGATTCTAAAAGGAAATACCACTTACACTACAAATCATTTACAGAGTGGGGAAAATGGGTAGGGCATTAAGGAATCTGCGGCTAGACTATGTCTCTACCATATAATGTGTTACCGAAGGTAACTTGTTCATCTGATAGAGACATCTAGCCGCAGATTCCTTAGTTTTTGAATTAAATCCCATAGCTATACTAACATGGAGGGGGTTCTGCAAACTCAGAGAGAACCAGCCGGACGAAATTAAAAACAGACCAGACGTACGTAGAAATTAGATGAAAAAGAGCATGAGCTCCTTATAAAAACTGTGGCAAGGATCACAGGCAATGAAAAACCACAACAACCCTACAGGCACGGATAAAAACACACCCCAAGGGCAGCTGAAGAATACTGTGTTACGAGACAACAGTCAAGAGCAGGACAGTAGTACATGACCCAGAAAGGGCCAAATTAGCCTATGGACTAGAAGGGCCAAAGGCAATAACTAATAACCTGTAAACTACAGTTCCCTACACCAGTAAGAAAGGATTCAAAAGGACCTGTCCTAAGAAATTCAGAAAAAATAGGTTCCAGACCTCATCCACATTGAGCCTAGATTATTTAAACGCATTCGTCATAAAGTCGGAAGAACCAACCCAAGTACAAAAACTGATGCAAATCAAAGTTTATTCTGGAAGAAATTAGATATAATGACCACTACAAGTGTCCCACCAAGGGGCGTGGCTTAACATCCAACAATGGCAGACGCGTGAGCCTGAAGCTCCGCATCGGCCCCCTATTTATCCTACTGAAGCTGGTGTTACAACGGCCCACGGCGGGTGATAAGAGCAGCAGTTGGAGTTGGAACAGCTGCAGGACACTGGAGCCGCCTTATCAGTAAAGGAGAAGCCGAACAATCAGTGATCCTCCATGCCGGGGATCGAGCCTGCTCCCTGAAAATGGCGCCATGCCTCAGATCAACAGAACCAGAGATGCCTGCGGCTGGAGAACACCGCTGGTTTGGTCTGCCCCGGAAATTGCAGTGACAGCCTGGCCTGGCCCAAGATAAAGACTGCATGCCCCCGGGACAGAAGAGGCTGTGTTCTCTAGTGCCGAGACATACAGCGAAAGTGGTCCGGGAGCCTGGATCTGGCGCAGTACGGGTAGGTGCCTGCGCGGCTTCCGTTGCAGCGGCCCGGAGTCGGGCCTGGGACCGCAGGCACTGGATGAAGGCGAGACATCACCCGAGGCAGGGTCCCAGTGGTGAGGGCCGCAGAGGAGCGGGAACATAGCAGAGTGCCAATATGGCCAGCATGAGACTGGAGCAGTCCGGAGGCCCCCGGTCGGGGCAAGGTGCGCACGGGGCCTAAGCCGCAGCCCAATGCCGATAACGGGCTGACTGGAGCAGACCTCCATGCAATCCAAGCACCTACTAGCAGCGGCCTACACAGTGACACGCCGTTGCTGGGAAAATGAGCTGCCAATACCCCATCTGGGGCAACAACGGAGTCCTGATCCCCAGAGATACTTGGGTGAGTGGGGAAGCCCCCTTTGCTGATGGTGGCCGTATAGTCGGGGCATGAGTCGAGGCCCAGTGAAGGGCAAGAGGGTCTTGTGGAACTGACGCTGGCACCTCCCCCTCCTCTTTGGACTGACCTAAGTGGAGCCTTGCTTGTGCCCTGAACCAGTGGTGCGAGTGCAGGTGCTCGGGCCTAGGTCGTGGCCCGGGGCGGATAGCGGGTGGACTTCTGTGCGCCTCCCCTCTGGGGCCCACATGAGGGTGCGTGGCCGCGGGAAGCACGAGACGGCAGTTCCCTGGCTGGGTGAATGACGAGGTCCTGGTCTGTGGCAGAGTGGCAGTGAGTGGGGGTGCCCCCTCTGTCAAAAGCAGGCAGACATTCGGAGCCTGGGTCGGGGCCCGGCGAGTGACAGATCTTGAATAACTGAAGCTGGCTCTTAGTATGGGCTGGCCCCTGCTCTGAGCGGGGCCTAGGGCATGCCTTAGAACGGCGGCGCAAGTGGAAGCGGTACTACAGACGAAAGGTCATGTCTGTACTGGCAGCTGGCATGCACGGCCAGAGGTGAGGACTGTGGCTGGCAGGGGCACCCTCCTTGCGGTTTGGAGAGTCTTGAAGACCCAGACGGACCAGTGATGGAGAGCGGCGGCCTCCCCCGGATGTCTAGTCTAGGGGCGAGCAAGTTCAATCTGGAGACCGCTGGGAGAGTGTTTCTTGGCATATTGGCCATGTAGAGGAGGCACAGCGTCGATCAGGTGCCCGTAGTGCCCCACCAGGAACTCCCACCCACCCGCTGGAAAGCCATAGCAAGAGTGACCAATAGATATAACCGGAGAGATGACGAACTCCGGTTCAATAACGAAGGTGGAAATGGGCAAGTTCAGAACAAATCGGCTGGGGTACCCCAAAAAACACGAAGTTGACTCCCTTGAACAACAGCAAGTGAACCTGAGATCTTTGACACCAGAAGACCCCAAGCACCAACCGCTGGCTAGAATCCTAGAGGCCATAGCAAATATTAAGGACACGCTGCACTAAGACATTAGCACTGTATCGGTGGGGTTGGGGCTTCTTAGGGCGGAACACCACAAGTTATCTGAAAGGGTTAAAACAGCGGAGTCTTTGATAGCCGGACTTAAACCCACGCAAAAAGCGCTGACACTCCAGGTGGCAAACCCCTCAGACAGGGTGGGAACACCTGAGTGAAGAGCCGAGGATGCGGAAGGCCGTAACAGAAGAAACAACATCAGAGTAGTAGGCTTGCCTGAAAAAGTTAGCACATTAGCACTGTATCGTTGGGGCTGGGGCTTCTTAGGGGGGAACAACACAAGTTATCTGAAAGGGTTAAAACAGCGGAGTCTTTGATAGCCAAACTTAATCCCGCGCAAAAAGCGCTGACACTACAGGTAGTGAACCTCTCAGACAGGGTGGGAACACTTGAGCGAAGAGCTGAGGATGCGTAAGGCCGTAACAGAAGAAACAACATCAGAGTAGTAGGCTTGCCTGAAAAAGTGGAGGGCAGAGACATGATTGCTTACCTTGAACAATCGCTCTGCACAGTGGTCGCACCTGAGGGCTTATCACCCATCCATACACTAGAAAGAGCCCACCGTGTCCCGGCCCACACGTCGGCCCTGGGCCGCCCCCCACGCCCAGTAGTGGCTAAGCTCCTGCATTATAAGGACAGACTTGATACTGCAGAAAGCACGATCAGACAGTCCATTCACAGTGGACAACTGCAAGGTCTCCATATTCCCCGACTATACTCTGGAGGTCCAAAGAAAACAAGCTTCTTATCTCGAAGTGAAGAAAGCTCTGTGAAGTGAAGGCCTTCAATACTCTTTAATGTTCTCTGCACACCTGCGCATCCTGCTAGATGGAAAAACCCACTTTTGTGAATGCCCCAAAATTGCATGGGACTGGATCAAAGCATACAAAGCTGAGGGGCCCCCGGTAGGGTCGGGACATCCCATGGCGCAGCGTTAGGAGGGAACCAGGAAGAGACCTAGGAGATGACCCAAACTGGGCCTTCCGAAAAAGCCAAGCCCATCCCTGACTGAGAGGGAAAGGGCTGCGGCACTCCAGGCAGTAGCTGAGATCATGCAGGACACTTGAACCCCCTCGGAGGCTGGACGTAGTGTTGTCCTGCCAACGGTCTCCCTGGGGGCTGTCGATGACATTATCTGACAAGGATTACGACGTGACTTAGCATCTGGGCCCCCTATGCGAAAGACTGTACTTCACCGGCCACCTACAAATCTTCCTGGGCTGGCTTAGGAATTTGGCCGATGCGGCCGGGGTAAGAGACTACTCCTTCTAAAATGGCCACACACCCTGGATAGACCGGTCCCCTGGTGGGTTTAGGTCCTTACTGGAACTTGATGTTTTGGCTTTGGTTTGGGTGGTTGGCCGTTGCCAGACTGCTCCAGGAACGGGGAGTTGGAGTTCGTGGGAGTTTGTTTTACAGTTTACCTTGTTCTGTCTGCAGGAAAAGGGAAATATACAGCATCTGGGGATGTGCCTGGCGGGGTGTCGGGAGTCAGTGGAACGCTGAACTTCATCACTAGCCATGATGCTTACACCCCATACACTTAAGTTCATAACATGGAACATTAAGAGGTTGGGCTCGATGAATAAAAGGCATAATATACACAGCTACCTGAAGAGGCAGGGCATCCAGGTGGTTCTGCTGCAAGAAACACATCTTCTACAGGGTGAAGTAGAGAAACTACGTATAAGATGGAGGGGGCAGATTTACGAGACCTGTTACACAGCCTACGCTCGAGGTGTATTAATCTGGATATGGCCAGGGGTCCCCTTGGAGGTTACACCCAGATCGATAAGGAGGGGAAAAACGTGTTGGAAAACTGAGTGGTTGAGACATTACAATCTATAGTATATATTGCCGCCAACCACGATCAACTGTCCTTCTTGCCGGACCTCTCGGCCCAACTGGCTGAACTCGCATCGGAGACCTTGGTACTGGGTGGGGACTTTAACTGTGTTGCAGACACAATGTTAGACTGTTCACATCCCCCTCTGCCCGGGGCCCAAACCCACCGCACGACAACAGGGTTCCAAGACTGGAGGGAACACTGGGGGCTCGAAGACATTTGGAGGGTGCAACATGCAGAAGAGAGAGAATATTCCTTTTTTTCTCCTATGCACACATTACACACAAGACTAGATGCCTTTCTCTGCTCCCCAGACTTCAGTGGGACCATCGCCACACTGAATACCTGGGACGCACCTTCTCGGACCACTGCCTATTATTAATGACCTACCAACCCTTGGGGATGCGACCCCCGATACACTATGGAAGCACAATCCTGTGATCCTGGAGGATGTCTCCTTCAGAGAATCCTTAGACTCCTGCATCAGAATCTTTTTTGCCACCAACTCTCATTCAGCTACCACAATGTTGGTGAAATGGTAGGCTTTCAAGGTGGTGGTCTAGGGACACCTCCTGGGTCAGTCAGTCGGGGTATGGAAAGTGCTCTGTAGAGAGCTAGAAGAGATAGAAAAACGACTGCGTAAACTAGATAACACACAGGGTACAGATGCCACAGCCTTGACAAACTTACAGGAATCGAGGATCCTATATAACGAGGCGCTGGAAAACCTATGTTGCTATGACTACAAGCGACACCTTACTAAGGTACAGGAAGAAGAGGGGAAAGCTGACTGCCTTCTTGCGTGGCTGGTCAAACCAGAATTACGGGAAACCTTGGTTTCTAACGCATGTTAGAACTGAAGCAGGCACGTCCATATATGAGCGTGGAGCAATAAATGCTCTGTTCCGTGAATATTACGGGGTGTTATATTCGGCCCCACCTCCAATTACACAGAAGGCAATTAGGGATTTCCTAGCACCCCTACAGCTTGTAGTATTAGATAGACAGGCTCAAGAGCCATTGGGAAGCCCAGTGTCATTACAAGAGATTCGCCAGGCCATAACTACTATGGCCACGGGGAAAACACCAGGGCCAGACAGGCTCCCTGTCGAATTCTACTCGGCTTACGCCTCTAAATTGGCCCCCGTCTGTTGATCCTCTATAATAAGTCTCTAAAGCTTGGAAGACTTCCCAAAACAGCAGTTTTGGGAGCCCGCATAGTTGATTATAGACCTCTATCCATGCTCGACATGGACTTTAAGATTCTAAGCAAAGTTCTGGCACTCAGACTGCTCCCCCACATGCCGACCCTAGTACACACCGACCAAAATCGGTTTATTTCGTCCAGGAACACCTCATTTAACTTGCGTAGACTCTATTCCATGCTGTACCACCCCGAGTCAAGATCATTTACACAAGCGGCAATTTTATCAATAGACCTGGAAAAGGCCTTTGATACAGTAAGCTGGGATAACTTATTTGAGAACATGAAGCGCATAGGTCTTGGGGAGGGCTGGATCAAATGTGTCAGAATTCTATATACACGACTCACGGCAAGAGTCAAAACGGGCAAAACAGTATCCGCCCAGTACGAATCTCCCGTGGCACCTGACAGGGATGTCCTCTGTCACCCCTACTATTCGCTCTGGCAATGGAGCCTCTCGCTGTATTGTTCCAACAGGGAGGGAATGGGATGGGGTTGACCATAGACAGGCGAATTTATACCATTTCCTTATATACTGACGACCTCCTGATCTATCTGAATGAGGCTGTGGTCAGCTCTGAGACAGCCCTGGAACTCATGGGAAGATCTGCGCTCCTGTCGGGACTGTGGGTCAAAAAGACTAAAACCTATTTGTTCCCCATGTCAGGAACCCTACCAAGACCCTCAGCATTGCCCATTGATCTTAATTGGGCCCAAACTGCGGTCAAATACTTGGGAATCCATATTTTCCATTCCCTGGATGATTTAAGAGAGGGTAACCTTGACAGAGCGCTTCGATCCCTTAAATCCTGTGTATCTTTTTGCAGCTCCCTGAGATTACCAATCATGGCACAAATTTCGCTGACTAAAACAGTCATGTTACCCCGCCTACTATATTTCTTTGTTAACCTCCGTTTGTGATGCCGAGGGGATGGTTCAGTCAATTGGACTCCCTGGTAAGATATTGTATCTGGGGAAATGGGTGGAGGAGGGTCTTGCTGAAAACGTTGCAACACCCCATAGATGAAGGGGGGCTGTGGCTACTGAACTTCGAATTCTACCAGTTGGCATCCCATTTGCAGTGGCTGGCGCAATGGCTGGAAGGTGTAAACCTGGAGGGAACATTCTTATCCGAACCCAATGTGCGCCGTGCCCTGTTGCTGGCCAAGGTACTTGACCACACGGTGGCAACCCCTTACCGATCGCTTCTACAGACCACAGCTCTGCGATGCTCGAAACGTTGTACGTCAAGAATTGCAGAGACTCCCCCGATATATGCCAGTACTGCCTTTGATTGGCTTGCCCCATGGAGTCCCATGCTCGATATTCACACCTGAAAAATGCTAACCTGGACAGAGGCAGGTCTGGAGACGGTGGGGGACTGCTACCAGGAGAATGTCCTAGTCCCCTTTGAGGAACTCGTAGAAAACTGAAGACTCCCAGCAGGCCAGTTCTTAGAGTACGAAGCCCTAGTACGCACCTTTGGGATGCTTTGGGGAAAAGGTCGGAAGGAACCAGCGATGCACGCATTACTGCACGCATTACTCACACTGGGCAAAGACGGCACCAGGTAAAATGGCTTTATGCAGCACTGACCGAGGCAACTTTGGCACCACTACCTACAATTAGGGGACGTTGGGAACAAGCCCTAAACAGCGAACTCACTGAACAGGAGTGGGGCAAGGTATTGTCATCACCCAAGAAGATATCCTGCAACACCAGACTGAAATATACGCAGTTCAACTACTTTCACATGACTTACATGACTCCACACAGACTTCGGATTGTATATGGAGGAGAAATGCGCAATTGCCCGAGGTGTGGTCATGAGGACACAGATTTCATACACATGGTTTGGGCCTGCATGGTACTGCACCCAATTTGATAAATTGTAACCACAAGGATGAATGACACGTTGGGGCGTGCAGTGAATACCTCTACTGAGGTATGCTTGCTGGGACTATTTCCCCGCCCACCAAAACAGAAAGTAGTGAACAAATTCAGAGATCTGGCCATGGCCTTAGCCAAACGGCGGATAGCAATGGCCTGGAAATGTAATACTGGACCACAGATAGACACCTAAAAATGTGACGTAACTATTTGGGCCGAAGCTGAGGGTCGGGCGCTATCCATAGAAGAGGCGAAGGGTCTGAGGAACCGTCCCATAGCTGATCAATGGAAAGAATTGATACATGCCTGGGAACACCCAACACAGACATATAGCGAAGATGAGGAGGATGGGGAAGCGGAAGCACCCAAATGAAAACCTGTAGCTAGATGGATGACTAGAAAGTGTATGCCACCCATGATATAATCGCACAGAACACAAGAGTCAGTATACCGGCCTCTATTCAGGTTCAATTACTCACTGAGGATCCCTAAAGCACTGCCCCGCTGGAGTAGCAAACACCCTCTTAGATTCTCCGTAAGATACTATCATGTAATACCTTCCTGCAGAGATAAGTTTAAGGTTCAGAGTTGTTTTCAATTTCTTAGCTTTCTTTATTACTACTATTATACATATGTTAGATCATAGAACATAGTAGACAAGTTATACGCTCCCAGGAAAAAGGACACTACGAGTATCCTTCATTAAGACATAGCCACATATAAGTTACCAAGCATACAGTTAGATCGTATGACAGAGGGGGACAGTAGTCGGAAAAATGTAAACTATCAGGATGAAACTAAAGTGTGTACTAAGCATGTTGTATAATGTAACCTTTCCACTGTCAATATCCTGCCTACATATGTATATGCAATAGAAATGCCAATAAACAAATGTCTAAAAAAAACATACAAGGGTCCCACAACGCATAGAACCGTGGAGCCGGAAAGATAGCAATTATCCAGATATGAATCTGACACCCCCTGAATTTAAAGCAAAGTGCAGCCCGCCAAAACAAGCAAAAAGGACTGCAATCAAATGAAGGACTGATCAAACAAGAATGTCCTAGTGGCAAGCTTGATCAAATCAGACCCAAAATTTCACTGAAGTCTAAATTCAGAGTAGGTGTACAGAATAAGCATACTCTCTATATAAAAGGTCTCCCATAGGGAATAAGCAGGATGTCCCTATCAGAGATACTGAAAATAAAAAGTAATGCATTACCAGCATAACGAACTGCTTCCAAAGAAGCATGAGGCATTGGTAAACTTCCTAACCGGAAGAAACATCACAAGCAAATGACCTCTTGAGCATGAAGCTCCTCATCAAAGGAAAAGGGGAAAGGAAAAACCTTGTACCACATAACCTGTCAACGACAGTACTGAAACAATATCTGCTTACCCCAGGAACACCACATCAGGTGCCACCAACAATTGGAACTCATACCACCATGGCACTTCCATAACATGGCCAGCCATGTAAAAACCAGAAGATTAATGTCCACCATACAACCCTAGTATAGGGAAAAAATCAAATAGGTATATAATTAGAAAAAGAGAAGTTAGCACTCTGTGTCACTTCTTCTATCACGGAAACGCCGTAAAGCCGAGTCCAACCTGGGCACCAAAAAGATGGGTTCCATCAAAGGGCATATCGACCAAAGCAGCTTGGACAGCCTCTGAAAAGCCTGAGGTACTTAACCAGGCATGACAATGTAGTGCCACAGAGGATGCCAAGGCTCGACCCACTGAATCAGTGGTATCCATGCCACATCTAATAATCAGCTTAGCTGCCTGTTGTCCATCCCGAATAACTGTTCTATATTAGAATGCCATCTCGAAGTGATGGCAACATAGTCTGCAAGGAATCCCAAAAAGCGTGAGAAAAATGCCCAAGAACACAAGACAGGTTAGTGGACCTTAAAGCAGAACTAGTTGAGGAAAAAATATGCCTGCCAATCAAATCCTGCCTCCTAGAGTCTCTATTTGATGGAACATTAGGTAAAGAATCCATATCCTGTGAGGCTGAAGCCAGACGAACTACCAAACTACAAGAGGTAGGGTGCTTAAAGAGACAAGCTGGATCTCCAGGAGCAGGCAAGGGCCAGCGAGATATAGCACAATCCACGAGACCCCCGTATCACGCTTAGCCCAAGTGGCCAACAAAATGTTGTACAGGGCCTTCCTAAATGGGAGAACAGGCTCCACCCCTGTCTGACCTTGCTAAAGGACATTAATCAGGGGATAAGTGGACTTCTCCACCGTAGTAAGAGATAATTCCAATAGCCACTCTCCTCAACATATCTGCAAAAGAGGAACTCGCCTCATTAGCAAGACTAGGAGGAGGCAGTAGTCCTCAGGCCAGGGAAGACTCCAGCCAACTAGCCTCACCAAGTGCCGAAAGCCAACTCTCCTCTACAACACGCGGAATAGTGTCAGCAATAGGCTGCAATAGCCCAGACTCCTCCATATTACCTCTTTCAGAAGCCCCACCAAGAGAGGAAAGTGGTAAAACAACGCCCCCTCCAGTTGGCTCCATCGACTTTGCATCCGACGCCGAGAAGGCAACGCCTCAATGCCAAGAGGAGGTGGAGAAATGTCTTCAATCAGCACCGCCAACGTCAATGCCGGAGTCAGCTGATCGAGAATAGACGCTGAAGGTGGAGACCGGAAAGGGCTGTGCACTGGCACCAGAGCGGAGTCAGCCGAAGCCGACCCAACGACTCAGATGGGCCAACTGACACAGAGGGTGAACCCATTGGCATGGCTCCTTGGCTCCTCTCTCCTCCATGGGGCCCGTCGGCACTCCAGGGGAAGGAGGATGAGGCCCAAAGATAAGATGCAGAGAATTATAGTATTCTCTCATTTGGGCCATCGACGCCCCGGCTCCCGGAAAGATGGGAAGGCGCGGGGCAGAGTGTCTGGACTCCTCAACCGGCAAGCGGGAGGAGCCGTGAGGGACAGAGTCCCCACACAGCAGAGGTGAGAGGTGCCGCGACTTCAACCACCTATGCTTACCTTTAGATGTCGTTGGAAAACAACGTCCCCTTGAACGGCTCCGGCTCCTGGAACGGCCCGTGCCTCCAAATGAGAAGTAGACGACAGAGGCTGACGTGAAGTGTCCGAACACCGTGTCAGCCGCGCCACCAAGAGTTTCATTTGGAGTTCCTCGAGTGCCTTCGGCTTCAACTTCTGGCAGGAGCCGCAATGTAATCCCAAACACCACATGCACACGGAATGCGGGTCTGTAGCCAACATCTGTCATGCACAAGACCCACAATCCTTAAAGCCTGAAGACATGAGAAAAGGCACAGTTCCAACTGACAAAAACTGTCAAAGTAGGCCTGAAAACGGCCTGAGGAACCGCTTCTCTGGATCTGCCTTGCAGCACGGAAAAGAAGAAACTGACATCCACGCGCCAGAGGGGACTTTTATCACTCCACTTATGCCACAACCAGAGTTGACATCATCACGGAGTCGTACGACACCATCACCCAGCGCGCAGAGGTACTGCTGAAAAATTTCCAGATCCAGACTGACACCAGGGCAGAATTCAAAAGTTAAGGAATCTGCAGCTAGATGTCTCTATCAGATGGCAGTGACAGTTGTAGTCTGAACCAGCGACAGAGGAGTTTCTAATCTGACCCAACAGTAGTAGAGCTTCAAGTCTCAACTTGAAGAAGTGATAGCTCTAATATGGCCCAGTGGCAGTGAAAGTTCTAGTCTGAGCTTGAGGCAGTGAAAGTTCTAGTCCAGCAGAGGAGGAGATTCTAGTCTGAACCACCAGCAGTGGCACTTCTCGTGTCCTACAGATGCAGTGAGAGCTATAGTCTAAACCATTGGCAGTGATAGTTCCAATCTAACCCAGAGACAGAGAATGTTCTACTCTGTTCCAGCAACAGTGACAGTTCTAGTTTGTCCCAGTGGCATACTCTAGGCTATCCCAGGCGCATATACACTTCTAGCCTGACCTGACAGTGACATTTATAATCTAACTCAGCGGCAGTGGAGCTTTTACCCTGACCTTGAGGCAGTGATAGTTCTAAACTAAACAGGCAGCAGTGATAGCTCTAGTCTGCCCAGGTGCAATGATAAATTCTAGTTTAATTCTGAGGAAGTGTCAATTCAAGTCAGACCCAGATGCAATGGAAGTTCTACTCCGACCTGTGAGATTTCTAGTCTGGTCCAGTAGCACAGAAAATTCTAGTTTGACTTAGAGGCAACCTTCCAACAGTTCTAGTATGACTCAGAGGCAGTGATAGTTCTAATTTGACCTAGCAGCAGTGAGAGATCTAATGTGATCCACAGACAATCCAAGTCTGAACCAGTGGCAGTGCAGGTTCTAGTTTGATCCAGCAACAGTAACAGTTCTAGTCTGACCCAGGTACAGTGGAGCTTATAGAATGTGGAGATCATTGTTTCACCCAGCAGCAGTGACTGTTTTAGGCTGACCCAGAGGCAGTCACTTCTTCTGGGCTGACCCAGCAGCAATGACAGCTCCAGACTGAACCAGTGAATTGGAGGTTCTAGTCTGACACAGCAGCAGTGACAGCTGTAGTTTGAAACAGTGCCAGAAAACTTCTACTCTCACTTTGTCACAAACGGGCAATTGGGAGCAAGGAAAGAGGAAGTGACAGAGTCTAATAGAGGCACTACTTCGCCGTCCTACCGAGATATCCCATGTGTTAGAAGGTGGTTCTGACACTCTGAGCCGCCCGGATTTTTCGCTTTTTGAGCACCTATTTGTTGAGCTTTTACTGTGGGAGAGCCTCATAAGTTGGGACTCACCCACAGTGAACTCATGATGAAAGAGACTGCGTGTGGATTTTACTGGTGTCCCCCTAGCTTGACTAGGCCGCTGCGCTGCAGCTGGAGTAAGGGGCACCGGGCTGGTTACATGCAGACACATGTGTACACGCGTGTGCTCATGTGTACGGGCTGCGCAGGGGAGATTCCTAGCGTGCGCAGCCCAGGAGCAGCTACAAAGTGAATGGTGTGGCAGGACTTATGCAGAATTGGGCGGTGATATGGAATAGGCTTTATACAGTGGGAAGAAACATGCCAGGGAAAGTCAGTGTGCTTTACTGTTTTCACTTCATTATTCTCCTATGGGGATGTGGAGCCCATGTGCTAGTTTCACTTTCCTAGGGCCTACAAATTCCAGACACGCACTAAAGTCCACTGTAACTTGTGTGAAAAGAAGTATTCTGCAGAGTGCAAAGTCATATTTGTACTGCTTTTGGGTCATCCAGAAATGTTATATTTCTCTGAGTCAGCTCATAACCAGGGCCTGGCTGGGGGCTGACCCCAGCAGCCTGGACTGATGACCTTCCCTCCCAGGAGAGAAGATGGGTGGAGCTACAGGCTAATCCATCAGTAGCTGTCACTGGGTGCCAGGCACCAAGTTGCACCAGGGAAAAGGCAGCCCTGGGGGGAAGGAGCTCTCAGAGACCATGTGGCAGGAGACCCTGGACGACGCCATTTTGAACAAACCCAGAGGCCTGGGCAGGAAGGAGGGAGCAGGGGCAGAGAAGTGAGGTGTCGCTGTGTGATAGGGCAAACAGAGACTTCCTGCCAGCCCCCTCCCCAAATCTTTAAAAAGAACTTGCACAGGAAGAGGAGCTCTCTATGGGGTGTGGTCTGCTGAGGAAGACTGGTGCTGGAGCCTGGCGCAATGGGCAGTTGGAAGGAGGAACCCCCTGACTGTCCCAGGATCCTGAACAGCGCCAGGAGAAGAGTCCAGGACCACTGCGCAGAAGCAGGGGCCTCTGCGCAGGGAGAAGAGAGGTCCAGGAGGAGAGCCAGGTGAAAGGCTGGCCCAGGGAGCCAGTGAAGACAGCTCCCTGCTGAATCCACCCTCCAGGTGACCAGGAGGGCAAAGGAAAGTGCTCCCAGTGGCTGGGGTGCGCCACCAGGAGCAAGAAGAGGCCAGAATCGCGAAGATCGGTCCCCTGGGGGCTGAGAAATGCCCCCCAGAAGGTAGGCGACCTTTGACCTCTGGCAGACCGACGACGAAGCACGTGGGGCTCCGCCGCCGGTCTTGGATATGCCCCCGGGGTGGGTCAGGTCCCGGGGGCTGCCCCCAGAAAGAAGTAAAGTCGGGGAGCGCCGTCGCGCTCCCCGTGAATTGGCCCATGAGGGAAGCCAGGAGCCCACCCTGGCCCCCCAAAGACATCGGTGGAGGGGGAGCGCCGTTGCGCCCCCCTCGAAGAGAGCTGAGGGGCCCGGGATCCCAACTCCGGGCCACAATGGTGCTGGTGAGGCAGAGGAGGGGGGGGCGCGCCGTTGCGCGTCCCCCCTCGCGGCCGAAGTAAAGCCGGGGAGCGCCGTTGCGCTCCCCGTGAAGATTTCGCCCCACGGGGTGCCAGGAGCCCACCCTGGCCCCCGGCGAAGAAGGACCAGACGGGGAGCGCCGGCACGCTCCCCACGAAGGAGGAAGAGGGGCCCGGGACCCCATCTCCGGGCCCCGAAGAAGCGCCAGACGGGGAGCGCCGGTGCGCTCCCCGCGAAGAGGAGGAGGGGCCTGCGACCCAATCTCTGGGCCCCGAAGCTGGAGGAAGGCGGGGGGAGTGCCGTCGCACTCCCCCGAGGTCCGCCTGGACCGGCGGGAACCTCCGTGTCTGCCCGCAGGAGCGGGCAGACCAGAAGACGAGTGCCAACTCCCGCGGCAGCACACGAGGGTGCTGGCCGGGCGGGGAGCCGGCGGGAGCCACCGGGGGTGGGCTCCCGGGGTGGCTCTCCACCGAGCGTGCAACCAGGAGCCCGGGTGGGACCAGGCCCCCGAAAATTGGCATAAGCGAGCGGCTGCGGGTGGGCTCCCCGCGCTGCAGCGCTCACCTGGGGGTCCGGGTGGGACCGGACCCTCCAACGAGGGAAGCAGCAGCCGGAGGCCCACATCGCGGCTCTCCCCGAACGCAGCGGGAGTGCTACTGTTATAATATTTACGAGGCAGGAGAGCCTCGCCCCATAATGCCTTGCAGGCCCGGATCGGCCTGCAAGGGAGAACCGCTGTTTTTCTGCGTGTGGTGGCCCCAGGAGGACGGGGTCAACACGAGGTGTGTGCCAAGATGCAGGGGGAGCTGCTGGAGAAGCGCAGTCTCCCCCAGCCAGAAAAATGGAAGTCCCTCCCTAAGTCTCATGGGGACTTGAAAAGAATGACCCCTCAAGAGCTCAGCCAGCATTTTAACACCACCTGGGCTGGAACTTTTGTTCTACAGCTGGGGGTGTATGGAAAAGTGCACCAAAGGAGTGAAGGGCTGAGTTGGGGATGTCGGGAGAAAGGCATTTCCTGGAAGTGAAGAGGTGTAATTGCACCAGAACTGCAATTACTAAGGTTATTTCTTTTAGAGGGACTGAAGGTCACATGTGTAATGTGAGGTACCTGTGTAAGGTGATGTCATAAGCAAAGTGGGGTTAGGTTGCCAGACATTCCTGCTAGGATGTCTGGCTGTATATGCTTAATCCTGTGATTTCACCTGTGATGCCTTTAGGGGCTGTAATTGCAATGCATTCTAATGATCCACAAATGTGCTGAGTACTGTCTTTCTAAAGTGATGCTTAAACATGTATTCTTGCTGCTGTGCTTAGGTGAAGAACCCAGACTGCTAGCCCTTAAGATGTAGAGGTGTATACTTCATGGTCAGTAGCAAAATGCTCAGTCAGGGTTGTGTGTCACCAGGGCAAGTGTGCCTATTTTAAATGCTTGTTGAGGTAATGGGGTGGGTCGCCACTGGGATGATGCCAGTGCGCAGGGCCCTCGCTCCAGGATATGTTCAACTAACTGCATTTGGGGGCAAGATGATGTGCATACATGGGAGTGGTGGTACTAGACCCCACCCCCACTGCGGGAGGGGTGGAGATGTTATGCAATGTCACAAAGTAATTCCAACAGCTTACGTATATTTGTAAATTGGTGCATAGTATTGAGGAGGTTGTGTGTTTAATAAATGTACTCTTACTTTTATAAAGCAAAGTACAGTCTGGACAATCAATTATTGAGTGTTATTGCTGCGCACCTGTAATGGCGATTACTAGCCCACACCACCTCCCTTGAGTAAGCCTCAGACTGCTCTGCAACGCTACCTTCTGAGAGTCAGGCGCTACGATTGGGTATTTGGTTCCCAGTGAAGGACAAATGTAGTCATGTTATTTGTGCAGGCCTCACAGATACTGCCTCGTTTTCCAACACCAAGATATTGGAATAGACGCGCCTCACTCACTTAATCATGACATGCTTCATTATCGGCGCCTGTCCATACCCTGGTTGGATGGTACCAGCAGGGTGGACGCAACCAAGAGGCTGGGAGTTCTTAGATAATATCTTACTGAATAATGCAGGGATCCAGATGAAAGGGAAAAGGTCAAAAATACCTCACAGTATACGCAAAAGGATTCTTTATTTGTAGGGTACTGGGGGTATGAATAAAATAAGTTACAGGGTTTAGACTGAGCTTTGATTTCTCAATTGACCCGGATTTTTCAACACCATCATGTTTCGGCCCATGCCAAGAGCCCAACCGGGTCTTGGGCCTTTGGCAGTGTTGAATGCATACCCCTGTTTAACTACGCATGCATTCCATGCACATACGCACGGCCTAATGCTCTCACCTGAGTCAGTACTCCATCAGTAGAGGATACCTAAGGACAAAGAAGATATATTATCAGAGAAAAAAAAAAACAATGGTGAGTCTATACACCCGTTCTCTAGGAAGTGGTTGTCTTTTAAAAAGGAGATCCTCCACATGTTAGTTTTCGGGGACTGACTGGTACTTTAACTGTTGGCATAGGTTCCTCACTGCACAGGTTTGGTGCTGGAGGCTGCTGGTTGTGGGCACCTCCTAAGCCCTTGTTGTGCATGAAGTTAAATCCCAAAAATTCCAAGTGAGGGGAATGTGCCCTTAGAGTTTTCTTAACATTAGCTAATGGCCTAACCCTCCTGAGGACATGTTAGGCCACTTACTATATTTAAAAATGGAAGGTCACTTAGACAATTACACAGAGAAATTTAATTATAAAAAGGATACAGAGGTATCATATGTTGTGCATGCATTAAATAGTGGGTGTTCAGTGGTTGACTTTACATTCATACTTCTTACACTGTATTTGGGCTGCTCAAGGGTCATGCATGTCTAGCGCTCGATGCCTTCCCATAATCAAACTCTAGTCAGAAAAAGGACATAAAATGCCAGATTGACTGAGACTAAAGAATTAATTTTTTTTCTTATCCCCTTGCGGTCAGTTGGATTTATTTAATGATCGCAATCATATGGTCATATCAATTGTCTGTATGAAATTGTATAGTTATTTTTGACTGTGTGGGTAATTTACTTAGTATCATTTGTTCCCAAGCACTTAATTGCCAACTCACGCTAGGTATAGGCATTGTATTCAAGCGTTTCTCATATTCATTTAGCACTGTGTTACTTGCCACTTTTGAGGTCAGTATACATGTTTCTTCGGTTTGCAAGGTAAATCAAGGACTAATTTTGTATTACAAAGTTTCAGCCACATAATGTGTGGTTTAAAGCTCCCCCACATCTTTTACTAGCGACCATCCATGACCCAAATTATCTCACTTAATGTAGGAGGGCTGAATTCCCCGAATAAAAGCGGAGCAGTTTGGTGTACTCGTGGGAATTTCATACCTGATGTAATATGCCTTCAGAAAACTCACCTTCTTTGTAAAGATCATAGGAAAATTAAGCACAGGGCATACCCCATGGGATTTCACGCCGCGGATGCTGCCAAGCATAGGGGAGTGGCAATATAAATGGGACACAAACTCCCTTATTCAGTTGCCCATGCCCACGCAGATAAGGACGGACGATACCTCATCTTGCTGGGGTCCCTTAAGGGCCCTCCCCTCATAATAGCCACAGTGTATCCTCCTAATTCTGCCCAGGATTCTTATTTTATTGACTTCCATGAGAAACTGGTGGGTATTGCACAAAGCATTATTGTATTTATTTGGTGTGGGACCCTCCTCAGGTCAGGGAGGAGAGGGGGAGGAGGGTGGGTCAGATCACTCATTCAGGGGCTTTCACTAAACGAATGAAAAGGGCACTGGCCAAGTTGGGCTTACAGGATGTGTAGAAGGAGCAACATCCAACCTCAGCAACTTTCACCTTTTACTCTCATATACACCGCACACACTAACGGATTGACTACATACATCTGAGCAACTACCTCATGGGCCTGACCCTCAATGAGGACATCAAGCCAATCTAAGTATCAGACCATGTGGCAACAACTATCCAGCTCGACCTTGGGGTGTGAAAATCATGGGGAAACTGGAGCCTCAACCCATCTCTGCTTAGAGATGTGGTCACTAAGCATAACAAAAGAAAACAAATTGATGAGTACCTTGAACATAATGAAAATGGGAGGTACCCACTTCAAGAGAATGGGACGCCTTTAAGACCGTTGTTAGAGGTGGTTTTATAGCGATAACTGCAGAAAGTAAGCGTTTCACCGCCTTGGCAGTGAGGAAACTAGAGGATAAGATTTGGGACTTGGAAGTGGAGAGTAATCAGCGGCAGTAGTGCCAAATTACTAGAGCACTCACGACGGCCATTACACTCACAAGGTGGAGCTTTCACAGGTTCATCTTAAAAATCATTCATACATCGCGAGAGTCAAAGTTGGAACCCCTCTTGCCAGACTCTTGCTATGTAAACGAGAGAGAGAGTATGTTAGAGAAATCACATCCTCCTCGGGGACCACGATAGTGGCGACTTGGGAAAGGTAGCAGAATTCTGCGCCTCTTATGAGACTCTTGATGGAGGCTCGTCTCACCGAGTAAGCGGGCAGGTGGCTTTTTTGCAGGGCATTCACCTCTCCATGCTCACCAACAAACACCAGGACTTGCTGGAGGGCCCAATCCTCCCAGAAGAAGTCAAGCAAGCCATTAAAACTTTAAAGTTACCGGGCCGTTCGGCCTGACAGCCCAATTTTACAAAATATTTGCTCCAATGCTGATTTCTAAACTTATAGCTCTGTTGTGCAGCTGTGGGTATAGTCACACTGACGATGAGCAAGGTGGTTATCACGGTGATACCAAAACCTAACAAAGATACCAGACATTGTGCTTCGTATTGACCGTTGACCTACTAAAAGTTGATGCGAAACTCTACACGAAAATTCTGGGGACTCGTCTTAATGACTAACTCCCCACGTTAATAATCCAGGATCAGAGTTGTACTGCTTTCGTTTGATGCTGAGAAGGCATTTGACAAGGGTGGATTAACACTTCCAGTTAATCATACTTCAGAAGATGGCCATGGGCCTTGCATTCTTGCAGGTGACATTCTCCACAAACCCCGTGCCACCTCTCCGGGCCTTTTTTTATCTTTTCATAGGAAGTAGACAATATTGCCCTATGTCACCCCTCCTCTTTGCACTTTTTATAGAACTCCTAGCATGCTTCATTCAACAGACATCGGCAGTACCGGGGATTATATTTGGCACATGGGAATAGATCTCCCATTATGGTGATGATATCCTTCTGACACTGGGTTCCCTACGTACTTCGCTCCCAGCTATACTGTCTATACTTGAAATCTTCCAACTGGCCGTTGGATATACAGTTAATCTTGACAAATAAGAAATTCTAAATTTGAATCTTCAACCGGAGGAGGAGGCTAACCTTTCTCCTTGCTTTCCCTTTGGGTGGGCCGGTCCACCACTACACATCTCAGAATTCGACTTACACACCAGGTCTTGGAGCTCTTTGGGGTACCCACCCTTTCTTTTGACTATAGCCAAAGATTTACAGTCCTGGGGGAACCTAATGTTGTCATGGTTCAGCAGATTCAATGCTGTCAAAATTAATATACTGCCAGTGTCTCTTATATGTATTTCAAACACTTTAAATATGGCTTGATCTTCATATCTAAAGTGCATCCATCACAAATCAATGGCCTTTACTTGGAAGGGTAGAGCCCCAAGACTGTCTCAAAAACTTATGACTCAACCCAGCCAGACAGGGGGACTGGCAACTCCTAGTATTCCTCACTATTATGCAGCTGAGTAACTGTGACTGGTGGGGGATTGGTCCACATTGCTCTCTGAGAAAAACTGGAGGCAGATGGACCACGTCATTGTTCGTAGACCCCTTTGGGATTTCCTCATTGGCATAAGGATTAAACAGTATGGATCCTGTAAATCGAAGATGGCACCTGGTTGTGAGATGAAGCCTTAAAGCTTGCCTGATGGAAATACATGACAGCAATTTGTTGCTGCTATATCTGCTGCATCAAAGCAGAGCTTATAACTGGATTTGAGACCAGTTGACATTCATTTAAAATTTAAAAGACGTCTTGTTTTCTTTCTTCTGGCGAATCATTTACAAAATTCTATAAGGATTTCATAGTAGTGCAGAATTACTAGCCGTTTTGAGAACTGTGGCAGAAAATTCACAGATTTGCTTCCCACTGCATCCATCTCTTTGCTCTCTCTCAGGCAGAACTGAAGTTTCTGGAGCCAAAGGGTGCTTCTTCCGGACTGCAGAAACAATGAGAATATCCGGTTTAGGATCTTGTTTGAGAAAACTCGGCTCCTGTTCTGATGCTTTATACTTTTTAAGAAATCTGGTGTTGCTTACTCCAAAGTAGCCGGAGTTAGGAATTTATCCTCTGGCAGTTCTGTAAATCCTGGGACTAGTGTATTTAAAGGTCTTGGATAAGCCTTCAGTTGTAAGGTATCCATGATGATAGATACTGTTGTGCAAGGAACTTTTCTTTCAATTAATCAATCAATCAGTAGATTTGTAGAGTGCTTCTTGTCACCAGTGGGGGTATCTAGGCACTGGCAGGGCCCACTTAATTAGCCAAATAGCCAGGTCTTCAGGGACTTTCTGAAGTTTGAAGGAGATGGGGAGGCCCGTAGCTTAAAGGTTAGCTCGTTCCATGTCTTTGCTGCTAGGTAGGAGAAGGAGCAACTTTCGCATCTGCTATGTTGGATGCGGGGGTGATAGTTAGACAATGGGACGCGGAGCGGAGGTGTCTGGTGAGCTGATGGAAGTTCAGGTGGTGGTTCAAGTAGGCGAATCCACCCTTGTGTAGGGCCTTGTACGCATGGGTCAGGAGCGTGAACTGGCATCTTTTCTGAAGAGGGAGCCAGTGGAGTTTCCTGAGGTAGGTTCGTTTAAGGAGATCCAGGTCGAGTCTGGCTGTAGCGTTCTCTATGGTTTGCAGTCGTTTGAGGAGGTAAGCTGCGATCCCTGCGAAGAGAGCGTTGTTGTAGTCCAGTCTGCTGGAGTTTAGGGACTGGGTTATTGTACGTCTTGACCTTTGGGGTAGCCATTTGAATATCTTATGAAGCATTCGGAGGATGAGGAAGCAGGAGGAGGAGACGGAGTTGACCTGTGTCGTCATGGTTAGCTAGTTGTCCAGAATGATGCCTAGGCTCCTAGCGTTGTCAGTGGGGGTAGGAGTAAATCAGAGTTCTGAGGGTCACCAGGATGTGTCCCATGAGGAGCCTTTTTTCCTGAAAATCAGTACCTCTGTCTTGACCAAGTTGAGCTTCAGGAAGTTGTCCTTCAACCAGTTGCTGACGTCTGTCATGCAGTTGTGGAAGTTGGTCTTGGTGTTGGTGGTGCCTTCAGAGAGGATGAGTTGTGTGTCATCATAGAATATGATGTTGAGTCCGTGGGCTTTGGCGATGCTTGCAAGAGGTGTCACATAAGTGTTGAAGAGGGTGGGGCTGAGCGAGGATCCTTCAGGTACTCCACAGATGATTTCCTTGGGTTTGGAGGAGAAGGGGAGGGGGGGAGGAGGACTTTTTGCATTCTCCCAGTGAGGAAAGAGGCAATCCGTCTGAGAGCGGCTCCTTGGATGCCTATGTTGTACAGGCTTTTCATGAGTGTGTGATGGGAGACCGTATCAAAGGCTGGCAAGAGGCCTTTGAGGATTAGAGCCACAGTCTCTGCTCGGACAAGTAGGGCTTGGATGCCGTCGGTAGCCACGATGAGGGAGGTCTCAGTGCTGTGGTTGCTGCAGAAGCTGGACTAGGAGGAGTAGAGTAGGAGGTTCCATTCCAGATGTGAACAGATTTGCTAGCTGATGGCTTTTTCTAATACTTTGGCTGTGAATGGGAGCAGAGAGATAGGTTGGTAGTTCTTGCGTTCGCTATATGAATTTTTAATTTAGCTGCTCCTTTGATAAGCATGTCTTGCAAAGTTAATTCATCATCTACTGAAGATGCACTTGGACAAGCTGGGGGAGACGGTGGTTTATATGATGTATCTGTTTCATACTGAGATGAACTCTTAGATGTTGAAGATCTCTTTCGTTTACACCTATCAAGAGATCATGGTAGAGGAGAAATAGATTTTTTTGGTCTCGGAACCGATGGAGTGAGGGTCCTTTCGGACATAGAGGAACAAAAGGTGTATACAATCCTGGAGGATCTAGTAGATCCTCAAAGAGTGAAGAGGAACCTGCAAAGGATCTTCTCCTGAATAAGCTGTGATCTCTTTATAATAGTTGGCTCTCCTCCAGGATCACCTGCTTCTCCTGATGAAATTAAGTGTATATTTGAAACTTAATGTATCAAAGTCAAATGTCTCAATGTTGAATGTCTCAATGTCAACAGTGTTAGAGACACAGACGGTGGCATGCCGTGGTGATGCCCTGGAGTGCTTCAACATCGAATGGTGTCACTGACATTGAATATGGTGACATCGGTCTTAATGGACTCGAAGCCTTGAGTTGTTCGGGCAGCGGTGCAGACGTCAACGGTGGAGATCTTATCGTCAAAGGAGTCGATGTCGTTGGTACCAGTACTGATAAGGTAGATGACGATACCCGAGTCACTGTTGAGGCCTTCGAAGATCAATGTAGCAGTGCAGATGGTTTCAACTTCGACCGAATGGTGAGAGGGTTTAGAATGGTGATGGTGGTGCCTTTTATGTTTCTTCTTTCTGGAATGCCCTCTGTGGGGGTCCTTGTCATGGGAGGAAGCTGGAGCAGTGAGGGACCTCCTTCTACTGATTTCTGTCTCTTCCTTTCTTCTGCAGCACTGAGCTCCTCCAATTTCCCTCTCATACGGATATCCTCTCTGACTTTGAGGGCTCTTTTTGTAATTTTGTGACAAAATGAATATTATTTTAAAGAATGAGATGAAGGTAGACAGACCACACATAAGTCAATGTGGGTCAGAGGCAGCCTTCTTCCTCCCAAAGGAGGGGCACTTCAAAAAAGTGAAGGCATTTGAGGAAAAATACTCCTGATGGTGTTAAAAGTCAGGGAATATGTTGAATTTTTTAAAAGACAAGTGAAATAAGAAATGTTTTTTTTCTGGAAAAAAACCTCAGAAAGAAAGGTGGTTTATCACTTTGAAGTGTTATGATATCAAGCAAACTGCGAGTAAAGTGCATGCTAGTTAATGGAAGCAGCTGGCTCTCTTAAAGCTACAGTGTATATTGAGTGCAATTATGCACTTTTGACCTGACAGGTGATAGAGCGAAATGTTCTTGTGAATTGTAGGGGTGCATCATAATCACTGATAGGCCGCACCCACATGTATTCAGACATATATTCGTATATTCAGTTTCATATTCATGTATGTTTAGTAAAGAATGAATAGTTCGCTGAGACAAAGTGAACCCAGTAGCATAATGGTGTTAGGATATTGATGTAATGTAATGCTTATTAAATTGTGTGAACTTAAGGCATAGGGAAATTAGTTCGTGTGTGTAATGTAATTGCAGTAGTTTAACTGTGCACCATATTAAAGTTGCACATGTAATTCATTGTTTGCATATGAAGTGTAATGAAAATGCTTATAGGGAAAAGTAAGATGTGTGATTAAAAGTTATATGTAAAGGCCTGACTACATATATGCTTAGGGAAGGCCTGGTTTATTCTTATGTTAGCTTATTTTGTAGGCAGAGAAAGGTTTCTCTTGGTAAGGCTCTCTGGGCACAAACGGTAGATTTAATTTGCACAGTAGAAGGTTTCGGTTGAAAGTATCTTTTGTTGCAGGTGCAAGGACACATGTCTCGTTAGTAAGACTAACTCTTTGTTTTCAAAAGCTAGAGAGAGGGGAGGCATGGTACGGGGAGTTAGATGGAATGTAGGGATGATACTTTCAGCGGAGAAGGTGCCTGGGACTCAAGGTCAACGCAACCGTCCAGGATGAAGTCACCGTTTCAGTGGAAAAGCACAAGAAAGAAGACCTGGCCAAGGAGGCGTGACAAAGGCGTGTACAATTGTATTGGGGTTTTGTATTAGGGATAGCGCCCTGAGGGAGGAGGCCAGAGAAGCGGTAGGGGAGACCTGAGAGAAGGACAGAGCTGAGCTTAGGTACTATGTGATTGCACTTCTTAGGAAGTCCTCACAGCTGACACCTTTTATTCACTCTTGCCTGAGAAAATCGTTATGCAGGGATGTCACTTAGCGTTAGTGTAGGGACAGCAATTGATTTTGAGCTTGTTTAGGCCAATGAAGAGCAACTTAGAAATAGGAGCAATCATAGTCTGGTTGGTCCTCCTAGAACTTTCTATTCTTCTTATCCTGAGTCGGATGAGATTTCTGCGTAGATTATTATTTGTATTAGTGCCCATCTATTTCTTTAACCTCGTGATGAGGTGCTTGCACGTTCAGTTATTTTTGGCGATTATAAATTCTCAAACTTGAATTCGGAGTCAGTGGTCCTTTCAGACAAAACGAATGCTGATATCTAATCAAATGAGATTCTCTCCTTTACACTACTCAACAGGTAAAAAGATCTTGGCGGCCAGAAGGTTCTTATAGATAATTAGATAAGAATCGGCGTTATCAGTTGGTAGCAGAGTAGGATGGTTACCTTTGATGGTAAGGGGAGATCTAGAGCAAGATAGGAGACTAAGTTGCCCCATAGAGCCCGAGTGACGCAGATCCAGAGGACCGCGGGAAAAGGATGTCGGAGGTCGTGGAAAACTGACGGAGAGTGACGGTGCGGCGGAAGTAGCAGTTCGTAGTAGAGTGAGTATGAAAAGAGTGATGTTTGGTAGATTGCGGTGTTATATTGTTGTGTGATGTCTTGCGGAGTTGGAACGAAAGTTGTGTGATTGAGAAACGGACCGTGAGCGCGCGCGGGACCGGGAGATTTATTGTGGTGTAGAATACACCCAGAGTTGAGAACGTTGACCAGAGTTGTGGGGGTCACGAGACGTCATTGACAGACCCACGGAGGATAGGGAACACATGAGTGAGTGTGTGAATAACCAACGCAGGTCGTAGGTTATTGTGTGCAGAACATTGAGTGAGTGAATCCTATCGAGTGTGCTAAAGGCGGTTGTCCGGTCGTTTCGCGGACAGACGATTGCCAGATTGAGGTCAACAAGCTCAAGAGGCTGATCGGTCTTTGGTAAGACTGACGGTCAGAGAGGTAATTGTTCGGTAGGACGGACATTATTTCAGAGTATGATTGGGACAGATGCGAGCGAGAACAAGTGAATTAGAAAGGAGGGGAACTGCTGCGAGCGGAGGAAAAGTGACGTCAGACAAGTGCCGCGCTGCGATAGGCCGGTTGGTGTGAGCCGCGCTGGGATTGGTGGATTGGAATCAGGAAGTAAAAGCGGACATTTTGAGTGCAAATACAAGGTTGAATCATCATGAAATGTTTTAAAGCTTTACGGGAACTTTGTAGAGGTGATAGACATGTGGTTGTTCGGGAGGGAGAGGAAGCTCCTCCCGAGGACACACCAGCACATTATATGGCAAAGAATGTAGGATTGCATACTATAATTTGGCTTGAGAATTGGCATAAAATGACAGAAGCAGAAGGAGAATTGTCGTTCCCTCGATATGGTACTTTCAGGTTAGAGGTGCTGTACCAGCTAAAGAGCGTAATGGCTTCGTTACGACCACTACCTAGACCAACACAGTTTGAGGCACTACATGCGTGGATAAGGGCAGCGTATGATAGGAAGAAGGACAGATGCCAAGAAAGGGTGAAGAAATCGGTCAGGGCATTTCAAGATGCAAGGTGGGATGCCTTGGAGAAAAGGTGGAGAGCAGACACGATTGAAGGAGATAAGTTATACCCACTGCTGATACAAAATGGAAAGATTACAAGAATTGATGAGGACGACAGTGATCTAGATGACAGCTTGTTGGATAGGATGTTGGCAGAGAGGCCACCACCATTTAACCCAGATTCAGAAGAGTGAAAGACGACCCCAGCAGTGGCAATAGTTGATGAGAGCCAGAACCAGACTAGCATGAGAGTAGTGGGAAGAATTTCCACAGGAACGGAGGGGGCAACGGCGTCTATGATAACACAGCCTCCTGCGGGGAACACAAGATTACCGGACTCCTTGACAGTACCGGTTACCATTGGCCCTATAGTACCGGTATATGACCCAGACCGAGTGAGAGAAGGGAGCTCCGTGCCGATGAGAAGGGAAGAAGGAAACAGTGAGAGTGGGAATGGGTTCGGAGTACGAGTGGTTCATTTCCCAAGACCAATAGACACAAGTACGCCGTTACCGGCTACTGCGGACTCTTCATGTGGGCGAGAAGAGGAGAGACCGGAAAGACCGAGGTCTTTACGGGAATCTAAGTCAGCTTTGAGGGAGTGGACACCAACAGTAACGAACCAAGAGGATAGGATGCAAAGAGATAGGGCACAAAATGTCTCGGAAGACAGACCAGGTTCCAGGAATATAGAAGGGAATAGGTCACAAGGACAGAATAGTGACTGTGATGAGCGAGATGGCTCGGGTTGTCGAGACGTACTGAGGAGTGCAGTACAGGCAAGGTTGCTAGACGTAGTGAGGCTGAAAGCAGAGGTAGACGAAATGATCAGTGGGGGTCTGCCTTTGGAAAGGATAGAAATTTATGGATCAGATGAGCTGCTGTTTGTAGCAAAAGATGTGACTCGAAAAGCTAGAATGGCACATGATAGATTGAAGGAATTGGCCAAAAGATATGAGGTGGACCTGAACAAAACTAAAGCGTTGCAGGGACCACATAGATTGCATTACAGTGATCAGGAGTTGGAGGAGAAAAGAATCACAGGATTAAAGACGCACACCAGAGACCTGATTATAGGAATGAGAATATGGATTTTGTTGGACAAATGGGAAGAAAGGTGGTCCAAAAAGAAACCAGTAAAGAGAGCAGAAGGGGAAACGCCGCCGCCAGGAGGAGGGGCGACGGGTGTTGGAAATTTTCCTTTACGGGAAGTACAGAATGGAGGGTACGTGCATGTACCGTGGAATAGAGGTGATTTGGCTGCATTTACAAATGATTTTCCTCGGCTGAGGGAAAAACCGGTGGAGTGGTACAAGCAGGTTGAGCGGTTTGTGAAGATTTCAAAAGTATTGTGGATTGATTTGAACACTTTGTTTGACATAGTGGTACCAGGAGATTTGTGGACAGCTTGTAAAGTCGCTATTGAGTGGCCGACTTCGGAACCAAAAAGAGAGGCGGTTACAAATGGTCCATCACCTGATGTCATGAAAAAGTATGAGCAGGTGATTACATGGTTGAAGTCGAAGATTTCACCTCAGGATATAGATTGGGTTAAGATAGATCGGACTGTACAGGAACCCAAGGAAACGGTGCATGAGTATTATGAAAGACTTCTGCAAGTCTTTAAACAGTATAGTGGGTTAGATGTTTTGGACCCTAAGGATATGGGACAGTTTGTCTCAAAATTTGTAACGGGTCTGAGAGTGGAAATCAGCCTCATGATACAGCACCATTTGATCTGCTGGCAGAACAAGCCACTAGATGAAATTTTGCGATATGCGAGATACTGTAGTGATGAGGTGGAATCGAAACATCGAAAGCTAAAAGACAAATTGATGCTTGTCCAGATGCAGACAGCACAGAGTCAGCCTAGTGGAGGGACCTTAGGAAGAAAGCAAGGAAATTTCCAAGGAAACCAGAATGGGCAGGTACAGGGAAAGGGAAAACCAGTAGACCCCAAGACAGGAGTGGACGTGGCCACATTGAAGAAGACCACTGCGTGTCATCTTTGTCGCCAGGTCGGACATTGGAAACGCGAGTGTCCTTTGAACCCAGCTAATCAGGTACAGGAAGAGGAAGAGGGGGCTCAGGCACCCGCGCAAGAGGTAGTTAACACAATAACGAGACCTAGGACGATGAAAGGGGGGGTTTACAATTCTCACGCTCAGATTCCCCAAGCTCCAAGGATTTCACAAGGAACACGAACGTACCAACAGATGCCCTTGTTCGAAGATTACGATGAGGATAGCTTAGACCCTTTATCCTGACGGTGCCTGAGGGGGGAGGAAGACTGCACACTTGGAGCGGTCTTGGAGGTAGACCAGAGAGGACCTTTTGTGGAGGCAGAGATTGAGGGAAATCCTGCAACACTTTTGGTTGATACTGGAGCTACCCGGTCTACTGTAAGATCAGCAGTAGTCCCTAACCTACCCCTCTCGGGACAATCAATCCAGGTTGTTGGAGTAGCGAACAAGAAAATAAGCAGCCCATTGACAGAACCGATCTTAGTAAAGATAGGTACTTTCCAAACTAGACATCAGTTTGTAGTGTGTGATACGAGTCCAGTTTGTCTTTTGGGAAGAGATCTGTTGTGCAAGTTGAACTGCACGATTTATTGTACGCCCAATGGAGTAGAGGTCCAGACGAGAGATGACGATGCTGACTTTAAGATTACTAATCAGCATCTATGTATAGATCTGAACCCAATGGTGACTGTGGAAGAACTTCCACATGATCTGAGAGACGCAGTGTCGCCTGTGGTGTGGGATTTCGCAGGCGATGAAATAGGTTTAATCAGAGGGGTTGAACCAGTGCGGATAGAGGTGAAACAGAATGTTGATTTCCCCAGGACACCTCAATACAACCTGTCGCCAGAAACGATTGCAGGGATAAGACCTGTGATCAAGACTTTTATTGAGAAAGGCATTCTGAAAGAGATTAGAGGTAGCCCTTGTAATTCACCCATTATGGGACTACAGAAACCGAGCGGGAAGTACAGGATCGTGCAAGACCTGCGAAAGGTCAACACGATAGTTGTCCCTTGTTGTCCAGTGGTACCGAATCCTTCAGTAATACTGTTCCAGATCCCATGTGAAGCCGAGTGGTTTACGGTTATCGATTTGTGTCAAGCCTTCTTTTCGATACCGCTCCACGAGGAAAGCCAATTTCTTTTTGCGTTCAGGCTAGAAAATCGCGTGTTAACATGGTGTCGTATCCCTCAAGGGTATACGGAAAGTCCATCGATCTTTAACCAGATCCTGAAGAAGAACCTTGAGAGTCTTGTGTTGCCGCAGAACTCAGTTCTCGTGCAGTACATAGATGACTTGCTCATTGCCTCAGAAACAGAAGATGCTTGCAGAATTGACACAGTAGCCTTGTTGAACCACTTAGCAGAGAATGGACATAAGGTATCCCCGAACAAGCTGCGGTACTGTTTGAATGAGGTACAGTACTTGGGACACAGATTAGAAAAAGGCAAGAGGAAGGTGTCACCAGATCGAATTGAGGCAATAATGAGCATGGCAGTACCCACTACACAGAGGGAAGTTAGGATGTTTCTGGGAATGGTTGGCTATTGTCGACAGTGGATTCCTAGTTTCTCCTTGAGAGCAAAGCCTCTGCAGAGGCTTACACACAAGGATGTGAGTGATCCGGTACCATGGGACGAGGAGTGCTTGGTGTCATTCCTGAAGCTGAGAGATGATTTGTGCAGGGCTCCCGCACTGGGAATGCCTGATTACAACAAGGCCTTTTCATTGTTTTGTTACGAGAGAGGAGGATGTGCATTAGCAGTGTTAGTTCAGAACCATGGAGGTGTCCGTAGACCAGTTGCCTACTTTTCAGCTACTTTAGATCCAGTAGCTTCTGCGTTGCCCGGATGTCTAAGATCCGTTGCTGCAACAGGTGTCAGCATTGAAAGATGTGAAAGCATTGTAATGGGACATCCATTGACTGTACATGTGCCACATTCGGTCGAGTTATTGATGACCAGGACCAAGACCCAGCACCTAACGAACAATAGGTTAACGAGGTACGAGCAAGTCATACTTGCCGCAGAGAATGTGACTCTGAAAAGGTGCTCTGTCTTGAACCCTGCAACATTGATGCCTACACCGAATACAGATGATGAAGATTGTGCGGACCATGATTGTCTCGATGTGACCGAACTTTGCACCAAACCGAGACCTGACATTGTCGATGAGCCATTGGCTGACCCAGATGAAATTTTCTTTGTCGATGGTTCATGCTTAAGAGACAGTGTGGGGCAATTGAGAGCAGCGTTTGCTGTATGTACCATTTCAGGAGTGGTTGAGGCTGCTTGCCTAGAAGGAGTACGCTCCGCGCAGGTAGCTGAGATCATTGCCTTGACCCGTGCCTGTTTGGCCGCTGATCGAATTCGAATCACGATTTACACAGACAGCCAATACGGCTTTGGCGTGGTGCATGACTTCGGGCAGTTATGGTCTCAGAGGGGATTTTTGACATCTTCTGGCTCACCCATTCGTAATGGAGAATATGTAAGACAATTGTTAGATGCATTGCAACATCCTAAGGAAATTGCTGTTGTAAAGTGCTCAGCCCATGGGAAAGGGGAGGACTTTGTATCCTTAGGTAATAACTATGCGGACGAAGTCGCCCGCTTCTGTGCAGAACAAGGATGCATATTCACAGGCAGAGAGATAGAAGAGAGCCAAGAAGGAACCGATCTCAGCATAATGTTGACCATGGCAGACACTTGGGAAGAGCTTAAGAGATTGCAAGATGAAGTTTCAGTCAAGGAGAGAGAGGGATGGATCAAAGCGGGGTGTGAGAAAGGAGACGTGGATGTGTGGGTATCAAACGATGGGAGAGCTGTGTTGCCGGAGGAATTGCTGAGTCCAATGGCAAGACTGATACATGGACAGGCACACCTGGGTAGAGACGCAATGATGAGAGTGTTCAGACAGACGTGGTATAACCCACGGTTCCGAGCAATGGCTGAGACGGTATGCCAGAGGTGTGTTACGTGTCAACAGATGAATGCTGGAAAGAAAACTGTAGTTACATTGAGTCACATTGGAAGGTCGGGAGGGCCCTTCAATCGAATACAGTTGGATTTCGTGGAGATGCCTAGGTGCAATGGATTGAGGTACATTTTAGTGCTAGTATGTGTATTCTCACGGTGGGTGGAGGCTTACCCCACACGCAGGTGTGACACTCTCACAGTGGCTAAATTACTGTTGAGGGAGCTCATCCCTAGATTCGGGATCCCGACCTCTTTGGAATCAGATAGAGGAGGGCATTTCCATAGTGAAATCATGAAGTTACTTTGTGCAGCATTGAACATTGACCAGAGACTCCACTGTAGCTACAGACCGGAGGCTTCTGGGATGGTGGAACAAGTTAATGGAACTTTGAAAGCCCGGATGGCAAAAATGTGTTCTTCGACATCCCTGCAATGGCCCGACGCCTTGCCTTTGGTGCTGATGAGCATGCGAAGTGTCCCAGACAGAAAGACCGGGTTGTCCCCCACGAAATCCTAATGGGAAGGGCAATGAGACTGCCAGCAGTACCAGCTACAGCCTTGATAAACATCACTGATGATTTGATTCTTGATTATTGTAAAGGACTCTCTGATGTGGTCCGTTCTGTATCCCAGCAGGTGCAAGCAGCAGTGGTCCCAGCCTCGAGTGATCTATGCCACGACTTGTGTCCCGGTGACTGGGTACTCGTCCGAAAGCACGTGAGGAAGAGTTGCTTGGATGCCCGTTGGCGTGGCCCGTATCAGGTGATACTTATCACAAACACAGCAGTGAAGTGTGGAGGATTGCCGAACTGGGTGCATGCTTCCCATACCCGCAGAGTTTCAGCACCCTTGGAAGAAACAGCTCCTCTCGTAAATGAAAATCCAGCTGATGTGGCAAGGCCACATGGGAGGACAAGTCAAGCTGTAAGGGTCGCTGACACAGTTGGTGGGGCACTAGAGCAAGCTGAAGGGGGTTTCCACAGTTCGAACCCTGACTCAGACACCGAGGATAGAAACGGCGCAGTGGGCGGAGAAGAGCCAGATTCAGCAGAAAGAGGAAGTAGTGCACTGGGTATAGAAGGGGAAGGCAGAAGAACGAACAGAAGTGCAGAAAGTTGGCCTGAAAGACAGAGGCGACTGAACCTGAGGTTAGCACCTGAGAGAGACCTTGCTCCAGTGTCTGAAGTATCTGAAACCGAAGCAAGTGACGAAGACCAAGCACAAGACAATCGGCGAAGGTCAAAGAGAACAAGAGTGCCTTGTCGCAGATACTCTACCCCTGAGTGGACTTACACTGTGTTTGATGCAGGGGGTGGTGAGTACGGGAAGACTGAGGTCAGTGGAAGTGGTCTGTCGGAGCCCGAATGTGGTGGTGAAGGTGGTGCTGCGGATGCCAGGGCTCGAGATAGAGGGAACACTGACACTCACGGTTCCGAATCCCCCGCTTCTGAGTGAAGTCCGAAACTTGCTTTTGCATCGACTCGAATTTCCGCCTTTTGGAGTTGAGCCGTTTTCACATGAAGTGCTTATTTTGCGTCTTGAACTTTTGTATCACGTTCTGGTCTTGCTCAATGAGGATCTCATTGTGGATCAGTTATGAACTGTAAATAAAAGTCTAAAAGAAGAAGATAACCTAGGTCCGAGTGGACGAAGAATAAACTTAGGGACTTTCCACAGAAGAGGAACGAAAACTAGGGAAGTCTTTTTCTGGACTGTGTAAATAAGTTGTGATCGGAAAGGGAAAGCCCGGAGATTTCACGGTTGCTCAAGCTGGTTGAGCAAGTCACAAATAAAGGACAGAGACTTTTCTGAGTTCTTTGCGATAACCAAGACTTTTGAGAACTTTCTAAATCATGGAACCGGGAAATCCCAATCGTAGAGCAAAGTGGATTATAGGCATTCTTATAAGTAGTGTGATAATTTCTATAATCATAGTAGTTGTAGTCTCATATACTGGTTCGCACGAGCCAGAAGTAGAGGCAGTGACAGGGACACCGACACCTATCACACCTAGTCAGAAGGGGGTAGACAGGGCAGCTGATAGAGCTATGTTATTAGAAGAAAGTCGTAGATTACATGTAGATTTGTCTAAGGGTGATTTTAAGCTTAATGCGTATGCTAAGTTGTTGTATGAGTATGTTGACGTGATGGATGCGAAAGATTGTTATGTGTGTATGCAGTTGCCTACTTCAGTGGATGAGGGTATTAGGTATCATCATCTTCCACTGACTTATGGTATTTCATGTAGTCTTTTGCTTAGTTTGTTTTATGAGAGAGAGCAGTTCGAGTATTTCTTTTCCAATTTCGACGCAGTGCTTCCTGAAGTCCCAGCTTACAAGCATTTGAATAAGTATGACTATTATAAGACCGAGGACAGACTGAGGAAGTACTTCATACCGAGTTTGGAATTGGATACAGCATTTGCACACAGACACAATCTGACTTGCTTGATGTCGGATGTAGAGAGAAAGTTTGTAGATCAGGTTGAAGATAGGTATAGAAAGCTGACTGAATCCCGAGATTTAGGGCATCACAGGACAGATTGGACAGATGAAGAACGGTTGCATAAGACCAGGGGAAGCTATGGTCCTATAGCGTTAGATAAGGAGCAGAGGGGTAAGTTATGTATAAGGCGTTATCAGACTTACTACGAAAAGGTTCCAGTGGGACAGAGTACTTGTGATCACGTTTTCACCATGGCAGATGAGGCAAAAGATTTTCTCCAAGGTCCTGTACAAGTGATACCTACGGTGTATTACGTATGTGGGAAGAATGCTTATGTGAGGTTGCCTGCAAATTGGTATGGAACATGTTATTTATCAATAATATTTCCAAAGATTTACCATACAGAGGATTTAAATCTTCTGGAGGGTGGAGAGCATTCAAGAACGAGAAGAGCTGCAAGTGCAGGGATCGTTGTGGGGGATATTTTGGAGCCATGATACCTAGTCTAGGAGTAGTCTTGAATGATGTGAAGATCCGGAGGTTAGCGACTGTGGTGGATGAATTTTCGATGAACACAGCAAAGTCGTTGGTGTTGGTGGAAGGAGAGATGTTGTCGATAAGGGGTATGGTTTTGCAGAATCGCCTTGCTTTGGATGTCCTATTGGCAAAAGAGGGCGGAGTCTGTAAAATGCTGAAGGTTCAAGAGTGCTGCACTTATATACCAGACCGTAGCAAGGATCTGGAGAAATATATAAGTAACATCACTATGATCCACACAAAGATAGCGGATTTGACCGAAGAAGGGGCCTGGGAAAAGGTCGGAAAGGGTTTTGGTCAAGTGGGAGGTTGGTTTGCGAACCTAGGAAAGGGATTCCTTGGGTACTTCCTGAGACCACTCCTTATTTTGGTGGTTTGTGTGGCTGGCTTGTGGATTATGATCAAGGCCTACAAGTGGTATCGAGCAGGCAGAGTCAAGAGAGCTTTGAGGGAAAATGACATGAGATTGGCAAGACTGCAGGACAATCAGTATCAAAGGCTCAAGAGCATGGAGAAATTTAGATCAGGGAAGATGGCAACAAGTTCTGTTTAGGTCGGTTTCTTCTCCGAGGGAGTAGAATGAGATGTGATGACAGGAGTCATCAAAGGGGGGAACTGATAGAGCGAAATGTTCTTGTGAATTGTAGGGGTGCATCATAATCACTGATAGGCCGCACCCACATGTATTCAGACATATATTCGTATATTCAGTTTCATATTCATGTATGTTTAGTAAAGAATGAATAGTTCGCTGAGACAAAGTGAACCCAGTAGCATAATGGTGTTAGGATATTGATGTAATGTAATGCTTATTAAATTGTGTGAACTTAAGGCATAGGGAAATTAGTTTGTGTGTGTAATGTAATTGCAGTAGTTTAACTGTGCACCATATTAAAGTTGCACATGTAATTCATTGTTTGCATATGAAGTGTAATGAAAATGCTTATAGGGAAAAGTAAGATGTGTGATTAAAAGTTATATGTAAAGGCCTGACTACATATATGCTTAGGGAAGGCCTGGTTTATTCTTATGTTAGCTTATTTTGTAGGCAGAGAAAGGTTTCTCTTGGTAAGGCTCTCTGGGCACAAACGGTAGATTTAATTTGCACAGTAGAAGGTTTCTGTTGAAAGTATCTTTTGTTGCAGGTGCAAGGACACATGTCTCGTTAGTAAGACTAACTCTTTGTTTTCAAAAGCTAGAGAGAGGGGAGGCATGGTACGGGGAGTTAGATGGAATGTAGGGATGATACTTTCAGCGGAGAAGGTGCCTGGGAATCAAGGTCAACGCAACCGTCCAGGATGAAGTCACCGTTTCAGTGGAAAAGCACAAGAAAGAAGACCTGGCCAAGGAGGCGTGACAAAGGCGTGTACAATTGTATTGGGGTTTTGTATTAGGGATAGCGCCCTGAGGGAGGAGGCCAGAGAAGCGGTAGGGGAGACCTGAGAGAAGGACAGAGCTGAGCTTAGGTACTATGTGATTGCACTTCTTAGGAAGTCCTCACAGCTGACACCTTTTATTCACTCTTGCCTGAGAAAATCGTTATGCAGGGATGTCACTTAGCGTTAGTGTAGGGACAGCAATTGATTTTGAGCTTGTTTAGGCCAATGAAGAGCAACTTAGAAATAGGAGCAATCATAGTCTGGTTGGTCCTCCTAGAACTTTCTATTCTTCTTATCCTGAGTCGGATGAGATTTCTGCGTAGATTATTATTTGTATTAGTGCCCATCTATTTCTTTAACCTCGTGTTGAGGTGCTTGCACGTTCAGTTATTTTTGGCGATTATAAATTCTCAAACTTGAATTCGGAGTCAGTGGTCCTTTCAGACAAAACGAATGCTGATATCTAATCAAATGAGATTCTCTCCTTTACACTACTCAACAGGTAAAAAGATCTTGGCGGCCAGAAGGTTCTTATAGATAATTAGATAAGAATCGGCGTTATCACAGGCACCTTTCTCTTTATATTTTATCTGCAGCCATATCAGGGATCTACTTGGGCTTTCTTTATAGCTAGGACGCATTTCCACTTTAAATATTGTAATGTGGTTTAGAATCATAATTATATTACAATAGTTTCTTTTCTGCAGAAAAAAAACAGTTAAAGGTGACCTGTCATAGACTCGTTTAGGGTATCACCAGACTGTTCATCACTGAGGTGGCTACCTCCGATGTCAGAAAATATGCATAAAAAAGTGTTCCAGGGTCCCCGCACCCAAGCGGTACTATTCCACGTTCATGACTATCAGTGAGAAGCCTACAATGCAGAACCTTACATTCTTTCATTGTCATTATGTCCCTTTCAATTTGATTTTAGCCAGTGCTGACACTGTCACCTCGTGAATGGCTTGATTGGGAACAAGGACCTTGTGATTACAAGTTTGGGTTTTCACAGTTGTGGATAGCTGATAGCATGAGACAGTGGCATAACAAAACATGAGAGGCCCCCCTGCAATGTGCATGGAGAGGGCTCCCCATGCTCCGGACCCAGTCAGAAGCTCTCAGGCCAGGGGCCCGCAGCCGTGCACAGTGCCGGAGGGGGCCTCCTTGAGCTCGGTTCTCTCTTGCACTGTGGGGGCTAATGTTACGCTACTGGCATGAGACTCGCACATTGTGACAGAGAAAGCAGCCTCCGCTGTCTGGAGAGAACATGCAAGCTTAGAATCACCACCATTCGTTTCTTATTCATGGGCTATTGGACAAGTATGCTTATTGTATTAAAGCATGCAGTATTCCACCTCAATATTGTCTGCAGAATATTAAGATACCCGAAACTAGTGGCAAAAATATTGAGAACCACAATATTGTGAAGGTCAGTTTATACAGTTAAGGCTTTACTTTACTTAACTACACACATATGTACCTTGAAAACATATATATCATCAAGGTATGAAAATGTTGAGTTAAGAATAGTAAATCTATACTTATCTATATGCACGTACCTTCACTATATTTTTGTACTCAGTACAATCCAGGTATGATGAAAAGAAGGGGAACTGGAAGTTAAAATAGTTACGTTTTAAAACGTTTTTTGAAATGGGCGAATTCAGAGCCGTCGCGAATGTGCTGGGGGAGTTTGTTCCAGTGATGGGGGCCAGGGTAGAAGAATGAGCGGCTGCCGTGTTTGACTGTACGAATACGGCGGGATCACAGCAGGTGCTGCTCTTTGGATCTCAAGTGAAGTTTGTTTTGTAGGTAGGCAGGGCCTTTCCCTGAGAGGGATTTATGTATCAAATATACTAGTTTGGAGAAGTGCGCTTCTTGATTCAGAGCCAGTGAAGGGATCAGAGGGTGGGCTCTGAGGGAGTGCGGGGCGGCAGTTTACAAACAAGGCATGCTGCTGTATTTTGGACTACAGGAAGCTTTGATAAGAGGGTTTAATTTGCTCCAACCAAGAGGGAGTTTCTGTAATTCAAGCGGCTGACTACCAAGGCCTGCGTAAGAGTCTTCCTAGTGTGGGGAGGTAGCCATTGAAATGCCTTCCTGGGCATTTGCATGGTTCTGAAACAGGCTCCGAATGTGGAATCGTCCTGCTCTTTCATCAAGAGGTTATCATCTATCAGGATGCCGAGGTTTTTTACAAACTTTTTCGGTTGTGGGGGGGGCACCCAATTCGGGCAGCCACCAATCATCTGTCCAGTAGGAATAGGCATTGCCTAGCAGTAAAATCTCATTTTGTTCCACTGTTTAGCTGCAGGTAGTTTTGAGACATCCAGGAGGCAATTTTCCTCATGCAGTCTCCGAATTTCGTTTTTTTGAGTTAGGGGTTAGGACCCATTGATATGTACAGCTGCGTGTCATTTGAGTATGAGATGATCACAAGACCGCAGGATCTTACAACTCTGGCCAATGGGGCGATGTATATGTTGAAAAGTGTGGGGCTCAAGGATGAGCCCTGAGGTACCCCCTTGTTTACTGACATGACACCTGATTTGAATGGTTCTAAGTTTACCGTCTGTGTGCAATCGTTAAGGAAGCTATGTAGCCACCCCAATGCTTTGCCAGTGACGCCAATCTCAGATAGTGTTTGGACCATGATCGAGTGTGAGATGGTGTCAAAGGCAGTGGACAGATCATGTAGTACTAGCATGGTTGGGTAGCCATCATCAAGGGAGAGTCTAATATGATCTAGGACCACTATCAGAGTGGTTTCTTTACTATGAGAGGCTCGGAAGCCGGACTAGGAAATATCTAGGATGAAGTTGGCGTCTAAATGGCTCGACAGTTGTTGATTCACTAGACACTCCAGATTTTTGCTGAGATATGAAGGAAGAAGCGAAATGGGACTGTAATTAGCGGGTTTTAGGGGCTCTGCATTACATTTTTTGAGGATTGGCAACACCTATACAGTTTTCCAGGCCTGGGGTACAGTCGCTGTGTTCAGAGAAAGATTGAACAATGCCATGATGTCTGGGAGTAAGGTGTTAGCTAGGGGCATCATGATATGAGGAGGAACAGGGTCTGAAGGAGATGCAGATTTGATTCTGCACATAGTTTTCAGCACAAGTTCCGAGGTGATGGGTTCAAAGTATTCCAGGCCACACAAGAGGTGAGGGGTGGGGGTAATGACAGTAGGAGATCAGCAGAGGGAGGAAGGGGAGGGCAGAGGGTAAGATTCTTGTATATGGTAGCGATGTTTTCTTCAAAGTGGTCTGCTAGTGTATTGCAGAGCTCCTGGGAGGCTTGTACTGGTGAGGTGCAAGCAGTGGACTTCATAAACTTGTGCAGAACTTTAAATGGTTCTTTAGATGAGTTGCCTGCGTTGTCAATTCTATTAATGAGGTGTAGTTTCCGGGCAGCTTTGAGTTTCTTATGATAGGAATTTAAGGCTGATTTGTAGGAGGTTCTGTCATGGAGGGAATTTGAGCCGCGCCATCCTCTTTCCATTTTCCTGCAGGTGGCTTTTTCTAGTTTCAATTCATCCGAGAACCAAGGGGACCGAGGTCTCACATGGTTATTATGGCAGCTAAATCTAGGAGGGGCAATTTGATCTAGGGTCTGGGAAAATTATTCTTTGGAAAGCTGTGAGCGCCCTAGAGATGTCAGAGATATTGAAGGTGGGGAAAATAGACGAGAAAGAGGGGTCTGAGGCTTTTTTCCAGGGCCTTTTTTGTTTGTCTGGGTCATTCTTCTGGCAGCACTGTTTCCCTTCACTAGGGAATCAGCAGGTTATCATGGGATGGTCTGACCAGGTTAAGGGAGATGGGGCATCTACCTCAAGAGCGTGAATGTTTGTGAATATAAGATCTAGTGTGCCCAGCAGTGTCGGTGGGGACGCGAGTGAGCCCAACATCTCAAAGTCGGAAAGAAATAGTTGCGTTTCGGGATCAGAACCCAGTTCTGCATGGTAATTAAAGTCTCCTACTAATAGGAATGTTTTGGAAGCATGCACTTGCGGGGCAAGCAATTCTATTAGCGTACGTCTAAAATCTTTTTTTAGGCCGGGGAGTGAGGGGGGAAATATATTAGAGCACCTTTCCATAGATCACCAGGCAGAGTCTCTAAGTTAAAGATGCAGATCTCTATGCAGGCCTCACAAAGGGCGTCAATTAGGGTGACTTTGACTGGGTTACAGAAAGCAATAGCAACTCCGTCCCCTTCTTTAAAAATCTCCTATCAAATTTAAGCAAAGTATAGTTTTCCGGAATGGCTATGGGGATACAGGGAATGGCCACTGGGTGAAGACGGGTTCAAGTAAGAAAACATATATCTTGCTGATGCGTAGTTATAAGATCCAATATTTCGGTGGTGTGTCGAGGGAGGGAGCGTACATTGCAGTATATGCTATTAATAAGATGGGTCATGTCCCTTATGCTTCTCTGCACGTGTTCACCATAGGAGGAACAACAGGTTCCAGTGAGGCCCTAGTTAGAGGGAGTTTTTTGCGAATGGCCGGAGTGGACTGAGGCCCTTAATGGAAGATCAGTGGTGAACGAAAAATTCCCATTTAGTCTGGGTGTTGGATTCTAGTGGGAAGATGGTGTGGCATGGTAGAGTGACTTTCCTCTGAAGGAAGACTTTAGCATTAATGTCTTTTAGTTCTTTATTTGAGTAATGGAGAGTGGTAGCATCTCTCCCCTATGGCATGCGATGCAGGGTCCCTGGTGGCTGGCAGTGGATGGGCACGGACAGGCGTGCCTTTGGCACCATCGGCGCACCCACTGCATGCGTCTGCTGCACTTTCTTTAAGTAGGGAAATGTTTGAAGAGAATAGACTGCTGACCGAACAAAAATGGTGGCCACAGTAGTCCCAAGTGAAAGGAATTCCCTCCACAACAAACAACCGAGTTTGGGGCGGACTGGGGAATCCTGTGTGCAGATAGCGGGAGCAGGGAGATGATAAAACTGGTATGGGGCGCGCATTCTAAAAAAAAATACTGAAATACACAGCAGCCTAAAGCATGCAGCTTGTGATGCCTAAGAGTAGAAATAAAAAATGTCAAAGTAAATAAGTGTTCTTTTTAAATAGTCTAAGATTTACATGTGAGCCGATACCTGGATACTCAATCTACTGATTGAGTTCCCACTCATGGCAGCTGGTAGTCATTTTGCTTAATGTGTATGCTAAGACATTGGTTGCTCCGGCACATGTTCTGCCTGTAATTTATTTGGTTGTGTTGGGCCTATTTCCAAATTTCTTGCACTTGCTGTGACAGAACCGATGAACTTGTCCCTCCCTGTTTGTTTATGTCAAGCATGTTGATGGTATTGTCCGTGTGGATTAATTCAGATGATCTTGCTATCCTGGTAAGGAAAGAAACTAGGGCCAATTCTATTGCTTTAAGTTCTAGCAAGTTTAAGAACATTTTTTTGGGGAGATTAGTCCACCTCCCGCTGATTGTCAAATCCTGAAGATGAGCTCCCCATCCCACTACGGACGCGTCTGTTGTTATTACAAAGTCTGAGATCTGTGTGAGGAATGTTAGCTCCTTGGCCATGTTTCCACTCTGAGCCTACCATTGCATGGATGTTATCATGGTTGGGGTAATCCAAACAATGTCGTCGAATGACCCTTGGACTTGCAACCATTGTTTGTCTAGCTTCTCCTGCAATGGTCGCATATGAAGTTGGCAATTGAAGATTAATCGAATGCAAGAGAATACCATTCTGAGGAGTGATTTGTATAGTTGAACTGAAATAGACTTTCTTTTGCTTAGCTGCTGACCCAACTGCTGAATCTTCTACTGCCCTTCTTGTGAGGTGAATGCCTTGTCCTGGTTCATATCTAGAACCCCTCCCAGGAAAGTCAGAGTTCTTGTCGTTGTGATATCGGATTTTTGTTTGTTGACTGTGAGACCCAGCTTTTTGATGCGTGTGAGGCAGGTTTATGTATCTGTTGTCGCCTGCTAAGACGTGGCAGCCTTTATTAACCAGTCGTCCAGGTATGGGAATACCTGCACTCCTTTTTGTCTCAAATGATCTGCCACCAAAACCAGACACTTGGTGAAGATGCGGAGAGAGCCGATTTTAGTCCAAAAGGAAGGACCTTGAATTGGTAGTGGGTGACGGCCTCCTTGAATCCCAGGTATTTTCGATGTTTTTGGTGAATCAGGACATAGAAGTATGCATCTTGGAGATTTACGCGGTCATGTGATCCCCATGATTGAGGGGATGGAAAACATCTTGTAAGGATTGTTTTCTCAAATATTTAATGAGTTTCTGAAGGTCTAAGATAGGGCGCAAGTCTCCTGACTTTTTCTGTATCAGGAAGAAATGAGAGTAGAAACTGATTCCCCTCTGAGTCTTCGGGACCACTTCTATCACTCCCTTTTTTAGCATGGTTGATATTTCTAGCAGACGTTGTTTTAAATGGGGAGGTGGTGCCCCTTTTGGGGGAACATTTGGCGGTTTGGTGATGAACTCTAGTGCGTGTCCCCGAATTATGACATCTAGAACCCATCTGCCCGTTGTTATAAGGGACCATTGATGAAGATAATTGAAGATTCGAACTCCAAGCTGTTTTTGTGAATTGTGAGGGGTAACCGGTACCATTGAAAGATCACTGCTTTCTGACAGTGTCTCTCGCTCTGGGATGTTGTTTACCTCTTGGTGTTTGTTTGTACGCCACTGGGGGTGGCTGTTTGAATTTGTGGGGTATACTGGGAACGATACTGGCTTTGAAAGGGTTGAAATTGTTGTCTGTAAGGTTGAAATCCTCCTCCTTAAGAGTATGGACCCCTGCCCCAAGTTCATCAAAAGGGCTGACTTCGCATTTGTAGCATTCCCAAGGACCTGACTGCGTATGTCTTTAGAGTTTGAGGAGCATCGTCGACATGCTTGCCGAACAACGCTTCACTGTCAAACAGCATATCCAGGATTTTGCTCTGTATCTCTGGTAAGAAATATGGAGCCTTCAGCCATCCTTGTCTTCTAAGTGCCGCTGCTCCAGCCAGCTGTCTAAATCCGGTTGACGAAATGTCAATTGCGCAGTTAATTATCTCCGCAGATAAGAGTTCAAGGCACGGACCGATATCACACCATATTTGCCTGTCGTAGCGTCCCAATATCGCAAGGGAGTTAGCCGCTTTGACAGTGGTGGACTCCATGGTGGAAAAGAGTTTTCCAATGTTATCCAGTATACACCCATACCTATCTGGCGGTGTTGTGATGAAGGTGGATGGATTCTTTGAGCGTCGCTGGGCTGCTTGCGTGATGACGGAATCCCACTTGGGGTTATCCAGTCTACGCCCATCCCTATCTGGTGGTGTTGTGATAGGGGTTAATAGATTCTTTGAGCATCGCTGGGCTGCTTGCGCGATGATGGATCCGGCTTGGGATGACCAATTAAACGTGCCAGCAAATCGTTCGGTGCTTTGTATTTTTTATCCAGACTAGGGAGAACTGCAGACACTGTTGCTGGATTCCTCATTGTCTTGAGAACGTCTTTCCAAATAAAGTCTACAACTGGGATGGCCTTGATTGATTTTTTTATGGGTTCCTTAAAATCATAGAGGAAGCAATCAGATTGCTTAGTAGTTAGGAGAAGCTGAAATCTTTTTGCTTCTCTCTCCAAGAGGTTGTGTAAACAACCAATGTCTTCTGGTGGTGAGTCCACTGTCAGTGGTAAAGGTAGGGATGGTGTTGGGATCAGTCATCCCACTTGTAAGGAAAAAAAGCAGAATCTCTGATCTACCCCTCTTCGCTATCCTCGTCTGAGGAAGGTGGATCGTCTGCTGGTGGGTTAGCCAATGAACTTGCCAGTGTTGGTAAAGGGGTCACTGGCGCTGGTAATATAGGTGGTGCGCGAGTAACAGGTGTCTGGATCTGTGGAGATCGGATGGGTTTTGGTGGTTGCTGTGGAGGATCAGTTGCTGCAGGATCTGGGAATCTTTTATAATAGTCCTGGAGCATATGCTGGCGATTGGTGACTAACTCCAGTGGCCTTTGCAGTGACTGATCCTGTTGGTCCTGCTGACCATAACCGGAGTACTGATCCTCACACTGTGCTGGTTGTTCACCTGTATAAAATTGGTCCCCACAGTTTTGGTCATCCTCATCATCCTCCTGGCACTTCACATGAAGCTCAGAGGGACTATGTGCTACCCCAAAGGGGCTTTCATCCTCTCAGTCGTCATCATCTAATAAATGTGCAGGCGGCGACTTATGGAAACTTTACTAGGCGACTTATGGGCAGGTAATATTGTTTCTGTGGGATATTTTCCTTTTATAGAAATGATTGAGAAAGGCAACAGAGGTTTTAATGGTGCCTTCTTCGATGGTGCCATTGTTGTCAACGTCGATGAGATTAGTAATAGAGGTGTCCCCGTCGACCGGACTCTCATTGGCGTTGTCGTCATCGACGGGGATTTCGTTGGTGTTGGTGACCTCGAAGGTATCATCGTTAATGGTTTCTTCAACGCCATCGGTGAGGTCGTCGTCAACGATGTTTTGGATATTTTCCTAACCACCATTTTGGCCGACGGTGCCGTCGTCGAAAGTATACAAGATGTTATCAACACCATCAGTGCTACTGGCGATGATGTGATTATTATTGGTGATTCAGCTGACTCGAATGAAGTTGTCGTCGTAGTGGTGGTGGTGACCCTCGACGATGTTGTCGTCAACATTGTCGTCATTGACGAGAACTCAAACTGAGGTGCAGAAACCGTTTTTAGAGGCTTTGTCGTTGACGGAAGGGATTAGAAAGATTTTTTATGTGGAACTTCCTTCAGAGATGGAGTTGGGGGTTCAGATGGAACCTTTTCTGAGGAGAATTTCTCCTTTTGGAAGTTGTTGGACGCTACTCAGTTTTTTTGGAATGTCCTGAGTACCCGTAGTGGGTCTTTTTCAAAGCCTTTTTTGGTGACCCTGGCGGCACTTTTTCAAAAGACCTATCCTTCTTACGGGATTTTTTTGTTTTAGAGGAGTCATCACTGTCCTCCTCAGACAGAGGATTTTCTTTGGACTTTAGCTTCTGCAACCAAATCAACAATCTTCCCTCTCTGTGTTTCAGAATATTTTGAGAGAAAGTGCGGGATATCTTGGAGTCTTTAACTTTATGTTTAGGATGGTGACAGTAAATGCACTCCTTATGTAGAGCTGCTGAGTGCAATCTCTCATGGCCTGAACAGTCCTTTTTAGGTGGTTCTGACATAGTTAGGTAGTCTGAATATGATAAAGGTAAATATAAATCTGACCTGAAGAGAAATCTTCTTCAATGTAGACCAAACTCTAGAAAACTGAGCAGCGCTCAAAGAAATGCCCATCACATGGTAGAAAATCTTTGGGACTGGAGCCTCTGTGGTGAGGGTTCTAAAGGGTACTGTCGCCTGATTGGGATGACTTTGAGTCTTTTTAAATTATGTTAATAAGCTATTAAGGTGAATGTCTTTAAACATTGACTTCTATGTAGATCTTTGACTATTGCTGATTGTTCATTGCCATTATAGCCTATGATAATGATACATACTGCTTTATTATGGAACCGTGGGACTCCCACTTCGACGACGGAAAATGATTCAATCATGTGAATCTATGAAAGATCCACTACTGGAGAACTGCAATTGCATCATCAGGATACCGGATTCTAATCCCAGCTTCTCTAATTTATTAAATTGTGTGGTTCTTGGCAAACCCTTCCATCTCAGTGTGCTTCACTTTCACCACTGCTCCATTTATCATATTCATCCCTTTTCACACACCTCTGCACACAGATGTTCATAAATCTACCCACCACAAGCACATACTTCCCTTCAGCCACCACCCACATCCGTTCATCTTTTCAACCATATTTGTACATCTATCCAATCAATCCATCCATGCATGCATGCCTACGCTTCTGTCCAAGTAAATGAGCCTTTCAAAATGTTGAGACCTATTTGTTTTGTTAGTGCTTGTTATTTCTCGCTGCAACATGAAAGATAATTTACAAAAAAGAGTATGCTGGGCTGCTTTCCTGCTAAAAGCTGAGAAAAAAAACTGATAGTGAAGAACGTACACATTTTGTTCCAAAATAGAATATGAGAAACTACTCAATGTAGAATTGCTGAATGTTGTGCTTGTAACACTAAATGCCAACGATATTTTAATCATAAGAAGGGTTGTGGGCAGGGTTCAATGCTTACAGACCCTGTTGTTCTAGAGAGGAAATAACTGCGTTCTAATTGTTCGTACTTATGTAAAGATACTGCCATTCAGACCATTTTCTTCCTTCTGTTTGTTTCTTCTTATTGGTGGAGCGGAATTAATGAACAAGTTACTTACCTTCGGTAACAATATATCTGTAAGAGACATAGATTAGTTATGGATTCCTCACCTTAGAATTACCCCCAGGCGTCAGACTGGATCCGGAGAATTTTTCTTCACCAGTACCCCTGCGCGTCAGTAGGTGGCGTCGGTCGACTCCGCGTTCGTCGTTGGTGTCGTGGTTGCCGGAATAAGGTCACGGTATCTACTTAGATGCCGCCCCTGCGTGCTGACGTCAGTTCTTTACACGACATTCCACGCCAGAAACGCAGAGCCATGCAAGACACTGACCACTGGTGCACAAAACTAGGATCCTGCAGGGAAGTCCCTTACCCTAGAAGTCCGTTCGCAGAATGGGGAGGATGGGTGGGGGTGGGGCGGTGAGGAATCCATAACTAATCTATGTCTCTTACAGATATATCATTACCGAAGGTAAGTAACTTGTTCATCTGAAAGAGACAATTAGTTATGGATTCCTCACCTTAGAATAGATACCCCAGCAATACCAACCCCGGAGGTGGATCTGTGAACCAAGTTCACACCAGAAAGTCCTGGAGAACCGAGCGGCCAAAGAAGCTGTCTCTCCAGACTTGGCTGTCCAGGCAGTAGTGTTTGGTAAATGTGTGCAATGAAGCCCACGTAGCTGCCTGGCAGATGTCATGGAGGGGGACTCCACGTCCCAGAGCAGTAGTGGCTGCCGTCCTTTTTCACTAAGGAATAGCAGATTTTGATGCAAAGAATGACCCATCGAGAGATGTTCCGCTTTTGCACGGCCCGACCTTTCTTGGCGCCCACATAACCAACAAAGAGCTGGTCATCCACCCGGAATTGTTTTGTGCGATCCAGATAGAAGGAAAGCACATGTTTTGGATCCAGGCGGTGGAGCCTCTCCTCCTCTTTAGAAGGATGCGGGGGCGGGAAGAAGGTGGGCAAAGTGATGGTCTATCCTATGTGGAAAGAGGTAACCACTTTTGGAAGGAAAGAAGGCCTAGTACAAAGGACAACTTTGTCCGGATGAACAGCCAGGAAAGGAGGTTTTGAAGAAAGGGCCTGAAGCTCACTCACCCTGCGAGCAGAGGTGATGGCGACCAGAAAGGCAGTTTTAAGTGTCAGAAGTCTGAGAGGACAGTTATGTAGCGGCTCAAAATGAGCACACATAAGATAGGTCAGAACCAGGTTCAAGTCCCACTGAGGCATTACGAAGGGAATTGGAGGATACAAGTGATTAATGCCCTTAAGGAAGCGATGTTCAGGAAGCCGAAGAAAAGTCGAAATGGACGAAAGGTAGCCTTTGAGAGTGTCCAGAGCAGAGCCCTGCTGGGGCAAAGAAAGAATGAAGAGGAGAACCTCTGAAAGGGGAGCGGAAAGGGGATCCACAGCCTTTGCTGCGCACCATGCCACAAACTTGTTCCATCTACAGGCGTATACCGTTTTGGTGGAGGGACGCCTGGCTGCCAAGATAACGTTACAGACTTTGGGAGGAAGGTCAAAAGCTGTCAACTGTCACCGTTCAATCTCCACGCAAGGAGGTGGAGGCTGGACTGGTTTGGGTGGAGGACCGTCCCCTGCTGATGCAATAGAAGATCCTCCCGAAGGGGCAGTTTGATCGGAGGATTGATGGCCATGTGCAAGAGCTCGGAATATCAGACTCTTCGTGCCCAGTCCGAGGCCACAAGATTGACTTGGGCCCGATCGCACTTGATCTTCTTCAGCACTCTGGGTAGAAGTGCTATAGCGGAAAGGCGTATAGAAGACCGCAACTCCACTCTTGACGAAAAGCGTGGCCGAGCTAGTGCCGCCTTGGAAATGCCAACACGCAGAACTGCTGACATTGCGCGTTCTCTTCGGTGGCGAATAGATCTAACTAAGGCTCTTTCCCCGCTGAAAGAGACCTTGCACCATCTCCGAGTGAAGACGCCATTCGTGATCCATCATGCACCGGCGGCTGAGTTCGTTCGCCCTGGCGTTCAGAGAACCTGCCAGGTGTTGAACCACCAGGGATATGCCCTGATGTTCCAGCCATTTACAGAGACGAAGTGCCTCCTGACATAGGGTCCACGACCCCACCCCGTCATGTTTGTTGCAGTACCACATGGCGGTGGTGTTGTCCGTTAACACCTGCACTACTCTCCCTTTGACAGAAGGAAGGAATGCCTTCAGTGCAAGACGGATCGCCCGAAGCTACAGAAGGTTGATGTGGAGCCCGGACTCCGCCGGAGACCAGAGGCCTCTGATCTCCGCCTCTCCCATGTGACCGCCCCACCACAGAAGTGATGCATTCGTCACCACTGTGAACTCTGGTTGGGGGAGGGAGAGGGATCTGCCGTTGACCCAATCCCGGTTCGTTAGCCACCACTGCAATTGGTGTGCAGTGCCCTCCGAGATCTGGACACAATCGGAAAGATTCCACTGATGCTCTGCCCACTGGAACTTCAGGTCCCACTGCAGAGCCTGCATATACTACCTGGCATAGTCCACCAGCAGGATGCAAGAGGCCATGAGGCCCACTAACCTCAGGGTCATTCTGACCGAAACCCGGGATAGAGGCTGAAAGATCGGAATCATAGCCCGAATATCCCAGGCTCGCTGCTCGGGAGGATAAGCCCAAAACTGCTCTGTGTCCAGAACCGCTCCGATGAAAAGGAGCTTCTGAGAGGGGATCAGGTGTGACTGCGGCACGTTGATGGTGAACCCCAGCGAATGCAGGACGTCGGCCGTAGTCTGGAGGTGGGAGACAACAGCCTGGGGCGAGCCTGCCTTCAACAGCCAGTCGTCGAGATAGGGGAAGACTGGAACCCCCTGATCTGCGCAGATGAGCTGCGACTACCACCATCACTTTCGTGAACACCCCAGGGGCGCTGGTAAGGCCAAATGGGAGCACAGTAAACTGAAAGTGCTCGTGGCCTACAGTGAACCGCAGGTAACGCCAATGGGCCGGCAGGACGGGGATGTGAAAATAAGCGTCCTGCAAGCCCAACGCTACCATCCAGTCTCCAGGGTCGAGGGCAGACAGGACCTGAGCCAGTGTCATCATTTTGAACTTCTCCTTCCGGAGGAAGCGGTTGACGTTCCTGAGATCCAAGATAGGATGCAGGCCCTTGTCCTTCTTGGGCACCAGAAAGTAGTGGGAATAGCAACCACGCCCTACTTCTGGGACAGGGACTCGCTCGATGGCTCCCTTGGCCAAGAGAGCCATAACTTCCTGTTGGAGAAGGGCCAAGTGATCCTCCGACATGCGATGAAATTGAGGATGGAGGGGTAGTCTCGAAGGGGAGGGAGTAGCCCCTTCTGACTATCTGCAAAACCCACCTGTCTGACGTGATGGTGAGCCAGTGGGGGAGGTGATGGCGAATCCTGCCGCCCACTGGCGAATGGTGGCCCTGAAAGGTTGGACTAAGAGGGCTTGGAGGCTGCTGCAGAGGGGGCGCTGGTGGACTGGCCCGCCCGCTGTCCCCCAGACCCACGAAGGTGGGTCCCACGTCCCCGGCCACGCAGAGGTTGGACAGCTTGCGCAGGCCTGTGGCTCTGGACGAAACGTGGTGGGGCACCCCTTCCGTAGCCACGAAAGGGGTGAAAAGCAGACTGCGCGGGTGAGAGGTGGAAGCGAGGCCCAAGGACCTGGCCGTAGCCCTGGAGTCCTTAAAACGCTCGAGCGCGTAGTCTGCTTTGTCGCCAAACAAGCGACGGCCATCAAAGGGCATGTCCAAAAGTGTAACTTGGACATCGCCCGAAAAGCCAGTGGACCTCGTCTAGGCCTGGGCGGTGAACTTCACTCCGTTCGCGGAGTTTGCAGAGTTTTCTGCACTCCGCACTCCGCGGAGCTCGCGGAGTGCAGAAAACTCTGCTTCGCGATGTGCTGCGGAGTTTTTTCCCCGCTCGCGATCGCGAACGGTAAGTTCGCAATCGCGAACAGTAAGTTCTACCCGAGCGGCAGGAATACCAGCACAAACTGCAGTTCGCACTGCACTCCGCCACTCGCGGAACTTGGCAGAGTTTTATTGTAACTTCGCAGAGTTCCGCGTAGCAAAACTCAGCGAACTACGCCCAGGCCTAACCTCGTCCTGCCGAGCGAGTCGGCGGTGTCCAGACCACACCGTATGGTGAACCGCAGGGGAGAGCACGACCCAGGCCTTCTCCGGGCACTAAGGCAGCACCTGCGCGACCGAGTCCCACACAGAATGGGAGTAACGGCCCAAGAGACATGCGGTGTTCACCGACCGCAGACCTAAGCTGGAGGAAGAAAACATTTTCTTCCCAAGATGGTCTAGCTTCTTGGATTCCCTATCAGGTGGTGTGGTAGGGAATGCGCCTTTAGAAGTGGAGGCTTGGACCACCAAGCTCTCAGGGGTGGGGTGTTGGGAGAGGAAAATGTGGTCGCCCAGGGCCGGGTGGTGGTGTTGGGCAATCATCCTATCTACAGGAGCCCCTGTGTTGGGCTTGGACCAAGTGCCCAAAAGGATGTCCGTGAGGGCCTCATTGAATGGCAACAGGGGCTCCGAAGAGGCCGCTGCCGGTTGAAGCACCTCGGTCAGGAGGTTAGTACTGACCGCCACCGTAGGAAGCTCGAGGTTTAGGGCCTCAGCCGCCCTACGCAACACCATTGGTATGTCTCACCCTCCTCCGTAGCCACGGTAGGGGGAGAAAGCATGCCAAGGTCTGGGGAAGTGTCCAGACCACTAGCCTCACCCAACTCCTCTCTCCAGTCCGGTTCTTCCAACTGGTCTGCCAGAGGGTCTACAGACCCCTCCCAGTCCTCCTCACCCTCCTCTGGTAGCCACTCAGGGTGATAGGAAACACCAGGGGAGAACAGGGGTACAAAAGGTCCCGATGTCGGTCCGGCTCCGTGTCCACATTGAGGGGGAGGCCGGGGTCGACGTTGGTTGGGGACACAACCAGCGTCGGAGGGGGCGGATGGGGCACTACTGGTTTAGGCGTCGGAGGTGTCACGAGGTCGACCGGCACCAATCCGGATCCCTGGGGGACCTGCGGCACCGGAGCTGAAGCCGCCGGCATCGAAGGCCTAGAGCTCCCAGCCGTGTCCGTGGGGCCCAAAGGCGCGCCGGCGGAGTCGGGCTGCCCAAAAATAGAATGGAGGGCTTTGTAAAAGCTACGAAGTTGGGCAGGGGTCGCTCCGGCTCCCGGAAAGGGAGGGAGGCTCGGAGTCGACCCAACAGGCTCCGTGGGCGGAGCCGGGTGACTACCTTCCGCAGCCCGCGTCGCGTCGGCCGACGGACGGGGAGAACGTGAAGAGCGACAGTGCTTCTTCGCCTTCTTTTTGTGCTTCGACTTACCCGAAGACTTCGACGAGGAATGGTGGTGATGGCTCCGCGACCTCGCTCTCCACCAGGACCTCGAGCGGCGTAGAGCCGACTGCTGGGCCTCCAGAATCTTTCGGGACCGCTCCCGCAAAGACTTTGGGGCCATGGCCCGGCATTCGGCACACGACTTCGGGTCGTGGTCGCGCTCCATGCACCAGAGGCACACAAGATGGGGGTCCGTCACCGACATCAGCCTATTGCAGGAGCCACAAGGCTTGAAGCCGGTCCGCCGAGATGACATCCCTGTGCACCAGGAGTCGTAACGACTCAAAAAGACGCCGACAAAAAGTCACAAAAACTGAGTTAAAAAGTGACTCGAGGTACCGCTCTCTCTGGATCTGCACTGGCTGGCGCGGAAAAAGAAAGAACTGACATCAGCGCGCAGGGGAGGCGTCTAAGTAGATACCGCGATGTCATTTCGGCAACCACAACGCCAACGACGAACGCGGAGTCAGCCGACGCCACCTACCGACGCGCAGGGGTACTGCTGAAGAAAAATTCTCCGGATCCAGTCTGACGCCTGGGGGTAATTCTAAGGTGAGGAATCCATAACTAATTGTGTCTTTCAGATATTTGTCTCACAACTTGTTTAATTTACTCACCAAACTTGACTGTTCCCATGAGGAACTTTTTTGCAAGCAGACTCTCATCATCACCTTTGTATAAATTATTCAACAAACTACATAAAGAAAACAAAATCTGAGAGTAAAAAGGGCTTCTGAACAGGCATGAAAAGGGAATGGGAACTTAATTTTGTGGTGTCCTGCCTGACTGGATACCCATAAACTAACAGAATACTAAAGTGATGATGTTTCCTTGGCAGACAGTCTGTGTCACCAAGACTGAATGGGAAGTTCTACATGCATTACTGCCACTCATCTTAAATTACAAAAAAATTCTCTTGCAGAAGTATTCTGAGTTGTTACACAAGCAGTGGTCGAAGTAGGTGGGATCGGAGAGGCACGACCTGCCCATACGTTTTAAATTTAAGGAAAAAAGTTCCCCTACTGTCTGTGAAAAGTTAACGGTCCTGGGATGGTTAATTCCAACAGATGAAATGCTTCAGCTGCAGAGTAAGGCAGGGAGACTCCTATGCTGTGAAACCAAAAGTGAACAGATAAGTAAACAGTCCTTTCCGGGGAGCCGGTTTGCCTGAAAGAAGTGTAAATGTGCACAATGGGTCAATCTTCAAATGTAAAGGGATCTCAGAAGCCGGTATGAAAATGAGTTACTTACCTGTAACTACGGTTCTCCAGTATTGGTATCTTTCATAGATTCACATGCTTGAATCATTCCTGTCGTCGTAGTGGGAGTCCCACGGTATACATATAAAAGCAGTAGATAAAATTACCATAGGCTAACATGCAATGAAAAATCAGTGCCATAGCCTATCTACCTTCTTTTGTAAAAAAGAACCAAATCCAACCAATAGCCAATCAAGCGATGGCACCCTCTAGAACAATCCCAAGAGAGGCTAGGTTCCTCAGATTTTCCAGCACAAGTGTGCGAGCATAAACCTTAGAGAATAAAGTAAGCCTCTCCGGGGAGGAGGGTGGGTCGCATGTGAATTCTATGAAAGATACCAATACTGGAGAACCGTAGTTACAGGTAAGTAACTCATTTTCTTTTCCAGTATTGGATCTTTCATAGATTCACATGCTTGAATCAGAATAGCTAGCAGTTTTCGAAACATGCATGTTTAATAATATTGTATTGTCACCTTTATACCTTAGAGGATGGTGGGTTATGACATACATGCTAGAATAGGAAGATTCATAATAAAATAACATTTAACAACATATCAATTGATAGGTATATAAAAGCTGTATAAAAGTATATATATATACATACATATATATATATATATATATATATATATATAACAGATAACAAAGAATACCTCTAAAAATAGAGGCCTACCTTATTGAAATAGATGGCGCAAGACTGCCTGTCCCACAGCTGCCTCGCAGTAGGATGCCATGTCCAGACAGTAGTGCCACGTGAAGGTATGAGCATTCTTCCAGGTAGCAGCACGGCAAATCTTGTCCAGAGGGACACCAGCAAAGAGACCAGCAGAAGAAGATGCTGCTCTTGTGGAATGCACCTTGGTTTTGGCAGTAAGCGGTTTACCCGCCTTCAAATGACACAGTTGAATAGTAGAAGCAATCCAACGAGCGACAGTTCTTTTCGTAATAGCAGACCCTAGTTTAACAGGTCCATAGGATACTAGGAGTTGATCTGATCTGCGCAGGTGCTTTGTTCTTTGCAAATAGAACTTAAGGCATCTTTTTACATCTAAAGAGTGGCGCAATTTCTCCGCTGGAGACGAAGGGTGCGGGAAAAAAGTGCGCAGAATTACTGGTTCATTAAGATGAAACTGGGATGGCACCTTTGGAATGAATTTAGGATTTGTTCGTAACATCACATAATCCTCCGTGAAACGTAGGAAAGACTCCTTGATGGTGAAGGCTTGGATTTCACTTACTCTTCTAGCTGATGTAAGTGCGAGAAGCAAAGCTACTTTCCATGAGAGAAATTTGAGCTCTATCTTGTGGATCGGCTCAAAAGGTGGCTTCATTAACTGTGACAAGACTACATTAAGACGCCATTCAGGAGGAGGAGGAGGCCTGATAGGAGGAAAAGTTCTGAAAAGGCCTTTCATAAACTGTTTGATGATGCAAGCAGAGCAAAGAGAAGAAGCGTCCGATGTCCGTCTATAACGAGAGATGGCTGCCAGATAGACTCTTATCGAAGCATAAGCCAGACCTGATCTTGCCAGAGATAAAAGATAAGGCAGGATTTCTTCTGGGGAAGAGTCAAAAGGGTGAGTACCATTACGATGGCACCAAGAACAAAAACGTTTCCATTTCAGTCTATATGTTTTTGACGTAGACTTAGCTCTTGCCCTGGACAAAATGAATATACAATCCGGAGGGATGACTAGATCCTTGTACTCATTGTGCTCAGGTTCCAGGCATGCAATTGCAGAGAAGCTGGATGAGGATGCAGGATCTGTTCCTTGTTCATCGTCAGCAGCGTGGCTGACGGAGGAAGGCGATAAGGACTGGACTGTGATAGCAGGAGAAGCTCCGTGAACCAGTGTTGATGAGGTCAACGTGGAGCAATGAGGATGAGTTGGCACAGTTCCCTCTTCATCTTCATCAACACTCTGGAGATCAGAGGATATGGGGAAAAGCGTACACAAAGATCCCTGACCATCTGATCGAAAACGCATTCCCCCATGACCCTGTCTGAGGTTCCCTGCTGGCAAAGAACCAGCATTTCTGGTTCTCCTGAGACGCAAATAGGTCCAAGTTGGGTGTTCCCCATTTTTGAAAGATGTGGTTGAGAACCGTTTGGTTTAGCTCCCACTCGTGATTCGATTGATTTAACCTGCTCTATGTGTCTGCTAGGTTGTTTTTTATTCCTGGGAGATGCTCCGCTTTGATGGTTATCTGATGCTGTAATGCCCATTCCCATATCTTTTGAGCTTCCCATGATAGAATCGGGGATCTTGTCCCTCCCTGCTTGTTCAGATAATGCATGCAGGTAGTGTTGTCTGTGCGAATGAGGACTGAGGATGCTTTTATCCTTGGAAGGAAAGATTGAAGGGCTAGAGAAATCGCCCGCAGTCCCAGGAAATTGATATGCATTTTGGAGAGAGAGAGACTACATTTGCAGCTTACTTGCAGGTCTTGTAGATGTGCTCCCCAGCCCTCCAAAGATGCATCTGTTGTCAGAACAAACTCTGGAAGAGGAGAAAGGAATGACAGTCCCAGAGAGAGATTGCGACGAGATTGCCACCAAAGAAGTGCCTCCTTCATGATCGGAGTTATCCGAACTATGTCGTCGAATGATCCTGATATTTGAAGCCATTGGGCGTCCAACTGCTCTTGAAATGGTCTCATCCTCAGCCGAGCATGAGGAACCATGAGAATGGCGGAAGACAACATCCAGAGAAAGGATTTGAGGAGACGTACAGAAGCGCACTTTCTTCTGTGAAGGTCGTAAGCCAGAGACAAGATGGCGTTCAGTCTTTCCGTTGACAAGTATACCTTGTTTTGCAGAGTGTCTATTAGTGCTCCTAGAAACGTTAACCTCTGAGTAGGGGCTAGAATGGATTTCCGAAGATTGACTGTAAGGCCCAGAGAACGGAACAGCTGTAGGCAGAAAGAGTTGTCTTCTGAAGCCTGACGAAGAGAAGAAGCTTTTACCAGCCAATCGTCAAGGTATGGGAAGACCTGTAAGCCTTTCAGCCGTAGGAACACTGCCACGGGGGCAAGGCACTTGGTAAAGACCCGTGGAGCTGAGCGAAGCCCAAATGGAAGGACCTTGAACTGATAGTGCATGCCTGCCACAGAAAACCGTAGAAATTTGCGATGCTTGGTGTGAATGGGGTTATGGAAGTAGGCATCTTCCAGATCCAAGCTTGCTAAAAAATCCGAGTGGTTCAGAAGATGTAAAATCTCCTGAAGAGTGACCATGCGAAAGGATTTCTTCAGCAGGTATTTGTTGAGTTTTCTGAGGTCTAAAATGGGACGCCAATCCCCCAGCCTCTTCTTTTTTATGAGGAAAAAACAAGAGTAGAACCCCTTCCCTTTCTGAAAACGTGGAACATGCTCTATTGCTCCTTTTTGCAGCATTATTAAAGCTTCCTTCTTTAATAACTGAAGATGATGAGTTTTTGATTTTTGAGGTGGGTGATGAGGTGGCGTTGTGGTGAACTCTAAGGTATGGCCATACCTTATTATATCTAGGACCCATTTGTCTGATGTTATATTTTCCCACTGATTCAGGAAATGAGAGACGGGGATTTTCTTCCGGGTATCCAGAGGAGCGGCAGGCGGCGAAGCAACGTCACTGTTTACGGCCCGTATCTCTGGGCTGAGCCTGTTGTTTTCGTCTAAGCTGTCTAGAGTAGGCAGCCTGCGGTGGTGCGCGATATTGCTGTTGCTGCTGGTAGGATGGTCTGTATGAGGTGTATGATTGAGGCTGGTACCTTTGATAACCTCCTCGAAAGGAATAATTTCCTCTGCCCCGTGCTCCACGAAAGGGGTTTTTCCTGAATTGGAGCGCTCCTAGGGCCTTAGCCGTGTCGTATCTGTTTTGATGGCTTGCAAAGCATCATCAACATGCTTCCCGAAGAGTGACTCGCCATCAAAGGGCATATCCAAAATGTTGCCTTGTACTTCAGGGTGGAGCATGGTTGCTTTCAGTCAACCCTGGTGTCTCAGAACAGCGGCTCCAGCAAGCTGACGGAACCCCAAAGAAGCAATATCCATGGACGCATCGATAATTTCGGATGCTGACCTCTCTCCTTCAAGCAGGATTTTCCTCGCTTCCATCTTTTTGTCTTCTGGAAGTAGATCTAAAAATTGGGCAATATCCGACCACATCTGCCTATCGTACCTGGCTAGAATCGCAAGAGCGTTGGCCGCTCGAACAGTTGCTCCTGATGTGGGAGTGAACCTCTTTCCAAATATATCCAAACGCCTCCCTTCCTTGTCAGGTGGAGCAGTGATGGGCGTTAGAGGATTCCTCGATCTCCGTTGTGCAGCCTGCGAGATGACAGAATCAGGCTTAGGATGACTTATAAGGCACGCTGGAGCATCGTGCGGAGCCTTGTATTTTTTGTCAATTCTAGGCAAAACCGGAATAACAGTGGCAGGTGTTCTCATCACTTTTAATCCTTCTTCCCATATGTGGTCAACAAATGGGATAGACCTAACCGATTTCCTAGATGTGTCTTTAAAATCATAAAGAAAGCAGTCTGATTGCATTACTGTTAGCGATCGTTGGAAACGTGCTGCTGCTCACTCAATTAAAGCATGAAAGCCGCCGATGTCTTCTGGCGGAGATTCTATCATTTGAGGAGATGGAGAAGCTGGTGTAGATATGACATAGTCATCCCACTCATCCCCTGTTTGACCCTCTTTCTGAGGCTGATTATCCTCAATCTCTCCTTCATCAGAGGTATCTGGATGCTGCTGCGGCCCACTAGTATCTTCCATCGGGGACGGTGCGGACACAGGCACATAAGTACGAGGTGGTGTAGCAACTGGTGGTGGAGGTTGAGGAACAGGTGCTGATGGAAAACGTGTACGATAGTCTCGTAACAAGTCCTGAAGATCTTGAACCATTGCAACAGGAAGGTGGACCATAGGTTCCGAAACTGGCTCCATATATTGCAGTTTTGCATAAGGAAGGGGATAATCCTGTTGATAGTATCCACCATAGTCCTCGTCATCATCTTCCTGATACTTCACATGTAATTGGGAAGGACTATCCGCAGGTCAAAACATCCCTTCATCATCAGATTCCTCTAAAAATGTTGAAGGAGTTAAAGGAGAAATCATCGCAGGATTTTGTTAAAATTGTCTCGTCGACGGTGTCGTCGACGAGAACGTCGTCGATGGATACATTGGTGTAAGCTGCAGGGAAGATGGATGCTTACGGCCAGGCGTGGAGTAGAACAACTTCGTCGGCGGTAACGGTGTCTGCATTGTCGATGAGGACATGATGGGACCGGATACGGCCGTCGTCGGTATCGTCGACGAGATTGTCGTCGTCGTAGACGTAGCCGTCGACGGAACCACCGTCGTTGACAGAACCATCGTCGTCGACAGGACCACTGTCGTCGACGGGACCATTGTCGTCGACGAGGACGCCGACGAAAAAGATGAAGTCGTCGTCGTCAATGTTGTCGTCGACGATGAGATCGACGGCAGTACAGCACTCGTCGTCACCTGAAACGTCGTCGACGGGACCGTCGTCGAATCCGTCGTCGGCGATGGAGATTTCTTCGACGATGAGGAAGGAGAAACTTGTTTTGAAGATGGTTTTCTCGACGACGAAGACACAGAAATTAACGCCGTCGGCGGTACAAGCTTATTTGAGACAGATATCTTCATAGAATGGATAGAAGAATATTTGTCTTTGTCTTTTTTAAGGCTTTTCTCCTCAGTAGGAAATGGAAGCTTTCCTTTTTGTGAGGTACTTTCTTCTAGGCCTGGGCGGAAAACTACGCTACGCTCGCGTAGTTTGCGAAGTTTGCGCGTAGCACAGTGCAAACACGAGTAGCGTAGCGTAGCGTAGTGCAGCGGTCATTTTTTGCTTGCTCGCGGTCCTCAACGTCAAGTTGGCGACCGCGAGCAAGCAAAATGACATCCCGGCGAGACTTTTTCCTCGTTCGCGATCAGCAACGTCAAGTTGCCGATCGCGAGCGTGGAAAATAAACCTCCCGGCGAGATTCTCAACGCGGGGAGGTCAGGTTTCTCATTGCGAGTGGTCGCGTATGCTCGCGACCGCTCGCGATGAGAAACTACCAGTCCGCGTTGAAAAAGCTGCCGCTCGAGTAAAAATCTACTCGAGCGGCAGTAAAAGACAGCTCGCACTGTGCAAGATGCCGTTTTCAATGATTGCACAGTGCGGACAAGCATCCGGCACTGTGCAATCATTGCGAACACGCACTACACAGTTCGCGTAGTGCTACGCGTAGCTCGCGTAGTGCGAACTGCACTTTGCGTAGCTTCGCGAAGCGTTACTTCGCGAACTACGCCCAGGGTTACTTTCTTCCTCATGACGAGATTTCTTTGATGCCTTCTTTTTAGATACCTCAGGAGATTCAAGAGATCTTTCTCTCCTTTTTGGTGTTTCTTTGGATGTCAATGAGGTAGAGCTTTCCTCATCCTCAGAGAGAACATCAGATTTTGCCTTAAGTTTTTGAAGCCAAATTAAAAGTCTACCCTCCCTGTCTTTGAGGGTCTTAGTAGAAAAGGTTCTACATATCTTGCAATCTTTTACCTTGTGCTGAGGGTAAAGGCAGTAGATGCAGCTCTTATGTGGGTCTTCAGAATGCAGCCTCTTTTTTCCACACGATCCACATGACCTGAAGAGACCCTTCTTAGAGGAATCAGACATTTTTGAAGAACAAACTGTCAGGAAACTTGAAGAAATAGAGAAAAACTGAGCAGAGCTCAGGGAGACTCCCTTTCACACGATGTGCGGTAGAAAATCTGAGGAACCTAGCCTCTCTTGGGATTGTTCTAGAGGGTGCCGTCGCCTGATTGGCTATTGGTTGGATTTGGTTCTTCTTTTACAAAAGAAGGTGGATAGGCTATGGCACTGATTTTTCATTGCATGGTAGCCTATGGTAATTTTATCCACTGCTTTTATATGTATACCGTGAGACTCCCACTACGACGACAGGGATGATTCAAGCATGTGAATCTATGAAAGATCCAATACTGGAGAATGGCTTTAATTAATGGAATCACTTGACACTCCCTGATTGAGTGGTATTGGAAAGGAGTTACCAGCTGAGCTATGAAGTGAATGCTTGTTAAAGGGGCGTAACACAGGCCCTTGCGCCGAAGGGGCTGCAGGGACCTCTGTTACGCTCCTGGCAATTCTCCACTGCTCCAATCAGGATTCAATTCCTGGCTCTCTGGTTACAGACACAGACCTCTGCAGCGCATTAATTAATAGAGGTTTCATGATGTGGGATAGTGCATTTCGCACTGATTAACTTAACTTGCAATTATTTTACACTTAAGCTGTATGTTATTTTTCATGTACATACCTGAAGGTGAAATACCGAAAAAAGTTACAGAATATTTACGTTTTTTAAGCCACGCCTTTGACCTCACCCCCATAGTGCACAGCATTACAGTCCCCTTGCTTTTTTTAATCCACTTAGACCGCTGTACACAAGGCAATGGTGCAGATTATCAGTATTTATGAATATGAAAGAACAAGGGAGCAGTTTGCCAGACCCCCCCCCACCCGCCCCAATTACAACAATACCGTAATGGCACTGTGCATGCAAAGCTTGATCTTCCCGAGAAGAACTTGCTTGGCCCTTTCATCCATCCAGCTATTACTCCATACTCCAATCCATCTGCCAACCCTTCTATCTTTTCACACATTCTTTCTTCATTACTTTTACACTTTTCAATCCTTTCACTTGTCATAATTACGTGATTCCTTCCATTCACCCTTTCTTCTTTCCTTACACCTTTTATCACGCTTTCTTTCACCTTTATTTTCAGACCCTCTCCTTTTCACCATTCAGCCGTGTACCTCCTTCCTACCCAGCCTTCTTTCTGTCCAATTATTACTATGTTTATGTTATCTGTCTCCATCCGATCTGCTCCATTTGCTTCGCTCGGTTTCCTTTCTTTAGGTTTTGCCTTCACAGCGCTTGTGCTGTGCTTGTGAAATCTATTCTATTAAATATATCCCGCCTTCACTTCTTATTGGTCCTTGTGCTTGTCACTTTACTTTTCCTAATTTCTATTGGTTGTAGGCGTTGCATTTCCTGTTCTTCCATGTGTTTCTCTTATCAGTTTCCCATCTGCAAAGTACTGTGTTCATCCGCTTTGGTGGAACTACTTTGATGCGTCTCGAGCAACAATCAGGAAAAAAAAAAAAAAGAAGAGATACACCCTTGCTTTAAAGTTACAGCGCTGCCTGAGTGCCGTGGGCTCGGTGCGCTGTGCTGGTCTCAGTAGAGACCTCGTGAATCCAGCTCTGGCACTGCATTCACAAGTTCCCTGTGGCAACGCGCACTCACAGTACCCCCGGAGTCAAAGCAGGCATTCACACTAGTGCTCCCTTTTGTTGCAGAGGCCAGGGCTTGGTTTATTTTTTATCAGGCCTACCATTGCCCAGAGCGACCTGACCGGATTTTCATCAGTGCCTTGCATGGACTTAGACATCCAGACCATGTGGATATGTGCGCTGGAGTTTTATAAACGCCCAATATTGTGAAGGCTGGCCAAGCGGTTCTTGGACTTAATGTTGCAGCTGTCAAAAAGAGCGATTACTTCTCGCCAGAAGGCATCTGCTGCCCCTACTGTTCCTACATGGCACTCGACGACGAAACATTGGGCGCTAGCAGAAGGCAAATTTCTCTACAGAGAAGAAAACAGGGGTCTCCGTAAGAACCCTATTACAAATGATTGGTATGACCTTTGATTGATTGATTGGGGGAGATGCCGAGGGAAGATATCATGCCACCATGAATAATGCTTCAGCTACACACTCAGGTGCCCTTAATGGGCTACCGTTCCACATCCACACCATTGGGGGCCACCCTCTTGTGCAGTGCTCCTGGTCCCCCCTCAACCTTTCCAAAGGAGCAATTTCCCCTGCGCCCCCGCCTCCCGGCTGGCCCCTCATGTCATGTTGTTTAGGTTACCTACATGTTCCCACACTGTAGCACTATACTGGGGTGACAGGATATCTCACAGGCATCACTTCCCCCGTGGCAAACACTCCTGGTCCAGCCGCGGCTCCCCCCCTGCATGACCCCCAGCTGCGACATGTCCTCTAACACATCTCGTACATGTTAGTTGTCTCCCTGGTTAGATACTCATTTTCATATGCACTCCACATCTAGCAGTCAATGTTTTGTATCTTAAGGTGCCCGGGTTGGGTCTCCTGGAATGTCCTCTTGCGCACACACAGGAAAGATGGAAGGTGTGCGAATTTAATCTGCATTTGTAGAAATGAGGAACAAATAAATAACAAAAACACACTGTGTATTATGTAATGTAATGGATTTCACATTGCATTGTTTGTTTCAAATGTTCGCACCCCACACCTTAGTTTACTCCCCAAATATACATAGGGATAAAGAGGTCCCAAAATATACGCCCATAGCATCCAGGGTGGTGCCTTAATCCAGCACTGCTGAAGCGCACCTAATGCAGTGCTGCGCTTGTAACCACTGTCATAATTTGCATATGTGACGGGTTTACCACTCACTTACCTGAAAATGATTTGTAATATATATGCAAATTGCTTGCTGTAGAAATGCGCAAAAAGTACACGAATTAACATTTGACATATTTCAGTTTCTGCAAGACACGAGAAATGTGCTCACAATGATCAGTTCTTCCAGTCAGCACCTGTGTGTGTTTTTTATTGCCTACAGACTTTGCCGTCTTTTGTAAAATACCAGAAGAGAGCAAATTGCTCCCAACCAATCTTGAAACGTCCCCATCTTGCTGTACTGAATTCCCATAGACATATGGGGCTTTTCTTAAAATGCCCTCTGCACACATTACCTGCCCTTAGGCTGTCGTTGAAATGTGAAGCCTTTGCTGCTTTATTCTGGAGTTTACCTGATCGACCGAAGTGTGACCTTTCACCAACAGCAGTTACACTGCCCATCCATCATGCGTGTATTGTCTTGTGTCCTACGTCATAGTTCTGCTCTCCTATCCGCACTTCATTCTTAGAAAATATACACACAAGGACATGCTCAATAGAATTGGAGAACATTCGCTTCTCTACTAACTTCACGTTCCAACCTAAATACATCCAGCGCTTAGGTTTTTCGCTATCGGTTGTGCCACTGGAACTATGCAATTTTGCGGCCACAGCATTTTCTGCATAGCCATAGATTTACCAAATGATGCATAATCTGCTGCATAATCCACACATATATATATATATTTTTTAAGTTTCTAGCTCAAACCGATGGAAAGTCACTAAGAACGCAATGACTTAGAGACATGAGCTCCTGCACAGTGGAAGAAGGCCCGCTGCGAAGGTTGACTGGTCACCTTTCTGTTGCTTATTGTAATAAATGGGTGTTAAACTGGTAATAATGAGGTGAAGCCTATGCCCAGACAGTGTTAGGAAGTGTAACAATGACAAACTAATATTATTACAATATGTGCCGGATTATGCAGCATAATTTGCCTTCCGTTGCTGCATAATTTAGTCAACCCTACTGCTTAATTTGGAGCTCCCCTGTTGCAAAATCCCATTACCCTGGTCGGAGCCAAGATTTTCTCCATGTAACTGTTTCACAATACACTTAGCACCACTAAGTTACATGTAAGTTTGTAGAAAGTGACACGTGATCGTAAATGACATTACGATTCACAGAATCATGATCAGTGTAAACTGCTATATAAATTTGGGGTCTGCTGTAAAACTCAGAAAGGAAGTTTATTTGTAAGTTATTGATTGTGAGAGAATGGTAGAAAGTGAACTTTGAAGACTGGTCATTATTAGATTTAGCCTAGAGATAGCGTATGCCCGGTCTGTTGCAAGTCATAATGGGGTTTACCAAGAGCATAGATGGGCTTGGAGCCCGCCCATTGCTTACCATTGTTTGGCTTTCCTGTCACTCTCAATTGTTCTCAATTTCTATTCACTTGTTTCCAGCTCTCTCAATCTCTAAACTGTCCCTTACTACCTCTCACTCTAACACTAGTCTCTCCCCACTGTTCCACTAGTTGCAGCACAATATATTGCCTTTCTCAAATAACAAGTCATAACACTTTTACGGAGTTTCTTTAACTCATATTGCACACCTGCTCACCAACTTAAAACTTAACCCACAAAAATATTATTAATCACATAGGCGAAACCTAATACATTTACCAATGCTTGTTCTTGTAGTGACCTGGGTCAGAGGGCACTAGGACCCTGGACCCGAATGATGGGGAGGGGACAGGAACCGGACACCACTTCCGGTCAGGGAGTGGGGAGGGCATTCTGCAGCCACGAGGGCAAAGGGACAGACGTGCATGTGGGCACTGCCAGGACACGAAAGAATAAAGAATTAAATGTCCACCTACCTGTCCCCGCGTGATCATTGGTGAGGACACGACAACTGGCGACGACAGGTGGGATCTGTCTGAAGTCACCACCAGAAGCGTGTGCCCCTACAACATTCCAAATGGGGCCAGGAGCCCACCCTGGTCCGCCGACCACCAAGAGGCGAAAACGCGACGTCGGGAGTCTACCCCGGTCGCGAGAAACGGAGCCAGGAGCCTACCCTGGTCCGTCGGCCCCCAAAGAAAGAAAACGCGAAGTCAGGAGCCCATCCCGATCGCGAGGAAAACGGAGCCAGGAGCCCACCCTGGTCCGCGCACAAGAGCCTGCAGCGACATCGGGAGCCCACCCCGGCCGCATCATCAAAGTGAGGTGAGGAGAAAGAAAGAAAAAGGGCACCCGACCGTAAAAACCCGACCGCCGACTGCAAAGAGAGCCCCGAGCCTCCCGCGTGTAGATTTCAAGCCAAAATCTCACGAGAGCTCGGCGGCCATCTTGAAGTCAGGCAGGTGAGCCAATGACAGGCTGTAAGAGACCCGGCGGCCATCTTGAAGTCAGGCCATAGAACAGACAGCAAATCTCGCCCATAGAAATCTCGGCGGCCATCTTGAAGTCAGGTGGGAACTAATAGGAGGCTAGCCCCTTCGCTGCTAGGCCTTTTCCCCTCCTGTGCTAAGCCTTTTTTTGGCTATTTGGGGTAGTGCGCGCTTAGGCCCCTGTAACTTTTTGACCACATAAGGTATCCATGCCAAATTTGCGTCCTTTTTTTCTAACATCATGGGGATTGTAAAGGTACCCAGGGTTTGTGGATTCCCCTGGAGGGGACCCAGAAATTAGTCAAAATACAGCTACATTTTGTTTTTTTTTGGAAAAAGGCAAAAAAAGGGCTACAGATATAAGCGTCTTGATTTTTCCCTGCAAATGGCATCAAAAAGGGGTTGTGGGGATGAAATCACCATCTTCCCAGCTTTCAGAGACAAGCAGACTTTTGTCAGAAAACCAACTTTTTTACACAGTTTTGGCATTTTTCTGGGACATAGCCTATTTTTGCTATTTTTTGTGCTTTCAACCTCCTTCCAGTTAATGGTAGAAATGGGTATGAAACCAATAATGGATCCTGGAAAGCCATACATTTATGAAAAGTAGACAACATTCTGAATTCAGCAAGGGGTCATTTGTGTAGATCCTTAAAGTTTTCCTTATAGAAACTAACAGTTAAATAAAGGAAAAATTGAAAATTAGTTGAAAAAAACAGCCATTTGTGTCAACGTTTTCACCTGTAACTTCTTCTAATTATGACAGCTATTTGAAGGCAATATACCGTTATATCCGCTGGACCTTTCTGGTTGTGGGGATATATAGGACTTGTAGGTTCACCAAGAACCCGACGAACCCAGAGCCAATAATTGAGCAACATCTTGCAATGATTTTTTTTTAAGTACCGGGTATATAGCAATTATTTTGGGAAAATGTATACATGGAAAAATTGTTATGAAAGACACCTATGTATTTCTGAAATGGGAACAAAATGTAGATTTTAGAAACAGTAGATATTTGCACATTTCCGAAATTGGGAGTACCCATACTAGCATGAGAATTATAGGTCATTTTTCAAAATGACTTATTTTTTACACATTGTCTTTCATTTGGAAGGCAGAAATGCATCGAAAGTCAATAGGTAATAACAGTTGCTCTACAATTCTGTGTTACCCTAAGTCTCCCGATAAAAATGGAACCTCACTTGTGTGGGTAGCCCTTGTGCCCACAACAGGAAATGGCTCAAAATGCAACGTGGACGTACCACATTTTCACAATGAAAAATTTCCCTTTTTTTGCAAAGTGCCTAGGTGTAGTTTTTGAACCCTAGCTCTGCCGGCACCTAGGGAAACCTAGCAAACCTACACATTTTTGAAAACTAGACACCCAGGGGAATCCAGGATGGGGTGACTTGACTGCCTCCCACCAGGTTCTGTTACCCAGAATCCCTTGCAAACATAAAAAATTGTCAAACAAATCACATTTTCCCCACATTTCTGTGGTGGAAAGTTCTGGAATCTGCGTGGATCCACAAATTTCCACCCACCCCGCGTTCCCCAAAGTCTAACGAGAAAAATGGTACCTCACTTGTGTGGGTCGGCCTAGTGCCTGCGACAGGAAACGGCGCAAAACGCAACGTGGTCACACCTCAATTTCGCAGTGAAAAATGACCCTTTTTTGGCAAAGTGCCTAGCTGTAGTTTTTGAACCCTAGCTCTGCCGGCACCTAGGGAAACCTAGCAAACCTATACATTTTTGAAAACTAGACACCCAGGGGAATCCAGGATGGGGTGACTTGACTGCCTCCCACCAGGTTCTGTTACCAGAATCCCTTGCAAACATAAAAATTGTCAAAAAAACCACATTTTCCCCACATTTCTGTGGTGGAAAGTTCTGGAATCTGCGTGGATCCACAAATTTCCACCCACCCCGCGTTCCCCAAAGTCTTACGAGAAAAATGGTACCTCACTTGTGTGGGTCGGCCTAGTGCCTGCGACAGGAAACGGCGCAAAACGCAACGTGGTCACACCTCAATTTCGCAGTGAAAAATGACTCTTTTTTGGCAAAGTGCCTAGCTGTAGTTTTTGAACCCTACCTCTGCCGGCACCTAGGGAAACCTAGCAAACTTATACATTTTTGAAAACTAGACACCCAGGGGAATCCAGGATGGGGTGACTTGACTGCCTCCCACCAGGTTCTGTTACCCAGAATCCCTTGCAAACATAAAAAATTGTTAAAAAACCCACATTTTCCCCACATTTCTGTGGTGGAAAGTTCTGGAATCTGCGTGGATCCACAAATTTCCACCCACCCCGCATTCCCCAAAGTCTTACGAGAAAAATGGTACCTCACTTGTGTGGGTCGGCCTAGTGCCTGCGACAGGAAACGGCGCAAAACGCAACGCGGTCCCACCTCAATTTCGCAGTGAAAAATGACCCTTTTTTGGCTAAGTGCCTAGCTGTAGTTTTTGAACCCTACCTCTGCCGGCACCTAGGGAAACCTAGCAAACCTATACATTTTTGAAAACTAGACACCCAGGGGAATCCAGGATGGGGTGACTTGACTGCCTCCCACCAGGTTCTGTTACCCAGAATCCCTTGCAAACATAAAGAATTGTCAAAAAAAACACATTTTCCCCACATTTCTGTGGTGGAAAGTTCTGGAATCTGCGTGGATCCACAAATTTCCACCCACCCCGCGTCCCCCAAAGTCTTACGAGAAAAATGGTACCTCACTTGTGTGGGTCGGCCTAGTGCCTGCGACAGGAAACTGCGCAAAACTCAACGTGGTCACACCTCAATTTCGCAGTGAAAAATGACCCTTTTTTGGCAAAGTGCCTAGCTGTAGTTTTTGAACCCTACCTCTGCCGGCACCTAGGGAAACCTAGCAAACCTATACATTTTTGAAAACTAGACACCCAGGGGAATCCAGGATGGGGTGACTTGACTGCCTCCCACCAGGTTCTGTTACCCAGAATCCCTTGCAAACATAAAAAATTGTCAAAAAAACACATTTTCCCCACATTTCTGTGGTGGAAAGTTCTGGAATCTGCGTGGATCCACAAATTTCCACCCACCCCGCGTCCCCAAAGTCTTACGAGAAAAATGGTACCTCACTTGTGTGGGTCGGCCTAGTGCCTGCGACAGGAAACGGCGCAAAACTCAACGTGGTCACACCTCAATTTCGCAGTGAAAAATGACCCTTTTTGGCAAAGTGCCTAGCTGTAGTTTTTGAACCCTACCTCTGCCGGCACCTAGGGAAACCTAGCAAACCTATACATTTTTGAAAACTAGACACCCAGGGGAATCCAGGATGGGGTGACTTGACTGCCTCCCACCAGGTTCTGTTACCCAGAATCCCTTGCAAACATAAAAAATTGTCAAAAAAAACACATTTTCCCCACATTTCTGTGGTGGAAAGTTCTGGAATCTGCGTGGATCCACAAATTTCCACTCACCCCGCGTCCCCCAAAGTCTTACGAGAAAAATGGTACCTCACTTGTGTGGGTCGGCCTAGTGCCTGCGACAGGAAACGGCGCAAAACGCAACGCGGTCACACCTCAATTTCGCAGTGAAAAATGACCCTTTTTTGGCAAAGTGCCTAGCTGTAGTTTTTGAACCCTACCTCTGCCGGCACCTAGGGAAACCTAGCAAACCTATACATTTTTGAAAACTAGACACCCAGGGGAATCCAGGATGGGGTGACTTGACTGCCTCCCACCAGGTTCTGTTACCCAGAATCCCTTGCAAACATAAAAAATTGTCAAAAAAAACCACATTTTCCCCACATTTCTGTGGTGGAAAGTTCTGGAATCTGCGTGGATCCACAAATTTCCACCCACCCCGCGTTCCCCAAAGTCTAACGAGAACAATGGTACCTCACTTGTGTGGGTCGGCCTAGTGCCTGCGACAGGAAACGGCGCAAAACGCAACGTGGTCACACCTCAATTTCGCAGTGAAAAATGACCCTTTTTTGGCAAAGTGCCTAGCTGTAGTTTTTTAACCCTACCTCTGCCGGCACCTAGGGAAACCTAGCAAACCTATACATTTTTGAAAACTAGACACCAAGGGGAATCCAGGATGGGGTGACTTGACTGCCTCCCACCAGGTTCTGTTACCCAGAATCCCTTGCAAACATAAAAAATTGTCAAAAAAACACATTTTCCCCACATTTCTGTGGTGGAAAGTTCTGGAATCTGCGTGGATCCACAAATTTCCACCCACCCCGCGTTCCCCAAAGTCTAACGAGAAAAATGGTACCTCACTTGTGTGGGTCGGCCTAGTGCCTGCGACAGGAAACGGCGCAAAACGCAACGTGGTCACACCTCAATTTCGCAGTGAAAAATGACCCTTTTTGGCAAAATGCCTAGCTGTAGTTTGTGAACCTTAGCTCTGCCGGCACCTAGGGAAACCTACCAAACACACACATTTCTGAAAAGTAGACACCGGGGCTTCCAGGGAGGTATGGCTTGCGTGGATCCCCAACGCTTACTTCCAGAATCCCTGCAAACCTCACTTTTAGCTGGAAAAAATCACTTTTTCACACATTTGTGTGTGGGAAAGTGTGGCATCACTGGCCTCACACAAATTTCCTACCACCCAGCGTTCCCCAGGTCTCCCGATAAAATGGTGCCTCACTTGTGTGGGAGGCCCAAGTACCCGCGACAGGCAAGGGCCCACAACGTATTGAGGCGACCTCAAAATGGCCTTTCACAAAACCACCTGGTTTTGCAAGAAGTCACCTGGGTTTTGGCCCCGTGCTCGGCGGCCATCTAGGGAAACCTACCAAACCCACACATTTCTGAAAAGTAGACACCCGGGGCTTCCAGGGAGGTATGGCTTCCGTGGATCTCCCAACGTTTCCATCCAGAATCCCTGCAAACCTCACTTTTAGCTGAAAAAATCACTTTTTCACACATTTTGTGTGGAAAGTGTGGCATCACTGGCCTCACACAAATTTCCTACCACCAGCGTTCCCCAGGTCTCCCGATAAAATGGTGCCTCACTTGTGTGGGAGTCCCAAGTACCCGCGACAGGCAAGGGCCCACAACGTAGTGAGGCGACCTCAAAATTGCCTATGTCAAAACCACCTGGTTTTGCAAGTGGGGTCACCTGGGTTTTGACCCGTGCTCGGCGGCCATCTAGGAAACCTACCAAACCCACACATTTCTGAAAAGTAGACACCCGGGGGCTTCCAGGGAGGTATGGCTTGCGTGGATCCCCCAACGTTTCCTACCCAGAATCCCTTGCAAACCTCAATTTTAGCTGAAAAAATCACTTTTTCACACATTTGTGTGTGGGAAAGTGTGGCATCACTGGCCTCACACAAATTTCCTACCACCCAGCGTTCCCCAGGTCTCCCGATAAAAATGGTGCCTCACTTGTGTGGGAGGCCCAAGTACCAGCGACAGGCAGGGCCCACAACGTAGTGAGGCGACCTCAAAATTGCCTATCTCAAAACCACCTGGTTTTGCAAGGGAGTCACCTGGGTTTTGGCCCCGTGCTCGGCGGCCATCTAGGAAACCTACCAAACCCACACATTTCTGAAAAGTAGACACCCGGGGCTTCCAGGGAGGTATGGCTTGCATGGATCCCCCAACGTTTCCTACCCAGAATCCCTGCAAACCTCACTTTTAGCTGAAAAATCACTTTTTTCACACATTTTGTGTGGGAAAGTGTGGCATCACTGGCCTCACACAAATTTCCTACCACTCAGCGTTCCCCAGGTCTCCCGATAAAATGGTGCCTCACTTGTGTGGGAGGCCCAAGTACCAGCGACAGGCAAGGACACAAAACGTTTTGAGGCAACATCAACATTGCCTATCAAAAAATGTTTTGGGCCCTTGCCTGTCGTGGTACTTGGGCCTCCCACACAAGTGAGGCACCATTTTTATCGGGAGACCTGGGGGAACGCTGGGTGGTAGGAAATTTGTGTGAGGCCAGTGATGCCACACTTTCCCACACAAAAATGTGTGAAAAAGTGATTTTTTCAGCTAAAAGTGAGGTTTGCAGGGATTCTGGGTAAGGAAACGTTGGGGGATCCACGCAAGCCATACCTCCCCGGAAGCCCCGGGTGTCTACTTTTCAGAAATGTGTGGGTTTGGTAGGTTTCCTAGATGGCCGCCGAGCACGGGGCCAAAACCCAGGTGACTCCCTTGCAAAACCAGGTGGTTTTGTGAAAGGCCATTTTGAGGTCGCCTCAATACGTTGTGGGCCCTTGCCTGTCGCGGGTACTTGGGCCTCCCACACAAGTGAGGCACCATTTTTATCGGGAGACCTGGGGGAACGCTGGGTGGTAGGAAATTTGTGTGAGGCCAGTGATGCCACACTTTCCCACACAAAAATGTGTGAAAAAGTGATTTTTTCAGCTAAAAGTGAGGTTTGCAGGGGATTCTGGGTAAGGAAACGTTGGGGGATCCACGCAAGCCATACCTCCCTGGAAGCCCCGGGTATCTACTTTTCAGAAATGTGTGGGTTTGGTAGGTTTCCCTAGATGGCCGCCGAGCACGGGCCAAAACCCAGGTGACCCCACTTGCAAAACCAGGTGGTTTTGTGAAAGGCCATTTTGAGGTCGCCTCAATACGTTGTGGGCCCTTGCCTGTCGCGGGTACTTGGGCCTCCCACACAAGTGAGGCACCATTTTTATCGGGAGACCTGGGGGAACGCTGGGTGGTAGGAAATTTGTGTGAGGCCAGTGATGCCACACTTTCCCACACAAAAATGTGTGAAAAAAGTGATTTTTTCAGCTAAAAGTGAGGTTTGCAGGGGATTCTGGGTAAGGAAACGTTGGGGGATCCACGCAAGCCATACCTCCCTGGAAGCCCCCGGGTGTCTACTTTTCAGAAATGTGTGGGTTTGGTAGGTTTCCTAGATGGCCGCCGAGCACGGGGCCAAAACCCAGGTGACTCCCTTGCAAAACCAGGTGGTTTTGTGAAAGGCCATTTTGAGGTCGCCTCAATACGTTGTGGGCCCTTGCCTGTCGCGGGTACTTGGGCCTCCCACACAAGTGAGGCACCATTTTTATCGGGAGACCTGGGGGAACGCTGGGTGGTAGGAAATTTGTGTGAGGCCAGTGATGCCACACTTTCCCACACAAAAATGTGTGAAAAAAGTGATTTGTTCAGCTAAAAGTGAGGTTTGCAGGGATTCTGGGTAAGGAAACGTTGGGGGATCCACGCAAGCCATACCTCCCTGGAAGCCCCCGGGTGTCTACTTTTCAGAAATGTGTGGGTTTGGTAGGTTTCCCTAGATGGCCGCCGAGCACGGGGCCAAAACCCAGGTGACCCCACTTGCAAAACCAGGTGGTTTTGTGAAAGGCCATTTTGAGGTCGCCTCACTACGTTGTGGGCCCTTGCCTGTCGCGGGTACTTGGGCCTCCCACACAAGTGAGGCACCATTTTTATCGGGAGACCTGGGGGAACGCTGGGTGGTAGGAAATTTGTGTGAGGCCAGTGATGCCACACTTTCCCACACAAAAATGTGTGAAAAAAGTGATTTTTTCAGCTAAAAGTGAGGTTTGCAGGGGATTCTGGGTAAGGAAACGTTGGGGGATCCACGCAAGCCATACCTCCCTGGAAGCCCCCGGGTGTCTACTTTTCAGAAATGTGTGGGTTTGGTAGGTTTCCCTAGATGGCCGCCGAGCACGGGGCCAAAACCCAGGTGACTCCCCTTGCAAAACCAGGTGGTTTTGTGAAAGGCCATTTTGAGGTCGCCTCAATACGTTGTGGGCCCTTGCCTGTCGCGGGTACTTGGGCCTCCCACACAAGTGAGGCACCATTTTTATCGGGAGACCTGGGGGAACGCTGGGTGGTAGGAAATTTGTGTGAGGCCAGTGATGCCACACTTTCCCACACAAAAATGTGTGAAAAAGTGATTTGTTCAGCTAAAAGTGAGGTTTGCAGGGGATTCTGGGTAAGGAAACGTTGGGGGATCCACGCAAGCCATACCTCCCTGGAAGCCCCCGGGTGTCTACTTTTCAGAAATGTGTGGGTTTGGTAGGTTTCCCTAGATGGCCGCCGAGCACGGGGCCAAAACCCAGGTGACCCCCTTGCAAAACCAGGTGGTTTTGTGAAAGGCCATTTTGAGGTCGCCTCAATACGTTGTGGGCCCTTGCCTGTCGCGGGTACTTGGGCCTCCCACACAAGTGAGGCACCATTTTTATCGGGAGACCTGGGGGAACGCTGGGTGGTAGGAAATTTGTGTGAGGCCAGTGATGCCACACTTTCCCACACAAAAATGTGTGAAAAAAGTGATTTTTTCAGCTAAAAGTGAGGTTTGCAGGGGATTCTGGGTAAGGAAACGTTGGGGGATCCACGCAAGCCATACCTCCCTGGAAGCCCCCGGGTGTCTACTTTTCAGAAATGTGTGGGTTTGGTAGGTTTCCCTAGATGGCCGCCGAGCACGGGGCCAAAAACCCAGGTGACCCCCTTGCAAAACCAGGTGGTTTTGTGAAAGGCCATTTTGAGGTCGCCTCAATACGTTGTGGGCCCTTGCCTGTCGCGGGTACTTGGGCCTCCCACACAAGTGAGGCACAATTTTTATCGGGAGACCTGGGGGAACGCTGGGTGTTAGAAAATTTGTGTGAGGCCAGTGATGCCACACTTTCCCACACAAAAATGTGTGAAAAAAGTGATTTTTTCAGCTAAAAGTGAGGTTTGCAGGGGATTCTGGGTAAGGAAACGTTGGGGGATCCACGCAAGCCATACCTCCCTGGAAGCATACGGGTGTCTACTTTTCAGAAATGTGTGGGTTTGGTAGGTTTCCCTATGTGGCCGCCGAGCCCCGGGCCAAAAACCCAGGTGACCCCCCTTGCAAAACCAGGTCATAATGAGATAATGTGTTGTTTATTTCTGCAGCGTGAAAATGTTGGCACAATATTGCAAGGAAAATGTGACAGACATTTTGAGGTTTGCAGGACATTGTGGGTACCATAACTTGTTGGGATCCACAAGAGAGATATCACCATGTACTCCCATGGGTGTTTCGTTTACGACAATATCTACAGTTGGTAGGTTATTCTTAGACGGAATGTACACCTTGGCAGACAGACTAAAAAGACAAAGATTACTGCACAGCCATCTATTCCTCAAGCACACACACATACTGGTTGGATTTGGCACGAGGGTGAGTGATGGTTCAGTATATACAATTGTATTAACAAGTGATTTCACAAAAATGAAATGCACTGTTAATAATTGAAAGGACGAGAAACTGAACCATTGACTCACAGCTCGTGAGCTGTAAAGCCACGACAAGGCACCAACCTCTTTACAGGCCATTCATACACCTTTCATACGTGTGACAAATACAAAACCATTCACACCACCAGCCGCGGGCCCATCACATTACAACACTCACACCAGCAGACAGCGCCATTCAAGGGCCCATCACTTTCACACGCCCACATTCCTAACACAGCAACCACACAACCTGATGGATTGCGTGGAGTGTCGCTCGGCTAGCAGTGTGTGTAGTGACCAGCAGCAAGTCACTACTCACACACTGCCAGCCGAGCGCCACTCCACGCACACCGCCAGCCAAGCACCAGCCTACACACACCACCATCACATTTAGGATTTTTTTATACAAAAAAGAAAACACAAACAAATTGCAAATAGATACAAATCTACTAACACAAAATCAGAAACATTGCACTAATGCCAACCTTGAAACAGAACAACAATTCTTAAACATTACAGACCAGGCAGTTCACTTTACCACTCATGGTTGCTCCCAATAATTCTTTTGCTTGTGGTACGCTCTATAACAAGCAGGCACACACAGCCCAGGGTTAGAAGGACACTCAGGGCAGTACATATGAGTCTCCTTCCGCGTACCTCTTCGCCAACAGACTCTACATCTCCTAGTGGGAAAGTCTTTTGAGGATGTAGGAGGAATGTGATCAGGAAAGTGGCGATCTTTCAATCGAGCCACATCCTCCACCACTCCAACTCTAGGAACACTTGCCTGTTCCACAACAACAAGGCTGCCTATGACAGACTCCTGAAACTGAACAAAAGTCAACTTTGACGCAGGAGAACACTCCTTGAACACAACAAAAGCATTGAAAGTTGCTAAATTGAAGAGATGGATGGCCAACTTCTTATACCAAATGTAAGACTTACGAATAGCAGTGTAAGGTTCCAACCTCTGATCTACTCTATCAACACCACCCATGTGCTTATTGTAGTCTAAAATGCACACAGGTTTGCGCACTTCAGCAATCTGACCCCAAACAGCCACAGGTGAAGTACTCTCATCATGGATGGTAGTCAGCATGTACACATCCCTCCTGTCCACAAATTTCACAGCTAGCAGTTCCTCACTACGCAAGGCACTGCACTGTCCTCTCTGAAGTTTTTTGCAAACAAGCTCTTTTGGATAACCTTTACGGTTAGAGCGGATTGTGCCACAAGCAAAAGTGTCCACTTTGAACAATTCCTTAAACAATTGCACAGCAGTGTAGAAGTTATCAAGGTACAAATGGTGGCCTCTGTTAAACAGTCCTCTAGCAAGTTCCCACACAATTTTCTCTGAAACTCCTACTAAAGTGGACGGACAACCAGGGGGTCAATAGTGGAATCCCTACCAGTGTACACACGCAAATTAAAAACATATCCTGTCCTACTCTCAGACAACATATACAGCTTAATTCCATAGCGTGCCCTCTTGCTAGGAATGTACTGCCTAAAAACCAAACGGCCCTTGAACAGCACCAAAGACTCATCAATAGATATTTCTTTCCCTGGAGTATAGATCTCTGAAAATCGATCTACAAAGTGATCAAGAACAGGCCGAATCTTAAAAAGACGGTCACATTCAGGGTGATCTCGTGGCAACGCCAAACCATTATCAACAAAATGCAGCATCCGAAGCAAAAGTAAATACCGATCACGAGTCATAACTGCAGGAAATATGGCCGTTGCCATCAAGGGACTGGTAGACCAATATGAACCCATGGACGGCTTCCTTATCAAACCCATCAAAAAAGTCAAACCCAAAAACTTCTTCATCTCTTCCAGATTTGTGGGACTCCACCGGGTAGCTCTAGAAAGGGGCCTAAGTCTGGCACTGTTGTCCCTCAAAAACTGTTCAGCATACAAATTAGTCTGCTCAACAATCTCACCCAAAAATACATCATCCATAAACAACTGAAAATACTGTATAGGCAAATAATGTTCACAATCCACTCTACACCCTGCATAACCACTAAAGGCAGGCAACACCGGCTGCACCATGTTTGGATCAACCCAGAGTCCAGCACTTCCAGTAGGAAGCCTAGCAGCCCCAGGCTGCAATCCAGATGCCTCTTGCACCATCGGCACAGTAGTATCCTCCTCTAAATCAGGCACTTCATCTGCACTGAGAGTACCTTCATCATCCGATGATTCCATGTGGAGAGAAAACTCACTGCCTGAATCTTCCCCTCCCTCCTCTCCCTCAGACGCACTGTCAGTCTCATAATCCTGCTCAGAGGAAGATTCAAGAAGCAAACCAACCACCTGCTGAGCAGTAATTCTACGGCTAGCCATAATGCTTACTAATAAAGGTTACTTGTCAAACAAGTCAACAACAACAAACCCTTTGTAAAAAAAAAAGAAATAAACAAAATGTAGCTTTATCACAAAGACCTATATACTCCAACACTATACCACTCACGTGACAGAAGCAGCTAGACTCACCACCACCTACTCTGCACAGACACAGTAAGGATCAACAATATCCCACTAAAAAAGAAGAAGAAAAAAAATTACACATAAGACAATGCAAAACATCGCAAAGAATTTCATGCTCTGAACACTAACAAATATGCTGCCATTATGGCACCACTTACAAAAAAATTCATTCATGCATGACAATAATACTCATTTGGAGTACACACAACAAAAATATTTTTCTTACCAAATAAATGCAATTACGCAAAACTGCAGAACCACAACTGCTGAAACCGCAAACAGGAATCAAAAGCTTTACACTAGAATAAAAAGGAGGAAAAAAACATTACAATCACATATGCAAATAATGCACCAGTCCACACACAATCCACCAGCCAAGCTAAGGGGTAGGTGGGCCTAACAGTATAAATAAAATATTCACACCCGTAAAAGGGAGCAACCCTTGCCCTTTTGGCCACTCCCCAACACAAAAATAAAAAAAACCCTGGTGCCTAGTGGGCATTCCTGCTGCACGATCACATGATCGTGCAGCAGGAATGCACAAAGAGGCATCGGGGAAAGGAAAACCCTTTCCTTTCCCTCGATGCCTCTTTTGATACAAACCCCCCCCCTCCCCGAGCCAAACCTCACCTGATTTCCCCGACGCGCTGGAAGCAAATGGCTTCCAGCGTGTCGGGGAAGAAAGGGAAACCCTCAATGATGTCAGCGCGCTGACGTCATTGATGGGGCGGGGGGAGGCAGGGGAAGCCCTTCCCCTGCCTCCCCAAAAAAAAAACCTAACGATCAGATTCTCACGGGGGGAGCGCCAGCGCTTCCCCCGTGGGTGGTCTTATGACGAGCTGGACTCGTCACGAGCACTGTGTGCCATGACGAGTCCAGCTCGTCATAAGCACCGAAGGGGATAAAGGGTCAGAGCAGGATCTCAGCGGCAGACGAGGAGAAGGAACCTCCTGGTCACAGGAACTACACGAGCATTGCGCTCGAGAAATTCAAGGATGCAAAGACCTCTATCAAGGATTACAGCTAACTTTTCAGGGTGTAGATGGAGAGAAGGCACATCTGCCCTGCATATTTATCCACGAAGATGCCACCGTTTTGTGCAATACCTCTACTCAACTGGAGTACTTTCTACTGGCTAATCAGTAAGTGCTACCTCGTTGGGTAAATGTATAGTGCCTTTCCTACACTACAGCTGCGTAAAAGACCAGAAGAATTGTCTCCAGTGACCTGTGTGTCTGTAACTTTGCCACCGCGCCGAAAGCGCCGGGGTCCTTTGAGTAAGCTGTCCATCATAGTGGGGAAAGGGCGGGCATACGTTGCATACCGCTAGTGTATGTGTGGCGGGGCCAAACGAGCGGGGCTTCTAGGCCCGTTCACATGCCTCTTGTTTATAAAGGGTCAGAGCAGGATCTCAGCGGCAGACGAGGAGAAGGAACCTCCTGGTCACAGGAACTACACGAGCATTGCGCTCGAGAAATTCAAGGATGCAAAGACCTCCATCAAGGATTACAGCTAACTTTTCAGGGTGTAAATGGAGAGAAGGCACATCTCCACGCTCACGAATTCTACACGAGAATTGCGCTCGAGAAAATGAAGGATGCAAAGACCTCCATCAAGGATTACAGCTAACTTGTCAGGGTGTAAATGGAGAGAAGGCACATCTGCCCTGCATATTTATCCACGAAGATGCCACCGTTTTGTGCAATACCTCTACTCAACTGGAGTGCTTTCTACTGGCTAATCAGTAAGTGCTACCTCGTTGGGTAAATGTATAGTGCCTTTCCTACACTACAGCTGCGTAAAGGACCAGAAGAATTGTCTCCAGTGACCTGTGTGTCTGTAACTTTGCCACCGCAACGAAAGCGCCGGGGTCCTTTGAGTAAGCTGTCCATCATAGTGGGGAAAGGGCGGGCATACAATGCATACCGCTAGTGTATGTGTGGCGGGGCCAAACGAGCGGGGCTTCTAGGCCCGTTCACATGCCTCTTGTTTATAAAGGGTCAGAGCAGGATCTCAGCGGCAGACGAGGAGAAGGAACCTCATGGTCACAGGAACTACACGAGCATTGCGCTCGACAAATTCAAGGATGCAAAGACCTCCATCAAGGATTACAGCTAACTTTTCAGGGTGTAAATGGAGAGAAGGCACATCTCCACGCTCACGAATTCTACACGAGAATTGCGCTCGAGAAAATGAAGGATGCAAAGACCTCCATCAAGGATTACAGCTAACTTGTCAGGGTGTAAATGGAGAGAAGGCACATCTGCCCTGCATATTTATCCACGAAGATGCCACCGTTTTGTGCAATACCTCTACTCAACTGGAGTACTTTCTACTGGCTAATCAGTAAGTGCTACCTCGTTGGGTAAATGTATAATGCCTTTCCTACACTACAGCTGCGTAAAGGACCAAAAGAATTGTCTCCAGTGACCTGTGTGTCTGTAACTTTGCCACCGCGCCGAAAGCGCCGGGGTCCTTTGAGTAAACTGTCCATCATAGTAGGGAAAGGGCGGGCATACGTTGCATACCGCTAGTGTATGTGTGGCGGGGCCAAACGAGCGGGGCTTCTAGGCCCGTTCACATGCCTCTTGTTTATAAAGGGTCAGAGCAGGATCGCAGCGGCAGACGAGGAGAAGGAACCTCCTGGTCACAGGAACTACACGAGCATTGCGCTCGAGAAATTCAAGGATGCAAAGACCTCCATCAAGTATTACAGCTAACTTTTCAGGGTGTAAATGGAGAGAAGGCACATCTCCACGCTCACAATGGCGCCTCGTAGGCATTCCTGCTGCACGATCACATGATCGTGCAGCAGGAATGCACAAAAGAGGCATCGGGGGAAAGGAAAACCCTTTCCTTTCCCTCGATGTCTCTTTTAGAATCAAACCCCCCTCCCCGAGCCAAAACTCACCTTATTTCCCCGACGCGCTGGAAGCAAATGGCTTCCAGCGCGTCGGGAAGAAAGGGAACCCTCAACGATGTCAGCGCGCCTCGCGCGCTGACGTCATTGATGGGGGCGGGGGAGACAGGGAAGTCCTTCCCCTGCCTTCCCCCAAAAAAACCCGACGATCGGATTCCCACGGGGGAGCGCCAGCGCTTCCCCGTGGGTGGTCTTATGACGAGCTGGACTCGTCATGAGCACACGAGCACTGTGTGCCATGACGAGTCCAGCTCGTCATAAGCATGGAAGGGGCTAGAGAAGGCCAGGCGGCCATTTTGAAGTCAGGCAAAGACAAAAAACGAATAGGAAAAGAAGGAAAGAGTGAAAATAAAAGGAAATTACAACAAATAAAGGCAAACAAAGGAAGCAAAATAAGACAAAGGAAATTATAACAAATTTAAGGTGAAAGAAAGAACTAAAAGACTGCAAAGGAAGACGCTGCAAACAATAGAAAGAAAGGCACTACAACAAAATGACGGAAGACGCAAGCGACAAGAATAGCGCAATGCAATCTTCCGCAGACCACTCCCGTTCAGCCTATCAGAACCACAAATAGGCATTCGGTGGGAACGGTGGATAAGGCAATTCGAACGATACATGCGGGCCAACTGCAAGGCGTACACAGATGACCAGAACAAAGACTTGTTCCTAAACTTTGTAGGTGATGAGGTTGAGGACCTGCTAATTACTTTTCCCCAAGATCAAACGGCAACATACAAGATAATCATAAAGTGTCTTACCGACAAATTTGACCCGCAACGAAATGTAGATTTCGAGAGGTACACGTTCAACTCCACGTGTCAACTAGCAGAGGAGTCACTCGATGATTTCGCAACAAGACTGCGAAAATTAGTAACATATTGCGAGTTCGACAAGTTTGACAATGAACAAGCGATACGACTGCGCATCATTAAAGGCTGTCAGTCAGTGGAATTCCACGCAAGAATTCTAAAGGAACCGTCCTTGCTCGAGAAGATACTGACCATGGCCCGAGCGGAGGTCAGAGCAACAACACACGCAAGACAGATGGAACTGGGAAAGGCAAGAAGAGTGGAACAAGCAAACCGCGCAACTGGAAATGTCAAGAAGAGAGACAATACACCAACAACAAGAAAGAAGCAAGAAAGAACGTGCTATCGATGCAGACTTGAATTTCCACATACCGGCGCATGCCCGGCAATGGGCCACAGATGCAAAAAATGCAACAGGGAGAACCACTTCGCAAGCGCCTGCATGAGTAGACAATTTAAGAATGAGCGAGGAAGGCCGGCAAGATCACGGACAGTGACGAGCAGATACGCAAGACACATGGAAACAGAGAATCGCAGTCCCTCAGCTGAATCGGATGGAGCAGCCACGCCAGAGGCTGCAGAACGACTGTATCTGATGTCAGATGAACCAGCAGGAGAACGCACGCCAGAACACATTCATCTTGTAGAGAAGCATCAGATAAAGAAAACAGCGACAGTGAACATTGAAGTAGGAAGACATAGCACAAGCTTCGTGTTAGATAGTGGAGCTACATGCAACGTCATGTGCATGTCAGAATATGAGAAGATGAGTGAAACCGCCACTATCATCATCAACTGTCGATGTATTCACCTGGGGCTCCAGAAAACCAGTAGTGAACATGGGAAAGTTCACAGAGACATTAAGTTACAAAGAAAGGTCAAGCAGAGAAGAAATACACGTACTACGAGGGGACATTCCAGCACCATGTCTGCTCAGCAACGTCACCGCGCAGGTGATGGGGCTCCTAGCAATGACCTATAACATGTCGGACAGACAGAACATTCTGAGAGAGCATCCAGCCATACTAAAAGAGCTGGGCAAACTAAAAGGAAAACAAATAACGCTGCATATTAATGAAGCGATAAAACCTGTGGCTCAACATCACCGAAGAGTGCCCATGCATTTGCAACCACAGGTAGAGGAAGAAATACAAAGCCTGCTGGCACAGGATATCATAGAGCCAGCCAACGGGCCGACTCCCTGGGTGTCTCCAATAGTAGCGGTGCCAAAGAAGAACACCTCAAAGATTCGCATATGCGTGAACATGAGAGTACCAAACACGGCAATTGAGAGGGAAAGGCACCCCGGACCTCATCTCAATGACATGATCAGTTGCCTCACTGGCGCATGCCGATTTTTAAAACTAGACCTGTGCAAAGGATACCATCAGCTAGAGCTTGACCCGCAACCACGGTACATCACTACCTTTTCCACTCACATGGGTCTTTTTCGCTACAAACGACTGAGTTTCGGAATATGGTCAGCAGCAGAGATATTTCAAGAGATTATAAGACGAGTGATAAGGCCGGTAAAAAACAGTTTGAACTACAGTGATGACATCCTGGTGTTCGGCCGTTCAGATGAAGAACATGACAAGGCCCTACGTGAAGTCTGCAACCATTTGGAACAAGCAGGCCTAACTTTAAATGAAGACAAGTGCGAACTGGGGAGAAATAAGCTAGTATTCTTTGGTCACATTTTCTCAAAAAAAGGCATGAGGCCAGACCGCAGCAAAGTGGAGACGTTGGAAAAAGCAAAGCATCCAACAGAAGTTGCGGAAGTGAGGTCATTTCTTGGCCTAGCAAGCTACTGTGCTCGCTACATAAAAGACTTTGCCACAGTGAGCACTCCTCTACGAGATCTGACAAAGCAGGGTCAGAAATTCATCTGGACACAGGAATGCAATAAGGCGTTTGAGACCATTAGACACGCCGTAATGGCCGTGGATCATTTGGCCTATTTCGACCAATCACCATGCACTGAGCTGACCGTAGACGCCAGCCCGGAGGGTTGGGAGCAATCCTAGCGCAACACATGCCTGGGAGAGATTCAGCAAGAAAAATTGTCGCATATGCGAGCAAAAGTTTATCTGACGTTGAAAGGGCATACTCCCAGCCAGAGAAGGAAAGCCTCGCAGTGGTATGGGCGTGTAAACACTACCACATGTTCATCTACGGGAAACCATTTACCATCGTAACAGACCATCAGGCACTAGTGTCAATATATGGAAATCCAAATGCAAAGATACCGCCACGCATTGAACGATGGGGAATAAGGCTGATGGACTATGATTTCAAGATCGTGCACAAGACGGGAAAAGAACACAACCCAGCTGACTACATGTCGCGACATCCCCTACCACAGAGAACACATCAATGGCAGAGGAATACCTCAATTTTGTGCTAAGGCAGAACACTCCTGCACCCATAACAATCACAGAGCTAGAACAAGAGACTGCGAAGGATGCCACAATGCAAGCAGTGAAAATGACAACAAGACATCAAAGGTGGAGACACATTAACAGCAACAGCGCCATGGGAGAAGGAGTCAACATGGAAGAAATGCTGGCATTCAAAAATATACACGAGGAACTTTCAGAGACAGAAAACGGAATTCTACTAAGAGGAACGAGGATAGTCATGCCAAATGCACTACGTCGGCAGACCGTAAATTTGGCACATGAGTCCCACAGAAGAATGGTAGCAACAAAGAAAATGATACGGGAGAAAGTATGGTTCCCAGGCCTAGATCGACTGGTGGAAACCACCATCATAAACTGTCACCTGTGCCAAGTAACAGGGCGACCAGCAAAGCCGGAACAATTACAGATGTCGGAGCTTCCAAGGGCAGTGTGGACAACGTTGGCAGCAGACTTCTATGGGCCACTAGACACAGGAAATTACTTGTTAGTAATCATTGATGAGTACTCCAGATTTCCCATAGTGCGACATGTCTCGTCAACATCAGCAAACGCGACGTTGCCAATCCTAGATGACATTTTTGCACCCTGGGGTTCCCCACAAACAGTAAAGACAGACAACGGTCCTCCTTTCTCAGGAGAGGAGTTTCGCAAGTTCATGGACTACCGAGGCATTAACCACAGGAAAATAACGGCTCTGTGGCCGCAAGCAAACAGCATGGTGGAGAGGTTCATGGGGAACATAAAGAAAGCAGTCCAAAGAGCAAAGCTAGCGCAAATATCCATAGGACAAGCACTCTGTCAAGTGCTAAGGGACTATCAAAACACCCCCCACAGCTCCACGGGCCGATGTCCAGCAGAACTAGTACTAGGAAGGACAAGACTGCCTCAACTAGAAGCAAAGGCGCCACCAGGGCGCGACAGCATTGCAGTAAGAGACCAAGAGGCGAAAAATAAGATGAAGGTCTATGCGGATGCCAAGAGACAGGCCACTCCCTCTCACCTGAAGCAAGGGGACTCAGTGGTGGTGCGCCAGCGGCAATCAAGAACATCGGACAGTCCATTCTCAGATGAACCACTGACAATTATAAACGTCAAGGGGCCTATGATAACAGCGGCATCGGGCCCCTGCCGGATTACCAAAAACAGCGCTCACTTCAAGAGACTAATGACATTGCATGAAGACGGAGGAGACACAGCAGGAAGAGAGGAAGGTATGGACAGCAATAGAAGAGAGGCACACAATGATGAGAGACAAGAAGAGGGATCACAGGAGGGAACGGAAGGAGAATGTCCAAAAAGAGTGAGCAGAAGGCCACAAAGACTGATTGAGGAAATGTAACGATGGGGATCATCATCATCTCTCTCTCTCTCTCTCTCTCTCTCTTGCTCTCTCTCTCTCTCTTTTCTCTCTCTCGCTCGCTATCGCTTGTCAGCTATTTTCTTTCCACAAAGGGGGAGATGTAGTGACCTGGGTCAGAGGGCACTAGGACCCTGGATCCGAATGATGGGGAGGGGACAGGAAAAAGACACCACTTCCGGTCAGGGAGTGGGGAGGGCATTCTGCAGCCACGAGGGCAAAGGGACAGACATGCATGTGGGCACTGCCAGGACACGAAAGAATAAAGAATTAAATGTCCACCTACCTGTCCCCGCGTGATCATTGGTGAGGACACGACAGTTCTCTCTTTACTTTGTCTATTTCTGTGTGAGGAGGGGTCAGTGTCCTTACCTGGGTCAGAGTGTGGCAAGATCCTCTTCTTTCTTCAAAAAGTTCTAGGATGCACACCGAGTTTTCAATATTGTAATATTTATGTGATGCTCAAAGGCGTTTAGTTATCGCGTGCCACCCTGGAACGCGATCCGTCCGTACACGTGACTTGAAATTCTAAATGTACCGGAGCCTCGTCAGGTCCCAATCCAGGAAGCACAGTAAAGAATTGTATTCACCAACATATAGATTCAGATAATTTTCTCCTTTTTACACCATTTTACTGCCACCAGTTTAATCCATATTTCATTTCTTCAAATAAGTTCACATTTCCAAATTTAACCATGAGTTCAACAAATGCCGTAAATGGCTTTTCTTCCAAACATATGGTGATTCACTATTCCTTATAGCGCGATGGAAGCATATATGACCCAATGCATTTCGGGTAGTGCCTGCCCTTCTTCAGAGGTAACTACAATAAAATAGAACACACATCAGTTCCCAATGCCCTTCCCAAACTCATGTGTGCTGTTATGTAAAACACACCTCTATAAGTGTAATCTGGCCTCTATTTCCACACATAACAAAATGAATGAAAGAAAACGACCCAAAAGTGTACATGCATAGTTTCATCGTGCAACTGAGCTTAACCTTATAACCTCATCATTATACTAATCAACATACTGTGTCAAAAATACATCACTCAATGTTGAAAACAAAAATGTGCCGATACACCTCTGTGCCCAACAGAAACAGTGTTGTTACTGCAACATATTACCAACCTCCAACTTAAATGTGCAATGAACCTGCAACCGAATCCGCGCCCCGTCTTGCCAAACACCAAAGTGCAAATGTTCTATTAAACTGACGTGAATGTCCCAGGTGTATTTAAATCGTGTCATATGACAAAAACAATGAAGCTAAACAAAATACGATGCTTTATACGTGCTCCTGCTCAAACCCGTGAAAATAAAAAAGAGTAGAACATGCAAACATTTCTCCCCACCACATGTCTTTTTAAATCATAATTAGTTGCACGAAAACAGAAAAACTTGAAAACTTCTACTGATAATAAATTAAACAATATCATTGTGTCAAAGCAATGCCAACTCAGTAAATGTCCACACTTTTTTCATGAGATCACTCGATGCCTTTGAACACTCCAGGAAGAGCCAGCTAATGTGTTCAATGCGTCCAACTATATCAGAACAGTGAACCTCTAGTGTAATGTTCTCCTTTAAATTTTTTCGTCATACATTCATTTTCAGCATAACTTTATCAGCGGGTGCAAACTAGCCGTTGGACAGAATGGGGTATATTTACATTCTTCAAAAAGCTGTAGGATGCACACCAGGGGCCCGATTCACAGAACTAACTTACGACAAAATCCTAAACTTACTACCATTTTGGTATTCACAGAATGAACTTACTCATTTTGGTATTCACAGAATGAACTTACTCATTTTGGTATTCACAGAAGGCACTTACACATTTTGTGTAACTTACTCATTTTGTGTAACTTACTCATTTTGTGTAACTTACTCATTTTGTGTGAGTAAGTTCATTCTGTGAATACCAAAATGGTAGTAAGTTCATTCTGTGAATACCCAAATGTGTAAATTCATTCTGTGAATACCCAAATGTGTAAGTTCATTCTGTGAATACCAAAATTGTTGTAAATTTAGGATTTTGACGTAAGTTAGTTCTGTGAATCAGGCCCCGAGTTTTCATAGTGTGCATACAACGTGCGAATCGCCCCAGCGGAACACGTCCCCAATCTCCCCACTCCCTTTTGCACCACATAAGACATAAGGCAGATTTAATACCTTACAGTCAGGTACTCTTTAATTGTTCATTGACTAAAAACACTTGACCATTTTATTCAGACATATGTAAACCAAATCACACACATGGTAGCCAGACGAGGTAGGTTTCCAAAGAATACATTTAAGCATAAATTGTATTTACATTCCGGACATGGCCTTAGCCATCAAGATCTCAGTGCACGCACTTCGTTAATTAATCTCCCTGTGCTAGCTGTGCCCGCAGGCCCCAAATTGCACTGTTTTATCAATAGTAATTTTTCGTCTTCCATCCCAGAGGCACTACCACCAGGGCACCGCTTAATGCCTTGGCCCCACTGGGGTTCCGGAACACCGGATACCCCCCCAAAGTTTCTTAACACACACACAGGCATCTCGGGTAGGGCAGGAGAGTCCAGGACCACCAGCAGGTCAGTCCCCCCTCCCGCCATCCCGGAGCCCCCATTGAATGCTCGCCCTGTTCCAGGATCAGGCAGTCCATGCCAAAAGGAGTCCACACCATTTTTCTTGCCCGGGACTCCGCCAATCTTGTCCTTATTCTTAGGGATGGGTGGGTGGGTAACTTGCCGCTGGTCTGCTGCCTTTGGAGCTGCTGGAGAGGACAAAAAAAAGGGCTTCCCCATCTCCTCAGCCGCTTTTATCGTTGCTGGGGGCGGGGGGGTAGACCACTTGCGCTCCTTGATGACGTCAGCAGGGACCGCCCGGTACTATCCTTGCTTCCGGGCCCACCCCGACCCCTAATAGAAATCAAGAACAAACCGGCTCCCGCCCGAGATGCCACTAAGGGCGCCACGCCCCTAGGTGCGGGTGGCGCCGGTCATAGTGTGCATACAACGTGCGAATCGCCCCAGCGGAACAACGTCCCCAATCTCCCCACTCCCTTTTGCACCACACAAGACATAAGGCAGATAGTTGGTCTTCACGGCATAGTCATTTATTACCTTACAGTCAGGTACTCTTTAATTGTTCATTGACTAAAAACACTTGACCATTTTATTCAGACATATGTAAACCAAACCACACACATGGTAGCAGACTAGGTAGGTTTCCAAAGAATACATTTAAGCATAAATTGTATTTACATTCCGGACATGGCCTTAGCCATCAAGATCTCAGTGCACGCACTTCGTTAATTAATCTCCCTGTGCTCGCTGTGCCAGCAGGCCCCAACCTGCACTGTTTTATCAGTAGTAATTTTTCGTCCTCCATCCCAGAAGCACTACCACCAGGGCACCGCTTAACGCCTTGGCCCCACCGGGGTTCCGGAACACCGGAAACCCCCCCAAAGTTTCTTAACAGACACACAGGCATCTTGGGTAGGGCAGGAGAGTCCAGGACCACCAGCAGGTCAGTCCCCCCTCCCGCCAGCCCAGAGCCTCCATTGAATGCTCGCCCTGTTCCAGGGTCAGACAGTCCATGCCAAAAGGAGTCCACACAATTTTTCTTGCCCGGGACCCCGCCAATCTTGTCCTTATTCTTAGGGATGGATGGGTGGGTAACTTGCCGCTGGTCTGCTGCCTTTGGAGCTGCTGGAGAGGACAAAAAAGAGGGCTTCCCCATCTCCTCAGCCGCTTTTATCGTTGCCGGGGGTGCCAGGGGTAGACCACTTGCGCTCCTTGATGACATCAGTAGGGGCCGCCCGTTACTATCCTTGCTTCCGGGCCCACCCCGCCCCCTAATAGAAATCAAGAACAGACCGGCTTCCGCCCGAGATGCCACTAAGGGCGCCACGCCCCTAGGTGCGGGTGGCGCCGGTCATAGTGTGCATACAACGTGCGAATCGCCCCAGCAGAACAACGTCCCCACTCCCTTTTGCACCACATAAGACATAAGGCAGATAGTTGGTCTTCACGGCGTAGTCATTTATTACCTTACAGTCAGGTACTCTTTAATTGTTCATTGACTAAAAACACTTGACCATTTTATTCAGGCATATGTAAACCAAACCACACACATGGTAGCCAGACGAGGTAGGTTTCCAAAGAATATATTTAAGCATAAATTGTATTTACATTCCGGACATGGCCTTAGCCATCAAGATCTCAGTGCACGCACTTTGTTAATTAATCTCCCTGTGCTCGCTGTGCCAGCAGGCCCCAACTTGCACTGTTTTATCAGTAGTAATTTTTCGTCCTCCATCCCAGAGGCACTACCACCAGGGCACCACTTAACGCCTTGGCACCACCGGGGTTCTGGAACATCGGATACCCCCCCCCCCAAGTTTCTTAACACACACACAGGCATCTCGGGTAGGGCAGGAGAGGCCTGGACCACCAGCAGGTCAGTCCCCCCTCCCTCAGCCTGGAGCCCCCATTGAATGCTCGCCCTGTTCCAGGGTCAGACAGTCTATGCCAAAAGGAGTCCACACCATTTTTCTTGCCCGGGACCCCGCCACAGGGAGAGGAGCTTACTGGCACCCTCGCCCTCCCCCACCTAGAAGCTTGACCCCACGACCGCACTGCAACGGCCCCCAGAACGGTTTGAATGAACAGCTCGAGCCCTTTGTTAGACAAATGCACTCCATCTGGAAGATATAACTCTGTATTGGATGCCTGTATCATACTGTGCCTAATCGTATGGAGGGGTGAGCCGGCCAGTAACTTAGCGACTGCCTGATTCAGTTTTTCACTGATCTGTTCAGCGCTTGCGTAGGTGCAGCCCTGGACCAACCCAACGCGGAATTACCTCTGACCATAATATAACCGTGCACGGCAAGAGGTTCCTTACCCATGAGAGCATCATGCTTCCTTAACCCCCTTCCGGCCTGAGGGGATCATACCATTACCCCTTGCATGAATAACAAGTACGTCCGGTGGGGCATGCCGCCTATTCCCATGGCCCTCCGCAAATGGTTGAATAACTCGCTTAACCGCTGCCCTCCAATCTCTATCCAGTGATGGTCAACTCTCATTGACACCTGTAACCTCTCTAAGACTGTGCCGCAAAAATACTATCCTGCTCTGCGCGCAAAAGAATGGCCACACCAGCATACCTGTGTCCGTGGCTGCCCGATGGCTGTATAGGAATTAAAAACAGAGAAAGAAAAACATACGGTGGGGAACACGCAATGCCGCTATGCAATAGGAGTAGCGCTGAGCTCCCTGTCTCACATAGAACTCAAAACAAGACGACTTCCATCTTCCTACCCTTTTTATCACCTCGCATGACAAGCCTATTGAGGCTGCTGTTGTGGCAGCCCCTATGCGAAAAAGAGTGGCACCTAACAAAATCAAGGCACACTTACATAAGCGTGTAAACTGGAATCTGGTCAAAAGGGGGCCGTCTTCATGCAATAACAGCCTCGAATCCCCGCCTCCCGGACGCATTTGAATAAATGTTTGCATCAATGTCACCGGACAATATGTAGCCTCGGGAGCAGCACGCAGGTGCACCCATGCTCCCCTCCCTAACGGGTCTGTCTTTGACCTCCTTACCCTGACCTGCAACATATCCTTTGATATCCTTAACATAAAAGCATACATTACACCACCACCAGGCTCATTAGCTGGACATGTTTGAGAAAACTGTAGACTGTCCTATGCAAAAAACGATGCAATGAGCCCTCTGCTTACACATGCATCCTAATTTACTCCTGGGGATGCCATAGCCGCATAACTAGACTTTTCTGCATGCCTAATTTAGACAACCTTGCCACATGATTTGGCCTTGCTGTACTGAGCCCGCCAGCGGCCCCAGATATGATGCTGCCCTAGCGTCCTTAATGACCCAGGCTTCAGTGCCTCCCCCACCTGCTGACTTCACCACATTTAGAAAACCGTGGGAACGCAAAGAGAGACCCTCTTTCCCTGCCATCAGCTATTACCTCTCCTTGGCACCACCCAGCAATTTATGTCAATGTGGATGTGCAAGTGATACAGGGTAGATGATCCCTGGGCTGACAAAATGTGATGCTTTTAGCCAACCGGAATTTGACAAAGGTAACAAAGGTTGCCATACATGGATTGTCGCCCAGGCGCCTGGACCTGTGCGGAGAAATTGTGGCTGGCAATACTTCCCACATCTTCCTCTTGGGAAAACAGTTGACATTGCCATTGGTAGGAGGATTTGCCAAACGTACTCTGAAGAACAGGTGATCTGCTTATTGCTAGGGCGCCAGGCCCTGTGGGACATAACTATACCCTTGCTGTGTCTACTTACTTCTTGGGGAAATAGCCCTCCTTGTCCCTGGTAGGAGGGCTTACCTGAATGTACTCTAAATAAAAACGACCCCACCACTGATCTGCGAGCCGCATATCGCACACAACAACCAGGGCACTCTGGGAAACACAGCGTAACACAGTGGATTCCGTAGGTACTTAAAGGTACACCGTGATGGTGTCAAGGGGGGCCCGGGCCTGAAGTGGCTGAATTAGGAAAATGCTGCCCTGTATGAATTTGTGGAATACCTTGGAGCCCCCTGTGGTCTTTCCATTTACTAGCTGGTACCAAATATCGCCTGACACATACCACGCTCTACCTAAGATCTAGTATATACATCCGACATACCACCTGACCTGCACCATGCCTAAAGAAATTAATAGTAGAAGCATACACCCAAAGGTGCAATATCTTCTCACACAGCATCCAGAACACTCTCCAAGTCAGATGGTATTCCTGTAAATCGCTGTTTCTTTAACTTGTTTACAGTACCACTATCAAATTACTGGTTACTAGCATACTGCAAGCATTAGCCGGGGCAAGGCTGGTGGCCAGCTACCTAATAGGAATTCCCTACCAACTGTACAAACCATTCGTCTATCCTTGGGATGAATACGCAGGAGATCAACAGACTACCTAAGAGTCATTAAATGGCTTCAGTGCCAATGTAGCTGCACCAAATAAATAGATTTTGGTGCCATAACGGAATTGACGGCCAATCATGGAAAAAATACAGATCGGGAGTCTAGAAGGGGTGCCCCATAAGATCTTTCATAAACATCGCCAACAAATGGGAAACTGTGACCCCTCCGCTATTTGGAGGGGATTGGGCGGCTAGCCAAGATAAACAATGGTAGGCTCTGTGTAGACCACTGAACTGTTTCTACCCGCTTGCTTCCGGATCCCAACTGCGGGAGAACCCATGACCCTGAGCAACCCCATGTCCACACAGCTCCCCTGCAATGGCAATTGCGTGTACTAAGGAAGCCAGATACCACTGCCTAACAACCAACAGTTTAAAAAGGCCGCCAGGAGCCGTAGCTGCGCGCGGCCCCCATGCTTCTGCGTCGTGTGTGTGAGAAATGTATCCTTGAGTGCGGGGCCTGCTAAATACCTTCCTGCTAACATAAATTTCCGGTTGCCTTACCAGTACCAACCGAAAGTCAATGGGTGACCCATGTATGCTGGCACCTCAATCAATCAATCAGGGGTTTGTTAAAGCGCGACTACTCACCCGTAAGGGTCTCAAGGCACTAGGGGTGGGGGTGCAGGTTCCATCCATCAAGGAGGGGGTCTGTCGAAGAGCCAGGTTTTGAGGTTTCTTGCGAAGATGGGGAGCGATGTTGTCTGTCTGAGGTGGAGCGGAAGGGCGTTCCATGCTTTGGCCGCGAGGAAGGAGAAGGAGCGGCCTCCCGATCTGGTCTTTCTGGTGCGGGGGACCACGGCGTAGGAGAGCTTGGCTGATCGTAGGGTCCTTTGGGGTGCGTGGAATTTGAGTCGGCTGTTCAGGTATGCTGGTCCGGTGCCGTGGAGGGCCTTGTGTGCGTGGGTGAGCATCTTGAAGGTGATTCTCGCCTCGACAGGGAGCCAGTGGAGTGTGAGCAGGTGCTGGGAGATGTGGCAGTGTTTTGGCAGGTTGAGGACCAGTCTTGCGGCGGCGTTCTGGATGTTCTGTAGCTTGCGGGTGAGGTTTTTGTTTATTCCGGCGTAGAGTGCGTTGCCGTAGTCGAGTCTGCTGGTGACCAGGGCGTGAGTGACGGTCTTTCGGTGTTCGAGGGGGATCCATTTGAAGGTCTTACGAAGGAGGAGGAGGGTGTGGAAGCAGGAAGACGAGACAGAGTTGATCTGGCGGTCCATTTTGAGCTCGGAGTCCAGGATGATTCCCAGGTTGCGTGCGTGGTCCGTGGGGGTTGGCGGGTTTCCGAGGGCGGGGGGCCACCAGGTGTCGCTCCAGGCATCGGGGTTTGGGCCCATGATGAGTACTTCTGTTTTGTTGGTGTTTAGTTGTAGGCAGCTGTTTTTCATCCATTTGGTGATGGCTTCCATGCCTTCTCGAAAGTTGCGTCTGGCGGTGTTGGGCTCGTTGGATAGGGAGAGGATGAGCTGGGTGTCGTCTGCGTTTGACACGATGTTGAGTCCGTAGGTTCTGACGATGGGGCGAGTGGAGCCATGTAGACGTTGAAGAGCGTCGGGCTGAGGGAGGAGCCCTGGGGGACTCCGCAGGTGGTAGGTGTGGGGTCCGAGAGGAAAGGGGGGAGTCTGACCCGCTGCGTCCTGCCGGAGAGGAAGGAGCGGATCCAGTCGAGGGCCTTGTCCTGGATTCCTGCGTCATAGAGTCTGCGTATTAGGGTGCGGTGGGAGACTGTGTCGAACGCCGCTGATAGGTCGAGGAGGATGAGGGCTACTGTTTCTCCTTTGTCCAGTAGGGTGCGGATGTCGTCTGTTGCGGCGAGGAGGGCGGTTTCCGTACTGTGGTTTTTTCTGAAGCCGGATTGGGAGGAGTCGAGGATGTTGTGTACTTCAATGAATGTGGCGAGTTGGCTGTTGATGGCTTTCTCGATGACTTTCGCTGGGAACGGGAGCAGGGAGATGGGTCTGTAGTTTTTGAGGTCGGTGGGGTCCGCTGAGGGTTTCTTTAGGAGGGGGTTGACCTCGGCGTGTTTCCAGTCGTCGGGGAACCAGGCGGTCGCCAGGGAGCGGTTGATGGTGTGGCGGAGCATGGGTGCGATGGTGTCGGCGGCTCTGTTGAAGATGTGGTGGGGGCAGGGGTCTGTGGGGGCCCCTGAGTGGTTTGACTTCATTGCCTTCAGTGTGTCTTCGGTGGTGAGGGCGGTCCAGTCGTCAATCGCTGGTTTCCGGGTGTCGGGGGTGGTTGGTGAGGGTTCAGTGTGTTGGTTGTCTTCGAAGTTGTCGTAGATGCTCTTGATTTTGTGGTGGAAAAAGGTGCTGAGTTTGTCGCAGAGGTCTTGTGAGGGAGGGATGTCGGTAGACTCGCTAGTGGGTTGGGCGAACTCCTTGATGATGCTGAAGAGTTCCTTGCTGTTGTGCGCGTGGGTGGAGATTCTGTCTTCAATCGCTTTTTTCCTCGTTTCTCTGATGAGTTGATGGTGGGCGTTGGTGGCGGCTCTGAAGTTGTCGTGGGCTTCTGGGGATTTGGTGTTCCTCCAGGCCTTTTCGAGGCGGCGGCATGTGCTTCTGGACTCTCGAAGTTCGGTGGTAAACCATCTGGCTTTCTTGGCGCGGGTATTGTTGTTTTTCTTGAGGGGGCTATGGTGTTGGTGCTGTCCGAGATCCATCTATGCAGGGTTTGGGCTGCGGTGTTGGCGTCGTTTTCCGCGAGGGTTGGGGTGGAGTTGTTGAGTGAGGAGGTGAGCTGGTCGTCGGTGATTTTGGTCCAGTTTCTTCGTGGAAGCAGGTGCTGGTGTCTGTGGATGGTGGGTGTTCTGAAGGTGAAGTAGACGCAACGATGGTCGGTCCATGGGAGTTCGGTGGTGTGGCTGAAGGTGATGGAGTTTCCTGTAGTGAAGAGGGGGTCGAGGGTGTGTCCTGCTGAGTGCGTGGGCTCGGTCACGATCTGGCGCAGTCCAATGTTGTGGAGGTTGTCCAGGAGGGATGTGGTGTTGGGGTCCAGTTGGTTGTCGAGGTGGAAGTTGAGGTCTCCCAGCAGGGTGTAGTTGGTGGATGCGATGGCCTGCGGGGAGATAATGTCCGTGATGGAGTTGGCGAAGGGTCCGCGGGGTCCAGGGGGTCGGTAGATGAGGGTTCCTCGGAGGGTGGCGGTGGGGCTGGCCAGTATCTTGAAGTGAAGGTGTTCCATCAGTTCTGTGGGCTCGTCAGGGAGTGTGCTCAGGCGGAGGCTGGATTTGTGGACGATGGCGATTCCTCCTCCTGGGCGGGTGGGGCAGTCCTTCCTGGAGATCTTGTATCCTTGGGGGATGGCAATGGTGATGTCCGGTCCCGAGGTGGTGTTGGTCCAGGTTTCGGTGAAGAACGCTACGTCCGGGGTGGTGCTGTCGAGGAGGTCCCAGATTTCTGTGGCGTGTTTGTGGAGGGATCGGACGTTGAGGAGGATGCATTGCAGGGTCTTCGGTTCGGTTGTGTTCTTGTGGGCGGGTTGTGCTGGATCCGTGTTCTTGGCGGTGCTGCAGGTGTGCCGGCAGCGGTGACAGCTGAAGGGTCCGTGGGAGTCGGCTGGTGATGCTAGCTTGCAGTTGTTGTTGCGGCCTGGGTTGAGTGCTTGGAGTGCTGCTGGGTCGTAGCGTTGGCGGGGCGGAGGTCCAGGGTTCCTGGCGCTGGTCGCGGACGGGCGCAGACGGGCTTGCCTTTGACGCGCCTTCGGCGCGCCAGCGGCGCGCCCGCAGCCCGCGCAGTGTCCACCATTAAGTAGGGGTCGGGGAGGGCTGGAAAGCTGGGAGCGGGGAGGGGAGCTGGATTGGGCCGGTCGCGCTGGGGGGGTGGGGCCGCGGGGGCAGCAGCGGCGGGGAAAGGTAAAGGGAGGAAATAAGGGATAAAGAAAAAAGGGAAAATAGGCAGAAATAAGGCACAAAAGAGCAGAGATGCAGAAAGGTGAAAGATAAAAGAGGGTAGAAAAACGAGTGAAAACTAGTGAAAGGGCAGAGCGAGAGGAAGGGAAAATGAGCAGAAATAAGGCACAAAAGAGCAGAGATGCAGAAAAGTGCAGAAAGGTGAAAGATAAAAGAGCGTAGAAAAACGAGTGAAAACAATTGAAAGGGCAGAGCGAGAGGAAGGGAAAATGAGCAGAAATAAGGCACAAAAGAGCAGAGATGCAGAAAAGTGCAGAAAGGTGAAAGATAAAAAAGGGTAGAAAAACGAGTGAAAGAGCAGAGATAGAGGAAGGAGACAGAGGTCCACTGGACCACCAGGGATGAGGCGCAGGGAAACCTGCAGGTGGAGGAGGGCCTCGATCACCAACACTCGAGAGTGCAGGGGCAGGGGCAGGCCTCACTTAATGGTGGAGCTGCGAGGGTGGGAGAGCAATTTCACTGACAATGAGTCAGTGGTCTTGCTCGCCTGTCCCCGCAGTGACCGCCATTAAGTAGGGGTCGGGAGGGCTGGACAGCTGGGAGGCGGGAGCGGGGAGGGGAGCTGTATTGGGCCGGTCGCGCTGGGGGGAGGGGCCACGGGGGCAGCAGCGGCGGGGAAAGGTAAAGGGAGGAAATAAGGGATAAAGGAAAAAGCGAAAATAGGCAGAAATAAGGCACAAAAGAGCAGAGATGCAGAAAGGTGAGAGATAAAAGAGGGTAGAAAAACGAGTGAAAACTAGTGAAAGGGCAGAGCGAGAGGAAGGGAAAATGAGCAGAAATAAGGCACAAAAGAGCAGAGATGCAGAAAAGTGTTCCTCCTCGCGCTCTCACCATACTTGCCCCCGCTGCCGACCATACTCCATCTGGATTCTCTTGTCCATCTTCCTGCGACCAAGATGCCCCCATCATAGTACGGTTCCACTCCCCGTTATCGCAGATATAGATACCATGCAAAATAAATAAAGACACAGATGATCAGTGCCCTTTCCAATTGCCATAAGGAATGAGCTCACATGCCAGCTTAATGGTTTGCTTCATGAAAACTGTTCTCCCCTTATAGCCCGCACCCATACTGAATCAAGCCCCATCTTACAAAGAGGACCAACCAACATTAATGAAGAGTAGCACTCATTTTGTGGTGCAGCACCTAGGGGAGGTAGCGGAAGTGTGAGAAATGGGCGTGCAGGTATATTGAAGGTAAATGGAGGACGCAAGTAAATTTTGCAGTCGTGTGCTATGTCATGCCTTCATTAAACACGCATTAGATTCATGCGCTGATTACAGCAGTGAGCTCTGCCCATGTAACTGCCTACCTATTTTTTGAGACCTGAGCAGGAAAGGACACGTGACACGCCCAAATATCGTTGACCTAACAGCGGCCCAACTGTGCCCAGTTATCGCTGACCTAACAGAGGCCAAACTGTTCATCTGGTGAAAGTTATCCCGCCTCATGGTGTAGCGGCCACAGCCATTTGTGAGCACCTATCCACCCAAGAGGAAATGTAGGATTTCAGCACCCATTAGTATTAAACCTTAACGAACCATACTGAAACCGAATTTCTAACTAATAGTTAGGTGCCACCATCTATTGGAGTCATCTATCCGTAGTCCCCCATTAGGAATGCATAACCTGTCTGCATTGCTGTGAGACTTTACTTTGCGACTGCATGGTCTGCCCAACAGGTGCATTCACTTGGAAATTTGCTCCTAAATATCACCAGTTTGAGCATTCTTGAAATCTACCTTCTTGCTTTCTCCCGGTCATCGAGTGCCTCTGGAGCGGATAGTATTTGTTGTAATGTGTAACCTTACGAAAGTATGACGACCTAGACGCTCGAGGCTCGGGGACATAGCATAGCCATAACCCCCTGCAGAATAGCAGTGGGTCGACCGTCAGCCGCCGGCCCAAATAAAACAGAATGAGGGAAAGAGATTGATCCCGAACCTATGTTCAACTAGCTCCAAACGTTTAAACAACGCTAATAAATCTTCACAAGTCTGATTGTTTAACGTTCACTTTTCACTCAAACAAGTGCAAAGTGTCCTTAGTTGTCTTTTCACACTTCTATCTAGCACATACCCGAGCTGAAGGTATCGGAGCGCCTTACATGAGCACCCGTTACATTATGCAAGGGCTCATGCCACTTTATAGGCACAGAACGATTACATGGCAGTGGGCCCCCCTCCAGGCAGGTCCTACCTGCAACCACACGAGCATACCCGACATCCCGGGGCACTTGGTCTACTCACGAACCGGATGTCTCGTATTAAAAACCAATAAGAAAGCATGCGCCTCAAACCATGCAATTCCTGATTACAAAAACCAGGCACACTTACCTGAGCGTGTGCCTGGAAACCCTATGACCCTCCAACCATGCAGCGATCAAGCGTGTGATATGGGATCTTTGTTTCAGCATCAAAACCATGCAGCGCCGGAAGCATGCTAATGTGCGCGCACATTGGCGAAATACCTCGGGCACCGAGGATACCTACCACCCCAGCGCCCTGGGTTAACCTTAGACCTTACGCGATATACTTCATGCCATAGCTCACTGAGCTGCTTAAAAACACACCACATTTAAAAACCCCGTATAATCAGACAAGAATGATCCGGCAAGACATCCAGTACATTTGGCTAAATTAATTTCACCATGAAACAGTTGAAGTAATAACAAGAATGTTTACAGGAATGAGGGTCTTCCAACACCTTTACAAATTAAAAAACGGGTACTTCGCGAACCATTTTATTGCCACCAGTTTAATCCATAGTTCATTTCTCCAAAGAAGTTCACATTTCCATATTCCTTATGGCGCGATGGAAACCTATATGACCCAATGCCCGAAATGCATTTGGTCATATAAGTTTCCATCACGCCATAAGGAATAGTGAATCACCATATGTTTGGAAGAGAAGCCATTTACGGCATTTGTTGAACTCATGGTTAAATTTGGAAATGTGAACTTATTTGGAGAAATGATCTATGGATTAAACTGGTGGCAATAAAATGTTAGCATAGCATAAGTACACCGACCCAAAACCTATGTAAGATTAATCAATATTAATGCTAAACTCCAAGCAGAAAATATTGTTTTTCAAACACTCTCTAGTTTCTGGGATTTCCTATCAGCAAGGACTGCTAGGATGGCACCAGGTAAAAACCTGGATGAACAGGAAGCCTGAACAATGAGTCTCTCCAAGAAGGATGGGCACACCACACCACTAGATCCCCAGTAGCAGTCAATACCTTTTAGCTCTACTCTTATTTACAGCTGGAACAGCAGAAGGTCTATCCAAGGCAGGAAGGACATGAACTAACAATGCTTCATTGAATGTCAAAAGAGGCTCTGCAGAACGTGAACTTCAGTCAAAATGTTAAACTTTGACACAACAGAAGGAAGAGGTAATTCCAAAATGTACCCAGCTTTCTTAATAAATGAATAATATGAAATAAGTACCAGAAGGCTCCATCGTATGAAGCTCTGGGTAAGTGTCCAAACCAGCTATAGCTCTTAATTCCTGAAAAACACCATGATCAGAAGAAAGGTAATCAGAAGGACATGTATCCCCATCAGTAAGTGGATCTTCTATTGGATCTGAATCCGTCCCAAACTAATCATGGAGAGTTTCTGCTCTCTCATACAGTCACTACTCTACAAGTTTTTAAACCTCTCTCCTGACCTAAAAGGCATATCAGGAGGGATAAAAAGAAGAGTTTCAGATATCTGCGCCAATTTCGATGCCACCGACTCTGGATTAGAAATCAATGCTGATGCTAGTGGTGTCGAAGATGCTTCAGCTGGCTCACAGGACTCAGGTTTAGGATCGACAGGTAATGAACCCGCTGCAGATTCGGCACAGATAGAGCCAAAGGCTGGGGCAGGAAGGGAGCAAATGGAGCCAATGGAATACTTATAACAGAACACCAGAGGGGACTATAGCCCTCCTTAACACCTCAAACATGGCATAAATAAAACGGCTGGATCCACTACTGATGCGGCAAACTAAGGGTAGGGTTGAAGGACACACACCTGGCTGTGGAGTTAGATCCTGAGGTACAGTGAACTGTGTAATGATGGAGTCAGTCTGCTCCAAGGGTGTCGGTTCCAGAAGAATCAGAACCAACTTCAGCTCTAAAAAGGAATTTGAGGGAAGAGAAGACCTGGGAAACGTATCTCGTTTCTCCCCAGGCCTTCTCTTTTTCTTGTGGCCAAGTTTCCTGAAGATTTAGGAGGTGGAGAAGCAGTAGATCGTGAACCAGAATAAGACCTCTTGCCTTTCTTTGCTCTGACCATAAAGAGTTTTGCATACCTCTCTTTGATGGTCTTGGAATGCATACTCTTGCAGGAAACTCCAGAATTGGTATCATGGTCTCATGGCCTAAACACCACCAAATAGACATTATGGGGATGAGTGATAGACATCCGACTCTCACATATTCTGCAGGGCTTAAAGCCCAATTTCATAGCAATAGATATGTTTAAATGTCAGGTCAGAAGATGAACAAGCTCCAGATCCATGTTGATGGCACAGAAAAAACAGAAATGCCATTGGAACATTGGTTGGGCACCTTATACCTCCCTTAGTGTCACCAGGTGTCAGGATACTGACTTTGTGGTGGAGTCTGTGCCCTCTGCCATCGTGGAGGAACTATTGAGAAGAGTTGCTGGTCCAGACCTGTGTAAGGGTTTGTTCACAACGTGAGGAATCTGCAGGTAGAAGTATCCATCAGAAAGAGTCAAAGATACAACATTTGAATAGAAGAAAGGAGGCAAGCAAATAAATTAAGTAAATAAAAGGAAGACTGAAAGAGAGATAGACTTGCTTGATCATTATTTATTTTCCTTTTTGAGGATTACAGTATCCTTGGACTGGATCTGCTTTCATGGTTATCCCCCACTTTATGCTGGTGTTATGCTGTTTTCTGACTAATCAGACTTTCTGAATGCTAATCAGGACCCCTGTCACTGCTCTCTCACCCTAAATTTGACAATGGTAAGTACTTTGGGACCTCCACAATTGGCTACTGGTGTACTCTTGTAAGTCCCTTGTATATGGTAGTAAGGTACCCAGGTCATCGGTACACCAGGAGTCTCCCATGGGCTGCAGCATGTATTATGCCACCCATGAGAGACCACTCAAACTGTGACTAAAGGCCAGCCATTGCAGCCTGTGTGAGTGGGTGCTTGCACCCTCACCACAGATATAAGTTTCCTTATATCTGAGGTCACCACACTTAAACCCTATAAGTCACCCTTATGGCAGGCTCTTCAGTCCTGAGGGGAGGGTGCCTGGTTACAAGTGTGACGGTGCCCCTGCACGAGCAGAGCACCCCTACAAACCCCGAATTCTATTGTCCAGGCTTTGTAAGTGCGATCAGCCATTTAATACATATAGTGGACATCATGTCAATTACGAGATGTCTAACTATATATTGGCTGCACCGAAACCGGTCATGTTTGGTATCAAACATGTTGGAATCCTACCCTAACACCGATTCCAGTGTTGGATGTAGGATCCCAGGTACTGGAGGGCTCCCCTAGGGAGCCCTCCCTGTAATCCCGGTACCAGCCTTTTAGGGTCTAACAGCTAGCTAGTGCTGCTGCCGATCACAGACACATTTCTGCCCTCCTGCTCCTGAGCGAGCTTGAGCAGGGGAAGGCAGAACAATAGGTTTCCTGCCACAGGGAGGTGTGATCACCTCCCAGACAGGACTTAATGTATTGGGCTGGGGTGGGGGCTCTTCCCAGTGCCACCAGACTGCTTTGAAGGGCCCATTTGGTGCCCTCCTTGTATACTCCAGTTTGAGCCAGTTCAGGGAGCCCTTGGCTCCAGCTCTGACATGAAACTGGACAAAGGACAGGGGAGTATCCACTAACCCTGGGCGTAGTTCGCGTAGTAGCGCTTCGCGTAGCTACGCGAAGTGCACTTCGCACTACGCGAGGTACGCGTAGCACTACGGGAACTGCGTAGTGCGGTAGGAAATGCTGTTCGCGATGATTGCACAGTGCCGGATGCTTGTCCGCACTGTGCAATCATTGCAAACTGCATCTTGCACAGTGCAAGCGGTCGTTTTCTGCTGCTCGAGTAGATTTGTACTCGAGCGGCAGCTTTCTCAACGCGGACTGGTAGTTTCTCATCGCGAGCGGTCGCGAGCATACGCGACCACTCGCAATGAGAAACCTGACCTCCCCGCGTTGAGAATCTCGCCGGGAGGTTTATTTTCCACGCTCGCGATCGGCAACTTGATGTTGCTGATCGCGAACGAGGAAAAAGTCTCGCCGGGATGTCATTTTGCTCGCTCGCGGTCGCCAACTTGACGTTGAGGACCGCGAGCAAGCAAAAAATGACCGCTACGCGTGTTTGCACTGTGCTACGTGCAATTCGCGTAGTGCGAAGTAGCGCAAACTACGCGAGCGTAGCGTAGTCCTTCGCCCAGGGTTAGTATCCACCCCTTTGTCCAGCCCCTCCTCTGGGAAGGATCCTTGAATCGTCCCAGCCTTTTCCCTAGGGTACGTAAGGGCTTACCTGTGGGTGGCTCTTCAGATTCATCGTAGGGCAAGATTCAAACCCGAAACCACTTCAACTTTGACCGTCTGGGCACCTTGGACTTCGTCTGGAACCGAGTCTGCACCAAGGAAGAGTCCTGCTGCTCCTGGTCTCGCTGTTCTGCAAGTCTTCTCCGTCGTCTGTCCCTGTGCTTCATCTAGGTTCCTCTTTAGGCCTGTGGGCATCATGGACACCCAAAGTAATCTCCCTTGGAGTGAAGGAGTCACTCCACTGCATCTGCAGGCACCGCAACAAAATCTGACCGGTCCGCTGCTCCTGACGTCCCACGGACTCCGAAAGGCTCAGCAACACAGGTTGTGGTTCTGCAACTCACTTGAGGCTTGACCTGTCCTCTCAGCAAGTTTGAGGCCAGAATCCCTCGTGGGAACCAGTGGAACAGAACCCCTGTGCACTGCGTCGATTTGCCGTTGCCAAGGCTTGTTGGCTCTGTACTCGAGAGATCTTCGGGCTACAAGAAGCTCCAGCCCCTAGCATCTCTTCCTGCCAAGATCTTTGTCCTCACCACATCCTCTGCACCGATGACCTGCATCTTTGGTGAGCTGCTCGATGTCCTCTTGCGACTCTTGTGCCTTCGGCCTGTGGGTCCTCTTGAGGATCTTCTTTGGCTTCAGTGGGCTCCCCTGCTTGCCCGGGCCTGCTTTGACTCTCCTTCACTTAGTGAGTCCCTTGGACCTTGCTGGTCCCAACGCTGCACCTTTTTTGTTTACCACGTCTGTTGCTGCTGCCAAGGCGTGTTGGTGCTCTCGCCAGGCACCGACCCCTGGTTCTTGACTTCTGACGTGGGGCAGCTAGTGAACAGCTCCTGGTCTTCAACAGCGTCGCCTGATCCTCACAGCTGCAGACACAAGGTCACCGTCATCACTCCTGCATCTTCTCTCATCGGTGGTCATTGGTTTCCGTGCCTCCCGGTCACTTTGGAGTGGCATAGACTCTGTCCCATCTGCTTGCAGGTTCTCCTCTTCAAGAATCCCTCCTTGTATTCCATCTGACTCTTTCACCTTCTTCGCCAGTGGCATCTTCACTGAAGTCCTCCATTACGGTCTATGGCGGTTTCCGACGTCACTTTGCACCTATGCACCCGGCTTCCCTGGTGTTGGTATCCTGGTTCCTGGGGTATCCACAGGTGGGGTGACTCTCCAACCTTCTGTCTTCCACGGGGTTTCTTCAGGGTCCACTGGGAAGGGTCCTTCTACTTATAAAACTGAACTGCGACTGTCCTTTTGACTTGCATTGAGTACGCGGGTGTGTTTCCACTCTGCACACAGCCTCCATGGGGTTCCTGGGTACTTACCTCGGGGTGTTTGTTGTGTCCCTAGCATTTCTGAGTCCTCTGGTCCAAGTCCCGACTTCGGTCGCAGTTCGCATTCCACTTCTTTAGTATATGGTTTGTTCTCTCCCTGGAGACCACTGTATAGTTGTACTTACTTACCGTTTACAGTTGAAATATTGTGTTTATTGTGTTGACATCGCCTGGTAGGAGATATACCGATGTGTTAGTGAGTGTGTATAATAAATTTACTTATTTTTATAACTACACTGTGTGTTTTTTTATATTTAACCTACACTGTATAATTAGTTCAGGTAAAACAAGCTGCTTAACACTCCTTCTGGACTAAGCCTGAAGGCTGCTCTCCAGAGCTACCCCTTAGAGAGCTTTCTATGGTTGTCTAAGACCGCTAAAATCACCATAAGGGTTGTCTGGATTAGTGCAAGGTGCTTCACTTAAATAAGTGTGCACAATATACTAAGCCAGCCTCTTACAGTGGTCTTGACCCTGTCAGAATACCTAAGGTGGAAAAGAAAAAAAGGAACATAATGAAGAGTTAAAACTTGAATACTGACTGACTCATAATTGAAACCAACTGTCAATAAGCCACAACCTGCAACTGTTATGAGATACAGTTATAGTAGCCAAGATGAAGTGAATAAAACGTCAAAATCATAATGAACTCTTAGGACCCAATTACGCGTTTGGTGGTCCGTGGACAGCCTTGCCGGAGGTGGAGGACTGACGGTGGTTCTTCGCCCGCCCTATTACGAGTTACAATGTATGGCTTAGTGAGCGCCGACTGTGTTCCACCGACAGCACATGCGCCGTCTGAGCACATCGTGGCACAGAGGTCCAGTGAGGCTGTGGGAAGTACAGACAGCCGAGAAAACCGCCGGGCCAATTACGAGTCGCCTCACGGTTGGAGCAAGCGTGGAGGAACAAGCGCCACAGCACAGGAGGCTGAAAGGGAGGGATATAAAGACGAAACTCATCTTTACTCGCCAACACATGTCCCCTGCCGCTATGGAGGCCATCGTACCCGTCCTGCCGCTGCTCCACTTGATGGATCACGTCCAAAACAGACCCTGTCGCAGGCACCATCTCTGGTAAGTCACACAGATGCATTTTCCAATTGCCTCACTTGCAAAACGAAGTGTCGACGTGGACTAGCCAATGGAGATGAATTCCCAAAGTGTGTGAATCTCTTACAGGCAGGTGCGTAGCTCCTTGGGGGGGTGTTTGGGGTGTAACCCGACCACCCATTAAACATTTATCCTCAGTGAAATATTTGGGTACAGGTGCCTCCAGTAGGTCATTGTGAGATGTCAATCGCTTTTCGGCAGGAAAATGTACTGACACACATAAAAAAACGCACACGGATTCGCACGCTCTGTTTTTAAAGCTGTCTGAATTATGGGTCATGTCACAATATATCGTCTCTTCCCACCCAGTACACTTACCTATCCCATACCGCCCCCTTTCCACTGCCCCTTAGGTTATCCTCTGGCACCCTGCTTGTTGTTTCATGTATCTCAATCTATATGGCAGGCGTATTGGCGGAAATTCAGAATCCCACCCAATCTCAATGACCAAACCACGTCCCTGTAGACAGGGGCCCTGCATGTGATAGTATCTCAACGACATGCACAATCAAAGCTAAAGAGTGTCCTCGCAGCCCCAAACATAGCCACAACCCTACACAAACGGACATGTGTCAGTCACTAATAAAATGTGAAAGTGTTGGCTGCAGTAAGCGTATATCCACACCACCACAACCAAAACATTTCAACTCACAAGTTTCACACACATAACTCCACAACTAATACACCACTCAGCCAGGTCCACATTGAACATCACGCGTCCTGCACCTCACCATCACACCACACACCACCAAGTCAGAATGACATCTGCACACCTACCATGATGCATTGTAAACATTAACCAGAACAAGATGCCACAGTCATCATCCCTCTAGTACAATAGACACATCCCTGCCCCGTCCTCAGCCCAAACAAACCACCAGTTTTGATGTGTCCTCAAGATCCGAACCACCTTCATAGCCACAAAGCAGTATCTGACTCACACTTATCCCACATCAAAAGCCAATGTCACCTACAGGGACAACATAGAAGCAGTGGCAAATGAAACCAAGGGCACATATGAAACACCTCATGCACGATATCAATCCCACCATATAGACTACAAATATCAGAGTTGGGGACAGTGAGACACAAGTAGCACATGGCTAAAATAAACAATTGCACCTAACTTGGCGACTGAAGCATATCAGGGACAACCCGCATACCACACTACCACCCACCTGTAGCCAATGGGCAGCAGCAAGTTAGGATAGCAAACACATCTACAACATCTACAAGTAGTAGCAGAAAGGTACACACTCCCAAATGGACTCACCTCTAGTCCAACACACATAAAGGAATGAGAAGCTGACACCCTCCATGTGTGGATACATACGCATCTCTATCCAAATCACAACGCACAGATCACAAGAACATCACTAGGAGATGGCCCAGCTACATTTGGCAGACATCGGTCAAGGTGAAATACATACCCAATGTAAACCCAAACAATGCAACATTCAACCAGTAGGTGTAGATCCCACACATCGAGTTCATGAACATGTCACATTGTTCACGACATTTCCTGAACAGGTGCAAAGATCAGATCACATATACCACTGATAAAGGACGACCGATTCCTCCCTCAAAAAAACACTGATGTAGTAGAACCAACTGAAGTTAAGCATAACATCAGTTTGCATGATAAACAATGGCTCAACTAATGTACCATTCAATTTCCAAACTTTATTGAAATAAAATAACAAATCAATTAAGGCCACTGGTCAGTCCTAATTGTAACTGTGGCCAGCACATTGCCACACCACTTAACTTGCCTACCATTACACTGCCAGGCAAACCTCCCCAGGAAGGGGCATCAAGTGGGCAGTCCAGGCACCTCAGAAATACAAATCAGGTAAGACTGGGTTCAGTATTGGGAGGAGCTGGCTCAACCATAGAAGGAGGGGCAGTGGTTGGGGCAGAGGGAAAGACAAGGGGAACCTCAGGGACTTCCACGGGAGCCTGGGAAGGGTTGAAGAAAAGGGGTGGGCTTAGGGAGCTAGAGCTAGTGTCTGCCTGTGCCTGTTGCTGGTGTCTGTGGGTCTGAAGGTGGGTGTGATTGGGCCGTGTCTGATGGTGGGTGCTCTCTGGGTATGTGTGTTGTGGTGCTGCCGACAGAGGTAAGTGTCTGTTCGGTGGGTGCATGCATGGAAATCTTTCTGCGCTTTGGTTCTGGTGTGGTGCATGTGGATGTTGGTGTCTGTGTGTACCTATGTTTGCGTTTTGTTGGAACAGGTATGGGTAAAGGGAAGTGGAAGAGGCAGGTGGAGGGGTGCAATGATGGCCTTAGTGGAAGGCTGCCATCTGTGAAAAGTCCATTGCCTAAACAAATCTATGTAGGGCACAGAGACTACTAAGAATGCCCTCCAGGAACTCCAGCGTCTGTGTCATGACATTGGAATGACCCTGGAGGCCACTCAGGAGTGTAGTCTGTCCTACAGAGATCTGCCTTAGGAGTGAAATAGCCTCTTCACCCAGGGTAGCTGGGGGCACCGGGGCTGGGGATGCCTTGCCTGGGGCAAAGGAGACGGCACGCCCCTTATGGGAGTGGATACGGACCACTTGGTGGGGAGCAGCATGGAGGGTGGATCTTGAACGGCAGGTGGTGGACAAGGGTGGTGTAGACACAATTCCTACGGGGTCCACCACCACCATAGAGCTGCCACTCTGCCGAAGATGACGAGTCGTTATCCTCCAGGGCACGCCCCCTCACCGTCCGAGACTGTAACTCTGCCACTGTCAGTTTCCTGACTGGAGCCACTCTGTCCAGCTGCATCCCCAACGTCGTCCGCACAGTCTCCTCTGCCTTGCTCGGTTGATGCTGTAGAGACAGTGGAAACAGGTGTGAGACTATTGGCCACAATCATCTCACACACATCTCAACAATTACATCATCAATTTGGCATACAATCCTGCACCTACATGGGCCACTACAAATTATATGTGCACAAGGGGCTGCACTTGTACTGTCAGATGATTAACATAAATACCATGGAAAGATGCCCCTATCACGGCCAAGGACATCCTCTCTACACATTGATCTTTTTGGCAACACCATCACCACATTCTAGCTCCACATCACTGTCCAGTATGGCAAGACCTAGGATGTACATCTACGCACAAGTCATTGAAACAGAGAGACATCTGTGACCAACATAGAAGGCAAATGACCAGCCTTAACCCGTTCGCTGCGGCGCAAATTTGCCCGCTATGCAGGCGGATTTTACGCGTGCGGAAATCGGACGGCCCCCAGCCGTCCGACGCACACGACCACGTGACGTCGGACGGCCCCCATGGAACGAGTTAATGATTTGCACACACTAAAACTAGGCCACAATAGTGTAGAAACACCCACAGATAACCACACCACATTATCATGTCACATCCCACATGAATGTCAGCTTTATGTGAGCGCACCCTCTACACTGGACACGTGTACTCCACATAACTATACACTACCACATCTTTGGTATAGATGACCTGGATGTGTGACACAACTGTGACTCCACATTCCATGACAAACCTAGCCCAACAGTAGGCCATTATGAATGGAAGAGGACATTGTGACAACGTTGGTTACACAAATTCACACGTCACACACTGTTTGGGTGCACCCAACAGCCCACATAACCCCAATATATTAACATTGCACTTTCCACATTTGCCAACATACGCCAAGTCTAATCACTGTCATCATCAACATACATGTACATGCGCTTACCATTGAACATGTCCGTGGCCAGAAGAAAGCAAACATAAAATCACAAGGTACACATGCCATCATGTAAACAGAAATACACATGGCACTAGTGGGAATGCACATCCCACAACGCCAAACATAACTACCATAAGAACCCCAAGTCAGGAAATATGTCTGCTTCCTCTGGGCATTGTCAAACATGACACATGTAAGAACTTCATTGGAAAAGGCACACATCATTTGGGGAACAACTCTCATTACACAAAGGAGTAAAGTGTCCTTAGTGGGACATCAGTCACACACATCTTCACACATGTGTATGCGTCATGCTACATCACCAAGCCATGTGTCTGTTACACTCTGATCTCCCTTCATCAGCTCTGAATCCAGAACACAACACAAACGTCTTGGGAAAAATTCACACACCGCTCACCAACTATCCATGGAACAACACCTATCAGCCTCAAAATTTGAGTCACCATCATCCTTTGTGTAGAAATTTCCGACTGTAAAGGTTAAAAATGTAAGAGCTCAATGGCAAAACATGCACAGTACTCACCCCCTCCTAGCTGCTGTTGGGCTCTCAACTGCCCATCAAGCTCCGGGTCGGCCACTGCCAGGACACGGTCCATCAGGGGACTCAGGGTCCGGCGCGCGCCCCTACGATGTGGGGAGGACCTTACCAGCTGGGTTTCTGCGATGTTGCAGCAGCTCCGTCTGAAGTCCTCCCACAACAGTGGACGTTGCGCCGGTGATGGACTCCCAGGGCGCGTACTTTCTGGTCGATGGCTTTCCACAATGAATGATTCTGACACGCGTTGACCTGTACAGAGACAACACATCAAGCAAGACAAGGTCACTAGTTGTTGGCTGGTACAATGAGAAATGTGCGTTAGAATCTGTGTGTTTGCCAATACTTGCACAGGACATACCCCCTGCCACCACTGCCACTGTCACAGGGAAGACAAATACATATATCACAAAAGCCACCTGCAAAACACAACTCTGGACAAGCTGCTTAACTCGACAAGTGTTGGAGGACAGACATGGCCTAGTCACACAACTGTCAAACAAGTGACATGAGCCCTCAACCAGCAATTCCTCTGCCATAGTAACAGAAAAAACACACCATAGGAAGATCATTGGCGGAATCACTCCCAAAACATATTACCACAGTGTGGGATAACAGAGTCAAGTCCCTGATCACGGGCTGCCATCAGTCAACCAACCAACTGTCCAACATGTACACAAGGTATGGAGAGAGTAGTGTGGGAAGGGAGTCAGATTGGGGACATGCAGAACAAATACATAACCCATGGAGTTACAATGGACTGACATGATCAGGCCACAGTGACGGTGTCTCCCTGCCTCTGTCATGTGAAAGGATGTGCACCAACAGGCAGCATTCCTTGCCTGCACCCAGTGTACACCAGAAAAACAGATACCCAACATTCTGTGCGTTCACAGGCTGCATAGAGGTACACGTGTCACCTCATATGTCTCCAGAGCCTAGTGAGGACTGTCTACCACGCTGTGAACTTCCGCTGGCGGGATTTGAAAAACACTTGTAACAAAAAGCGAGACTAGGAATGAGCCATCTTGTCGTTGTCCAGAAAGCGAATCTCATGAGACCTACAGCGACAAAATGCCCTCAGCCGTGTCCTGACATGTCCACAGATGGTGCTGAATGAGTTCGTTTGAAAAACTGTTCGACACACTAATGTCCATTCCAATGCAACTGATGTCCCAATCAACTCCGCCGTAAGTAGGCACAGAGTGCTGACAGAATGTATAATGTGCACACCTACATACATAAGACATGCCTGTGTTGATCGATGTATCGGCACGTTTATTCCACATACCATGCTGAGATACACACATCTGGAGGTCAGATAGGGAACGTAAGCAACTGTAACGGTGTCAGCCAAGAACATTCATGGCTGCACATGTTTAAATGCATATTGCTTGACTGTCTGTGCACACTACGTATATTTGACTCTCGCAGCACTGATGTCACAGCTGACACTCACATCCATGACTAAACATATGTTGTGCAAACATATGGTAAGCCTTGATCATTGACTAGGCTGTACGTCCCACCCTCCATTTCAAATACTGACAGCCTCCTCAAGTAAGTGACTCATGTCAACCTCCATGACACCAATACACGTGATTCCTAGGTCATGACGTCAGTAATTGCAACATGCAGGTCACTGACAGCCTTGAGGGCTAGGTCCACCATCAACATTGCACATTGCTAAAAGACACCATGTGCCCTGTAGTAGTGGGTTGCTCATTCAGAGTGGACACATCTGAACATCATCTACAGACATGCACAAAAAGGTCATTAAGAACTGTAATTACACTCAGCAAACACAGAGGGAATTGCCTTCGTGGAACATGGAGAGTTATCTGGAAAAAGGGCAAAACACATATGTGGAAACATTTACACATGTGCCCTATCAACCAAACCCCTACATACACACATCCAAGTGAGGGGATGCAAGTCAGTCGGAACACACATCTGCAACGTGTCCACTACACGACTATGTGAAAATAATTCTAGCTTGAAGTGCTCAACATTGTCAATGAGCAGTATACATTTTCACCATGAGACTTTCTAGTTCAGTCCATGTCTAGCCACAGGTAAACCTTGTTACTGTTGACAATCTCCAGTGGCATCCAACATCCAGTGACAAGGACTGCAACACAACTACCTCACCTAAAGCAACATCACTCCACATGTAGGATCAGTATGTCACCAGACATCGTAAAGCACAGGACACCTATGCATGAACAAACGATGGCAGGAATAATATATTTTGAAATGGAAAAATATTTATTTCGGTGCCTGAACTATCTACAAGTCTAAAGGCCTTTGGCCAGTCCATACATTCATATTTGGGGTGGCAATTGACTGGCAGGTCTGCCGACAAACTTGCCTACTAAACCCTGCCAGGGATTACCTCCTCAGGAGGGGCATCAGATGGGCAGCCAGGCACCTCAAGGGTCGCATATGGGAGGGACGAACTAGGGTTTGGCAGAGGGGGGCTGAGGTGTGGGAGGCAGGGGTTTGGGTGGGGTGGACTTTGCCCTGGAAGGGGCTTTCTTCTTCCTAAGACGGGCTTTCCTCCTTCTCCTCTTTCTGGGGGCGTATTTTTAGGGGTGGGTCTAGATGTGGTAGTATACGGGATGGGGATGCTAAAGGCAGGCCTGGGGGGGCGGCGTGGAAGGGAGGATTCCAATAGGGCAAACTCCAACACACAAGAGGAAATGGGCTTGGGCAGAAGGTCCAGGAAAAGCAAGGTTGGGAGGTAGAGGGAGTGGAAATGTCTGCGATGCTGGAATGTGATGTGGGTGCATGTGTGGTGGGCTGGAGGAAGGTGGGTGGAGATGGCTGGCTGGGTGCATGTGTGGTGGGTTGGGGGACGGTGCGTGGAGATGGCTAGCAGGGTGTATATGTGGTGGGTTGGGGATGGTGGGTGGAGAGTGGAGATGGCTGGCTGGGTGCATTTGTGGTGGGTTTGGAGATGGTGAGTGGGGATGACTGGCTGGGTGCATGTATATTGGGGGACGATGGGTGGGGATGCTAGCTGCGTGCATGTGTGGTGGGTTGGGGACGGTGGGTGGAGATGGCTGGCTTGGTGCATGCGTGGTGGGTTGGTGGACGGTGGGTGGAGATGGCTGGCTGGGTGCATGTGTGGTGGGTTTGGGGACGGTGGGTAGAGATGGCTGGCTGGGTGCATGTGTGGTGGGTTGGGGAACGGTGAGTAGAGATGGATGGCTGGGTGCATATGTGGTAGGTTGGGGGACAGTGGGTGGAGATGGTTGTTGTGTGCTGCATGTGTCTGTCTGGGTGCATGGATGGACAGGTATGTGTGTGCTTTGGACAGGTACAGGCATAGGTTTTTGGAATGGGGATGGGTAAGAGGAAGAATGTGTGGGTGAAGGCTGGGGTGGGTGTAATGTTGCCGTTGTTGAGGAGGCCAGAGCCTGAAAAGATCCCTGTAGGGCACACATACCACTATGAAAAGAAAAAAAAATGCCACCCAGGTAGGCAGCGATCTGAGCACGTTGGCTGCCCAGACCCTGGATGGCATTCAAAAGTACAGTCTGCCCAACAGATGTTTCAGGGGTGCTGATCTTGCATCTGCATTTATGAGAGCATGCAACATGGAACTCAAAAGAAGATGTCTAGTCCCAAGGAAACAGATGAGATGAAGCCAATTCAGACTTGTTGCGTCGACAGTTCATCCACTTCATCAGACATTCACTGTCACAATGCATGTAGGTGCTGATGAGCATGGATAATGCAGGTATGTAAGATGTGTCTCACACCAATAAGCCAATGCGGTTTACAGATTTATCCCAATTTAACACTTGCATCCAACTGCGCAGATCCCACATGGACCTAAGTACTACACCCCTCCAGTAAGGTTTACTCCCTACACCCATTTTGATATTTAAAATACAGTTCGATGACACCATTTTGCAGGGCTGAGACCAAGGCAGTCACTGCTCCACGTGTAGGATCAAACCCCTTTGACAAAATGTTAATGACATACAAGTACCATGGTCATGTCTCCCTTACATAGGTGCCAAGATGTTGATCACACGTACACCCTTGCATGATACGCCATTAGGCAGGCAGTCAATGTTCATCCCCCTTTCATACATGTGCTTTTCACATACATATATACAGGCACACCAGCAGCATGGAATTTCACATTGTGAAACAGTGCTGTCAGTCATCAGACCATGTGTGTACTCCCCTCAACATCTGTTACAGAAGTTTAGGATAGACTGAAGTGAATACCTCTGTGTGATCCACACACCCATTTTCATACATCCCTGTCTCTGAAGTGACCTGACATGTATACTCATCATCAGGCACATTCGACCATTTCACATTGGCTAACAGCTGGAATAGTGATGTACACAAATAGGACCATATGTACAGCAGGGATCTGTTGGCTTCACTTGTGCATATGGTGACAGAACAAGGACATGTTGCAAAGGCCAAGCAGCCCTACACATGAAGATGCTCAGCTACAGGGTTTGCCTTTGCTCATGCTACAATTAGTTGTGTTTGACATTTCCTGTAACGAAGAATATATGGTCAGGCAGTAAGCGGCATTAGCAGTAAATTACTCACCCCCTCCAAGCTGTTGGTAGGCCACCGCCAGGATACGGTCCATCAGGGGAGTCATGGTCTGGCATGCACCCCTACGTGGGGAGAAATTCTGCGATGGTGCGGCTACTCCTTCGTAGTTACTCCCACCTCTTACAGCAGTGGACCCTGCACCGGTGATGGACTCCCAAGGACCGCACTTTCCGGGCAATGGCTTTCCAATGGTGATGTTTGAGATGGGCGGAGATCTGGATGGATACAACAGTGGAAATGATTGAGTGGACAAGCAAGACAGTGTTCAACTATGTAGCTGTCATGCTTGTGATAGTGATCTGACATGTCCATGTGGCACCGGGGTGTAGCTCTTATCTATGGATTACTTTGATAGCAATGCACACGGAGATGGGTACATCTCAAACCTTTAATTCTGATATAGTGATGGTTTTTTGGCATATGTCTGCCTTGTTAAGGTCCTTTTAGTCCACATGACTACATGCATGGTGTTGATTTTGCATGTCACTGACTTTGGATATGGTGCAAGTCTTAACAAATGGTGTGTAGTGTGTGCAGCCATGGTACAGAGACACAACATCCCACACGGTCCTGACATTGATGATGCTGTCATCACCTAACTCATGTGTCTGTACTTAAACCTTGATACTAATGGGCACATGTTTGGAAAGATACATGTTCATTGACAGTCTGCATTCAAATCTTACCTGCTCCTCTGGTGAGCCGTGGAGCTGGCCATACAGGGGAAGGTCCTCTCCAACTAGGATTTCTAGCTCCTCCTTAGTGAAGGCAGGGGCCCTCACCACTGTTTGGCTTGGCATTTTTGCTTCCAGAGGTGGCCCACAGCAGCTGATGGCCAGGAGGTGTTGATGGCAGCAGTGTAAGAAGGCAAGTGTGTTTGAATTAAAACCGCAACATACTTGCACGGTGAAGACACCGTCATGCATGTATACGCACACAGCCATTGGACCACCGTGGTCACATTCCCCAACGTTAGCCTATGGGACAGACCGCCGTAGAATCAATCATCAGACGCGCAGTCATCGGCTGCAGGCGGTAGAAGTCTCTAGTTGTCATTATTGCTATGTTAAGCAGCCGGCATGTTAGAGGTTGTGTGAAGTGTATTCCAATTAGCACTTCATGTGCTTAAGACTGTGTGACGCTAAATGGTCTGCACCATCACAGCAACATGTGCTTGATAAGACCTTTACAATGTACAGGCAGTACACACATGTCATATCCATTCAATATCGGCTTCTGTGTACAACCTGTCTTGTGCACAGCTGTTAGATGTGTTCTGCAATATGTGGCAGAATTTGTACACTGATACATGTAATTGACGGCTCTATATGGTTCTGTGTATTTACTTGGATATGAAGGTCAACAGTTTCATGTCACATGCCTGTGAATGTCAGCTTGTAAATCACTGGTGGTTGAGTTAAGTCGTACTGTCAAGATGTCATATATGTTGTCCTTCTTGTCACTACAACTGCACTGTCACAGGACATTTCCCTCACAGCTGGCACATATGTGAGTCAGCTACCTCACATCACAATTCATGTTGCTTCTGCCTCTCACCTAGGTACCCTAGGAGAAGGATACGTCAGCCTCTGCTTTTCCGGCCATTCCCAGACCTACAGACCATGCAGGAACGACATGTTATTCAGAAGTACCGATTGGATCGGCAGACTATAATGGACCTGACTAGTCAGCTGAAGCCAGACCTCTTACAGGAACTCAACAACCCACACAATATCACCCCACTTTCATGGTCATGGCTGTCTTGCGTTTTTTCCCAACCGGACATGGCTGTTGACCCTGCTGAGGAATCCTATGACGCAAGGGGAAGTCAGCTTCCCAGAGGCCCATGGCAGGACACTTCGGCCACTGGAGCAGGCTTTTGGGTTCCTGAAAGCCAGATTTCGATGCCTGGATAAGAGTGGTGGAGCCCTCCTCTACTCACCCGGGAAGGTGTGTCAGATCACAATGGCCTGCTGCATATTGCACAACATTGTCCTATTTATTTTATTTATTTATTTATAAAGTTTTATATAGCGCGAACTTGATCCCGAGGGATATCAGAGCGCTTTACATTTTGAGGGAAAGGAGGTAACAAATCAAAACATGAGTCTAATAGGGTGAATCTAATGGATATTGAAACATATAATGCACACATAACATATCCTTCATAAACCTGAATAAACTGGGAATGGGCTAAACGATGGAGCAAAGTGAAGTAAGGAGTAAATACAATAATCATATACAGAGAATAACCAATATCAAAACGTTAAACAGAACATAAGTCAGGTGGGGAGTCTAATGACATTGAATCAGATGGTGAACGTCTACCAGATCAATTATACACCTGGGAGAACGAAGAGTGGGCTATACGATGGAGCAAAGTGACATAGGAGAGTAACTACAATAATCATATACAGAAATAAAGACCAGTACCAAAACAATATACAAAATATGAGTCAAATGGGAAGTCTAATGGCATTGAATCAGATGGTGAACATCTACCAGATCATTTATACACATGGGTGGACGAAGAGTGGGCTGGGCGATGGGGCATAATGACTTCAGAGGAGTAAATGCAATAATCATGTACAGGAGTGATAACCAAAACAAAATAATAAACATATCCAGAGATAATAACAAATGTTATAGTATGACCGATGCGCTTAGAGCTAGCAAATGTCCCTCATGTTAAGGTAAGAACTTATTCATGAGGAATCTTTTTGCTTCCAGTTTGAAAGTATCCTTTGATGAGATCCTCCTAAGTTCCGGTGGAAGAGAGTTCCAAATTTTTGGAGCAGAGCCAGAGAAGGCTCGTTGGCATGTTCTTTTTTGCGGAAGATCTGTGGTTTTAAGAGGAGGGAATTTGCACTCCTTGACGGTCTACCCCTCCAGATAGTTCTAGCTTTTGTGCGAGGTAGCTGGGGGTTTTGAAGTGTAGGGCTTTGTGTGATAGGCAGGCAATCTTCAGTTGAATTCTAGCTTCGTAAGGTAGCTAATTTAGAGATTTTAAAACTGGGGAGATGTGTGCCTTTCGCTTAGTGCCCGTAATCAATCTGGCCGCCGCGTTCAGTGACGCCTTTAGGGGGCCAACGTGTATTTGGGGAGGCCACATAGCGTAGCACTGCCATAGTCAAGTCTCGGCAGGACAAGCGCTTGGACCACTTGCTTGAAGTCTGCTTGAGGTAGGAAAGGTTTGAGATTCCTGAGTGTTCTCGGAAGGTGGTTAGCTCCCTTGCACACGTTGCTAATGTGAGTCTTCATATTCAGATGCTTGTCCAGGGTAATTCCTAGAGATTTAGCTGAGTTGATAGTGCGGGGGAGCAGTTGAAGGCGGTGAGTTGGCTCATCCATTGGTCGATTATAGGAGTATGATTCGGGGAGAGATGAGGAGGAATTCTGTTTTGGCGGTGTTTAGCAGTAGATGGTTCTCAGTTAACCAGTTTTGGGTCGTCAGTAGGGTGGAGTTGAGTGAAGTGATATCATCAGGGGAGGAGATTTTCAGATAGAGTTGGGTGTCATCTGCATACATATGGAAACGAATGTCCAAAGAATTTAGAACATTAGCTAATGGTTCCAGGAACAGATTGAAGAGAATGGGAGATAAGGAGGAACCTTGGGGAACCCCCATGCTAACTGGGGATGGCTGGGAGAGAGAGTGGTTCGTTTTCACTCTTTGGGTCCTGTGCTGCAGGAAGGACGAGAACCAAAGCAGCACCTGCCCTGAAATGCCCATTCTATGCTCCAGAATGCGTAGGAGGTTGTCATGATTGACAGTGTCAAATGCGGAGGAAAGGTCAAGTAGGATAAGGAGGCAGGATTCATTTCGATCGAGCATTATTAAGATGTCATCCATCACATGAGTAAGAGCCGATTCAGTGCTGTGCCCACTACGAAAGCCAAATTGGTGTTGGTCCAGGAGATGGAAATTTTCGATGTATGCACATAGTTGTGACTGGACGCATTTTTCAAGGAGTTTGGCTAGAGTGGGGATGCTGGAAATCGGTCGGAAGTTGTTAAGATCTGTACTGTCAGCTGTGGGTTTTTTTAATATTGGTGTTACCTGAGCCTCTTTTAGGCATTCTGGGATCGTGCCTTGTGACATAGATGCATTGACGATCTTTGTCCAGAAAGGGGAGATTTCATCCTTGATCACTTTGAAGATGGTAGGTGGTAACGGGTCACTGAAGTGGTTAGATGAATTGATACTCCGAAGCACCTTTTTGATATCATTTTCGGTGAAGGGGTAAAGGTATTCCCAGGAAGCGTTGTTCTTAATACCCCCGCTACATGGTGCTCTCTTGTCTAGTACGGCCCGTGGGGGTGCATGTTCATTAGGTAGCAGTAGAGCCCTCCTGGTTTCCAGATCCATATTAATAAGTCTAGTTTTCTCAGTAAAGAAGGCGGCCAGATCATCACAAGAGGGAGGTCTGACTTCAGAGGCCGATCGGTTAGGGGCAACCACCGATTGTTGTTTAACCAGTTCAAACAATTTTTTGGGTCGATTAGACGCTTGGTTAAGTTGGGATCTGAAATACTCTGCCTTCGCTGTCTTGATTTGTTTGTTATACGAACTTCTGGCTGCTCTAAGGTTTGTTAGATGGTCCGCCGATGGAGTGGATCTCCAGGTACGTTCAATGGCCCTTAGGTTGCGACGTTCCGAGTTTAGGTTGCCATTAAACCAAGGTTTAGATATTTTTGCAGGTGCATTTTTATGTTGAAGTGGGGCCATAGAATCCATGATGTTGGAAATAGAAGAGTTGTAGAAGTCTGTGAGAGCATGGACTTCAAGTATGTCCAAATGGGGAGAGAGGGCCCGATTACAGCGGGTTGCTAGGTCAGCTGTGTTGATATCTCTGAGGTCCCTTTTCCAGATCTTTGGTTTGGTTTTTTGAGCCTTACTCTGATAAACCTCAGCGTTAATATGGAAGGAGATAATGTGGTGGTCTGACCAATCACATGGTATGATGGAATCCAATGAGATGGTATGATCTTTGGAGATGATGAGGTCTAAAGTTTCCCCTTTAATGTGAGTAGGCTGGTCACAATGTTGAATCAATTCGTGGTCATTCAAGAAGGAATTGAGGCATGAGACTGCTTGGTCACTGGTTTTAGACCAATGAAGGTTAAAGTCCCCAAGGTAAATGTGGGACTGGACTGAGTCCACATTGCCGGAGATGATTTCCATTAATTGTTCAATGAAGGGGAGATTGTTGCCTGGGGGTGATAGAATGTGTGTAGTTTGCAAACCGGATGATTGTTACTGGAGATGTTGAGACCAAGGTATTCGCAATTTACTGGGGAAGAGGACTCTGAAAGGGAGACCGCAAGCGTGCTCCGATGTATACAAGCTAGGCCACCACCCAGCTTCTTAATTCTGTCAAGACGAATTATGTCGTGGGTGGGGGGCACCAAGAGGTCAAGAATTGGAGTAGACGAAAGGTTGAGCCAAGTTTCTGTGAGGATAATGATATCTATCTCATTCTGTAGTATGAGGTCGAAGATCTCCCACTCTACGGAGTGCCACCGGGTGGGGACCGTGGTATGCCAAGTGAGGACAATGACAGTGATGGAGATGAAGATGTCCGACAGTACCTGATCCCAACCTACTACTTCCAATAGCAGGTATGTTGTGAGATGTGATGATGTGACAAACTGAGCATTGATGTGCTGATGTGAGGAGGTACGTCTATTGTGTAGTGAGTGTGACTATGGGGGTTACGGGACAACTGGCAAAATGTGTATTTGATTGAGGTATCCACCAAAGCACTTGGTACTATCGTGTTGAGCTGGGTCCACCATCATTGCTAAATGTGCGTTCCATCAATTGTGTGTATGCTGTTCTGATGTCTCCGAGTTGTTCTGTTTCAGGTGTCAGCAGCATGTCGTCTTCACTTGGACATTTTAGAGTTGTGACTTCAGAATGTTGACTCGTCTAATGTTTCGACTTTCTCTGAATTTAAACCAATTACTAATGATAAGATCACTACTCTTATTCAGCAAGCCAAATCAGGCTCTCCCCATGACCCTCTCCCCCCCAACTTGTTCAAGCAAGCCCCCTGAGACTTTAGCTCCCAGTCTTAGCACCATCTTTAATTCTAAGTTCATACAGGGTGTGTTTCCCTCCATTTGGAAAAGGGCATCTATTTTGCCACTATTGAAAAAACCTAGCCCTGATCCCACTGAACCGAATAATTACAGACCCATTTCACGTCTTCCTATTCCAGCCAAACTGGTGGAAAAAGTCATGAATGAACAGTTAACTCACTATCTGTACAACAACTGTCTAGATGAAACCCAGTTTGGTTTTAGGGCCGAACACAGTACCGAATCTGCCCTAATTAAAGCCACAGACGAAATCAGAACAGTTCTGGATACGGGTGGCGCTGCTGCTCTGATTTTGCTCGACCTGTCGGCGGCCTTCGACACGATCACAATATGCTACTTAAGCGTCTGAATTCTATTGGCATCTCCGACAAAGCTCTCACACTGGTCTCTTCCTTTCTATCTGGAAGAATACAATCGGTAGCCCTGGGCAGCTACGATTCTCCTTCATTTGTCCTTCCATGTGGGGTCCCACAGGGCTTGTCCTTGAGTCCCACTCTTTTTAATATTTATGTATCTGAATTAGCGACAGTTGTCAGATCTTTCAGATTGGCATGGACATCATATGCAGACGATACACAAATTGTCTTGTCTGTTTTAAAAAAAACTCTGCCACCGATGCAAAGATTTAAGGATTGTATGCTGGCAGTCAGCTCCTGGATGAGCTACAATTGTCGTAGATTGAATTCAGATAAAACTGAAATAGTCATCTTTGGCAATTTCTCGCCGGGCTGGTCACAGAGTTGGTGGCCAGATGAACTAGGGACGGCACCCATCCCAGTCGCCAAGGCAAAGAACCTTGGCGTGATTATTGATAATAAATTGAACTTTGAGGCACAGGTTAACGCCGTCTCCTCATCTAGCTTTTTTCTTCTCAAGGTAATAAAAAAAATACTACCTTTTATCCCTGCGGACAGCAAGAAAACAGTGATCACCTAGCTGATTCTTGCCAAACTAGACTACTGCAATGGGCTCTATCTTGGTATGCCTGAGAAGCAACTCTATAAGTTGCAAATGATTCAGAACGCGGCCGCTAGGCTCTTGATAGGAATCCCCAAGTTTCAATCAGTCGGAAAACACCTGCAAAAGCTGCATTGGCTCCCAATTAAGAGCTGTATCATCTTTAAGGTCCTTTGCATTCCCTATAGGGCACTTCATGATACTGGTCCTCAGTTCCTGAGACGCCTGCTGTACTGGTATGCCCCTAAAAGACATCTTTGCTCAGAAGGAGCTAAATTGATAGCAACTCCGAGATTTATTTAAACCAGCTGGGGTGGCAGAAGCTTTAGGGTGGCAGCCACTAAACTCTGAAACGATCTTCCCTTTCCCATTAGATCACTTCCGACCTTGTCTGCTTTTAGGAAGGCCCTGAAAACATGGCTATTTAATAAATAGAGACTCTTGCTTACTCCGGACCACCAGCGCCAAGACACCTCTTGGTATTCGTGCGCTTAATACATTTATTAACTTAACATAGCATACGTGCTGCACTGGACATGGACTAATCCTGGAAAAAGTGTGCCCTAGAGGTTGGCAGTCCAAATCCACTACAAAAACAGCTTGCACTCCAGTTGGATATCTGGGCCCTGACTTCTTATGTACATCTATCTTCATGTGTGTTGGTTGTTCTAACAAGTGACATTACAAGTGTTGGAGTTGTGGCCAAAGCATGCTATCCTGCCATTTCTAAATGTGATTCCTCATTGTCTATGACCTGGATGCAGCAGTTGCTATGTTTCCACATTGTTGGCTAAGGGTGTCGTGACACATCATTGACACTGTATTTTGTGATTCCACCTTATGTGGGGTACACTGGATTAAGAAGAGCCTGTGGTCCAAGAGTGTGGTCCTGAAATGTGACCATGTATGGGAATTCCTTTGTATTGCTTAGCAATTGTGGTGTTACCTACATGAGCCTAACAGATGTAGTAAAACTGTTTTCTTGTTGGTCACAGTGTGGGTGATTGACAGATGTGTCCACTTCTACCATGTTTAGCTACTCTGCGACTGCTGATGTGGGGTTTGAACCTACATACCTGAGTAAAGGTTGTTTGCTTTATGTATCTTGCAACATCTCTGCCTATGTTTTCACTATGAGACTGAAGTTGTTATGAGTCCAGACACTAATATGTATGTCCTGTTGTGACCTAATTGTATCCAAGCTTCAGACATATGTTTCCCTGAGAACATATCACTGCTTTCAGTGTCTCCAAAGTTCAGACATGGATATGTTGACAAGATTCTACAACCACATGTTCAGATGTGAGAATGAGAACAAGAGACATGCCTTAGGTGAACTGTGTTTATTATTGGCTCTACATTGATGAAAAAGTGCGTTACAGAAACGTGCAAAGTGAAAAATTGAAGAGTTCAAAATGAGGAATACAATCATGGTGGATGAAATCATTAGAGAAAGTCCACTGTTTCCGGAGACCAAAGTCCGATTTACTCCTCACATCAGAGATTAGAAAAGCGGTCAGGAACAGTCAATAAAGTGAATCTGTCGCACACACAGGACAACTTTAGGGGCAAGGTGGATCAGAAGTGGTGGTTGTGGTCTTGGCACACTTCCCTTCTGAAGTCTTACGTGGATGTCCCCTCTTTCTGGCAGAGGGAGGATTTGGAGCTGCTGATGCAAGAGTGCCTGCAGGCGTATCCTCCTCTGACAGGGCCTCACTTCCTGTGGCTGCTGCAGATGTGGAAGGCAGCGATGTACTTTGTCCGTAGTAGGTTGAGATGGAAAAGCCATGCAGAGGGTGGTGTTAATATCTCACAGGACCTCTGTCAGGAAGGTCAGCTCAGTGCGGAGCCCGGCCACCTCTTGGTGGATTGAGGCAAGCTCTTGGTAGTTGGATTGGTGCAGCTCCTTCATTTGCCTTCTCGGACACGACCTGGGCCAACACACCATGAGAGTCCTGGTATAGTCCCAGGACCTGTTCGATGGCAGCCTGGCTGTTTGTAGCCTCAGTAGGCTCTCCTTTGGGGGGCCTCATTTCTCCTCCTACCATGCATAGCCCCACTGGGTGGAACCCCAGACACAGACTGCCCACTGCCACTGGGTCCTGCCTCCTCAGTGACTGGGGTGGTGGTGGCCACCTGAGAAGTCAGGACTGAAGTGCACAGGATGGTACTGGTTGTGGAGTGAGCTGTTACCGTTAGTGTACAGCTGTGGTGGAAGGAGTGGGCCCAGTGATGCCAACAGATACCGTCCACCCAGGCTGCCCAGTAGTGCTACGTCGGTTATCGACATCCACAGCTTCAGGGTCAGGCTCTTCACTAACGGCTCTTCACTAACAGGGTTTGTGGGCAGTGGCGTGACAATAGGCCCAGCAGCTCCCACGGGGGGCCTCTATCTACTTTGCAGGGGGGGCCATCAAGTTTCCTTATGCCACTGTTTGTGGGGGAGTCTTCTCTATGGCCTTGCTCTGCCCAGCAGCAGGTGTGATATCAGCTGTTGAGTAAGGAAACACATGATAAGTGTCAGATATTTTTGTATGGCCATCCACATAATTTTGCTTCAGGTTGAGAATGGATGTGGGACAGGGGAAGAGGAGGTTGATCAGTCAAGGTAGCAATGTTATGGGGCTCTAGAAACATGCAATGTGTCTGTTTCAAAAGCTCAGGGGCTGTGTGTCTCTGTTTATTACGTTTAGGATGGCTAGATCATTTCCAATACTGATGGTACACACACAGTGCAGTAATCTCATGTGTTCCTATCCATTCCAGTTGTTATTGACATGGATTTCTGTCCAATATGCAGCTTGCTTGTGTGTATTGCATTGTTGATGCAGTTTCGGAGCTTTGAGCAAGGAGTCACCTGGCATTGGTCCTGACCTGTGTGTCTTTCACTGCAGACAGGTATTGTGGCTATTCGGCTGTCATAACATTACTCTGACACTTCACAAAACAAGCTCCGGGTCCGTATTTATAGGGAGGTCTAGTTTGTGACTCGATATGCCCAAGTGCATAACAAGGGATTTCCCTTTTAAGGACAGTTCCCATCACACACCAGAGGTGTCATGCTTCATCATGGGGGTACCTCCTCGCGTGAGTGACGTAGTACTCACGCGGGCTACAACCCCCTCGCTGTGAGGGAGGAGCTCAGGGATGTTTTGATAGGGAGGGTGGGTCTACTAAAACCCCATCAGAGCTCGGTGTGTGGACATAAGGTGCAGTGCTGTGTTATGTGTGATTAAAACTGGCTACGAGGTCAGCTATAATGCTAGTTTTATTCAGCTGCCTAGTGTCAGGATTAAAACCAAAAGTAGTGCTCGTAATGCAGGTGCCAAGATTCAAGGCCTCTGTGCTTTTACAAGACCAACATGTTTCAGCCTAAACGACCTGGATTAGTGTCACAGCTTTCTTCAGGGTCGGTAATGTAGCTACTGCATAAAATAAGTGGGAGTGTGTGCAAAAACACAGGTAAAACGTGATAAATAGATGAGACAATACTGAACCAGGGTGTTTTTCACTGTTCAGTATGTTCGACGTATACCTAGGAGGGGAGACAAAAAATGGCATCATGTCACATAGGTATACAGGGTTATAGACCGAGTGCATAATTGGATCCTCCTATCATTTAAACATTTCAATCACATTCCCATATTAGAATAATGTGTAACATACTGCTATGCGTGACTCACCAATCTAGGTTACGGAGTTCACCACATCTGCCACTGCTATTTAGCCATATGATAAGGGCGCCACAACCTGTCAAAGAAGGTTAATGGCATTTAAAACCAGAAAATCCCAGAGGGGGAAGGGGGCGAAAGTAGAAGAGTTAAATGCTGCAGAGCAGAAATGTACGCAGATTACGACAATTTATACAATGGTAGTTGAGGCAACACTGTGGTCCTAAGAGAGGAAACAGAGGGGCGCGCAGTGCTATGGCAGCGGAAAACAGGGCCCAATAGACCTGCCCGTGGCCTGGCCACACTGTGATTAACAGGGAGAAAACCCGGCTGGGAACCAGAGTGGTTACATCAGGGGCGTACACTAAGGTGCACAACGTGGACTGGAATGCCTGGCCTGGGTCGTCACAGGGGAACAAGTGTGAGTCCCTAAGAGGTGTGTCTAAAGGCGCTCAGATCAATGGTGGAGATCTAGCACAGGAGGAATGGGCAGCCCAGGGGGGGGGTGTTAATTAGTTGTTGTGGGCTAGAGGTTCAAATTGCCAAAACCTGGGGGCGTTGTGAAGTGGGAAGGTGAGTGCACGAGCTAGACCGAAGGGACCGGGCACGCTAGTCAATTAAAGGCAGCTAGCGGTCCTGGCCAGGGGAGCTAAATAGGGCTCTAGGAGGCAGGGGTGACAACCACCGTGGTGGTGTCAGATGAACTTACCGCCGTCAGTGCGGTTCCACACGGGTCTGCAGCGCTCGTCCTCGGGCAGGAAAAAGGTGGTCTGGCGATGCAGCGTTTATGAAGGGGTATGATGAGTGAAGACACCTGTGGGCTCAAATCCCGGCCGGAAATCTGCCGGAAGTGGAGGAGACCTGGGAACTATAGTTCCGAGGGTGGTTGTCAAGGCAACCAGAGTGCACTAGTTGCGTCCTTAGCACTGGCGCATGGCGCTAGCGCTTCGCTGAGCGCTGATGTAGAGACCCAGTGCCATGGGGGTCTACCAGTGCCTAGTTCAGGTAACTGTTGGGTACTCCAGGGGCTGGACTCTGGAAACGCCAGTGCCAGAAGAATAGGCGCAAGGCGCTGGGGCGATGCTGTGCGCTAATGCCCAGAAAGTGGGTAACGGAACCTGTGATATGCGCCAGTGCCCATAATTATGGGTTATAGAACCTATGACGTGCGCCAGTGCCAGCAACTGGTGGCTAGCTCGCGCGCTAGTGAGTATAGGGTCAAAACAACTCGTCCAGGGCAGCAGAGCTATGACTAGATGCCAGCAAAGGGGTTAACATGTGGCCCCTCGCTGTCAATAGGGTACAGGGTGCTCACACGGCTCATGCCAGTGCCAGCCAGGGAATGTCATCATTGAGCACCGCATCCGCGGTGCCCAGCCTGTACACCCACCTCTGTTCCAATCTCAGGAGTTTGGTTGCCAAACCAGGTGTGGTTGCATGTAAATTAGGTTTGTCAAGGACCGTCCAGCTCAGTGTGTCTGCTCCATGCTGTAAGTCAAAAAAATGTTTGGTTAGTTTGGTTATTTGTTTCGCACATCTAATTGTGCTCTTGTGTTCAAGAATTCTAGTTCGTACCTTTCTGGAGGTCATACCTACGTACCCTAGACCACAGGGGCAGGTAATTAAGTATATGACCTGTTCACTATTACAATTGGTGTGTTGTTGTAATAGCCATGGTCTTGATGTTCCTATGTCTATGCTTTTAGTCATCTTGGTCTGGGCACATACAGCACAGAACCCACATGGATAATGTCCCTGGACATTGGGTAAGTTCCATAGAGTGTTGGGCTTAGGTGCATTAGTAGGTGCGGGTCTAGTGTGGATCAAGGTATCTTTCAGCTTACGGCCCCTTTTGTAGGCAAAGAGGGGTTTCTCAAGGGTTAATTGTCCTTTATTAAGAATGTTCCAGTTGTGCAGTATGGATTTTTTGACTATGTTCGTGAGAGTACTATAGGTGTTAACACATACTAATTTGGATGGGCTCTCTTTGTTACTTGGCTGTTCTAATAGGGCTTCTCTGTTGTTGTTCAAGGCGCGTTTGGAGGACCTCTTAATCAGGTTGGCTGGATAATGTCTCTCCAGTAGGTTATTTCGTAACCTTGAGGCGTGTGTGTTGTATTTCTCAATGTTGGAACAGTTACGGCGAAGTCTCAGAAACTGTCCGTACGGCAGATTGTCCTGCAGTGCTTTGGGGTGGTAGCTATCATATTGGAGTAACGCATTGCGGGCCATTGGTTTCTGGTATAGTTCAGTTTCGAGGGTTCCTCCCTTTGGATAGATCCACAGGTCTAAGAAGGCTAGTCCCTCCTTGCTGTAGTCACATGTAAATCGTAGGTGGTCATTTCTGTTGTTCAGCCACTCATGGAAGAGTTTGATGGTAACGTCATCTCCTCGCCAGATGACGAGGATATCGTCTATGTACCTTTTCCAAAGGATGATCTGTTTGAAAAAAGGATTGTCCCTCCCAAGGACAACACCTTCTTCGAACACATGCATATAGAGGTTCGCTAGACTAGGCGCGAAGGTGCTGCCCATGGAAGTTCCCGAGATTTGGAGGTACATCTGTGTTTCAAATTGGAAAAAATGTTCCTTCATCGCCAGTGTGGCGCACTTCATGATGAACAAGATGGGTGTGATGGTCTCTGGTGGATGTTGTGTCAAGAGTTGTTCAACTGTATCCAGAGTCTGGTCCTGCGGTATACAGGTATACAACGATTCTACATCGAATGTCACGAGATAGTCTGTAAGTGGATCAAAATGTATATCGTCCAAAAGGCGTAACACATCGGTGGTGTCCTTCAAATATGTGGGCATGTTGCACACCAGTGGTCTGAGAAAGAAGTCAACAAATTGTGACACCAAATCTCCGATGATACCCTACTTTTATGTTTTACCAAAAATTCACAAACCACAAAGACCTCCTCCGGGCAGACCGATCATCTCCGGTATCGGTTCTGCATTAGAACCATTGTCACAATTTGTTGATACATAGACGATATCCTCGTTATCTGGCGAGGAGATGACGTTACCATCAAACTCTTCCATGAGTGGCTGAACAACAGAAATGACCACCTACGATTTACATGTGACTACAGCAAGGAGGGACTAGCCTTCTTAGACCTGTGGATCTATCCAAAGGGAGGAACCCTCGAAACTGAACTATACCAGAAACCAATGGCCCGCAATGCGTTACTCCAATATGATAACTACCACCCCAAAGCACTGCGGGACAATCTACACCTATAGTACTCTCACGAACATAGTCAAAAAATCCATACTACACAACTGGAACATTCTTAACAAAGGACAATTAACCCTTGAGAAACCCCTCTTTGCCTACAAAAGGGGCCGTAACCTGAAAGATACCTTGATCCACACTAGACCCGCACCTACTAATGCACCTAAGCCCAACACTCTATGGAACCTACCCAATGTCCAGGGACATTATCCATGTGGGTCCTGTGCTGTATGTGCCCAGACCAAGATGACTAAAAGCATAGACATAGGAACATCAAGACCATGGCTATTACAACAACACACCAATTGTAATAGTGAACGGGTCATATACTTAATTACCTGCCCCTGTGGTTTAAGGTACGTAGGTATGACCACCAGAAAGGTACGAACTAGAATTCTTGAACACAAGAGCACAATTAGATGTGCGAAACAAATAACCAAACATTTTTTTGACTTACAGCATGGAGCAGACACACTGAGCTGGACGGTCCTTGACAAACCTAATTTACATGCAACCACACCTGGTTTGGCAACCAAACTCCTGAGATTGGAACAGAGGTGGGTGTACAGGCTGGGCACCGCGGATGCGGGGCTCAATGATGACATTTCCTGGCTGGCACTGGCATGAGCCCTGTGAGCACCCTGTACCCTATTGACAGCGAGGGGCCACATGTTAACCCCTTTGCTGGCATCTAGTCATAGCTCTGCTGCCCTGGGCGAGTTGTTTTGACCCTATACTCACTAGCGCGCGAGCTAGCCACCAGTGCCTGGCACTGGCGCACGTCATAGGTTCTATAACCCACAATTATGGGCACTGGCGCATATCACAGGTTCCGTTACCCACTTTCTGGGCATTAGCGCACAGCAACGCCCCGGCGCCTTGCGCCTATTCTTCTGGCACTGGTATTTCCAGAGTCCAGCCCCTGGAGTACCCAACAGTTACCTGAACTAGGCACTGGTAGACCCCCATGGCACTGGGTCTCTACATCAGCGCTCAGCGAAGCGCTAGCGCCATGCGCCAGCGCTAAGGACGCAACTAGTGCACTCTGGTTGCCTTGACAACCACCCTCGGAACTACAGTTTCCAGGTCTCCTCCACTTCCGGCGGATTTCCGGCCGGGATTTGAGCCCACAGGTGTCTTCACTCATCATACCCCTTCATAAACGCTGCATCGCCAGACCACCTTTTTCCTGCCCGAGGACGAGCGCTGCAGACCCGTGTGGAACCGCACTGACGGCGGTAAGTTCATCTGACACCACCACGGTGGTTGTTACCCCTGCCTCCTAGAGCCCTATTTTGCTCCCCTGGCCAGGACCGCTAGCTGCCTTTAATTGACTAGCGTGCCCGGTCCCTTCGGTCTAGCTCGTGCACTCACCTTCCCACTTCACAACGCCCCCAGGTTTGGGCAATTTGAACCTCTAGCCCACAACAACCACTAACACCCCCCCTGGGCTGCCCATTCCTCCTGTGCTAGATCTCCACCATTGATCTGAGCGCCTTTAGACACACCTCTTAGGGACTCACACTTGTTCCCCTGTGACGACCCAGGCCAGGCATTCCAGTCCACGTTGTGCACCTTGGTGTACGCCCCTGATGTAACCACTCTGGTTCCCAGCCGGGTTTTCTCCCTGTTAATCACAGTGTGCCCAGGCCACGGGCAGGTCAATTGGGCCCTGTTTTCCGCTGTCATAGCACCGCGCGCCCCTCTGTTTCCTCTCTTAGGACCACAGTGTTGCCTCAACTACCATTGTATAAATTGTCGTAATCTGCACACGTTTCTGCAGCATTTAACTCTTCTACTTTCGCCCCCTTTCCCCTCTGGGATTTTCTGGTTTTAAATGCCATTAACCTTCTTTGACAGGTTGTGGCGCCCGTATCATATGGCTAAATAGCCGTGGCAGATGTGGTGAACTCCGTAACCTAGATTGGTGAGTCACGCATAGCAGTATGTTACACATTATTCTAATATGGGAATGTGATTGAAATGTTTAAATGATAGGAGGATCCAATTATGCACTCGGTCTATAACCCCGTATACCTATGTGACATGATGCCATTTTTTGTCTCCCCCTCCTAGGTATACGTCGAACATACTGAACAGTGAAAAACACCCTGGTTCAGTATTGTCTCATCTATTTATCACGTTTTACCTGTGTTTTTGCACACACTCCCACTTATTTTATGCAGTAGCTACATTACCGACCCTGAAGAAAGCAGTGACACTAATCCAGGTCGTTTAGGCTGAAACATGTTGGTCTTGTAAAAGCGCAGAGGCCTTGAATCTTGGCACCTGCGTTACGAGCACTACTTTTGGTTTTAATCCTGACACTAGGCAGCTGAATAAAACTAGCATTATAGCTGACCTCGTAGCCAGTTTTAATCACACATAACACAGCACTGCACCTTATGTCCACACACCGAGCTCTGATGGGGTTTTAGTAGACCCACCCTCCCTATCAAAACATCCCTGAGCTTCTCCCTCGCAGCGAGGGGGTTGTAGCCCGCGTGAGTACTAGGTCACTCACGTGAGGAGGTACCCCCATGATGAAGCATGACACCTCTGGTGTGTGAGGGGAACTGTCCTTAAAAGGGAAATCCCTTGTTATGCACTTGGGCATATCGAGTCACAAACTAGACCTCTCTATAAATACGGACCCAGAGCTTGTTTTGTGAAGTGTAATTATGAATGGGGAGTCGGCTCCCGCTGGTCCTTAAACCTCCTCCAGGCCCTTGTGTGAGTACATAACATTACTCTGGCCATCATTAATCGCATTTGATGTGTGCTGAACACCATAGACCCATTTGTTCAGATGTGTGTTTGTACATCTGACTGTTTTAACGTTACTCATTTGATACTGTTATTGTTCAGTGGTTAGAGGAGCAACAGGTGTGAATGACAGTTAGGAGTGTCGGCCCTTGTTTGGAGGTGGAGTGACAAGGCCTCCTGGTAGTTGTAGTCTATTCAGTGAGGGGCTTGGGAAGACAGGAGGATTGTTGAGCTGGATGTGTAGCCTAGCTCAGTGGTTAGAGGAGCAACAGGCATAAATGGCAGTTGAGAGTGTCGGCCCTTGTTTGAAGGTGGAGTGACCAGGCCTCCTGATAGTCGTAGTCTATTCAGTGAGGGGTCTGGCAGGACAAGAGGATTGCTGAGCTGGATGTATAGTCTAGGTCAGTGGTTAGAGGAGAAACAGGTGTAAATGGCAGTTAAGAGTGTCTGCTCTTGTTTGGAGGTGGAGTGACAAGGCCTCCTGGCAGTCGTAGTCTATTCAATGTCACCTTTTGGGACACTTGCTGTACATTTGGGTTACCAGTGATGTTGAAAACATGCTTTGGTGACTGACCATACATACACATTTTGCCACCTGACAAGGAACCCTGAGTTTGTATTTCAATGGAACAGCACTTACAGGCTGCATAGCCACATGTGCAGGTCATGGATTTGTGGGTGTGGTGTGTCATATGCACCCAAACTTATTGCCACTGACAGACATTCTTCTCAGATACTTTCTGTGTTGCATGTTATGAGAGTAGATGGAGGAGACGATAGGAAACGCAGTGTTGCTAATAAACAGGACATTGTAATTTTAAGACAGTTGTTGTGGAATCACTCACCAGAGTCCACTCCCACCTAAATTCCAGTCAAGCCCTCAGTGTGCAGAATGCCCAAGATCTTCTCCTCCCAGGGTTGCAGTTGAAGTGGTGCACTGGGAGGGCCACCGCCAGTCCTCTGTGCCTCCTGGTGGTAGTTGTTGTATTTTGCTTTCGTCCTCGACCGGAGGTCGTTCCATCTCTGCCTTATGTCACCTGTGTGTGGAGGGTGTTTCCAACAGCATTCACTTTGTTGACAATCCTGTCCCACATTTCCACTTTCCTAGTGTGAGGAGCTGGACTTGGGCTCCGAAAATTTGGGGCTCTACTCTTATGCTTCATCCACTATGACTGAGGATTCTTGGGTGCTAAACGCTGTCTTTTGGGGGGCCATGGTGGTGGAACCAAAAAAGTCGTATATTAATGATGAGCATGTTTGCGTGCTGGATAGGGGACTTGGGTGGGACACAAATGTTAATTTGGTTATACAAATGATGTGGATAAGGAGTTCTGGTGTGTTGGGGGTTGATATGTGTGAGGAATGAACTAACGGTGATGTCGCTAATGTGGTGTGCAGGCAAGGGTTCGTCTGGTTTCGCAAAGGGTCAAGGTATGTTTGTGTTTTATAGGCTGCTTTGCAAGCGTATCGAGTTATCAGTGCACATCAAGTGTGTATATTTTTTGAACCAACCAATGCTAGGTTGTCTTCAGAATTTATTTAGTGTTTTTTTTTTGGTGTCTTGTCCAGCGCCCATTGACCGCTGTTGCTGGATCGCCGTTTGAACATCACTGCTGTGGGATGTTCAAGGCCACCGTGTACTCTTAATACGTTTGCCGGTCGAGCTACAGCGCTGTCGGTGTCCACCAGCGAACCGTAGACATTTTTGACAACCGCAAGGCCGGCGCAAGACCACTGGCTAAATCGCCGCTCGGGCGGTCGCATTTCTGAATGCACAATTCGAAATACAGCGGTCAAACGAGCGCCAGTGCAGCGGAGGCGCTGCAGTGGCGCATGCAGTTCTTCGGCGCACAGACCGCCAAACTCGTAATCAGCCCCTTAGTGCTTATCTTTTCTAAGAGAATGAACCCACAACATATGGTGTCAGAAGTGGAATATTTATTTTTCCATAAAACCATGGATTCTGATGAACATCAGCTTGTAGAAGGATAAAAGAAAATTTAGTGGGCTTTACAACAGACTGTTATAGCTCAAGGAAAACAACTGCAACAGTTGTCATCTGAACAAAGTAACACTCTAAGCTAAATTGGCACAGCAATGATACAGGAAAGAAGGTGGCCTAAGCACATTGTTCCACATAAAGTACCGCACGGACTCGTGAACTGCGTTTACGAGTTCCTCAAACTCGGGTGTCCCGATGATGAAGCATGACACTACTAGAGTGTGTGAGGGTAATATAAACAAAAGGAATTATTTCCTTCCCCACTATCTAGTGGGTAACAACTAAATTGCTTCAGAACAACCTTCCCATACCTAACTAACTAGAGTTAGTTTGAGGAACTCGTAAACGCAGTTCACGAGTCCATGGGGTACTTTATGTGGAACATGTTTAACACGGGAGGGTGTACTCCCACTAGAGATTGCCTCTCGGCCCTTACGGCACAGGAGAAGGTTTCCTTCCCTGCATGCCATAGTTTCCTTATGGCCAAAGCACATTCCCCTCAGCGTTATTACAAAAATTCACTCAAAGATTAGATCCTGATTCTTTTTCATCAATTTTGAAAGAATCGTCCAAGCCGCCCACTGGCCTCCTGAGAGATGGAGCCAATATCTAGGTCCCTTGTTGGTAGAAGAAATACAAGCCACATATCAAGTCACAAATCCAATAGTTACCACTCGTTGCACAGAAAATCAAGAGACATTAAGAAACCTACCGAATACAGTGCAGGAAGGGAGGAGTGAATGGTAAGGGCACTTCACGATCTCTAATTTTCAAGATTAAAGATTAGGCTGACACATAGCTATGTTCCCAGAATAAAACCAAGGAAGAAATCATGAATCAAATCTATCTGGAACAATTTTTAGAAGCACTGCCAAGTTCAATTCAAAGGTGGCTACAACAGCACAACGATCTAACCATTTCTCAAGTCAGTGAAATGGGGACTGTGTATTTGTGGGCTCAAGTGCTCCGAAATGCAACCACAGGACTAATGTCCAAGAAAACCCCCATCCTTTCTCCTCCCTAATTGATTAAACAAGTTACACTTCCATGGGGGAAGTCTTTGCAGTCATCTTTAACCATAAACTTCTTATGGAATCACATAAAATCCCAAAGTTTTCCCTGTAAAGAATGGGGACGTATAGTTTAATTTTGTCCACAGCAGAAGTAAGAAAAACCCATCGAAATTGGGTGGACCCAAAAACCCATATATTGGACTCAGAGTCCTGGAATGTCTTCCTATTGTCCAACTAAGGTGAATGGTCGAGAAGGAAACATCATTTTGGATTCTGGATGTAGGCTGTCTTCTACTAAACTGTGTCTTCCACTCAAAATTGGTAGAATCCCTACAAATCTTCCCGGTAAAAGAGCGAATATAAAATATGTACACCGGGATCAGAAAGACTACCCACTGGCCAGAAATTGCTAAACACACCCTTAGAGTTAGAGGCACCACTAGCGGTAGAGGTGTAAGACAATTTACATGAGGCCTCGATACTGGGTACGAACTGAGAAGGATTTTAAACATTACTAGAAGAATCTTTGTCTGGGGATAATGTTTGGTTGAAAGAAGCCCCTTTTTATGACTCAGTAATCCCTAGGGTTAATACATGAAAATAGTATAAAATTAGAAAGAAGGATAACAGCGAAGACGGGATTTCACAACCTGCTGTATTCTTTCAGGATACTGGGAAAGGAAAACAAAATTTCCGACTGGCATAGCTGGAGGATCCGGTAATACAGAATGCATGTTAGCAGGCTCAGGAGCAAGATGGGGAACACCAGATAGGACGTCTCTTTATAAGCAGGAATGGTTTATTACATAGGGTGGGCGATCCAGAACAAAAACCTCAACTTTTAATCCCCAAACCTTTTTGTGAGCAAGTCCTTTTCTTAGTCCACAGTCAATTGTTAACACTTTGGGGAGAAACAAATGGGCAAAGCATACAGGAGCACTTTTACTGGCCTGGTATTTATACTCAGATGGAAAGAACACTGAAAGACATGTCCAGAATGTCAAGCTGAGTCCTTCTAAGCCATCTCAGGTACCCCTACAGAAAAGTCTGTTTTCCATGATAGGGATGGATCTAGTAGGGCACCTTCCTACCTCCAGTAGGGGTTACAAATATATCTCTGTAATTGCAGACTATGCCACCCGACACCCCAAAGCAGTGCCAACGAGTTAAATTGAAAATAACCAAGTAGCTTCAGCCATGCTGGAATTTGTTTCAAGAGTAGGTTTTCCAATGCAAATGCTCATTGACCAGGGTACACCATTTATATCCAAATGAATGGCTCAAGTGTGCAAAGACGAGATACACAGCCGTTAAAGACTTCAGATTGCCATCCCCAACAGATGGATTGGCTGAAAGGTATAATGGTACTATTAAACGTATGCAAAAAAATATTAAATAGGATATAATTGGGGCACACTATGCCCTGTTTGGAATTAGATGTCAAGTTTAAAGTAGCTTAGGTTTTTCACCTTTCAAACTACTGTTTGGGAGGAAATCTAGGGGCCTATTTGAAATGATCAAAGAGTGCTGGGAAGAATCTCAAAATGACAACAAACCTCTGCCGGGAATATGTCATTCAACTGAGATCCTGGATAGTGAATTTATGACAGTGGGCAGGTGAGACTTTGATACAGGCCCAAAAAACACAGGAAAAGCAGTATACCAAACACACCAAGATGAGGGAATCAGAAGTGGGAGAATGGGTATTACTGCTATTACCATCGCAGAATCAAACTTTTTTAGCAGCATGGCAGAGACCATATCAAGTTTTGTAAAGAATATCCAATGTCACATACCGGACCCTTCAGTCTGAAAAAAAGAAAGAAGAACAGATTTTTCATATCAATACCTTAAAGAAATGGGAAAGACCACTACCATCTCCACAGAAAACTAGATAGATGTAATTTATAAATGAAGCATTTTCCTCAATAATCTCTATTGAAGTAGAACAACTGAATCAATAAGAAAGAGTAAAAGAAACAGAACTCTTGAAATTCTCATCAAGATTTTCAGATTCTCCTGAAAGTACAGCTATGGGGTTTCACCATATCTTCACTGAACTAGGCAGGTTCGTATAACAAAAACTCTCCCGGATCCCCAGTGCCGACAGAAAAGCAATCCAAGTAGAAGTAACTAAGATGGTAGAATTAAGAGAAATAGAAGTTTGCATGACACAATATCGATTACAACAATATTGAATTACATACATACCAGTAAAAAATATTGATGACTAAAATATCACCATCCTATACTTAAAAAGCAAAAACACAAATATTGTCTACAAAAATATCGGCTTACTAAAAATTCCCTAATATTGACAACATAAAGATATACAAAATATTGTCATAACATTAAATATTGTCATTAATGCATGAAAAAATTAACTGACATTACGTAACTCATTTAAAACACCTTAAACTAGTAAATAACAAATTCACACTTTCAAAATATTTTATTTAACACAAACACAAAATAAATTATTTCTAAATATTTTTACAATATCAAATTAAAATTATTCTTAAAAATATCTACAATTACAACCACTTTTAACATAACACAATGTCACCAACAAATACAAAGCATTTAAAAGATATGTATAATTAAACATTACATCATTTAATTAAATAAATGTAAATAAATACACTTTCACACATAAATACTAATTAGCTATCCCCAAATAAGTAGCAAACTAACAAAAAAATCAAACGCCACACAAAACAACTTATGAAACTTAACTTCAAACACTGTAACCAGTAGAAACATTTTACTAATTACATTACCACTATAAAAATCACACAAAAATGAGCTTTATTTTATAGCAAAAACACCTACAGACAAAAGACACTGCTGGATTCCAGATAAAATAAACAAAGATTCAAAGTGTAATAGAAATATAATCAGCTTTAAAAGATAAGCAGTATAAATATAAGCACTTATTAACAACTAAATAATATCAATAGCCTAACTTTAAACTAAAAAGCAATCATTAAAATCATATTTTCATTTATATTTCCCTAACATAGGAAACCACTAAAGAGCCAACACGAAGAACCAAACACAAATGGCAAAAGGTCACCTTCTAATCTGCAAACTATAAAAAGACTTAAAAAGTAAGTAAATATAATTCAGTATTAAATAACCCAAAACCCCGTGAACGCTAAAATAAAACTAACGTAAATAGTGCCCTTAAACTAAACAAATTTATGTTTTAAACATTTAGTTATACCAAACATTTTATTTTTAACAGGCAAAAATTAGTCACCTCTCCCTCAGCTTAGCATAAATAAAGAAAACCCGACGAAATAATTCCACTAAAGATCACAGCAAATGTGTAAGTAGAATATGTAAAAATTTGTAATGCACGTGTAATACTAATATTACTTAAAGAACAAGTTACTTACCTTCGGTAACAATATATCTGTAAGAGACATAGATTAGTTATAGATTCCTTACCTTTAGAATTATCCCCAGGCGTCAGACTGGACCCAGAGAATTTTTTCGTCAGCAGTACCCCTGCACGTCGAAAGGTGGCGTCGGTCAGCTCCGCATTCGTCGTTGGAGTCGTGGTCGCCGGGATGACGTCGCGGTAGCTACTTAGACGCCGCCCTTGTGCGCTGACGTCAGTTCTTTTACACGACATTCCACGCCAGAAGCACAGAGCCATGCAAGACACTGACCAATGGTGCACAAAACTAGGGCCCTGAAAGGGATTCCCTGACCCTAGAAGTCAGTTCGCAGAACGAGGAGGATGGGTTGGGCGGTAAGGAATTTATAAGTAATCTATGTCTCTTACAGATATATCGTTACCGAAGGTAAGTAACTTGTTCATCTGAAAGAGACAATTAGTTATAGATTCCTTACCTTTAGAATAGATACCCCAGCAATACCAACACCGGAGGTGGGTCTGCGAACCAAGTTCACACCAGAAAGTCCTGGAGAACAGAACGGCCAAAGAAACCATCTCACCGGACTTGGCTGTCCAGGCAGTAGTGTTTTGTGAACGTGTGCAGAGTTGCCCATGTAGCTGCCTGACAGATGTCATTGAGGGGGACTCCCCGTCCCAAAGCAGTGGTAGCTGCCATCGCCCTGGTGGAGTGAGCGCACAATCCCACTAGAGGCTCCTTCTTTGCCAAAGAGTAGCAAGCTTTAATGCACAAAAGCTGGTCATCCATCCGGAGTTGCTTGGTGCCATCCAAATAAAATGAAAGCGCACGTTTTGGATCCAGACGGTGGAGCCTCTCTTCCTCCTTAGAAGGATGCAGAGGCGGAAGAAAGGTGGGCAAAGTGATGGTTTGACCAATGTGGAAAGAAGTAACCACTTTGGGAAGAAAAGAGGGTCGAGTTCGAAGGACAACCTTGTCCGGATGAACCGCCAAAAAAGGAGGTTTTGAAGAAAGAGCCTGGAGCTCACTCACCCTGCGAGCAGAGGTGATGGCAACCAGAAAGGCAGTCTTTAAAGTGAGAAGTCTGAGAGGATAGTTATGTAGCGGCTCAAAGGGAGCGCACATAAGATAAGTAAGAACCAAGTTCAAGTCCCACTGAGGCATTACGAAGGGAACAGGAGGAAAAAGATGAGTAATGCCCTTAAGAAAGCGATTTACAACAGGGGACTTGAAAAGAGAAGGCTGATTAGGAAGCCTAAGAAAGGCTGAAATGGCTGAGAGATAGCCCTTAAGAGTGCCCAGAGCAGAGCCCTGCTGGGCCAAAGAAAGGAGGAACAAGAGAACCTCAGAAAGAGGGGCAGAAAGGGGATCCACAGCCTTTGCTGCACACCATGCCACAAATTTGTTCCATCTGCAGGCGTATACCGTCTTAGTGGAGGGACGCCTGGCTGCCAAGATAACATCACAGGCTTCGGGGAGGAAGGTCGAAGGCTGTCAACTGTCGCCGCTCAATCTCCACGCAAGGAGGTGGAGGCTGGAGGACCGTCCCCTGCTGCTGCGACAGAAGGTCCTCCCGAAGAGGCAGTCTGATCGGAGGATCGATGGCCATGTGTAACAGCTCGGGATACCAGACACTCCGTGCCCAATCCGGAGCCACAAGCATGACTTGGGCCCAGTCGCACTTGATCTTCTTCAGCACTCTGGGCAGAAGTGGTATAGGTGGAAAGGCATATAGAAGACCGCAACTCCACTCGCTATGAAAAGCGTCGCCTAGCGAGTGCCGCCTTGGAAATTCCAATGCGCAGAATTGCTGACATTGCGCGTTCTCTTCGGTGGCCAATAGATCTAACCAAGGCTCTCCCCACTGCTGAAAGAGACCTTGCACCACCTCCGAGTGAAGACGCCATTCGTGATCCATCATGCACCTGTGGCTGAGTTGGTCCGCCCTGGCGTTCAGTGAACCTGCCAGGTGTTGAACCACCAGGGATATGCCCTGATGTTCCAGCCATGTCCAGAGACGGAGAGCCTCTTGACATAGGGTCCACAACCCCACTCACCCTGTTTGTTGCAGTACCACATGGCGGTGGTGTTGTCCGTGAACACCTGCACTACTCTTCCCCGGACAGAGGGAAGGAATGCTTTTAGTGCAAGACGGATCGCCCGGAGCTCCAGAAGGTTGATGTGGAGCCCGGACTCCGCCGGAGACCAGAGGCCTCTGATCTCCGCCTCTCCCATGTGGCCGCCCCACCCCAGAAGTGATGCATCCGTCACCACTGTAAACTCCGGTTGGGGAAGGGAGAGGGATCTGCTGTTGACCCAATCCTGGTTCGTTAGCCACCACTACAATTGTCGTGCAGTGCCCTCCGAGATCTGAAAGCAATCGGACAGATTCCCCTGATGTTGTGCCCACTGGAACTTCAGGTCCCACTGCAGAGCCCGCATATGCCACCTGGCATGATCTACCAGCAGGATGCAGGAGGCCATGAGGCCCAGCAGCCTCAGGATCATTCTGACCGAAACCCGGGATAGAGACTGAAAGATCGGAATCATAGCCCGAATATCCCGGACTCGCTGCTCGGGAGGTTAAGCCCGAAACTGCGTAGTGTCCAGAACTGCTACAATGAAAAGGAGCTTCTGAGAGGGGATCAGGTGTGACTTCGGCATGTTTATAGTGAACCTCAGCGAGTGCAAGAGGTCCGCCGTAGTCTGGAGGTGGGAGACGACTGACTGGGGCGAGCCCGCCTTCAACAGCCAATCGTCGAGATAGGGGAAGACTGGAACTCCTAATCCGTGCAGATGAGCTGCGACCACCGCCATCACCTTTGTGAACACCCGAGGGGCACTGGTAAGGCCAAAGGGGAGCACGGTAAACTGAAAGTGCTCGTGGCCTACCATGAACCGCAGGTAACGCCGATGGGCCGGCAGGACAGGGATGTGGAAGTAAGCGTCCTGCAAGTCCAACACTACCATCCAGTCTCCAGGGTCGAGGGCAGACAGGACCTGAGCTACTGTCAACATTTTGAACTTCTCCTTCCGGAGGAAGCGGTTGACGTTTCTGAGATCCAAGATAGGACGCAGGCCTTTGTCCTTCTTGGGCACCAGAAAATAGTGGGAATAGCAACTGCGACCTACTTCTGGGGCAGGAACTTGCTCGATAGCTCCCTTGGCCAAGAGAGCCGTAACTTCCTGTTGGAGAAGGGCCAAATGATCCTCCGACATGCGATGGTACTGAGGTGGCATGGATGGAGGGGTAGTCTCGAAGGGGAGGGAGTAGCCCCTTTGGACTATCTACAAAACTTACCTGTCCGACGTGATAGTGCGCCAGTGGGGAAGGTGATGGCGAATCCTGCCGCCCACTGGCAATTGGTGGCCCTGAAAGGTCGCACTAGGAGGGTTTGGAGGCAGAAGGGGCGCTGGTAGACTGGCCCGCTCGCTGGCCCCCAGACACACGACGATGGGTTCCACGTCCCCGGCCGCGCAGGGGCTGGACAGCTTGCGCCGGCCTGTGGCTCTAGGTGGAATGTGTCGGAGCACCCCTTCCGTAGCCACGAAAGGGGCGAAAAGCAGACTGCGCAGGGCAGGTGGAGAGGCCCAAGGACTTGGCCGTAGCCCGGGAGTCCGCTCTAGTGCGTTGTCTGCTTTATCGCCGAACAGGCGACGGCCATCAAAAGGCATGTCCAGCAAGGTAGCCTGGACATCCCCAGAAAAACCAGTCGAACTCAGCCAGGAGAAGGGCTACCGACGTTGAAATTGTCCTGCCTAGTGAGTCGGCAGTGTCCAGTCCACATCTCATGGTAAACTTGGCTGCGTCTCTCCCCTCGGCGACTGCACGGGAGAGCACGGCCCGGGCCTCCTCCGGGCACTGTGGCAGCACCTGCGCTACCGTATCCCACACAGAGTGGGTGTAACGGCCCAACAGACATGCGGTGTTCACCGACCGCAGTCCCAAGCTGGAGGAAGAAAACATCTTCTTCCCAAGATGGTCCAGCTTTTTGGATTCCCTATAAGGTGGTGTGTTAGGGAATGCGCCTTTGGAAGTAGAGGCTTGGACCACCAAGCTCTCAGGGGTGGGGTGGTGGGAGAGGAAAGAGGGGTCGCCCGGAGCCGGGCGGTGGCGTCGGGCAATCATCCTATCCACAGGAGCCCCTGTGTTGGGCCTGGACCAGGTGCCAAAAGGATGTCAGTAAGGGCTTGATTGAAAGGCAGCAGGGGCTCCGAAGAGGCTGCTGCCGGATGAAGCACCTCCGTCAGGAGATTCGTTCTGACCCACCGTAGGTAGCTCAAGGTTTAGGGCCTTGGCCGCCCTACGCAACACCACTGCGTATGAAGCCCCTTCCTCCGTAGCCACGGTAGGAGGAGACAGCATGCCAAGGTCTGGGGAGGTATCCAGACCACTGGCTTCCCCCAACTCCTCTCTCCAGTCTGGTTCATCCAACTGGTCAGTTAAAGGGTCTACTGACCCCTCCCAGTCCTCCTCACCCTCCTCTGGTTGCCAATCTGGCCTGTAATGAACACCAGAGTAGAACAGAGGTACAAAAGTACTGCTCGACGTCGGTTCGACTCTGTGTCCAAGTCAGGGTGGAGGCCGGGGTCGACACCAGCTGGGGGCACAACCAGCATCGGGTGCGGACATGGTGCCGGTGGAATCGGCGCCGGGGGAGGTGTTAAAATGTCGACCGGCGCCGATCCGGATCCAGGCCTGGATCCAAGGGGACCCTGTGGTGCCGGAGTCGCCGGCGTCGAAGGCCCAGGGCCCCCAGCCGAGTCTGCGGAGTCCGGAGGTGCGCCCACGGAGTCGGGCTGCCCAAAGATGGCATGCATCGCTTCGTAGAAACTCCAAAGCTGGGCAGGGGTCGTTCCAGCTCGCGGAAAGGGACGGAAGCTCGGAGTCGACCCTTCAGGCTTCGTACGCGGAGCCGCGGGACGGGCACCGTCCGCATCCCTTGTCACGTCGGCCGACGGACGGGGAGAAGTCGAAGAGCGACGATGCTTCTTCGAGTTCTTCTTATGCTTCGACTTACCTGAGGAGTGCGAAGATTTCGATGACAAGTGGTAGTGACTCCGCGACCGGTCCCTCGACCTCCCACGCGACCGGGACCTCGAACAGTGCGGAGCAGACTGCCCGGCCTCAAGAAGCTTTCGGGACCGCTCCCGCAAAGACTTCAGATTCATGGTCCGGCAGTCGGAGCACGACTTGGGATCATGGTCGCGCTCTAGGCACACGCGGTGCGGTTACGTAACCGACATCAGCTTGCGACAGGTGCCGCAAGCCTTGATGCTGGGCCGAGGACGACTGGACATCCCTGCGTGCACCAGGAGTTGATAGACTCAAAAAACGGTGTCGACAAAAGTGGCAAAAAAATCAGTCAAAAAGTGACTGGAGGTACTGCTCTCTCCGGATCTGCGCTGGCAGGCGCGGAAAAAGAAAGAACTGACGTCAGCGAGCGAGGGCGGCGTCTAAGTAGCTAACGCAACATCATCCCGGCGACCACGACGTCAACGACGAATGCGGAGCCAACCGACGCCACCTTTCGACGCGCAGGTGTACTGCTGCCGAAAAAATTCTCCGGATCCAGTCTGACACCTGGTGGTAATTCTAAAGGTAAGGAATCTATAACTAATTGTCTCTTTCAGATATATAATTTTAAAACCATTTCATTAATATATAACTAGAAAATGTACAGATGTAATGGCATAAAGAGCCACTTACATCACCTCCCAAAATGGAAACCTGTTATTGTCGCACATGGAATATACTTACAGTCAAAAGAGCAAATGCATAAAATCTATACATTGGAAATGTACAAAGTACTATGCTAATGCTTGTTATGGGAGGGCCTCTACAAGAAACAATATACTAATTAATGTAAGCAAGTAAAATCATCTAGCAAACGTCACAGAAATAAAAGTTAGAAAAGTTTGCAAGGCCTTTGACAAGCAAGCACTAGTTTCAAGCACCTACAGGAACAATTTTTAAAACACATCTTACCCAAAATTCATGACTACACTACAGGACGACTACCAGGTATTCCAAATTTATAAAGACTCATTGTATGCACCAGAAAGACTACAACTGAAACGTGTGCTGCTACTAAACAATTCCAAGACAAATATTTACATAATCTAACTACTAAACATAGCAAAAAACCCTTTCTCATGTATGATAACACTAACAGCAACAGGAGGATAATAAAATTTACACAACAGAAAATAACCTCCTAAGAATAACACAAAGCTAGACATGGATGATGGATAGCATATTTGAACTATGGCCCTTATTTATTCTCACAGATTTGTACCATACATGGTGAATACCACAATACATATGTACATATCTTTAGTGTATGCACGTCTTCCTAATAAGCAAAATGCTACATACTATGAACTAGTAACTCAAATCAAATTAAAAACTAATTACCGTCAAAACATTATCATTGATTTTATTGTACTTTTATTGTGTGTGCCTTTGCCGAATTTCATTATTATATCTTTTTACTGTGCCTTTCTTTGCCGCTCTTGCAGCTTTTCCCTTCCTTTTTCTTTTTTGTTTCTGCTTCCTGCCGCTGCTGCCCCCACGGCCCCTCCCAGCTGTTCCCGCCCTCTCCCTACCCTTACTTAATGGCGGCCGCTGCGCGCTGAGGTCGAGCAAGACCCACTGGGCTCTGCTCTCCCAGCACGCAGCTCTGCCTCAGCTCTATCTGCTTGTGCCCCTGGCTCCCTTGCAGCAGGGCACGGTTCGAGTCCCCAGGACACTTTTTTCTGCCATGCCGTTGACGTCTGGCATCGCCTCGTTTTTGTCTACTTCTTTTTATTTCATCTAATTGTACTTTTATTGTGTGTGCCTTTGCCCCCTTTCATTTTTATATCTTTTTACTGTGCCTTTCTTCGCCGCTCTCGCAGCTTTCCCCTTCCTTTTTACTTTTTTGTTCCCACTTCCCACCTCTGCTGCCCCCGCGGCCCCTCCTGCTCCCGCCGCTCAGCTGTTCCCGCCTTCCCCCTACTTAATGGCGGCCGCACCGAAGGCGCGCCAAAGGCAAGCCCATCTGTGCCCGTTTGAAACCAGGGCCAGGAACCCTGGTCTTCCGACCCGCCAGTGCTACGACTCAGCAACTCTCCACGCACTCAACCCCGGAAGAAACAACAACTGCCAGCTGTCCACACCGAACACCACCCAAGGCCAGTTCTCCTGCCGACACTGCCGCCGCACCTTCACCCACCTCCGGATGCCCACCGCCACCACCAACCCACTGGACGCCAGCACACCCAAACCTCTGAGCTGCATCCTCCTCAACGTTCGCTCCCTGCACAGACAGGCAGTAGAAATCTGGGACCTCCTCAGCACCTTCTCGCCCGACATCGCCTTCCTCACAGAAACCTGGACCAATGCCAGCTCTGCACCCGACATCGCAACCGCCATCCCCGACGGATACAAGATCCAGAAGAAGGACCGCCCCAACCACCCTGGAGATGGACTCGCCATCATACACAAAAACTCCCTCCGACTCACCACATCCAGCACGAAAGACCCCATGTCCCCCATGGAACACCTGCATTTCCAGATCCAGATCAACCCCAGAACGACTCTACGTGGCACCCTCGCATACAGACCTCCAGGACCACGCGCCACATTCACCACTACCATCGCAGACCTCATCGCACCCCACGCCATCGCATCCACGGACTACGTATTCCTCGGAGACCTGAACTTCCACCTCGACAACCCCAGCGACCCCAACTTCACTGCCCTCCTGGACAACCTCGTCAACATCGGACTGAGACAGCTTGTCACCAACCCTACCCACATGGCAGGACATACCCTCGACCCCATCTTTGCTGGAGGACACAACATCCTCTTCAGCCACACCACACAACCGATCTGGATGGACCACCACTGCGTCCATTTCTCCTTCTCCAAGCACACCGCACACAGACCCACACCTGGCCACCGTGCAGGAATTAGAGCAAGATCACCAAGGAGCACCTCAACTCCACCCTCAACTGCGCTCTGCCCCCCACCACTACCGACACCAACTCCATAGCCAACGCACTCCACAGATGGATCACCGACTGCGCAGACACTCTCGCCCCCCTCCGGAACTCCGACAGACAACGCACCACGAAAGCAAAATGGTTCACCTCCGACCTCCGAGAATCCAAGCGCAGGTGCCGACGATTTGAGAAAGCTTGGAGGAACAGCATGCTCCGCCTACAAGACCGCCATAACAGAACACCACCAACTCATCAGAACCACGAAGAAGAACTTCATCCAGAACAGAATACTCACCAACTCCCGCAACTCTAACAAACTCTTCAGAATCATACAAGAATTCACCAAACCCCCCAGCGAATCCTTCTACGTCCCGCCCTCCCAGGACCTCTGCAACAAACTCGTCTCCTACTTCCATCTCAAGATCAGAACTCTCTACAGCAACTTCGACGAGCAAAACCTAGACACTGACCCTACACCTCCACCCGACAATGCAACCCAGCCTACCATCACCGCCTGGACCCCTCACCACAGAATACACCTCCAAGACCATGAGAAGTATACACTCAGGAGCACCCACCGACCCCTGCCCGCCCCACATCTACCACAGAGCCGCCTCCACCATTGCACCCAAACTACAATGAACCATCAACTGCTCCCTTGAAACAGGCACTTTCCCCTATGACTGGAAACGCGCAGAGGTCAAGCCCCTCCTCACAAAGCCCACAGCAGACCCGACAGACCTCAAGAACTACCGACCCATCTCTCTCCTCCCCTTCACAGCCAAAGTCACAGAGAAGATCGTCAACAACCAGCTCACGAACTTCATAGAAGCCAACTCGATCCTCGATTCTTCCCAATCCGGATTCCGCAGCAACCACAGCACCGAGACCGCCCTCCAAGCCATGACATCCGACCCTCCTCGACCAGGGCCACACGGCAGCCCTCATCCTACTAGACCTCACAGCGGCCTTCGGCACCGTCTCCCACCCCACACTAACCACCAGACTCCACGACGCAGGCATCCAAGGAACCGCCCTCGGCTGGATTCGCTCCTTTCTCACCAGCCGAATCCAAAGAATCAGACTCCCACCTTTCCTCTCCAAACCCACAGAGATCAGCTGCGGAGTACCCCAAGGATCCTCACTCAGCCCCACGCTCTTCAATATCTACATGGCCCCTCTCGCCACCATCGTCAGAAAACACGGACTCAGCATAGTATCCTACGCCGACGACACCCAGCTCATCCTCTCCCTCACCAATGAACCCGACATCACCAGACACAGCTTCCAGGAAGGTATGAAAGATGTTGCTTCCTGGATGAGCAACAGCTGCGTAAAGCTCACCTCAGAGAAAACGGAAGTCCTTGTCCTTGGATCCACCCCCTCAGCATGGGACAACACCTGGTGGCCCACCACCCTCGGCGAACCACCCACACCCACAGACCACACTCACAACCTCGGCATCATACTCAACTCCTCCCTCACCATGCACCGACAGATCAACGCAGTATCCTCCACATGCTTTAACACCCTCTGCATCCTCTGCAAGACCTTCAAATGGATCCCCCTGAATCCAGAAGGATCGTCACCCACGCACTCATAACCAGCAGATTGGACTACGGGAACTCCCTCCACACCGGAATAAACAATTCTCTACTCTTCAAACTCCAGACAATCCAGAACGCCGCAGCTAGACTTGTCCTCAGCATCCCACAACAACACCACATCACCCAACACCTACGAGAACTCCACTGGCTCCCCATCGAAAAGAGAGTGACCTTCAAGCTCCTCACCCACGCCTACAAATCCCTCCACAACATCGGACCCCAATACCTCAACGAAAGAATCTCCTTCTACTCACCCAAAAGAAGCCTCTGATCCGCCAATCTTGCCCTAGCCGAAATCCCACGCATCTGCAGAGCTAGGGGGGCGATCCTTCTCCTACATCGCAGCCAGGACCTGGAACAAACTCCCACTCAGCATCAGACAAACCCCCACACTGCGAGCTTTCAGGAAGAGCCTCAAGACCTGGCTCTTCGGATGAGACAAAGCTGTGCGAAACCGCCTCCTTCCCCCAGCGTCTTGAGACCCTCGCGGGTGAGTAGTGCGCTTCACAAATCCCTGATTGATTGATTGATTAAAAACAAACAATGATAAGCACTACACTACAAATCTATCCATACACAGTCATACAGGGCTGTTACTAAGAGTATAATCAGTTCAATTTGCCGAAAAAAATTAATTAGCATATGTACCTGCTACAGAAGTAGCTCACCACTATAAACTCCTCGTATTCCCCCAACTACAAAACACAAATGAAGTCCCCTTTTGGACTATTTTGAAGATACTTGGGTTGATACACCACTGCACTGTATTGGCCACAGATACCAACCCAAGTATGGTCGAGCATACATGACAGCACCCATGGCTCAACAAGCTAAAACAAACAATGCAGTAGAAGGATGGCACAACGCCTTCCAAACTACACTAGGCCTAAGCCACTCTACCTTCTATCGATTCCTAGAAATCCTAAAAAGCAGAAAAGCTACCACCGGCTTAGAATAGAACAATTATTCAAATAAAACCTAAATTAGCCAAACAAACAAAAGAAATGTACGAAATTCTACAAAGCAAAGTACAAATGTTTACTAATAACAAGGCCTTTCCTACCTAGAATCCATAGCAAGAATACTACTATCAAAAATCTAATAGTCAAACGCCAAGTAAATAACTAATATGCCAAAAACATTTATTTATAAATACTAATTAAATTGTTCTTATTATTCAGTCCAAATTGTATATAATATTATGAAAATAATACATTAAGAAGGATAAGGAAAAATAAACAAAAATTGGATCAATAAATAAATGGATACATAATACATTAAAAACCAACGAATACCATCACATAAAAGATAGACACCTACTACCAGTTACCAATAAATACACAAAATACATAATAGTTATTTAAACATTACAATAAAATAAACCGTGGAACAAATATGTCACACTCATTAAAAACAACATAAATATAACTTAGTTGATCAGCTGATGCCCAGCATCTTCAATTAATCAAAAGAAAATCCACAAAAATAGTTGAAAATAAAAACAAAATTGTTGTAATCTACAATTATAGTCTACCATGTAATTACCTTGTTATCTCCCCTGCTTCCTACTGTTCCTTTCCTCTTTCCCTCGCCCGTTCCACCCTCCTGTTTCTTCTCTGTTGGTACACCCTCTCCTTAGAATGTTGGAGAGAAGCTCACCTTAGAACGTTGTAGTGCCTCAGTTGCCAGCTGGTGCCTGAGGATCTTGGTCGAATAAACAGCTTTTCCAGTCTCCCCTTGTCTACTGTTTCCTTCTAACAAATATAAATGTAAAAATATTAAACCTATAACAAACGTATCGACACAGAAAAATCATACTTAAAAGCCATTACAAATGCGAAAAAATCTCATTTTAAAAAGCTGCATTGTTAGAAATGGGGGTCTCTAGTTGGCAGTGGTTTGCACCCTGTCCAAGCCGGGCCCCTTTGTTCTAGTAAGGGAGTTACACACACAAGATATCCCTGCTCACCCCTTGGTAGCTTGGCACGAGCAGTCAGGCTTATTTCAGAGGCAATGTGTATAGCATTTGTACATAAACACACATAGTGAACACACTACAAATGGACACCACACCAGTTTAGAATAATAACCAATCTTTATCTAAATAAAACAAGACCAAAACGACAAAAAAACAACATCCACAAGTAAAGATATGACGTTTGTAAGAATAGACGTAAAAATACACACAATTCCTTAAAGTCTATAGCGCCAACTGGGCTATTGCGTCGTTTTGAACAACCCAAATCCAAACAGTTCAGTGATACAGAATCAGGTGGACCCATAAACTAGTACCTTTAGAAGTGGAGAGGCCTCGGGGATCTTGCAATGAGATCCGGAGGTAAGGCCTTGGGCCTTGGCAGGCGTTGGTTCCGAAAGTCGGTTTAGAAGTCGAGGAGACTTGGAAGCCACACGCGTTGCAGATCAACCTCTGTGGTGTCAAAGTCAGGAGCGCCGGCGTCAGCAAGCATCGGGGCTGCGATTTTGCAGTCAATGCGTCGTGCTCCTCACAAGCGGTGACAACATGCTTTTTGCAGGTAGCGGCATGGCGTCGATGCAGAAGCGCTGTCTTTAGTAGACCCGGGACTGCGATGTGAGACGGGGTGATGCGTCGTGCTGTTCACGAGCTGTGCCCTCAGCCACGGTGCAGGCAGCCGTGTTGATGACGGCATCTAGAGGCATCGTCGGTGAAATCAGGGCTGCGTCTGTCATTGTGGTCGGTGCGCAGTGTTTCTCACGAGTGGTGACCACAGCTTTGGTGCAGGCAGCGGCATCGGTGATGACATCGGGGTTTATTTTCTTGGAGTTACAGCACAGCCACTAAGTTCCAAGGGCCCAGGACTGGTTTTGGCACCACTTGGCAACGCAGTACTCACAGGAGAAGAGTCCCAGTGCTGGCAACAAGATGTGGATGGGGTCTTTGATCTCCCTGAGACTTCCAACAGGATGCAAGCACACACAAGCCCTTGGAGAACTTTGACAAGCAAGAGGAAGCAAGCAAAGTCTAGTTCTTTCACTGTCCAAGACAGAAGCAGCAAGCAAGCCCAATCCAGCAACAAGCAGAGTGGCAGTTTCTTCCTGGCAGAAACTGGGGGTCACAGTCAGAATCTGTGGGGTCACAGCTCCAGTACTTATATTAGTTTTTGACTTTGAAGTAGGAATACTTCAAAGGAAAGTCTTTGCAGTGCTCAAGGCCCTGCCTTTCCCTGACCCAGCTCCAGACACTCAATTTCTAGAGGGTGGAGACAGCTTAGTATGAGGACAGGCACAGCTCTATTTAGGTGTTGGTGACAACTCCTCCCACCACTCTAGGTCAGGAAGACTCATCATCCATTTGTGTGACAGTCTAGAGTAAATGCACAAACTGCCCAACTGTCACCCTCCCTCAGACGTTGATTCAACAGGCAGGCAGGGACACAGAATGGTAAAGCAAGAAAATGCCCACTTTCTAAAAGTGGCATTTTTAAACACACAATTTAAAAAACAACTTTAGTAAAATATGTATTTCCAAATTCTGAGTTCAGGGAGCCCAAATTCCAAATCTCTATATTTTCCTAATTGGAAAATACACTTGTAAGATGTTACAAGGCAGCTCCAATGATAACCTACGGAAGAGCTAGTCCTTGCCATAGTGAAAAACAAGATTAGCAGTATTTCACTATCAGGGCATGTAACATACCAATGAATTGATAGCCCCAAGGTAGTCCCATGGGCAGGGTGCAGTGTAGGTGAAAGGTAGAATATATATACATATATATTCTACCTTTCACCTACACTGCACCCTGCACACACACACATATATATATATATATATCACAAAACATCCTCTGTTGTCGGGGGCCCCCAGCCCTGCAGGGCAGCCTCAGCGGCGGGAACAGAGCATCCCGTTACTAAACACCAACAAAAAGAGTGCTGAGGCACAATCACGGTTTCTTTTACATTTATTCCCCATGCTGTAAGTGACAAATGTTCCTCCTCTCCCTTACGCGTTTCGGCGACTGCCTTCATCATAGGTTTTACAAGGATAGCACTGCCCAAACACAGGTGCCTTAAATCCTTGCAGTCACGTGACCACCTCTCCTCAGCATGTAAGTACCAAGATGCATCAGTAACATAATTTCAAAATATACACTTTATAATTGCTTGATAGCTTTCTGTGTTTCGAAATTATATATTAGATGCATCTACATCCACGAGGTGGCCATGTGCATTATGAAAAGTAAAAGTTCCTGGGCAGATCACAGTTCTTAAGTCACTCTGTAAAGTTCTTTTTAAAACGTTAAAGTTCGTGATTCCCAGGGAGAGACACCTCTCCCTTCTCCCCTTCTCACCTCCGAAGCTTGTCAATATTCGGAAATCCATGTAGTGCACGAAGGTGAGCGGGCCATGAACCCCATTTGAACCACAAAACATCCTCTGTTGTCGGGGGCCCCCAGCCCTGCAGGGCAGCCTCAGCGGCGGGAACAGAGCGTCCTGTTACTAAACACCAACAAAAAGAGTGCTGAGGCACAATCACGGTTTCTTTTACATTTATTCTCCAAGCTGTAAGTGACAAAAGTTCCTCCTCTCCCTTACGCGTTTCGGCGTTCCCTTACATGCTGAGGAGAGGTGGTCACGTGACTGCAAGGATTTAAGGCACCTGTGTTTGGGCAGTGTTATCCTCGTAAAACCTATGATGAAGGCAGTCGCCAAAACGCGTAAGGGAGAGGAGGAACTTTTGTCACTTACAGCATGGAGAATAAATGTAAAAGAAACCGTGATTGTGCCTCAGCACTCTTGTTGTTGATATATATATATATATATATTTACATATATATATATATATATATATATGTATATATATTCTACCTTTCACCTACACTGCACCCTGCCCATGGGACTACCTTGGGCCTATCTTAGTGGTGCCTTAAATGTAGAAAAAGGGAATGTTTGGGCCTGGCAAGTGGGTGCACTAGCCCGGTCGACATGGCAGTTCAAAACTGTACACACAGACACTGCAGTGGCAGGCCTGAGACATGTTTGCAAGGCTACTCATGTGGGTGGCACAATCAGTGCAACAGGCCCACTAGAAGCATTTAATTTACAGGCCCTGGGCACACACAGTGCACTTTACTAGGGACTTACCAGTAAATCAAATATGCCAATCATGGATAAACCAATCCCCATTACAATCTAGACAGAGAGCATATGCACTTTAGCACTGATCAGCAGTGGTAAAGTGCCCAGAGTCCTAAAGCCAACAAAAATAGGTCAGAAGAAATAGGAGACAGAATGCGAAAAGTTCAGGGATTACCCTGCAAAAAGGACAAGGTCCGACATACATGAAAAATGAATAATGAAGGAAATTGAAAATAAATGTTGATTAACCAACCTAATTCCCTTTACAAAAAAAAGTATTTAAAAATAGGAAAAACAGAGGGCGTGGCCAACACCGCAGGGAAATGGCCGCACACTAGCTGAGCTCCCAGGAGGCCGAGCCCTTTTCCCCCAAAATCCACGACACATATCCGTTGCAGTGGTACCAACGTGCGGCTAATAAGGTCCATTTCCCGACGGATGTCTCCGGTGATGCTGGTGAGGCTGCGTAAGGTGCAGAGCCTCGGAGACCCGACCGAGGCCTATGCGACATGTGGCAGCCGGCTGCTAAAGTTACTAGGAGACCCGGAGTCGGTGTGAGTGAGAAGGGCGGATCGCGAAAAGGAAAGTAGCCTCCCCCTTCGCCGAGACTTACTGAGCGCTGCCGGGCCGCCTTGCCTTGCCTTTGGGGTGGTAACATCGGCCGCGGAGACCTGGGTGCGCCCGGGAGCCCGGTGCGGAGCATTGGGGCAGGGTCCTTGGCGGTGAACGGGCCCGATTGAACATACGGTAAGGGGGGCACGGAGTGCCACCTGTGAGGCCCCCGTACAGAGCCGTTTTAAAGATCGCAAAGAGGAGTTCTCTCTGCACAGTTTTGAAACACCGGCACTGTGTGGGAAGGCGTGTATGGCAGCTATGAACACCGAAGGCTGACTCTGGGTCCCCAGAGACATCGGCGGGACCGTGAGAGGGACCCGCCACTGAGAGGGCCGTAAATTGACTGCTCTGAGGGTCCAGCATAATAAGTGCCCACAGACCTGGTGACCTGTTGGGAGTATCAGCGACACAGAAGTTGCCCTTGATGGTCTGGGCAGCTATAACTGAAGACAGAGGCAAGAAGATAACGAGGCCCCTCATGAACAAGACCTGGTGACGCAGTGTGTACAGCGCATATTGCATCTGAGTGGAAAATAACTGTGTCCCATGCGGTAGCAAAGGAGGGAACGGAGAGCTGACTCACTGTAAGGACTGCCCCTTCGTCCCCGAGCAGCGGCGTAGGGCTGGGGGGTGAACACTTGATCCACGTAACAAATTGAACTAGATCCACTCTCCTGACTGCCGTGCTACAAACAGTTGAACTGATACATGCCGAACAACACCTATGCACAGCGCACAAGCCAATACGGCGCACAGATAGGCTAGGCCTCCCCTCCATAGGGAAAACCGAGAGGCTGTGGCGAACGTTCGCCAAGCAGGCGGCAGGGAGTACCTAGGTAAGGGGAGCCCGTAGACATACGTCTCAAACTACGCCAGTCTAAACCAACCATGTCGGGCAACAAAGGAGGACATGGGACACATCAAACCAAACTTGACAAATATGCTCTACATAAAAGTATAGAAGATGTACATACGCAATCCGACCGCCCCATAGAAAAGGAGGAACCAACATTAAATGACGTCATAGCGGCGATCAACAAAGTACAAACTTCATTGGAAGCACGTATAGATTCGGTGTCCACTGAGGTCTCACTAATAAGAGCAGATCTGCGCAACTTGGAAGACCGGGTACAAGAAGTCGAAGATGTGAGTTCATTGAAAGTGGACACCAAGACTCTTCAACAACAAGTACAGCGATTGCAAACCCCAACCAAAACACTGGAAGCTAAGTTGGACGAGTATGAAGGCCACTCCAGAAGGAATAACATAAGAATTATTGGGGTTCCGGAACGGGCAGAGGGATCAGCAACAGATCTCTTTGTAGAAGAATTAATACAAAAATACCTGCAACCACGAGGACTATCGAACTACTTTTCCGTCGAAAGGGCGCACAGAGTCCCGGGAGGTATGCCCAGACCAGGAGCCCCGCCAAGACTGATCCTGGCCCGAATATTTAACTTCCGCAACCGTGACGTCATATTGCAAACAGCTCGCACAGCTCCACAAGTACGATACAAAAGTGCATCAATTGCATTCTTCCCAGACTTTACACTCAATTTGCAGGGGCAAAGGCGCAACTTCCTGGAAGTGAAAAAGGTGCTTAGAGACAAAGAACTAAAGTACGCAATGCTGTTCCCCGTCAAATTGAGGGTGGTGGCACAAGGTAAAACTTGGTTCTTCTCCACTCCTGAAGAAACTTGGGACTGGCTAGAAGGATGGCGCACAGTGGGCAAGCCTAAGCTCTCGGATGTCAAGTCAGGGAGAAGCACCAACCGAATGACAAAAACGGATGCAATAAGAGAAAACACCAAGAAATCAAATGAAAGATCGGATAAAGATGAGTGAGCAGCCAGCCTGAAGATTACTTTCATTGGCGCAAATACTAAAACAAGGTGGTGGCCACTGAGACGAACTGTACATATATCTATTGGGGTTGAAGTAAAGGATCCGGCACGAAAGCCACAGCAATGAACACAGAAACCCGAACCACTAATTCCTCAACGTTATTTCATGGAGCAAGAAGAGAGCGGGAAATGTATGCGGAGAATGTGGCCTAACGGCTATGGCGGTCGACCTCGGAGCTGGGGAACCGGGTTCGAGTCTCGGCAGGGACGCTCAATATTCTGTGATTCTGGGCAAATGACTTAATTTCCCCGTGCCTAACAAAAAACAAAAAAAAATGAATGTGTCCGTCTGTAACATAACTGGTGCTCATGTAAAGCGCTCTGATACCTTCGGGTCTAGTTTGCGCTATATAAAACAAAAAAAAAAAAAACTGTGAAATTGGTGCCACGCAGTATTTATCGTTGGGGAGAATAGGGTGGGACACGTCGGCTTCCGGGGGCCCAAGATCCACCCCCCCCCGAGTTTAATGGGGAGGGACGACAGGCACTCTGCAATGTTGGGGAGGCGGGCAGTTTCAGTACCGTCATGCAGGGAGGGGGATAATATATTCTCTTTTGATGTCAGTCAGTATTATTGTTTTAATGCAGCAAGTTGGGGTATCTGTAGAGGAACAGATATTTTAGTAGAAGTAGCACACTCTACACAGTTTTGAAACAGTTTCTCACACACGATTAGCTTAGCACAGGAAATGATATATACAGCGCAACACCGCAAACACCAAGCTACATCTTCTGACAAGGGGGAAGGAAAATCCAGAATCACCTACTACCATGACAGACAGGACCTTGCATAAGACAGATTCCACCCTGAGGTTACTCTCCTGGAACGTCAATGGGCTGGGAGACAAATTGAAAAGAGGGATAGTCCTACAATTCTTCAGACGACACACACCGGACGTAATACTATTGCAGGAAACCCACTTGGTAGGCTCTACGTGTAAGGCATTGAACAGAGGGGGTACAAGTTAATTCTACACTCTGGTTTCAAGACAGGCTCCAGAGGGACTGGAATACTGTTAAATAAGAGATGTCCATATACGATAGACCGTACATGGACTGACCCACTGGGGAGATTCGCTGCTACAGCTGGGAGGGCAAACCCTTAAATCTATTAACAGTCTATATACCTCCGACATTACAAAAAATAACTCTACCTAACTTAAGTGCAATACTCCTGGAATTACCAGAGGGAGACTTGATACTTGGGGGAGAACTAAACTTGGCGCTCCTCGGTCAAAAAGACCGAAAACCTCCCAGAAGTACACACAGTCAAACCCCCACCCTATCAAATTACTTAGATGCAATGGGTGTAGTGGATGTCTGGAGAGCGAACAATCCCCAGACCTTGCAATACACCTTTCACTCAGGGGCACACAATAGCCAGTAGTGTATTGATCACATACTGACTCTGGCTCAACAGTTGCCCTACATTAAAGAAATCCGACAATTAGCGAGAGGAATATCCGATCACTCACCGATCTGGCTCATCTACTCCCGGGGAACGAAACTAACTCAAAACAGTATCTCTTTCAACCCCGGATATCTAAAACTCCCTCATCAAGAGATGACTTAATTCAAACCACAGAAAACTATAAATACAGGCTCTGTTTCCTCCTCCAAGACGCTCTGGGAAGCATTCAAAACTGTAATAAAAGAGGATGCGCTCTCCCTGATGATCGGACATAAAAAAGACCGCCAGAAAGACCTTCTAGCTTTGGAAGCGGAGTTTCTGGACAGGGTATCACAGGCCGCCAAAACAGACAGCGCAGAAGCTCTTCACACGCTGGATATCAAAAAACAAGAATATAAAAATAGGGTAACGGAAGAAGCCAAAAGTAAAAGACTGACTATACTCCACAAAGTATATGAAACCGGCGATAAAGCGGGCTAATTATTGGCATGGTTAGATAGACGTGAACAAGCAAAAAGATGGGTAGCATGCTTGAAAACTGAGAATGGAGCAATGATAAATGACCCACGGGATATAGCGGAGGTATTTGCAACACATTTTAGGCAGATATATACATCCACCGCCTCAGCCACATCGGAAGACTCCAGAGACTTACTCGCAGAAATGCGACTTCCCTCCCTAACGACAGATGACAGTATTCTTTTAGGTAGTGACATTACGTACGAAGAAATCACGGGGGCAATTAATAGTTTACAATCCGGGAAAGCAATGGGACCCAATGGGATCCCTATTGAATTATGCAAATTGATCGTTACAAAAATCGCACCCCATATAAAAGAAATGTATGATGAAAGCATACAACAGGGTTGCCTACCCAGAGACCAAAGTCTAGCTTCCATTGTAGTGATACATAAACAGGGTAAGCCAACTGAACTTTGTGACTCATACCGACCCATTTCACTTCTCAATTCAGAAGCCAAGATATTGGCTAAACTATTGGCCAATAGACTAATGCCAGTGATCAAGAAACTAGTGCATCCCGATTAATCAGGCTTTATGCCTGGGCGGAACACAGCACTAAATCTTAGACGACTACATGGTGTGCTAGGTAGACATGACACCATCAGACAAGCGGCAGCAATTCTCTCTCTTGACGCCAGAATGGCGTTCAACACCATCGAATGGCCGTACTTATTTGAAGTGTTGGAGAGATTGGGTTTCGGCCCCAAATTTATAAACTGGATAAAGTTATTATATATGCAGCCTCTGGCCCACGTGGTTGTGAACTGACATATATCGAGTCCCTTTGCCCTCAAACGTGGAACCACTGATCTTTGCCTTGATGCTTGAGCCCCTGGCGGCTTGAAATAGGGGAGACCCCATAATTAGAGGCCTGAACTGGACAGAGGGATGGGAGGACAGAATCTCTCTCTACGCGGACGATATCCTCCTTTACATGGCGTCACCCCACTCATCAATAGGCAGGATTATACAAATTTTCACCAACTTCCGTAAATATTCTGGGTACACCATTAACTGGTCCAAATCAATACTATTTATTCTTCAGGGCCCGCACCAAAGTTGCCTTCGGACTGCGTAGTGATGGTGACAGAGTAAGGATTCCGATATTTGGGGATCTATGTTACCACAGATCCCTCACTCTTTTACACACGCAATCTCCTTGGACCCCTTGAACGATTACAGGATGATACACGACATTGGAGAACACTGCCGCTGTCTCTCTTGGGCCGAGCGGCCCTTTTTAAAATGATGGCCCTACCAAGGTTCTTGTATGTTTTTTTTTTAATAACAGATTTTATTTGTCAAGTATCAAATATAATGCAGAGCTCTGTACCCCAGAGGACGTCTGCCACAATAAACTTACATAGTCATGACTTTGACATTTAGATTATACGTTCCAGAAGAAAAGAAAGGAAATACAAACAAAAGAACCACAACATGAGAACACCCTCCCATTGCACTATAACCTTCCCGTAGCCTGCTCGCCACTCCTCCATCCACACCAACATATAAAATATATTGCCACACCTTTAGTTCCTTGTTGCATGTAGTTGAATAGTTAACCTGAGTCCGTGGCATCTGCAGTAGATAACGGCTCCAACTGCAGGCCCCGATAGTCCGCCCATCGTTTCCAAATTTTGAAATGTTTTTGTGGGCATCCCCTTGCCGTGAAGATTGAGAATTCCAACCCCATACAGAAGTCCAGGCCATTCTTCCAAGCAGACAGAGAAGGCGCAACAGATGCTTTCCATAACCTTGCAATGTCTCTTTTTGCCAGTGTAAATCCTAATAACATAAGATGGCGTTTATAGATGTTGCCCCCAACCCCTTCCATAATATGCAAGAGTACCAGCTGTGGTGAGGAGGGGAGGTCCCAGCCCAATACTTCTGTGAGACAAGCCATAACGCCTCTCCAAAACTTTGCTAGGGCGGAGCAGTGCCATATCGTGTACATTAGAGTTCCCTCCTCCCGCTCGCACCTTAAGCATACAGGGGAGGCCACAAGGCCAGCTTTCCAGAGCCTGACTCTGGTATAATATACACGATGAGGGTACTTGAACTGAATGAGGCGCAGGCGCACCGCAATTGCAGCCTCCCGCGGGGAGGCCAGCGCCTCTGTCCAGTCCTCCCCCTCCAATGGGCCTAGATCCCCCTCCCAAGCCTCTCTGAGTTTCTGGAGCGTGGTGGAGCTATGTGTAACCAGTGATTGATAAATTTTGGAGATTTTATGGTCCTGGAGATCTCCCATAAACACTTTAGCCTCGACCGGGCTAAATTCAGGAAGGGTCTCCAATCCCGCAAGACTGGGGGAGATAGCATGCCGGAATTGAAGGTGTCTATAAAATTGAATCTCTGGCATCTGGAAGTCCCGCTGAAGATCTTGAAAGCCATTAAGATATAATGGGGTAACCCATAGAAGTCAATGGACCTGGGTACTAATTGGTATAGGAAAACAAAGGTCCTAGACTTATATTAAAGCTTAGTTGTCTGAAGCATTCATAAGCAGCATACGGTACATGTATAGTTTAAATCAATAATGTACCATTAATTCATTTAAAGGGCATTCAAATATATAAATCTCAGAATCCAAAAAGGCACACACTATTGCTTTATATGTGACTCTTATTTTATTCGGTCACTTTTCATAACATATTATCATATTCAATGTTCAAGATAAAAGGTGGTTGCTCCAGGGAGAATGTGAAGAAAGAAAGTGCTCGTGAAGTAAGATAGAATATACAAGAGGGGGATCCAATCAAGCAAAACAATGGTTCATCATTTTATATACATTACAATCTCATTAGCAAAACTGGTCGTGATTCATGATGACACCAGTTCTACATTGGGGCCTGTCCATTAGTTAATTCATGGTTGTTCTTTCTGTTCTTTCAAAGTTAACAAACAATATTTGTCTGTAGCGGTAGGACTGGGATAACATCAGTACAGGCCCGAGCGGGAGAGTGTCGACGTTTCGACCTAGTGCAATGAGGGCAGTTTGTATCCTCTGCAAGCGGTCTTCCTCAGGACAGAAAGGAGGGATGGGAGCAACTAATCATGGGTGATGCACAGCTAGGTGCCGCTCCTAAGCATGGATATAGATGTCCGCAATAGAATTGCGGCTTGATATCAGCAGTTTGTCTCAATCAATGGGTGAGAAAATGCCACGGCGTCTCAATGAATCATCTTCGCATAGCCGGGGAATCCAGCTGGTCGAGTCCAGCTGGATTCCCCCGGGCTGTGCGAAGATGATTCATTGAGACGCCGTGGGCGATTTTTCTCACCCATTGATTGAAGACAAACTGCTGATATCAAGCCGCAATTCTATTGCGGACCTTTATATCCATGCCTAGGGGCGGCACCTTAACTGTGCATCACCCATGATTAGTTGCTCCCCCATCCCTCCTTTCTGTCCTGAGGAAGACCCGCTTGCAGAGGATACAAACTGCCCTCATTGCACTAGGGTCGAAACGTCGACACTCTCCCCGCTCGGGGCCTGTACTTGATATTATCCCAGTCCTACCCGCTTACAGACAAATATTGTTTGTTAACTTTTGAAAAGAACAGAAAGAACAACCATGAATTAACTAATGGACAGGCCCCAATGTAGAACTGGTGTCATCATGAATCACGACCAGTTTTGCTAATGAGATTGTAATGTATATAAAATGATGAACCATTGTTTTGCTTGATTGGATCCCCTCTTGTATATTCTATCTTACTTCACGAGCACTTTCTTTCTTCACATTCTCCCTTGGAGCAACCACCTTTTTATCTTGAACATTGAATATGATAATATGTTATGAAAAGTGACCGAATAAAATAAGAGTCACATATAAAGCAATAGTGTGTGCCCTTTTTTGGATTCTGAGGATATATATATTTGAATGCCCTTTAAATGAATTAATGGTACATTATTGATTTAAACTATACATGTACCGTATGCTGCTTATGAATGCTTCAGACAACGAAGATCTTGAAAGGACTTCAAGACCGTACCCCGCATTACGTCTCCCAGGGTAGAGATACCAATGTTGTCCCAACCGCGGAATCCCGACAGGGCAGCCAATTGTGGCAATCACCCATTATGCCACAGGGGGGTCTCCCTCGTCAATCTGTCCCACCACCCCATCTTACGGAGGGCCTGTTTCCATAGCTGAAACACAACCCTAGTGACCAGCGGCATGGAGTTGCGCAGGGGTGCCGAGTATAAGATAGTATGCAAGGTAGAGTCCCCCATACACCGCCGCTCAACTGCATACGCGGGGTCTGCTCTATCTCCATACCACCATTCGTTCAATATGAGCAGGTGCAAGGCCATATAATATGATTGAATATCCGAGGTGGCCAGCCCCCCACAGTACGTTGACTGGAAACACGTCCACAACGCGACCCTAGACGCTCCTCCCGCCCACAGAAATTGCCCCAGGCCGCATTAACCTGCCGGAACAACTTGGGAGGGACCGGATGCGGATGATTTTGTAGTTGATACAGCAGGCGTGGCAGCAAAACCATCTAAAAAATGGCCGATCTACAGTAAATAAACAAGGGCGTGTGTGACCAGGCCTTAAGATCCTCCCGCACTCGTGCCCATACCGGAGCAATATTTCTGTCCCAAGACACAATGGGCGAGTCAGATAAAAATACACCCAAATATTTCACCCCCCCCATAGTGACCTGCACCGCTGATGCCCAAGGCCCCAGATTCGCCACATCCCCCAACACCCACAAGGTGGACTTGCGGGGGTTCATGAATAATCCCGATGTCTCCCCAAAGATTTGCATAATGCGGAGCAGCCTCGGACCCGTCCTATTGACATTTGTTAAAAAGAACAATTCATCATCGGCATATAATGCGATGCGGTCCAAGAGCCCGTGCGCCCATTCAAAGCCCGCCACCTGTGCATAGACCCAGGTTCTGAAGGTTCCCCCGCGGCTCGCGCGACCCGATGCGGCCGCCGAACGTGAGGCCCCTGAACCGGGGGGAGGGGCAGGGAGCCAAGGCCGCTCACCGGTTGTCCGCAGGCAATCCCGGACTTCCACAGTTCCACCGCACTCCCTCTGATGCTGCGGAAACGCCGTCTGGAATCTCCTCAGCTACGGGCACCTTCACCCGCCGCAGTGTGTTTCAACGCTGCGGCACGCGACCTCTTCATCCGCCGCAGCCGCCCGTGAGGCCCCGCCTCAGCTTCACTGCCACGCCGGCCGAGGTGTAGGCCACCGCTGCCCCAGCGTCCCAGCCGCCGTCTCAACCCCAATCAAGGCCCCAAAATGTAGCCCACCGCCGCGCTAAACACGGGGTGTGATGCAGTCGCCCATTAAAACTGGGGAAGCAGGATAAATTAAGGATATTACATGTAGGCTGAGCGGAGCTCGCCTAGCACGCGTCCACCATGATGGATCGCTAGGCCACGCCCCCAAGGTTCTTGTATGTTTTACAAAACACACCATTCCCCATAGCAGAAACATATTTTTCCCAGATCGTGAATGAAGTCAGAAAATTGCTGAGGGAGGGGAAACCCCCGAGGGTAGCCACACGCAAGCTAGTGAAGAGCTGGTACGAGGGTGGTATAGCCCCCCCAGATATCCTGTTGTGTTATTGGGCAACTCAATTGGCAGTAATTAACCAATGGATATACGGCCCACACTCAGACCCTGCATACCAAATGGACAAATTCCTGATGGGTCCGAGAGGTTATAGACGGGCACTCTGCATTAATCCCAAACGACAGGTGTTAACAGGGCCGACACAACAAACTGTCCATCTCTGGCATAAGATAACAAAGCAGCTAAGATGGGAAAATAAAATAACTCAGATGACACCGTTGTGGGACGCTCAGATACTTGGAGAACTGATCGGGCAGCCAGGTTTCGACAAATGGGATTTGATCGGTATTTCAACAGTGGGGGACTTGTAGGCAAAGGGTGAAATTAAGCCTTTTGGGACGTTAAGGGAGGAATTCGAGATGGCGACACCCAAGACTTACCGGTATTTACAAATTAGCCTCACAATAATGTCGGTTCACCCACCAGGCTCAACTCTTCCAGAATCAACCCCGTTAGAGGACAGACTATTATGTGACCAAATTGATGGTAAGGCCATATCAAAGATTTACCAAAAGTTACTGAACGCTATGCCGGACCCCCTTACAAAATTGCGGGAGCAATGGCAGAGTAATTTGGGTGAATTAGAAAAACAGGACTGGCAGGAAGTGCTCGCTTCACCCAGAGAGGTCGCCATAAGCTCCAGACTGAAACTAATACAACTCAAAGTTCTACACAGCACACATTACTCCTGTAACACTGTGGCAAAAAATGAAACAAAAAGAGGACACATCATGCAGACGACAATGCGGGGAGGAGGGTACGTTCTTTCATATCATTTGGGGTTGCTCTCCCATTCAGAGATATCGGGGCGCAATAGTGACACAGCTGCAAACAGTACTAGGCAAGCAACTGCAACAAACACCACAACTATGCCTGCTCAATATATGAGGACCAACAGACCTCACTAGTAAGGAACGTCTCTTGGTCACACTAGGTTGTGCAATAGGCAAACGTAACATTGCGAGGAAATGGGGAGTGGAAACACCGCCCACTGTGGCGGAATGGGAGAGAGACATGGACTGGGCGATGGTGGCAAAAAAATCCGTCTATGAAAAAAGGGGGTGCCCCAAGAAAAGGAAACAAATTTGGAATAAATGGAACATTTACAGAGGACACATATGTACCCCAACAACCCCCGGGAGGGAGAGGCCCTATACTAGACATCCAGCAGGAGGGTGTATCGAAATGTAAATTAACAATGTACTCTCGCTTCTCAGCGGAAAAGACGATTTCATGGTGTTGATGTAATGTGGTATATAATGCTGTTGTAATTAACTGTGTGCAATTCTAACAATAAAAAGAGTTAACAAAAAATATAGGAAAAACAAATCGGGGCTGAGCCGCCGACGAAGATGGCACTGTAAGTGACTCGCTCTAGCAGCTGTCCCCATGAAGACTGCATCCTGGAGCCAGAGGTAGGCGGAGGGTGCCCATGCCTATGGGGCGGTAGGAGCGACTGTCAGGTTAGGGCCCCTCCAGTAGCCCGGGTCGGCAGAGGCGTGAAAGTAGGCATCGGGCGTCCCGGAGGGAGTGTTTCAGCCAGAGCAGGGCAGTCTGTGGACCCTCTACGTATGGCAGCCCTGGTGCAATAAATTCCAGACATCAGCTGGTATGATTTTGCCGCAGCCAGCCGCGAGGCCGTTCCTGGGAATCAGGCAACTAATGGGAAGCCCAGGCGAAAAAGAATCAGATGAGAATGCCAGTGAATCCGGATGATCTGAAGAGGGTTCAGAGGAGAGCAACAGGCCAGTGATCATCCCGATGGCGGCTGACACTATAGTGTGAGGACTGCCTCCGACTGCCGTGGCCAGAAAAGGACCGGCAATCTGCTAGTGGGGGGCACCTGACGGCTTGATATCAGGAAAGACACTTAAGTGAACACAAGGGTCAGACCTACTCCCTTTCACTTTCCCCAGTAGAGAATAGCAAAATTAGTTTGAAATGCTGTTTTTGTTGATTGGGTTGGGGCCGACAGACACCTTGGGCATTGGAGGGCAGGCAGTTTGAGATTCGAGGTACGAGGAGGTTGGGAGGGGGGAGTGGAGGGTTCAGGGTGCTGCTAAAGGCAAACCAAGACACCATCAAGATGGGAGGGCACCGTACAAGGTCAGGCGCCAACGACACTGGCTACACCGCATCTGACACCCCTGGGCAGCACCCTTAAGGCTTTATCCTGAAATATTAATGGCCTGGGCAGCAAGCTGAAGAGGAACGCATTGTGAAAATATCTAGTGAGACAGAAATCTGACATAGTACTCCTGCAGGAAATGCACCTGCTGGGTGCTACACCATGGCAGATATTGCCTGCTAGCACAGGCAGGCTTCTCTTCTGGATCCAAAAGGCTGGGCATAATGGCCCTCCGGTCGTTGCCCCTGCAGGTGACCCAGACTTGGATAGACAGCCTTGGTTGCCGGGATGCAGCTAAGTGGACGATGGAACAGGGTGAGTCTGACGCTCACCACCTGGTACTTCGGCCTACAGACTGAAGGACTGAACAGAATGGTGCCGTGCTTAGCAGAGGTGCCCGAGGCTATACTCCTAATAGGGAGCAGGGCTTAACCTGAACCACGATGGTGACCTAAATAGAATGACAATGTCGGGAGAGAGGCCCAGAAAGGATACACACTTGGTGTAGTGACCTTCTTGGATACTATGGGATTGGTGGATCTGTGGCGAAAGGAACATCTAGGGACGTGACAATACACACATAACTTCAACCAGTTATGCTCGATGTCCAGGCCGGACTACTTCCCGACGCCAAGGCACCAACTAGGCAGGTTCGGGCAAACCACCATCCTTGCACGGGGCATCTACGTCCACTCACCGATTACGCACTTACAAACAGACATTCAGGGAACAAGGGGGGAATGGAAGATGAACCGTTGGAACATGACCGCCTAGGACACTAGAAAGCTGGTGGTTGAGACCATGACTCAGTACTTCAAATAAAACGTATAGACAGTGGATTCAGAGGTCCACGTGTGGGAGGTCTTTAATTTGGTCCTGCATGGGCACCTCATAGTCCATGTCTCAGGCAAACAAAGGGAAAGGGACAAAGATCAGGGGTCTAGAAATATGAATGAAACAATGAGACTATACAACCAACCCCACCTCTGATCTAGAGGGCAGGATAGAGGGGGTAGGGAGGATACACCCAGAAGCAGGTGCAACGTATACATCAAACAGGGCAAACTCTATGAAGTTGGTAACAAGTGGGAAAATTACTAGTGTGGTTGGCCAAGAACGAGGTAGGTCAAAGATCGAACACTGAGACTGACAGAGGGTCTGGGGGGGGAAGGCAGAAACCACAGTGGAAATAGTGTCGTATGGTTCCTATTTTCTCAAGAAGACTGTGCGTTTGAGCAACATAAGATTCAAACTATGTGGGCCTGAATACGTGCATACCATCACAATATGCTTTCGGAGTCCCCGTCCCGCGCCACTGTCACCAATGCGAGACCCGGGACTCCTCCCTCAACGTTAGGCCAAGTAAGGACACCGTTTGAGATAGCCCTGCTCCCCCCTTAGTAGCTTGGCACGATCAGCCAGGCCTATCTCCAAGGCACGAGTGTACAGTATGTGCAACCACACTCACAACAACCCACTGGTGACACCACAAATGGACTCCACACAAGTTTGATAAAACAAGTATAAACTTTATGTAAAAAGATATACGATCAGACCACACGATACATAAGCCAACATAGAATAAAGGGTAATATTCGATCCGGCTGGTTGGTAGGTTCAAATCCCAACCACCGCTTTCAAAATGCTATGCTGGTCGTAATGCTAGAATCACACACGTTGCAATGGACAAACAATAGAGCACTGCGTAACGATACAATCCTGTGCTGGGCAAAGGAATAATAATACAATGTGTAACGATACACCCCGGTACCTGCAATGGGAGAAATAATGCAATGCGTACCACTACAATCATGTACTGCGCAATGAAGGAATAATGCAATGCGTCACACCCCAATCACGTACTTTGCAATGAAGAAATAATGCAATGCGCACCGCTACAATCATGTACTTTGCAAGGGAGAAATAATGCAATGCGGGCCGCTACAATCCTGTACTTTGCAAGGGAGAAATAATGCAATGCGTAGCGCTACAATCGTGTACTTCGTTATGCAGAAATAATGTCAGGCGTCATAAGACAGTCCGGATGTTCGTTAGCAGCAATATTGGCAATGTGTATTACGACAGTCAGCCTCTTCGATAACAGATGCCCCCCCACACGTATCAACGATGACATAAAGTACAGCTTCTCACTCGGGCCCCAGCACTGCCACTCCTGACCGCAGTACGGGCCCTAATCTGAGCCGAAGCAAAGGCTCACGCCGCCAGAAGGTCTGAGAGGCCGAGAGAGTGTCCCTCCGAGCCCGCACCCCGCCCAGGCAGTGATCCACGTTACCTGGGGGCGCGACCCCACTCTCCTCTCCTCCTTCAGCGAACTGGGCCTTCCGTGTAGAACTTTCTCAATGGGCCTCAGCGGCTCGGCCTGGCAGCTCAGCTCCTCCGGGCTGCTGGTCCGGGCCGCGACTGTTAGGAAGGTCTCAGGCGGCCACGGGGCACACGTACCCCACAACACACAACGCTGATGGGACTTCACGTCGACTCCGAGTGCACGTTCACCAGGCACTCCTTCCTGCGGTCTTAGTTGGCACCAAGACCTGCACACCACGTTGCAGAGACTCACTTTCTTCCGGTGCACACGATGATCAGCCGATCACCTCCACAGTCCCAGGTTGCACCAAAGCACGCACACTGCTTCACTGAGACTTACTCCAACTCCGGTGCCCCGTTATCCAGGCGCTCTTCACCAACGCCTTCAGCCGCACCCCGACTTGCTCACCGTGTCCGAGCCTCACTTCTCCTCCGTTGCACTCGATGACCAGGCGCTCTTCACCAGCGCGTCCGGTGCACCCCGACATGCACCCTGCGCGTCCGAGACTGACTCCACTTCCGATGCACACGTTGACCAGGCGCTCCTCACCAACGCCTCCTGTGCACCACGACACGCACCCTGCGCATCCGAGTCTCACGTCACCTCCGATGCACACGCTGACCAGGCGCTCTTCACCAACGCCTGCTGTGCACCACGACACGCACCCAGCGCGTCCGAGACTCACTTCACCTTCGATGCACACGTTGACCAGGCGCTCTTCACCAATGCCCCCTGTGCACCATGACACGCACCCTGCGCGTCAGAGTCTCTCTTCTCCTCCGTGTGTCCAAGATCACAGGGCACACCTTCCGAGGGTCTCAAGCTGCCACAACACGCGCCCACCGCGTCGCTTGAAACTTCTCCGGAAACTTTTATGTTCCTGTGTTTCCAAACAGGGAGCCAGCTCACCTCGGGCCATTGGGGTAACAAGACACAGCACAAAGCACAGTCTTCTTCAAGCAGGGGGACCCAGCGCACACAGCACAGTCCCAACAGCCTCTTCCTTGGTTAAAACAGCAAACTGCAGACCAGACCCAGATCACGAAGCAAGGGTTGGTCCTTCCCAGCAGTCTCTTCAGTTGTTCCTTCCTTAGCAGAGGTTCCTCTTGACCACGAAATGGGTCTAAGCCTTTTCAGTCTCAATCCATTTCTATTCCAATGTTCAGGGGTCTCAGCTCTCATAGTTATACCCCTAAATGTCTTTCAAGTTCGTTGTGCTCAGGGGTCCCTGACCCCTGCCTAAATCAGTTCTGGGTGTCTCCCTCCCAGTGTCACCTTTCTCCCTTTGATACTGGGGGTCTGGATCCTTAATCACTCAGCAGGAGATGGGTCAATTGTTTTATAGCTGCAACCCAGGCCTCTTCATCTCCCGGGGTTTCTCCTCGCATACTCTCCAGATGCAGGTCAGCCTGGTGCCATCTCAACCCCTCCTTGGGTCAAGACCTCCCCCAGCTCCTCTCCCCTCTCAGATCCAGACAGTCAATCCACATTCAGCAGAGACACACAGAAATGCTTAAAGCACAAAACTCAGCCACTTTCTAAAAGAGTGGTTTCTGAACACACAGTGACAAAACCACTTTCATAGAAAGATGTGTTATGACACTGTGAGTTCATACATACTAAACTTCACCTCTCCATTTTAAACCTATGGGAAACTAGGCTAACAAACACAATACCCAGCCTCCCCCATTCTGTCCTATGGGCACGATGACCTTTCACCAGTGAAAAATGAAATGGAGTGTTTTTCACTGTCAGGACATAACACACACCTCAGTATATGTCCTGCCTTTTACTTACACTGCAACCTGCCTAGGGGCTAGCCAGGACCTACCACAGGGGTGCCCACTGTGTACGCAAAAGGGAAAGTAAGGCCTGACAAGTGGTTGCACTTGTCAGGACAACATGCTAACTTAGCAAACTGCGCGCAGGCCCTACACTGCAGGCCTGAGTTCCCTTCTCCGCGCACCTTTGCATTACTAGCCCTGGCACACACAGTGCACATCACTAGGGACTTTACTAGTAAAGCAAACATACCAATCATGGCCAACCAATTACCATTACACTTTACACAGGGAACACTTGTACTTTGACACTGATCAGCAGTGGCAAAGTACCCAAAGCATCTAAAAGCCAAGGAGGTAGAGGCAAAAGGTCTGGGGTAATCACGCCAAGATATGCCAGGTCTAACACACGTCCCCTCCAGCCGAAAAGTGGGGGGAACTACCCACCCTCATGGGAGTTCTCATCACTAAGGCGGAAAAATCTGGACAGACCATCAGCATTGGCATGTTCTGTTCCCGGGCGGTGTTCCAGCGTGAAGTCCATCCCCTGTAGGGAGATGGACCACCTCAACAGCTTTGGGTTCTCACCCCTCATCTGCATCAACCATCTGAGAGGCCGGTGGTCGGTCTGAACCAAGAAGTGGGTCCCAAACAAGTAGGGCCTCAGCTTCTTCAGCGCCCAGACCACAGCAAAAGCCTCCCTTTCAATTGCACTCCACCTCTGTTCCCTGGGAAGTAGCCTTGTGCTAATGAAAGCTACGGGTTGGTTCAAGCCCTCGTTGTTCAATTGGGAGAGTACTGCTCCCACCCCATGCTCTGAAGCATCTGTCTGCACTATAAACTCTCTGGAGAAATCCGGCGCCCGTAACACAGGTGCGGTGCACATGGCAGTTTTCAGGGCATCAAAGGCGGTCTGGCAGGCATCAGTCCAGACCACCTTCTTGGGCTGTTTCTTGGACGTCAGTTCTGTCAAGGGGGCAACGAGAGTGCCATACCCCTCCATGAACCGTCTGTAATACCCGTGAGTCCTAGAAAGGCCCTCACTCCTGTCTGGGTCTTGGGGGGTTCCCACGCCAGGATGGTATCAATCTTTGCCTGTAGGGGCCCCACCTGGCCGCTCCCCACCAGGTGTCCCAAGCACACCACGGAACCCTGCCCTATCTGGCACTTACTTGCCTTGATAGTTAGGCCCGCCCTCTGCAAGGCCTTCAATACTTCACAGAGGTGCTGCAAATGTTCCTCCCAACTGGAGCTGAACACTGCAATGTCGTCCAGGTAAGCGGCGCTGAATTCCTCCAGCCCACTCAGCACCTGGTTAACCAGTCTCTGGAAGGTGGCAGGGGCGTTCTTCAACCCAAAGGGCATAACCCTGAACTGGTAGTGCCCCTCTGGCGTTGAGAACGCTGACCTCTCCTTGGCTCCCTCGGTCAAGGCAATCTGCCAGTACCCCGATGTCAAATCAAATGTACTGAGGTACCTGGCAGCTCCCAGCCGATCCACGAGCTCATCAGCTCTGGGGATGGGGTGCGCATCAGTCTTAGTGACCGCATTGAGTCCATGGTAATCCACACAGAACCGAAGTTCGGGAGTGGCACCCGGCGCAGCAGCTTTTGGCAGAAGGACCACTGGGCTGGCCCAGGGGCTGCTGGATGGTTCAATCACCCCTAGCGCCAGCATCTTGGAAACCTCCTCCTTGATGCTGGCCCTGACCTTATCAGCTACCCTGTAAAATGTTTGTTTTACAGGCAGACTGTCTCCAGTGTCCACATCATGGACGCACCAATGGGTGATTCCTGGGGTCAGGGAGAACAGGGAGGAGAACTGACCCAATACCTGTCGACAGTCCCTCCGCTGTTCCGGGGTCAGGGTAGGCGAGAGGTACACCCCATCCACTGACCCATCCTTCTCCTTGGCTGACAGGAGGAAAGGAAGTGGTTCACTCTCCTCTTCCGCCCCGTCATCTGTAGCCAAGAGCATGGTCACCTCAGACCTCTCAAAGTGTGGTGTGAGGCGGTTCACATGGAGAACCCTCAACGGATTCCTAGGAGACCGTAAGTCCACCAGATAGGTCACTTCGCTCCTGCGCTCCACCACCTCATAAGGCCCAGTCCACTTGTCCTGGAGCGCACAAGGCTCCACTGGCGCCATCACCCACACTTTCTGCCCAGGTTGAAACTCGACCAGAGTGGCATTCTGGTCGTACCACCGTTTCATATCCTCCTGGCTGGCTTCCAGGTTCGCCTGAGCGAGCTGCCCGAAACGCCTAGTTTGGTTCCTGAAGGCCAGCATGTAGCTGTATACATCCTGGGGGGGGGTTTACTAGGAGCCTTCTCCCAGCCCTCCTTCACCAAATTCAAGGGTCCTCTGACCGGGTGCCCATACAGGAGCTCAAAGGGACTGAACCCCAATGACTTCTGTGGCACCTCTCTATATGCAAACAGCAGGCATGGCAAGAGGACGTCCCACTTACGCCTCATGGGTTCCTCCAGACCCATAATCATGCCCTTCAAGGTCCGGTTAAACCTCTCAACCAGACCAGTACCCTGGGGGTGGTAAGGTGTGGTGAACTTATAAGTTACACCGCACTCCTTCCACAGAGATTTCATATACCTCGATATGAAATTAGTACCCCTGTCGGACACCACCTCTCTGGGGAACCCCACACGGGAGAAAATCCCCATCAGTGCACGGCCCACTACGGGGGCTGTCACCGTCCGGAGAGGGATGGCTTCCGGGTACCGGGTGGCATGGTCCACCAAGACCAGGATGAACCTGTTGCCCATGGCCGTCTTGGGATCCAGAGGCCCCACAATGTCAATGCCCACCCTCTCAAAGGGTGTGCTGACTACAGGGAAAGGTTGGAGGGGAGCCTTTCGCTTCCTTCCACTCTTACCACTCGCCTGACAAGTCTGACAGGTCCTGCAATGAGTATCAGAACTCTTGCGCATCTGGGGCCAGTAGAAGTGGGTGACAAGCTGCTCAAAGGTCTTGTCCTGCCCCAAATGTCCCGCCAAAGGTACATCATGGGCCAACCCCAATAGGAAGGCTCTGAAGCGCTGGGGTACCACCAGCGCCCGGGCTGACCCAGGCTCAGCCACCTTTGGCTCACTATACAGGAGATCGTTCTCCCAGTAAATCAAGTGTGATCCCGACTGATCACCTGCTGCCTGGTTTGCTGCCTGCTGCCGCAAACCTACAAGAGAAGGGCACTTCTTCTGTTCCTCACAGAATTCCTCCCTGGAGGGCCCCCCTTCCAGCTGCCATTCGGTCAGCCCGGGTAGGTCCCCCAGTTCAGCCACTTGTTCCCCCGTAGGCTCCAGGGCATCCCCCTCAAAGGGTGCCTCCTCCTGGACCGTGGGAACTGTGGGGGCCGGTTTCCCGCGCCCCCTGCCTCTTCTCTTCCTGGCTGGCACCTGGGCCACTGTTTCAGGCCCCAGGTCCTCTTGAATACCTTTACTGGCTACCATAGACCAAGTGGTCTCAGGTAGCCCAAAAATCTCCAAATGCGCCTGGCGCTCCACCTCCTTCCAGGGGGAACTCTCCAGGTCATTCCCTAGCAGACAGTCTACAGGCATGGACGGACTTACAACAACCTTCAAGGAACCTGAGACCCCTCCCCATTCAAAGGGAACCAGCGCCACCTTGCAGAGGCGCACTGAATTGTCTGCTGACATTACAGGGTGAAGCACATCAGGAATGACTTGCTCTTCAGACACCCACTGACACCTGACAGATGTCAAACTGGCTCCGGTGTCTCTCAGAGCCTCCACCCTCCGTCCATTGATGGTCACCCACTGCCTGTACTTTTTAGTGTTCTCAGGCAGAGGGATTTCCTGGACCATCTCTCGATCTCCTAAGGAGGCCCGGGTCATAACTGCTTGCTCCTCCCCATTCCAAGGACTCAATTCCTCCCCCAACGCTACACTCACTAAACCAGGTGTTGGAGCACCAGTGGGTGCAGATGACTTTTTGGGGCATTTAGGGGAAATATGGCCCACTTCTTTACAGAAGTAACACGTAGGAGGACCTCGGGGCACCTTCTTGCCCTTGAAGGCCCAGGCCCTCTTGGCCTTTGGGGACTGGGACCCTTTTTTGGGGGAACTACCTTGGGGCCCTTTAGAGGACTCCTTGGGGTTACCCTTGTCCTCCTCCACCTTCGGCGGGGGACCCTGCATACTCTTGGCAGTGGTACTCCCAATCCCCTTGTGGACCCCGGTACTAGTCCAGCGGTCCGCCTCCTCAGAAAGCTTACTGGGATCAGTCAGCTTACTATCCAATAGATGCTGGCGCAGCTCTGGAACACACAGACTACTCAAGTGCTCCCAACTGATTAAATTGCATAAGCCCTTAAAATCATTGACCTTGCTGCCCAGCATCCAAGCATCCAGTGCCCGTGTGTACTCATTCACACATTCTACCCAAGTACGGGATTCTAGTTTCTTGGAGGTCCTGAACTTCTGCCGGTATTGTTCAGGAGTGAGCCCATACCGGAGGCATAAAACCTCCCTCATGTTGGCGTAGGTCAGGGTTCCCGCCCTCTCTAAAGGTGATAGAACGTCCCTCCCCGAAGCCTCAAAGTGTTTCCATACGCCCACCCCCCAATGCTTTTCAGGCACCTCATTCATCCTTAGTGCGATCTCATATGCCGTGAACCACGCATAAATGTCATCACCCCTCTGGTAATCTCGCACTAAATCCTTGGGAATGTATACCTTCCCTACTGGCACTAGTGGTGCGCTGCCACCATTCGAACTGGGCTTGGCTTGTCTACCCTTAATGTCCAGTTCCCTCATGCTTAACTCATGAGCGAAGAGAATCCGTTTCTCTTTCAACACGAGAGCGTTCCTGCTCTCCTCTGCTTGAGTTTTAAGTTTTAACACCTCCAACTCATGCAGTCTGACCCTTTGATTTTCCTCCAACTCCTCTGGTGAAAAACTCCTCCCTGAATGGCTACTACCAGCCCCTGCGGCTGGTCCCTCCACTGGCAAATCCTGTGGACCAAATCCATTCCCTGGGTCATCCTCATCCACCTCAACATCACCCGTCTCCTGAGCTTCTTTGGCTTCCCACCAGGCCCTCAAGGCCACTTGCAGCTCCTCCTTCTTGGCGCTACCCTTCATGGGACATCCCAAAGCTCTGCAGAATTTCCTCAACTGATCAACCTTGTAGGTCAACAATGCCTCAATGTTAAACTCTAATTCTGCAGCCGCAGCCTCACCGGCTATCTGGCTCCCCTCCTGAGACATGATGTGTGGTTTAAAGGTTACTCAACAATAGAACCAACAATTCAAAACAATATGTTGTTGAGTCGTGGTCTGCGATCAATTTGTGATGTACACCAATTACTGTGAGTGGTTTTGCACACACGCGTTTCAATTACGTTAGGATCGTATCCCACCGCTCTGCCGCCAAATGTTGGAAGCCGGAGTCCCCGTCCCGCGCCACTGTCACCAATGCGAGACCCGGGACTCCTCCCTCAACATTAGGCCAAGTAAGGACACCGTTTGAGATAGCCCTGCTCACCCCCTTAGTAGCTTGGCACGAGCAGCCAGGCCTATCTCCAAGGCACGAGTGTACAGTATGTGCAACCACACTCACAACAATCCACTGGTGACACCACAAATGGACTCCACACGAGTTTGATAAAACAAGTATAAACTTTATGTAAAAAGATATACGATCAGACCACACGATACATAAGCCAACATAGAATAAAGGGTAATATTCGTTCCGGCTGGTTGGTAGGTTCAAATCCCAACCACCGCTTTCAAAATGCTATGCTGGTCGTAATGCTAGAATCACACATGTTGCAATGGACAAACAATAGTGCACTGCGTAACGATACAATCCTGTGCTGGGCAAAGGAATAATAATACAATGCGTAACGATACACCCCGGTACCTGCAATGGAAGAAATAATGCAATGCGTACCGCTACAATCATGTACTGCGCAATGAAGGAATAATGCAATGCGTCACACCCCAATCACGTACTTTGCAATGAAGAAATAATGCAATGCGCACCGCTACAATCATGTACTTTGCAATTAAGGAATAATGCAATGCGTAGCTACAATCATGTACTTTGCAATGAAGAAATAATGCAATGCGGGCCGCTACAATCCTGTACTTTGCAAGGGAGAAATAATGCAATGCGTAGCGCTACAATCGTGTACTTCGTTATGCAGAAATAATGTCAGGCGTCATAAGACAGTCCAGCAGTTCGTTAGCAGCAATATTGGCAATGTGTATTACGACAGTCAGCCTCTTCGATAACAGATGCCCCCCCACACGAATCAATGATGACATAAAGTACAGCTTCTCACTCGGGCCCCAGCACTGCCATTCCTGACCGCAGTACGGGCCCCAATCTGAGCCGAAGCAAAGGCTCACGCCGCCAGAAGGTCTGAGAGGCCGAGACAGTGTCCCTCCGAGCCCGCACCCCGCCCAGGCAGTGATCCACGTTACCTGGGGGCGCGGCCCCACTCTCCTCTCCTCCTTCAGCGAACTGGGCCTTCCGTGTAGAACTTTCTCAATGGGCCTCAGCGGCTCGGCCTGGCAGCTCAGCTCCTCCGGGCTGCCGGTCCGGGCCGCGACTGTTCGGAAGGTCTCAGGCGGCTGCGGGGCACACGTACCCCACGCCCCTGAGATTACGTTACTCCGGGTGCACGTTCACCACAGCACCCTCCGGGTCTCCTCTGGCACGAAGCCACACACACAACGCTGATGGGACTTCACGTCGACTCCGAGTGCACGTTCACCAGGCACTCCTTCCTGCGGTCTTAGTTGGCACCAAGACCCGCACACCACGTTGCAGAGAGTCACTTTCTTCCGGTGCACACGATGATCAGCCGATCACCTCCACAGTCCCAGGTTGCACCAAAGCACGCACACTGCTTCACTGAGACTTACTCCAACTCCGGTGCCCCGATATCCAGGCGCTCTTCACCAACGCCTTCGGCCGCACCCCGACACGCTCACCGTGTCCGAGCCTCACTTCTCCGGTGCACTCGATGACCAGGCGCTCTTCACCAACGCCTGCTGTGCACCACGACACGGACCCAGCGCGTCCGAGACTCACTTCACCTTCGATGCACACGTTGACCAGGCGCTCCTCACCAACGCCTCCTGTGCACCACGACACGCACCCTGCGCGTCCGAGACTCCCTTCACCTCCGATGCACCCGCCGACCAGGTGCTCTTCACCAACGCCTGCGGTGCACCACGACACGCACCCTGCGCATCCGAGTCTCACGTCACCTTCGATGCACACACTGACCAGGCGCTCTTCACCAACGCCTGCTGTGCACCACGGCACGCACCCAGCACGTCCGAGACTCACTTCACCTTCGATGCACACGTTGACCAGGCGCTCTTCACCAACGCCCCCTGTGCACCACGACACGCACCCTGCGCGTCCGAGTCTCTCTTCTACTCCGTGTGTCCAAGATCACAGGGCACACCTTCCGAGGGTCTCAAGCTGCCACAACACGCGCCCACCGCGTCGCTTGAAACTTCTCCGGAAACTTTTATGTTCCTGTGTTTCCAAACAGGGAGCCAGCTCACCTCGGGCCCTTGGGGTAACAAGACACAGCACAAAGCACAGTCTTCTTCAAGCAGGGGGACCCAGCGCACACTGCACAGTCCCAACAGCCTCTTCCTTGGTTAAAACAGCAAACTGCAGACCAGACCCAGATCACAAAGCAAGGGTTGGTCCTTCCCAGCAGTCTCTTCAGTTGTTCCTTCTTTAGCAGAGGTTCCTCTTGACCACGAAATGGGTCTAAGCCTTTTCAGTCTCAATCCATTTCTATTCCAACGTTCAGGGGTCTCAGCTCTCATAGTTATACCCCTAAATGTCTTTGAAGTTCGTTGTGCTCAGGGGTCCCTGACCCCTGCCTAAATCAGTTCAGGGTGTCTCCTCCCAGTGTCACCTTTCTCCCTTTGATACTGGGGGTCTGGATCCTTAATCACTCAGCAGGAGATGGGTCAATTGTTTTATAGCTGCAACCCAGGCCTCTTCACCTCCCGGGTTTCTCCTCGCATACTCTCCAGATGCAGGTCAGCCTGGTGCCATCTCAACCCCTCCCTGGGTCAAGACCTCCCCCAGCTCCTCTCCCCTCTCAGATCCAGACAGTCAATCCACATTCAGCAGAGACACACAGAAATGCTTAAAGCACAAAACTCAGCCACTTTCTAAAAGAGTGGTTTCTGAACACACAGTGACAAAACCACTTTCATAGAAAGATGTGTTATGACACTGTGAGTTCATACATACTAAACTTCACCTCTCCATTTTAAACTTATGGGAAACTAGGCTAACAAACACAATACCCAGCCTCCCCCATTCTGTCCTATAGGCAGGATGGCCTTTCACCAGTGAAAAACGAAATGGAGTGTTTTTCACTGTCAGGACATAACACACACCTCAGTATATGTCCTGCCTTTTACTTACACTGCACCCTGCCCAGGGGCTACCCGGGACCTACCACAGGGGTGCCCACTGTGTACGCAAAAGGGAAAGTAAGGCCTGACAAGTGGTTGCACTTGTCAAGACAACTTGCTAACTTAGCAAACTGCGCGCAGGCCCTACACTGCAGGCCTGAGTTCCCTTCTCCGTGCATATTTGCATTACTAGCCCTGGCACACACAGTGCACATCACTAGGGACTTTACTAGTAAAGCAAACATACCAATCATGGCCAACCAATTACCATTACACTTTACACAGGGAACACTTGTACTTTGACACTGATCAGCAGTGGCAAAGTACCCAAAGCATCTAAAAGCCAAGGAGGTAGAGGCAAAAGGTCAGGGGTAATCACGCCAAGATATGCCAGGTCTAACACTGACCTAATTGCTGACTAGCTCACATTGCACCATCTGGGTCCCTAAACTGACAGGTCACCGAATGGTGTCTGCTACCACAGACCATGACAACCCTAATTCTCCCAAGGAAATTGTGGAAACAAATCTTGCCTTTTCATTTGTAACTCAGTCATGCCCAAAGAGGTACAGAAGAAATACACAAGTGGCGGTTCAACTATTTATTGAGGCAACTGGAATCTTGTGTAAAATATATGCGCTGCAATGATTAATAGTATAAAGCAAACCAAAGTCACCAGCAAGATAAGAATGGGGAACAGTATGAATAATTCAACCATTGTACAATTGCATTAGATTATATGAAGACATATAATTGTACTCCTACCTAGCTTTGCCTATCCTCATAATCCTAATACGCGTGGGTGTGCTAATCTGCCAGGTCCCCCAGAGTGGTCTAACTCCTCATTTACCTGTGTGTGTGTGTATCATCCAACAGCCAGGACTGGTGTAGAGCAGGCCACCGTTCTTCTCAGAATAGTGATGTTATCCAGCTGGGCCAGAATTCAGGCACAGAGTGACCACGACAATCCTGTTGAAATGCTCCTCTGCCTAAGCATGGGCTCATGCGGTGTTTATATTAAACTAAATCCATGCATTCAGTGCCTGAGCTCCGGACCGGCCACATCTTGTTTATTCTACCCACCCAGGGCTGTCGCCTAACATACAACAATCCATACCATAGTTTGCGCAGAGTATCTGGGATCTTGTACAGAGTGCTCTAAGAGACGATAATTTGCCTACGAAGAAATGTACAAGTAAGCAATTATTTTGTGAGGATCACTGACAGAATATCGACAGTCAGAATATCGAGGTACAAAAATATCGTCGCAAAAATATCGATGTCCAGAATATCGAAGTCCTATCTACATAATGGTAAGTACAAAAATATCGAGAAAAAAATATCGTTATTAAAAATATCGTTGTTAAAAATATCGGGTTTTTTTAATGTTAAAAAAATAATGTAAAATAAAGTAAATATTACATATAATTAAAAAAATATAGTTAAAATTATTAGAAAATGTTTAAAATTATAAGTAATACATATAATGTAAAAATAAATTAAACATATATATGTCTAAAATATAATATATATACTTACTTAACAATATTTATAAATAATTATTTTAATAACTTATAAATTGTTAAAAAACATATTAAAAATTATAAATACATATATATACACATACACCAATAATATAAATTAAAACAAAAAACATATATAACAAATTAAAATATTATTTTTTAAAAATCTTTTTAACATACATTTTACACTACATTAACTAAAACAGTAGAGAAAATATTGGACAGCGGAGGGGATAAAATTACTAGTCCCACTCCAGAGAGTGCAACAGTAGGGAAAGTGTTGGATAGCGGAGGGGTAAAAATTACTATTCCCACTCCAGAGACTGCAACAGTAGGGAAAGTGTTGGATAGCGTAGGGGTAAAAATTACTATTCCCACTCCAGTGAGTGCAACAGTAGGGAAAGTGTTGGATAGCAAAGGGGTAAAAATTACTATTCCCACTCCAGAGAGTGCAACAGTAGGGAAAGTGTTGGATAGCGTAGGGGTAAAAATTACTATTCCCACTCCTGAGAGTGCAACAGTAGGGAAAGTGTTGGATAGCGGAGGGGTAAAAATTACTATTCCCACTCCAGTGAGTGCAACAGTAGGGAAAGTTTTGGATAGCGGAGGGGAAAAAATTACTATTCCCACTCCAGTGAGTGCAAGAGTAGGGAAAGAGTTGGATAGCGTAGGGGTAAAAATTACTATTCCCACTACAGAGAGGGCAACAGTATGGAAAGTGTTGGATAGCGGAGGAGTGAAAATTACTATTCCCACTCCAGTGAGTGCAACAGTAGGGAAAGTGTTGGATTGCGGAGGGGAAAAAATTACTATTCTCACTCCAGTGAGTGCAACAGTAGGGAAAGTGTTGGATAGCGTAGGGGTAAAAATTACTATTCCCACTCCAGTGAGTGCAACAGTAGGGAAAGTTTTGGATAGCGGAGGGGAAAAAATACTATTCCCACTCCAGTGAGTGCAACAGTAGGGAAAGTATTGGATAGAGTAGATGTACAAATTACTATTCCCACTCCAGAGAGTGCAAGAGTAGGGAAAGTGTATGCGGAGGGGTAAAAATTACTATTCCCACTCCAGTGAATGCAACAGTAGGGAAAGTGTTGGATAGCAGAGGGTTAAAATTAACATACTTATCAATTAAATAATAATTATAATTAAATAACCAATTAATAATTAATTAATAAATTAATTATAAATACTAATAAAAAAATATTAATTACTATATTATAATTAAATTACTTCCCACTTATTCCCCTATAAACCCACAACCCGCTCCTAAAAAACACAATTAATATAATTATCAATTAATTAATTAATAAAAATTAATAACCAATTAATAATTAATTAATAATTAATTAATTATATAAATAAAAATTAATATTTACCTTTTTTATAATTAAATTACTTCCCACCCTATTCCCCTATAAACCCACAACCGCTCCTAAAAAACACAATTAATATAATTATCAATTAATTAATAAATAAAAATTAATAACCAATTAATAATTAATTAATAATTAATTAATTATATAAATAAAAATTAATATTTACCTTTTTTATAATTAAATTACTTCCCACCCTATTCCCCTATAAACCCACAACCCGCTCCTAAAAAAATAACACAATAAATATAATTATCTATTAATTAATTAATTAATATCAATTAGTGACCTTATAATTGTCTCCTGCAGGTAGTCGACACATTGGTGGCCCCAGACCAAGCGGGCTTCATGCTCTACAGGGCGACAAGACAATCTTTGTAGGCTGGCCAGCTGCCTGACGCGCTGTGACCAGATCGCACTGCCGGCTATCCTCACCCTGGATGCCAAAAGGGCCTTTGATTCACTGGTGTGGCCCCATCTTATGACAATACTGTGTAGAATGGGGATAGGCAGGAGGGTTTCGTCTTCGGTGGGTTTACTGTATAAGAACCCAATGACCACAGTCAAGGTGAATGGGGCCTTCTTTAGGGCGTTCTCCTTAGGCTGGGGCACCCAACAAGTATACCTGCTCCCCCCTCTTCGTTTGTGCTGGTGACTGAGCCCCTGCCAAAAGGTGCCCGCTCTCCCCTCTACTGTTTGCACCGGCGATCGAGCCCCTGCTATGCTGGCTGCGAACAGGCATGCTAATGCGGGGTTTAAGGTGGAATCCAGCCTGGAAATATTTTGTATCCCTGTCTGTGGACGACATACTGCAGTACTTAGCAGACCCGGAACACTTGGCACCCAGGGTGCTGGAGATTCTGGAAGTGTTTGTCTCCTTCTCAGGGCTCAGAATTAACTGGCACAAGTCCATCACATTTCCATTATCTAAGGGAGAGAGGAATTGGACCTGGCACTACCCCCCCCCAGCAAGGCAACCAAGGGATTTAAAATATATTTATTACAAAAGACTGAGACTTTTTTCATAGTGGAAAATCTGACGAAAATCCTGGATTCCTACAAAAAATGAATTGGAACGGTGGAAAATGTTGCCATTATCCCATTGGGAAAGTCCGGGCAGTAGTGGACGTAACGCAAGGACTGCTATGGAAGGGCGGCACACTGACGATCCTCACTGGATCATCTTGGGGAAAAATGGGAGGGAGATCTGGACAAACTAGAGGTCAACAACTAAGAGATCAGCCTGCAGGTACCCCAGAGAGGCGGCCATATGGGCTGCATTCCAACTAATCAGCTGAAACTCCTCCATAGGGCCTAGTTTACAAGAAAGTTCCATATAGGGAGGGCCGACACAGACCATTGTTTGAGAGATGCAGGCAGAAAGGCACACTGGTACACATCATTTGGGGTTGCCACAAGATCCAAATGTACTGGGGAAAAATAGAGGGGCTGCTCTCAGAAATCTTAGACTGCACACTAGAGCTGATTCAGCAACTGATAACCCTGGGCATCTGGGGAAAGCAGACCTTGGACCGATACACCCCCCCTTTTTTGTAACACTGCACTGATGGTGGTGAAAGATGATATGATTAGACTGTGGGGAGGGGAGAGATCCCAATGTGGCGGGCCTGGGAGTACAATGTGGATTGGTGTATGCAAATTGAAAAACTGGGATATCAGGCACGAGCCTGCCCCAAGTAGTTCCACAAAGTATAGGGCCCATGGCAGCACGCCAAGGAAGGCTCTCCATGTGGGGGTGATGTTGGCTCCATTGCCTCGGGTTGGAGTCCCAGGTAGACACAGGGAACAGAGGGAACCAAGTTGGAATGGAGAAAGTCATTGGTCATTGTGTGGTCATATATGTTTTCTAATCTTACATCTTAGTCTAGTGGGGCATAGGACAGTGTCTTGAACAGCAGATTCTTATGTAACTTGCTTGATATGCCTCATGTTTAATTGTTCGCAGACGGGTGGCCGCTTTCCACCTGGTTGTATTAAAAGCAATAAAGAGATTTAAAAAATTGGAAAATGAATCCTCGCAACAGATGAAAAACCTGTAAAAAACCCAATATACCCACTCACACAAAACAAATACAGATAAACATTACAAATACAAAAGCATTCTTTCTAAAACAATAAACACATATTTCAATTAAGTTAATACACTATACTTAACTACACAGAATACATTAGGACCTACCGAGCTACACTACAAAAACTCACAGTACAACCTAACACAAAACCAGTGAACCATAACAAAACACTACACTAAACTAACTTTACTAACCCTAAACACATCCCTCCTGCCCCCAAATACCCAAAAAGTGACTTAAAAGTAGTCTTACCTGAACTATAGAGCAGCAACAGGGAACCGTGATCGACAGGAGCAATCCAAAAATGAGTTAATAGACTGAAAAAGCAAGGCAGCAGTACAAAATAGCTGCTCAATTAAAATTAAAAAAACACTTGTTATCCACAGAAATTAATAATCTGGAAAATAAAAGTTAATATTTTTTATTTTACAAAAGTATTAACATATGTTTCATCATGTAATAAAAATGATGCAGCATATGCAACAAAAATATTAAAAATACTATAAAAATATATACTACCATTTTATAGTACTTATTAATATTTACTAAGTAAATGTGTGTACACAAATCTTTAAAAATTTGTATTGAAAATATATTTGTTAATGAAATATTGTTTCAAAATATGTGAAAAACTACAACATAGTGAAATGCAAACTGTAGCTATAAAATGTTTTGTTAAAAAGTAACAGTAAACCTTGTATGAATAATGTAAAACCAAATGTATAAATGTGTAGTAAACGCACATGATGTTAAAAAAATTGTTATAAACATTGTACTCAGAATAAAAAAGTATTTAAAAAAAATAAACAATGTAATCCTATATGTAAGAAAAACAAAATATGTAACACATTCAAATGATGGTAAAAAAACAATATATATGTATTCATTGTAAACACAAACAAGCATTACACTTCACCCAACGAAAAAATTATAACTATGAAATAAATTTGATTTATTATTCCCATTCCAATTTAAGCTACATTGGGAAAGGCTTTGCACATTGGAGGGGTTAGATTTACTCTTCCCACACCAATCTAATTTACATTTAGGAAGGTGTGAATAGGATTTACTATTCACACTCAAATCTAAGCTACATTGGGGAAAGTGTTGGACATTGCAGGGGTTAGATTTACTGTTCTTTCTCCAATCTAAGCTACATTGGAGAAGGCGCTGGACATTTAAGAGGTTAGATTTAATCTTTCCACTACAATCTAAGCTACATTAGGGAAGGTGGTAAAAACTGCTATTCCCACTTAAATCTAACCAAGATTGGGTAAGGCGCTGTACATTAAAGGGGTTGTATTTAGTTTTTCAACTCTGAATCTACATCACGGAAGGTGTTGGGCATTAAAGGAGTTGAATTTACTGTTCCCACTACAATCTAACAAAAATTAGGGCAATGATGGACACTGAAGGGATTAGATTTACTATTCCCTCTCCAATCTAACCCACAATGTATAAGGTGTTGTACATTGAAAAAGTCAGATTTACTATTCCAATTAGAATCTAACCTTCACTGGGGAAGGTGCGGACATTAAAGGGGTTTAGATTTAGGCTGGATTTATTAGTACACTACAATCTAAGCTATATTGGGGAAGGCATTGGACATTAAAGTGGCTATATTTAGCATTTCAACTTCCATTCTAAGTTACATTAGGTAAGGTGTTGGATAATCATGAGGCTAGATTTACTATCCCCACTTCAATCCAACCTACATTGGGTAAGATGTTGCCCATTAAAGGTGTTGTATTTACTTTTCCCACTCAAATGTAAGCTACATTAGGGAAGGTGTTGGACATTAAGGGTATTAGAATTACTATTTCCACTCCAATTTAAGCTTTACTGGGGAAAGCGTTGGACATTGAAGGGGTCAGATTTATTATTCCCACTCCAATCTAACCTTCACTGGGGAAGGTGTGGGAAATTGGAAAGGTAAGATTTGATAGTCACACTCCACTATAAGCTACAACGGGGAAGGTGTTGGACATTAAAAGGGTTTACATTTGCTATTCCCACTCCAGTCTATGCTATTTATAAACACAATTTAATAAAACCAAAATAAAAGTTACAATTATTAAAAAGTAAAAATGATCACTTCTTCACATCAAAATAGTAACTAAAAATAGGCAACATTTTATAAATTGTAAAATAATCAGTCAGTATCAACTTTATTTCAGTTCGATGGACCATAAAAGTGCACAATACAAAAAAGTAAAAACATGATAAATACAGATCTTAGCACTGCAAATGTGTAAAAAAGATTACAGTCATAATACATCCATTATCGATGAGGTACCACAGAGCTAAGACAAAAACCAGAGGAACAAAAACCTCCAAAAGGGTCATAAAGAAGGACTCATAAGGGTCGCTATGTCTCCTGGCTCGTCTAAGCTACTTGCTAGTTAAGGGTATTTAAAAAAAAAAAAACATTTGCTAGAATAGGTCAAATTAGTAATGCACAGTATAATTCTAGATCAGAGATATGTTTAAAGTGGGTAGGACCCCTGAAAGGTAAATAAAATGTATATAAATAAAAACATTATTAAGACTCATCGTTAAAAAAGGATCATTTGTTCATCTCATAGCTCAGCATGTAAACAGTTCCGTGTTAGGCACAAAAAGGGTTCTTAAGATTACTTTGCAGGCCAGGTTTTCCTGGACCTAATTACACATTGAATGTAATTAACAACTGCAAAACAAGCATTTATAGAAGGCATAGATGGCAAATAAAACATAGCTGCCTTATGATCAGAAATATTGTTCTCCTTAAAAAGCTTAATCAAAAACTTTCTCCTAAAAAGGCAGTAAAATTTGCAAAAAAACATTAGGAGCAAATTTGATTGCGCAGATAGATTGTCACAGTGACACAAGACAAGACCAGTGGGGTACTTAACAGGGTCAGGGAAAGTCACCAAATAATGCAGCGTGCTGAACCTGCATTAATAGGGCCCGCTGATACACATATAAGTTAGGGTGCAATTGCTGGTCCAGTGTTCAAAGGACAATACAGGCGGACAGTACTTTTGTCAGATTCGGTGCAGATTCTGGAATGCCTTGTCCAGTTCCAAAAAAGGTCTTTAAGTGTCTAACGTGTTGATGTTAGAAGAGACTCCGTGTAGTTGAAAAAATCAGCAGGGGTGTGGAATTTAATAAAATATCTACATGTCCATGGGGCAGGTTACTTCATAAATCTACTTGTCCTGTAACAAAATCCCCTTGCCCCTTTGGTGCCATGTAGTGCAGCGACAAATTATGGCAACAATCTCATTATATAAGAGCTCTGATATAGCCTCCTGAATATGCCAGGGCTCATACCATAGTAGTGTATAAATACTTGCAATCCCCTTATGTTGCCAAGTTTCCTCAGATCTACATACTGGGGCTCAAGGTAGTGGTAAGCAATAGTTCCAGGGTTAGAATGTCCTTTTGAGTCTGTGCAAACCTACTAACTTGCATGTTTTAAGGGTTTTCAACAACTCTTCTCTAATCGTTTTCCATATTGAGAAATGTACTCCTGACAATGGCAGACATAAATCTTCTTCCCGAGTTGGGAAAAAAGTATTTGGAGGGAAAGTGAACTTGCAAACACTCAGATTTTCGCATGAGCAAATCTACACATGCATATTTTCTAGGAGTATCATTTCTTGTCCTACTTCTGTAAATTCTTGGGATTTCACGAAAGCCATATAGTGCACTTAATGCAAGGACATATACCATAGTGCCACTTTTGAGACTTTCTTTAATAACTGGGCCCCTAATTTGGTCTGGCGTTGACCGTGACCTTTTGCGTTTATTAAAATTCTGTCTCTCTCTCTGTATCGGCTGGCTTCACTATGAGTGACAGCATTCTGCTCTTTCGCAAGGAGCATATCGGCACACAAAGTAGTTTTGTTCAGTGCCAGTAACTACAGTGGCAGTGTGTGCTTTTTGAGACCAAAAAACAATTTTTGCTTTTGCCAATGTTTGTTATAATGGTGAGGGCCCGGCAGCTCCCACACCAATAAGGTTTTACAAAACTAAAAAGCTGATCACCTATTTCAGACATACTGGCTTTGCCAATGCTTGCTTATTTTTGTTTCCCCTAATCTTATTGAAACTGGTTACACTGATTTTCCATTATGAATATTTTTGGGAAATACTAACATGCATTTTAGCAAAATGTTTTTTTCCTGCTTTAATTTTTTTATGAACATTTTATTTTGAAAGCAAAGAATCATCAATCTTGCTTTCAAGCCTCTGCACATATTTGCATCCAAACAAGAGAGCATTCTGGGAGCATTATGCAGAGCCTCATATTGCTACATTTTGAAAACATGTGTACATTTTTATACTGGAACCACTGTCAGTAGTGCAGTCAGAGCTTACAACATTTACTTGGAGCGCTCACCCTAATAAAGGCTTTCAATTAATGAACCATAAATACAAGTTTGAACAGCATTAACAATGGGCAAAAATATTACCTAAATTGATCCATAATGTGTTGGGCTGCAAACTGACAACCAAAGGGTTTGTGCTGCAGGGGGTTGGGCCTACTTGTCCCAAGGACAAAATACACATAAAAACTTGTTGCCCTTGACCCCAAACAATATGTCCTGGGCGTTGGGCTATAGGAATTCCACATCCCTGAATCAGAGAAGCCCAATATAGTACTCATCTTTTTTATATAACTTAACCAAGCGACATGACTAACATTATCCAGGTTCAAGCAATCCCTAATCACAATGTGGTTAAAGTGTGCTTCAGGCTTAACCCAGATTGCCAGCCATAATAGAAGGGGACGTATTCTAATAAGGACATAATCAAGACCGAGTTCTGCGTGACAAAGATAAATTACAGAACTACGGGAGACACCCAACGATCTTTTCAGGCAATTATTCTCAACAATCTTGATAGCTTTAAAAATCTGTGGTCCCCCAGACTCCCGAGCCATAAGTAGCTACTGACAGGTATTTGGTTTTATAAACAGTTAAAAACTAATTTGGGAGTTTTGACCCAATTTATTTTTGTAAACCTGAACAAGCCCTCCACAGAGCAAGAAAACGTGCCCCGGTAACAATACCTAACTGATATCATGAGCATTGATTGTCAAAGAGTATGCCCAGATAGGGGAAAGATTAAACTGGATCAAGTTTAGTATCATTTATATAAAAAAGTTTTGCCTTTTTTCGATCTTGTGCCATAGGACATTATGTGGGTTTTTGAATGGTTTACCGTCAATTCCCATTCATCCATAAACTGCACATAACAGTCCAGGAGTTTCTGCAAACTTAGGGGCTCATTAGGATGGCGGACAGACTCAAGTCCGTCCGCCATCCTGGTGTAAACCGGGACTATCCGCCAAGCATGCGGCGGTCCCGCACACCGGATCAGGATGCGACCGCCACCGTGGCGGTCGGATCCTGCATTTTAACATTGCGGCGGTTGCTGCTGACAGCAAAACCCGCCACGATGCTAAAATGCCATGTTGTGCATACCACAGCACTACGTGGCAGGCACCACACTGTGCCTGCCACGTAGTGCTGTGAAATGTACCCCCCAAGTGCACCCTCGCCTCCCCCAACACAAGGGGGGCCCGCAACGGGCCCCCAAACCCAATCCCTGCCAGCCTTTCCATGGCCAACATCATAATTATGCGGACGGTGACTGCTAGGAACCGCCGCCATTTTACTGATGAAGACCGCTCTGCCAGGGAATCGTATGGATTGCCTGTGGCGGTTCCGTGGCGGACGGTCTTTGCGACCACCACGGTCGCGTGGATTCCCCCCGCCATCCTAATTTGGCAGGGGAAAATCGCGGTCGGAGGACGGAAGGACCGCCACCGCATAGCTGGCGGTGGCGGTCCTTCCTCCATCCTAATCGACCCCCAAGTTTGGTCCTAGCAATTAAAACTGCGTCATCCGCATAGAGAAGTACTGGAAGCACATGAGTTCCAATTAGTGGGACGTCAGCATTTAGATTGACTAATCGACGTTCAAGACTATTGGTGTAAAGTGAAAATAAAAAGGGCGCTAAAATACAGCCCTGCCGCACATCCCTTGAGAGGAGAAATCTATTCTGAGTTACCCCACAGGGCCTTATCTTACAGAGGCCATCACTTCGCGATGTCGTTCACTAAGAAAGTTTACCAGCACAGGTTCAACACCCATTGCCAACATAATGCTCCATAATTTGGTTACGATTTATGTGATTGAAAGCAGACTTTAAATCCATAAAGGCAAGGTGAAGCTGTCCTTTCTTTGCTAGGGTATATTTGCTTATAATTAACTGTAGATTTAGGCACTGCTCCACAGTGCCTAACCATGCCCTAAAGCCAAATTGCAGATCTGACAGGATGTTGTTATCCAGGGCCCATACCTCCAGCCACTCCAGGATTATTCTATCTATAATTCTTTATGCAGAATTAATCAGTGAAATAGGCCAATAGCAATTAGGGCTCCCTCTGTTCCCCTTCTTAAAAGTTGGTACAATTACAAAGTGTAACCAAGCTTTCAGGGGTCCGATAATGGAGACACATTTCAGAACGATAGTTAAAAGAGGGGCCCAAAATTCCATATTATCTTTTAAGAGGTCGGCTAGGACCCCATCGGGTCCCGGTGCCTTACAAATAGGGCATCTGCTAATTGCTGTCCTGACTTCATCTAGCTGAATGGCCAGTCTGCCATTTGAAGCGACTGAATCACCTGTCACAGTACGCTCAGGAGAAGAGTCTTGGTGAGCAGTACCACAGACTACTTTAAAGTGCCCAACTAGTGGGGCTTACAACTGGGGCATTCTCAGCTACGGGAGAATCTTCCAAAAAAAAAAGGCATTTATCACTTCCCAGAAGGCCCATGAATCCCTGCTGTTACTGGAATCAAGTAGTGATTCAAAGACCTCAGCCTGTATCTCATTATTTCTGGTTTCCAAGGCAAGCTTGTAAGACCTATGGCTATACCTTATAAGGAGAGTGTCATGAGGGACTCGTGGGGCGGTTGCCAACCTGGATAGTGATCTCTTCCTGTACTGCGTTACAAAGTGCCTCAAATGAGGATACAGTGACAGAAGGTACCTCACTTCGATCCAGGCACAAGACACCGAATCCCTGCATGCAAAATAATCATTATAAATTATATTCTATACCATAAATCTATTTCAAAATGAATAAAATGTATATATAACTTACAAACATAAAAGAAATTCCACAAACATGTAAATAGTACTATCTTCATTTTTTAGCAATATAAAAACAAAATTCAATTAAACAAATCTATCCATAAAAAAGAATTAAAAAAGAATTAAAACATAAATTTAATTCAATAAAATGAATTACATTATATAAACAAATACATTTATAAATAATAAAAACACACAAAATATTTTTTTATAAATATATATTATACCAAAATGTTATTTTGTACATTAATTTTAGGATAAAATGTATTTTACACTAAAACAATATTATAAAAAGTTTAACACAAAAGTTTAAAAATAGAACTTACATTACACTTAAAACCATCACATAATTTTTTCAAATCATATATCAATATAATTTTTACAAAACTCCCCACCCTTTTATCCTATACACCCTACATCCTGCTAATAAAAACAATTTACAAAATTAAAACAATATATGAACAATCTGCATTAATATATACGAATTTACATTTTATTTGAAAAGATTATTTATAAAAATATTGGAATCTAAAAAAATAAATGAGGAAAAAATCTCAAAAAAAGAAAACAATTGTTTTAACTACCCACACAACGCCCCTAAAAAAAAAACACCCCACTCCTAAAACTTTTAAACATTTTAATCCAATAACTAACTAACCTATAACACTTTTAATACTACAATAATATTTAAAAAAAATAACATACAACTATATTATGTACAACTATATTTTTATAATGATATTACCAAAAACAATATTCTTACCTCCGATATTTCGAACAATTTCTTTGATGCCACAACACCAATGCAAGAATACTATGATAAGACAATATTTCCCACTCAATATTTTGGTCAAACACCATAATAGAGCCATCGAATAGGAACTGGCGTTCACCAGTTGCGCTAGTTCCAAAACCTGAGGGTCCATTTGATTTTACATCGATTTCAGGCAAGTCAACCACATTTCTGAATTTGATAGGATAGACATGATTTGAATTCTCTTTCTTCCATTGACTAGTTAATAGAACAGCTTGGGGAGGTAAATTACATTGGTACTATTAATTTAACTAATGGTTATTGGCAGATTCCCTTAAATGTAGAAGGTAAAGAAAAATGGCTTTTGACACACCTCAAAGTCTCTTCTATTTCACTGTGCCTCCCTTTTGTTTGCACTGTGCTCTACCAACATTTCAAAGATTGATGAACCAACTTCTGGAACCTCATAATTCCTTTGCTACCTCATTATTAGAGGAGATTGTGATTTTTACAGAGACCTGAGAAACCTGGGAAGAGCAAAGAAATATTTAAAATTGTTAAGGATTTCTCATCCCCCAGTGCAGTGAGCACGCCATTTATCCCCACCTCCGTTTGGATCCACCTGATGGCTAGTTTCTTCCATGATAAGATCTGCTTGATATTGAACATGGTTGTTTCAGCAATAGCACTCTGGTTGGTTGGGTGGAGTTTATTCTGTTACGGTTTTGGTGGTTTAGCGCCGGGACACTATGTGAGTAGCCGCGCGCTTTATAAATACCCCAAAAAAAGAATAAAATAAGAATCATCTAGACAAGGTTCTAAACATGTTAAAATAAGTTGGAGTGCACATTATTCCTAAAACAACGAAGACTGCCGCATATCAGGTAAAATATTTTGGGTACATGTTAGGGGAAGGAATAAATTGTCCAAAAGAGGAAAAGGTTAGGGCTATACAGACAATTCCCTTCCACAAGTCAAAAAGAGACTTAAGGGCTTTTTGGGGGTTGTTGGGGTTTTACACGCGGGTTAGCCCAAGTTATTACAGAATAGCTTTTCCCCTTAGAGTGTGGTTAAAAAAGTCTTCCCCAAACAAACAAATCAAATAGCCAAGACACCAACGGTACAAGAATTCCAGAACCTAAAAGATATCATTGCATCAAAACAAGTACCTCAATTTCAACCAACTGTGTATATTACAATCTAATGCCTCTAATGAAGTACCTGGAGCCTTTAGTGTCCCCCCCATTTAGATGAAAATGAGTGAGGCTAATACTGTTCATCAGTGGCAAGCTATTCCCACAGAAGCAAAGCATTCCATTATCAAGAAAGAATGTTTGACCATAAAATTAGCAATATAAAAACTCAGTTATTATTTAGAAAGTAGACAATTTACCCTCTGTAAAGATCACGGACAATTAGCATGGTTATCACAAAACAAGGGAAATAACACATAACAATACCAAAGAGAGCCAAATGTGGCAAGACACATAAACAGATGTCTAACCCTCTTTTATCCCCTTCCGAGACCGTACAAGTATCCGTGTCCGAGCCTGTGCTCGAGCCAGCGCCTGTCCTGGTACCAAGTACAGAAGCCATAGAGGCTCCAGTTTCAACCTTAGTCCAACTTTCACAGGATGACAAGTCTTTTCGCATTGATTCCGTCAACTACTTTCTGGCTAGCCACCTAAAGACTTTCTCAGAAAAACTGTCTTCAACAATTAACTCTGTACTTTCTTCTCTGGTTTCACGTCTGGCTACTATTGAGTCCAACCTGGTCGCGCTTGGTATCAACCTCTCAGGCTCCGCCAAAGGAACTTCAATTAGTACTTCTGCTAGGCACTGTATGTTGAATAGGAATCCCGATGGTCTTGTGAAAAAAGTATTCCAGCAACACAGGCCCTGTCTACTCCTAGCAATCTGTCAGTCCATGCTGATCACTCACGTAATAAAAATCTCTTCACCGGTTAGAAAGCAGTCCAAATACCAACTTCCACTCTCCATTGTAATAAGAAGTGACGTCAACGTGTTGCAAGCTCCCCTTAGTATTTCGAGTAAGTGGACCAGGCCGTGGGCAGTAAGATATTTAAAAAGCTCTGCACCCCTTCCGTCTTGCATAATGCCTTGCCCATTCGTGTCAGAGTCTTGCGACCTGAGACCCCCAATGATCTTAGCGTTAAAGTCACCGCAGAGAAAAAAGTGAACTTGAGTAACACGGTTGTCTACCTTAGATTGTAGTAGGGATATCAAATTAAATAGACTGTTATAGTGTGTACAGCTAACATTAGTAAAATCATTATTATAAAAGTTTATCAAGTAAAAAGCCATGTTAGTCTTTGGTACTCGAATTATTGATTTTAAAAAGGAAGAGGAACTAGATTTAATCTGTGAAACCTCTATCTAAAGGCTGCGGCTGCCACAGGTAGCTAATTCACCGGCCGCGCGGCCGTGAGTGGAGGGCGTAGCAGGACTTGAATAACAGGCATAGTCCTCAAAGTGCGGTGTGACAGTGAGCCAGGTCTCCTGCAGAAAAATTAGGTCAAACTTAGAAACGAATACCCTTCAGTCTTCGTTATTGATCTTTCCTTTGAGTTCCAGCTAAGAACAGAAAGAGTTCTGTAGTGCGTATGTAAAGTCTGAGTTGCGACTACCATTGTCCTTGAAGGGGGGTAACAGTGGTTGTCACTGTAGAATTGTCAATCAAAGATGTAGTACGAGGAGTAGCAGTTGTTAAAACTACTTTAGGGCCTGTGAGTCAGTCCAAATCAGAGAGTGCGTCAACTCTATTAGATGTGGGTAAAGGGCACGAGACAGGGGAAGCGCTCTGGGAAGCCTGAGCTACTGGCAGGACGTGAGAGAATGGGTGACTAACTGTGACTGTCTGCGCTAAGTTATCTAGGTGTGTGTTGACGTCCCTGTGACAGTTAGATGTAGTTACATCATGTGTACAACAGATTGAAGCTGAGTTGAGTGAGCACTGCCTATGATCAAAGAGGGGTTTATTGAAAAAACCTAACGGGACCAAGGAGATAGAGATAGTGGCCCGATTACTGAGTAGTATTTGGATGAACCCAGCTGCTAAACTTTGTAAGGACATTATATCTGACTGCCTGATGTTGGATAAGGCACGCTCCATACCCTGGCTGAGTTATATACAGGATACTCTTGGTTACCTCGGTATATCCTGGTGGTTTACCAAACCCAGTCGTATCCCCAAAAATGCCACGTTGGAGGTGAAAACATTATTTAAGGACTACTGTGTAAACATCAGGCTGAAACACGAGTTATCCAAACCTTCAGTGTTGCATTACTATCGTCTTTTATATATAGATGACCCTCCCATTGTATCTGTTGCTCGAATTGTCAAGATCGGAGCGGTCCCTTCTTTTCTGCTTCAGAGCAGGGACAATTTATTGGTCTTTACTTTTCAAACACTTCTTAGACCCAGAGGGGAACATAGTCTCCTCCTGCCCCTGTGATAATCATTCTGTATAATCACTATTGCACTTTATGTTCTTTTGTAAATTGCACTGTCAAGCACAAAAGCACTTTCTGAGACCCATGTTACGGAGGCTAGGCTCCGCCACTGTAGACCAGCTCTCCTCCACTTACAATCCCTATGCTCACCCGAAATAGTTTTTACCGTTTGTGCCTTTTTACAAGCAACATTTAGGGTTAGACACACCATGATGGGCTAGTCTGTCAGAATTTTACGTGCAGAGTGGTTCAGTATATAGAGTTGGCAGCGATGTTGGGTTTACTCCTGGGGGAAAGTAGGAGCATGGCAGACCTTACTTGAGGTTTTTGTTCTCTCTCTAGCTCCTCCTCATGCTCTTTTAACTATATCTACTGCCTATAATACTGTAATGGAGCACTGAAATCCGACTTCTACTTGCACCTTTTTGCTCATCTCAAGCATGGTTATTTAATGTATTATTTGATGTGTTGTTGAACTCTAAAAGTCCTTTATGCACTCATTTTATAACTGTTTTTAACGTAACAACATTTTAAACATTTTATGCATGATTATAGCTATGTGTAATATTTCCATGTACTTTTATGGCCTATTATTTTTTAGACCGAATAAAGTTATATTGCATTGAATTGAAATAACACACAGGTGTTGAGGTGGCTTTTGTCACTCCAACCCAATGGTTTTGTAGTAAAAAAAGAGAGCACAGATTTCCTTTCACACTTCTCTATAACTGAACTTTCTAAATGGAAGGATCTATGAGAGTCAGTGTTTTTAACTGGGTCCGAATATGTCAGCATACTCCGTCCTGTCGGGCTAAAAAGGGCAACACCTAAAGAAGAAAACAAAATCAGCATAAAGGAAAAGAAAACAGGAAGTGATTGAAACATCAGTCAGAAAGGGGAAGAGAAAGTAAAGGAGGACAAGCACGAAAGACAGGATAAAAAGAGAAAAAGACTAGGCCTGCGCCCCGGAAAGGAGACCGAGGAAGCGGAAGGAGACGGAAGACGCGGACAAAAAGGATGGAATCTTGGTCTGGCAAGCAGAGGAAAGGACTACCTGTTACTGTTAGGCCGCGTTGAGGACGGGCAGAGGAGATCAGGAGAGGATGCCAAGAGGGGAACTGAAGACAAGGTTATGTAGTACCGAATTTCATGTACCCAACAGTGACATTTGTCCATTTCAAGGAGTGACTGAGGATGAGGACAGACATAACATAAGCGGGGAGAGGATGTTGGTGCATGAATTGAAAATAAAATCTGAAGAGGGTTTATAAAAAGTTCTTATTAATTGAAGTCTAAGGGTAAACAAAGGTGTTTGGTGGTATGTTCATATAGCTGAAAACAGAAACAAGAGTTACAAATAAGACACCTATCTAGGATTAGATTGGGGGGACTAGTTGAAACTATAAATGAAACTCTTAAAGTTTCTGAGTTCACATGGAAAGAAACTAACCAATAGCCTGTCCCTGGGTATATGGAAACTAATAGCCAGGTTGAGAAATAAACTCAAGGGACCCAGTATCATGGGACTGGATCCAAGGCGGTATTGACCCATCCAGAATGCCTAAAAATTAAAAAGTTAAAAAGAGAAAACGAACAGAAACTAATAGCCAGGTTAGAAATAAACTCAAGTGGATAACGAAAGTAGTTAAGATCAGGAAAAGAAGCAGTAAAGGCAGAGCCAGAGAGACACAACATTTGAATAGGAGAACTAATGCAATAAAATAAGTAAATGAAAAGAAAAGAGGGATAGACTTACCTGATAATTATGTTTTTCCTTTTCTGAGGGACCCAGTATCCTGGGACTGGATCCAAGGTGGTCTTGCCCCATTCAGAATGCCTAAAAGTAAAAAAGAAAAAACGAATAGGAAGAAGAGTTAAAACTTTAAGCCTGTCCACTTTTTTGAATTGACAGTAACTATAAATTATCCACAGTATAGCTATAGTAGCTGAGAAGAAGTGAATAAAACTTAAATCGTAATTAGGTCTCAGTGCTTGGCCCTTCCATGAGAGTGAACCCACAAAACTCTGTTTCTCAGTTACTGTACTAGGTAGTCCTCAGTCTCAATTTTTAAGCTCTACAAAGGTATTCCTTAAAGTGTTTTTAAGAGCTTTTGCGTGCAAACATGCAGGCAGAAGAGGTCAACATTTTAGTGTAACAGTACTTAGCAGCCCATCAGGCCCAGCGGCAAACCCCGTTTTGATGCCAAGGGTTGGGAAGGGTGTTCAATCAACCAATCAATCATGGTTTGTATAGCACAACTACTCACCTGTGAGGGTCTCAAGGCGGGGGGTGGAGGGGGCGGCTCTGTTGAGTGCTGGGGTCAACCCAAGAGCTAGGTCTGGAGGTCCTTCCTGAACTGGGACAGTGTGGGAGCATGCCGGAGGAGGAGGGGGAGGTCGTTCCAGGCCTTGGCGGAGAGGTAGGAAAAGGACTTTCCTCCCGTTCTGGTCCTGTAATGCGTTGGATAGTGGCTAGAGAGAGGTTGGCTGATAGGAGGTGTCTTTTGGGTGCGTGGAAGGATAGGCGGTTGTTCAGGTATGTTGGTCCGGTGTTGTGCAGGGCCTTGTATGCGTGGGTGAGGAGCTTGAAGGTAATTCTTCTTTCCAGTGGGAGCCAGTGGAGCTCGCAGAGGTGTTGGGTGATGTGGCTGCGACGGGGGGTGTAGAGGATCAGTCTGGCTGCGACGTTTTATACGGTCTTGAGTTTTCGAAGGAGTTTCTTGTTGATTCCTGCGTAGAGAGCGTTGCCGTAGTCTAGTCTGCTACTGACGAGGGCGTGCTTGACGGTTTTTCTGGATTCGGAAAGGATCCATCTGAACGTCTTTCTGAGCATGCAGAGGGTGTTGAAGCAGGTCGAGGATACAGAATTGATCCGGCATTTCATTGTGAGCGATGAGTCCAGTATGATGCTGAGGTTTCGTGTGTGGTCCGTCGGGGTGGGGGGTTTCCTAGGGCAGGGGGCCACCAGGAGTCGTCCCATGCGGAGGGGGTGGAGCCCAGGATAAGGACTTCTGTTTTCAGGCAGCTGTTCTTCATCCAGGTGGTGACGGCTTTCATCCCTTCTTGGAAGTTGTGTTTGGTGATGTTGGGTTTGTTGGTGAGGGAGAGGATAAGCTGGGTGCCGTCGGCATAAGTGAAGATGTTGAGCCCGTGGTTCCTGACGATGGTTGCGAGGGGGGGGCCACAATGACTCTGTGAAAGAAAGAAGATCCCTTGACAAAGAAGGATCTGCTTGTGCTTCAGAAGACATAATGACATTCATCACCTTCATCTTCTAGTGCCACTAGGATGTGAGGACATAATGAATGTTTATTGATCTATTCATCAGTTGGAGCCATTTCTCTTTAGTGTGTGCTTACAAAGCATATACACAAATACATATAAATGTTGATGTGGTCATATGGCACACAGGAGTCTGTCTGGCTTGTGGCCAAGCTGTTTTCAACAGGAACTATTGCGGTCAGGGTAGTTAGGTCGTTTGATTATGGTACATGAGCATGGTCAGCCAAAGATTAAACCTTCAGTAACTGTGTATACTGGCCTTCTCTAAGGATGGTTTCAAGTTTTCTCACTGAAACCCACCGTCTTCCTTTTTCAATATGTAAAAATGGTTCGCATTAGAAATCGGATATTATTCTGTGGCTATATGATGTACTATGTGCAAATAGATAAAGAGTTATGGTATATGGCACGCGAGCACACACATATGAGAAGTTAATCACAAGAATGGCTTTCTTCATTCAGAGCTGATTTCACGACAAGACCACATATTCCAGAACTCCTTACTTTGGCAGTGATCTAAAATAACCTAACCACTTCGATCTCTACGGAGTCATAGATCGCAAAACCTCTCAGCTTTTTCAAACAAATAACATACTTTGGATTCGTTCCCCCAATGGGAGGAAAGACAAGCTAAAATGTAAAAATCCCCTCTGGATACTCAGGAGAAATCGTGCACCACCTTTTATTTGATTCCCGCCCTGGCACTTCAAGATCAAAGATGCCGGGTGTGGGCCTAGATTGCCCACAGAGGGGAATGCAATGAGAAGCTTTATCAACCAGGGGTCGCACGGGGCTTCCGAGAATAAGATTCTGATTAATAAATCGTTCTGAACGTGTCTGTTAATACCAACAAAAAGTTAGGCTTACTCTTCTCATCTGCTGAGGATATGGTGAGAGTGGGGCGAGAAGAAGGACATTCCAAGCACTTTGCAGTGAGCGTGCTGGAAGACTTTGCAGAGTTTTGATTATTTTGGAAAGCCCGTGGAGAACTTTGGATACTTTCTCTTGCATTCTGAACAAAAATGCCCTTTTAAGATTAAAGAAAAACGTGACAGAAAGCCAGGAACTTCAGCCAGACAGGCTCTCCCTCAAGCAGTATTCTGAAACCAAGTCACAGAGATGCCAGGACATCTGATCATACATTCGAATTTTCTAGTATGCATTATCGAAAAAAGTCTGCAGTACACACTGTTTTCATAAAGGTTACAGCATGTAATGTTGTTCTCAACAAATGAAATTCCATCATGTCTCGCGCACACAAATTAATGTTGGACTGACCCGTTTCATCTCCCTAGATGCAGTCAGTGGAATGTTAGTTCCTGGGCTTGTATTCAGAGCTCGGATTAACCCGAGCTGCCATGAGGCCTTACAAGTAAAGAAACATAGACATCATGAACAACACCCTGTCTCAAAGCCTCAGCAGTATGCAGTAACAGTCTGACACTTAGAATTATCATAACACACAGGAGTAAGTCGAAGGTAACAGACAAAAGACCCCACAAACTGGTCGCATTATTTACAGTCTTGAAATGATATCTAACAAAGCTCAGGATTCTGAAATCCTCGGGGAAGGATATGTCTGGGCTTCACGGAAGATATGACGTTTTTTAATTCTCCCACTGATGACAGATTTACCATAAAAGCACTAGCGTACATAGCAACATCACTTAAGTCCGCCTTATTTTGCAAAAGCATGATGCTACATTTGAATGTCCTACGAATAACAAACAGCTCAAGTATAATTAACACAAAAGTCAGATTCGAAGACTCACCTGTCAAAGTGTCAATCAAGCAATCAACTTGGACTTATAGAGCGAAGCTAATCACCCGAGAGGTTATCCAGGAGCTCAGTTCTTGCTGGGATCAGTCGAAAAGTCAGCTATTGAGTCCCTTTCTGAATTCCGGAAGAGAGGATGATGTTCGGAGGTGAAGGGGACGGTCGTTCCAGGACTTGGTTGGCGAGGTAGAAGAAAGATCGTCCTCCACTGTAGCTTTGGCGGATGCGGGGAGTGTGTGCGAGAGTGAGGGAGGCAGAGTGCAGGTGTCAGGAGGGTTGGTGGAAGTTCAGGTGGTGGTTGATGTATGCTGGTCCTTGTAGGCGTGTATCAGCATCTTAAATTGGCATCTTTTCTGGATGGGGAGCCAGTGGAGGCTTCTGAGGGGGAGGGAAGGTGAAATGGGTCAGTTTGGGGAAATAGTGGATGAGTCTGGAAGCTGAGTTCTGTATCGTCAGGAGTCTCCTCAGGAGTTGGGTGGTGATTCCTGCGTAGATCGCGTTGCAGTAGTCCATCCGGCTGGTGACTACGACTTAAGAGACTGTTGTCCTGGTGCTGACAGGGAGCCATCAGAAGATTTTTTGGAGCATGCGGTGGGCGTGGAAGCAGGCAGAGGAGACTGCATTCATATGGCATTTCATGTTTCAGTTAGCTGTCCAGGTTGATGCCAAGGTTACGGGCATGGTCTGTCGGTGTAGGTACGAGTTCAGAGGGCCACCAGGTGTCATTCCACAGCAGCGGCGTCACTAAGGTTGGTGTCACCCATTGCGGTAACTCATGGTGTCACCCCCTCACGACTTATCCCATCACACCATCACATGGGGTGACACCTTTCCCAAATGAGACTATTTAGTAAATAGTCTCATTTGGGAAAGGTGTCACCCGGTGCGGTCCGCACCCCCCGCACCCCTCTAGTGACGCCACTGTTCCACAGGGAGTGTTGAGCTTCAGGCAGTTGGTTTTCCATTCGACAACACTTGGCATGTAGTTGTGGAACTTGGTCCTAGAAGTGAGGGATGAGATGGGTGTCTGTGTAGGATATGATGTTGGCCAGGGGCATCATGTAAGTGTTGAACAGGGTGGAGCTGAGGGATGAATCTTGGGGGACACCGCAGATGGTGCTCTTGGGTCTTGTAGTGAAGGATGGTAGGAGTATTCTCTGAGTTCGTCCTGTGAGGAAGGATGAGATTCATTTGAGGGCGTCTCAGTGGATCCCGATGTGGTGGAGTCCATTGATGAGTGTGTGGTGGGAAATGGTGTCAAACGCTGCTGAGAGGTCGAGGAGGATCAGGGCCACTGTTTCCCCCCAGTCCAGGAGGGTTCTGATGTAGTCAGTGGCAGCGATCAGGGTGGTTTTGGTGCTGTGGGTGGCAAGGAAACCGGATTCGGAGGTGTCCAGCAGGTTGTTCCTCTCCAGGAGTTTGGTAAGTTGGAGGTTGATGGCCTTCTCGAGGATCTTGGTGTGGAAGGGAAGTAGAGAGATGGGGCAGTAGTTCTTGAGTTTGCTTGGGTCAGCGGAGGGTTTCTTGAAGAGAGGTCTGACCTCTGCGTGTTTCCTTCCGTCAGGGAATGCTGCCATGGTGATGGATGCATTGAGAATAGACGTGAGTGCACCGCTAATTTCCTTGCTCCTGAGGTTGACGAAGTGGTGGGGGCTGGGCCCGTGGGTGCCCCAGAGTGGATGGATTTCATGATCTTGTTCTCAGTGGCTGACAGGCAGGAGAACTCTCTGACAATGCTGAAGAGTTCCTAGCTGTGGTTGGAGCTTACTTTGATGTGGTCTGCCATTGTGCCTCTTTTTGTGTCTTTTAGGCTTTGGTGGTATTTGTTGAGGGCTGACTTGAAGGTGGCTCTGTCTGTGGGATTTCTGCTGGTGCGCCATCTCCTTTCAAGCCATTTGCAGTTGTGTTTCATTGTCCTGAGTTCTGTAGTGTACCAACTGGCTTGAGGATCTGGTGGTCTTGGCTGGCTTGATGGGGGCTACCCTGTCAGCGCAGTTGGCGATCCAGGTGGAGAATTCTGGACAGCCTGTTGTAAACTGGTTGCAGGGTTGGGTAGTGTTAAGGGCACCCACCCATTGGGTCTCTGTCACTTTAGCCCAGCTGCAGTGGGAGGAGCTGGAGGGCCTGGTGGTGGTGCATGGGGATCAGGCGATGGTGAAGTGTACGATGGCGTGGCCACTCCAAGTGAGTTCGGTGACATGACTGTAATTGACTCTGTTGCTGGCAGTGAAGATCTGGTCAAGCATGTGTCCTGTGCTGTGTGTGGGGTTGGTGACCAGTTGGGTGAGGCCGATGTTGCTCTGCTTTCCAGGGGGTTGGCGTAGTTCGGGTCTTTGATGTTGTACCAAAACATGTTGCTTTTTGGCTAGGAAACTCTGCATCTGCCTACAATTCCTTAACCAATCTTTTTGGAGAGTAATTAAAAGAATTTTCTGAAATCAAAGAAAATAAAGCCTTCATGAACTTGACTAAGAAATGGGAATGCTCAGCCATTAAGGAATTGCCATCCTGATTTACTAAGATTATGAACATTACTCAGAGGTAAAATAGTAGCAGCTGGTACGTATCCTCTCATCTGAGTTTCCAGGCCAAGACTCCCATCGGGTTCATTTCGGATCTCATTCTTCTCAGCACCGTAAAGTTACAAAAACTGAGTTCGATGCATCATCTGTTATTTCTATGCTTGACGATCAGACATATTACATGATAAAGGACTGCTTTTATTTTACAAACTGAAAACTACCCATTGTTTGTCACCTAATTAATGATATACAATACTACTCTTTTAATTAATGACTTTGTAGAATCAACATTAAAGAAGGTACTCTTGAACCACACTGATAAAGGAGTCTCGAGCCACAGTCCCGTCAACTTCAACGAGCCTTACGCTCTCACTCATATGAAGATTGCAGATAGGGGGGAGGGCTGATATGATCATAACCCAGATTTTGCATAGGTATTATTTACAGAGTGGCCTACCACTGGCAGAGGCAAAAAGATGATTCTTATCAACGTGTAGTTTCTTTATATTCCCAAACCAGGTGACAACCAATCAGGTTGCTGCAGAAGGTTTGGGAGGCAACTACAACAAAAACCAAAGCCAAGGATCAAATAAACAAGCTAAGAAAAACAGGTGTTTTGGTTCCACATCAGAGCAGAAATATACCCTAGAAAGAACCGAATACAGGAAGCTGTGTTAGTTCTCATGACATGGGCTCCGGCCTGCTTGGGTAATGGAAATTCTAAAGTCTCCTTAAAATGGAAGACACAAAAAGAATACAAAAATCAACTGAAGTAAGAAAAGTTATTTAGACCCCCAGTAGGTTTACAGTAAGCGACAAACAGCCTGCAGAAACTCTAATATTTATCAAAAAATGTATACATAAAGCTATCAATTTATACATGCAGGTTGTAAAGGTCTCTTGAAGTAGACTCAAGCAAGGTCTGCAAAAGAATACTACGAGACTGGTCTCATTTTTTATGTGAAAATCAGAAAGGCCTATGAACTAATGAATGGGACAATTTAAAAAAAGACTGCCTTACCCCTGGCAAAATATGTTTCTGAGAAGGAAATATCCTTTACTTCAATCACTCTTTTGCTGAAATTATGCATGAATTATTATGCTAAAACTGTAGAGCACTTACGAAGAGTCACTGATGGAATTGTTCATTTTATGTCAAACTTTATTAATTACTCTCGCATCATGGGAAGGCAGATGCATTCATACTGAATAATTCTACACTTTGAATAACATGATTCACATTATGCTTGTATGGTAGGCATGGACCATTATGTCTGATTATGGACACATTTTCCAATGAATGTGCACATTGATGATTTACGTTATATCGGGATGGGTGCAATGTGGAAATTGTCTGCTTGGGCTACATCTTTGCATGGCCTAGTGATGAGTGATTTCATAATAATTGCAATAAATTATTTGCCCACTTGGGCCCTATGCTAAGTGTATATATAATTTTAGAAATATGCTTTTTTTTAGATTAATTAGCAAATTTGCAATAGTCTTATGCATCAATTAGACTTTGCCATGCATTCAGTAATTCATGTATCTGGTCTGAATTACTTTGTTTCTCTCCTAATTTGAATTTGAATCCATTATGTTCAGTTTTGCCACTTTTGATTCATGTTTTCCATTCACCGATGGAGTCTGCAAGTATGTGCGCAATAAAACAGATTTTTTGTAATTCTGAAATTGCAATATGGGCAGTGCCTACATTGTAATGTAAATACATAATCATGTTATCCCGATTAAGGGTTGTTTGATTCACAGCTTCGATCATGCATCAATGATTTTTTGTAATCTTAATTTTGGATGGGAACGCCGTGCAGTGGCTGTTCTATGTTGTTCTCTGTCTTGTGTTAAACACGTCACGGTATAAATATGTTACGCAATATGGCGTCTACTTGTTTGAGAAAGGCCGGTCATCTGACCGAAACGTTTTATGGTGTGGTCACACGGAACAAAAACATTTGGCATATCGGATACTGCAAAGTGTCGGAGCCTGTTTTTTACATTGAGGAGCAGACGTTGGGAGAAATACACAGTGTGTTTATTCTTCTCTTCATGGAAATGTACACTCAAATGTCTCTTCAATATGATGCAGCCTGTGTATGTGTATATCACCATCTGTATAAAAACCGATAAAAATAAATAAAAAAACAAAAGGATCATAGACTGACTACACAAAGAGCAGCTTACATGCACTGCTGCAGTCCTTTTAAAATGATCTGCAAGTTATCTTCAACAAAATAAGACACACAAGGCCCTCACACTTTCATAGATCAATATACATTCAAGAAACAACATAATGGGTGTAACAATTACAGAAAGAAGAGAAAGACGAAGTAGAGCGCAGAGACAGAGGCTGATGCGGAACATACATGGACTTCTTCCTTCTCTTCTGTCCTTTAATAAGGTAGAGTATTCTACACTCCTGTAGTAATGCAACTGGCACTTGAGGCTAACGCTTTCTTAAGTGTGGTGGCCATGTACAAAATGCACCAGAGACCAAATTTACCAGGACTGCGGGGTAATGGAATAGAAATATAGGTTCTTGTACAAGCTTTTGTTTGAAGGAAACGTGGTGGAGAGTAGTTTTTGTATTCTCACCCCTTAATGAAGACAAACCCTTCCAGTGGACAGTAGATAAATGGTATCTGGTATCTGTTTATTATTAGATGGGAAAGAGATTAATTAGGAATGAAGGATTATGCTTAATATTAGTTGAGATTGTTCTTTTTATTGAGTTGGTGTAGGAACTAGGTAGAATAGACCTCTTCCACTTGGTACTATTGCTTTTTTAATCTCTGCATGGACATACCATACTCCTTCCATGCATCCTGATATATCTGTATAGCACAGACTATCCCCAAGAAGATTGAATGTGAGATGCCAGCATCCCAAACATCAGAGCTACCCCAGCAGAGGGAGTTTCTGGAATCCACATTTGCGTCTGCACATGAGACATACTTATGGGAAGAACCCCAGGATATTGTGCCAGGAATCTCTTTACTAGGATGGTGATGGACAGTAGCATGTTCAAGACATATCTGCAATTCACAGTGGGGATCTCAAATTGCCACCTTCGATGGCACCGCCGAAGCAAGATGGCGGACTTCATGTGAGCTCCGCTCGGACGTGGAGACTCTCTGGACTATCCTGCCTCAAACTGTGGAGTTTTTTGACCGTGGGTAGTGGCCCTGCACTCTGGGAATGGCGGTGAGTCGAAGGACCGCTCCTGATTCAGGGCTATTGCGGAACGAAGCCTGGAAGCTGCGGCGGTGATTTCTCCCTCATCGAGTCACGAGCGGCCGCCATTTTAAATTACGGCGTTCGCGCTCGCGTTCCGTTTTTTTTAGTCAGAAAATGCCGCCCGAGTAAAATTCCTTAATGCTGCCGATGCGGAGACGGAGAGGAAGAGAAGCATGCCTCACCATTTTCTGGGGTATCTATGCATGTGAGGTGCAGGGGATGGAGGAGGCTTCCTAATAGTAACCTGCAGTTCCTTCCTACTTTATGTCAGTCATGTGGATTATGCAAGAGGGAGAACACCTTGATTTTCTCACGTCCTCACTTGGAATTTGATATTCCAGTTTGTGGTCGCTGTTGGGAATTTTTTCTTCACGGTTTACAGTCACTCCATCCAAAACCGGTTCTTCTTGCTTATCTCTGGTTGATCGCTGTTTCTTCTGCCTCCTTCTTTGGTGTATGGGTCCAATTTGCCCGTTTTTAGTTACTACTCGTCGATATCCACCACAATTCAAGATGGCGAAAGACCCGCACACGTCCTCTAGATCATCATCCTCAGGTGCTAAACCAAAGAGACATAAGAATGATCCCCCGTCACCTATTCATACCTCACAAAATCCTGTTCTGGACTCTATTCTGGAGGAAGTACGTGGTCTCCAGCCCTTTATGTCTACTACCAACGAAAAGCTAAAACAAATTGAAGACCGCTGGATAATTATGGAGGGCAAGGTAACGGAACTTGAACAACGTGTTGGGGATCTGCAAGATATATCTAATAAAATTGTACTGTTAGAACAAGAGATCCACAAACTCAAACTTCATACTGAAGACTTGGAAAATCGTAATCGACGGAATAATCTCCGCATTTACGGCCTGCCGGAAAATATTAAGGGACCTGATATGGTATCCTTTCTGAAGAAGTTTCTGACGGACCTCCTAGAGCTTCAATCCTCTCCTGCTCTCAACATACAACGGGCACACCGTCTGGGCCGTCTTCAACCTAACTCAATCAAGCCACGTGGTATCATAATGCTTTTTTGGAATTTACTGAACTAATGCATGTTTTGAGAGCGGTTAAGACCAAACGTCACCTCACTTGGTCAGGTCATAATATTTTTATTTCTCAAGATGTTTCTAATGCAACGAATGCTCGTCGTAAGGAATTTTTGGCTCTTCGTCCCCAGATGAGACACTTGAACATTCAATATGGCATTCTTCACCCTTGCCTCTGTAAAGTTACTCATGAAGGAAGATCACGTTCCTTCGACGATCCTGATAAATTGAAACTCTTTCTCAACAATATTCCTTCACAGAATATGGAAAACTAATGTTCTAACACTGTTTCAGGTTTATTGGTTAACTTAAGGTTATTGTTGATTTTACAGCTGTACCTCTACCTTCCTTGGTTGATGTATTCTTCCCTTATAATGCTTTTGTTCCTTTCAAATCTCTTCCTTTCTTTCTTTATATCCTACTAATTATTATTCTTTTATTTATTAATGAGGCGTATCAGTATCTATTTACTCGTACCGCTGTCCTTGCTTTATCGTCACCTTGCTCCCCTCTTCCTTTTTGCTGGTTTATCTTCAGACCGGGATTAATTTCCTTGATCTGTTTACTCTCCCTATTTCTCTGTATTTCTCTCTTCATTATCTTCTCATTCTCTCCTATCCTTCTATTTACCTTCTTATCTTTCATGGTGTGTTTTGTCTATCTATTTTTTGTATATCTGAGTGTTTTTCACTATATTTACTTAAGGGTTTTATCTTTCCTTTTTTTGTGTGAAAATGATTGGTTTCTTTTTTCTCCCATTGGTCTTGCAATTTATTGCTCCTGTTTCTTTATTTATTCCTTGCACCACTTTTATTATCGGCTCCCTTACTCGATGTTTTTCTCTCATCATTCTTTTATATACATGATTGTTTCTTCCTATTTCTACTCTTTCTGTAAATCCACCATCCCATGTTTTGTGTTTATATCTAATTCTTGTTACTTTTTATTATGTTCAACTTTTGCAGTTTGTTATACCCGTGTCCAATTGTATCTCCCCACCCCTCATCATGGTTAACGTTGTCTCGTGGAATGTACGTGGTCTAGGTCATCCTGTCAAGCGTCAGAAGGTATTGTCCCATCTTTCTAAACTTAATGTTCATGTTGCTTTCTTACAAGAAACTCACTGTAATGATGCAGAATCGCTTAAACTAAAACGACAATGGGTTAGTCAAATTGTTTTTTCACCTGCAATTGATCGGCATGGTGGGGTTGCTATCTTATTTCATAAATCTATTAATGCACAGATACTATCAACTGAATGTGATTCGGATGGGCGATGGGTCATGGTAGATGCCACTATTCATAAAAAACAAATTACTTTTTAAATATCTATGGCCCTGTAAAACCTGATCCACAATTTTGGGAATGTATTAAATTGAAATGATCCTCAATTTCTAACCCCAATATAATTGTTGGTGGAGATTTCAATAATTGGTTAGATCCTTTTTCTGACAGAAAATCCAATTGTAAATTTAAACCTGACAAAACCCACAAATCCTTTCAAGCTGCTATTGCCTCCCGCCCATTTTATGATGTATGGAGGACATGTAACCCAGATTTTAATGAATACACATTTTTCTCCAATGTACATCATACTATGTCTTGCATTGACTATATTTTGACCTCTAAGGCCTTGCTCCCATGTATTCATTCCTCTGAAATTGGGTCTATTTTTATTTCTGATCATGCCCCCATGTCCGCCTCTTTTGATTTCTCAGTTAACACTTGCAAACAAGGTCGTTGGCGTTTTAACAATTACCTGCTCTCAGACAAAACATTTATTGCAGAAACTACTTCCTTTATTAAGGAATTTTTTCTAATAAACCAACCTTTGGATACCTCAATTACTAATAATTGGGATGCCTTTAAAGCTTCATTTAGAGCCTTTACAATTGCTTACTCTGCAAGAAAAAGAAAATACTCAATGCTGAGTATCATGATACCCTTCAGAAAATAAAAATTTTGGAGCATAAGTATTTTTCGTCTAAATCCCCCTCTGCTTTGCAAGAACTGATTAAGGCCAAAGCTAATTTAAATAAAATTGCCACTGTGGACGCATGTAATATTCTGCTTAAGATAAAATCCAAATTCCATGGAGGCCAAAATAAGGCAGGGAAAATGTTAGCCAATTATTTAAAGATAAAAACAGAACGGAAAACTATTGGACCTATCCACTCAGAAACAACTAATAAACTCTTATCCTCTGATTCAGATATTATAAGTACCTTCCAATCCTATTATGAACTCTTGTATACTGATGATTCATCTCCCTCTGAACAGGATTACGATACTTTTTTCCAAGGTATCCCTAAACCCTCCTCTCTACCCGATATTTTTCCCCTCTTGAAAAAGATATATCTCTCCAAGAAATTATTGATGCCCTCAAATCCCTAAAAAGGCCAAAGCTCCGGGTCCAGACGGATTCTCAGTTGAATTACTTTCAACCTTTTCCACAATTTTTGCCCCAAAATTATTGGAACTTTTTAAATCATTTTTATCCAACTCCAAAGCAGATGGGTCTTTTTAGAAGCCCTTATTGTTGTCATTCCCAAACCGGACAAAGACTCCTCTTTTTGTAAAAACTTTAGACCTATTTCTCTGATTAATTATGATTGTAAAATTTTTGCAAAAAGTTTAGCATCTCGCTTAGACAAGCTTATCCCATCCCTTATTAAACCTGAACAAGTTGGCTTTATCAAAGGCCGCCTTGCCTCTGATAACGCTAGAATGTTTTCTAATATTCTTGCCCTTGGAAAGAAATATTCGTCTCCTTTAGCTGCCCTTTCACTTGATGCTGAAAAGGCCTTTGACCGCATAAACTGGCAATACATGTTCCATACTCTTAAGTGGTTTGGCTTTGGTCAAAGGTTTATTTCTCATATCAAATTATTATATACTGCCCCACGTGCATGTGTTTTTGTGAATGGCCTCTACTCCTCGTATTTTAGATTACAAAGAGGTACTCGCCAAGGCTGCCCCCTATCCCCATTACTTTTTCTCCTTTGTTTAGAACCATTTCTGGAACGTATTAGGCATAATCCTGACATTACTGGTTTTCAATTTAAATCTCATGAAATTAAACTTTCTGCTTATGCAGATGATGTCCTTATTTATATGGCTAACCCATCCAAATCCCTTCCAAATTTTTTACAAGAGATTGACTTATTCTCAACGGTTTCTGGATACAAACTTAACTTTTCCAAAACTGAAGTCTTACCTATGAATGATTTATGTTATCGTTACATGTTTAATACAACTAAATTTAACTGGTGCCCCCAAAAGATTAAATATCTGGGAACATGGTTTTCATCTACTATTCCTGAAACCTTATCCTATAATTTCTCTGCCCTAAAACTAAAACTCACTAAATTATTATCTTCCTGGTCCCCATTATTTTTATCTTGGTGGGGTAGACTAGAGACTAGACACAATTAAGATGATGATTGTTCCCCAAGTTCTTTTTATACTCTCAATGTTACCCTTCAAAATACCTAATTATTACTTTTCCCAAATCAACTCAATATGTACCAAATTTTTATGGAATAACAAACGTACTAGAATTGCTTTATCTAAACTAATACATCCAAAGTCTGAAGGTGGTGTCCGATTTCCGAACTTTAAATTGTATCATACTGCATTTTTGATTCGTCAGTTCTATGCGTTGACCAAAGATTATCAAGACTCCTTAATGCCAACATGGATTACAGTTGAAAGATCTTTGTTAAACGATTTTTCATTTCAAAATGTTGTATTTATGACTAATTGTACTTTCATTTCTAAGTTTCCTATCCTAAAATACTCCCACCATATAATTCACACCCTTTTTTTCCAAGATTTTGACCCCTATCAATCCTTTCTAGCCTCTTCTCTATGGTACAATATACACATCAAGTTTAGACACAAGTCCTTTTACTACAAACACTGGAAGGAAAAGGGCATCTTTTATGTACACCAATTGATTGCCAACAATTCGATTTTGCCTTTTTCTCAACTTCAAAGAAAATTCAACCTTCCAGATTCCTACCTTCAACAATACAATACATTAACAACCAGTCTCAACACACATCTACAAAAACTCCAATCTAACCCTGTATCTACTTCCTTTTCTCCTACTACTCCCCTATTCCATGTCCCCCTTGACCCTACTCCTAGTGCCTCTTTTATTTATAAAACGCTCTCTTCATGTATAACCACACGGAGTAAATCGCCTATTGAATTACTTTGGGAACTAGATTTATCTCAAACGTTATCAGTTTATCAGTGGGATAAAGTGTGGCAGAAGATTTCTAAAACATCTAAAGCGGCCAACATTACACAGTCCCTATACTTTATCTACAACAGGGTCGTTGTTACTCCCCTCTTCTTACATAAAATTGACCACTCTAAATCTCCATCATGCTGGTCTTGTCTCTCTGCTGAAGGCTCTCTATTGCACCTACTCTTTTACTGCCCAAGGGTACAGGATTTTTGGAAAGCTATCTGGTCGAAATGTCTACTAATCTTTTCTTGCAATGTACCATTTGCTATCCACAATATCTTTCTAGGTACCCTATCTAAAGACTTCCATTATATCCCCTCCAAAACTATACTACTTGACCTTTTTATCGCCATTGCTTTTAAAGTCATACTAATCTGCTGGAAAGATAACTCTAAATTATCCTTTTTGTTATGGTGGAACCTAATTTGTGACGAACACAGAATTTCCTCTGTTTCTCACTCATCAACTTACCTAAAAATTAAATCAGACCTTCTTTGGTTACCCTTTACTACCTTTCTTTCTTCACACTCATCATTCTTATAACACCCATTTTTCTTCCTCCCTCTCTTTCTCCCTCTCTTCTTCCTTTGTCTATTCTCATCCTTTCCTTTCTCTTACTTCATTCCTAAAACACACAAGCCCTACTATCTTTTCTCATGAGAACACACTTATCTACATTATTGATATATCTACTTTAATTCAGTACATATCTTTTTCTAATGAATATATTTAATTTATAATACCTACCAATGTTACTATCCCTTTTTGCTTATTCAAATGATTATTTCACTTGTTGATATGGCTGAGGATGTCTTTATCTATTTCTATTTTGTACTACTTGTGTTAATTTTGTGTTGATCTTCTCAATAAAAATTATTGAACAAAAAAAAAAAAAGAGCAGTTACAGGCCAAATTAAGGCGTTCCTCAGCTTAGCGGTAATAAGGTTTGCAGCTTGGAGGGAATCTGAGAGACACTCTTCTTATTAATGGTAGCAGAGGATTTCGGATGCCAATCCACCTCTGTCCTCCTTAAGATCAGTCTAACCTTTGTTTAATCAATAAGTAATACGGACTGACCTCTGGAGGGGAAAAGGGAGAGAAGGAGGGATAAACGGCGTCTGGTGGGTTCACAATTGACTTCTTTCATGTTTCCTCTGACTTGCTTTAGGTAAGTGAAAATGCTCTCAGGATCGTACCAGTATTTCAATAAGAAGGGATGTAACTACTCATGATGCATACCAGGAACAAAAGATCAAGCAAGCTCCAGTAGTTGTTTGGGGGAGTAGACATCTTTGCAAAGAATTGCTGAAGAAATGGAAAACGGGAAAGAAAGGTTACATATCTGTGGTCCAATTCTGCTTCGTAGCAATCTTCAGTGAAATCATAAACGCTGAATAATTCCCAGCTGCCTGCTCGGACCCTGAATCTCCTTCTAATATAATGTTCTTAATGAAATTAACATTGTAGAATTGTTTTAAATCCAAGATAAGTTTTTGTATAACTTCAGTGTTAGACTGTTAGAGATGCCATTTTCTTTCTGAATGCTGGAAATGTAGAAGAAACAGGATTACCTTCTTGATATTACATCATCTGTCATGAAAGAAACGTCTTTTAACATGAAAACCATGAAGAGAAAATGCTGCCAGATAGGCTTACATTGGGAAAAGGTGAAAATAGAGCCTGTTCCTTAAAGCATCTGGGAGGAACCCCTAAGCACAATGTCTTGTACCGGCAGTTGCCTGTGGTTAGAGTCAGTTCTTTTCTTACAATTTTACGAATAATGTGAAGTGTCTTTAGCCGAATGAATATATATATATATATATATATATATATATATATATATGTGTGTACCAAGAAGCAAAGTTAAACGCGCTCTCAGGAATAAGCCACAGATGGAAGTGCACACAGATTTATTACTTCATAAATCCAATATGACGCGTTTCGGCCGTAAAGCGGCCTTGCTCACGTGAACAAGGCCGCTTTACGGCCGAAACATGTCATATTGGATTTATGAAGTAATAAATCTGCGTGCACTTCCATCTGTGGCTTATTCCTGAGAGCGCGTTTAATTTTGCTTCTTGGTACACGGATTACTGCCGGAGGCTCCGCCGGCTAACACGCCACCTCCCTTGGGTCTCCAGGTTCCCGGAAGGAGCGCCTTTTCTTCCTTTTTATATATATATATATATATATATATATATATATATATATATATAGTAACGTAAAATAACAAAGGTTAAAGATATGGAATAGTTTCATACCTGTAACTCCTGTTCTCTCATAGGGGAATTTCCATGATAGTCATTCACTGAATAGTCCTGCCCACGTGCGGGAACCCCAGAGCACTTCTTCAATATATATCTTCTTAAATGTAGAATTTCAGCTTACTTCAGTGCAAAGACACTTAAGAAAAAGACATACAGCCTAAATGCGTAGGCTACAATGGCCAAATTCTTCATTATGAAGTCAAAAAGGACCAGCACAAAGCATTTGTGTGTAATTTCAAAATGTTTTTGTAAACAGCATAAATCTATCGCCCTCTGTTTTATGAGAGATGAAGGAGAAGGAGGACAGAGTAGCCTCATAGGCTATCATTATATGTCGAAAAAGAGACGGTGCTTTCAAGAACCCAGAGTCCACCAGTATCCCATCATGCTCAGCAGGTGGCAGTTACTTCAGTTCTTTTTGAAGGCGAAATGTGAACGATGTAGATTGTATGAATAGCTCTGTCCATTCCACCGGGGAGGAGGGAGGGTTTCTTATGTCTGTCATGGAAATTCCCCTACGAGAGAACAGGAGCTACAGTTAAGAAACTATTCCTTCTCTGGTAGGGGATTTCCATGTATAGTCATAATCACTGAATAGCAAGCCCATCCCCAGATAGCATGGTGAATGAGACAGAGGATCACCGAGAACGTTTAAACAAAGAGGTTTCTGAGAGAAGCCTGCCCTTCTTGTATGCACTGATTTCCAGGTAGCTGCTTTGCAAATTTCTGGAGTAGGGAGACTGTGCATTAAAGCAGACGCGGCTACTTTTCCCCTTGTAGAGTGTGCTTTAGGTTTAGCTAAGAGTTTCTTGTTAGCCTTTTGATAGCAAAATAAAATACATGAACCAATCTATTGAGAGATGGACTGCTTGGAGATGGCTAAGCCTGTATGGACTGGACCGTAGTTGATAAACAATTGGTCTGATTTGTAGATGTCTTGTGTTTTGTCTAGACAGAATTTCAGAACGCTCCTAATATCCAGGGAGTGGAGAGTTATTTCCGCTAGAGTAGAGGGATTCTGAAAGAATGTTGGCAATGAGATTGTCTGGTTGACATGGAAGTCCGAAACAAACTGACGGAGGAACTTCGGGTGAGTTCTCATGACACTTTGCTAGAGTGAAATACAGTGTATGGTTCATGAGAGCAGAGTGCTTAGATCTTGCTAACCCTGTGGGCAGATGTTATAGCCACAAAGAAAGCGGTTTTCCAAGACAAGTGTTGGAGAGATGCCTTGTGTATGGGCTCAAAAGGATCCTGCATAAAGTGTAAAAGGACTACATTAAGCTCCCATGGAGGGGAAGGGTGCCTGATGGGAGGAAAAACCTCCTTTAAACCCTCTAGGAAATCCTTAATGATGGAAATTCTAAAAAAAAAAAAAAAAGAGGTCTGTGAAGGACATTTCCTTTATGCAGTAAGAGCCGCCAAGTGAACTTTTATGGAAGAGAATTGCAGGCCAGATTTTGCAAGATGTAATAAGTATGGAAGAATGACATCTTCTTGGCTTGTTGTAGGGTCCACACTTTTGGAGAAACACCAGATGAAAAATCTCTTGCACTTCAAGGCATATGCTGACCGGGTGGACAGTTCTTGGCCTCCTTCAGGATCTGCATGCAGTCTTGTGGCAGGTTTAAATGTCCATACCACACTAGGTCAGAAGCCATGCAGCCAAACTCAAGAAGGAGAGATTGGGATGTACCATCTGACCTCTGAATTTCGCCAGCAGGTTTGGTTTGCCAGGGAGCTTAAGATGTGGACGCTGTGACCGGTGAAGCAGGTCTGGGAACCACCATTGCCGTGTCCACTCTGGAGCTATGAGGAGCATCTTGGCTTTGGAGTGGGACAGCTTGATTAGGATCGCCGAGATCAGGGAAGTCGGCAGAAAAGCATAAAGAAATTTGCCGTACCAATCAATCCATAGGGCATTCCTTAGTGTCCCTGGTTGGTAGTATCTGGATGCGTAGTCGCTGCATTTTTTGTTTTGTGCGGTGGCGAACAGGTCGATGGAGGGCGTGCCCCACAGTTCGAAGCCATGCTAAACAACGTCGTCGCGCAAGACTGCTTCGTGATTCTCTTGCAGAACTCTGCTGAGGGTATTCGCCTGTGCATTCTGCATACCTGGAAGATGAGTTGCCATGGTTCACAGGTTTCAGGTGATCAACCATTTTCATATTGTCTGGGCTTCTAGTGACAATGACCTGGACACTGCTTGTTGAGGAAGTACATGGTGGTTGTATTCTCCATCTGAACAAGCTGGGTCTGTGACTTGAATGACGGACGAAAGGCTTTGAGCATCAGATGGACCACCAGAAGCTCAAGAAGGTTGATGTGATATGACATCTCCTTTGGTGACTGTATGTCTTGGATTTGTAAATGATCTATGTGGGCTCCCCACCCCTGTAGCGATGCATTCCTCACTATGGTCTGAGAAGGAACCTGTTGTTGAAAGGGCATTCTTGAAGCAGATTGGCAGGGGAACACCACCATTTGAGGGAATGCTTTGCATGGAGGGACAGTTCGATCCTGTCGTCCCAACTTCCTGTTAGCTGATCCCACTGGTCCTCGAGGCACACATGGAGAGGTCTCATGTGGAGATGGGCATTCGGAGTGAGGAAGATGCAGGAGGCCATCGAATGGAGGAAGGATAAGACCATCCTCACCTTGGGATGAGATGCTGTAATCAGAAAGAAACATTTCTGAAGGATCGATAAGCATCTCACCTCTGAAGGACACACTTTTGCTTGAACAGTGTCGATGGAGACTCCCAAATAATGCAAGGTCTGAATCGAGATTGGTTGTGACTTGCTGTGACTGACATGAAGCCCCAAGCATAGGGGGAGATCGCAAAGGTTGACCCTTTATGAGCAATATGTCTAGATATGGATAGAGGAAGACCCGCTTTTTCCTGAGGTGGGCAGCTACGACTGCCATGTATCTCGGGAATGTTCTGGGTGCTGACTTTAGACCGAACAGCAGTACTTGGTATTGATAGTGGTCCTGCCCCACCATAAACCTCAAGAGTTTCCGATGTTTCTTTGCAATTGGGATGTGAAAATAAGCATCTTGGAGGTCGATTGAGCAGAGCCAATCACCTTGGAGTTGAGGATAGATATGATGCAAAGCCAGCATCCAGAACTTTTCCTGAGGAATCCATCTGTTGGCAAATTTCAGGTCGAGTATGGGTCTGCATTTGTTCTTGCCTTTTTTCTGTATCAGAAAATATCCAACGTCTGTGTCTGAAGCAAGATTTTGAATTCTGACCCCAGCATGTTGAGACGGTGATTGGATGGCTTTGGTTGTATTGTTGGGGAGGACTTGTGAACTTGAGACAGTATCCATTGCGAACAATATTCAGTACCCAGACGTCTTTTGTTATTTCTTGCCACTCTGCCAGAAAGTGCGAAATACTTCCGCCTACTGGAGTGGGTAACAGAAGAGGGGGAAGGAACAATTCAAGGTTTTGAGCCTGTAGTAGGCTTTCCGCCTTGTGCTGGTTGCTGCCAGGCTCTTCCTCTAGGCTCTCTTCGCTGCTGGGTATAGAGTTATTGCTGTTGTTGATGCTGACACCCTTGATACCATGGAGGGTTTTGAACCCTCTGAGGGAAGTATCGTCTCTGGTAAGGTCTGAATGATTTTCTTTGTTCTCTGGGCCTCTCTGAGCCGACTGCCTTAAGGGTGTCCATTTCGGCTTTCATCCTAGCCATTTCATCATCTGTGTGGCTGCCAAATATGGTGGAGCAAGAAAATGGCAGGTTTATGATCCGTTGCAGTGACTCCGGTTTCAGAGATGTGAGGCGAAGGGCCACACCATGGCAATATAGGTGAATGGGTAAGAGAGAAGAATCAGCAGCCGCACTTATTATCTGGTTTAAGACCATCAAACCCTCGTTGATTATTTCTAAAAAAAACTCCTGTTTGTCTCTGGGTTGATCTTCAGCAAACTTCTGGACAGATTACCACAATTCTCTGTTGTATTGTCCGAGAAGAGCAGCTGTACTTGCTGTTTTTATAAACGTGGCAGCAGTGCCACATGCTTTGTGACCCCCCCGAATCCATCTTCTTGCTCTCCTTACCTAGTGGACCTGAAGAGGCAGGAGTAATAGCATGGTGTTTCTTTGCCGCTAGTATTACAACAGAGTCTGGAGGAGGGTTCGAATGCAGGAAGAATGGATCCTGCTGACGAAGCCTGTACTTCTTCAGCAGTCTGGATGGAGCCGACTTGGCTGAGGCAGCCGTTAGAAAGAGTTCCATGGCCGGTTCCAAGAGTTCTGGTACTAGAGGAAGGAGTGGTCTGGACGCTGTGTGTTGGTGAATCGTCTCTCAAATGTTGGAGGTGTAGGCACTGACATTTAAATATTCAATTTTGCCACTCCTCTCACTAAGACATCATGGAAGGTGGTAATATTGTCTACAGGGGAGACTTTAGGTAGAGGAGAGTCTGTAAGGATAGACGAGTAGCATACTGTAGATGGGGAGGACGAATATCTGGAGCGATGGTGAAAATGAGATCGGGATCTGGGTCTATGTGACCGACCGTGATGATTATGAGGCCTTGATGATGAATGTCGTGACCTACTGCGAGAACGAAGGCGCATTCTGGAATGCAATCTTGGAGGTGTTGGCGCCGTTGTAATTGACGCTGAAGGCAGTGGAGGCGGCGGAGGTGGAGGAAGAGATGAGGCTGGCAAGACGTTGTGTGAAGATGAGTAGTACGCCCTTGAATAGTCTGACCCTGATGAGGGAGAAATGCGTCTCCTCTTCCTTTGCTGTGTCCTGGATGTCGACCTGCTCCTCGACATCGAGCGCCTGTGATGCCTCGACGTTGATCTGCTCCTTGATGTCAATTGCTGGCACCTCCACGACATCAAACCATTCCTCGACGTCGATTGATGGCATCTCCTCAACGGCGAACTACTCCTCGATGTCGATAGGATTGTCTGTCTCGACGTCGACCTGCTCCTCAACGGCAATTTGCGGCTATGCATCGAGAACGGGTCAGTCTTTGACGTCAACCTACCCTGTCTCGACGTCGATCTTCTTTTCTTTCCCAGCATCAATCCATGTGCTGACGACGAACAGGTCAGTGCCGTACCTAGTCTCAACTTCGATGTGCTGCCGTTTTTTAGCAGAAAACCTCTTTTTGGCTGTTCACCATCCACCAGAGGTTGATGAGAGAGCTCTGGTAGAGGTCTGACCCTCTCCTCGCTCTGATTGCTCACCTGCAGACTGAATCTGCTTCCTACGCTGTTCTTACTTGTCCTGAAGGCGAATCTTCTCCCTATCTCGTAGGGTTCGCCGGGAAAACTTCCTGCAGTGGTGACAATCTTCAGGAAGATGATTTGCTAGAAGACAAATAAAACAGACATCATGGGGGTCTGTTTTGGCTTTCTTTCTCTCACAGGAAGGGCATTTATAAAATAAAGAAGGCATTTTTAAAGATAGAAAAAAAAAATTCCTGTCAGAAAGTTGCACACAATGCAAGGGAGAGTTGAAAACCGTGGAATAAAGTAGTTTCCCAGAAAATTCACAAGTGAATTTTGAAGAGAAAATCCTCAGAAAGGCCTAGTTCAGTGCTCCTAGGTCCTGTCAGCAGGAGCCAGAAAAAAGAACTGAAGTAACTGCCACCTGCTGAGCATGATGGGATACTGGTGGTCTCTAGGTTATCAAAGGCACAGTCTCTTTATAGACATAATGACAGCCTATGAGGCTACTTGGTCCTCCTTCTCCTTCATCTCTATCATAAAATAGGGTTTGCGGGGGAGTTTTATGCTGTTTACTAAACCTTTTGAAATTACACACAAATGCTTTGTCCTGGCCCTTTTTTGACTACATGATGAAGAATTCGCCCATTGTAGCCGATGTATATAGGTGACATAATCTGTCTTTTTCTTAAGTGTCTTTGCAGGCCTTCCTGAAGTAATGCGAAACTCTACACTTAAGAAGATATATATTGGAGAAGTGAGGATCTTTGGAAAGGAGCCTGACCCGCCCTTCTTTTCAACTGAAAGAAGACAGGATTTTCCTACGAAGAAATAAGATGAAAGAAGGGAAAGGGAGCAAGTGGGAATATTGGTTTCACGTGCAGTTTCTGAAGGTATGGAAGCGCATTAAAATAGAATTAAAAGCATGGTAGTGGCACCAGTTATGTGGCAAGAATCATCTTAATATGTCTACATGCAGCACAGCCTGCAGGAGGGTGAAAAAAATGAACTCCGATTGGAACCACAAGTCCCAGCCTGCATTGAGGAAATCACGTGAGGCCCACTAGGGGTATGTAAATGAGCAGGCCGTTATCGGAGCCATCTGCTGGTGTCGAAAAGAAGGGAATCCATGACTAAGAGGCACACAGCCTCGAAACGCGTCGGATGAGAATTTTGACACAGACACTGGAGCTTGCTTTCCTTGTTATTAAACCGTGAGGTTCTTCTGATGTCGAGTGCACTCTCGTTTGCTTTGGGCACTTTGGTGGAAAAATATATATATATTTATATATATATATATATGTTTCTTGAAAATGATGATAGCGGCAACGAGAGATGCAAGCACTGATACACATTGGAAAGAAAACATCGCTCCGACGAGGTAAATAATTAAAGATGCACAGCCAGCGTGTAATACAACGAGCTATGCGGCATGATTCCACTATGGTTAAATAAAACTATTTACGCTGTAAAAGAGCCAAATGACTCTGCCATGGAAACTGTACCTTAACACATTCCAAGATGGCTGCACGCTGATCAAAAACGATAAATGAAGACTGTACATTGCGTCGCCATCGAAACGTAATGGGGACCCAATGGGAGAGGAAGCAAGTGTATTTGAAAATCAATCATGTGACCTCATACGAAACCAGTATTGAAAAAGGCTGTTTGCTGAAACGTGTCTACTGGAACATTGATATTAAAAGTGCGTTTTAAAAGAAACCCGCAGAGTGCTCTGTTTCCTTTTGGGAAGTTGGTGATAAATTTACAACGTGCAAACTATTCGCATGGTACGGAGGCACCCGTCTATGGAGTTCGGCAATTTGATTGGCATTTGGTGGAACATATATATATTTATATATATATAACTATAAACTTTTAAATATTTTTCCCTACCTATTACCATTTTAATGAAGTGATAATAGGTATGGGAAAAATATCAAACCTAATACTTACCTACATTACAAGGTGTAACGCAGAACACAAGGAAACTCGAGCTGAAAACAACATGGCTGCCTTTAACTTTTGTAAAGGCAGTCAATAGCCAGTTAGCTAATGAATTGTCATCACTATATACCTCGGTAGTACTGCGGTACAACTGCGGCCACAGATATAGCTAAGTTTAAAACACTTGAAACTTAAAAAATACCTACCCTACTTACCTGCCGTACCCCACAAAATCATCTGCGCGCCATAATATATAATCTTGCCAAATTTCATACAAATCCAACTGATGGTTTTTGCACTACAAGAAATACAATAGTCTATGTAAAATGCATTGGATTTTACGAATGTTTTGGGGACCCCTTTTTTTTTTTGCACCTCCTTGACAAAACACTGCAAAACGTTCACTACTCCGTGAAAGAAACGTAGGAAATAGGTCTGCAAAGTTTTGTGGACATTTGTCAAACGGATTCAAAGTTAAGGGACAGAGTGGTGGTATTTATACACACAGAGGGCAGGAGGACGGGTCGTTTATGACTTCAATAAGGAGTCCTACGATTCAAAATTAGGACTACAGATATGTAAGCTTTTCTTCTGCATCCTATGATATTTCTCGGTAGTCATGAACGCTGAATAGATTAGCAAGCTAAATATGAAATCCTATGTCAATTTGAAGATTATAAAAATTACAATTATTCAAGAGTGCGCAAAGGGTTACGTAAAAGGGTTTCTAAGTGTTCTTTACCAAATCTTGCTTATGCTTGTGTATGTAGTGTCTAGTAAATGTATTTACTGATTTACAAGTAGCTCCTTTACAGATTTCCAAAACTCTTGTTGAGTGAGCTCTAGGTTTACCTGGAAGCAATCTGTTGGCAAGTTGGTAGCACAAGGAGATAGATACATATAACAATCCATCTTGCAATTGTTTGTTTTGAAGCAGCTAAACCTTATCTTACTGAACCATAGTTCACATAAAGTCAATGTGTTTTTTAAACTTCTTTAGATTTATCTTAATAAACCCTTTTTTATATCTAAGGAGTGTAGAGATCTTTCCGCTGGAGTAGATGGGTCGTGAAAGAAAGTAGGGAGTGTGATCAACTGGTTAATATGAAAATCAGAGACTACTTTTGGTAAAAAAGAAGGATGTTTGTATTATGATGAAAAACAGTAAAAGGTTCTATCGCTGACAAAGCTTGTAAGTCACTAACTCCGTGTGCTAAGGTAGTGCCTACTTAAAACAGCAGTCTTCCATGACAGATGTTGTAAGAATTATGTATTGGTTCAAAGGGTGGACCCATTTATTTTTAAGAGAACTAAGTTAAGTTCCCATTGAGATTATGGTCTTTTCATTGAAGGGAAGACTCTGTGGAGTGCTTAAAATAAATCTTTTATTACAGAAATCTTGAAAAAGGATTGCTGCTGTGGTGATTTTCTGTATGCCTTAATGGCTGCTAAGTGAACTCTTATCAATTAGAATTGTAATATAGATTTGGCTAAGTGAAGTAAATATGGAAGAATGACATTTTCTTGACCAGTAATTTGATCACAGCTGTTGTTCTGGCACCAGATACAAAATCTCTTCCTTTTAAGTGGGTAGCATAATCTTATGGAAGGATGTCTGGACTCCTTAAGAATATTAATAAATTCAGGTGGTGGGTTCAAGTGGCCGGCTTGTCCAATTTCAGGAACCATACTGCCAAATTCAAGGACTGAAGTGTTGTAATATTTGTCCCGGAAGTCTGGATAGGAGATCTGTCTAATAGGTAGTCATTTGTGGAGTCTCAAGGATAGCTGAAGAAGGCCCCGGTACCACTAATGTCTTGACCAGTCTGGTGCTATTAGAATTATCTTCAGGTTCAATTTCTGTAATTTTTGAAACATTAGTGGTATCAATGGTATCAGTAGAAAAGCACAGACAAATGGAGTTAGCCAACTGATCAAAAGGGCATTGCCCACTGACTGTGATTCTGGGTTTCTGGATGCGAAATCTATGCATTTTTTGTTTTATGTCGTGGCGAATAAGTCTAATGTTGGCGTACCCCTTCTGCAAAAATATCCTTGTCATTGAGAACCCATTTGTGATTCTCTTCATGAGGACGACTGGGAAACCCTGCCTTCATGTTTAGAATTCCTGGGATATGAAATGGTGTGAGTGACAATCCACTTGCCAGTGCCCAATGCCACACTGCTTGAGCTTGTACTGATAATTGTCTTGATTTTGTTCCGCCTTGTTCATTGATGTAATACATCATTGTGGTATTGTCTGTTTGAATCCGAATTTCTTTGAAGAAAGATGGTAGGAAGGCTACGAGTGCTAGATACTCTGCTTCCAGTTCTAAAAGACTTATATGATAACTCTTCTCCTTGTGTGACCAAAGGCCCATGATGACAGGGCCTATGACTATGGTTTGTGTTGGTAGTCCTTTCTTAAAAGGAGCTCCCAAGTGCAAACTCTGAGGTTTAGACCACTAAGCCATAGATTGTCAAGCAGCATGTTTCAAGTAAATGTGGTCTTCCCAGTTGCCTGTTTTTTGTGACCATTGATCTTTGTGACAGTGTTGAAGAAGTCTCATGAAGAGTTTTGCGTTACGGACTATAAATATACTGGACTCCATGGATCGTAGAAGAGATGAGATTTATTAAACCTTTCAGATCTGCACATTTCCTTTCGATGGATAATGCTCTCTCCTCCGAAAGATAAACACTTCCTTTCATTGTATCTATTTTTGCGCTTAAAAAGACCAAACATTATCCTAGTGTTTTCATTCGTTTGTTGAAGTTGATTTGAAGGCCTAGCTTGGTCAATAACGTAGTTGTGATTTAGAAGTCTTGTGTTGCCTTTGAATGGGAATCTGCCCTTATTAGCCAATCGTCATGATATGGGTAGACAAAGATCTTTTTCTTTCTCAGGTGAGCTGCGACTACTGCAAAGCATTTGTGGAAAGTTTGAAGAGCTGATCCTAGACCAAAGGGAAGTACAGTATGCTGATAGTATGCGTCCCTAGTAAAATTTAATGGTTTTTGCACTACACGAAATACAATAGTCTATGTAAAATGCATTGGCTTTTACAACTGTTTTGGGGACCCCCTTTTTTATTTTTTTGCACCTCCTTGAAAAAACACTGCAAAACGTTCACTACTCCGTGAAAGAAACGTAGGCAGTAGGTCTGCAAAGTTTTGTGGACATTTGTCAAACGGATTCAAAGTTAAGGGACAGAGTGGTGGTATTTATACACACAGAGGGCAGGAGGGCGGGTCGTTTATGACTTCAATAAGGAGTCCTACGATTCAAAATTAGGACTACAGATATGTAACCTTTTCTTCTGCATCCTATGATAATTCTCGGTAGTCATGAACGCTGAATAGATTAGCAAGCTAAATATGAAATCCTGCAGCTGCCAGCTGTATGTTATGTCAATTTGAAGATTATAAAAATTACAATTATTCAAGAGTGCGCAAAGGGTTACGTAAAAGGGTTTCTAAGTGTTCTTTACCAAATCTTGCTTCTGCTTGCGTATGTAGTGTCTAGTAAATGTATTTACTGATTTACAAGTAGCTCCTTTACAGATTTCCAAAAGTCTTGTTGAGTGAGCTCTAGGTTTACCTGGAAGCAATCTGTTGGCAAGTTGGTAGCACAAGGAGATAGATACATATAACAATCCATCTTGCAACTGTTTGTTTTGAAGCAGCTAAACCTTGTCTTACTGAACCATAGTTTACATAAAGTCAATGTGTTTTTCAAACTTCTTTAGATTTATCTTAATAAACCCTTTTTTATATCTAAGGAGTGTAGAGATCTTTCCGCTGGAGTAGATGGGTCGTGAAAGAAAGTAGGGAGTGTGATCAACTGGTTAATATGAAAATCAGAGACTACTTTTGGTAAAAAGAAGGATGTTTGTATTATGATGAAAAACAGTAAAAGGTTCTATCGCTGACAAAGCTTGTAATTCACAAACTCCGTGTGCTAAGGTAGTGCCTACTTAAAACAGCAGTCTTCCATGACAGATGTTGTAAGAATTATGTATTGGTTCAAAGGGTGGATCCATTTATTTTCAAGAGAACTAATTTAAGTTCCCATTGAGATTATGGTCTTTTCATTGAAGGGAAGATTCTGTGAAGTGCTTAAAATAAATCTTTTATTACAGAAATCTTGAAAAAGGATTGCTGTTGTGGTGATTTTCTCTAAGCCTTAATGGCTGCTAAGTGAACTCTTATCAATTAGAATTGTAATATAGATTTGGCTAAGTGAAGTAAATATGGAAGAATGACATTTTCTTGACCAGTAATTTGATCACAGCTGTTGTTCTGGCACCATATACAAAATCTCTTCCTTTTAAGTGGGTAGCATAATCTTATGGAAGGATGTCTGGACTCCTTAAGAATATTAATAAATTCAGGTGGTGGGTTCAAGTGGCCGGCTTGTCCAATTTCAGGAACCATACTGCCAAATTCAAGGACTGAAGTGTTGTAATATTTGTCCTGGAAGTCTGGATAGGAGATCTGTCTAATAGGTAGTCATTTGTGGAGTCTCAAGGATAGCTGAAGAAGGCCTCGGTAACACTAATGTCTTGACCAGTCTGGTGCTATAAGAATTATCTTCAGGTTCAATTTCTGTAATTTTTGAAACATTAGTGGTATCAATGGTATCAGTAGAAAAGCACAGACAAATGGAGTTGGCCAACTGATCAAAAGGGCATTACCCACTGACTGTGATTCTGGGTTTCTGGATGCGAAATCTATGCATTTTTTGTTTTATGTCGTGGTGAATAAGTCTAATGTTGGCGTACCCTTTCTGCAAAAATATCCTTGTCATTGAGAACCCATTTATGATTCTCTTCATGAGGACGACTGGGAAACCCTGCCTTCATGTTTAGAATTCCTGGGATATGAAATGGTGTGAGTGACAATCCACTTGCCAGTGCCCAATGCCACACTGTTTGAGCTTCTACTGATAATTGTCTTGATTTTGTTCCACCTTGTTCATTGATGTAATACATTGTTGTGGTATTGTCTGTTTGAATCCGAATTTCTTTGAAGAGAGATGGTAGGAAGGCTACGAGTGCTAGATACTCTGCTTCCAGTTCTAAAAGACTTATATGATAACTCTTCTCCTTTTTGACCAAAGGCCCATAATGACAGGGCCTAGGACTATGGTTTGTGTTGGTAGTCCTTTCTTAAAAGGAGCTCCCAAGTGCAAACTCTGAGGTTTGGACCACTAAGCCACAGATTGTCAAGCAGCATGTTTCAAGTAAATGTGGTCTTCCCAGTTGCCTGTTTTTTGTGACCATTGATCTTTGAGACAGTTTTGAAGAGGTCTCATGAAGAGTTTTGCGTTACGGACTATAAATATGCAGGACTCCATGGATCGTAGAAGAGATGAGATTTATTAAACCTTTCAGATCTGCACATTTCCTTTCGATGAATAATGCTCTCTCCTCCAAAAGATAAACACTTCCTTTCATTGTATCTATTTTTGCGCTTAAAAAGACCAAACATTATCCTGGTGTTTTTATTCATTTGTTGAAGTTGATTTGAAGGCCTAGCTTGGTCAATAACGTAGTTGTGATTTAGAAGTCTTGTGTTGCCTTTGAATGGGAATCTGCCCTTATTAGCCAATCGTCGTGATATGGGTAGACAAAGATCTTTTTCTTTCTCAGATGAGCTGCGACTACTGCAAAGCATTTGTAGAAAGTTTGAAGAGCTGATCCTAGACCAAAGGGAAATACAGTATGCTGATAGTATGCGTCCCTAGTAAAATTGAAGATATTTTCTGTGTGAACAGGAAACTGAAATGTGAAAATATTCGTCCTTCAAATCTTTTCTATTTCTCATTTTTGGAGTTATACGTGTGTTTCATGCTGGAGATTGGAAAGATGACAATTTGATAGTGGCTTTGGTGGAACATTTTTTAACTGAATTGAATAAACATTTTGTATGATATTTCATACCCATCCGTCTGTAGTTATGTTTTTCCACTTTACCAGAAATCATATCACTACTCCCTCTACAGGAGTGGGGAACTGTAGCGGGGAGGTGTGGGGAGGTGTCAGATTTTCATTATTTGCTGAACAATTTCTTTCTCTGAAGTGGGAGGATTTTAGAGGAGTTGTCTTCCTTTATTGATACATCCTCTGGTACTGCCTCTGTGGTTGTGCCTGTTGCTTTTGAAGCTAGTATGACCAACTAGGGGTTTGAGACGTTTGATAAAAATATCGCATATCCCTCATTCTGTTGAAGAATTGCTCCTGTTCCTCTATTCCAACAGCCTTTAGTGTTTCTGCTTCAATTTCTCTTCTTCAGTATACTTGTGCGAAAAGAATCAACATGTTGGCACTGATTCCCTTGATGCTGACACTGCTGTTTTTGACGTTGATGATTGGTGTCGATGAGAATGACGTTGATGTTGATGTTTTGAAGATGATCTTTTATCTGAAGATCTCCCACTGTCAGAGTCTTTTTCAGACAGTTGAACACTTACAGAGGAAGGGCAAAAGGCAGACCTTTCCAGTCTTCTTCTCTTTCTCCTTTTGTTTTCACGTCCTGCATCAGACCTGTTAATCTGATGTCCTCTCTGCCTTTGAATGTGATTTTCAATTTTTTTTTTACAAATGTCACATCCTTTTACCTGAAGAGGTGTAGACAGGCATAGCACATAGACTTTGTGTGCATCGTATGCTGCCTTCTACATGAAGGGCAACTTGTGAATAATAAGACATTCTGATAGAAAATAAATGTCAGTCAGGAACAAAATATTTTACTCGACAGTGGAGGTGGTAAGAAGTCAAGTAAAAATATTTTTAAAACCTTCCAGATTTGAAAAACAATGTTTTTTCAGGAGGTATGAAAAACCTGAGAGATGGTCAGAGATCCTGCCTGAAGGAGCCACAAAAATAACTGATATTCGAAGGCAACTGTCGGAACAAGGCACTATATGTAGGGGTTCCTCCGAGGTCCTTAAATGAACAGGCTTTATTTTCACCTTTTTATGAATGTAAGCCTATCAGCCTGCATTTGTTCTTCATGCCTTTCCTGTTGAAAGTGTTTCTTTCATGACAGATGATGTTCCCTCAAGAAATTAATCATATTTCTTTCAGATTTCCAGCATTCAGAAAGACAATTGCATCTCTGACAGTCTAACATTGAAGTTATATGAGAAATTAACTTGACTTTAAGGCTTTCTACAATGTTAACTTCATTAAGAACATTATATTAAAAGATGTTCCTGGGTCCGCACAGGCAGGTGGGAAATCAGCTGCAGCTCCTCCGCTTTTGCGCTTAAAAAGACCAAACATTATCCTGGTGTTTTTATTCATTTGTTGAAGTTGATTTGAAGGCCTAGCTTGGTCAATAACGTAGTTGTGATTTAGAAGTCTTGTGTTGCCTTTGAATGGGAATCTGCCCTTATTAGCCAATCGTCGTGATATGGGTAGACAAAGATCTTTTTCTTTCTCAGATGAGCTGCGACTACTGCAAAGCATTTGTAGAAAGTTTGAAGAGCTGATCCTAGACCAAAGGGAAATACAGTATGCTGATAGTATGCGTCCCTAGTAAAATTGAAGATATTTTCTGTGTGAACAGGAAACTGAAATGTGAAAATATTCGTCCTTCAAATCTTTTCTATTTCTCATTTTTGGAGTTATACGTGTGTTTCATGCTGGAGATTGGAAAGATGACAATTTGATAGTGGCTTTGGTGGAACATTTTTTAACTGAATTGAATAAACATTTTGTATGATATTTCATACCCATCCGTCTGTAGTTATGTTTTTCCACTTTACCAGAAATCATATCACCACTCCCTCTACAGGAGTGGGGAACTGTAGCGGGGAGGTGTGGGGAGGTGTCAGATTTTCATTATTTGCTGAACAATTTCTTTCTCTGAAGTGGGAGGATTTTAGAGGAGTTGTCTTCCTTTATTGATACATCCTCTGGTACTGCCTCTGTGGTTGTGTCTGTTGCTTTTGAAGCTAGTATGACCAACTAGGGGTTTGAGACGTTTGATAAAAATATCGCATGTCCCTCATTCTGTTGAAGAATTGCTTCTGTTCCTCTATTCCAACAGCCTTTAGTGTTTCTGCTTCAATTTCTCTTCTTCAGTATACTTGTGCGAAAAGAATCAACATGTTGGCACTGATACCCTTGATGCTGACACTGCTGTTTTTGACGTTGATGATTGGTGTCGATGAGAATGACGTTGATGTTGATGTTTTGAAGATGATCTTTTATCTGAAGATCTCCCACTGTCAGAGTCTTTTTCAGACAGTTGAACACTTACAGAGGAAGGGCAAAAGGCAGACCTTTCCAGTCTTCTTCTCTTTCTCCTTTTGTTTTCACGTCCTGCATCAGACCTGTTAATCTGATGTCCTCTCTGCCCTTGAATGTGATTTTCAATTTTTTTTTTACAAATGTCACATCCTTTTACCTGAAGAGGTGTAGACAGGCATAGCACATAGACTTTGTGTGCATCGTATGCTGCCTTCTACATGAAGGGCAACTTGTGAATAATAAGACATTCTGATAGAAAATAAATGTCAGTCAGGAACAAAATATTTTACTCGACAGTGGAGGTGGTAAGAAGTCAAGTAAAAATATTTTTAAAACCTTCCAGATTTGAAAAACAATGTTTTTTCAGGAGGTATGAAAAACCTGAGAGATGGTCAGAGATCCTGCCTGAAGGAGCCACAAAAATAACTGATATTCGAAGGCAACTGTCGGAACAAGGCACTATATGTAGGGGTTCCTCCGAGGTCCTTAAATGAACAGGCTTTATTTTCACCTTTTTATGAATGTAAGCCTATCAGCCTGCATTTGTTCTTCATGCCTTTCCTGTTGAAAGTGTTTCTTTCATGACAGATGATGTTCCCTCAAGAAATTAATCATATTTCTTTCAGATTTCCAGCATTCAGAAAGACAATTGCATCTCTGACAGTCTAACATTGAAGTTATATGAGAAATTAACTTGACTTTAAGGCTTTCTACAATGTTAACTTCATTAAGAACATTATATTAAAAGATGTTCCTGGGTCCGCACAGGCAGGTGGGAAATCAGCTGCAGCTCCTCCGCTATGGCGGAGTGTCACCCCCCCATCAGCCTCAAAACTTTATAAATAAAACGATAATAAAAGTGTTTATCATTGTGTTATTTTTCTTACACTAGCTGAAGTTTGGGCGCCCGGCCGTCATGGAGGTGGAGTGGTGAGCAGGGCACTGTTGTTAGTGCGCATGACGATTTGACCGGCCGTCTCAGGCCAGCCGAATCGTCATGCACAGTGAGGCTCTCTCCAACCCCAGCTGCATTGCTGTGTTGGAAAGAGCAAGCACATGCTCTGAGTATCACTGGAGGAACAAATCCTCGGCGCCCAGGCCAATCCTGACACTGCTTTCAGCATCATGAAAGCAGCGTCAGGATTGGCCGCAGGGGATTCTGGGAGCCTGTGCTAGTGACGACAGAGCAGAAAAGCAGAGATGCAGTAAAGCGGAAGGTAAGTTATTTTTTTTGTCTCCTTTGTTTGTCCTCCATCCCTTCCCCCCCAACCCCGCCACTCTGCCGGGACACGAGCCGCTACGGGAGGAATTACTCGGCGTTTAAGGCTATCAATGAAGATCCTACAATGCAGAAACAGAGTTTCTCCTAAGTAAGATAAGGTTTACCTGAGGAACCAAGATAAGTATAAAAAAATAAAATAAAAAAAAACAACAACAAAGGTGAGAGAACGTCCCTAGCAGGTGAAAACTAGGAGATGAGTGATGTAGCCATAACAGCTGCTGTTGTCAGAAACTGAGGGCCTGATTCACAAAGGGCCTACGCACTCATGGCTGAAGCCCCTCGCAGGGGAGTCTTTAAAGTCAGGGCAGAATCTCTGCAATGAGTGCAAAGACTCCCCACAACTGTGGGGCCTGCGCCATGAGTGCGGAACCCTTTGTGAATCAGGCACACCAATACTAGTTTAGTTTGTTTACTGTTCTATAATTTCCACAAAAGTGTAACTAACATTTCTAACTACTGGCTCTAATGTGGTTTGTGCAGTGAAAGTTATTGTTTGATCCGGAAGATGTTTTTCTCTGTGCAACTGACTTAGTCTCTTTGCCTATACCCCTAACATCCGCTGCTCCTTGGAATATTATTTCTATTCCTTGGCCTGTGGTATGCAAGAAGCCTTTGTGTTCTTTATCTTGAATGTTAGTCTTGTTCCTTGTTCTGCCTTGTTTCTTAACCAAATGTTCCTTTAGTCCTGACACTCTCTCAAGCAGTGGTGTGGGGGAATCTGATGGCAGAAGTCGCTATGCCTCAGAAGCTATAGCCGGGTGCCCTCTTACAGTTATTAATTAAGTTAAAGGAGGTGGATACATGCCATTTGAGGTCAGGAGAGACATATGGAGTTAAAGTAAAATATGACTTAGCTCAGATGAGACAATAATACTATGCAGGAGGAAATATGGCTGGGAAAGTGTAATCCTCTAAACTAATTCTAAGCAGGTGAGAAAGCAATCCAATTAAAGATGAACCACAGAAAAACGGAACGAGACAAAAAAAGCAATTCCATGGTTGCTACCATCAATCACATACAGCTAAATAGTTGAAGCTAGAGCGTCTTGGGAATTACTTAAGGGAGGTCCATATGCCCAGTTTGACTCCTAATCAGATAAAATAAATAATAGTAGCATTCTTGATACTTTGGTTATCTAAGCCTACTTGGCCAGATGGCTTTGATGACTTTACTCTATAAAACCTTTAGCTATTTTCTGCTGGGAATCAAAGTTAAGGTCTTTAATAGCTTTTTCTCCACCTCTATCATCATTCTCACCATATCTCAGGCCTAAATAATAATTTTACTTATACCTGCAAAGGATATGGAAGAATGCGGCTCAGACCGGCACATATCCTTATTAAATACTGATGTGAAAATATATACCTAGCTTTTCACAAAATGGCTTGATAACCTTATATCTCACGTGATACACCCAGACCAGGAGGACCAGTAAGAGAAAGGTGGGAGTCAACACAAAAAAGGTCCTCCACATCATATATATCACTAACAAGGCTATAGGGGACTCCATGTTGCCATCTTTAGACACTAAAAAGGCATTTGACAGGGTCAATTGTGGATTCCCAAAGATGATTCTGAAAACAAGTTTTCAATCTCCTAAAGCAAGAGTGAGAGTAAATGGGGAAGACTCACCACCGGTCTTTCACATCTGCTCTTTACGTTGCACTTAGAACCTTTAGCTCAAATCATCACAGATAACTACCTGAACTAGGATTTTAAACTAAGGAGGTGATACCTTTGAACTATTTATGCACCCCGATGCTATCACAGTCTTCCAGTCTAATCTGAGTGTCTGCCTGCCGGTGCTTTTGGAGGAATTACAATAGCTGAAAGAAATCTTGGGTTATAAAGTCCATGTAAATAAATCTGAAGCCCTGAATTTGATGATGTCCCACTGAACTTTGATGGGAATTTGAGTTAAAATGGCTTTCAAGTTCAGAGCTACCTAAGAACCACTAAGAAGAGGATGGGAATCAGTCTAACCCTCTCAATATAGGGATTTTTGGGGGCCAACTTCCCATCCTCTTCTTAGTGAAATTAGATCTAACCCCTTGAGGTAGTATAAGTACTGTCTTTGGTAAGCAGAAAAATTAGGGTGTAGATGGTAGTATTACTAGAGGAGGTGTTTTATTTCCAATCCCTTCCCACATTACTCAGTAAGCACACTCTGATAACTGTTCAGCTGCTCTGATCCAATTGCATGTGAGAAGGAGAAGAGACTTAGACTCAGTTGAAGACAAGGTTCATACTTCAAAATGAAGGGGGTTAGCCAGTCCATATTTTACCCTCGATAATCCGGCTCCTTGGTTCCAATATATGCTGTCTAAAGAATATACAGAGCACCACTGATGTTTCTTTGACCAATCACTGGCAGGATTTCTGCTATGGGAAGTACTGTGGCTACAAAAGGAACACTCTTAATAAATCTCAAATCACAAGCACCATTCTAAAAGTTTCGGAAGCACTGGGAAGCAGAGAGGTTATCATCCTTTCCCTTACTCATTCGAACATCTTTTTGGGAATCCTAATTTGTACTTGGGTTAGATAGGGAACATTCTAAGCAATGGAAAGCTGGATGGTATGAGAATGTAGGAGATATATTCTCCAAAGGACAGAGTGAACAGTTTGACTAAGTAAAAAAGTATTTTGGGATGGATGAAAGTGAACGATTTTAATACTCAGAAATTTGACACTGGTTAGTTCATCCATTAATTAATGAGGGGGGCACAAAGGGTCTGACCTTGATTGCAAAAATTAATGCAGTGGGTTCTGAGGGAGGGGGACGGGACAACATTTTAATGGAAAAATCTACAGAATCTTGCCAAAACCATTTTGCCAGAAGAGTGAGACTTTTACAAGACATGAGAAAAAGAGTTGGGTATTCACCTAGAAAGGGGTTACTAATGCAGACAGATGCACATGCTGGCCTCCTTTCTCTGTCCATTGAGAGGCGCAGTGGTGCGGAGCATCGAGTACCGATTGAGGGCGTGGCCTAGGTGTTAGCCGCGAGGTGCTGTGGCTCTTTGAAGGTTTCGAAGCTCCGAAGTTGGTATCAGGCATGAGCCACCTGAAGCCAGGAGGAGATGGTGCCGCAGCGCAAGAGGCCTTACGGCAGCAGTCCTGGAAAAACCTGTAGAGCTGGGCCCCGTGGAGCCCACAAAAGGAGCCCGGGTGCTTATGCAACGGCCAGCGCGGCATCCTTGCCTCCTTCTCCTGACACGGCGGTAGGTGCAACCCTAAAGTGTGCTCTGCTCACTTGCAGGCCCGCTGGTGGCATCCTCCTCTCTCATTGTGTAAGCAAGGTGAGTTGGGGTGTACTTTTGGTGGAGGTGCAACAGGGATCAGCTGGTTGAGCTGGCAGTTAGCAGGCTCGGCCTGGCTTGGCTGTGGGCAGTACACTGCTGTGGGAGGGGGTCGGGTGCTGGGTTCCTCTGTGGCTGGTAAGCTGACAGCCTAGGTGAGGCTTGGGGCAGGGATTCGGCATTCATAAGGGAGTGATTTTGGTTACACAGTCATCTGGAAATGACAAAGTGGGCGCATAGGAGGTCTGGAGAGCTGGTGACTGTGTAGTATTGGGTCTCATCAGGGCCGGTCCTAGAACTTCTGGGGCCCCGGCCGAGAGGGAAGATGTGAGGCCCCTCTAATTTGCATGTAACATCACAAAAAGTGACATCACAGAAAGTGAAATCGCAGGACTATTGATCTTATTTGGCATCACTGAAGAGACCGATTGTGGATATCAGTAACCTGGACAAAAAGATAAATATACAAGTGAAATAAGTCCATATATTTTGAAAACTGCATTAAATGGACTACATTTGTCACATTGGATGGAAAAGCTAGGTGCAGGTCTCAAAAAGATGGATATTTTTTACTTCATGTTTCCAGATTCCATGATTGTTTCCAGATGAGTGCATGATAAAAATTCCAGTTCTGTCTCATAAAGGGTAGAGATCCTGTTGAGGTAATGAGGGGCGGGATCATTCAAAATATAAAATTAAACAAGAGAAAAACCCTCACACCATGGATATAATCGCAAATTTCAAAAGGCTCCGTTATGGATGACATTAATACTTAGTAAGTTGTTTTAACGTAAATCCTCTCACCAGTATCCCACAAGCACATGCTAAGACTCGTAGGACAATCTTTTTTGTGTGTGGGCTCTTTACTCGCCAGAATTATGTTAAGAGCAAAAACACAACACATATATTACAAAAATACAAGACACCATTGCAAACAAATAAAGATTGTACATAAATTAAAAAAATACTTAGAACCACCGAGACCACTACTAAATCATACATTGACTTGATGGTATGCTGCAGATTCAAGGGGTTTTCAAATCAATGTTTTTGAGTTGGTGTTTGAACTGTAGGAAGTGGTAGTGGCCGGCTTTAGCGCTGGTGGAGCCCTGTGCGACAATGTTTGTTGGTCCCCCCCAATGACTCCCTCTGCCACAGATTCCCTCAACAGTGCCCCTCAAGTCTCCGTAACCACATTCTCGCTCAGATGCATTTAATTTGATCTACAGCGCCACTGATACCAGTGTAGGGTGTCAGACCACTTTACATCACACACATTACACAAAGACAATCAATCATACGTATGTAAAACACTGTATAGGAAATGTTAGATAAGACAAAGGACTACAAGGTGTAGGAGTCACATGACAATCATACTAGTAGGCAGTATAATTTAATAGTGATTGGTCTGGAGAAACACAAACTATGAATTTAGAACGTAATATCATGGTTGGGGGTTCTCTTTAACAACCAGAATTGATTTCTATCCAAATGAACCCTTTTTGCAACATTAGGATAATCAAAGACTGGGGAAATAACCATAATGCTCTAATTTATACCTTGCAGTTTGCATGCAGCTCTAAGATGACAGTTAATAGCTCACTGTTCTATGTTAAGATTTTTGACTGATAAACTGCAAGTAACAAAAGGATCTCACTGACAAAAGCAGTAACCCACTGACCTATTTACATTATGTGCACTTTGTGATCTGCATGGTACATGTTCTTTGCAGCAAGCACATTAACCCTTTGCGCTTACTTTTCAGGAGTCAAAACTTCCACTTGACAAAACTCCATCCCTCTCTAAGAAGAACATTAATCACTGGAGTTATCATGACATTTTTATTGTTGCCGAAAATTGCTGGAGGCCAGGAAGGAGGTAGCAAGTGCTTTTAAAAACATAATATACTTGCAAACATGACTCCCCCACCCGAAGTCAGTGGCCGGTGCGATCGCACCGGTTGCACTGCCCTAGAGCCAGCCCTTCTCAAGGGTCCTGTGACCTCAGTGACAGGGTCACTGCTGCTCTAGGGTGTGCTGTTTCATAGGCCTGCCCGCAAGACTGGAGGTGAGCTTCAGTATGGATTTTGGTGGACAGGCCTTCAAGGTTGACCCACACTTGCCACCGCTATGGTCCACCTGCTGGTGCTAAGACACTAGGGCTTCTAAAGTCTTGCGGGGCCTTCTAAGGTCTAGCATGGGAATGTGCTTCCTTAGGAGAGTGGTCTGGGGACTGGTTATGACGGCTGAACCTGGTTACCCAGTCCCATATTCATCAGCTCTGACGATAGTGCCACATCCTACTGAGAGAAACTCGCATTGCCTTCAACTACAACCCAATTGTGCCCCGCTATAATCACCTGGATGCGACTCAGTTCAAATTACGCACTAGACAAGAGTAATATGCTGCCTAAAAAAAAAAAGTAACAACATCCTGGAAAAAGCAAACACTCATAGGGAATGCAAGATTAAGTAACACATGTGAAATGTAGGAAGGAACAACATGGTTACCTTAACGCTTTTGCACTTATTATTCAGAGATCAGTGAGTGCTTTTGCCTGAAAAGTTAAGGACATGACTACAGGGCCCAGAAGGGACCCATTTCAATGTCCATTACTGATATCCTTACAAAACATCATCAGTATGGTTTAAAAAGTCCACATCCGTGAACACAGAGCTGCGGTACGCATTTTATTTTCCAATCCACCCATCAACCAGGTATTGCAGTACATCCAGGAATGGTGCACTTCCCCACCCGGGGAAAACAATGTTGTTCAAAGAAAGAAGAGAAAATAAAAGTAGCGCTTCACTGGCAAACTCTATAAAGTAGCGCTAATGTGTTTTGAGTGTGAATAAAATCAATTTGGCCACTTTGCGACCCACTCTGTCTTGCTTTATTTAGTTATATTTCACATTTTGAAACTTTTATTTCTCTTTGTCCCGAGGCTGCACTTTGCAATAGCAAAATGTCCCAAAAAGAAATTTTCAGCAAAGTGTTTTTCTTTTTTGGTCAATTTCACAGAGGAACAAATAAATGAAAGGAGAGGAAAGAGGGAGTAATGGCTACAAGGCCCAGGGAAGAGGTCCCCCACACCTAGACCTTACAGCTCGCTCCAGCGCTTCGAGGCCCAGGGAAGGGGGCCCACCCTTCCCTGGGCCTCGAAGCAGTAACGAGGCATTTTGCACAACACTGCCCTAGCACCGGCAGTTCTACATACATTTTAAATGCGCATTCACATCAAAGCAATCTTTGCTATGGGTGATGCAAAGGTTACAAAAGCCAGTTGATCTGGCTGCTCCCTCCTCCCCTCACCCACCTCTCCTTACCTGTGTCCGGGTGGTCCTGGAAACAAAGGGGGCTTCTGTCACCTAGCAACAAAATGCCGAAAGGGTGCCTAGAATGGTCGGTACTTAACAGAGGTGCTGCCCCGCCCCTGACACTGTGAACCAACATAATTGCTTGCCCAGCTGCTGTACCGGCCCCATTCTGTTTGCTCCTTCCCCCCACCCCTGCACCCCCAGGATGCCACCACGCCCTGACCAGCAAGTCAAGACATCTCACAGTGTGGCCTTTCACAGTGAAGCGGGCCCCCTGTTTTTCAGCTGAGCGCGAGGCCCTGGGCAGCTGCCCACAATGCCCATGCCTAGCGCCGGCCCTGGACCGCATAAGCCGGGAGATGGTTTGGAGGGCATTTTTGATGTAGCCACTGCACCAGCCAATTTTGGGCATAGGGCTGAATGTGCCTTTTTGATCTCAGTCTTCCTCTATTGGGACAGTTTCGGTTAGCCCAGGTGTGTCGTTCTCCAGGGTTACCGACTCGAGGAAGAGAAGTGTAGGAAGCTAGGATCCTTCTAGCATGGTTACCCCCCACTTTTTGCCTGGTGTCAGTGTGTTTTTGACCTAGTCTGCTGGGATCCTGCTAATCAGGACCCCAGGAACTGTGCTCTCGCCCCTCAATTGGTTCTGGTAAGTACTTTGGTACCTCCACAACTGGCTACTGGTGTACCCTTATATGTCCTTAGTATATGGTACTGAGGACCCAGGGCATAGTACACCTGGAGTCTCTCATGGGCTGCAGCATGTATTGTGCCTCCCATGAAGGCCCACTTAAACTGAAACTACAGGCCTGCCATTGCAGCCTGGGGGAGTTGGTACTTGCACCTCTCACAACAGATGCTGGAAGTATGATCCCATGTACTCGGGGGCTCCTTAGGGGGAACCCCTGTACTCCCGGTAACAGCCTTTCAGGGTATGCCAGCAAGCTAGTGCTGCTGCCGACCACAGACACAATTCTGCCCTCCTGCTGCTGAGCTGAGCTCGAGCAGGGGACAATAGCACAATAGGTTTCCTGTCACAGGGAGGTGTAACCACCTCCCAGACAGAACTTAGTGTATTGGGCTGGGGTGGGGGTGCTAGCCAACGCTACCAGACTGCGTTGAAGGGCACATTTGGTGCCCTCCTTGCATATTCCAGCTTGAGCCAGTTCAGGAACTCTTAGTTCCCTATCTGGCGCGCTACTGGACAAAGGACAGAGGAATATCCTCCCCTCTGTCCGGCCCCTCCTCTGGGAGGTACCCCTGAGTTGTCCCAACCCTTTCCTTAGGGTACTTAAGGGCTAATCGGCTTTGTCGTGGGACCAGATTCAACCCTGAAACTACGTGGCTCTTCAATCGTCTGGACACTTGGACTTCGTTGAACTTTGACTGGAACCAAGACTGCACCAAGAAAGACCCCTACTGCTCCTGGTCTCGCTATTATTCAAGTCTTCTTCGTCGCCTCTGTCTGTGTTTCATCCAGGTTATGGGCATCAAGGAAATTCGAAAAAACCTCCCTTGGAGTGAAGGAGTCACTCCCCTGCATCTGCAGGCACCGCAACAAAGCTGACCGGTCTGCTGCTTCTGTCGTTCTGCGGACTTCCCGAGACCCAGCAACACAGGTGGTGGTTCTGTGGCTCCCTAGAGGCCTGACCTGTCTTCCCTGCAATTTGGAGGATAGTATCCCTTGTCGGGGCTGCTGGGACGGAACCCCTGTGCACCGCACTGACTTGCCGTTGCCAACGCTTGTTGGCTCTAAACTCTTTGGGCTACAAGAAGCTCCCGCCTCCACTAGCTCACTTCCTGAAGAACAGAGTCCTCCCTGCATCTCCTGCATCGTGGGCCTCCGACTTTTCTGAGCTGCTTGAGATCCTCTAGTGACTCTTTTGCCTCTTGCCTTTGGGTCCTCTCGAGGGTCTTCCTTTGCTTCAGTGGGCTCCTCTGCTTGCTCGAGCCTTGCTCGAGCCTGCTCTGACTCTCCTGCACTTGGTGAGTCTCTTGGACCTTGCTGGTCCCAATGTTTGTTCCTTTTCGTTCTCCACACCAGTTGGGGCTACCAAGGGTTGTTGGTGTTCCCGCTGGACACCGACCACCCAGACACTGACATCCGACGTGGGACAGCTCGTGCGCGGCTCCTGGTCTTCATCAGCGTCACATGGTCCTCACAGCTGCAGGAACAAGGTCACCGTTGTCTCTTCTGCACCTCTCAACATCGGTGGGCATAGTGCTTCCGTGCTTCCTGGTCACCTTCTAATGGCATAGACTCTGTCCCCTCTGCTTGCAGGTTCTTCACTTCCAGAATCCACCCTTGGATTCCTCCGGAATCTTTCACAGTCTTCTCCAGATTAATCTTCTTTAAAGTCTCCCAATGTTGTCTACGGCCGTTTCCGACTTCACTTCACTCCTATGCACCTGGCTTCCCTGGTGAAGGTAACTTGGTTCCTGGGACACCCACAGGTGGGGTGGCTCTTCAACCTTCTGTCTTCCAAAGGGTTTCTTCGGGGTCCTCCGGGAAGGGTCCTTCTTCTGCAACCACGACTTCTCCATTGACTTCCATTGAGCAAGCGGCTGTGTTTCCACTCAGCACACACCGCCTCCATGGGGTTCCTGGGTACTTACCTTGGGTGGCTCCTTGTGTCCCCGGATCCTCTGGTTCTTCTGGTTCAAGTCCCGTTCTCCTTTGCAGTTTGCATTCCACTTTCTTAGTATATGGTTTGGTCTCCCCCTGGAGACCAGTGTATATTGTTGCTACTTACCTGATTATTTCTTGTGTATTGTGTTGATTTCTCCGGGTAGGAAATATACCAATGTGTTAGTGAGTGTTGTGTAATAAATAGACTTATTTTTATATAAACGCTATGTGGTTCTTTTTCATTTAACTTACACTATTGATTAAAGTTTGCAAAACAAGCTGCTTCACACTCCTTCAAGATAAGTCTGAAGGCTGCTCTCCACAGCTACCACTTTGAGAGCTTTCAACAGTTATCAAAGACCACTCAAATCACCATAAGGGTTGTCTGGATTAGTGCAGGGTGCATTACTTGAATAAGTGAGCACCATATACTAAGCCAACCTCCTACAGGAAGGCTTTACATTTCCCGGAGTGGCTTGTGCTTACGGCTCAACTTCGACTACACTATCTTCAGCCCAAACAACCAGAAAAGATCACTGCCCAACAAATTGAGGTCAGGTCGTACATTAACCACCAGACTGCGTCAGAAGACCATAGCCAATACGCTGAGGAATCGAGCTCCCCATTTAGCTATACTTAAAGGGGGAGGTAAAATATCAGCTTTCTTTCAGAAGCTACCTGATGATAACTCCAATGTTATAGAAGGCGCACCGTCAATTCTCCTGAAGGAGGCAAAGGAGGAGTTCAGCATCCCAAGCTACAGGTGGTAGAGCAACTGGCTGCTCCCATTTTACCACACTCTCATATACAAGTGCCACCTTTGGTCAGGACAGTGTGCTGCCCTCTAGGGGAGAGGCCCTCCTTATGCTCATTGTAAGGAGGAGAAGTAAATGAGGTTTTACCCGTCCCCTTGGCCTCTCAGCCCTCATCAAGTTTGGATTATACTCTTCCTGCGATCTCACCATTTAAACCGGTGTTCCCGGTCTTGGATTGGAGGGTGGAAGCACCGCCTGAAATGCCAAAGCAGCAGAAACAATTGATGGCCCTGTTCACAAGTACACCCAGCCTTACAATATCTTGTCGGGCTAATCTTTCTGCTTCACCCGGCTTCTTGCTGAATCCTCCAGTGAATACCTCAGCAGATTATGTTTACTTCTCCAGATTCTTGCAGAGCCTTGAACGTATTTTGGCATCCATTCGGTCTTTATTGGAAAAGAATACTGCTAGTTCAGACCCCATTTTAGATATTTTATCGGTCATACTGAAGAATTTACCTTAAAATGTAAACAGCTAATTGCAAAGAGCTTCGTAACTAGTACAGTGGACATGAGTACCCAAGCGGAGGAACCTAGGATATTTCTGTATAGACAGGAAAAAAGATGTGATCATTCTTGGGTCCTAAGTGATCTTGAGGCCCTCTTTATGGAGGAGGGCTACAGCCAACGAGGGTACAAATAACGGGCTAGACCCCTCTGTTCCCGCCCAGGCCTTAAGTGAAATATTTCTAATTTTGGAAGTCACCACCCAAGAGCCAGGTCCTTAGCTGGGACGGGTAATAATACACAATAAACAAAAAACATAAGGCAAAAAGAAAAGGGAGAATAATAACCAAGAGAAGAACAAGAAAGATTAAATTTCAAGATGGAGCCACAACATATGAGAAGTCTATGGTGATGCATGTTAACATTACTAAATCAGCTTCTGTTCCTCCGGGTTCGTCACCTCTTGAAGTTGCTATCTTTTAAGCTGAGCCTGTGGGGTTCGCCACAAGGGTGATTCTTAGACCCACCCAGGTCGAACATTTTGTACTCTCAGCCACCCAGGCAGTGGGTGTTCCCCCTGCGACAGCTTGAGCGGGGAATGTTAGATTTGAGGATGACACTAGGTGGGGGCTAAAACCCACTGTCAATCCCTACGATTACGCCGTTTGGGTTCTCCAGTTTGTGGATATTTTGCTGACTCCGAGGCAGAAGGGATGCTCAACAGATCATGCATTTTATCTCTCCTTCACTCAATCCCACAGCTGGCAAACATTTCCTTGGTCGTCCAGCCGAAACCCAGTGAGTCATCTGCAGCATGGCCACAGGTATGGGTTCACTTCTACTCTAGGGTGGTGGAGGAAGAAGTCCTGAAATCATCAGACTAGCTCAGGCGGTTAGGTTTCGATATTTATGTTACACCTATTCAGCAGCAGGCTTTCCAGTTATCTCAACCAATGGCCGCTACGAGTCGTGGGAGCAGGATTGGATCTTATCCCCCTTTTCTCAATCATGACAAAAAGAAAGGAAATGGAGAGTCAAAGAAACATTTTTATTTCTTCCTGTGGGGGCATATACAATTTAACTTTGTTATACAAGGTAGCAGCAAGAAAGACTGTGCTAGCATTATTCTGCCGGAGTCATTTAGGGATGTCACTAAAATATGGTTTCTTCTTCCTTTTGCTTTTTTCAGTTTTGTGGTCTTTGGTCAAAAGATGCAGGGTTTAGAAGCATGTTTTAGGTCTTATTTAATTATTTTATAAACTGTAGACATTCAGGAATTATCAAAATCATATTTGATATTTTGGCTACATTGGATTCTTTCATTGGTAGGTAAAATGGCTGGTTTCATAAGCATCTTTTCCAATATGTACCTTCACATTTACCCACAGACAGAGAATGGTTGAAACCCTTTGATACATCAGCCCCCTTTTCTAGCGAGTCAATATTGATAGTATGTGAACTGCCAAACACCCCAGGCTTTAAACATTCAACGCAAGGTGTAATGACAGGTATATGTAAAAAGAGTGCTGTCACAAAGCATCTGGGATAGTGGTGAAAACATGACACCAAACTTTTGGAAAACATGGAACGCAGTGTCACTTGGAATGCTGCTGCAAAAATGCCTTACCAAGTTCAACAAAGATTGGAGTGATTTTGTTTGTATTTGCCGTGATTCATCTACCTATATGAAAAAGTTGTATGATGACCTGTCAAAATCGATACCTGAGCTGAAATGCTTCCCTGTAAGAGATCCTTGCCGCTGGCTAGATGGTATGCTGAAAGCATCTTTACAATCTTCAGTTAATGATGTCATTGACTTTATAGTCCATTCTGATTTCATTATGCGTGGGAACTAAAACGCAAATATTTCTCATTTTGTGCTTTGTATGGCATCAAAGAAAGAGTCATCCCAACTGTGCTATTTGGCCAGTGGTTCTCCGTCCTAGAGGCCATGAATGCTATATTATCCATTTATTTATTTATTTATTTAGTGTTTTATATAGCGCGAACATGACCCTGAATGGGGTATCAGAGCGCTTTACATTTGCATATCTATAAACAGTTTTGTTACCAAGTCAACAGTAATTGTACAAGTGATTTTGCGAAAAACATTAAAGCAACACAAACATATAAACAGAACCCCAAAGAGGTTAATGTTCGATGAGAGGTAGCATCCGTATGATCATGTTAGATCAGTGATAATGTCAAGTCTGCTGCGATTATGGGAGATATTTACTCATGTAAAAAGATTTGGCTTCATTTTTGAAAGCAGAGATTGACGAAATTTTTCTAATGTTAGGGGGGCGAGCGTTCCAAATTCTAGGCGCTGCACCAGAGAAAGCTCGGTCATAAGTTCTTTTCTTACGGAATCCAGCCGGTTTCAGTAGTAGCCCTCCCTGACTCCGGGAGACACGGCAACCTCCTGAAAGTGTGATTTTCTGGGCTAGGTACGCTGGTGTTTTGTAGTGTATCGCTTTGTGGGTAATACATGCCACTTTTAGTTGAATTCTTGCTTCGTAAGGCAGCCAGTTAAGCGCTTTCAGATGAGGGGTGATGTGGTCGAATTTCCTGGAGCCAGTTATGAGTCTTGTGGCCGCATTGAGGCAAGCTTTTAGTGGGGCTGTTGAAATCTTGGGGAGACCAGCTAGGGTTGGTCAGCCGTACTCGATCCTTGAAATTACTAGTGCTTGGACTGCTGTTTTAAGGTCTGCCTTATTTAAGAAGGGTTTCAATTTTCTGAGGTAGCTTAAATGGAACCGTGCATTTTTTGCCATTGTGTTGATATGCAAAATCATATTTAGGTTTTTGTCTAGTATAATTCCCAGTGATTTGGTAGACTCAACAATCCTCGGAGTACAGTTTAATGCTGTGATCAACTTGGTCCACTCTAGGATGTTCGTAGCGCTTTTCTGGGGGAAATCAGCAGGAATTCGGTTTTATGAGGGTTAAGCTTTAAGTGGTTACTGGTTAGCCAATGGATGGTACTCTTTAGTGCTTGGTTCATGATATCTATCTCTTTCGCCGATGTAATCTTGATGTACAACTGTGTGTCATCTGCGTACATGTGGAAAGAGATGTTTGCTCTTTGTAAGGTTTCTGTGAGTGGCTCTACGTACAAATTGAATAGTGCCGGAGATAGTGTTGAGCCCTGAGGAACTCCGATCTCATTTCTGGTTGAAGCTGAAAATGTTTGGTTGACTGTGAATTTTTGAGTTCTATTCTCTAAGAATGATCTAAACCATTTTAGGACTATACCCTCTAATCCCATCCTATTTTTCATGCGATCTAGTATTTTGGCATGGTTAACCATGTCGAATGCCGAAGAGAGGTCGAGCAGGATTAGGAGACAAGTTTCATTGCGGTCGAGGGCAAGTAGAGCGTCATCCACGATGTGCAGGATCGCTGTTTCAGTACTATGGTTTGGTCTAAATCCTGATTGGAAGTCATTCAACAGATTGAATTCAGAGATATGGTGACTCAATTGTTGTTGTACGCATTTTTCTAGGACTTTGGCTAGCATGGGAATGTTAGTTACTGGTCTGAAATTGTTGGGGTCAGATGGATTCTCTGTTGGTTTTTAAGATTGGGGTGACTTGCCCTGTTTTTAGGCAGTCCGGTATTGAGCCTTGTGCCAGTGAAGCGTTTATGATCTTTGTCCATGAGGGGATGAGCAGTTGGTTTATTGTAGACCAACACTTTGCAGGTAAAGGATCGTTGAAGTGATTGCTTGGTTTAATGGTCGAGATGATCTTTGCAATGTCTAGATCGCTGAACGGCTTGAATTCTGACCATCCAGCATTGTTTTTAGGCGTTTCCCGATCTGGTTGAATTTGAAAATCATCAGGGGTGCTCTTAGTGATATCGGGGCCTTCTTCTGCTTTTTTGAGCTCCTCCTCCATCGATTTGGCTTTGGCTGTGAGGAAGGAGGGGAAATCTTCGCTGCTTATATTTGAATTCGTAGTAGGTGCAGATTTGGCCGTTTTATTGGATTGATCTTTTAGCAGGTCGAATAGTTTCCTCGGTCCATGTGGCGACCGTTTACAGTTTTGCTTAGTGATAATGCCAAAGGCAAGAAATGTGAGGATCTTTGGTTGCATATTGATAGTGATGTGAAAAAAGTACACTCTACTGCATTCTTACATTTTTACAGGAAAACATGACTGCTGTAGTGGACATAATCAATAAACTAGTGTCTGAAAACACCCTTGCCTACCAGGTGTTCAGCGTAGTTAGTGTAGATGTGAAACATCTCCTTGAGAGTAGGCTGGGCGACACTTTTACTGTCTTTGCACTTTTGCTTAGTGATAATGCCAAAGGCAAGAAATGTGAGGATCTTTAGTTGCATATTGATAATGATGTGAAAAAAGTACACTCTACTGCATTCTTAGATTTTTACAGGAAAACATGACTGCTGTAGTGGACATAATCAATAAATTAGAGTCTGAAAACACCGTTGCCTACCAGGTGTTCAGCGTAGTTAGTGTAGATGTGAAACATCTCCTTGAGAGTAGGCTGGGCGACCCTTTTACTGAGTTTGCACTGCAACATGTTCCATAATAGAATGCTTGTCACTTGGTAAACAAAGAAATGTTGAGGAGCAATTCAGGAAATTTTATTTTACAATGCTTGAGAAATGGCTTGCAATGATGCATAGAAATGTCACCAACCATGGCATTTGAAGTCAATGAAGCCCCACTGTGCTACTCTGCATAAGTTCTAGATCCCCTCCGTAAAGGGGAATTTTCTCCGGACTTTGAAAAGTGCTGCTTCATTTTTGACCATTCAATAACTTTGAGGGCATATGCGCCCAGTTCAAGTCAAATGTTGCAGAACCTGTCCCAGGGAATCGCAATCATTCAGGTGCAGCAGTATTGTCATGGAAAGCTATGTCAGTGGTCAGAGTTAGCAAATTGTGTACTGACTGTTCTGGTGCTGCCCGTCTCAAGTGCAAATGTTGAGAGGGCTGTTTCACAGATAAAAGTTTACATGGGAAGGAAAGAGCGAGTCTGCATGATCAAAGACTCACTGAAGAAGTATTGTATAGTGTACTACAATCAGTTTGATTTGTAAAAAATCATTTAGACCTCATATATACTTGACGTACATTGTCTATATACCATGCACTATCAGTGCAGAAAGCAAGCAATAATAAAAGCAAAATGTTCCATAAGCACCGGGAAAAGAATATTTCTGTTGTTTTTAATGCCGCGAAAATGTGTAATTGCTGATAATCGCTGTTTTTAAGGTACTGAAATCACTGGAAAACACTGGAAAAAACCACCAGAATTTACCAAAAATCGAAATTGAAAACAGGAAAGCCTAACTATAATAAATAGTAAGTGTCCAGGAGATCAGTCGGCTCAGCCGACATTTGACTATGGGAAGGTAACAATGTCTTTGATCGATTATGCATTTATATCTTCGGAGCATTTTGGGATGGTGAAGCATTTTGTTGTAGGCGACCTTGGTGGCAGTGACCATAAGCCTCTTATTTTTTCACTGTCCAGGGTGGCTAAGCCAAGAGACATGTGGCCCAATAGTCTGCCCCTGTACTGTAAAAATGTGCGTAGAATTGCGTGGTCTGCATAACTAAAACACCATATCATAAACGGTATGATGGGGTTGCTAAGTGAGCAATTCCACTCACCCTCTCACCACATAGTTAAGGCTTTTGAAAAATGTATTTCCTCTATAAGGGATATGGCTGCCGCAGAGCTAGAAAGGGGTAGGGTTAGGAAGGTCGTTTTGAGTTTGGAAAAGTCACAGGCTAAAGTAATGCTTAATAAGAATATAAGGGAGACGTTTAGAGTAGGTAGGGAACATAGGGAGAGTCTAATACACAACATAGGAAAGCCTTCATGAAAGAAATGTGGCAAATTAGGTGGAGGGAAAAAGAGAGCCTATGGACAAAGACAATCTTCTCCCTGCGCACTCGTAACCTAAAGGGCTTAAGGCTCATTTCTAACAGCATACTTGGGCTTGCTACACATATTACAGCAGTTTCAATCCCTGAAGAACCTTGGTTTACTTACAATGCGGACTTGTATAAAGTCAAAGACGATGCTGGGTGTGCCTCAAGCATGCCACAGGCGAGTTTGCAGGTTAAGGGGGAGGAAGAGAGCATCCCGCTCGCCTCAGTTAGTGGCATTGAAGCAGTGATTAAAGGTTTGGAAAGTTCAGGGTACAAGGGCCAGATTGTATTTCCCCGCCATTATTAAACTTAACCCCAACCTCTGGGCACCGACCCTGGTTCTGCTATTTGGAGAAATAATTGGGCGGCAAAACTTGCCGGGATCCTGTAAAGGGAGCATTAGGTACCTTTGTTTAAAAAGGGAGATAGGGCACTGCCATCTAAATACCATATGATTACCCTGTTGGACATCACCAGTAAAATTTATGTTAGGCGTCTGTTGGGTCTATTAGAAGATTGGGTGAGTGTTGCTAGAATCCTACTTTTGACCCAAATTGGCTTTCGGAAAGGGTACTCAATTGGCTGTGTGATATTAAAGTAGTTGGTTGAGAATTCCGCCCTCAAAGGGAAGCAGTCCACTTAAATGTCTTACATCGACTTGTCAACTGCATTTGATACCATAAATAGATCTCTTTTATAGGAAAAAATGGGCACGTGGAACTGCCCATCTGTACTTTTGAAGCTGGCAGTCCGATTGCATGAGGGCTCATAGACTAGACTGGAACTTGGGGGTGATGGGCCCTTGTCCAAAAAGATCAGCGCCACCAATAGGTTGCGACAAGGGTGTATTCTGACCCTGCTTTTGTTTTCAATCTACATAGCGGATGGCTTGGTAGGCCTAAGGCAGGTCAGGTCCTTTCCGACTAAGTTGGGAACGGAATCTATATCCGCGTTGTTCTATGTGGGTGACACAGTGTTATTAGATCTTACGCTGGTTGGGCTGCATTGGCAGCTTGACACTTTCTCACATTATTGTATGGAAATGATCTAAAGATCAATACGGCCAAAACTAAGATCATGGTTTCTCAAAAGGTAAGAGGCCACACCTGAGGTTTAGGTGTTGGCTGAGTGGTGTTTTAAGTGTTATTTAGCCATTACTGTGCTCACGTCTTGTGCCAAGTCTATCGCAGGTACGCTTTAGAGATTGGTTTCTGCTTTGGGCCATAAGTCTGTAGAAGTGTTTAGAGAGGCATATAATGCAAAAATAGTTGCAAGGTTTTGCTAGAAAAATATGTCAAGCACTTGCAAATCATAGAAACAACCATCTGGAGAAAATGGTTGGGATTGCCCACAGGCAAAGTAAGTAGTGCCCTAGAGGCTAGAGTTGGGCCTTACTAAAATTGGCAGCGCGCGCAAGGTAAATTGTTTTATTTATTTTATTACTTACCTTACTCCTGTCCGTCGTATGTCGGACTCTACTACCCCCCCCCACCCTGCCCCTCCCCCGCCCCACTGCCGCGCAGCACTCCCACGGCGAGCCGCCACTGGTTATTTGCTCTCTGCACAACAGTGTTGAACGTGGATATGTATGTATTTTATTTTGTCATTATTTCTGTTTAAATCTAAGAGTGTGAATTTTTATGCAGTATTGCACATTTTGCCTGTATTGCACTATTGATTATTAGTGAACTCTTCTCTTCATGATTTCTTTTTAAATCTACGAGTGTGAATTTTTATGCTGTTTTGCCTGTATTGCACAATCTGTTTTTATTAGTCACTCTTCTTTATTGCTAAATCTTCCTACAAAATGAATACCCGGCATTCTTAGGCCTTAGTTTGTGCTGTCTAAGTAGGCAAGCATCGATATTGGGGCTGGGTTTGGTACAGTAATTACCTTTTGAAGTCTTATGTGTGTATTTTTTTTCATCCCAGCACCGGTCTACAGTCCGTAACCGGAGGCATTGAGCAGTAGGTGAAAACGAGTTGTTTTATTGCTGAATTTCTTAGAACATTATCTTTTTATTGGTGTGTTATGAGATTTAGGGTTTGTATTGCCTAATTGGCATGAGATCAAACTGATAAAATATACAATACGATACTATTGGAGATATTAGAAGAGTAAATGTGAGATCAACCTATGAGCAAGAGGTAGAAAAGAGCCTTTAATTAGTTTACATGTGGCGTGGCATCTGACTCCAACCTGATTGCATTCCATTGATAACAACAGTAGCACGCAATACTGGAGAGGGAGCAGGAAAAGCAGCACTATTTCATATATAACCTTGCAATCTCTTTGTTACTAGTCGTTGGAGCTCAAGGACATTGAAAAGACCACAGATATTCATGTTACAAAAGCAACTACTGCTGGCTTATTAGGTTGGATGTCAGAATGTCAATGGAGAAAATGGGACTGTCCAGAAGTTGGTAGCATTAATATTATTGTCAGCTAAACAATCAGCATTGAGTAGATGGTGGTCTGGGGTGACACCCACCTGGATAGACTGAGTTATGAAAAAGGTCGACTCTCTCCCCAGCAGCTCCGCTGTGCCGTCACCTGTGCTTCAGACTCTTCAGACCTCCGACCTCCTCCAGGGAGGTTCGATGCTGCTGCCCACCCTCCGGTACCCGCGCCTGCTGCCCGCTCCGCCTAGGAACCTGCCTGCCTTCAGTCCGTAATTATTTTATTTTTATTTACTGTCTTTACTGTTCTCCGCCACTGTTCAGTACTTTTGGGTTCTTGCCTGTTGCTGCCGCTGCCCCTGCGGCCCCTCCCCCCCGGACAGCCCCTGCTCCCGCCTCCCAGGCTCTCGTCCCTCCCCTCCCCTATTTAATGGCGGCCGCTGCGGGGGAGCGCAAGTAAGACCTCTGAACCCTGGTCTAGGTCGACTCTCTCCCCAGCAGCTCCACTGTGCCGTCACCTCCGCTTCAGACTCTTCAGACCTCCGACCTCCTCCAGGGAGGTTCGAGGCTGCTGCCCACCCTCCGGTACCCAGGCCTGCTGCCCGCTCCACCTAAGAACCTGCCTGCCTTCAGCCCGTAATTATTTTATTTTTATTTACTGTCTTTACTGTTTTCCGCCACTGTTCAGTACTTTTGGGTTCTTGCCTGTTCTCGCCGCTGCTGCCCCTGCGGCCCCTCCCCCCCCCGGACAGCCCCCGCTCCTGCCTCCCAGCCTCTCGTCCCTCCCCCTCCCCTATTTAATAGCGCCCGCGCCAAAGGCAAGCCTGTCTGCGCCTGTCCGCGACCCGACCGCGACCAGTGCCAGGGACCCTGGATCTCGAACCACCCATCGCTACAACGCAGCCGCCCTCCTCGCACTCAACCCCGGAAGAAACAGCGACAACCAACAGGCCACGCGGAACACGACCCACGGCCAGTTCTCCTGCCACCACTGCTGTCGGACCTTCACCACCACTCGGGCCGCCAACACCGCCGACGCCCTGAGATGCATCCTCCTCAACGTGCGCTCCGTGCACAAACACGCCGTGGAGATCTGGAACCTACTCAACTCTATCTCGCCTGACATCGCTTTTTCACGGAAACCTGGACCAACGCCTCCTCCGCCCCTGACATCTCCGCCGCCATCCCGGAGGGATACAAGATCCAGAGGAAGGACCGCCCTAACCACCCGGGAGGGGGTCTCGCCATCATTCACAAGAACACACTCCGCCTCACCACCTCCAGCGAAACCATCCCCTCCGCCGAACACCTGCACTTCCAGATCCAGACCGGCCCCAACTCCACACTCCCCGGCACCCTCGCCTACAGACCCCGGGGCCCCCTTCGCCGCCACCATCACCGACCTCATCGCACCCCACGCCATAGCCTCAATGAACTACATACTAATCGGAGACCTGAACTTCCACCTCGACAACCCCAGCGACCCCCAACTCCACCACCCTCCGCGACAACCTCGCCAACATTGGACTTAAACAACTCGTCACCGCACCAACCCACAGGGCAGGACACACCCTCTACCCCATCTTCGCAGGAGGAAACAGCATCCACTTCAGTCACACAACGCAACCCCCATGGACCGACCACCACTGCGTACACTTCACCGTCGACAAACCCAAGGTACCCAAACCAGCCCCACGCCCACCGCGAAGGAACTGGAGCAAAGTCACCGACGAGCAACTCAACTCCACCGTCACCCGAGACAACCACACCGCGGCATCCGACGCCAACGTCGCAGCCAGGGAATTCCACACCTGGATCTCCAACTGCGTAGACAAGCCCGCCCCGCTACGCAACCCCGACAAACAGCGCCGCAGGAAAGCAGCCTGGTTCACCACTGATCTCCAAGAAGCCAGATGCACCTGCAGACGCCTGGTGAAGAACTGGAGGAACAGTAAGACAACTGGAAACTACACCACCTACAAGGACGCCATGACTGACTACCACCAACAAATCAGAACTGTAATGAACACAGGGACTCCTCAGGATCCGGGCGATGCACAAAGGGCTCCACCTCCTGACATCCCCAACTCTGACGTATCATACACAGAGTATTGAGGCGATCAAGCGAGGGAAAGGAATTAGGGTAGGAACAGCGGGGGAATGGGACATCTGTGAACATAAAACATAGGATTACTACAGTTCAACTGCAATGCTACTCTCAATAATTCTCACTATAGCCACTAGTACCTGGAAACACAAACAGCGGTCGTTGTGTTCCTATCTTCTTTCCAGATAAGATACCTCTCTCAATCTGGAAGAACGGATACCTACAACAACAAAACAATGATAAGCACCATCCACTCCCACTTCCTACTTTCCTACTATAGGAAATAAAACAGGACTCGTACATACCCTTCCATCATTCCCCCATACTGAAGAAAAGACCAATAGAAAAGAAGTGAAAAGAGGGTCCCACAGCTTCAGTCTTTAAGGTGAAAACCATGGGTCTTTCATAAGGAGTACGCGCTGAATATTGATACTGTCTTCAGCACTAAATAAAGGTGGAAGTCACACAAAATCAATGTTTCCTCTTGACTCTTTCGTCTTTCCTTTCCCTCATACCAAATAGTCTCTTTGATATGTATGTAATATCACATCCACAGTAATAAGTAGGAGTGTCAAGCAAACATAGCAGGCAGTAGTGGTCCAAGAACAAACAATAGTCACTTTACATAGTACCTGAAAGCTGACAACCCGAGGAGGTGTTGATCCAGCAGAACAAGCACGCAGAGAATCTCGTGATGCTTCTTTCAACAGCCCTAAAAGGAAAGCGATATGGGAATCTGTCCCCCTTCCACTGTCCAAGCAAAGCAAGTATTCCGACAATGCGCTCTTCAGCCAGAGCGGGAACTTCCCTGTCAGTCGACAAAGTACTTCAGTAGCCTTTGCCTCCAAAGGCGGCTCCGGAGTGTAGCGAGATACAAAAACGGCTCTCCAGAGACGTTCTGCAGACCGCCGTCTGCGGGGCAACGAGCGACGTCCGTGGCTCCGACCCTCACCGGACACGGAGACTATCGGAGAGGATTCGCCCAGCAAGGAAGTCTTCGGGGATGCCCCCCCCAGGAAACACACAGAAGATCCGAAAGAGCAGCGCAGTACAATGAAGATCGAATTACGCACACCGCTCGGTGCGCATCTCGTCAGATAAACGTCTTCTGCCCCTCCCAGAAGGACAGCCCTCTGGGAAATGTAGTTCGTGGGCTGATGCTTCTGAAGACTCGTGCAATGCAGGCGCCTTTGGTCAGTGCCTGACAGTACGCCCTCCTCCCATGCGCCTCCTAGACCCAGGTTAGTCGGGGTTGCGGGAGTGGAAGAATCGAACAGCAAGTGGAGCATGGACATTAGCACATGGCTCCCAAGAATCGTCTTCCGATGGATATCCTTTCCAGGAGACGAGGTACCATAGCCCTCCTCTCCGGTACCTGGAATCCAAGATGCGTCGCACTTTGTATTCCAGCTGACCATCCCTGACCACCGGAGGTACAGCTCTGCGTCTGGCACTCACTGCTGGTTTCAACAAGCTACAGTGGAATACCGGATGGATCCGTAGAGAAGCGGGCAGCCTTAGCTTACATGCCACAGGATTGATTTTGCGTAGAACGGTATATGGACCTATGAACTTTGGGTGGAATATACTGCGCACTCTGAAAAGGATGTTTTTTGTGGAGAGCCATACCCGATCTCCTGGTTGATAACTGGGTCCCTCTTGGCGGTGTTGATCCTCCCACGTCTTGTAGGTCTGTTTGGCCCGTTTCAGGTTGATCTGCACCTTCCTATGCATGGCTTGCAGATTCTTTATCTGAGACATAACAGTAGGCTGATTGACTACCTCACTGGGGACAGATAGAGGCAGTGTTCTAGCATGAAAACCCGTATTGGCTCTGAACAGTTTTTCTTTTATGGAACTGTGCCAGGCATTATTGTATGATAGTTCAGCCAGCCATAACGGAGACACCCATGAATCGGTTGCTTCTTTGGAGTAACACCGCAGATACTTCTTGAGAGTCTGGTTCAACCGCTCTGTTTGGCCGTCTGTCTGTGGGTGGAAGCTAGTAGACATAGCTACCTCTACTTGAAGGGCCTTGCACCACATACGCCAGAATCTAGCGATGAATTGAGGTCCTCTGTCGGACACGATGACCCTTGGGAATCCGTGCAAACGAACCACATGCGACAGGAGCAACTGGGCAGTTTGTCCTGCGGTAGGTAGGTTTTTGCAGGGAATAAAGTGACCCATCTTAGTGAGGCTGTCTATTACAACCAGAATGGCGTCGTATCCCTGATCCGGTGGTAGTCCTACAATGAAGTCCATGCTAATCGTTTGCCATGCTTGTGAGGGTGTGGGCATTGGCATCAGTTTACCCTTAGGTTTGGATTGTTCCCCTTTTGCCCGTGCACATGTCTCACATTGAGATACCCATTGAGTCACGTCTTTTGCCAATCCTTCCCACCAAAATTGTCGCTGTACCAGGTGTAGGGTTTTTTTACTACCTGGATGGCCCGCAAGCAGTGCGTCATGACACCAATTAAAAGCCTTCAACCTAAGTTCTTGTGATGGTAGGTACAGTTTGTTTTTGTACAACGGTAGTCCATGTTTGAGTGTTCGGTGATTACTCTGTTCTGCCCATTTCTGCCACCGAGCAAAGGATTGATGTTTTGTGACGTTTTTCAGGAATTGTTCCACTGTTATGGTGCATAACACCCTCTTAGGATTGACAATCGCCTCGGTGATCCCCTGCCGTGGTTTGGTAGCATCCTCTTGACGTGACAACGAGTCTGCTTTTCTCTCAGCCATGCATAAACCCTTGGGACTCAACATAACCCCCAGGAACTCAACCTCCGTTACTTTAAACTCGCATTTGCTCAGCTTGCAAAACAAACTATGTTCCTGTAGCCTCTGCAGTATCAGCGCAACATGCTGCACATGCATCTCCTGATTAGGTGAATATATCAGGATGTCGTCAATATAAACGACCACGAATCTGTCCACGTACTCCTTGAGTAAGTCATTGAGAAAGTATTGAAAAGCCGCTGGGGCGTTACAAAGCCCGAAGGGCATAACCAGGTACTCAAACAACCCATAACGTGTTTTAAAAGCTGTCTTCCACTCATCCCCTTCGCGGATCCGAACCAAATGATAAGCTCCACTGAGATCTAGCCTAGTGTAAATATTGGCCTCCCTCACCTGATCCAGTAACACCGGGATGAGTGGAAGAGGGTATCGGTTCCTAACCGTGTTTTTGTTTAACATGCGATAATCGATGCACATTCTGAGCTCTCCATTAGCTTTTGCTATAAAGAAAAGTGAAGAGGCTGCCGGGGAGCGAGAGGGTCTTATAAAGCCTATGTTCACGAAATGATCTAAGTATTCTCGTAAATGTTTAGTCTCCGGCTCAGACAAGGCATAGACTCTACATGACGGGATGGTAGCTCCCGCAATCAGATCTATTTGACAGTCGTAGCTGCAGTGAGGAGGTAGGACTTCTGCTTTGGCCTCACAAAAAACCTCCCTGTAGAAGGCATACTCAGAGGGAAGAACTGTCTCTTTCTCCGCAGCGGTGGCAATGTGGAAAGCGTGGGTAAGCGCTACGGTATGGGGGCAAAAAGCTCGCATGCACTTTGATTTACACTCTTCAGACTGAAAAACCACGGTTTTCGTCTTCCAATCGATGGTGGGATTGTGTTGCCATAACCATGGCATGCCCAATATGACCTCGTACTGGGGTGCCTCTATGATATTAAAGGTTAGGTCTTCTACGTGATCCTGTTGATCACCTTTCAGGATTAATCCCACTTCCTCTGTGTGTTCCGTGATGGGTCCAGATTTAAGGGGCGTACCACCCACGGCCAACACTCTTTCAGGTATCTCTCTGGTAATGCTTTGTAAGCCTAACCGTTGCACTAATCCATAATCGATAAAGTTTCCTGTGGCACCGGAATCGATCATCACCCAAACGTGATGTGCTTGTTGCCCCGTCGTAAGGAGCATGGACAACACAATATGAGATTCCGTGTTCTTTAGCTCAGTGATAGCCAATGAAGGTAAGTTTAAGCCCACAAACTGGGGTGTTTCTTTGGCCAGGCTTGTCTCTGGTGTGGCCCCCTCACCTGTGGTGTGTACTGCCATGACTGCCACTTTTTTGCTAGAGTAAAAGGGACTCTTTCTCTTGGGCTTATGTGGGCATTCCCGCACGTAATTACCTTTCTTTCCACAGTACATGCAGAGGCCCTGTGCCCTGCAACTCTCTGCTTTCGTCAAGGGTGCTCTGATTGCCCCCACATCCATGGGTTCGGTCCCTTGCTCACTAGCTGTTAACGCTGGCCTTGTATCCTTCTCTGAATGAGCATAGGCTTTCTCACCCCTCCTACGCTCCCCTCCTCTTTCTGGTATCCGATGGTCTAAACGTAATGTGAGATTTAAGTCGGTATACGTGGTGGGCTGAGGATCGATTTGTGCTAACACATCCTTCATGTCTTCACTCAGTCCCTGATAGTATAACGACATTCTCTTCTCCTCAGGCCATGCGGTTTCTGCGATCAATCGGTTAAACGAGGTCAAATAGGGGATCAAGTCTTTCTTTCCCTGCCTTAATTCCAACAGCTCCCTGTCAGCGCTAAATGTGGTAGCTCGACGGTCAAACACCCTTTCGAATTCCCGACGAAAGGCGTTCCAATCCGAGAGTAAAGGGTCATCGTATTTCACCAACGGTACCGACCAGTTTGCCGCGTCTCCTGTGAGATAGGAAATGGCAAAAGCTACCCTTGAGTGGTTGTTGGGGAAGGAAGCTGGTTTGCAAGAAAAGTGCAACATGATCTGAGTCAAAAAGGTTTGTATTTTCTGAGGGTCCCCTGAATACCTCTCAGGGCTAGCTAAGGGAATAGGAGGGGGTACATTCACCTGTATCTTTGACGTCGCTGCGTCAAAAGGGTTCCTAGACTGTCTATCGACCTTATCCCTCAGCGCGGCTGTTTCTGCTCTTGATGCGGCTAATTCCTGTTGGACTACTACAAGCGCTTGCAGCACTTCGTCCAAGGACGCCATCTCTGTGAGACGCCCAGACCGGGAGGAGTTAATTTCGTAGGTACGTAATTCTGTAATGAACACAGGGACTCCTCAGGATCCGGGCAATGCACAAAGGCGTCCACCTCCTGACATCCCAAACTCTGACGTATCATACACAGAGTATTGAGGCGATCAAGCGAGGGAAAGGAATTAGGGTAGGAACAGCGGGGGAATGGGATACCTGTAAACATAAAACACAGGATTACTACAGTTCAACAGCAATGCTACTCTCAATAATTCTCACTAAAGCCACTAGTACCTGGAAACACAAACAGCGGTCATTGTGTTCCTATCTTCTTTCCAGATAAGATACCTCTCTCAATCTGGAAGAACGGATACCTACAACAACAAACCAATGATAAGCACCATCCACTCCCACTTCCTACTTTCCTACTATAGGAAATAAAACAGGACTCGTACATACCCTTCCATCATTCCCCCATACTGAAGAAAAGACCAATAAAAAGAAGTGAAAAGAGGGTCCCACAGCTTCAGTCTTTAAGGTGAAAACCATGGGTCTTTCATAAGGAGTACGCGCTGAATATTGATACTGTCTTCAGCACTAAATAAAGGTGGAAGTCACACAAAGTCAATGTTTCCTTTTGACTCTTTCGTCTTTCCTTTCCCTCATACCATATAGTCTCTTTGATATGTATGTAATATCACATCCACAGTAATAAGTAGGAGTGTCAAGCAAACATAGCAGGCAGTAGTGGTCCAAGAACAAACAATAGTTACTTTACATAGTACCTGAAAGCTGACAACTCGAGGAGGTGTTGATCCAGCAGAACAAGCACGCAGAGAATATCGTGATGCTTCTTTCAACAGCCCTAAAAGGAAAGCGTTATGGGAATTTGTCCCCCTTCCACTGTCCGGGCAACGCAAGGATTCCGACAATGCGCTCTTCAGCCAGAGCGGGAACTTCCCTGTCGGTCGACAAAGTACGTCGGTAGCCTTTTCCTCCAGAGGCGGCTCCGGAGTGTAGCGAGATACAAAAACGGCTCTCCAGAGACGTTATGCAGAGCGCCGTCTGTGGGGCAACGAGCGACGTCCATGGCTCCGACCCTCACCAGACACGGAGACTACCGGAGAGGATTCCCCCAGCAAGGAAGTCTTTGGGGATGCCCCCCCCTCCCCCAGGAAACACACGGAAGATCCGAAAGAGCAGCGCAGCCGCGCTGCTACTCGATTCTGCAATGAAGATTGAATTACGCACACCGCTCGGTGCATGTCTCGTCAGATAAACGTCTTCTGCCCCTCCCAGAAGGACAGCCCTCTGGGAAATGTAGTTCACGGGCCGATGCTTCTGAAGACTCGTGCAATGCAGGCGCCTTTGGTCAGTGCCTGACAAGAACCACCAAAAGGACCTTCATCCACAACAAAATCCTCGCCAACTCCAAGGAACTTTTCAGTGTCATCCAGGAATTCACCAATCCCCGCAGCGAAGCCAAGGACATCACCCCGTCCCAGGACCTCTGCCACAAGCTCGGATCCTACTTCCACCTGAAGATCAAAAACCTCTACAACAACTTCATCGACCACACGCCCAACTCCGCTGCCGGCCCGCCCTCCAGCCACACCAGACCGCCCACCATCTCCTCCTGGACACCCATCACGGCCGAAGAGACCACCTCGACCATGAACTGCATCCACTCAGGGGCCCCCACCGACCCCTGCCCACCACACATCTACCACAGAGCCGCCATCGCACCCGAACTACAACGCACCATTAACACCACCTTTGAAACCGGCACCTTCCCAGACGACTGGAAACTAGCAGAAGTCAAGCCCCTGCTCAAGAAGCCCTCAGACGATCCCACGGACCTCAAGACCTACCGGCCCATCTCGCTTCTCCCCTTTGCTGCTAAAGTCGCGGAGAAAACAGTTCACGCGGAGCTGACGACATTCATCGAAGACAACAACATCCTCGACCCGTCCCAATCCGGATTCCGAAGCAACCACAGCACCGCGACCGCCCTACTCGCCGCCACAAACGACATCCGCACCCTCCTCGACCAAGGCCACACCGCAGCCCTGATTCTACTCAACCTATCAGCAGCTTTCGACACCATCTCCCATCGCACACTCGCAGCTAGTCTACACGACGCCGGCATACAAGGAACCGCCCTTGACTGGATCCGATCATTCCTCACCGACAGAAGCCAAAGGATCAGACTGCTGCCCTTCCTCTCCGCTTCCACGGAAATCACCTGCGGAGTCCCACAGGGGTCATCTCTCAGCCCGACCCTCTTCAACATCTACATGGCCCCCCTCGCCACCATCGTCCGACAACACGGCCTCAGCATTGTATCCTACGCCGACGACATCCAGCTCATCCTCTCCCTCACCAAGGACCCCACCACCGCCAGGCTCAACTTCCAGAAAGGAATGCAGGACGTCGCAGCCTGGATGTCCAACAGCTGCCTAAAGCTCAACTCCGAGAAGACAGAAGTCCTCGTCATCGGAACTACCCCTTCAGCATGGGACAACACCTGGTGGCCCACCGCCCTCTTCAGCCCACCGCCCCCCACGGACCATGCTAGAAACCTCGGCACCGTACTCGACTCATCCCTCTCCATGATCCGACAGGTCAACACCGTTGCCTCCAGCTGCTTCAACACCCTCCGCATCCTCCGGAAGACGTTCAAATGGATCCCCCCCGAATCAAGAAAGACAGTCACCCACGCACTCATTACCAGCAGGCTGGACTATGGAAATGCACTCTACGCCGGCATAAACCGGTCCCTACTCCGCAAACTCCAGACGATACAGAACACCGCTGCCAGACTCGTCCGCGACACGAGCACATCAGCCAACAACTACGGAAGCTCCACTGACTCCCCGTGGAGAAGAGTCACTTTCAAGATCCTCACCCACGCCTACAAGTGCCTACACAACACCGGACCCAAATACCTCAACGACAGAGTCACCCTCCACGTTTAGTTCAAATACAGCTTACAGGCATTGGTGAAAGGGTTGATGGTTGGGGGAGGCAGGTGGGTGAATACATTTACTGGTTTGGTTATCGTTTTATTTTTATTAAAACAATTGAAACATACTGTAAATTAAAATCACAACACTAGTGGTGCTCCTTACATAATATCATGGTTGTGTAAAATCCTTGTAAAACAGAGTGTTAGTCAAACTACAATGTATGTGCTGGTGGGGGGTTAACTTGAGAAAAGAATTGTAAGACGAAGATGGATCCATGTATGGACAAGAATGGCAAACTTTCATATTTAACACAGATAAAACAAAGCATATACAAAGACTTGTGGGACTATGCACCAGGAAATCTTGGATATTTGGACAAAATATTGAGTTGTAAATATCGGGGGACAGAAATATCAGAAAAATAATATTGTGATACAAAAATATTGTAGTGCAGGTATATTGTTGTCAAGAATATTTTTTGTTCAGGCAAGTAATATTGTTAAGAATATCGTTGTTAATATTATTTTCAATAATATAGTTGAAAAAAAAAATGTTTTTTTTATTATCCTAAAGTGTTTTATATATTAATTTTGTGTTATTGTTTGTATAATTGTTGATAATATTTTCAAATATAGTTTGTAATTTTAAGTGATTTTTTATTTTTTATTTCATTGCTAATAGTAATTGATAGTGTTGCAACGGGTTGCTAGGTTTGTAGGGGTAAAGGGTGGGAAGTTAATTAAGTAATAAATAACAATCATTAATTTATTATTACTAATTTAATTTATTATTATCTATGTTGTGTAATTATATTTTTTAGGGAAGTTAAGTATGTAATAATTAACAATTAATTATTAATTTATTAATTACTTCATTTATTAATTATGTAGATTCTGCAATAATTATATCTTTTTTATTCTATTTTAGGGGTGTGTGCTGGCTTTGTAAGGGGAACGGGTGGAAAGTAAATTAACTTATAATTAATAAACAAATCATTATTAATTTATTTTTACATATTTAATTGATTACTATGTATGTAAGTTGTGTAATTATATTTTAGTTATATTTTAGGTAGGTATTTTAGGAAGGAAAAAGAAGATGGCCGCGGGGAAGGAGCCTTAAGAACTAGCTCCCGGGCACTGGGATCACCCTTGTCGTGAAAATCCCTGCTGCCCCCCCCCCCCCCTACACACCCCCATGAGAGAAAGGACTCACCGGAACCGATCCCAAAGCGGGCAAGCCTGAATCGCGCTTCCACCAACACCAGGAACGAGGTAACGATGACCCGCATCCCGACACCTCCAGGACTGCAACAAATGCCTCGGAGGTGATCTGCTCTGCGGACATCCCTCAATTCACGGACACCCTGCATTTGGACCCGCGAGAGTCCCTACAATCCAGGACCAGGAGCGAAATAATAAGGAGCAGGACCGCAGCATTAGTTAGGCGAGGAACTGGCATTAAGCTACGGCGAACTCTACTACTCGCCAGTACCTGACCTTAAGATGGCCGCCCCCGGCACTGAACTATCCCATAAAAACGAGCTAGACCGGTGACCTGCGAGAGCCCCCACTGTCCGGGACCCAGGACCGGGACCGAAATAACAAGAAACAACAAGAAGCAGGTCTGCAGCAAGGCTTGAGTGAAGGACTTAAGGCATCAAGCTACAGCGAGCTCCGCTACTCACCAGTGCCTGACCTCGAGATGGCCGCCCCCGGCACTAAACCATCTCCAACAATCGAACTACATAGGTGAACCACCGACTTTCCACGAGAGGCAGCCTGCGGGAGTCCAGACTATCCCGGACCCAAGAACGGAGAGGAGAGCAGTGCTAAGTTTGAGCAAATGACAGCCTTCGCTGCGGAGTCTCCAGTGCCAGACCACAAGATGGCCGCCCTCGGCACCAGGCTCCCAATGAAGATCCAGCTGCCCCGATCTCTGGCAATTCCCTTTGGAATTTGAGCTCACCACCGTCTCACCTACGCCCGGACCCACTGGTCACTGAGGATCCCAGCTTCATCGTGACCGCCGCCTCCCCACTCGACGCGCCCTCAAGGCCAGTCCCTAAAATGGCTGCCCAGTGCCAAATCCTGGAAAAATACCCCTGGGAGTCACTGACCAAACCTTAAAAAATTGTCTGGCCTCCCACCAACTCGCTATGGCCCGCCGGTACCAGAACTAATCTTGAACTAATCCCAACTTCAGCGTAACTAGCTCCTGCTGCACTCTACCTGCTTACTGCCTACCCATTGCCTTACCCATGATGCCTGACCTGTTGATGGCCGCCCAATAAGTAAATCCCCGAACTCTGCTCCGGTGAGTTACTATACTACACTAAACTAAACGGCTTGAAAAGTGCAACATTGCGCCCGACCCACTGGTAGCAGAAACTTAGCGACGCAGGCCCTACATCTGTGACTCCCGTCTCTACACTCCTTCTGCCCTTAGTGCCTGACCCCATGATGGCCGCCATCTACTAATCCCAATAAGTAGTGGCCCGAACACCGCAACCCTACCCGGACCCGCCGGTCACTTAGTCTGCAGCGATGCGGTCCAGCACCATCGGATCTGAGCCTCCCCAACCCTACTTGTCTATCCGGATGTTTTGCACTTTCGGATGGCAGTGACCCACTAGTGTAAGCTACTCCTTGTCTGGCATTCATCCGAATTCCGTGTCTGTTTGGGTTTGAACCTCCTCAACCCTACTTGTCTTCCCGGACGTTTTGCACATTCGTATGGCAGCGACCCACTAATGTAAGCTACTCCTTGTCTGCCATACATCAGAAATCCGTGTCTGCTTGGGAGGTGACTGATTTCACCCTCAGCCCATCCTAGCGTAGGGATCAGAACACTGAAACTCCTAGCTCCCTGCCAGCACCTGAGATGACTTCTAGTTCTGTGACTGCTAAAGAACTTAACCCGGGACATTGCCAAACTCCGACTTGCTATCCGTAGCAGTAGAAGCCCTAACTACGAAAGTCCCCTAGAACAGAAGGGCCCCCGTAAGAGTGGGCATACCTATTATTTATGTTGAGGCAAGAAGTCGTGCACCCAGCACACCCCCTGTACCTCACACCCTCCCTGCCTCAGTGACTGACCCCTGATGGCCGCCCAGGATTATCTCCCAGTATTCAGCTCAGGTAAGCTCCCACTTTAGCGTCCCGGTGAGCCTCCTTCCAACCCCTTAGAAGTGGCCTGACATCCGCTACTTTGTCACACCCCTCCCATCGGGATCCTGCCCCCCTTCCAACCCAGACATAATGCCTCCCATCTCACCTACCTACACCAACCCCTACCCCCTCACTCCTAACTACTTAAAACCGCACGGCCCGAACTCCTTCTCAATCAGTTACCCCCCTAACCTCTCTCTTAAAGCGAAAAAAAACTTCAAACACAAATTGATTAGACAACACCCGGAATCACTTTTCGTGGACATCTATCACTGCTCCTCCAAAGGACAAATAAAAATGGATCTCATTTTCCACACGAAAAGACCCGATAAGTGGAACTCCATCCTCTGCTCTCAGCTCCACATTGACAAAACCACTAACACCTCCCATAGCTGCAAACTGACGATCTCAATGCCTAACCGCACGCCGCAGAGTGGGAACACCTCTGTGACCATCTACTCCAACGGCACTGTCCTGATCCAAGCCAACAACGACAACCTAGAGGCATTTGACTCCCTCTTCCCCTCTCTTCGGACAGGCCCCTCTCACGCTCACCTCCCCCTCCCAACCCAACCTTTCTCCCCAGACAGCCAGACCCTCCAGCAAAGCCCACCTCCCTTTCCTACGCCCGCTATCAACAACAGCTTTCCGCCTCATGACCCCTCCCTCTCCTATGTCACAAAGAACAAGGCTCCCTCCCCTCCGACCGCCCACCTCTCCCCCTCGGCCACTACCTCCACCAACGACCAACGAACGTCCTCAACTCCCAGTCTAAGACTCAGAACCATCTCTCCATTCCCACACGCAAAAGAACGCTGAAGCCATCTCTCGACCCCGCCCCACCCCACGCCTCGACTCAGCTCAGAGCCTACATGGACAACACTATAACAAGAAGTCATTATAGCTACGTCAGCCCCCCCCCTCTCGCGATGACCCCGCCCTGAACACCCCCAACCCCACCCCTGAAGTGACAGGGCAGCGTCTGACCCTGCTGGAAAGCCAGCTAGCATCTATTATCCAGGGCTTGACCGAAATCCTATCCAACCTCGCCACGCTCCATAATCATGACCAAAATCCCCACCATTTTCCCTCCCTCTCCAACCCCACACACCAAAGGCCTCCTAAGGCTCTCCACCCCAATTGGATCTCTACCCCCCTCTCGAATCAGATACTAAGACCTAAAAGAACAAGAGACGCTTTGTCCTCGAGTGAAGCAGCCGATCTCGCTGCCTCGTACGACACCCTACCTACTGACACCCCCAATCGAAAATTCAGGTGATCTAGTCCCCACCAACTGCATGCTCATAAACTGCAGATCAGCCACCAAACATGCCACTGAGCTAGCGGAGTCCATCCTCACCCATGACATAGACATGGCCTTTATCATAGAGACCTGGCTAAATGACTGCTCGTCTCCAATCCTAGATACCCTCGTGCCCCCAGGCTTTACAATTATCAATAAAGATCGAAAAGACCAAAGAGGCGGGGGTATAGCAATCATTCACAACAACAGTTCCGTGAAGGAAATCGATACCTTTAACTATAACACCTTTGAAAGCTTAACCGCTAACATAAACACCAGCGACATCTCCTATATCACCCCCCAGGCAACACCCCCGCATTCACCGAGCACCTATCCGACTTGATTGCCCATTGTTCGTTCCGTGACGCCAACAACCTTATTCTGGGCGACCTCAACCTACACTGGAATGAAGAAAACAACTCTCTAATCCAAAACGTGAACGAGCTGCTACACAGCAACAACCTCACCCAACACTGCGCAGATGAAACCCATAACAAAGGAGCAACTCTAGATGCCATTATTGCCCAACGTGACACCGTTACGATTGACCACATCCTTCCCGTTGGCTGGTCCGACCACCACTTAATCCTATTCCACATCACTCTACCGATCTTATGTCTACCTCCCACCCAAGACCCCCCGAAATGGACAAGAAATCTAACACAGATCAACATGACCGACCTTCAGGAAAGGGTAGACTCGCTCCTTCCTATCTCCACAAACGATCTCTCCACCACGGAACTCACCTCTCATTATAACACAACTATGACGACCATCCTAGACCAATTAGCCTCCCTGAAACTAAAAAAAACCAGGAATATTCCATCCAGATCCTGGTTCAACACTGACATCAACGCTGAAAGAAGACAACTAAGAGCCACAGAAAGACTTTGGAGGAGCAATCCCTCCACAAGCCTCCATGAGCAACTCAAAGCAGCCCGAAGGAAATACAAAAAGCACATCAATAACGAAAAATCCACTTTTTTCTCCACCGCCTTGGTCAACGCAAAAACAGGCCCAAAGAACTCTTCAACATCATCAGACAGCAAACCTCCAAGCCCCCCGCTACCCCAGTTCAGGCCTCCAAAGACCTGTGCAACAACTTTGCAAACTTCTTCAACGACAAAATCACCAAGATTGAGCTCTCTCTAGACATTAACCTCAATACCTCCCACGAAAGCCCGACCTCAGAGATCGTAGACAGCTCACGCAGGCTCCCCTCGAAAGCCTAGAAATCCTTCAACTATATCCCTGAAGCCGAGATTCTCAAACTGATCTCCACCTCCAAACCCGCATCTCACGTCCTAGATCCTATTCCCTCCCAATTGACCATAAAGCTGGGACTCTCCCTAGCCCCGTCTTGGTGCAAGATCATAAACAGCTCCTTGAGAACTGGCGTCATACCAGACTGCCTCAAAGTCGGCCAAGTCACGCCACTATTGAAAAAAACCAGGCCTTGACACCAACGATCTGAACAACTTCAGACCCGTTTCCAATCTCCCTCTCCTCTCCAAAACCCTCGAAAAATGCGTTCTCCTTGCTCACTTTGCCACTGGATTCAAGTTAGCCTGGCTGAAGAGGGTTATGAACCCGAAACCGGTCCCAGGATGCTTGTTTCGGGTCCAGGGAAGACATGGCTTGGCAGTTCGGGCTGGACTGTTCCCATGAGGCACAGGGTCAGACTGATTTGCATATGGCCATGTCTGAACTGGGGTGGCGGAGTGAGCTAAAGAATGATGATGGATTAAACCCATATCAGTTGACTGGGGGTGAGTGCTTGCAATGTTCAACACTCCGTCCACCATCCCCTTTGGTTTTGCTAAGTTTGCCCTAAGTTCGCAGGGTATGCCCAGACGTGGGTCCCTTGCTCACTTTGCCACTGGATTCAAGATAGCCTGGCTGATGAGGGTTATGAACCCGAAACCGGTCCCAGGATGCTTGTTTCCGGTCCAGGGAAGACATGGCTTGGCAGTTCGGGCTGGACTGTTCCCATGATGCACAGGGTCAGACTGATTTGCATATGGCCATGTCTGAACTGGGGTGGCGGAGTGAGCTAAAGAATGATGATGGATTAAACCCAGATCAGTTGACTGGGGGTGAGTGCTTGCAATGTTCAACACTCCGTCCACCATCCCCTTTGGTTTTGCTAAGTTCGCCCTAAGTTGGCAGGGTATGCCCAGACGAGGGTCCCTTGCTCACTTTGCCACTGGATTCAAGATAGCCTGGCTGATGAGGGTTATGAACCCGAAACCGGTCCCAGGATGCTTGTTTCCGGTCCAGGGAAGACATGGCTTGGCAGTTCGGGCTGGACTGTTCCCATGAGGCACAGGGTCAGACTGATTTGCATATGGCCATGTCTGAACTGGGGTGGCGAGTGAGCTAAAGAATGATGATGGATTAAACCCAGATCAGTTGACTGGGGTGAGTGCTTGCAATGTTCAACACTCCGTCCACCATCCCCTTTGGTTTTGCTAAGTTCGCCCTAAGTTGGCAGGGTATGCCCAGACGTGGGTCCCTTGCTCACTTTGCCACTGGATTCAAGATAGCCTGGCTGATGAGGGTTATGAACCCGAAACCGGTCCCAGGATGCTTGTTTCCGGTCCAGGGAAGAGATGGCTTGGCAGTTCGGGCTGGACTGTTCCCATGAGGCACAGGGTCAGACTGATTTGCATATGGCCATGTCTGAACTGGGGTGGCGGAGTGAGCTAAAGAATGATGATGAATTAAACCCAGATCAGTTGACTGGGGGTGAGTGCTTGCAATGTTCAACACTCCGTCCACCATCCCCTTTGGTTTTGCTAAGTTCGCCCTAAGTTGGCAGGGTATGTCCAGACGTGGGTCCCTTGCTCACTTTGCCACTGGATTCAAGATAGCCTGGCTGATGAGGGTTATGAACCCGAAACCGGTCCCAGGATGCTTGTTTCCGGTCCAGGGAAGACATGGCTTGGCAGTTCGGGCTGGACTGTTCCCATGAGGCACAGGTTCAGACTGATTTGCATATGGCCATGTCTGAACTGGGGTGGCGGAGTGAGCTAAAGAATGATGATGGATTAAACCCAGATCAGTTGACTGTGGGTGAGTGCTTGCAATGTTCAACACTCCGTCCACCATCCCCTTTGGTTTTGCTAAGTTCGCCCTAAGTTGGCAGGGTATGCCCAGACGTGGGTCCCTTGCTCACTTTGCTACTGGATTCAAGATAGCCTGGCTGATGAGGGTTATGAACCCGAAACTGGTCCCAGGATGCTTGTTTCCGGTCCAGGGAAGACATGGCTTGGCAGTTCGGGCTGGACTGTTCCCATGAGGCACAGGGTCAGACTGATTTGCATATGGCCATGTCTGAACTGGGGTGGCGGAGTGAGCTAAAGAATGATGATGGATTAAACCCAGATCAGTTGACTGGGGGTGAGTGCTTGCAATGTTCAACACTCCGTCCACCATCCCCTTTCGTTTTGCTAAGTTCGCCCTAAGTTGGCAGGGTATGCCCAGACGTGGGTCCCTTGCTCACTTTGCCGTGGGATTCAAGATAGCCTGGCTGATGAGGGTTATGAACCCGAAACCGGTCCCAGGATGCTTGTTTCCGGTCCAGGGAAGACATGGCTTGGCAGTTCGGGCTGGACTGTTCCCATGAGGCACAGGGTCAGACTGATTTGCATATGGCCATGTCTGAACTGGGGTGGCGGAGTGAGCTAAAGAATGATGATGGATTAAACCCAGATCAGTTGACTGGGGGTGAGTGCTTGCAATGTTCAACACTCCGTCCACCATCCCCTTTGGTTTTGCTCAGAAAAGGCTGTAGCACAGAGACCGCGATCCTTAACGTCATTGACGATATCCACAAATCGCTAGATACTGACAAATGCTGCCTACTTATTCTCCTGGACCTTTCGGCAGCCTTTGACACGGTTGACCACAACCTACTCATTAAGGCTCTTCAAGAAAGGGTAGGTGCTGATGATGTGGTCCTACAATGGTTCTCCTCCTTCCTACACAACCGCTCCCAAAGTATAAAAATCAAAACCTTTACGTCTGACCTTCACCCCGTCAGCAGAGGTGTTCCCCAAGGCTCAGTGCGCTCTCCTCAGCTGTTCAACATATACATGGAACCCCTCACTACCCTACTCAAAAAGCCAACATCCCCTTCCACCTTTACGCAGATGACACCCAGATCTACCTGGAAACCTCCTCCATTGATGACATCCAGAGACTCAACGACACGTTAAAAGAAGTCCAACACTGGCTATCAACAAATCACCTAAAACTCAACCAAGACAAAACAGAAATCCTCCTTATCTCTAACAAAGAAGAAAACCCCCAAGTCACAGAATGGCTAAAAGCTATTGACACCCTCAATAGCAATCTCACTCTGGCTAACTCGGTTAAATCATTAGGAATTACCCTAGACCCAAAACTCGACATGGCCAAACACATTAAGAACTCCGCTAAGAGTGCCTTCCTCAATCTGAAGCTACTTAACAAAATAAAACCACACATCCCGCCCAAAGACCTCAAACTAGCCACTCAATCTGTGGTGCTATCCAGACTCGACTACGGGAATGCAGTCCTTACTGGTACAACTAAATCTCACCTAGCTCCCCTCAAAACAACCCTCAACGCAGCAGCCAGAATGGTCACCGGAGTCAAGAAATATGATCACATCTCACCCGCACTCAGAACTAAAATGGCTCCCCATCGAATTGCGTGCCAGCTTCAGAACTGCTTGCCTCACGCACAAAGCCCTGCACACAGGGAAACCCGATTACCTAGCCTCAAAACTCAAGAGAGCCGGTCAGACAAGAAACCTCAGGAGCTCTAACACCCTTCTACTCATCCCCATGAAAACAAGCACAAAAAAAAAACGCTGCACGGTCCTTCGCTGGAAACGCGCCCAAAATCTGGAACTCCGTCCCAATCGACATCAGTACTACCTCTTCCTTTGTCAAATTCAAGAAACTCCTAAAAGACCTCTTCCTCAATCGTGCCTTCCCGAACCGGTAACAGCCACCGAAGCGCACAAGCCTGCTCTCTGCAGCATCTTGACACTGTGATACTCAAATCTACCTCCTCCCCGCTCCCCTCCTCTTCTTTCCCTCCTCCCTGAAAGAGGTTCAACCCAAGACTTCGTGCACCCATCGAGGTTTCTCAGGACTTCCATACCTCAATGTTGCACAGCACGCTGAGACCTCCGAAACAATATTATATACCATGACCTATTGGGTTCACATCGAGGTTTCTCAGGACTTCCATACCTCAATGTTGCACAGCACGCTGGGACCTCCGAAACAATATTATATACCATGACCTATTGTGTTACCCTGCAAAGAAAAAATGTTGTAAAGCGCTCCGATAACCTCGGGTCTGGCCAGCGCTATATAAAACTTCTCAATAAATAAATAAATAAAATAAATAAATAAGTGTGGACTGTTGGGTTTGTAAAGATATAGGGTGGAAAGTAAAGTAATAATTAACAATTAATAATTTATTATTTAATGTATAATTCATTATGTAATGCTGACTTATTTTAGGGATATTTTAGTTGTAGGTTGCTAAGTTTGTAGGGGTATAGGGTGGGGCGTTAAGTAATAATGAATAATACAATTAATTGATAATAAGTTAATTATCAGTTATGTAAATTATATAATACTTATTTATTTTATTTATATTTTAAGTGTAAGGTGCGAGTTTTGTGGGGATATAGTGTGGGAAGTTAATTAAGTAATAAATAAATTACACTGATAATTAATTATTAAGCTGTTCAATAATCATGTAAATTGTTTAATTGTTTTTTTATTGTTTATAATTTGGCTTCTAAATAATGTTAATATTAAGGATTTTATATTTGTTCTAAATTAATAAAGTTATTCAAATATGTACTGTGTTTGAAGTGTAGTACTTTCCCTACTGTTGCTTAGACTGAGGGGTCGATTCCGATTCGGGCCGGAAAAAGCACCGATTGACTCGGATCCGGAAATTATACCGACCGACACGTACCTGTGGCGCCCGACACGCCAAGTACGATGCAAGGCGTGCAAAATCCGACCGACACGTACCGAACCCAAGTCGAACGACCGAGCCGCACGGAAAACAGCAATCCGGTCGGAAAAACACGCGAATCCAACCGACCGACACGCACCCGGAACAAATCCGACCGAAACGTACACGCGAACTCCAAACCGCAAAGTACGATGCAAGGCGCGAAAACCACGACCGAGTCGGACGGAGGACAAGCCGTACGACCGAAACGCATACAAAACCGAGCCGAAGTAACACAAAACACCGCGACCGACGCGTACGCAGCATAGAAAACTGCACAAACACAGCGTGAACGAAACGGAGAATACCGTACGAGACAAATGCAGGATCCGACTCGGTCACAAGAACGTTTCCAACATGCACAGACAGTACAAAGGAAAAATCACACAAAAAAAGGCCAAACAAGCAATTACTAAGCCAATAAATACTGGGGGTGGGGACAGAGAACAAAGACACACCCACAACTCCACCCATATAAAGGACACAAATCACAACCATGATCCTTTGCAAATGCCATTCCACTGCCAGCACCCAAGAGAAAGCAACCACACACCCACAGCTCATCCCTCACACAAGCCACACACCATCAGCACACCAACAAATACCTACCTCACATACACCCAGCAAAACACACACTCACACACCCTCACCTGCACACCAACACACACATCACTCACCATCCCCACCCATCACCATGCCCCCCAAGAAGAATCCCAAGTTCCTAGATTGTGAATTGGAAGTCATGGTAGACGAGATCCTCAGGGTAGAGCCACAGCTGTTTGGCACACTGGTCCAACAGACCCCCATCTCCCAGAAAACCAAGATGTGGGAGAGGATCATCAACAGGGTGAACGCACAATCACCATGTCGGCGCACAAAGAGCGACATCCAGAACAGGTGGTATGACGTGCGCAGGAGGGTACGGGACCTGCTCAAGAAAGACTACATCAACAGCCAATACACCGGCAGTGGCCCTCCTGCCAAGCCAATATACCTCAGGCCCTGGGAGGAGAAGGTGCGGGCCATCCTTTCGCCAGTGAGCGTATATGGACTAGAGGACATCCCAGAGCCTGGTGAGTACACAACAAATGTACACAATATACTGCCACAAAACACACACACATCACTGTCAAGGGGAGAGTCAAACCATGCACTCATAGCAATTACACAGCAACCAGAACAGAATCATCCCAAAATGAGTATGTCAGTCAGATAAACACAACACATGCCATCAAAAAAGTCACATCCAACTGTGCCATCACATGTACAAACACAACTACAACTACAGCTAGGCAGTGGCACAAATAGAACTAACAAACACATCCAGACATGTAGCCACCACAACAACACCAACACACAGTGAAGACCACTCAAAGGAAGGAATTCTGTGTATGCTGGCCAAGTCAGTGTAGCCAATAGCATCATGGGAGTCGCAGTCACACATATTGCCGGCAACTGTGCACCAACAAACAGCAGGACACCACTGACTGACATCCTGAGAGACAACTTCCACTCCCTGCAATGCAAGCACGTACCATGGTGGGATATCTGGCTGGCTGGGTGGGAAGGAGGACTTGCAGCACTGACCATAGTCACAAGCACCTCCCCTCACACCCCCTCAACACAAACTCCACAGAACCCACCTGGTAGAATGCAATGCCCCCCATCCTAACACAAGATCCCACAAAGAACCACCACCCTGGGTTATGTTGTGTGAAGCACAGGGACACTCTTGGGACTGTTAGCCAAACAACTGCCAGGACAACACTCCCAGCCATCCTGTCAGCACAGCCAGCCCACCCCACAGGGAAGCAGAGTCAAAAGGAAGGAAGCATGGGCATGCTGGGAAGGGGGTGGAGGCAATAGCATGATGGGAGTCGTAGTCACTGATATTGGTCACCCCCACAACTGTCCCATCAACACCACCCTGAACCATGCTCACATCACAGGAAGTGGAGAAGGACTCACAAGATGGCTGACACTGGCTACTGCTGTGGGGAGCACAAGGCCCTGCTGGCAACTGTGCACCAACAAACAGCAGGACACCACTGACTGACATCCTGAGAGACAACTTCCACTCCCTGCAATGCAAGCACAGTCCATGGTGGGATAACTGACTGGCTGGGTGGGAAGGAGGGCCGGCTGTCAACCAAATACAACCAATGCAGACCATGTTCACATCCCAACAAATACATAGAAATGCCCAAATAATGCAGGACAATGTGCCACACCAATATCAACCCCTGACTGTGATGACTTAGGACAATGCAATGTACAGGCCCGCACCCAGAGGCACAGTCACAACTGTCATGTGTGTCAACCATTGATGCCTGCAGAAACATAACATACATTGTGTGTGTCTCCCAAAAACAGGTGATGATGGGGACACAGCAGCAGATGCTGAGGAGTCCCAGTCCCAGGCTCAAGAGGATGCGGAGCTCACTGGCGTCGTACAGCCTCTGCCCTCCTCGGACGAAGAAGACCAACCTGGCACATCCGGTGCAAGTCTACATGCAGCACCAGCAGGACCACCAGCTGCACCCCCTGCACCCACCCCTCCAACGACTGTCACCACAAATACCATCCCTGCCGACATGGACAGAACAAGGAGTAACACCAGCACAGGGACCCTGGACCAACCTGGGGCCATGGACACCACCACCACCACCAACCCCCAAGGTGGACCAGGGTCATCTGTGCGTGCCACTGCACGCACTGCACATGTCAGCAGGGGTGGTGGGAGGGGTGGGAGACAGAGGTCGCTGCTTGCAGAGGTTGCTGGTGTGCATGATGACCCACAACTGGTACGCATAGCTGATGCGTACCAGTCCAGCACCGGAGACCTCAGCCAGGTAGTGGGGCTCCTCAGAGACATGAAACAGCAGCAGGCTGCTCATCATGCCCGCTTGGACTCTCACATGTCCCACGTGGAGTCACACATGTCCCGCGTGGACTCACACATGTCCCACGTGGAGTCCAAGTGGGATGCACTGCATGAGATGACGGCGGTGCACAGGGACATTTTACAATGCCTCCGCCAGATGAACAGCAACGAGTCCACACCTCCCTGTGTGCCAACAACATCTGGTGCTGAACAAACTGCAACTGCCACAGGGAGGGAGGGAGGATGACTCTGGCGGAGAGTCCCCTGCACTGCAGCAGCCTGTACTTGAGGGGCCCCCCCAAGAAGAGGGGTCGTCCGAGGAGGGGCAAGTGAGAGGCCGATGGCCAAGTGCAACCCCCAGGAAGCCTGAACCTGTTCTGGATGTTCACCTTTGTGCACAGACTGTTCACCCTGTTGACGGCAACACTACTCCCACACATTGCATGGGGAGTACAAGTTGGACCAATGTGTCAGACAACTGTGGCCCCGATACTGGGGATTCTGTCTACCAGGACTTTCAATTCACCTAGGAACTTCTGATTGCAAGATTTATGTACAGCACTACCCATCCTATGCACTATTCACACAAATGTATCACAATAAACACACTAATACACCATACTTGCCTCTGTTGTGATTCCAACGTGGGTGCTGTTATGGGGATGATGAACTGCAAAATTACACTGTGTATGCGAACTGCAACAGCAAGTACAACACAGGCATGTGAGTAAAGGCAACGTGACACATATGAGGGAGACTCACCACCAGGGCTACACAACACATACACACCTAGGCCATCTGACTCATTGCCTACACTGATGTTGCCAGGGAAGACGGTGCAATGCACAGACACCACACCCATTCCCAGTTGTAGTCAAGTAGCCCACAGGTGCAGTAAGCAAATGGCAGTCAAATGTGTGACCACAGACAACGCACATCACAAAGTGAAGCACAGGTTTATTACACAGTTGCAACATGTCGTAACCACTACAGATGCAAGGTAATCCCACCTGGCAGCGGGCACACAGTCAACAACTGTAGACGGAAGGGAGTCCATGGGTGTGGCGCACATCACCTGTAGGGACACAACAGCTACCAGCCTGGAAGTGCAATCACGTCGTCGGTGGACACAGTTGACCAAACGAATCTGGAAGTACCCTGTGAAGGACAGAAATGACACACAGTCAAAAGCAATGGAGTACAGGACAGAACAGCAAAACTCATGCACAATACATGTTACAAGATACCCACCCAGAACCAAGTTAGCATGTCAACACTGTTGGGGAGTACAGCCCACCTGTAAGCACACATCGCAACACACATCCAGTCAAGTAGCCCATGGACACACTCCAACAGCACCAGAGCACCACCTACACATATCATGCCAACTCACATCATTGACATGACACCTCAGGATACTCACATTCAGCTAAAGAAGTTGGTGATGAGCTGTGTGCGGACATCACCCATCATCATCATCATCATCATCGTCACTGGCATCGTGGTCCAGGCCAGGATCCTCCACAGGTGGCGGATGTTGGTCATTGTCATCCTGGATGAGAGGCAACTCCTTCCGCACTGCCAGGTTGTGGAGCATGCAGCAGACGATGATAATCTTGCACACTTTCGCAGGGGCATATGGGAGGGACCCTCCGGTCTTGTCCAGGCAGCGGAAGCGGCTCTTCAGGAGACCAAATGTCCGCTCAATAACTCTCCTCGTCCGACCATGTGCCTCATTGTAGCGCATCTGGGCTGGTGTCACAGGGTTCCTGAGGGGTGTCAGCAACCACGGCATGTTGGGGTATCCCGAGTCACCTACGGACAGACAAGTGCACATTAGCTGACTTGGAAAAGTGGGCGGAATACTACAGATCAGATCACACACAATGGCACAAAGTCAGTACACACCGACAAGCCAGGCACGCTGGTTCTGCATCTGTGCCATCATCCTGGGGATGCGACTACTCCTCATCACAAAGGCATCGTGTGCTGAACCAGGGAAACGGGCACACACGTGTGTGATGGTCATGTCTGCAAGACACACCAGTAGTGCATTGACCGAGTGGTAGTGCTTGCGGTTCCTGTAGGCCTGCTCCTGGGCCTGTGGTGGTACCAAAGCCACATGTGTCCCATCAATGGAGCCAATGACATGCGGCAACCTCCCCAGGGCATAAAAGTCACTCTTCACGTCAGTGAGTCGTCGCAGTCTAGGGAAATAGATGTACCGGTTCAGGAATAGCAACATTGCCGCCAAAACATCGCGGAGCAGACGGCTCAACATGGTCTGTGACATCCCACCAGCAGTCGCAACAGTATGTTGGAAGGTACCAGTGGCAAAGAAGTGTAGGGCTGCCATCACCTTCACCTTGGGGGTCAGCGCTGTAGGATACGGCCGGCCAGGCTGCAAATGTGGGGACAACTGCACTGCCAAATCCTCAATCAGCTGCCTGGTGAAGCGGTACCGTCGGATGCTTTCCGTTCCACCATCGTTGCCAGGTCTGGGAATGGTCGATGGACAGCAGGAGCCCTGCAGTGCAGAGGAGAAGTAAGCAAGATTGACAGTCACCCCACATATGCGGCATTGAACACACTCAATATCCCAACATACATCATTATGAGGCACAACTACATGAAGTGTGCAGTTCCGTAAGGACATGTATGGTACATACATGGCCAACATCTGTCAACACGGTCCAACAGGTGGCATCAATTAGTCCCAGGTTGGCCCATTGGATATCATGAGGCCGTGTCACAGTTCCCATCTCCTGCTGCCGTGTCACAATCACCCCCCACAGTGACATGTGAGGACAGATGTGCCTCAGGCACCACAGCTCAACGACAGGTACATTCCCAGGGACCCTGTATTGCCACATGGACACTGGCATTACATGGAGTATCATGTATACACCACAGCAAAACAACCATGACCCCCACAGGTAGTGGTCCCACTTGCCACGGCAGGACAGACATGGACGTCTGTGACACACACACGCACAACATCAAAGTCCATGCACACACACCGTGGATGTGGAGACTGTCTGCCATTGTGCACATGAAATCAGAGACATTGTAAACACTACATGCACAAAGACTGTGGAGGACCATCACAATTGTGCCACTGGGACACCCTGGCTCAAACATACCGTCCCACATGGGACTCACGGGGTATGTGACATGACATACACATACACCACCGTGAAATGTGACCATGGCACATGCACAGATATGAACAGTTGCACATCACAGTGGTTATGTACACGTAACACCCAGGATCCTGTCCCCATGAACACGTGCACAGCCTGGGGGTGGCTGCCCACAGGTGACACCCACAGGACAACATGTACACCAACATACACACAATAGGAAATGCAGCCTTACATGCCTTATGATAAAGTTTGGGCAGACTGTCGTGATGTAGGTGTGCCCCTCACTCCCTGGGAGCTATCTGTGGCTGGCATATGTCCATCTCAGACAGGCATGCTGACATATGCCAGTCACAGGTACAGTGATGCGTTGTACTGCAATGGACCGATCGGTGCCCCCGGCCGGCCCATTGCATGCAATGTGTGCGGGTACGCGTTGTACCCCTGTACGCGTTGTACCCCTGTACGCGTTGTACTGCAATGGACCGATCGGTGCCCCGGTCGGCCCATTGCATGCAATGTGTGCGGGTACGCGTTGTACCCCTGTACGCGTTGTACCGCAATGGACCGATCGGTGCCCCCGGCCGGCCCATTGCATTCAATGTGTGCGGGTACGCGTTGTACCCCTGTACGCGTTAGTACCGCAATGGACCGATCGGTGCCCCGGCCGGCCCATTGCATTCAATGTGTGCGGGTACGCGTTGTACCCCTGTACGCGTTGTACCGCAATGGACCGATCGGTGCCCCGGCCGGCCCATTGCATGCAATGTGTGCGGGTACGCGTTGTACCCCTGTACGCGTTGTACCGCAATGGACCGATCGGTGCCCCCGGCCGGCCCATTGCATTCAGTGTGTGCGGGTACGCGTTGTACCCCTGTACGCGTTGTACCGCAATGGACCGATCGGTGCGCACCCATTGACAATGGGCTTGCCTGGCAACAGAAGCGTTTTCGAATTTCGAACGAGTCGGTTGCTGGAAAATCAGTTGGTCACCCACAACAATGTTGCAAAATCATGTATGTCATGAAGTTGAAGATTTGAAGGATGCTGTGGGCGTGTTTTGGTGCTGCTATTCCATGGATTGGCCAGATTCAGAAGATGCAAACGACTTGGACCTATCACTTTGGACACAAGGGACAGTATCTGCCTCTCCAGCACATATATATTGCTGGCTGTTCCCCTGAGAGCTCACTTGCCTGCACTACATGCTCCAGGACGACATCTGCCACTGCACTGCTGCTGTCTCTGCCCCTCTGGACCCTGCAATGGCACGTACTGTGGAGAGAGCCCCAGCCTTCAGCCTTGAGGAGAACCAGGCCCTGCTGGACAGCCTACTTCCACAGTACAGCAAGCTGTATGGGACACCAGGGGAGCAGGTGAGTGTTCTGTGCACTGCCTTTCTGAATGTGCATATTGTCTGACTAGCAAGGCTGAAAGTCTGCACGCCACTGGCTAGCAGGCTCACTGAGTAGTTGTCACCCCCCATAGTGTGTAGTGACATGCACTGGACAGGTATGGTGCAGTGACAGTGCATTTGAACAAGGTTTTACTTCCCATGCAATGATACCATGTAGTGACGTCTGGCAAACTGTCCATGGGCAGCTTTGCACTGCCTGTGTACATCATGTGCCCCTGTGATTGAGACATGTATATACAACTGTGTCATGCACGGATATGTTGCATGTGTAGTAATGGCCTTTTCACTTGGTCATCCTGACAGGTTAATGCCCATCGGAAGCAGGAGATCTGGAAGGACATCGTCCGGGCTGTCCGGTCCGTGGGGGTCTACAAGCGCCGGATCCGCAACTGCCAGAAGAGGTGGCAGGACCTTCGGGGCTGGACCCGGAGGATTGCACGGGTCCAGCTGAAGCTGTCGCCTCCTCGCAGGAGGGGCGGAACACGGACCCTGACCCCCACATGCTCCAGATCCTGGCGGTGGTGTTTCCAGACCTGGATGGGCAGCTGAAGGCCAGACAGCAGCAAGGAGGGGTGAGTCAAAGACTGCACTGTGAACTCTGTATTACATGCTGTGTGCCCTCCTCTGGCCTGGTTCAACTGCCACAGTGCAGCAGTCATGTTGTCCAGGAGCCATGTCCCTCTATTGTGCACTGCCCACTGCTCATCTGATACCCAGGTGTGGCCCTTACATTCAGGGAATTGTGTCACTTGGGACTGTGTCCTTGCAGTTTGCTTCACTAAAGGTGGGGGACAGCATCTGTTTCCCTAACTCTGTTGTGGGCACCATGGGTGGGTCCATTGTTCACACTACGCCTGTGTTCGGACATGTAATCTGCGTGTTGCTTTGATATGCGGTCCACTTGCTGTGCTGAGCCACCACATGTGCCTGGGGTATTGGGCACACGCCCATGCAGTGGGTGGGAACAATGTTCGGGCCCCAGGAGTGTGCAGATTACGTGTGTCACACATACATAGCCAGCTATCCACTGTCCAGGGTTCATCCCTCATTCATGTGGAGCAGGACAGTCATGCCTACTCCAGGCCATGCAATGCACTCTGTACTCCCACTCCCGTGTATCAGCTGACACATTGTGCGCAGTGATTTGACCCCTCAGGTGTCTGCCTCTGTGTCAGTGTGCTGTGGATTAGTTGCCAGGACTGCTGGGGTGTTTCTTGGTAGGGGCTCAGCATGCCCCTGGAGATGTGACCATAGGAGACGATACTTGTGTGTCAGATAGGTGTTTGATCAGCTGCCCGTGCAGACTGGGGTATGCGAATGTGAAGTTCAGGCAGCTGTTCCCCATTCACAGCAGATTGTGAGGGGCTCAGGTTCAGAGGGTAGTGTCACAGGTCTCCCATATGTCCAATAGGTATGACCTGGACAGATGAGGGTTAAGATGATGTGTTGTGTGGGGGATGTACATGTGCACTTGTGCAGCTCCAGGACTTGCATTCCCCATGACCTACTATTGTGACACAGTGCAGAGTGTTGTTGTCTGGCTGCCAAATCAAACATCACTGAGACAGTGATGTATGACTTAGCAGTCATGCCTCTGCCATGGCATGTGTCTACTTATTGGTGATCCTGCAGGGGAGTGACATGTGCTACATGCACACCATTGTGGCGATGGCTATCAGGACATGGGTGCATCATGGTGTCTGTCGCTGGTATGCATCACATGCATTTCCTATTTGACTCTGGGCATCCCTTTCATCCGGAAACCTGTACTGACTCAGTGGCAAGAGCTGTGATGTGTGCATGTCCACATGCCACACCGTGTCCTCTGCACTGTCCAACTACTGTGTACTTGGTGCATGTGTCCACACTGGGGTGTTGCAATCCAACAGACACCAGACAGATGGGTGCAAGGCCATGTGGGATGTGAGTGCCATGCTTGGCATCAGACTGACAATTGGCTTCTCCTGTTCAGTTAGGGCACTTTTAGCAATGTACAACTAATGATGCCAGGGCTTGCTCTGTGATGTGCTGTGCTCACAGTGGTGTGTGCGTTTGGTGCAGGTGACGGATGTCTGTCTGTTTACCCATTGTTTGCAGATACATCCACGGCCACGGAAGGGGACAGCTCCACGAACCAGGAGGAGCCAGAGAGCCAGACTGGGTCAGCAGCCGAGGAGTGGTAGGAGGGACCCAGTGGCACGGAGGGCGAGGGGAGCCACACCGAGGAGTCCTCAGCACCATCCACCTCAGCTGAGGACCAGAGCAACTCGGAGGATGACTCCCTTATGGAGGCGGGTGTCAGCAGCCACCACACCCCAGCTAGTGTTGCTGTCCCCGCCACCACCAGCACCACCACCGCCCTCCCATCGGCTCCCATTCCCCAGGTCCGTGGAGGGTCCCATGTTCGGGAGCGTGTCTCCTTTGGGCCAGGCACCGCACCCCCTGCCCCTGTGTCCCCTGCTGCCCTGAGTGAGGAGTCTGTGTACCTCCTTCGCCAGCTCCATGTAGGGCAGACAGCCATGCTGAGTGTCCTCCATGCGCACACCGCTCTGTTGACTCAGCTGGTGTCGTTCATGGAGGGCATCTCATCGGGCATGTCTGACCTACAGAGGGGCAATAGGTCCATGGACTCCTCCCTGACGGCAGCAGTGTCCCTCCTCAGACAGTCCTTCACCCCTCCTGCCTCTGCTCCATCCACACTCCCCAGCACCTTACCCGTCCCAAGCACACACACACACCGGCACAGGCACACACCAGCACACACACGTCCAGCACACAGACACACACGCCACAAACAAAACGCACACGCACGCAAAGTCAAGGGACTGAAACCAGACTCACAGGGGATGGGGCCCTGGTACACACACACGCATCCACGGGCACTGCGCAGTCCTCAGTTGCCTCTCCCTCCAAAACACCCTCCCTTGCCTCACCTGCAACCCCAAAGACCCAGCGCCTCTTCCTCAGTGACCTCGGCCTCTTCCCCTCCGATCCAGCTGCTCCAGCATCCAGGGGGAAGAGGAAGCCCCCCACACGGAGCAGAGTGCCCCTCGCCCCCGGACACCCTCCCCCAGGTGCAGACAGACTGAGGCCCCCACCCGCAAGTCCCCCGGAGTGCTAAGAGCAAGACCCCGCCGCCGCCCTGCAGCTCAAGCACCAGGTCTCCTTCCTCCATCCCTCAGGCCCCCACTCCACAGGTGCCCCCACCACACCCTGCCCCAGGTTCCCCACCCACAGATATACCATCCCCAAGAGGCTCCGGCCTTCTCCCCTGCCACTTGCTCTCCCGGCACCACACCCACCGCTGCGCTTGTCTGTGCCACTGATGTGGTGAGGGTGTCCTCCCCTCTTTCCAGCCCACCTTACCTGTTCCCCATTCTCCTCCCCTGGTGGTAGGCACTGCAGTGGAGTCCACTACCACCCTGTCTGACTTGGGCACTGCAGTGGCGGACCTGTCCACTCCATCTGCAGGGTCCACTGCAGTCGTGCCGGCACCCACAACATCTGAGTCATGCCCCCCAGTTGTGCCGGCACACACCATGTCAGACACCTCCACTGCAGTTGTCAGTGGCTCTCCAGCACCCACCACCCCTACCCTGCTTCCTCCTGGTGAGCCCTGATAGTGTCCCTGAGGTGCCTGGCCTACCCCCCCGGTTGCCCCTCCTAGTGGATTGTCCCTGGTTTTGTGCAGGCATGTGTAGGGTGGCATCTGCCACTGTCACCCACTTGTGACTTTGTTGATGGACTGGCCATTGGTCTTTGTTAATTTTCTACCGGACTTCTACTTTTAATGCCACATATGCTGAATAAAGCAACTTTCTGTTCTCTAGTGCTTTTGCTTCTGATGTACATGATGTTGATGATGCTAACCATGCCCTTGCTGCAGTGATGGTGATATTTGGTCTCATGATAATGAAGTGTTACTGTGCAGGAACCCATGTGGTCCAGGGGGAATGTGTCCTATCCTGTGGTGTATCCATGTCATCCATAGCAGCATCTGAGGGTGTCATGTGTTCAGTATTTGGCAATGGGATTTCCTACTTAGATTGGCTATTTCACATCTGTGGCTTCCACCCCTGCACATCTGTTGTGCCTGCCATTGTTCAATTCGTCTACTTCCCTGACCGTGTGGCCATCTCCAGTGGACATGCAGGTTTGGGCATCAATGGGGAAGGACTCATCTGTGTTGTCAGTGCAACATTGCTATACAAGTGTGTTGGATCTGTGCTGATGATTCCGTTGGCACTTCCATGACCAGGCTGATGTTACGGGAGCCCTCATTTGGTGCTAATTGTTGATTGTGTGACCAAGTGCTCAGCTGACATGATGGGGCCCTACTGAGGCAACATATGGCTAAGCTTTCCTCACACAGGAGTGGAGTCCCCTCATGGCAGTGTGTACTCCTGTGACATTGCCTGCGCCCAAGGTGTGTGTTGTATGTGCATGTCTGTGTGTTCACTTCCGTTTAGCTGTGCATGCTGTGATCCCTAGTGTTGTACCTGTTTGTGATGCTAGCTGAGTTGACCTATGTTCCCCCAAAGTCTTCTCCCTGGGTTCTCTGTGATGTGGGTGCATGGCACATTACTGGTCATCAGGGTGTCACCCATAGGTGTGTTTGCTGTCAGGGCTGAGTTTGTGGGCAGACGCAGATGGGTCACAGTCAGGTTTCCCCTTTGCACTTGTTGTTTGCCCCTGTCATGTGATTTCCAGTTTGTGTTATCTTTCAGTGATTGTGACACGTTGTGTGTGTGACTGCTGGCACTCCTCAGGGTCCGGGCTGCAATGTTGGTTGTTGTCTATGTGTGTTCTTTGTGGGTGACCTTGGCTTCTTCATTGGTGTGTGACTGTGGATGGGATCCCATTGGTTGGTGTGGTATTGCCGTCATGTCCATGTACAGCGTAGTGTGCAGTGTGTCAGACATTCAGGAGTCTTGTTGAGTGGCCATGTGTGATGTGTTTCTGCACCTTGGTTCCCACCCACCACCCTGGAATAGTCATGGGTGCATGTGCAATGTCACCAGTGCATGTGTACTTCACTGCTGCACATTGTTGGAGGTCAAGGGGTGTGGTGTTGAGTGTGTGCAGATGAGAGTTGTTGCCCGGCTAGGCCCCTGCCTCCATGTTGGCCTTGGCTTACTGGCCATGCTGATTGATTTGTGCTTGTGTAGGTGTGATGGTAGTTAGTTGCTCAGGACACATGACTGTGGTTCACAGTGTGAACCACATTTAGCTTTGTCATCACAGTGGGATTGTAATGCAGCCCAGGGTCACCACACTGTGGGGGCCCTGGGGGTGGTGCTGTGGTGTGTCTGTGTCTTGCTGTGTCAGTTGCTGTCCCTATGTGCCTGTGTGACATGTGTGATTTGTGCTCCCTCTCATCTGACAATGCCTGCTTGCCCACATAGGGGATTTGGATCCATGAGTTACCTTTGTGTGGCACTGTATGCACATCTGTATGATTGGTATTCAGGTCTCCTCATGTGTTGTGTGGTTGCCTGGGGACACTGGCACCCCCCTCACCTGTTGTGTATGATGTGCAGTGTGGGTCTGCCTGTTTGTGTTTGTGCATCTGCACCACTGCATTGGCATAACTTGGGTGTGCCATTGGCTGTATGTAGTTTTGTGGGTTTCCCCTGCTGTCCCTGGGACTCCTAGGTCATCGGTCAGCACAATGATCATGGTTTGTGTGTCCCATTGCTGCCATGGTATGGTATCTGTTCACCTCACATCTGCAGTCTCCACAAGGTATCTGCATTTGTGTGCCCATTGGTGCAAATATGTGGGTCTGCATTCTGATGGTCACTTCTGTCATTGTGTCATTGATGATTGTTGACGGTGTCAGCCCCCATGGGTGTTGTTTGTCTGCACATGGCCAAAGGTATGTCTTATTTGCACTGCAGTATTTGGCTCCCCCAATTTATGTTGCAATGGGACACATACACTACTTTGCCACTGATGTGTTTTTTGTTCTGTGACCAGGAATCATCCATGCAGTTTGGCAGTTGCACCTCTTTCTTTGTCAACACTTACCTTTTGGTCACTGTGGTGATGGGGGTTTAGACCCCATTGCCACAATGTTCAAAATGTGCTTCAGCTATGGACCCCACACTTACATTTTGGTCACTGTGATGATGGGGGTTTGGACCCCATTGCCACAATGTTCAAAATGTGCTTCAGCTATGGACCCCACACTTACCTTTTGGTCACTGTGGTGATGGGGGTTTAGACCCCATTGCCACAATGTTCAAAATGTGCTTCAGCTATGGACCCCACACTTACCTTTTGGTCACTGTGGTGATGGGGGTTTAGACCCCATTGCCACAATGTTCAAAATGTGCTTCAGCTATGGACCCCATACTTACATTCTGGTCACTGTGATGATGGGGGTTTGCACCCCATTGCCACAATGTTCAAAATGTGCTTCAGCTATGGACCCCACACTTGCCTTTTGGTCACTGTGGTGATGGGGGTTTAGACCCCATTGCCACAATGTTCAAAATGTGCTTCAGCTATGGACCCCACACTTACATTTTGGTCACTGTGATGATGGGGGCTTGGACTCCATTGCCACAATGTTCAAAATGTGCTTCAGCTATGGACCCCACACTTACATTTTGGTCACTGTGATGATGGGGGTTTAGACCCCATTGCCACAATGTTCAAAATGTGCTTCAGCTATGGACCCCACACTTACCTTTTGGTCACTGTGGTGATGGGGTTTAGACCCCATTGCCACAATGTTCAAAATGTGCTTCAGCTATGGACCCCACACTTACATTTTGGTCACTGTGATGATGGGGGTTTGGACCCCATTGCCACAATGTTCAAAATGTGCTTCAGCTATGGACCCCACACTTACATTTTGGTCACTGTGATGATGGGGGTTTGGACCCCATTGCCACAATGTTCAAAATGTGCTTCAGCTATGGACCCCACACTTACCTTTTGGTCACTGTGGTGATGGGGGTTTAGACCCCATTGCCACAATGTTCAAAATGTGCTTCAGCTATGGACCCCACACTTACATTTTGGTCACTGTGATGATGGGGGTTTGGACCCCATTGCCACAATGGTCATGGCCTGCTTGCATTGTGGGTGCCACACACATATATGTGTGGCACATGTGCTAGGGGGTCACATTGTATGTTCAAAGTCATGTTCGGTGTTGTAGGCATTTGACACAGTCTACACACGCTTGTCATGGTGTTGGGGGATGTCTTCTTCTTGCATTCCCTAGGTTGTGGTGTGCTGGTTGTGTCATGCATTGTCCATCCTATGAGTGGGGGTGGTAGTAGTGGTTGGCATCCAGCCCCCCTGGCTGAGGGTGGTAGTAGTGGTAGGCATCCAGCCCCCTGGGTGTGGGTGGTAGTAGTGGTAGGCATCCAGCACCCCCTGGGTGAGGGTGGTAGTAGTGGTAGGCATCCAACCCCCCCTGGCTAAGGGTGGTAGTAGTGGTAGGCATCCAGCCCCCCCTGGCTAAGGGTGGTGGTAGGCATCCAGCCCCCCCTGGGTGTGGGTGGTAGTAGTGGTAGGCATTCAGCCCCCCTGGGTGAGGGTGGTAGTAGTGGTAGGCATCCAGCCCCCCTGGGTGAGGGTGGTAGTAGTGGTAGGCATCCAGCCCCCTGGCTAAGGGTGGTGGTAGGCATCCACCCCCCTGGGTGTGGGTGGTAGTAGTGGTAGGCATCCAGCCCCCCTGGGTGAGGGTGGTAGTAGTAGTAGGCATCCAGCCCCCCTGGGTGAGGGTGGTAGTAGTGGTAGGCATCCAGCCCCCTGGCTAAGGGTGGTGGTAGGCATCCAGCCCCCTGGCTGAGGGTGGTAGTAGTGGTAGGCATCCAGCCCCCCTGGCTAAGAGTGGTGGTAGGCATCCAGCCCCCTGGGTGAGGGTGGTAGTGGTGGTAGGCATCCAGCCCCCTGGCTGAGGGTGGTAGTAGTGGTAGGCATCCAGCCCCCCTGGCTCAGGGTGGTGGTAGGCATCCTGCCCCCCTGGGTGAGGGTGGTGGTAGGCATCCAGCCCCCTGGGTGAGGGTGGTAGTAGTGGTAGGCATCCAGCCCCCCTGGCTAAGGGTGGTGGTAGGCATCCAGCCCCCTGGCTGAGGGTGGTAGTAGTGGTAGGCATCCAGCCCCCTGGCTAAGGGTGGTGGTAGGCATCCAGCCCCCCCTGGCTGAGGGTGGTAGTAGTGGTAGGCATCCAGCCCCCCCTGGCTGAGGGTGGTAGTAGTGGTAGGCATCCAGCCACCCCTGGCTAAGGGTGGTGGTAGGCATCCAGCCCCCCCTGGGTGAGGGTGGTAGTAGTGGTAGGCATCCAGCCCCTCCTGGGTGAGGGTGTAGTAGTGGTGGGCATCCAGCCCCCCCTGGCTGAGGTTGGTAGTAGTGGTAGGCATCCAGCCCCCCCTGGCTCAGGGTGGTGGTAGGCATCCTGCCCCCCCTGGGTGAGGGTGGTGGTAGGCATCCAGCCCCTCCTGGGTGAGGGAGGTGGTAGGCATCCAGCCCCCCCTGGGTGAGGGTGGTAGTAGTGGTAGGCATCCAGCCCCCCTGGCTAAGGGTGGTGGTAGGCATCCAGCCCCCCTGGCTGAGGGTGGTAGTAGTGGTAGGCATCCAGCCCCCCTGGCTAAGGGTGGTGGTAGGCATCCAGCCCCCTGGGTGAGGGTGGTAGTAGTGGCAGGCATCCAGCCCCCTGGCTGAGGGTGGTAGTAGTGGTAGGCATCCAGCCCCCCTGGCTGAGGGTGGTAATAGTGGTAGGCATCCAGCCCCCCCTGGCTAAGGGTGGTAGTAGTGGTAGGCATCCAGCCCCCCCTGGCTGAGGGTGGTAGTAGTGGTAGGCATCCAGCCCCCCCTGGCTCAGGGTGGTGATAGGCATCCTGCCCCCCCTGGGTGAGGGTGGTGGTAGGCATCCAGCCCCCCCTGGCTAAGGGTGGTGGTAGGCATCCAGCCCCCCTGGCTGAGGGTGGTAGCAGTGGTAGGCATCCAGCCCCCCTGGCTCAGGGTGGTGGTAGGCATCCTGCCCCCCTGGGTGAGGGTGGTGGTAGGCATCCAGCCCCCTGGGTGAGGGTGGTAGTAGTGGTGGGCATCCAGCCCCCCTGGCTAAGGGTGGTGGTAGGCATCCAGCCCCCCTGGCTGAGGGTGGTAGTAGTGGTAGGCATCCAGCCCCCTGGCTAAGGGTGGTGGTAGGCATCCAGCCCCCTGGGTGAGGGTGGTAGTAGTGGTAGGCATCCAGCCCCCTGGCTGAGGGTGGTAGTAGTGGTAGGCATCCAGCCCCCTGGCTAAGGGTGGTGGTAGAAATCCAGCCCCCCTGGGTGAGGGTGGTAGTAGTGGTAGGCATCCAGCCCCCCTGGGTGAGGGTGGTAGTAGTGGTGGGCATCCAGCCCCCCCTGGCTGAGGTTGGTAGTAGTGGTAGGCATCCAGCCCCCCCTGGCTCAGGGTGGTGGTAGGCATCCTGCCCCCCCTGGGTGAGGGTGGTGGTAGGCATCCAGCCCCTCCTGGGTGAGGGAGGTGGTAGGCATCCAGCCCCCTGGGTGAGGGTGGTAGTAGTGGTAGGCATCCAGCCCCCTGGCTAAGGGTGGTGGTAGGCATCCAGCCCCCTGGCTGAGGGTGGTAGTAGTGGTAGGCATCCAGCCCCCCTGGCTAAGGGTGGTGGTAGGCATCCAGCCCCCCTGGGTGAGGGTGGTAGTAGTGGCAGGCATCCAGCCCCCCTGGCTGAGGGTGGTAGTAGTGGTAGGCATCCAGCCCCCTGGCTGAGGGTGGTAATAGTGGTAGGCATCCAGCCCCCTGGCTAAGGGTGGTAGTAGTGGTAGGCATCCAGCCCCCCCTGGCTGAGGGTGGTAGTAGTGGTAGGCATCCAGCCCCCCCTGGCTCAGGGTGGTGATAGGCATCCTGCCCCCCCTGGGTGAGGGTGGTGGTAGGCACCCAGCCCCCCTGGCTAAGGGTGGTGGTAGGCATCCAGCCCCCCTGGCTGAGGGTGGTAGTAGTGGTAGGCATCCAGCCCCCTGGCTAAGGGTGGTGGTAGGCATCCAGCCCCCCTGGCTGAGGGTGGTAGTAGTGGTAGGCATCCAGCCCCCCTGGCTAAGGGTGGTGGTAGGCATCCAGCCCCCTGGGTGAGGGTGTTAGTAGTGGTAGGCATCCAGCCCCCCTGGCTGAGGGTGGTAGTAGTGGTAGGCATCCAGCCCCCTGGGTGAGGGTGGTAGTAGTGGTGGGCATCCAGCCCCTGGCTCAGGGTGGTGGTAGGCATCCTGCCCCCCTGGGTAGGGGTGGTGGTGCGCATTCCCCTGTGTGCATATGTGGCATTGGTGATGGGCATCCCGCCCCTATGGTGCTGCTGTTGCTGGTGTAAGTATATTCTGCATCCCTCTGTGTGTGTGTGAGTTGTCGTGTACGTGTTGTATGTGTTTTGTGGTTGGTGTATGACTTACCTTCTGCGCCGTACGCGTCCGTGCCTGTTCCGGTAGTAAATGTAGAATATTGGTATGATCGGGACGAAGGGATTCATGGTTGGTTCGTGTCGTTCGTCCTTCTTGTTGCTTCGCGTCGTCCTCGTTGCTTCGCGTCGTCCTCGTCGCTGGCGTGTTCGTCTCGTAGCCATGGATCGTGTTGTGGCGCGAATCGGAGCTTATGTGCGCCTCTCCCGGATGCTTTGACGTGCCGTGCGTAGCGACGGGTTCGACGCGTACGGAAAGCGCATCGTACTCGTTCGGCCGGACGGAGCTGCATTTTTCCTTCCGTGCGACTCGATTCGGCGTTTCCGGATTCGCCTCGGTCGGGGAACAGGACCTGGTTTGGGTGAGGACGGCTCGGCCGGATTCTGTGCTGTTGTGCGCATCGTACTTACTCGTTCGGTGTGCTGTACGGATCGGTCGGGAAACAGGCTTTCGCATGGCTTTTTTCCCGACCGAATGGTATTGGGTGCGCCTCCGAACGAGATCGGAATCGGCCCCTGAGTGGGAATAGTAAATGTAACCCCCGGGAAGGCCAACACTTGTACAGGCTGGAGTGGGAATAGTACAGCATATCCCTACGAAGTCCAACTCTTTCTCTACTGTTGCACAGACTGGAGTGGGAATAGTAAATCTTACTTCTTCAAAATCCATTGATTTCCCTATTGTTACACAGACTGGAGGTGAAATAGTAAATCTTACCCCTTCTAAGTCCAATACTTTCCCTAATGTTAACCTGTTTGGAGTGGGGATATTAAATGTAATCCCTCTGAAAGCATATGCTTTCCCTACTGTTGCATAAACTGGAGTGGGAATAGTATATCTATTATTCCCAGGCTCCAATACTTTTACTAATATTATTTAAATATATCTCTTATTATTACTTTTTATATATATATATATGTAGATATATATATATATATATAATTATTTGCAATTCATGTGTTATTTTGTACAGTGTTCTGCGAATATTTATTGCCATGATTCGATTTTGTGCTGTATTGGCCATTTCCAATGTTTTGAATCACCTTGTATGTACCAATTTCGATGTTAACAATGTATTTAGTGAGTACGACACTTCGTTTCAAAATGGCGCTTATATATACAATGTTCAATGCTGCCTCTGCCAGCCTTTTCTTAATGTCATTTAAAACTCTATGATCGTCGCTTTAAATATGGAAGGGGGAGTCAGCCACCCCACCTGTGAACAAGGCGACTCGATCGCCAAAAGGCATTGGGTGTTGCTGTTCCCATTTCCATCACTTTCCGTGGTGACTGACACATAGAGCCCGATTACGATGTCGGACGGACTGGAGTCTGTCCGACATCGTTTGGGAACTGGAACCGAACGACCACCTATCGTCGGTTCCAGCCCAGCAAGTAGGATGCAACCGAACCCCGTTCGGTGGCATTCCTATACTTTACAATGGGAGCATGCATTCCGCCCGGAATGCATCCTGTCATTGTAATGAGCAGAGGTGCAGTTCATCCCTGCACCCGGTGGCAGGCACCTCATGGTGCCTGCCACTGGGTGCAGGGAACAATAGAAAGGCACCTTAGGTGCTCTTGAACCCATGGGGGCCCTGCTGGGTGCCCCCAAAGACAGATTCCCAAAGCCTTTCTGTGTCGGAAAGGCCGGCACAGAAAGGCTGTGGGAAGCTGCCATCGTAATCCCTCGGCCGGAAAGAGCCGCCCGAGGGATTACTGGAGGTTTTCCGAATGGCGGACAGGCTCACCGAACCCGTCGGAGGCCATTCGGAAATCCGATTCGGATTCACTTCTGACCGACCCCATCAAAATGGGTTGGCCGGAAAGGAATCCGAATAGCCAATTACGATGCGGGCTGAGGGCTTCGACTCACCGTCGGAGCCATTTCAGCCCGCATCGTAATCGGGCCCTAAATCTTTAGGGCAAACAGTTTGGACTGTGCGTATTTCCTTGCCGGAGGAGTTTGTGCTGTGTATGTATGTGTGTATGTATGTATGTATGTATATATATATATATATATTTCCAAACGACAGTCTGACAATCAGGAGCGCCTCAACCTCACGAGTCGGGGCCTGTCTCAGGTGTGTCAGACACCTCACATATTCCATAAGAAAACACACTGCCCTTGCAGCATGAAAACAGGCCACTCCAAACGTGCTCAGCAATTTCTTTATTTGAGGCAAAGATAGGCAGGCAGGCATTACGCGTTTCGACTCGGCTGAGTCTTCATCATATGCCACTGTGTCCAGGTGGGTTCGTTAGCATTTTTGAAAACGTAACTAACAACATTGAAAAAGGACAATGTCCATTTCTTTCCAATTTTTAAAGAGGCAGTTGCTTTTTTATCTCACAGTTCGTTTTTGTGCAGCAAAGGTGAGTATATCATTTTATTTTTCATCAGGTTAAATCCTTGGAACAAACAGTGTTCATTAAATCTATGTTCCCTTTGTTGCAACATTAATTTATCGTTTTCTTATGTGTTGAAGGACCACAATTCCCATAATGCTATGTAACTGCCGCTTTAGTTCCTTAATGGCATTCAATGTTGGATTTTGGCAAAACCAGCTGAAAAGCAAGTGATGAACTGTAAAAAACTCGGTGGTAGCTGAACTCTCTTTTGAGTTACTGTGCCCGTTTATGGAACTTTCCTTGTAAAGCAATGTTTGCAAGCGGTGCACAGTGAAACAAGGGTGGTTTTGCCAAAATCCAACATTGAATGCCATTAAGGAACTAAAGCGGCAGTTACATAGCATTATGGGAATTGTGGTCCTTCAACACATAAGAAAACGATAAATTAATGTTGCAACAAAGGGAACATAGATTTAATGAACACTGTTTGTTCCAAGGATTTAACCTGATGAAAAATAAAATGATATACTCACCTTTGCTGCACAAAAACGAACTGTGAGATAAAAAAGCAACTGCCTCTTTAAAAATTGGAAAGAAATGGACATTGTCCTTTTTCAATGTTGTTAGTTACGTTTTCAAAAATGCTAACGAACCCACCTGGACACAGTGGCATATGATGAAGACTCAGCCGAGTCGAAACGCGTAATGCCTGCCTGCCTATCTTTGCCTCAAATAATGAAATTGCTGAGCACGTTTGGAGTGGCCTGTTTTCATGCTGCAAGGGCAGTGTGTTTTCTTATGGAATATGTGAGGTGTCTGACACACCTGAGACAGGCCCCGACTCGTGAGGTTGAGGCGCTCCTGATTGTCAGACTGTCGTTTGGAATTTTATGGAAGGAGCGCCCACTGGCTGTGACACTGTACATAAACGAAGTTTTGATGGAAGGGCCACGATCAGAGGCCCACCTCTACTTGGAGAGTGAACTCTGTAGCAGCCAGGGTCTGCAGAAGGGATTTCCCAATGCACTGCGTGCTCGAGGCTACCAGCTGAAAGGCAAGTGATGAACTGTAAAAAACTCGGTGGTAGCTGAACTCTCTTTTGAGTTACTGTGCCCGTTTATGGAACTTTCCTTGTAAAGCAATGTTTGCAAGCGGTGCACAGTGAAACAAGGGTGGTTTTGCCAAAATCCAACATTGAATGCCATTAAGGAACTAAAGCGGCAGTTACATAGCATTATGGGAATTGTGGTCCTTCAACACATAAGAAAACGATAAATTAATGTTGCAACAAAGGGAACATAGATTTAATGAACACTGTTTGTTCCAAGGATTTAACCTGATGAAAAATAAAATGATATACTCACCTTTGCTGCACAAAAACGAACTGTGAGATAAAAAAGCAACTGCCTCTTTAAAAATTGGAAAGAAATGGACATTGTCCTTTTTCAATGTTGTTAGTTACGTTTTCAAAAATGCTAACGAACCCACCTGGACACAGTGGCATATGATGAAGACTCAGCCGAGTCGAAACGCGTAATGCCTGCCTGCCTATCTTTGCCTCAAATAAAGAAATTGCTGAGCACGTTTGGAGTGGCCTGTTTTCATGCTGCAAGGGCAGTGTGTTTTCTTATGGAATATGTGAGGTGTCTGACACACCTGAGACAGGCCCCGACTCGTGAGGTTGAGGCGCTCCTGATTGTCAGACTGTCGTTTGGAATTTTATGGAAGGAGCGCCCACTGGCTGTGACACTGTACATAAACGAAGTTTTGATGGAAGGGCCACGATCAGAGGCCCACCTCTACTTGGAGAGTGAACTCTGTAGCAGCCAGGGTCTGCAGAAGGGATTTCCCAATGCACTGCGTGCTCGAGGCTACCAGCTGAAAGGCAAGTGATGAACTGTAAAAAACTCGGTGGTAGCTGAACTCTCTTTTGAGTTACTGTGCCCGTTTATGGAACTTTCCTTGTAAAGCAATGTTTGCAAGCGGTGCACAGTGAAACAAGGGTGGTTTTGCCAAAATCCAACATTGAATGCCATTAAGGAACTAAAGCGGCAGTTACATAGCATTATGGGAATTGTGGTCCTTCAACACATAAGAAAACGATAAATTAATGTTGCAACAAAGGGAACATAGATTTAATGAACACTGTTTGTTCCAAGGATTTAACCTGATGAAAAATAAAATGATATACTCACCTTTGCTGCACAAAAACGAACTGTGAGATAAAAAAGCAACTGCCTCTTTAAAAATTGGAAAGAAATGGACATTGTCCTTTTTCAATGTTGTTAGTTACGTTTTCAAAAATGCTAACGAACCCACCTGGACACAGTGGCATATGATGAAGACTCAGCCGAGTCGAAACGCGTAATGCCTGCCTGCCTATCTTTGCCTCAAATAAAGAAATTGCTGAGCACGTTTGGAGTGGCCTGTTTTCATGCTGCAAGGGCAGTGTGTTTTCTTATGGAATATGTGAGGTGTCTGACACACCTGAGACAGGCCCCGACTCGTGAGGTTGAGGCGCTCCTGATTGTCAGACTGTCGTTTGGAATTTTATGGAAGGAGCGCCCACTGGCTGTGACACTGTACATAAACGAAGTTTTGATGGAAGGGCCACGATCAGAGGCCCACCTCTACTTGGAGAGTGAACTCTGTAGCAGCCAGGGTCTGCAGAAGGGATTTCCCAATGCACTGCGTGCTCGAGGCTACCAGCTGAAAGGCAAGTGATGAACTGTAAAAAACTCGGTGGTAGCTCTACTCTCTTTTGAGTTACTGTGCCCGTTTATGGAACTTTCCTTGTAAAGCAATGTTTGCAAGCGGTGCACAGTGAAACAAGGGTGGTTTTGCCAAAATCCAACATTGAATGCCATTAAGGAACTAAAGCGGCAGTTACATAGCATTATGGGAATTGTGGTCCTTCAACACATAAGAAAACGATAAATTAATGTTGCAACAAAGGGAACATAGATTTAATGAACACTGTTTGTTCCAAGGATTTAACCTGATGAAAAATAAAATGATATACTCACCTTTGCTGCACAAAAACGAACTGTGATATAAAAAAGCAACTGCCTCTTTAAAAATTGGAAAGAAATGGACATTGTCCTTTTTCAATGTTGTTAGTTACGTTTTCAAAAATGCTAACGAACCCACCTGGACACAGTGGCATATGATGAAGACTCAGCCGAGTCGAAACGCGTAATGCCTGCCTGCCTATCTTTGCCTCAAATAATGAAATTGCTGAGCACGTTTGGAGTGGCCTGTTTTCATGCTGCAAGGGCAGTGTGTTTTCTTATGGAATATGTGAGGTGTCTGACACACCTGACACAGGCCCCGACTCGTGAGGTTGAGGCGCTCCTGATTGTCAGACTGTCGTTTGGAATTTTATGGAAGGAGCGCCCACTGGCTGTGACACTGTACATAAACGAAGTTTTGATGGAAGGGCCACGATCAGAGGCCCACCTCTACTTGGAGAGTGAACTCTGTAGCAGCCAGGGTCTGCAGAAGGGATTTCCCAATGCACTGCGTGCTCGAGGCTACCAGCTGAAAGGCAAGTGATGAACTGTAAAAACTCGGTGGTAGCTGAACTCTCTTTTGAGTTACTGTGCCCGTTTATGGAACTTTCCTTGTAAAGCAATGTTTGCAAGCGGTGCACAGTGAAACAAGGGTGGTTTTGCCAAAATCCAACATTGAATGCCATTAAGGAACTAAAGCGGCAGTTACATAGCATTATGGGAATTGTGGTCCTTCAACACATAAGAAAACGATAAATTAATGTTGCAACAAAGGGAACATAGATTTAATGAACACTGTTTGTTCCAAGGATTTAACCTGATGAAAAATAAAATGATATACTCACCTTTGCTGCACAAAAACGAACTGTGAGATAAAAAAGCAACTGCCTCTTTAAAAATTGGAAAGAAATGGACATTGTCCTTTTTCAATGTTGTTAGTTACGTTTTCAAAAATGCTAACGAACCCACCTGGACACAGTGGCATATGATGAAGACTCAGCCGAGTCGAAACGCGTAATGCCTGCCTGCCTATCTTTGCCTCAAATAAAGAAATTGCTGAGCACGTTTGGAGTGGCCTGTTTTCATGCTGCAAGGGCAGTGTGTTTTCTTATGGAATATGTGAGGTGTCTGACACACCTGAGACAGGCCCCGACTCGTGAGGTTGAGGCGCTCCTGATTGTCAGACTGTCGTTTGGAATTTTATGGAAGGAGCGCCCACTGGCTGTGACACTGTACATAAACGAAGTTTTGATGGAAGGGCCACGATCAGAGGCCCACCTCTACTTGGAGAGTGAACTCTGTAGCAGCCAGGGTCTGCAGAAGGGATTTCCCAATGCACTGCATGCTCGAGGCTACCAGCTGAAAGGCAAGTGATGAACTGTAAAAACTCGGTGGTAGCTGAACTCTCTTTTGAGTTACTGTGCCCGTTTATGGAACTTTCCTTGTAAAGCAATGTTTGCAAGCGGTGCACAGTGAAACAAGGGTGGTTTTGCCAAAATCCAACATTGAATGCCATTAAGGAACTAAAGCGGCAGTTACATAGCATTATGGGAATTGTGGTCCTTCAACACATAAGAAAACGATAAATTAATGTTGCAACAAAGGGAACATAGATTTAATGAACACTGTTTGTTCCAAGGATTTAACCTGATGAAAAATAAAATGATATACTCACCTTTGCTGCACAAAAACGAACTGTGAGATAAAAAAGCAACTGCCTCTTTAAAAATTGGAAAGAAATGGACATTGTCCTTTTTCAATGTTGTTAGTTACGTTTTCAAAAATGCTAACGAACCCACCTGGACACAGTGGCATATGATGAAGACTCAGCCGAGTCGAAACGCGTAATGCCTGCCTGCCTATCTTTGCCTCAAATAAAGAAATTGCTGAGCACGTTTGGAGTGGCCTGTTTTCATGCTGCAAGGGCAGTGTGTTTTCTTATGGAATATGTGAGGTGTCTGACACACCTGAGACAGGCCCCGACTCGTGAGGTTGAGGCGCTCCTGATTGTCAGACTGTCGTTTGGAAATTTTATGGAAGGAGCGCCCACTGGCTGTGACACTGTACATAAACGAAGTTTTGATGGAAGGGCCACGATCAGAGGCCCACCTCTACTTGGAGAGTGAACTCTGTAGCAGCCAGGGTCTGCAGAAGGGATTTCCCAATGCACTGCGTGCTCGAGGCTACCAGCTGAAAGGCAAGTGATGAACTGTAAAAAACTCGGTGGTAGCTGAACTCTCTTTTGAGTTACTGTGCCCGTTTATGGAACTTTCCTTGTAAAGCAATGTTTGGAAGCGGTGCACAGTGAAACAAGGGTGGTTTTGCCAAAATCCAACATTGAATGCCATTAAGGAACTAAAGCGGCAGTTACATAGCATTATGGGAATTGTGGTCCTTCAACACATAAGAAAACGATAAATTAATGTTGCAACAAAGGGAACATAGATTTAATGAACACTGTTTGTTCCAAGGATTTAACCTGATGAAAAATAAAATGATATACTCACCTTTGCTGCACAAAAACGAACTGTGAGATAAAAAAGCAACTGCCTCTTTAAAAATTGGAAAGAAATGGACATTGTCCTTTTTCAATGTTGTTAGTTACGTTTTCAAAAATGCTAACGAACCCACCTGGACACAGTGGCATATGATGAAGACTCAGCCGAGTCGAAACGCGTAATGCCTGCCTGCCTATCTTTGCCTCAAATAAAGAAATTGCTGAGCACGTTTGGAGTGGCCTGTTTTCATGCTGCAAGGGCAGTGTGTTTTCTTATGGAATATATATATATATATGTTTACGTTAGGGCTCCTTCTGCCTTCCCCCGCCCTCTGCAGAGGATCGCTTAAAGCCAGGGGAGCACGCCGGTCATAATTTCTATCCAAAACCACAAGTAAAGCGATCACTCAGAGATGTAGCAAACCCCAGTGGTAGATTTTATTCCAGGTTACGCGTAACCTGGAATAAAATCTACCACTGGGGTTTGCTACATCTCTGAGTGATCGCTTTACTTGTGGTTTTGGATATATATATATATATATATATGTATGTATGTTTATATATATATATATATATATATACGTATGTGTATATATATATATATATTTATATCTATATATATATATATATATAGATATATATATATGTATATATATAGATATATATGTATATATATATATATATACACACATACATGTATGTATATAGTTTTTTTTAAGAATAACCCAAAAAATGCAATATAATGTAAAATATTTATTTTTAATAATAAGTTATAATGTGTGTTTATATAAGTATATATTTATATATAATATTAAATATATAAATGGATTTCATTTAAATTATATTAATGTTATATATTAAATATTGTAAGATATAAGATATTTTAAGATACAAAATGTTTAACTATATATATATATATATATATATATATATATATATATATATATATATATATATATATATATATATATATATATATATATATATAGTGGGTTTGGTGTATTCGATTTTTATCCATCGGTCCCCCTCAACCTCGAACTTGTGCCTGGTTTGAATCTATTTTTTAATGCTGCATGTCACTCAGGACATTGAGACTCTGTTTTTTCCCCCTAGTGACTATTTTTATAAACTTTGGTTTTAACCTCGGGACCTTGTCTGGATTGCACGTTTTTCATAACATGGACTTCGTTGCTGGACTCCTGCCTGTGTTACCGCGCTTTATAATGGTCAGCAAGTTGCATTATGGGACAGGTAGTCCCATTGGGATGAAAGCTCGCGCTGGGAAGCCGATACAACTATTAAGCAGTTAATCTTTGTGCTCAGTTGGGCCCCAGGGAAGCGGCTGTTAAGTATCCTGTCCCTTTACTCCTTGTGGAAAGCGTTCGGATCGAGTTTTTCACAAACGGGGCAAGAGGGAACACTGTTTCCGCAACAGGGGTCAAAGGCCAAATGCTGGCTAATCCGTCATCAGTGTTGACGAAAATGTTGGGTCAGAGGTTGACATAATGCGATAATTAAGGGGAAACTGGCAGCATGGTTCTTTTATTAGATGCAATACATTTTGCTTCTTTTTATTTACAGTCAATGCGCAATGAGATTTTGGCGACATAAAGCATATGTAATTATTTGTTCCCAACCAATGCGGATGGCATGTCCACCACAAATTAATTTCATGCATTCAACAAAGATAACGATATATTTTGGTAATTGATTATTTACACCATGTAATTCAAACATTACTGAATGTTTTTACCTGTTATTCATACACAGTAATCTTGGATATCCATCGCAGGGTTATACTGTGGTTTCATGCTTCTTAGTATGTTGTCCATGTCTATCAATGCTTTGAGTGGGAGGGGCTATATAAACTATTGATGCAATGGCGCCAACCAGATTGATAAAGGCTTCCAGTAAGCCAAAACGCGTCTCTCTGTTATCTCTGAGATTGAGGGTGACTTGATCTAATAAAACAGATGCCGTATCCTGACTGCCTTGAGTCCGTGCCTTCTTCCATGGATGTTTCTGTGGGAGTTGGTTGCTGTTGTTTATATATATATATATATATATCAGATTGAAAAAGGCTGCTGTGCCAGACGAAACGCGTCTCTTTTGTTTGCCGGGTCGGAGGAGACCCTATGGAATAAAAAATGCCTATACCCAGCATTCCTCGTGTGCGTGCTCTCTTCCATGTGGAGCAGGGGTTGTTCAGATATATATATATATATATATATATATATATACAGATACACAAACATATATTTAAAACTATATTTTTTGTATGTTTTTAATGATATTAGTGTGAAAGGAACAGTTTCTTACCTGTAACTCCAGTTCTCTCGTAGGGGTATTTCCATGATAAGTCATAAGCACTTGAATAGTCCCACCCACGTGCGGGGACCCCGGAGCCCGTTTTTAGATACATCTTCTTAAGTGGGTATTTTTCGCCTTTCTTCAGGAAGGCCTTCAAAGACACTTAAGAGATAGAGAGACAATAATGCAGCCTAAATACATAGGCTACAATGGCCTTTTTTAATTTTTTTTTTAGAGTTTTATATAGCGCGAACTAGACCAGAGAAATCGGGTATCAGAGCGCTTTACATGAGCACCAGTTTCGTTATAGAAGGACACATTCACTTTTGTTAGGCACGGGGAGATTAAGTGATTTGACCAGAATCACAGGATGTTGAGGGTCATTGCCGAGACTCGAACCCGGTTCCCCAGCTTCGAGGTCGACCGCTCTAGCCGTAAGGCTACACCCTCTCTTCATCTTGTAGTGATAAAAGGTAGCCAGTATACTACATTTTGTGCAATTTTTGTGGTGTTTAACACACAGAAGAATACCCTTCACAAAACTCCTTTTTTCATGCTAGAGATGAAAGGAGAGGCCAGAATAGCCCCAAAGGCTGTCATTACATGTCTTAAAAATAGAAGATGTGCCTTTAAGAATCCAGAGACCACCAGTATCCCATCATGCACAGCCAGTGGCAGTTACTTCAGTTCTTTTTGAGGGCGATGAGAAGTGAATGCATGTTCTATGTTATGGATCCCCCTGTCTATTCCACCGAGGAGGAGGGAGGGTTGCTTATGACTTATCATGGAAATACCCCTACGAGAGAACTGGAGTTACAGGTAAGAAACTGTTCCTTCTCTCGTAGGGGATTTCCATGTATAGTCATAAACACTTTAATAGACTAGCAAGCCCATCCCTATAGAACGCGGTGGAAGAGACAGAGAAAAATGATATGCCGATTTAAGCAAATAGGTTCAAAAGGGAAGCATGCCCTACTTGAGCATCTGCCTTGGCATTCGAGTCCAGGCAGTAGTGTTTAGTGAATGTATGAACTGATTTCCAGGTAGCAGCCTTGCATATCTCTGCAATGGGTATATTACGTAACAAGGCCGCAGTAGCTGCCTTCCCTCTGGTTGAGTGAGCGTTAGGCTTACTGGAAAGAGATTTATTAGCTTTTTGGTAACAGAGTAAGATGCAGGAAACAATCCATCTGGAGATGGACTGCTTGGAAGTTGCTAGACCTGTATGGAGAGAGCCATAGTTTACAAATAACTGGTCAGATCTCAGTAGATCCTTAGTTTTATCCAGATAGAATTTTAAAACCCTTCTAGCATCCAGGGAATGAAGAGATCTCTCCGCTGGAGTCGATGGATGCTGGAAAAAGGTAGGTAAGGAAATCGTCTGCTTCACATGAAACTCCGAACCACCTTAGGGAGGAATTTCGGATGAGTCCTCATAACTACTTTAGATGCATGAAAAACTGCGTATGGCTCTTGACAGCAAAGTGCCTGGATTTCGCTAACCCTTCGGGCGGAAGTAATAGCCACAAGGAAAGCCATCTTCCAAGACAGATGCTGAAGAGACGCCTTTTTATGGGTTCAAAAGGTTCTTGCATAAGCCGAGAGAGGACCACATTAAGCTCCCAAGGAGGAGAAACTTTTAATGGGAGGCAAAACTTTCTTCAAACCCTCCAGGAAATCTCTGATGACAGCAATTCTGAAAAAAGTAGTTTGTGAAGGGCATTTCCTGTAGGCAGTTAGGGCTGCCAAGTGAACCTTAATGGAAGAAAATTGAAGGCCAGATTGTGCCAGATGGAGCAAATATGGAAGGATGACATCTTCCCGGCAAGAGGTAGGATCCTCATTCTTCGATGAGCACCAAATACAAAATCTCTTCCATTTATGAGCATAAGCGGAACGTGTGCATACTGTACTAGCTCTGGAGCCATGCTGCCAAATTCAAAGAGGAGAGGTTGGGGTGCCCCATCTAGCCTCTGAACTTCGTTAGTAGATTTGATCTGCATGGAAGCCTGAGTATCATTTTGGCCCGTGACTGCGACAGTTTGATGAGGACTGCCGGGATTAGGGGAACTGGAGGAAAGGCGTAGAGAAATCTGCCTGACCAGTTGATCCATAGGGCATTCCCCAGGGTTCCCAGTTGGTAGTACCTCGACACGAAGCTTTGGCATTTGCTGTTTTCTGTGGTGGCGATCAAGTCGACTTCCGGAATACTCCATCTTGCAAAGATATCGTGGACCACGTCGTCGTTTAAGACCCACTCATGGTTTTCCTGGAGGAGCCTGCTGAGAGAGTCCGCCTGAGCATTCTGAACACCTGGGAGGTGAGTTGCTGTTACGGTCAAGTTTCTGGCCAGAAGCCAATTCCAGATCGTCTGGGTTTCCCGAGATAATGGTCTGGACCTTGAGCCTCCCTGCTTGTTGAGGTAGTACATTGTTGTTGTATTGTTCGTCTAGACAAGCAGGGAGTGGGGGCAGAGTGATGGCCGAAAGGCTTTCAGCGTCATATGAACTGCTCGTAGCTCTAGCAGATTGATGTGGTAAGTGGATTCTCTGTGTGACCATTTGCCCTGGATTTGAAGTTGACATGTATGGGCTCCCCATTCCAGGAGAGAGGCATCCGTGACTATGGTTTGAACAGGTATCTCCTTGTGGAAAGGGATCCCTCGTAGGAGATTGGTGGGATAACACCACCATTTAATGTACCGGAGGGCATGATGAGACAATTGAATCCGGTCTTCCCAATCTCCTGTTTGCTGGTCCCATTGGTCTTCCAGGCATTCGTGCAGGGGTCTCATGTGGAGATGTGCATTCAGTGCCATCAAGCCCAGGAGCGAGGAGACCTTCCTCACAGTCGGGTGAGACATTGCCATGAAAGTCTGAGCCTTCCGAAGGATAGATAAGCGTCTCTCCTCCGAAGGACACACATTTGCCATGCGAGTATCGATGGATGCTCCCAGATATTGCAGGCACTTCACAGGAATCGAGGTTGACTTCGCCTGGTTGACATGAAGACCCAAAAAAAGGAGAAGATCGGAGGTCCAATTGAAGTGTAGCTGAGCCACCTGATACATGGATGCCTTGATTAGCCAATCGTCTAGATAGGGGTAGACGAACACTTTGGGTTTCCTCAGATGGGCCGCTACCACCACCATACATTTGGAGAAGGTCCTGGGTGCTGACTTGAGGCCAAATGGAAGTACACAGTATTGATAGTGGTTGTTCCCTACTGCAAACCTCAAGAACTTGCGATGCTTCCTTATGATGGGAATGTGGAAGTATGCGTCTTAAAGGTCGATTGCGCATAACTAGTCTCCTCGATGTAGCTGAGGGTAGATTTGGTGCAATGCTAGCATCCGGAATCTCTCTCCGAATCCACTTATTGGCCGTCCTTAGGTCGAGAATGGGCCTGAACTCGTTCTTGTCTTTCTTTTTGACAAGAAAAAATCTTGAGTATAACCCTGTGCCTCCTTGGGAATGAGGAACGGGTTTCACCGCCTGTTTCTGTAAGAGGATGTTCGCCTCCAATTGTAATTGGTACAGTTGGGATCTGGATTGCTTCGGAGGTATTGACGGTGGAGGGCTGATGAATCTGAGAGAATATCCCTTGCAAACAATATTCAGCACCCAATTGTCTTACGTGATTTTTTGCCACTCTGCCAAGTAATGTTGGACGCTTCCCCCTACCGGAGCGGGTCACGGAAGAGGGGGAAGACAGGATTCAGGGCTTTGACCCTGCTGGCATCTCGCCTCCTGGAGCAGGTTGTTGTCCTGACCTTCCTTTTGTTTGATATTTTTGATAAGGCTGGTAGGAGTGTTGGTATGGTTGTTGCATACCTGACTGTCGGCCCTTATACCACCGAGGGGTTTGAACCCTCTGTGTAGAATAGCGGCGTTGAAAAAGTCGGAAAGATTTACGCTGTTCTTTAAGTCTTTCCAGGCCAACAGCTTTCAACGTTTCCATTTCCGCCTTCATCCTGGCCATCTCCTTGTCTGCTTGAGTGCCGAAAAGGGTTGTACCTGAAAACAGGAGATTCAGGAAGCAATGTCAGGCACAGCCATGAGTGCCTCCGAAGTGCCACGCCATGGCAATACCCATGTGCAGCAAGAAGGGATGTGTCTGCTGCTGCGCTTATTACTTCATTAGAGACCATAAGACCTTCTGTGTAAAATCTCATTAAAGTCCTCTATCTTGTCTCTAGGGAGGTAGTCCGCAAACTGTTGGCGCGATTCCAACAGTGCCCAGTCATATCTGCCTAGTAAGGCAGTGGCACTAGCAGCTTTCATGGAAGTTGCTGCTGTGTTGAACACCTTCCTTCCGACTGAGTCTATCTTTTGGCTCTCTTTATCTGGTGGAACTGTAGAGGTTGGAGCTGTGGTATGTTGCTTTTTCGCTGCCACCACAATAACCGAGTCCGGAGCTGGGTCCGTCCGTAGGAATGTGGGATCCTGCTTTGGAGGCCAGTATTTCTTTTGTAGCCTGGGTGTAGCTGAATTAATTGAAGAGGGTGTTAGAAAAAGTTCCATAGCCGGTTCTAAGAGGCCAGGCACCAGACAAAGCAAGGGACGAGAAGATTGCCTCTGCTGAAGAGTCTCAAATATCACCGAAGTTGATGGTGTCGGAGTAGACATTGGAATGTTTCATTTAGAAGCACCCCGCACCAGAACCTCTTGGAAAGTGGAAATGTCATCAATTGGTGAAATCCTCTGGGAGGAGAGTCCAATAGCGTAGGAGAATATCTTCCTGTGCTCGAAGAGGAAGTGTCCCTGGTATATCTGGAATGAGACCTTCCACCATGATGTCGACGATGGGAACGGGTAGAGGAGCCTCTATGGCTGCGAGAACGATGCCTCGTGTGAGACCTAGACCTTGGTCTTTGTGGTGGTGGTGGGGGAGGTGGAGGAGGAGGCGGAGGAGGCAGAGGCGGTGTCGGAAGTCTTGGTTCCACATCTGGCAGATGAGGCGGAGACTGCTGAGGAAGAGTAGGTGAGGGAAGGTTCTTAGATGGAGAGTAGGTTCGGGAGTACTCCAAATCCGATGTGTAAATTAGCCTTCTCTTTTTTCGTGCCTTCTGAAGCCTTGAATAAGCTGCTCCTGAAGAAGGTCCATCTCTCACCCTCAACGTAGATCAAAAGAGAGCCTCGTCTCGACGTTGATCAACTTCTCGGAGTCGACCGGGTCGGTGATCGACAGTGTTGTCTCGACGTCGATCGACGGTGTTGTCTCGACGTCGATCGACGGTGTTGTCTCGACGTCGATCGACGGTGTTGTCTCGACGTCGAGCAACAGTGGTGTGTCGACGTCGAGCGAAGTGATAAGGTTCTCGACGCGACATGCGAGGTGTTACCGTCTGCGGTGGGCTTCTTGACGATGACCGAGGCGTTCTCATCGTCAGTTTAGTAATCGAGGATCTTCTTCTCGACATGGAACGTCAACGTCGTTTTGACTCAGAGCCCTGGGTCGACGGCAAACAGGTCGGCGCTGTACCTCCTCTCGACGTCATCGTCCTCGACCGGTGCCGTCTTTCAGCTCTTCTTCTGCTGGGGAGCCCCACAGAGGCTGAAGACAGAGCCCTGGTAGAGGACTGACCCTCTCCTCGCTCTGAAGTCCTACCTGAAGATTGGGCCTGCTGTTTCCGTCACTCTTTTGCTCCTTGAAGTCGAATCTTCTCTCTGTCACGCAGAGTGCGCCTAGAGAAAGTTTTACAGATAGAACAGGAGTCAGGAACATGAGTAGCAGGCAGGCATAGTATGCACACTCTGTGGGGATCAGTCTTGGCCTTCTTCCTACCACAGTCTGGACACTTGTCAAAAAGAGATGGCATTTTTCAGTGAAAACTGTGAAATTCCTGTCAGAAAAAGACAGAAAAACATAGGGAGAGACCAAAGACGTCGAGTAAAGTAGTTATTAGGTAAATACTGATGTGAATTTTGAAGAAAAAAAATTTGGTAGAGCTCAATACTACAGGGTCCTGATAGCAGGAGCCTAAAAAAGAACTGAAGTAACTGCCACTGGCTGTGCATGATGGGATACTGTTGGTCTCTGGAATCTTAAAGGCACAGCTTCTATTTTTAAGACATATAATGGCAGCCTATGGGGCTATTCTGTCCTCTCCTTTCATCTCTATCATGAAAAAGGAGTTTTGTGAAGGGGGTTCTTCTGTGTGATAAACACCATACAAATTGCACAAAATATAGTATACTGGCTACCTTTTTTCACTTCAAGATGAAGATGCGGCCAGTGAAGCCCATGTATCTAGGCTGCATTATTGTCTCTCCATCTCACTTAAGAAGATATATCTAAAGAAGTGCTCCGGGGTCCCCGCACGTGGGTGGGACTATTCAAGTGCTTATGACTATAAATGGAAATCCCCTACAAGAGAACGATATTTTATTTTCAATATTTTTGTACTTATCATTATAGGTACAGGGAGATTATATTTTTTAAACTATATTTTTGACACAATATTTTTGCTACACGCTACTGTTTTGATATTGTGCCAGTGATCCCAATTTTGCAAATGTGCTTTCTGACACTTTGTCCCTGGATTTTAAAGACACTGTGGCCAAGGTAGCAGATACAATGTTTCACGTTTGATACTGCGATTCAATGAGCTAGATATTTTTGTCCCATATTAAAGGCATAACTTTCCTAACTAGTCTCCATTACCCTTTGGTCTTCTTACTGGGAGATATTAATGATAAACATATACAAACCTTATCCAAAATAGGACATTCATCTCTTTTTTTTTGGGTCGTACATTATCAATAGCTCACTAGTGTAAGATCCTCAACCGGCTCTTGGTTTATGGTAGAAGAAGGCATGAACCTTATATGTAATAGATAACATCATGTATCATTAACCTCTAGGTGAATTCCTTATTCTGTATCGCCGCATTTATTGATTACAGGCAAGCTAATTCTGCTACCCTTAAAATGGGACCAAAGAATTTCAAAATTACTTTGCCGTATTAGAGGCACAACCTTATGACATATGTACTAAATTTGTTGGGCCAAGTGTTTGACTTGTGCTACTCCCTAGGCATAGTGTTTTTTTCCAATGATTTTGATATTTATTTGCACTCTTGAAATGGCATAGCTCTAAAGGAGGCACATTAAATTGATCACTAATCTTATTTCTCTTTAATGCAATGCTGTTTACATAAATACAGAGAGTCTACGTGTGAGCTGTGGGAGAAATGTGTAAAACCATGCTGAAATCAATTTTTTTTTTAGAGAGGTCTCAACTACTGCTGCAAAGCGCAAACACACACAAAAACATATAGTAAATGCAACTCCTGATCTACTTAGTAAAGCATGGACAACAAAATAACATAGTTTTAATATGAAAGCAAGCTAGAATATATTTGGAAGGATTCCTGCAAAAGGGAGAAACTATGTTTTCCCATTTTAAAGTATTTTACCGTTAGCTGAAAAAAGACAAAGCTGGACAGTGAGAAAGAAGATGGAGTGAAAAAGGAATGGTGGATGCCTATCAATCTTTCTAATCCAAAGGCTGAAACAAGCATTAGTAAAGCCAATAGGCCTGGCTTTCATGTGCGAGTGCACGCATAGTCAATCACAAGTCTGCACAGACCATTTGTACCTTGTCACAGTTTAGCCCGATGCACGACACTGCAAGCTGAGGGGATAAAAAAAAGGGGGCAGCCATAGAAAGTACAGTAGGACTCAAGTTTGAGATAGAAGAGGCACAAATAATTTGTATACATTTGTGCATGCCTGTACTGACATTAGTGCCAAAACGATTGACTTTACCAATGATTGTTTGTTTTTCTCAGTGATGCCATAGAAGCAAAGGGTACACACAGACAGGACTCATACTGTACCTCAATCATGAAGCCAAGTAGGACAAAACCAATCTGTAGTTGCTAGTTTCCCTGTTCAGAGGGGACATGGCTTAGCAGTTCTGGCTGGACTCTTCCCATTGGACCAGAACCAAAGCTGAGTTGCATAAGTTTGCATCATGTCACTAATGGCACCGGCAGCAACATATGATGGACTGAAATGTGAACCAGAGTAATTAATGGCAGCTTATATTAATTTGTGTATTTTACACATAACTGTTTTGTTTTTCCTCAGTCGTTACAACTAAGGTTACTACTGTTGTTCCTATCTTGCTGGCAGTTGTTGTCCTTGCGATTTTGGCATATGTTTTCACTGCTATAATTCCTGCTGGTGTACCTGTTTAGTTATAACTGTGGTCAATGCTGTTTTCCCACCTTGCTGGCAGCGGTTGTTGCTGCTAGTGTCCTCTACATGGTGGCAACGGTGGTCACCGCTGTGACCTCTCCGGTGGTCACTGCATTTGCGACTGCTGTGGCCACTGCTGTTATGGCCCCTGCTGTGGTTGCTACTGTATTCAATGCTGTTGTGACAGTTGTTGCTTCTGTGGTATCTGTTTTGCAGACAGCTGTTGTTGCTGTGATTCCTAATGTGGTAAAAGCTATTGTGGTAGCAGCTCTTGCCTTTGATGTGGTTAGAGCTGTTGACACTGTTTTCCCCCCCTGCTGTGGTGGCAAGACTGGCTGCTGCTGTGGTCTCTGTTATGGTTTACATCTATAGTGGAAATTGTTTTCACTACTGTGTTTGTCAGATTGCACTATTCTTAACAATATGTTGGGTAAAATTAAATCCAGGCAAAGGGGATTTAGATAGGAGAGAGAAACCGAGATTCTTAATATGATTACTCTGCCTCATCACACAGTCATGGAGGATCTTCTCTGTTGAGCATAGATATCTAAAGACAAGAGGAAGCCTTTAATTATTTTATTATTCTGGCTCCAACACCTAATGCATAATATTGTAAATAATATACCTCTAAACGTTATGCATTGCTAACTCTCTATGGAGTGGTAAAACTCTAGGTCTTTATAAAAATGAAGTATAACTGTAATCTATAGGTAATATGTGCAAATAGTATTCAGAGCTACTCTGCATTTCTTTTTTTATAGACAACTACCGCCAATGTTATACAAAAACACTCTGCGATTCAAATCACATTCAATGTGACAGGCTTGTAAACTGTAACATCATAAATGCACATTACAATTATAGAGTTCACCTAACAACAAGAAATCACTTTCCCACCGAAGTTAATACCTTAATACCATATGTATATCCAAAGAACATTTATCAAAGTAAGTGGAAAGATGAGGATCCTTTTCGCTCTTCATGTGAAAACAACAAGTTGAAAATGTAAGAGTTAATAATACTTAAGGATCTTCTAGACAACACAAGACTTACTGATTCAGGACACTAAAACCCCAGTTTTCTGGATGAGGGACTTCAATTGTATCCTGGATGGGGATTTAGACAGGTCGCCCCCTAAGCATAATACCAAACCGCTTATGACAGCCAAGCTGCAGAGCGTAATGACCAACCTGGGACTCACTGACATATGGAGGCAGAATTACCCGTCACAGAGGGAGTATACATGCCACTCCGCAACACACAATACATACAGCAGATTAGATAGAATACTGTGTTCAGATCGCATCATACAAGACGGTGTGGTAGTAACACACTTGGGACGGTTCCCTGGCTCCATTCAGTTGCGAATGGAGCCAGGGAGGGCCACGTCGGACCGGTAGATATTGGAGGTCAACTCACTTCACAATAAATTGGGGATCCACAGCTCGCACTGCAAAAGACTGGGAAGTCTTCAAAGCAGTCTTACGGGGAACGTGTATGGGACTCACATGTGGGGTGCACCAGCAATTGCAAGCTAACCTACACACACGCAAAGCGCGACTAGCTACACTTCAAAGGGAGGACCTGCTGTCTCCTATCGCACAGAGGGCAGAACAAGACCTCCGTAGGTAGGTCGATGAATTATGGCTCAGACTCGACAAATACACATTAAAGCAGTACAGCCAGAGACTACATAGAGAAGGGGATAAATCGGGTCGACTTCTGGCATGGATACTCCGTAGGGAAGCCTCCACCCAAATGATACTATACCTCATAACCCTGGAGGGCACACGGGTAGTCACACAGCAAGACATAGCAGATACGTTCAAATACTACCTACAGACCTTATATTCCCCGGACCCCAATGTCACACCGGCCAGATATATCCCTTTTTTAGATAGCCTAACCATCCCGCAATTAACAGTGGACGGAAAAGCTGAGCTGGAAGCTCCCTGGCACTCGAGGAATTGCGCCTAGCATTGACCATGCTCCCACACTCAAAGACCCCAGGTGGAGATGGGTTACCTGCAGAATTCTATCCAACCTTCCAAATGGAGGTGCCCGCTCGCCTTCTGGAAGTTTTTAACGAGGCCAACGAAACAGGGATCCTCTAACCAACTATGTGGGAAGGCGAAATATGCATTCTTCTGAAGCCGGGGGGAGAGACCACGAACCCGGCGGCATTTAGCCCAATAACAATTATAAACTCCGACATAAACATTTTAAGCAAAGCATTAGCCAACCGGCTGGCCCCACATATGCCCAATTAGTCCATGAGGACCAATGTGGATTCATCCCAGGCAGGCACACAGGGATGAATATCAGGCGACTAACGCACATACTACATGAAACTAGCAGTGATCCAGCAGAGATGGCCATGGTCTCGGTGGATCTGGCCAAAGGGTTCGATAATGTGGATTGGGGATACCTATTGGAGGTCCTCAGAGTTGCGGTCTTTGGGCCACGTTTCCATGCTTGGATCAAGCTCCTATACACAAATCCCACTGCTAGAGTCCGTGTGGGTGGGACCAGATCGGGTCTTTGGACATTGGACGTGGTACTAGACAGGGTTGCCCCCTGTCGCCACTACTGTTCGCTCTCGCAATTGAGCCATTAGCTATCCGAACCCGAAGCCAGTTGAGACCGTACAATATATACTTAGGCAGCGTTTACCACGTCATCTCACTATATGCAGATGATGCCTTATTTTATGTCTCATCGCCCCGAGTCACCATTCCGGAGCTACTGCACCTGATGGAGGAGTTCGGAAATGTTTCGGGCCTCCGTATTAACCACACGAAATCGCTCATATTCCCTCTTGCTTCACTCGTAGGGGCCTCACTCTCCGGCCTCCCATCCCTGGGTCTGCGCTGGGAATTGACCTCGTTCAGATACCTGGGTATTCAAATAATGCACAATGAAAAACAACGGTTGCTACTCAATATGCATATAGTGGAAGGTCTCAAAAAATCAATCTCTTTCTGGAACACACTCCCGCTGTATCTAACGGGCAGGCTAGCCATCTCAAAAATGGTTCTACTACCGAGATGCTTGTATACACTACAAAACTCAATATGCCCCATACCTACCACTCTGTTCCGCCAGTTAAACTCTCTCCTTATCTCACTCTTATGGGCAGCCAGTCGCAGCAGAGTGGCATTAACCACACTAAGTAGGCCCTACGAGAGGGGAGGGCTGGAGGTCCCACGTCTTGATCTCTACTACTATGCGGCTCACCTCCAACACGCTGCCCGTTGGCTGGTTGGGGCCCCCAATTGGGAAACCCAATTGCTGGATGGTGGGACGGTGGCGGGTCGTCTCCCTGAGTTGCTAAAGGAGGGTAGTCATGTCCCGGAGGAAGCCCCCTACGTGGTGAGGCATACAGCCTCAGCCTGGCACCGATTCATTGTAACGGTGCATGGCCATGCTCTGTTTCATAGAGAACTCCCGGTGTGGATCCTAAAGCCAGTACGACAAAGGACACGTGACATGTCCTTTTGGGAGTGGCGGGAGGGTGGCTGCGACCAATAGGGCGATCTTTACCCGGATGAACATTTAATTTTATTTGAATTCGCGTGTACAGACTTTAACCTAGGCCAGGGTCAATTCCTACAACACGTGGGACTGGCGGAGGTGGCCAGGCACACGTGGCCCACTTACCGGCCGCCCCGCCACCCTCTTGAGATCCTTCTCACATGCGGCACGAGCAGACACTTGATCATATTATCATACAAGGCTATGCGCTTAGATGAAAAATATGCTCCTCAGCAAGCCTTGATAGCCTGGAATCGAGAACTCGATGCCCCGTTAGAGGAGACCGGTTGGAAGCGAGCCTGTGAGTTAACGTATACTGTATCTAGTAACGCCCGTTTCAGACTCCTACATTATAATTTCTTACAAAGAACATATTTAACCCCAATACACCTCCATAAGATAGACCCAGCTAGGCCGTACACATGTCCACGGTGAAACACCAGCGGAGCAGACTTCCTACACATGGCCTGGGGTTGCAACGCAATATACACCTTCTGGCTTTCAATAGTCGAGAATCTGTAACGGGTGACTTACTTGCACATCGAATTGACTCCCCAGTGTTGTCTACTAGGGTTGCTCAAATTACCCCAAAAACGGAAGACGACTTACAAATTTGGAAACTAGCTATGGTGCTGACGAGACACAGAGTAGCCATCATGTGGCATTCCACAAGCTCCCCGACACTTGACAAGTGGCATAGTGTGTAGCAGAGTGGGTACTTCCAGAGGAGGCGCATATGCGGCTAAGCAGGAGGGATGATAAGCTAGAAGAAGACATAAGCACCTGGAGAGCGCTAACTGATGATCTCCAACCCCCCACGTCTGAAGATGAGTCAGACATGGATTAGGACATGGGGGCGGAAGAAGCTACCACTCAGAATAGCGCCATAAGGGCACAAGGGGTGAACATTCCCAAAAGCCTAGATTGAAAACAGACGAAAAAGACTAGATCAGGGGAAAACAATGCACAAAGGTTCAGAGGGATAAGGGAAGACATCGAATATTCAGATACTAAAACACTGTATAAGGGCATGTACTTTTTATTATTACACTTATATGTAACACTGTGAGTTCAGACATGTGTAACTTGCTTTCAAACTGCCAGTTGACTACGTTTATGAATAAAAATGAAAATAAAGTTTTTTAAAAATGAAATGATACTCAAGGATGATTTCTGAAAACAGTGTTCAGTCACAAAGTCTAAATTCTTTGTCAGACAATACTTCTTTATATACAGTTCAATCTCTCGTGAACTTAAATGGAACAAAAATCCACAAGTACCAAAACTCTGAAAAAATGGTCCCACCTGCAGCAACAATGTATTTCAAATGCCTAGCAAAGAGGCTCTGGACTTCAAGGAACTTATTCTCTATGGAGTTGATTCAGAAACTACAATTTAAGTATGTAAAGTATTGCTCCAGCAGAACTATTTACTTACTAAAAAAATGCAATTTACAAACTTATGTGTGCAATCTCCTCCTCCGCCTCTCCTATCTTTTCTGTACGGAGATATCTGCATGGTGGTGGTGATCGTACACATCCAAGTATAGATGTGGGAGGGGCCAGTGGAGTTGTCAGAAAATGGGGAATAATTACAACCAAATGGGTGGGGTCAAGAGAAAATTAAGTCGGGTTTAGGGAGTGACATGCTAATACAAAACACAAACACAAAAAGTAAGAAAGACCTCTGCAATTCACAAAATACAGTTGTAAATTTGTTCCAACCCTAACATTGTCAAAATAGGCTTAAAATGTTCTCACTCAAAGTGGAGAAAGCCAAGCGCTACACATGGCACACCACTGGTACTGCAACACACCCCTACAGAAAAAAATGGAGAAAGGGGTTTTTAACTACTACCACATAGGATTGCAGGGTGAATTGATTATATATATATATATATATATATATATTCATTGAAAAAAACCATAGGTTTCAGGGACGTTATAGTTAGGAATTTGCATTTAAAAAACATTAGAAATTCATTGAAAAAAACAGAGGTTTCAGGGACGTTATAGTTAGTTGGACATTTCACTCGTACAAAACCAGAGAAATTTGGCCGTTATAGTTAGTTGAGCTAACTATAACTCGCGCCCCTGCAATGCACTGCTGATGACGTCACATATTACATCATTCATGACATGGTCAGTGACATCACTGATGACATCAAATGACATCATCCAGTGACTGTGTGTTTTTATAAAGTTTAAATATGTTTTATATATATATATATATATATATATATATGCCAAGGTGTATTGAAGAATGAGTGGGTGTATAAGTGTCTGAATGGATGATTTAGTAGGTGCGTGACTGACTGTATAAGTGAGCGATTAAACGTGTCTTACTGAATGCATCAGTTAGTGACTAATCTGTGTGAATGTCTGTATCAGTCTGTCAGTTGGTGTGTAAGCGGCTGCATGGGTTGGTGAGTAGCTACATGAGTGTCTATATGGGTTATTGATTGGTTGTCTGAGTATCTGTATGGGTGCCTGAGTGTCTGTGTGGGTGGGTGGGGTGTGTGTGACTGTGCATAGATGTGTGAGTGGGTGATTCACTGGGTATATGGGTTCAAGAGCGCATCTGTGAAGGGCTTTATGAGTGGGTGAGTGTGGGTATGGGTGTGTTGGTGAGTGAATGGATGTCTCAGTGGTACATGTGTGAGTAACTACATATGTGAAAGCCAGTATATGTGAGTGTTGGAGTATATAAATGACTATATGTGAGAGTGAGTGATTGTGAGAGTGGCTGTATGGATGAGTGTGTGCTTGTATCAGTGATTGTATAAGAGAGTAAGTATGTGTTAGTATCTGTATGAATAAGTGAGGTGGTGTGTGTATAACTGTATAGGTGAGTAAATGGGAGTGTGATTGATTCTTTGCATGACTGACTAGGTGTGTGAGTAACTCTATGGATGAGTGGCGGTGTGTGAGTGTCTATATAGGTGTATGAGTGCATATGATAGTGCTGTATTGATGAGTGACTGCATATATGAGTGACTGTATGGGTGAATGAGTGAATGTGTGTGTAGACCTAGGAATCAGTGAGTGGGTATGTAGTAACTGGTATTGGTGTGTCTATGGTTTCGAAAATGGTAGTCTGTATTTTAGAGTGGGTGTATCAAAGGTTATATTAGAGTGTGAGGCGGTGCATCAGCTTATCACGTGGATGATGTCATCAGTGTTGTCATTTGAGATGTCATCAGTGATGTCACTAACCATGTCATGAATGATGTAATATGTGACGTCATCAGCAGTGCATTGCGGGGGCGTGAGTTATAGTTAGCTCAACTAACTATAACGGACGAATTTCTCTGGTTTTGTACGAGTGAAATGTCCAACTAACTATAACTTCCCTGAAACCTATGGCTTTTTCAGTGAATTTCAAAGGTTTTTTAAATGCTAATTTCTAACTATAACGTCCCTGAAACCTATGGTTTTTTTGGTGAATTTCAAAGGTTTTTTAAATGCTAATTTCTAACTATGCCTACAGAGGTAGGACATGTGCAGAAAGAGGAAGAAAGGCGCAGAAATAAGCAAGAGAAATGCAGAAAGAGGCAACAGAAGTCCAGAAAGATGAAGAAAAGTGCAGAAAGAAGCAAGAGATATGCAGAAAGAACCAACAGAGGTGCAGAAAGAGGCTTTGTTGCAAAGTCATCCTGTGCCCCCAACTTTTTGCTGACTGGTACTGGTGGTCACTGACTCTGACTAACCAGGCCCAGAGCCAGTGCTATGCTGAAAGACACTTAGAATACAGTGAAAACACCTACATACACTAGGGTACACTATGTGTTGGGGTACCCCTGTGATTGGCATGACCTCCCCTGTAAGGCCCTAGTACATAATAGGGCAGGGGGATTAAAACTACCTCTAAGTCAGATGTGCAGAAAGAGGCAAGAAAAGTGCAGAAAGAAGCAACAGAGGTGCCGAAAGAGGCAAGAGAAGTGGAGAAACAGGCAGGAAAGGTACAGAAAGGAGGAACAGGGGTGCAGAAAGAGGCAAGAGAGGTGCAGAAAGAGAAAAGTGGGGTGCAGAAAGAGGCAAGAGGGGTGCGGAAAGAAGCAAGAGCAGTGTAGAATGAACCAACAGAGGTGCAAAAAGAGGCAATAGGGGTGCAGAAAGAGGTAGGAGAGGTGGCACAAAGAGGCAAGAGAGGTACAGAAAGAGGCAGGAGGGGTGCAGAAAGAAGGAAGAGAAGTGCATAAAAAGCAAAGAGAATTGCTGAAAGAAGCAACAGAGGTGTAGAAAGAAGCAAGATAAGTGCAGAAAGAGGCAAGTGAGGTACAGAAAGAAGCAAGAGCAGTGCAGAAGAACCAACCGATGTGTAAAGAGAGGCAAGAGGGGTGCAGAAAAAGGTAGGAGAGGTGCACAAAGAGGCAAGAGAGGTACAGAAAGAGGCAGGAGGGGTGCAGAAAGAAGGAAGAGAAGTGCAGAAAGAAGCAACAGAGGTGCTGAAAGAGGCGCGAAGGGTGCAGAAAGAGCAAAAGAAGTGCAGAAAGAACCAACAGAGGTACAGAAAGAGGCAAGAGAGGTGCAGAAACAGGCAGGAAAGGTGCAGAAAGAGGGAACATGGGTGGAGAAAGAGTCAAGAGAGGTGCAGAAAGAGAAAAGAGGGGTGCAGAAAGAGGCAGGAGGGGTGCAGAAAGAAGGAAGAGAAGTGCAGAAACTGGCAAGAGAATTGCTGAAAGAAGCAACAGAGGTGTAGAAAGAAGCAAGAGAAGTGCAGAAAGAGGTAAGTGAGGTGCAGAAAGAAGCAAAAGCAGTGCAGAAAGAACCCAACAGAGGTGCAAAAAGAAGCAAAAGGGGTGTAGAAAAAGGTAGATGTGCACAAAGAAGCAAGAGAGGTACATAAAGAGGCAGGAGGGGTGCAGAAAGAAGGAAGAGAAGTGCAGAAAGAAGCAACAGAGGTGCAGAAAGAGCAAGAGTAGTGCAGAAAGAACCAACAGAGGTACAGAAAGCGGCAAGAGAGGTACAGAAACAGGCAGGAAAAGTGCAAAAAGAGGGAACAGGGGTGCAGAAAGAGGCAAGAGAGGTGCAGAAAGAGAAAAGAGGGTTGCAGAAAGAGGCAAGAGAGGTGCAGAAAGACGCAATAGAGGTGCAGAAAGACGCAATAGAGGTGCAGAAAGAGGCAAGAGAATTGCTGAAAGTAGCAACAGAGGTGTGAAAAGAAGCAAGAGAAGTGCAGAAAGAGGCAAGTGAGGTGCAGAAAGAGGCAAGAGAGGTGCAGAAAATGGCAAGAGAACAGCAGAAAGAGGCAAGAGATGTGCAGAAAAAGGGAAGAAGGGTGCAGAAAGAAGCAATAGAAGTGCAGAAAGAGGCAAGTGAGGTGCAGAAGGAGGCAAAATGGGTGCAGAAAGAGAGAACAGGTATGCAGGCAGAGGCAAGAGAGGTGCAGAAAGAGGGAAGAGGGGTACAGAAAGAGGCAAGAGGGATGCAGAAATTTGCAACAGAGGTGCAAAAAGAAGCAAGAGCAGTGCAGAAAGATCCAACAGGTGCAGAAAGAGGCAAGAGGGGTACAGAAAGAGGGAGGAGGGGTGCAGAAAGAAGGAAGAGACGTGCAGGAAAATGGAAGAAGGGTGCAGAAAGAGGCACGAGGGGTGCAGAAAGAAGCAACAGAGGTGCAGAAAGAGGGATGAGGGGTGGAGAAAGAGGCAAGAGAAGTGCAGAAAGAAGCAACAGAGATGGAAAAAGGGGGAACAGGGGTGGAGAAAGAGCCAAGAGGGGAGTAGAAAGAGGGAAGAGGGGAGTAGAAAGAGGGAAGAGGGGTGCAGAAAGAGGCACAAGGGTTGCAGAAAGAAGGGACAGAGGTGCAGAAAGAAGCAAGAGAAGTGCAGAAAGAAGCAACAGAGGTGCAGAAAGAGGGATGAGGGGTGCAGAAAGAGCAAGAGAGGTGCAGAAAGAAACAAAAGAAGAGCGAAAAGAAGGAACGGGGTGCAGAAAGAGGCAAGATGGGTGCAGAAAGAGGGAAGAGGGGTGTAGATAGAAGCACAAGTGGTGCAGAAAGAAGCAAGAGAGGTGCAGAAAGAAGCAACAGTATTGCATTGCAAATGCTTCTTTAACTACTAGTCGCGTTTGCAGAGTGCTGGAGAAAGGGGGCTGGGCCTCCGACCAGCGCTTAACAATTCCGCTGTGTAGGACTTACAGGAGGTACCAGGAGGGCTTCTTGTCCCCCAAACTCTCTTAGGAGTAAAGTGGACTTCATCCCCCAACCAGTAGTGTGCCAGGGGGCGTGTCTGCAGAGTGGTGGCGAAAGGGGGGCGTGGCCTCCAAAGACCTCTTAGCAATCCCACTGTGTGGGACTTACTGGAGGTAACAGGATGGATAGCTAGCCCCAAGGACATCCTTGGGGGCCAACTACCCCTCCTGTTACCTCCAGTAAGTCCCACAGAGCAGGATTGCTAAGTTCTCATAGCAGGCCACGCCCCCTTTCTTCACCACTCTGCAAACGCACCTCCTGGCACGCTCTTGGTTGGGGGATGAAGTCCCCTTGCCTCCTGAGGGTCCCTGGGGGCCAACTAGCCCTCCTGTTACCTCCAGTAAGCCCCACACAGCTGGATTGCTGAGTGGTCTAAGGCCACGCCCCCTTTTTACACCACTCTGCAAACGTGCCTCCTCAGGACACAAGAGGACCTCATCGCCCCACCAGCAGTGCGCCAAGAGGTGCGTTTGCAGAGTGGTGTAAAAAGGGGCGTGGCCTCAGACCACCTTGCAGCAATCCCACTGTGTGGGGCTTACTGGAGGTACTTGGTGGGCTAGTTGGCCCCCAGGGACCCTCAGGAATCAAGGGGACTTAATCCCCCAATTCAGAATGCGACAGGAGGCATGGAAGGGGCGGGGCCTCTGGGGAATGCCGGCTTTTGGAAGGGGGGCTGTGTGGCCCCCCCTTCCCTTGATTATTTTTGGGCCCTGGGGACCCCATCGCCCAGGGCCTGAGCATTTTTTTATTTTTTTTAAATAAAAAGCGGGAAGGGGGCCACGTGGCCCCCCTTCCCTGGGCCACTATTGGCCCTGGGGACCCCATCCCCCGGGGCCTGGCCTCATTTTTTAATTATTTTTTTAATTTCTCCTGGGAGGGGGCCGCGTGCCCACCTCCCCTGGGCCAATTATGGCCCCGGGGACCCCATCCCCCGGGCCCGTCCTTCCGTATTTTTTTTGTTTTAATTATTAAATTAAAGGAGAGGGGAGCAGTGTGGCCCCCTCCCGGTACACTTCTGGCCCCGGGGACCCCATTCACCGGGGGTGGCCCCAATGCCCCCACGGTCCCTGCGGGAGCCGGCATTGCTTTTGGACAAGGGGAGCTGCTAACATGCAGCTCCCCTTGCCCAAAAGCAATACTGCTTTGCTTGTTGGAAGCGAGAGCAGGCTCCCGCCCTGTCATTGCAAACGGCAATGTCCCGGGGGTGGGTACCCCAGGACATTGCAGGAGCCGGCCCTGGGGGGTAGCGGTCCCCAGGGCCATCGAGGGTAGCCCCCCCTACTTTTCTATATTGATTTAAGCCCCGGGGAGTTGGCGGTCCCCGGGGCTTGGAGGGGGCCCGTGAGGACCCAAATGCCCCGGGGAGGTGGCGGTCCCCAGGGCTGCGGGCGGTGCCCCGTGCCCCCGCATATGATAAACAAAGCCCCAGGGAGGTGGCGGTCCCCTGGGGCTGTGGGGGCCCCCACACCATAATTAAGAATTGCCCCCGGGACCTGGCCCACCCGGGGGCTTGAAACAAACGAAGCGCGGGAGCCTGCGCTTCGTTTTAAAAAAAATAATTTCGGACGAAATTATAAAAAGAAAAATGCTTTTCTTGGCCCTGGGGGTCAGGGTGTTTCTACCGTGCCCCCTTTTCTTTTTAACCTTTTTTTAACTGATTTCTTGTGACTCGGTACCGAGTCACAAGATGGCTGCCAACACTTCCTGGTTTGGAGTGTTGACAGCCAATCAGAATGAAGCTCGTGCTCAGGAGGATTTGCAAATCCTCCTCGGTGCTCAGATATCGATATTTTTATTTTTTTAATTTCTCAGGAACTACTGAACGGATTTACACCATTTAAAAAAAGGTCGCTTTCTGAACCAAGAGCTACCTTTTTGCCAAATTTGGTGTAATTCCGTTCAGCAGTTCGGGCTGTAGCCTGTTCCAAAATTTCCTATGGAACTAACATGGGGAATATAATAATGCATATATATATATATAATGGCAGACACCGGTGATGGTGAAACAAAATAAAAATTGCTGCACTTATCTGGGTCTACGCTCGTTTTGTTTTTTCCAACGGAAAGGAAACGGAGGCGAGGTGTTTTGATATATATATATACACACACTGGCGATTGCCAGTAGGTAGTTATAGTTAGGACCTATTATCCATAGGAAAAGCGTTTGATTTGCCAATATCTTTGGCGCCGTTTGACGAATCTTCGTGAAATTTTCAAAACTAATGACCAGTTCAGGTCGCTCCTGTCTTGAAAGTTTGGGGGTGATTCGTCAAGCGGGGGCGAGAAAAAAGGGGGGTCCCAAAACGTGTTTTCTCCATGTTAATTTCCATAGGAAACTTTTGTCGCGGCTACAGCCCGAACTGCTGAACGGAATTACACCAAATTTGGCAAAAAGGTAGCTCTTGGTCCAGAGTGCACTCTTTGCTTTAAATGGTGTTAATCCATTCAGTAGTTTTTGAGATATTAAAAGAAAAAGAAATCTCGATATCTGGGCGGAGCCTAACCACACATCTCATCGTGAGATCTAATTGGCTGTCAGCACTTCATCCAAGAAATGTTGGCAGCCATCTTGGGACCAATATACATGATAGCACCCCCTTAAAATGCATTGTAGTGAATGGAAGGTTTTGAGGGTTACCAAAAGGAGAACGTATAAAGGGTGATAACAGACTTTAGTTACATTATAAATCATTTGTTGATGGTACCATACTAATTTTAGGAATTGTGGTGTGTTATAAGGTGATTTTACCCTGTGAAAAAGCCTTCTATTGGGATATCATGAATCATGTTTGAGAGAAAACTGTCGTAGGCACATGATGATTAACGATTACTGTGTGTATTTTGAGCGGTTGTATTTCTAGAAATATGTATACCTGGCATGTTGGTTTGTTGCATAAAAATGTATATTGCATTTATTTGGAAATACCAATAAACAAAATCCTCCACCGTAAACGGCAAGTCCATGTATTCCCTGTGTCCGTTATTAAACCAAATCAGTTCTAGGGAGTCGAGAAAAACCTGCATGCCCTCCCGGCACCTGTATTGTGTAGCTGTATATAATTGGGAATAGAAAGAGGAGAACTCATTAAGTATAGCTACTGGGCCTCTGACAGTACTTCCATCTTTGTTAACCAGCTGGGGAATATAGGCAGTAGACCTCGGGGTACGAATCATGCTGGTGAGTGTCCGCCCTGGTCTGTCTCCCTCTCCATATCTACGCGCCTCTGCATGCTTCCCAAGAAACTTCACCTCCCTCTGTGCCTCTTCGTCATAGTCCAGCAATTTGGATTTCAACTGAGCTAGGGTAGCAGGTGTACCATCAGAATAAAATCGCATTTCAAGATCTTTGATTTGAGCCTCAACGGAAGTCAGCGTGGTCCTAATTGCCTTAAGTACCCCTGCCTGCCGAGCAATACATTGTCCTCTGATGACCACTTTAAATGCTTCCCACAAAGATGCTTCAGTGTCGACAGAGCCTGTATTAAGAGTAAAGTAGTCAGTTATGTCATTACGGATTTCTTCCTTAAATGCCTCATCCAATAAAGCATGTGGAGGGAGTCTCCAGGAAAACGCCCGCCGCATGGAGTCAGGGAGCGATAGCCGCAAGAGGCATGGGGAGTGATCTGATAGTGTTCTCGGCAAGTGTGAAACCTCCACTACCCAGCTCGCCACATCCCGAGACTCCAGCCAATAGTCCAACCGGGACCAGGCCTTATGGTGCTCAGAGAAGCAGGTACCCTCCCTAGACAGGGGGTGTCTTAATCGCCAGACGTCAACAAGGTCTCCATCTTCGAGTATTGCATTCAGGGCCTTGCCAGCAGCGGGATGAAGTGTCCTCGCCGTTCCCTGCCTATCCATTACATCATTTAATACTGCATTGAAATCCCCTCCCCATAGGATCGTGGTGCAGCCATTCGCTTTAATTTTGGCCCATATATCTTGGAAGAAGCTTGGAGAGTCGATATTAGGTCCGTATATTGCTACCAAGGTTAGAGAAACCCCTCCCAACGAGCCCAACAGAATGATGTACCTACCGTCAGGGTCTATGTGTACTTCCCTCTCCCTCCATTCAATGCCACGTTTAACCAGCACTGCCACACCACGAGAATAGTTGGAATAGACCGAAGAGTAGGCGAACCCCCATCTTTTATGTTTGAGTTTTGGGGAGGGTTTAACGTGTAGGTGAGTTTCCTGTAACATACACAAATCTATATTATGTCTCGTGAGATATGAATGTACTAGTCTGGACTTTCTGCCATCATTTAACCCTCTTATGTTCCATGACAAGCAGTTTAGACTGTTCACGTGGTGTACAATAAGGCAGTATGTGTAAAATCACTGTGTCTAGGGCAACATATTTTGTTCTCAAGTCTGTCTGTATACTTCTTCCAATAGCATACAAATACACCGGCAAAACATTTATTAACATACCCAACCCTCCACCCCCCTTCCACACCAACCCCCCAATCAGGTTGAAGAATACCCACCCAACAACAAAAAACAAAACAGCGTAATTCTGGGAAAACTCCCATGGGGATGTATGAGCGTCGGCATACTTCCCTACCGTGGCAGGGTGGCCAATAAACTGCAGGGAGTCAGGTCTACAGCCCAACAGAATGATAAATGTGCGGCTACATATTATAAGTGACTACCTCTGCACCTCACCCCTCTAGTTCCAGCACAAGAAAATAGCGAACAGCTACGGATAGCAGATCTCAAGCGGCAGTGAATAAAACAACATCCTCCTGAGGTAACCAGAGGCAACTGTCCAACTCAGGTCGAACCATCGCCTAACAAATATTCGAAGCTACCATTTGTCAACTACAAACAGCAGTGTGTATCAATCGAAAAGAGCAAGGAGCTAATGCTAAAACAATGGAATTGTGCACTTCACCCCCAGGACAAGAGATTAGAAGAGAAATATTACTTTGAACAATATAGAAGAGTAGGTCTAAGTTTCCTCAATCATTGTCACTTAGCTGGTTTTCGGTCGAATCCTCCAATCTAGGACTGTTCTTAGCCTGTTTACCTCCCACATGTTTTGCAAATTTTAGGGCGGACTTAGCGTCAGTAAAAAAATGGGAAGAGCCATCATGAGACACCTTAAGTTTGGCGGGATATAACAGCGAGTAGGGGATATGTACCTGCAACAGGATCCGCTTTGCCGGCAAGAATTCGTGTCTCGCTGCTTGCACCGCTGGTGTGAAGTCCGGATAAAAGGATATGTGGTTTCCTGTATGCGTGATTTTCCCCATTTCACGCGCCTGACGCAGTATCACATCACGATCCTGGTAGTTTAAGATCCTCGCCAGGATGGGTCAGGGAGTAGCCCCCACTGGAGGTTTGGGACCCAAAGCACGATGAGCCCTTTCCACCGTAAAGACCGGTGAAAGGTGTGTATCAAAAAGGTCCCGTAACAGTTCTGACACATACGACTCCATTTTGGTGATTGCTGTAGTTTCCGGAATGCCTGTAATACACAGGTTGTTGCGGCGGGACCTTGCCTCCAAATCCTCATTTTTGGCACGGATGACACCCAATAGCTTGTCCATATGCAGCAATTGGTCTTTTGTCTCCACCTGGAATTCGTGGAAGTCTGATTGCTTGTTCTCCTGCACATCCAACCTATGTTCATGAACTCCCACCTGGGTCTTTACAGATTCTATTTGGGCCGTCAAAGTATCCAATTTTGCGTCAATGGTGCGGAGGCTGGACCGCATTTCGAGCATGAGTGTACGAATGTCCTCTCCCTGGTCTCCCAGTTGTCCCTCAGTAGATCCCCCTGCGGCAGATTCAGGGTCTGATTCTGTAAGGCGGGTCGCTCTTCTCTGATCAAAGCTGATTTTGGGCTGCTTGGCATCTCGCTTACCCATGGCTTGTTTTTGGAGACACACCACAGTAATAAAGAAGAAGCTTCACGATACTTCCAACGCACACACTGCCCCGCTCTCACCACACGGCCTCCTGCGACTTATGGATCCCCAGTAGGCAGAAGGTGTATTTCGGCCCTCATCCCATTCACTACCCGCACCTCGCTGTCTTTCAGGTGCAGTGCACACAGCTCTCCATGTGATGGATCCAAGGTGGTAGTGGCACGGGACGATCAGTAGTCAGTTTAGGATCATGCCATTAATCACCACCTTACAGCCTTTCACCCCAGGACGCCAGCCAACAGTCTGTCTTCTCCCTCACCTGCACCCAAATGGTCGTAGCACACCGTGTTTGCAGGTAAAGACAGTTCAGCAAAAGTACGATTCAGCTAGTGTCTCCCTGTATCTTCACGTGGTAATAACGCCATCTGGCTTCCAGCGTGTATCGAGGGGCAAATCAGGAAGTACTGTTCAGTTCTGTCGTGCTCTCCGGTCCCAATGTGCAGTCCCAAAATGGCGCCCTCGTGGTCCAGAGGGCCCCGCAAACCCCCTAGTGTTACAGCTTACCCGTAAAGCGAGGTGGCTTCTCGTTATATTGCACCACCGGATCGTCTGGCTTCACAGGGCAATCACGCACTCTTGCTTCGAGCGGACAGGCACCGGTCGGCACTCTCGATCCCAAAATGGCGCCTACAGGGCCCGGAGCGCCCTGCAGATTCCTCGGCGTCTCGGCCCACCCGTGCAATCAGGCACCAATCCGCTTCGCCACACTTCTGGGCCTTCCAGACATCCAGGTATGTCCCGTACCTCGTTAGCGGGCGGTCAGGAATTGCGAGCGCTGTAAACTGCTCCACCGAGGCCTACGTCGCCGCGGAAGCCTCGGCCTCAGTTAGTCCCGGCCGCCCCTCTGCACAGCCCTCGGATCCGCCCTCTCCTCCGCACTCAGCACTCCAGGGCTCGCAGCGAGGCTCCGGAGCAGGATAGGCACCTAAGGTCGACACCGCTTAGCGCCGCAGGTCTACTGCTTCCGATGAAGCGGAAATGGCACGACTCCGACTCCCCTTGGTGCACAGATTGCTGCAGGATAATGTCTTGGCCGGCGGAGCTCGCTCACAGAGCGGCCATTCCGCAGCATGGCAGACCACGCCCCGCTCGGATAAAGTTTATTGAATTGAAGTCTCCCAAGATGGCCACCAGAGAAAAAGGAGCCCAAATGTAGCAACAATATCACCCAGATGTAAGACACGTATAGCCCAATGACAGAAGTGTGGAAGACACTTTTTATTTTGTTTTTTTTTGCAGTTTTATACAGTGCAGACTGATCAGGTATTGGAGTGCTTTACATGAGCATTGGTTACATCACACAAGGACAAATTCATTTTGGTTGTAGGCATGGTTCCCCAGTTGCAAAGTCTGCAGCTCTGGAAGTAACACCACATCCTCTCCCCTAAGTGCAACATTTAATCAAGTGGTCAACTGGATAAAAAAACAAAGATAACAAATAATTTAAAAGTGCTTTGTCGCTATTTGAGAACTCAGAAAATATGTCCTCATTTTAGTTTTTTAGAGCACTAACCATAATTTCGATGCAAATAAGACCCTCTCATTTCTATAATTTCTAAAGGAAATGCTTTCGGTATTACAGTTTTGATTAAATCAAGATGACGTCAGGCGTGCCACACTTTTGCAATAAATATAGAATGTTAGCAATCTAGTTGTTCATTACGATACTGTTGAGAGGCAGAGGTCAGGAGCACAGACTCGAAAAATTGAAGGCAGGTAGGAGGGTGCAGAGGCAACAATTTGACCACACTGGGCAGGCAGGAAGGGCAGTGGCAGCACAACAGACTATGGAGGGGACTGGAAAGGGGGGCAGGGGCAACAAACCAACAATGCAGGACGGGCAAGAGAGGGTGTGGCAATATAATAGGCCATTGTGGGCAGAAGGAAGAGGCAGTGGTAGTACAACCATACATGCCAACAAGCCCGATTCAGCCAGGAAACGCCCAATGTTTTTAAGCCCAAATGGGCTTTATTTTTATCTGTCTCCTGTCTACAGTCTCCTCTTTTTCAATGTAAGTCAATGGGGAAAATCAATTCCCCAGTTTTTTTCAAAATCTCCTTCTTACCAAGTTCAAAATGTTAGCAAGTATGGTACATTTGATCATGGAAGGCAGGAGGAATTGGAGTAGGGACATGGACTCAGATAACAGAGGACAGGAGGGACATGGGCAGGTGCACCAAACTGACCTTACAGGGCAGGCATCAGGGTTTGCAGCTGCACAATACACCACACAGGGCATGCAGGACGGCAGTGCAGCACAACAATCCATGGAAAGCAATAGGGAGGGGACAGAACCATGCACATGGACAACAGAGAACAGAGGGGAAAGAGGCAATGGCAGCAAGCTGACCATAATGGACAGACAGGAGAGAAAGCTGCAGCATAACGGACCATAAAGGGCCAGAGAGAGGGATCAGGGGCATTACAATGGAACAGACAAGCCAGGAGGGAGGGAATAGGAGCCTGCACATGGAAAACAGAGGGCAGGGGGCAAAGGGGCAGGGCAGGAGCAGCAAGCTGACCATGGAGGTCAGGCAGGATGGGCACTAGAAGCACAACACACCATGGAGGGCAACTGTGAGACTATACTGGCATACACACAGACCATGGAGGGAAGGTGGGAGGGGGTCAGGGGCAGCTAGCTGACCACACAGGGAAGGTGGGAGGGGCTGTGGCAGCACAGAAGACCATGCATGGCAAGCGGGAGGGTTAGCGGCAGCACAATGGCCATGATGAGCAAGAAGGAGGGGCAGGGGCATGCACAAAGGACCATGGAGGATAGAAGGGAGGGGTAGGAGCGGGGCACAGACAAGAGAGTTCAGGGGAAGGGGCCTCACAACAGACCACCGAGGAGCAACTCAACTCCACCCTCAACCGCAACACCCCCACCGCTGCAACCGACTCCAACCTCGCAGCCAGGGAACTATAAACATGGATCTCCAACTGCGCAGATAAGCTCGCCCCGCTACGCAACCCCAACAAACAGCGCCCCAGGAAAGCCGCCTGGTTCACCACCGATCTCCAAGAAGCCAGACGCACCTGCAGACGCCTGAAGAAGAACTGGATAAACAGCAAGACACTTGAAACTACACCACCTACAAGGACGCCACAACGGAATACCACCAACGTATCAGAACCACCAAAAGGACCTTCATCCACAACAAAATCCTCGCCAACTCCAGCAACTCCAAGGAACTCTTCAGCGTCAGCCAGGAATTCTTCAAGCCCCGCAGCGAAGCCACGGACATCACCCCCTCCCACGACCTCTGCGACAAGCTTGGATCCTACTTTCATCTGAAGATCAAAAACCTCTACGACAACTTCAAAGACCATACGCCCGACTCCGCAGCCATCCTGCCCTCCGGCAACGCCAGTCAGCCCACCATCTCCTCCTGGACACCGATCACGACCGAAGAGACCGCCTCGACCATGAAAGGCATCCACTCAGGGGCCCCCACAGACCCCTGCCCACCACACATCTACCACAGAGCCGCCACCACCATCGCACCCGAACTACAACGCACCATCAACACCACCTTCGAGACTGGCACCTTCCCGGACGACTGGAAATGCGCAGAAGTCAGGCCCCTGCTCAAGAAGCCCTCAGCAGACCCGACGGACCTCAAGAACTACCGACCAATCTCGCTCCTCCCATTTACGGCGAAAGTCGCTGAGAAGACCGTCAACGCAGAACTGACAAGGTTCATCGAAGACAACGCTGTCCTCTACCCTTCTCAATCCGGATTCTGCAGCAACCACAGCACCGAGACCGCCCTACTCGCCGCCACAGACGACATCCGCACCCTCCTCGACCAGGGCCACAACCCAGCCCTGATTCTACTCGACCTGTCAGCAGCATTCGACACCGTCTCCCACCGCACACATGCAGCCAGAATACACGACGCCGGCATACAAGGAACCGCCCTCGACTGGATCCGATCATTCCTCACCGGCAGAAGCCAAAGGATCAGACTGCCACCCTTCCTCACCGAACCCACGGAAATCAACTGCAGAGTTCCACAGGAATCATCACTCAGCCCAGCCCTCTTCAACATCTACATGGCCCCCCTCGCCTCCATCATCCGACAGCACGGCCTCAGCATAGTATCCTACGCCGACGACACCCAGCTCATCCTCTCCCTCACCAAGGACCCCACCACCACCAGACTCAACTTCCAGGAAGGAATGCAGGACGTCGCAGCCTAGATGAGCAACAGCTGCCTAAAGCTCAACTTGGAGAAGACAGAAGTCCTAGTCCTCGGAACCACCCCATCGGCATGGAACAACACTTGGTGGCCCACCGCCCTCGGCAGTCTCCCGACCCCCACGGACCACGCCAGAAACCTCGGCATCGTACTCGACTCCTCGCTCTCCATGAACCGACAGGTCAATGCCGTCGCCTCCAGCTGCTTCAACACCCTCTGCATCCTCCGTAAGACTTTCAAATGGATCCCCCCAGAGTCAAGGAAGACAGTCACCCACGCACTCATTACCAGCAGGTTGGCCTACGGAAAAGCCCTCTAGGCCGGCATAAACAATTCTCTACTCCGCAAACTCCAGACAATACAGAACACCACCCCCAGACTCGTCCTCGGTATCCCTTGACATGAGCACATCAGCCAACACCTACGGAAGCTCCACTGGCTCCCAGTCGAGAGGAGAGTCACCTTCAAGATACTCACCCACGCCTACCAATGCCTACACAACACCGGCCCCCAATACCTCAACGATAGAATCACCCTCCAAGTACCCAAAAGAAACCTCCGGTCCGCCAACCTCGTCCTCGCCAAAACCCCATGCATTCACAGAGCCAAAGCAGGGGGAAGATCCTTCTCCTATATCGTGGCCAAGACCTGGAACGAGCTCCCGATCGACATCAGGCGCGCCCCCTCCCTGAACACCTTCAGGAAGACTCTCAAGACCTGGCTCTTCGGCTGAACGGAACGGCTGACCCCCTCCTCCCCCTCCAGCGCCTTGAGACCCACACGGGTGAGTAGCGCTTACAATTCCTTGATTGATTGATAGAATTGGGCAATGGAGGGCAGGAGGAGTGGACTGGGGCATCATGCTAAATGGAGAGCAGTGGCAGCACATCAGACCATGCATAGCAGGAGGGAGGAGGCTAGTGCATGGATTCAGACAACAGAGGATGGGGAGGAAGTGGATGGGGCAGCAAGCTAACTGTTCAGAGAAGGCGGGAAGGCCAGTGGCAGAACAACGGCCACACAGGGCTGTAATGAGGGAGCAGGGGCATGAACTTGGACAATGGATGGCAAAGCGGAGGAAAGGAGGCAGGAGCAGCAAGCTTAGGTGGGGGCAGCACAATGCCAGGCCAGGCCCTGCTTCCAACCCTCCACCATCAATTGTGATAGGCATCTTACTTAACGTTTAAAAAAACCTAGAAATTTGCTGAAAAAAACAAAGATTCCAGGGATGTTATAGTTAGACTCAGATTTCACTCATACAAAACCAGTGAAATTCAGCAGTTATAGTTACCTGAGCTAACTATAACTTACGCCCCCGCAATGCACTGCTTGTGACCTCAGACATTCCATCATTCATGACATGGCTAGTGACATCACTCATAACATCTCAAATGAGCTGTGAACGGAATGAAACTATAATCGCTAAAACTTTATTTAGGGATAGTGTGTGTATATTAACACCCCTTTTTTTTCTTTTCTTTCGTGTAAAAACCAATATAATACGCAAAGTGCCCAGATCAATATGGCCGATAGCCTTTCACTTTAAAGTAATGTGTAGTCCATGTTTTATGTTGATGTTTCCAATCGTAAGTATGTTTATTATGAACAAGTCACGTTGACGAACATACAGGTACGGCGGTCACGGGGCAAGATATGCTGAAATGACATTGTGTGCATATTATTAACACTTGTTTTCTTTTCTTTATTGTATGAATTCCTAAATTTTCGCATCGTGACCAGGCCAATATGGCCGCCAGCTTTTTGGATTAATGTAATATGTAGCCCTTTGTTAATGTTGGCAACTAGAGGCTTTTGTAGATTTAAATAAGGAAGCTAAAATGACGTCTTGTATCGTTATGAAGGTTCGGGCGAGCCTTTTCCAGATTAAATACTTCCAAACTACAACCCGAGCACTAATTCCTTCCTTGTAAGAGTGAGAGGAGATTGAATGCATATATATATAATTCACTGAAAAACCACAGGTTTTATAGTTAGAAATTAGCATTTAAAAGACCTTAGATATTCATTGAAAAAACCACAGGTTTCAGGGACGTTATAGTTAGTCTGACATTTCACTCGTACAAAACCAGAGAAATTCAGCTGTTATAGTTAGCTGAGCTAACTATAACTCACGCCCCCGCAATGCACTGCTGATGACGTCACATATTACATCACTCATGACATGGTCAGTGACATCACTGATGACATCTCAAATTACATCACTGATGACATCATCCAGTGACCGTGTTTCTAAAAAGTTTAAGAATGTGATATATATATATATATATGATGATTCAGTCAGTGTGTGACTGACTGTATAAGTGAGTGATTATACGTGTCTGGGTGAGTGACTAATCTGTGTGAATGTCTGTATCAGTCTGTCAGTTGGTAAGTGGCTGCATGGGTTGGTGAATAGGTACATGAGTGTCTATATAGGTTATTGATTGGTTGTCTGAGTACCTGTATTTGTGCCTGAGTGTCTGTGTGTTGTGTGACTACCTGCATGGCTGTATGAGTGGGTGATTCACTGGGTGTATGGGTTCATGAGTGCGTCTGAGAGGTGCTGTATGGGTGAGTGAGTGTTTATATGGCTGTGTTGGTGAGTGAATGGATGTCTCAGTGGTCTATGTGTGAGTAACTGCATATGTGAATGGCAGTATATGTGAGTGTTGGAGTATATAAGTGACTGTATGTGAGAGTGAGTGATTGTGAGAGTGGATGTATGGATGAGTGTGTGCTTGTGCCAGTGATTGTATAAGAGAGTAAGTATGTGTTAGTATCTTTATGAATAAGTGAGGTGGTGTGTGTATAACTGTATAGGTGAGTAAATGGGAGTGTGATTGACTCTTTGGGTGACTGACTAGGTGTGTGAGTAACTATGGGTGAGTGGTGGTGTGTGAGTGTCTGTATGGGTGTATCAATGCATATAATAGTGGCTGTATTGATGAGTGACTGTATGGGTGAGTGAGTGGATGTGTGTGTAGACCTAGGAATCAGTGAGTGGGTATGTACTAACTGGTATTGGTGTGTCTATGGTTTCGAGAATGGAAGTTTGTATTTTAGAGTGGGTGTATGAAAGGTTATATTAGGATGTGAGTAGGTGCATCAGAGATTAAGTGGATGATGTCATCAGTGATGTCATTTGAGATGTCATCAGTGATGTCACTGACCATGTCACGAGTGATGTAATATGTGACGTCATCAGCAGTGCATTGCGGGGGCGTGAATTATAGTTAGCGCAGCTAACCAGAACGGCTGAATTTCTCTGGTTTTGTACGAGTGAAATGTCAGACTAACTATAACGTCCCTGAAACCTGTGGCTTTTTTCAGTAAATATATATATATACATATACATATACATACATACACACACATTCATTTAATTCAACAATACCCATAATTATGAAGAAATGTAATCACTGAACTGTATAACTTATCTTTGAAAATACAAAAATTATTTAAATTAATTAAATACCTACATTTTCACCAAGTTTACTATAGATGAAACAAAAATAAACATGCTAGCGTCGGTGGGTAATTTTCTTTTTAAATTATGGCTTAAAAAATATGTACTTGCACGTAGCGCATTATGGGATCAAGGCCGCAGGTCGGCGGCCGAAACGCGTCATATGGACCTTGTTTTTCTGAAATAAATTCTTCACTTCAATTGCAGTCTGTGCCCATGCGTTTTTTCTTTGTGGTGGAACCAGGGATTATCTGCTGATACTACTACGGAGGACGGCTGTCTCTGCGCCACAGACCCCCTCTTCACAGCTACTTTGGGCAAATGTGACTACTTGCAGCCGAATCTTGTGGATTTTCCGGGAGGAAAAAGGATTAGTCACTGCCCCCTGCCTCAAGGAGCATTTCGTTGACTGCTGCCGTGGTGGAGGTGTAACGCGAGTCGGAGGACGCGTGTGCCATTTCATCGCTAGGTGGTGAGTTTACACGATTGATTGCATACGGCAGGTTGGAAGAGGTGTGTGTTGTTGGTATACTGGCAGTCAGCACTTGCTTTCGCTGTCAGTCTCACAACCCCGTATTCCTAACTATTTTCATAAACATGTCCATTGATGCGCTACGTGAGCGCGAAGCAGCTGCAGAAGCACTGTTTGAGAATTTGCCGGATGTCCACAATCTGTCTACTGCTACTGGTCTCAGTAAAAATAACAATGACTATAAAGCTATGCTTAAAACCTTAAAAAACATATGAAAACGGAACTCACCAAATGGTGGGTGGGCAAATCACTCCAAAAATACAGTGATGTGGGGCGTGTCCCGCATGGATTAAGAATCATGCTGGCCCCCAGTTTTGAAAATCCCAATCCCCAGATGCTGAAAGAATGGGCAGAATCTAACCTTGACGCCTCAATGAGACTGATTATCAGACTAATCAAATATGCGGAAATCGATCGCTTTGCCACAATGAACGAAATCGAACGGATCAACTGTGAACTAGGCAAATTTGAACAAAAAGATCTGATTGGTAAGGGCCGTGAGGACATCACAGCCAGACTGAAAAAACTAGAGGAAACAATAAAAACCAGGAAAGCATTCAAGTTTGCCCGAGACAAGGTCGACTACAAATTGGGCCAGATCTTCACGTTTGCCACGAAGTATGACAATGCAAAGAGATATAAATTAAACAAACCGAGTATGACTTCTCATGGTGACAAAGTAAGCGCACAGGAGGTTGATCGAGCTTCCACATCTGATTTTAGCTCTGCGATTGAGAGTGAAACTGACTCGGAATCAGGGAAAGTCGGTTCTGGACGTAGTGATTTATCTCAGTGTAACTTTACCCTCGCTGAAGAATTGGATTTTTTAAGGTTAGATCGTCGTCAGACTCTGCGCCCTCGGTTGCCAAAGAAACAAGGCACCGAAGAAACCAGAAAAGTCGGGAAAGGAGAAAACGCAGGCAATCTAAAAACAGACAACAGGAAAAAGAACAACTGGAGGCGGAAACACACTTAAATTCCAACACTATAGTGAACCTGTCTGATTTAACTCTCAGCAAAGCAGAAACTCAACTTCTTTCTCTAGGCCTCACTTTTTGCCCGGAGAGTAGTTTCAACTCCAGCAGGACACGTATTGATATCTACAAATTTATCAGGAAGTTGAAATTGATTAAATTCTTCAAAACTAAACACACCAACACTGCTATCTCTCTCCCTTCCACGGCACCATCTCATACTGGCAGCTATCTGGCAGTATCCGATATTCCAACCACTCGGACTCTACATGGATGTCTTGCCAGTATTTTTGCTGTAATTTTGCTGTACTTCTGCTGTACTGTTATAGGGTGGGACACTCAGGTCTGTGGCATTTTACTAAACATCCGGTCCCCCGCAGCATTATACATTTCCTGGGTTCTGTTCTTTAAACCCCTGCATTGTAACTGAAATATATGTTTTACTCACCCCACTACATCCCACATGGTTGTCTGCATTGTGTAGATTGATTTGTAACTGTGACCAAACTGTGTATTATACACCTTGAATTGTATGACCTTCCATGGCTCTTGACATCCATTCTGGCAATTTTCTTAAAACATTTTTTTCAACTTTCACTTGGAGTAATTGCACTCCATATAAGTTTTCTTTATTAGTTGGCTTTTCTTTTTGTAAATACACATTTTTTTATACACACACTTTTTTGCACATTTGAGCCCGTGGTCTTTTTTGTATATTTATTCATATGATTGTTATTTCGTAAATATATTGGTATGCACACATTAGACTCTAGCCCATTCCGGAATGACACGCATTTCCGATTTGACTGCCCTGTAAACTTCTGACTGAGTGATTTGTATTTACTTACTACTGAACATCTTTTTTCTAATCCTTTTGTGTGTATATTTAAGCCAAATGTGATCCGGTCCGCTGGATCCAGCAGCTGATTACTTTAATTCTTTCATTGTGCATTAAGATATGGCTGCTCTTTTCGGGCAAATGTATAAATATTTTGCATATTTTTGTTATTGTTTTTCAGTGGTCACGCATATATACTGACCTCGCAGTGAGTCTGTTTACAATGGCTATTGTTTTAGTGCTGTGTAATCACTCGGGCCTGGCCGTAATGCACTGTGTGGTGAAATCAACGTCAAACCGTCAAACACATACGTGAAAACAACGTAAAAATAAGTGAAAACTAACTTACCTGACTATTTAAACGCTACTTGCACGTAGCGCATTATGTGATCAAGGCCGCAGGTCGGCGGCTGAAACGCGTCATATGGACCTTGTTTTTCTGAAATAAATTCTTCACTTCAATTGGAGTCTGTGCCCATGCGTTTTTCCTTTGTGGTGGAACCAGGGATTATCTGCAAAAAAAAAAAAAAAAAAAAAAAATATATATATATATATATATATATATATATATATCCATCATATTATAAATTAATGGGAATTTGAGGCGTTATATGTAGTAACTTTGTTTTATTAATTTCAGGTTAATATAAATTATTTTACATTTATAGCTTACATTAAAATATGTTTATTTAAAAAAAAAAAATCTGCTAGGTGGTGCATATCTCATCCAACATGTGGAAAGTTACTAATAGCAATAATACACTCATAAATTCAGTTGTAGGATGTTTCACCTCAAAACGGACGGGAGGGGGAACATACAAGTCTAACTCTAGGTGTAAATGTCCACTTGGCAGGGCTTAATTTGTGCCAGTGTTTGCGGGTGCTCGGCACTGGCAGATATTTTCAAACACTGGCACTTGTTTATGAAAGTACACCACATAGTGACGTTCTTAGTCTATTTTTTTTGGTACATTACAAGTGCTTATTAATTCTATGTATTACAAATAAAAAAACTCGCACTTCCAGGCCTACCCTACAGCTTGGTGTGACCTGCAATAGTTAAAATGTCACACTTGTTTGAGTGTGATGATATTAGGTAATGCTGGCACTGACGTTTGGCAGCAGTGGCAGGAGCTGTCGGTGGTGCCAGCCGCAGTAGAATACCTTGGGCCCTGGTACTTATATCTTTACAAACTAAGCACTGCCACTCAAAAATGGTGAACTGCAAAAAAAGGAGAGTTTCACCTAGTTACCCACGAGTAGAACTACACATGCAATTTACCTTTATGAATCATGCCCATGGTTTCAAAAGAGTCAATATGAGAATTGGGCTGTGGTTGAGTGGGGTGAGAACCCTGCTCAAGCAAAAGCCACAATCCCCATCAGGACCAACCACTAAAGTCAGTAAATTAACCTGTGCTTAGCCCTCTGGTAACTTAGCACAAAAGCAGTCAGGCAATGTGTAAAGTTTATGTTTTATGTTCAACGAATGTCTTGCCACATCAATCATCCCGGAAGCCTGGAAGGGTTCTATTTTGCATGTAATACATAAAAAGGGGGATCCTACCTGACCTGAGAACTATAGGCTAATAGCCTTATTGGATGTCGATGGTAAATAGGGTGACCAACCGTCCGTAAATTTCACGGACCGTCCGTAATTTCGACCTCATGTCCGTTGTCCGTGACGATCCCTTTTACGGACGCCTTTTGTCCGTAATTTTAGGCATTGGGGAACATCATTGTTCCACTGCCAGAAGCGTCAGCTCCCTGATGGGGCCGCCACGCACTCAGCCTCTGAGAGCAAGACAAGCCCCATCCGCCCATTGTCATTCTGTATGGGGCTGATTGCCACATACAGAATGACAATAGGACAGTCTGTGCTCTTAATGCAATGTGGTGGGCCTCCTGCAGCCTCGGTCTAGGGCAGGGCATTCAGTCAGGTGGTGAAATGCACAGAAACGCCAATGCTGCTACACGAGAATCCAGTTCATGAAAAGAAGGCGGTGAAACAAGTTTAAAAAAAAAAAGGGTTATGGGTCTTTCACTGTCTCATCATTTTAAAACGGAAGCATTTTCAGTGTTATATTCAACAAAGGCATGGTTGCTGCTTTTTTATTTTATGCAACTGACATCCATTGACAAAGCCAATAGTTCTGGCTTGTAGATGTAAAGCTACTTGTTGTGTTATATATCTGGATGCAATGAAAGAAGCAGCAAATTACCAGGTGGGCGTCACACTATGCTAAGCACAGATTTTTAGCTTAGGTGTGTTAAGCCATGCCCTTAATTACATCGAACACCCCCCTTTGGGGAGACCCCCCAGTTTTTTCATCCCACTTAAAACCCTGGAAACAACACCATGTCACAGTGGCACTGTGCTTCATGCATGACTCATGACATCCACTTTTTTCACATTTCCTATGTGCAGGGGCATAGTGAACCCTCTCCTGCCCCACCTCTTGCTTTCGGAACTCTAGCAGGGGTGAAGTCCTTGCTGGGCCTCTTCTGTCTGCAACTCTGCAGACAAAGGCTCAGCTCCTAATTAATGTGAAAAAGTGAGTAAGTGAAGGGATGGGTGGATGGCTGGATGGATTAGTGAAAGGATGAATGAAAGGGTGAATGGATGGATAATGAGAGAAAGAATGGACGGGTGAGTGGACGGATCGATGAGAGAAGGTAAATACATGGATGTATGGGTGGAAGGGTAGATGGACGGGTAAATGGATGGATGAGTGGATGGATGGATGAGTGAAAGGGTGGATGATAGGTGAGTGAATGGGTGGATGGATGAGTGAACTGATGGGAGGATTGGTGAATTGATAAGTGAAAGGATGAATGGATGGATGGATGAGTGAAAGGGTGGATGTAAGGCTGGATGAGTGATTGAAAGGTAGGGTAAACGGACAAAAGGGTGGATAGATGAGTGAAGGAGTAAAAGGGTGGATGGATGAGAGAAAGAATGGATGGATGAGTGACGGAGTGAAAGGGTGGATGGATGAGAGAAAGGATGGATGAGTGATAGGGTCAATGGATGGATGAGTAGATGGATGGGTGGATGGAAGGATGGATGACTAAGTTAAAGGGGGATGGAGAGAGAAAGGGAGGATGGATGGATGACTGAAAGGGTGAATGGGTGGAAGGATGAGTGACTGGGTGGATGAATGAGTAAGTGAAAGGATGGCTGGATCGGTGAAAGGTTAAATGGCTGGATGGATGAGTGTATGGATGAGTGGAAGAGTGGATGGATGAGTGTATGAATGGGTAGGGTGAAAGGAGGAATGGAGGGATGGATGAGTGAAAGGGTCGATGGAGGGATAGATGAGTGGAATGATGGATGGATGGAAGGATAGATGATGGATAGGTTTGCAAATGGTTGAATATTGATATGGATGGGCACACAGATAGGACAGAATGAATGGTGAAAGATTGAATGATGGATGAAAGAATGTTTACACCTTGAAACCCCCATTACCTTAAGTAACATTTCCTATACATTGACTTTTACATTTATATGAGTCATTGTCTTTATATAATATGTGTGTGATGTAACGCACTCCGACACCCTGTCCTACTTACTTGGGTTGAGTAGCACTATAAAAGAAATTAAATACACATGAGAGAGGGTCTTTGTGCAGATGAGGGGCACCATTGAAGGGTGGTTGCAAGGCCGGACTGGCCGGACCGGGCATCAGGCGTTTTCCTGGGCGGCTGGAAAGGTGGGGTGGGGACGGTTTTGTTACCACAAAAAGACCTGCACATTTGCTCGAAGCTGCGCGCATACTGAAAAACCATGAAGTGCACAATTGGCTCAACCTAATATAAACTTATTTTCACTTGTACTTAAGTGGTTGTCTATTTACTTACTTATATACTATTGCGCAACCTCCTCTGATGTGTCTGCAAAACTTACCTTTTGTCCTGAATTTCGACCTCCTGTCCTGAATTTTTGTCCTGAATTTTGACCCTTTGTCCTGAATTTTTACACTCACTGTCCTGAATTTGCACCCATGCCAGTTGGTCACCCTAATGGTAAAGCCTTTGCGAAAGAGTTCCGACATGAGCTGGAAGGCTGGATCAACGAGAATAAAATCATTCCAAACTATCAGACAGGGTTCAGGCCTAACTCCTCTACAATGAACAAGGTGATTGCTCTCTGGTATCTGGGCACCAGGGCCTGTGAAACAACTATGCCACCAATATACACTTGTTTTGTAGATTACAGCGCCGCGTATGATGATATCGATCGCAACATCCTCTGAAAAAAACAGCCGGGAAGGGACATACCAAAGCAACTGCTCACGGCATTAACTGCGCTATACGCCAACACCTAGGTGAGGACCAAGATAACACAACACAGCGAGAATTTTCACCAACAACGGGCTTAAGCAGGGCAGTGTCATCGCCCCCACATTGTTTAACTTATTCACAGCAGATCTAGGTGGGGAACTGATGAAAGGGCAAACCTTCCCTCCAAATTGGCCAGACGAAACTTCCAATAATACAGTATGCAGATGATCTGTTACTACTGGATCAAACCTGTATTGGGATGAGGAGAGTCAGGACATACTTCACTCATATAACACAAGGAATGCTCTGCAGGCTAACGCCGAAAAAACGAAAGTCCTGATTTTCAGCAAAAGAAATAAAAAAATACAGACTTGAATGGCAACTAGGCCCTCTGAAAATAGGCACAACTAGTAAATACAACATGGAAAGCGAAGCACGCGAGGAGGCTGGGGGGAGCGCACAACCAGGTAGTGGGCCAGAAGGCGATCAGGGCACAGGGGTGACTGGCCGTCAAGGACATACTGGGCAGTGAATGAACACGGACTGAAAGGTTAATTGACAAGGACGTACACACTGGGGGCGTACACCACACATGGCGGGGGGTTCTAGTTGAGGGTGGGGGAGTTTGGAAGGGGGATTGGTAGATACTGGTTTGCTTCTAAAGTTTGGAGGCATGGTCCAAGGTAGACACCCTTGGGGTTGGAATACGACGAGGTAGCACAAATGACGGTGGGCATACTGTCTATGTTGGTTAGATTGCTGTACACACCTGTAATATACTCAGCTCCCTGCCCTTATGCATATGATGCCCTGCTGCTCCTCCGTACATGACTATGAAATGCTACATGCTGATTCTGTCATGTTTGTTACAAATGTCAAATAAAGACATATAAAAACAAATTTAAAAAGAGAATCCCAAAAAAAACCTAGCAAATACAACTACCTTGGAGTCTGGCTGTCAGATACTGGAAAACCCACGCTGCACGCAAGTGCTGTAGCAGGAAAAGCAGTCAAAACCACGCATGCCCTATCTAAATTAAACTACCAACTAAACAGTCATTCGGCACAGGCGATCCAAAGAGTCAAAGGGGCAAAATTATTACCAACAATAAATTATGGCCACCTTGCTTACTCTGGCAGGCTTACTGAGCCACTAGAGCGTGCCACATGTGAAGTTTCGGAGCGGTCTTGCTGAGGTCGCGGATTGGATGACTGCCAACTGCCTCCAGCTCAATGCCAGCAAGTCTGAGGTCTTGCTAGTAGGGAAAGATCTTGAGCTGTGGAGTGAACGTTGGTGGCCTGCCACCTTGGGCCCTGCACCCGCCCCCAAACACGTGGTGAAAAACCTAGGTGTGTGGGTCGATTCGGCTCTTAATTTTCAGACCCAAACCAAGAAGGTGGCGGCGACGTGCTTTGGGATTCTACGCGGGCTCAAACCGCTGTTGTTTTTTTTTTACCCATCTATTAGGCAGGTGATTGTCCAGGCGTCCGTTTTGTCGAGATTGGACTATGCCAGCTCACTTTACCTGGGGGCGAACAAGACAGAGGTTATGAGACTGCAGAGAGTTCAAAATGCAGCCGCCAGAACTCTCCTTGGCTTGCCTAGATTCTGCTCCACCTCTAGTGCTATTAGCCGGCTACATTGGCTGCCGGCGGCTAGACGTGTGGAGTTTAAGTCCCTCTGCATTGCCTTCAGGATCTTGAACTCTTCCTCCCCTGGCATCCTTGCCAGCCTGCTCTCCCTGTACACCCCCGCCTGCCATCTTCGTTCAATGGGCCACTACCTGGCGGTCGTTCCCCGGGTAAGGAGGGTACGCGCCGGTGGGCGTTCCTTTCGCTCACTGGCAGCTAAACTCTGGAATTCACTCCCTGTACACATTCGGAGCATAGATAACTATTTGGCTTTCCGTAAGTCTATTAAGACCCACCTCTTCCCTTCACTATAGGCCCCTTCTGCAGTTTTTCTCTTCTTGTTCTGCCCCTTGGCTTTTTAATAGGTTTCTATGACCCCCCTCCTTTGGTGATTACTGGATTTCTTCTGCCGTCTGTTGCCTTTTTGGTGCTATTAGTGCTGGGACACCCCTTTGCTGGGGCAGCTGTGCGCTCTATAAAACTACCTAACCTAACATAGCCTCATACAGGAACATTTTCAGTATTCCCAAAAACACCTGGCGCACATTGATCCGTCTTGAGTTTAATTTGGTGAACATGAACTGAGTGCAAATAAGTTATATTCAAATTCCACCACCAGGTGACCAGGGCGGATCCAAAGTCCTTGCGGGACACACTAAACGCAATTTTTCTGGACAAAAAAAACAATTGGGCAAAGTACCTTGGCTCGACCAGAACTACACTAAATCTGGATTCAGTATATTTTACAGATCCCCCAGCAACTACAGTACAATTAAAGAAAATGCTAAAGGAACATGGCAGGAAGGCCTCAAAAGAACTTGATCTAAAACTAGCCAGAAATATTAGAGGAGGGGAGGGGCTTGCGGCATCGCATAAAGCTATCCTTGGTCAACCATATTTGAAAGCAGCCATTGGAAAACAACCCTTTAAGAACAAATTATCAGGCAGGCTTTTAACAACGCCTACATGGGAATATAGGGCCCGTTGGAAGAACTTGGCAAAAGATCATGGGCAATGTAATCTGTGTCAGTACCACTCTGAATCAGCTGTTCACATTGCAAGTTGCTGCACGGACCTGTTACAACAGAGGCAAATGTACCCAAGGCCAATTTTCGTGCAGCGTGGGACAAGAACATGAAAAGTGGCACCTGATGCTATTCTACACCACAGTGGTTCCAAAGGAACTAGCTCAGTTTGTCAAGTTCATTTTGGAAGCTGGAAGGCTTCTACGAGAGGCCAGCCTAACAACGGGGGCTGTTACTCATGAACACTGAGCCTACTGCAGTGGGAAAGATATGGACTGACCGCATGCTTGCAAAGCCTAAAAAGATTACAATTGTCTAGTGCCTAGGGACTATGTATGGTTAACAGGGTACTTTGGCATGTTTTTTGAGTACATTCATTTGTGTTGAGATATCAGCATGAGGCACTCTAGAGCAATAGGCTAGCGTGGTTTCTTTAGTCTTATACACAATGGCTAAGCCTCATAAGTGGCAGCCGGCTTTTTAGAAAATAGACTATGTCTGGTTAACAGGGTATGCTCGCATGCTCTCTGAGCATTTTCACATTTGTGTTGAGACATCATTATGTGGTGCACTAGAATAATATGTTAGCGTGGTTTGTTCAGCCCTATACACCATGGCACTTTACACCATGATGGCCAGCCCTATAAGTAGCAGGCGGCTACATAGAATATTGCTTCAGGTTGTTCGCAAAGGCACGCAAATAACATCTTGTATCTCGACACTTCTATTTCACTTCTGGCTGTTGCATTAGCACTGGGCACTTTAGAGCAACCTTTAACATTGTAGGAACATGGTCCCCGAGTATGGCCTTCCATAATATTGCACTTTGTTATACAAGCAGGGGCATTTGCACTGGCACATGGCGGATTCTGCACATTAGATGAAATAAATGGTGTGGCACATCGCACTTGATACTCAAAGCCCTAAGCAGAGCTCATTTGAACTTGCACATGGCGGTTAGTAGAACATCAGCTGGATCCTCAAGCCCGAAATTGGCACACTAATCAATGCTCACATCAGCCTGCAACACCATGGTGGAGGGACCTTTTGCCTTTTAAAACTTTGAGTACTACGGCTGTTGTACCGAGTACTTGGAAACATGCTAGGGTGGTCCCCCTGCTAAAAAAACCTAACATGGATGCGGCCAAACCGGAGAGTTTCCGCCCCATCTCCCTCCTGCCGTGGGTCTCTAAAATCTCTGAGGTCTACGTCAATACCATCTTGACGGGGTATCTGGAGAAAAATAACATACTAGACCCCTCTCAGAATGGTTTTCGTTCCGGTCACAGCACGGAATCTGCCCTTCTTGCTGTCACCGAACATCTGAGATGGGCCTTGGATGAGGGTCGTACTTCGGCACTGATTCTGCTCGACCTCAGTGCCGCGTTCGACACGGTCTCCCACCAGATCCTGTTGAGGCGTCTGGAGGAGGTGGGAATAGCGGGTGCCGCCCTGGACTGGTTTGCCTCCTTTCTTTCTAGGAGAACCTTCCAGGTTGCCGCCTCTCCCTTTGTTTCCAGAGTTTATGCCACCAAGCAGGGGGTACCGCAGGGCTCGGCTTTGAGCCCTACCCTCTTCAATCTGTATGTTCAAACACTGGCGATGGTGGCTAAGAACAGAGGGCTCACGGTAGTATCGTATGCAGACGATACTCAGTTGGTAGTCACACTCTCTGATGACATTACCCGGGATGCTTGTAAGTTCCGTAGCGATCTTGAGGCCGTCTCGGAGTGGATGACTGCCAACTGTCTCCAGCTCAACGCCAGCAAATCTGAGGTACTGCTGGTGGGGAGAGACTCGGAGCTGTGGAGCGAGCACTGGTGGCCTGCCACGCTGGGGCCGGCACCTGCCCCTAAACAGGTGGTAAAAAACCTAGGGGTTTGGATTGATACCGCCCTTTGCTTTCGAACCCAAACCAAGAAGGTGGCAGGGACTTGTTTTGGGCTATTGCGGGGGCTCAAACCTCTGTTGGGTTTTTTCGATTCCCCCAATTAGGCAGGTTATCGTCCAGGCCTTGATCTTGTCAAGACTGCACTATGCCAGCTCCCTTTATCTGGGGGTCAACCAGTCTGAGATTGTCAGACTACAAAGGGTCCACAATGCAGCGGCTCGAGCTCTCCTTGACCTGCCGAGGAGGTGTCCTACTTCTAATGCCATCCGTCGCCTCTATTGGCTGCCTGTGGCCAAGCGTTTAGAGTTCAAGGCCCTCTGCATTACTTTTAAAATCCTTAATTTCTCATCTCCATGTATTCTGGCCAATCTGCACATTTTTTACATCCCCTCCTGCCAACTTCGTTCTATGGGACAGAATCTTGTGGCTGTCCCCAGGGTGAGGAGGGTCCGTGCTGGAGGGCGCTCCTTCCGTGTGTTGGCCTCGAAACTCTGGAATGCGCTCCCCACTTCTATCCGTAGTTTAAAGTCCTATCTGCCTTTCCGTAAAGCTGTGCAAACATTCCTCTTCCCTCTGTTATAAGTTGTCTTGTTTGCTACAAGCTGTGCAGTTTTCTGTTTTCAGCGCCGGGACGCCCCTTCGCTGGGGCAGCCGTGCGCTCTACAAGTCACCATAACATAACATAACATACTATGGCACATGTAAGTAAGAAGCTGCGGGCTGTTCTAGACTTTACCTGAAATCGCTTGTGTTGTGCTGATGAACTTTTATGCCATTGTTATGAAACATAGAAGTTAAGGATACACAATTCCATGAGCCTTCCTGTCCCTAAGATATGGCTGGATTTTAGTTGCTTTCTCAGGCGGAATTTTATATGATATTTATTTTTAAAACAATGTATTTTAATGCAAACATGTTTTGTAAAGATTTTAAGTTATCACACAATAAAGTTTAAAAAAAAAAAAGTATTTATGCATCACACAAACAACAATATAGTGAAAACACAACACAAGAAAAATCCCACACCAATTTAGAATAGAATACATTTTAATAAATTATTTGACACCAAATTTCTATTCTCTTTGCGCCATCTTTTCGCTGTTCTCACTTGTCACTTGCGCCGTTCACCTTGTTTTTCACAAGCACAAATGTGCACAAGTCTGTACAGGTTACATGTACATTCAATGTAATAGAGTGCCGTCATTGTTTTCTCTCTACTTTGTTTATGTAAATACAGACCACTCTTTGCATTTGTTGCTACCACCATGATTGTCTCCGTGTCTCCTCCTTTTGCAATTAACAATAATGCCTTCTAAAACTGTCTTTTAGTATTACCTGTTGAGACATTGTTGCTTGCTATAAATACTAATCACCCAGGTCTCAACTGGGTTTACGGGTATCCTTCTGTGGTTTGGTTTCACAGGCCCACTAGTAGCATTTAATTTATAGGCCCGGGTATATGGTATACCACTTTACAAGGGACGTATTAGCAAATTAAATATGCCAATCAGGTGTAACCCACTTTTACCATGTTTTAGGGAGTGAGCAGAAGCACTTCAGCACTGGTTAGCAGAGGTAAAGTGCACAGAGTCCTAAGGCCAGCAAAAACAAATTCAGAAAAATAGGAGGGTGAAAGCAAAAAGTTTGGGGAAAGACCACCCTAAGGCTGACAGGTCTAACAGTCGCCATCGTTTGCAATCTGGTGACAGTCCAGTGGTTTGATGGGACATGTTATCTTACTTGGCTTTACTCGTGTGTCTCGAAAAACATATCCATCCGAGACATGAAACCTATTTCTAGATGGCGCCAACACTCCACGCATACCACTAGTTTCTCCTGGGACGAAGGTGTGCACATTCAGGCAGTTTGCGCAACACTAGCACAAGAAGATAAGTGTGGGCTACGAATCACGACAGCATGCAACTATCATTTCAGCTGTTGCTGCTACTGTGGTGGCTACTATGGTTAGAACTGTTATTGCTGCTGTTGTGCTTGTTGTGGTAGAAGCTATGGTTGCTACTATTGTTGCTGCTGTGGGGGCAGCTCCCAATTACCATTTGCTAGGTTTACACTATGTAAATACTACACAAATATACACAGCTCTGGCTCATGCTGAGATTCAGTCTGCGGTGGCAGATGTGGTTGCTACTATGCTGGCAATTTTTGCTGCTGTGGTGCCTGTTGCATACTCTGCTGTGGTTACTGCTTTGCAGTAATTGTGGTCGCTGCTGTAATGGCAGTTGCTGTTGATGCTGAAGTGTCTGCTGTGGAAGGAAATATGCTTGCTGCTGTAGTCCCTGCTGTGGATGCACGTCAACGTTGTAGTGACACCAGGGACAGTGTTTATGGCAAGGACACTCCATAATATGACCGTTGAGAGAGATGGTCTTTAACCTTCTTACCAATGCAAAAACATAATGCAAAATGTATTACGGACAAATCAACATTGAAAGACCCTCTTTTACTTTGACATGAGTTTTGGCAAACAGCTAAAGCTGTGTCCAGGTGCACCAAAAACAGACCCCCCTAATCAAACAAGCATTGGCGAAGCCAACAGGTCTGCCCTTGACATGCTGGTGCAATGGTTATTATTTTTAATGCATGCATATGCCACAAAATAGAAAGAAGGAAAAAATCAATAAAACATGCTGCTACTTAAAAGTGGATGGCCATTTGCTTGCAAATAAAAATGTCAAATAAAAAAATAGTAGTTTAAATATAATTTTTACAGAATGGTTCAGGCGCTTCTAGCAAGCAGGTGGCATTAGCTAAGGAAAAGAACCCCATTTTTGTTTTAATGCACATCACGGGAAGATATGAAATGAAAAGGACTTTGAATAACAGATACCACAAGTCATAGTTTAAACACACAAAAATGACTACAGATATTTTCAAAATGTCAAAATGATGAAAAGAAACTATCGATGACACATAAGGCATCATGCATCAATGTATTTGAGATTCAATAACTGGATGACATCATGGATGACAACTGGGGGTTGCCAGGGACAACAATTGCTAATAGTGACTCTCTGGTACCTCTGACACTCCCCTTCCAACTCTTGGCCTCCAGTGTGAAAACAGTAGTGGGATAAACAGAAGGAGTGCTCTTAGGGAGATAATCCTTCTTAGAGATTCCATACCTTGCCCTTTCCTTAAACCCTCATCAGAAAACAGGAGTCTGACTAGAAGCTAAGGATGAGAAAAGGAATGAAACCACTGAAGCAAATAAGGGGTCATAGGGTGTGTTGTGTCACTGCTGCTCACTCTGGTATCCATAAAAAAACCTCAAACCGTAATCTTCTTCTGATATGTAACATACCATGTAGGTCTGTGGGACACCAAAAGGAGGATTCCTGCACCAGACACAGTGCATGCTCACTGAGGTGGTTATGGGAATCAAATCCTTCTAAACTGTTCCAATGCCCTGCGGATTGATCAGTTTAATAGAGATGCCAGCTATGCCCCTATACCCATTTACCCAATTACTTTTCACACATTCATACACCTCTCAACACACGCTGCATTTAGTGGGCAGCAGGCACTTCCCCCAGCGTGACACCAACTAGCCTCCCATTCTTACCCGTCTTGTTATTGTAGCAAACTGCTCTGATAACTTTTACGCAGCGCTCGTAAACTGCAATTGCACACTTGATAGAACGAACTCGAAGGTATTTTTTCCACCGTCTTGCTCATAGTTTCAGATCTGGGAGAGAAGTAAAGTACGACTTAGCCCATGAATAAAAATAATACTTATATTTTAAATATGATGCGCTTTAATTAATGTTTACCCAGTACGTCATAAATATACAGATTAAAACAGAAGCTTGACAGGTAAAATAATGTCATACAAAAAAACGTAAGTCTGTCACCCGCCAAGTTGCTGCAAAAGGTTGAGTGTATACAGTTATACATTCAAACCCCAGGTAGATGTGACCACAGAGTAGAAAACTAAACACATAGGGCAAGGGGGGTGTGCCACGCAGAGCGTGATGGAACTAGCCGCGGACTGGTTACTTAAGTTCTAGGTTAAAACCTGACATGCAGGCCAGGTTCTAGCAGGTGGGTCGGGCCCACCCAAGCATGACCCTTTGCCCTCACAGTCAAATCAGAAAAGCCACGAGAAAGCACCTGTTGTCTGCTTTCTCCATGTCGACAGCCAAACCTAGTGATTTATTTTTTACTTTGTTTACTTTATCAGTCGGGGGTCATCCAGGAACATCTAGAATACATTTTAAAGTCCATTGTTTTAAGAATAACTGTTTTAAGTATGTGTTGATAGGGAGAAAAATACCAGCCTTAGATGCTTTAACCTTTCTTTGTACTGGATAAGACATTAACCCGTTAGCTGCTAGGTTTTTTCCCCCTACCTGTGCTAAGCCTTTTTTTTGGCTATTTGGGGTAGTTTGCGCTTAGGCCTCTGTAACGTTTTGTCCACATAAGGTATCCACGTCAAATTTGCATCCTTTTTTTCCAACACCCTTAGGATTCTAAATGTACCCAGGATTTGTGGATTCACCTGGACGGGACCAGAAATTAGCCAAAATACAGCTAGGTTTTGTTTAAAAAATGGGGGGAAAGTGCTGCAGAAGAAAGGGTCTGGTTTTTCCCCCCGCAAATGGTATCAACAAAGGATTTGTGGTGCTGAAATCACCATCTTCTCAGCTTTCAGGGACAGGCAGACTTTTGTAAGAAAACCAACATTTTCTACACAGTTTTGGCATTTTACTGGGACATAGCCTATATTTGCTATTTTTTGTGCTTTCAACCTCCTTCAAGTTAGTGGTAGAAATGGGTGCGAAAGCACTAATGGATCCTGCAAAGCTACACATTTGTGAAAAGTAGACAAAATTGTTAATTCATCAAGGGGTCATTTGTGTAGATCCTTCAAGGTTTTTTTAATAGAAACTAACAGTTGAAAATAAAAAAATATTGAAATTAGAGTTGAAAAAAACAGCCATTTATGCCGTTTTCACCAGTAACTTCTTCTAAATATGACAGATTTTTTAAAGCAATATACTGTTACATCCGTTACATTACTGGTTGCGGGGATATATGGGACTTGTAGGTTCACCAGGAACCTGAGGAACCCAGAGCCAAACCTGAGCTGCGTCTCGCAATGTTTTTCATTGTGTACCGGGTATATAGCATTTCATTTGGTAAAATATAAAGAGTGAAAAATAGGTACTAAGGAAACCTATATATTTCCGAAATGGGAACACAATATAGAGTTTAGAAGCAGTGGTTATTTGCACATCTCCAAAATTGTGGGTACCCATACAAGCATGTGAATTAGAGGTAATTTTTCAAAATTACTTCTTTTTTACAAATTGTCTTACATTTGGAAGGCAGAAATGCAAAGAAAGTCAAATTGTAATAACACTTGTTCTACTATTCTGTGTTCCCCTAAGTCTCCCGATAAAAATGCTACATCACTTGTGTGGGTAGGCCTAGTGCCTGCGACAGGAAACGGCCCGACATGCAATGTGGACACATCACATTTTTTCCAATGAAAACTGACCCTTTTTTTGCAATATGCCTAGCTGCGGACTACCCTAGCTCAGCCACCACCTAGGGAAACCTAGCAAACCTATACATTTTTGAAAACTAGACATCCAGGGGAATCCAGTATGGGGTGACCTCTGTGGCTCTCACCAGGTTCTGTTACCCAGAATCCTTTGCAAACCTCAAACTTTGTCAAGAAAACTACACTTTCCTCACATTTCTGCGATGGAAAGTTCTGGAATCTGCGAGGAGCCACAAACTTCCACCCACCCATCACTCACCAAAGTCTCCTGATAAAAATGGTACCTAACTTGTGTGGGTAGGCCTAGTACCCGCAACAGGAAATAGGCCAAATCGCAACGTGGACACATCACATTTTTCCAGTGACAAAAATTACCTTTTTTTGCAATGTTCCTTGCTGTGGATTTTGAACCCTAGCTCAGCCGGCACCTAGGGAATCCCAGCAAACCGATAAAGTTTTGAAAACTATACACCCAGGGGAATCCAGGATGGGTGACTTTTGTGGCTCACCAGGTTCTGTTACCAAGAATCCCTTGCAAACCTCAAACTTTGTAAAAAAAAAAAAAAAACACATTTTCCTCACAATTCTGTGTTGGAAAGTCCTGGAATCTGCGTGCATCCACGAACTTCTACCCACCCAGCATTTTCCAAAATCTACCAATAAAAATTGTACCTCACTAGTGTGGGTAGGCCTAGTGCCCGCGACAGGAAGCAGCCCAAAACCTATTGTATAGACATCAAAATGACCTATCACAAAACAACCTGGTTTTCCAATGTGGAAATACAATGCCTACTAAAATATGTGCATCTGTCTGTTCTCTGCCAGATGCTGTGGTAAAGTAAATAACCATTTTATCTCCAGTACGAAATTGTGCTGGGCTGAATTTATTCTCACCATTGTGGCAGGGCTACAAACGTGTGAATTTCATATTCTGATATTCTTGTTACAGTACATTCCCAGGTTATAGTTGGGGCCACTGGAATTATGCAATTTTTCAGTTATGGTGATTTCCGCAGAATGATGGATTTGACGCATTTGCCACATAATCCATTATCTGATGCATAATCTGCAGATTTAAACAAAATGTGTCTAGCGCAAATTGAGCTAAAGTTGCTAAAAATACTGCACAAATGCTGCCGCACAGTTGAAGGTGTTTCGCTAAGGCTAACTGGTCACTTCTCTGTTGCTTATTGCTATACTTGGGTGGTAAAACTTGTACTACTGAGTTGCAACCTATGCCTAGATAGTGATAACAAGTGTAAAACATAAATGCAAAGTAATAAAGTAATACTATCACAAAATGTGCCTCTTTACGCCGCATTATGTATCCCTCCTTGCTGCATACTTTACTCAATCCTGCCGCATAATTTGGTCCTACTTGGCTGCATAATTTCAGTGGTCCTGTTTATAGTGATCTTACTTTTCAAATGTGGAACCAATGGTACTGATCAAAATTCAATTACATAAAGTTCTACTAAAAGTTGTGCAATGTGGCAAGAGATACACATGGTGGCATTAAGGCTAATCATCCAAACTCACCTAAAAACTAAATAATTCATTCCACGAGTATATTTTCAAATTGATATTGTTAATGTTTTGCTACAAAGAGTCATTTTCAGATAAATGGATAGCCTCTGCGTACATAGCAGCATATACTTTATACAGCTATGTTAAAACCAAATATATACATTTTTTAAGAGAAAATTCCATCTGTTCTATTTGGTCACATTTCCAAAATAGTGCTTGTTTACTTTTTATATTTCAGTGCATAGCACTAGGTTTGGTAAGTTTCACTGTTACAGTGAGAGGTCACACTGATGATTTATACACAGAAGCTGCAGAGCATTTGGTCCCTTTGACCTTCAGGACCCAAAGCTGCATCACATACACATTCAGAAAATTCATGCTGTCGGCTTGCCTCAAATAAGTTATTGTGTCATTTTATCAATATCATTTTGCACACCCATCCAGTGTTTAATGAACACAAAACACCACATACAAGCACCCACCACATGCATAAACACCATGTTTATTCCCATACACACAACACATAAGCACACTCACACTAGGCTCAAACGAATGGTGCACACAAACACCTACACCAGAATGGCAATGCCACACACACACACACGTGCAAAAACACCACAGGCACGCACACACATACAATACTCACTCAAACTGCCCATGTACATATCTAGATCCCATATACTAGAGATACACAGCTCAAACTTTCACTACTCACAAACAGCCCAAAAAATGCAAGCCCCACAAGCTCTCAGTGCTTCTCTCCCCTTAGCTGAATCCCTTAGCTGAATCTGCCTAGATGTTATATATTTATCACAATGACCAATGAATGATGGATGAAGTCCAACTACCTTGAATTGAACACTCAGAAAACTGAAGTTGTGATCTTAGGGGAGAGCTTTTCTCTGTGCGACTCCACTCGTGGCCAACAATGCTATGACCTACTCCCACCCAGTTCACCCAAGCCAAGAACCTCAGGATCATCCCTGACTGCGAATTCGACATGACAGCCCAAGTCAGTGCTGTCACTACCTCATGCTTTCACATCCTGAAGACACTTATCTCACCTCAATGAACTGCACTGGTGTAGATGTTGCCATTTGTGAAATGGTGCATAATTATGCTGAAGCTTTTCCTTTGCTTCATGAAATATATGTAGCTGCAGTTGTTGTAGGGATTGCAACGGCAGCCTGTGAGAGCACCTTTTCAACACTCTCCTGCCCTCACACCTTTTCATTACACATTGAGTGGCAGAATTTGACTATTTTAGCACCTGAGATGGAGCTCACAGCAAACGTATGCATGGATGAGTTTGAGAGAGTTTTCAAAGAACAGGGCCTGTATTACAGATACGGAGCATTGTTCCTGTTTGCGCCCTGCGCATCTTTAAACAGGTGCGCTGGGAGCAAACCGGGACAGTGCACCCAGTTATACTTAATGTGCTGCCCTCAAGGCAGCAGGGAACCTGCGTCTGCTCTATGGGCAGTACATTTAGTGAAATACAAAGAGGCTGTTTATAAGTATAGAAATACTGTTTTGCACAATGCAGGCGGCATACTGCCTCAATTTAAAGAATGGAGAGAAATCTTCTTGCAGGCAGGTGCAGTTATTGACTGCACCTGCCTACATGGCAATGTCTAGGGGATCGTTGGTAGCCCTTTGGCACCCTCCAAAAGCCTGGCTTAAGGAGGCACACAGACTGCGCACTTTTATTAAAGCTTGGCCTGCTGGAAATTATGAGGGTTGGGCCTGACGAGTATAAACATCAGCTTTTACTTTCAAATAACTCTCCACATGCTCTGTATCACTGTTTGGAAGAAGATATAATGTAAATCTAGTGCTTGTAGGTTACCTCCAGAATTGTCAAAAATTTGGCAAACTATGGCCCACCCGAACGCACCCTTGGCCCATCCAGAAAAAAATTCCTAGAACCGGGTCTGCTGACATGTTAGACATCTAAGTGATTTAATGAACACTGAAGGCCTGCAGAAGCTGGTAATGCAAATCTCTGGTCTGTTGTGTGATTTCAACTCCTAATAAAAACTGAGGAAGTACTGTTATGAAACACAGCTTTCGAAGGAGAGCAGCACGGTAAGTCACATTTTCACACCGTCTCTTGCCAAGGAAAGGGAGGAGTTTCCGGGAGATGTTAGACAATGCCAACAAAATGCCAACAATTGAATAGCCGGCTTTGAAAGCTAAACACACTCCAAAACCAATAAAGGGCCCATGGGAAATGACAGGAAAGCACACTTCCTCATGGATAATGCTGCTAGAATTACCACCAAAACTTGGCACTAGCAAAGACATTTTTGGAAGCAGCCTTTAATTTTATAATCAAAATGCTGCATTTCCGAGTCCAAGAGGATATAGATGTCCAATCACCCTTTTAAATGCAGACTGATAACTATCACTGATCTAAAAGAACATAACAGAGATGCTTTTTCAGTGACAGCAGTTGTATGAGCTTAATCATAGTAAGGACTTGAGACTCCTCTCAGCAGTCCCATTAGTAGCCTGGAACTCCAGCAGTGCACTCTTTATCCTAGCAGCACTGTGTATCTATCAATGTGAACTATTTCAACAGCGTGTACCATATCTCACAAGTGCTCTTTTAGTGATTTTGACCTCAGCTTGTACAGGGCTCTTCCTTCCCATCCGCGCTTTGTGGCTCTAGCAGCATGAACTTTGCTTGGCCCTGCCCTATTTTACTCTCCAAACAGTACACTATTAGCATTGTATCATCCAAGCAGAGCGAACCTCCTATCAAGAATGGTCAATCTTGTTTCCATATTACATTGTGATGTACAGAGAACGATTTATTTCTACTGAGCCATGGACAACCGTTCACCCAATTCAGAGAAAAAGAGAAAGCTTGTTTGGAATACCAACCCATACACAACACTACGAAGCTCAACTGGAAATTATCTTCTCAATGATATACACAAACCAGCTCTATATGTTGAATAAACTCTTAAGTAATCTCACACAACCAATATTCTCTGTAGTAATTTGAGATACCTGGGGAGGGGGGGGCGAGGTGGCCAGAGAACTGGCGTGCTAGATGGACCCTCTGCGGTGAAGCTCCGGCGGGCAGATAAATCAGAAAACATCCTTGCTCCTGCCCGGCTGAGACTCCTCCAAAGCGATTTGCATAATCTGCTGACTTCAAGGATGTGCTTAGAGGCTCCTGTTTACCCTGAAAGGCTACCCCATTGAGAAATGGCCAGCGGTGCGCAGTTCGCCTACCATCTTGCGGTTTGGACAGATTGATGGGATAGGACCAGCTGCCTCAGTCAGAAGGCAGCAAGGGCAGTGCATTAGACAGAGAGAAAACAAGCATTTGCAATGCAATAGGTCTCGCATTTAAGCGATTTTGAGCTATCGACATTGCAAATAACAATGCCTTTTATTTTTGTTTTCGTTTTTAAAACATAAATAAAAGGCATTGTCCTTTACAATGCCAATAGCTTAAACTCGCGTAAATGCGAGCCCTATTGCATTGCAAATGCTTGTTTTTTACGCAAGCTTGAAAGGAAGTCACTCGGCTCTGTTAAATGATTAATGTTCTTTCATACTTCCGGCCCCGGAAACGTTACAACACACAGCTCTTACTTTCAAACACAAGTCAACTGAGATAGTTTAGCCCGTTTTACACTTGCTATAAAAAAAAACATGAATGCGTTCCTACCCCCAGTGTGTGAGCTACCCCTTTCCTTGTTGCCTTTACTGGGTATTTCTATATTTAGCCTCAAAGTCACGTGGGCCAAATCACAGCACCTTACCAACCCAGGCTACTCGCGGCATCAGACTGTGCGTAGTTTCCGGTTTGACACCGGATCACGTGATATACTTTGAAGGTGCCTGGTCTGGCGCAACTGCTTCAGAAAGATTATTACTACAGCACATTGTTTTTGGCTGCCTACGACCAGCGGTAAAGGCAAACGGACCAACAAAATGTAGTACTACTGACGTGAAAATTGAAGCCTCCCAGAATTCAGTAGTAATGCCGTTTGGATTTCATCCATTTCTAACCTCGTAGCGAACGTGCCTCGTCCGTCGCGAGTCTGATAACTAGCGTAGCAGGTCCCTGTAATGTAAGAGGGGAAGGGAGAGAGAATGTGTCTTAACATTGCAACTACACATCCCTCAAAGGTTTATTTTGTTTAATTGACTTATGAAGCCTGGCGTTTAGTCCGAGGGTCGCCAAAAGTGCTGACATCAAGCATTTAAAAAGAAAATATAATGCAATTAAATCAAACATTGGCACAACCACTCGGTTTGCCGTCTGCCAACAACCTTTCGGCTTTGTCAAGGTTTGTTTTTTCCTCATTTTTTTGCTAAACTTTATTGTTGGGGAAGCTGCCGAGCCTTCAAAAGAAAAGAAAACCAGCATGATTCAAAGCTCCGAATGGGAGAAAGAAGGCGAGGCCGGCACAGGGACAAAAATGGCGGCCGCGCGGTTAAAAAAAATAAACAGTGGTGCGCGTGCACCACAGAGGAGCGGAGGGGGGGGAGGAGGGAGCGCGGCAGCCTGCTCAGCTGACCAGACGCTCGTGCGTCATGGCCTTTTGCCAGCATGTGTTTACAATTATCGCGCCCGCGTCTGGGCACGATAATTGGAAACACATGTTTGCCGCGCGTACCCATCCCAAAAAGGCCAGCCACGACGCACGAGCGTTTTTGGGACTGCTTTTCAAACTCGCTTACTAAAAGTCTTCGCCTCTAGCAGCGCTTGCGCGCTACTCGAGGCTCGACCTAAAAAGCGGTCTGTTTACCTTTACCACCAGAATTGAATGAACTAAATGAGTCAATCAATCAATCAATCATGTCACTTATAAAGCGCACTACATACCCGCGAGGGTCTCAAGGCGCTGGGGGAAGAGGGGGGTGGTGCTGCTACTGATCGAAGAGCCAGGTCTTGAGGAGTCTTCTGAAGGCCAGTAGGTCTTGGGTCTGCCGAAGGTTGGTGGGGAGGGTGTTCCAGGTCTTGGCGGCAAGGTGGGAGAAGGATCTGCCGCCGGCGGTCGTTTTCCGGATGCGGGGGACTGTGGCGAGGGCGAGGCTGGTGGAGCGGAGCTGGCGGGTGGGGGTGTAGAAGCTGAGTCGTCTGTTGAGGTAGGCTGGTCCGGAGTTGTGGAGTGCTTTGTGTGCGTGGGTGAGGAGCTTGAAGGTTATCCTCTTGTTGACAGGGAGCCAGTGCAGGTCTCTCAGGTGGGGTGTGATGTGGCTGCGTCGGGGGATGTCGAGGATGCAGAGGCGTTCTGGATGCGTTGCAGCCGTCTCAGGAGCTTAGCCGTCGTTCCTGCGTAGAGGGCGTTTCCGTAGTCCAGCCTGCTGGTGACGAGGGCCTGGGTGACTGTTTTTCTTGTTTCGGTGGGGATCCACTTGAAGATCCTGCGGAGCGTTCGGAGGGTGTTGAAGCAGGATGAGGAAACGGCGTTGACGTGCTTAGTCATGGAGAGGGTGGGGTCGAGGATGACCCCTAGGTTGCGTGCGTGGTCGGTGGGTGTCGGGGCTGTTCCCAGTGATGTTGGCCACCAGGAGTCGTCCCATGCTGAAGGGTTGGAACCAAGGATGAGGACCTCCGTCTTGTCCGAGTTCAGCTTCAGGCGGCTGGTACTCATCCATTCGGCGACGGCCTTCATTCCTTCGTGGAGGTGGGCTTTGGCGGTGTGAGGGTCTTTGGTGAGGGAGAGGATCAGCTGGGTGTCGTCGGCGTAGGAGATGATGTTGAGGTTGTGCTGTCGGGCGACGTGGGCGAGGGGTGCCATGTAGATGTTGAACAGCGTTGGGCTGAGGGAGGAGCCTTGGGGTACGCCGCAGATGATCTTGGTGGCTTTGGATCGGAAGGGGGCGAGGCGGACGCTTTGTGTTCTGCCGGAGAGGAAGGATGTGGTCCAGTCCAGGGCCTTCTCTTGGATCCCGGCGTCGTGAAGGCGTGTTCGTAGTGTGTGGTGGCAGACCGTGTCGAAGGCGGCTGATAGGTCCAGGAGGATGAGGGCTGCTGTTTCTCCGTTGTCTAGCAGGGTCCTGATGTCATCGGTGGCGGCGATGAGGGCGGTTTCGGTGCTGTGGTTGCTGCGGAAGCCGGACTGGGAAGGGTCCAGGATGTTGTTCTCCTCGAGGTAGCGGGTCAGTTGTTTGTTGACGATTTTCTCGGTGACCTTCGCGGGGAACGGGAGCAGAGAGATGGGTCGGAAGTTCTTGAGGTCCTTGGGGTCTGCCTTGGGTTTCTTGAGTAAGGCGGTGATCTCGGCGTGCTTCCAGCTTTCCGGGAAGGTTGCTGTCTCGAAGGAGATGTTGATTATTTTCCGGAGATGGGGCGCGATGGCTGTACTGGCTTTGTTGAAGACGTGGTGAGGGCACGGGTCTAGCGGTGAGCCGGAGTGGATGGTGTTCATGATCTCGCTGGTGTCCTCGTCGTTGATGTTGGTCCAGGAGAGCAGGCGGTTGGTGGTTGTGGGGGCAGTGGTCTCGGTGGTTGCCGGGGCGGTCGTGGTGTTGAAGCTGTCGTGGATGTCAGCGATTTTGCGGTGGAAGAAGGTGGCCAGTGAGTCGCACAGGTCTCGCGACGGCGGGATGTCGTTGGTGTTGGAGCTGGGGTTGGAGAGTTCCTTCACGATGTTGAAGAGCTCTTTGCTGTTGTGTGCGTTGTTGTCTAGGCGGTCTTTGAGTGAGGCCCTTTTGGCGGATCTGATGAGGTGATGGTGACTGCGGGTGGCGCTCTTGTGGGCGGCGTAGCTGTCCGCTGTCCGTTCGTGGAGCCAGATCTTCTCCAGTTTTCGGCATGTTCGTTTGGAGGCCTGGAGGTCTTCTGTGAACCAGGTGGCTTTCTTGCTGGTGTGGCTGTTGGGCGGATTCTTGAGCGGGGCGAGGGTGATGGCGCAGTCGTCGATCCACTGTCTGAGGTTGCGGGCGGCGGTGTCGGGGTCGGAGGGTTCGGCGGGTGGGCTCAGGGCGAGGGTTGTGGTTAGCTGGTCTTCGGTGACTCTGCTCCAGCAGCGGCGAGGCATTTGTTCGGTGCGGTGGTGCGTGGTGGGCTTCCTGTAGGTGAAGTGGATGCAGTGGTGGTCAGTCCAGTGGGGTTCGGAGGTGTGGTTGAAGGAGACGTGTGGGCTTGCGGAAAAGATGGAGTCGAGCGTGTGGCCGGCGGCGTGGGTGGGTGTAGTCACGAGCTGTCTGAGTCCGAGGGTGGCGAGGTTGTCGATCAGGGTGGTGGAGTTGGTGTCCTTGTTGTTCTCGAGGTGGAAGTTCAGGTCCCCGAGGAGGATGTAGTCCGTGGAGGCGATGGCGTGTGTGCTGACGAAGTCAGCGATAGAATCGCTGAACTGTGGTCGGGGTCCGGGGGTCTGTAGATGAGGGTTCCTCTGAGGGTGGTGTTGGGATCGGTGTGGATCTGGAAGTGCATGTGTTCGGCGGTGCTGAGGGTGTCGTCGGTGTTGGTTGAGACTCTGAGGGTGTTCCTGTGGACGATGGCGATGCCTCCTCCGACTCCGTTGGTGCGGTCCCGGCGGGTGATCTTGTAGCCGTCCGGGATGGCAATGGCGATGTCGGGGCTGAAGCGGGATTCAGCCAGGTCTCCGTCAGGAATGCGACGTCTGGGGAGGTTGAGTCGAGAAGGTCCCAGAGTTCGATGGCGTGTTTGCGGGCGGAGCGGGTGTTGAGGAGGATGCATCTGAGGTAGTTGGGTTCTTTCCTGGGCGGTGGTTTGGCGGGGCGGGTGCTGGCGAAGCTGCAGTTCCGGCAGGTGAAGGGCCCTTGGGTGCGCTTCGGGGTGGCCAGGTAGCAGGCGTGATCTTTTCCGGGGTTGAGTGCGTGGAGGGTGCTGGCGTCGTATCGGCGTCTGTTGATGTGGCGGGCGCGGGGGATGCCCGGACCAGGGGTTCTGGTGCTGGGCGCGGTCCCGGCGCGGACGGGCGCAGACGGGCTTGCCTTAGGCGCGCCTTCGGCGCGCCAGCGGCGCGCGCGCTGCGCACGTCCGCTGCGCGGCCGCACCGCGGCCACCATAAATGGGGAGGTGGGAGGGAGGAGCAGGGAATGGGGCAGCGAATGGGCAGTGAGGGGGCGGGGCCGCAGGGGCGCAGCGGCGGGAAACAGGCACGGAAAGGAAAAAACGAGCACAATCAGGGCAGCAAGGGGGCACAGAAAGGAAACAAACGAGCACAATCAGGGCAGCAAGGGGGCACAGAAAGGAAAAAACGAGCACAATCAGGGCAGCAAGGGGGCACAGAAAGGAAAAAACGAGCACAATCAGGGCAGCAAGGGGGCACAGAAAGGAAAAAAACGAGCACAATCAGGGCAGCAAGGGGGGCACAGAAAGGAAAAAAAACGAGCACAATCAGGGCAGCAAGGGGGGCACAGAAAGGAAAAAAAAAACGAGCACAATCAGGGCAGCAAGGGGGCACAGAAAGGAAAAAAACGAGCACATTCAGGGCAGCAAGGGGGGCACAGAAAGGAAAAAAACGAGCACAATCAGGGCAGCAAGGGGGCACAGAAAGGAAAAAAACGAGCACAATCAGGGCAGCAAGGGGGCACAGAAAGGAAAAAAACGAGCACAATCAGGGCAGCAAGGGGGCACAGAAAGGAAAAAACGAGCACAATCAGGGCAGCAAGGGGCACAGAAGGAAAAAAACGAGCACAATCAGGGGCAGCAGCAGGGTACACAGACGGAGCTGTGTGGTGGGGGAGCGACCTACCAGTCAAGGTCAGGGGTCCTATAAAGCAAATATAATCGTACACTTTTGCAGTATCCAAATTGTTTCTTTCTGCTTAAAACGGGAGGGGAAGCCATGGGGACACAGGGTGGGGAAGTCTGCACTGAATTTTTTTTTTTTTTTTAACACAGCGCGTCTTGTGCTAATTAAATAATTTCTCTTGGAACTGCTCTGAACGTGAAGGAGGAGAAAAAGCAACAGGAGCGCAGTGGAAAAGCACTATGTAGGGAAATACACTAAACAAGGTTTTAATATATATGTATATTGAATGTCAAAGCTGAATTCAAAATAAGAAAGCAACAATGTTTGGCCCAATAAACGTTTAACTTTGAAAGCCATGTACACAGAAAGCATGATTTACATCTTCCTTTTCAAATCTGCTGCTGCTTGTTTCTTTACATGGAGCAGGTGCATTTGTAACAAAATTGTAACAACCTAGGAATGCACCAGTGGGCTTGTGGTACAGTTTTGCAGGGGTCATGTGATCTCATTTAACGAGGGAAGACCCACCCAGACTGTCACATGTCCCGTGCAGCCCCATTGCCGTTTTCCCTATGTTAGCGTGTGCATGCTGCAGTCCTTACTTTGATTTGCAAGCGTTACTATACACACGTATTTTGCTTTATGCCACTCTGTACTTCCACACAGAACTTACTGTTATTTTATGCTCTGTATTTTCCTGGGATTTAGTCTGAAAACTGAGACAAGGTCAAACTACAATAAACCTTGTTATTCTGTTTTGGTCAGACTCTAGCACATAGACAAAACACACACATGCAGCTGTTCTTAGGGAACACGTACTCTTTGTCATATAGGTATGCACAGGCAGGCAAATACACAGACGAGATTGCAACTACACCCGAGATGTAGAACCTTCATCTGTGTATGGTAAGGTACGGGGTCTGCTGCAAACACCCAGAGACCTTCAGATCTATAATCAGCTTGCTTCTGTAGAAGGGAGGGGAATTAGTTTACCTTGACTAGTACAATAACAGCTCCTTTTACAATTTATGGATTACTAACTATGCTGACCATATTTGTGTTAGGCATCTTCTTACATGTTGTGGCATGTGTACTGCATACTAGAGCACGATAGCTAAAATATATATTTTAAACTTTTCTCGTGTCTCTGTCAGATCTTATTGTGGACAAGTTCGAGTGTTAGAGCGAAAGGGTGTGTTCTGTCACCGTGATTCCTGAGAGAGTCGCGAGTGTTGTGTTCTGGGGTGTCTAATCGCTTGTACCTCTGTGAGTGAGTAGGAGGGCAAGTGAGACACTACGAATATAGCACTATAATACGCGATGTATTACATCACATGCTATTACAACTCGGTCGTTACAACGACCGCGTTGTTAGTACGCGCTGCATTTACATCGCAAGTCTTTACAACGACTTCCACTAGGGGGCGCGCTGGACTTAGGAATAGTATTATTTACTATTCCTACTCCAGTTTGCGCAACAGTAGGGAAGGTGTTGGAATTCATTTCCAATACCTCAGCGCCCCCTAGTGGAAGTCGTTGTAAAGACTTGCGATGTAAATGCATCGCGTACTAACAACGCGGTCGTTGTAACGACCGCGTTGTAAAGGTATCACAGTGTAATGACCGCGTTGTAAAGGTTGTTTCCCGACACTATAGCTAGTCGGTCCCGGGCTCATGGGTGCTAAGGTGGTAGGATAACGCAGTCCCTGCCTACTAAGGTTCTACTGTCCCAAGTATAGTTCTCTGAATTCGCAGAATCCCTGCAACAAGACCAAAGGCTCTCTCTGTACAGCACAGTCGGTGACAGACACACAAGAGAGCAAGAAAGCAGTCAGCCTTCAACCTGCCCAGTATCTCGTCAGTGTGCCTATGGCTGCTGCTCAGTGAGAGAAGAACCACTGTCTCAGACTGAAAAGCAGGTAAATAAAGGGGCATGTTAGGTAAGGACATCTCAGGTCTACAAAACACTGGCAAATGTTAACCATGTGTGGCTTCGAACCTCTGGGTTTTAATCATGTATGAGCTAAATTACAGCTTTACACTTGAGACACACCAGGGAGACAGCCTTCGTTTTTTTCTTGAGGTTCCAAAGATATACCACTGATTTTGCCCATAGATGGGATTGGTGTTTTTATTACTTAATTCAATCCCATCCAACTGAGCCAGTGGGAAACAGAGGCAAGAAATACAGAAGAGTAGTACATCATAGGAAAGGTGTTTTACAGTATGCGATGCATTATAGGAGAGTGGTACATTATAGGGGATGTGGTTTGCTAAACAGGGAAGCAAGTATTTTAGAGGCCAGGTGGTCAACTGGAGAGAAGGGTATAACAGAAATTTGCTTTACTGTGGAGAGGTGCTTTCCAGAAAATGAGCTTTACTGTGGAGAGGTCCATTACAGCAGTGGGGTGCTTTACAGAAGAAGACTGCTTTAAAAAAAAAAAAAGAAAAGTGGAGCTTTACCAAATGGAGGTGTTTACATAAAAGGATTGTTTACAGGAGAGGTAGTTCACAGGGCATGTGCTTTCCAGTAGGTATATTTTACAGGATGGGATACATTACAGGAGAGAGGTGCTTACAGGAGAAGACTATGTTATAACATAGAGGTCCTTTACCAAAGAGAGGTGTCTTTTAGGAGAGGGCTGCTTTACACAAATAGGACTGTTCACAAGAAAAGGGATTCACAAGGGGTGTGCTTTACAGTCATTGTACTTTATAGGATTGGCTTCCATTACAAGAAAGAGATGTTTACTGGAGACAAGTGCTTTATAAAACAGGTGCTTTACCAAAGAGAGGTGTTTTACAAGGAAGAGCTACTTGACACAAGAGGGATTTTTTTACAGGAAATGTACTTCACAGGGTGTGTGATTTACAGTGGGTGTTCTTTATAGGAGTGGGATCACTGAAGACGTGCTTATAGGAGATGAGTACTTTATAAGACAGTGTTGCGTTACCAAAGAGAGGTGCTGTTTACAGGAAAGGTACTTCAAATGGTGTGTGCTTTACAGTAAGTGTACTTTAAAGAACGAGGATGAATTTCAAGAGTAAGGTGCACTAGAGGAGAGGGAGGCTATACTAGAGGGGATCCTTTAGAGGAGAAACGTGCTCCAGAGAGGGATGCTTTACTGAACAGAGGTGCTTCAAGGGAGTGTTGTGCTTTAGTTAAGGGGACTTTAGAAAAGAAGTGTGCTTTACAGGAAATATGTGGTTTAGATGACAGTGGTGTTCTACAGATGACAGGTGCTTTACAGTTGAAAGGTAATTTAGAATGCACAAGTGTTTTGCCAAAGAGGGATGCTTTACCAGAGAGAGGTGATTTACAGCATGAAGGCAAGATGTGCACTGGAGCAGATAGTTTATGTAAAAGGCAAAGTGTTTAATATGGTAGATTCTTTAAGTTAAATGCTTGACTTAAAGTAGGCCGATGCTTGAAAGAAGAGAGGATAGTGTTTTGTAAAAGTGCTTTAAAGTGGAGACATACTTTGTATAACCAAGAGAGTCTATAAAATTAAATCAGTTTATATTTCACAGCACTACGAATAAACGTTTAACCTCAAGATCCAAACATACATTCAGTGTACCCTAATCCACTTGTTACTGTTTGGTAATAATACTAACCTTATCCTGCTTTTGGAATGATCACACATACATCATCCATTTACCCCCTCACTATTTAGTGTGGGTTCTTCCAGTATGATTCTCTTTTGTGCATTCTGGACCCTTCAATACTTAAAATTGTGATAGCCTAATGTTCTGATTTAAAAGCTGAAGACAGTCTGTAGAAAGGACGTTGATGACAAGGGTCCTTATATTACCTGTCTTAATTAACAATTTTTACTTTTCATGTGGAACTTTGCCTTTATTATAAGGCAACATAAAGTAATACACTTTCACGCCCATCTTACAGAGACTGTTGGAACACAGAAAGCAAGCCTGCTTGCGGAGACTGCATAGGGGAACTATCCTGGCTGACGCCTATGTGTAGGCTTGAGCTGCCCAGGTATCTGGTTAAAATGTGATACCGAGTAGTTAGTGTGGGCCACTTACAGACACCTGGCTCTCATCCATTGGTTAATCCCATGTGGCAACTAAGACTGAACGTTTTACAATGCATTTTGTTACTCTCTCAGACCCATAGTACCTCCTCCACCCTAAAAGATATGCAGAAACCATTGCTTTGTGGAGGAGATTAAAGTGTTGTGCACACAACTGGCTGGGCTTTCAGATTATTTATGACATTTAAACATAAATCCCATACCCATGTCTAACAGCTGCTATCTGCACAAACACTGCTGTCAAGTGCACCTATATCATGACACCTTCAGACAGTCATACCTGTTCACCAACAGCACTTTGGATTGTGTCTATTATAGTTTTACTCTTGCCATTATATGTATGCACTTAACCCCTTCCATGCTCATGACGGAATGGTTCCGTCATGAGCACAAGTTCTAGTGTGCTCATGACGGAACCATTCCGTCATGAGCACTTGCTCAGGAAATCCCTCTGCTGCAGACAGCAGAGGGATTTCAATCAATCAATCAATCATGTCACTTATAAAGCGCACTACATACCCGCGAGGGTCTCAAGGCGCTGGGGGAAGAGGTGGGTGGTGCTGCTACTGATCGAAGAGCCAGGTCTTGAGGAGTCTTCTGAAGGCCAGTAGGTCTTGGGTCTGCCGAAGGTTGGTGGGGAGGGTGTTCCAGGTCTTGGCGGCGAGGTGGGAGAAGGATCTGCCGCCGGCGGTCGTTTTCCGGATGCGGGGGACTGTGGCGAGGGCGAGGCTGGTGGAGCGGAGCTGGCGGGTGGGGGTGTAGAAGCTGAGTCGTCTGTTGAGGTAGGCTGGTCCGGAGTTGTGGAGTGCTTTGTGTGCGTGGGTGAGGAGCTTGAAGGTTATCCTCTTGTTGACAGGGAGCCAGTGCAGGTCTCTCAGGTGGGGTGTGATGTGGCTGCGTCGGGGGATGTCGAGGATAAGACGTGCAGAGGCATTCTGGATGCGTTGCAGCCGTCTCAGGAGCTTAGCCGTCGTTCCTGCGTAGAGGACGTTTCCGTAGTCCAGCCTGCTGGTGACGAGGGCCTGGGTGACTGTTTTTCTTGTTTCGGTGGGGATCCACTTGAAGATCCTGCGGAGCATTCGGAGGGTGTTGAAGCAGGATGAGGAAACGGCGTTGACCTGCTTAGTCATGGAGAGGGTGGGGTCGAGGATGACCCCTAGGTTGCGTGCGTGGTCGGTGGGTGTCGGGGCTGTTCCCAGTGATGTCGGCCACCAGGAGTCGTCCCATGCTGAAGGGTTGGAACCAAGGATGAGGACCTCCATCTTGTCCGAGTTCAGCTTCAGGCGGCTTGTCCTCATCCATTCGGCGATGGCCTTCATTCCTTCGTGGAGGTGGGCTTTGGCGGTGTGAGGGTCTTTGGTGAGGGAGAGGATCAGCTGGGTGTCGTCGGCGTAGGAGATGATGTTGAGGTTGTGCTGTCGGGCGACGCGGGCGAGGGGTGCCATGTAGATGTTGAACAGCGTTGGGCTGAGGGAGGAGCCTTGGGGTACGCCGCAGATGATCTTGGTGGTTTTGGATCGGAAGGGGGCGAGGCGGACGCTTTGTGTTCTGCCGGAGAGGAAGGATGTGGTCCAGTCCAGGGCCTTCTCTTGGATCCCGGCGTCGTGAAGGCGTGTTCGTAGTGTGTGGTGGCAGACCGTGTCGAAGGCGGCTGATAGGTCCAGGAGGATGAGGGCTGCTGTTTCTCCGTTGTCTAGCAGGGTCCTGATGTCATCGGTGGCGGCGATGAGGGCGGTTTCGGTGCTGTGGTTGCTGCGGAAGCCGGACTGGGAAGGGTCCAGGATGTTGTTCTCCTCGAGGTAGCGAGTCAGTTGTTTGTTGACGATTTTCTCGGTGACCTTCGCGGGGAACGGGAGCAGAGAGATGGGTCGGAAGTTCTTGAGGTCCTTGGGGTCTGCCTTGGGTTTCTTGAGTAAGGCGGTGATCTTGGCGTGCTTCCAGCTTTCCGGGAAGGTTGCTGTCTCGAAGGAGATGTTGATTATTTTCCGGAGATGGGGCGCAATGGCTGTACTGGCTTTGTTGAAGACGTGGTGAGGGCACGGGTCTAGCGGTGAGCCGGAGTGGATGGTGTTCATGATCTCGCTGGTGTCCTCGTCGTTGATGTTGGTCCAGGAGAGCAGGCGGTTGGTGGTTGTGGGGGCAGTGGTCTCGGTGGTTGCCGGGGCGGTCGTGGTGTTGAAGCTGTCGTGGATGTCGGCGATTTTGCGGTGGAAGAAGGTGGCCAGTGAGTCGCACAGGTCTCGCGACGGCGGGATGTCGTTGGTGTTGGAGCTGGGGTTGGAGAGTTCCTTCACGATGTTGAAGAGCTCTTTGCTGTTGTGTGCGTTGTTGTCTAGGCGGTCTTTGAGTGAGGCCCTTTTGGCGGATCTGATGAGGTGATGGTGACTGCGGGTGGCGCTCTTGTGGGCGGCGTAGCTGTCCGCTGTCCGTTCGTGGAGCCAGATCTTCTCCAGTTTTCGGCATGTTCGTTTGGAGGCCTGGAGGTCTTCGGTGAACCAGGTGGCTTTCTTGCTGGTGTGGCTGTTGGGCGGATTCTTGAGCGGGGCGAGGGTGTTGGCGCAGTCGTCGATCCACTGTCTGAGGTTGCGGGCGGCGGTGTCGGGGTCGGAGGGTTCGGCGGGTGGGCTCAGGGCGAGGGCTGTGGTTAGCTGGTCTTCGGTGACTCTGCTCCAGCAGCGGCGAGGCATTTGTTCGGTGCGGTGGTGCGTGGTGGGCTTCCTGTAGGTGAAGTGGATGCAGTGGTGGTCAGTCCAGTGGGGTTCGGAGGTGTGGTTGAAGGAGAAGTGTGGGCTTGCGGAAAAGATGGAGTCTAGCGTGTGGCCGGCGGCGTGGGTGGGTCTAGTCACGAGCTGTCTGAGTCCGAGGGTGGCGAGGTTGTCGATCAGGGTGGTGGAGTTGGTGTCCTTGTTGTTCTCGAGGTGGAAGTTCAGGTCCCCGAGGAGGATGTAGTCCGTGGAGGCGATGGCGTGTGTGCTGACGAAGTCAGCGATGGAATCGCTGAACTGTGGTCAGGGTCCGGGGGGTCTGTAGATGAGGGTTCCTCTGAGGGTGGTGTTGGGATCGGTGTGGATCTGGAAGTGCATGGGTTCGGCGGTGCTGAGGGTGTCGTCGGTGTTGGTTGAGACTCTGAGGGTGTTCCTGTGGACGATGGCGATGCCTCCTCCGACTCCGTTGGTGCGGTCCCTGCGGGTGATCTTGTAGCCGTCCGGGATGGCAATGGCGATGTCGGGGGCTGAAGCGGGATTCAGCCAGGTCTCCGTCAGGAATGCGACGTCTGGGGAGGTTGAGTTGAGAAGGTCCCAGAGTTCGATGGCGTATTTGCGGGCAGAGCGGGTGTTGAGGAGGATGCATCTGAGGTAGTTGGGTTCTTTCCTGGGCGGTGGTTTGGCGGGGCGGGTGCTGGCGAAGCTGCAGTTCTGGCAGGTGAAGGGCCCTTGGGTGCGCTTCGGGGTGGCCCGGTAGCAGGCGTGATCTTTTCCGGGGTTGAGTGCGTGGAGGGTGCTGGCGTCGTATCGGCGTCTGTTGATGTGGTGGGCGCGGGGGATGCACGGACCAGGGGTTCTGGCGCTGGGCGCGGTCCCGGCGCGGACGGGCGCAGACGGGCTTGCCTTAGGCGCGCCAGCGGCGCGCCCGCTGCGCATGTCCGCTGCGCGGCCGCCCAGCGGCCGCCATAAATGGGGAGGTGGGAGAGAGGAGCAGGGAATGGGGCAGCGAATGGGCAGTGAGGGGGCGGGGCCGCAGGGGCGCAGCGGCGGGAAACAGGCACGGAAGGAAAAAACGAGCACAATCAGGGCAGCAAGGGGGCACAGAAAGGAAAAAACTAGCACAATCAGGGCAGCAAGGGGGCACAGAAAGGAAAAAACGAGCACAATCAGGGCAGCAAGGGGGCACAGAAGGAAAAAAACGAGCACAATCAGGGCAGCAAGGGGGCACAGAAAGGAAAAAACGAGCACAATCAGGGCAGCAAGGGGGCACAGAAGGAAAAAACGAGCACAATCAGGGCAGCAAGGGGGCACAGAAAGGAAAAACGAGCACAATCAGGGCAGCAAGGGGGCACAGAAGGAAAAAAACGAGCACAATCAGGGGCAGCAGCAGGGCACACAGACGGAGCTGTGTGGTGGGGAGCGACCTACCAGTCAAGGTCAGGGGTCGCTCTCTTCACCACGCAGCGGCCGCCATAAATGGGGAGGTGGGAGGGAGGAGCAGGGAATGGGGCAGCGAATGGGCAGTGAGGGGGCGGGGCCGCAGGGGCGCAGCGGCGGTAAACAGGCACGGAACGAAAAACGAGCACAATCAGGGCAGCAAGGGGGCACAGAAAGGAAAAAACGAGCACAATCAGGGCAGCAAGGGGGCACAGAAAGGAAAAAAACGAGCACAATCAGGGCAGCAAGGGGGCACAGAAGGAAAAAACGAGCACAATCAGGGCAGCAAGAGGGCACAGAAAGGAAAAAACGAGCACAATCAGGGCAGCAAGGGGGCACCGAAGGAAAAAAACGAGCACAATCAGGGCAGCAAGGGGGCACAGAAAGGAAAAAACGAGCACAATCAGGGCAGCAAGGGGGCACAGAAGGAAAAAAACGAGCACAATCAGGGGCAGCAGCAGGGCACACAGACGGAGCTGTGTGGTGGGGGAGCGACCTACCAGTCAAATTTCAAATTTTTTCTTTTGTGCCTGGGTAGGTGGGGCCTATTTTTGTATTTCATTGTAATGATGATCGCGCGCATGGCGCGCTATCGTCATTGCAACGAAATCGAAACTGAAACTTAGTTTCAGTTTCTCAGTTTCGGTGCTTGTGGGGCTATCTCAGCCCCCTGAGCACCGAAAAAGATAGGAGAGGTATCGTTGGAAAGGGGAGAATCTCCCCTTTCCAATGGTACCCTTCCCTAGTTGATCCCTGCTTGGGGATTACCCCAGGAGGGCGATCCCCAAGCAGGGATCCACCCACTAGCACCAGAGAGGGGGGAGCGGCCCCTTGGGCAAGGGCCTTTGCTCCCCCCCATATTTGTTTGGTCGCAACAGTCTTTCTGCCCCCCCTGGGGGGCAGTTGGGGGCAGTAGCCCCCGATCTGCCCCCCAGAGGGGGCAAAAAGCCCACTAGAAACCAGGGATTATTTTTTTTTTATTGACGTTGGGGTGGGGGCTGCCCAAAAAGGGGGAATGGCAATGCCCCACCCCCAGAGAAATTTCAGTCTATCTGCCCCCCTTGTGGGGCAGAAAGCCCACTAAAAACCAGGGATTTTTTTTTTATTGAAGTTGGGGTGGGGGCTGCCCAAAAAGGGCATGGCAATGCCCCCCCCCAGAGAAATGTCAGTCTTTCTGCCCCCCCAGGGGGCAGATGGGGGCAGCAGCCCCCAATCTGCCCCCTCGAAACCAGGGATTTTTTTTTATTGACGTTGGGGTGTGGGCTACCCAAAAAGGGCAGAGCAATGCCCCCACACCCCCCAGAGAAATGTCAGTCTTTCTGCCGCCCCAGGGGGCAGACGGGGCAGTAGTCCCCAATCTGCCCCCGGGGGGGGCAGAAAGCCCACTAGAAACCAGAGATTTTTTTTTTATTGACGTTGGGGTTGCCCAAAAAGGTCATGGCAATGCCCCCCCCCGAGAAATGTCAGTCTTTTTGCCCCCCCAGAGGGCAGACGGGGGCAGTAGCCCCCAATATCCCCCCGGGGGGGGCAGAAAGCCCACTAGAAACCAGGGATTGTTTTTTTTTTATTGACATTATCTGTCCCCCGGGGGGGAGGGGGGGGGGCAGAAAGCCCTCTAGGCCTCAGGAATTTTTTTTTTTCTTCAGGGTTGAGGTTAGCCCAGACTGGGCATGCCAATGCCCACACCTCCCCAAAAAAATGGCACAGTCTTTCTGCCCCTCCCGAGGAGCGGATGAGGGCAGTGGCCCCTGATATGCCCCCGGGGGGGGGCATCATTTTACTCGGGACACTAAGGAGAACACTGTGGGGTAGGACATTTGTGCCGCCACGGTGATTCCACACAAAAATATGTGGAAAATTTGGTTTTTTCAGCTAAATTTGAGGTTTGCAGGGGTTTCTGGGTAGGGAAACGTTGGGGGATCCACGCAAGCCATACCTCATTGGACTCCCCAGGGTGTCAAGTTTTCAGAAATGTGCGGGTTTGGTAGGTTTCCCTAGATGGCAGCGAGCCCGGGGCCAAAACCCCAGGTGCCCCCCCCCAAAACCAGGTGGTTTTGTTATAGGTAATTTTGAAGTCTCCACAGTACGATTTGGGCCATTTCCTGTTGCAGCCACTATGCCTACCCACACAAGTGAGGTACCATTTTTATCGGGAGACCTGGGGGAACGCTGGGTGGTAGGAAATTTGTGTCAGCCCATTGATCCTACAACTTTCCCACACAGAAATGTGAGAAAAAATTGATTTTTTCAACAAAATTTGAGGTTTGCAGGGGATTCTGGGTAGGGAAATCTTGGGGGACCCACGCAAGCCATACCTTGCTGGACTCCCCCGGGTGTCTAGTTTTCAGAAATGTGTGGGTTTGGTAGATTTCCCTAGGTGGCCGCCGAGCCCGGGGCCAAAAACTCATGGGACCCCCCTTGCAAAACCAGGTTGTTTTGTGATAGGTAATTTTGATGTTGCCTCAATAGGTTTTGGGCCCTTGCCTGTCGCGACTACTTGACCCACCCACGCGAGTGAGGTACCATTTTTATCGGGAGACCTGGGGGAATGCTGTGTAGAAGGAAATTTGTGGATCCACGCAGATTCCAGAACTTTCCCACACAGAAATTTGAGGAAAAAGTGATTTTTTTCAGCTAAATTTGAGGTTTGCAGGGGATTCTCGGTAGGGAAATGTTGGAGGACCCACGCAAGCCATACCTTGCTGGACTCCCCAGGGTGTCTAATTTTCAGAAATGTGTGGGTTTGGTAGGTTTCCCTAGATGGCCGCCGAGCCCGGGGCCAAAAACTCATGGGACCTCCCCTTGCAAAACCAGGTTGTTTTGTGATAGGTAATTTTGAAGTCGCCTCAATACGTTTAGGGCCCTTGCCTGTCGCGGGTACTTGACCCACCCACAAAAGTGAGGTACCATTTTTCTCGGAAGACTTTGGGGAATGTGTTTTTTTTAAACAAATTTTTAGGTTTGCAAGGGATTCTGGGTAATAGAACCTGGTGAGAGCCAGTCAAGTCACCCCATCCTGGATTCCCCTGGGTGTCTAGTTTTCAGAAATGTATAGGTTTGCTAGGTTTCCCAAGGTGCTGGCAGAGCTAGGGTTCAAAATCTACAGCTAGGCACTTTGCAAAAAAAGGGTCCGTTTTCACTGTGAAAATGTGGTGTGTCCACGTTGCGTTTTGGGCTGTTTCCTGTCGCGGGCACTAGGCCTACCCACACAAGTGAGGTACCATTTTTCTCGGATGACTTTGGGGAACGCGGGATGGGGTGAATTTTGTGGATCCACGCAGATTCCAGAACTTTCCACCACAGAAATGTGAGGAAAATGTGTTTTTTTGGACAAATTTTGAGGTTTGCAAGGGATTCTGGGTAACAGAACCAGGTAAGAGCCAGTCAAGTCACCCCATCCTGGATTCCACTGGGTGTCTAGTTTTCAAAAATGTATACGTTTGCTCGGTTTCCCTAAGTGCTGGCAGTGCTAGGGTTCAAAATCTACAGCTAGGCACTTTGCAAAAAAAGGGTCCGTTTTCTTTTTTTTTTTTTTCTTTTTTTTTTATGAAAAGGTCAGGTAAAAACAAATATAGCTTATACATTCATCTAGAATAATCCAATTCATACAGCGCTAAATATATACATATATACAATTTACATATTTAGTTTATACCCTTTTACTATTCCGCCATAGTAATAAAGGTTCCCATAATTTCATACCCTTCATCTTTGCTTTACGCCCTTTACATTTATACAGTGATATTTCCTGTGCACTAATACTAATCATTCTATGCAACCAAAGCTGGTACGTAGGTGGCTCTGCATCTTTCCACGCTGTTGCTATTAACAGCCGGGCTATAGCAATTGTCATAAACACAAAATCCCTATGTTCCGAATTCAGGTTTGCCCGGCTATCATATCCCAATACCATTAATGCTGGAGTAATCATTACTTGCTTATCTAGTGTTTGTGCCCAAAATTCTTCTATGCTTTGCCTAAGTTGCAGAAGCTTAGTACAGGAATAAAACATATGAACACTATCAGCAGGACCTATCTGACATCTTGGGCACTTATCATCTCCCCTCTTCCCCCATGCATACAATTTTGCCGGCGTATAATATAAATTGAACAGAGTTTTATATTGCTGGGCTTTTAAATTAGCAGATAAGAAGGTTTTTACCCCTAGTTCAATTACCATATCCAGATCAACATCCCCATCCCCCAGTTTCTCTGCCCATTTTGATTCAGTTTTTTCAATATCATCTGGAAGGGTTTTTAATAATTCCAGATAATATTCCCTAATTCTACTATCAAAACGTTTACAGATTTCTAGTAATGGGATCTTCTCCAGCTATTAGAATCCTGAAGAAATTGTTTTAAACACCTTTGTATCTGTAAGTATTTATACTGTGTGTTATTCTTTACCCCGAATTTCTGTACTAAGTCAGTAAACAGCATTAGTTTATTATTCTGACATAGATCTACCACACTGATTATACCAGCATTCTCCCAGTTTCTAGCCATACCATCATAAATGATTTCCGGCAGAACAGTTGAGCGCCACAAGGGGGAATAGCGATTTTGCCTGGGGATCCTCAAAACTTTACTAACTTTTTCCAAACCTTCCAGGCACCTTGAATACATTTGAACCTTATTTTTTTAAAATAACTTGGTTCTACCTGCCTCAAAAAGAGCCCGTCTGCTTCCTTTCCTAAGGACAGTTGATATATTGTGGGTAAACCAGCAGGACTATCTCCTTTTTGGCCAAATAGAATTAAAAATTAAACCACCCATCTGTTGGAGGGCAACAGCCCAATAATAAAATAACATATTTGGCGCCCCCCATCCTCCCCGTTCTCTAGGTAGAGTCAAAAAATTAAATGCGCGGCGTGTTTTATGATACCCCCATATAAATTTCGAGAACGTAGCACTAACTTGTTTTATCTTTTCTTCTGCTAAATCTAGCGGGATCGCTCGAAAAAGATATAATAGCTTTGGGAACATTATCATTTTAATAATATTAATTCTACCAACAATTGTAAGGTAGAGTCTGTCAATTCGTTTGAGTTCTCTAGTTATTTTCTCTATCACCGGGTCGATATTAACCGCCCATAACGTGTCTATTTGACTTGTAATATTCACCCCTAGATATGTAGCCACTCCACATCTTCGGGAATCTTGTAATTGACACTGTGATGAGCATATAATTTGAGTTTTCCCCTTATTCAATAAGTAGCCTGTTCTCCTACCAAATCCCTCTGCCATCCTTTCAATTTCTCTAATTGCACTCACTGGTTCACTTGTTATTATTGCCACGTCATCAGCATATGCTAAAATCTTGGTTTCAAAGCCCTTGGTACTTACAGGTTTTATTGCTTGATTCTGTACAATTTGCATTATAAATGGGTCCATATATAAGGCAAATAATATTGGTGAGCAGGGGCAGCCTTGTCGTGTTCCTCTGGCAATCTCGATCTTCCTTGAGGTATTACCCATTATTTGTAACTGAGCATAAGGCTGATAGTACATTGCTTGTAAAGCCCGAACCATCCGCGGACCTATTCCCCTATCTACCAAGGTATCCCATAAATACTGCCATGACACCCGATCAAATGCCTTTTCCGCATCCAGGAGGACCACAGCCACCGCCCTAGATTCTACTTCTGCTATATCTAAAATTGCAATAACCCGTCTAACGTGGTCTGTGGTCCCCCTGCCTGGTACAAAACCATGCTGCCAAGGTGAAATCAAAGTTAGTATAGCCCCTTGAAGTCGCTTAGCCATAATTTTTGAGTACAGTTTAGCGTCTGAATTCATCAGAGATATTGGCCGATATGACGCCGGCATTTCTGCCGGTTTCCCTTTCTTGGGAAAGATCACCACATCAGTTCCCTGCCATGATACAGGGGGATTCCGGTATACTGTACTCCCAAAAATAAATCATACAGCATTGGAGCAATTTCCTGTATCAGAATTTTATATACCTCTAACAGTATCTTGTCCGGGCCTGCTGCTTTCCCTGCTGACAAGACACCAATAGCCTCCTGAACCTCTTCCAGCGTAACTTCTGTTTCCATTACCTGCGCTGTAACTTCATCTATTTTTGTTAAGATTGGCCAGCTGTCTTCCCGCTCTAATATGCTCATTCCTTGCGTATCTACCTGGTATAGTTTAGTATAAAATTCTTCAAAAACCTCCATTATTTTATCTGGGTCATTTACAATTTGTCCATAATTATTCCTAATTTCCTGTATATTATTTCGAGTGCTTTTCTGCCTTGCTCGCAATGCCAATAGCCTACCTACTGTCTCCCCATATTCATACATTTCCCCCGATGGGTTTGGTATGCCTGGGCCACCCTTTCCTGAAAAAAGTTATTAAATTCTGCCTTTATTACTACTAATTTCAGCCTATGTTCCCGAATTTGTTCTTCCGGTTTCCCCTCCCTGATCATAATCACATGTTCTGCCTCCAAGCATGCCAATTTACCCATTAGTATATCAACCTCGGACTTTCTCTGCTTACGAACTCGTCCCACATAACTAATTACTTCTCCCCTCAATCCAGCCTTGAAAGAGTCCCATACCACATTTCGAGAGGCACTATACCTGTTAACATCAAAGAATTCCCTGGCCCAATGCTTAATATAGCTACAAAAATCTTCACTAACAAGTAATTTCTTATCAAAAGACCAAACACTCGATTGTCTTCCCTTACTAGTTCCTATTAGCACTAATATAAGTGGATTATGGTCCGAAAATAACTGCGGGAGCTTCTTAATTTTAACGCTATCTATTAATCTACGCGAAGCTAAAAAGTAATCTAACCGGACATACTTCCTATGGGGATGCGAGTAATATGTATATCCTGGATCCCCTTCTTTTTTTTCCTTCCATATATCAGTTAACCCGTGGCTAGATTGAAAATTAATCAATGCTCTATATACCCTTGGTTTCTTTCCTACATATTGCTTAGTCTGATTTTTGGTAGTCTCTAAATGTATATTTAAATCGCCACACACAATCATAGGTTCAGGCCAGGTCGCCAATTCCAATTCCAACTTCTCCCATATTTCTGGATCATCCTGGTTCGCCCCATATATGTTAACCACTGTGATCCCCATAGCTAACCTTACTATTGCCCAGCGTCCCCAGTTATCAACTGCAACCCTCTTGGCCTTACCCATGTAATGCTTAGTATAAATTGCTACCCCTCTAATCATCGAGGTTTGGGTGGAACAAGCCACCAAATTATATCCCCTAATCACTAAAACATCTTTATTCTTCCACGGGATATGTGTTTCCTGAAAGCACATTACATCTGGACTAATAGTTCTAAGTATCTCATAAGCTCTTCCACGTTTGTGCTTATCATTCAGCCCTCCAACGTTAATTGTACAAAACTTGAGACTACTCATTTTGAGCTATACACAACAGTTTAGCGCCCTCCTTATTCATTTTTAATTTATATATACCTTTTATACCTGCCTTTCCTTTTTCAGTTTTCTGACCCCCTTGCCCTCACCCACTACCCCTACCCCCAACCTCCCATCCCCACATCCCCCACCCCCTGTTTGCCCCCCTGTCCCCACTCCCCATGCTCACCCTCCACCGTGGAAGCTTCCAGACCTAAGTCTGAGTGTGTGATGACGCAGTGTAGCAGCATGATCAACAAAACCCCAATACTATTCTAGCTAAAAAATAAACCAAAGAGATAGAAGAGAAGAAAGCATACTGAAATATGGGCTACGTAAGTACCAGATACATTAAACCTCAAACAGCAATGGGTCAAGCTATTACGATCTGAGTACTTCTTATGTCCCCATATTACTAATCCTCCAACATCCCCTATCCATTAATACTCTCACAATCTCTTATTGTACTCTATTCTAATTCCAAAAAAAACCACAAAAAAAAAAACCACCTAGCCCCTTATCTCCGCCAAGGCCACCTTAGCTTTAACCTCAGAATTATAATAAGAAGTACGGCCTCCTATGATTATTTTTAATTTAGCAGGGTTTATCAAATAAGCTTGAGCCCCTTTGGCCTGAAAAGGGGCTATCATCTGTCGCAGCCTCCAGCGTCTCTCAACGGTAATACGACAAAAGTCCGGTCTTACAAAAAAGGCCACATCCTCCACCCTCCGTTTAGCTTCTGGTTTGGCTTTCTCCCAAATGTTTTGTCGCAATAGGAAGTTCCCAAAAAATACCAGGATAGCCCTAGGTTTAACGTCTGGACCAGTTGGTTTCCTTAGATTGAAGGGGATTCTATGGGCGCGTTGAACTTCCTGCTGCCAATTCCACCCTTCCAGATCTGGAAATGCTTTGCTGAGAAGATCAACCATAAAGAGGCGTGTGTCTGATCCTTCGCGTCCTTCCGGAATATCAAAAAAGCGCAGATTATTACGTCGTTGGTAATTTTCCTGTTCTTCTAACTTCCACTGGATATCAGACAATCTAGCTTCATGTGCCTCCGATTGAGTCTGCACCACTGATACATCCTCCTCCAGGACTCTAGTACGTGACTCTAACTCACCCAGTCGTTCACTAATTGAGTTACAAATTTTGACCACTTTGCGTACTGAGCCTTGCATCTTCCGAAGGGCAGATTGCGATCGTCTACTATCTTGCTTAGCCTCTTCCCGGTGTGATGCGATTGCTTGCAATACTATTTCCAAACTTGATGTTGCGCTCTCCTGGTCCTCTGCGGCTGCCTTATCTGTTACAGCGCCACCCAGTTGTGTAATTGGGAAATAATCCCAATTCAACTCTTCTTGCACTGTAACTTTCTTCCTTGCAGCTTTTTCTGCCCGACTCGACCTCCTTCTTGCTTTACGCCTAGATGCTGCGGAATCTACCTCGCTGATCCAGCTTCCGCTAGATCCTGATAGCGATATAGTCATCCACTGAACATGTAGCGTCAGATAATGAATAAAAACAATCTGCAGTTTCAGTATCATTCCCCTTTTTCGCGCTCATGACCTTGTTTAAATCCATTACTGGCTCGGCCTCGATCCCCTCACACCGATCTCTACTATACTGTGAGGGATGTAGAGGTAGTTGATCCCTTTCTTGTACTCCCTTACCTTTCCCTTCCTCCTCTTCTTCAGGGTCTGCAGCCCTGCTCACCCCAGAGTTATCAATATCAAGGAGTTGAGGAGAGTCAGTTAGCAGGGTTAGTTGCTGGGAGATTGCCAAAGGGGGTAGGGGGGTACTATCTATTACTAAATCTGTTAACGTGTCTCCATTGACCACATCATCCCCCTCTTCACTTACAGTTACCCCCTCATGATATGCCTGTTGTGGGGTATCCTTACCGCTAGCCTTCTCCTTCAAATTGTCCTTATTCCTTCGGTCGTTTCCTCCTCCTTTTCCATCCGGGCATTTTTCCACCCCTGCCCCCTGCATAGAGGTACCAGCAAGTTCTCCAACTGAGGTGCCCTTCTTGGCCCCCTTTAATAAGTCCAGCACTGTGCTGCCGGGCTGCCGTTGTTGCCGAGTGTTTGCAGTTTTCCCTTTCGCCTCCAGGGTTACCTCATTCCGGTTCCCTTGACCTCGGCGTCCCTGGTAACGCGCTGTAGTATTTCCGGATTCGGAGCCAGTCAGCGTACTGCAGCCTCCAGGAGCTTCCAGAGCCGGCCCAGCCCCCGCTATCGCCGAGGCTCCGGTAGTCCTGGCCATGACTTTCGGCTTCATTCTACCTGGTGAGTGCAGCCCGGGGATGAAAAGCGTTTTGCCGCAAGAGAGTTTCTGAGTCACAGCAAATACCTCAGGCCGTCCGTATTTAAGCTTTATAGCCCAGGCTGCCACTGTCCCCACAATAGCCTTGAGGATTGTGCGTAATAACGGGATCATTCCTCTACTCTCATTACGGGGTTCTGCTGGAGCATACCGCTACAGACTGCAAGCGGTCACTTCAGCCGACCGCCATCTTGCTTCCTCAAAAGGGGTCCGTTTTCACGGTGAAAATGTGGTGTTTCCACGTTGCGTTTTGGGCAGTTTCCTGTCGCGGGCACTAGGCCTACCCACACAAGTGAGGTACCATTTTTCTCGGAAGACTTTGGGGAACGCGAGGTGGGGGGAATTTTGTGGATCCACGCAGATTCCAGAACTTTCCACCACAGAAATGTGAGGAAAATGTGTTTTTTGGGACAAATTTTGAGGTTTGCAAGGGATTCTGGGTAACAGAACCCAGTGAGAGCCAGACAAGTCACCCCATCCTGGATTCCCCTGGGTGTCTAGTTTTCAAAAATGTATAGGTTTGCTAGGTTTTCCTAAGTGCCGGCAGAGCTAGGGTTCAAAATCTATAGCTAGGCACTTTGCAAAATAGTTTCAGTTTTCACTGTAAAATGTGGTGTGTCCACGTTGCGTTTTGGGCCGTTTCCTGTCGCGGGCACTATGCCTACCCACACAAGTGAGGTACCATTTTTCTCGGAGGACTTTGGGGAATGTGTCTTTTTTTACAAATTTGTAGGTTTGCAAGGGATTCTGGGTAATAGAACCTGGTGAGAGCCAGTCAAGCCACCCCATCCTGGATTCCCCTGGGTGTCTAGTTTTCAGAAATGTATAGGTTTGCTAAGTTTCCCTAGGTGCTGGCAGAGCTAGGGTTCAAAATCTACAGCTAGGCACTTTGCAAAAAAAGGGTCAGTTTTCACTGTGAAAATGTGGTGTGTCCACGTTGCGTTTTGGGCCGTTTCCTGTCACGGGCACTAGGTCTACCCACACAAGTGAGGTACTATTTTTCTCGGAAGCTTTGGGGAACGCGAGGTGGGGGGAATTTTGTGGATCCACGCAGATTCCACAACTTTCCACCACAGAAAAATGAGGAAAATGTGTTTTTTTGGACAAATTTTTAGGTTTGCAAGGGATTCTGGGTAGCAGAACCTGGTGAGAGCCAGTCAAGTCACCCCATCCTGGATTCCCCTGGGTGTCTAGTTTTCAAAAATGTATAGGTTTGCTAGGTTTCCCTAAGTGCTGGCAGAGTTAAGGGTTCAAAATCTAGAGATAGGCTCTTTGTAAAAAAAGGGTCCGTTTTCACTGTGAAAATGTGGTGTGTCCACGTTGTGTTTTGGGCCGTTTCCTGTCGCGGGCCCTAGGCCTACCCACACAAGTGAGGTACCATTTTTCTCGGAAGACTTTGGGGAACGCGGTGTGAGTGGAATTTTGTGGATCCACGCAGATTCCAGAACTTTCCACCACAGAAATGTGAGGATAATGTGTTTTTTTTGACAAATGTTTAGGTTTGCAAGGGATTCTGGGTAACAGAACCTGGTGAGAGCCAGTCAAGTCACCCCATCCTCGATTCCCCTGGGTGTCTAGTTTTCAAAAATGTATAGCTTTGCTAGGTTTCCCTAGGTGCTGGCAGAGCTAGGGTTCAAAATCTACAGCTAGGCACTTTGCAAAATAAAGGGTCCGTTTTCACTGTGAAAATGTGGTGTGTCCACGTTGTGTTTTGGGCCGTTTCCTGTCGCGGGCACTAGGCCTACCCACACAAGTGAGGTACCATTTTTATCGGGAGACTTAGGGTAACACAGACTTGTAGAGCAACTGTTATTACCTATTGACTTTTGATGCATTTCTTCCTTCCAAATGAAAGACAATGTATAAAAAAGAAGTCATTTTGAAAAATGACCTATAATTCTCATGCTAGTATGGGTACTCACAATTTCGGAAATGTGCAAATATCTACTGTTTCTAAACTCTATATTTTGTTCCAATTTCAGAAATACATAGGTGTCTTTCATACCGATTTTTCCATGTATATATTTTCCCAAATTAATTGCTATATACCCGGTACATAATAAAAAAACATTGCAAGACGCTGCTCAGTTATTGGCTCTGGGTTTATCGGGTTCTTGGTGAACCTACAAGTTCTATATATCCCCACAACCAGAAAGGTCCAGCGGATGTAACGGTATATTGCTGTCAAACAGCTGTCATAATTAGAAGAAGTTACAGGTGAAAACGTTGACACAAATGGCTGTTTTTTTCAACTAATTTTCAATTTTTCCTATATTCAACGGTTAGTTTCTATAAATAAACCTTAAAGGATCTACACAAATGACCCCTTGTTGAATTCTGAATTTTGTCTACTTTTCTAAAATGTATAGCTTTTCAGTATCCATTATTGCTTTCATACCCATTTCTACCATTAACTAGAAAGAGGTTGAAAGCACAAAAATAGCAAAAATAGGCTATGACCCAGAAAAATGCCAAAACTGTGTAAAGAATTTTGGTTTTCTGACAAAAGTCTGCTTATCCCTGAAAGCTGGGAAGATGGTGATTTCAGCACCACAACCCATTTTTTGATACCATTTGCAGGAAAAAAATCAGACGCTTTCATCTGTAGCCCTTTCCTCCCATTTAAAAAAAAAAAAAAATTGGCTAATTTCTGGGTCACCTCCAGGGGAGTCCACAAACCCTGGGTACCTTTAGAATCCCCATGATGTTGGGAAAAAAGGACGCAAATTTGGCGTGGATACCTTATGTGGTCAAAAAGTTACAGGGGCCTAAGCGCGAACTACCCCAAATAGCCCAAAAAAGGCTTAGCACAGGGGGGGGGGAAAGGCCTAGCAGCGAAGGGGTTAAAATAACAGCATGCAAAATAATGTCGGATAATTATCCAGGACGGTGCCCCACATGATGTGGAGGTAGGCACCACTTGTGCACATTGAGCCCTGAACCTGTTTTGTAAGGAGGCTTGACATTTTGATTGCTTCCTATGCTGTAGCTGCTTTGTGAGGTAGACTGTGCTGATTCCTCTACTGTACCTGTTTTGTATGACAGAGGCCTGCAGTGCTATGTCCTGTGCTGTACCTGTTCTGTAAGGTAGACTCTTATGCTGTTTACAAGTTACCAGTATTGTGAAAAAGATGCCTGATTTGTTCCTTACAATCTGTATTTGCATTTTGATGTAGGGCTGCTCTAATGTAACTGCTTTTATGATGGAGGTTTGCTCTCCTGCTTCTTATGCTGCGCCTGTTTTGTGAATGTGTATCTGCTGCCATACTGTACCAGTAATATTGAAAGAAGGATTTACTATTTCTTATGGTGTACGTGTTTTGAGAGAGTAGCACTGATACTTTCAAGGTTAATGTAAAATGTGTTTTACAGGACCTGCCCCAGCTGTATCCTTCTTGTTAAAAAAGCTGACAGTGGTGCAGTACCTTTTCTCTTTGTGAAGGAAATATGTTCAGGTGCAGTTGTACTGTTCCTTCTTGAGTCTAGAAAGCTTGCAACGCTGGTTCGTGGAATCCTGCACTGTTCCACTTGAAACTGCCCTGTTTGGAGAGCTCTTACACTATCACAGCCTTGCTGTACCTGTACTGTGTCTATAAGAAAAGCTTGCATTACTGATGCATATATGTGAGGTAATCCTTAATACCTATCCGTGTTGTGTGCACATGAAATATGGATTGTTGCTAGCTGTGCAGAACCTGCTGTGCGCAACAGTAAAGCGTGCACTGCTGTTGAATGTGCTTATTTTTTAACAAAGAGTCCTGCTCTCTTGTTCCCTTTGCTTTTGCATTCTGTTGCTAGTGGAAAAGTACGTTTTATGGGCCCTCTTCATCAGTTACGTTTGTACTCAGGTAGAGGGTCATAAACAACCTAAGTAAGAGATGGAACTGGCAGGGCTGAGAGACCAGGGACCGAGGATCAGAAAATAACTCATCAAGATGGGAGGGAATGACAACTAATTAAATTAGAGAAATAAGGAATGGTGAAGGAAAGAAAGAAAGAGGGGGATAGAACAGGGGACATTAGAAGATAGAGGAAGAATGAAAGAGAGTGGGAAAGAATGCAGGCAATGAACAACAGAGAAAGGAAAGAAAAAGGAGGGTAGTAGAGGGGTCGAACTAATAGGAAAAAGATGGATGGAAGCGGGCTTATGATAGTTAATCCTGGACATTTGAGATTTAATTTGTGCATGCCAGGTTTTTATCAGACATTTAAGTTTCTACATCATTATTGTCTAGAATTTTACATAACTAGGTTATTGATTTACCCCAATCATATCGTTGTAACTCCCCGTATAATATTCAGGTGGCAACTTGACTACTCTTTTTTCTGTCTTAGTTTGATTTTGTGTTATTAAACATTTAATTGATCTTGCATTTGTTGTAGTTTGTGATGCCTTCACAAATGATTGGCATAGAGTGTCATCAGGGTCAAAGCATGTGTGATGCCACATCCTGTGATGTCATCCGGGTCAAAGGGCATGTGATGTTACTTCTGCTACCCCTGGCATTATGATGAATTTACGTCCATGAATATGCGTCCTGCTTTGGATGCGCCTCGCACTTGGAGGGCCATGCGGGGCAACTTGAGTGCTGGTGCTCGATTGGGCAAAGGCACGATTGAGAAAAGCCCTTTGGCCGCTGTAATATCGAGGGCCAAAGGGTGTGTCACCCAACGCCCCAAAGTATTTAACCGGCACGGTTCCTCCCAAGGTCACTTGACGGTTGAAGTATTAATAGAGGGGAGGGCCGCGGAACAGCAGACCCCATTCCTCGCCATTACCCCAGTAAATTGTGCGTGTTTCTTTATTGGGCTTTTGCGTCATTAGGCCTCGCCACGTGTGGTGTTGTCAGCACAGCTCCCCCAGTTGGCAACACCACGGGGGACACAACAACTGAGGACGAGGACAGCTCGCTCCCCATGCCGCCTCATTCCTCACCAGAGCCAGTGGCTCCCATCTGCAGACGCAGCGACTTGCTTGAGCTGCCCCGCAGGAAACCCGCCTACTGGCCAACCCGGCCTCTCCTAAATCTCAGTGCTGCTGCAGCGCCTTCCCAGCCGCCAAAGTGTGCACTCTGCACCACGCCTTGTCCAATGCCACACTTGGCCCCCACAAGCACGTCGCAGAGGCGGCCTCAGGCCTGCCAGGCTCGTCGGTCCCAACATAATTACCGCATGCCAGGCCTGCCAGGCTTATCAGGCCTAGTACAACTGCTGACTTCAATTCCTGGCCACCACATAAGATATTAGCGTCACGCCTTCCTGAATCAGCCTGACTTGCGCCTATGGCCTCGGACTCACTTGGTGTATGTCCCTGCCCCAGCGCTGCCGCTCTTCTGCCCCGCAGGCGCCACAGGGGAGTGTGGTTAGCAGTATGCCACTCGGAGGACTACACACCCACAGGCTCCTCCTCCTGAAGAAGACTCCCACCCCCTGCCAGCCACTATCTACTGCCACCAGCGGGGCGCCGGCACCCACACAGAATCTGCCTCCAGGACTTGGTTTTGGTTACTTGCACAGGCAGTAGCGGCCACTCGTATTGCGAAGTGGTGAGGCGATGGGAGGGGGAGCACAGACAAAAAAAAAAACTCAATTATAAATAAAGAAAATACAACTTACCTGCTCCGATGGCTGCCGCCTTGCTCCCAATCCTCGCGTCCCATCTAAGAACTGCTGCACACTGTGCAGGCTCTTAGCTCCCAATCCCAGCACTGCTCACATGCTGGGAATACTAGTGTACCGGTTCGGCGCTCAGACATAGACTGGGAACTTGTATTGGTTGCTCCACCCAGCTGTACAACACAGCTCGGGTGGAGAGAGGCTTCGTGAACATGAAGCTTTGGCCGGCCCCAGAGGGCTTGCCAAACCATCATGCGCACTTAGCAGTGCCCACCACTACCCCTCCTCCATGGAGCTGCAGCGTCAGTATGGGTGGCCATGCCCCTCCCTCGGCTTGCAGTCAGCAGGACTAAATATAGAATGCTAATAAAAATGTTTTATTATCATTTTATTTTTTTCCTTTGCCTCTGCTGGCTTTCAGCAGGGGGGGACTCTCATCCACCATAACGGAGGAGCCGCCCCTGTGCACAGGTGGGCTGCCCTCTGTGACTTTTTGTCTCTGTTTCCCACCTACTGCGGAGCCTAGCACCAGTTTCTCTTTCCTCTCCCCTGCCACGGGGTGTCTTGTGCTCTGCTCAGGTGCCCCTACTCCAGCCTTCGAGGCGCTGCAAGCTGCGTGTGAGAACAACTCCCGGCTGCTGCAGCTCTGCACCCACGGTGCGGCAAGATGACGCTCGTTCTGACCATCGAACCTTTCATAATCTCAGGTGCCCCCACCTCGCAGGTGTCCAAGTGGGTCACGATGGTGGACCGACTCGAAACGTACTTTGCGGCCATAGGCCGACAGACACCGCCCCATCTCCTTCATCTAGGGGGTGTGCAAATTCACAAACTTTCCAAGATGGCGGTCTAGGTTTGCCCTTCCTACACATACACCACGCTCAAGGCTGCACTGACTGCTCATTTTGCACCTCTGGCCAACCCGGATTATGATTTGTTTTTGCTCTGCCAGGCCTGGTAGACACCCATAGTAGACAGTCGATGAGTTCCATGCCAGGCTTTGAGAACTTGCCAGCACCTGCACCCTCCCCGATGAGATGAATGCGCAGTTCATCTGGGGCTGCTCCTCAACCAAACTCCGGGAGCACATCCTGCAAGTCCCTGGGATGAGCATGGCGGACATCCTCATGCTGGGCAGGTCACAAGTACTGTCAAAGGCCAGTGTAGCGCATATGGAGACCGCCCTTCAAAGCACCATCAAAACGGAGCCCATCAACCAGGTGACTGGCGACAACAAGCCCAGTAGCAACAGAGGAGGCCCACAGCGGTCGTCACAACCCAGCAGGCCGTGTCAGTGGTGTGGCCGTGCCACCCCACACAGCGGTGAATGCTTGGCCAAAGGAAAGAGATGCTCAGTGTATGAAAAAATTAATCACTATGGCAAAGTCTGCTGCTGTGCACCACAGCAGAAGACCTCCAAAAACAAAGCAACCAACTGCGTGGACATGGACTCAGTGGTGGCAGACGACGATGGAGACATGGATGAGGATGCCTCGGAAGGCATGGTACACGCATACACCCTATGTGTTAGACCCACAGACAAAGTGCCCACAGACCAAGGTGTCAGGTCACAGTAGATGGCCAGCCACTCATGCTGCTAGAGGACACTGGGGCCACCACCAATATACTGCCCATATCGCTTCTCCAGTCCATGCCAATGCCACCTGCCCTCCAGCCCACGACCACCCGAGTATCAGTCTTTGGCACCACCACCTACCCTCCGCTCGCCGTAGTTTTCACATCTTCATTGAACATCACAGCCTGTTCACCAAATCAAAGGTTTACGTCACAAAATGTGGCTCGGATATGCTCTTCAGCTACCACACCCCTGAACGCCTCCAGCTCGTCCACTTTGCTTTCGGAGTCTATGCTAGTGCCTTAGACTCACTGCTCGGCAAGTTTGAACCCCTAGTCAAAGGGATAGGCTGTCTAAAAGAACATGAGGTATGTCTGCACATCGACTAATCTGGGCAGCCAGTTTCCCTACGCCACAGGCGGATCGCGTTCCACCTTCGTCCAAAAGTGGAAGACGAACTTCGCAAACTGGAAGCAGAAGACATCATTGAAATGGTGTAGGGGCCAACCCCGTGGATCTCCCCTATTGTGGTCGCAAGAAAGCCGAAAAAGCCACATGAGGTATGGATATGCGTGGACATGCGACTCCCCACACAGCAATCAAACAAGAGAGACATTTAACTCCAAATGTTGCCGACATTGTGGGAGAGCTATCAGGTTCCCAGTGGTTCTCGTATATGGATCTGAGGTCAGGGCATCAAAGTTTTCCTTGCGTGCTGGACCTTATTCTGCCTTTGCTGCCCAAGCTATGTTCAGATTTTCAATCTTTATATGACTGCATACAAAAGGGGGAATGATCCTTCTTTCCTTTTAGGATCTACAGAACGTTTAGCCCACTTTATTTCAGATATTACATTTGACTTAAAATGGTTTTTGGCTATAGTTGTGGGAGCATCTACGGCCACTAGATGCCATCTCTGCCTAAAGCTCTTCAAATTGGAAGGAGCTTAAAGAGCTTTATTTAACCATCTTTTGTGGGGACCCAAATTGTTCACATCAGATCTTAATGAAATTAATCAAAAGGCTGCTAAAGTGTGCAAGCTTCTTTAAACCTTTAGGATAATTCCTTCTAGTTCATTTGTGGCCCATAAAACTCCTCAAGGTGGACAGGATGGTTATCGTTCCTTTTAATGCTGAGCCCAGGGACGGTATGGTGTGCTGCCTTTCTAAACTTGGTGGTTACATCAAACAGGGGCAGCTCTATTACCCGAACCTGGGGCAGATAAATGTTATAACAACTACAATGGTTCAAGAAGAAAATTGCATAAAAGCAAAAACAAACTGTTAAAGGTTTACATAAATAAAACACAATTAAATTGGAGAACAATATATACAAACAGATACAGAAATCCTGAGAAAATCATGAAAAGGTACCCAACATTATAAATCAAAAAACAATTCTTCCTGCAAACATCTTTTTTACTAAAGGAACTATATAACAATACAAATATACAATACACAAGGGATGCTCACACAGTTACACAATAAATACCAATGAGGACACAATATACAGTGCAAACAAAGAAACAATGGCAGACAAAATAAAATTAAAACAAAAACAGGTCCGACAGATAAAAAGAACACAAATCGCAATAAATGCTTCCTCTTTAGTATATGCCAAGGACAAGCATTGACGGGGTTTTGACCTATTCAATTTATGAGGTCATCATCAGCATAGGAAACAACATTTTTTAGCAACTAATCAATGGTTTAAACAGTCTGAATCAAACGTACTCAGATGTAATCAAACCAAGGAGCCAGCATGAATAATTTTACAAAATTGGGAATCCAGCCATGAAAGTTAGAGGGCACACAAATAATTCATATTGCCCACATGAGTACCAGTGCAACTTTAAAACCTGCCCACTCGAAATTCGGAGTGCATGAAGCATGAACGCTGCCCGATGAATCAAGCAAGAATACACATCACTTCCCGTCAATGCAGTCAAAACTTGGCCCATCTCTCAACAACCGTAAAAGAAGCCTCCCTAGTCCTGACTATTCCACTTAGTCAAGTGGGGCAAGGGGGGCGATTCAACAATTTCACAATGATGAGACCTCTCTAATTCAGGACACATGGTTTCTAAAAGTAGCCAGAGATGGCTCTTACATGAAATTCAGTCATCTTTCATAATAGCCTCATTTTAGAACAACTTCTAATCTTCCAGATTAACATCAGTGCTTACAAAGCAAGTTATCATTCCAGTTCCTCTGCACGAAAGGCAGATGGGATTTTACTCAACCCCTTTTCCAGTTCCCAAACCAGAAGAAAATGTTTATGCTCGGTGTTACAATAAATCTTTACTAAATTACCTCCTACCCGGGTGGTCTTCCAATTCTCAAGATTAATAAGGCAATAATTTCTGTACCAAGATCTGTAACCAGAGTACTTGCACAGTGGTTAGTACCAGCTCCTTTATAGAACGGAGTAACTCTGTCCCCTCATACTACTATAGTTCTTCCTACAGAGACAAGTCTACAGGGTGGGGAGCACCCTTCGAAGATTAGGAATTGCAGGCCAGTTTGTCTCACCAAGACCAAGAACCTCCTTAGCCAACAGCGTCCATCAACTGTAATGTCCCACCCGTCTCCTCGGGTCTTTCAGATGTTCACAGATGCTAACTATAACGGCCGAATTTCTCCCCTGGTTTTCTACGAGTGAAATGTCCAACTAACTATAATGTCCCTGAAACCTGTGGTTTTTTCAGTGAATTTCTATGGTTTTTTTAAATGCTAATTTCTAACTATAACGTCCCTGAAACCTTTTCAGTGAATTTCTAAGGTTTTTTAAATGCTAATTTCTAACTATAACGTCCCTGAAACCTATTTTTTTCAGTGAATTTCAAAAGTTTTTAAATGCTAATTTCTAACTATAATGTCCCAAAAATACTTTTTCTTGATTTTTATATTGTATAAAAATAATGTGATGTTTTCCCTTTTCTAAAATATGAATTTACATTTTTAAAATTTTTGTATTTTATTTATTTATTTTTAAAACTGGATTTGCGTACCGATCGTGTACCAATAACGGTGATTGCGCGAATCCAAGAATTTTGCCGCCATCTTGGTTAAGTCGTGTGCAATGCGCGTTTGGTATGCGAAGGGTGCGCGATTATCGGCCCCGCGTAACGTCACGTACGTATTTCCGGGGGTCGCGCCAGGTGTACGAATCCACCGCAAATTTTTAAGTTTTAAAAGTATATGTATATAACTTTATTATATATATTATACAAAGAGATTACTTAACATAATTGTAAAAATGATATATTTGTAACTGCAATAAAGATATATTATTGTTAAATATAGTTTTCGGGAATAGCGTCGGGTGCGCGCTGCTTGCGCGCCCGATGCGAGAATCCCATGTGACTTCAAAAGAAAGTATTTCACTGGTTAAGAAGCTTTTGATTCTAGAACTTGCAGGACCCCACCCAATTTTTTCATTCTTTCAACTGCATCTACAGAGACACAGCTCTTGTCTTTTTCTCTTCTTCTCTGGATTTTTTTGGTGTTTTTTTCTCATCAAAAAATAATGGCTGCTTCAAATCCAGCGCAGCAGCTTCCACCAGAAGAAGAAGAAGAGTTGGATAACCTGTGAAAGTAAGGTATGAGAGCATTGTATGGGCGTTCTTCTCTGTTCCAGCTGGGGAGAAGAAAGTAAATGCACGTAAGGTCACGTGCACAATTTGTGAGAAGGTCCTGTCCCGTGGATCGGATAAAAAAATATTCGTGCGGGAACTCTTCGATGCTGAACCATCTTCAAACCATGCATCCACGGCGTCTCGCGAGAGAACAACAGCGTTGAGACCTACAAAGACAGACAACTCAGGACGAAGGTGCAGGACCAAGCACATCATCTGGTTCTTCAACTAGTACCAGACCTAATATAATTCCTGAATTTGCTGGAGTGGAGCAGCGTTGTGTGAAGTGCAAGAAAGTACTATGCTATGGTGAACAATCAGTGGATGCCATCGTGGTTGCTATTAAAAACCACCATTGTTAATTTTTTTATTTTTTTTATTTTTGCAATGACTTTCTAATTGCATAATGTTTACAAAGTTTTCACCATTGATTCTGTTAATTTTTTCATTTTTATAAAAAAAACACCAAAAAAATACAAAAAAGAGTTGAAAAATAAAAAACAATTATAGAAGAAAAAAATTGTTCTTTTTAGAACCGCCTATTTGGTTAAAAATAGACAAATGTGTATGTGTGGTATGAATTGTGGCAAGTGTAATATATGGAGAAGTGTATGGGTAGTGCATGTGTGATTACATGAATGCATGTGTAATGCCTGAATGATTGGAGAAGTGCATGTGCACTACCTGAGTGATTGCATGAGTACATGGGTAATGCCTGGGTGATTGTAAGAGTGCATGGGTACTGGCTGGGTGATTGCATGAGTGCAGGGGTAGTGCCTGCGTGATTAGAGGAGTGCATAGATAGTGCCTGAGTGATTGCAAGAGTGCATGGGTAGTGCCTGAGTAATTGGAGGAGTGCAAGGGTAGTGCCTGCGTGATTGGAGGAGTGCATGGATAATGCTTGGGTGATGGGAGGAGTGCAAGGGTAGTGCCTGGGTGATTGGAGGAATGCATGGATAGTGCCTGGGTGATTGGAGGAGTGCAAGGGTAGTGCCTGGGTGATTGAAGGAGTGCATGGATAGTGCATGGGTGATTGGAGGAGTGCATGGGTAATGCCTAGGTGCATGGAGTGCATCAGTAGTGCCTGTGTAATTGCACGAGTGCATAGGTAGTGCCTGGGTGATTTTATAAGTGTATGGGTACTGCCTGGAAGATTGGAGGACTGCATGGATACTACCTGGGTGATTGGAGAAGTGCAAGGATAGTGTCTGGGTGATTGGAGGAGTGCATATCTAATGCATGGGTGATTGCATGAGTGCAGAAGTAATGTCTGGGTGGTTGCATGAGTACAGGGGTAGTGCCAGGTTGATTGGAGGAGTGCAAGGCTAGTGCCTGGGTGATTATATAAGTGTATGGGTAGTGGCTGTGTGATTGAAGGAGTGCATGGGTAATGCCTGGGTGCATGGAAGAGTGCATGGGTAGTACCTGTGTGCATGTAGGACTGCATGGGTAGTTCCTGGGTGAGTGGAGAAGTGCATAAGTAATACCTGGGTGATTGCATGAGTGCAGGGGTAGTGCCTGGATGATTGGAAGACTGCATGGGTAGTGCTTGGGTGATTGCACGAGTGCCGCAGAAATGTATGAGTGTATGGGTAGTGCCTAAGTGATTGCATGAGTACATGGGTAGTGCCTGGGTGATTGGAGGAGTGCATGGGTAGTGTCTGGGTTATTGCATGAGTGCATAGGTAGTGCCTGGGTGATTGGAGAAGTGCATACGTAATGCCTGAGTGATTGAAGGAGTGCATGGGTAATGCCTGGGTGATTGTATGAGTGCAGGGGTAATGTCTGGGTGATTGGATGAGTGCATGGGTAATGCCTGAGTGATTGCATGAGTGCAGGGGTAATGTCTGGGTGATTGGAGGAGTGCATGGGTAGTGCCTGGGTGCATGAAGGAGTGAATGGGTAGTTCCTGGGTGATTTGAGGAGTGCATGAGTAGTACCTGGGTGATTGCATGAGTGTACGGGTAGTGTCTGGATGATTGAAAGACTGCATGGGTTGTGCTTGGGTGATTGCATAAGTGCAGCAGAAATGCGTGAGTGCATGTATGAGTGCATGGGTAGTGCCTGAGTGATTGCATGAGTACATGGGTGATTGGAGGAGTGCATTGGTAGTGCTTGGGTTATTGCATGAGTGCATAGGTAGTGCCTGTGTGATTGCATGAGTGCATAGGTAGTGTCTGCATGTTTTTATAAGTGTATGGGTACTGCTTGAGTGATTGAAGGACTGCATGGGTAATGCCTGGGTGATTGCATAAGTGCAGGGGTAATGTGAGGGTCATTGGAGGAGTGGATAGGTAATGCCTAAGTGATTGCATGAGTGCAGGGGTAATGTGTAGGTAACTGAAGGAGTGCATGAGATATGTGTGGCTGATTGCATGAGTGCAAGAGTAATGTCTGTGTCGCTGCATGACTGTACTGGTACTGTCTAGGTGATTGCAAAAGTGTATAAGAAGTGCCTGGGTGATTTTTTAAGTGCATGAGTACTAGCTGGATGATTGGAGGAGTGCATGGGTAATGCCTAGGTGCAACAAGGAGTGCATCAGTAGTGCCTGTATGATTGCATGAGTGCATAGGTAGTGTCTGTATGTTTTTATAAGTGTATGAGTACTGCCTGGGTAATTATATGAGTACAGCGGTAGTGCCTGGATTATTGGAAGACTGCAAGGGTAGTGACTAGGTGATTAAAGGAGTACATGCATAGTGCATGGCTGATTGGAGGAGTGCATGGGTAATACCTAGGTGCAACAAGGAGTGCATCAGTAGTGCCTGTGTGATTGCATGAGTGCATAGGTAGTGTCTGTATGTTTTTATAAGTATATGAGTACTGCCTGGGTAATTATATGAGTACAGCGGTAGTGCCTGGATTATTGGAAGACTGCAAGGGTAGTGACTAGGTGATTAAAGGAGTACATGCATAGTGCATGGCTGATTGGAGGAGTAAGTTACTCAAAATGAGTAAGTTACTCAAAATGGTATTCACAGAAGGCACTTACTCATGAATGAGTAAGTGCCTTCTGTGAATACCAAATGAGTAAGTTACTCAAAATGAGTAAGTTACTCAAAATGAGTAAGTAAGTGCCTTCTGTGAATACCAAAATGAGTAAGTGCCTTCTGTGAATACCAAAATGAGTAAGTGCCTTCTGTGAATACCAAAATGGTAGTAAGTTTAGGATTTTGTCTTAAGTTAGTTCTGTGAATCGGGCCCGTAGTGTGTGCATGTTTTTATAAGTGTATGAGTACTGCCTGGGTAATTATATGAGTACATCGCTACTGCCTGGGTTATTGGAAGACTGTAAGGGTAGTGACTGGGTGATTGAAGGAGTACATGGATAGTGCATGACTGATTGGAGGAGTGCATGGGTAATGCCTAGGTGCATTGAGGAGTGCATAGGTAGTGCCTGGGTGATTTTATAAGTGCATGGGTACTGCCTGGAAGATTGGAGGACTGCATGGATACTACCTGGGTGATTGGAGAATGTCTGGGTGGTTGCATGAGTACAGGGGTAGTGCCTGGTTGATTGGAGGAGTGCAAGGCTAGTGCCTGGGTGATTATATAAGTGAATGGGTAGTGGCTGGGTGATAGGAGGAGTGCAAGGGTACTGCCTCAGTGATTGCATGAGTGCAGGAGTACTGCCTAGATGATTGGAAGACTGCATGGGTAGTGCTTGGGTGATTGCATGAGTGTATAGGTAGTGCCTGGGTGATTGCATGACTGCAGGGGTAGTGCCTGAGTGATTGAAGGAGTGCATGGGTAATGCCTGGGTGATTCCATGAGTGCAGAAGTAATGTCTGGTTGATTGGAGGAGTGCAAGGCTAGTGCCTGGGTGAATATATAAGTGAATGGGTAGTGGATGGGTGATAGGAGGAGTGCAAGGGTACTGCCTGAGTGATTGAAGAAGTGCATGGGTAGTGCCTGTGTGATTGCAGGAGTACTGCGTAGATGATTGGAAGACTGCATGGGTAGTGCTTGGGTGATTGCATGAGTGCATAGGTAGTGCCTGGGTGATTGCATGACTGCAGGGCTAGTGCCTGAGTGATTGAAGGAGTGCATGGGTAATGCCTGGGTGATTCCATGAGTGCAGAAGTAATGTCTGGGTGATTGGAGGAGTGCAAGGGTACTGCCTGAGTGATTGAAGAAGTGCATGGGTAGTGCCTGTGTGATTGCATGAGTGCAGGGGTAATGTCTTGGTGATTGAAGGAGTGCATGGGTACTGCCTAAGTGATTCAAGGAGTACATGGGTAATGCATGGGTGATTCCATAACTGATTGGGTAGTGCCTCAGTAATTGGAATAGTGCATGGCTACTGCCTGGGTGATTGCATGAGTGTATGGGTAGTGCCTTGGTGATTGAAAAAGTGCAAGTGTAATGTTTGAGGATTGGAGGAATGCATAGGTAATGCCTGGGTAATTGTATGAGTGTAGGGGTAATGTGTAGAGGATTGGAGAACTATATACGCAATACCTGGGTGATTGGAAGAGTGTATCAGTAATGTGTAGCTGATTGCATGAGTGTACAGATAGTGCCTCAATGATTGAAAGAGTACATAGGTAGTGTCTGGGTGATATTATAAGTGTATCGGTACTGGCTACGTGATTGCAGAAGTGCATAGATAGTGCAAGGGTGATTGGAGGAGGATGGGAACAGTGCCTAATTGTATAGATGACTGCATGGGTAGTGTTTGAAAAAATGGATGAGTGCAGTAAAAGTCACTGTAAACATTAGTTCATATTATCATGCTTATTACATTATTTCATCTTACTTTTTTATTATAGAAGATACAAATCTCAGTGGCTCTATTTTACAGTAGTTTTGTTGTAAACTGAATTTAAAAATCTTTTCAAACTTTAGTATTACCTTCTGTAAAAAAAAAAGAAGAAAAAGTGTGATTGCATATAATATTATAGTTTTAAGACACAACATAATTTGAGAATTACATAACATAATCAGTTTCCCTTTTTTGCTGTTCTCAGATTCTATTGAATTTTACCATACACAGTGATTTCAATGTAGATCATCATATAACAGGGGGGAAAAAAATGCAATCAATAAGATTGTAAAAAAAAAAAAAAAATCTGCGTTGAAAATATTTACAAGTGCAACTATGTGTTTACCTATCTACAGTTTGTAAATTACATTCTTCAACTACATTAAATCTTTTACTTCTCTCAAGTACATTTTGTAAAATATACACTCTTATTTACATCGCGTATAATATAAAGATCAAATATATAAACTACTTCTTTCAAACACAATTTTGCAAATGCAATAAGAATTAGCACAAATAATAATCCAAACACTAATTGTTTACATCTTCCCAATAGGCCGAATAATGTTTCTAAAACCATTTGCATTCAAAATGTCCAAAATAAACTCGTTAATTCGTGTTCCCATCTTCCCAATAGGCCGAATGATGTTTCAAAACCATTTGCATTGAAAATATCCAAAATAAGCTTGTTAATTCGTGTTTACATCTTCCCAATAGGCCGAATGATGTTTCCAAAACCATTTGCATTGAAAATATCCAAAATAAACTCGTTTATTTGTGTTCACATCTTCCCAAATCAGTTGACTGGGGGTGAGTGTTTGATTGGCTCAAACGTTCCGTCCATCATCCCCTTTTGTATCGCTTTGTTCGCCCTAAGTTGGCGGGGGTATGCCCAGACGTGGGTCCCTTGCTCACTTTGCCACTGGATTCAAGCAAGCCTGGCTGATGACGGCTGGAATGCCAGAAACCGGTCCTAGGATGCTTGTTTCCGGTCCAGGGAAGACATGGCTTGGCAGTTCGGGCTGGACTGTTCCCATGAGGCACAGGGTCAGACTGATTTGCATATGGCCATTTCTGAACTGGGGTGGTGGAGTGAGCTAAAGAATGATGATGGATTAAACCCAGATCAGTTGACTGGGGGTGAGTGTTTGATTGGCTCAAACGTTCTGTCCATGATCCCCTTTTGTATCGCTTTGTTCGCCCTAAGTTGGCAGGGGTATGCCCAGACGTGGGTCCCTTGCTCACTTTGCCACTGGATTCAAGCAAGCCTGGCTGATGACGGCTGGAATGCCAGAAACCGGTCCTAGGATGCTTGTTTCCGGTCCAGGGAAGACATGGCTTGGCAGTTCGGGCTGAACTGTTTCCATGAGGCACAGGGTCAGACTGATTTGCATATGGCCATGTCTGAACTGGGGTGGTGGAGTGAGCTAAAGAATGATGATGGATTAAACCCAGATCAGTTGACTGGGGGTGAGTGTTTGATTGGCTCAAACGTTCCGTCCATCATCCCCTTTTGTATCGCTTTGTTCGCCCTAAGTTGCGGGGGTATGCCCAGACGTGGGTCCCTTGCTCACTTTGCCACTGGATTCAAGCAAGCCTGGCTGATGACGGCTGGAATGCCAGAAACCGGTCCTAGGATGCTTGTTTCCGGTCCAGGGAAGACATGGCTTGGCAGTTCGGGCTGGACTGTTCCCATGAGGCACAGGGTCAGACTGATTTGCATATGGCCATGTCTGAACTGGGGTGGTGGAGTGAGCTAAAGAATGATGATGGATTAAACCCAGATCAGTTGACTGGGGGTGAGTGTTTGATTGGCTCAAACGTTCCGTCCATCATCCCCTTTTGTATCGCTTTGTTCGCCCTAAGTTGGCGGGGGTAAGCCCAGACGTGGGTCCCTTGCTCACTTTGCCACTGGATTCAAGCAAGCCTGGCTGATGACGGCTGGAATGCCAGAAACCGGTCCTAGGATGCTTGTTTCCGGTCCAGGGAAGACATGGCTTGGCAGTTCGGGCTGGACTGTTCCCATGAGGCACAGGGTCAGACTGATTTGCATATGGCCATGTCTGAACTGGGGTGGTGGAGTGAGCTAAAGAATGATGATGGATTAAACCCAGATCAGTTGACTGGGGGTGAGTGTTTGATTGGCTCAAACGTTCTGTCCATCATCCCCTTTTGTATCGCTTTGTTCGCCCTAAGTTGGCAGGGGTATGCCCAGACGTGGGTCCCTTGCTCACTTTGCCACTGGATTCAAGCAAGCCTGGCTGATGACGGCTGGAATGCCAGAAACCGGTCCTAGGATGCTTGTTTCCGGTCCAGGGAAGACATGGCTTGGCAGTTCGGGCTGAACTGTTTCCATGAGGCACAGGGTCAGACTGATTTGCATATGGCCATGTCTGAACTGGGGTGGTGGAGTGAGCTAAAGAATGATGATGGATTAAACCCAGATCAGTTGACTGGGGGTGAGTGTTTGATTGGCTCAAACGTTCCGTCCATCATCCCCTTTTGTATCGCTTTGTTCGCCCTAAGTTGGCGGGGGTATGCCCAGACGTGGGTCCCTTGCTCACTTTGCCACTGGATTCAAGCAAGCCTGGCTGATGACGGCTGGAATGCCAGAAACCGGTCCTAGGATGCTTGTTTCCGGTCCAGGGAAGACATGGCTTGGCAGTTCGGGCTGGACTGTTCCCATGAGGCACAGGGTCAGACTGATTTGCATATGGCCATGTCTGAACTGGGGTGGTGGAGTGAGCTAAAGAATGATGATGGATTAAACCCAGATCAGTTGACTGGGGGTGAGTGTTTGATTGGCTCAAACGTTCCGTCCATCATCCCCTTTTGTATCGCTTTGTTCGCCCTAAGTTGGCGGGGGTATGCCCAGACGTGGGTCCCTTGCTCACTTTGCCACTGGATTCAAGCAAGCCTGGCTGATGACGGCTGGAATGCCAGAAACCGGTCCTAGGATGCTTGTTTCCGGTCCAGGGAAGACATGGCTTGGCAGTTCGGGCTGGACTGTTCCCATGAGGCACAGGGTCAGACTGATTTGCATATGGCCATGTCTGAACTGGGGTGGTGGAGGGAGCTAAAGAATGATGATGGATTAAACCCAGATCAGTTGACTGGGGGTGAGTGTTTGATTGGCTCAAACGTTCCGTCCATCATCCCCTTTGTATCGCTTTGTTCGCCCTAAGTTGGCGGGGGTATGCCCAGACGTGGGTCCCTTGCTCACTTTGCCACTGGATTCAAGCAAGCCTGGCTGATGACGGCTGGAATGCCAGAAACCGGTCCTAGGATGCTTGTTTCCGGTCCAGGGAAGACATGGCTTGGCAGTTCGGGCTGGACTGTTCCCATGAGGCACAGGGTCAGACTGATTTGCATATGGCCACGTCTGAACTGGGGTGGTGGAGTGAGCTAAAGAATGATGATGGATTAAACCCAGATCAGTTGACTGGGGGTGAGTGTTTGATTGGCTCAAACGTTCCGTCCATCATCCCCTTTTGTATCGCTTTGTTCGCCCTAAGTTGGCGGAGGTATGCCCAGACGTGGGTCCCTTGCTCACTTTGCCACTGGATTCAAGCAAGCCTGGCTGATGACGGCTGGAATGCCAGAAACCGGTCCTAGGATGCTTGTTTCCGGTCCAGGGAAGACATGGCTTGGCAGTTCGGGCTGAACTGTTTCCATGAGGCACAGGGTCAGACTGATTTGCATATGGCCATGTCTGAACTGGGGTGGTGGAGTGAGCTAAAGAATGATGATGGATTAAACCCAGATCAGTTGACTGGGGGTGAGTGTTTGATTGGCTCAAACGTTCCGTCCATCATCCCCTTTTGTATCGCTTTGTTCGCCCTAAGTTGGCGGGGGTATGCCCAGACGTGGGTCCCTTGCTCACTTTGCCACTGGATTCAAGCAAGCCTGGCTGATGACGGCTGGAATGCCAGAAACCGGTCCTAGGATGCTTGTTTCCGGTCCAGGGAAGACATGGCTTGGCAGTTCGGGCTGGACTGTTCCCATGAGGCACAGGGTCAGACTGATTTGCATATGGCCATGTCTGAACTGGGGTGGTGGAGTGAGCTAAAGAATGATGATGGATTAAACCCAGATCAGTTGACTGGGGGTGAGTGTTTGATTGGCTCAAACGTTCCGTCCATCATCCCCTTTTGTATCGCTTTGTTCGCCCTAAGTTGGCGGGGGTAAGCCCAGACGTGGGTCCCTTGCTCACTTTGCCACTGGATTCAAGCAAGCCTGGCTGATGACGGCTGGAATGCCAGAAACCGGTCCTAGGATGCTTGTTTCCGGTCCAGGGAAGACATGGCTTGGCAGTTCGGGCTGGACTGTTCCCATGAGGCACAGGGTCAGACTGATTTGCATATAGCCATGTCTGAACTGGGGTGGTGGAGTGAGCTAAAGAATGATGATGGATTAAACCCAGATCAGTTGACTGGGGGTGAGTGTTTGATTGGCTCAAACGTTCTGTCCATCATCCCCTTTGTATCGCTTTGTTCGCCCTAAGTTGGCAGGGGTATGCCCAGACGTGGGTCCCTTGCTCACTTTGCCACTGGATTCAAGCAAGCCTGGCTGATGACGGCTGGAATGCCAGAAACCGGTCCTAGGATGCTTGTTTCCGGTCCAGGGAAGACATGGCTTGGCAGTTCGGGCTGAACTGTTTCCATGAGGCACAGGGTCAGACTGATTTGCATATGGCCATGTCTGAACTGGGGTGGTGGAGTGAGCTAAAGAATGATGATGGATTAAACCCAGATCAGTTGACTGGGGGTGAGTGTTTGATTGGCTCAAACGTTCCGTCCATCATCCCCTTTTGTATCGCTTTGTTCGCCCTAAGTTGGCGGGGGTATGCCCAGACGTGGGTCCCTTGCTCACTTTGCCACTGGATTCAAGCAAGCCTGGCTGATGACGGCTGGAATGCCAGAAACCGGTCCTAGGATGCTTGTTTCCGGTCCAGGGAAGACATGGCTTGGCAGTTCGGGCTGGACTGTTCCCATGAGGCACAGGGTCAGACTGATTTGCATATGGCCATGTCTGAACTGGGGTGGTGGAGTGAGCTAAAGAATGATGATGGATTAAACCCAGATCAGTTGACTGGGGGTGAGTGTTTGATTGGCTCAAACGTTCCGTCCATCATCCCCTTTTGTATCGCTTTGTTCGCCCTAAGTTGGCGGGGGTATGCCCAGACGTGGGTCCCTTGCTCACTTTGCCACTGGATTCAAGCAAGCCTGGCTGATGACGGCTGGAATGCCAGAAACCGGTCCTAGGATGCTTGTTTCCGGTCCAGGGAAGACATGGCTTGGCAGTTCGGGCTGGACTGTTCCCATGAGGCACAGGGTCAGACTGATTTGCATATGGCCATGTCTGAACTGGGGTGGTGGAGGGAGCTAAAGAATGATGATGGATTAAACCCAGATCAGTTGACTGGGGGTGAGTGTTTGATTGGCTCAAACGTTCCGTCCATCATCCCCTTTTGTATCGCTTTGTTCGCCCTAAGTTGGCGGGGGTATGCCCAGACATGGGTCCCTTGCTCACTTTGCCACTGGATTCAAGCAAGCCTGGCTGATGACGGCTGGAATGCCAGAAACCGGTCCTAGGATGCTTGTTTCCGGTCCAGGGAAGACATGGCTTGGCAGTTCGGGCTGGACTGTTCCCATGAGGCACAGGGTCAGACTGATTTGCATATGGCCACGTCTGAACTGGGGTGGTGGAGTGAGCTAAAGAATGATGATGGATTAAACCCAGATCAGTTGACTGGGGGTGAGTGTTTGATTGGCTCAAACGTTCCGTCCATCATCCCCTTTTGTATCGCTTTGTTCGCCCTAAGTTGGCGGGGGTATGCCCAGACGTGGGTCCCTTGCTCACTTTGCCACTGGATTCAAGCAAGCCTGGCTGATGACGGCTGGAATGCCAGAAACCGGTCCTAGGATGCTTGTTTCCGGTCCAGGGAAGACATGGCTTGGCAGTTCGGGCTGGACTGTTCCCATGAGGCACAGGGTCAGACTGATTTGCATATGGCCATGTCTGAACTGGGGTGGTGGAGTGAGCTAAAGAATGATGATGGATTAAACCCAGATCAGTTGACTGGGGGTGAGTGTTTGATTGGCTCAAACGTTCCGTCCATCATCCCCTTTTGTATCGCTTTGTTCGCCCTAAGTTGGCGGGGGTATGCCCAGACGTGGGTCCATTGCTCACTTTGCCACTGGATTCAATCAAGCCTGGCTGATGACGGCTGGAATGCCAGAAACCGGTCCTAGGATGCTTGTTTCCGGTCCAGGGAAGACATGGCTTGGCAGTTCGGGCTGGACTGTTCCCATGAGGCACAGGGTCAGACTGATTTGCATATGGCCATGTCTGAACTGGGGTGGTGGAGTGAGCTAAAGAATGATGATGGATTAAACCCAGATCAGTTGACTGGGGGTGAGTGTTTGATTGGCTCAAACGTTCCGTCCATCATCCCCTTTTGTATCGCTTTGTTCGCCCTAAGTTGGCGGGGGTATGCCCAGACGTGGGTCCCTTGCTCACTTTGCCACTGGATTCAAGCAAGCCTGGCTGATGACGGCTGGAATGCCAGAAACCGGTCCTAGGATGCTTGTTTCCGGTCCAGGGAAGACATGGCTTGGCAGTTCGGGCTGGACTGTTCCCATGAGGCACAGGGTCAGACTGATTTGCATATGGCCATGTCTGAACTGGGGTGGTGGAGTGAGCTAAAGAATGATGATGGATTAAACCCAGATCAGTTGACTGGGGGTGAGTGTTTGATTGGCTCAAACGTTCCGTCCATCATCCCCTTTTGTATCGCTTTGTTCGCCCTAAGTTGGCGGGGGTATGCCCAGACGTGGGTCCCTTGCTCACTTTGCCACTGGATTCAAGCAAGCCTGGCTGATGACGGCTGGAATGCCAGAAACCGGTCCTAGGATGCTTGTTTCCGGTCCAGGGAAGACATGGCTTGGCAGTTCGGGCTGGACTGTTCCCATGAGGCACAGGGTCAGACTGATTTGCATATGGCCATGTCTGAACTGGGGTGGTGGAGTGAGCTAAAGAATGATGATGGATTAAACCCAGATCAGTTGACTGGGGGTGAGTGTTTGATTGGCTCAAACGTTCCGTCCATCATCCCCTTTTGTATCGCTTTGTTCGCCCTAAGTTGGCGGGGTATGCCCAGACGTGGGTCCCTTGCTCACTTTGCCACTGGATTCAAGCAAGCCTGGCTGATGACGGCTGGAATGCCAGAAACCGGTCCTAGGATGCTTGTTTCCGGTCCAGGGAAGACATGGCTTGGCAGTTCGGGCTGGACTGTTCCCATGAGGCACAGGGTCAGACTGATTTGCATTTGGCCATGTCTGAACTGGGGTGGTGGAGTGAGCTAAAGAATGATGATGGATTAAACCCAGATCAGTTGATTGGGGGTGAGTGTTTGATTGGCTCAAACGTTCCGTCCATCATCCCCTTTTGTATCGCTTTGTTCGCCCTAAGTTGGCGGGGGTATGCCCAGACGTGGGTCCCTTGCTCACTTTGCCACTGGATTCAAGCAAGCCTGGCTGATGACGGCTGGAATGCCAGAAACCAGTCCTAGGATGCTTGTTTCCGGTCCAGGGAAGACATGGCTTGGCAGTTCGGGCTGGACTGTTCCCATGAGGCACAGGGTCAGACTGATTTGCATATGGCCATGTCTGAACTGGGGTGGTGGAGTGAGCTAAAGAATGATGATGGATTAAACCCAGATCAGTTGACTGGGGGTGAGTGTTTGATTGGCTCAAACGTTCCGTCCATCATCCCCTTTTGTATCGCTTTGTTCGTCCTAAGTTGGCGGGGGTATGCCCAGACGTGGGTCCCTTGCTCACTTTGCCACTGGATTCAAGCAAGCCTGGCTGATGACGGCTGGAATGCCAGAAACCGGTCCTAGGATGCTTGTTTCCGGTCCAGGGAAGACATGGCTTGGCAGTTCGGGCTGGACTGTTCCCATGAGGCACAGGGTCAGACTGATTTGCATATGGCCATGTCTGAACTGGGGTGGTGGAGTGAGCTAAAGAATGATGATGGATTAAACTCAGATCAGTTGACTGGGGGTGAGTGTTTGATTGGCTCAAACGTTCTGTCCATCATCCCCTTTTGTATCGCTTTGTTCGCCCTAAGTTGGCGGGGGTATGCCCAGACGTGGGTCCCTTGCTCACTTTGCCACTGGATTCAAGCAAGCCTGGCTGATGACGGCTGGAATGCCAGAAACCGGTCCTAGGATGCTTGTTTCCGGTCCAGGGAAGACATGGCTTGGCAGTTCGGGCTGGACTGTTCCCATGAAGCACAGGGTCAGACTGATTTGCATATGACCATGTCTGAACTGGGGTGGTGGATTGAGCTAAAGAATGATGATGGATTAAACCCAGATCAGTTGACTGGGGGTGAGTGTTTGATTGGCTCAAACGTTCCGTCCATCATCCCCTTTTGTATCACATCTTCCCAATAGGCCGAATGATGTTTTCAAAACTTTGGCATCAAAAATATCAGATATGAATTTGGTAATTCGTAAGGCAACCGGCATTTGAATTCCAAATGGGAATCATTACAATGAGTCCATCCTTTATTGCACTTTAAATACACAGTATAGTGTCCAGATGTTGTAGTAGGTCCATCAAGAAAAACAATAGCCACTGCTTTAAAAGTTCTTCCTGAAATTGATACTTGACTTGCCACAAAATTTTTAATTTTCGTTTCCAATTTTCTTCTATCTACTCTACAATGTTGTAGCATTAAAATGACATATTGTCCAAATCTGTCTATAAATAATGTTGACAACATTTCTGATTTGCAATGAGAACATTTCATATCTTGATTAGCTGTTTTTACTAATTTAATAAAAGACACTATTTTGCAATCTGGTAATGTCAAATATATGAATCGTTCAGTGTCTATTCCAGTGGTAGAAGAGAATGAACACTTCACATTTATGATCCCATCTGTAACTTAGTCCAAACAAATTTTCAGTTTTTATTCCTTCATCTTCCAATACTGCAATCATAAACATAAGAAATTCTTGTGCATCTTGTTGTACATTAAGTGTAAATTGCGAAGAACCAGTACATATATCCAAAAGATGCCATATGCCAGAACCAGTATGGATTTTAGTTCTATCAGTTACCAACTTTTGAAAAATATAATGTAATAAAGAACAGAATCTTTTTTTCTCGTTTTTCTATAATTTCATGATGAAGATCTTCTATATAAAACACAACATTCACAATTACATTAGCATAGCAGTTGATACCTGAACTATTTTCTAACTGGTATCCTACAATATCATCAACAGTGTCCATTTTCATTTTCTTTGCAGCTTCATCATTCTCTTGAATTGTTTTCTTTTTTTGAACCTCACTAGAATGTTTGTCATATTTTCGTTTTGGACACACTACACGTTTTTCATATATGGGATATTCACCTAAGTTAGGAGCATACAGTCTTCTTAACCAATTATACTCTCTTACACAATTTGCATCAGCACTAACCTTTTTCTCATCAAAATCAATCAAATACAAACCAGATAATGTTCTTACTCGAGACAATGCAACGTATGCCATGCCCTCTTTAAACACTGTACTTCCAATATTTACTAAAGCATTATCTACACTTAAACCTTGAGATTTATGAATGGTTACAGAGATCCTTGAAGCAGCTTTAGCGCGGTGAGCAGCTGTACGAAGCCTGCACGAAGCCTGCGCTCTTTTATACTTGACTTGTGCACCTGATTTTAGAATTTTAAAGATTTTAGTGCTTTGTAAACTTACTTGTGTGTTGCACTCGTGTTGTCACACTTTGCACTTTTCCCGGCTTCGCCCTTGGTCCGCCACGGAAATTAGTGCCGATTGAGCGGAGGGACGTAGCTCCTCCCACGCCCTTCCGGGACAGCCTTTCTTCCGGCGGGGTGACGGTCTAGTCGTCCACTATAAGTGGAGCATGCAGGGCCGGCGGCGCAGATCCTTGAAGCTGCTTTAGCGCGGTGAGCAGCTGTACGAAGCCTCTACGAAGCCTGCGCTCTTTTATACTTTTAAACTTGACGTGCACCTGATTTTAGAATTTTAAAGATTTTAGTGCTTTGTAAACTTACTTGTGTGTTGCACTCGTGTTGTCACACTTTGCACTTTTCCTGGCTTCACCCTCAGTCCGCCACGGCAATTAGTACCGATTGAGCGGAGGGACGCAGCTCCTCCCACCCCCTTCCGGGACAGCCTCTCTTCCGGCGGGGTGACGGTCTAGTCGTCCGCTATAAGTGGAGCATGCAGGGCCGGCCGCGCAGCGGCCGCGCGCAGCGGGCGCACCGCCGGCGCGCTGAAGGCACGCCAAAGGCAAACCCGTCTGGGGCCATGGGCCACCCACTATGACCGTTTGAAGCCCAACCAGCCCCTGCGATATTCAGGGAATGCCTTAAGGGAGCTGGAGAGGCCTCTACCTGGTCTGTGCTACCACTCACTGGGGGGAAATGCTGAGACCCTACGCTGTACTAGATGCTCTTTTGCACCTAACCCAGTTAAGTAAATACTTCAGCAAGATAACATGAAGCTCGCTCTTGTAAATTGCAGGTCCCTTGCTAAACATAAAATCGAAATCTGTGATTTCCTTACAGACAACCAGCCTGACGCCATGTTTCTCACTGAAACCTGGTTGAGTGAGGACTCTGCCCCCGACATATTAGAAGCACTCCCCAACGGCTATGGTATACTTAGACAAGACCGCCCTCTCAGGCGCGGAGGTGGAATAGCCATCATTTTTCTCCTGTCAATAAATTGCACTTTGGATAAAGTCCAAATAGAAAATGCTGAAGCAGCACATTTCCCCCTGAAGAGGCCGAGTGACCTAACGGTGAGCGGCCTCTTAATTTACCGCCCACCTGGGCTGCCTACCGACTTCACGATAAATCTTGCGGAATTAGCCACGTGACTAGCACTTCAGTATACTAACTTTATAGTTCTGGGTGACTTAAATTTACACGTGGAAGATCACCTGAAGATTGAGGCTCAAGCCTTACGCAGAGAATTGGCACCTTACAATTAGAACTCAAGTCTATGGCACCGACACATCGTGCGGGCCATCTGCTTGACCCCATCTTCTCGAATCATCCTTGGGCTGGTGGTTGAACTACCGACCACCATCTCATAGTCTTCCATATTCCTCTAATTAAACCCCGACCCACACAAAAATCTTGCTCTGCTCCTCCACGTAGGAAATGGGCCAGGTTTAATTGTGAGAGTTTCTCCTGTGCATTACAGAAAAATCCACCTCTACTAAGTAACGACATTAACATGGCCAATTCTTCAGTAGAGAAGTGGATCTCGGAAGCACTTGATGAGGTGGCACCTTGCACCACAAAGATCCCAAAGAGATGGTCTAAATCAGCTCATTGGTATAATGAAGAACTGAGAATCGCTAAACAAGGCTGTAAGCGCCTTGAGCGTAAATGGAGGACAGTCTTCTCTAAAGAAACCAAGGAGGCTTATAAGACAGCACAAAAAAAGTACCATTCTCTGCTAAAAAAGAGGGGCACAGTGTACTATAAGGAGAAAATAGAAACGGCAGAAAACTCATCTAAGGAACTCACTGACCACTCCTACCAGCTCTGAGGAGCGGTGCAATAAGATTGCCGATTTCTTCCTAATGAAAATATCAAATATATACAATACCTTCCCTGAGGAAGCCCGCAATGGCCCTGCCTCACAGCCTGGGAGATCTATTGAGCTGGGGTTTACTCCCCTCCGGGAATTCCGATCCCCCCCAGTGACAGAGCTCAAGGAGGTGGCCCTAAGTATTAAATCTGGCTACCCTACTGATCCAGCTGCACCTAGCAGAATAAGGGAGGGCATAGAACTGATACTACCCTTTGTGCAGCAACTAATAGACTTATCTTTTAAATGTGGGGAGGTCCCTATGACGTGGAAGCACGCGATTGTCCTACCCTTAAAGAAAAAGCCCTCGGCTAACCCCGAGTTGCTGGAAAATTTGCGTCCCATCTCTCTGCTTCCCTACATCTCTAAAATCACAGAGAAGGTAGCTCACATCAATCTACACAATCTTGTACACCCTACACAATCAGGTTTTAGAGCCTCATATTCAACTGAATCAGCATTCCTTTTTGCAACAGAGTCTCTACGGAGACGGGTGGACACCGGTCAGACAGCTGCCCTGGTCCTGTTGGACCTAAGTGCCGCCTTCGACACGGTATCCCACAAACTTCTACTTCAACGCCTCCGGGTGTGCGGATTGGATGGAGAGGCACTAAAGTGGATGCGGTCCTTCTTACAGGACCGTAGTTTCCAGGTTGCGCAGCACCCTTATCGATTTAAAACTTTGCCACTCCTCCAAGGGGTTCCACAAGGCTCTATTCTGAGCCCCACTCTTTTTAATCTCTACATCGGCCCGCTGGCAGATATTATGGACAAATATAAGGCCACCATGGTGTCATATGTGGATGGCACCCAGCTTGTAGTGACCCTAGCACAAGACTCTAGTTAGTCAGCTATGCAGTTTTCTTCCTGTCTCAATGATCTAGCCTCATGGATGTCTAATAACTGCCTAAAGCTGAATGGCAGTAAGACGGAGGTTATGGTCATTGGGAAAACCCCCTCCATCTGGTGCTCAGCCTAGTAGCCCCAGAGGCTGGGGCCCGTCCCCATGCCAAAAACAGAGATAAAAAATCTTGGAGTGTGGCTCGATCCAAAACTATCCTTCGAGTCCCACACTAGGAAGTTGGCAGGGAGATGCTTTGGCACCCTCAAAATGCTAAGAAAAACCTTAGACATTCTTCCCGTATCGGCAAGGAAAACTCTTGTCCACACCCTAGTGACCTCGCAGCTGGACTATGGGAATGTCCTATATTTGGGAGCGTCAAAGGGTAGCCTTCAACGCATTCAGAATGCGGCGGCACGCCTAGTTCTCAATCTACCTAGGCGGGCCTCAGCAACGAAAGCCCTTGAATCCCTTCACTGGCTGCCAGTTGATAAAAGAATTCTCTTCAAAGCCTTGTGCTTCTGTCACCGGAGTATACAGGGGAAAGGTCCCAGCTATCTGCATGATCTCTTGACCCCCTATAACCTCACTCGGCAGCTAAGATCGACAGGAGCTCACCTGCTCAAAATACCGAAGATTAAAAGGGCAAGGATGGGAGCACGCTCATTTGGTATCTGGCAGCCAAAAATTGGAACACATTGCCACCCCTGCTGCGCGCAGAAAAATCTGAGTCCGTCTTTCGTAGAGGCCTGAAAACCTGGCTTTACCAGCTATAGTCCTGTCTTCCACCTGACTCTCGCTGTAACTGCTTCTTAGCGTGGGGGACACACCAGTTGGTGTAGGCAGGCGCTTTATAAATGACTTATTATTATTATTATTATTATATGCTAAAGAAAGAGGAAACTGTTTTCTACAAACATACAAGTCTTTTACAAGCAAAAAATGAACAGCACAACGTCCAATCTGTTTTACCTCTTCAGTCTGATCAAATTTAATCTTCAAAAATTCAATTCCATCTCTGTTCTGATAATTAACAAAATCAACAACTTTTCCCATTGTTCCATTTACTAAACCTTTTTCTACATCCAAATTACGCCGTAAAATTACCCGACAGTTTACACATACATATAAAGTCTTTTCTAAACCAGCAGTCTTAGATACAGAATTGTCCAAAGAATCCAATTTTGACTGTAATTTCTCTGAGAGAAGAATAGTGACTCCTTCGTGTTCCATTTTATCAATGGCTTCCATTTTCACTACTGGCTGTTTTTCCAGTTTCAAAAGTTCTTGATTGAATGTAGAACACTCTTGCAGTGTTGACATTAGGCAAACTATAGACTTCTTTTCTCCAATTTTTTTGTACATTATTTCAGGTGCAATGTTTTCATTTGGAAACAAGTTTGTTAGTAGTCGACTTTGTAAAGCTTCTTTACCATGTTTTGTCAAAACACCAATTCTTATATCTTGAAGAATGTTTCCATAATGTTCATCACTTGCTTGTCGCATATTCTTAATGAATGAAATGAATGAATGAAATTGGATTTCTATAGCGCGTTACTACCCTAAGGCCTCGTAGCGCTTAAAACCAGACAGACATGTACGTGGCAGATTAGAGTGTAGTGCTGAAAAGATAAGTTTTAAGAAGTTTACGAAAAATCTGTAAGTTAGGTTCCATACGAAGAGTAGAGGGAAGGGAATCCCATAGATTGGTAGCATTCAAAGAAAAAGAACGACCGCCCCATCTAGATCTACGTACTTTCCTCATGGTAGCCAGGAAAGCGGAGCTGGAACGAAGACTCCTTGATGGTTGGTAAGGAGTAACCAGGGGGTGAATAATGGCAGGGCCAGTTTTCCAGAAGGCTCTATGGGCCAGGCACATAGCCTTAAATCGTATTCGGGACCTGATTGGGAGCCAGTGAAGTGTTCTAATTGCGGGGTTTGCCGATTGTCTCCGAGGAACTTGGAGGAGTAGACGAGCCGCACAATTCTGGATCACTTGTAATTTCCGTGTAGTGGTCTGAGGGGCGCCCAAATACAAGGCATTCCCATAATCCAAGCGGGATAAAATAAGGGCTTGCACCATGATCCTTCGTGCATGGAAGGGGAGTAAATGGAGAATTTTCCTTAACATCCTCATCAGGCCAAAACATGTAGCTGAGAGCTTGGTGGCTTGATGATTGAAGCTTAAAGAGCTATCAAGCCACATGCCTAGGCTCTTCATCTGGTGCTTTGGGGCAGGCATAGTGCCAAGACACTTTGGTCATAGAAATGCCGAGGAAGGTGATGGAGCTTTGTCCAGGAACATCAATTCAGTCAATTAATAAGTTCTTTATATTCAAAATGAGACCAAATGTTCACATTTCCAATAATTCCCAAAGATTTCCTAGTGTCTTCATGGACAAGTGTTTTAAAAACTGTTTGTCCTTGCACAGGAGTAAGTTGTAGTAGATCGCCGAATACAATTACATGTTTTCCTCCAAATAAAACATCATAATCTGTCTTTAAAATCTGTTGCATTCTTAAATGTATAAAGGCAAGCATTAAGTTTGAGACAATGCTCACCTCATCAATGATTAGAAGTTTCATTTTCTTCAGTACTCTTGAGACTTCATAACAAGCTTCTCCAGATAGCTTATGATATTCAAACTTATTTTCATGTTCAACTGGTAGCATCAGTAAACTATGTAATGTAATCCCTTTAATGTTGTGTGCTGCTAATCCAGTTGGAGCAGTTACAACACAAGATAATTGTGATTGAGTGGTTTTGTGTAGATAACTGGTTAAAACTTTAATTAAGAAATTTTTTCCTGTTCCAGCTTGCCCACTGATGTACATTCGAATAGGATTAAATGATGTGCATTGGCATTCTTTTTTTTCATGCAGTAAACTATGCTGTATCTGTTGTGTCACTTGAAACCTCTAAACCGACCTAGATCATTTATACCACTGGCCAATAAGGTTCATACACCAAACATATCCCCAAAATATCTTCTGGAACCAAAATTAGTTCATAGGACTGTATTTATTATTCATAAAAATATTTTTATTTTTTTATTTTTTCAGAAATCTATTACTTTAAATTGGCACTAAACATGGAAAAAAACATACACCATAAATAAAGAACAAGTAATATCAGTTCTTCAGTACATTTTATGAGCCTAGCTTCATAAATGCCTAATACATCAGTTGGCCTAAAGTGACTAAATAGAACAGACAGTGCAATATAGTAAAAAAAACAATTCATAAATACAAATACAAAGATAACCCCACACTCATCCATCAAACCTACAATCATACCTATCAACCATCTCATCCATCCTATCAAACATACTACACTAAAAAATGATAAACAAAACAGTTCAAAGCATGTACGGGATCCAATAGATCAAAATCGAGACACTAGTGGTTTAAATACGTTGTGCAGATACGTCCCAACAAATTCTTCTCTTGTGTGTGTCTCTAACAGGATTCCCGTATATCAAATATAGGTCAAAGCACGTTTCGGTGGAACCCTAATAAAACCACCTTCATCAGGACCAGTTTTGAGTCGATTAGTTCTCAAAAAAAGGGTTGGGCGGGTTTTATCTGAAAAAATGAGACACATTTAATGGTCAGACCGACACAAATTGGGGAATGAGAGAAATTTATTTTCATATACAATTTTTAGAGACTAACTTAAACCAAGTAATACCCGCTAGAGACAGGCAAATATGATCTTATCGCAGCCATCCATAGAGTGTGATAGTGATCGCATGCATACCATAAATGAGATACCCAGACTGTCATACTGCATGACACAAAAAAATGACATTCCTTTAAATCTTAGGGATGACCAAGTAGCCGAATAAGACAAAGAACATCAAGTAGTTCAACAGTTGGAAGTACAACAAAGGGAAAAAAGACTTAACAAAATGAAACCCATGATGCAAACAAAGTTCTCAGAATTTAGAAAAGTTCCAGGTAGAGAAAGAATATTAGTGAAAAAGATTTTTTACAAGTGAATATAAAAATTGAGTAAAATATAAACCTGAATAGGTCTATTTCTCTCCCAATAAATGGGCAGGCTGTAGATCAAACACCAAATGAGACTCTGTCTGTTATTGTATCTATACGGATGGATTGTCAACCTGTTTCTATCTGAAAAGAAAAAAGAACAAAGAACAAGGAACTATAAATAGAGTCTGTCCCTGTGTATAGTTCATGTACTCTTAAACCCAAATATTCAAAGGGGCAATCTCACCCTGATGCACAGGCAGTTCACCTGCCCTGCTACGGCCGTGATTTTAGCAGCTGCAGAGAGGCGCCATTTTTCTGATGGTCCAATAGGATTAAATAATCGTCCTGAGCTATGAATAAGATGACAATAACTCAGTTCAGTGCTAACAAAGGTTATATTACAGAGCTAATGGCTGTAACAGGGTACTTCACAAAGTTAGTTCAGCACAAACTGTAGTTATATTACCAAGCTCGTGGCTATAACGGAATGCGTCACAGAGTTATGACGTGCCAACTACCTTATATCACCTACATGATCCTAACAAAGCATGCTATTGGGATAGATTGTATCTACAAAGACCGGGCAGAGCGGCATCCTTGGGCTAATACAGCTATTGTATTGGAAGCCATCTTAATAGACAATTTTGCTGGAATTCCTTAAAGCGATAAGTGGGGAATGCCCCAGAAAAAACACAAAGCACGCTGAAGCTGTGCCGCAAGCAGTTAAAGATGATCGAAATAACTTCTGCGTTACTACCCTGCGGTAGTGTTCATGAAATCTAACTCAGTAAATGTATCTTAGAAACTACAGATGCGATCACTCGAACATTCTCTCTCTCTGTGAGAAAACGGGACATTCTTTGCACAAGTAATACGATCAAAGAAGGATAACAGCGACCTCCTGACACTAGCAGGAATAAATCCGCTCCCAACGATAATTACCGTGTGTCTGGATGTAGACTCGTATCCTGACATCAATCAAGTCTTCAGCGTTTCGGCGTTTACCCATAAGTCCTATGGCTACTCTAGTGACTTCCTTATTTATAGCTCATGCGCCTCATGCGCATACCTGTCTCGCGATATCTTGCTCTCACTGGGCTCTGAGAGGTGTAAGCTTGGATTGCCTAATGCGCCAACATATGGGTGACATATTAGAGTGGTAAGGAGAATCAAGTAGTAAATGTGTATCTCAACAAACGATAGGATCTCTACATCAAAATTCACACAAAAAATAGATATATTGTGATAATGGCAATGCCCCAATTCAAAAAAGTATGTATATATGGTAGCATTCCAAAAGGGTCATAAGGCTGATGTAATATGGTTGGCCTCCATATAGGAGTAATAGCTGGACTTCGTTCCGGTGAGTGTAAGTGTCAACACTCGATAATAGCAAAGCAGACTAGCATCGCGTCATTTCCTATCTAAAAATATATAGCCGTGTTCCCAATCCAACCGATGTGAATAAATTTGCAATTACCTATTCCTAACTCGTTTACCATAGGTTAGTCGCTTATTGGCAAAATCTCTTGTCAGTGACTTAGTTGTGATATAAAGACGATGTAATTTGCTCACAACCATAGAGGAACCCCAATGGAATGGAAACTAAAAATCGACCTTCAGAAAGAGATAAAAGTAAGAACTACAATCGGCTATTTCAAATACCAATTGAGGCATGGCTAACCAGCCTAAATGTTTCAGGGACTGTATTTCAAATCCAAAACACAGGCGGTATCTCTAAAGTCTCATAGGCACTGATTTACCAAAGGCTAATGTACAACATCTTGCCAGATAGTTTGCGCGCGTATATATTCGTGACCCGCCCAAGAGTGACATAATAAGAAGTGGGAGAGTCTCAGATACATCAGCCCCCATTACCGGTCGGGACTTAAATTGCGACTATCTGCACCTTGGGTTTAAGGTCAAAAATGTTCCACCTGCCTACATGGTACCTAGACAGTGGTACCGAAAGTACCAACTGCCAAGGGGAATCGGAGAAAATGTTATGTGCTCCCAGGGGCACAAGGTCACCATCCTCAGGTCACTATCCAGATGATTTCTTCATTCAAACCTCTGCGTACTGTGTCAAGTGTGTAAATCCAATACGTTTCTCTTTCTTTTCTCATCTTTTCCACATCCTTGCCTGGTGTTTATCTAACACGTTCCAGAATCAACCATTTCAGACCATTTTCTTGATGTTTAAAATCCAAACAATGTCTGACCATAGGAGCTTGAAGCTTGTGTGTCCTTATGGCAGACTTGTGTTCCGAGAACCTTATCCGGAACTCCCTGCCTGTTTCCCCTATGAAGCCTAGCCCACAGGGGCAAAGAATCAGGTAAATGACGTTAGCACTTCTACAATTCGTCATCTGTCTCAGCTTGCCCGATTTGCCACTGTATGTCCACTGTTGCGTAGAGATCACTGAATTACACGCATGACACTGGCCACACTTGTAGTTGCCTATAACTGGAGGTAATCTATCAATTGTAGTTTGTCTTGTTTGTTCTTGGGACTTAAATCTACTATGTACCAATTTATCCTTCAGATTAGGATTCCTCCTATATGCTACAGTGGGTTTCTGCAATTGCATCTCTTCTTCATTTAGAGTAGGTATTTTCCAGTGCTGTTGTGTCACTTGTACATATATTTCTTTCTGTTCAATATTTAGTTGTTCTTCTAACTTTTCCAACTCCTTAATATCCTGTTGTGCTTGTTCCATTGCCATTTCTACTTCACTCATGGCTATTGCTGCTTCATTTTCAAGAATTGGTTGTCCTAGTCGATCTTGACTTAGTGGAGCAGAACTTTGACTATCTTGAGAACTGTCTCTACCTATTTCAGCTGCAATAGTAGTTTCTTGTTCAATCTCTTCATTCAACATTTGTAGATAATTTGGAAAAATTGTACATTCAATGCTATCTTTACATGCATTAAAAGAATCTTCATAGCAGTCAAAATCTCCAAGTAATTCCATTTCAGTACGCCAAGGCTTGAAGAGTTGCAGAAGTGCTAAATAGAAAAATTCCCTTTTATCTGGCGTATCACAACTGAGTTTCCTGTGATTAATAATATTTCCTTTGGCATGTTTTACCAAACATCCATCACATCCAATTATGGCATATTTTTCTTCATTTATATTTTCTGTAACATTTCGCTTAAAACTATAATGTAGCAATACTTCATAGAGACATATGTTTTCCAGATGTGGACTCCTTTTGGGATAGTACGTATCCAACATATTTGTTTTAACAATATCTGTACTTTCCAGCTCATTCAAAGTTAAGTATTCAATATCTTGTATAGATTTCAAAACTTGATTTCGTGTTGCAGCAAGACCTAGACTTACCCAAATGATTCTTCTTGACTTTGAATATAAACTTGTAGATGTCAACCAATCCGAACATTCGTAGGATCCAATCTCTCGATGGGAAAGCATCTTCAAACTAAAGCTGTACAATTTATTACTAAGAGTCTTCTCTTGTGAAATTTCTTCCCACATTTCTTTCAACTCCGTCTTGTCAGATTTAGTTATATATGATGTAACATAACAAGCAACAGCAAGTGAATTATCTGCAACATACTCCCTATCCATGTTTGCATTCCACATTGTCAAAATCACTGGATTGTAGTCATTAATATACTTTAAATCTTCACTTCTTTTTATGTTGTAAGTATTCTTCGGAGATTTTCGAATTATAGTATGTCTTACTGCTGACATGAAACTGTTGACTCTTCCTTTTGAAATTACTGGACGTCGGAATCCAAAACGACATTTTGTATAAAGTTTCCCTTTGATCTGTATTTCAGTTGACAATACTCTCCACATCGATGACTTTGAAACCGTAAAACTTGTTGTCTTAAGCTGTTTTCTCCTACTTTTTTTGGAATGGCACAGGTAACATAGTCTTCAAAGAAAGACAAAATAGTTTCATCAGAATCGGTTCTAAATTTAGGTGCATTCTTGATCCATAATAACGTGTATATGAGGAGCACCTCTGGCTTGGTACTCCTTTCTCCAAAAGAAATCAGTTACTTCTCCAAGAGGTGGATTTTTTTATTGCAGATAAAAGACATCATAGCTTGAAACCTATGATTAAGATATCTGCACACATTTACAGGATCCAACGAACACAGTTCTCCAGCTGTCTTCAAATCAATGTTTTTTACATTTAAATTTGCTTCTCGTAGAAATTCAAGTAAATCGTCCCATGCGCATTCAGCACAGCTAAGCGTAACAAACGATGTAGGGGTTCCTAAGTTTCTTAACATACATTTAAGTTCTCCATGACGACGATACCAATACTCATTAGTACCACGTTGACACGCCATCAAATTTATTTACTGAGATTCTAAATGATTATCTCTTTGTTGAACTTTGTCCAAGAATTCCTTTGTAGAAACATGTGTAAGATGAACTCCTGTTTTTAATATGTGGTTCACTGCATATGAAAGTCCAGACAAGTAACTTTCAAACAGAAGATGAAATAAATATGGAATACACTGTCGAAATCTTGGATCTTCTGAGTACAATCTTGTTGTACGATATTCTGAAGCTGGATTCTGTATTGGTCGTTCATCATATCGTCCACCTTTTCCAGTGGGGAAGAGCTGTGGAAAACAACGAGCTTCTAAATATTTTTCCCAAACACTCATGGGAGTTCTCTTCGCTTTCTTCATTTGGAATAATTCAATAGTGTTTCCAATCACTTCTTTTGAATGTAGAGGATGTATACTGTAATTTTCGTAAATTTTTTCAATCCTGGAGTTGTCCACTTTTTTGATTTATTATTATTATTATTATTATTTGAAGGTTTTATATAGCGCTAGCTCCACCCAAGGGTATCAGAGCGCTTTACAACAGCAATGGCAATAAACAAGAAAACAGCAGTGGTAATGTACGAAACAAATTCAGCAGATGATCAAACAAAAATAGAAGGAACCAATTAGAGTACATAGTGAGGAGGGTGCATATAAGATAAACAAAAACACCAATTGAGAGAGCAAGAGTGTCATTATAGAAAGCACTTTTACAGTATGCAAAGGAGGACTCAAGGGACATCGTGAGGGTGAGGGGGAATATAATGAAGGGGAGGGGGGTGAGGAGGGTATGGGGGGGTGAGTGGGTGTGAGGGGTAGGCGGGATAGCCAACGGCAGGAGGAGGGAAAATAGACAGAAAAGAGAACAGGGAGTTAATTTCCCCAATATTTAGTGAGGAGGTGTATTTTAAGGTTTCTTTTGAAGTTGGCATAGGAGGGGTTGCATCGAAGGTCTTTGGGGAGGGCATTCCAGATGGTTGGGGCCTTGCCGGAGAAGGAGCGGGATTGTGAGGTGCTTTTTTTGAGTAGAGGGGGTATTAGAAGGAGAGTGTTGGTGCTTCTCAGCGTTCGGGCGCAGCCAGCTTTTTGAGTTTAGTTGAAAGATAGGTTGGAGTCTTCTGATAGAGGGCTTTGTGTGTAATACAGGCAATTTTATAGGAGGATCTGCCTTCGATGGGGAGCCATTTGAGGGCCTTGAGGGCAGGTGAGATGTGGTCATAACGTTTACAGTTTGTTGTAAGTCTGGCTGTGAGGTTGAGGACGGATTTGATGGGGGCAAGGTGGATTTTGGGAGTACCAGAGAGAAGGGCGTTACCATAGTCGATTTTGGATAGGACAAGAGATTGGGTAATTACTTTGAAGTCTTCCGCTGGAATAAAGGGTTTGATTTTTTTGAGATGCCGGAGTGTGAAAAGTGCACTTTTTGCTGAATTTAAAACATGGGAGTTTAGTGTAAGATTATTGTTGATGGTGATGCCGAGTGATTTGACAGATTCGGCGAGGGAGAGAGGGCAGTTAAGGGCATTCAGGTCAGCGATCCATGTTTGAATGGGGAGAGGGTTGCTTTTGGGCGAGAAGAGGATGATCTCAGTTTTGTTGGGGTTGAGTTTAAGATGGTTGTTGTGGAACCAGGTTTGGATCTTGGTTAGTGCTGTGTTGAGGTGCAGGATGTCGGAATGGGATTTTATTTTATAGTACAGTTGGGTGTCATCAGCGTACAGGTGATAGTTGATTTTGGCTTGTTTAAGTATCAGGGTGAGGGGTTCCATAAAGAGGTTAAAAAGGGCAGGAGAGAGGATGGAGCCTTGCGGGACACCTAGGGAGACAGATGTTGGGCTAGAGAGGCAGTTTTGAATTTTAATTTGTTGGGTTCTATGTTGGAAGTAGGAGTTGAAATTTCTCTATCATCTTCTAAAGATATTTCTTGTTCTTCCACATATACATTTTTCTAATAAATATTGTTTTGTATAAGATATAACGTAGCCTTTTGAAGTTTGGTGACATCTACTACCTCTTGCCATATTTTCCGACTCTTTGTTGGTACACCATTTACTAGAATAACTACAGGTTCACTTTCCTCTCTCTCTACACCAACAGTTTCAATATTTTTCTTAAAATCTAAAGGTAAATACACAACTCTTCCTTTCAAACCTCTTTGTAAATCTGTTGGAGGCAGCTTACCTGTTTTAGGCTCCATACGAACTATAGCCTGAAACGGGTGCACAGACTGAATAAGAATGGACTCATACGTATTTAAATCTACCAGTTCCGGAGGAATAGCTACCAACTCTAGGTTGCTATGTAGAGCTCTAGCTGGCATTTTGTTCTCTTCTAATTTGTTGTAACAATATTTACAAATACGTTGATCACTACCCAACTCAAAACGACCTTCCACCAACAAATAAGCACCAAATTGCTCCCATTTATCATTGTTTTCCTTTTCACTTTTTAAATACACATTAACATTCCTAGTTTGACTTCTATAGTGAGTACGTCCACAACAAATACAAACATAGTTTGGATTTTCACAAGAAACTACCTTAAACCAGGCCTGGGCAATGAACTCCGCTCTCGCGGAGTTTGCGGAGATTTGTTAATTACGCATTCCGTGGAGTCAGCTACTAAACTGCACCCACAAATGCTTTGATAAAGCAACTTTACATGCTAAAAAGCATATAACCAATTCACAAAAGTGAACTTTGAAAATGAAAAATATCAGGCAATGAGAGAGGTGATGATTTTGGGGTCCCCCCTAATCTAGGGGGAGGACCAAGCAGATGCATTGAACACAAAGAGCATATCATGCTGAACGATTCAGTGGTGGTCCCATCCTCTTAGGACCACCCCAAGCACAGTTATGGGCAAAAATACAATCCCAATCAAAGGCCCTGCAAAGCATTATGGGACGAGATTAGCAATGGGCAGTGAATATTATAGTATCCAATATCAAAATAATTCTACAAAGAGCTGCAGTTCAACTAGTCGTTACTAGGTGTCCCTCACGAGTCAAATGCAAAAGCATTGAAATTATTACATCAAGCTGCAGTTCAACTAGTCGTTGCTAGGTGTCCCTCAAGTCAAATGCTTTTGCATTTGACTCATGAGGGACACCTAGTAACGACTAGTGGAACTGCAGCTTGATGTAATAATTTCAATGCTTTTGCATTTGCCTCAGTGATTGAATCAGTGTATAGCTAAAGCATTACTGATTGCATGAGTGCAGGGGTAATGTCTAGAGGATTAAAGAAGAACATAGGAAGTGCCTGGGTGATTGCATAAGTTCAGGGATAATATCTGGAGGACTACAGGAGTACATAGAAAGTGCCTCAGTAATTTTATAAGTACATTGCTACTGCCTTGGTGATTACAGTAGTATTGTGGTAGAACCTCAGTGATTGGAGGAGTGTAAAGGTAGTGCCTGGGTGATTTTATAACTGCATGGGTACAAGCAAAGTGATTGGAGTACTGCATAGATCCTGATACAGTGATTGGAGGAGTGCAAGGGCAGTGCCTGGATCATTGAACTAGTGTATAGCTAATGCATTGGTGATTGCATGAGTGCAGAAGTAATTTCTGATAATTAGAAGACTACATAGGTTATGTCTGGGTGATTGCATCAGTTGAGGGGTAATATCTGGGGGATTACAGGAGTACATAGGAAGTGCCTGGGTGATTTTATAACTGCATGGGTACTGCCTGGGTGATTGGAGTAGTACGATGGTAGTTTCTGAGTGATTGGACAATTGTAAAGGTAGTGCCTGGGTGATTTTAAAACTGCATGGGCACTGGCTTAGTGGTTAAATAATTACAAGGATAGTGTCACCGTGATTCGAAGAGTGCAAAGGTAGTGCCTGGATCATTATACAAGTACATGAGTAGTGGCTGTGTGATCAAAGGACTGCAGGGGTAGTGGCTGCATGATCGAAGGACTGCAGGGGTAGTGGCTGGGTAATTGAAGGAGTGAAGGGGTAGTGCCTAGGTGATTGCATGAGAACAAAGATACTGCTTGGGTGATTGCAGGAGTACTAGGGTAGTACCTGGATCATTGCGAAAGTGCATAAGTAGTGCTTGAATGATTTTATAAGTGCATGGGTACTGGGAAAATGATTGGGGGAGTACACAGATCCTGACATAGATATTGGAGGACTGCAAGGGTAGTGCCTGGGTGATTTTAAAACTGCATGGGCACTGGCTTAGTGGTTAAATAATTACAAGGATAGTGTCACCGTGCTTCGAAGAGTGCACAGGTAGTGCCTGGATCATTATACAAGTACATGAGTAGTGGCTGTGTGATCAAAGGACTGCAGGGGTAGTGGCTGCATGATCAAAGGACTGCAGGGGTAGTGGCTGGGTAATTGAAGGAGTGAAGGGGGTAGTGCCTAGGTGATTGCATGAGAACAAAGATACTGCTTGGGTGATTGCAGGAGTACTAGGGTAGTACCTGGATGATTGCGAAAGTGCATAAGTAGTGCTTGAATGATTTTATAAGTGCATGGGTACTGGGAAAATGATTGGGGGAGTACACAGATCCTGACATAGATATTGGAGGACTGCAAGGGTAGTGCCTGGGTGATTGAACCAGTGTATAGCTAATGCATTGGCGATTGCATGAGTGCAAAGCTAATGTCTGGGGGATTAGAGGAGTACATAGGTAATTCCTGGGTGATTGCATGAGTTCAGGGGTAATATCTGGAGGACTACAGGAGTACATAGAAAGTGCCTCAGTGATTTTATAAGTACATCGCTAAAGCATTAGTGATTGCATGAGTGCACGGGTAATGTCTGAGGGATTACAAAAGTACATAGGAAGTGCCTGGATGATTGCATGAGTTCAAGGGTAATATCTGGGGAACTACAGGAGTCCATAGAAAGTGCCTTGGTGATTTTAAAAGTGCATCACTACTGCCTAGGTGATTCCAGTAGTATTGTGGTAGTGCCTCAGTGATTGGAGGAGTGTAAAGATAGTGCCTGGGTGATTTTATAACTGCATGAGTACTGGCAAAGTGATTGAAGGAGTGCATAGATCCTGATACAGTGATTGGAGGAGCGCAAGGGTAGTGCCTGGGTGATTGAACTAGTGTATAGCTAATGCATTGGTGATTGCATGAGTTCAGAGGTAATGGCTGAGTGATTAGAGAACTACATAGGTTATGTCTGGGTGATTGCATGAGTTGAGGGGTAATATTTGGGGGATTACGGTAGTACATAGGAACTGCCTGGGTGATTTTATAAGTGCATGGGTAGTGCTTAAGTGATTGGAGAAATGTATAGATCCTGACATGGTGATTGGAAGAGTGCAAGGATAGTACCTGTGTGATTCAATCAGTGTATAGCTAAATAATTAGTGATTGCATGAATACAGGAGTAATGTCTGGGGGATTACAGAAGTACATAGGAAGTGCCTGGGTGATTTTATAACTGCATGGGTACTGCCTGGATGCGTGGAGTAGTACTATGGTATTGTCTTAGTGATTCGACGATTATAAAGGTAGTGCCTGGGTGATTTTAAAACTGCATGGGCACTGGCTGAGTGGTTACATAATTACAGAGATAGTGCCAGCGTGATTGGAAGAGTGCAAAGGTAGTGCCTGGATGACTATGTAAGTGCATGGGTAGTGGCTGTGTGATGGAAGGACTGCAGGGGTAGTGACTGGGTAATTGAAGGAGTGCAGGGGTAGTGCCTAGGTGATTGCATGAGAACAAAGATACTGCCTGTGTGATTGGAGGAGTACTAGGGTAGTTCCTGGGTGATTGCATAAGTGCATAAGTAGTGCTTGAGTGATTTTATAAGTGCATGGGTAATGGGAAAATGATTGGAGGAGTACATAGATCCTGACATAGTTATTGGAGAACTGCAAGGGTAGTGCCTAGATGATTGAACCAGTGTATAGCTAATGCATTGGCGATTGCATGAGTGCAAAGGTAATGTCTGGGGGATTAGAGGAGTTCATAGGTAATTCCTGGGTGATTGCATGAGTTCAGGGGTAATATCTGGAGGACTACAGGAGTACATAGAAAGTGCCTTGGTGATTTTATAAGTGCATCGCTACTGCCTAGGTGATTACAGTAGTATTGTGGTAGTGCCTCAGTGATTGGAGGAGTGTAAAGGTAGTGCCTGGGTGATTTTATAACTGCATAAGTACTGGCAAAGTGATTGGAGGAGTGCATAGATCCTAACACGGTCATTGAAGGAGTGCAAGGGTAGTGCCTGGGTGATTGAACTAGTGTATAGCTAATGCATTGTTTATTGCATGAGTTCAGAGGTAATGTCTGAGTGATTAGAGGAGTACATAGATTATGTCTGGGTGATTGCATGAGTTGAGGGGTAATATCTGGGGGATTACGGGAGTACATAGGAACTGCCTGGGTGATTTTATAAGTGCATGGGTAGTGCTTAAGTGATTGGAGAAGTGTATAGATCCTGACAGGGTAATTGGAGGAGTGCAACGATAGTACCTGTGTGATTCAATCAGTGTATAGCTAAAGCATTAGTGATTGCATAAATGCAGGAGTAATGTCTGGGGGATTACAGAAGTACATAGAAAGTGCCTGGGTGATTTTATAACTGCATGCGTACTGCCTGGGTGATTGGAGTAGTACTATGGTAGTGTCTGACTGATTGGACAATTGTAAAGGTAGTGCCTGGGTGATTTTAAAACTGCATGAGCACTGGCTTAGTGGTTACATAATTACAAGGACAGCACCAGTGTGATTGGAAGAGTGCAAAGGTAGTGCCTGGATGACTATATAAGTACATGGGTAGTGGCTGTGTGATCGAAGGACTTCAGGGGTAGTGTCTGGGTGATTGAAGGAGTGCAGAGGTACTGCCTAGGTGATTGCATGAGAACAAAGATACTGCCTGGGTGATTGGAGGAGTACTAGGGTAGTGCCTGGGTGATTGCATAAGTGCATAAGTAGTGCTTGACTGATTTTATAACTGCATGGGTACTGGGAAAGTGATTGAAGGAGTGCATAGATCCTGACACGGTTATTGGAGGACTGCAAGGGTAGTGCCTGGGTGATTGAACCAGTGTATACCTAATGCATTGGTGATTGCATGAGTGCAAAGGTAATGTCTGGGGGATTACATGAGTACATACGTAATTCCTAGGTGATTGCATGAGTTCAGGGGTAATATCTGGGGGACTACAGGAGTACATAGAAAGTGCCTCAGTGATTTTATAAGTGCATCGCTACTGCCTAGGTGATAACAGTAGTATTGTGGTAGTGCCTCCGTGATTGGAGGAGTGTAAAGGTAATGCCTGGGTGATTTTATAACTGCATAGGTACTGGCAAAATTATTGGAGGAGTGCATAGATCCTAACACAGTCATTGAAGGAGTGCAAGGGTAGTCGTTGGATGATTGAACTAGTGTATAGCTAATGCTTTGGTGATTGCATGAGTGCAGACGTAAGGTCTAGATGATTAGAAAAGTACATAGGTAATGTCTGGGTGATTGCATGAGTTGAGGGGTAATATCTGGGGGATTACAGGAGTACATAGGAACTGCCTGGCTGATTTTATAAGTGCATGGGTACTGCCTAAGCGATTGGAGGAGTGTATAGATCCTGACAGGGTGATTGAAGGAGTACAAGGATAGTGCCTGAGTGATTAAATCAGTGTATAGCTAAAGCATTAGTGATTGCATGAGTGCAGGGGTAATGTCTCGGGGATTACAGAAGTACATAGGAAGTGCCTGGATGATTGCAAGAGCTCAGGGTAATATCTGGGGGACTACAGCAGTACATAGAAAGTGCCTTGGTGATTTTATAAGTGCATCACTACTGCTTAGGTGATTACAGTAGTAAAGTGGTAGTGCCTCAGTGATTGCAGCAGTATAAAGATAGTGCCTGAGTGATTGCAGTAGTGCTGTGGTAGAGCCTGAGTGATTGGAGGAGTACAACATCCTGAGTAGTAGCAGATTACTGAAATTACAGCACAAAAGTGAGGTCTATCACATGGTGTACACTTTTGTACTGCAGTTTCACAATCCTGTAACTACTCAGGGTGTTGAGCGTACCGAAAATAAAGCATCAAACCTACACATGAGTCTGTTATAAATCTTACCATATTCCTAAAATTATCATCATATATAAAAGAAATAAACAAATAGACTGAACTTTACATTTGAAAGACACACCTACATTTCTGCAGCGTATTTCAAGTGTACCTTTCCCCAGACTAATAGAAAATACCCTAATCACTAACTCCTCAGGCAACATGTTTTAAACCTCAGTTTTGAGCTGCAGCTTCACCATTCTGGAACTACTTATAATGTTACACCTAGCCAAATACAAAGCAGGAACCCTTCACATATCTCTGCTAAAAGTCTCACCATATTCCTAAAAGCATACATGTATATGTCTCTACCACAACACTATCCACACCTCAAAGATTTAGACAACAAACTTACAATTTCAAACAAACACCAAAAATGATGTGGCATATTTCAACTGTACCTCTCTAGAGACTTTAAAAAAAAAAAGCCTAATCACTAATACCTTATGTCAACATCTTTTAAACCACACTTTTATGCTACATCTTCACCATTCTACTACTACTCACAGTCTTGAGCCTACCACATAAAAAGCAACAACACCTCTTTGTTATACATCATGCACCTTCAAATATATGACATATGAAAATACATATACAAATAAAAACATACTTCAGACACAAGTCCATGCATATTTTAAAACTTAACAGACTGCAGTTCCAATTTGAAAGCAACACATAAAATTATGCAGTATACAACAAATGTACATATCCATACAAAAAAAAAACTAACATAATCACTAATCAATCTTCCAATATACACGGATTGCTATAAAGTATCTATTACAAACAACATTTAACTACAATAAAACAAACTACAATACACATCTCTACATTTAATAATATATTTCAAACATTACAGTTCTTGAATAATTTTTAAAGATTAAAAATAAAGCTATTACATAGTACACCTCACAAATTCATAACTCGCCTTCCAAATTGATTTGTAGAATATGAAATATCACAAACTTATAAATAAATTTCTTAGGCACACAATCAATGTAATGCACCACTCTCAGCAAGGTAAAACCAGTACTGGCAAACTTTCCCTCTCTTTCTCCACACAAATACATGTAAGTAACAAATCACATTGCTTCCTACATTATTTCAAATTATAAAACACATTTCTATTGGTTAGAAATAATAAACCCTTACCAACTGACTTCTAAAAGTGCCCAAACTGGTTCTGGAATTTTTTTTGGAATCGCAACTCCACCGTGCACCAACGCGATGGAGCCGCGAATCCATACGGGAGTTCAAAAATATATTACAAATAAAAATACCACTATTTTTTAAGAACACACTACTTCTAAACATAGTACTGACTTGGGAAATCTTACTTTAATAACATATCACTTATATATAAATTACAATTCCATATTTTAAAACCACAGATAACATTCAACCCTTCCCCATTCTGCTTAATGCCAGTTTCCATAGTAACACTTCATGAAACATTCAACTGAACTAACAGGTCACAAGTTCACCATATTTTCAAGTTCAGCACACAAGGTTGCAAATGCAAACAGCAGGTGTGGTTGACGTTTGCAAAATATGACCTTATCCTATCTACTGTACCTTTCAAACATTTTTTACTGACCAATAACAAACATGCTTTTTAAAGAAAGTAACATGCACCCTATTTTTCAGTCTACAATGATCTTAAACAGCCAATCAATTCTCTACTTTTTTAAAAACAGCATCTTGTCCACCATTTTAGATACCTCTCATTCTAACAACTGACTACCTCAGCTACAGACATCTTTTCATTACTTCCAGACATCCCTTCAAGATGCTTACAGTATGGATTGTTGGGCACAGCTATGTTTTCTGGTGCAAAAGGTATGCTGAACGCAGAGGTATTGACAAAGACCTAGCTTTGCAAAATGTGGATATTAAATGGATTGCACAGAGAGGATTAAAGTGGCACCAATTGATGCCATTGGTTAAAACCTTGTTGCATCTCCAACCCCCTGGCCTCATGATTGTGCACTGTGGTGACAATGACCTAGGCACATTGACTGGGGTAGGACTGGAAATGCTCATGATACCTTTGCACAATTGATGTTGCTTTTCCCCCAAACTGTCTTTGTATACTCTATTATATGCCAAAGACAGAAATGGAAGTGGTCAACTCAATTCTGTCCACAGATTGAAAAAGCTAGGAAGAATGTCAATAAAGATGTTTCTGCTTACCTCAGAGACCATAGAATGGGCTCCACATATATATCAACAATCTACGTTTTGATATGGATGACATCTACAGAAGTGATGGAGTACACTTCACAGATCATGGGAACAGAGTCTTTCTCAACAACCTAAAGCTGTGCATCCGCACTTACATGTAGCTACAACAAAGTCATAATGAAAACATGGGCTCTTTTTAGAGCCACCCGATAACACAATAGTGAATATAATGTTTTTTTACACATACATATTTTTTTTTTTTAATTTGTGGATTTGCGCACCCGACGCGAATCTTCAAAAGCATGAATTCAATGTACTACAACACAACACACTTTTCAAGTTTAACTATTAATTTTATATATTTTTAACAACTCTATCAATTGTAATCTTGTCATTAACTTCAATCACAGTACCTCTTTAAAACAACTTCACAAATACAACACTTCCTTCTAAATTATATACTACTAAATTATTTATTTGAGGTGAATTCGCGAATCCAACGCGACGTTACATGGGGGGGGCCGCGCTGAGAGCCGCGTTGGGGTTGCGACTCCAAACTCGAAAGAAAAAAAAACGCCCAACTTTCATTATTCGGTATTCGCCCCGGGGACCCCATCCCCCGGAACCTGCCAAATTTTTTATAAGAAAAAAAAAATTATGGAGAGGGGCCACGTGGTCCCCCCTCCTAAGGCCACTTCTGGCCCCGGGGACCCCATCCCCCGGGGCCTGGCCAGCGTGGATTTTTTGGGGGGCGGGGGCCGCGTGGCCCCCCTCCTAAGGCCAATTATGGCCCCGGGGAGACCATCCCCCTTCCTTTTTAAAAAAATAAATAAATAAATACAATAAAGGGGAGGGGGACCGACTGGCCCCCTCCCGTGCAACTTCTGCTAACATGCAGCTCCCCTTGCCCAAAGCAATTCTGCTTTGCTTCGTTGAAGCGAGAGCAGGTTTCCTGCTCTCGCTTCAAAGAAGCAAAGCAGTGTTTGCTATGACAGGACGTGAGCTGTGCTACCCCCCTGCCATAGCAAACGGCAATGTCCCGGGGGTGGGCACCCCGGGACATTGCAGGAGCCGGCACTGGGGGGGTGGCGGTCCCCAGGGTCATCTAGGGCTCCAGGAGGGGGGCCGCGCGGCCCCCCTCCCAACAAGTTTAAAGCCCCGGGGAGGTGGCGGTCCCCGGGGCAGCGTGGGGGGCAGGAGCCCCCACGCTATTTTATTATTTTAGCCCCGGGGAGGTAGCAGCCCCCAGGGCTGTTTGGGATCCCGTGGGCCCCTGCTTCATATTTGCACACTGCCCCCGGGACCTGGCCCACCCGGGGGCTTAAAGAAACGAAGCGCGAGATACCGCGCTCCGTTTTTAAAAAAAAATTCTCACCGGGTTCGCGCACCCAGTGCGAATTCGACCGTTTTTTTTTTTTTTTTTTTAAATGCATTTTTTGGCCCCAGGGGTCCTTGTGGGACTCCCTGAGCAGGCCTAGGGGGTCATGGTGTTTCTACCCTGCCCCCTTTTCTTGTTTTTTAACCTTTATTTTACTGTTTTCTTGTGACTCGGTTACCGAGTCACAAGATGGCTGCCAACACATTCTGGTTTGGAGTGTTGGCAGCCAATCAGAATGAAGCTCGTGCTCGGGAGGATTCGCGAATCCTCCTCGGTGCACAGATATCGCTATTTTCATTTTTTGAATTTCTCAGAAACTACTGAACGGATTTACACCATTTAAAAAAAAACACGCTTTCTAGACAAAGACCTACCTTGATGCCAAATGTGGTGTAATTCTGTTCAGCAGTTCAGGCTGTAGCTTTGTCTAAAGTTCCTATGGAAATTAACATGGGGAAAACGCGTTTTGGGACCCCCCTTTTTCTCAGCCCCCGCTTGACGAATCACCCCGAAACTTTCAAAACAGGAGCTGACCTGAGTGAACCATTAGTTTCGAAAATTTCCCGAAGATTCGTCAAACTTCGTCAAGGTGGGAAAAAATTGAAGAAGAGATCAAAATGAAAAAACAAAGAAAATTTTCACGCGATTTGGTAGACTATGAGAAGGGGCAGATTCTCACGTTTGCCAAACGCTATGATCATTTACGCAACATCAACCTGAAAACTGCACAACCCGAGTCAGGAAGCAGAGTTTGTCGAACAATAATGCAACATGAATAAACTAACCAAGAGAACGAGCAAAATGATAATCTCGAGCAAAATGATACCACAACGGACCCAATCCTGACAGGAGCAAAAGACCAGATTTTAAAGGAGTTATTCATGATGGCTCAAGGTTGAATCTCTGCCCAGAACAAGCAGGGTGCCATCGGATTCAAAGGACGAGGTCGTGGTCGAGGAGGGAGAGGAGACGGAAGACCAAACACAGGACTGAGAGAAGAAGTAGAAGGCCCGGTGGGAAGCAGGACGAGAGGGCAGAAAAAGGTAAAGTAATGGATCCCAAAACAGTCATCAATTTGTCGGGCCAAAGCCTGAGTACCACAGAAATTGAAGTTTTATCGTTGGGACTATCCTTTTGCCCCTCAGCAGAGTTTGACTATACCCAAGGACGCATTGATCTGTTTCAATTTACAAGAAAACTAAGATCGAAAAAATGGTTTGCGACTAAGTTCAAGGATGTTCAAAAGAATGTAAGTGATTTACCGAGTACTATTCAAATTGGGGACATAGAAATGTTGCATACCCTAAATGAATTAGAAGGCGATTCTAATTTTATACAAGATCCTTACATTAATCTTATTAATGAAAATATCAGATTAGACCTGAGCCACGAAAGCGGTTTCAAACCGAAATCCGTATTTCTACTGCAGATTGCAAATGAAGCGATTGATGTGCTTGAGGAGGGGGTGGTGAAGGAATTGAAAAGAATGTCAAAAAAGAGAAAGTTTGGCAATAATAATCTATCTAGTGTGGAGATTAAAGCTATTCAGGATTTACGAAATGATGAAAGCATAGTAATAAAAAAATTTGACAAGGGGGGTAACATTGTTGTATTATCCAAAGAAATGTACCTCCAAGAAGGTAGAAGTCAGGTGAATGACACCACTAGATATGAAAAAAGCACAAAAGCAAAGTATGATTTGGCCAATAGTAAATATCGGGACCAGTTATGGGAGTGGAAAGAAAGGGGCCTCCTAGAATTGGAAAAATTTGACTTCTTGAGATGTAAGTTTCCCAAACTGCCTGCCTTATATCTTTTACCCAAACTGCACAAAGATAATAGAAATCCCCCGGGCAGACCAATAGTTTCCTCTCGGGGAAGTTGTTTTGAGAACACTTCACGTTACGTAGACCATTATCTCCAGCCATTAGTACAAAAATTACCATAGTTTGTAAAGGACACAAGTGATTTTTTGCGACAAATTAAGGACATTGTATGGAATGAAAATCTGCTTTTGATGTGTTTAGACGTGAATAGTCTATACACAAGTATCCCACATGAATTAGGCATCAAAGCCTGTCGTCATTTTTTAAAAAGTAGGTCACTATCTTTTCTTTTTCACACTGAGATGTTAACTGATATGATGTACACATGCCTCACACAGAACTTTTTTACTTTTGATGGCCAGATTTTTAGGCAAACACTTGGGGCTGCGATGGGCACCTGCTTCGCCCCCAGTTTCGCGGGCTTGTACCTCGGCTGGTGGGAGGAGCAGGTGGTCAGCAGTTTGGAGCAATTCAGAAGTCATGTAAAGGTTTGGGCAAGGTACATAGACGACATTTTCTGTATTTGGGATGGAAGTATTGAGGAGGCCAATGAATTTGTTGAAGAACTTAACAACACACTGAATTTGAAATTCTGTAGCCAGGTACATCAGGAACAGATTGAGTTCCTTGATCTCCAAATAAGAGTGAATGGGCGACATTTGGACACGTTTTTGCATAGAAAAATGACGGCTAGCAACAGCCTATTACACGCTGAAAGTTGCCATCCTGAGAACTTGATAAGAAGTATCCCTTTAGGTGAGCTTTTAAGAGCAAAACGTAATTGTAGCACCTAGGAGGGGTTTGAAAAAGAAAAAATGATAATGATCGAACGTTTTCAGGCCAGGGGATATTCGCCTAAATGTATCAAGAAGGCATGTACAGAAGTAGCAAATAGAGACAGGAATGCTTTACTGCTGCAGAAAGATGAGACTCAAAAAGATGCGGTAGAAAATGTCAGATTTATAACAACATACAATAAACAATCTAAAGAAGTACGGAAGGCACTTGAGAGGTATTGGAACGTTTTAAAAACTGATTCAGACCTAGAAAAATGTATTGAAGAATATCCACAGATCACATATCGTAAGGCCAAGTCATTGAAAGATAAGATCTGTCGTACGCTTACTACCAGTGACACGAAACGCAGCAATATACAGGGATTCTTTACATGTGGCAGATGCAAGGCCTGTAAACACAGCACAAACTGTAAAGAGGTTAAACTTTCTAGTGAGTGTAACCCCTTTAAAACAACTAAACATGTTTCGTGTAACACCGAATATGTAGTGTACGCCCTAAGATGCCCGTGTGACAAGTAATACATTAGCAGTACGATTCACAAAGCCAAAAAACGAATACTTGAGCATCTAAGGGCAATTAAACACAATGACAAGCAGTACCCAATGGCGAGGCATTTTAAGGCCTCACATAACCAAAATAGTGATCTGTTATCTTTTTGTGTGCTGGACAGGATCCAAATAAGAGAGAGAGGGGGTGACCGAGTACAAGAATTGAGGCGGTTGGAGTCCAAAATGATTATCCAATATCACACACTGTACCCCTTTGGACATAATAGTGACGAGGCACTATCAGTGCACCTAGGCTAAGAAATGAGCAGTTACAAGCCTATAAAGAAATATGTAAAGTTGCTATGCTGAAAAGTTCATGAGTTTATTCGAAACGTATTTTAAATTTGCACTATAATTAGCACTATCTTTTGGTTTAGGATCTAGGGTTTTAGTGCACAGTATTTGGAAAAAATTCTTGTATGTGTGTACACATCTAACTGTATTTATTTTGTATTTTCAGATTTCAAGTCTGTCATCTTAAGCAAGTTGAAGGCAAAACGAGCTATATATCTATTAAGTGGACTTTGAAACCCCTGAGGGTGACGATAGTTGGCGGTTCCTAATATGGCACAAGTAACGTGCTGTATTTTTGATTTATTATGATCAAGGCAAGAGGCGGTAACTAGCCCACATGGGCAGGATTGATTTTGTTATCGCGTATATCTGGGAGGCATGATCGGATAATTGGCGAGCAAGCAGAGCGAGTGCCCACTGGGGCATGATTTGGCAGTTTGACATCTCAGGTATTTATTTTTATGTAACTGACAATGAGGTATTAAGATTGTCAGTGTTCAGCCTTTAGCCCACGGTGGCAACACAGTTATGCTTTCTGGCACGATCATGGCGTAAAGTCATGTGCAGAATAGCGTTTGACAAACGTGTCCGCCGGTAGCCTTGAATAAAGTTAAAGTTTTTGTATGGATGAATACAACATGCTTTATTGAATTGTGAACCGGGGAACAATATAACAGAGAAACCCCATGGGACGTTTTCAACTGACAGGAATTATAAAACGGGGCCTGCACACTTGCTAAAATCTAAATGTTACTTTGTAACAAACAGAAATGTAAATGTAAATGAATGTTTACAAAAGAACAATTATGTTTTGTTTGTAAGACGATTCCTAATTTTTCATTATGAAGTCTGTTGTTTATATCTACAGTGTGGTGTGTCACATGATTGATTTAAAACAATGTGTCAACACACGCCCTTTACTCGTGAACAAGGAGCGGACGCTCCGAAACGCGTAGAGAGGCTTTGCTGAATAAATTAAACACGCTAAAAGAAGTTTGGGCCGTGTCGCTGTTGTTTTTCTCAAAGGGACGACGCTTGGTTGGATAAAGAGGGTTTCGCGACCCCGTCACGGCCCGCCATCGACTAAGAGGCTTGGGTGCTTCGCGACAAACTTTTGTGGGATATATATATATATATATTTTTTTTTTCCCTTCCAAAACGACCATCTCATATTCGACAATCCAGCCGCGCTCTCCTCCGCTACTCCAGACAAAACGCCACAGCACAAAGTCCAGGTGCTAATAAATATTTATTATGATTTTATGTACTTCCTTGTGTCATAGCAACACCCCACATGGAAAGCCTACGTGTTTCGGCTCACGCCATCAAACGGGCTATCCCATCGCCCACACACTCAGTGTTTAAAAAGCAACAAAGGACTATTTACGTCCTGATGACACACTTCCTGTTGACAACATCTAGATCGCCCACTCAGCTATACAGTCCTGGGATGTCAGCCACACTGAAATTCGGAATTTAATAATACAAGTCAATACAAGCAACATTCTTGATTTTGAGTTCACAATGCATCAGAGGGGGATATACTAATCATTTATGCTGCATTTACCCTAGGAGAAAATACCTTCATTGCCTCATATACAAAAGATGTATATAAAACCAGTGTTAAGATTCAGGGTTGTCTATCACGATGTCTGGAGTACCCGTGCTATTGTCCATCACTATATCAACATGACTCACTCTTTAGTAGTACATATTAATATAGATATTTTCTGCATAGACATAAAGTGCAAGTGCCTCATATCATACTCATATTGCACCACCCCATACTCATTATCCAAACTGACACTAATTGAAGTGCAGAATTGATTCCACTATTTGATTTATTAAAGCAGCCTCATCCATAGTAAAGTGCAAATGATTCTGTAAACAACCCACTCTTATTGTTAATATACACCGTAGAAAAATGAGGAAATCTCTGAACGCCCAAATAAAATCATAGATCCAGCAAAAATGCATACAATAAATATTTAAATCTCATATCTACGCATAAAGTGCAAATGCATCAACCCCCATCTTTCTTGAAAATAAGATGCGATAAGAATAAATTATGTGTTGTTGCATCTGACTCAGATGTTGTAACTAAAGTGCTTAAGATCCCTATTCAACATAACCCAATGTTACATAAAGTGCAAATAAGGTGCAGTACTGGACATCCAAGATAAATACATAAGGGTCATTCCATGTAAAACAAGTGTAACCCAGTTCTCAGATCATAGAGGGTCAAGCACCAAAAAAATCTCTCTAAAATCTTAACCAGGCTGGGAATGGAGAAATAAACCAGAAAATTGGACGATAGGATTAGGGCTAAGACTGAAACTCATAAATGGACATGCAGCTCAGCATCAAGGTTATGACCCCACGGTCTCTCAGTGCCTAGAACAGAGGTCTTCAATGTGTGGGGCGTGACCCTCAGGGGGGCCATGGAGTCCTGGGAAGGGGGTTGCGCATTCGCCAGCCTCACTTGTGCTTAGGTTGGTCAACCGTCCGTAAATTTCACGAACCGTCCATGATTTGGATCTCACGTCCGTTGTCCGTGATGATACCTTTTACGGACGTCTTTTGTCCGTAAGTTTGGGCATTGCAGGGAGCAGCACTGCTACCCTGCGAGAAGCCTCAGCTCTCTGATGGGGCCGCCTCGCACTCAACCTCTGAGCACAGGAGCAGCTCTACCCCGCCCATTGTCATTCTGTATGCCAGCTGATCGTCACATACAGAATGACAGTGGGCCAGTCTGGGCTGTGGTGGGCCGCCTCCTGCCTTGGTCTAGGGCAGCGCATTGTTTTTTTTCTTTTCAAACATGTTTTTATTGGCATTTACCTTATTATAGACTTTACATATTGAAGTATACATTGTACAAGTCTCTCAGCAACACAGAGTAACCCATCATCACATGCAGATCTAGGTAAACTTTGGTCATACAACAGTGCCCCGGTCTTATTTTTCACGGTCACTATATCTAGATAAATCGGAGGGAGGGGTTCTAGTTTGTATGTCTCATTAAAGACCATGTAGCAAGTGAGTTCTGTGTGTGCGTGCATTGCGAGAATAGATTCCCGAAGCATACTGATATATGCGTATACAGTAATAGCAAGGGGAGCCTGTAGGTGAAATGCACTCAGGTGTTCTAGAACTAAAGAAACAAACGTTTTTATTAACTAACCAACTGTGCAGAGAGGGTCCATGTAACTCAAATCTATAGTGTTATTCAATTGTGTATGTGAGGCTATGAGGTGTGGGGCCACTCATAAAGAGTGGGGGCGGGCCCAGCTGCAGATTGCGGTTGCTAGTTGAGGGCTTTCTAACTAATATGGTGGTAGCTTATACCCTAGGTACGTTGGATCAGGTAATCCGGTGGGGGAGGTCAGTCGACTGCTGGCGCGTTTCCTGTCTGGGAGCTCAATATCCACCAATCCTTCCCTCATTCTATGTTTGTGACCATATCTCTAACAATCCCCGCCACTGGCTGGGTGTGTTCACCATCGGTTTGTGTGCCGTCCCCCCTCTGTGTATCTTACCCCTCACTGTTTACAGAGTTCTCCTATGCATCCAGGACCTTTCTCCAGGGACCCACTATCGGACGCTGCCTCAGACCCCTCATCTCTTCTCTGGCCAAGACTCTGCCTTCTGCCCCCGCCCAATGTGTCAAACCAAAGGGGATGATGGACGGAGTGTTGAACATTGCAAGCACTCACCCCCAGTCAACTGATCTGGGTTTAATCCATCATCATTCTTTAGCTCACTCCGCCACCCCAGTTCAGACATGGCCATATGCAAATCAGTCTGACCCTGTGCCTCATGGGAACAGTCCAGCCCGAACTGCCAAGCCATGTCTTCCCTGGTCCGGAAACAAGCATCCTGGGACCGGTTTCTGGCTTACAGCCGTCATCAGCCAGGCTATCTTGAATCCAGTGGCAAAGTGAGCAAGGGACCCACGTCTGGGCATACCCTGCCAACTTAGGGCGAACATAGCAAAACCAAAGGGGATGATGGACGGAGTATTGAACATTGCAAGCACTCACCCCCAGTCAACTGATCTGGGTTTAATCCATCATCATTCTTTAGCTCACTCCGCCACCCCAGTTCAGACATGGCCATATGCAAATCAGTCTGACCCTGTGCCTCATGGGAACAGTCCAGCCCGAACTGCCAAGCCATGTCTTCCCTGGACCGGAAACAAGCATCCTGGGACCGGTTTCTGGCTTACAGCCATCATCAGCCAGGCTATCTTGAATCCAGTGGCAAAGTGAGCAAGGGACCCACGTCTGGGCATACCCTGCCAACTTAGGGCGAACATAGCAAAACCAAAGGGGATGATGGACGGAGTGTTGAACATTGCAAGCACTCACCCCCAGTCAACTGATCTGGGTTTAATCCATCATCTCGTTTCCATGCTCCAACCATGGGACCAGATGGAGTTTTCCAGGCTATTGCTATCTTCCTTTTGGCTAGGGCCAGGGTGAGATCCAGGAATGTATTTCCCACTTTACACTTAGGCGGTCGAGGAAAAAGTCCTAGCAAGCAGACTTCGACAGTAGGTGCCAGTGAGCGTCCAACCGCAGTCCCTATCAATCCCAGCACTGTTTCCAAAAACCTCCGCAAAATGGTACAGCCCGAGGTCATATGTATGAATTTTGCATCGTTATGATCGCGTCTCAGACATTTACGTATGTCACCGCCATATACTAACCTGAGCCTGTGAGGTGTCATGCAGGTCATGTGGGTATAATTAAACTGTATGTATTTTAGTCTAGTGTTACGGGAGACCCTTTTGGGATATGAGAGGACCCTACTCCATTCTGGGTCAGAGAACTCCATATCCAGGATAGATTCCCACCGTTTTCGGAGTTTTGATAGGTGGGTGTGTGACATCTCTAAAAGTGATATGTAGAACCATTTTACTTGGTGTCTTGCGTTTCCGAGGATAAGTACAGAGCGTATTACTGCATGTGTTGCAGGTTCGTCCCTGCCCTCACCTCACAGCTCCTTAAATGTCCGCACTAGGGCTTCGTATGTCAAAAATTGGCCAGGTTGAAGGCCGAAGCTCTCTACCAGATCTGCAAACGGGGCCAAGGTAGACTGCTGGTACAGTCTCCCACTTTGTCTAAGCCCACCTCGGTCCAAGCTCTAATTTGTTCAGGGGTAAACGTCTTCCTGGGGTAACCATGTGGTAGGCCAATCAGGGACAGGACCAAGGTATATAAAGCAAACTTCTTATGTTTGACCATGCAACGTTTCCAACACCTTAGTGCCGTGGTAAGTAACGGGGATTGCCGGGGGACGACCACGGTTGCATCCAGAATTTTGGCCAGCAGTAAATTTGGATTGGTTACCAAATCTATCCAATCCGTCCCTGTCAGTCCTGTGCCCTCCAACGATTGCGCCAGCCACTGCAACTGGGAAGCCAGGAAATACAGCTCGAAGTTCGGTACTCACAAGCCACCTTCTGCCATGGGGCGCTGCAGTGTAGCTAGAGAGACTCTCCGTCTATCATTCTTCCAGATTAGGTCTCTCAGCAGGGAATCTAATTATTTAAACCACGTGGCAGGGACCGTGGTGGGGAGATTAATGAAAAAAATATAACAGGCGGGGCAACATGGCCATCTTTGACAGGGAGATCTGGGCCATAATTGGCAATTTGAGTGAACACCAGAAGGGGACACATGACTTCAGTGATCGAAAAGCCCGTCCGAGGTTTCCCTCGTGCAGGTCATCCAGAGAGTGGAATACATGGATTCCTAGGTATTTGAAAGTAGTAGGAGCCCAATTGATACCCACAGGGAAAACTAGGAGGCAAGGTAACCCCGCCGTCATGGGGAATAAATGTGTTTTACTCCTGTTGACCTTCAGTCACGATAGGTGTTCAAATTGTTGTAATAAACCCAGCGCTGTGGCAGAGCCTGTCTCCGCGTCACTAAGGTAAATTAACAAGTCATCGGCGTATAGAGAGACAATATAGGTTAGTCCCCCCATGGTTAAGCCGAGCCCTGCACCTCCCTGCCTAAACAGTGCTGCCAGAGGCTCTATTGCTAGGGCAAACAGGAGAGGCCACAGTGGGCAACCTTGACGTGTGCGTCGAAAAATCTCATATTGCATGGATACAATTTTGCCTATCTTGACACGTGCCGTGGGTTTTCCGTATAGCATGGACACCCATTTCAGCCAGTCCTCTCCAAGTTTCATACGTCTCATGGTTTCAAGCAGGTAATCCCATCTAACTGTGTCGAAGGCCTTTTCCAGGTATACTGATAGTAGAGCCACCTGCAGCGCATTCTGTTTTAAATGTACATAGAGAAAAATGTTGCACCTCACGAGATGGAAGAAATCTACAGAATCCAGTTCTAGCGAAAGAAGTTAAAAAGAAGGGGTTATAGTTCTTTCACAGTCTCATCATTTTAGAACTGAAGCATTTTCAATGTTCTATACAACGAAGCCCTAGTTGCAGCTTTTTTATTTTATGCAACAACCATTGACAAAGGCAATAGTCCTAGCTTGTTGTAGGTGTAATGTATTATATATATCTGGATGCAATAACAGTAGTAGCAGAATACCAGTCGGGCAGCACACTATCCTAAGCACAGATTTTTAGCTTGTGTGTTTAAGCCAGCCCGAAATTACATCGGACACACCGTTTGGAGAGACCCCCAAGTTTTTTCAACCCACTTAAAGCCCTGGAAATAACACCATGTCACAGTCACCTTACGTCCTGGCACTGTGCATCATGCAAGGCTCATGACTTCAAAGTTTTCAGATTGCTTACTGCAGGGGTATAGTGAACCCTCCCCCACCCCACCCTTTGATGTAGGATGGGCCTCTTCTGTTTGCAACTCTGCAGACAAAGGCTCAGCTGATATTTAATGTGAAAAAGTGGATGAGTGAGTAAGTGAAGGGATGGGTGGATGACTGGATGGATTAGTGAAAGGATGAATGGATGAGTGAAAGGGTGAATGGATGGATAATAAGAGGATGAATGGATGAGTGAGTGGAAGGATGGATAAGGGAAATGGTAAATAAATGGATGTATGGGTGGAATGGTGGATGTATGGGTGGAACGGTGGATGTATGGGTAAAAGGGTGAACGGGTGAGTGAAAGGATGGATGGGTGAGTGAAAGGGTGAATGATGGGCGGATTAAATGATGGACTGATGAATTGATAAGTGAAAGGGTGAATGGATGGACGTATGAGTGAAAGGGTGGATGTAAGGATGGATGAGTGAGTGAAAGGGAATGTAGATGGGCAAAAGGAAGGATGGATGAGTGAAAGGGTGGATGGATGGATGAGAGAAATGATAGATGGATGAGTGAAAGGATGGATAGGGTCAATGGATGGATTCATAAGTGTATGAGTGGATGGATGGGTGGGTGGATGGATGGGTGAAGGGATGGCTAAGTGAAAGGAGAATGGAGAGGAAAAGGGAGGATGGATGGAGGACTGAAAGTATGGATGGATGATTGAAAGGATGGATGGGCGAAAAGGTGTATATAAAAGTGAAAAGCAGTATGTAAGGATGGATCAGTGAAAGAATGCATAGATGCGTGAAAGGGAGGGTGAAGAGCTGGAAGAAAGGATGGATGGATGAGTGAAATGGTGAATGGACGAATGAGTGACTGGGTGAATGGATGGATGGATGAGTAAGTGAAAGGATGGCTGGATGGGTGAAAGGGTAAATGGTTGGATGATGAGTGAATTTATGGATGGGTGGAAGTGTGGATGGATGAGTGAAAGGATGGATGGGTGAAAGGATGGATGATGGGTGGATGAGTGAGTAAAAGGGTGGATGGAAGGATGGATGAGTGAAATGATGGATGGAAGGATAGATGATGGATAGGTTTGGAAATCGTTGAAAGGTTTGGATATGGATGGGCACACAGATGGAACAACAGAATGAATGGTGAAAGACTGAATGATGGATGAAAGAATGAATGGATGCCACTCCCCCGGGTGACTCAACCCGCCATCCCAAACGACACATGACGTTAGGCAGCAAGCGCGGAACTCGGGCTTGAAATGCTCCTTCTGCCTGCCAAAAAGCAGAAACTAATTCCTTGTACGGTGCCGTTGTACCACAAGAGACGTTCCGCTGTTGTGCCGCTGGGTGGCGCTGCTCCCATGCCACCTGGAAGCAGCGCAAGCAGTCCTCCTTCTGCCCCGAGGCCATGAAAGATGCGTGAGGGCACGGCTTCGTGCAGCAATTCTGGTGGAAAAGGCGGGCAAGACAACATAACCTGCACTTGCAGACAACAGCGCCGACGTGACTTGAGTCCCTTCAACCACAAATGTTTTTTCATTTAAAATTTTGCACCCCTAAGAATATTGCACGCAGGGAAACCGCCCGTGTGGCCCTGTCCACGCTGTGCCACTGCCTACCAGTATGGATGACATCTGACTCTTACACCTTATAGCCCTCATTGTCTTAAGTATCATTTGCTATAAATTGACTTTCACATTTATGAGTCATTGTCTCTTTATAATATGTGTGTGATGTAACGCACTCCGACACCCTGCCGTACATACTTCAGATGAGTAACACTATAAAAGAAATTAAATACACATGAGAGAGGGTCTATGTGAAGATGAGGGGCACCATTGGAGGGTGGTAGCAAGGCCGGACTGGCTGTACCCGACTTCAGGCATTTCCCTGGGAGGCTGGAAGGGTGGGAGGGGGTGGTGGTTTTGTTACTGGGGCTGGCACTGTCAGTGGAGAGGTGTGGTGCAGCGGCCAGGGCAGCTGACTTCGGAGCACAGGGTTCACGGTTCGATCCCCGGCTCCGGCGGCAGCTCAGCTCAGCACCATGTGACTCTGGGCAATAGCTCACTTAATTTCCACTCCGGCCCCCAGCGCCTTGAGACCCGTAAGGGTGAGTAGCTGCGCTATATAAAAACGGACTTACTTTACTTTTTACTGCAAAGTTTCTTGTATATCCAGCAGTTTTCAGGCAACAATAAAAGTGTAACGATAACTCTGGTGACTAATTTACCTGCTGGACAGAGATGGGAGTTTTGTTTAGTGGCAGTTTTGAATCATCTAAGGTAGCAAAGAGTGTTAATATGCCTGCTGCATAGAATGTGTACCATGCATATAAAAGAACAGTATTTTATGAGCAGAGCTCAGTGGGTTACTGCTTTTGTCACTGAGATTCTTTTGTTGCTGTGCAGTTCATAAGTTACATATGTAATCTAGCACAGTGAGCTATGAACTGCCATCAAAGAGCTGCATGCAAGCTGCATGGTAGAGGTTAGAAAGTTATGTTTTCTTCCCAGATTTTCATCATCCTGATGTTGCTAAAAAAAGGTTTGTTTGGGTAGTAATACATTTTATTCATCAAAGCCAACGCTAACTACTGTGTTATGTTCTGAATCCTGAGTTTGAGCTTCTTCAGACCAAGCACTCTTACAAAATGCCTACCAGTATGGGTGACATGCATCCTACACCTTGTAGTCCCCGTTACCTTATGTAACATTTTCTATACACTGATTTACACATGTATGATTCATTGTCTCTGTATGTGTGTGTGATGTAAAGTGCTCTGGCACGCTACGCTGGTATGAGAGGCGTTATAAAACAAATGAAATACATATGAGAGAGAGGCACTGTTGGTGATAGTGAGGAATCATCGAAAAGCCCCATCAAAGATTGTCATATCCTGGTGCAAAGTAAAGTCATCATTTACTATGCTTTAGAAGCTAATACAATTGATATATAATGACAAATGTGTTTTAGAGTGCACCATGTTTTCCCAAATTTTCTTGGGGGTGCGAAAACAAAGGCTGTAAGCTGTCAGTTTGTTTGTAACACACAACTTTTAAATATCTGCAAATGAACTGTGCAAATGTTTCAAAACATATCAGCCGTTAGGAAACCACAAATGGACCACTTGTTTGTACTTCAGAAGTGTGCTGGAAACAGAGTTTTAATAGGATCAAAGCAATCAAGACACTTTACTAGGTGTTGTTCAAATGATACATATTTGCCGAAATCACATTTCCACACATTAGTATTTGTGCGCTATATAGTTTTATCAGTAAAACTGCATGTTGGCATTTTCCTTCCATTCAATAGAAAATGTTCTGTATGTAAAAGACAGTGCCTCCTTCTGCTCTACAATTATGCCTTAATGTATACAGTTTCTAGTCTGTAGCACAATTCTGTGCATCAATGAGAATCTGCAGTTTACAGCTCACAGAAATTTAACAGCTCAAGCAGTATACTATTTCCAATATACAGGGAAATAAAGAGGAAAACGCCTCTTGAGATTGTTTTTGTGAAGGAAGGTGCCCTTTCCTGCACAAAAACAATCCTCCCTATGTTGGTGCTAGGCAGCAATTTGTGCACCAACACAAGGGGAAAGTACAGGAATGCACTGTATTTCATAAATATGGTGCATTCCTGCCCTTTCACATTGGCGTAGAGCAGCGCAGCAAGAAGACTTGCAGCGCTGCCCTACGTCAATTCCTCATAAATGAGGCCCTTTGTTTTTAGCTACAACTCTGACCATGCCCCCACGCTCACGGACCTTTGGTTGGCTAAACACGGTTTAATATTATTTCCCAACGGTAAAAATGATGTAGGAATTGGGGGCATTTATGGCTGTTGATGATGAGGAGTACCAGGTTCTAAAAAATGTTGTCAGGGGGGGGTCCTTACGCCTAAAAGATTTTGACAAGGGGGTCTCAGCATCAAAAGGTTTGAAGACCTCTGGACTAGAATAATGATCATTCCTGATTCACACTGGCGTAATTCCAGTTCCCTATTACCTCTTCGCAGATCGGCTTTAATGTGTTTTATGCCGTAGTATTGAAAAGAATGTTACATTTCCTTGATGCACTTCCCAAAAGTTTTTTGCCATGGGATATGTTCGATCCTGATGCATGATGGCCCTAATATGCTGCAAAATTCTCAGTCTTAGCCTATTGATTGTGCTGCCCACATATCGCAAACCACAACCCCATTCCAATACATAAACCACAAACTCGGTTTCATAAGTAATCAATTTCCTGATCTTGATCATCCTACCCTCGGCTAATCCGGTTCTTGGTGGTACATTGATCTAGTTAACATATCCCCCAATGATGGTGCCTTACGATAAGTAATCTTCGGATGCTGACCTATTATGTCTTCATGTTTTGAAATGTGCCAATTCCTGTTGATCGGAGAACTGATGGAACTATATTCCATATTATATCCCATGATATAATATTGGTCTCCATCCGTCCCTGTTGTGGAAGTAGATTTGATACTCAACAACTGCTCCCTGTTTTTAGTAAGGACCCTCTGCTTAGCTTCTCTGAGAACACGTGATGAATATCCCCTTTCAGAAAACCAAGTAATCATCATTATACTGGCTTCCATTTCAAATAATTCATCCATAGAACAAATCCTACGTGCCCTGAGTAACTGACTATAAGGTATACTCCATTTTAAAGAAAATGGATGACCAATGTTGCCATGTAAGATGGAATCATAGGCAGTCCTTTTCAGGAAAACCGTAGTTGGAATAGTCACCCACTACTTGCAGTTTAACATCCAGAAAATCAATTTCCTGCATTCTCCAATTTGTAGTCTATTGTATGTTATAAGGATTGGCTTGCAAAATGGCAATGTACTCACTCAAAGACAATTCATCCACCTCCCACAGGATAAATAAGCCATCAATAAAATGCACCCACATAGCAATCCTGCTGGTGTGGTGCGCATTATATTCAGTCCAAGCAACTTCTTTCTCCCACCAAACCATACAGATGTTGCCATATGTGGGGGCAAAGGCTGCCCCCATCGCCGCTCCCTGCTTCTGTAGATATTTTTTTATCAAAGAGAAAGACCTTGTGGATGAGACAAAAGGAGAGCATCGTGAGTAGCATTGTGGTATGTTGTGCCAATGGCAAAGATCTCGATCTTAAAAAGTAGCGGCATGCCTCTATCCCATATTCATGAGAAATCGAGGTATACAGGCAGCAGACATCCAACATTACCGTGATGTAGCTATGAGCGATCTACATAAAGGGCCCCTTGTCGAATGCAGAATTTTATCTACTTTTCTGGAAATGTATAGCTTTACAGAGTCGACAGTTGGGTCTCACCAATTTCCATCACACACTAGTACAAACTACAAAAAAGGAAAAAATGAACTACCACATAGAAAAATGCAAAACCTATGGTAACAAAGGTGTTTTTGTACAACTCTGCTAGTTCCTGAAAGCTGGGCAGATAGTGATCTTAGCAAAGCAAATGTTTAGTTTTATCTTAAAAAGATGGTTTCTTGCACAACACTTTTTCTCCAAACCAAATTGTTCTATATTTTGGGTATTTTATCGATTCCCTCTAGGAGAATCCACAAGCCATGGGTACTTTTAGATTCCCCAACATGTGAGGGGAATAAAAGGGCACAATTTGGCCTGGATACCTTTAGTATAAAAGAAAATTCAAATGGCTTAAGCCCAAAGTACCAGAAACATAAAAAAAGTCTCAGCGGTGAAGGGGTTAAAAGAGGAACAGAAAAGTGTGTGTTTTTTTTTTTAAGAGTGGACTCTAGGAAGAAAAAAGGCCACCAAACTTCAGTACACCATGACCAGTTCCTGATTGCACTTCAGCATTTAGGAGGGCTGTAGGGGGGCAAGCAAGCCTCCCACCCACCTGCAAAGTTACTGCTCTACACAGGAAGCATTTTCTGAATGTAGTTGCGTGTCCCTGTAGGTGTCCGAATGTTGCCATTCAGCTCTAGGACTGTTGGAAATCAGGACCTGTGTGCAGTGTTCCCCCACTTTTTGCCCCATTTGAGACCCGTGGAAGCTTGCTTTCTGACTCCTCTGAGAGTGCCCTGGGCTCTGCTCTGGGCAGGCCCTGGGCCAGTGCTATGTTGAAAAAGCCCAGTGAAAACACACACTTGATTTAGGGTACACTACGTGATAGGGTACACCTATGATTGTCATGACCTACCTTATAAGTCCCTAGTACATAATAGAGCATGGCAGTTTAAAGGCCAGCAGCCTTTTCTGCACTTGCATGTGTGCACTGCTGAAAGCCTGAGGTCACAGTCATAGATAAACTTTATTTTGGTGGTGAAACACAGCCATAAAAGCATATTCAAAGATAAAATACATTATTAAAAAACACATCTCATGATCACCTTAACAAGACAAATCTTTTAGAAGCACATAGAATAAATATAATCAATAAAAATACAATCAGAGTCCCCCACAAACAAGTTAAAAGAAAATCCTGCCATGGGGCACAGTGCCCCACAGTCTTCATATAAACAGATCAAGCTGGCAGGATCGAACCTTTAAAATAACATCCGTTTTCTCCTGGCAATAGCACCCTTTAAGAAGGAACAAATAGAGGCACAAAGTGTGGGAGAATTAAACCCTTGCAAATAAAACAGAGCCTCAGCGCATCTTCATTTTAATAGCAGCCCTGTGTTGCAGCACTGCTTTTTAATGTAAATTGTGCCCAAACTCGACTTTGGTGGTAGGGGCACTTAAAAAGTGATACACTACAATATTTTGCCATTTTAGGTACCCCCATGGTCTCCCCTAGGTGTCCCAGGAGTGGGGGGTGGGGGTCATGTCATTATAAGGAGGGCTCTTATAAAAGATGGTTTATATGTCCTGGGGATCGAGAAATTGCACATTTCACTTTCCCCTTTGTAGTTAAGTGCCTCCCAAAATCGACTTTGGTGCTAGAAGGCCTGTGAAGTGAGCATCTACACTCTTTTTGCATATTTAAGACCCATAAAGTCTCCCCTAGGTGTCCCAGGGGTGTGGGGTCATGTAGCTTCAAGCTGGGTCCTTATAAATGATGCTTTATAGGCCCTGGTGTTGGCGAAATTGCACATTTAATTTTCCCCATTGTAGATCCTCAGCCACATAGGATAACATTGCAATATTGTGTGAATGCATAACTATTGTTAGGAATCAAAGAATATATCATTCAAGGACTTAGAAGAATTGTATTGATAAATCCAACAATATGCGATTGTTGAATTTATCCTAAAATATACAGAAAATAAGTTATAAGACTTTCTTGTCTGTAAGCCAAAATTCAGCCTTCCTGTGGTCTTCTCTTGGCCAGAGTTAACAGTATTAGCCAGTCTGCTTTGTGATGAAGTGATCAGTGGCTCAAACTGAAGAGAGTCTATCTGTTGGAGAGAGCTCGTCTACACAGGAATGCCAGAGTAGGGGGGAGGGGACATAAAGCATAAGCTTCAAAGGAGAGAAAGGACAGGCAGGGAAGGCCAGGTCCATCTACCCCCCAGCCCTCTGACCCAGTCAGGTGGCAAGCTTAAGGCAGGAATTTGCAGATGGTAGGGGGAGGAGAGCTATGGAAATGAGCCATACTGGAGGTTGGTTTAACTAGTTCTTGCTCCTCTGCTGAGAGTTCAGCCATTTTGAAGTTTGGAGAAATAGTGCTTTCTGGGAGATTATGCCATACTTTGGAGGAAGTGGCCATGCTCTGGGGTGTTGCCCTGCACCTCGTTGGACAGGAGTGCTCTCCTGCTGACCCCAGAGAACACTGAATAAATATGTGAGAGGTGCAGAGCCTCTCAGCTCTACTGCTTGAAATAATATTAATAAGACTTATAGAGCGCATAACTACTCCAATAGGAGTGTCCCAGCGCTAAGGTCATGCTCCTAACCGAGATCTCAGATGCACAAGAACAGCAGGTGTCTAATTAGAAAAAAGCCAAGTTTTAAAACTTTTGTGAAATAGTAGTTCTGTCTTAGATTGCCTTAAATACAGAGGGAGAGAGTTCCAGAGCTCTTTCTAAAAGAGGTCCCTCCCATACGAACTCTCTTAACCCTCTGGACCTTAGCTAATGAGGCCTCAGAGGATCTAAGATGCCTCACAGGGGAATAGGATGTGATGAGAGGATACAAGTAAGTTGCACCAGTCTTCCTAAAAATCCTGTAGCAGTAACAAAGATTTGAAAGCAACCAGCTTCTTCACTGGAAGCCAGTGAAGCTTAAGAAGTGCTTGGCCCGAATGTCGCTAAGTCAGAGAAATAGTTATCCTCCCCTGAGGCATCTCGGATCACTCACCTCTGCTTCTACCCTTAGGAGACCCCCCGGATACACTTCGCCCCAATTGGAGGATGAACGCTTGGTTTCTCCAAGATGAGAAATTCAAGGAAGCAATCGGAGCGGAACTTAGGCAGTACTTTCTCACTAATCAAGACTCCGTCTCTTCCCCGGGTACCCTTTGGGAGGCGGGTAAGGCCAACATCCGCGGTTTTGCCACAGGCCACCTTAAAGCCCAACGAACAGCCCAAGATAGCAGGCTCACCCTCCTCGAGGCCCAAGCGACCCGACTCGAAAGGAGCTCATCCGGAGCAGCGAACGAGTCCCAGTTGCGCCAACTGGCACTGGTGAGAGATGAAATTAAACAAATCTCACTGGACTCGGCAAGGCTCCAATGGAGGTCCTCCATTGCTCGCTTATATGGATGGGGTGATAAAAATGGGAGAATACTGCATAGGTTAGTGTCATACCCCTTGGCGAACCGGACAATTCCAGAAATCCAGGACGCTGAAGGGATTACCCACTGCTCACCCAGAGCGATGGCCCAATCCTTCGCTGACTATTACTCCGATCTTTACTCTGCCCAGAGGCCCAAACTCTCACTATCAGAGCTGATCACCCTAGAGAACCTCCATCTTCCTAAGCGTAGCGCAGTCGAATCAACCGAAATGGATTGCCCCATCACGCACGAGGAAATACAAGATGCCCTCTCACACGTCGCAGCCGGGAAAACACGGCTACCTACAGGAGTATTACTCCGCCTACCGAGACATACTTGTCCCGCACCTCGCGGCCCTCTATACAGAGGCCGTAACTACGGGCTCGTTCCCTCTGGAGATCGACGCGGCCACAATAGTCATCATTTCCAAAACGCAGCCACCCTCACTAGCCCGCACCGACTACCGCCCCATATCCCTAATTAATACAGAGGTCAAAATTGACGCCACAGTCCTGGCTCAACGTCTCAGGCCATACCTTAACAAACTGGTCCCCCCCGACCAATGTGGCTTCGTGCCGGCGCGAAGTACCAGACACTGTCTTAGGTGCTTCCACCTGGCCTTGGCCAACCGACAGTCGCTATCCCCCTTTCTGGCTCTTCTCCTAGTTGACTTCGAGAAAGCTTATGACTCGGTCGACTGGTGATATCTGGACGATGTCCTGGCCGCTATGGGCATGGGCCTGGACTTCCGCCATCTGGTTCAGGTCCTGTACTCCAAACCGACCGCAAGAGTGCTTGTCAATGGAGCACTCTCAGACGCGTTCCCAATCAGGAGGGGGACGAGGCAGGGATGTCCCCTCTCGCCCCTCCTCTTTGCCCTGGCGATGGAACCCCTGGCCAGCCTCATTCGTGCTGATGACAGGGTCCAGGGCTGGAAGTGGAAAGGCTCTCATGAGGACAAAATCTCTTTATACACAGACGATGTCCTACTCTTCCTCGCACAGCCAGCCCAAACGGTCCCAGATGCCTGCAGATACTCCATATCTTCGAACGAGTCTCTGGCTTATGATTGAACTCCGCAAAATCAACCCTTGTGCCTCTGCATCTATCTAGAGAGTGCTTTGATTGGCAGTCTACCATTCCCATCAGACGGCAATCGTTTAAATACTTGGCAATCTGGGTCGCTCTACTCCCTGAACTGGCTGGGGCACTTAATATCACCCCACTGGTCACAAAAGCCAAAAAGTGACCTCCAGAAGTGGCAAGCCCTGCCGCTCAATCCACTAGGCAGGGTGGCACTTTTTAAAATGATGATTCGTCCCCGATTCCTCTACATCATTCAAAACACCAAACACCTGTTCCATATTCCCCGGGCCTGGTTCCGGGGGTTGGACAGCTTGACTGCAAGGTTCCTCTGGAATGGTTCGCGGCCACACATGGCCCTCTCTCGCTGCCAAATTCCACCCTTAGAAGGAGGCATGGGTATGACAAACTTGTACCTATGTTACCTAGCAACCCGCCTCCTAATACTGCACGATTGGTTCAATGGGGGCTGGTCCGACCCTGCCTATAGGACCGAGTTGAAAGACCGGAGACTCTCTCAAATCCAGACTATGATGTACGGGGGACCCATTCCCAGGACCTTGCCCACAGTAACCCGTGCAGTTCTGCTGGCCTGGCGTGCCTCCCTATGTCATACCCAATGGGGGAATAGGCTGACCCAGCAAACACCCCTCTGGCAAGGCACATGGCTACGTGAAGTGGGGAACCTAGAGGGTTTTCGGAGCTGGGATCTTATTGGTATTTTGCAACTCGGCGACATTTGGGTCGGTCACCATATACGTTCCTTTTCGGACCTTCAAACCAGACACTCACTCCACCCGTCACAGTTTTATAAGTAATTACAATTCCGCCACGCCCTCAGTGTGCATATAGTAACAGGCACGTCGCTTCCAGAGCACAGCCTCTTAGAAGCACAAATCACAATGGGGGACTTAGGGAGGGGGGGGGTATCACGCATTTATCGTTCCTTAAGTAAAAATGGCCCCACCTCCCTCGACCCGCTGAGGACTAGATGGGAGGTCTGGCTAGGTGCTCTGTAGGACGACGACTGGAGAGACGGTTTGATGGCTCCCAAAACCATCACTGTCTCAGCCAGACTCCGCTTGGTCCAACTATACTACCTACATACCTCCTATCTTACCCCTGAACGCCTACACAGGGCAGTCCTAACGCCACACCCATCCTGTACACGTTATGGGGCAGAACCCTCGGATTTTTTCCATATGGTATGGTCTTGCCCCCTCATAGCTTCCTATTGGGAGTCACTGGAAGCGGAACTTACGGAGGTGCTGGGATGGGACGTCCCTCACAACCCCTTGAACATACTACTGGGAGTCACAGATGGGCTGGACGGATCTAGAGCAGACAAATTATTCTACCCACCGCCCTCGTGGTGGCCAAACGAGACATTGCAATGGCATGGAAGAATCCCGTCCCGCCAAACGTAGCCAAATAGCGCAAAGGAGTAGACTGGTGCGCCACACAAGAACAGCCACTGTACGAGGCCAGGGGATGCCCGGCCAAACATCGCAAAATTTGGGGCAAATGGTTGGATAATCAGACTCCCCGTCTCTTCTGGGTCTAACCTTATGTATCAATCGGAGGGCGGAGATACGACAATGTATACCACCATAATATTGTTTTACTCGCCTTTTATCATCTGTTATTATACTGCTGAAGGTGCTCTGCTGTTTATGTTTATGTTCTTTTATTGTCTTTCCAATAAATCAATAAAATTGATTATCAAAAAAAGAAGTGCTGGGCCTATGGGAGCCCGTTTTTGAAGATTTGATAGCAGCCAAGCCGCCGAGTTCTGAACCCGCTGGATTCTCAACAGCTGTGACTGGGATACACCCAAATACAAAATATTGTAGTAATCCAGCTGCGAGATGACTAACACTTAGATTACTGTCTGTTGGGCAGACAGTGGTAGGAGCCCAATAAAGGTTTTCGGAGACTTGAGAACCCCAAAACACCAGCCTGCTAAAGCTGTGACTTGGTCATTAAAAGTCAGCTTTTGGCAAACCAGATGACCAAGTTCTTGACTTTGGGCTCTGGCAGTGGAAAAGAGACAAGTGGCACGGGCCACCAGTCAGAAGACCAAATGGTTGGCTGATTGCCCAGGATAAGAAACTCGGTCTGACATGCATTTAACTTCAGGCAGTTGAGGTCCATCCACTGGGCAACCTCAGACAGTCAAGGCTTCAGTGAGACAGCCCCATTGGCAGAGTTTTGAGATAAAGTGACGATCAACTGAGTGTCATTGGCATATGATAAAATATCAAATCTGTGACGCTCAATGACGTCAGCCTCGGGGAGCAAACAGAGATTGAATAAAGTAGGGCTCAAGGAGGAGCCCTGAGGCACCCCCTGTGTCAGTGGGACCACCTTAGATTGAAAAGGGTTTTGAAAAACCTGATAGGAGCGGCCCTGCAAAAAGGATGCCAGCCATTTTAGGGCCCTATGACCAACCCTGTAGCTCCACAGTCGCTCAAGTAGGCGGCTGTGAGATACGGTATCAAAAGCCGCACTCACGTCCAGCAGCAATAATGCTGCAGTGTCTCCTCTGCCCACGACCTGACGCAAGGATGCCAGAAGCAGAGCAGACTTGGTACGGTACCGCGGGCGAAAGCCCGATTGGGTTCTATGCAGATGATTCCTTTCCTAAATGAACCCTACAAGCTGCTGATTAATGTGCTTTTCTGCCACTTTTGACAGAAAAGGAAGCAGAGAAATAGGCCTGTAATTCTCTGGTTTGGAGGGATCTAGTGAAGGCTTTTTAAGCAATGGCACCACCTAGGCATGCTTCCAAATAAGAGGTACCTGGGCAGTCATAAAAGAGTTATTTAATTGATCTCTGAAAACAGGAAGGAATTTGTCCATTCCACGCTTCAGAATATCAGGAGAGGCGGATCTGGAGCCAGACTTGACTGAGGCCACACAAGTCTGTAGATCTGAATGCTCAATAGGTTTGAACTGTAAAAGATTATCAGGGTCTGTAGAGGGCTCAAACCAGCAGTCGAGACATGAAACAATTCTGGCAGCCTCTGGAAAAGAGGAGTAGATACCGGCTATTTTCTCAGAGAGATAATCAGCAAGGATACAGTAACTATCCTCTGACGGGGCGGCCTCAGCTGAAACACGATCCAAAGAAGATAAGGTTTTAACGATCGCAAATATTTCTCTAGAAGAATTTTGAACCAACTCAATTTTGTTAGCACAGAAAGTCTGACGCACATGCCAAATACGGCTATGATAAGATTTCAGAGCTGAACCATAAATCTTCTTACTAGCTTGATCAAAGTACTTGCGCCACACCCGCTCACTGCGTTTACAGTTTTTTTAAGCATGGCTAGTTCCTCTTTGAACCAGTCCGCTGATGGTCTAGTGCTGCGATCTACCTTCTCAACTGTGGGTGCAATACAGTCCAGCGCCCCAGAAATCCAATTATCCACTTGCATATTAGCAGTGGTGACTCAATTGTCAAGTTTGGCGCTGGTGATGGCCAGGGCATTAGTAAAGTTGCTAGTAGTGATTTTGGCCAATTTCCTGGATCTAAACTTCTGGCTGTAGATCGAGCTACTGAAGATCTTACCCACGTGGACCTGAAAAGGAATGGCTAAATGGTCAGACCACGGGAGAGGCAGGAGGGAATCGACCACAAGCTGGCTTAAGTTAGAAAAAATAGGGTTGAGCGTATGCCCGCACTTATGTGTGGGCAAAGAGACCAGTTGCGACAGTTGAAACCCTTCTAAATCAACACACAGTGTAGATGCCATGGGGCAAGAGAAATCCTCAAAATGAAGATTGAGATCCCCTATCACAATGAAATTAGAGTAGTGCAGCACCAGGGGAGGAAAAACATCAGCTAAAAAAGTTATGAATTTCGACAATCGGCCAGGTGGACGATAAATCAGATCCCTAGAAAGGGAATTACTGGCACAGGCCAAAGAAAAGAGCTGCCTCACAGCAATCTATAGTCAATTTGGAGAAGGCCCATGAAAGAAATTGTTTAAACATAGCAGCAATGCCCCCACCTCGTTGAACTTGCCTGTCCAGTCTCACTGTTACATAGCCTGCCGGGACAGCCAGTAGGATATCAGGATCTGCATTTTCAGAGAGCAAGATTACCGTCAGGAAAATAGAACTAGGGAGATACTTAGAGATGAAGTCATAGATTGTGCTTCACCAAGGAACTGTAGTTTAAAGAATATAAGAGGGCTCAAGCAGAACCTCGCAAGGACCCGCTCGTCTCATCAACAGAGTTAGAAACAAGTGGAGAAATTGCACTCACCTCCAAACTCAGGGATGAGATGCACAAAGGCGCAAAACCAGTGTTCACATATTTGCACTGCAGCCAGATCCAAGACCTGACAGCAGCCATGGGGAGATGCCAGAGTTAACTTCCGGAGTTCCGTAGAAGAATAAACTAAGAGAAGAAGAAGGATTGCCAAGCAGGAGACTTGATTTGCACCATCAGGCCTTGCATTCTAACAGACTGGTGCATTATCTGGAACTACAGCCCTTTGGATATACCTTGCTTCAAGATGAATCAAGAGTGGACTCCCTGCAAGCTACAGGTTAACAGAGCTCACCTGCATCAACTCCACCAAGAGCCCCCTGCCTGGAGCGCATCCAGTGGACTTTTAAGGGTTTTGACCAGGTACATTGTGGGAATTGTGGTCCCAAACTTTCAGGGACCATGTTGGAGCTTCCAGACCCTTGGATTGTGTTTTTGGAACCTTGAAAGGAACTTCAGGAAGAAGTTCCAAAAGTTTGGAGGAACTCTGGAACAAAAAACTCCATAGGGTGACTAAGTGCTAGAAAGTGTATATTCTTTAAAAATTCATATATCTGGTTCCCTATATTGGATTTTTGTCATTTTGGTGTCATTTTAAAGATAAAAATGTTTCCTATTGTTATAAATTTGTGTTGGATTTCCATTGTGTATTGTGCCTTGATTATTTACTGAATTAGTGTTTTCAATTGATTTACATACCTGTCTCCTAAGTTAAGTCTGAAGTCTGCCTGTTCGCAGCCAAGCTACCCAGGGTTGAGGATGGGAATAATTTATTGAGACCTGTAATTAGCCCTAGACTGTGTTAGTGGCCTTATTGCCAGTAGTACATGCATTTTTACCACTACTAATAACCCACTTTCCAACAAGGACACAGCCAGTGTATGAGGGGAAGTAAACAAATACACGCTCTAGTAATATTGTAAATCCTCAGGCAACTATATGCTTTACTATACAAAAATGATCATTCAAAATATGCAGAACTCCATGATGAAATGAATATGATTTTGCTATTTTGTTTGTGCATTGTTCTATGTACGTTAGCATTCGCGGCACCATTTTATGTTTAGCCGCCATTTTGAATCTTGCCATTGACTGCGTATTCCCTTCTCGAGAAGTAGGCTGTGGAAAGTTTCATTTCTCCAAGGTGAGGTCTTGCTCTGCTTATGAATACACTGTTCTTATTAGCTCATACCTTTCCCACTAGATAAAGGCCTTCTCAAACTAGTCTAGCGGTAGGCACGGGCAGAACGACCATGGCATAGAGATAGTGTGTGCCCGGTCTCAGGATCGAAACTTATCCTTCTGTACCTCTTTTGTGTAGCTGCCTCCATCTGGAAATTTCCAGTCTGGGCGTGCCTTCGTTGGTTCTGAATCGTACATAATGTATCACCATGTTTGCTGATGTCAGTCCTCTCTGCAGCACCCCTAAGCGACTGGGCAGACGGGGCTCCGCTCGAGTGTATCTGAATAAACATATACTTGGTTTGTATTCTCTACTGTCTGACCGACTCTTCATTTGTATGGAAGGCTGAGAGGTGGTCGCGAGTGACCCGGGTGGCCCTAATCGGGTCACTTCCTTCAGTTGGCGCCCGAACAGGGACCCCATCGGGCGAGTGGCACTTCCCGGGTGGGGAGGTTGGGTCCATCGTCGGGTCGGACGAAGAGCATTGTTTGCTCGCAGCTGCCCCTTCTGTCCCGCCAGACACTGCCTTGCCTAGCGGCCATCCTGACTGGGGTCCTGAATGGCGAAACCCTTGGATCTGATCGTTTGGTCCAAAGAGTCGGCAGTGGAGAATAAATTTGTTTGACTTGTGTGCACCAGGTGAGTTTGTTTTGGTTCTTTGTGGATATGGTACCATTTTGGTTTGTGTTAGAAATGGGATTTTTGGTAGGCTAGGGCATGTGCCAAAGCCAGGCAGAAACCACCACTCTAGCCAGGATAAGGGAGTTACACTCCTAAAATAACCCCTGCTCACCCCCTTGGTAGCTTGGCACGAGCAGTTAGGCTTATCTTAGAGGCAGTGTGTAAAGCATTTGCACATAACCAACAGTAATACAGTGTAAGCACTACAAAAGGACACCACACCAGTTTAGAAAAATATCCAATATTTTTATATACTCAAGACAAGACCAAAAACGATAAAAATCCACAATGCAGTACTTAAAAATCTTCAGTTATCAAAATGTGCTTGAAAAACAGTTCCTTGATGTTGATAGCTCCGTCCGGGGCTATCACGGCGTCGTGAACAAACAAATCCAAACAGTTCTGGCTGACCGCGGCCTCGCGGGCCAGCTACGGTGTCGGGAAGACCCGCAAACAGTACCTTTTAGAAGTGCAGGGTGTCGGCGACCTCTCGTTGAGCCTCCGAAAGCACGGCGTCCGCAGGCGTCGGTTCCGGAGGTCGGTGCAGGAGTCGTCGGGGCCCTCGAAGTCACACGCGTTGCAGATCGAACTCCTCTCTGTTGAAGTCAGGAGCGCTGGCGTCGGTAGGCGTCGGGTGCTGCAGTGCGAAATGCAGCGGTGCGGCGTGCGGTGCCCTCAGGTCGCGGTGCGAGCAGCGGCTCGATGGCAGCGTCAGATGGCGTCGTCGGTGAGACCAGGGTCGCAGTGCGAAGTGAATGCGGTGCTCGTCGCGGTGCTGGCAGGTCGCGGTGCAAGCAGCGTCGTCGTCATTGCTGAAGCGCTGTCGTCGGCTGACGAACGGGAGTCGATGGCGCCGGCGTCGGTAGGCCAAGGCTGCGGTGCGGGATGACGGCGATGCGTCGTGTAACTTTACAAGCGGTGCCCTCGAACCCCGGTGCAAGCAGCGGCGTAGATTTCGGCGTGTAGCGGCGGCGTCGGGCATACCAAGGCGTCGTCGTGAAGTGAGGCGGTGCGGAGTGCGGTGCCCACAGGTCGCGGTGTGAGCAGCGGCTCGGTGGCGGCGTCAGCAGGCGGCGTCGGTGAGACCAGGGTCGCGGTGCAGCGTTGCCGCGGTGCCCTGTGCGGTGCCTTCAGGACACGGAGTCGGCAGCGGCATCGTAGACGGCGTCAGCTTGCTTTTTCTTCTGTTGAAGCACAAAACACACAGTCCCCAGTGCTGAGGGCAGAAGAACTTGAAGTCTTTGCTGTTCCTGAGACTTCTTGAACAGGGGGCAAGCTCTACCTCAAACCCTTGGAGAAACTCACAAAACTAGATTGCAGAAAGTCAAGTCCAGTCCTTTCACTGCCCAAGACAGAAGCAGCCACTGCAGGCCAACACAGCAAAGCACACAGCAAAGTGGTAGTTCCTCCTCACAGCTTTTCCAGCTCTTCTTCTTGGCAGTCTTCTTTGTCCAAAAGAGTTCTAAAAGTCAGGGGTCTGGGGCCCAATATTTATTTCCCAAAATCCTTTGATCTCTTAGGCAGAGAGTGTCTGTGCCCAGCCAGAACCAGTTCTGCCCTCTCTGGTGTGACTTCCTGGCAGGAGGTGGAGACGGCATGGTCAGAGACAGACCAGGCCCTTTGAGGTGCAAGGAAATCTCCTCCCCCTTCCCCAATTGCAGCCCAGGTCTATTCAGCCCTTTCCTGACCCACCTAGACTATCTAGAGCCACTCCTGCTCCCCAGCCTTCTGTCATCCAAAACCCAGACAGGCAATCCACATTCCACGTAAGCCTGGGCGAAGTTCGCGAAGTAGCGCTACGCGAAGCTACGCAAAGTGCAGTTCGCACTACGTGAGCTACGCGTAGCACTACGCGAACTGCGTAGTGCACTGTTCGCAATGATTGCACAGTGCCGGATGCTTGTCCGCACTGTGCAATCATTGAAAACGGCATCTTGCACAGTGCGAGCTGTCTTTTACTGCCGCTCGAGTAGATTTTTACTCGAGCGACAGCTTCTCAACGCGGACTGGTAGTTTCTCATCGCGAGCGGTCGCGAGCATACGCGACCACTCGCAATGAGAAACCTGACCTCCCCGCGTTGAGAATCTCGCCGGGAGGTTTATTTTCCACGCTCGCGATCGGCAACTTGATGTTGCTGATCGCGAACGAGGAAAAGTCTTGCCGGGATGTCATTTTTGCTTGCTCGCGGTCGCCAACTTGACGTTGAGGACCGCGAGCAAGCAAAAAATGACCGCTGCACTACGCTACACTACGCGTGTTTGCACTGTGCTACGTGCAATTCGCGTTGTGCGAAGTAGCGCAAACTTCGCAAACTACGCGAGCGTAGCGTAGTGCTTTGCCCAGGGTTACATTCCAGCAGAGGCACACGGGATGACTGGGCAAGAAAATACCTACTTTCTAAAAGTGGTATTTTCAAACACAGAATGTAAAAATCACCTTCACTAAGAGATGCATCTTTAGATTCTGAGCTCAGGCATACTAAACTCTATTTTCCTACCTAATTTCCCGGGCCAGTTATGTTTATAAGATGTTATAAACAAACTCCCCCATTCTGTCCTATGGGGAACAGGTAGCCTTGCAATAGTGAAAAAAGAAATGGGCAGTAATTCACTATCAGGACATACCACACACACCAGGGCATGCCCTACCTTTCACATACACTGCACCCTGCCCACAGGGGTACCTTGGGCCTACCTAAGGGGTGACTGACATGTAAGAAAAGGGAAGGTTAGGGCCTGGTAAGTGGGTGCACTTGCCAAGTCGACATGGCAGTACCAGACTGCACACAGGCTCTGCAATGGCAGGCCAGAGTTACCTTTTACAGGCTGTTTGTGTGGGTGGCACAATCCAGTGCTGCAGCCCACCAACAGCATTTGATTTACAGGCCCTGGCACACACAGTGCACTTTACTAGGGACTGGCACATAAATCAAACAGGCCAATCATGGAAACACCAATCCATAACACAATTTACCACAGGAGCACTTGCACTTTACCACTGATCAGCAGTGAGAAAAGTGCGCAGAAACCCTAAGCCAGCAAAAACAGAGTCAAAACCAGGGGGTCAGAAAGCAAAAACTCAGGGGAAACACGCCAAAAGATGCCAAGTCTAACAGTTTGTATTTGGCACGGTCTGAGGACCGATTTTTGTATGAAGTGTTTGCGAACACTTCGCCAGGCAACATATCGAATTTGGCCCACTTTTGAAAATGCCTGGATTTAGTAGGTTCTTGGTTTCTTGTTGTCGTTGTTGCTCTGCAGATGCTCAATTGGAAGAAAGTCAGCCGGCGCCTCCAGAAGGCACTCCGAACTTTGATATGTATGTGAAGCATGGCCTTGGCCCTATTATGTTTAGTACTCTGTGGCACAAATATACGAGGGACAATGCTGAATTGCAGTGGCCGTTGACGGGCACTTTTGATGAACAAAAAATTGGGTTTTTACAGAAGTTGTTTTTGAAAAGAAGTAGGCAGTCTATGTTTGATTCTCTTCGAACGTGGCAAAAGGAAGCTAAAGAGAGGCGAATGAAAGCAGAGAAGGAGGCGCGAAAGATGAGAATGCAAACATTGACTCAGAAAGCTGTAGCACATGATAAAGAGAAACAAGAGATAGGAATTGAACGTGAAGATAGGAGATTTCGATTGAATATTGATAAATCTTATGTAGCCCGAAAAGAAAATGATACTTTTGTGGAGGAATTGTTAGATACTCGACCCCCACCCCCATATGCCCCACAGAGGATATATCCCGCTCTTCCTCACAGGCCCAGCTACCCGGTTCTTCTGTCTCTGCTGTTTCTGCTTCTGTTACTGTTGATCAGACTACTTTGGCCATGGGCACCTCCTGTCGTTTCTTTGTCTTTGCCGTCTGTGGCAACTATGACCGTTAGTACTCCTGTGACACCTATTGCTTCGGCGTGTCTTTCGCCAGCTCTTACACCTGTAACGCAGCCGGCAGCAACGTTGGTGCCTGCTCCTTCTGTTGCTACCCCCACTGTGTTCTTCCATCCCCCGACAATACTGAGTAGTGGGACACAAGTACATGGATTTGAGGATAGAGACTGGACAAAATTTAAGGAACATATGGGGCGGACGTTAGTCCTATCTGATGTGGGAGATGAGGAGAAAAGGGTAGTAGCTAATCAGTCTGCCCAGTGGGCCCAGAACCCCATTTACAGTGTGGAAGATGTGTGGAGTGTAATGAAAGAATATGAGCCTTTTGTACAACAGCATACACTCAAGCATATGTCTGCCACTCTGATTGGTCTTTGGGAGCAGTGTTTCAAAGATGCAGCACCACGGATTTTATATGATATTAAAGATCAAGTATATGTCACTAATATGGAGCCTGGCCTTGTGTTTGGCAATGTTGCGACGTTGTTTGCTTATCGGGGTAGACTGCTTGAGAAGAGCCCAACCCCAGTATCTCAGTTTCCGATGCGGGAGGTTCATCCTATATATCACCCTGAAATACCAGAGCTACGGGATCAGCATGATAATGGTATTAGACAAGGTGTAGCGGCCCATTTCCAAGAACAATGGGTTTCTGCTCCGTGGAAAAGGAGTGAAGTCTTGTCTCTTAAGACTCAGTTACCTGATCCTAGGAAGAATCCGACTACTTATTATAAAGAATAGACTGAAGATGCCTCTTCTACAGTGATGACACTTGCTGATATTGAAATGTTCTTTGGCTCACTAGTTCCGGTTGATATTTGGAGACAAGTACACACACAGGATCACGTTGCGGAATTGGGTGGTACCTGGGACCAAATCAAGGTATGGGATCAGGAACGGAAGCCCGGTGATAAGCCTAGACCAGAGATACTTGCTTTGCCCGGCCGTAACATTACGTACATGCATTCTCTTATCCCTCCGAGAAAAGTTGATTGGGACAAGTTATCGGCTTGCCGTCAAAGGAAAGATGAGTGTGTTTGATTTTTTCACTCAGTTTGAAGGTATGTTTCTAGACTATAGTGGACAGGATTTGTCAATCGAAGGTGGCGTTCGATTGTTTGTTAATAGACTTGTTTCCAATTTGCTTCCTGAGATTGAGACCCGATTCCAGGCTTCCGAGAGCACCTAGTCCACATCTTCCCCTTCTGTTATTTTGAATATGGAGCAGTATTATGAGCACAGGGAGAATGAGGATAAGGAGAGGCCGGAGAAGAAGCACAAGGATTTGAAGACAAAGGTGTTGTTGCAGCAGGCTTCTAGGGGGAATGGTAGGTAGAGGACATGGTGGTTTGGACCGGCAGCTTCCACGTACTATGCCTGTAGGGCCGAATCAGTGTGCGTATTGCAAAGAGGAGGGACACTGGCGTAGCGAGTGTCCTGTGCTTTCGCAGAAGGAGGCGGTCCCGAGAGGACGAGGTTCTCCTGGACGGGGTCGTGGAGCTGGTGGCCAGGAGAGGGCTCAGAATGCTGTGGCCCCGCAGGGTAGTGCTGATCAAAATTATTTTGATGACCCTCGGGGAGGCCAGTATTATCATGATGATTATGATACGGATAAGGTGACAGGGATGTCTTACAGCTAGGACATATCACAGTTTGGAAACGATGGGAAGGACATAATGATTCTAATTCACACGGCAGGTATGAGAAGAGTTAAGATGTTTGTTATAGTGAGTTCAAAGATCGTGTAACGAAGGGGGACCATTTGAATCTACATTGATAGAAAAAAGTTTATTATGAAAGAAACAAAGGAAAAAGAAAAAAGTTTATTATTACGTAATGTGAAGGGTTTAAAATGTTTGTATAAATGGGTGGTGATTCTGACGGTACAGAGGGGATGTAGAGAGAGAGACTGATAAAAACGAAGGTTGGTAGGTTGTGAATTAAACGATGGTCATATATGAAGGGAGGGTGATAAGATAGAAAGCTGTGACTTATTCGGGTGGAGGGTTTGGCGCAATTATGAAAATAGCTGCTGATTGAAGAGTACATCATGGGGAAAGTAATTGAGGAATAACATAGATTTAACATGGTGTTTAATTCGTAACAGGAGTTTGTGTTGCTAAATTAAATGTGACATGTGAGTTTAAGACTAGAATACTAACGGGTGATTGTTTTTACGATTGTTTATAGTGACCCCTGACGAAGGGCGCTTCGCACAACGAAATGCATTGGGATTTTATTGAATAAATCACTGCTTGTGATGAACCTTGCATTATTCGTATTTTTACAAGAGGTCCGGAGGGGCACAGTATAAATATCAGAAGTTTTGGAAAAAAGGCAAAACATACCGAGTGTGGATTTGTATATAAAGAAATGGAAAAGAGGTTTAAAGAAGAGAAAATGTGTTTAAAATGAGTAAATGAATGAAATGAAAATATATGTAACGGCCAGTAGACGGCATGCAGCAGTGCGTCTGGTGGGGTGCAAGAGGTTGCACCCATTACATGCAGGAACTGTTACAGATACCGCCAGTTTCGATCCACGTTAAAGACAATGCTGTTTTACCTCGCATCCCTCAGTATAAAATACCGCAGGCAGGTGAGCGAGCTTTATTGCAAATTATACAGGACATGATTGAGAAAGGAGTGATTGAGGAGACGACTGCTAATGTTTGTAATAGCCCTATTCTTCCCATTCTTAAACGGACACCTACGGGTTCCTCTGACGATCATGCAGATGTTTATCACTTTGTGATTGACTTGAGGGAAGTTAATAAAATAGTGATTCCCCAGTTTCCGGTGGTCCTTGACATTACGACTCTTTTGACAATGATTCCTTCTTCTGCTACATACTTTTCTGTGATTGATTTGAAAAATGCGTTCTTCAGTATTCCCATTCATCCTGACAGCAGGTATCTGTTTGGGTTCACCCTAGCTTTAGATTCTGTCGCGCTCCTCAAGGCTATACAGAGAGTCCCAGTATCAATAGGCAGGCATTGAAAGGTCAGCTGGATTCCTTGTCACTCCCTACAGGTAATGTATTGCTTCAGTATGTCGATGACTTGCTCATCGCCTCAGATACAGAACAAGGTTGCAGAGACAGTACGGTTAAATTGCTGTTACATTTAGCTCAACATGGCCATAAAGTATCCCTTTCCAAATTTCAGTATTGTCGACAGGAGGTCACCTACTTAGGTCACCTACTGTCGAAGGAGATTGACCCCTGAGCGCATTAGTACCATTGGTAAAATGCCCATTCCGCAAACTCAAAAAGATGTGCGCACTTTTATTGGCATTACTTCCTACTGTCTCCAGTGGATTCCAAATTATTCCCTACTAACCAAACCCATGCTTGCTCTGACAACTAAAGATGTGCATGAACCCCTGCCTTGGACGCCTGAATGTCAGCAGTCCTTTGAGCAATTAAAAAGTGCGCTTTGTTCGGCTCCAGTGCTCGGCACGCCTAACTACAGCAAGCCATTTGTATTATATGTCCATGAGACGGCTGGTTGGGCGCTGTCTGTTCTAACACAAAAATTTGGAGATAAGCAACGGCTATGTGCTTATTTCTCTGCTGTGCTTGATCCAGTCACACGAGCCCTCCCGAGCTGTCTAAGAGAGGTCGCAGCAGTGGCTGTCTCGATAAGGCAATCGGCTGGACTCGTACTAGATACTGATCTCACAGTCATGGTACCCCATGCTGTGGATACACTTTTAAATAAGACAAGGACACAGCACCTCACCAGTGCACGTCTGACAGGTTATGAGCTAGGGCTGTTCGCTAAACATATTACGATTAAACAATGTGCCACTCTGAACCCAGCCACGTTACTACACCTCCCTTCTGAGAATGATGAGATTGACCTACATGATTGTATCTTCCAGACAGAAGAAGAGACGAAAGGACAGGTAGACCTGACTGATGTTCCCTTATCTGACCCCAAGGGGAACTATATGTCGAAGGCTCTTGCTTTAAATTACCAGATGGCACTACAACCGCTGTGTTTGCTGTTACTATGCTGCACACGGTAGTTGAGACATCACAAGTTCCCTATCAGTTGGCCCAAGCTGCAGAGCTTGTTGCCCTAATACGAGCCTGCAAATTGAGTGAGGGACTGGTTGTTAATATTTATACTGACAGCCAGTACGATTTTGGAGTCGCCCATAATTTCGGGCCACTCTGGGCGGAGAGAGGGTTCCTTACTTCCCATGGGACAAAGATTCAGCATGGTCATCTTATATATAGGTTTCTGTCCGCTTTGACACTCCCTAAGAAATTGGCAATAGTAAAGTGTAGCACCCATAAGAAAGTTACCGATGATGTAGGTAAAGGGAACGCTCTTGCAGATCAGACAGTTAAGGAAACAGCCCGAACTAGGATGAAAAGAATGTTCGTAGCAGGTCCCGCTAGGTGGGTGCCTGAGGTCACAATGTTTGAAGACACTTGAGAATGTGAAGGAGATTCAGAGTGAGGCCACAGTGGAGGAATTAGCAGTGTGGCAAGAAAGTACAGCACAATTGAACGATGAGGGATGTTGGATTGACAAGTCAGGGAAGCAAAGATAGATGTTTCCAGATGCATATGTTCTTCCTGAAGTCACGATGGCTCAAGGGCCAGCCCATATCAGCGCCAAGGGTATTTGCAAGTTGTTAGACCCTGTATGGCAGAATGATAACATATCGAGAACTGCTGCACATTTAGTGAAGTACTGCATGGTGTGCATGATGCACAATCCTGGGAAAGGTACCCCTGCACCACCCACTTTCCCTTTTGAGGTCCTCCAGATAGACTATATCGAACTAGACAGGGTCAATAACCTGAAGTATGTGTTAGTGGTTGTCTGTGCATTTAGTAAATTGGTTGAGGCTTACCCAACAAGGACAATACAGCCATTACGACTACAAAGGTACTCCTGAAGGAGTTCTTTCCTCGTTTCGGCTTGCCTCGTTTGATCTGGAGTGATAACAGAAGTCATTTTAATGCCAAGGTCATTCAGCTAATATGCGACGGTTTGCACATAAAACAGAAGTTTCAAGCTGCAAATCACCCACAGTCAGCAGGTTTGGTTGAGAAGTACAATGGTACTCTCAAACTGAAATTGGCAAAGATTCAGGAAAGTACAGGCTTACAGTGGCCAGATGCTTTACCATTAGCTCTTTTGTCGACAAGAACAACAGCACATTCTAGAACAGGATTGTCATCGTACGAGGTCGTGTTTGGACGCCCAGCAAATGTCTGGGGCGTCCCGCGCCCCGGCCGGTGTTCCGATATTGAGTTCCCATTGTTGATCGACTACCTATACCAGTTAACCGAAAATTTGCGTTCTATTCACCAACAGGTCCGGGAGGCTCTGCCTGATATACCAGAGGGACCCGGACACAACATCCAGCCTGGTGATTGGATCCTGGTGCGCAAATTTCAGCGGAAGAAGAGTTTGGAGCCACGCTGGAAAGGACCTGAGCAGGTCCTTCTAGCCACAAGAAGCGCAGTCAAGGTTGCTGGCCGAAAGAACTGGATCCATGGCGCTCATTGTAAACGAGTGCCTCTACCTTTGCCCTATGACTAATGGGTCGCTGATGGAGTTGGGGATACTGAGTGTGAGACAGTGCCTCAGTTTGTCCCCTTCAGCGACGCAAAATTAATGTGGACCCAAACGGATGCAGAGAATGATGATATGCTAGAAATCCAAGCTATTAAAGAGCCGCAGTTTGTTGACCCCTCTGTGCATCCTCGGCTGAAGAGTAGTGCACCAAAGAAGAAGTCTGATTAGTTAGGGATGGACTGTGTAAGTTAGGGTGTACTTTGCTATAGTACCAATGGTGTTAGTTTAGGGTGCCGTGAGATTGGTGCACTGTTCTGACATTGGACAGAATAAATCGAACGTGCTCCCTGTGCGACGTGGGATTCATCTTGAGCTTAGGACTGAGCAAGCTCCACCGCCTGTGCTCAAGAGCGCCAACGTTGATGAACAATAGGAGCCTGTACCAGTGAGGCTCTGACAGACACTGGGAACACTTACCTTTGCTATCAGTTTTATTGCATTCCTCTTCTTGCTTCATAATGCATCCGTTTGGTCGAACTATTGAGGAGGAGGAACAGCCGTTTGCACCACCGCGTTTAGCGCGGGGGTGGTCAACAAAGAGTAAAATAGTTTGCATATTAATTGTTGTGATTATGCTAATAATAATACTTGGACTATCCTGGTTTCTAGAGGAGAAGTATCCTGTGCACACTTTGGTTGGTACGACTCCCATTCCCCCTGAACACTTTGGCCCCTCACAAAGAAGAGCATAGAAAGTCTTACACAGACAAGGTATTTATACAAATGTTGCATCAAGCCAATGATGTGTCCAATACAACTAATTGTTGGGTTTGTGGATTGCTCCCCTCAGTTACTCATAAGAGCGACAATTTGTTGTCCATGCCATTGTCATATTGTCATATATTGGTAGCTGTGAAGATTGGTTTGAATTGTTCATTATGGCGCACTACCATTTCCAACTCTCTACTCTATTTATGACACCTGCTGATTCTCGCACTGTGGTAGAGTATATATGTTTTCCTCACTGGTTTACTCCCATAGGACCGGCAGGACAAGGGACATTCGGTACATTGTCCCCAAATTCCTGTATGAGCACATATGAACAAGTAAAGAACGAAACATGGCTTTGAATGGAAATGGCTGATTTCCAAAGGTTCAACACCTCTGAGTATTTTCAATCTTTCCAAGATCGCAATATTACCAAGGACAAACCAATGCCGGTGTCCGTGGTCAACACAACAGCTAGTTTCTGTGTCCAGGGGACTGGGGAGGTAAAGGTGGGGGAGAGTAAATGCAATTTCACCTATAGATTGAGAACGATTAATAGTCCGCCTTTGATCCTACCCCATAATGTCTATTTTGTCTGTGGATCCCAAGCTCATGTCTGGCTTCCGAGGGGATGATCAGACAGATGTTATCTCTCTTTCCTTCTTCCCCCTGTGTATGTTGCTCTATCCAATTATCATAAAGATCATCAACTGCAACGTAGGAGTACATACTTGCCCCGAGTCAGAAGGGTTGTTGACACAAAGGATATAGATCAGACAGACACTAGCGCACAATAGTTTGAGGATGCCATAAAGGGTCTACTACCTTATTGGGGTCCCATGACTAATAGTCTCCAAATTCGTCGGTTAACAAGAGTGGTGGACGGGGTTAATAAATACAACTGCTGGGATAATGACAAATATCACTGCTGAGCTCCAGGCTACGAGATTAGTCACTTTGCAAAACAGGATGGTGTTAGATGTCATCCTGGCAGATCGGGGAGGGGCTTGTCGCGTCATTGGCAGCAGCTGTTGTGTTTACATACCTGATCACGCTCCCAACGTGTATGCAAAAAGAACAATTGATGGACAGAATGCAGAACAATGTCATACATTCCCCCCAGTACAGAGATCTGGGCCTAGATCCATCGTTTTTTTGCTCACCATGCCATTCAAGTTTGGACCCAGCCATATGCAAATCAGTCTTGACCCTGCGCCCAATGGGAACAGTCCATCCCGAACTGCCAGGCCAGGTCCTCCCTGGACTGGAAACAAGCATCCTAGGACCGGTTTCGGGGTTTCTTTTGCATATGTCACCCAACGTGTAGGCAGCTATACAAAAATTGCATAGACTTTCGTCTGATATACACCAGGAGACAGGTACTGAGACACTATCAGGGTGGTTCTGGAACATACTCTCCTCCTGGGGTTGGAAGATCCTCACTTTTCTGGCTGTAGTTGCTGGTATCTTCTTCACGTGCTGCCTCTGCATACAATGTCTCCCAGTTTGTTGTTCCTATTGTGTCACTATCCTTATTCCCAAGCCGAAAATGCCAGTTCATGACACTAGTGCAGCAGTTATGTTACAAAAACAGATTGATGAAATGATGCAGATTGAGGAGGGCATCTTTGATTCTACATCATCCCTTGCAGCGTCTATTCCTGATGCCGAGTATATAGATTGTTCTGAGTACTGATGTCCTTTTGCTTATTAGAATGTTATGTCTTTTCCGCCCACCATATAAAATTGTTAGCGAATGCTAAAAGGAGGGTCTGATGAAATGAATGTTTTTGCTATTTTGTTCGTGCATTGTTCTATGTAAGTTAGCATTCGCTGCACCATTTTATGTTTAGCCGCCATTTTGAATCTTGCCATTAACTGCGTATTCCCTCCTCGAGAAGCAGGCTGTGGAAAGTTTCATTTCTCCAAGGTTAGGTCTTGCTCTGCTAATGAATACACTGTTCTTATTAGCGCATACCTTTTGCACTAGATAGAGGCCTTCTCCCACTAGTCTAGCGGTAGGCATGGACAGAACGACCTTGGTATAGAGATAGTGTGCGCCCGGTCTCAGGATCGAAACTTATCCTTCTGTACCTCTTTTGTGTAACTGCCTCCATCTGGAAATTTCCAGTCTGGGCGTGCCTTCATTGGTTCTGAATTGTACATAATGTATCACCATGTTTGCTGATGTCAGTCCTCTCTGCAACACCCCTAAGCGACTGGGCAGACGGGGCTCCGCTCGAGTGTATCTGAATGAACATATACTTGGTTTGTATTCTCTACTGTCTGACCGACTCTTCATTTGTATGGAAGGCTGAGAGGTGGTCGCGAGTGACCCAGGTGGCCCTAATCAGGTCACTTCCTTCATCCAGACCAAAGAATAATAGAAAAATATCAAAACATATTTTATTCTCAGTAATAGAATCCACAATACAAAATATATATGTACATGTAAATAAAGAAAACTTTAGAAATGTGCCATCATCTCATTCATAACACTCATAACCCAAATTCATCCACAAATAACTCATAATGTAGATATACAGAAGGACAGTATAACAGTTGTATTCCAAATCTTGTTCCTGTTCTATATTTCGTAGATACACAATTCCTTTTAAACGCAAAACGTGTGAAGATACACAATATTTTATAAATGATATTCCAAGACTAATCTGAAGGCACAATAATAAACAGTTTCAACAATCCAGTAACATGTAAATATTCGTAAGTTTGAGTGTATACGACACTCCAATACTCTCTACGCGCATTTCAGCACTATGCCTTCCTCAGGAGAGTCATATTTCTTTAGGGCGGAAGATGCCTATAGATATAAAATGTCAAATAATATAAGAGCCCTGTAATTACAACATGATAATAGATGCAATGCGTATAGCCAATCACCACAAACCTAGATCCTACTGATCCAGCGCGGCTAATATAAATTTCTCCTTTAGATATGAATCCAGGTAAATTCATTCACCTCAACTATACCATATGTCGGTGGGGCCCATAACACCGCATATCATACACTCAGTCGTTCGTTCCCTGGATTACACACACACACACACAAAGGAGAAGAAATGAATTGCTGGAGGAACGGGATACCTTGTTAAATTTGACAGATTATTACCTTAAACATCATATACATTTCTTACTTTTAAATCCTGTCGGTTTTAAAACATCAAGGTACTCCGCTCTTTGGTCGATGGACCAACTAGTAGAATAAGTTGATGGTGATTAAGACCAGCTCAATCAATTAAAACCCTGTTAAATGTCATACTTATTAATGAAAACTAAAGAACCACAGACTCATAGTTAATTCAGAATGAAATTTTATCTAAATTCAAGCTTGTACGAGTGAGATTCTTAGTTTATTAATCACCATAATACCCTCATGACATGTATATAATCATTTGTGTAAAGAAGTTAAATTTATGCATTACCTATTTAGATGCAGATAGGATTTGTTCATCAAATAGAAGATAAAAACGTAGATCACAGAATAGACTCCCAAACTGACTGACTGTCCCACTAATTGGCCTCCTCGACGGGACCTCCCGTACAGATTTCGCGCAACGGTCTCGTTCCTTCCCCAGTCAAGTTTTAAGTCAATGACAGCATCCGCATTAACATCAGCATTAACGTTTGCATCGGCATTCGCAATAATAGCAGCAGGAGCAGTAGCAGCAGCAGCCCCTCCCACATAAGAGCAGACCCTCTTATACCCTACTTCTAGCTTACTACACAAAAAGTTGCAATGTTTGGGGGCAGGAATCACGCTAATTGGTCCATTTGAGGGGTGGCGAAGATCACCTCATCGCCTTCCTTTTCAAACTGGTTTCGGGGATGGTTTAAGAGTTCACTGTTTCCCATGTCCTTTGGGTAAAAGCAGTCCAAATTGACTATTCATAATGTTGCGACTCTGATGGTCACAATTTGGTCAGTCCATTGTTTCTCCATACTTTCTTTTCCCCTTTCTCACGGATACGTGCTGAGTCTTTCTTGGCACTCTCCTCATAATAGGTCAAGGTGACCTTGACATTTCTCACTCCATGTACAGGCCGTACCCACGTGGTTTAGCTCCATCATTTCTTTTGCTTTGAGGCCATCTTTGATTTCTCGTATGACCTCATCTGTTTCGGCAGCCATTTTCGCAGCATGGCCTAACAGGCCCGAGCGAACTATTATAAAAACAAACAATCATAATTAAATCAAAGAATATAAGCCTTTCTGTTTACCACCCGTCATTCTAAGAACCCGTGTTAGGTGTTACCTAGCAGAAGCGACATTTAAAGCCATTTTACTTACCATCCGCATTCTTTGCCACGACACAATTTTACTACATACCATAAAACATGCGATTTTACTCTAATTAGTACGCAAATCACAATATTAATATTATTTTACTTCACAATTGTAAATAAATTAGATTTTGCACAAAATAGCAGTTACCATTTATGTAAATGTTTATTAAAGGTGCATTTGTTGGTTAATTCATCAAACAATTAGTACCATTAATTTATTATTCTTATCAAGGGGGTTCCAAAAATGTATTTCGTTTACCTTGCTCCATCACTACCCAAAGAAACTAATTCACACTCAACATTTATTTACCACGTAATTATTAAAGGCACTGGTTTTTGGCACTCAATAATAATGGTTTACTACTGCACAACAGAACCAATTTCATCAACCTTAGAATAACGACAGTGTGAATTAAAACCTGTAGGACTATAACTTTTTTGCAGTTTTATATAGCGCAAACTCAACCCAAAGGTATTGGAGTGCTTTAATTTACATTCTTCTTTTTTGTAGGCACGGGGATATTAAGTGGTTTCCCAGAATCACAGGATGTTGAGCTGATGCCCAGACTAGAATCCAGTTCCCCAGCTCCAAAGTTGGCAGCTCTGGAGGTCACTCCACATCCTATCGCCACTTGAGCCTTCTAGGTTAGACACAGATGTTTGCAGATGCAGCAAAACCCACTGAGACACATTACAAAGATTGTGACCTGCATGTTACACAATGATTTCTTCCTGAAGTAGGTTATGGGATTAGCGAATCGTCTCAGCTGTTCTAGCTCAACCCGTAAACTGCGACCAAACAGATTGCGTGCATGCCCTCTGTAATTATTTGCAAATGTTATTTCTCATGTTGTGTTTCACAGACAGAGGCAAAGTACTGTCATATAAACGTGGACACATTTTCCCTCAAAGGCTTTCTTCGTTATCAAAACATGAAAAGTAAACGCATTGCACAGCAACATAATCCCCCTTTCTTTTAATCTGTTTGAAAAATATATTTTGTACTAGCACCAAAATTCAGCTTTTTAAAGTGGACACAAAGCAATTCTGGTGCTAGTGCAAAATAAATGTTCATGTTTTAATAACGAAGAAAGCCTTGGGGGGCGAGGGGGGAAATGTGTGCACGCTTATATGACAGCACTTTGTCTCTGTCCGTGAAACACAACATGAGAAATAATGTTCGTACACAATGACAGAGGGCAAGCATGCAGTCTGTTTGGTCACAGGTTTACGGGTTGAGCTAGAACAGCTGAGGCGATTCCTTTGTTCAGCACATGACTAATTTCATAACCTAGAGAGAGAAATAGTGACTCTGGTGGAGGGAAAAATGTCTGCGGGGGTTAGAATTTATAAAACATGCTGATCGGAAAGAAACATGGTGCAGAAGAAAAATGTTTCTTGTAAGCACAGTGCACCGTAAACAAAATAAGACAACGCCGAACAAATAAACATGCTGATCGGAAAAAAGTAACATAAAAACTACACATAAAAAAAATGACAAATGCCAACACGAGACAAATAACATGTCGCACAAAAAAAAAAAAGTTTTCATAAGCAAAGATGAAGCCGGTCGTAAACAAAATAAAACAATGCCGAAAGAAAACAACATAAAGCAGAAACATGGGAGGAAAAGAAATAGGACCTGAATGACAGCGCGAGCAGCAGACGGACATTAATCAACAGGAATCAATCTGTACTTCGTCCATGCGCCAGATTTTGAAGCAGGAAGGGACGCATGGCGTGCGCTGGTCAATCAAGAGGCACTAAAGGAGAACGACAATGGCACCAACGAATGGGAAGCAAGATGGGCTCCAAGCCCTTTATTGCAAACAATACACCTCGCAAGCACAGCGCATAGACCTCAAAATTAGAATGTGTGAAATAAATAGCAAATCACACAGAAATAGATCCAAGGCAGATATTCAGTTGCAGTGGAAAGGTTACCATGCTGCTTTGCAATGATTACTGACTCAGGGGCATATTAACAAGCGGCAGCGATAATTATCGCTGGCCGCGCCTAGCGCGAGTTTCCTTATCGCCGGCTATCGCTGGAATTCATCGCCAAGCTAGCGCTGTATTTACAACGCTTAGCGCATTGGCGATGAAAATTCCAGCGATAGCAGGGAAATGTCAGAACATCGCTGGAAAACCAGCGATGTTCCCTGCAAAACAGCGATGACCTTGCTGATAAGACCCTGTGGTCGTAACCCCACATTCCACCTCCCATGCAAAGTATGCCTAACACTGGATTTTAGCAGACGTTAAAATCCAGCGTTAATGGCCGGTTAGCGCGATTTTGTTTATCGCTACGCCGGCCGGGGCATTGTTGTAAATATCGCGAAGCTGCCTTCTCGATATTTACCCATGTAGTCTATTGAGGCACGCCTACTTTGCATCTCATTAACGGTGCGATGCAAAGCGGGTGCTAAATCACGGAAACACGCGCTAGCGTGTCCTTGCTAATATTGCAATAAAATTATCGCCGCTTTTCGGCCGAAAACGGACGCTAAAGCAGCGATAATTTTATCTCCCCCTCTTGTTAATATGCCCCTCAGTTCTTCCCTTGCCCCCTACCAGCAGGGAATGCAGAAAAACTGTGGTCACTGCAGCGGTGTGAAGGATCTGGACTGGAGGTATAAATACTGGCACGCCATTGTTGAGTTGAGAATGATGTGAGGTATTCCTGAATATTTGTCCAAGTCTCTCTGTTTATTCAGAGTCCTGGTACCACGCCTGCACTTCCAAGCAGATTGCTGCTATCATGTACGCTCCACACAGCATGCACTCGAAATGCACATGAGATTTCAGCAGAAGGGTTTGTATGTCCTATACAGTTGGATCTTTACTGTAGGCACCACACTCCTGCATCAAAGAAAAAGATCTGTTCAGTGCTACATTTATATAAAAAAATGGCCACTGCCGCTTAATGTCGTCAACCTAGGACAAGGACAGTAGTTCCAAGTCAGCTAACAGGCACAATTGATACGCCCTTCCAGGTCACAGACTCATCTCAAAAGACAGGCCTAGGCCACAGTGCGCGTACTAGATTAGCATGCCAGCTGGTCCATAAAAGTCAGAATACAAGAGATCATGCAGTTGGGTCACCACTGTACCATGCAGGAGACATGCCCGTCCCAGTACTATTGGTAACTGCTGAGTGAGCTTTGTCTATGATGCCCTTGTCTTCAATGTGGGATTTACAGAATTATGTGAACTGATGTTCTGATCTTTCCTTTATGAGTCTTGATTCCCTCTGTAAGGCTGCCAATTTGGCAATTCTTTGTCTCTGCTAATATCAATAAGTTCCAGTGAGACACCTGGAGCTTTGGAGTGCATGTACGTATTTGGACAGAGGGCCTCTTTTAACTCATTAGCCTCAGCTGCTCCCTCATTTGTGAGTCTTCCTGCTGCCCATTTCTAGTTGGGGTAAAATCCACATGCAATCTAGTCTGTTAAGGGGTCCCATTCGAGTTATTCTAGCTCAGGTTCAGTTTTTCCCCTCTCCCCTATACCAACAGGAAAAGTCAATGTAGAATAACGGCTGTTGATGCAACAGTGTGAGGACTATGATGTGGGAGTATTGATACTGATATGACCCCCCCGCCCCTTCATGGGTCAAGCAGACTTCTTCAGTCCAGGGAGGACCTCCTCAACTCTGGCCTCATCTTCAAGCCTTCTTCTCCCGATACTTTTATCCTGGATATCTGGGATCTGACGGGCTGAGTCGGCAGGTGACAAGGATGATGGGGAGCAACCTTGTAGGAGAGGCTGATAGGGGTAGGGAAGGTTGTGACCAAGGGCCTGATTTAGATCTTGGCAGATGGGTTACTCCGTCACAACAGAGACGGATATCCCATCCGCTGAAATATAAATCCCATAGGTTATAATGGTATTTATATTTCGGTGGGCGGGATATCCATCACCGTTATGATAAGTAACCCATTCACCAAGATCTAAATCAGGACCCAAATTTCTTCTGCAAGTTGATCTGTAATGTACACATTGTTTCCCCTTGTTTGCATCACTACTGCCTTCCTAGAGGGATCTAATAAAAGATAAAAGAGGACACTGCAGAGGCGGAATGTAAGCGAATAGGTTTTTAGTCTTCAAGATCAATTCTTTGTTGGGGGCGTGGCCTAACTGCCGACCAACATGGCCGCACGGTGAAGGAGCTCCAGCGGCCGATGCGAGTAATCACCATTTTCCAGCGTGCAAAATTCTGCTAAATGCTCTACATTATCACTCGATGACATCTAGTGCTCCAGCTTGCCAATCGGCACCGAAATCGCAGTGCGGCTACCTTCCAGAGACCGGATTCTCCGAGGTACGCAACAGCGGGAGCGGCCTGCGACCCAGCTCGCCTCGGAGGCCCTGCAGTGAAAGGGACTGCGGATGAGCCTGAGGCCGGGGACACCTGACCCCGCTGGGCCGCTGCTCCCGCTCCCTGCCTCCTCGCGTCTCTTCCTGGCATACACCAACTCTCGACTCTGCGGTGCGGCCATCGGCACTGATATCGCGGTGCGGGCGGCGTGTATATATTGCAACCACTGTTTCCTGCGCTGCGAGGAGTGACCTGTGCAACTGGCCAGCTTCTGGGACGCCGCGGTAGGGGAAACGCGCGCGAGTCCGAGGCCTGAACTACCGGATCCCCTGCATCCTTCCTTCAAATCGCCTGGCCTCTCTTTCCCAATATTGGAGCCACCACACTCGCTACCGCCATTTACACCAGCCCTGCGGGTGTGAACTCCCCGCGCTGCCAATCTCTGCGGCAGCCTCCGGCGGGACCTCCCGCACCGAGCCTGCAATCCCGGACCGGACGGCGGCTCCGCATCGGGAGGCCAGCATACCGCAACATCGCAGGTGAGAGCCCCACCGACCTGATAAGCTGCCTCACCTCACTACACCACCGCGGGAGCCCTCATCGAAATCTGCACCAACCATCTAAGGCAGCTGGGGGTAGGCCCGACCCAATATACCCTGCGGCAGCGTTGTGAACTCCTAGCCGAGACTGCGACATACCCCTGCGGCGATCACTCGGCATACACAGCACCCTTCTGCCCCCCCAGGCCTGGCCCACCTACCGAGTGGTCTGCACGTGCCACCTTTAAGTAGACTACAGTGCTTGTAGGGGCATATTCAGAGACATACCCTGGGCCCAAATCAACGCCACAAGCACGAACTTCCTCTCTTTCTCTCCCCTGCCTCAACGCCATCAATCAACCCCGGCTCAGCGCAATGGGCTCGGGCTCCGAGGCTTAGACACGTAACTCTCTCCTCAGATACTCTACACTGGTAAACGATACATGCATGTGACCCGGCGGTACCCTTGGGCCCAATACCCTGCACACTCAGCACTACGCCACCAGGCCTACAGAGGAGTTCCGGGGCATTCACTTCAGCGGCGGCCTCCGACCTCTAGGCGCCAACTGATCTACTCTCCCACAGCTGCACACTCTGCCTCAGTCCTAGCGCTTCTCTTTGCCTCGAAACCTATTATTTCACCTGGCAAACACCCCAGCTTGACGCTCTCTGCCTGGCCTACCGCTGAACTGCCACCCACGCGTCAACTAGCTACGCACACCGACGCCATTTCACTGTAGGTGCAACTTAGCTACCTCTGCTGGGAGGACCCCATCAGGCCTCCTTTCCACAATCTCGGGTGCAGGCTTCCCCCCTACAAAAAACCGTGGTAGCTCGCCCTACGACGATGGGCCGCGGCGACCCCAGACAGAGGAGACTCACATTCGACAAAATGGATGCGCCGGAGCGCTCCACCTCTGCCACAAACCGAGGCGACTCTTCGGATCTGGCGCAACAGGCAACAGGGCGTGATGGGACTGTCGCCATTATGGCGGCACTACGCGCAGGATTCCGCGCAATTGACTCCCGCCTCAACACTATCACCTCCAGACTAGATCGCATGGGCGAGCGCTTGGACACCCACCACACCAGGCTGGGCGAAGCTGAACAGAGACTCTCTGACCAAGAAGATCACTCACGCGAACTGTCACGTAAACTCGACCGAATGGAGTGTATATTGAAGTCGGTGACGATAAAGAATGAAGATTTGGAGGCGCGCTCGCGCCGAAACAATATACGCATAGCAGGCCTTGCGGAATCCACCAACGTCGGTCGCCCTGAACCCTTTGTCGAGAACCTATTGAAAGAACTATTTGGTGCTGAGAACTTTTCCCAGAACTTTGTTGTGGAAAGAGCACACCGATCCCTTGGCCCATGACCAGTGCCAGGCACTCCGCCGCGCCCAATAATAGCCCGCCTCCTTAACTATCGGGACCGGGACACAGTGCTCTGTTTGGCCCGCGAAAACTCCCCAGTAAACTACCAGGGAGAAATCTTATCCTTCTATCCAGACCACACTGTGGTAGTTCAGGAAGCACGTCGCAGATTCACAGAAGCCAAGCGCCAGCCCCGCTCACTCGGACTCAAATACGCTATGCTTTATCCCGCACATCTCCGAGTCATCGTTGATGGTAAGCCTCGATTCTTCGACAATGCCCCTGATGCTCTGACCTTCTGCAAACAACGACTTGGCGAGACCCGTCGCAGCCCAGGAAGATCCTCGGGACACTCCTCACCGGAACGACAACTGGCTGCCAGTGCAGAACTCTTTACAACTGAATGACCCGGCTTCTCTTGGTCCTTTGGCTCTGTTTTTTCACTATCCTTGGGGCTGTACTGCCCCATACTGCCTGCCTTATTCTGTGGATGTCGAACATGAGATAAACCAAGCAGGTCTTTCTTCAATACGCACTGCTTCTCCCCTCCTGGGGAATTTTGTTTATTCCTTGTCAAGTTGGTAATTATTGACTCAGACTATCGCCTTAAATGTTCTATTGCTTTGGCAACAGGCTGGGCACTTTATTTGCACGCTCGCCTCCTAGTTTCTTTAATGTTGCACGATTGCTGGCATCGGCCTTCCGAGGCGTTGCCCGCCCCCTTGGATGATTCCAAATTCATTACTTGTGGGTTTTTTTTTTTTCTTTTTCCCTTTTTTGGGGTTTTCAGGGGGGGGATCCATTTCTCCGGGCATCTGCGCCCAGGTGTGGGTGGGGGGTGATTTTTCGGGTTTTGTGTGCTAAGTGTATAATTTGTTTGCTGTTTATTATTAGTATTGCTTTCCTTTGTCCTCCCAAGGTGTATCCTGATGTTAGTTCCTTTTCTCAATTATCGATAAATGCAGGTTATAGATTTGGGTTTTGCAGGCAAATGTGGACCTTTGATTGGGAATGTCGATAGCTCCATTGCTTAACATCAATTTTTTAACGTGGAATGTCAGGGGGCTAAATAATCCGAGAAAATGCAAGCTGGTACTAACCTATCTCCGGCGACATACGGGTAAAAAAATCCCCTTTTTACAGGAAACGCACCTCTCACCCCAAAGGCCCCCCTCTTCGCCACATCCTGGGTCTCGCACAGATTTTTTGCCAACTACAGCACTTTCTCCCGCGGGGTATGTACACTCATTCATAAGTCTCTTCCATTTACCCACAGCGCCACTGTCTCGGATTCTGCGGGCCGCTATCTGCTGGTACTAGGCACCCTCATGGGGCTGTCAGTCCTCCTTTTAAATGTATACGCACCCAACACGGATGACCCTAACTTTTTTGAAACTCTACATACCCTACTGAATAGCTATGACTATGACATGCTCTTTTTTGGGGGTGATCTTAATCTGTGGCTTGATCCTACCCAATACTCCTCTAATCCCCTGGCAGCCCCAAAAACACACTGTAGTAATGTATTGCATGACCTTCTACAATCCCTTGACCTTCGAGATCTATGGCGTAGACACCATCCTCATACCCCTGGTTATACCTTCTACTCCGCACCACACTCCACCCATACCCGTATTGACTACCTTTTTGCCAATGCCACGGGATGCCAATAGGTTACAGGTGCAACTACTCAGCCCCGCACATTATCTGACCACTCACCTCTTCTTCTACATCTCGCCATCCCCCATTCAGCAGGATAGGAACGCAGATGGTCATTCCCAGCGTCAGCCTTACTTGATGAAGTGTTCAGATCCGAAATCCATGAAGCTATCACAGAATATTTCCGTCTTAATTCAGGCACGGTCGAACACTATTCCACTTTATGGGACGCCTTCAAGGCATACATTCGCGGGGTCATTATATCCAAGCAGGCGGGGCTACTACGCACGATCCGTCGTGACCTGGCCAGGGTGGAGTCTGAGTTGGCTGGTCTCGACGAATCCTCCTCCGACACACTTGCTCAAACTAAACGGAACGCACTCCTCCTGGAATTTAATGAGCACGCCGATAGAGAGGCATCCCTGTTGGGTACATATCAGCAGGCCCGGCGCTATGGAGAAGGGGAGCGCCCGGGCAGGACACTAGCCCGTCTGGTGAACCCCCCACGCGGAACCGGACATATGACATCAATACTCCGTACAGATGGGTCAGTGGTAACTGCAGACTCTGCAATTATGGCAGAAATGGTAAACTACTACCGTACACTCTATACGACCACGCTACCTGAGAACTTTTCCCAACACCTATCATACCTCCAAGAAATAGCAATGGTCTATCTTACTAAGGGCCAAGCAGAATTCATGGCAGCTCCATTTTCAGCAGAGGAAATTACCACTGCTATAGATGCCCTCGCAGGCGCAAAGGCACCGGGGTGGGACGGCATAACTGGAATATTTTATAAAACCTATAAAGACCTCCTTGCCCCCCAACTTCTGGAAGTCTATGCCGAGGCTCTAGAAGTCGGCACCCTCCCCCTTCTATGCGAGAAGCAGTCATCTCTTTACTGCTCAAACCAGACAAAGACCCCACCTCCTGCTCTTCGTATCGCCCCATCTCACTCATCAATTTTGACAACAAGATCCTTGCAAAAATGCTCTCCACGCGGCTCTCTCTCTTACTAGACCAAATCCTCTCCCCAGTACAAGCGGGGTTTATTCCACATCGCTCTACAGCCCTTAATCTCAGGACCGTCTTCTCTGTCATCAACCGAATTGAACCCTCCACCCCCGCGGCAATTGCGCTCCTGGACGCGGAGAAGGCTTTTGATTCTCTCAAATGGCCTTTCCTTATGGCTGCACTTCGCAAACTCGGACAACCTTTTAATTTTATTGCCTTAATCGCCTTACTCTACTCCTCTCCCACAGCTCGCCTTCGCGTAAACGGGTCCTTATCGACCTCCATTCCAATTTCTCGTGGAACGCGCCAAGGGTGCCCCTTATCCCCGCTACTGTTCATTATAGCAATGGATCCTCTGGTGCGGCATCTCCAAGAAAAACATCTCCCCGCGGTTTGCAGTTCCCAAATGGACCCCTTTTAATCTCCCTTTACGCGGACGATATTTTACTTTTTGTACGACGGCCCCAGGAAAACCTCTCGCCTCTCATTGAGGAAATTGGCAGATTTAGCGCTATGTCAGGTCTTAAGATCAATTGGGGAAAATCAGTTCTCTTTCCCATCATGGAAGCGGCAGTGGCTGACGACAGCGAATATGCCTTAAAGGTAGACAAGGACACCACCAAATATCTTGGTATCCACCTGCACAGGGAAAAGAACAAGTTATACAACTAAACTATGGACCTGCAATTGAACAACTGACCCTACAAATAGCCAGGTGGATCAAACTACCTTTATCCATGGCAGGCCGCATAGCCCTCATTAAGATGAAAATCCTGCCCTGATTCCTCTACCTATTCCGCTCTATACCAATCCCTCTTACTAATACTTTCTTTGTCCAAATGCGTAGCCTTCTCACAAGACTTGTATGGGCTGACCGCAGACCAAGGGTTTCATGGGACACGTTGACACTCCCTTACATCCGTGGCGGCTTCGCAGTCCCAGATTTCCATCTTTACTATCTAGTGGCCCAAGCGCAGTACTCCCACCATTGGTTCCACCCAGGTGCCCGGATACCTTACACTATTACGGACCAAGAACTAGTGGCACCAACGCCACTTGCGTCCTTGCTCCCTAAAGGCATACCACTTGACTCCCGAGATATCCAGCCTCTATCCACCACATGCTGGGCCTGGCGCAAACTTAACCGTATGCTAGGTTCAGGCCCTTTATACTCGCCAGCACTACCCCTTTTTAACAATCCACTCCTTCCTCTCACCGCGGAAAAACAAGTCCAAATTACCCTTGCAAAATTAAATCTGACTACTTTGGGCTCTCTTTTTCCAGATGGACAAGCGCGCAAACTATCCGACATAGCCCAGTTACTCAACGTAACATACATGGACAATTTTACCGTGGCAAAAATACAAAGTGCTCTCCGAACGACTTTCCCAGCCTTCCCCACGCCATTCACCGAATTCACTCCGCTCACTGTACTCATCTCCGACACCAGTGGCACTCACCTAATCACCAAACTCTACAAGGCCTGTTTGTCACTTAAAACAGTCCGAGACCGGGGGGTGAAACACCAATGGGAAGAGGATCTTGGACATCCCCCGACAGATAAAGAGTGGACATACTGTCTTGACCAGATTCAGAAAGTCTCCCCCAACCATCGTCACAAGCTCCTTCACTTTAAATTTATTCAGAGTACATATATAACCCCACTGCAATTAGCCAAATTTGATCCCTCCAAATCCCCCACATGTCCCAAATGTGGTTCAGTCACCGCTGATTTTGCCCACATGGCATGGTCCTGCGTACAGATCCTGCCGTTCTGGACAGAGGTGTTTCAAACACTCACCTCTATCGTAGGCGCCCCTTTGTTACCCTCGCCACGTCTAGGCCTGCTCTGCCTGGTCAATCGTGTCAAACCCTGCTACCGACGATTCGTTGCTATCGCTCTGCTGCTCACAAAAAGAGAAATAGCACTCCATTGGGGAGCTAAGTCTAGGCCCCAGAGGACAGCGTGAACACGCAGCTTAGCCTACTGCAGTTTACAGTCAGAGGTTTTCTCCTCCTTGCAACCTCCCACCTCTAGGCCGCAAGATATATGGTGTATTTACCGAAATTATCTCCAACAAACCCTTACTGCTGCCCAGGATACCCCTGTCCCTGCAGAGTCTGGCACGGGCGCCCATTCCCACCTACCGACCCCTGTTTTGAACTAAGATACTAGCCTCATGACATTCCGACACCACATTTGACTCAACACATCTGAAGGCTCACATGGCAATCCTCTCCACAATCACCCAACTACACCATGAAGTCCTAACACACCTGCATCCCCTAACCCCGACACAACGCCGCTACCCCTCCCCCCCTCCTTAATGTGTTGAGTATTTGTTTTATTTGTTATTGTATTTTTTTGTGTGTATTTATTATTTTGTGCTTTCTGTACAGTTCAAGATCCGTGCAGACTAAGGGGCCGATTCCGATCTCGGCCGGTAGGGCTCCGAATCGGATTCGGCTTTACCGGATCCGATTCGGAGCCCTGTTTCCCGACCGAACCGTACGCGGGTCCGGCCGAGCGAGTACGATGCGAAATCGCCGACCGACTCGTCCGGGCGTCCCGACCGCTCCGACCGACTCGCTCCCGGCTCGAACCGCTCCGACCGACTCGCTCGGACTCGACTCGCACCGCGCAATGGAGACGTTTCCCGGCCGGGTAAGTACGATGCGCGCCGCGAGCAGTCCGACCGAGCCGCGCACTCCGGCTCGTAAGAGCAGTCGGAGCAGTACTCGGGGTCCGTGTCGGACCCCCTGCATGCGCAGCCGCGCGAGTCCCCCCTACCTGTGCGTGTACGGCGCGAATCGCTTCGCCGCGTACCCGCTGTAGGGGGCGCCCTTGTCCGACTCGCACCCATTGAGTCAATGGGAGCCCGCGTACGCGTTGTACGACCGGCTCCCATTGACATCAATGGGAGTCCGACCGACTCGAGTCCGATAACATACGGACGCATCGTACTCGTTCGGTCGGACTGCACGGGTCCGATTCGGTCGGAAATCTCTCCGGGTCCGGCTCGGTCGGAGAAATTTCCGGCCCGAATCGGAATCGACCCCTATGTCTCTACAACAGTATAATATTCCGTTATGTTCTTGATATTGTTTTTTTGTAGATTGTCTTAATGTATGTAAATTCTTTCAATAAAGCTTTAAAAAAAAAATAAGAAAAAAAAAGATCACTTCTTGGTTGCCCTACCCAGGGTCTCTGTCAACCCGTTGTTCAGGCATGGCTGATATAACCATTGTTCTATTTAGATATGATAGAAAAGAGGGTTGTTTCACGTGCCCTTACCTAGAATTGGGATTGAATTATGGTGTCATTATGCAAATCAATTATACTCTGCTTGGCAGGCCTTCAATAATATCCCACAGCCAACAAGTTCAGAGCAGCAACAAAAGCAATAACAAAAAGCATAGGGGAAGGAAAAATACACAGACATACCAGCAGGCTAGCAGCTGATCACATGAGGTGCAAACGCAGAGCAGGAACCATGTAAAATTCAAGGTACAAAATTGAAGCTCAGATGGAAGAAGAGAAGGTATAGCTTGTACAGCACCCTCCACTCAGACCAGATAATAGAAAGGATATCAAAAGAGATAGAGACCAAGACACTTCACTTCCCCTGTTATCTGCTTACTCCCCTGCCCTGTTTCCACAAACTGTTGTCTTTTAAGCACCACCAGCAACACAGAAAAAGGACTTAGAAGAGCCTTTATAGCATTTTGTAGGTTTTCTCCCTTTTTTCTAACTTGCTAGTGCACCTAATTTGCTCCTGCCCCCGCCTCTTTAGCCGCATATGCACAACACAGCCAACTCAAAAAAAAACGTCCAATAGGCAAAGTAACACCCCTATGGAACCACACCGTAGGCCTTGGCACCTTACTTCTCCCTCTCCACAACACACTGCCTTTACTGTGCCATCACATCGCTTGTGGATACCCCAACTTTGTAGTCACAAATTGAATAGTAAAAGCCCCATAGTTGGCTATCAGCCATCCTCACTGCATCACAAGTTGTCATCAGAGACCCACAACTTTCCCTCAGAGATACTTAGGGGCTCTCAGTCCCTTAAGCTAGTCAATAAGCTCTTCAGACCATGCTATCAAAGCACAAACAATTTATGCTATCCTCAAATGCGTCTTCTCCTTTGGAGAGCCCTAATTTCTTGCGCTACTGGCCTCAAGAGTCCTTGCAGCCCTCAGATCCGAGCTCTCTGCTGAAACTCATGACAGCCTTTCTGCTTTCACCATTAGTATTTTGACTTGCCTTGATATCATTAATGGTGGCAGAAAGAATTTCACTGCAGATACCAAGTGTCCCTCAGAGAGCCTCAAGCACCCATCAGACGGAGTCTACTGATCCTCAAAATAAAAAGGCTTGACATCAGTCAACCCCAAATACCCCTCAGCTAGACCTAGTGCCTATCACATGACAAAATGACTCTTGTAATGCTAAGACCTTTATTTGAACCCAAAAAAACTCTCAAACCTCCCCCCCCCCCCTTCCAGAACATTAGCACCCCACCACCGCCAGCCCTCGGGAGCTTCAATAAAGCCAGTCAACAAGAACTCCACAATAGTAGCTCATAGAGACCTTAAATTCCTCAATTGTTGCATATCCTGGGACTCGAGCCCAGGTCTTCAATGTCTGACTTCTCAACCCACGAGTGCAAGTACTTACTACAGTGCACCAATGCTGAAAGGAGAAGTCCAAGTTACTGTAGCCCCACAAAACCTCCTGTGCATTCCTGCTGTTGTGGTGTCTGTGCTTTAAGGGTTAGTAACAGTCCCTAAAGGATTCAGGGACGTAGTAGGAATTCAAACCCAATTTCGTTCTTTTTGCACTAAGACTATATATTTAAAAGGGTATTTTCTAACAGTGGTATCCTGTTTCTTACTACATGAGTAATAACCACACAGAGTATAATTAAAACAGCACATATGCATGTTGCTAGCAGCCAGAATAAAATGAATAGTTCTAACATATTCAGAATGTTCCTAGCAGCCTACCAACCTAAATCTACTTTTATTCACTACATTAAAAGCTTGCTTTTAGAATTCCTTGGGGTCTAGTGCTCTGCATACCTGTTCACAGTGGATCAGCTGTGGTTATCAGACTTCAGCCGGGAATGAGTGTTACCTCTGAAGAAAAACATGCGATCAGCTCGGAAGAAAAACAGACAATCAGCTGGGTTGAGCTCCTCTCATTACTGGATCAACTTAACATTAGAGTTAATATTCCAGCAGTATAGCAGGTCCTCTATAGATAATCCGGTGCAAATGCCCTCTCCATTTCAGCAGTCAATTCAAAGGGTGGATGAAGGTAAGATCCTTCTAGCATGGTTACCCCCACTTTTTGCCTGGTGTCAGTGTGGTTTTGACCTAGTCTGACTGGGATCCTGCTAATCAGGACCCAGTCACTGTGCTTTCTCCCTAAATTGACCATGGTTAGTACTCTGGTACATCCACAATTGGCTACTGGTGTACCCTCGTAGGTCCCTAGTATATGGTACTAAAGTACCCAGGGCATAGGTACATCAGGGGTCTGGGCTGCAGCATGTATTGTGCCACCCATGGGAGTCCACTTCAACTGTGACTACAGGCCTGCCATTGCAGACTGTGTGAGTTGGTGCTTGGACCTCTCACAACAGATAAGTTTCCTTATATCGGAGGTCACTACACTTAAAACTGATATATAAGTCACCCCCTATGGCAGGCTCTTCAATCCGGAGGGCAGGGTGCCTGGTAATAAATGTGAGGGTGCCCCTGCATGAGCAGGACACTCCTACAAACCCCGGAGTCAATTCTCCCAACTTTGTAAGTGCGGTCAGCCATTTTAATACATATAGTGGACATCAGTCATTTAGAGATGTCTAACTATATAGTGGCTGCACCAAACCCGGTCATGTTTGGTATCAAACATGTTGGAATCATACCTCAACACCAATTCAAGTGTTGGGAGTAAGAGCCAATGTACTGGCGGCACCCCCCCCCCTGTGCTCCCAGAAACAGCGTTTCAGGGTCTGACAACAAGCTAGTGCTGCTGCCAACCAGAGACACAATTCTGCCCTCCTGCTGCTGAGCCAAGTTTGAGATGGGGAAGGTAGAACAATAGGTTTCCTGTCACCAGAAGGTGTGATCACATCCCAGACAGGACTTATATTGGGGTGGGGGCGCTTGAAGGCAGCTCCAGACTGCTTTGAAGGGCACATTTGGTGCCCTCCTTGATTCTCCAGTTTGAGCCAGTTCAAGGAGCCCTTGGCTCCCGCTGTGGCGCGAAACTGGACAAAGGACATGGGAGTATCCTCCCCTCTGTCCAGTCACCTCTCTGGGAGGGACCCTTGAGTAGATCCAACCCTTCCCTTAGGGTACTCAAGGGCTTACCTGTGAGTGGGTCCTCAGATTCGTCGTGGGACAAGACTTAAGCCTGAAACCACATCACTCTTCGACCGTCTGGACACTTGGACTTCGCCTGGAACCGAGACTGCACCAAGGAAGACTCCTGCTGCTCCTGGTCTTGCTGTTCTGCAAGTCTTCTTCGTCGTCTGTGCTTCTTCCAGGTTCTTCAACAGACCTGTGGGCATCAAGGACACCTGAAGTAATCTTCCTTGGAGTGTAGGAGTCACTCCCCTGCATCTGCAGGCACTGCAACGCCGCTGACCAATCTGCTGCTCCTGTCGTCCTACGGACTTCCAAAGGCTCAGCAACAAAGGTGGTGGTTCTGCAACTCCCTCGAGGCCTGCCCTGTCCTCTCTGCAATTTTGCGACCAGTATCCTTCGTCGGAACCGCTTGAAGTGAACCCGTGTGCACCCCGCTGGGACCGAACCACGGTTGCCAAGGCTTGTTGGCTCTGCACTCCAGAGATCTTCAGGCTACAAGAAACTCCAGTCTCCGGTATCTCTTCCCTCCAAGCTCAGCATCCTCACTGCATCCTCTGCACGTGGGCCTTCGTTCTTGGTGAGCTGCTCGAGGTCCTCTTGTGACTCCTGTGCCTTTGGCCTGTGGATCTTCCTAAGGGTCTTCTTCTGCTTCAGTGGACTCCTCTGCTTGCTCGGGCCTGCTCTGACTCTCCTGCTGTTGGTAAGTCCCTGGGATCTTGCTGGTCCCAATGTTGCTCCTTCTTCGTTCTCCATGCTAGTTGCTGTTACCAAGGCTTGTTGGTGCTCCCGCTAGACACTGACCACCTAGTCACCAACATCTGATGTGGGACAGCTTGTGAATGGCTCCTGGTCTTCCTCAGTGTCACCTGGTCCTCACAGCTGCAGGGACAAAGTCACCGCCGACTCTTCTGAATCTCCCAACATCGGATGGCATTGTGTCTTCGTGCCTCCTGGTCACTCCTGAGTGGCATAGACTTTGTACCCTCTGCTTCCAGGTTCTTCACACTTCCAGAATCCACCCTTGGATTCCACCGGACTTTTTCTCCAGAGGCATTATCTTCTAAGTCTCCCATTGTCGTCTATGGAGGTTTCCGACGTCTCTTCACCCCTATGCACCTGGCTTCTCTGGTGTACGTAACCTGGGTCCCGGGGCATCCATAGGTGGGGTGGCTCTCCAACCTTCTGTCTGTCCAAGAGAATTCTTCAGGGTCATCTGGGAAGGGTCCTTCTTCTGCAAACCTGCAACCGCGACTTCTCCATTGACTTCCATTGGTCACCCGGATGTGTTCCCACTCTGCACACAGCCTCCGTGGGGTTCCTGGGTACTTACATTGGGTGGTTGCTTGTGTCCCCGGCTCCTCTGGGTCTTCTGGTCCAGGTTCCGTCCTCCTTTGCAGTTCGCATTCCACTTTCTTAGTATATGGTTTGGTCTTCCTCTGGAGACCAGTGTATTTAGTTCTACTTACCTTATTGCATTTGAAGTACTTTGGTGTATTCAGTGCTTAATTTGTAAAATATTAAGGGCTCTGACAAGGAGGCCACTGCAGCTTGCAACACTCATTGCCCTTGTCATCGCTGCCAAAACAACTACTAACCCTCTCTCTTGCATATAAATGAGACAGTTCAGATTATTCCAGGTCCCCAAAGCTAAAGGAATGGCTGGGGAGGCAGGTATTAGCAATTTAAATGTATACTGTGTTCCTAAACAACGGTTGTTCTGCTCATCTGGAAATTAGATGAGTAGCGCCACCATGTGGTAGACTGTTCTAAGTATGGTGTTGTTAATTAGGGGAAACCAATTAAGTGCCGGTGCTGAGCACCGGCTCAAATTAAGCACTGGATGTATTGTGTTGATATCTCTGGGTAGGAGATATACCAATGTGTTGGTGAGTGTTGTGTAATAATAGAAGTATTTTTAAATAAACACTGTGTGGTTCTTTTTCATTTAACTTACACTATATGATTAAACTGGTAAAACAAGCTGCTTAACCTCCCTTCAAGATAAGCCTGAAGACTGCTCTCCACAGCTATCACTTTGAGAGCTTTCTATGGTTATCAAAGACCACTAAAATCACCCTAAGGGTTGCCTGGATTAGTGCAATGTGCATCACTTAAATAAAAGTGCACCACATACTAATCCAGCCTCTTACAAGGGGTTTATATAGTTTGGCCACTGAGTTTTAGCCTACATTGCCAAGCATAGCAGAGACGTTCCAATAATCCGACATGTAACCGGTCTAAACCAGAAGAATGAAAATACGCCAACTTGGACTACGTTTATCTTACATGGCAACTGTCAAACCTTGAAACATAGATATTGCATAGCCTGTGGCAGACTTGTGTCCCCTGATGTTATAACAAAGTCATTGTTTAGATGAAATGGCACTTTCACAAGTTCTGCGAAAAATAATGGCATGTGCAATCTGAACCAAAGGCAGACAGGCTATCTTAACATTCTCAAAAAGGGGCCTGACTTTGGGAGTTAGACCTACTCTGCTGGATTTCAGTGTAAATTACATAACTCTTGCACCCACTGTCAAAGATTCATCACCATTTAGCCCCCTAGTCCTGATAACCATTATACCTACCCATCTGGCTTATGAGCCCCTCTTCTACTGCTTCAGACACACTCTTGCACTCAGAGACCATCCCCAAGCGCGTAGAGACTTGGAATCCCCATTTTTAATCTTACAGCTGTTCAGCTGGTTCCCACACCCTTTCAGATCTACACCTCCCAACACTCAGACCTGCTGCTGGCCAGCAGTTCTGCCCAAGATACCCCCAACTGATGACTAAGTAACCATCAGAGCTTCAGTAACCCTTTGCTAACCCTCTGAGCCCCTTAGCAAAGCTCTAAATTTTCACTTTTTCATGTGTGAGCAGAAGATCCACTCCATATTTTACTATGAATTGTAAGGTTTGCCATTATAAAGTCCTAATTATAGCACTAAAAATGAAGGGCTACAAGTCCTAAAAGGCACAGAAAAAACGTGGCCTGGCTCATTTACTTACACAAGGAATCAGACTACTTCAGAGCTATGCCTTTGTAGACCTCAGAGCCTCTTACGCTCCATCAGTCAGTCCAAAACGTGTCATTTCATGGTGTTGGCAAACACTTGAACACACTGTGCAATTTGACCTGTGAAGGTTTTCCTTCTCTGCAGAGATGTCCCTTTTTTGTAAGTCATTGTAGTCTCTACTTGTTATGTGATAGGAGGGATGAGGCTATGTGTTGAGCACTGCTTACGAGTATAGGTGAACGAGCCACTTAAAGCTCGAGCCAGGCTGGAGCCTGAAGCCTGGCTCTGGCTCAGCTTCAGGTCCTGTTGGAACCTCAAGCCCATATGCTGAACTTTCATATGGCTTCTGCCTGCCGGCCTCCCTCTCCCCAGGATGTGTCTCTACATTGGCTCAACATCCTGTGTTTCTAGGGAAATCATTAATCCCCCTCATAACAATGAATGTGAAAATGTAAAGTTACTAACGCTCATGTAAAGTGCTCCAAAACCTTTATATCGAGTTCCTGATATATAAAAACTGCAGAAAAATGCACAAGGAAATAAAAATAAAGCAGTAACATAAGGAAAGACAAATAGATATCCATTTCCTGGATGATTTGTACAAGGTGAAACCAGAAAACCTGGATAAATCGCTACTTCCCTGCTAAAATTGTGAGATCTTAGACAAATATTTTATTTCACCAAACCTATTTTTTCTTCATTAACATACGAAAAGGGATCCCCTCATTACCTTTGTATCACCAGCCAAGCAGGACCGGCCCACTCCAAGCTGAACAATTTGGTCAGGGGCTCTAGTGTCTGGCTGAGTAACCTGCAGGGCAACAAAAATGGGACGATTAAACCTCAAAAGACCAACATTACGGGTACCCACCTAATAAGAGTCCTACGTAACCAACGGACCAGCCATAACGAGCTCAACAGAGCCTCAGACATTTTTTCTCCTGCCATCTGAAATGGGCATCCCGAGCCTTGACCTTAACCCCCTCTAATGGGCCCCCTATTCAGCTCTCAACAACAAGCCTTGTAATAAAAGCTGGGCAACAGTTACATCCCGTGGTTTCATTGGAGGATCCCACGATCAGCTTGCCCCATCGGCCTCTGTCAAAACCAACTCCTTAGCCTCCGTCCATCCGGACAGGGAGGTATGATCACTCACTAAAACACATGCAGGCTGCCCAGACACTACGCAAGCCCAAACTACTATACTATTCTAACCGGAATACAAATCCAGAGGTTCTTTTGACATTTTAAATTGTGGTAACATTCTCAAGCTACTTCAATCTAGAGGTACCCTCGGAGACGTCACATCGCAATATATCATTTCTATTGAATTCATTGCTCCAGGGCCAAGCCAGAACAACGAAACGACCAAGGTAACCTGGATATCCACCGAGTTGGCTCTGAAAGTCTTGAGAAACACTGATACCTTTAAACAGTGGGGGATTACTATCACGCCATCAAGGGAACCAGGACATCCTTATATCCTCGAAAATCTGTCCAAAGAGGTCAAAACATCTGCACAGCCTAGATTGGTTTATTCGGTCCTTAGAGGTGCACAAGGCAAAACCCCTGCAACTGAGCAAATCAGCAGTTGCCATGAAAAACCAGCAGCTGGCTCATAGGTGGCAGACAATTGGGGCTGGTTGTCGGATCCCTCAACTCAACTAGACTGCTATGCTGACAAAAGAGCCCCCTAACAGTTCTCTCAGATCAGGCAATCAGGATATGTTCCTGGAATATCAACAGATAGTCAAATAAACCGGGGGACTTGGAAACCCTCTTATATCTCTTATATCTCTGTTCCTATCAAACAAAAGTATGGCCGAATGTAGGGGCAGTTTGGCCATATATATATATATATATATCGACTACCAGTGCAATTGAGTCCTGGGACCACGACAGCAATGACGCTGGGCTACAAGTAGTAGATTTATCTCTTAAAACTCCTAACGGGCAATCTAAAAAAATCACCCTGGTAAATATCTATTCTCACCCAAACTCCACCTCAAGGACAGAGGTCTCAAATAAGCTGATCGACATCACTTTAGGCCTTAGATTGGAGAAGTCCAGCAAAAACATCATGATATCAGGCGATTTCAACATGTGGCTAATGAGTGTGCTACCTACAAATGAGATCACAGAGGTGCAAGATGCAGACTGGGCAACACTATCTCAATCAGGGCTCGAAAAATCATAAAAATGTTAATGAATAATCCACTCGACTTAACTGCAATGTACTTGACCCGTGAACTGGTCTCAAATTGTATGATCCTAGGCAAATATTTTGTTTTATCACCTAAGAGAGCACCTTTAAATATGCAAGCTCATGATTCCTGCGGTACAAAAAAACTCTTTTTATTTACTAGGCTAAATGTTTGCTCCATATATAACAAGAATCAAGCCCATATACAGGGTAAACATTATCCCTGGCTTGCCTCTTAGTTCACTAATAGCATTGTCATCTGGGCAGAAGCAGTAATAATTCCCAGTTCAAGTTTAAAAACTCACTTTTTATAAATATATTACTAAAGCATGATGTGGTAGTGCACTGTCATTTACAGATAGCATATTTTCCATTGAAATGGCCACAAAACTTTCCCACTAACATGTAGTTTTACTGATAGTAGCACATAAACAATGTTTGGAAATTGGGTTTCAGCAAAAATATTTCAAATTTGCACATCACCAAATAAAGTGTTCTAATTTGTTTTGATTCTATAAAAATGTTTTTTTTACCACAGAATTACAAATAATGTGTCTTCATAATTAGTGAAATATATTTGAAATGTTTGAATTGTTCATTTAGCTATTATAGTGCTGTGTTAGAAAAAAGCCGGACATCTTACAGCTTTTCATTTCACATGCTTTGCACAGTTCAATTGTCACACAGTTCACTATATAAAATCCTCTAACTTCAGTCACAGAAAAGAAAATAAATATAGGAAGACAAGTTGACTTTTAACCTCTGTCTCTGAAAGCCAGCAAATGTGACAAGATAAGAAGATTTAAAGGCATCTTTATCGCTCTTTCACTTTGTGAGCAATAAAGAAGCCTTTAAATCTTGTTATCTTGTCACATTTGCTCCACTTTCAGAGACAGAGCTCAAAAGTCAGTTTGTCTTCCTACATTTACTTTTTGTTCTGTGACTGAAGTTAGAGGATTTTCAGCCAGCCAGAAAGGACGAGTAGTCCCTAAAAATAGCGCGTCCGGATTAAATCTTGCTCACAATGTGATAGAGTGAGTGGATTTTTCGAACCCTGCTCAAGATCCCCCCGGGTGGAATAAATACAATAAGAAGGAGGGACCCTACAGGGGAATCTTGAACATCTTGGTCATAGTGCTTTAAACAGCTGAATATTAACTGATAAACCGCCTGGTCTCTCATATTTAACAAGCACTGGAGCTTCTTTACGTGATTACACCTTTGTCAGTCTCCCCCTGTTAAATATTATCACCTCCTTTGGCTTTGGAGAAAAAATGGATAGTGATCACAGAGCTAACCCTCAACATTGGATTTGGTGAGTACGATTGTGCAGTAGACCCAGGCTCCAAAGGCCATAAAGTCAGTCTTGAGCGCATTAAGTACACAACTGTCTACGTATCAAGTCTGGCTTTAGAAGCCAAACAACTATTGGCTACTACTCACAAGCTGGAGGGAGGCCCTCTGTCCTTCTGGGTAAGGTTTACTGAAAAATTCATAAGTCAGCATGCAAAGCCTGTCCCAGGAAATAAAAAAACAACTCCAATATCAAAAAGATGACCTCCTCACAAGGATGGGGAACAAATTGCCTAATAAGGAGCGCCAAAAGAAGGATCAATCGGCTGTGGAGAAGCCTCAAAAGATCGCCAAGGAGCCAAACATAATATGCAAATTAAGAAAGGCAAGAAGAAACCTACAGGCGGAAAAAAGGAATAATCAAAGGGAAAAATGGAAATCCTTTTGAACAAACCTATTGTATGTTATTAGGTCAAACAACTAGCAAAAATCTGGCGAACTGTAAATGGAGTGAGTTGAAATCTCCCAAATGTGGCCTTCTCTAACATTTCAGGGCAAACTTGGTATCATTTTATGAATAATCATTTTAACCAGTTAGCCCAATCAGACTGGCTCCCTGTACAAGGGGAGGGCCTGAAAGTCAGCCTACCATTGGAACCCGTCCTCGAGAGCAACGATTTAGAAACATCTTGGTACCCTATTACCTAAGCTTTAGTCCAGAAACAAATTGGGAAAGGCCGCAGAGAGGGGGCGGCAGGCCCAGGCAGAATACCACCAGCCATTTATAAGGAAGATCCAACATTTTGGGCCGCTCAACTGACCCCGCTCTTCTTGACCATACTGCAGCAGAACTCTATTCCCCCTTCAATGCATGGTTCAGTACTTGCTCCAATATTAGAGGTTGGCGACAAGAGAGTCCCTGGCAACTATCATTTGGTAGCACTAATTGATAACAACGCTAAATGTTTTGCAGGCGTGGTACTAGACACGCTGCAGTTGTGGGCCAAAACAAACAAGATCATCCCGTCAAACCAAATCGGGTTCACTAAGCACACAGGGACTTATGTGAACCTAATGGCACTCACCCTTTTAAATGATCAGGTGGAATTCAATAGCCAACCAGTCTTCCTGTGTTTTATCAAATATAAATCCGGATTCGATAGGGATGATAGAGGAAGCTCTGGCAGAAACTGGCTCATCTCAACATCCTGGATGGCCTGCTTAGGGCCTTGTAATTGTTGCACCAAGAAACATTGGTCAGAATAAAGATTGGAGATGGGTCACGCTTGTCCAGGCCAATAAACACCTCACAAGGACTTAAGCAGGGCTGTTGCTTGCACCAACACTTTTTAATCTGGTTTTATCCGACTTGACTCCGGCTCTAAATTCAGTCAATTCCCATGCGCACAAACTGGAGGGGCTTCCACCTGGCAAACTTGCTGTACGCATACAATCTAGTTCTCATAAGTAAAACCAAGGTCAGCCTGCTATGCCTTCTGGATGCCACCTCAGTTTATCAACCAGGAACGGCCTGACGATCAACAAAAAGAAAACTAAGATCCTCTTGGTCCGGCGGCATTCAAGCCCGATGTCCTGCTGCTGAGGCACGACGCCCCTTCCCCTTCCTTTCTCCTCTGGCTTCAGGGTCATGTTTCGAGTGCAGGATGCGCCGCAGCGAGAGAGCTATGTGCAGAGGCGCCGGACTTAGCGTGCAGAGCAGAGCGGAATAGCTCTGATTCAGCTCTAGCGGTTTTTTGCCTGTTGGTTTGGGATCGAGACAAAGAAAGAGGCTGAGAGAAACGCAGGCTGCAAGCGGGAGAGACGTGGAGTGGTGGAACGCGCCGAAGAGACACGAGCGCACAGAGCAGAACGGAGTCAGCTGAAGCTGTTTGCTGGTTGCGGGGTGAAGATGGAGTGAGAAACGGTGAGAGACGCAAGCCGAGGGTGGTGAGCCGTGGAGCTGTGGGTTTATGGAACTGCAGTGCTGGGCTTAGCGTGCAGAGCAGCCGTGTCAGCTCTTGGTCAGCTGAAGCCGCTTGCTGACTCCCGTGAGGAGAGACACAGTGAGAGATGCGAACGGCAAAGCTGTAAGCTGGGCTTAGCGACCAGGAGAGGTTCTGAAGCTGCTTTTATAACCCCTAAAAAGTATCTGCACTCGATTACTTCCTGAGTGTTTAGGCTATATTGAATTGCTGCTATTTCCCGCCTAGTTGCCCTCCAGTTGTCCTCCATGTGCGCTGGCTATATGGGACTTTGTGTTGGACGGCCTCGCGCCGGGTGGTTAAAGCTGATGCCTGTTCTCCATGATTAGAAATAACCCTAGCTGCCTGCCTCCGCGACGAGGCGCCTCACGTTGAAATAGAGACCTGTAGCCCAGGAGTGGGCAAGATAATCAAAAAGATAATCAAAAGCCAGGACTGTGAACTATGCGGCAGATGGTCCTGAGAGGATCAGCAACACGAGCAGGAGCTCCAGTCGAGGGCTCCACTTCCTCATCGCTGACTCAGAAGGCTAGGAGGCAAGCGGCACAGTCACCAATTTTGGCAGCCAGGAGAGGAAGAACTAATCAGAAAATAAGGGGGACAATGAGTACCATGAGCTCGCAAGTGGATCTGGCGCTCCTGGTGCCTTCTCCTACGTCACCTACTTCCCTAGGAGCTTCTTCAGGGTCCTTAGGGTCCTCTCCAGAAATAGGGATTAGTAGCATTGGCCCTAGCAGAGTGGACGTTGTAGGCGCTGCCAGGTCGCAGATGGTAGCGGAGGTAGCAGAGGGGGCTCTGGATGAGACGCTGGGTGAGGCAACTCCATGACACTCCAGTATTCGGCAAGCGGGGATTGAGGACATTAATGAGACTGGAGCTCCACAACTGGTTGAGTCAGGCAATAGAAGCCTAGAGACAGTTAATCCTCTCAAAGATTACCCTGTATTTTCTAAGAACCGTAAGTTCAATCAAACGGTCACCAAGGTGCCCCCTGCGGAGCAGACACCACTTGAAGAAGCTGCCCACGTTAACCAGGAAATAATCATTGGCGTGTCCCCGGGGGACAAAGGTGACACTGCCCAAGAAAAAGGTCTAGAGGGGCAAGCACAATCTCTACAGTTGGTGCAGTCGGTGCAGTTCACTCCTTTACCACAGCATAGCCTCTCGTTGAAAATTAGGCCTGAAGAGATGAATTCGCTCCATCAGCAGGCAGCTGGAAGTAGAGATGCTAGCGCGGGGGGAGCGCCGCTATGGTCCAGACTCCATTAGGTCCGATGCAGCAAATGCAACAGTTCTTTGAGACTGTTCTGGGGGAAATACGGGACTGTAAGACCTCGCAAGCTCAGGAGCTCTCTTTCCTACATCAAAGATTAGATAAAATTGAAACTATGGTTCAGCAAATACCTGAGCGATTCAAGGAATTGGAGCAACGGGTATCTGATATTGAGGATCGCTCTGTATTAAAGTGACTCTGATATTGCCTCTCTTCAGAAGAAGCTTCAGGCCTCCCAGTTAAAGATGGATGAGATGGAGAACTATGCTAGACGTTCGAATCTACGCTTTACAGGGATTCCGGAGGACAGCGAACGCCTTGAGGGTCAGCCTAATCCGGTGGCTTATATAGAGTCAATGATCAGAGATCATATACTTGAGAAGGCACCTGAAGATCTTACTATAATGTGGGCCCCCAGAGTCCCCTCCCAGAAAATTCCAGGAGCTAAGTATCCCAGGACAATGATAGTGAATTTCTCTGATTACCGTATTAGAGAGGCTGTGTTAACTAAGGCGATCCAAAAAAGGGAGATTGTTCTACCCGACGGGGCCATAGTACGAGTGTTCTCCGATATGTCAGCAGTAGCAGCACGAAGGCGGAAGGACTTTATGGGGATGATGAGTCAATTTAAGAGCGCAGGAGCACAGGTTTCTATTGCTCAGCAGTCCAAACTGAAAGTTTTATGGAAAGGAAGGTTCCATTTGTGCGCCAGTCTTGAAGAGGCTTAATATTTGCTACAAAAGATTGTTCAAGCAAATGGAAAATAATGGAAGGATGGGTATTTGAGCAGTGACTCTCGTCCATATTATCTGGGTTATAGTTAGAAATGGATATTTAAGCTTGATTTGTTCTTCTTTCTCGTTCTCTACACTTAGGCACTTTAATCATTCAAGCACTAAGGGGCACATGCATCAAGGTATGATTTTGCGAGTCCTTAATTGCGATTATTAAGGAATCACAATTAAGGACTCGCAAAAGCCTATGCATGTAGGAATCGCTATAAAAATAGCGATTCCTAAACATTCTTTAATTGCGACTCGCAAATTGCGACTCGCAATTAAGGAATGGCTCCCCATTCATTCCTATGGGCCTACAAGCCCATAGGAATGAATGGGAAATTGCATGCGCAATTTGCGAGTACCAATAGGTACTCGCAAATTGCGCATGCATTTCAGGGTGCAAGGGTGTCAAAAGGACACCCTGTTGCACCCCTGGAATTGTGATGTGCACCCATGTTGCGCACACACTTGCCCCAAGGGCATGTGTGTGTGCAACATGAAACTTTGAAAAATGCACTTTAGTGCATTTTTAAAGTTTTTACAAATTACCGACCAGTTCAATTGCTCGGTAATTTGCGGCCCCAAATAGCGAAATCGCCATTTAAAATTGGTTATTGCATTGCATTTAAGGAACCGCAAATTGCGATTCCTTACATGCAATCGCAATTTAAGAAATCGCAATAAATTGCGATTTCTTAAATTGCGGGTGCCTTACACCTTGATGCATCGCAATAGCCCTTTTTGCGGGCGCAAACGGACGATTTTTGCGAATCGCACCGTTTGCGCTCGCAAAAAACGTTGATGCATGTGCCTGTAAGTCCACTTTAACTGTATGAACTTTTTGCTATTTTGCACTTTGTTCCCCTTTAGGGGGAAGATGTATTGGTCTGAGCTGCTGTTGTTCTGTTTGCTGCTATAGGTATTACTCTCTTCTTGGAATTTTTCAGTTTGTGAATACTAGAATGCACTTTGCACTTGTTGCAATGTGCCTACGGTTAAAATTTGCACTTCTGCACCATCGCACTTTATTTCTTTTCCCTTTAGGTGAGGGGCAAATGATATTATCTACACTGACTGATGTAAAGTTTTGCGGCAGTGCCTCCTTCTTTTAGTGCTCAAAAGTATTTTGGTTTATATATAGTAATGGAATTTGAAGCTTGATCTTTTGGTGCATTATGAGATATTTTAGATATCTAGGCATTAAGCTTATTCCAATTCTGTTTTTCTCTGTACTTTGTTTTTCTTCAGAGGGGAGGATGCATTAGATACAGCCGCCACCATCAGTTCTTGTTAGATATATTATTCTTCCTGGCACAAGTATGTAGTATCTGAGGAATAGATTGTTTAAATCTCTTTATGTGATAGGTCTGTTTTCAAGACTGCACTACTTATTTATTGCACAAGCACTTTTCAATAATGAAAGCACTTAAGATTAGAGATACTTTGAGGCTTAATTACCTAAATGGTATCATGCACAGTGGAGAAGGGGGGGGGACGTGCTCCCAGGCGCCAAGTCAAGGCGCCCTTGTTGATTGAGGGAGGCTGCGGAGGCGAGGTAAGGGCTACCTCCCTCCACAGATAGTCCGGGGAGGGAAGGGGTGGTGGGGAAGGAGGGTGAAGCATATAAAAAAAAAATGGGCGGATAAATAGCGATCAAGCTTGGGATAATAGGCAAAATGGTAACATGTTCAAATCTAGAGGCCAAGGGGTATATAGCAGTTTTTATGTCACCAAGGGGTTATATGAAACCTTAATAATAGAAAAGGTACAATCGGACGTACGGCATAGGAGAGATTATAGTAGGTTTCTCTTAAAGTGGCATGGTTTCTTTTGAAGAATGGTACAATCACTGAAGGTAATTTCATGTAATGTGAATGGTTTTTTGAACGTACAAAAAAGAGGAGCAATGTTAAAATGGCTAGGATCCTTTTCCCCACAGGTGATTTTTTTTACAGGAGACACATTTTAAATCCAATTCCCCCAACCTCACACTCCCTAAGAAATATGCTCAAGCATACTTCGCCTCGGCTCATGTGGCGGTGCGTGGAGTGGGTATTCTTTTTCTTCAGAGCTAGACTGGGAGGTGGGTAAGGTGATTCGGGACGAGGGAGCAAGGTGGATCTGGATTGAAGTCTCAGCTAATGGGATAGCCTTTGTCCTGCTTAATTATTACGGGCCAATTTTTGATGACATTAAGGCCCTGAAACAGATTTATGATTTGTTGACAAATGCTAATGGTTTTATAATTATGGGTGGAGACTTCAACCTAATCCAAGATTTAGGCCTGGATACTTGCAACAAGGGTAAAAAGCAATTAAAACCTAAGACAGATAGATTATTAAAAATTATGAAAGAGGACTTCGCCCTATTAGACCCATGGAGGATAGATCATCCAGGCCGTACTGAGTTTAAATGCTACTCAGTGAGATTTAAAACAGCATCTCGTTTGGATTTTTTTCTGATAAGCAATCATCTTGCAAGAGGGGAATTCCTGATCCTTTTTAACCCATTTTCAGATCACTCTCTGGTCTCCTTGATAGTACACTTACCCGTCCCCAAGGGAAAAAATAATAACAGGTGGTAGTTTGATAAAGCATTGCTCTCGGACCAAAAATGGATTGACGAAACGCGTGATTTTATACTATGGTTTTTTAAGGAAAATGTGAACACAGCATCAGGCTTTATGGTTTGGGAGGCTTTTAAGGCTACTTTTAGGGGACGGGTGGTTGCATACAGGGCAAATCTTTACAAATTAAGGCAGCATAAGATTGCAGGACTCCAGGAGGCGGTGGATCGGGCTAGGAGAGAAATTTTAAATACAACAAGTCCTGTGCACACGCATGAGAGTAAAATAAACAGTATAAAATGAGTTATTGTCATTCGTGAAATGAAGATAAGGATGTTCTTGTTTAAAGATGTTCACTTTAATGTGAAGTGTTCGAACAAACCAGCCAAACCAGCCAACACGTGTTTCGTCAACGGGGTGTGAAACCCTCGACTTCTTCAGGGCTGTTGCGATGCAAGTAGATGCTTAGACCTTAAAACCGGCGATAATTCCGACCCGGTAGGCCATGAAAACTTTTCGTAATGTTATCGTAACACTGCTCCCTCTTATTGCATTCTTTGGTGTGAGTCTCAGATCCACCGCTTCTCAGTAGATCCGGGCGATTGACCTCGAGAGGCCGTGTGCGGCACCTCAAATAATTGATCCAAGTATAGTGAATGCGGCATCAATATGCCGATAGTCCGTCTGCGGCGTGTGCGCCCGACTCTCCTCGTGTTCCCGGATCGTGTTGTGACCGGATGCACTTTTGTCTAGGCCCTCTGGGGATTCGGAGGAAGAGGCTCTCCAGCAAGAATTACTAAGGGCGAAAGAGGAATTGAATTTTTTTTTGATTCTTGAGGAGATTGCTGGGAGTAAAGCCTCTCAACAAAAAGTCTACGAAGAGAGCCAGCACATCGGTAAATTTTTAGCCTGGTCTACAAAAACGCATCAGAGCAGGCAATCAATCCCACAAATTAGAGATCCCAATACTAGGAGTCTGGTTAACGATAAAGATGAAATTGCCGAAATTTTTGTGTCTCATTTTAGTAAGATTTATGCGGAAGTTCAGTTAGTTAGCCCTCGGGCTCTTGTGCATTATTTTATGACAGTCCAGCTACCTATGATCCGAGAGGAGGACTGTAAGTTGCTGAAGGAACCAATTAGAGCCGCAGAATTAAGTGAAATTATAAGAAAAATTGCGAATGCTAAGGCAAATGGTAACGATGTGATCCCTATTGAAGTTTATACATTTTTTTTAGATGAACTTTCCCCATTTTTGGTGTCCTTCTATAATCAAATTATGGATGGATTGTTGGTCTCAGATAGATTTAAGGAATCAGTCGTGATCTCTATTTTAAAGAAGGATAAGGACCCGAAAGACCCGAGCTCCTACCGCCCAATAAGTCTACTAAATGTAGACTATAAGCTTTTTATGAAAATCTGGGCAAATAGGATCTCGGGCTGTGCACAACAGCTGATACATGTGGATCAAACAGGGTTCCTGCTGGGAAGATCAATGGCTGCAAATACCTTTATCTGATCCAGGCCATCGATTACTTTTCTGCTAGGAAGGATAGTGCGGCCATTTTAATGATGGACGCAGAAAAAGCATTCGATCTGGTGGATTGGCAGGCCTTTTTTTTTATCTTAGGGAAGTTTGGCTTTCCATGCCGCCTGATAGAGATGCTAGAAAGAATTTATAAGGGTGTTATCGCAAAAATAATTATAAATTCTAATGAGGCGGGAGAGGTGGCGATAAGGAGGGGTACTAGGCAGGGATGCCCTCTTTCCCCCCTGTTGTTCTCGCTTTTTATCGAGCCATTAGCGATAAAAATTTGCTCCAATGTATTAATTCAAGCTTCCCTAGTAGGAATGGCAAAAATCAAGCTGTTTGCCGATGATCTGATCCTATACCTGAACCCAGATAAGTCGAATATCCAGCTGGCGCAGGAAGTAATCCAGGCATTTACAGACCTGGGGGGTTATAGGGTAAATCAGTCCAAAACGGAGCTTCTCCTATTCAATGCATTAGGAATCGATCTCCCAGAAGGGATAACATTTTTGCCTTTTAAACCTATTAGATATTTGGGCCTTTAAGTTACAGCTGACTTCCTTCAACTTTTTCATCTGAACTATGTTAGAACACTTGATAAAATAAAAAACCTGCTAGAAAGATGGTCGCTTCTACCTTTGACTAAAATAGGCCGAGTCTCTTTGGTAAAGATATCGATACTTCCCTTGCTTATATTTTTGTTCTTAAATCTTCCTTTAAAAATACCAATCTCATACTTTAATGAAATAGATAAGGTGATCCGGGAGTTCGTATGGGAAAAGAAAAAACCTCGGATTAAGTTATTCATCTTACAATTGGATGTAGAGCAGGGGGGACTTGCATTACCTCATTTGACTACTTATTACCAAGCGGCGCTACTTAGTTTAATAACTCAGTTAGTGGCCCCTCTCTCAAATTTTGTTAATTTTTATTTAATCTCATGCTAACAGACAGTGCAATTAAGCTACCAGCATTTCTACGCACTGCAAAGTTACCAAAAAAGACAAGATATAAGGTTGTGAACACACTCCTAAGCTGTATACAGCGGTTTAATAAAAGCTACAATGTCCCAACATGCCATGCATATTCCTCTCTTCATGACTGTGAGCTATGGGGTCTTAAGCTCTCGCAGAAGGGGATCCAGTTATATAATATGCTAGGCTTTCGTAAGTTAGGTGACTTTTATAACGGCACTAATTTGATAACGTGGGAGGCTTTTTTAACGCACTTTGAACCTCAGAGCCGTGATCTCTGGTTAAGCTTCAGGCAGATTACATGCTTTCTCTTGACTAATTATAGAGGAATCAACGAGAGAGTTCGAATAATTTTAAAAGCAGCCTTTGAGTTAAATTTAACTGGTATTGGTAGTTGGTATAGGCTATTGCGACAGAAAACAAATAGGAGTCTTGTTGAAACAATGCTTCCTAAAATCGCTCAGGAAACTAACTGCTGGTTTAACACCCAGGAATGGCAACGGGTCTGTGAGCGTGGCCATAGGGCTCTGAGGGCGGACAATTTTAAAAGGATGCGATTTACTACACTCCCTCCAGATTACATAAATGGTTTCCTTCAATTCTGAATGACTGTTTTAGATGTAATTTGCCGGAGGCGGGTGACTGGACACACATTTTTTGCATGTCCGAGATTACAACACTTCTGGGAGGAGGTGTTCAGGTTCATCAGTAAGTGTATGTCAATAGCCATCCTACCATGTACATCGCTGGCCTTATTTGGCTTTTCTTATGCAGTCAGTCAGCTTTCAATATATAGGCAATGTTTTGTTTTTACGGCCATAGCGGTAGCCAGATCTTTAGTATTGCAAAATTGGAGATCTCAGAAAATCCCTACTTTGGGTCAGTGGCTACTTAAGCTGGACCGGGCCTACAAATTTGAAGAGGCCTATGCGAAGAGGATAGGGGGGTTGCGGAGATTTGGGCTGACCTGGGAGGGCTATGCTTTGACTATGCATGCAAATGATACTATGCAACTCAGGTAATCTCTAGTATAAATCCGAAAGTCAATGGTTATTATTCTCCGCATGTTTCTGTACCTGTTAAAATATGGTTAGTTTGAAGGAGAGAGCTTAGGGTGTAGAATCAGAGTAAATATGAAGCCTCCTCCTTCAAAGACGATGCTTGGAATCCTACAGGTCTTCGAAGTTAGGGGTTACATGTTATCGTGGAGGTGCTATTTAGGATGCTGGATTTGTATATCATGTAAATTAGAATATGAATTTGCGCTTTTACTGTTCTTTTTCAATATGAGACTGGATATTATGTAGGTTTAATCTTTTTAGGTATCTTGCTCTTCATATTTATTATGTAAAATAGAATATGAATTTTTCCTATTTATTGGCTATTTTAATATGATTGGATATTATGAAAGTTTGCCTGCTTCTTGTACCTTGGTTACCATGTCTGCTATTTTTCGCTCAATAAAAAAAAAAAAAAAAAGATCCTCTTGGTCCGAGGTACCAAAACACAAAAACTTTAATGGTTTCGAAACCAAGAAAGGCTAAAGTCAACCAAAGGTTTCAAGTATCTTGGAGTCCATTTCAATAACAATGGGAGATACAGTGACCAATTGAATGAAATCAGGAAGAAGGGCGCTGCACTATTTTTTGCCCTTAGGACTCTTTATACAAAACTTCGCTTAAGCACATCCTTTAGGTGGCCCAAGCAAAGATTCTTCCAACCTTAGCTTATGGAAGTGAGGCCATTAAGGGACGGGATACCGCAATTCTGGACAGGATGCTCCTTAAGATCTACAGAACAACTTTTGAGCTTCCTTCCCACACTTTCCCAGCTCAAGTAAGGCTGGAGTTTGGGATCTCTAGGTAGGCTTTGGCACAGAAGGCGGCCTTTGCAATATGTTGTCATAAACTTAGGTCATCAAATGAAGATTCACTGGGCCTCTGTCTCTGGTTAGAATTAGAAACAAAACCGAAGTCTTCAGCAAGGTCTTACCTGTTCCAGTCTCTGAACACGCTTGGTTTATCGAATGCCAGGGACTCGGTGCAGAGACAGATTATCGATTGAAAAATATCGACTTGCAGAAATATCGAGTTGCAAATATCGTGGGTCAGAAATATCGACATACAGATTCTTGTGGTCAAGAATATCGATTTTAGGTAAGTAATATCGATGTTAAAAATATCAAAGTGTTTAATATTTGCAAAAATATAGTTGTTAAAAATATCGTTTGTTTATTAATGTTATGTATTTCAGTATTTATTTTATATGTATGTGTTGTATATTTTTTCTGTATAAGAATTGTTTGTATTTTTAATATATGTGTTAAAGTTTCAGTAGTTATAAAAAAAAAATTAAATTTGAATTTTGCGTTTTTAGCTCCGTAGGTCGAGGGAGGCCAGTTGGAAGTAGGCTTGGAAAAGATCCTTGTAATGAAGACAGATAAGGGAAGGCAAACCTTCACTAACAGGGTGGAGACTCCAGATAAGAGTGAATCTGCATGGAACTAGATTGCAGGGACAATCAATTAAAAAAGGTAGTTCTTAAAAACTCTTTGTCATAGATCCTGATGCCATCGGGGTCAATTTCCTGTCCTGGAATGTAGCTGGACAGAAAAGGAACTTGGAGTCGCTCCTGCAGGTCATTAAAGATAACACAGCTGTGATCGCTGCCTTACAAGAAATCTGGGAAATGGAGGACTGGGTGTTGCCTATGTTGTTTTAGCCTAAAAACAGTTATGGAGCAATCTGGGTGATGCGCGGGGGCTCTTTTTGGGATCTGTTAAGCAGGACGCTGTGGTGTTTGTCCTTCCTAGGGATTCTACAAAATTTCTAGTATTATCTGTATTCAGGCTTCCCTCTACCATGACATGCAGGGGGGATCTAAAAGGATGCTCTGATCTGATTCTTATTAATACATACTTCTCCGAAACTTGGCAAAAATATTCTATTCAAGGAATTAGCCCTTCTGTTGGACCAGACTCATTTGTTATTTCCGTATGTGCCTATTCTTTTGATGGGTGACCTAAATGTAAAAATTCCTCCTATGCAGCCGAAGGATGTTATCCAAAGGGACAAAGAAATTGCACTGAATATTTCCTGCCAGGTCTTGGACAGTCAGAGAGGGGAGAGGTCCAGGAGGTATCTGGAGATCTTACTTGATAGCCTTAACATGACTATAATTAGGCAATCCTGTTTTAGGTTTAAACCTATAATAACGGATAAAACCCCATTGAAAGGGAAATAGCCCTCACCAGTGTAAACATATAAACACTGAAAAACACACCTGCACAACTACAAGCTAAATGCAAATCAAAGAAATCACGTTGTGGGTTTATAGGGGAATAGGGTGGGAAGTAATTTAATTATATTAAATGTATTGATTATTGTTAATTTATTAATATTTGTTTAATTGAGATGTTATAGTGTTAAATGTGTAAAGTAATTTATTAATTAATTGTTTGTTAATTAATTTAAATTAATTAATTGGTAATTATGGTAATTCTGTAATTAATCTTAGGTGTGTGTTTTGGTGTTTATAGGAGTGAAGGGTGGGAAGTAATTTATTTTTAATTGATGAATTAATAATTTGATGTTCATTAATTTTAATTAATTGGTAGTTAATTATGGTAATTGTGTAATTAATTTTAATTTTAGGTGTTTTTGGGTGTTTATAGGAGTGAAGGGTGGGAAGTAATTTGTATTTAATTAATATATAGTTCTTAATTAATGTTAATTATTTGATATGTATTTTGTGTAATTATTTATTTTTTTGTCTGGTGTTTTTACTTTTAAAGGGGTAAAGGGTGGGTATTTAATACATTTTAATTACTTTATTATTAGTTGTTAGTAGTAATAGTTTTTAATTTATAAATAAGTTTTAATTGTGTTTTATTATTTTTGAGTTTAAGTTAGGTGTGTGTTGTAGAGATCATAGTGTTAAAGTGTTTGTAGTCAATTAAGGTTTATTAGTTTTTGTTTATTGATATTTTTTACATTGAATATTAATTGTATTAATTTTGGAAAAAAATGAATTAGAAATGTTGAAGTACTTTGTTATTGGTGTGGTGTTATAGGGTAGTAAATGCAATAAATACATTTATGTATAAATATTTTCTAGTTTAAAAGAATTTTATTTTATAAATCTATTTATTATATTATATATTATTTGTAGGTTTGTTATATGTAATTAATATAAAAGTTATATATTTAATGTTTCATTTCTAAATATTGTTTATTTTTTTGATGATTTTTATAATTTTTAATGTTTTTTATTTTTGCTTTAACTGTTTGAGTTTGAGTAGTAGTTTTTGTCTCTTCGCTATCCAACACTTTCCCTACTGTTGCACTCACTGGAGTGGGAATAGTAATTTTTACCCCTCCGCTATCCAACACTTTCCCTACTGTTGCACTCACTGGAGTGGGAATAGTAATTTTTACCTCTCCGCTATCCAACATTTTCTCTACTGTTGCATTCACTGGATTGGGAATGGTAATTTTTTACCTCTCTGCTATCCAACATTTTCTCTACTGTTGCATTCACTGGATTGGGGATAGTAATTTTTTCCCCTCCGCTATCCAACACTTTCCCTACTGTTGCTCTTACTGGAGTGGGAATAGTAATTTTTACCCCTCCGCTATCCACCACTTTCCCTACCGTTGCACTCTTTGGAGTGGGAATAGTAATTTTTACTCCTCCGCTATCCAATACTTTACCTACTGTTGCATCCTTTGGAGTGGGAATAGTAATTTTTCGCCCTCCGTTATCCAACACTTTCCCTACCGTCGCAGTCTTTGGAGTGGGAATAGTAATTTTTGTCTCTTCACTATCCAACACTTTCCCTACTGTTGCACTCACTGGAGTGGGAATAGTAATTTTTACCCCTCCGCAATCCAACACTTTCCCTACTGTTGCACTCACTGGAGTGGGAATAGTAATTTTTACCTCTCCGCTATCCAACACTTTTCCTACTGTTGCTCTCACTGGAGTGGGAATAGTAATTTTTACTCCTCCGCTATCCAATACTTTCCCTACTGTTGCATTTTTTGGAGAGGGAATAGCAATTTTTCCCCCTCCGCTATCCAACACTTTCTCTACTGTTGCTCTCACTCGAGTGGGAATAGTCATTTTTACCCCTGCGCTATCCAGCACTACTGTGAGTGCACTGTTGCACTCACTGGAGTTGGAATAGTAAAAAAAAAATTATTTTGCTATCCAACACTTTCCCTACTGTTGTACTGATTGTATTGGGAAATTTAAGTTGTTTAAATATTTTTTAATAGTTTAATGTCTTACATTATTGTAGAATGTTTTATATTTATATTTTAAATTGATATATATATATATATATTATTTTTATATAATTTTAAAGTTTCACAATAAATTAAATATATTATATTAATTATTTTAAAGTAAATATATATTTGTATAAATTATTATGTTTGTGTGTTTATTTTTTAAAATTAAGTTTATTTGTTATATTTCGTTAAGATGTATATTAAATGTAATTTATTCGGTTAAAATTAATATTGATATTTAATATATTTAATATACAATATTTTATATATATGTATATATATATTTAAATCGATATTTTTACATCTATATATTTTTACATCAATATTTTTGATTCAATATTTTTGTACTTACCTGCGTAGGTATGGGAGTCGATATTTTTGTATTCTATATTTAAAAAAAAATATTTTTAACATCGATGTTTTTGTCATCGATATTCTACCAGTGAACCCTGGGACTCAAGCATCAGCCTTCAGGAATTCAAAAGGGTGGCAAAAACCAGCACTAAACAGCTCTCATACTAGAGGACAAAGCCTGCCTCTCTCAACGTAAACATGGCTGGTTGATACTGCCCAGAAACCGCTGTGTTATCTAAGTAAACTCTATTGTGATTGGTTAAAAGCACAGTTTATGAAACTCAGGTTGGGGGTAATTCTGATCCCAACTCATTACCCAGCATGGAAAAGAAGTGAGGAACAGGCAAAGTGTTGGCTATGTAAACAATACAATGAATATATAATTCATGTACTGTGCTTGTACCCCCCCATTATGGAAGACAGGTGGGAGCTGCTACAAAGAGGGTGGATCGCCCGGGGCTCAAGGTCCTGCAGGGAGGTAGTGCTGGCCTGTTTTGACCCATCGGACAATAGTCTAAATTGTGACTTGGTAAATAAAATGTATCGCTTCTTAAAAAGGTGGAGGCCTCGGCTCTAGCAGCTGAATGGACGGGTGTTATCAGACATCTAACTACCTGGTCCTGGTCCCCTCAATGTATATCTTTTGGATCAATTTTAAAGCTCTTTCTTGTAAAGGTTAACAGGTGCATGTAGAGTTATTACCTGGCTAGAACCTCCAGACATTCAGACCTAGCATAAATTTCGGTTTAGGTGTCAATAGCTTATGCTTTTAAACTATTTTGAGTCTAAGCACTTTGCACTTTTCTGCCTTTTGTGTTAATAGCCTAAGCCTCTTTTTTTATTATTCTAGCTTAAACATATTGTACACTATCCTTTTGCTTAGGTCCAGTAATTAGTTAAGGTTTCCAGTCATCTTGACGACACTTTATTGTGATTTTACCCATTTCTTAGGCTCATTATAATTTGCTGTCTATGCGAATGAGCAATGTTGTGTGGAGGGAGGAGTTTAATAAGGAATATGGTCATTCTTATTGACTTCAATCAATCAATCAGGGGTTTGTTAAAGCGCGACTACTCACCCGTAAGGGTCTCAAGGCGCTAGGGGTGGGGGAGGGGGGTGCAGGTTCCATCCATCAAGGAGGGGGTCTGTCGAAGAGCCAGGTTTTGAGGTTTCTTGCGAAGATGGGGAGCGATGTTGTCTGTCTGAGGTGGAGCGGAAGGGCGTTCCATGCTTTGGCCGCGAGGAAGGAGAAGGAGCGGCCTCCCGATCTGGTCTTTCTGGTGCGGGGGACCACGGCGTAGGAGAGCTGGGCTGATCGTAGGGTCCTTTGGGGTGCGTGGAATTTGAGTCGGCTGTTCAGGTATGCTGGTCCGGTGCCGTGGAGGGCCTTGTGTGCGTGGGTGAGCATCTTGAAGGTGATTCTCGCCTCGACAGGGAGCCAGTGGAGTGTGCGCAGGTGCTGGGAGATGTGGCAGTGTTTTGGCAGGTTGAGGACCAGTCTTGCGGCGGCGTTCTGGATGTTCTGTAGCTTGCGGGTGAGGATTTTGTTTATTCCGGCGTAGAGTGCGTTGCCGTAGTCGAGTCTGCTGGTGACCAGGGCGTGAGTGACGGTCTTTCGGTGTTCGAGGGGGATCCATTTGAAGGTCTTACGAAGGAGGCGGAGGGTGTGGAAGCAGGAAGACAAGACAGAGTTGATCTGGCGGTCCATTTTGAGCTCGGAGTCCAGGATGATTCCCAGGTTGCGTGCGTGCGTGTTCCGTGGGGGTTGGTGGGTTTCCGAGGGCAGGGGGCCACCAGGTGTCGCTCCAGGCATCGGGGTTTGGGCCCATGATGAGTACTTCTGTTTTGTTGGTGTTTAGTTGTAGGCAGCTGTTTTTCATCCATTTGGCGACGGCTTCCATGCCTTCTCGAAAGTTGCGTCTGGCGGTGTTGGGCTCGTTGGATAGGGAGAGGATGAGCTGGGTGTCGTCTGCGTATGACACGATGTTGAGTCCGTAGGTTCTGACGATGGGGGCGAGTGGAGCCATGTAGACGTTGAAGAGCGTCGGGCTGAGGGAGGAGCCCTGGGGGACTCCGCAGGTGGTAGGTGTGGGGTCCGAGAGGAAAGGGGGAGTCTGACCCGCTGCGTCCTGCCGGAGAGGAAGGAGCGGATCCAGTCGAGGGCCTTGTCCTGGATTCCTGCGTCGTAGAGTCTGCGTATTAGGGTGCGGTGGGAGACTGTGTCGAACGCCGCTGATAGGTCGAGGAGGATGAGGGCTACTGTTTCTCCTTTGTACAGTAGGGTGCGGATGTCGTCTGTTGCGGCGAGGAGGGCGGTTTCCGTACTGTGGTTTTTTCTGAAGCCGGATTGGGAGGAGTCGAGGATGTTGTGTTCTTCAATGAATGTGGCGAGTTGGCTGTTGATGGCTTTCTCGATGACTTTCGCTGGGAACGGGAGCAGGGAGATGGGTCTGTAGTTTTTGAGGTCGGTTGGGTCCGCTGAGGGTTTCTTTAGGAGGGGTTGACCTCGGCGTGTTTCCAGTCGTCGGGGAACGAGGCGGTCGCCAGGGAGCGGTTGATGGTGTGGCGGAGCATGGGTGCGATGGTGTCGGCGGCTCTGTTGAAGATGTGGTGGGGCAGGGGTCCGTGGGGGGCCCTGAGTGGATTGACTTCATTGTCTTCAGTGTGTCTTCGGTGGTGAGGGCTGTCCAGAAGTCAATCGCTGGTTTCCGGGTGTCGGGGGTGGTTGGTGAGGGTTCAGTGTGTTGGTTGTCTTCGTCAAAGTTGTCGTAGATGCTCTTGATTTTGTGGTGGAAAAAGGTGCTGAGTTTGTCGCAGAGGTCTTGTGAGGGAGGGATGTCGGTAGACTCGCTAGTGGGTTGGGCGAACTCCTTGATGATGCTGAAGAGTTCCTTGCTGTTGTGCGCGTGGGTGGAGATTCTGCCTTCAATTGCTTTTTTCCTCGTTTCTCTGATGAGTTGATGGTGGGCGTTGGTGGCGGCTCTGAAGTTGTCGTGGGCTTCTGTGGATTTGGTGTTCCTCCAGGCCTTTTCGAGGCGGCGGCATGTGCTTCTGGACTCTCGAAGTTCGGTGGTAAACCATCTGGCTTTCTTGGCGCGGGTATTGTTTTTCTTGAGGGGGACTATGGTGTTGGTGCTGTCCGAGATCCATCTATGCAGGGTTCGGGCTTCGTTGCTTAAGTTTGTTTTTTTGCTCACCTCCTACTGTATGACTTTTATGACGAGATCACAAATTCTTTTAATACGCATTCTTTTATATTTGATACCGTATTTATTTTTGTATTGTAAAGGTTTTTATAATCAAGCAATAAAGAACTGATTTACTTTTCATTAACAAATATGAAAGACATTTCAACTATGTGAGTTCAGAATACCAGTTGCACAAAGACCTATTTTGCTTCATTTAATAGACTGTGTAATTGCTTTTTAATACCCTAGGTCATGTACAGTGATTATAAAAAAGTCTTGCCTCTTAGTGCAATAATGTTTCATGTTTAAAAACTGTCACTTTAAATAAGAGCTTCTCAGTGAAGTGATAAATGTGATTTATTAATGTCAAAGCTTCACATGTTAAGGAAATACACTTTCTTGAATTCTGAAGTGACTTTATCATATTTTACGTTATGTTTGTTGGGTGATTTACACAGCAAACATTTTCGGGACTCAGCTAGTGCACTGGATCTAAGATCCTAGCCAGACCGTTGGTTCGGCTCTGGCTCGTCTCTCCCTGTAAATCCGTTGGCTCGCCCACCTCTTATGCGATACTTCTATCCCTACTCCAGTCCACTCTAAGCAAGGGTTTGCAGCCTACCTTTTGACCCACTGTGTGGTATTGGCTCCTCGCCGGGTGACTGAGTGAAGGGTGCAGCTGTTGTGTGACACAGTGTGTGTTGACAGGTCTGGCCCCAGCTGGGTTTCAGGTTCTTTCCTAAATGGTAGGTAGGCAATACTCTGCAGAATGATCGCACTTGTTACACCTCTTTGGTATCCTGGTTACTGGCTCCCTGGTAACGGGATGCCACAGATTCTGGAATATGGAACGGGTTGGGTGGTAGATGAAGGGAGTTGCGGTTGTGGTCACACGTACCTGCTTGCCCCCCAATAAAGCAACTACTTACCTGCATAACCCTGTGGATCTGGTCTTTACAAAGTGCCGACAAGCGGAACGGAAGCTGCACAGGTGTGTCGTACCTGAACAAGTTGTTGTGGTGTTACTACAAAGTTCAAGGAAATGCCGGTCAAGTCACGACGGAGAACAAGCAGAAGGAAGAGGCCGGTGTATCGTGGTGAAGGATTCGAGCCACTACGGTGTTTTAGTGGAGTTCAGTCTCGTTTGGAGATCCTGTGGATTTTGGGAAACAGGACTGTAGTTGGAGGTTCAGCGCTGAGAGTAGTGTGTGAGCAGGGTGCGTCAAAGAGTGACGTAACCGGGCTGGTTGCAAGGCGTCGTTGGTTACACCCTGGACTACTCTTCAGGCATCCTGCAGAGCAACGTCAAGCGCGTCACTCACTACGCATCGTACGCGACGTGATGCCATTTTGGGCTGCAAGCAATTCTCATCTATGCTGGCACAATGCAAGCAGTGTTTCTTCGCGCTGGAACAGTGAGAGGAAGTTCTGGTGTTAGAGGAGAATCTTCACCGCGCATTTCGGTGATGTGCACACCTCTGAGCGGTAACCTTCATTGAGGCAAATTACATGTAATACGCGCATTTCGATGATGCACACACCTCCTAATGGAAACTTTATTTGAAGAAATCTGTATGTTTGACTTAGTTCAATGCGCGTACAGTGATGCGCACACCTTGTGGTAACTGAGTATGAGGCTAAGTGGTGCGTACCTTTCGGTGACACGCACACCAATTCATATTTTGAATTTACATTTTTTTTTCTAGTTGGTTCGTAGTGTTATTTGTAGGGAATAAATAGGATATTTGTTAAGGTTATTACTTTTCAGGCAGCTATTGCATGTTTTTGACACATTAGTATTGTGTTATTGTAATAGGATGGTATTTGGGTAGTTCCCTTCTCTTGTATTAGCACTCCATAAGTATTTTGTTTGTGTGTTTCCCTTTTTCATTCTTTATGGGTCCGAATTCACGGTGTGTGTGCATATTTAAACCAAGCCAACATTTTTAGTAAACCAATATTTACAGTTAACATGAGTTCATAGAGCTGTGGACTCACACCGCCAGTGACATTTCTTCCCCGTCCTGGTGAGCTTTTGTTGAAGTGGCCTGATTGGAAGGATTCTTTTTTAAATTATGTTTCGGCTCTGGAAGAAGAGAATGAAGATGAATTTACGCCTTCGAGGAAAACAAAAGAAGATTATTTTACACAGTCTTGGGCCAGAAGGTTTACGTGTATATAATCAGATGGAGAAAAAGTCAAGAGCCACAGACAATGCAAATGTGTTTTTAGAAGCGTTGGAGGATTTAGATGTTCATTACATCATACTGTTTGTGTAGCCATTGACAGGTACTCCTTCTTCTAAAGGAAGCAAATGAAAACAGGATCTGTGGAAGATTATGTGGCAGCACTAAATAAAATGACTATTACATGCAAGTTTCAGTCACTGCATGACGATCTTATAAGAGATCAACTGGTGATGCATTCTAACAATGCAGATATACAAGAGAAATTGTGGGTGTATTGGGAGTATCTGAATGAAATTGTAGCAATAATAAAGAAGGCAAAGATGTCTAAGCGATGCGCTAAGGCATCTCTAAAGAACAATAGTGAGGGCGAAGTGGTAGGTAAAGTGTCCAATTTCAAAAAAAGAGGGGAAGAAAAGTGAAAAATTTAATCACAAAGATCCTAATTGGAAAAGTTCAGGTAAAAATAAACCAGAATTGGATGACAAGCGTCCAATCGGTTTTAGGTGGGGGAACAAGGGCCACATTGCTAGAGATAAGTGTTGTCCCGCTATGAAATCTAAATCTGTGGAATAGCGGGCCATGTTGCCAAGGTTTGCAGGAGAAAGTTGGACAAAGTGGACAAGACAATAAATATGTGAAGTGTATTGTGGACAAGGAAGATGAAGTGGATGGTGATACAGATTTGTTGAGTGATGAAGGGGTTTAGGTTTTGATGATGCGGAGTGTGGAGATAATGTCGTTTTGGGCGTGTGTTCCAATTCTAAAAGGAAACCTCTATGTGACATAACTACTGGGGTAGAGCAGATACGGATCGTTCCTGATTCAGGTTCTCCGTACACTATCATTCAGCGCTCGGTGTGGGAGGATAAGTTTGCTAAGGTGCAGGGCAAATGTTTGAGACCAACGGATATACGTCCAGTTACTTTTACGGGGGAGGAGATTCCCATGGTTGGATTTGTAGAAGAAGAGTTTTGGTTCAAAGATAGTTCTGCCAAAGGAAAATTATACGTGGCTGAGAAAGGTCCTTCTGTGTTGGGATGGATTGATCAAGCGGCTTTAGGTATTATTGTAGATCCCAACAGGAGAGACCAAGCCTTATTGCTTGGTGAACATGATGAGTATATGGTAAGGGAGGTTAAGGAGAAATTTCCTAGTGCCTTTTCAGGCAAGGTTGGGAATTTGTGCGGGTTTGTCCATAAAATAGTTCTTAAAGAAGGGGCAGTACCTGTATGTCACAAAGCTAGGAACATTCCTATTGGGGTGAGAGGGAGTGATGGCGGGGTTAGATGCATTAGAGAGTGAAGGTATAAAAGAACCGGTGGAGAGTGCCGAGTGGTTGGCTCCCTGGTTCGTCGCACGTAAATGTAATGGCTATCTGTTTGTGCTTTGATCTGAGAGACTTGAACAAGAACATTGTAATTGAAAGGTTTCCTTTGCCCAGGATTAATGAACTGTTGACACTGTCCAAAGGGGTAAAATAGTTCTCCACCAACCACTGATTTGACCTCTGCTTATCACCAAGTTCAGTTACACCCCTCCAGTAGGAATTTGACAGCGTTTATCACCCAATTTGGCTACTACAGATTCGTACGCATGCCTTTCGGTCTTGCTTCGGCTGCTGCTGTATTTCAGCATCTGATGCATAGGATTTTCTAAGGCATGAAGGGAATGACGTATTTTCAAGATGATATCCTGGTGATGGGCCGAGATAAATTAGAAAATGATGAGAGATTAAAGCCAGTCCTTACTAAATTGATGGAAAAAGGGTTAAATGCAGTTAAAAAAGTGCAAGTTTGCCGTGAAGTCTGTCACCTATCTGGGGCAAGAAGTAGGAGAGGATGACATATAAACAAAAAAAAAGTATAATTGTAGCAATCAGTATTGCTCCTGGTTCAAAAGAAGAGGTTAGATCCTTCTTAGGGTTAGCAGAATTTTAATCTAAATTTGTAAAGAATTTAGTTATGAAAACTGATAGTTTGAGGAAATTGTTGAAATTTAGACAAGAATTTATCTGAAGTGATGATTTACAAAACGATTTTGAGAGAATTAAAGCAGATTTGGGTACTGCTCTTCCCTTACAAGGTTTTGACACCATGGCACACAGCATAATATCCACTGATGCCAGTGGGAAAGGATTAGGGGCCGTGTTGACTTAAATGACTGACTGTAGAAGAGACCACCATAGCGGTTGGTTCTAGATCCTAATCCCCAGCGTAAGAAAACGTCTCTGTTATTGAAAAGGAAATGCTATCTACTGTCTGGGCTATGGAGAAGTTCAGGCAATATGTTTGGGGGGCTAATTTCACACTGCTAACAGGTCACAAACCTTTAGTGAAGGTTTTGACATTGGAGGGAATTGTTAAAGCCACTCCTAGTATAGCGAAAATGACCTTAAAATTGTTGGACTTCATGTATGATGTTGTGTATTTACCGGGGAAAAAGAATCAAGTAGCTGATTATTTGAGCAGAACCCCTTTACCTTGGGGAGGGGAAGTTGAAGCAGATTGGGACGATTTTAGTGTAGCTGTTATTATAGAGAACAACAATGCCATTTCAAAGGAGGAAGGGGATTCAGTAAATAGCAAGGATCGTATGTTGAGCAAAGTGATGAATGTTATTGTTAAAGGGTGGCCAAGTAGGAAGGAGTTACAGGAGGAGTACAGAAGGGTTTGGGAAATCAAAGATGATTTGTCTGTCAATGGTGCCAACTATGTTCTCAGAGGTGACAGAATGATGGTACCAGAAGGGTTGAAGGCAAGCATTCTGGATATAAACAATGAGGGACATATAGGTGTTGTTAAATTGAAGAAAAGAGTGAAGTCGTTATATTGGTGGCCAGATATGGACACAGATATTGAAAGATTTGTAAAAGCGTGTTCAATTTGTGCGAATTCTGACAAGGCGCAACTATTACTAAGGCCATCATTAGGGGAAAGACAGACCCCTGAGCGTCCCTGGGAGGATTTAAGTATAGACTTGTTCAGCCCAATTTTGGAATACAAAAGAGAATACAAACATGTGATTGTTGTTATTGATAATTCTTCTAAATGGATGGAAGTAGAGGTGACTGACATGACTGACAGCAGAACAATAGTTAATTTCCTCGAGAATATATTTTTGCAGGAAAGTATTCCCAAGTTTATTCTTTTTTTTAAATAAACTTTTTATTAAACAGTTGTGACAGTATAGTAAGGTACACAGCAAAGCCATATTGCATTTGAAAGTGACATTGGCACCATAGTAATCAATTACGGTAACGCAAGTTAAGTACATTTTCTTAACGACCCTGGCTCAGATCAAGACTACCATCTACCCTTGCACCCCGCAGTTCCTCCATTGGGGAAACACATAAATCCCCTCTTGACGCATTCCATTTGGCCCATTTTTGATCCCATTTCTTGGGACAGCCTCGATGTTTAAATACCTCTTTCTCTGCGATCATTGCAATGTCCATATCATTTGCCCACCTCCGATACGTTGGCAGTTCTCCGGCCCCCCACATCTGGGCAATGTTTCTCTTGGCAAGGGTGAATCCCAATAAAGTCCACGTGCGCTCGGTCTGGGTCAGATCAGTAGGCTCCCAGATGTCTAGCAGGCAGAGTTGTGGAGATCTGGTGATATCCTTCCCTCCCACCTCCTTGAGTTTGGAAACAATTCTCTCCCAGTATGGACGGATGTTTGGGCATTCCCAGATTATGTGAAAGAATGTTCCTTCCCCGGCGCACCCTCTAAGGCACATCGGGTGAGGTCGTCGTCCCATTTTGACCAGTGTATGCGCGGAGAGATATGATCTGTGCAGGATTTTTAATTGGATTAATCGAAGCTGCTTGGGAATGGCCACCTCTTTGGGGGAAGAAAGTGCATCCTGCCAATCCTGGTCCTCTATGTACCCAATGTCTGTTTCCCATAGCTGCCGGAGACGTACTAGCGGGTCTGGTTTATTATTGAGTAGTTTACGATACGTAAGGGATATTGCTTTACGTTTCATGGGTTCTGTCAGAAGTCTATCTTCCAATGGGGAAGCCTCGGGTAGAGTTTCGCCACTCGCCACTACAGTAGTTATGGCGTGGCGTATTTGCAAATATCTAAACGTCTCCGCCGCATTCATTTGATATTCTGCTTGCAGGTCACTAAATGGGACTATCTCGTTCCTCTTCCACAGGTCCCCAACCGAGGAGATGCCGATGTCATCCCATTTGTTGAAACCCGGGCACTTACTAAGCGTGCCAAGTTGCTCTGCCTCCCATAAAGGAGTAGTCAGTGTTAGTTTATTGTGCCATCCCAGTGTTTTTGTAACCCGGTGCCAGATTGCAACTGTTTGAGCCGTGGGACCTGTGAGGCATTGACGTCTGGGGTTAGAATAAAGTACCCTTCGGTACCCCCCTGGACTCATCACCCATTTGTCGGTTTGATATGCAGGCTCAGACGGCGAGGCATAAACCCATTTATTAATGACTGTAAGCTGGGAGGCCCAATAGTACTGCTTGAGGTCGGGCAATGCGATACATCCATCGTACCACCCTCTCGTCAGTTTGTGAGTCGCAATTCGTGGGTTTTTGCCGTCCCATAAAAGAGTTCTAACTTCACTCTCTATGCTTGCGAAGTAAGTGTCTGGGACTTTATAAGGGGTGTTCTGTAATACATACAAAAATCGGGGTAGTGTCAACATTTTAAACAATGCAGCCCTGCCCAGGAGGGATAGGGGCAGGGACCGCCAGTGGTGCCCATCATTGCGGAGTCTGGTTAGGGGGGCCTTAAGATTGATGTCATAAAATAGGGGCGGATGTGGGGTTATGTATATACCTAGGTATTTGAATCCCTCAGTTGCGACTGTAACTGTGGTATCTCTGGGCATCCATGGTACGGGCCCCTGCAGCATATACAACACGTATTTCGTCCAGTTAATAGTGTACCCTGAGTGGGCGCCGAAAATTGCAAAAATATGAAGGATCCTATGGATCGAGGTCGATGGAGCCGCAACATACAGTAAAACATCGTCGGCATAGAGGGAGATTTTGTCCTCCTGCTGCTCGGTCCATTTCAGCCCTCTGATCAGAGGGTCGCCCCTAACCCAGTTCGCTAACAGTTCCAATATCAGGGCAAACACGAGGGAGGACAGGGGACAACCCTGCCTAGTTCCCCGCTCTAGTCGGAAGCTCTGGGAGGTATGCTGATTTACAACTATTTGAGCAGTTGGTTCCGTGTAGAGCAGTTTTACCCACTTTATAAATGTGGGGCCAAAGCCCATGCGCTCGAGGAGAGCAAATAGGTAAGGCCATTCGATAATATCAAATGCCATTTTGGCATCCAGTGACAGCAGGGCAGCATCCTCTTGAATGGTGTTAGCCCTCCCCAGCGCCCCATGAAGTCTCCTAAGATTGAGCGCTGTATTCCGGCCCGGCATGAAGCCGGATTGGTCCGGGTGTACCAGCTTGCTAATAATAGGTATTAATCGATTGGCCAACACTTTGGCGAGAATTTTAACTTCGGCCGTTAGCAGTGAGATTGGGCGATAGGAGTCGCATTTCGTCATTGGTTTGTCCGGTTTGTGTATAACAACCACCGAGGCCAGCATCAAGTCTGCAGGTAGGGACTCTTTCTGGTAACTTTTGAGGTACATAGCTAGGAGAATGGGTGTAATCTTGGCGGTCACAAGTTTAAACAATTCTATTGGGAGCCCATTGGGTCCCATGGCTTTCCCCGATTTTATCCCTTGTATAGCAAGTGCTAATTACTCCTCTGTAATCACGCACTCTAAAGAGTCACGGTCCTCTGGGATGAGAGTATTGACAGGGATGGTGGCCAGGAGATCCCTGGAGTCAGTGGTAGTGGCAGTGGAGAAATATATCGAGGCAAAGTGGGATGCGAAAGCCTCGGCGTTCTGCTGCGGATCGCTGATCCGCTCTCCGTTTTCCCCCTCAATATGGGGTACCCATCATTGTGCTGCTTCCCGCCTTTCAAGCCACGCGAGAAATTTCCCCGTTTTGTCGCCCATTTCATAGATTGTGTGCAAAGTGGCTTTCTGCTTTGATCTAGCGGCCTCCAATGCGAGTTGCCGGTAATCTTGCCGTTTCCTACTGAGAGTGTGGGCAGTTAGTTCATTGTCCGAATTTGCCACTGTGTCCTCTAGCCCCCTCATCTCCTGTTCTAGGGCCCCCCTCCTCGCCCTCAGCTCTTTCTTGCGGCCTGCCATTAGTGAAAGTGCTTGGCCTTTAATGACTGGTCCAAAAGCCCCCCACAGGATCAGGTGGGATTCTACTGTGTTCATGTTTTCTGTAAAGTAGTGGTCCACCCCTTTTATGAGTTCTGCTTTGACGTTTGGAATCCACAAACACCACGGATTTATGATTAGGGTGGTGTGCCTGTTCGCATGCAGAGATGTTATCTGGGTAAGGATGGGTGAATGGTCAGATATGCCACGTGACAAACATCTGGCTTCAGTAAAGTTGGGCACGTCGCTGACATTGGTAAGGAAATAGTCTATTCTAGGCTGACTACCGTGGGCGCCTGAGTGAAATGTGAAGTGACGTAAAAGGGGATTGAAGTGTCGTCAGAGATCGACTAGGCTGAAGGCCAAGATAAAGTCTTTTAGTTGTGAGGTGTCATGTAATTCACGTTGAGGCGGACGGCGGTCGAGTTGACCATCTACCGTAAGATTAAAATCACCTCTGAGTACTAGGATGCCCTCAGGGAGGTTAAGCAGGAACTTGCCCAGGTCGGCTAGAGTAGTTTTTAGGTCTCGCGCCTAGCGTTGCAGTGCGCAGAACTGCTTGCGCAGCGCGAGACCTCTTGTACGGGCTTCTGAAAGCTACCCACACGCTCGTGCGTGTGGTTTTGCTTTTGCGATCGCTTTCACTGCCGCTTGTTTTTTTTTACCAACATTGCAATAGATGTCGAGTGGATAATGAAATGATGTGTGGAATGCCGGAGTTTATCTCAACTACTTTTAATTACTCTGGGACCGGATTTTGATCCCCAGTCACCATTGACTTGAACCCTGAGACTGATGGACCCCCAAACAGCACATTCTGACTTTGCTAGATTGTATCCTTGATGTATCTGCCGTACGTTGTGGGGTTTGGGAATTGTTTTAGCATTTTTCGTGTTGGAAACACGGCCGCTGACGCTACAGCTGGTAGACTCTGATATAGTGAGCACCTGAACTTTCAGATTTGCATTTCAAGTCTATAGCAACCATAAAATAAAATGCTTCATAATATGGAACACATCACTAACAAGGAATGCATTCTAGACGTTAATGTAAATGATAGTGACATACTTGAAGTTGGAGTACGTTATTTTCCTAATTAAGGGGCAGCTGTTGGTACCGAAATTGGAAAGATCCCCAGAACCCAAGAATGCTCCCAAAAAAACAATCCCTTTCCTTCCCGGACGCCTTAGTTTTATCTCTGGGTGCAGAGTGACAAGCGTTATTCCACGTCCTTTTTTGATGTCTATGGCGATAACGGTGAGCGCGCGTGCTGTTCTCGTGAGTCTTACCGCTCATGAACATCAAAGAGGTATGATGAATGCCCGGTGTGACGTAATTCCAGGCGTGACTTCTACGGAGCGTTTCGTCGTTGCGTTACAGCTTGACTTGAATTGTGTGACGTCACAATGCTCGCTAGGGGCGCCCTAGCTCCGGACCGGAAGAAGCAGTGCTCCCCTAAGGTCTCACCATGAGCTGCCCTGGCGGGCTGCCCCTCGTGCTTCTGGTCCTCCTGTCTGCCCCTCCGTGCCATGGGGCCACCAAGTTCAGCTCTCCACGAGTGCTGCTGCCCTACTGCAAGGAAGTGCGGGTCAGCGTTATCCTCCGTGCCGGGAGCGCCTGCTACAGCTGGTGAGTGCTAGAAAGGGGCGGACGCGCTGATACATTATTAAGGGGGTCGGCAAGGCTAATTAATCGGAAGGAGTTTCAAAAGCCTTAAAAGTGACGACGTCACTGTTGACAGGGGTGCGGTATAGGGGAAGCATATAGACTAGTAAAACATTACCTACCAAACACGAAAAGTGGATCATCTACAAAAAAATGCTTTTGCGGCTATATAATCAGGGCATGAATAATGTACTTTTATTGGAGGTCAACTCGAAGGTGTTCGTTCATAAAAGGAAATTAGAGCACTGAATGGGAAGGTATACAGCATGACTCAGCACCACCACCACAGCATCACTCAGCACCACCACAGCATCACTCAGCACCACCACTCGGCACCACCACTCAGCACCACCACACCACCACTCAGCACCACCACAGCACCACTCAGCACCATCACACCACCACTCAGCACCATCACACCACCACTCAGCACCACCACACTACCATTCAACACCACAACAGCACCACTAAGCACCACCACAGCACCACCACAGCATCACTCAGCACCACCCTCACCACCACTCAGCACCACCACAGCACCACTCAGCACCACCACAACACCACCACAGCATACCTCAGCACCACCACAGCATCACTCAGCACCACCACAGCATCACTCAGCACCACCACAGCACCACCACAGCACCACCATAGCATCACTCAGCACCACCACAGCATCACTCAGCACCACCACACCACCACTCAGCACCACCACAGCACCACTCAGCACCACCACACCACCACTCAGCACCACCACAAGCAATACTGCTGGGTGTTGCATTATTTAGCAATGCCAATAGCTCAAACTTTAATAATGCGAGACCTATTGCATTGCAAATGCTTGTTTTAATTGCAGGTGGGATATAAATTGACACTACATTAAGAGGACTCCCTTCCCATGTCCCAGCCACTGCGGCAAATCTACCCTGGGTGTTGTGCTGTTTATTATGTAGGAGAAACAATTGAAACAATTGATGGACGGAATGCTGAACAATGCAAACATTCACCCCCAGTCACAAGGATCTGGGTTTAATCCATCATTCTTTTGCTCAACACGCCACCCCAGTTTGGACCCAGCTATATGCAAATCAGGCTTGACCATGTGCCTCATGGGAACAGTCCAGCCCGAACTGCCAAGCCAGGTCCTCCCTGGACCGGAAACGAGCATCCTGGGACCGGTTTCAGGGCATCACCCTTCATCAGCCAGGCTAGCTTGAATCCAGTGGCGCAGTGAGCACGGGACGCACGTCTGAGCATACCCTTCCCACTTAGGGCGACAAATGCAAAAGAAACAATTGATGGACGGAATGCTGAACAATGCAAACATTCACCCCCAGTCACAAGGATCTGGGTTTAATCCATCATTCTTTTGCTCACCACGCCACCCCAGTTTGGACCCAGCTATATGCAAATCAGGCTTGACCCTGTGCCTCATGGGAACAGTCCAGCCCGAACTGCCAAGCCAGGTCCTCCCTGGACCGGAAACAAGCATCCTGGGACCGGTTTCAGGGCATTGCTTGCGGATTAAGATACCGGTCCCTCTCAAACCGGATGTAAAGCCCGCGTGCGCAGCCAGTCGGTATCCCCATCTATCCAAGGCCTTACATTTGCTACCTATTAAATGTGTCTCTTGCAGTAAAGCAATGTCGGGGGCCTGTCGCTTGAGGTATTGGAGTACAACGCTCCTTTTCAGTTTGTCGCCCAGCCCGTTGACAATCCATTTAAGCACTCGAAGCGCTCTATTCATGTTCTGACCAGACATCATATGGTGAGGTGATTTGGGTCGCCCCACCACCAGGGTGTGTATTTGGATGCCAATGGATTGAGCGGGCCTAACGAAGGCCTGGGTCGTGAGTGCATCGATACCACTGTCTCCCTACCCACTGTCACAGCAAAACAACAACAACGATTAACAAAACAGTTCTCCCCCCCCCGAAAATCCCCTCCACACCCCCCTCCCTGCCTCCCTGCATAGCGGGCTCTGAACCTCCCGCCACCCCAAACATGCAGAGTGCCTATCGCCCACCCCTGGAATACTAGGGAACGGGGTACCAGCCCCACTCCCGCTGTCCCACGCTATTAAGATCGGATGTAACTTCGTATTAGGTAACACAAGTAATTATCTAGCCCTGGACCAGATGGTCTTCCTGGGGACTTATTTCTCGCAGATTCTCGTAACTGGACGAGATACATCATGCTCCTAATCAACTCCATCTCTAATGGATGCCCCATACCTGAATCTTGGAAGGGTGCTGAGGTGGTGACAATTTTCAAAAAGGGAGCTACGGAGGACCCTGCCAACTACCGACCCATCAGTTTGATTGACGCTATCCAAAAAGTAGTTGGCAGGGTGCTGTTGCAGAGAATCCAATTCTGGGCTGAGGACGAGAATGTCCTCTCCCATTATCAGGCGGGTTTCAGGGCCAATACTGGGATGGTTGATCAGGCATTCAGGCTGCTTCTCCTTTACTGGAAGGTAGTCGTGATAGGAAGAGGCAGTCTTTACCTTGCTTTCATTGACCTGAAGACTGCTTTCGACCTGGTCCCTCGGGACCGGTTATGGCAAGTCCTTGGCGAGATGGGCATCCCCCCGCTAATACTAAATCTGCTGATCCGATTGCACGAGGGTAATTATGCACAAGTGAGATGGGGGTCACAAGAGCAAAAAACTGATAGGATTCCTGTGAACAGCCATGACACGCCAGGGCTGTGTCATGGCACCCACCCTGTTCTCATTATATATGAACGGGGTGGTTAGCTTTCTTCAGGAAATCCCAGCTGATGCACCGGCCCTGGCAGGAGACAGGGTACCTATTCTCCTGTTTGCAGACGACACACTGCTGATCTCTAAGACCCCGGCAGGGTTGCAAAGACTCTTGGACAGGTTTCAGCTCTTCTGTAATTCTAGGGGGCTGATTATTAACACCACTAAAACCAAACTGATGACATTTAATCCCTGTAGACCCTTTAGGAATAACTTTATCCTAGGAGGAACATGCCTGGAGAGAGTTAGCACGTTCGATTACCTCGGTATTTGACTCTCGGAAAGAATGCACTGGAGATCTCACATTAATAAGATGCTTCTGAACCACAAACGTGTGGCTGGGGCAATAGGCAGAGAACATCACTCCTCGCAGAGCAGACCTGTTGCCCCGGCGCTCACGATTTATGCCGTGAAGGCAGTTAGCTCGGCCCTCTATGGTGCCGAACTGTGGGGGTTCGACAATGTGGAAGAGATCTGTAGATCAGAACATAAGTTTCTAAGAGAACTAGTGATGCTTCCCCGAAACGTACCACTTAAACCCCTGATGAGTGATATGGGTAGACGATCCTATAGAGACATTGCCAGATTACGACCCTTGCTTTTTTGGGGACGATTACTGCGGACTGCTGAACTCAATAAATATGCGGTTGCATTCATAGAGGTAATGAATTTAGACGGCAACCATAGGGTTAGTTGGATAAATAATGTCAAAAAACTGCTACTCGCCCTAGGCCTTAAGGAATCCTGGGAAGGCCAAAACCCACCCAGTAAGGTTGACCTTAAAAGATTATATTGGGCCTGGTTCGATACACAGGAACTTAGTAACCCTAAAGCAGGCAGGCTGACAGAAGATTTTTACCAGCATAAACAGCACATATTTCTGGAACCATATTTAGATCTTATCCAGAAGCCAAGAGATAGGGCACTTTATATACAGTTTAGGGTTGGCTCTCTCTTGGTCCGTGAACTAACTGCGAAGTGGAGCCCCCCTCATCAGACAATTGCGGATTGCCCCTGTTGTGAGGCACCGAAAGAGTGTGGCCCACCTCATTTTTACATGTCCAGCATATAACCTAGCTAGATCTAGATGGTTAAAACCCATCTGTAGGCAGCTGGGCACTTCTGATCATTGTGCTGCATTGCGAATTCTGAAATCAGATTCAAGGACTCTTTTCGCTTGTGGTGTGGCAAAGTACCTTAGTTGCGTCTGGCTTGTTAGGACCAAATTCTTACGCAGGGAGGTCTGATATTGTATTGTGGATTCTTTCTATTATATACTACAACTGGTTTTAAATAGATCAATGAGATGAAATGCATTGTCTTTTTATCTAATTAATCTTTTTATACAATGAACAAATTTTACTATTTAGCGGAAGTATACATTTATTTTATATATCCTGGATTTGGGATTACTCCGCTAATGTTTATAACTATTAATGAAAGAATGAGTGCCAATTTATTATGCTTGTTGGATTTTATATATCTCGCTATTAATAATGTCTTTATGATAACTTGTATTTTTATTGTGGATTGCAAGAATGATGATGCTTTTATGATACTTGTTATCGAAATAAAGCTATTTGAATTATCTATACCCTGTATCAGATTATGATAACAACTTATAAGTATCTAGCAGCTGCGCCATGCAACAATGGAAGCAGGGCCTGGTGCAGATTGATGCCAGGCAAAGTTACATGCAGCGCGCAGGCAATATGAGTTCAACTCATCTGTCTGTACCAACATCACGCAATGTTCAGTCTTCCTGGTTCGACTCCGCCGAGATACGCGCCGTTATGATGTCCGTCTGGGGTCTTGTTTGGCGGCCTGGTTTTTCGTTGGTGCCACCGCCCCGGTTCTCTTTACGGTTTCGCTTTGTGACTGTGCGCCACCCATTAAGCCAGTCCCACGCTTCCTCCGGGCTAGTGAAAAACCACGTTTTCCCTTCGGATTCCACTCGTAGCTTTGCTGGAAACAACATGGCATATTTGATTTCTTGGTCCTGCAACACACGTTTCACTTCCAGAAAGCTGCGGCGTTGTCTTTGCACTTTTAATGTAAAGTCCGGAATTTTTTTTATTATACTGTTGTCCAGGCGAACCGGGTGGGGGCCGGGGGGGGCCACTCTCGCTGTGTGAAGTATGATGTCCCTGACCCGGAAATTAAATACTCTTGCGAGGATGGGTCGGGGAGGAGCGCCGGGTTTCGGCCTTCCGCTCGGTACTCTGTGTGCTCTGTCAATTGAAAAGTAGTTGGATAGGCTCTTTGGTTGGAGATGTTGTGTCACCAGTTCCTCCACTAATAGGTCTACTGCCTGCCCCTCCGCCCGTTCCGGCACCCCCAAAATACGGATATTGTTGCACCGCATTCTACCTTCGTAGTCTTCTAGTTGACGTTCCATTGTGTCTCGGCTGGCTTGAAGGTCTGTGACTTGGCTTTGGAGAAGGGTGGTGTCTGTTGTTAAGGACTTAGTTGCGGCTTCTACCTCCTCGATGCGATCGTTCATGTTCCGCATGTCGGCCCTGATCAGCTAGACCTATGATGCGACGGTATCAATCCGGCTTTCCAGGGATGTGAGGACTGTTGTTATAGTCGCTAAAATGTCATGTAGCGTACGATCTTGCTGGTCCCCTGATGGTTTCGAGGTTGCCGGTGCGTCGTCCTGGCCCTTCTGACAGGCATATTTGTCCAACTTTGTCTGCATCCCGTTGCGGCCGCCGCGTCCGCTCGCCATTCTCTATGCGGCCGATGTTATGGTGCCACCAGTGAAATTCAGGCCGTGCTGGCTAATGACCGCCGCCTGCTCGAGGGCTAAGGCCCTGTCGGGGTTCACCAGCTAGGCCTCTGTGGAGTGATGTCCCGATTCGTCGTGCACTCAATCTGAGGGGGAAGTAGTTGATTACATGCTGCACACTTGTCGGCCCCCACTGCAGAGTGTATGCCCAGGTGGTCACTAGAGGAGTATTGTGAGCTCCACCGCACCTCAGTGACTGCTGTAGTCCCGGGCGCCACCCACCAGAGTCAGTGCGCGGTTACTAAAATGGCCGTCAGCCACCCAGATGAAGAGAAGGGGGTCGGCAGGGCGCGTTGGTTTCCCGGTGTTTTCTGGGGCCGGCTCCCAGGGAGGCAGGCTGTGTTGCGCCCTGAGGAGTCGCAGTTTCCCTCGTGGTGCCCGATGCTCTGCCCCCGTTGCAGTCGCGAGCTCTTACCTACCAGACTCCCGGGTGTCTCTCGCGGGAGCCGGAGGACAGTTCTTATGGCCGCACAGTGCTGGGATGGGGAGTCCACAGGACGCGGTGTTCACGTAGCGGTTACAAGGTTCGCCTCTTGGAAGGCGGGTGGAGCGATGTCTCCGGGCTTCGCTGCTCTCTGCACAGCGGGAGGCGCCTCACGTAGCGCGAACGAGGTAGCCGCGCCCGCGGCTGACCGGGCCTGCCTGTGGCGCACTGTGCGCCTCACCGCACCGGATCGGATGCGGGCTCCGTTTTCACGCAGTCAATGCCCGCTGCGCTCGGTGCCACGGGTGCCGGAGTTACTGGGGACAGCTTCTCCACTGTTTGAGGAAGCTATTTACGGGGCATGTCTATGAATTGGCGGAGTTTGCGGGAGTGGTGAGCCGGAGCCGAGCTAACGCGCAGCCATTTCCTTCGGCAGTTGGCCACGGCCCCCTCCCCCCGCCCCCCCCAGTTTATTCTTAGCAACAATGGTCCCATTTTTATTTTTGATAAGTTTGAAAGTTTTCTTAACAGGAATAGAATAATTGGAAAGAAAACTCCTGTTTTCCACCCAGCGGGCAATGGCATTGTGGAACGCTTTAACAGATTTGTGATGGGGAGCATTCTAGCTTCCATTAATGCAGGTAAGGACTGGGTGAAGGAACTCCATAGCACCATTTGGGCGTTTAGAATAACACCCACTGGTACAGGTTACAGCCCATTTAGGATATTAAGAGGAAGAGAACCTTTCACTAAAGGCAACGTGGCGTGGAATAATATGAAGGTTTGTAGTAAATGGTCACCTGCGATAGTAAAATCCAACTTGAAGAAAATGCAAGAAGTCTAAAAGACTTATTATAATACAAAACTTGGCACAAAGGACATTTATTTAGGTCCTGGTGATTGGGTGAGAGTGAAGTTGGGGTTTAAAACCAAGAAGGGAGTCTGCCATCTTTAAGATAGTTTCTTTACCCAGAATTCTCTACAGACTACAAAACTTCCCTTACAAAATTCTGCGATCCTGGTTCGCACAAGTGAATGCCATACATAATAAATTTCTCTGGCACGGCGGAGCGATCAGGGTAGCGCTACACACCTGCACACAGTCCACGTACTGTGGGGGAATTGCAGCAGCAGATATCTATGCATATTATGTGGCCTCCCATATTTTGATAATCAATGAATGGTGGTACAACTCCCCAACCGACCTGGCTTTCGCACTTGAACACGCGGCAATGGAGGGGACCCCCCCTTCTCCAGCTCCTCTATAGTTCTAGCAACCTAGATTTGTTACCCCGACTAGTAGAGTGGTGATACAGCTCTGGCGGACTACGGTCCGACAGATGGAGGGGTGCGGGACCCTGACCCAAACAACTCCCTTATGGTATGGTACATACCTCCGTCCAGTGGCGGCTCTACAGGGATTCCGTGGGTGAAACTTAGTAGGGATATCGACCCTGGGGGATGTAATGCGAGGCACTACATTGAAATCTTTTCAACAACTGCAAGTAGATTTTCAACTACATAGGACACAATTTTACAAATATCTTCAATTCCGCCATGCTTTGACCCCCTTGATTCATGCCTTAGAGACCCTACCGGAATTTCACCCTCTTGAGGGTAGCCTACTGATGGGTGATCTGGGCCTACATAAAATTAGGCAAACATATCAAACACTGACGACTCATACACGGACGACACTTGACAAGACTAGAAGAGTGTGGCAAGAAGATATCCCCGACTTGACGGACGATGACTGGGCTGAGGCCATTGCCAGTCCCCCGGGCGCAGCAGTTTCCACACGATACCACCTTATACAGTTCAAGTATTTACACTGCGCATACTACACACGGGCCAGACTCTGGAAGATGGGTGTTATTCAATCCCCTACATGCTTGCGATGTGAAAGGGAGGATGGGACATTTCTACATAGTCTGGAGCTGCTCCGCGTTGCAACCCTTTTGGCGCCGGGTATCATCTTGTTTAAGTAATGTATTATCATGGGAACTCCCATTTGACCCACAACTTTTCCTCTTGCACAGTACAGATGAGATAGGGGGCAATAAGTACAAACAACATCTGCTCTTCTTGGCCCTCACTATCACCAAACGTGATATTGCACATATGTGGAAAAGGGACCTCTCCCCCGACTATAGGCAAGTGGAAGGCCGAGCTAGACAGATGCATGGGTGCGGAGATTGCGGTGTTTCCGGCGCGTGGCTGCCCCCAAAAACACAGGAAAATTTGGACCCGCTGGGCGACGTATCGCGGGATCGATCTTCCCCCTTTACCATCTACAGACCCCTAACAGACATCACTATATATGTACACCTCCACTGACTAAATCGTTCCATATTATGTAATAGCCCGTCTTTCTATGAACATATCCTTTGTACAATTACTAGAATCTAGTACAGTCTGCATATTGTTTACGTTGTGTACCCTGCATGTTCCGCAGGCATTGCAATTATTTAAAGATGCTGGTATTCCCGATTTATCTGATTTCTTACAGGTACTTGTAGGGCTATGGCCCAAATTTCACTGGAATAACCGAATAAAATTTGTTATTAAAAAAAAAACAAGTAGGGAGGAAGTTCTCAGAACCCATGCAAGTAGGAAAAGTATATTCCAAATTAGCTAAATTAAGTGATGGAAAAGTGTGGCATTTTAGCAGAATGGCCAAAGGAAATGAAGTACCAACATCCACGGACTGGATGTGGGAGAGAGGCACTGTAACTGCTCCTTCTTCGGAGGGGGGTGCAGTTAGAAACTCTTTATCACTGCTTCCAGGTCAGTGTAGTGGTCTAATGGCTACACGTAGCGGTAGGCCAGTAGTTTTACCCAAGAGATTCGAAAGTTTTGTCATATAAGTAGGAGAAGGGGAGGATGGGATGGTTGGTTCTTGGGGTATTCATGTTTATGTATGACTTTACTGAACTAACATGTATGACTTTTGTCTCCTGTAGAATATCCAAGTTGGTTTTGTACACATTTGAAGACTTTTTTACTGTCAATCTTTTCTGTTGCTAGTCCAGGTAAATGCAATTTGTAGCATATACATGAAAAGTCCTTCCTGAAGGTATTAGTCCCTTTGGTAGAGATATATGTGCAATAGTTATGTATGCTTTGTTAAAGAAGGGAGATGTAGTATCCTGGTTACTGGCTCCCTGGTAACGAGATGCCACAGATTCAGGAATACGGAGCAGGTTGGGTGGCAGTTGAAGGGAGTTACGGTTGCGGTCACACACACGTACCTGCTTGCCCTCCAATAAAGCAACTACTTACCTGGATAACACAACCTTTAAGTGCTGTTGCTAAGGTACCTTCCTCTAATGGGCTCTTTTTAAATTACATTGCTGTAGTTTAAATCACTTTCCCCTACTCTTTCCTGGGAAATAATGAAAATAGCTGGTTTATTTTCCAGATGGGTGAATCCGCCATGTGCTTAAACAAAACACACACATTAGCTCAAAGTACCAAGTACTACATGTTTGTTAAAAAAAAAAGTCTCAGTTAATTCCAAGCTTACTCCTAATTGTATTGCAACATTTATAAAGTTCTTACTACACCTGTGTGGAGCACTGAAGAGCTTGTCTGGGTAGCATGCTACACGGTGTAGGGTGTATAGCTGGAATTGTCTCGTTTTGTTCATATGCGTAAAGTGTTTCCATGTTGTGCGTTGATGCCCACAGGGTTGTGGTTATTTTGAGTTAAGGGACGCAGCGCTTAGAAGTGTGACGGATGAAGAAGTTTGCGGAAAACATACTGGTGATTTACAAAAACTGAAATTCAAACGTGTACATTTTAAGATTGTGCTTTTGTATGATAAACATCCAGTCGAGTTCCGTTAGAGCTCTGAAAAGTACATGATTGTGAACACAAAACTTATGAACCGTGTCACCAATACCTACATTTGACATCATGACAACAACAATATCAGCTTGATGGATTCCAAATATAAAGGATAACTTTTAAGAATAGTTGCTTCCGCTATGTCTGCGTGTCATCATAATCATATTTGCTTGGTGGTAGATTTTATCAATATATATATTCAATTTGAAAGCATGTTTGTGCATTATTTAGTACTTTCATTCTAAGCAAATGATGAATGCTCCCAACATGAGTGGACTATGCTGTAATGTCGGTTTGCTTCGCATACCGTAACAAATACACTTCTTTGCATTCAGACTTATATATGTTTGCCTGGTTTAGATAACAACACGCACTACAGACCAATAATCAACTTCATACTTTCAGTATAGCAAATATTGTGTCTCATAGACTAAAATGGGCCAACTCCCTCACAATAACGGAGGTCAGAGTTGTGAGGTCACTTCTTAAGTTGTTTTGAAAATTACCCATTCTAATTGGCCATATTATTTTATTGCACTTCTACTACCATTAAGGTGATCCTTGGGGCTCTCATTTCTAATCTAGATATTCCTGGTAATACATTTTTCGTTGGCTGGTATACGCCTGCGCAACCTTCGTTCGACTATTAAGTTAAGCTACGAAAGTGAGCAGTTTCTGCAGGTTTATAATTATTTTTACTGTAGGCTTACCTTGGAAAAATGCGTGCCAGGATCAATCTACACGTGCTCTCCGTCTATAAGAATACGGTCTGAGAACCAACCAGACTAGCGAAAATAATAGCAGCGCTAACTGTAACACTGGAATTGCCCCTTCTCCTCAAAACGCTGGTTAGTATGACGTACTTTCGTTTTTTTTTAGCTCTGAAAAAACGCACTAACAGCTCCAGGTGCCCTTACTGTCGCGAGCATCAAGCAACTCCCACCACGCGCATGCGTAGGCTGTGTCTATTCTTTGAGAGGACGAAGGGGTTTCCCTTGCGCCTGTCATTGATTCGAGGTATTGTTTATTTAATGCGATTTTATATAGCGCGAACATTACCCGAAGGTGTCAGAGCACTTTACAAAAGAACCAGTTGCGTTACATAAGGATTTTGGATTACATGAGTTACATAAGAGAGACAAACAGAATTTTTTTTTTTTGCAAATGTACAAGGTGTAAAGTCACTCAAGGAAGCGATATGAACAGGAAAAAATTGCACATGTCAAGTTGTAAAGTCACTCAAGGAAGAGATACAAACAGATAAACTCTAAAGTCACATAGGAATGGTAGTAAGTACAAAGGTCTACTACATATACTAGTGGTTAAAGTTCTATATATACAAATAGTAAATTCACACAGGATTACATTTTAACAGCGATTAGGCTTGGACAATTATATAATACATATATATATATATATATATATATATATATATATTTTTTTTTTTTTTTTTTTAAGGCAGTCCAGCAAAAAGAGAAAAACGATCGAGGGTCATCAGGAGGAGTCGGGAGGGAAGAAGGAACGGAACAAAGGTCAAACAAAATGGCGGATCCGGGTCGTGGGTATAGACGGAGACCATCTCCAAAAATGGCGGGATGCACAAAAGTCACCAAAGACAAGAATCCAGAAGAGGAACCCAGAGAGCAGGATTCCATTGCGTAGAGTCAGAGGGGGGACGCAGCCACAAAACCAAAGGCGAACGGAAGGCTGTAAGATGCGTGCAGAGGCTCTGGCCGGGGGATGATCAGGAGGGGTGAGCCTGGGGAAGTCCGCCTGGGTGGAACTGTGAACAACAAACACAATGCACTATGGGACTTGTAGTAAGCAACATCCAGTCACGTGACTTACCTTTGAAAAAGCGCGCCCCAGCACACCTGCGTGTTATTTCATTCCATCTGTGAGCAAGGCAGAGAGCCGAAACGTTAGAATATGGAATGCGGTGTTGCTGTACTTGGAAAATAAACGTCATCTGCAGTATTGGGCCTCACTTTTGTGCTATAGTGTTGGAAGGATGGGTTGCTCCGTGCCCATTGTGTGAGGCCGCTCTGTAGGATCTTGGGCTCCGGAACGGGGGACTGTTTGTGTATATATATATATATATATATATATATATATTTTTTTTTTTTAAGGCAGTCCAGCAAAAAGAGAAAAACGATCGAGGGTCATCAGGAGGAGTCGGGAGGGAAGAAGGAACGGAACAAAGGTCAAACAAAATGGCGGGTCCGGGTCGTGGGTATAGACGGAGACCATCTCCAAAAATGGCGGGATGCACAAAAGTCACCAAAGACAAGAATCCAGAAGAGGAACCCAGAGAGCAGGATTCCATTGCGTAGAGTCAGAGGGGGGATGCAGCCACAAAACCAAAGGCGAACGGAAGGCTGTAAGATGCGTGCAGAGGCTCTGGCCGAGGGATGATCAGGAGGGGTGAGCCTGGGGAAGTCCGCCTGGGTGCCAGGGGCAGCGGTCCCAGACCGAAGGAGGCAGAAACGCAGTCCAGGAGGGCGCACCCTCCAGGCTCGGATAGCAAAGAAAAGCCCGGGGGCGTCACGCTGCAGCGCCGAGAATCTCCCCGCAACTGCACCCCCGTACCTGGCAACAAGACTCGCGAGTCCCGGTCGTCCCACGGGAGGCAAAGCAAGAGGGCAGGCCGTGGGGGAAGCGGCAGAAGTTGAACCCGGAAGGCATCGGGTGGGGAGACCTCATCCCAGATCCTCAACAGCCAGCCGGAGAAACGCCACCAGGCAGCAGCACCGCCGAGACTGGACTCCGTTGATGGCCGGCCATCACCGAAGCGTCGGCAGGCAGGGGGAGGAAAAGCACCGGCAGCGGAGAAGACGCAGAGCAACCATGCCAGATGCCCGGCTGAGTAGGCGACGGCCAGGACGGTCAACCGGACATCGGCCACGCTGCTCGGGCTCCGCCGGTCGGGGAAATGCTGGAATCCAGAGGAGGAAGCCGGCGAGATGAAGACATCAGTCCGAGCACGACCCTGGTGAGTAAAGAATGGGCTCGCCTGTTGGAAAGCGTGTAAGAGCGTCAAGTCATTGTATGGCTGAAGGAACCCGCCGTCCTTGCCTTCACACGGCGTTAGGTACTTTTATGTACTGTCTTACCATCCCCCACCCCGTTTTCTCTTATCAGCTGAAATTCTCTGGTGGCTAATGGGCTTTCTGGCCCCTGGGCAGCTGATTGGGATACACACCCTCATTTACCCCTCCAGGAGCAGGCACAAAGACTGATTGGGCCCATGGGAGGGGTGGGGGAAGGCCCAGTATGGCTGTTCCCTTCACTGCCCCCAAAAATAATCCCTTGTGTCTAATGGTGTGGATCCCTGCTTGGTGATCGCCTAGGCCAAGGAGGGCTGCCCCCCCCCCCCCAAGATCCCTATTGTCTAGTGGAGTGGATCCCTGTATGATGATCTCCTTCTGTGAACGATCCCCAGGGAGGGATCCACTAGGGACATATACCATTGGAAAGGGGAGATCCCCACCTTCCCAACAATATTTCTCCTACTGAAATTGGTGCTTGAAGGGGCTTAGATATTGCCCCACGCACCAATGAAAGTAAAATGAGATTAGCTGATTTCACTTTTAGTTTGAAGTTCATGATGTCAGTGCACCAGCCTTGGGTTGCCCCCAGCAGCCCAACCTGAAATGGAAAAAAGGTAATCCCTCCGGTGCCAGCACCAAAGGGATCCACTGCCCTGGGTGCTTTGACACCACCATTACACACCAGTGATTTATTTTTGGGATGAGAGAGCAGCCCGCCCAGGCCTTTGAACACCATCACCCCCACAAGGGCACCATCGCTTTCTGTGGGAGGAGGTGGGGAAGAAAGCCTACTAGCCACCAACACTTTGTGTTGGGTTATGTTTTCAACTGTTTTGTTATGTGTCATGCTATGTTTTAGTTGTGTTGTTATGCTGCTTTCTGTATGTTATTGTATTGTGTTTTGTTTATATTACATATGTCAACAAACACTACTATATTTCCAGCCAAAAGTAGCACATGCCTTGACAGTTCCAGTAACAAACAACAATTTACTACTTTCTAAGACGGTTAAATAACAGCTCCAGCTCTTCAACCATATAAGACACCAGTCAGACCAAAACCGTGGCTGTGGCCGCCAGTGTTCACTTTGTAATAGGTTCCCAGGTGCTGTAATGTGTGCTAGATTGAGTCACAAGCTCCTCTAAGTCCCTTTTATTCCCTCTGTCAGTCACACCCAGATTCTGAGTATATGCAGCATTATGGCATAGTGCAGGCTACCACACTACATCTCTCCTCAACTCTGGACTTAAGTTTGAGCATAGTTAGCCTAAGCTGTGTGTTTTGCCGCAGATTGTACCAGCCATTGCCTCCAGTGAGTTCTGGCGCTCTAGGCAAGGGCAAGCTGCTGCTATTACCTCTCCTGACACTTAGCAGACTGGCTTGCTTGGTGATGATGGGAGCAGTGGGTGTGAGTCCTAGGCTAGATGGTGGAATCTCTGGCTCTTTCCACTCGAAATTTCCTCATATTTGCTCCCTGCTGTCCTGGAAGTGGGGTTGGGGCTTGGCTGGTTGAGTCGTATGAAAACTGAGATACTTCTGTTCATTGATTTGTTCCACTGTCCGCTGTAACTATGGTCCCTTCCTTGGCTGTGACAGGTACTTTTTTCCTGGGTACCTGTTCGGTGCCAGTATTAAGGGCAGGGTATGCCCAGACGTGGGTCCCTTGCTCACTTTGCCACTGGATTCAAGCTAGCCTGGCTGATGAAGGGTGTTACCCAGAAACCGGTCCCAGAATGCTTGTTTCCGGTTCAGGGAAGACCTGGCTTGGCAGTTTGGGCTGGACTGTTCCCATGAGGCACAGGGTCAAGACTGATTTGCATATAGCTAGGTCTGAACTGAGGTGGCGAAGTGAGCTAAAGAATGATGATGGATTCAACCCAGATCTGTGACTGGGGGTGAGTGTCTGAAAAGTTTCAGCGCTCCGTCCATCGTCTCCTTGTGTTTGCTTTGCTCCGGAAAAGGGCCATAGCAATGCAGTGGTAACTACTAATGACCTCATTTAAAGCACTAGACATACTCAATCATTAGTTCTTAAATCACAATACACCCTCACTCCACCCTAGACGATACCCAAATAGCACAAAAGTAGCCATCTCTCACATAAGAAATTAAATTCTGTTTTTCCACTCGCAGTTCCTACTAGCAATGCAAGAATACACTCCCTATGCCGCCCAACCTAGCTTCTCAAATTCCCTGACCACTACTTGAAGAGCCAAATTCGCACCCACTCATGAGAATAGACCCGTCCTACAGATCTGATACACCAGCAAGACACTTGCAGGTAATAACCCGTCAGCGTGGGGTGGGGGTGGGGGGAGTTTAGTTGTTCTAATGGTTTGTACGATTTATAATTCACTAGCCTCCATAATAGTGAACCAGATAGGTTTGAAAGGCAGCAAGGGTCCCGGAGGCCCCGCGAGAAAAGACGCTGTAATTTCAGATTGAAAACCCTGTGAACCACTGTATCCTAACACCCTCTTATAGTGAAGTGTATTACTAGCTGATTCACGTGAAAAGTTTCTTACATGTTGATCTAAGTCTGTACTTGTAAAACTTATCATAAATACTGAATAAAATGTGTGATAAAAAAAAAAATGATTGGCCTGCAGTGTACAAGGGTTTCTCCTGCCGTGTCGACAGTGTAGCTTGTTGGATGGAGCCAGACACCAGCTAGGCTGCCGAGTAGGTGGAGCAGAACACGTGCATCAGCGCCTCAATGTCCCTTTTATTGTCTCTGTCGGCCACATCCATCTGTCATTGTGTGGAGCTATGTGCCATGATGTATCACTACAGTTGCTTTTTAGGACTGCCTTGGAAGACCTATTGTTACCAGTTCTTTAAAATATACACAGTGTGCTTTGGTTCCAGTCGTTAGACTATTAGCCCCTCACCTCTATGCTGTTGTCTGTTTAATGTGTCTTTCTGCCTCCGCATAGACTGCGTGCGTTGCAGAGCATGAGGAACAATTTTGCATCTCAAAAGTACACTGAATCATCACATGTTAAATTCTTTATTTATTACATGCATTGTATATAAAAATATATTTTTGTTGTGCTGCAGTGTATTTAATGCTCTAGTGCGTAATCTTGTGTGTTACGCATACATGGACACACGTTCCCACACACACACACACACATGTAAGGGTGCACAATTCTGCTGCTGAAAACGAGAAAGCATTGGTAAAGGTAAAAGGACTGGATTTATTGTGGTAAAGTTATGAGGGTATAGACATACACAAATGCAGTTTGCATGCATTTGCGCATTAAAGCCAGATCTTTTGGATTTGCTACTCTGTGCTTTGTAATGTTTCTGTTATTAAAAGTGGCACCCACCAATTGAGTTGACAAGTATGCAACCACAGTCATTTAACTTGCCCACATCATTGTTCCTAGTGTAACTATGACCATCTATTATGTCGTTTTTTCGGAAATAGACAAGGTGCATTTGTTGACAAGGCAGCCTCTACCCCTCTCCCTTGTTTAGAAATATAAATCCTGAGCTAATTCCTCCTCTATTTTTGTTACAATCCACATAGATCAGGCTAGCTACAAATGGTTGAACAAGTGAATAATAGAATTACTGTCAATCTTGATTTTGCTACGTCGTGCTTTTCCTTGTCAAAACCCTCCTCAATTCTCGTATAACTTACTAGTAATCTTTATTACACCTAGTCCTTCTATTCCTTGTCACAGTCCTTACAAATAATATTTTCTCTAATGTGCACAGGCTTTAACAAACGGATCAAATGAAAATATGTGTAACTCCACCCCAGATTGAGACTACCTATGAGATTCCCAGACACCTGCCGCAAATTGTGCAGGACTGTGACGAGGAACAGCAGGACATGGTATAATACAATTACTGGTAATAATCCTGGCATTACCCCTCTCATCCACTCTTCTTCATTCCAGTCATTACAAGTGAGGACACAAGCAGGGAGCATGTGTGCAAGACCAAATGAAACAGAGAATCTGGCTTTTGGAAAAGATCGGCTCAAAAAATCTTAACTTCATTCAAGAAGAGATTGATCAGCAACCTAAGGAAGAAACTTTAGGCTCAAAAGAAAACGAACACTTCAACACCCCTAGGGCAAGAATCTCAAGGAATGCTTGCTACATGAAATAATTCCAATCTCTGGTGGATGTAGTGGGCACTAAAAAGCCCCTTCCAGTTCAGAAATTTCACAGAGACCTCCTCTTAAGATACATTTGGATCATTCATCATGATCCTACGAACTAGAGAAAGATCTCAGGATGAAGCCGCAGAAGGAAACACCACAGCCAGTTTAACTGCTCTCAAAAGCAAGGAATGTATCTCTCCATACAACAAAATTCCCCAAGGCTCTGGCTCTTGAAATACACAAATGGCTGCTAACTGAGCACAAAGATGAGTGTCAGTATTCTTCACTATGCCCTCCCTTCCCTTCTCAGTCTGATCTGCCTCGACTTTCCTCCAGGACAAGCACTGTCCGGTGTGCAGGTGAATGTTGCATTATGCATCCACTTCCACTACCACCCTACAACAGTCCTCAAGGGCAACCTGTAGCACTCCTCCTGGCAATGTACAGGCCACTACTGCACTCCAGTGAACCCACAATCGTTTGGTGCATTCTTGTGGGAGCTTAGATCCAGGAAGCCACGTCAGATGTCTTTGCGTGGTTGTATTGCAGGGCCCAGTGACAGTCATGAGTGCTGTGAGCCTTGTTCCATGTCCGACGGATACACAGAACCCATGTTGTTTCAGGTACTGGAGATCTCTGATATTGTATACATGATGACTGGGAAGATCTCCGCTTGGAGGAGCTGCAACTCCACCAACCAAGATTTTATTTTTTATTTTTTTATTATCATCTTTGTTTGCTGCACATATTGCTCTGCAGCAAAAATGTTTTTATTTAGCCTCTCACAAACTCATAGTAGCCCTGACCCTACCGTAACTGTGACTTTCACTGTAACTCTTGACAATGCTCTATCCCTTGCCTTATTTCTAAATCAAGCCATAAATCTAACCGTAATGCAAACCTTAAGCATAACATTAACCCTAACACTTATCCAATCCCTAAACATAACTGTAAGAAATTGGAGTATTAGTTGGAGGGGTGGTTCGTGAGAACCTACCTTAAAAAATAATCACAATCCCTGTCAGGGTCAACCACCAAAGTCACTAAATAAACCTGTGTTTGACCTCAGGTAGCTTGGCACAGAGCAATCAGGCCTAACCTAGAGGCAATGTGTAGCCTATTTATGTAGTACTCAAAAAGTAATAAAGTGAAAACACAAAATTTTAAAACCAGTTTAGAAAAATACGTAAATTTTAATAAATAAAATAAAACAAAACAAAAATTTTAAAAATCCAATAAGTAGAAACTTTTTTTCAAGTTTGGGAAACTTTTATGAAGAAAAATTGCTCATCGACGAGTTGATGGGGCAAGCTGGATCCAAAGCCGGGCTTGACAATGGCGGGCTGCTAAAGAGTGGAGATCCGGTAGTGTCCTCGACAAAGGCGGGAAAGTTCCAAGCAGTTGAAGTCTGAAGTTCGTGCCCAGGAAGTCCTTGCTGTTGATCGTCTTCGGCTTGGCATCAATCTTGGTGAAGCACCCTGCATTCAGAATATAAAATTTTTCTGGAAGTCAGATCTCCTTCAGTGGGGCAACTCAGCATGTTGAGGGTGACCGTCAATTCAACAGCTGCGGCTTCGACACAACCTGTATCTCTGTCAGTTCTCCAAGCAGAAGGTTGGCAAAAGTTTCTAAGTCCCACGTCTTGCAGTTTGGGGACAGGAGAAGTAGACACTAACACCAGGCAATGTGCCAGGACCTGAGGAGGGTTTCACCTGGGGTTTAGGAGTCACTCCAGCTAAGGCCAACATCAGGGTCCAGGGCAGGAACAGTTGGAACTTGTCAGTTGGGCAGTTGCAGAGAGAGAGGCCTCTGGGAGCTTGTTGAGTCCCTGTTTCTCAAAAAAGGAGGTTAGAAAACTGACCCTTGGAGTCACTTCTGGGGTCCTGGATTCAAGGCAAGCAGGTCCAGCCTTCTTTCGAGTGTCAGTCTGCAGGGAAGTTCACCTTTCGATCCTCACAGGTCCATGAGCGTTTTGAGGAGGGTACTGGGAAAGCCTCATTTGTGCTATCCTGTGGGTGGGGGAAACATCTTGCACTCCCTAACAAATTGGGTGAAAGTTCCAAGGGTGACCCTACCCACATTTGCAGCACTGTGAGTGTTTTGCTGTAAACTATCCTACAGTACCCCTCTTTCCCTAAATCAAGCCTGGTAGAACCTTTCTTCTATTGAACAGGGCTCCCTGTGCCCACTCAGAGGTATGGCTATGATAATGGGCAACCCCCACCCCCTTGTAGGCCCTCCAAACCCTTTCTAGGGCAGCTGCCCCTCCCACTGGTGGCACCAAGTTGTCTAGAAAGACAAGAGAGATAGTCCTAGGTTTGAGCTACATCTGCCAAAGACAGGGCAGGCATCCTTTAAGCTCAGGAAGGGGTTGTTCACATCTACCAGGGGTCTGAGGTCTACTTATGTATCTGTTCAATGAAATGCATTGAGAGCTACTAATATTATTAGTGTTGGATAATCTCCATTTTTTATATGTACATTATTTGAACCAAGCAAAAGCTTTCTAATTTACTAAGCTGGGCTGCACACAGGTGAGCTACTCAGAGGTAACTGGAGAGCTACAGTAGCTCACGAGCTACTGGTTGGAGACCCCTGCACCAGGCCATCCTGCTTGAGGAAGGAATACATTTCCCACACCCAAGCCCTTTGTGCACTGTCTGGGAGCAATCTGTACCTCACCATAGGGAGGCCATCCACAGTAATGTGACACTGGACACTAGCAGAAAGGCCCAATTGGCTTTAGGTTGTAAATTGACAAACTTCTAAAAGTGTCAGTTCCAAAATAGTAATATAAAATCCAGCATGACTGTTAAGTTAGACTTTAAGTTACTATTAAAATCATTTATCTGATATAGACATCCAGCCGCAGATTCCTTAACTTTTGAATTCTCCCCAGGTCCCAGTCTGGATCCGGAAATTTTTCAGCAGTACCTCTGCGCGACGGGGGACGGCGTCGTACAGCTCCGCAAAGACGTCGACTCCAGTCATGATGTCAGTGGAACCATATAAGTTCCCTCTGGTGGGCGGACATCAGTTTCTTCTTTTCCGCCCTGTAACGCGGATCCAGAGAAGCGGTTCCTCAGGTCATTTATTCTTGACCTACTTCGACACCTGGTGTCGTTGGAACAGTGTGCCTTTGTCTAATGTCGACAGTGGGTCTTGTAGCCGACAAATGTCGGTGACGGACCATCACCGAGGATTGTGGTTCCTGCCAGAAACTAAAACCGAAGTTGTTGAAGCAGCGGCGTTTGAAGTTGATGGCGGCACGTGTATCGCGATCCTCGGAGGCTTCCCAGCCTCGGTCGTCTTCGTCCCGGGAAGAGCATTTGCGGGGTCGATCTAGGAGCCGAAGCCAGTCTGGAGGATGTGGTTCTCCATGGAAGTCGAAAGGTAAGGGACGGTTGAAGTTGCTGCATTCTCAGACTTCACCACGTGGAGACTCCGTCTCCGATGGCTCCTCCTGCTCGACTGTTAAGGAGGCTGTACATGACTCCGCACCTTGTCTCCCCGTGTTTTCGGGAGCTGGGGCGCCAATGGCTCAGATGGGAGAATATTATTATTCCTTACACCTCATCTTTGGGACCCCATCTCCCTCTGGAGCGCTTTTAGTCCCCAAGGAGGTGAGAGGGGCGCAGTCGGAGGATTTGTCCTCGGCGACGGTTGGGCCATCGGAGTCAATGGATCGGCGTCGGTCGAAGTCGGCTGACGTCGCTTTGACGCAGGCTCACAGTCCTTCGGGATCTTTGCCTACGACGCTGGTCTTTGACCAACCGACTCAGACATTGACGTCTTTGCGACGCCAGTCGAAGGCGACTCTCCTACTCCAGTCGACGACGTGATGGCCTCGCTTCGGCGTCATACGGCGTCGGATGCGGAATCGGCTATGCAACCTGAGGGTATTGTACAGTTTGTGGCCCCTTTTAAGGAAGAAGCGTTGGGAGGTCCACCTGCGTCGACTGGGACACGACTTCTTCAGCCCATTTCCGACACCAATGTGTTTCAGGTGGAGGAGAGTTGGCTTACAGCTCTTGGTGAGGCCAGTGGGCTGGATTCTTCGCCAGCTTTGGGGTTGCTTTCTTCCCCTAGTCTTGCCACTGAGGCAATTTCCTTCTTTGCAGACATGCTGAGGAAAGTGGCTGCATTTTAGACTGGTCACTGCCCACAGTGCAGAGGTCTACAGACCCTTTGTTCGAAATTCTTTGATAGGGACAGACGGGAGAAGAGCCTGTTCTTCCGTATAGTGAGGCCCTATTTGACATTTTGTTAGGTGCTTCGGCCAAGCCGGAGTCAGGGGTCTCAGTGGACCGTGAGGTTGCACGTAGGCATTTGCCTGCACCTGGGGACCTAGTTTGTTTGCATAGACATCCTTCCACTAGTGGCCTGGTGACTCAGGCTGCAACGTCTTCTCAGGATGTAGATTCTACTCCTAAGACTCCGGTGGGTAAGGATGCTAGGGGTCGTGAAGCTTGTGGTAAGCATATATTTACTTCAGCCAGCTCAGCATTGAGAGCCACCAACAAGACTTGTGTGCTGGGGCGCTTTTCCTATACTTTATGGGATTCTTTACAGAACATGCTCCCATCCCTTCCGGATAACCTCCGTGCTGATTAGAGATGGTCATCAGGCTGCTAGGCTTACCATAAGGTGTGGCATGGACACAACGGATTCTGTGGTTCGGGCCATGGCATATGCAGTGTCGCTAAGGCGTCGGGCTTGGTTGGCATCTTCGGGTTTCTCAGAGGCTGTCCAGTTGGCTTTGGCCGACATACCATTTGATGGTGCCCGTCTTTTTGGAGATCAGGCAGATGCGACGTTAAGATGCTTCCAAGGAAGACGGAGAACCACAGAATTGTAGTCCTACATTTTCTGTCACTGTGTGCTTTGCTTGTCCCTAGGCTTTGGATATATGTTTTTTTTGGTCCAGGAGTAGCCTTATTAGGATGTTGCATATATCCTGTTTCAGTTTCAGTACTACCACGTGTACTCCGGTGAGGAGTGGTGGTTATGACCTCGGTATCATTTCTTTTTATTTGGGTATTGATTTAAATGTCTGAGGGAGGCTCCCTTGGTTTCCTGGCCTCTGAGGATGAGCTTTCCGCTCAAGAGGCTATCATTAAGAGAGGTGACTTCCTGTATGGAAGCGGATCTGTTGCATGCTTCTTAAAAGCAGTTCAGTATGCAAGTTGTATGGCTTTCTTCTTCAGTGTTCTTTTAGAGACATATGGTTATGCCAGTTGTAGGCTGGTTTATAGTGGTCTCTTTGGTTCTACCCTCGGAGTAATCAGGTGCTTCACCAAGTTGAAGCATTACTCTGGCTAGAGTATATGTTGCATTTTTTGAATGCTATTTGCTTGCAAGTTCCTCCTTTCGGGCAAAGGAACAGCGTCTAGTGAAGGCATAAATATTACCTCGACTGCAGGCAATTCCTATCCCTACTCCATATTGTGGTGCTGCAAATTGGCAGCCAAAGGTTTATGATGCATAGGTTGGGCCAACTTGTCCCAAGACCAATGTAAACTTGATGGCTTATTGTCCTTGACTTCAGACAAAATGTCCTAGGGTGTCGGCCGTTTTTGTCTCCAACAAGGCCGCCAATCATCTATAAAAGTTGGGAGACACTGTTATAATAGGAATATTCTTGATATACGTTGTTCTGTCTGATCGGCATTACCTGTCTTCTGGAGAGGATGTACTTATTATTTTCTGCATTCCTTAATTTGTGAGGAATATTGACTTTTGTTTCTTGGGATGTCAGTTCTTTATAACAGGCACCTTTTTCCTTACAGCAAGTCACCTACGGTGTTATGTTGGTGGCGTACTACCCTTTTTTAACTGCGTTGTGTATTTTTGCCAAACCTCTCATTTGAGTGTTTTTTTTGCTATGGGGTATACATGATTTAATGTGCTGCTCTGTTTCACATAATTGTTGGACTTATGATCATATTTGTCTTGTATCACAGGTGTGGTCGTAGGTGCTTGTTGACAAGTGCATTAATAGGTGCGTTACCATTTTCAAAATTATTGTAAAGCGCTTTCTGGAGCTGTTTTTCGGTACTAGTTAGTTATTAGGTATTCAGAGTTTACATAACTGTGTCATATGTTTTATACATATTTTTTCTCCCGCCCCCAAAAAAAAGAAAGAGGTTTTAATCAAAGATGCGGGTGATTCTCTTTTTCTCGCTTGCCTTGGTGTTTCAAGCTTATCTACAGCTCAAAGTTGTGTTCAGACTTTCAGACTATGGCACTGAATTCCGTATGGGGGCATGCTTAATATGCCCTTGCGGTCTGGCAGTAGTTATTAGCCAGTGAAATTCTGTGACTTGCCGAGCCAGTCGGAGTATCTGGTGACACATTTATGTTTGTATATATATTTATGTACATATATACATCTTGTGCAAGATGTTATGCAATTGGCGCATTTGATGAATAGGAATGCTCATTTTGTCCAAACTAAATTATTTATACCAAGGAGGTGTTGTTGTTCATCTCTCCTTTGGGGAAATGGGTTCTGAAAATCCTTCTTCAGGGTTTTATCAGGACAATTCTTTTTCTGATTATCTTTATTGTCATGAACAATGCAGATTACATGGCTTTGTCAAGCATTTGACCCTTTTTAGTCATCAAGTTTTCTTTCCCCTTTGGGGATGGGGGTAATGTCTGTTATCTGATGGATGGTTCTTTAGGGGTTTTTCCCCTTTTCCATCAAGGGCCGATTCTCTTGGACCTGTAACGTTGTTTTTTATTTATATGTTCTATGACAGTGATCATGGATTCTATAAAGAGCCAGGCTCTTGTTTTGCTACTCCTACGTACATTTGGTCGGTTGTTAGTTTTGACCGGCGGGTTCTCTTTGAGACGTTTTGTAGGATAAGTTTGCAGACCCTCCTCCAGAGGGGTATAGCTATGGTATTTAATTCAAAAGTTAAGGAATCTGCGGCTAGATGTCTCTATCAGATGTAAAAGTTACTTACCTTCGTTAACGTAATATCTGGTAGAGACACAGTCTAGCCACAGATTCATTAACTCCCTGCCCATCCTCCCTGCTCTGCAAACGACCTATGAGGTAAGGGTTATACCCTTTCTCAGTACTAGTTTTATATACCAGTATCACTATCTCAACTTATGTTGGGACTCAACAGACCACTTGGCCTGGCCACAGAGCTTTTGTTTAGATGTTGCCATACCATCCATTTCCAAATGTGTGTGGTCGGTAGGGTGGGGGTGTGTTTTCTCTTTCATACTGGATTAGTCACCAGTGAGCAGTAGTGATTTATTTGGTCTTTCTTTGAAAGACTTTGGCTGGTATCATCATACCTTGTATTGGCACTATCAATATGTCACGTAATGGTGTGATTCAACCAACAGCTTGTGTTGTTTTTGTAGGTTTTGTTTTGCTATTGCCATGCCATTTATTACCATTGATGAATGGACTATAGAGTGTATGGTTTCTTCCCTTACTTGAGGGTTATTCACCAGATCGCAGGGTTTCAACTAGCCCTGTGTTTTGTTGGGGTTTTCTTTAAAATCCATGTTTGGTATTAACATACCATTTGATGTTTCTTCTTTTTTATTTTTTTTGGCACACTGTTTCCACAACCAGTTTCTATAGTGGCTCAACGTTCTGGCACGGAAGGATTCACAGAAGAAACTGATGTCCACGAGCCAGAGGGGACTTATATCGCTCCACTGACATCATGACCGGAATCAACGTCATTGCGGAGCCGTACGACGCTGGCGCGCAGAGGTACTGCTGAAAAAGTTCCGAATTCAGACTGGTGCCTGGGGAAAATTCAAAAGTTAATGAATCTGCAGCTAGACTGTGTCTCTACCAGATATTACGTTACCGAAGGCAAGTAACTTTTACTTTAAGAGTCTCCCAAACTGAAAGTAAGCAATAGAAGTTGTTATAGTGTATTCCAGGGTTTACCTATGGAAGAGCTAGCCTTTCCACAGTGAATAAAAACACTTTGGAGGTTTTTACTGCCAGGGCATGTAAAACATTAAATATACATGTCCTACTTTTTTTTTTTTAATCAAAATTCTTTTTATTGAGCATTTTCAACGTCACAAAGAAAAAACCACTTACAATAAAGTATCGTGCCTTGTCCCACGCACTTGATGAAGCCATTGCACAATTCCAGTTGCTTTACCGTCTGGGACTTAAACCTACACATTGACATATGGTGTAGAGCTCACTTCTCCAATATGGTGCATATCAACTCAAGAAAACCCCCTCACCCCCCCCCCCCCACTCCCACCCTAACCCAACCGCCGCCCGTCAACAGTGACTGGTTGGCCCCTAAAAAGAAATTAACAGAAAAGAAAGGAGAAGAAAAAGAGGAAGGAGGAGGCTATGCTAAAATCGGGATGATCCATGTCAGGGGCTACCATTAGTGCCCCGAGGGGTGTAGCTCTCTCCATTCGATCCCTAATTGTCCTACTTTTTAAACACCATGCACACCACCAAATAGGCATGTAGAGCTTACGTTAGAGGTAACTTATAAGTATTGAAAAGGAAGGTTTAGACTTGGCTCATCTGTGTGTTTTCTAAATGGTTTGCTTTGCCTGGTTGTTATGGCAGTTAAAAACTGCACACCCAAGCTGCAGTGGCAGGCCTCGGGACCTGTTTTACAGGGCTAATTTAATAGGGTGGCACATTGAGTGCTGCAGCCCACTAGTAGCATTTAATTTGCATGCCTTAGGTACACGTGGTACCATTTACTAAGGACTTACAAGTAAATGTAATGTATCAATTATGGGTTTGCCATTTCCTCCATGTTTAGAGAGGAGAGAATAAGCACTTTGCCACTGGTTAGCAGGAGTAAAGTGTGCAGAGCCATATGGCCAGCAAAAACGCGTTCAGCAAAAGAAGGCAAAAATGTGGGGAACTACCACACAAAAGGTGGTCATTTCCTCCAGTACTCCAAATATCATATGAGGGAGAGAGAAGCATAGATTCATTCAGCTTCCATAGTAACTATCATAATCAGAGGGGAATGAATTACTAATGTCTTCCAACCATAGTCTCAAGAGAAATTGTATCTGAGACCCTCAACCACACAGTCACAGTACGCGGTATGAGTAGCGGTCGGTGGTGGGAGTGTCGCCGGGCGCTGACGTGGGGCGGGGGAGGGGCAGGGTGGGGGTAGTAAACTACGGATTACGGCCGATTACAGGTAAATACACATATAAATAAATAAAACGAATTTAGTTGTGCGCGCTGCATCGCATTTGGCGATGCAGCGCGAGAAACGAAATTCGTTTTATTTATTTATTTATATGTGTACTTACCTGTAATCGGCCGTAATCTGTAGTTTACTACCCCCCACCCTGCCCCTCCCCCGCCCCACGTCAGTGCCCGGCGGCACTCCCACCACTGACCGCTACTGCGCGGTATATATTTTCTCCGCTTATATGGTCATGTGGATAGTTGCATCATTCAGTTCTCCGAGTCGTAAATATTCCTCCACCTGGAGGGAGACTATCTGGATAGTGTCAGTCGTGACAAGTGATTTAAAAATGCCTCTTATCCTGTAGGGTAGGCTAGGGGTGTGGTTAAAATGTGCAGTGAAAGTAAAACTAAGCGCTGGGGGGCACAAATAGAGTGCTTACATTTGTATTTATTAATTCTGATTATTTACAGGGCAAAAAGGGCAATACTTTGTTGGGAGGTGCTAAATTCTCTGTGGGAAACAGGCGAGGTTGTGGTCCTGCAATGGAATAAAAACAGGCACATTGCCCGGGACGTATTTTATGTCGGCAATGCTCGGTTGAGGGAGCAATGAGATGCATGCGGGAAATGTTCCTGCTATGGAACAAAAAAAATGCACTGTGTTAGGGATGGATTTTCTGTAGGCGATGCTCGAAAGGAGTGAGTGTATCGCCGTGATGCGAGCGGGAAATGTTCCGGACTACCTTCCTGTAGGAGCCGCCTCGAAAGGGGCTGAACGACAACATCCCCTGGCTATCTTTCGATAGGTATCAGATTGCATAATTTACACAACAAAGAGCCCTTCATGAAGCAACCCCTAGGCACCCCTGTATAAGAGAAATAAATTGGCACCAACAAAACCATCAAAAATTGTTACGTTATCGCATAAGTGACACATGAGAGAACTCCAGCATAAAGGCTTTTAACAATGCAAATCGTCAAACGAATGACCAGTCTCTTATTCACATATGTGGTAAACAGTCTCTCAATACCATTGCAGAACCACAACCTCCCCTGCTTCCCAAAGAGGATTCAGCACCTCCAAATAAGATATTGCCATTTTTGCCCTGTAAATAATTTGAATTAATAAATACAGATATAAGCACTCTATTTGAGCCCCCCAGGGCTTAGTTTTACTTTCACTGCACATGTTTGTGCAACTCTCCCTGTCTTTTTAAATACCCATAACCTATTTTGAAATCAATTCACTTCTAAAATGTATGAAGTTACTCAATCGTCATTTACAGTTAATTCCTGAAAATAAAGGGGCGAACCAATTCATGCAGTCACTGTCTTGTCACTTTTACATAACTATGCATGGCAGCTATGAGAGGCACTTCAGTTTCTCCATACGACCCTGCTTTCAATTGTCTAAATGTCTTTACTATCTTTATCTAAGAAAAATTAGTTTCTCCTAGTCTTTACAGAATTAAACTGAGGCATCATATTCAGGATTTTTTTGAGGAAGAAAATAACCCACACAATGTACATATCACAATGTCGCAATTTTTTTTCTATGTATTTCCTTTTGCTCTTTCTAGTCATAGGATAAAGGCCGCACCTATGACCGGGTCAGTCAAGCAGCTGTCGCGCTAACTGACAAAGAAGGGTGAGTGAACTCACTTATCCTCACAAATGTTGAATATACTCAGGATAAATAATACCTGTTACACATGTCATGGTCCTGACGAAGGCTGCTTGACTCAACGAAGCACCTACAGCTGAAACATGTTAACCTTTTCACCAGGTGCGGTGAACCAGTAGCTAATCCACCAAAGCGCCACCACAATTTTTAATCATACCTCTTTCCTGGTCATTAAAGCTGACCATACAGGATAAGAGGCATTTTTAAGTCACTTATCACAACTGCCACTATCCAGACAGTCTCCCTCTGGGTGGAGGACGATTTACCACTCAGAAACCTGAACACTCGAGTGGTAATGACCCGATGATGCAACTATTCACCTGGCCACACGAGCCGTGAAAATATACACCGCATACTGTGACTGTGTGGTTGAGGGTCTCAGATACAATTCCCTTGAGACTGGTTGGAAGACATTAGTGCTTCATTCCCCTCCGATTATGACATTTCCTACAGTAACCTTTACTCTAGCACTAAATCAGATTTTAATCAATCTGTTCACTTTACATTGATTACAATGAATGTAGCCAGTTAACCTCTATGCTAGAATTTTTTTTTCCTTGGCCTAAATCTAGCTTTAAGTCTACCCTTACTACAAACATTAATCCTGTTTCTTTAACTTTTACCTTAAATACAGAATTAATCCTTATACTATCCCCTTAACAAATCATTAAGTCTAACTTTTATCCTTCCAAGTAGCCCAGACCTTACTCAAATTATTTTCCTTACAGTAAGAAGGAGTAGCACATTAATCTTCACTGTAAAAGAAATTCTTTGAAGGCTTACCTACACTTTTCTTCGTAATATCGTCTAGTTGTGAGGTATTCTGCATAAGTTTTATGTTCTAGACTGGTTGGCATAACATATCTCGGTAAACACAAACAACACAACTGCACTTATTTATATTATGTTTTGACCATATATGTGTAGTCCTATTGTGACAGAGTGAAGTGTGGGTTAGTTGGGCTGTGGGCAACAACTATGCCAGACACTACGTCACTGTGGACTCCTGGTACAAATTCCCCAATTATGAAAATAAACAATCCCTTTAAGTTACTGAGTTCTATCCACACTAGGCCTAGGTTGGAAGGTAAGTCCCCTTGCTTTGTTCCTTCACTGGATCTAAAATTCAGATGGTGGGTACAGGCCAGCGAGAGGCATGTCTTGTTCTAGGAAGCTTGTTTTTCAGTTTATTACTTTCTGCTTTACCAAAAGTTATCCCTGTTGTTCTGGTGCAATTTAGATCCCAGTGGGGGCAGATAACAGGAGATAAACCTGTTCTGCTTCAGTGGTGCCTCTGTATGGATGTATGTATGTGTGCATATATGTATGTTTATATGGTATTTCTATAGCACAAACCTAGCCAAAAGGCAGCAGAGCAATCTACATGGTCAAAGACGAGCGTAAAGTTAACGAGTAAGAGGAGAGGAAGCTAAGATGCGGATGGTTAATGCCTTCAGATGTGTTAAGAGGTGAGTCTTCAACTCTCCTAAATTGGAGCAGCGCTTGGGAGGTCCTGATTTATACTGGGATGTTGGTCCAGACACTGGGTGCACAATAGAAAAGTCCAGCTGTTTTTACACTTCTTAGTCTGTAGTCTGATGGTGCTCTGGCTGCGGGAGGTACCAAGATCCACCAGAGATTGGGAGCTTGTCTGCAAGATAAGGGTGGTGGTGGTTGTGAAAGCTTTGTAAATAATCCAGCGGTTTAGGTTTCGCCTGCACTGTGCTTGTGAAATCTAATGTATTTAATAGAAATCGTAAAAGGGGCCCCCTTGCTTTTCATTGGTTCCTGTGCAAGCCACTTACTTTTCCTTTGTTTCTATTGGCTGTAGCATACTGTTTCCTATTCTTCTTCATGTGCTTCTCTTATCAGTTTCCCAGGGGCCAAGTACTATTTCTATCTGCTTTGCCAAGTACTCATTTTCATTCCCTACACAGCAGCTTGTTCTTTCAGCACCCTCTCCATTAAGGGCGTTTTTTGTACAATTTTGTGTTCCTTTTGAAGCAAACTGCCACCACCTCGAGCAGACTCTGGACAGCGGCGTGCTGTAGAAGACCTCCGAAGACGCAGTGGCAGCTCACTTCAAATGCATGGTAAGAGCTAGAGGCGCCTGGGGAGAGGCAGGAGGCGGCTTGTGCATTAGCCTGCACAGAGTGACTGACGTCTGTACTGTTAATAGTAGCACTTTACATTTTTTTAAATGGGGCCGCACGCTGTTTCCCCTTTCCAATATCGTGTGTTTTTCACATTATAGCAGCACTTGAATATTAGTGCTGCGTGCTATATAGATTCCTCTTTCATTGTACTCCTGCTTCTGTGGACACTTATTTGAACGTACAAATGATTATTGAGGGCGAATTTACATTATTTATGTATCTGTATCATATGTATATTTGCTTAACTTATGGGTTACTCTCTCCTTTCTTTTAGTGATACCTACGATCGTCAATATATTCCATCATGGCGATGCTCATTGGTTAATTTTACTGTTACATTTTAAAATAGTGTCCTATTTCCATTTCCATTATTTCTGTTTACAATGCGTGTGATGCTGTCGCAAGCGCACCACGAGGGGCTCCATCACTGTTGCAAATAAGAGTTGAGATAATCGTCACCCCTGCCTGCTACCCGGGAAACCGGAAACGTGTCAGATATCATCCCATCGAGCAGTTAGGTGGGTGTATAGAAGTTTAACAAGGTGCACACATTTCGAGCTCAGACCGATACGGTGAAGTAAGGTAAATAAAAGCAGCCATTTTAATAGGTCGAACGCTTTTGTCGCGTCAAGTAATACAGCTAACACCACCAGACTGGGCTCAACGCTATGCAGGATAGCGAAAAGCGTACGAAGGTTGTGCGCCATGCAGCAGCCGGGAACAAACCCAGATTGGTCTGAGTGCACAATGTTTGGCAGCAACGCAAGCAGGCGATTTGCGATGAGCTTAGCTAGCATTTTGTCTGTATTGATCATCGACAGCGGTCTTTACGAGTTGCATCTATCTGCAGTCTTGTCAGGCTTAAGGATAGTGTCAATCACTGCCTCACGTATTGAAGGCGGTAATTCTCGAGAGACGCCTCATACATGGCCAAGAGATGTGGAATTAATAAAGGAGCAAACGCCTTATAAAATGAGGCAGTAAGCCCGTCAAGGCCAGGCGCCATGTCATTGGGGAGACCCTGAATCACCTGCAGCACCTCATCAAAAAAGGCTGCATCAAGAAACTGTTGATGCACGTGGTTTAGCCATAGCAACTGGATTGTGTCCAAATATGCTTCGAATTGCTCGGTGGTTGGTGATATCTGCAACTGGTCTAAGTGGGAGTAGAAGGACGTCATTGTGTGGAGAAGGCCATTAGGGGTAAACTGGCGCTCAAGGTGCTCATCTAGAAGTTCTACAACATACTCGGAGGCTCGGTCGCTTAAGCATATTTGCAAGTGTCCGGCCAGGCCTGTCGCCTTCGCCATACAGGCATGCTGTAGTCTCACAAGACAAGAAGCTCAGTTTGTGATCTGCTTCCTCATTGAACGCTGTGATTTTCCCAAGGATGTCAGCCAACAAGGCAGGGTTATCGGAATTGTAATAATCACGTTCGAGTATAGACATTTCACGTTCGATCTCAGCAAGGTGAGATCATATTAATTTGAGAACACCAGCTTGTTTGGCGATGTATACGCCGCGAATAGTCACTTTGAAGGCCTCCCACAGAGTTTATGGGGAGGAGCCGGAGCTTTCATTAAAAGCAAAATAGTATACTACGGCACTCCAGACCTCCGATCGGAACACTTGATCGCGATGCACACCAGGCGCCAACTGAATGTGTGCGAGGGAGAGAGTGGCGGGTAGAGTTCCAGAAGGACTGGGGCATGGTCAGATAATGTATAGGGGAGATGGGACACACCCGCTGTCCACTTGCACACGTCACACGAGAGCAGCCAGTAGTCAATTCTCGACCAGGCAATAGGTGCCGATGTAGTGCACGTGCCCTCAAGATTTCCGTTCAGACTACGCCATATATCTACTAGGCAGTGATCACTGAGCAGCGTATGCAGTGGTGCGGCCGCATTAGGGTGGGGGCGGCGAGAGGTACCTACACAATTTAGGATGGGGTCCAATGCCACCTTAAAATCACCTCCCCATATAACGGTGCCCGGTCCCAGACTAATAATCTGTCGCCAGAAAAACTCTGGGGAGTCAGTATTTGGACCGTAGACTGATACCAGTATGACTGGGTGGCTACACAGTGTGCCCGCAAGCAAAACCTATCTTCCCTGCATGTCACATTTGGCCTGAGAGAGATGCCAAGGTGTGCCGTTCCGGATAAGTATGGCAGTCCCACAGGCGTAGTTGGAAGAAAAGGATGCATGTACTTCGGAGCACCACCACGCACGAAGGCGTGGTGCAGAGTTTTGAGTGAGATGAAGTTCTTGTAAATAACAAATATCGATGTGATGCCGGGCCAGATACGTGTGTACTAATCTAGTCTTGCATCTATCGCTCAGGCCGCGTATGTTCCAGGTCAGACTTTTAATCTTCGTCATTCAACTCTCTATTTGGGGGAACTTGGGGACCTGAATAGTGACCATGAGAGGAAACTGTAGTGTGTGACTCAGCAGAAAGGATGCTAATAGGCAACATCTGGTGCATGGGGGGAAATAGGAGATATGTGTACAGTCCATCCATAGCAGTAATTGCAAGGACCGTGAGGACTAAGCCATGTACTAGTCTGCTGAAGAACAACCAATACAACATTCAGAACATGCAATAGAACAAACCCAAATCCACCCCCTCCCACGCCACACTAGCAAAAGTTTGATACAATATAACCCACCCTTCACACTGTGTCCGATCCCAAAATGCAACAGTACTGGTGGGAAACATCCCTGGAGGCGAAGGAGAGCCGGGCGAACTCTCCCAGTCAAGGTCGACTGGTTGGCTGAAGTGGTGAATATCACCCGAGATGTACGCCAGCGGTCTCAGCCCCTGCCACACCCAGCACAGTCCGTGCACTAAGGAAAATCCCGAAATAAGTCCACTTGTGTGGATAGTATTGCGCAGTTCCTAATGACAAGATCTGACCAGCTGCAAGGGGAGACCCCGCCATTGGAATGTGGGGCTAACCAGGGTAAATTTCATTCATTGTCATCCAGGCCCACTTCTTTGTATGTGGATGGGGACCCCTGAGGCGAACGCCCCCGGCAGTGACATTTTTAGCAAATTTGAGGGCGGCTTAGGGGTCCGCAAAATGAGGAGATGTCGCCTCATGTGTAACTCGCAGTTTCGCCGGGTATAAGAGAGCGTGTTTTATTCCTGCTTTTTCCAGACATTTCTTGGTGGGCAGGAAATCCCTCTTCGCGGCCTGAACTGCAACAGTAAAATCGGGCTAGAATGATATATAGCTGTTGCGGTATGGCAGCTCCCCTTTCTCACGAGCCAGTCGGAGAACCATGTCGCAGTTCTTGTAGTTTGAAAGTCTTGAAATATTTGGACGTGCTGGAGTGCCAGGAGGCGGCTGGGGCACCAGCGAGTGGTGCCCTGCTCCACTATGAAGACTGGCGATAGAGCGTCCCCAAAAAGCTCCCGCAACATGTTTTCGACTAATTCCTCCATTCTGTCTCTGGCCATGGTTTCTGGCTCGCCTACAATACAGAGCTTGTTGCGCCTAGAGCGCGCCTCAAGATCCTCCTTTTTTGCTTTAATTACCTCCAAAACTTTGCCCATACGAAGCAACTGTTTATTAGCCTTGGCACAGGCGTCGTCATTATCCGAGACGCGAGACTCTAGGTGATGCAGGTGGTCCTCGTGTTTGTCCACACATTCCTTCATGCGGTCCATACAGCTGGCCATTAGATCCAGTTTAGCATTAATTGTTCGTAGGCTTGCCTTCACATCAACCAATATTGCCTTGTGGTTGTCATCATGGTCGGTGCCATCAGCGGCTCGCTCCCAGCCCCCTGCGACGCCTCTAGATCCGCCAGAACGAGTCTGCCAATTACTCTCAAATGGCAGTTTAGATTGTCACGCATCGTGCTTGCCCATGATGTCATAGATTTGTCAAGGCACACTGGATTAGGGAAATACCGGGTCCAGAGGGCTGATCCAATATATCGGGCACCGCCGCCCGAGCACCCAACAATCCAGAGCATCCACCCGCTCCACGCATCGAGGCCCAAGCAGTCCACAGCCCTACAGCGGCACTGGAGCAAGGGGACAAGGAGGAGTCCAGTGCACCGGGGGGAGGGGCAACACAATGAGCTGACAAGGCTCTTCAGGCCATGTGCCTAAAGCACTACCCGAAGGGGGTGCCAGGGATCAGCCTCCGAGGCGCGGGCTCAAGCTACACCACCCCCTTCCTCCCACTTAGAGGAGGAAGCAATGCGATGGGAGCATATGGGCTCCAGACATGGAGCAAGGGAGGTCCCAGTGTGTGGGGGGGGGTGAATGTTGTGTTGTGCAGTCTGTCGAGCCCCCAGACAGGCCCACACTGCTTCTCAGTGTATGCCCAAGATGTCAGGGCCAAATCCACTAGTGGGTCCCAGAGAGCCCGGGGCCCCCTCGCTCGGGACCCACAAGGTCGTGTGTGTCCAGCAGCCTGGGGGCTCCCCAGCCTCAGAAGTTCTCCAGAGGACAGCAGGGGCACAGCAGCAGCGCACGCAGACCACTCCTACCTTCCACAATGTCTGTCTCCGCCAAGGTCTGCGTCGCTCCCATGCTATCACAGCCAGTTCTGGGCTTATGGGAGCGGATCAGGCGGCAGGCGTAGGCGCATCTGGGCCTCTGGGTCTCCACGGCCAGAGGGCTTGACGCCCCAGGTGTGCCACACGCTCGCTCCCCCAGGCCGCCGGCACCGTGTAATCCACCAGACTGCGGGCCAAAGCAGGGACTCAGCCGCCTCACTCAGGGAATCCAGGGGCTGTGCACGTCAAGTGCCACAACTCGCCCCCCGGCTGCAGGTCTTCTTCCAGGAGATCACATGGGTGCAAGAGCAGTCCGCCTGGCCACTCCATCCACTCGCCACGCGGGCCGCCACAAGGCCTGCGCTGCCCCCAAGCAGCCGCAGTCCGGTGATATCCCCTGAGCAGGGATCAAGTTCAAAGTACGCCTGGCGGTGGGCCAGGGAGCCACAGTCGGCTTCAGTCTGCCACTCTGCCCGATGACCCCAGGGCTGCAGCTGACCTTTAGCTCCAGGCGCCCTCCGGCCTCCAGCTTCTGCTCCAGTCCTGCAGGGCCACCACAGCACTGCGCCTCACTCACGGCTCAAGGCAAAGCGACTAGGCCGCAACTTGCCGGATGTTGGAGCTCCGTTGCCGATCACCGCAGCGTTTCGCTTCACTTCAGGAAAAGTCCCACGCAGAAAATGGTTGTTGGGCCTGTGTTTTGGCAGTGAACGGGCAGACAAGCTGGCAGGATCGTGCAGGATTCTGCATTCAACCGGCAGAGCCCCCCTACCGGGTGGCATTTTGCTGCCCGGCTTGGCTCCACCCCCATCTTGTTCTGAATAATTTGGTTCCAATTAAACATCCAACAGGTGCAAATATTTCTTAATAAACTTTGTGAGTATCTCAACGACTGGGAACTTGGAATAGGTGTCTGTCACCACAAGCATGTGGGGACCAGTGGACAGTGACCCAAAATCTGTGCTGAGGATCTACCATGGACCCTCACTGGGTTCTTCAGTGTAGGCACTGGTCTGGCTGGCATGCGGTAAGCCTAACACCATGGGCACCTGGTTACAAGTCTGTCAACACTGGCATCCATCGTTGGGAACCACACCTTTGCTCTTAGTCTAGCCTTTGTTTTGTTAATGCCTTGGTGCCCTATGTTGGCAAGTTGCACAATTTGACTTCCGATTGCCTTTGGGGCAACTAGACTATGTCCTCGGCGGAGGATACCTTTGGTAGTGCTGATTTCATCACGCACCCGTCACAGTTCTTTGAGGTTGTCCCGGTATTCAATTTCATGATCACCCTATGTTTATCAGAAAGTCTTTCTATTGGTTCAAGCTCGCTTCCATTCGTGCCTCTTGGAGGCACAAGTCACCCTGTTTTGCCGCTGCTGTTTCCAGGAGCCCGATGTTGCATGGGCAGCTCACTGATGTGATCCACTCCGTACATTCATCCACCCATTACTTGCTTCAGGTTGTGGTTCTTGTGGCACCCAGGACCGGCGTGATCGGTCGTCTGTGAGATTACAGCAACCATGTTTGTATCCCAGCTGAAATCTATAGTTATGAGGCTGCAGAGCCCATTTGTTGAGGAGCAGGGAGGGTGAGGTGCTGTCCTGCAAACAGTGGAATGAGGGGTTTATGGTTTGTCCTTACTCTAAATAATTGTTCATAGAGATTGAAATAGGTGCAGCTCCCATTTGATGGCCAATGCCTGTGTTTCAATATGTTCATAGTGTCTCTACACGCTCACTGGGGCCCGGTTTGCGAAAGCAATCGGTTTCCACTCATCCATTCTAGTGTGTTGCATAAGGACAGCATCCAGCCAGATAAGGCTAACATCCACAATGAGCTACGACTTCTTGACCGAGTCAAAATATGCCATTGTTGTGTCTTGAAGCAGAGCTTTTTTGAAGCCTGAAAGGCATTTTCAACTTTGTCACCCCAGACCCATGAGTTTGCTCCCTTTGTGAGGTCATGTACTGGTCCTAAGCAAACACAAGGAGATGAAGGACAGAGTGCTGAAACTTTTCAGACACTCTCCCCCAGTCACAGTTCTGGGTTGAATTCATCATCGTTCTTTAGCTCACTTCGCCACCCCAGTTTGGACCCAGCCATATGCAAATCAGTCTTGACCCTGTGCCTCATGGGAACTGTCCAGCCCGAACTGCCAGGCCAGGTCCTCCCTAGACCGGAAACAAGCATTCTGGGACCGTTTTCAGGGTAACATCCCTCAACAGTCAGGCTAGCTTGAATCCAGTGGCAAAGTGATCAAGGGACCCACGTCTGGGAATATCCTACCAACTTAGGGCGAACAAAGCAAACACAAGGAGAAGAAGGACGGCTTGGCAGTTCGGGATGGACTGTTCCCATGAGGCACAGGGTCAAGACTGATTTGCATATAGCTGGGTAAGAACTGAGGTGGCGAAGTGAGCTAAAGAACGATGATGGATTCAACCCAGATCTGTGACTGGGGGTGAGTGTCTAAAAAGTTTCAGCGCTCCATCCATCATCTCCTTGAGTTTGCATGTACTGGTCCTGCCAGGCTGGCAAAATTGGGGATAAATCAGCTGCAGTACGTGGCTAGCCTTAAGAAAGTGCAGACCTCCACTTCTGGTTGTTGGGCCTCCTCATCGCTGATGTGTGCACTCTTGGCAGTGTCTACTCTTCTGCCTCCCCCTGAAAATATGTAGCCATAAAGCTGAACTTCTGGTTGGAATCAGCATTCGCTGCAGTTTAGTGTCAACCCCATCTCCTCAGTCCTTTGGAGATTGGCCTTAAGTCTTTTCTGGTGTCTCGGAATGGTGGGAGCAAAGATCAGAATATCATTGCAGACAGACATTTTTAACACCAATAAACCTTTGGACCTGGACTTTCCTAATTATATTTTGAAATGCTTCTGCCGCCGATGAGATACCAAAAGTTTAGGCAACAGTAATGTCGGAGGCCGACATGAGTAGAAAAGGTGGTAATGTACCGGCACTCTTCACTGAGTTGAAGCTGGCGATATCCAGAATTTAGGTCAAATTTTGAAAACTATTGAACGTCATATATCAGTGTAATGCCTTTCCCTTTTTATGGCCATATTTGCTGGTCGCATGTTAATGCAGATCCGGCTTTGTCCTGCTTGTAAGGGTTTGCTTGTAACTACCATGGGTGACCCCACAGGGTAGAGGCTGAGACTCTTTCGGTGATCCCTAAGCCCTGTAGCTTCTGCAGCTCTAATTCAATAGTGGGACGGAGGTGAAACTGGATTTACAAGTGTATGAGCACAAGTCGTTTCACCATTTTGTTGATGTAGAGTGACACTGGTGGCACTTGTAGTCATCTGAGCCTTGTGAAGAGATGCTGGAAACCCTTCAACACCTGATCTACACTCCTCAACTGGATAGCTGCAGCAAATTGTATCAATTTGAGTTCTTCAGCTTTGGAGCAGTAGAGTATTGTTTCTATCCTACACCTAGCTAAGAAGAATCTTGCTGTGTATGTAAGTAAGTAAGTAAGTCTGTTTTTATATAGCGCAGCTACTCACCCTTACGGGTCTCAAGGCGCTGGGGGCCGTAGTGGAAATTAAGTGAGCTATTGCCCAGAGTCACATGGTGCTGAGCTGAGCTGCCGCCGGAGCCGGGGATTGAACCGTGAACCCTGTGCTCCGAAGTCAGCTGCCCTGGCTGCTGCACCACACCTCTCCACTTGTGTATGTGGTGCCTTCATAGGATATTGGGCATCAACATACCACTCTGCTGAAAAATGGCCCTCTCTGAAGAGTCATCCCAAACATTTTGCCTGCCTCGTCTTCTTTTTCTGGCCTTTTATTTGTTGGCATTAGAACTCTGAGCACTTTACCACTGCTAACCAGTGCAAAAGTGCATGCATTCTCTTCTCTAAACATGGTGACATTGGTTCATACCCAATTGGCGTATTTACTTTATCTAGAATTCCCTAATAAATTGCAAAACATGTACAAGGGCCTGTAAATCAAATGCTGCTAGTGTGCCTATGAGAGAGGTAATGAGTATCCTGGCAACGTAAATTTTGCATGTGGGCCGTAGCAAGAAAAGCTTCTCTTGCAGACCAATTGTGAATCAGATGAGAGACAGTTTGTCTTCCTTGTCCCCTTCCATGTGACCATCAGAGTGGATCGGTGTAATTCTATGAATTGGCCTGTTTTTCTGCTGGTACTGCAACAGTGTGTGCCTCTTGATGCTGAGGCCTCCCTTGACCTCTGAATGGTGCAATGCAGCAACCACCTCTGCATACCTAGGCAAAGTGGTTGGGGACCAGTGGCATGTAGCAAGGGGGGCAAACGCAGGAATCGCCAGCAACCCCCATTCTTTTAACTGCGGCTGTCGCAAAGGATCGCAAGTAGACCTCCACCCGCTCTTACCTGTGGCCGTCATGGGCGGCAAACGCAGGGAGCACCATGGGCTGTCAAAGGTCTAGCTATGCCATTGTTGGGCACTTGGCACGCAAATCATATTTTACCTTTTGCATGGCAGTCATGAAGTGGCTGTGCCACCAATCCACAGTAGCTACACATTTTACTCTGTGGGGGATGCAGTGCTTGAGTTCTCAGGTGGTAGCCGTGATGTTTGCCTTCTGGTGATAATAGCTATTGTTTAGTTTTAATTGGTCAAGTTTTGGGTACTTCTTCGATGGAGGCTTTGCTGAGGGCCAGCCCCATCTGCTAAGTACAATAGTTTGATAGTTTGCATGACCTGGCAAGGGTGATAGTTTCTTTCAGCGTCAGGCCAGGTTTCCAAAGTATGTGATGCCTCAAAGCAGCAGACCTGCATCTTTGGCTCAGCTGTGCTCTGACTTCTTTATAGGGGTTGTAGGGGTAGCAACTAGATCTCGCAATCCTGCATAGAAAACGTCAATGGGTTAATTCTCACGTGGGCGAGCTTGTCTATGTTATGTTATTGATGCAGCGGATACAATGAAAACTATTTCTCCTAGGTCACTTATCAGTCATCCAGGCGCGACTTATATTTTCTCACATCCACATGACGATGGGGCCCATGACATCGCCTAACAAACACACACACACCTGGATTTCCTCTACACCTTTATGAATCTATACTCCTAGGAGAAAGAAAAACTAAATGAAAATCATCATGATGTACCGCTGGAAGGAGCCGGAAATACCTTATTTACCTTAACCTATCGCTTTCTTAGTTATTTCTTAAGATATTCCTGCTCATTGTTTTGTCGATGGATCATCTAGTGAAAATCAGTTGATAGTGATCAAGACCAGCTAAATCACAATAACTAATTACTAATTTCACAACCATTTAGTAAATAATCACTGAGTCGTTTGATTTAAGAATCTCAAAATTTATATAATTTTAAAGGCATGGAAAAGAATTTAGACTTTTTATTCAATTATTCATACATTATTAAATCAAATATTTATTAAGCAAAATCAATTCTATTTCAGAAAGGAAATTTTGTCATGAAGAAAAATCCTAATTAACCTGCCTATCTTCCTAATTTAGCCTAATGATTTCTAATCCTAAATTTAAAGTTGAAAAATAACCTGATTCTCATACTCAACTGGAAAAATAAGACAGCAACAGAAACTTCAGCTCGTCAGCATCAGCTACCGCAACCCGTCTCATCTAACAGTCTTTCAGCATCTCCCGCTCAGTAAAATGGATCGATCTGGAACACCAAGCACTGGAAGCCACCAACTACCCCTCCCACCAAGAGTAGGCCTTCTTATACCCTAATTCTAACTTTGCTAACTAAATTGTTGCAACATTAATAACGCGCTTTTCTTTCATTGGTCCACTCAGTTCATTTATTCAGTTTTAATCAAATTCTCCCGGATCCAGCTTGTTCTTCTGGAATGCATATGTTCATTTCCTTTCTCACAGTTCAAGACATGTTTCCATCCGCTTCGATCAGTACATTTGTAACTTCTTTCGATACATTCGAGAACTCTGCAGGCATTGTCCTTTCTCTTAAAACTGTTTACCACGATTCTCTGCTGATCACCACGGCACACTATCAGTTCAAATAGGTCACATCAGCCTTGACCATTCTTGCATCCTAGCCTTTCAGCACCATCACGTGGTCAGTCTTTCTCCAACTTTTTCTCCCTTGTCATGTGTTTTCTCAGCGCATGCGTACTCTAATAAACGGCAGCCATTTTATATCGCCACTCGATTAGACTTAGAAGCACTATTTAGAAATAAACAAAACATAATTAAAATAGAGAAACATAGCCTTTTCGTTTCCCTCCCGTCATCTACGTACCACAATTAGTTATTACCTAGCGAAAGCAACATTTAAGCTGTTCCTTACTTACCATCACTATTGTTTTTGCAACGTCACGTTTTATATTCTATGAAGCACGAATCATGCATTTATTATTTATTTAGTACGCAATTATTTTATGTTATAATTAGACACACAGACATTTGTAAATAGATTATTCAGCACATATACTTGCGTGTTACCCTTCCCTCACGTACATTGTTGATTAATACATTTAAACGAACATGTTTATTAATTATTTATAAAATTTGTTAGGGGTTACATTTTTTCATTTACTCTGCTCCATCAACTCCCCCCTTTGGTGATTTTTAAATCACCACATAAAACCCAAGTTATACTTCTTTTTCAGGCAGCATATGTCTTTCATCCTTTTGCTTTTTGTTAATTATACATCTGTTTCCATTTCATCTTGTCTTCTTGTCTCTTTATACATACTTTCTTTCATTTTCTCTAACTCAATTTCACCCATTTCTCTCTCTTTCTTTCATTATTCTGTTATTTCTTTTTATCTTATTTTGTCTTACTTTTCTTTTTATACACGTTATTACAATTTTCAACACCATGGCTAACAATATTGCTATAGTTGCTATTATTATAACTTTCCCTATCATTAGTCTACTCATTCTTGTTAACCAATTTGCTACTGAAGAAAACCCTCTACCAAGTTTTCCAAGGACCCTTTCAACCTCCAGTGGAACTAGTTCTTTGTGCAAATTTGTAATATTTGTAATATACTTTTGTATATTTTCACTTTTATCAGGAATGTAAGTGCAACAATGTTGGACTTTCAGCATTCCACAAACTCCAACCTCTTTTGCCAAAAGAATATCAAGGGCAAGCCGATTTTGCATCACCATAGCTCTCATGGCAACCATTTCGGTATTTACCATCAAGAACCCTCCCGCAGTATCTGTAGACAAACGATCTACTACTGTGGATAATTTCCGAATTTTAAATGCATTCAAAGATATTCCCACTGCTGGTATTAATGCTCCAAAAATATCACCTACAATTTCTGAAAAACTTTCCCTCTTTCTACGTGTAAAGCTAATAATCATCTTGTATGTTCCTTTTTCTTCTCTGTCCATATGAAAGATTTTTGGAAAGACCAGGCCTACATAACAAGTTCCATACCAATGGTCCGGTAACCTGTAATAAGCTCTATTCCCACAAATATAATAGATACCTGGAAATATTGGATCTTTTCCACCTTTGAATCCCCAACCTCACGAAATTTGATAATTGTCATGGCAGATACTGGAACCTACAAAATAATTGTCATAGACTGTCTTATTTCTCCTTAGACACAACTTTCCTGTTTGCGGCCAGTCTAATGTCATTGCTGCATTTATCTTTTTCCCTTCATGATTTTCTTCCTCAAACGTCCATAGATGTGTTCTTTTCTCTTTTATTGCTTCTCTTTGAAATTTCATTCTTCTTTCTTCAACCATTTCTAAAAATACTTTTTCTTCTATCTTTAACTCACAGGTAAGGTTGTTTTTAGCTATTTCTTCTAATGTTAAAATTCTATGTTCTAAAAAGAATTCTCCTAAAACCTTTGCTTGTTTTACTTTGTTAAGTTCTGGAACTACAGGAACATTTGCAAAAATCTTATCTACATCAGTGTAATAAAACTCTAATCTACCTGTTTTATAAAATAAACTTGCTATGACACTACATGTTATTCCATAAGTTAGAGGTAGGTGATGATAAGTCACACCTTCTGACACTGATGCAGGCAACTGCATACAAACATAACAATCTCTCACATCCATTGTCTCTACATATTCGTACAACAATTTTGTAAAAACATTTTTTGAAAAATCTGCTACTGACTTATCCTTATGTAATTCTGCACTACTTCTTAAAATAACTGGTTCTTTAATATTAGTTTCTTTTTCTGGTTTAGTATCATTCTTTGCTTCTACTACAGCTGTACTAATAGGAATTGTGATTGCTAAAACTATCCATACTGTCATTAATAATCCTGTACAAAAGCAGCACATTTTACACCATCTTTTTAAAAACTCACATTTATCTCTTCTATCTCTAGTATTCTCCATTTTTGTTTTAATCTTTTGTTAAATCTCAGAATATTGTGTCACTACACCTCAGAAATGACTTAGATGCCACTCTGCATTCAAAAGTCTTTGCTTGGTACTTTCTTTTAATTCTTTTCAGAATTCTTTCGTTGTCACATCCGGTGATTTGTCATATCCAGTAAAATTGTCACATCCAGCAGAAGCACTTTAAGTCTTCACTTCAGGTTTGTTGCACCTCACCTTTACCCATTCGGTTTCTCAGTCTCGGGTTCTCGTGAGTGTTTCTTTCTTCTTTGTAATCAGTTAGAGCGATGTACAACCACTCAGGTGACTTGTATTTCGAATTCACTTTCTTTATTCTTTTAGACTTTTGCAATCGTTTTCCACTTGGCTTTTCTTGTTCCTTTTGACTTGATATTTCATTCACCTGTTCAGCACTTTTTTCTCCTGTTCTGATTATTCTGTATCTCAATTTTCTTATATAGTTACTGGGCCAATTGTCTCCTTTTCTTGGCCTTTTGGCTTCACCTTCTTTTTCTCCTCTTTCTGATTTCCAGTTTCTTTTTCTTGATTCAGTTCTTGTTTTCTCTTCTTCTCCGCTTTCTTCAGATTCTGTTTCAATTTTCTCACAATTGTCTCTTATTTTGAAACTTATGATCTCATTTTCTTTTACTGGTGGTTCTATTTTCTCCTTCTTGTGTTCACCTATTACTGTCCCTCCTCGATGTTCTTCCGAATTGGTATTTATCTCACTCTCTGCTTCTAATTTTCCCTGTTCTTTTGTTTCACTATCTGTCCCTATTGCTCCTCGGGGTTCTTCTCGATTTTCTAGCTTTTTAATTGTCTCTTTCCCTTCTTTGTCTATTAATATTACTTTTGAAGGATTTCCACCATAACTTGTACTTGGTTGCTCATTTAGATCATTTTCTTGTTCATTCTCTTCTCTAATTGGTTCAAATCCCCAAGTTCTCCTTCGAAATTCTTCACAGTTTTCAACTGAATCATCAGATCCTGAACTCGTGTCAGATATTTCCAGATGTCGACTTACAGGTCGATCTTCAAGTTCTGGAATTTCTGCAATTTTTCCTTCTTCTTCTTCTTCCTCTTCCTCTATAGAGGTGCTTGCAGTTGGGGTTTCCAGATGTCGACTTTCAGGTCGATCTTCAAGTTCTGGCACCCTTTCTCTTCTTCTTTCTGTCTCAGTCGCTGAACTCTCATCCCACACTTCCAGATGTCGACTCACATGTCGATCTGCAGGTTCTGGAACTCTGATTGTGTGGCTGGCATGGACCCAGTTTTTCACTCCTGCATACTTGACTGCAGTCGTTGTCACTAGGATTACCTGTCGTGGCTCGTCCCAGCGAGGAACTAGACAGTTTCTTCTCCTGTGGACTTTTATGCGGACCCAGTCTCCTGGATTCAAGTCGTGGGCTGGTTTTCTTTCAAGAGTGGTCGCATCCGGTCCAACCTGATGAAACACAGAACGCACCACATCAGCCAGTCCTTTGCAATAATCCAGTACTAGATCATCAGTTATAGTCAGTAACTTGTTGACAGGTACTTGTGCTTGTCTCATTGCTCGTCCCATGATCACTTCATGAGGACTAAGTCCAGTTTTCTTTTCAGGAATACTTCTGATGGTCATCAGGACAAGGGGCAGTGCATCGGGCCATTTGAGTCCTGTAGCTTGACACATTTTTCCTAACCTGTTCTTAATTGTTCCATTTATTTGCTCTACTACCCCAGAAGCCTCTGGTCTGTATGCACAATGCAGTTTTTGTTTAATACTTAATGCTTCACAAATTAATTGAATCAACTCATTTTGAAAATGTGTTCCTCTATCTGTCTCAACCGTGACTGGAAAACCATACCTTGGAATGAACTCTCGCAGCATAAGTTTTGCTACCGTTATTCCATCATTCCTTCTAGTCGGGTATGCCTCCACCCAACGAGAAAACAAACAGACGACCACTAGAACATATCTTAGTCTGTTACAAGGGGGCATTTCAATGAAGTCTAATTGCATTCTAGTGAACGGACCTCCTTCTCGTCCTATTGTTCCTAGACTCACTATTGTCTTTCTTCCTGGATTAATCTGTTGACAAATAAGACATCTTTGACAAAGACTTTCAGCTATGGCTCTGAATTTTGGGTTATACCATGTTTGTCTAAAAAGTCTGATCATTGCATCTCTCCCAATATGAGCTTGTCCATGGTACATCCGTGCCATGTCTGAAATCATGCTATAAGGCATAACTGGTCTTTCATCTCTGTAAACCCACACACCATTGTTTTCTTGTCTTCTACATCCTGCTTTTATCCAGTAATCTTTTTCCTCATCATTTGCAACTTCCTGTAACTGTCTCACCTCATCCCATGTCTCGATAGTGTTAGTAAAAAGCAAAGGAGAAGAGATATGCTCCCTTTCGCGATTCTTATTCAGGGATACCATGTTCTCTGCACAATATTTGGCTATCTCGTTGGCGTAATTATTTCCGACAGTCATGTAATCTTCATTTTTCCTATGTGCTTTGCATTTCACTACCGCTATCTGCCTAGGCAGCTGTATCGCCTCAAGCAGTTTCTTTACAAAATCTCCATTTCTGATAGGTGTTCCTGCAGACGTCAAGAAACCTCTTTGTGACCAAATCTGACCAAAATCATGCACTATACCGAAACCGTACTGGCTATCGGTCACAATCGTAACTCGTACATTTCTTCCCAACTTACATGCTTGAATCAAAGCAATCAGTTCTGCAACTTGGGCAGACCTTATTCCTTTCAGACAAGACGCTTCCTTCACAGTTGCCACTGTGCACACTGCGTAAGCTGCGCTTAAAACTCCTTCTTTCGTTCTCAAGCATGAGCCATCCACAAACATGACATAATCTGATTCTTTTAAAGGCTCATCCTTTATGTCAGCTCTTGGTTTTGTGCAATATTCCAGCACATTCAGACAATCATGATCTACTTCATCTTGTTCAATTATACTCTCTTCATCTGGCAATGATGTCGAAGGATTCACATTCATACATCTATCTATGGTCACATTTTCTGCACTCAAGATTACTTTTTCGTACTTAGTCAGCCGACTATGTGTCATGTACTGTGTTTTTGTTCTTGTCAAAAGAATCTCTACTGAATGGGGAACATATACTCTCAGTGGATACCCCATCACTATACCTTCACTTTGTTCCAGACTTACACAAGTAGCAGCAACAGCTTTCAGACATCCAGGCAACGCTTTTGCTATAGGATCTAAAACAGCTGAAAAATAAGCAATTGGTCTCTTCATTGTTCCATGTTTTTGTACCAGTACTGAAAATGCACATCCATCTCTTTCACTGCAGTACAATTCAAAATCCTTTTCATAGCCAGGCATTCCTAAAGCAGGGGCCTCACACAATTTCTTTTTCAACTCTTTGAAAGATTTCATTTCTTCGTCATTCAATTCAAAAGGGTCTTTTACATCCTTCTTGGTCAATTTTTGTAATGGCTTAGCAATCAAGGAAAAACCACTTATCCATTGTCGGCAATATCCAACCATTCCCAGAAACATTCTTACCTCTCTTTGCGTCATTGGTGCTCTCATTCCTTGAATCATTTTTATTCTCTCAGTCGTTATCTTTCGCACCCCTTTCTCAATTTTATGCCCTAAATATTGGACTTCTTTTTGACAAAACTGCAATTTCGAAGGAGACACTTTATGTCCTCTTTTCTCTAGATGGTTCAGTAAAGCAATTGTATCGCTTACACATGCTTCTTTTGTTTTCGATGCCACCAATAGGTCATCGATATACTGCACCATCACTGACTTTTCTGGCATTTTCAAATCTTCCAGGGACTTCTTTAAAATCTGATTAAAGATTGAGGGGCTTTCTGTATACCCCTGAGGAATTCGGCACCATGCCAAAATACGCTCTCCGAACCGGAACGCAAATAATGGCTGGCTATCTGGATGTAAAGGAATAGAGAAAAATGCGTGACACAAATCTATCACGGTGTACCACTCAGCTTCATGTGGAATTTGGTATAGAATTACTGCAGGGTTTGGCACTATTGGACAACAAGGCACAACTATTTTATTGACCTTTCTCAAATCCTGTACTATTCTATATGTTCCGTTTGGCTTTTTCAGTCCCATTATAGGTGAATTACATGGACTGCTCATTATTTCTTTTAGAATTCCCTGTTCAATCATTTTATTTATTACAGGAGTTATTCCTTCAATTATTTCTGGAGTCAATTTATACTGTGGCGTATTTGGGTAAGTTGTTCCTTCTTTTACTGTTACTTTTACGGGATCTACTTTTTTCATCAATCCAATATCTTCTCCTGTAAAATCCCACACATTCTCTTTCACTGCATTTTTCAGTTCTTTTGGAAGTTTTTCTGCATCATATGCAGGAAACAAACCATTCATTTCAGGTTCCTGATTCATCAATGTTACTTTATACAATACATCTTCATCTGGGGTCTGAAATCCAATTCCATCTGGCGTACAATAAATTGTGCAGTTCATTTTGCACAAAAGGTCACGACCTAAAAGATTTACGGGACTACAATCGCACACTACGAATCTATGCATTTTGCTAAAAGAACCAATTTTTACTTCCACTAATTCAGTAAGTGGTGTTTTAATCTGCTGATTCGCTACTCCAACTACTTGGATATATTCACCTGAGAGAGGAAGGTTTGGAATTTCCACTGATCTAACAGTAGAACGGGTAGCTCCAGTATCGACAAGGAATGTTACATTTGCACCATTCACTTCTCCATCCACAAAGGGACCAGACTGATCTACCTCTAGAGTTGCGCCAAGTACGCACTCTTTTCCCTCTCCTAGGCACCGTCAGAAACTTTCATCCGACTCATCCTCACTCTGACGCAACCAATACTGAGAAATGTTAGCTGCTCGCGGCAATTGTGTTACCTGCTCTCCTCCGTAGAATCCTGTTTCTGTACTGTATCTTTGCTGGTTAACATTGTTGGGAAGTGGTGGTTGTGGCACCTGACCTTGTTGAACAACTACCTCATTCTGCACCTGTGGATTTAATGATTGATTTTCCGGATTAGGTTTAGGTGGGAACTTACACTTGTTTCTCCAATGCCCTAATTTTCCGCAATTATGACATGGCCATTTTTTCTTTGCCTCTTCTAGACTCATTTGACCTTTCCCTTTACCTATGTTAGGTCGGGATTTATTCTGTCCTGTTTCATTCCCATTATTATCCAATTGAGCTTCTTGTTTCTCTGCCACTTTCACCTGTGCCCACATTGCCTTCTCTTTCAATTTACGCTGTCTACTCTCAATATCATCACTACAATACTTAGCATACCTCAGTACCTCATCTACAGTGCCATTTTGCCAGTTAATCATATGTTGTTTAATCATTTCACTAATCTCTGGTTTCAGTCCAAACACAAATCTATATACAAAATGACTCATATCCTTTTCACTCAACTCCTCATATCTACTATACTGCTTGAAAACCAACAACAACCTTTCATAATAGGCATGTACGGACTCCTTACTTTCCTGTGTAGTTCTGTCGATTTTTACCCAATCTGTTTCTTTAGGAGGAATCTTATTTTTCAAAAAGGTAATCACCTTATCATATTTCCTCATCACCTCAGGACCTGGAGCTCCTGTCTTAGGATCTCTTGGATATTCTGTAGTTGGCCAGTCAACTGTAATTTTACATTCAGACCACAAATCAGTTGGCACCACTATGTCAAACAATCCATCTAAATCTATCCACAACACCTTTGAAACCTTCACAAACCTCTCCACTTGTCGATACCATTCAACTGGTTTCTCTCTCAGCTTTGGGAATTCGTTTGTAAATGACAGTATATCTTGTCTAGTCCAGGGAACATGCACATAACTACCACCTGGAGTTTCTCTCATAGGGTATTCTCTTGCAACAGGTTCCTTTTCAGTTATCATAAAAGCCAAAGAAGCTTTGTCTGCAGTTTTCTCATACTTTTTCGTCCATCTGACTTTCCATCTGTCCACATCACCCCATTTTCTCAGTAAAACAATTAATTCTTTTATCTGTGTCAGCCTTCCTGCTGTGTTCAAATTTTCAATATCTTTCTCACAAAAGTCTACTCTGTACGGTTTCTGCAATGTTTTCACTTTCGCAAAATCTACTCCAATTTCACTTGCTATCTCTTCCAGTTTGTCATGTAAATTTTTAGCTCTCCATGTAATACTTTTGCACAGAAACATAATCTCATCATCCTGGTAATTTTTCAGCTTTTCTGTACCAATCGTCCCTAAAATTAATTCTTCCATGTCAATCTTTAACCTAATTACATCTAATGGTTTTTCTTCTGGTTCTTTTATTTAAATGCCTTCATCCACTCATTTAACTCATCAGGAGTCGGACCTATAGGCGTATTATTTAGTTCTATCCAATTACCACTCTTTTCAGGGGTCACTGTTGCAGATTCTGTTACCATATGCATTTTCCTACCATTACACTCATTCACTGTCAAATTTGTAGGTGGACTTGGTCTGTAGGTACTAGCCAAATTACTTGTACTTGCACTTGGTTCCATCCTTTCTTTTTCTCTCTGAAATTGTGAATTCATAGGAATCACTAAAGATCGTTCATCAATTTTCTGATTCTCAAAAACTGGTATTACTAGACCTATTGTTAAGGGTACAGTCACAGCTTCCATGTTTTTCGTTAATTCCCTAATTTTCTCAGTCAGCTCTTTTGTTGTTCTTGCTAATTCAGTTGCATTGTCACTTTCTACTCCTTCATTTTGTGAAGTTCTTATTTGATCTTGTGACCTATTTATTTCAATTCTTTTTACAGGACTTTTATTTCGCACAGTCTCTATTTGCGGCGCATTAGGTGTCACCACTGTAGAACTCTGCTGATACGGAGGGGGATTTCTATTCAGAATTTCTTCCAGCAATTCATCATCCGTTTCACTCTCATGCATATATTTTTCCCTCTCCATATGTTTGTTTTTCTCAGTACGTTTTCTCTTAGTCTCTTCCTCAACTGTAAAAGCCGGAAACAAACCTCCTGTCATGTTAGCACATCTCCATCGTTTTATTCTATCCTCATGATTTATTCCCCACATTCTTCCAGGCATAAACTCATGATCCCTTAAACCTCTGAATCTCTCTCGCTCAGACATCTCATCTTCCCATTCCGTCAATGCTTCAAATTGTGTCGGTCTAGGTCTAGGTTCTAAATTTGTCATCTTTTCTCTCAAATTTCGCAAAACCGCTACACTAAATGAACCATTCTCAGGGAAAGCTAATGCTCCATCGTTCTTCGTATACTTTGCCCAATTTTCTAACCATATGCATGTATGATATCCATATTTCAGCATCATATGTGAAGCTGCTGATTTCGGCGGAGGAATTACTTGTCCCTCTCTAGTCACAACCTTTTTGTCTCTCTTAAAGAAATTCTTAATTTTTGTCGTCCATGACGTTCTCTCCCTTTCATACTCATAATACGGCATGTTTTCGATTGGTTTTTCTCTTCAAAACCAGCACTGTTCCGTGTACGAAACTTCAACCAATCACAGCGCGACTCACACCAACACACCAATCAGAATGATTTCCTTCTTCCGCGGACCAACCAATCCTAGCTCGGCACTTTTCTACGTCACTCCTGTCTTTGCGTTCACGTGACTAGCGCACTATCCAATCCTAGCGCGGCACTGTCTATGTCACTCTTGCTCTTTTACCCCTCCTTTACAAAAATTATCGGCAATTTTTCTTTTCAATGTTTCTTCGTTAGTTACAACATTTAAAACAATTCCATAGTCTGATTCGCTAAACAAAAGTGACAGCTTTGTCCTTTTACACAAGAATCCTGTATTTCCAGTAGGCAGCGCTTACCTCTACCCTACCACAGAATTATTAACTTTCGCCGATAAAGTAGCACTTCCCTCTACCTTACCCTTCTTTCAAGCAAACAGTAAACCCGTTTCTCTGGGGATAAGACACATGTGGAGACTATGCTCCTGAGAATTAAGGCCAGAGTTTCACAAGAAGACGTGATTTGCTATCTCAGTTACACACCTTTCGTACAGAAATCCCTAACATAACACAACCTGTGTTATTACCAAAAATTGAATTCAGACCATGTACCAAATTCCATGTGACTTCTCTTGCCACATGTGTTCCACTTCCTACATCCCAGAAGCGTGAAAACTCACATATAACATAACGCGACTCAACATATAGTATTAGTCATCAAAAAATAATCAATAATCAATAATCACCAAACTAATCTATAGAAACCATAACTCTGCTACCAAGAAATCTGATGCAGCGGATACAATGAAAACTATTTCTCCTAGGTCACTTATCAGTCATCCAGGCGCGACTTATATTTTCTCACATCCACATGACGATGGGGCCCATGACATCGCCTAACAAACACACACACACCTGGATTTCCTCTACACCTTTATGAATCTATACTCCTAGGAGAAAGAAAAACTAAATGAAAATCATCATGATGTACCGCTGGAAGGAGCCGGAAATACCTTATTTACCTTAACCTATCGCTTTCTTAGTTATTTCTTAAGATATTCCTGCTCATTGTTTTGTCGATGGATCATCTAGTGAAAATCAATCAATCAATCAATCAATCAATCAATCGCGGCATTTATAGAGCGCGCTACTCACCCGGGAGGGTCTCAAGGCGCTGGGGGAGGGGGTAAGTTACTGCTCGAACAGCCAGGTCTTGAGCTGCTTCCTGAAGGAGAGATGGTCCTGGGTTCGCCGAAGGTGAGTGGGGAGGGAGTTCCAGGTCTTGGCTGCCAGGTAGGAGAAGGATCTTCCTCCGGCGGTGGCTCTGCGGATGCGTGGTACGGTGGCGAGGGCGTGGCTGGTTGATCGTAGCTGGCGGGTGGGCGTGTAGAAGGTCATGCGGTCGTTGAGGTACTTGGGGCCCAGGTCGTGGAGGGCCTTGTGTGCGTGGGTGAGGAGTCTGAACGTGATTCTCTTGCTAACGGGGAGCCAGTGCAGGTCTTTCAGGTGTCCGGTGATGTGGCTGTGCCGGGGGATGTCCAGGATGAGTCGTGCGGAGGCGTTCTGGATGCGCTGGAGTCTTTTTTGAAGTTTGGCTGTGGTTCCGGCGTAGAGGGTGTTCCCATAGTCCAGTCGGCTGGTGACGAGTGCCTGGGTGACGGTCTTCCTGGTTTCAGTGGGGATCCATCTGAAGATCTTGCGGAGCATGCGCAGGGTGTTGAAGCACGAAGATGAGACGGCGTTGACTTGTCTGGTCATCGACAGGGAGGAGTCCAGGATGAAGCCCAGGTTGCGTGCGTGGTCCGTTGGCTTGGGCGCGGTGCCCAGGGCCGGGGGCCACCAAGAGTCGTCCCAGGCGGAGGGTGATGAGCCCAGGATGAGGACTTCCGTCTTGTCTGAGTTCAGTTTAAGGCGGCTGTTCCTCAGTTGATAGTGATCAAGACCAGCTAAATCACAATAACTAATTACTAATTTCACAACCATTTAGTAAATAATCACTGAGTCGTTTGATTTAAGAATCTCAAAATTTATATAATTTTAAAGGCATGGAAAAGAATTTAGACTTTTTATTCAATTATTCATACATTATTAAATCAAATATTTATTAAGCAAAATCAATTTTATTTCAGAAAGGAAATTTTGTCATGAAGAAAAATCCTAATTAACCTGCCTATCTTCCTAATTTAGCCTAATGATTTCTAATCCTAAGTTTAAAGTTGAAAAATAACCTGATTCTCATACTCAACTGGAAAGATAAGACAGCAACAGAAACTTCAGCTCGTCAGCATCAGCTACCGCAACCCGTCTCATCTAACAGTCTTTCAGCATCTCCCGCTCAGTAAAATGGATCGATCTGGAACACCAAGCACTGGAAGCCACCAACTACCCCTCCCACCAAGAGTAGGCCTTCTTATACCCTAATTCTAACTTTGCTAACTAAATTGTTGCAACATTAATAACGCGCTTTTCTTTCATTGGTCCACTCAGTTCATTTATTCAGTTTTAATCAAATTCTCCCGGATCCAGCTTGTTCTTCTGGAATGCATATGTTCACTTCCTTTCTCACAGTTCAAGACATGTTTCCATCCGCTTCGATCAGTACATTTGTAACTTCTTTCGATACATTCGAGAACTCTGCAGGCATTGTCCTTTCTCTTAAAACTGTTTACCACGATTCTCTGCTGATCACCACGGCACACTATCAGTTCAAATAGGTCACATCAGCCTTGACCATTCTTGCATCCTAGCCTTTCAGCACCATCACGTGGTCAGTCTTTCTCCAACTTTTTCTCCCTTGTCATGTGTTTTCTCAGCGCATGCGTACTCTAATAAACGGCAGCCATTTTATATCGCCACTCGATTAGACTTAGAAGCACTATTTAGAAATAAACAAAACATAATTAAAATAGAGAAACATAGCCTTTTCGTTTCCCTCCCGTCATCTACGTACCCCAATTAGTTATTACCTAGCAGAAAGCAACATTTAAGCTGTTCCTTACTTACCATCACTATTGTTTTTGCAACGTCACGTTTTATATTCTATGAAGCACGAATCATGCATTTATTATTTATTTAGTACGCAATTATTTTATGTTATAATTAGACACACAGACATTTGTAAATAGATTATTCAGCACATATACTTGCGTGTTACCCTTCCCTCACGTACATTGTTGATTAATACATTTAAACGAACATGTTTATTAATTATTTATAAAATTTGTTAGGGGTTAAATTTTTTCATTTACTCTGCTCCATCATTATGTGTATTTGTGTAGCGCGTTAATCACCTGTGAGTGTGTCCAGGCGCTTTGCAGGCAGGCAGCTGTCTCCTAGGTAAGTTTAATCGAAGAGCCAGGTCTTCATCTTCTTTCTGAACTCGAGAAGCAATGAGGAGGCTCTGATGTGGTGTGGGAGGTCGATCCATATTTTGGGGGAGAAATATGAGTAAGTGCGACCTCCGTCTGTGGCTTTGCTGATGTGGGATATGCATGCCAGCGAGAGTACGGCTGAACGGAGTTCCTTATGAGGTGTGTAGAAGTGTATGCGGCTGTTAAGGTATGCAGGGCTGGTGTTGTGTCATGCTTTCTCTGCATGTCTGAGCAGTTTAACTGGGTGTGTTTGTGGATTGGAGCAAGTGCAGTTCTCTGAGATGTGGGGTGATATGAGCGCAATGAGGTAGGTTGAGTATAAGTCTTGCTTGGTCCGTAGTCTGTTCAGGGACTTCTTAGTGATTCCTATGCAGTGTGTGTAGCCGTAATTAAGTCTGCTGGTGCTCAAGGCCTGTATAACCATTTGCCTGGTGTTCTCTGGTAGCCATTTGAATATCTGTCACTGCATCCGAAGGATGTGCAAGCAGATGGAGGTCACTGCGTTTACTTGGGTTGTCCTGTCAAGCTTGTCGTCCAGGATGATTTCAAGATTTCTTGTATGGGTGGTGGGGATGGGTGAGGGTCAGAGGTTAGTTGGCCACCAGCTGGAGTCCCAGGTGGAGGCTTTCCTTCCGACGATCACCTCTTCAGTTTTGTCTGTATTTAGTTTGAGGCAGTTGGTTTTCATCCACATGGTTTCTGCGGTCATGCATGTGGAGAAGTTGTTGGGGGTCTTGTCTGACAGGGAGAGTATCAGTTAGATATCGTCTGCATAGGAGAGCATGTTGATGTTTTCTGATCTGATGAGGTCTGTTAGCAGAGTTTTAAATATATATGTAGAATAACAGACTTAGAGATGATCTTTGGGGGACTCCACATATGAGGTTCTAGGCCTTCAATGTGTACGGTAGCAGGCTGACTCTTTGTGTTCTTCTTGTGAGAAAGGAACAAATCCAGTTGAGGACGGGTCCTTGTATGCCTGTTTCGTGTAGTCTTCTGAGCAGGGTGGAGAGGGAGATTGTGTTGAAAGCTGCAGAGAAGTCCAGTAATGTAAGGGCTGCTATATCTCTACAGTCGATCAGCCTGATGTCGTCATTTGCTGTAATGAAGGTAGTCTCCGCCCTGTGGTTGAGCCTGGAAACCTGATTGCGTGGTGTCTAGGAGCTGGTGTGTATTGAGGTACTGATGTATTGAGGTACTGAGAGAGGAGTTTGTTTATTGCTTTTCCATGACCTTGGCCGGGTAGGGTAGCAGGGAGCCAAGATTGAACTGTTCAAAATCAGGGTTCATTTGGCGGTCCAAATATCTGTTTAGGGCAGCAATGTCACCATCATGGTCTTCGTCACCACCTGTATTGGGTAGGTTCCCTAAAGAGTCTGAAAATTTCTTTCCCTTCATAGTAGAGAAATAGGAAGCATTTGATTTCCATATCGGCTTTTTCGTTGCCTTAAAATAATTAAGCTTTGCCACCCAAATGAGCCACTGGGGTGCAGCTGTTGCTGGGTCAACTTTTTTTGCTGAAAGGGGTTATGGTTTTGCTGAGCCCCCAATGGGATGCGACGGTCTGTACAGAACTTGCATGTTTGGAATTTGCACATTGAGGGTATTCACTGTCAGCGTATCTGTGTAGCCACAGCCTCTCTGGTACCTGCTTGGTCCGTTTTCCTTTCGTTCACCTATTTCCCCCACTCTTCTTTCTACACTGCTAACTGAAACAGTGACTGCACTTGTTGATTGCCTGCACATAGAACTCTGCCTGCCTTTTCCCTCCCCTTTGCAGTATTGTTAGAACGGCTTTGCTGCTTTTTTTTCTTGTGTGCTGCACCCTTGTTGTGAGTCACGCTTCCCACGCTACGCTGCATGTGGTGTCAGTTGTGTGGTGTCATGAATGCGTCACGTTTCGGTGCTTTCTTGCAGTGCCACTGACCCTTGACTGGGTCGGCTGACAGTGAAACGCTGTAGTGCCAGGTAGGTGGAATTAACACTTTCCCATCTGCAGAGGGGCGCCTGTAGTTTCTGGTTGCTCTGAGTCTGCCCGGCTTGTTCTTCACAAGCTGCAGTGATTTCAGTTCTCCTGCATGGGCACGCTGTTCATTTTTTATCACTAGAGTGAATCTGACCATCCTATCCTCTTGTCGCAAATGTGGAACACAGTCCCACAGGCACAATAACTGGGTGGTGACACATGACACAGACACCTATTTCTGGAGAGAAGCCAGAGGTGTGTCCCTGTGCAACCTCGCTCCTTGTCTTTATTAATCCCTTGATCCTGCACCCGGCATCAGAATGCATGTGTGCGTGATGCCTCATTTAGAATGGATATGTTATGCAGAGATGGGGGGAGGTGTAAGAGATCCATGAAAGTCATCCTGTCGATTCATATGGATAATGGCACTTTGAAATCTTACAAGTCACCCTGTATGGCCTGTGCTCCAAGTTTCGAGTCGTAAGGTGGACACACTCTAAAGTGATTACAAGATATGCAATAGGCCACAATCTTGGATGTTGTTACAGGTGTTGTAGTGTGGCATGCATGGAGCATAAAAGTCAGATTGGCCACTGCCATCTTGGGTTCATAAGCTCCAGCACAGTCGTTGGGCTACAAAGGAGGGATTCGATCTCATTTTACAGTATCGATCACATACCCGTGGGAAGTATATGCAACTGGTCATTTGAAGATACTAATGCTGTAAAGCTGATCCTAAGGTCCAGAAAAAAAGGTCAATTGTTAAATAATAGTGTAGTGATGACTCCCAAATCAGAAAAATTAAGTTTATTCAGAGCACACAAGGGTATAACCATTAAAAGTCACGACCCAGCTGTAACTGACTCATCTACCCTCACATTCCAGAATGCCCCCCATCACCTAGGAGACAACATGGCAAGATGAATGTAAGCCAACACCTTACTTCTCGCCCTTTAACATAAGAACAGAATAATAATATGGAATAAAAAATATATCTACATAACAAAATGTATATCACTAAATAACAACAAATTCTACATTATAAGTCTACAAAAGTGCTGAAAAGTTGGCATACCAAGAAAATCTTTAAACCTTTCTGTTTGCACAATTTCTCTTCCTAGTCTTGTTGTGCTATTTGATTGTATTTGACTATGTCATTATGATTTCCAGTGAATTTTTAGTCCCTTTCTTCAGTGGACATATCACCATAGTACTCTACATTCCCATTGCTACTATCACCATCTTCATCCCATAGCCAGATTTTACGTCAAGCATCAGTAAGATGCTCAGGAAGCTCCCTTTTTTCTTTCTGCAAAAGTATCTTGTTGCATTTGGCCAGTTTACTGAAATGCCAAACCTAGCCATCACTTAACGTTGCCAAATTGGAAAATTTCCGTGTCACTTGCAAAGGCTTACTAACCTTACTTTGACCCGTCTTGTTTTTAGTAGCTCCTTTGACTTCCACCCAATCACTCCGTTCCAACCTCACCTCCTTAACTCTGTGCTTGCGATCATAACATTCCTTGTAAACGTCTTGGGCTTTCTTCATTTTATCAATGACAACAGAAGGAGACCACTCCTAACGATCTCCAAACAACCAGGCAGCATTATATTTGTGAAGGGTTCTCTACTTCTCAGTACACTAAAGGGACTGTAACGATTCAATGTTGGCGTGGTCCTGAAAGCCCCTACTAATTTATTAAGTTCTTTCTCCCAACACTTACCACTGCACATAGCTATTTGCAGGCTACCCATTTTAACTATGTTAAAGCTCTCAACTGTTTCATTGCTTGCAGGATGATATAGTGAGGTGCGCTTATGTTTGATTCCATTCCTGGACAAGAACTCCTTCCAACAATCCATCACAAATTTGGGTTCATTATCACTCAACACGGATTTAAGAATGCCTTACCTAAAGAAAGTTTTCTCAAGGAAGAAGGCAATTGGTCGGGAATCCATTCTATTGAAACTTTCTGTTTCTGGCCACTTAGAGAACAAATCCAACAGACCCACCACATACATTTTTTTTTAACAAATCTTATTATTGACATTTGATAGATAACATAAATCTTTAAACTTTGCACTGTCGTGCATCTCAAAAGAACTTTAATAGTCTGTCCTAGCCTCACCACGCACCCCATCATCGTCCCACCCATTATCCGTTGCTTTCGGAGTCCCCCTTGGATGTTCGGCGTCTTCACCTGCTAGGTCCAAGTCCCCCTGGATGAGGCCGCTATGGGAGTTCTAGCCATTCCAAATTTTCACCCACTACCTCCACACACCACCTTTTCTGCCAACATGCACCAGTCCATGTCCTGCCTCCATGCCCCCAGTTTCAGAGCTTGCCTGGCCCCCTATGACTTTGCTATATTTCTTTTTGCCACTGCCAGGCCCAAGGTAATCCATGTCCCCTATGCCCTGCCCACTCCCACTTCTCCCCAGATGTTCAGAACACATTTCTTGGTGGAGATAGTTACGTCCCCTCTGCCTACTTCCCCCAAGCACCGCACCACTCTAGACCAGAATTCCTGTTTTACTGGCCATTCCCGAAGGATATGTAAAAAGGTGCCCATCTGACCTCAGGCGAATAGAAAGCGTATGTCTGCCGCCCTCCCGATCTTCACCATCATCGCGTGGGCATAGTAGGAGCGAGGAAGGATACACAATTGGAGCAGTCGGAAGCCTGATCAAATAGCCACCTCCATAGGGGCTGCAAGGGCCACTCCCATTCTCTGTCTTAGAGGCCCCCCACCTCCCAAACCCATTGACCCCATAAGCTTTGTAGGACATCTGGTGTATGGTTCAGTAGTTTTTTATATGTCAGTAATGTGGCCTTGCTGGGCATGCCCTCATCTAATAGCCTGTCCTCCAGCAGGGCGGATTCTGCAAGGTCGGTCCTCCTTGGCAGCACCACTCTAAGCGCATGCTGAAGCTGAATATATCTGTATGTCGGGGATGCTAGTTGATATTCCAGTTGCCAGGGAGTAACATCTCCCAGGGTCCAGTCATCTCCCACCTTGGAGATTCCTATGAGGTCCCAGTTGTTGAATACGGGATGCTTTCTCCAGGTACACAAACTCAACGTCCCAGAGCTGAGTTTCCTGTGTAACCGTGTATGTCCACCCCAGGTGTGTTGTGGCTGTCTTCCAAAGTTGCACTACAGTCCTGGTAGAGTCGGGCTAGTTAACTTATATATAGGGCATTCAAGCATCCCCACGGTCCCAGCACATACCTATCCATGCAGTACGCTGTAGGAAGACACAGTTGTTAATAATATTTCTGAATGTCTGGTAAAGCTATGCCTCCATCGTACCAAGCTCTCGTTAACTTGGGTAGCGGTATTCATGCTGTGCCTCCATCCCATAGTAGTGATCGGACCTCCCCCTCAATCGTTTTGAAGTAAGATTTGGGGACCTCATATAGGGTCTACTGTAATGCGTACTAAAAATGTGGCAAAGAGATCTTTTTTAATAGTGCCGCTTTCCCTAGTAGAGAGAGCTGCAACGATCGCCAATGTCGCACATCCTGCCATAGCTTCTCTAATAGCGGAGGCGGGTTGCTCTTAAAAAAGAGGTCAGTGTCTGGTGCGAAGTATATTTACAGGTAACGGAAGTCTGTCGTCGCCACTCTCAACACACAGTCAGGTGGTAGCCTTGGGATCCTACCCTTAAGTGGATATATCAGGGATTTGTGCCAGTTGATCGTGTGGTCTGAATACTTGCCAAAAGTTTTATAATCTGCATTAATCTATCCAGCGTAGACTCCGGGTCAGTCACATAAAGGAGCATGTCGTTTGCGTAAAGTGGTATTTTGTCCTCCCATTGTCGCTGTCATTGCAACCCTATGACCATTGGATCCTGACGGATCCGAGCTTCCAAGGGCCAAAATCAGTGGGGATAGCGGGTAGCCCTGTCTGGTGCCTCTTTGGAGCTTGAACCTTCGGAAGTGTCCGCCATTACCTTAGACCTGTACCATCGGACCAGAATAAAGGAGTCGTACCCATTGCGTGAAGTTGGGGCCAAATCCCAGTTTAACCAGCACTTCGTAGATGTAGTCCCATTCCATTATGTCAAATGTCATTTTGGCATCCAGTGACAGCAACAGGGCCTGCTCCCCTAAGTTGGTCATTTGCCCCAACACTCCGTGAAGATGCCGCAAATTAAGTGTAGTGCTCTGATGAGGCATAAATCCCGATTGATCTGGGTGGATCAAAGACTGGATCACTTTTGTGAGGCACGCGGCCAATACTTTGTCCAGTATTTTAACTTCTGCATTTAAGATTAAGATTGGCCTAGAGGAAGCGCATTCCTCAGAAGGTGTCCCCTCCTTGTGTATGACCACTATGGGGGCCATTCTCTGATCTTTTAATAGGTGGGGGGCTAGCTTAGTTGCCAGCATTTTATATAGTTCAATTGGGATTCTGTTTGGGCCCATGGCTTTTCCAGGGCAAAGCTCCCTCCCTGCCGCAAAGTTCCTCTTCAGTAATATCTGTCCAAAAAGCCCCAATCTGTCCCCGCCAAGCGTGGCGGGCAGATGTCTTGGAGAAAAGCCCGGGTGTCGTCGGCTGTTGTAGTAACAGCCGGGGAGTATAGCTGGGCACAGTACTCTGCGAATGCTTCTGCGATACGATTTCTCTCCCTTACTAGTTACCCATCTCCTGTCTTGAGCCCTAGGACCCAGTGTTGGGACTGGTCTCGCTTGTCAAGCCATGCCAGGAGCTTGCCCGTTTTATTTTCCTATGTCACAGAGGCAATGGGTTGAGGCACAGTGTATCGCTCGTGCGGCCTCCATTGCCAGGTCGTTATATTCCCTTTTTTTAGGGCTAATGTCTGTCGCACTTCTGGTCCAGTGGCGTAGCTAGCCCGTGGTGGTCCCTGTGTTTGCCGCCCCACGGCGGCCGCATTGAAGCGCGGGGGCATTGCTGGTGAGTTTTCTCTGTTTGAATTGAGGAGTGGTGGGGGCTTGCATTTGCCTCCCCGAGCCGGCAGGTAAGAGCCGGAGGGGAGGCCACCGCTCCCAAAACCTGTGCTGCCCGGGGCGAACTGCCCCCCCTGCTCCTTGCTACGTCACATTCTGGTCCCTCTATTGTCGTTAGTAATTGCTCTTGGGACAGTATGTCCTTTTCAAGCTCATCCAGTTTGGGGCTCTTATCCCTCCTGAAACCCGAAATTCGGGTTATCGCCTGGCCTCTCAACACATTTTTGTTAGTCTCCCAGGGAGTTTGTGCCGAGTCGACCGAGGCCAGGTTCTCGTCAAAGTAGTGGTCTGTGTTGTAAATGAGACCTCTCGTATAGCGCGCTGCTTCAGGTACCAGGGGTTAATTGCTCTGGTCGCGTCCGAGGCTAACACCGCCCATACCGGTGAGTGATCAGATATCCTCACTTTTCAAGTGTCTAACATCTGAATAATGTTGTACTTGCTGATGCTGTGTGATAAGGTAATTAATGCAGGAGAGGCTTCCATCTGCGCCCGAGTGAAAAGTGTATTGCGGTCCCCAAGGGTTGTGTGTTCGCGATGTATCAGCCATCCCCAGGGCGATTAAAAAATCTGCAAGTGGGTCGTCGTCGAGTACCTGGGGGGACATTGGTATTGCTCATCACTGATCACTAGATTAAAGACCGCCACGGCCCCCCCCCCCATGTCCCCCCTCCTCATAAGCAACATTCTGTCTGGTAGTTGTAGTACCAGGGTGCTCAAGTCGGGAAATGTCTAGGTGTGTGGTCGTGGTGACACATATACTGAACATATATTGAGCGTTTGCCCCTCTTATCTCCCCGATAGTGCCATATACCTCCCACATGAGCCCGTCCAAGTGCGCTGGACCGTGAAAGTAAGCATTTGCTTCAGTAAAAGCCCCACCCCTCCCTCGCCCGATGTATAGCCTGCATGGGCCACCATCTTGTAACCCCATCTGTCAAGAGCTCGGTATGTGTTGCCCATCATGTGTGTCTCTTGCAGCATAACTATGTCAGGTGCAAGATATTGCAGCACCACCCCCGCTGCTCTTAATTTTGTCCCAGAGCCCATTGACATTCCAGGACATTATCTTCATAGAGGTCTAACTGGCCATTCTGAATGCATGCTACTAGGGATCAGGCCCTCTCTTTTCTTGCCTAGTCTTAGTGATCGTTCGGGTCGGCAAGAGACACGCATGATCGCTCGAGAGTGGAGCCCGCCTCGTGGCCCCTCTGTTTTCCCTACTGCCTATCGAGGTGCTCTTCTTATTCTCCTGCCACTGAGACCGGGGCCCGCCACTCCTGAGGGGCCAAGTCTCACATCTCCGTCCCCAGTCTGTGATATCAGTCGCCAGTGGTTTACCACCGGTGTGTCAAATCTTGAGGCTGGACTTCTGTTACTTAGTCCTTCAATAGGGCTCAGTGGTTGTAGAGCGGTGTCCCGTTCTAGGGACTGGTGACTTTGTAAGTCTTTCCAGGCTTCGTCTGCCCCAGTGATAAACACAGGCCACTCCTCTTATCCGCTCCTGTGTTTCCTTTGTGCATTGGTTCGCCCCAACCACAGGCCTCTTTCTCGGCTGCAGGCCTCCTCTATCTCTTGCATCGTGCTGCCCAAGGGCCGCACACCATCTCACTTGGCAGCCTTCGTTGGCCACCGAGGGCCCCTCGCCAGTGTCGTGCTGTCCAGAGGACTCCGGTAATCCGTTTCACTCCACCTCCGTAATGGCGCAGCCGCTCAAGGGCTGCCTATCCTGCCAGGGTAGCTTGTAGGCTGCAGCTTCCCTCTGCATCACAGGCCCCGGCCACAATCTTGGAGCCGATTCTCGTTCCAGGGCCTGTAGTCTTTCCAACGGTCCCCCCCCTCGGTTCCTGTGACACAAAACAGTGCCTGATGGGTGGGTGGGGGTCGGGGGAGAGGGAGCGGATTATGGCACGGATGTGTGGGGATTTATCAGTCCGGGCAGCGGAGCCACTACAGTAAGCGGCCATCTTGTTTGGTAGTTGACCACTCTCTCCCCTCCCCCCAACCACCACATACTTTTGGAATACGATTGTGATCCGAATTGGGCCCTAGACTATCTGCAGCCAAAGCTTCCCATGGATCTTCAGGATTTTCCAAAACCCCAACTGATGGTCTGAATACAACCTGAGACTTATCAGCATTAGCACAAGATTCGATACCATTCAATCTCAGAGTCTATTCGTGGTCGCCAATAAGATGCCTAAATCCTTATTTTAGATTTAATAATTCCAATATGACCCTCATGAATGATGCTCATAATTGTAGGTATTAGAGAGGATGGTGGTATTATTCTACTACCCCTAGGTATGAACCCTTAGGCATTACTGGGATGTTCATTTCTTAACTCCCACAGTTTTGCAAATCCGATCGAGAGTGTTCTTGGTAGGCCTACCCCCAAGAGCGTAATGCTTGACCTTGTGCAACACATCGTCACTTACATACCCAGTCTGCCAGTCTTCTTCAGAAGTAGTACATTCCTCATCAACATCTGTCAGAGCCACACAAGAATCATTTCATTCCCCTTAAACATGTTCTTCCATGGGTAAAGGGGGCCTGCTAAGGAAATCTGGGACTTAGTTCTGTATACCTGGAAGGTATTCTACTTCGTAATCATAGTCTAAGGTCCTCAACGACATTCTAGCAATCAAAGGTGTGGCTTTGCAGGCCTTGAAAAATCATAAACATATTACCAGACGTGCAGGTCTAGCAACATGAATAATCTACTCGACCTAACTGTAATGTACTTGACCTGTAAATTGGTCTCAGTGTGATCCTAGGCAAATATTTTATTTTACATGCCTTTTTCTTCGGTACCATTTATGAGAGCACCTTCAAATTTGTGAGTTCAGCGTTTATGCTGTACAAAAAACTCTTTTGTTTGATTTAATAGTCTAAACCTTTGCTCCATTCATAATAAGAACCTAGCCCATTTATAGGGTACTTCTTATGCCACTAACAGCATCGTCATGAGGGTGGGAGCAGGAATGCCTCTCAGTTCATGTTTAAAAACTCACACACTTGCTTACTAAAGCATGATGTGATAATGCACTGCCATTTATAAATATCACATTTTCCATTGAAATGGCCACAAGCTTTCCCACTAACATACAGTTTTACTGATAAAACTATATAGTGATAGACAATAATCTATGGAAATTGGGTTGCAACAAGACTATTTATCATATTCACATCACCAAGTAAAGTGTTCTGATTTGTTTTCATCCTATTAATCTCTTCTTTCATTACACAGAGTTACAAAAAATGTGCTTTCATGACTACTAAAATATATTTTGATATGTTTCTACAGTTCATTTAAAAGCTGTTTAAATGTTGTGTGTTAAAAAACTGACATTCTACAGCCTTTCATTTCACACTCTTTGTACAGCACCATTGTCACACAGCTTACTTTACAAATTCCTCTGACTTTGCAGTCAGAGAAAGAAAAGTAACAACAATCTCAAGGATAAAATAATCAGCATATTGTAAGAAGACATGAGTTGTAATTTGGCCTCGGTCTCTGGCATTGCTCATTCACTTTGAGTGAAGTGAACACTTGTTCTTTGTCTGCTTGCCGCAATGGGGCAGTAGGCCCTAAAAATAGCTCGCCCTGATGAAATCTGACTTGCTATAGCAAGTGGACATGTAGATTTATTGAGGCATTCTTGGAGCACCCCATTGGTGGTTAAAACCTTGATCAAAGGCTTGAGATCTGTGTGAAACTTGAACTTGCAAACCTAAATATATTGCCTAAACTCCTTCATGGTCGAGACAAAAGCCAACATTTCCCTTTCTGTTACAGAATACTACTCTTCCGAATATGAAAGAGAACAGGAAGCAAAGGCCAACATGTTCTCATGACCATCTTTACTGATCTGTGAAAGCACCACCCCAAGTCTCTTTCCACTGGCATCTGTTGTAACAACAGAATGAGCAGAAGGGTCAAATCCTTGAAGGGAAACTGCCTGACAAATATAATTTGCGTTAGTTCTAAACTCCTCTTGTAAACTGTTGTTCCACTCAAACTCCTTACGGTCTTTTACCATTTGTCTCAACCCATATGTTTTGATAGCAAAATCTTTCACAAACTTAAGAGTAAAATTCAGACAACCCCGAAAAGGCTCTAAATTCTTTTGAAGTAGTTGAAGGAGCATCTTTGATGTAGTTCAAAGTCTCCTTTTTGGGTGTGATTCCTGTGTCACTTACCCCATGGCCAAAGTACGTTACTGACCTTACAGCAAACTTGCATTTCTTGAATTCCTCTGTTAACCTGTTACATCTAAAAATATTTAATACCTTTCTTAGTCTAGAATCAGTTTCATCCTTGCCCATCACATGTATGTAATCCTGAAAATAAATGACCCCTTTGATGCCTTTAAATAATCTATACATCAGCTGTTGAAAAAAATGCAGCAGCTGATGTTAAGCCGAATGGCATTTTTACAACCCTGTAGCATTCAAAAGGGGTAATGATAGCAGTGTAGTCTATTGTCAGGGTGTAGCGGAACTTGGTGATAAGCAGAAGTGAGGTAGATGAATGAAAGCCACTTCATACCCTTAGTTTAAGCTAGTAATTCATTGATCCTTGGCAGAGGTTCTTGCTGAGATCGTCAAGTCTATGCATAATCTAATTTGGCTACTGGCTATGCGTGCCTCGGCTAACAGAGACAACAATTCTGTGGGCTCAACCTGTTCAATTATACCATTAGTGACTAGTTTATTAAAATTCATTAGAAACTATATCTATTTGCTAAAAGGTATATTCCTCACTATGGACCTGATTATGATGCTGGTCGGCCTGACCATCCGACCGCCGTCTTCGCGTGCCCTTTCCGACTGCCAAGACCAGCAAGTTTCCCCCGCCATATTACGATGCAACCGCTGCTACTGCGGCAGTCGCAGCTATGGCGGAGCACATATCCCCGAATATGTTGCTGCAAATACGTACAAAATTCACAGAAAACATGTGAATTGTACACACATGCAAGACATATGTGGGGACATGCCTTGTGCACGCCGCACCCCAATGCTGGAGTGTGGCACACTCCAGTCAATGGGGATACATACCTCAGAAGGACTTACCTGGATTCTGTCGCACACTGGATCGTTGTCATCAGCGTTCAGCTTCTGAGGTGCAGGGGATCCTGGTGGAAAGGATCGACAGTAGAGACTGCTGGAGAGAAGCGGATTGGGGTGAGTTTGCAACACAAATCCTTTGTTTCCTACAAGTCGAGGCAGTCGGTTGGACTGCCACGGTCAGGTCATCGGAAACCCACATTGTAGTCCAGACGGCGGTCGGAGATCCCTGTACAGCTGTATGGATGCAGTTTGTCTCCGACTGTCATTTCGGCTGTCGGAGAAAAGCTGTCTGAGTGGGCGGTCTTTCAGCAGTCGGTCGGAGTACACAATGTATGCATCGTAATCCGGCGGTCGGACTGACCGCTTCCGAAGAGACCTTCGACAGTCTGACCGCCTTCGACAGGAGCGCAGAAGCCGGTCCGACTGGCATCGTAATCAGGCCCTTTGTGCCAGATTGTTTTAGCATCCTTTTTCAGAATAATCTTGTGTGTGAACCCACTTAGTTCTCCAACATTTCCAGAGAAAACTTCTGGAACCTCTTTTTGAATGAGAGTACAAACTCTTGGCTCATTATCTTCTACTAATAACACCTGTTATAAGCTATTAGGATTTAAGGTAATTCCTAATGCTCTCTTCACTACCCACTCAGGAACCGACGATCCTTTCACAGCCGCATATAGTTTCCCTAATGCCTTCCTGTTTTTGAACTCAAACGACAAGTACCTATAACCCAGTAAGAGTATGCTCTCTCCAGTTAAGTTTTCCAAGCGAACATTAGGTGAAAGCAATTTCTTGCCCATCAAGTTAATGAACTTCTCCTCCCAAACCGATGTCAATAGTAGTGAAGAGTGATTCAGAATATGCTACAAGCTGAACATTCACACCACCAATTTTCATTTGAAAAGGAGGCTTGTTTCTAGAAGTTGTAACCAAATTCACAATATGGTAACCAGTACTTAAAACTCCTTCAGCATAATCGGAATATTCCTTGCACGAAGACTCCGGTGTCAGACACCTCATTAACATATTTCACTGTGTTTCTTTCCTGCACACATTAAGATTATCCCGATTGTCTAAGCCATCGACTTTCTTCTGAGAGCTAACTCTTCTTTTCCATTTGTCCATAAACCCTTAACTCCCCTAAGCCTAGGAGTAAAGCAAAATATTCTTTTTTTTTTTTGCAGGAGAAAATTCCTCTAATATATATCATCCTCTACTGTAGATAATTAAGAAAATATTTCTTCCAATCAGCCTATTTTATAGGAGATTCATCCCGAGTAGGTATAAAATGGCTATGGCGATGTCAAAGTAAATATTTGGGCTGCAGTACACATGATGAAAGGATCGTAGCATGTACAACAATAGTGACAAATTGAAGTAGAAATTCCGAGAAAAGCGACAAGTAAAATGAACAGTCACCTTAATGCTCATCACACCCTCGTGAATTAAAGAGTTGCGCTGCTCTCACCAATCTTTAGCTGTAAAGTCCACTGGTATCCTTCATATTATGAAGAGTGCTGCTGTTCCACTGATCACTCACTGCTAACTGTACTCCAGATGGCCAATCCTCAGATTTACGCAGTGTGACCTGCACACAATGCGATGACGCGCTGTCATGCGGGCATTACCTTATCTTCCACATGTGCCAAGACAGCAGTGTGAGACGTGACTGCAGATGAGCTGTTGCGTGACGGGGCAACTGCGCAAAACCCAACAGCTCAACAGGCCATTGTGCAAGACACAGCAGCCCACCCCACACCTTGCAAACCTCCAAAAAAATGCTACAAAAGAAAGATGATCAATGACACCAGTGTGGCGTTCACTGTTTTATTCAAAGTTCCAGCTGTCGGGGGGCGCTAGAGGGCGCACACGCAAAATGGCTGCACTGCTGTGAGGCTCCGGCTGCCCAGGAGACTAAATCCGGCATCATCATGCTCCCGCATGGACTCTTCCTAAAAAAATGAGCTCAAATCACGTCAGAAGGTGCCTGGATGCGAAGGAGGTGATCCTTTTTCAAAACTGCAGAACGGAACAGCGGTAACCGGATAGACTTCCCTCAGGCCTAGCAGCAACGCGGGGAATGAAAGCAGAGCCCTGAGGGCGGAGCCGAGGCCTAGCGAAGCGCTCACCCTGGCCTGAAAGACGACGGGACCGGCGCACCGTCCCTGCGAGCCCGGACAGCCGACAGCTGAGACTGCTAAGAGGCCTAGCCCCGCGTGACACAGAAGCGGCGCGGGCACACGATAACCCGGCAGGGCACACGAGACAGCAGGTACACGAGGAGGGAGAGCGAGGTCGGGTGGGCGAGACAGATGCGGCTGCGGAGAAGACCTGCCCCAGCCTACTACAATGCTGCAGAGGACGTGGCCCACCCGCTGCTAAAACGGGCCTGGCAGCGCAGCTAAACTGCTGCAGAGGACTGCGGAAGCAGAGTGCAGGCCATCGGAGACAAGTGAACCAGGCCCCCTCCGAATTCGAAGAGACTGGACGCATCGGGCCGAGAGAACCGGGCGGGAGCACAGAGCCGGCTGCGGGCTCTGGGAGGCATCGACGCTGCCCTGATCGAGAAAAAAGGCCTGTCCCGGGCGGCCCAGACTCTGCGGCAGCGAGAGGCCACACCCACCGAGCGCCCTGGCAGTCGATAAGGGCAGAGAAGAAACGATCTAGAACCGCGTGCACGAAGTTCAAAAGTTACTGGCACACCCGGAGGGAATGCCCAAGAGGAGCTGGATGTGGTGCTCTGGAACTCATGGAATAGCCTCATCGGCCATCAGAGGTCGATCCCTCACGAGGAGTAATGATCGGCAGGTAGGAGGCACATGCATCAGATATAAGCACGACTGTCTGGGGGAGAGATGCCCGAAAAAGCAAACAAAAGAAGATGATGGACGGAGCGCTGAAACTTTTCAGACACTCACCCCCAGTCACAGATCTGGGTTGAATCCATCATCGTTCTTTAGCTCACTTCGCCACCTCGGTTCAGACCCAGCTATATGCAAATCAGTCTTGACCCTGTGTCCCATGGGAACAGTCCAGCCTGAAATGCCAAGCCAGGTCTTCCCTGAACCGGAAACGAGCATCCTGAGACCGGTTTCTGGGTACCACCCTTCATCAGCCAGGCTAGCTTGAATCCAGTGGCAAAGTGAGCAAGGGACCCACGTCTGGGCATACCCTGCCAACTTAGGGCGAACAAAGCAAACACAAGGAGATGATGGACGGAGCGCTGAAACTTTTCAGACACTCACCCCCAGTCATAGATCTGGGTTGAAGGCCAAAGGCAAGCCCATCTGCGCCCGTCCGCGTACCGGTCGCGCACAGCGCACGCCATGCTGCCGGTTTGGGGAGGAACTCTGCCGAGAAGGCAGGCCTCCGCTACACGAGTGAATTATTACGGGCTATAGGTGAGCGGGGAGTTGGAGTCAGGGAGATTAAACTTGCAGAAACTACTGGGCTGGAGTCTGACTTTGTGAAAAGGGATACCCTTAGGTGTCGCCTGCTCAATGTCAGGTCTTTACCTAGGCACTATTTGGAGACTCAACTATTGCTAGAGTCACACAATTTAGATGCCTTATTTATGACCGAGACCTGAACGCACCCCGGGTCAGACCTGGAGCTGGGTCTGGCCTGTCCATTGGGGTACAAAGCATTTCATAAGCCAAGATCCAGTGGCAGAGGTGGTGGGGTTGGGATTATCTTCAAGGAGACATGGGATATCTCTCCTATGGATATCGACGAGGTGGAAGGTACTGAATTACTGGGCTTCTCACTAAAAGATTATAAAAGACATATGTTGACTGGCATTATTTGTTATAGGCCCCCCGGGGTAGCTAGTCTCCAACAACAGCAGGGTCTAATTGACGTTTTTAGCAATATGGCACTCACTCATGCCAGATTCCTCATTCTGGGGGATTTTAATCTGTGGACCAATGGGAGCTTGGACTCAGGGTATAAAAATCTCTTACAATCCTGCGAGAACCTGAATCTGTTACAATGGATTACAGAACCCACACATAGGGGAGGGCATGTACTGGATTTGATCTTTGCTGCTAAAGACTCCATTGGAGTGGAAAAAATCCTACCGGTGGGTTGGTCCGATCACCACTTGGTTAAATTTCGAGTGCACAATCCCAGGCAGAGTGGTCCAACCACTAGGGTGGTTAGGAGTTTTCTAAGCAGGGATTGGAACGGATTTTTGAAGACGGCAACAGTATCCCCTGTATTCAGTGGCGTAGCTAGGGGGGGCGGACCGAGTTTTCGGGCGGCAGCCGGCCCCCCTTCCCCCCGCTCTTACCTGCGGCCGTCGCGGCCGCAAGAATCGGCCGCTACCCCCCGCCCCCGCTCTTCTATCATTTTGCCGAGGGCGGCAAACGCAGGGGCCGCCACGGGCAGCCTAAGGGCTAGCTACGCCCCTGCCTGTATTCCATATTAAAGGGTCCTTTGACTCTGGAAAACAGGTGGATGAGAATTATGCGGCTTTTTGTGGACATATAAATGAAAAGCTTGATCAGATTGCACCTTTAAAAATTGTTAAAAAATCAGGTAGACCTTCAGCCCCATGGTACAGTGAAAAACTGAGAAACCTGAAAACGGCCTGTAAACAGGCGGAATGGAAGTGGAGGAAGGCGTATGCAGACAAGGATAAGGACGCCTGGAAGGGGAAAATATTAAGCTACAAGAAAGAAATTGCTACTGCAAAAGCTGAATACTTCGCAGGTATCATTCTGAAGGCACCTAACAGTACAAAGAGTATTTTTAAAATCATGAACGACATTGCTAGCCCAGAATGTACAAAAAATAAGGTTCTTCCCACACAAGAGCTGTGTGATAGCTTAGCTGCTTTTTTTGAGAACAAGATCAGCAAAATCATTGAAGGGTTGGAAAGGGACAACTCTGATGGTGTGGATAGCAGGCCACTATCAGATAAGCAGGAAGGTTGGGTTGGTGTGACTAAGCCATTGCATCAGATGGCTTTTTTAGATCATTTTGAGATGCCCTCTGAGGAGGACTTTAATAAAACAGCTCTAGGTGTCTCCTCCGTGTCACCTATGGACCCTCTTCCTCATAAAATATGGAAAGAGTTAGGCTCAGATCTCTTTCCACCGCTTTGACAGTTGTGCAGTCAATCCTTGAGTAGCGGGTTGGTGCCGACCTGCTGGAAACAAGCAATTTAAACTCCACTTTTGAAAAAACCTACACTTGATCCAGCCTGCCCTAAAAGTTATAGGTCCATTTCTCTCCTACCTTATCCCGTGAAGATCACGGAGCGTTTGGTAAGCAAAGCAATCTCCCAGTTTCTGGAGGTCAACAGTAAGCTGGAGGATGCGCAATTTGGCTTCCGCCCAGGACATGGGACGGAGACTGCTTTGGTGACTGTTTTGGATGATCTTCGAATGCGAGCAGACAGGGGACAATCAGCTAGATTGATCCTGCTGGACCTGTCTGCCGCATTCGACACGGTCAACCATGCGGTCCTTCTGGCGAGGCTGAAGGAAGCAGGGGTGGTGGGCGTGGCGCTGAAATGGCTTCAATCCTACCTGACCAACAGACGACCGGCAGTAGCTCTGCCCCACCTACCAATCAGAGTTTGTGGATATTCGGTATGGGGTTCCTCAGGGGTCTGCGATTAGCCCAATATTATTCAACGCTTACATGAGCCCTCTGATCGCTGTTATTAAGTCACATAATATCAGCCTTGTGAACTATGCTGATGATACACAGCTTATCTTGTCACTGGAGGGGGATCAGTCCATCTCGCTAGGAAAATTCCATGCCTGTATGCAGGACACGGTACATTGGCTGAAAAATAACTCACTGCAATTTAATGCTGACAAAACAGAGATCCTATGCTCTGCCGCTGGGAAAGTGCCTTTCTCACTTCCAACTGACTTCTGGCCTATTCCCACGGATACACCATTGGTACCCTCTGAGACGGTACGCAATCTGGGAATCTGTTTTAACGACAAGCTGAGCCTAGAAACTCAAGTCAATAAGATCGTCGGGAGTAGTTTCTCTCTTATTAGAGTACTCCGGAAGATTCTCCCTATGTTACCAACCCAGGCACGAGCACTGGTGGTAAGGAGTGTCATTATGAGCAGGTTGGATTACTGTAATGCCCTGCTGCTGGAGTCCCCCAAGTATCTGATTGGGAGACTCCAGAGAATCCAGACTGTGGCGGCCAAGCTTGCTCTAATGAGACCTCGACGGTCCTCAGCATCTCAGGCCCTTGCGGAGCTTCATTGGCTCCCAATATTACAGATGATACAATTCAAATCGCTCTGTATTGTTTTTAAGGCTCTGCACGGTCTTGGACCCAAACTGTTGCAGAGCAAATTTGGATGGTACGTCCCCACACGTAGTCTCCGCTCGTCCTCGGCCAATCTGGTGAAAGTGCCAAGGACTAGAAGAGCAAAATTGGGGGGGGGGGGGGAGAGCTTTTAGCACCGCAGCAGCACGGCTTTGGAATAGCCTTCCCATGGACCTGAGACAGATGGAAGATCTGCTGCAGTGTAGAAGGAAAATAAAGACTTGGCTTTACCCCAGAGTATAATATCAGTCCTTTGTTTGCTCTGATTGGAGCTTGGTTTTCTCTTCTGTATTTATGTTGGCAGGACACACGTTTCTCAGCGCCAGGATACCCTTTGGGTCACAGTGCGCTTTATAAGTACTGATAACATTAACATCCATCATCGTTCTTTAGCTCACTTCGCCACCTTAGTTCAGACCCAGCTATATGCAAATCAGTCTTGACCCTGTGCCCCATGGGAACAGTCCAGCCCGAACTGCCAAGCCAGGACTTCCCTGAACCGGAAACAAGCATCCTGGGACCAGTTTCTGGGTAACACCCTTCATCAGCCAGGCTAGCTTGAATCCAGTGGCAGAGTGAGCAAGGGATCCACGTCTGGGCATACCCTGCCAACTTAGGGCGAACAAAGCAAACACAAGGAGATGATGGACGGAGCGCTGAACTGAGGTGGCAAAGTGAGTTAAAGAATGATGATGGATTCAACCCAGATCTGTGACTGGGGTGAATGTCTGAAAAGTTTCAGCGCTCCGTCCATCATCTCCTTGTGTTTGCTTTGTTCGAAAAAGCAAACAGGCAGGGCCTCCAGCCGCACCCGCTGGATCGGTCCCTTCAGGGGGGGAGAAGATAACAGCTAAGGCACGCAGAACAGAGCCACTAATAAACTGACTTACCGCACAAATGGTCGATCCAAGCATATACCTTAAGTGACATTTACTGGCAGTCACATGTCCCTAACATACGGCGCTGGAGATTCCTAGGCAGTGGGAACGTTAGCCACTGAGACCAATTTGGCCCTATCTCGAAGGTGAACACTGCGGACACTGCGCTGCCCAGTCCGGAGGAAGCGATAGCCAAGTGCAACAGCTGGGAAAGATGGGCAGGACAGACACGAAACAGGCTAAACTGCCATTTGAGCCCCGGAAGGCACCCCGGAGCCAGAGTGAAAACGAGCAACAGCCCATTGATCCACCAAATGACGCACTGCAGCCTGCAGAAGATAACCTCAAAACGCTCCTTATTACCATGAAGCACAGCCTCACCTCAATAGAGACTAAATGGACACCATGTGCAATAGGCTGGACTTCCATGGCCCAAAAACTGGAGAAGCAAGATGCGCGCATCGGGGAAGCCAAACAACGAATCTCAACTCTGGAGGATGATGCGGCGGCCAGGAGCTCGCAGCTGTCGCAAATGGATCGTTTGCTAAAGGTCATCGCCACCAAGAACGAGGACCTTGACGCGCGCTCAAGACGTAATATCATACATATCCTGGGAGTACCAGAAAGCGCCAACACTGGCAAAATGGAAGATTATGTTGAGCGACTGCTCTGCGGGATCTACGGCGCTGACACATTCTCCACCCAACTTGTGGTAGAGAGAGCGCACTGATCCCTAGGGCCCAATTGGTATACGAGGGGCACAACATTGCCCTCTACACTGATTTCACGCTTGCGGTCCAAGAAGCCAGGAAGAAATTTGTGCCAGTTAAGAAAAAACTGCTCCAGGCGCAAATAGATTACGCGATGATGTACCCGGCCCGGCTTCGAGTCACTCATCAGGGAAAGCAGCAGTTCTTCCTCAACCCGCAACAAGTAGAGGAATTCCTCAAGAAACTGAAGAAACAGCGGGCGAGTCGAGAGAGAGAGAACTCGGACGACCAACCATCATCACAGCTGTCGGACAATGATTGACTGAGACAATATTGGACTGGTCGTGAGTATAAACTGTGAACTGCATAATCGGAAAATGTCCCCTTATACACAGACCAGCCTATGTCTCGAGTAGCTGCAGAACTAGACGCAGACTCAGCCAACAGACACACTTAACTATTTACATAGATCCATGCGATTCAGAGAGCACGGATACTCGCATTCCTGGGCGCCCCTCTCCCATCCCTTCTTCAATTTCGGGTAGGGCGAGAGTGGGTTCATGCGCCCTCTGATGTAACCCCACAGGGTGATCCCCCAGCTATTGTTTTCCTTTTCCCCCCTGTTTTTCTTTATATAATGCACAGCGTGACTTAATTGGGTGAGATATCTAGTTTGTTTGGGGTCGTTTGTTGTTCACCCCTTCCCGCTTTTTCTCTTGGGGAGGGATATTGCTCCTTAGTTGTTTTGTCAACAGCTGTAGGGTTGCCTGGAGCGATTGCACAGACCTGATTTGGGGTTTATAAGAGACTCACCCTTGCTACCAAGACAGCTATTAGTTAGGAATCGGGGTTGTACGGGAGGGTACAGAGATCACGACAAGTTGGGGCCGTCGATGTGGGTGGGGGAGGGTAGATGGGACTGTTTGTTTACAAGCACATCGCCTGATAGCGAAAAGCACGATTTGCTTCTACTAAAGCGCACACAGCACACAAAGATCGCTTTATTATACTCTAGGAACACATTACACGAAGAACCACTCAGATGACATAACCCCGGAACCAACCAGAGATCCGTTTCATAACCTGGAAAGTTAGAGGACTGGGTAATCCCAGCAAGTGCAGACAAATACTGGCATATCTAGACAGACGAGGAGTACACATTGCGATGCTACAAGAAACCCACCTAGACCCTAAGCGGCCCCAGCGCTTCACTGCCTGATGGGCAGGACATAGCTGTTTTGCATCCTTCTCTACCTATTCACGAGGCACCATAATCCTAGTTAAAAAAACCACTCCGTATATACATATGGGTTCCATGTCGGACCTTCAAGGTCGCTATAGTATACTATGGGGCAAACCAGCTTCGCACTCCGTCACGCTAGTCAGCTGCTACAGGCCCAATCTTGATGACCCACTGTTTTTTGCCAATCTATGGGGGAAAATAACTGATATATGTTCCACCCATATACTTTGGGGGGGAGATTTCAACACGACAATTGACCCGAAGCTGGACAGATCGCACCCACAACCCCATCACTATACCCGTGCCCAACGACAAGTGCGAGACATCATTGTAGAGAACTGCCTAATGGATACTTGGCGCTACTTGCACCCAGGACGGAAAGAGGGTACACACTACACTGCAGCGCACGCGACATGGTCGAGACTGGATTACTGGGTGGTCTCTAGGGGCCTCAGCACTTAGCTGACACGGGTGGAACACCTTGCACGCACCTATTCGGACCCCTCTCCAGTGGTTTTGGGCCTCGCCCTGCCGACTGGATGTGTTCCTCATCTTGCCTGGCGCCTAAATCCAACTATGCTGCTAGACTGACCAGGAAATCCAAGACTTCTTTCAACGCAACGGGGGCTCAGTTAATCGAATAACGACAGTGTGGGAGGCGTTTAAAGTCACCATCAGAGGGATCTGCCTTGCTAAGGGGGGAGGAGTGCTAAAAGACCTGCGCTCGACACTTTCTAGATTAGAAACTGAGATAAAACAAATAGAGCAGGACATTAGCCACTCACCGTCCGCACACGGACAAACAACACTTAGAGATAAAATAACTGAATACCGAGACACAGCAGAAAGAGAATGCCTGTTCCGAGGCAAATATTTCAAGGCCCGAAGATATGGGGAGGGGGAAAGGCCAGGTAAAGTACTCGCTGAGCAGATTCGCAAGCCCCATTTCTCGAACCACGTCTTGGAACTCCAAACCCCAGAAGGAAAGCTAGTTAGAGGCATGTCAGAAATTCTCCACACATTTCAGACCTTTTACTCCTCACTCTACACCACAACACGGCTGCAGCCGCTTATTCTGCAGCAGTACCTGGAACCTGTTGCCCTCGGATGGCTAGGTGATGCCCAAAGGGAATTCCTTTCTGCCGAGATAGAAATAGATGAAATTCGGGCAGCAATAATGCAACTCCGATCGGGCAAAGCCCCCGGGGCCAGATGGCATGCCTGCTGATTTTTATAAAGCATATATAGAACCCTTAGCCCCTATCCTTAAACAAGTATACGAAGAAGCATTAGAGGAAAGCATTCTACCACCCACCACGAGGGAAGCAACCATTATATCCATACCCAAGCCTGGAAAGCCGGCTGACAGATGTGAGTCGTACAGACCACTTTCCATGATAAACTGTGATGTGAAAATACTAGCTAAAGTGCTATCCAATCGCTTGAGCCTCCTCATGGGCGCATTAGTACTGCCGGATCAAGCGGGCTTTGTGCCGGGACGGGCCACTTCCCACAGTCTCAGAATCCTCTTTCTGGTAATGCAAGATATAGATCCGGATCTCGCTGCGGTGGCTGTATTCTTAGATGCCACCAAGGAGTTTGATTCAGTAGAGTGGGATTATCTATTTGGAATACTAGAGGATGGGTATGCCACATAGCTTCCTATCTTGGATACAACTACTATACCATAAACCACGTGCCAGAGTGGTGGTGAATGGTGTCTGCTCCTCCCCGTTCAACATCATGAGAGGCACGCGACAGGGGTGCCCACTCTCCCCGTTATTATTTGCTTTAGCTGTCGAGCCGCTTGTGGCCAAGCTCAGGCAGCATCATCGGGAGTGGGCTCTCGAGTACCCCACTAGACATGTGCTGATTTCGCTGTATGCAGATGATATCACACTATATTTGCGGGAACCCCAGACTAGCCTTAACCCCATATTAAGGGTGTTCCTCGTTTTTGGAGAATTGTCAGAGGTCAAAATTAATTGGGGGAAATCCCAGCTGTTCCCACTTACTTGCTGTTGCCCAAGCTTACCCCATGGATTACCCTATTGAATGGTGCTCGGATGAAGTGAAGTACTTGGGGATTAATGTCTCTAGAGACAGAGTGGAGCTGCTCCGAGCAAATTATGGAAAAGCAATAGAACGCGTGACAGAATTGGTCTCTAGATGGATCTCTATGCCCTTGTCCCTCGCAGGAAGAATATCCCTGATGAAAATGGTCATACTACCTAAATTGCTATACTTATTTAATAATATCCCTCTTGCTCCGGGACGCTTTTTTTTTTAAAGCCTTGAAATCCCAAATGATATGGCTTGTTCGGGGTGGAAAACAACCGCGACTGAAATGGGAGACCCTGACCTTGCCTTTCACGCAAGGGGGATTCGAGGCCCCCGATTTTGAACTATACTATCTCAGCGCACTGGTGCATTATGCTACATATTGGTTATCCCCCCCCTCCATATATACCACATCTAGCGGTAGAACAATACTACATGCAGCCCACGCCGCTGTCGGGTTTCATAGCCACACAGACGAAAGGGAGGGATACTGGGTCCACTACGGTGGCATGCACTGTCACTGCTTGGCAAAAAATCGCTAAAAGACTAGACATTGCAAAGATCTACTCACCCCTTCTACAGGTGGCTCGCCATCCCGACTTAGAAGTAACCCAGGAAGTACAGTGTTGCCAATTATTGGAAAAAAGCGGCATTGGAAAATGGGGTGACCTTTATATCAACGGGGTTTTCCGCACTAAAGAACAGTTCTTTTTAGACAGGGACCCTGCAGCGATGGATCTATTTATGCATGTCAGACTGAGGCAGAGTGTGAGGGCCGCCACTCCAGACTTCCCCAACGAACCGGCCACACTAATCCCACTACACCGCCTACTGCAAAGCACGGACCCCAAACGTGTTGTATCCCTTATATACCACAGCACACAGACAGCCACTCAGACGGCTAGGGAGACAGCTAGACTACAATGGGAGGAGGAACTGGGTGAGGCCCTTGATGAAGATTAGTGGAGCTATTGCTGTCAGCAAACTGGAAATATATCAGCGAGTAGCAGGTTGCGCATCATACATTTTAAATATCTCCATAGACTATACTATACCCCAGTTAAAATGTTCAAATTCAAACTACGCGAGAATGATGCCTGCGACCGGTGCGAACAGGAAGCAGCGGGGTTCCTACATATCGCATGGGAATGCGCGGCTGTAAGGCCTTACTGGAGCCAGGTTTTTGTGGCCCTAGCACAGATGACCATGTTGACGCTGACAGAATCGCCCGTAACGGCACTACTACATGGAAGATACATGGAAGATATACCCTCAGCATAAAAGCGATATGTGGCACTGGGGCTATTATTAGCCAAGCGTAGAGTGGCGTGCAGATGGGGCAGAGGGAGGGCACCTAAATTTATGGACTGGATTTGAGACCTTATTTTTGGGCAGGAACAGACATTAATATATGCGGAGCTACTCCCAATGTCCTCTAGGCCAAAAGACATTTGGGACCCCCTGAGAGGGTATCTGTTAAATCATACAGATGTACTGGGCGGACAGGATGACCCTCCCCCCCACTCCCCCCCCTCCCCACACATGGACAGGAACGAGAACCCCCACCAAGAGTCCCAAAGGGGCAGGAACGCAGTAGAAAACCCAGGCCAAGCGTAGGAACTCACTTGGGATCCAGGAAATCAGTCACAAGTTAAAAAGACACGGACTGTCTGATACATAAGAAAACACATTTCACTAGTCTATCATCTGAGCTAAAGTGCTAGCTATTGTAATGTATATGATCCAAGCTGTTGTAATATGAGTGTTGCTTCTCAACAGATACTGAGATATCACCGATGTGCTTATCATGTTGTATGTCTGTATTGGTTTCCAAATGACAATAAACAAATTTAATTTTCTTTAAAAAAAAGTTCCAGCTGTCGAGTAGCAATAAAGACGAGAGACGAGCAGCAATGACCGAACAGCTACAGTTAAGCAAGTCACCTGAGAAGGTGGGTAAATCGGTTTGTCGCCAGATTGTAGTGACCACTTACAGATCAGTTTGAAGAAAATTTAAGTTAATTCAGAGTACACAAAGGTATGACCATTAGAAGTCACAACCCAGCTGTCACTGACTCATCCACCCTCACATTCCAAAATGCCTCCCTGAAATCTAGGAGACAATAGGGCACGAGTAAAGTAAGCAACACCACAAATAGGTTGGAAGGACTACGATGAATAGACTGTAATCTAGAAGTTATTACTAATTGAAAGGAGTAACATTCAAGTAGAATCAATACTGCATTTGTCAAGACCATATGGGGAGAATGTTTCCCGTTAAATTAGTTGGATCTCAGAGGTGGTTGATAACGCTCGGGTCTTAAATGTAAAATTGTTAGCTATCCAGAGTGGTATTATGAATGTACGTATTTGCCATGGTTCCTTTGTATACTGTGGTAAATGAGCCCTTGGTGTAGATGTGTTGATTTTATTTCACATGTCAATATTCTTTTATGTGTGTGGTTGACCATGTTGTCTGCCACCCTGCCATGTCACAGTGAACACAAGTGTTCTTCACTGTCCATTACTATTGTTTCGTGCATGTTACACTGTCGTGGTCCAGCAGCCCCCATTGTGAGAGATGTCAAATGTCTTCTCCGTTTCATTCATTTATTTAGTTGAACTTAATGTTGTGCTTCCTTTCACTGTGGTTTTGACGCATGTACTTTGAAACGGGTCTTCGGCAAAAAGTTGTTCAGGCCATATTGACATATTTAACAGGGCAATGCCTATTCTTTATCTGATTTGTTATAATTGTACATAGAAATTTGTATGCATCCATTTGCCACATTATCCTGCTTCCTGGTTTTACAGTACACTGAGTCATAAGAAGTGCTTGCGCATATATATATATATATATATATATATATATATATATATATATATATATATATATGTATATATATATATATATATATATATATATGTATATGTGTGTGTATATATATATATATGTATAGATATATATATATGTGTGTATATATGTGTACACATACACACACATATATATATATATATATATATAGAGAGAGAGAGAGAGAGAGAGAGTCCTCATTCTGAACTGAAGCATATTATACAGAATGAGGACTGTGGGGATGAAAATAATCCCCCACCTCGCTCTGGAGCACCTGCTCTCCTGCCCTATGTCATTTTTCCATGTGCAGTTTCTGTGATTTTTATTCTTGCCTCAGTTACTCCGGCAATCATGCAGATTTGTCAGAGGCGCTCTTGGTTAAACAATTGAGACCTCAGAATGAAACTCTCAAGAAGAGGTGGAAACCAAAGTGAAATCTTCTTTAACAGAGTGATCACTGTCCTCTATAACTGGGCTTAGTGACTGGTGTAGGTGGGAGCTTGGTTATGAGTACAGGGACAAGCCTTTTTACATGTCGCCGTCAAGGTGAGATTTCTGCTGGCCTCCCCAACTCGTCCTGCCAGCCTCCCTTAATTGGGTTTGTACTTTCATACTATATTTGGAACATGTGTGATAGTAGATATATATTTTGTGCATGTGTAATTAGAGTCTGTGTCTGTAAGCGGGTAGGAACAAATATATGAGGCTTCTCTGCATTAGTATAGAAGCCTAGCATGGTAGATGGCTTTGTGACAGATGATCCAGGTCTCTGCTGTCCAGAAAACTGCATTTCCCATTTGGTCCCTGTAGGAAATTGGGTTATTGGTTGAGGGAGGCGAAAGCTTACTCAAGCAGCAACCACAAAATCTGTCAGGGTTAAGTTACAAGCAAACCCCAAACTAACCTGTGTTTAATCCCCTGGCAGCTTGGCCCCAAGCAGTCAGGTTAAACTTAGAGGCAATGTGTGAAGCATTTATGCAGCACTTCAAGCAGTAATATACTGAAAACACAATTGAAGAAAAATCCTGCATCATTTTAGAATAAAATGGAGCAAAATGTAATAAATAATTTGAGACCAAAACGACAAAAATCCAATCGGTAGAACCGCCGATACGCAATTTTAAATATTTAAGTGCAAATAGTGCCTAAAGCACAAAGCTCAAACTGTGGTTATCTGGTTGCACTCTACTGGGACAAAGTGTAAAGTTTAAGCCGACTACGATGGAGCGCAGGTCGAATACAGGGACCAAGTTAGGGCAGCTGAACATAGTACCTTAAATCCTTGTTGCAGAACATTGTGAGATCCCGCACAGAGGATGCTTCGTGCAACAGCAGTTCTGATGGGCTGCAATGTGAAGTCCTGCATCGAGGATGCGTCGCCCAGAAGTGATTATGGGGAGCGGTGAGGTTGCGATCCAAGGTCCTGCACCAAGGTTGTGTCATGCAGCTGCAGTTCCGAGGAGTTGCTGGGCTGTGATGCGAGGTCCTGTATCAAGGAGGCGTCGCACAGCAGCGATTCTGAAGAGCTGCGAGGTGATGTGTCATGCTTCGTCGGTTCTGCTTGGACCACAGCTGGGCTGGCAGAGCACCTTCAGGCCCACTTCCAAGGGTCAAGGACTGCGGTGGCACATCTTGGGGGGCAAGACTCACACCAGACAGAGTCCAGATGCTAGTTTCAAGGTGGTTGGAGCTTTTTTTGTGCCTGAGGCTCTGAACAGGAGGCCAGCAAACTAGCCACTTTAGTAGTCACTTTGGTGGTCCTGGGATCAAGATGCAGGTCACTGAGGCAGTAGGGCCCAAGCGCAGCGGAGTAGCAGGATAGCAGTCCTTCTTGCAGGAGAGCAGCACAAAAGTGCTGAATCTTCCACAGGTCCAGAGGTGTACTGAAGAGTTGGGTCAGAGGGTCCAATACTTATACTTGGCACCAGCTTTGAAGTAGGAGAAGGTTCTGGAGGTGATGTTTGGAATTTCCTGCCTCCCTTCCCTGATCCCAGGTTGTCTGGAGGCACAAAATACTAGTGTCAAAGTGTAGTAGGTGATAGCTGCTCCCCCTCATCAAGTATGAGATGACCCATCCTGCCAACACCTATTCTCCTTTAATCTCACTGTCTGGGAGCAATACACAAAGACCCAATTGCCAGCTACTCTTAGGCATGTGACCCAGGATACAGACTGCAAGCACCAAAGGGTTGGGACAAGAAAATGCCAACTTTCTAAAAGTGCCACTTTTTGGGAATTGTGACTTAACATCCAGCTTTACCATGAAAGGGGGATTTAAATTACATTCCTTTACACCCCAAACTCTACATTCCTACCTACTCCCAATTGAAAGCGGTCACTTATTAAATGTAATAAGGTAACTCAATGTTATCCTATGAGAGAGGCAGTGTAGTGTGGATTGTGGCCTCATTGTCGACATTGCTAAGTTAGCTTAGGCCTAGCTGCCATGATGCCTCTTTTGCACACGTTACTTCGTGACTTTGTTTTTCCAGACTCTGCTTGTGCCTATGTTCATGAGAACTGTCTACATTTCTGCCTTTCACATTTTCTGCTGTTCTCTGTGGTTTTCGTCTGCACACGATGTACAAGGTCGAAAAACAACGTCCCTTGTTATTCTGTTCTGGTCAGCCCCACGCACTTAGACATAACACGAAGCACAGCTGTACTGCTGAAATTCGAGTGCTTTAATATTGCAATATACCTGTTAGAGGCACTTGGAGAAAAACCTTTCCAGGGAGAAGAGCTGTGCTTCGTGTTATGTCTAATTGCGTGGGGCTGACCAGAACAGAATAACAAGGGACGTTGTTTTTCGACTGATTTGCATATGGCCATGTCTGAACTGGGGTGGCGGAGTGAGCTAAAGAATGATGATGGATTAAACCCAGATCAGTTGACTGGGGGTGAGTGCTTGCAATGTTCAACACTCCATCCATCATCCCCTTTGGTTTTGCTGTGCTTCAATGAATGGTCATAATAGTCTTATTCTATCCCTTCCTATGAACCTTAAAACAATGACTCTGCCAAAGCTCTCAGTTTTAAGTTCCTCCTCCTCTTTCTGTATGCTCTTCATCTTCAAAGGATGTGGTTAGCTTGCTGGGCCTAAAACACACCAGTACCTGACCCAGCTGGAACGCACCCAGCAAAAGCTTCCATTGACTATGGCCCTGGCATGAGTGTCTCGTACAGCAACCATGCAAAATTCGAATGAAGAAGCTCTCAAAATTTGAACCATGCAGAAGAGCTGATTCGTGAGCTATGAAGATAAATAGTGGACAGCTTACTTTGCGTCTGGTGTTCTAGAACACCTCCTGCTCAAGGATTGAATTTCCACTATTACAGTTGAAGAGGACTGAATTTTAGGAATATAATCTGTCTGACTGCTGCCATCCTTCCAAATTAGAATTAAATGTATCACTTAGAGTTTGGTGGCATGGGAGTTCCCATCCTGTTGAACTCATGGTACCACTGCCTCATTTAGAGATGGAGGAAGCTCCAGCTTTCTGAAAGTCAAGCTTTCACTGGCGTTGCTCTTGGAACCCATTTTGCCCCAGAGATCTGGCAGCCAAAGGGCTACCTGATCACACTATTTAGGGCAGTGGTACGATTACTGATTTTCCCTCACTAGGACCACTATGCCTTGCAGGGAGAACAAACCTTTGGAGAAAATGCACCATGTATCAAGACCATTCTTTTTGTCTTTCTTAAACCACATCCTGGTTTGGGAGTTTGCAAAAACACAAAACAGAATGCTTAGTAATCCATTCAGCAGGGCATCACCAGTGTATAATTTCGCTAACAGGCAGGCTGAGAGGACGAAGGCAAAGGCCTTGGCCAATCTGACATGCCGGAATCTAAGGTCACCCAGATGCCGTGCAGGAGGAGAAGTTACATCATCTGCCTGCACAGCCCTGCCAAGTGTCCTAGATCCACATGTGACTAGCTGCTCCAGTTCAGTTTTTCTCTTTACATTTTTGCACTTGTAGACTGATTTATCCCATTTTAAAACATGTACTACAAGTTCCAGAATGCAAAGAAAAGACCTGAATCTGAGCAGCTACACACATTTGAGCCTGGGAAACTTGGCAGGTATGCCACCTTTGGTTGAACCCAGACTCATAGTTTTTAGCATCAGTTGGTTAGCCTGTTTTGTCCACAACCTTCCTGTGCTGCAGGGTCATCAGCATACTCCCTTCAGTTGCTGCCACACAGTCTTATCAATCCCCTCAGCTCCTGCCTCCCACTGGCTGAGGTTATTGGAGAGATAGCTGCAGGTGAGGGCACTATGTTTGTCCACGTAAACCGCATCCAAATCCATTGCACAGTTGTTGCAGTATATACATTTATACCTTTAGTTTGTACCTGAGGGACAGGCCAGTATCAAGCTTTGCCTGTTGTCAGTGGTCACTCTGGCACAGTGAAATGTAACTACAACCTGCGTTTTTTAAGATTCAGTGCTTTGAAGTAGTTTTGTGCCAAATACAGGGATTTTGGTGGATGGGTCGAAATCATGGCTAGTTTACTTATGTGAGTTTTGACTAGGCTCTGCGCAATGAATGTTACCCATACAGGCACCCTCACCCCCTGCACCACCACTCCCTTTGAAGCAGGCTGTTTTGTCCATTTTGGACGGATTTGTGGTTCTGTTTTTCTTCACATGTATATTGAGATAGTGTGTAAAAGTATTTAACTTCTTATGAATTAATAAAGTGCAGCACATTTATTAAAAGTTTACACAGTTTTACTGGGTTCTGAATGCATACCCTCAACACCTCCTTGAGTAAGTCATGGACTCCTCTGCAAATTACCATTGATTGCCCAGTGTTATGGGGGAGTACTTGGGAGTTAATTTTTTGAGTTCAGTCGTGTGGTGGGCCCAGTAGACCATTAATAACACCTCAGATTTTCACAATTGGAGCCCAATAACCCATAAATGCCATGGGACTACTTGAACCGGGTATCACATTTTTGCATCATAAATTAATTTTACTTTGATATGATGCCTTCCATACCTGTTGTAGTACTGGTTGCACTATGCACTGAACATTGATCTTGATTTGTTTAAACGGAGTCAGATCATCACTTCTTGCTCATCTTTTGGAGGCCCGCACGCTTCAAACTTTTGTCCCATTTTATTTAACATCCACATTAGGCTGTAGAAAGCACTATTGTCAAGAAAGGAAATTGGTATCCACTAATATGTAAATGACACAGCTCTACTCTGCATTCTGAAACTGCCACAATTTTATCTGGATGGCCACTTTCCTCAAACTAAATCCATAAAATTATTCTTCTCCTCTCAGGTGGCTCCCTCCTTCCACTCCAAATCTGGTGCATTATTATTATTTGTGATTTTGTAGAGTGCATAATTATCAGTTAAAGCATCTGGCTCTGGGATAATATTGAGCTATTGATTAAATAGCTAAAGGAAGGTTAGATAGTTTGCAATTTCCCATATTTGCAAAGGGAGAGTATGGAGCTCTTAGAGTTTTCGCCATCAACATGCGCTCATCAACAAGATCCAACTGCTAAATCCTTTCTTTCACTTTGGATCCCTATCTCTCTTTTAAAGCACATATCATTAAGATTACCCACATATTATGCTTTCACCTATGCCCTTAAGGACCACACCAAGGGTGGTTCTAGCTACTTATTCTCACTGATTTCAAAACTGAATCTCTTCATGAAAACTGTTTATTTTTCTGCTACATAACTTGTTGCCGGAGTCAGGAAACAATCAGGTCACTGCGCTCTCCTTCAACCTACATTGGCTGTTTATGGCTGCCTGCAGAATTTGCAAAGCCTACTGCATCACCAAAGAGCTACAAAAGGTACCCAGCTCCAACAACTGTTCAACCATTGCCGGATCAACCTTTGCTAGATGGGTTAGCGTGCTAAGAAACAAATCATTCATCTGCTTGAACAATGTTTTGCTCAGAAAGAGAAAAAGATCTGAACGTTTTATGACTTTGCCTTTATGCTTCAGACCTATTTATATAATTACATTTGACCATCTGCAATCCCCCTTCCACTTTCCCCAAGGAGCTAAAGGTTTATCTGCTTGGAAAACACTTATTTGGTCACTCTAAAGTAGTGAGAGCTCTGATTAATCGCACAGGAGTTTGTGTCAGTGCCCTATTTGCTGCTAGCACACTAATTGCATAGTTTCAACATAGGAAAAATTAAGTATCCCAGTTGAATTTAAAGATTTCAGATTTTTTTTTAAATCCCATCTTTTCCACTCGGTCTACAACCAGTCCAATGTAAACCAGAGATAAAATCACCCATCAAACTTCTTTATTTAGTTCAGATGCCAAACTGATTTACCTATTGTTCTAGTTTGAAGGCTTGTCCACTTAACTTGTACACCTAATTTAAAAAACTTTAAAATCCACCTCCTGCTAAAAGAGCTTCATGCAAGGATTCCTCATGGAGCAGAACTATGAACTATTTTCATTTGCTTACCTTCTTTCATGCATAGCGTTCGATCTGCTTAATTAGCCATTATATTGGGACTCATTCCCCTTGCACACTGTGGCAGCATTTATGTGGTGTGCATTGCCTGAAAAAAATGAAATTTGACTTTGTTTATTAACATGGTTTTAGGGTTTTACATGTAGAACATGCACACCATAAACAAAATAAACAATTCAGAATCCCTTGGATCCGAGTACAAAAAATGCCATAATACAATTTTAAAAAGTAAGAAATAGATTTTCTTTAAAAAGATAGTGGGAAGAAAATGTGGAAAATATAAAAAAATCCTTACCAATAAATAGAACGAATGAATACGTTATCGACAGCATTGTCAAACTTATCACCCCAACTGGTTTCAACTATACTTTCAATAATTTAAGTGACTAGTACTGTTAGGGTACTGATAAAAGCACTGTGTTTATATATTCTACCAGTAGTTTGATCAATGAATTGCAACATAGCATAGCAATTTGAATGTTTGATACTCATATCCCATGTTTCTAAATTTCATATAATTAGAGCAAATGAAAAAAAAACATGAGCCATCTGTTTGATAGCAGAGTGCCGGAAGGCAGGAAAGGAAACCAATCCAAGTACCTCCCCTTTAACTTGATACAGAGGGGTAATATTAATCCCCCTAGTGAACTAAGCAGTGAAAATAGTAGGGGTAGGGAAAACAAACTGGAACCTGGTATTCAACATGGAGAAGCTGTCATATGAGGTAGTGGCATTGGTACATGCAACATGACAAAGCTAACAGGCAGTACTTTTTGTTGAACTTCAAACTCTATGCCTATATCTCCTTCCCTAGATTTGGAGTTTGATTCTTTCAAGACACCCGACGTCTGATATTTTCTAGGAAGAATTCCTGTGGAAATAACAAGATGTACCACAGAAGAAAACTGCAGTAGAAACCCAAAATTCAATGAGCAGAGTTGAAAATCACAAAGGGAATGTAAAGGGTAAAAACAGCAAAAGGTGCTGCAGCCCGAAGGCTGGGTATGGAATGGATAGCAGCAAAGCAAACATGCAACCTGGAATATTGCCAGTCAGTAAGCAACAATATGAGCCAATATTCATGTTGTTTCTGGCACTATTGAACTTAACAGTATTGTGTAAAATGTGTCCCATACTTGGTGCCATCTTTGTGTGGCTATTTTGAATGTCTTTAAACATGTTTGTCTCTCGCTGGCTGACGCCGCAATTGCCAGGCCATAATGGGTCTCCCCTAAGGAAATACTAACTGAGGCAAAGATCAGGCTATTTCTGTTGGGTCTTTGTGATTTGAGGGCTGTTATGCAGTCCATATAACAAGTACTGTTGCTATCCTTGGAAACAAAGAAGCCAGATACTGCAGCAAGCTCACTAAATTGTCAAGAATTCCTACTTTGGCTTTGATTTTCATGGAATAGCAGAGTCAAAAAGCTGAGGCTTCCTCTCGGTGGATTGTGCAGGATAGAACAACTAGTTCAGGTAGCATACGTATCACTCACAATATATATATAATGTCTGAGCAGTGTTATATTGTTATTGAAAAGATGACTTACTATCAAAGTAATATGTTCTATAATTTATATAATTATAGCCTTGCGATACTTCGGTATAGTTTCAGAAATTACTTAATAATGCTTTGCCGCTTAATTGATTTGTGCAAGAAATCAGGGTTATCAAAATTGTGCTAATCATTTTTTGAAATTTGCAGTACAAAGTTACAAGGCCATCCAGCCTTGCGTAGATCCCTTTTCGGAAGAACAATGTCTCCCAAAAAGCGATCTTTACAAGGCAGGATAGCCTTTTTAGGTCGAGCATTCGAGACCTCGTGTATATACTTTAGTATATACTTAGATCTGTATGTAGTTTGTGGGCTCTGGAGATCAACCCTAGGACTTGTCTGCTTCTGCTTAGGGACTTTTTTTCTGTTCTACTGCCTCTATTTAACTGTCTTAATAGAAAACAACCAGCAGAGGTCAGAAAAATACCAGAATTGATTTCTGCTTAGGGACTTTCTTTTTTTTATTTTTCTGGCAACTGCCTCTATTTAACTTTCTTGATAGAAAACGACCAGCAGAGGTCAGTAAAATACCAGAATCACTTTAGCATTCTCTAGATTCCAGTCCATAGAAATTGTCTTCCATGAGCACCCGTAGACAATAATATTTTTTTAAATCTTGTATTTTCAGTGATATGACCACCGAAGGCCCTGATTTTATATTAAAAACAGAGCATTGGACTATACCATTTCCCGGTGAAAAGCAATATTTCTCTCCATGTGTTCCCATACCTGGCGTGTCACACAGTTTAGTGCTTATTTTCCCTCCATGTTAAAGAACAGTAGATGTTTCAGCACCCAGGCTAATGTGCTGCATAGCTAAATACATATAAGGTCCCAAAGGTGAGACCGATTGCATTGCAAATGCTTGTTCTTCCAGAATGCGATCTGTGCAAGGCAGGATTGCCTTGTAACTTTGTAACGAAATTTCAAAAAATGATTAGCTCTGAAATACAACTTGTGTGCACAATAGAGAATGCAAACGTCTGTAAATCACTCTGAAAATAAGGTTTGATATAATATGGTGATCTTGCATACACATTAATATTTCAGTCAGAATATTAGTTTTCTAGGCTGTAAGCATGTCTCACACGTACTCTAATAGCATTAGCGCTTCTATGTTTAAATACAGTCAGGCCTGGCCTGTATGTAACATCTACATATTATATGAAAAAGCCCTACCACACGCAACTGGTCCCTTAATTAGGCTGCTGAGTTGGCAGGAAGAGTCTGGGACCTTGAACATGAATGCACAGTTTAGCAGTTGTACTAGTGCTGTGCGGGTGATGTTCGTGGTGAGTAGAGGCCCCTTCATGGGAGGTTCAGACACTTCTCAGTGCTTGCTCTTACTGATGTTGACTGGACAAGGCCACAGGCTAGAGTTCACTGATGTAGGGTCGGACTCACAGAGGATCGTGAGGGCATTAGAAAGAGGCAATGTCTTCTCTGGTCAGCAGTGTGGATTGGGTCAGCAAGTCCCAGCAGCTGACAAAACATCACTGGAGAGGTGCTGCAATGGGGTCACACATGCCGAGCTTGTGCTTGCAGGAGTTTGCTATTGGAGAGAGTCATTGCTTGGGATACAGAGCCTCACATTGGTAATGGGTTCCACGCCAAAGGGCTGCGATGAGGATACACTACGGGGCATATTAGCAAGGCGATTATCGCCACTTTAGCGGGACTTTTTCCCGCTAAAGCGGCGATAATATTATCGCCTTATCAACAAGCTGTCGCTAACTGCTGTTAGCGACAGCTTGTAGGCGATAGCGACCGGGTTGGGTGCCGCTTTGCATGCCAGCGATATTTATCGCTAATGGCATGCAAAGTAGGCGTTCCCCACCTAACAGCGACTGGAAACAGTCGCTGAGGTCGCTAACGCCTATCAGCGAGGGCAGGGGCGGTGATTAGCGAACCCGCGCTAAACACGTTTAGCGCTGGTTTGCTAACACCTGGTCCTACCCTGACTTAGCCATGTAATCCAATGAGAGGTGGATTACATGGCTAAGTCCCCTCGCACTATCAGCAAGCAGAACTGGGGAACAGTGTGAATATCGCCTGTTTTCAGGCGATATTCACACTGTTCTCCAAGGTTTCTATCGCTTTGGAGATTAGCATTGCTGATTGCACGCTAACTCCGCGATAGAAACCGGCGATGCCTGGCGATAATTATCCAAGCGCTAATTGCGCTTTGCGATAATTATCGCCAGGCATTGCTAATATGCCCCTACATTTTTACACATGAAAATTGGGTTTCGATGATGGGAGCGTCATTTTCCTGGTCAAGGGACTCACAGCAATGATGGGCAACCACAGGTGAGGAGCAGCAATGATGTTGCACATGTCTACCGTAAACCAACAATTGGTTTTCATGCTTGAACATGCCGCTTCTTCAAGTACATTTCAAAACAGTGCGAAGGCTCCAGTCCCATCTCTCCTAGCAGGACTCACAGATTACAGTACCCAGTGGATCTTAGGTGCAAGGCAAGTTCTCAGTGCTCTAGGAAGTCTAATTCAGTCTTAGCAGTGCTTAGTAATATAGATAATTTCCTCAGTCTAGGGATATATACTTTACCCCTCAGAGTGAGACAATAAAGGATTAAGCCTCTAGTCCTTGCCTCCCTCTTGACTGTTGTTCAGAGCTTATTAAGGGGAAAGGAGAACACTGGATATTCTGTAGTGACCAGTTTATATCTGGGGACAGCTAACCCAAATACAGCTGTCCAATCATATAGTAACAAAGTGCATTTTCTATTTAGGTATGACTCCGCTGTAAGGCAATGAGAAATGTCCCTCTTAGGTTCTTTCTCCAGCAACACAGGTTTGGAGAAGTTTGCTTGTATTCTCTATATTATATTTGGAGCTATAGGTCTGCATTTGGGCAGTTTCTTTATTCAGATGTTACTCTTGTTAGACCATGTGCTGACCTGCTGCAGGTGCCTCAGTCATGCCCTTCGAAGGAACTTTCCTGATTCTCTCTTTAAGATGATGAATCAAACCAGACAGATGTACTTGCCTTTACAATGAATTCTAGAGAGAGGGTGAAATCGAAGAAGTGTCTCAGACTGATGTGTATGAACACGGGAGACCGCAATACTGACTAGCAATGCGTCCTATGGAGCACCCTGCAAACCACCTCTCAAGTGCTCAAGCACTCGTATGCACACTGTACACAAAACTGAGGGTTTGAGAAGGCCCAGCCATGACATGCTACACTGATTTATCAGGGAGATGAGATTCACCTGGCGGTCTATGCACCAGTGTTTCGAGATAAATAGGCATGGGTGAGATTTTGTTATGCTGATGTAGTTCACTTAATTTGGGGAATTTTGCATCACACTCCTTAGGTGAAATTCCCAAAATGTCACCATTACTCCACTTCACGTAATTACATGCCATTTGCGGTAAAGAATTTTCAGCGAAAACTCAAGCAGCTGTCATTCGCGGTGCTTTGTTTAAATGTGTCCTCACGCCCAAAAATTATGCATGGATGCTCAAAATGATGCATGGATGTACTTTGAGCTTATATATAGTGCAAATTGACAGATTTGCTATGCTTTTATGTTATTGGTGGTATTACGGTGCAGAAGTAGGTGTGTGAGGCCAGCCCTGGCGGGCTTACTCAAAAAGCCATGTCTTCAACTTCTTGCGGAAGTCAAGAAGAGAGGAGGAGGTTTGGATGTATTGTGGGAGGTCGTTCTAGGCTTTAGGGACCAGGTACGAGAAGGCGTGGCCCCCTTGCTCTTCTTTTGTGTATGTGTAGGGTGTGTGCTGGTGAGAGACTGGAAGAGCGGAGATGTCTGGAAGAGTGGTGGAAGTGAATCTGTCTGTTCAGTTAGGCAGGGCCTGTGTTGCAGAGTGCTTTGTAGGCGAGGAGTTTGAAGTGTGCGCGGTTGTGCATCAGGAGCCAGTGGCATTCCCTAAGGTGAGATGTGGGCTCGGCATGGGAGGTTGAGGACTAGTCTGGCTGCTGCATTTTGGGTGGTCTGCAGTCTTCTTGTGAGCTGGTTGGTTATCCCTGCGTACAGGGTGTTCCCACAGTTTAGTCTGCTGGTGATGAGGGCTTGGGTGATAGTTTGCCTGGTGTCGTCTGGTACCTACATACACATTTGGTGGCTCTTCCAAGCAATCAATTTGCACATCTGTTTACTACAGTACGGGATGTAGTAATATTTCAACAGATAGTAGTCTGAGCTGGTGGTGCTATTGTGGTACTAGCCGCCCCGCCACCAGGGGTGCACAACCGCCTAGAGCAAAACTCTAGGCCACAACTATACAAAAATGAGTACTGAAGCGCACAATAGTAGTCCGTAAGTAGGGATAAATTTGCACAAGTATTGGTGTTTCGAAATGAAAAAAAATGTATAGTCCATCTTAAATCTTCTTTTTTTCTTTCATACGTAGTTTTATTCTTTGAATATTTCCAAGTCTTGATACATACAGACAACAGAAGCAGCCGACACGTTTTTCGTCCTTTGGACTTTTTCAAGGCTGCGAACAACATGTACAAATCAATAAGCAATATGAATTCAAGATTGAAGACAGCCAAAATAAAAATACGAATATGAGGCACCCAGCCAATAGAAGAGTGAAGGATTACGAAAAAGATGTGTTGATAGATAAGCAGCATGCAAATGCAGAACCGAGATCTAGCACCCACGTAGGAAAGTGGATTGCACGTCTTGGGTTTAAGACAGCATAAGTGAGAAAAAAAATAATAATAATTTTAAACCCATCCATGATGAACAAAGAGCATAAATAGCTGAGCGTATGTGTACCAAAATACGAGACGGACGTCCCATGCAGAAAGTACCAGAAATTTGAGGAGTTTACCCAAAAGAATCAAAGTAAAAGTGAATGAAAGAGTCAAAAATACCTAGAAAGTCTTGTCAGAGCAATGTAAAACTGTGCTAATTGGCAGTTTTCATGTACCAGCCCAAGACAAGTGTAAGGAGCTCCTGGCCATATAGGCAAATACGTCTCGGAAGGAAATACTTCTATAAAAAGCATTTAAAGGAATTTTTAAAATTACCACATAGAGTGGAAAAATAACTTTAATTAAAGGTGAATGTTCTAATATCTTGTCGGAGAAGGACCGAATACGTATAATCCATGTGGAAAACCATAAACGGCCAATAAGTATAAGGCCGAGTCAAAAATAGAAAACACACATGCTCCATTTAATAAACCTAAAACCAAACAGCTACATAGCAACAGTATAAAAGTGTAGCCAAAACAATGACTACTAGGCAGACTTGTGGAGAGCCTGTAAGTTACAAAATATTATGGAAATCTATTATTAAGAAATTATAGGAACTCCATCCATATGTGTGGGTAAGTAGTTAAAAGCCAGTAACAACGTATACAAGCAACATCATACCATCAAATAATAGGTCAGGCGTTAAAATAGCGAGTCCAAGCGCCGGGAGTCATAGGAGCTGAAATGTCGTATGTGTGCAAAGGTCTATGGCCAAAACCATATGGCCGAGTCAGTAACTCCAATCGACCAAATTAGGCATCCTCCTACCTGAAAATGTACGAGCGTCTGAATAGCAGTCTGGGACTGTACCGGTGTGTATCGGAAACTAACATACACCCGGTGAGTGTATCAAGCGTCCCGGACGTGAGCGTGCAGAGAGGAATGGAAAGTGAAAGAGGACGAGAAACAACCTTCTTACGTGGTCGCTAACTTTACCATAGTAAAGTGCAGCACATTAGGCCAAGGGGAGTAAAGGGTGAAGTATGACTGAAAAAGTCCTCTAACATGATATTGATAACGCCGATTCTTATCTAATTATCTATAAGAACCTTCTGAGTCGCCAAGATCTTTTTACCTGTTGAATAGTGTAAAGGAGAGAATCTCATCTGATTATATAACAGCATTCATTTTGTCTGAAAGGACCACTGACTCCGAATTCAAGTTTAAGAATTTATTATCGCCAAAAATAACTGAACATGCAAGCACCTCAACACGAGGTTAAAGAAATAGATGGGCACTAATACAAATAATAACCTACGCAGGAGTCTCATCCGACTCAGAATAAAGAGAATAGAAAGTTCTAGAAGGATCAACCAAGCTATGATTGCTCCAATATCTACGTTGCTCTTCATTTATCTAAGCAAGCTTAAACCAATCGCTGTCCCTACACTAACACTTAGTGACATCCCTGCATAACGATTTTCCCAGGCAAGAGTGAATAAAAGGTGTCAGCTGTGAAGACTTCCTAAGAAGTGCAATCACATAATACCTAAGCTCAGCTCTGTCCTCCTCTCTGGTCTCCCCTACCTCTTCTCTGGCCTCCTCCCTCAGGGCACTATCCCTAATACAAAACCCCAATACAATTGTACACGCCTTTGTCACGCCTCCTTGGCCAGGTCTTCTTTCTTGTACTTTTCCATCGAAACGGTTACTTCATCCTGGACGGTTGCGATGACCTTGAGTCCCCAGGCACCTTCTCCGCTGAAAGTATCATCCCTAAATTCCATTGCACTCCCGTACCATGCCTCCCATCTCTCTAACTTTTGAAAACAAAGAGTTAGTCTTTACTAACGAGACATGTGTCCTTGCACCTGCAACAAAGATACGTTCAACAGAAACCTTCTACTGTGCAAATTAAATCTACCGTTTGTGCCCAGAGAGCCTTACCAAGAGAAACTTCTCTCTGCCTACAAAATAAGCTAACATAAGAATAAACCAGGCCTTCCCTAAGCATATATGTAGTCAGGCCTTTACATATAACTTTTAAACACACATCTTACTTTTCCCTATAAGCATTTTCATTACAATTCATATGCAAACAATGAATTACATGTGCAACTTTAATATGGTGCACGTTTAATCTACTGCAATTGAATTACACACAAACTAATTTCTCTATGCATTATGTTCTCACAATTCAATAAGCATTACATTACATAATGATCATAACACAATTATACTGCTGATTCACTTTATCTCAGTGAACTATTCATTCTTTACTAAACATGCATGGATATACAACTGAATATATACGAATATATGTCTGAGTACATGCGGGTGCGGACTATCAGTGATTATGATGCACCCCTACAATTCACAAGAACATTTCGCTCTATCAGTTCCCCCTTTGATGACTCCTGTCATCACATTCCATTCAACTCCCTTGGAGAAAGAACCGACCTAAACAGAACTCGTTGCCATCTTCCCTGATCTTAGTTTCTCCATGCTCTTGAGCCTTTGATACTGACTGTCCTGCAGTCTTGCCAATCTCATCTCATTTTCCCTCAAAGCTCTCTTGACTCGGCCTGCATGATACCACTTGTAGGCCTTGATCAAAATCCACAAACCAACCACACAAACCACCAAGATAAGGAGGGGTCTCAGAAAGTACCCAAGGAATCCCTTTCCTAGATTCGCAAACCAACCTCCCACTTGACCAAAACCCTTGCCGACCTTTTCCCAGGCCCCCTCTTCGGTCAAATCCGCTATTTTTGTGTGGATTGTAGTGATGTTACTTATATATTTCTCCAGATCCTTGCTACGGTCTGGTATATAAGTGCAGCACTCTTGAACCTTCAACATTTTACAGACTCCGCCCTCTTTTGCCAATAAGACATCCAAAGCAAGGCGATTCTGCAAAACCATCCCCCTTATCGACAACATCTCTCCTTCCACCAACACCAATGACTTTGCTGTATTCATTGAAAATTCATCCACCACAGTCGCTAACCTCCGGATCTTCTCATCATTCAAGACTACTCCCAGACTGGGTATCATAGCTCCAAAGATATCCCCCACAACGATTCCTGCACTTGCAGCTCTTCTCGCTCTTGAATGCTCTCCACCTTCTAGAAGATCCAAATCCTCTGTATGGTAAATCTTTGGAAATATTATTGCCAAATAACATGTTCCATACCAATTTGCAGGCAACCTCACATAAGCATTCTTCCCACATACATAATACACCGTTGGTATCACTTGTACAGGACCTTGGAGAAAATCTTTTGCCACATCTGCCATGGTGAAAACGTGATCACAAGTGCTTTGTCCCACTGCAACCTTTTCGTAGTAAGTCTGATAACGCCTTATACACAACTTACCCCTCTGCTCCTTGTCTAACGCTATAGGACCATAGCTTCCCTTCGTCTTATGCAACTTTTCTTCATCTGTCCAATCTAGCCTGTGATGCCCCAAGTCTCGTGAGTGGGTCAGCTTTCTATACCTGTCCTCTACCTGATCTACAAACTTTTTCTCCACATCTGACATCGAGCAGGTCAGATTGTGTCTGTGAGTGAACGCTGTATCCAATTCCAAACTCGGTATGAAGAACTTCCTGAGTCTATCCTCGGTCTTATAATAATCATACTTATTCAAATGCTTGTAAGCTGGGACTTCAGGAAGCACTGCGTCGAAATTGGAAAAGAAATACTCAAACTGATCTCTCTCATAAAATAAACTAAGCACAAGACTACATGAAATTCCATAAGTCAGTGGAAGATGGTGATACCTAATACCCTCGTCCACTGAAGCAGGCAACTGCATACACACATAACAATCTTTCGCATCCATCACATCAACATACTCATATAGCAGCTTAGCATATGCATTAAGCTTAAAATCACTCCTAGATAAATCTATATGTAACCTACGACTTTCTTCTAATAGCAAAGCTCTGTCAGCTCCCATGTTTACCCCCTTTTGGCTAGGTGTAGTAGGTGTAGGTGTCCCTGGCACCCCCTGCACTTCTAGCTCATGCGAACCAGTATATGAGACTATAATTACTATGATTATAGAAACTATCACACTACTTATAAGTACGCCTACAATCCACTTTGATCTACGATTGGGATCTCCCGGCTCCATGGTTTCGAAAGTTCTCAAAAGTCTTGGTTATAGCAATGAACCCTGGAAAAGTCTCTGTGTCCTCTACTCGTGACTTGCTTAACCAGCTCGGGCAACCATGAAATCTCCGGATTTTCCCTTCTCGATCACAATCTTATTTACACAGTCCAGAAAAAGACTTCCCTAGTTTTCGTTCCTCTTCTGTGGAAAGTCCCTAAGTTTATTCTTCTTCCACTCGGACCTAGGTTATCTTCTTCTTTTAGACTTTTATTTACAGTTTATAGTTGATCCACAATAAGATCCTCAATGAGCAATACCAGAACGTGATACAAAAGTTCAAGACGCAAAATCAACACTTCATGTGAAAGCGGCTCAACTCCAAAGGCGGGAATTCGAGTCGATGCAGAACCAAGTTTCGAACTTCACTCAGAAGCGGGGATTCGGAACTGTGAGGGTCAGTGTTCCTTCTATTTCGAGCCCTGGCAACTGCAGCACCACCTTCACCACCACATTCGGGCTCCGACGGACCACCAGCACTGACCTCAGCCTTCCCGTGCTCACCACCCCCTGCATCAAACACCGTGTAAGTCCACTCAGGAATAGAGTATCTGCGACAAGGTACTCTGGTTCTTTTCGACCTTCGCCGACTATCTTGAGCCTGGTCTTCGTCGCTTGCCTCTGTTTCAGATGCTTCAGACACTGGGGCAAGGTCTCTTTCAGATGCTAACTTCAGGTTCCGTCGCCTCTGTCTTTCAGGCCAACTTTCTGCGTTTCTGTTCGTTCGTCTGCCTTCCCCTGCTATACCCAGTGCACTACTTCCTCTTTCTGCTGAATCTAACTCTTCTCCGCCCACTGCACCGTTTCTGTCTTCGGTGTCTGAGTCAGGAGTTCGAACTGTGGAAACCCCCTTCAGCTTGCTCTAGTGCACCACCAGCTGTGTCAGCGACCCTTACAGCTTGACTTGTCCTCTCATGTGGCCCTTCCACATCAGCTGGATTTTCATTTACTGAGGAGCTGTTTCTTCCAAGGGTGCTGAAACTCTGCGGGTATGGGAGGCATGCACCCAGTTCGGCAATCCTCCACACTTTACTGCTGTGTTCGTGATGAGTATCACCTGATACGGGCCACGCCAGCGGGCATCCAAGCAACTCTTCCTCACGTGCTTCCGGACGAGCACCCAATCTCCGGGACACAAGTCGTGGCACAGATCACTCGAGGCTGGGACCACTGCTGCTTGCACCTGCTGGGATACAGAACAGACCACATCAGAGACTCCTTTACAATAATCGAGAATCAAGTCATCAGTGATGCTTATCAAAGCTGTAGCTGGTACTGCCGGCAACCTCATTGCCCTTCTCATTAGAATTTCGTGAGGGGACAACCCGGTTTTCCTGTCTGGGACACTTCGCATGCTCATCAGCATGAGCGGCAAAGCGTCGGGCCATTTCAGGGATGTCGAAGAACACATTTTTGCCATCCGGGCCTTCAAAGTTCCATTAACTTGTTCCACCATCCCAGAAGCCTCTGGTCTGTAACTACAGTGAAGTCTCTGGTCAATATTCAATGCAGCACAAAGTAACTTCATGATTTCACTGTGGAAGTGCCTTCCTCTATCTGATTCCAAAGAGGTCGGGATCCCGAACCTAGGGATGAGCTCCCTCAACAATAACTTAGCCACTGTGAGAGTGTCACACCTGCGTGTGGGGTAAGCCTCCACCCACCGTGAGAATACACATACCAGCACTAAAATGTACCTCAACCCATTACACTTAGGCATTTCCACAAAGTCGAGCTGTATCCTGTTGAAAGGCCCACCCGACCTCCCAATGTGACTCAATGTAACTACAGTTTTCTTTCCAGCGTTCATCTGCTGACACGTAACACACCTCTGACACACTGTTTCCGCCATCGCTCGAAATCGTGGGTTATACCACGTCTGTCTAAACACCCTCATCATTGCGTCTCTACCAAGATGTGCCTGTCCATGTATCAGCCTTGCCATCGGACTCAACAGCTCTTCCGGTAATACGGCTCTCCCATCATTGGATACCCACACATCCACATCTCCTCTCTCACAACCAGATTTGATCCATCCCTCTCTCTCCTGGTCTGAAACTTCGTCCTGTAATCGCTTAAGTTCTTCCCAAGTGTCTGCCATGGCCAACATTATGCTGAGCTCGGTTCTTTCTTGGCTCTCCCCTGCGTATCTGTCTGTGAATATGCATCCTTGCTCTGCACAGAAACGGGCGACCTCGTCCGCGTAATTGTTGCCCAATGACACAAAGTCCTCCCCTTTCCCATGGGCTGAACACTTTACAACAGCAATTTCCTTCGGATGCTGTAATGCATCCAACAGTTGTCTTACATATTCTCCATTCCGAATGGGTGAGCCAGATGATGTCAAAAATCCCCTCTGAGACCATAACTGCCCGAAGTCGTGCACCACACCAAACCCATATTGGCTGTCAGTGTAAATCGTGATTCGAGGTCGATCAGCGGCCAAACAGGCACGGGTCAAGGCAATGATCTCAGCTACCTGCGCGGAGCGTACTCCTTCTAGGCAAGCAGCCTCGACCACTCCTGAAATGGTACATACAGCAAACGCTGCTCTCAATTGCCCCACACTGTCTCTTAAGCATGAACCATCGACAAAGAAAATTTCATCTGGGTCAGCCAATGGTTCATCGACAATGTCAGGTCTCGGTTTGGTGCAAAGCTCGGTCACATCGAGACAATCATGGTCCGCACAATCTTCATCATCCGTGTTCGGTGTAGGCATCAATGTCGCAGGGTTCAAGACAGAGCACCTTTTCAGAGTCACATTCTCTGCGGCAAGTATGACTTGCTCGTACCTCGTTAACCTATTGTTCGTTAGGTGCTGAGTCTTGTTCCTGGTCATCAATAACTCAACCGAATGTGGCACATGTACAGTCAATGGATGTCCCATTACAATGCTTTCACATCTTTCAATGCTGACACCGGTTGCAGCAACGGATCTTAGACATCCGGGCAACGCAGAAGCTACTGGATCTAGAGTAGCTGAGAAATAGGCAACTGGTCTACGGACACCTCCATGGTTCTGAGCTAAGACGGCTAATGCACATCCTTCCCTCTCATAACAGAACAACGAAAAGGCCTTGTTGTAATCAGGCATTCCCAGTGCCGGAGCACTGCACAATTCCTCTCTCAGTTTCAGGAATGACATCAAGCACTCCTCGTCCCATGGTACCGGATCACTCACATCCTTGTGCGTAAGCCTCTGCAAAGGCTTTGCTCTCAAGGAGAAACTAGGAATCCACTGTCGACAGTAGCCAACCATTCCCAGGAACATCCTAACTTCTCTCTGTGTGGTGGGTACTGCCATGCTCATTATTGCCTCAATTCGATCTGGTGACACCTTCCTCTTGCCTTTTTCCAATCTGTGTCCCAAGAACTGTACCTCATTCAAACAGTACTGCAGCTTGTTCGGGGACACCTTATGTCCATTCTCTGCTAAGTGGTTCAACAGGGCTACAGTGTCAATTCTGCAAGCATCTTCTGTTTCTGAGGCAATGAGCAAGTCATCTATGTATTGCACGAGGACTGAGTTCTGCGGCAACACAAGACTCTCGAGATTCTTTTTCAAAATCTGGTTAAAGATCGATGGACTTTCCGTATACCCTTGAGGGATACGACACCATGTTAACACGCGATTTTCCAGCCTGAACGCAAAAAGGAAATTGGCTTTCCTCATGGAGCGGTATCGAAAAGAAGGCTTGACACAAGTCGATAACCGTAAACCACTCGGCTTCACATGGGATCTGGAACAGTATTACTGAAGGATTCGGTACCACTGGACAACAAGGGACAACTATCGTGTTGACCTTCCGCAGGTCTTGCACGATCCTGTATTTCCCGCTCGGTTTCTGTAGTCCCATAATAGGTGAATTACAGGGGCTACCTCTGATCTCTTTCAGAATGCCTTTTTCAATGAAAGTCTCGATCACAGGTTTTATCCCTGCAATCGTTTCAGGCGACAAGTTGTATTGAGGTGTCCTGGGGAAATCAACATTTTGCTTCACCTCAATCCGCACTGGTTCAACCCCTCTGATTAGACCTATTTCATCGCCTGCAAAATCCCACACCACAGATCACACTGCGTCTCTCAGATCAGGTGGAAGTTCTTCCACAGTCACCATTGGGTACAGATCTATACATAGATGCTGATTTGTAACCTTAAAGTCAGCATCGTCATCTCTCGTCTGGACCTCCACTCCCTGAGGCGTACAATAAATCGTGCAGTTCAACTTGCACAACAGATCTCTTCCCAAAAGGCAAACTGGACTCGTATCACACACTACAAACTGATGTCTAGTTTGGAAGGAACCTATCTTTACTAGGATCGGTTCTGTCAATGGGCTGCTTATTCTCTTGTTCGCTACTCCAACAACCTGGATTGATTGTCCCGAGAGGGGTAGGTTAGGGACCACTGCTGATCTCACAGTAGACCGGGTAGCACCAGTATCAACCAAAAGTGTGGCAGGATGACCCTCAATATCAGCCTCCACAAAGGTCCTCTCTGGTCTACCTCCAAGACCGCTCCAAGCGTGCAGTCTTCCTCCCCTCTCAGGCACCGTCAGGATAAAGGGTCTGAGCTACTCTCATCATAGTCTTCAAACAGGGGCATCTGTTGGTACGTTCGTATTCCTTGTGTAATCCTTGGAGCCTGGGGAACCTGGGCGTGAGAGCTGTAAACCCCCCCTTTCATCGTCCTAGGCCTCGTCACTGTGTTAACTACCTCTTGCGCGGGTGCCTGAGCCCCCTCTTCCTCTTCCTGCAACTGATTAACTGGGTTCAAAGGACACTCGCGTTTCCAATGTCCGACCTGGCGACAAAGATGACACGCTGTGGTCTTCTTCAATGTGGCCACGTCCACTCCTGTCTTGGGGTCTACTGGTTTCCCCTTTCCCTGGGCTTGCCCATTCTGATTCCCCTGGAAATTTCCTTGTTTTCTTCCTAAAGTCCCTCCACTAGGCTGACCCTGTGCTGTCTGCATCTGGACAAGCATCAACTTGTCTTTTAGCTTCCGATGTTTCGATTCCACCTCATCACTACAGTATCTCGCATACCTCAAAATTTCATCTAACGGCTTGTTCTGCCAGCAGATCAAATGGTGCTGTATCATGAGGCTAATTTCCATTCTCAGACCTAGTACAAACTTTGAGACAAACTGACCCATATCTTTGGGGTCCAAGATATCTAGCCCACTATACTGTTTAAAAGCCTGCAGAAGTCTTTCATAATATTCATGCACCGTTTCTTTGGGTTCCTGTACGGTCCGATCTATCTTAACCCAATCTATATCTTGGGGTGAAATCTTCAGTTTTAGCCATGTAATCACCTGCTCATACTTTTTCATTACTAAGGGTGATGGGCCATTTGTAACCGGCTCCCTTTCAGGTTCCGAAGTCGGCCACTCGACAGCGACTTTACAAGCTGTCCACAAATCTCCCGGTACCACTATGTCAAACAAGGTGTTCAAATCGATCCATAGTACTTTTGAAATTTTAACAAACCGCTCAACTTGCTTGTACCACTCTACTGGTTTCTCCCTCAGCCGAGGAAAGTCATTTGTAAATGCAGCCAAATCACCTCTATTCCACGGCACATGCACATACCCTCCATTCTGTACTTCCCGTAAAGGAAAATTTCCAACCCCGTCGCCCCCCTCCTGGAGGCGGCGTTTCCCCTCAGCTTTCTTTGCTGGTTTCTTCTTGGACCACCTTTCTTCCCATTTGTCCAACAAAATCCATATTCTCATTCCTACAATCAGGTCTCTGGTGTGTGTCCTTAATCCTGTGATTCTTTTCTCCTCCAGCTCCTGGTCACTGTAATGTAATCTATGTGGTCCCTGCAACGCTTTAGTTTTGTTCAGGTCTACCTCATATCTTTTGGCCAATTCCTTTAATCTATCATGTGCCATTCTAGCTTTTCGAGTCACATCTTTTGCTACAAACAGCAGCTCATCTGATCCATAAATTTCTATCCTTTCTAGAGGCAGACCCCCGCTGATCATCTCGTCTACCTCTGCTTTCAACCTCACTACGTCTAGCAACCTTGCCTGTACTGCACTCCTCAGTACTTCTCGACAAGTTGAACCATTCCGCTCATCACAGTCACTATTCTGTTCTTGTGACCTATTCCCTTCCATCATATTCCTGGAACTTGGTCTGTCTTCCGAGATATTTTGTGCCCTATCTCCTGGCATCCTATCCTCTTGGTTTGTTACTGTTGGTGTCCACATCCTCAAAGCTGACTTGGATTCCTGCCAGGACCTCGGTCTGACTGGTCTCTCCTCCTCCTCCTGTCTAAAGGAAGAGTCTGCCGTAGCCGGTAATGGCGTACTTGTCTCCACTGGTCTTGAGAAATGAACCACTCGTACCCCGAACCCGTTCCCGCTCTCGCTGGTTGCTTCTTCCCTTCCCATCTGTACTGAGCTCCCTTCTCTCACTCGGTCTGGGTCATATACCGGTACTATAGGGCCAATGGTAACCGGTACTGTCAAGGAGTCCGGTAACCTTGTGTTCCCAACAGGAGGCTGTGTTATCATAGACGTCGTTGCCCCTTCCGTTCCTGTGGAAATCCTTCCCACTACTCTCATGCTAGTCTGATTCTGGCTCCCATCAATTGTTACTGCTGGAGTCGGCTTTCCCTCTTCTGAGTCTGGATTAAATGGTGGTGGCCTCTCTGCCAACAACCTATCTAACAGGCTGTCGTCTGTATCACTGTCGTCCTCATTGATTCTTATAATCTTTCCATTCTGTACTATCAATGGGTATAACTTATCTCCCTCGATTGTTTCCACTCTCCACCTTTTCTCCAGTGCATCCCACCTTGCATCTTGAAATGCCCTGACCGATTTCTTCACCCTTTCCTGGCTCTTGTCTTTCCTTCTATCGTACGCTGCTCTAATCCACGCATGTAGCACCTCAAACTGTGTTGGTCTAGGTAGTGGTCGTAAAGAAGCCATTATACTTTTTAGCTGGTACAACACCTCTAATCTGAAAGTACCATAACGTGGGAAAGACAACTCTCCTTCTCCTTCTGTCATTTTATGCCAATTCTCCAGCCATATTATAGTATGCAATCCTACATTCTTTGCCATATAATGTGCTGGCGTATCTTCGGGAGGAGCTTCCTCTCCTTCCCGAGTAACCACATGCCTATCACCTCTACACAGTTCCGTAAAACTTTAAAACATTTCATGATGAATCAACTTTGTATTTGCACTCAAAATATCAGCTTTTACTTCCTGATTTCAATCCACCAATGCCAGCGCGGCTCACACCAACCGGCCTATCGCAGCGCGTGCACTTGTCTGATGTCACTTTTCCTCCACTCGCAGCAGTTCCCCTCCTTCCCTAATTCACTCGTTCTCGCTCGCACCTGTCCCAATCATACTCTGAAATAATGTCCGTCCTACCGAACAATTACCTCTCTGACCGTCAGTCTTACCAATGACCGATCAGCCTCTTGAGCTTGTTGACCTCAATCTGGCAACCGTCTGTCCGCGAAACGACCGGACAATCGCCTCTAACACACTCAATAGGATTCAATCACTCGATGTTCTGCACACAATAACCTACGGCCTGCGTTGGTTATTCACACACTCACACATGTGTTCCCTATCTTCAGTGGGTCTGTCAATGACGTCTCGTGACCCCCACAACCTCTGGTCAACGTTCTCAACTCTGGGTGTATTCTACACCACAATAAATCTCCCGGTCCGCGCGCGCTCACGGTCCGGTTCTCAATCACACAACTCTCGTTCCAACTCCGCAAGACATCACACAACAATAAAACACCGCAATCTACCAAACACCACTCTTTTCATACTCACTCTACCACGAACTACTACTTCCGCTGCACCGTCACTCTCCGTCAGTTTTCAACGACCTCCGACCTCCGACATCTTTCTCCCGCGGTCCTCTGGATCTGCGTCACTCGGGCTCTATGGGGCAACTTAGTCTCCTATCTTGCTCTAGATCTCCCCTTACCATCAAAGGTAACCATCCTACTCTGCTACCAACTGATAACGCCGATTCTTATCTAATTATCTATAAGAACCTTCTGGTCGCCAAGATCTTTTTACCTGTTGAATAGTGTAAAGGAGAGAATCTCATCTGATTATATAACAGCATTCATTTTGTCTGAAAGGACCACTGACTCCGAATTCAAGTTTAAGAATTTATTATCGCCAAAAATAACTGAACATGCAAGCACCTCAACACGAGGTTAAAGAAATAGATGGGCACTAATACAAATAATAACCTACGCAGGAGTTTCATCCGACTCAGAATAAAGAGAATAGAAAGTTCTAGAAGGATCAACCAAGCTATGATTGCTCCAATTTCTACGTTGCTCTTCATTTATCTAAGCAAGCTTAAACCAATCGCTGTCCCTACACTAATACTTAGTGACATCCCTGCATAACGATTTTCCCAGGCAAGAGTGAATAAAAGGTGTCAGCTGTGAAGACTTCCTAAGAAGTGCAATCACATAATACCTAAGCTCAGCTCTGTCCTCCTCTCTGGTCTCCCCTACCTCTTCTCTGGCCTCCTCCCTCAGGGCACTATCCCTAATACAAAACCCCAATACAATTGTACACGCCTTTGTCACGCCTCCTTGGCCAGGTCTTCTTTCTTGTACTTTTCCATCGAAACGGTTATTTCATCCTGGACGGTTGCGATGACCTTGAGTGCCAGGCACCTTCTCCGCTGAAAGTATCATCCCTAAATTCCATTGCACTCCCGTACCATGCCTCCCATCTCTCTAACTTTTGAAAACAAAGAGTTAGTCTTTACTAACGAGACCTGTGTCCTTGCACCTGCAACAAAGATACGTTCAACAGAAACCTTCTACTGTGCAAATTAAATCTACCGTTTGTGCCCAGAGAGCCTTACCAAGAGAAACTTCTCTCTGCCTACAAAATAAGCTAACATAAGAATAAACCAGGCCTTCCCTAAGCATATATGTAGTCAGGCCTTTACATATAACTTTTAAACACACATCTTACTTTTCCCTATAAGCATTTTCATTACAATTCATATGCAAACAATGAATTACATGTGCAACTTTAATATGGTGCACGTTTAATCTACTGCAATTGAATTACACACAAACTAATTTCTCTATGCATTATGTTCTCACAATTCAATAAGCATTACATTACATAATGATCATAACACAATTATACTGCTGATTCACTTTATCTCAGTGAACTATTCATTCTTTACTAAACATGCATGGATATACAACTGAATATATACGAATATATGTCTGAGTACATGCGGGTGCGGACTATCAGTGATTATGATGCACCCCTACAATTCACAAGAACATTTCGCTCTATCAATATCCATATTTGCCATATTATGTTAAACCTTAAAGTGCAAAGAATGCAAGCTGTCAGCATTCTGAATCATTTAAAAAGGGAAAGGTGAGAGGATTGAGCAAGCAACAAGTACAGTACATAGAAAAACGAGTAACCCACATCTATTTACAAAAAATATATGTAACACAGTTAGTAGTAACCCGTTGTGAACATTTAGAACCAGCTCTTGCATTAAAATAGCCGATGGTGCATATCTGATAACCATGTTCTAAGCAGCAGCAGTGTTATAAACATTAACAGAGAAATAAATAAGCACACTATTATTCCCAGAAAAAATATATACGAAACTGACTAAGTACATGCAGTGGGCACACTGAAAAGACACAATAAACTACTACTGTACATACATTGATAGAGTTCATCTCATTCTGCCTTGTCGAGGTAATAAACAGCTGACTTTTCTGAAAGTGTTGAACAAGATCACTGCATTGATTTTGGCAGTTATGTCCAGTTTGTTGTCTAAGATGATACTGAGGTTTCTCGCTTGCGAGCAAGTTGTGGGGGTTGGTCTAAGGTCTGTGGGCCACCCGGTGGAGCCCCATTGCAAGGTGCTTTTCCTGAAAACCACCACTTTGGTTTTGTCTGAGTTCAGTTTGAGGCAATTGTATTTCATCCAGGTGGCCACTTCTGTCACGCATGTGGTGAACTTGTTCCTGGTGTTGGGTGTTTTGTCCGAGAGGGACAGTATTAGTTGCATGTTTTCTCCGTGAGTAGGTTTTGGTTGCAAACTCATATGACATCAGCCAGTGGAGTCCTGTAGATGTTGTAGAACGTCAAGCTGAGCTAGGAGCCTTGCCGGACTCTGCGAATTAAATCTCATGCTTCAAAGGAGTAGGGGGGGCATGTATATGGGTTGGGTTCTTCCTATGTGGAAGGAGCAGATCCATTCAAGGGTGTGTCCCTGGATGCCTGCTTCATGGAGTTGTTGCATTAGAATGCTATGGGAGACGGTGTTGAAGGCTGCAGATAGATCTCAAAGGATGAGGATTACGGTTTCCCTTCTGTCAAGAATCATCCGGATGTCATCTGTTGCTGCTATATGGGCAATCTCTGTACAGTGGTTGGGTCTATATCCTGATTGTGTAATATTGAGAAGCTGCCATTTGGTGAGGGGGTCAGAGAAGCACTTGTTGATGGGTGTTTCTAAGACCTTTTCTGGGCAAGCAAGTAGGGATATTGGTCAGTAATTAGTTAGTTCGGTCATGTCGGTCAAGGGTTTCTTGAGGAGGGCGTTGATGGCTACATGTTTCCATGGTTCCAGGAAGGTGGCTGTACTAATGGAGGTATTGAGGATGTTGAGGATGGCAGTGAGGGCTTTTCTGTTAGGGATTGCTCCTTTTGTCAAAGGCGTGGTGTGGGCAGGGGTCGGCCTGGGCCCCAAAGTGAATGCTCTTCGTAGTTTCCTCTGTACTAATGGTGTCCCATGTAGTGTTTGTTCGTCACTGGGAGACTTCTGGAGAGGGTCAGGGGGTCCGGTTGCGAGGCGAAGTTGCTGTATGTGGGTGTGATCTTGCTACAAAAAAAGTTGAGATATCGTTACACAGATCTTGTGATGAGTTGATGTTGCCAGTGGCAGCTGGGTTGTGGTGAAGTCTTTGATGTTTGTGAAGATTTCTTTGCTGCTGTTGGAGCTTGACTAGGGCCTTCCTCTTGGTTTCTCGGATCAGCAGTTGGCACCTTCTGGGCAGCTTTGAAAGTGTCTTTTTATGCTTCCTCTTTCCTGGTTCTCCATTTCCATTCTAGTTGTTTGCAGTGTCACTTAGTCATTCTGCGGTCTTTTTTGTATCGGCTAGCTTGTGTTCTAGTGTTTGCTGTGTTGCTTAGTTTCATGAGGGCCAGAATGTCGGTGCAGTTGGTGATCCACTTGCACTATGCTTAATTTTGCCAAAGTTATATGTAATAATCGCGCTCAACAATGAGTGCATGTGCTTGACCGTCCGCCCAAGGCAGTTTTTTCACAACAAAGTACGCCGCACTCCGTGAACTCGATTTCAAGGATTTATTTTAACTCACAACTCTCCACCAATGTGTTTCAACCTTACGGGGTCTTTATTTATATGTAACTACGCAAAAGCAAATTTGTGAATTTCTCACACTCCTAGTATTAATGCCTGTACCACAATATGGTGATCAGCTTCTGCCACCCATTAGTAGTGCAGTACCTTCCATGTCGAAAGAGTGCTAATTTGGTTGGTACACTATTACCCAACAGAGTGTGTCACTCTGTTGGTGAGCAACAGACCAAATTCATGTAGAAAACTTGTCGGGAGCATAATGACACCGGCCTTTCATGCTAGAAAATATATGTAGTATGCCAAAATGAAAAAATGAAGCTCAGGTTGTCACATGGGCACAGCACCAGGGACATTTGATCCTTTTGGTAGATATTGAAAATATAACTAAAAACTGTCCATGGTCTAGGAACAAGCTATTCTGTAAACTGTCTCTCTGGTGTACCTGCTAAAATATTTTTGCAGAAAATCAGTGCTTTTTTGACCATAAGGAACGGAAATCTGCTACCATCATTATATAGTCTGTCTCAAATTTCAGAAATAACTTAAATGAATTTAGTGTCAGACAGATTTAAGTATATCTTACAGAGTATCTGTATACAGCACTGATTCTGCCTCTCCAAGAGATTATGAATACATATGTCTGTCTGTATGTGCATATGTTGCATACCTACATAAAAGGAAGAGGAGCATTGTACATGCTAAAAGTAAGAATACAGTTAACAAATGATTCGGGAGGTAGCTAGTTTGTCAACTGTCATTTATTCATAAGGTATTGTTTTTAAAAGTTTCAGCTCTCTCCTGAATTAGGACAAGTTTGAGGCAGTCCTCATGGATATGAAGTTGATGTGTCAGATTTGGATATGTAGATGGAAAAGGTCTGTGTTGTCTTGTTCAGTGCCGAAATTTTTGCTTTGTGTCTCTTGTACACCTGCATATCCCGGCTGTGGTTGGATGAGAGCCACCAAAGGAGGCGAGTTTGTTAGCTAGATAGTCAGGGGTGCAGGTTGTGATGGCTTTGTCAATGATGCAGCTGGTTTTTAAGTTGGTGTGGGCTGGCAAAGAGAGCCAGTGGAGTTCCATCATGATGGCGGTGATGTGATCAGATTTCTTTAGACACTAAGGGGCTGATTAGGATGGCAGGCGGACTTTAGTCCGCCCGCCATCCTAGCGGTAACAGGACCGCCCACCTGCCATGCGGCGGTCCCGCCACCCGAATTATGATGCGACCGCCACTGCGGCGGTCGCATCTGGCATTTCAACATTGCGGTGGGTGCTGCTGGCTGCAGCACCTGCCGCAATGGTAAAATACCATGTTGTGCATTTCCATGCACAACGTGGCAGGCACCGCGCGGTGCCTGCCAAGTGCACCCCCACCCCCTCGGGGAACCGCAACGGGCCCCCAAAGCAAATCCCCGCCAGCCTTTCCATGGCGGCATCGCCGCCATGGAAAGGCCTTGAAATCACAACATCCTAATATGGCTGGCGGTGCCTGCTAGGCACCGCCACCATATTTCAGCCCCACCTCCGCCCGGCCGGCAATCGTAATGATTGCCGACCGGCGGAAAAGCGGCGGACGGACTTTCCATCCGCCGCGATGCCCACCGCCATCGTAATATGGCGGTGGGTATTGCACGTTACGATGGTGTAACGGTCGCCACCGCCGGCCCGGCGGTGGCTATCGTTACGCCATCGTAATCAGCCCCTAAATGTCTCTGGGCCTTTGTGGAGTCTGGGAGGTAGTGGAGCAGGGTGTCTAAACCATCCAGACGCAAGAGTATGAGGGCTTAAACTGCTGTTCTGAAGTCTCATTCTGAGGGGAATTGTTTCAATTACTCAGTAGAGAGTGCTGGTAATGGCCCGTCTTTGTTTTCTTGGTAGTGATGCGCTTAAGGACTAGTTTGGTGTCCAGGGTGAATCCAAGTGACCTGGCATTGGCTGAAAGTTGGGGCTTGAAACAGACAGGATTCTTTTATTGATACCGGTTTGTACAATTTCTTGTTCAGTGGAGCTTAGCATATAACAGGAATTCTGTTTTGGTGCTGATGATCTTCAGGTAGGTGCTGGGCATCCAGGTCTGCGTGAGGTACAGGCTCTGTGGAAGGCGGTGGATGTCTGGAGAAGAGAAGACTTTCAAGTAGAATTGTGTATCATAGGGAAATTGGTACATTTTTATGTTGATATCAGTTACTGTAGACAATGGGGCCTTATAGTGTAGGACTGAAGATGACAGGGACACCTGGCGGCAAGGCAGACCGAACATTATTTCCATTCCTCTCTGTGGAGCAGGGACCAAGCACTGATTGATTCAGTTTCATCAGTGCATGTTCGCTGCTCCTGATGAGATTGAGGTACTATTTTGTTCTTTTTTACATTTAGTGCCCTGCAAGCAGATTGCGTGTGACTGGGAAAAATCGTGCCCAGCAGGACAAACAACATTGCAAAGATTTATTTTCTATAGTTAACTTTCTTTTATTTTGGCTATTCTTCTTTTCTCACTTTGTATTCATCTTTTCTTTTGGCTTTGATCGTGGCCGCTGTTCTCAAAAGATGAGGATTATGTTATTGCGAAGCAACATTGTTTCTTTCTTATGTGTAATTCCAGAAAATTATGCTTTAACACATAATCGTGCAGTACACCCAATCCACCCCACCCTATTCCAATCCTCCCCACTCAATCCAATCCACCCACCCCACTCCAATACAAACCACTAACCCCAATCCAATCCACCACACTCCAATCCTCCCAACCCACCCCTCTCCAATTCACCCCACTCCAATCCAAAACAATCTGCCCACTCCAATCTGCCCCACTAGAATCCAAAATAATCCGCCCCACTGCAAAATAATCTACCCCACTCCAAAATAATCTGCCCACCTCCAAAATAATCTGCCCCACTCCAAAATAATCTCCCCCACTCCAACACAATCTGCCTCATTCCAAAGAAATCTGCCTCATTCCAAAACAATCTCCCCCATTCCAAAACAACCTCTCCCACTCCAATCCAAAACAACCTGTCCGACTCCAATCCAAAACAACCTGCCCCACTCCAATCCAAAACAACCTAACCTACTCCAATCACAAACAACCTGCCCCACTCCAATCCAAAATAATCTACCCCACTCCAATCTACTCCAATCCAAAACAATCTGCCCCGCTCCCATCCAAACCAATCTGCCTCACTCCAATCCAAAACAATCTGCCCCACTCCAATCCAAAACAATCCGCCCCACTCCAATCCAAAACAATCCGCCCCACTCCAGTCCGAAACAATCTTCCCACTCCAATCCACACCACTCCAATCCACACTGCTCAGTCCAAAACAATCTGTCCACTCCAATGCACCCCACTCCAATTTTCCCCACGCCAATCTAAAACAATCTGCCCCACTCTAGTCTGCCCCACTCTGCCCCACTCCAATCTCCCCCACTCCAATCTGCCCCATGCCAAAACAATCTGCCTCACTCCAAAACAATCTGCCTCACTCCATTCAATCTGCCCCACTCCAAAACAATCTGCCCCACTTCAAAACAACCTGTCCCACTCCAATACAAAACAACCTGTCTCACTCCAATCCAAATCAGACTGCCCCACTTCAATCTACTCCAATCCAAAACAATCTGCCCCACTCCAGTCCAAAACAATCTGCCCCACTCCAGTCCAAAACAATCTGCCCCACTCCAGTCCAAAACAATCTGGCCCACTCCAATCCAAAACAATCAGCCCCACTCCAGTTCACCCCACTCCCATCCGAAACAATCTGCCTACTCCAATCCTTCCCACTCCAATACAAAACAATTTGCCCCACTCCAATAAGCCCCACTCAAATCCAAAGCAACCTGCCTCACTCCAGTCTGCCCCACTCCAATCCGCCCACTCCAATCTGCCTCACTCCAATCCAAACAATCTGCCATTCCAGTCTTCCCCCTTCCAATCCAATACAATCCGCCCACTCCGATTCCCCCCACTTCAATCCACCCACTCCATCCCAAATCACCCCCACTCCAATCCACCACACTCAAATCCAATGCACCCCACAACAATCCAATCCACCCAACTTCAATCAATCAATCAATCAGGGGTTTATAAAGCATGGCTACTCACCCGTGAGGGTCTCAAGGCGCTGGGGGAGAGGGTTGCTGGTCGGTCTGGGTGGAGGATCATTCAAATCCAATCCAATCGACCCCAATCCAATCCACGCCACTCCCGCCCCAAGCCACCCCACTCCAATCCACCACAATCTGCCCCACTCCAATCCACCACAATCTGCCCCACTCCAATCCAAAACAATGTGCCCCACTCCAATCCAAAACAATGTGCCCCATTTCATTCCAAAACAATGTGCCCCACTCTAATCACCCCCACTCCAATCCAAAACAATATGTCCCACTCCAATATGCCCCACTCCTAATCTAAAACAATCCGCCCACTCCAATCCAAAACAATCCGCCCACTCCAATCCAAAACAATCTGTCCCACTCCAATCCACCCCACTCCAAAACAATCCACCTCACCCCAATCCAATCCACCTCACCCCAGTCCAATCCAACCCACCCCAGTCCAGTCCACCTCACCCCACCCCAATTCAGTTCACCCCATCCCAATCTAATCCACCCCACTGCAATCAATATACCCCACTCGAATCCACCCCACTCCAAAACACCCCACTCCATTCCACCCAACTCCGTTCCACACCACTTCAGTCCATCCCACTCAATCCACCACACTTCAGTCCACCCCAGCCCACCCCACCCAACCCCAATTCAATCCACCCTATTTCAATCTAATCCACCCCACTATACCCATATCCACCCCACTCTACCCCAATACACTTCGGGCTGGAAAACTCTGGAACTCCTTGGCTTTAACTTTGAGATCCCAGTCCAATCTGCTGCAGTTTGGGAAACAGTTAATAACATGGCTCTTCGCTGAATCATTTAGGTAAACACAATGATCTCCATTTTTCTCTACTGACTTCTGACGATTAACCGCTAGTGCTAAGACACCTTCGGGTAATTGCGTGCTTAATAAAACAAATTTACATTACACTCCACCCCAGTTCAGTCCACCCCACTCAGTCAAATCCATCAGGCCACCACACTCCAATTCAATCCACCCTACCCCAAATCAATTGAATCCACCTCACTCCAATCCACCCTAATCCAATCCATCTCACCCCAGTTCAGTCCACCTGACTCCAATCCACCCCATCCAGTCCAATCCACCCCAATCCACTCAATCCAACTTGCTCTTCCCCAATCCAATCCACCCCACTCTACTCCAGTTGAATCCACTCTACTACCTCAATCTACTCCTACCCACTCCACCCTATTCCACCCCACCCCACCCACTTCACTCCACGACACACCACTCCACTCTGACACTGAACTCCACTCCCCTGTACTCAGTTCCCACATTCTACTCCCCCCTACTCCACTCTACAATACTCTACTCCAACAAATCCAGTTTATGACACTCTACTCCCCCCACCCCACTCTAAGACACTCCACGCCACTAACATTTAGCCATGCTGAACAGCAGCCACACTGATGTACAACATGGCAAAACCATATTTCAAAGCCAACAGCTCTTGTATAGGTGAGACCTATTGTTTTTGACAAAGCGGCATTATACCCATAATACTTGCTATTTTCCTTTATCTCTCTATTGTAACCTGAGGTTGTTATAATATATCCTCTCCAAAGTTTCTCAGTTCAGCCAGTGTGTATGTGATGTAATGGAATGGTGAGTACCTGTTCGAGTGTCAGTTGGAGAGAGTGGGCTGAGCAGTGAGGATGCTGCTCCTGGTGGGGCGTTTATATGTAACCTATGAGATATCTACTTCAATAAGTCTGCATCTTATAACCTACGTGAACTGGCTGTCTTAATTACAACATTCTCTTTCTTCGTCTTCTTTAAATATTGTACCACTTTGGCCGATTGATTGGTTGATGTATTCCCTAGCAAGTATACCATCATTTCTTTGAAGCTCCTGATACCCGAATCCTTGCAGGTCTTATGTAGGATCATTTTCCAATGAATCATGTACCATTTGCAGTAATAAAAAAACATGATAGGGATTCTCTACTTGCCCACAGTTGCATCTACATGTATTTGATTACCTTTGGCTCAAGTGACTTGTGCAATCTTGAAGCTCTAGCATATTAAAGCTTTCCTTGCAAAATAGTCATTTTTACTCGTTGTTTGTGAGCTTCATTATATGTTGTTGTACATGAATTTAGGTAGTAAAGAGATCTCCCCATTTCACTTTGTCCAATTTGTCTTCCCAGGTTAATTTCTCTTCGTCAGTGTACATCATTTTTAAGTGCTTTTTGGTTTCGTTCTTGGTGGACCAGTCTACACATTATTTGGGGATCATTTTTTATGATCATGGGGTGGATTGATGTGAGGTAAGTTCTTTACAGTTCTCATCCTCTAAGTGGTACTTACTGGTTGCAGTCCATTCGGCTGCAAAGTGCTTCACAATCATCTTGCTCTTTAGGTACAGGGGTGTCATCCCACAGTCGATTTCTAGAAAGGAATTTAATGTTGTCTGGGGAATTTGTAGAAGGTATTTCCAGGTACTCTTTCGACTTATGCGATGGTGGCTCCACACTTTGGTCCTATATAGTAGGGTGCCTTCTATTTTTGATCTGAGGATCTCTGAGATGTTAGCGAGTGTTCTGCTGCCATAAAGTATGGTAAATCTTGCCACACCTTGTGCAGCCCTCTTTTCTCTCTTCACAGTCCCTTGAATATGGGTGCCTCAGTTGAAAGGTGTGTCTAGCGTTACTCAAAAACAGTGTATGGCTATTCCTGCATCATGATGTTTCCTTGACAGATAGGCTTCCACACACCGTAATTGTGACATGTTTAGGTTAATGCCATGTTGTTTATAGATTGCCTTGGTTGCTTCCCCTAGATTTTGTAAGCCGTTTGGAGTTCATGCCAAGAGGACCAAGTAGTCCACATATAATAGAAGGAGGGCTCTTCTGTTGCCTGTCATCAGGACGTTGTCTGTTCCTCTTCTAACCCATAAATGCATGGTGTAAAAAAAACAGGAGGGGCAGCAGAGACCCTAGTTTCACCTCTGATGTTGAGAGTTTTTCAGTTGGACTTCTCTTGGCCCCATATTGTATCTGTGGAGTTTGCGTATAGTTATCTAAATAATTCGTCCTGTTGGGGAATAATGGCCAGATTTTTGTTATCTCCCATATTTATCTCCGGATTACAAGATCGAAGCTAATGAGTAGTCCAAAAATGTGGCAAGCTGGCGCACCTCTTGAGTCGTGTGTATTTTTTTGATTCAGTGTCATGGGATAAAGACATGGTCAATTGTTGGCAGACCTTTGTGAAAGCCTCCCTGATGATCTATGCATCTTCAATTCACTCCTGAAAATTGTGCAGTATTCTTAGTGAGGATCTTGCCTTCTGCGTCACTTGGGCTGATCACTCCATCGGATATATGATTTCGAACTGAACCTTTCTTATGTCGAGGGACGGACTATCAGGAAGTATGAAATAGCAAATGGTTAGTCAATCCTTCAAACATTGCTTTTTCTTTTAAACTGTCAGCGTGGTTTCTGTTCTCGCTGTCACTTGGTGTTCAATGATTATTCTCCTGTATTACTTTGCAAATATATTTGCTAATTTCTTTTCTAGACCTAAACATTTAGTGCTCTGCTATCCACTCTGTAATTACCTCAATAAATAAATATATATTATTTTTTTAAGCGCCACATACTATCACAATGCTATTCATTAATACAAGTTTGAGTCATATGTTCATTAAGGGTGGGTATAAGGAGGCTTGTGTATACAGTGCAAGTGTGTATACTGCAATGCAACAGAATTTTGTGTATAGTAACAGTTTGGTGCAGTAATAAAAATGGATGCTTGGTAGCACTGTTAACAGTATATAAAGTAGCACAAGAGTGTATCCAGTGGTCGAAATGGGCGAAAAAAAAGTAGGGGAACTGTGGGCGGAGAATCAGAGGGCGGGAATAACTGCCCTCTGATTCCGAGGATTGGGTCAGTGAGCGGAGTCAGAGGTGTGGCCAGAAAGAGAAAATTATGCTAATTTTTAGTATTTGACGTTATTTAATTCAACCAATGGATTCACGTTTATTTAAGGTTTAATATGAGTTATTGACAATAAAATACATTCACAAAGTGGGATTCGTTTCCAATCACAGAATGTCCCAAATACGCTTAAAAGTGGAAGCACAAGCCATTAGTCTCTGAGCCATGGAGTTTCTGTCATCAGCACTTCTCCCTTTATCCACAAGAGCAGTTTAAACATGATTGGCAAAATATCCTAGTTGGCAAATGTTTTCTATATAATTATGGCTCTGCAATACTTGCCACATAATTTATCATCTGCTGCATAATTTGACGATTTTAACTAATAAATTGTTTGTAGCTCAAACGGGTCAAAAGTTACTAAAAAATGTGACGTGTTTCTGCGAAGTGGACAGCCCTTTGTAAAGGTTGACTGATCATCTTTCTCACTGCTGCATTTGTATGTTACACTGGTACTAATAAGGCAAAATCTTTGCACAGACTAAAAAGGTCAAAATAATAAAGTATCAGAAAATATACTGCATTGCGCTGCAGCCTTTTTTTGCTGCATAATTTAGTCAACACTGCGGCATAATTTTGTCCTCCATTGCTGCATAATTCCAATGGCCCCAATGCAGGCAGCACATGTTAAAAGTGCTTGTGCATGAAGCAGAGAGACCATGAAGTTTGTGAACTTAGGGGCCTATTACGATGGCGGTCGGAAAACCTCCCCGACCGCCATGGTAGCGGGAAAAGACCGCCCGCATGGGCCGCGGCATTACCGCCGGTCGAATTACGATGACCCGCGGTCGAAATCCGACCGCGGCGGTCGGATCCCGGGCCTTAACATTGCGGCGGTTGCTGCTACCCGCAGCACCGCCGCGATGTCCAAATGGGCATGTCCAGCATTTCCCTGCACTACGTGGCAGGCACTGCACAGTGCCTGCCACCTGGTACAGGGGAATGTCGGGGGGCCATGGGTACCCCCCCAGTGCACCCCGACCCCTCCCAAAACATCGGGGGCCCACCAAGGGCCCCCGGATGACAATCTCTGCATGCCTTTCCATGGCGGTCTGACCGCTGAGGAAAGGCTGGCTACCGCCGGCATCATAATCGTGCCGGCAGAGCCTGCTCTGCGCCGCCACCATTATCCCGGACCTTTTCCACCCGCCAGGCAGGAGTGCGGAAGGCGACCGGCGGAAATGCGGCGGTCGGAATTTCCCACCACCGCGGTCGCCACCGCCATCCTAATCGGACCGGCGGTTTTCTGGCTTGCGGTGCGGGCGGATCTCCACCGCCGATCCGGTGGGCACCGCCGCCGGCCGGGCGGTCGACATCCGACCGCCATCGTAATAGGCCCCTTAGTTAGGTGTGCGTGCAAATACTGCATTGCCGACCACTGGTGAGTAGCAGCTACTACTACTGAAACAAGGCCAATGGGTGAGGCGGAATAGCCTCAAGGGCATGGCCGGCTTTAGCGTTCGTGGGGCCCTGTGCGACAATGTTTGTTGGTGACCCCCAATGACTCCCTCCGCCATGGATTCCCTCACTACCACTCTTTAACAGTGCCCCTCAAGTCTCCATAACCACACTCTTGCTCAGATGCATTTAATTTGATTTGCATTGCCACTGAAACCAGTGTAGGGTGTCAGAGCACTTTACATCACACACATTACACAAAGACAATCAATCATATGTGTGTAAACCACTGTATAGGAAATGTTACATAAGACAAAGGCCTACAAGGTGTAGGAGTCACATGACAACCATACTAGTAGGCAGTATAGTTTAATAGTCATTGGTCTGGAGAAACACAAACTCTGAATTTAGAACGTGATAACAAGGTTTGGGGTTCTCTTCAATAGCCAGAAATGATTTCTATCCAAATGAACCCTTTTTGCACCATTAGGATAATCAAAGAATGGGGAAAAAACTATAACGCTCTAATTTATACCAGTTGCAGTTTGCATGCAGCTCTTCGGTAACAGTTAATAGCTCACTGTTCTATGTTAGGATTTTAACTGCAAGTAACAAAAGGATCTCACTGACAAAAGCAGTAACCCACTGACCTATTTACATTATGTGCACTTTGTGATCCGCATGGTACATGTTCTTTGCAGCAGGCACATTAACCCTCTGTGCTACCTTTCCAAGAGCCACAACTTCCACTTGACAAAACTCCATCTCTCTCTAGGAAGAACATTAATCACCAGAGTTATCATGACATTTTTATTGTTGCTGAAAATTGCTGGAGGCCACGAAGGAGGCAGCAAGTGCTTTTAGAAATGTAATATACTTGCAAACATGACGCCCCCACCCAAAGTCAGCGCCCTGTACGATCGCACCGGTCACACTGCCCTAGAGCCGCCCTGCTCAAGGGTCCTGTGACCTCAATGACAGAGTCACTGTCACTATAGGTTGTGCTGCTTCATAGGCATGCCCACAAGACTGGAGGTGAACTTCAGCATGGATTGTGGTGGACAGGCCTTCAAGGTTAACCCACACTTGCCACTGCTACGGTCCACCTGCTGGTGCTAAGACACCAGGGCTTCTAAGGTTTTGTGGGGCCTTTTAAGTTCTAGCACAGGAATGTGCTCCCTCAGGAGAGTGGTCTGGTGGATTGGTCATGAAGGCTGAACCTGGTTCCCCAGTTCCAAATTCAGCAGCTCTGACCATAGTGCCACATCCTCTCCCCCACTGAACACCATACTGCCCCACTGAGAGAAACTTGCACTGCCTTCCACTACAACCCAATTGTGCCCCGCTACAAACACCTGGATATGACTCAATTCAAATTAGGCACTAGACGAGAGTAATATGCTGCCTAAAAAAAAAAGTAACAACATTCTGGAAAAAGCAAACACTCAAGGGAATGAAAGATTAAGTAGAGCATGTGAAATGTAAGAGGCAACAACATGGTTATCTTAACGCTTTTACACTCATTATTCAGAAATCAATGAGTGTTTTTGCCTGAAGATGTTAAGGACATGCAGGGCCGGCGCTAGGCATGGGCAGTGTGGGCAGCTGCCCAGGGCCTCGCGCTCTGCCAATAAACAGGGGGCCCCGCATCACTGTGAAAGGCAACACTTTCACAATTAGCCAACTTATTCCTGCGAGGCCCCCTGCCCCACCTGATCACAGTAGTCTTGACCTTGCTGGCCAGGGCGAGGTGACATTCCTGGGGGTGGGGGGAAGGTACAAACAGAATGGGGTACAGCACACCAGCTGGGCCAGCAATTATGTTGGCTCAGTGTCAGGGGCGAGGCAGCGCCTCTGTTAAGTACCTGCCATTCTAGGCGCCCCTTGTGCATTTTGTATCCAGGCGACAGAAGGCCCCTTTGTTTCCAGGAGCAGCCGGACACAGGTAAGAGGAGGTGGGTGAGGGGAGGAGGGGGCAGCCAGATCAACTGGCTTCTTAACCGTAACTGGGAAGTGCGTCCTTACTGTTTCTGGCCCAGGGGAGGGGGCCCCCCTCCCTGGGCCTCGAAGCACAGGATCAAGCTGACCAAATTGAGCACTGGCAGAGCTGCTGAAAACATCTGGAGTGATCACGGCATATTGAAATCTATGACCAACTATTCCACACACTGCCATGTCTGTGCAGGGCCACCTTAAAAGCATTATAGGCCCTCGTGCAAAGCAGTGCACTGAGCCCTGCCTACACAACCACTCTCAGGAATAACAATGTTTAAAGGATAATCAGTGTTAAATTTTGGTCTGCTTGGGGCCCTATGCTTGTGGGGTCCCCAGACACCTGCCCAGCATGCCCATGCATTGAGGGCACTGTGTCTGAGGGTCTCATGGTTGACAGCACTGGTCCTCAGCGCTCTCTTTACTTTTACACAATGCCTGCTGCAGCTGTCTGAGCGGTGTTTTAGCTGGGGAATTGCTGGGGGAACGTTTGATTGAATTTGATTGTTGGTTTTAACATTCTTTTAAAAATTCTTTTAAAGCGCACTCACAATTTTGCCCACTGCACCCTATGCTTTAGTGCTAAAAGAAATACATAATTGATATTCCACACTCGTCTGTGTGGCTGCCCGTACTTCCTGGTGCTTATCCTCATACGGTGATTGGTTGGCCCTTAGCCAATCAGCGCAGAGCACGGGTGGAGCCTGTTGAGCCCCCGTAGCCTCAAATGCACACCACTGCGAGGACGCGCAGTGGACGCGCGCAGCGGGCGCGCCGCTGGCGCGCCAAAGGAAAGCCCGTCTGCGCCCGTCCACGCCGGGACATTGCCAGAAGCCAGAGACCCTGCTCCTTCTAAAGCCCAATTAGGTAGCTACACCGGCGAAGAGCTACGGGCCCTATTTAAAAAAGGCTCCTGCGGGAATCATAGCTGGGACCCAGAAAACTGTCCTTCTCTTTGTGAACACTGTGAATTCAGAGTGCTCCCCCTGATACACGCTACACTCTCTGGTTCTGGGATGGTGACACACACTCTTCTGAGCATTAATTGTCGCTCACTGCCTAAACATCATGCTGAGGTGTTCGATCTCCTACAGGAACGCTCACCTGAGATCCTTTTCCTTACGGAAACTTGGCTATGTGAATCCTCTGTGGCCATACCAGCACTCGCTCTTCCTACAGGCTATGCTATACGTAGCATAAACAGATCTGGAGGAAGAGGGGCGGCATTGCAATTATTTATAAATCAGTCCTTTCCTGCAGCCTGTCCCCCTTAGATCTTCCTGCCTGTGAGAGTGCACTTTTTAAAATTTCTATGAGTGCTAACTTTACTTTCTCCGGCCTTCTTATTTATCGACCCCCTGGTCCTTCAAAAACCTTTAGAGAAGCCCTGATAAATACTGTTATAGCACTGGCTCTCCAGACTGCCAATTTTAACATCATAGGCGATCTGAACCTTCATCTAGAGCTACAAGAATCATCGGAGATTGTTGGCTTTCTGGGGGATCTGGCAGCCTGTCAGTTGATTCAATTGACCCCCAGTGCTACGCACAGAGCGGGACATCTCCTTGACCCTATTTTGTCTAATCTAGAGTCACTGGAAGTTCTGTCACCACTCCCTATGATCTGGACTGATCATTTCCTCATCATGATGCGGCTAACGATAGCCGGCCATAAGCCCCAGCCTAATCAACATCCCTCATTAAAACGGCCCTGGCACAAACTGAACCAAGTAGATTTCCTCACAGCCCTGAGTGCAAAGCCCATGGTAAAAGTTGCAAATATGGAAGAGGCTGACGCGATCTTCCAAAGGTGGATTACTCAAGCCTTAGATACATGCATTCCCCTTAAACTTACCCATTCTAAAAGCACTCGGGCCAATGCCTGGTTCAATGAAGATCTAACCCTTGCTAAGAAGAACTGCAAGATCTTAGAAAGATCTTGGAGGAGATCATATGACCCTCAGGCCAAAGTACTATATAGAGAGGCCATTAAATCCTATCATAAACTGGTACGCATAACCAGAGCAGCTCATTATTCCAGCTTGATTAATACAAGCACCAACCGCAGCAAAACTATATTCTCTCTACTGAAAGATTTAATCTCCTCTCCAGTGGAATCGGGCAATGTTATTTCCTCCAACAAACACTGCGAGGAGCTGGCAACCTTCTTTTTGAAGAAGGTCGAAGATATCTACCAAAAGTTCGATCATGGTATACCCTCCAGTGTTTGCGGGAAGAACGTTTATATTGGCTCTGAGACTGTCCTCCTTGCTTCTCTTCCCCTATTTCCCTGAAGGAATTAGAGAGATTAGTGGTCAAAATCAAATCTGGATCTCCAGACGATCCTCTCAAACCAGACGCTTTCAGGAAAATCCAACAAGGCCTTCTTCCTGAGTGTCTGTATTTACTCAATCTATCCCTTCTCACTGCGACGGTGCCTAAATCATGGAAACATGCAAAAGTGGTCCCTCTTCTTAAGAAATCAACACTTGACATGTCCAAACCAGAGAACTATCGCCCGATTTCTCTACTTCCTTTTCTTTCTAAAATTCTAGAAGCACATGTGAATTCTACTCTAACACAGTTTCTAGAATCTAATCATATACTTGATAGTTCACAGAATGGGTTCCGACCAAGATACAGCACCGAGTCAGCTTTACTGGCTGTGGTAGAACAACTCAAATCCGCGCTGGATGACGGCAGCACTTCAGCGCTGGTGCTGCTGGATCTAAGTGCGGCATTTGACACGGTGTCCCATGAAATCCTGCTCCTACGTCTGAAGGAGATAGGTATTGGGAATAAAGCTCTAGCGTGGTTCTCCTCCTTCCTGGCCGACCGAACCTTTCAAGTGACCTCTCCCCCTTTCTCTTCCCATGTACACTCTCTTCTTCGTGGGGTTCCTCAGGGCTCTGCATTGAGCCCTACCCTCTTCAATATATATATGAGCCCTTTGGCACGACTGGCCAAAGTACGAGGAATCTCCCTGGTGTCATACGCCGACGACACCCAACTAGTGATTGCCCTGTCCAATGATCCCAAGCGAGACAAAATAAAATTTAAAGAAGACATCTCTGCAATTGCAGAATGGATGACGGCTAACTTTCTGCAATTGAACTCTACCAAATCAGAGATTCTCCTGGTTGGCAAAGAGTCTCATCTCTGGACGAAGGAATGGTGGCCTCGGGCACTTGGTGATCCCCCTGATCCCAAACCTGCGGTGAAAAATCTAGGCTTCATAGTTGATAATAACCTCAACTTTGAAACACATGCCACATCAGTGGCCGGGAAATGCTTTGGACTATTGCACGGCCTCCGACCGATTTTGGGTCTCTTTGATGCCCAAACACGCCAACTGATTATACAAGCTTCTATTCTGGCCCGTCTGGACTACTGCAATGTGCTTCTTCTCGGCTCTAATAAATCTGTGCTTAATAAATTGCAGCGGGTTCAGAACCCCAATTTTCCCCAAGTTGGACAACCCCATAAAGTTGGAAATATAAACAGCAATGGTGCTGTCTTTTGGGGAGTTTGAGAATTGACATCAGAATCCTGCGATCCTGCCTCTACCATTTCCTACAGTTCTAACACCAAATTAAAAACGGTGAGTTGAAAACCCCTTGAATCTGCAGCACACCTTCACTTTAGACACACCCAGATACTTGGCCTTCCCTAAATGAATCAATGCCAGGGAGCCACTCAATGAGAATAATCTAGAACGTTGGAGTTACTCTATTTATGTTTCACTGGAATTGTATTTTCATGTGTTCATTCTCTCCTCATTGTTTGATTGCAATCTTTCCGTTTAAGAAATGGATATTTGCTTGCCTGTTTTCTATCCCCTCATATTTTTAGGTCTCGTCCTGAACCAGCGCTTGCGCTGGTCTCTGGCGAGACCTATAGTAGTGGGGTTTTAAAAGTGCAACCACAGCTTTGTGTGGCATGGCATACAGTGTGCGATTACGCGCACATGCACGAGCAGAGGGCCATGTGGCATTCCTCTCGCTCGGCCAAGCGTGCGCGCCTCGCTTCAATGCCCCTCCCTCTCCCCCACCACAGAAACGTCTGCCATGCTTCTGTTGTGACCCTTTTGATGCACGGCATTGGAGGAAAACATGGGCATTTTTTTTTTTTCACGTTGTAAGTTTTAACAGACACTTCGAGACTGTTCTTGGCATGATGTCAACCTGCGCCTCTTTCAACTTCAAAAAGTTATTTGGTAGCTTTGCAAGGAAAGTTATATCATCAAAGGAATCTGCAAATATACCTTGGCACAGGCGCTTGGTGGTAGCCACAATACACATATCTGCACCACCACTCCACCACTCAGCATCACAACAGCACCACTCCACCACCTCAGCACCACTCCACCACCTCAGCACCTCCGCACCACTCCACCACCTCCGCACCCCTCCACCACTCCACCACCACTCCACCACCTCAGCATCACAACACCACCACTCCACCACCTCAGCACCACTTCACCACCACTCCACCACCTCATCATTACTCCACCACCACTCCACCACCTCAGCATCACAACACCACCACTCCACCACCTCAGCATCACAACACCACCACTCCACCACCACTCCACCACCTCAGCATCACAACACCACCACCTCAGCATCACAACACCACCACTCCACCACCACTCCACCACCACTCCACCATCACTCCACCACCACTCCACCACCACTCCACCACCTCAGCATCACAACACCACCACTCCACCATCACTCCACCACCACTCCACCACCTCAGCATCACAACACCACCACTGCACCATCACTCCACCACAACTCCACCACCTCAGCATCACAACATCACCACTCCACCACCACTCCACCACCACTCCACCACCTCAGCATCACACCACCACTCCACCATCACTCCACCACCACTCCACCACTCAGCATCACAACAGCACCACTCCACCACCTCAGCACCACTCCACCACCTCAGCACCTCCGCACCACTCCACCACCTCCGCACCCCTCCACCACCACTCCACCACCTCAGCATCACAACACCACCACTCCACCACCTCAGCACCACTCCACCACGACTCCACCACCTCATCATTACACCACCACCACTCCACCACCTCAGCATCACAACACCACCACTCCACCACCTCAGCATCACAACACCACCACTCCACCACCTCAGCATCACAACACCACCACCTCAGCATCACTCCACCATCACTCCACCACCACTCCACCACCTCAGCATCACAACACCACCACTCCACCATCACTCCACCACCACTCCACCTCAGCATCACTCCACCACCACTCCACCACCTCAGCATCACAACACCACCACTGCACCATCACTCCACCACCACTCCACCACCACAACACCACCACAACACCATCACTCCACCACCACCTCAGCATCACAACACCACCACTCCACCACCTCAGCATCACACCACCACTCCACCATCACTCCACCCCCACTCCACCACTCAGCATCACAACACCACCACTCCACCACCTCAGCATCACAACACCACCACTCCACCACCACTCCACCACCTCAGCATCACTCCACCACCACTCCACCACCTCAGCATCACAACACCATCACTCCACCACCACTCCACCACCTCAGCATCACAACACCACTCCACCATCACTCCACCACCACACCACCACCTCAGCATCACACCACCACTCCTCCACCACTCCACCTCAGCATCACAACACCACCACTCCACCACCACTCCACCACCACTCCAGCACCTCAGCATCACACCACCACTCCACCATCACTCCACCACCACTCCACCTCAGCATCACAACACCACCACTCCACCACCTCAGCATCACAACACCACCACCTCAGCACCACTCCACCACCTCAGCACCACTCCACCATCACTCCACCACCTCAGCATCACTCCACCATCACGCCACCACCTCAGCATCACAACACCACTCCACCACCACTCCACCATCACTCCCCCACCACCTCAGCATCACACCACCACTCCACCACCACTCCACCACCTCAGCATCACAACACCACTACCTCAGCACCACTCCACCACCACTCCACTACCTCCGCACCACTCCACCACCACTCCACCACCTCAGCACCACTCCACCACCACTCCACCACCTCAGCACCACTCCACCACCACTCCACCACCTCAGCATCACAACACCACTCCACCATCACTCCACCACCACCTCAGCATCACAACACCACCATTCCATCACCACTCCACAACCTCAGCATCGCAACACCACCACTCCATCACCACTCCACCACCTCAGCATCACAACACCACCACTCCACCATCACTCCACCACCACTCCACCACCTCAGCATCGCAACACCACCACTCCACCATCACTCCACCACCACTCCACCATCTCAGCATCGCAACATCACCACTGCACCATCACTCCACCACCACTCCACCACCTCAACATCACAACACCACCTCTCCACCATCACTCCACCACCACCTCAGCATCACAACACCACCACTCCACCACCTCAGTATCACACCACCACTCCACCACCTCAGCATCACACCACCACTCCACCATCACTCCACCACCTCAGCATCACAACACCACCACTCCACCACCTCAGCATCACAACACCACCACTCCACCACCACTCCACCACCTCAGCATCACTCCACCACCACTCCACCACCTCAGCATCACAACACCACCACTCCACCACCACTCCACCACCTCAGCATCACAACACCACCACCTCAGCATCACAACACCACCACCTCAGCATCACAACACCACCACCTCAGCACCACTCCACCACCACCTCAGCATCACACCACCACTCCACCATCACTCCACCACCTCAGCATCACAACACCACCACTCCACCACCACTCCACCACCTCAGCATCACAACACCACCACTCCACCACCACTCCACCACCTCAGCATCACTCCACCACCACTGCACCACCTCAGCATCACTCCACCACCACTCCACCACCTCAGCATCACAACACCACCACCTCAGCATCACAACACCACCACCTCAGCATCACAACACCACCACCTCAGCATCACAACACCACCACCTCAGCACCACTCCACCACCACCTCAGCATCACAACACCACCACTCCACCACCACTCTACCACCATCACTCCACCACCATCACAACTCCACCACCACTCCACCACCATTAAACACATTGGCAAAGTCAATAGCTCTGCCTAAACACTTAAAAGGCCCCAAAGGCGAGACCTATTGGCTATGCCAATGCTTGTTGCCTATGTTACTGATATCCACATTAGGTCGCTTCAGTGATGTCAAATAAGATCAATAGTTCTGCGATATCACTTTCTGTGATGTCACTTCTTGCGATGCACTATGCAATTAGAGGGGCCTCACATTTTCCCTTTCGCCCGGGACCTCAGAAGTCCTAGGACCGGCCCTGAGGACATGACTACAGGGCCCAGAAGGGAAAGCGCAGTGTAACAAAATTAAACCTCTTACAAAAAGTGTTACATCTACAATTGAAGTACAGCATAACTTTAATGTGGAATGAACGCACAGTTCCTAAGTTTTTGTAAACGCAGGCTCTTTGAAAGAAGTTTGGAGAAACATTGCGAACACCGGAGAGCAAGTAATGTTCTTTGGCATCACACTTGTAGTCTTGCTACAGCTTAGCATGACAGCACAGCAGAGTGTCCTCCACAGTCTTATTCCACGTTAATTGCGGTGTTGTGTTACATAACACTAAATATTTATTACATTTGTCCAGCAACGTCCCCGAAAAGAGCACGTTTCTGAATGTGAGCTGAGAGGCCGAACGACAAGGAGGAAATTAGATTTGGACCGAAGGAGGAATGTGGCCAAAAAGCAAGATGGGTGAATTGAGAATTAGGTGTAACCTGTCAAGAAATATACTTTACCTAAATCTGGATCATGACAAATACTTAAGCATGGAAAAGCAGCGTTGTAAACATTCAAGTGGTTTTCAGGTGAGGTTTACTGGAACAAAGATTTGGCCTTTGGTAGCAATGTAAAAAGGTGCGGGATTCGGAATGGACAAGTCATTGTGACAGCAGTGACAGAGGTAGCATTAGCTAAAAAATGTTTGATCTTTCAGAGGCAGCATGTCAAGAAGCAATGTTTAGGCTGACCGAAGCTTTAAATGCAAGAAGCAAGGTTTGACCTGGTAGAGCAAAGTTTGGGACAGCAGAAGAAGCATCCACAAAAGACCATGATTGAGGAGTTTGAGATAATACCAGTGAAGGCAAAAGATAAAGCTGTAAGCATTGGCAAAACCAATAGCTCTGGCTCATGAGGTCTCACTACAGACAGCCGGAGATGCCTGTTGTGAGAACCATGTCATCAATCAATCAAAAAGAAGGCTGAGAGAGGGAGGACTTTGTGCTAGACCTCTTATAGGGGAATATCCATTGATATCCTAAGCACTAAATAGTGCCTCCCATGTGCTTGGATCCCAGAGTACTTTTTCCAGAGTTACATTTTGTGTAACATCTTCGCCTTACTTTGTGAAGTACAAGTGACACAAATGTATAATATACCAGCCTAAAAAGGCTATATTGCCAATTTCATTAAGTTATTTTAACAGCAGGGAAAATGCATAAAGTTTTGAAGTCTGTAGACTGCAGCTATGTTAGAATGACAATGGACACTGCGCCTTTCAGGACACTTAGACTTCCAGTGTCTCATCATGCGCTGTAGGTGGCAGTTACCTCAGTTCTTTTTCAATGCAGCAAGTAATAACATAAGTATTGATTGAATTTTGTCTCTTCCATTAAGGAGGTAAAAAGATTGGTTGCTTATGATTTCAATAGAGATTCCCATGAAGGAGAACTAGGATCTAGGATCACAGGTAAGAAACCATTCTTCTCCTTCAGGGCATCTACATAGATGATCATAAACTCTAAATAGAATGGCTAACTCATCCCATTAACCACAAAAGAAGATATAAAAGGACCAGATCTAAGCATAGAGATTTCTTAAAGAGGCTTGCCCCACTTGGGCATCTGCTCTAGAATCTGAATCAAGAAAAACCATCCATGAATTGTTTGAGTGAGTCCCCGAACTACCTAAAATACCACCTTAGGAGAGTAGTGACACTTGCTGATTTCATAGTGGTGGCAGATATGCTACATACCTTCCTTCCCATCGAATCCAGGTTTTTGCTCTCTCTGTTTGGATGTAGTGTAGACGAAGGAGCAGGGGCCTCTTGTTTGCGAGTGACTGAAACAATGACAGGATCTGGAGGAGAATCCATGCTGAGGAGCAATGGATAATGGTCTCGCAGCCTTTACTTTTTTGAAGATAGGAAGGAGCGGCCTTGACAGAGGGTGAAGTCGAAAACAGTTCTATGGCAGGTTCAGTGAGACCCAGCAATGGATCATGGTCTGCAGCCTTTACTTTTTTTGAAGATAGGAAGAGATGCCTTGACAGAGGCTGGAGTCGAAAACAGTTCTATTGCAGGTTCAGTGAGACCCAGCACCAATCCTAGTAAAGTCCTCACAATGGAACATTGGTGCAATGTCTCAAAAATAACGGATGTTGAGGATGTTGTAGCTGGGAGAGGGATATTTAGTTTGTTTGCCCCACTTACAAACACTTTGTGAAAATTATTGATGTTATCCACAGGAAATATCCTCGCTGGAGGAGAGTCACTTAGCATAAAAGAGTATCTTAATGTAAACGTGGACGAATGGAATGTCGGGATGGAGAACTGAAACATCTTGGCTGAGGTCCCTCAGGAGCAGATGTCCTGTGGAACCCTTGAAAGAGCTCTACAGGAACTTGCGTTGGAGGTGGTTGTGGAGGAGTCATCTTAGATGCCTGTAGAGATGGTGAAGACTGGAGAAGCCAGTCTAGAAGGTGAATATGCCCTTAAATACTCAGAATCTGACTCAGAGAGAAGTTTTTTGTCTTCAGCCTTGAAAGCACTCTGCTGTCCTCTCTATCACATCATAAAAATGTCTTGACGTCCATAGTCTCCTTTTGACGTTGTATATGTCCTCAACGTTGACCTAGCCCTAGACTGTGTTGACACTCCCAAATTAGAAAATCCTGAGGGTCAAATTGCGGGAAAAGGGGAGCTCTTGGATACAAGTCATTAGCCAAATAATCATTAACATTAAAGAAAGTCTTGAGATTCAAATCTCATTTAACCCCTTCGATGCTCATGACGGAATGGTTCCGTCATGAGCATCGACGCCCCTGTGCTCATGACGGAACCATTCCGTCATGAGGCCAGGGGCACGAAATCCCTCTGCTGCAGACAGCAGAGGGATTTCTATTTCACCCCTGTGACCTTGGGAGCTGGGGAAGAGCTTCCCCAGCTCCCGAGGCTCCTCCCTGGTTTCTGTGCCATGAGGATCAGCGCGCACGTCGCGCTGTCCTCATTACACAGAAACCGAAACTGAAATGAGCCTTTAGGCTCATTTCAGTTTCACTTTCTATGTGCTCAGGGGCTATCTCAGCCCCCGGGCACGTAGAAAGACGGGAGAGGTATCATTGGAAAGGGGAGAATCTCCCTTTACAATGGTACCCCTCCCCAGTGGATCTCTGCTTGGGGATCGCCCCAGGAGGGCGATCCCCAAGCAGAGATCCACCCGCTAGACACCAGGGAGGGGGAGCAGCCCCTTGGGCAAGGGCTTTTGCTCCCCCAATTTTTTTGGTGTGAATTAGTCTTTTTGCTCCCCTGGGGGCAGATGGGGGCAGTAGCCCCCAATCTGCCTCCCAGGGGGCAAAAGCCCACTAGACCCCAGGGATATTTTTTGGGCCGCATAATTTATTAGGGTGGGGGCTGCCCATAAAGGGCATGTCCATGCCCCACCCACAAAATGTACAGCCTTTCTGCCCCCAGGGGGCAAAAGCCCACTATACGCCAGGGATTTTTTTAAATTATAATTTGTGGTGGGGCTGCCCAATATGGGCATGCCCATGCCCCCACCCACCCCGCAAAAATGACAGCCTTTCTGCCCCCTGGGGCAGCTGGGGGCATTAGCCCCAAATCTGCCCCCAGGGGGCAAAAGCCCAGTAGACGCCAGGGATTTTATGGGCAAATTTTAATTAGGGTGGGGGCATTGGCATGCCCATTTTGGGCAGCCCCACCTAATTAAAATTTGCCTAAGCTCCTGGCGTCTAGTGGACTTTCTGGCCTCCTGGGGGGCAGATGGGGCATTAGCCCCCAATCAGCCCCAACGGGGGGGCAAAAAGCCCACTAGACGCCAGGGATTTTTTTGGGGCAAATTTGAATTAGGGTGGGGGCTCCCAAAACGGGCATGCCCATGCCCCCACCCCCTCCCCCACAAAAATAACAGCCTTCCTGCCCCCTGGGGAGCAGATGGGGCAGTAGCCCCCAAACTGCCCCGCCGGGGGGGGCAAAAAGCCCACTAGACGTCAGGGATTTTTTGGGGGCAAATTTGAATTAGGGTGGGGGCTGCCCAAAATGGGCATTCCCATGCCCCCACCTCCTCCCCGCAAAAATTACAGCCTTCCTGCCCCCCCTGGGGGCAGATGGGGCAGTAGCCCCCAATCTGCCCCCCCGGGGGGGGCAAAAAGCCCACTAGACACCAGGGATTTTTGGGGCAAATTTTAATTAGGGTGGGGGCATTGGCATGCCCGTTTGGGCAGCCCCACCTAATTAAAATTTGCCCAAGAACTCCTGGCGTCTAGTGGGCTTTTGCCCCTGGGGGCAGATGGGGGCATTAGCCCTCAATCTGCCCCGCCGGGAGGGGGCAAAAGCTCACTAGACGCCAGGGATTTTTTGGGGCAAATTTGAATTAGGGTGGGGGCTCCCAAAACGGGCATGCCCATGCCCCACCCCCTCCCCCGCAAAAATAACAGCCTTCCTGCCCCCCTGGGGGACAGATCGGGCAGTAGCCCCCAATCTGCCCCCCCGGGGGGGGCAAAAAGCCCACTAGACGCCAGGGATTTTTTTGGGCAAATTTTAATTAGGCTGGTGGCATTGGCATGCCCGTTTTGGGCAACCCCACCCTAATTAAAATTTGCCCAAAAAACTCCCTGGCGTCTAGTGGACTTTCTGCCCCCCCTAGGGCACAGATGGGGGCAGTAGCCCCCAATCTGCCCCCCCCGGGGGGGGCAAAAAGCCCACTAGTCGCCAGGGATTTTTGGGGCAAATTTGAATTAGGGTGGGGGCTGCCCAAAATGGGCATGCCCATGCCCCCACCCCTCCCCGCAAAATTACAGCTTTCCTGCCTCCCTGGGGGCAGATGGGGCAGTAGCCCCCAATCTGCCCGCTCGGAGGGCAAAAGCCCACTAGACGCCAGGGATTTTTTTGGGCAAATTTGAATTAGGGTGGGGGCTGCCCAAAACGGGCATGTCAATGACCCCACCCCCACCCGCAACAATTACAGCCTTTCTGCCCCCTGGGAGAAGATGGGGCCAGTAGCCCCCAATCTGCCCCCGGGGGCAAAAGCCCACTAGACGCCAGGGATTTTTTGGGGCAAATTTGAATTAGGGTGGGGGCTGCCCAAAACAGGGATGCCCATGCCCCCCCCTCCCCGCACAAATTACAGCCTTCCTGCCCCCCCTAGGGGGCAGATGGGGCAGTAGCCCCCAATCTGCCCCCCGGGGGGGCAAAAAGCCCACTAGACGCCAGGGATTTTTTTGGGCAAATTTTAATTAGGGTGGGGGCTGCCCAAAACGGGCATGCCAATGCCCCCACCTCCCACCCGCAACAAGTACAGCCTTTCTGCCCCCCCCTGGGGGGAAGATGGGGCAGTAGCCCCCAATCTGCCCCCCGGGGGGGCAAAAAGCCCACTAGACGTCAACGATTACGCTGGCTTTTTTATGGGTGGGGGCTGCCCAGAATGGGCATACCAATGCCCCTACCCCCAAAAAATTGCCACAGTGTTTCTGCCCCCTTGGGGGCATATCGGGCAACCTCACCCCCAATATTCCCCCAGGGCGGCAGAAAGCCGACTAGGCACAGATTTCTTTTAGCAATATGCCTACCTGTGGATTTTGGGCCCTAGCGCAGCCGGCACATAGGGAAACCTAGCAAACCTGTACATTTTTGAAAACTAGACACCCAGGGGAATCCAGGATGGGGTGACTTGACTGGCTCTCACCAGGTTCTGTTACCCAGAATCCCTTGCAAACCTCAAAATGTGTATAAAAAACACATTTTCCTCACATTTCTGTGGTGGAAAGTTCTGGAATCTGTGTGGATCCACAAAATTCCACTCACCCCGCATTCCCCAAAGTCTTCCGAGAAAAATGGTACCTCACTTGTGTTGGTGGGTCAAGTACCCGCGACAGGCAAGGGCCCAAAACCTAGTGAGGCGACATCAAAATTACCTATCACAAACCAACCTGGTTTTGCACGGGGTTACCTGGGTTTTGGCCCGGGGTCGGCGGCCATCTAGGGAAACCTACCAAACCCACACATTTCTAAAAACTAGACACCCGGAGGATTCCAGGGAGGTATGGCTTGCGTGGATCCCCAATGTTTTCTTACCCAGAATCCCCTGCAAACCTCAAATTTAGCTGAAATAAATCACTTTTTCCACACATTTTTGTGTGGGAAAGTTGTGGCATCACTGGGCTGACACAAATTTCCTACCACCCAGTGTTCCCCAGGTCTCCCGATAAAAATGGTGCCTCACTCGTGTGGGAGGCACAAGTACCCGCAACAGGCAAAGGCCAAAAACGTATTGAGGCGACATCAAAATTGCCTATCACAAAACGACCTGGTTTTGCAAGGGGGTCACCTGGGTTTTGGCCCGTGCTCGGCGGCCACCTAGGAAACCTACCAAATCCACACATTTCTGAAAACTAGATACCCGGGGATTCCAGGGAGGTATGGCTTGCGTGGATCCCCTAACGTTTTCTTACCCAGAATCCCTGCAAACCTGAAATTTTGCTGAAAAAGCACTTTTTCACACATTTGTGTGTGGGAAAGTTGTGGCATCACCGGGCTGACACAAATTTCCTACCACCCAGCGTTCGCCCAGGTCTCCCGATAAAAATGGTGCCTCACTCGGGTGGGAGGCCCAAGTACTCACGACAGGCAAGGGCCCAAAACATATTGAGGCGACATCAAAATTGCCTATCACAAAACGACCTGGTTTTGCAAGGGGGTCCCATGACTTTTTGGCCCGGGGCTCGGCGGCCACCTAGGGAAACCTACCAAACCCACACATTTCTGAAAACTAGACACCGGGGATTCCAGGGAGGTATGGCTTGCGTGGATCCCCCAACGTTTTCTTATCCAGAATCCCCTGCAAACCTGAAATTTTGCTGAAAAAATCACTTTTTTCACACATTTGTGTGTGGGAAAGTTGTGGCATCACCGGGCTGACACAAATTTCCTACCAGCCAGCGTTCCCCTGGTCTCCCGATAAAAATGGTGCCTCACTCGGGTGGGAGGCCCAAGTACCCGCGACAGGCAAGGGCCCAAAGCGTATTGAGGCTGACATCAAAATTGCCTATCACAAAACGACCTGGTTTTGCAAGGGGTCCCATGACTTTTGGCCCGGGGCTCGCGGCCACCTAGAGAAACCTACCAAACCCACACATTTCTGAAAACTAGACACCCGGGGATTCCAGGGAGGTATGGCTTGCGTGGATCCCCCAACGTTTCTTACCCAGAATCCCTGCAAACCTGAAATTTTGCTGAAAAAATCATTTTTAACACATTTGTGTGTGGGTAAGTTGTGGCATCACTGGGCTGACACAAATTTCCTACCACCCAGCATTCCCCCAGGTCTCCCGATATAAATGGTGCCTCACTCGGGTGGGAGGCCCAAGTACCCGCGACAGGCAAGGGCCCAAAACGTATTGAGGCGACATCAAAATTGCCTATCACAAAACGACCTATTTTTGCAAGGGGTCCCATGACTTTTGGCCCGAGGCTCGTGGCCACCTAGGAAACCTACCAAACCCATACATTTCTGAAAAGTAGACACCCGGAGGATTCCAGGGAGGTATGGCTTGCGTGGATCCCCCAACGTTTTCTTACCCAGAATCCCCTGCAAACCTAAACTTGTGCTAAAAAAATCACTTTTTCACACATTTGTGTGTGGGAAAGTTGTGGCATCACCAGGCTGACACAAATTTCCTACCACCCAGCGTTCGCCCAGGTCTCCCGATAAAAATGGTGCCTCACTCGGGTGGGAGGCCCAAGTACCCGCGACTGGCAAGGGCCCAAAACGTATTGAGGCGACATCAAAATTGCCTATCACAAAACGACCTGGTTTTGCAAGGGGTCCCATGACTTTTGGCCCGGGGCTCGCGGCCACCTAGGAAACCTACCAAACCCACACATTTCTGAAAAGTAGACACCCGGAGGATTCCAGGAGGTATGGCTTGCGTGGATCCCCCAACGTTTTCTTACAGAATCCCCTGCAAACCTAAACTTGTGCTAAAAAATCACTTTTTCACACATTTGTGTGTGGGAAAGTTGTGGCATCACCAGGCTGACACAAATTTCCTACCACCCAGCGTTCGCCCAGGTCTCCCGATAAAAATGGTGCCTCACTCGGGTGGGAGGCCCAAGAACCCGCGACAGGCAAGGGCCCAAAACGTATTGAGGCGACATCAAAATTGCCTATCACAAAATGATTTGGGCCCTTGCCTGTCGCAGGTACTTGGGCCTCCCACCCGAGTGAGGCACCATTTTTATCGGGAGACCTGGGAACGCTGGTGGTAGGAAATTTGTGTCAGCCCGTGATGCCACAACTTTCCACACACAAATAGGTGAAAAAGTGATTATTTTCTGCAAAATTTCAGGTTTGCAGGGGATTCTGGGTAAGAAAACGTTGGGAGATCCACGCAAGCCATACCTCCTGGAATCCCCGGGTGCCTACTTTTCAGAAATGTGTGGGTTTGGTAGGTTTCCTAGGTGGCCGCCGAGCCCGGGCCAAAAGTCATGGGACCGCCCTTGCAAAACCAGGTCGTTTTGTGATAGGCAATTTTGATGTTGCCTCAATACGTTTTGGGCCCTTGCCTGTCGCGGTACTTGGGCCTCCCACCCGAGTGAGGCACCATTTTTATCGGGAGACCTGGGGGAACGCTAGGTGGTAGGAAATTTGTGTCAGCCCGATGATACCACAACTTTCCCACACACAAATGTGTGAAAAAGTGATTTATTCAGCAAAATTTCAGGTTTGCAGGGGATTCTGGGTAAGAAAACATTGGGGATCCATGCAAGCCATACCTCCCTGGAATCCCCAAGTGTCTAGTTTTCAGAAATGTGTGGGTTTGGTAGGTTTCCTAGGTGGCCGCGAGCCCGGGCCAAAAGTCATGGGACTCCTTGCAAAACCAGGTCGTTTTGTGATAGGCAATTTTGATGTCGCCTCAATACGTTTTGGGCCCTTGCCTGTCGCGGGTACTTGGGCCTCCCACCCGAGTGAGGCACCATTTTTATCGGGAGACCTGGGGAACGCTGGGTGGTAGGAAATTTGTGTCAGCCCGGTGATGCCACAACTTTCCCACACACAAATGTGTGAAAAAGTGATTTTTTCAGCAAAAGTTCAGGTTTGCAGGGGATTCTGGGTAGAAAACGTTGGGGGATCCATGCAAGCCATACCTCCTGGAATCCCCGGGTGTCTAGTTTTCAGAAATGTGTGGGTTTGGTAGGTTTACCTAGGTGGCCGCTGAGCCCCGGGCCAAAAGTCATGGGACTCCCTTGCAAAACCAGGTCGCTTTGTGATAGGCAATTTTGATGTCGCCTCAATACGTTTTGGGCCCTTGCCAGTCGCGGGTACTTGGGCCTCCCACCCGAGTGAGGCACCATTTTTAACGGGAGACCTGGGTGAAAACTGGGTGGTAGGAAATTTGTGTCAGCCCGGTGATGCCACAACTTTCCCACACACAAATGTGTGAAAAAAAGTGATTTTTTCAGCACAATTTCAGGTTTGCAGGGGATTCTGGGTAAGAAAACGTTGGGGGATCCACGCAAGCCATACTTCCCTGGAATCCCCGGGTGTCTACATTTCAGAAATGTGTGGGTTTGGTAGGTTTCCTAGGTGGCCGCTGAGCCCCGGTCCAAAAGTCATGGGACCCCTTGCAAAACCAGGTCGTTTTGTGATAGGCAATTTTGATGTCGCCTCAATACGTTTTGGGCCCTTGCCTGTTGCGGGTATTTGGGCCTCCCACCAGAGTGAGGCACCATTTTTATCGGGAGACCTGGGGAAACGCTGGCTGGTAGGAAATTTGTGTGAGCCCGGTGATGCCACAACTTTCCCACACACAAATGTGTGAAAAAGTGATTTTTTCAGCAAAATTTCAGGTTTGCAGGGGATTCTGGGTAAGAAAACGTTGGGGATCCACGCAAGACATACCTCACTGGAATCCCCGGGTGTCTACTTTTCAGAAATGTGTTGGTTTGGTAGGTTTCCCTAGGTGCCGGCAGAGCTAGGGTTCAAAAACTACAGCTAGGCACTTTGCAAAGAAAGGGTCATTTTTCTCTGTGAAAATGTGGTGTGTCCACGTTGCGTTTTGCGCTGTTTCCTATCGCGGGCACGAGGCCTACCCACACAAGTGAGGTACCTTTTTTCTCGGAAGACTTTGGGGGACGCGGGGTGTGTGGAATTTTGTGGATCCATGCAGATTCCAGAACTTTCCACCACAGAAAAGTGAGGAAAATGTGGTTTTTTGACAATTTTTAGGTTTGCAAGGGATTCTGGGTACCAGAACCTGGTGAGACCCAGTCAAGTCACCCCATCCTGGATTCCCTGGGTGTCTAGCTTTCAAAAATGTATAGGTTTGCTAGGTTTCCTAGGTGCCGGCAGAGCTAGGGTTCAAAAACTATAGCTAGGCACTTTGCAAAAAAGGGTCATTTTTCACTGTGAAAATGTGGTGTGTCCACGTTGCGTTTTGGGCCGTTTCCTGTCGCGGGCACTAGGCCTACCCACACAAGTGGGGTACCGTTTTTCTCGAAAGACTTTGGGGAACACGGGGTCGGTGGAATTTTGTGGATCCATGCAGATTCCAGAACTTTCCACCACAGAAAAGTGAGGAAAATGTTTTTTTTTTGACAATTTTTTAGGTTTGTAAGGGATTCTGGGTAACAGAACCAGGTGAGAGCCAGTCAAGTCACCCCATCCTGGATTCCCCTGGGTGTCTAGTTTTCAAAAATGTATAGTTTTGCTAGGTTTCCATAGGTGCCGGCAGAGCTAGGGTTCAAAAACTACAGCTAGGCACTTTGCAAAAAAAGGGTCATTTTTCACTGTGAAAATGTGGTGTGTCCACGTTGCGTTTTGGGCCGTTTCCTGTCGCGGGCACTAGGCCTACCCACACAAGTGAGGTACCATTTTTATCGGGAGACTTAGGGTAACACAAAATTGTAGAGCAACTGTTATTATCTATTGACTTTCGATGCATTTCTGCCTTCCAAATGAAAGACAATGTGTAAAAAAGAAGTAATTTTGAAAAATGACCTATAATTCTCATGCTAGTGTGGGTACTCCCAATTTTGGAAATGTGCAAATATCTACTGTTTCTAAACTCTATATTTTGTTCCCATTTCAGAAATACATAGGTGTCTTTCATACCGATTTTTCCATGTATAAATGTTCCCAGAATAATTGCTATATACCCGGGACATAATAAAAAACCATTGCAAGACGCTGCTCAGTTATTGGCTCTGGGTTCGTCGGGTTCTTGGTGAACCTACAAGTCCTATATATCACCACAACCAGAAAGGTCCAGCGGATGTAATGGTATATTGCTTTCAAATAGCTGTCATAATTAGAAGAAGTTACAGGTGAAAACGTTGACACAAATGGCTGTTTTTTCAAATAATTTTCAATTTTTCCTATATTTAACTGTTTGTTTCTATAAAGAAAACTTGAAGGATCTACACAAATGACCCCTTGCTGAATTCAGAATTTTGTCTACTTTTCAGAAATGTATGGCTTTCCAGGATCCATTATTGGTTTCATACCCATTTCTACCATTAACTGGAAGGAGGTTGAAAGCACAAAAAATAGCAAAAATAGGCTATGTCCCAGAAAAATGCCAACACTGTGTACAAAATTTTGGTTTTCTGACAAAAGTCTGCTTGTCCCTGAAAGCTGGGAAGATGGTGATTTCAGCACCACAACCCTTTTTGATGCCATTTGCAGGGAAAAACCAGATGCTTTCATCTGTAGCCCTTTTTTTCGCATTTTTCCCCCAAAAAACCAAATTTAGCTGTATTTTGGCTAATTTCTGAGTCCCCTCCAGGGGAATCCACAAACCCTGGGTACCTTTAGAATCCCCATGATGTTGGAAAAAAGGACGCAAATTTGGCATGGATACCTTATGTGGTCAAAAAGTTACAGGGGCCTAAGCGCGAACTACCCCAAATAGCCAAAAAAAGGCTTAGCACAGGGGGGGGGGGGGGGGAAAGGCCTAGCAGCGAAGGGGTTAAAGATATATTGAGTAGTCAAGGTAATCATTACAGAAATCAAAAGTTAGTTAATTGAGGGATATAGCCTAATCATAATCATAGCAAAATGAAGTAATGCTCTGCCCTGCTATTAAAAATTAAATAAAATGGAACCTGTCTCTCTCCCAAATAGCATGTCTTTTTATAATGTTTTTGGAGAACAGACAACAAATTCATAGAATGACATTACGTAAATAGGTTGTACTAAAATGTTCATTTGCATAGCAGACTATTGCTTAATGCCATTGTGTGCATTTGTAGTTGGTGTGCTATAGTATCCGTTGGCAGCAGTGTGGTTCCACCTACCTTGCTGAATGTGTTTGGAGTGACCCAGCTGCAACAGTAGAGGGGCTGGTAAGGCTGTGCATGGCTGTCTCCTACTTTGGGCCTACTTGACAACTAATGCAGTCTGATAAAAAGACCGAGTCATTCCCATCCAAAAAATCTAATCGGAGCAGTAAGGAACAATGTAATCTGTATGACATTACATTTTATTGAAGAACAGCTCATCCCAGAAGTGCAGATGAAAGCCAATTAATGGCTGAGGAGTCGGATCCAAAGCACAAACTCTCTATTCTTATAGTAGTTTTTGACTTATTCATGAGATCGATCATAAGACCGAAAAAAGGTTTGAGTAAGAAAAAGTAAAATGCCTGCTAGCAATTGCAAGTGATCGATGGAGTACTACTTGGATGCTGCTTGCAGGCAAGTTTCATACACATTTGGTAATTGAACTACTTCTTTACTTTCAGTTTAGGAAGAGGAAACGGTTTGCAATCTTTACACTTGGAAAGCATTTTTTTCCATTTTCAGAGGATTATCGCATAAAGAAGTGTAGTTAACTCTGGCACCTAGCATTATTGTTCCAACTTGTTAAAACATGCTTGTGCAGTGAAGGGTAAGACTGGAAAACTGCAGTGTGCACGCGGGTTGGCATTTCAGGATCCCTCAGAGAAATCACAGATCTGAGTGGTGTCGGAAAGTGCCTCTTTTAGACATGGTCACCCCCACTTTTTTGCTGCCCACTGGTAATGAAGCTTTTGATTGGAACTGAACTGGGTCCCTGCTAACCAGGCCCCAGTGTCAATGATCTTTCCCTAAAACAACACAAAAATGTTAATTTGTAACTCAATTGGCAAGGACTTTAGCACCCTTGTAAGACACTGGTAAATGGAACCCCTCGTACCCAGGGCATGGGTACTAAGGAGGGTCCCTGGGGGCTGCAGCATGTTTTTTGCCACCCAAAGGGACCCACACTCCAACTGCAGGCATACTGCCATTGCAGCATGTGTGCAATGGTGCAAGCCATTACGAAAACACGACATTGCTCACTCCCTGTGTACAATGCCCACATACACTGTATGTACTATATGTAAGTCACCTCTACCGCAGGCCTTGAGAGACCTAAAGCAGAGTGCATTATATTACATGTGGTATCAAACACCTTGTCTTAATAAATCTGTAGTGATGCTAGTATAAGATTTATTAGGACATGCACCCAGAGGGCACCTTAGAGGTGCCCCCTGTAGGCCTACTAGTCTTTTAGTGTGTTGGCTGACTTGTATCTTCCAGCCTGCCACCACAGACTGGTTTCTGGCCCGCTGTAAAGGAGAGCCTGCGCTCTCAAGGGCCAGGAACAATGCCTGCTCGGCAGAAGGTGTTCATACCTCCTCCAGCAGGATGGCTAGCAATTTAGCATATCAAGGCCAGAGTCTTCAAAGTCTCTGCCGCCTTTGAAATGCAACCCCGGCTTCCCTCCAGGCCTGGGGAATGCCACACTCTAGCCTGGGGGCCCATTTGACAACAGAGCAAATGGGAAATTAGTTATTCAGGAGACGTGTTTCACCCATAGGCCAGCCACACACTGTAGGAGGCTGGCTTATTATATTGTATTGTATTATGCTTCCATTTATATAGCGCTTACTACCCCTGATGAGGCATCAAAGCGCTTTTTTGGCGACTACCTCCTACTCCGGAACCCAAAAGGGTTAGTGGTGAATTAGTATAGTGAAATATGAAATTAATTTGAGAGGTGGATATGTTAGTCTGTTATTTGGATTGAGAAGGATAGTGGAGGAATAGAAGAGGCAAAGGTTTGCATTTATATAGCTCTTGCTACCCCTGATGAGGTGTTGAAGCGCTTTTCTGCGAGTAGCAGGCTACTACGGAACCAACAAAGGATTAGTGGTGAATTAGTGTAGGGAAATAGCAAATTAATTTGATATGAGCGGTGGCCATGTTAGTCTCTTATTTGGATTGAAAAGGATAGTGGAGGGATAGAAGAGGGAAGGGTTTGCTTTTATATAGTGCCTGCTACACCTGATGAGGTGTTGAAGTGCTTTTTGGCGGGTAGCATGCTACTCCCGAACCCAAACAGGATTAGTGAGGAATTAGTATAGGGAAACATTAAATTAATTTGAGCAGTGGGCATGTTAGTGTATTGTTTGGATTGAAAAGGAATAGTGGAGGGATAGAAGAGGGAAGGGTCTAGAAAGTGTTTTGGGGGGAGTTCATAGCAGTAGAATGGGGTTTGGGATGAGTAAAGGGGAGCTGGAGGGGGAGAGTCAGAGGGAAGGGTTTAGAAAGGCTTGTTTGGTAGATCTGAATAGTAAGAGGTATGAGTATATGGTGCACACTTATTTAAGTGATGCATCTTGCACTAGTCCAGGCAACACTTATGGTGATTTTAGTGATCTTTGATAACCATAGAAAGCTCTCACAGTGGTAGCTGGGGAGAGCAGCCTTCAGGCTTATCTTGAAGGAGTGTTAAGCAGCTTGTTTTACCAGTTTAATCATGTAGTGTAGGTTAAACAAAAAACCCACACAGTGTTTATATAAAAATACTTCTATTTATTATACAACACTCACTAACACATTGGTATACCTCCTACCCGGAGATATCAACACAATACAAAAAGATACTTCAATTGCAATAAGGTAAGTAGCACTAAATACAGTGGTCTCTAGGGGGAGACCAAACCATATATTAAGAAAGTGGAATGCGGACTGCAGAAGAGGACGGGATTTGGACCAGAAGACCCAGAGGAGCTGGGGACACAAGGGACCACCCAAGGTAAGTACCCAGGAACCCCACGGAGGTTGTGTGCAGAGTGGGATCACAGCCACGTGACCAATGGAGAAGTTGCGGTTGCAGTTTTGCAGAAGAAGGAGCCTTCCCAGAGGACCCCGAAGAATTTCCTTGGAGGATGGAAGGTTGGAGAGCCACCCCACTGTTATATTCCATATAGGTACCATAATATAGGCCCCGGTAACTTCATTACCCTTCACCTATATTCTTCCCTACATTACACTTGTCACGGTTTACAGGGACTGACCTTTTACCTAGATACGACACTGCATTCAGAACGCGGGTTTTCCCTAGTTCGAAATCTCATACATTATGCATGAGGATTCTTGGAAGCACAGCAGGGCTATCATCTCCTGTATAATATCTATGTATAAAGTTCATGCCCGACGTCATGCTTAGGCCGACACAGTAATACAGCGAGGTGGGACCCCTGGGGAGACCTATGGGTATATATACATCACATCTTGCTAAGATAGACAGAGGAGACTGAGACTTCCCGGCTGACACACTGACCAGAGACGCTGAGATTCCTGCATGCAGACACTCCAGCTCGCAGTGGTCTAACATCCCTCGCGGGGTGTCTAACCCGAGACCAGGACGGGGTCCCACAGTCTCTCACTTCAGGTAATGGGGTTGACTAGATCCTAGAGGGATTCTTGGCTTAACACCTGCACACACGCTAGGTACACTTAGGTACATCTAATTAGGGAGGCATCGTAGAAGTACGCATCTTTTATCATGTGTTTTATATACTCTTATGTATTCATGACTATTGTAAGATGGTAGAACTATACCATCCATTTACCTTTATAGTACTGCTAATCATTTATATCTTATACTGTCTAACGGTTGTTGTAGCTCATCTATTCTACACCAGAATAACAACTGTTCAATAAATGCTTATTGAAAACGCCCAGCCTGTTTATTCTGTGTATCTCTCTGAGACAGACTAAGTAAGCACGAGTGACTGAGCGCAAGGTAGTATATTGTTTCCACGGTCCTGAGGGATCAGGGTTGTCATGTTCGATGGTTGCCAGGAACTATTCCCTCCTTGATAAGAGGAGATTCTAGGGGCACTGTGAGCTAGTTGGTACAAAAGGCCAACATACCCGGTAGGGGTGTTCAGAGTCAGTCTGACACCAATCCTACAGTGTATGCTGTCCGAACGCGCAGATCCTGTATACTTTTTATAGGAGCTACACGACATGGCGCCGCCAACGTTGGTTGGGTACTTATTTAACAGTAGAATCTGAGTAGTTCAGTCATGCTATTCTCAGAAATCCCTACTCACAAAACACCAAAGACGTCTGGAGTGGGTGGGCGAACAACTCCGCCACAGCTGAGTAGGCGAAAAATCCTATTTATTGACTGTTGGTTAATCAAGCTTGTAGGACACAGTGTTCCTAAAAATTGTGCAAAACACCTTATCTTAGTTCCCTTGAGAAGTTATTACGCATTCTAAACACAATGACTAACCAGGTCTTAGACCCACTAGAATAGCCACTACTCCTCTCGGAAGACGAGGAAGATTCAAATATTAGATATGCAGTCACTCTGAAACTGCTTGCGCATGGTCTAACACCTAGGGGTGGCGTAGTAGCTTTCATGATTGAGGCACACGAATCATACAGAACAGAGGTATTTTATTCATGGGTTACATTCCCAGCAGCAAATGCAAGAACTAAAAAATTTAATTTCTACATAGAAGATGAACCACCAGCAGAATATTGTCTGTATGAGGACATTGAAGTTCCGCTCACGTACCAGGAACACTTATACTGGTTTAAAGGCGCCCTCCCACATACAAGAAGTAGAGTAAGACTCGGTCCGCTCGGAAGAGAAGGAGCAACATGGCCAATATTAGCGGCCTACACACCACATCCTGACATTGAAACAATGCCAGGGGGAGACTTACTTATACTTCGTCTCGAGTCAATGTGTATATTACTGCTTTATTATGTGATTTCCTGCTATTAATGTTGTACAGCGCTCTGAGACTTCTGATTCGTCATGAGTAAATGTGTATACTACTGTTATATTGTGTGATTCCCCCGCTACTAATTTTGTAAAGCGCTCCAATACCTTCGGGTCCGGCCAGCGCTATATAAAACTCTTCAATAAATAGATAAATAATAAATAAATACTTCACAAAGAATTAATAAAAATTTACAGAAACATGACACAGTTCGTCATGAAGACACTTACGGTCCAGCCGGCAACGGTTACAACAAATACAAATACAGGTCAAAATACAGCAACTAAAATCACACCACAAACTTTACACGCAGTAATGGGTAAAATGCCCACAAAACGTGAACAAATGCCATTCTGGGTAGCTCAGAAAATAACACAGCTAGAAGCAGTATTCCCGAATACTAGCCCTTATGAAAAACACAGAATGCTGACAATCTGCTTGCCCGTGGGGATAACACCAGAGATAGAGGATTGTACCTCGTGGGGTACAGTTTTCGCTGCCATATATACCAGAACACATGGTATCCCATCATTAGCAGTAATACCAGATGTATTAAGACAGATGCAAAATGAGTACGGAGCAGAGCCTGCTCTGAACTTAGGGATGAAATTACTAGGTAATTAGGCCCAGGTATCAGCCATAATATTAGAAAATATTAAAGGGGAAGCAGCATCGGTGGCTATCCGCCAATGCCTAAGGGAGTTCAGTCCTTTACAACAGGAGCACGAACTACCCAAAATAATTGAAACTGCGTATGCAGAACTGGGCAGAGACAGTTTGGGTGGGAAAGTATTAAATCCCCAACTGATGGGTAGTCCCGAGAAGGACACCGGTAAACAGGCACCTGCTTCTTCGAAAAAGAAGTGGGAGAATAACAAAAAACAGAAAAATAAAGAAAACAGATCTCAATCCAGAGGTAGATCTCCTCCACAGGAGTCCTCCGAAAGGAGGTATAACCTTAGGAATAGGGACAATATTAGGAAACCTGACAGGTATCAGGATACTGATACACGTTCCTCTTGTTCCTTTCAGGGTTCAACGAAAAACTCCGAGAGGGAAGGACGGTCAGACAGACAAGAAGAGCGTACAAAGTCCAGAGACAAGCAGCACGCTCAAGACTATACTTCCAAAAAAGAAGATAAAACAAAACAAAAACCACAGTTCAAATAGAAGAAGGTTGCAGGTCTAAAGATCAGACATGCCCAGAATTCTGAGGACTCGACTACTGAAATGGGAATGGGCTCTGACGATGCTAGACAGGGCGGCAGAAGTAACAATAGCTCACCAGAACCTGATGGAATTTCTGGTGACAGCGGACTTGAATGATTATATCACGGTGGAAACACCTGATACTAGGGTAAGTGTCCCACATAAATTGTATGAAATAACACTCCAAATGGAGGGGGACAAATGCAGGACAGTTAGAGGTCTCTTTTGGGAGAACCTGACGTTTGGCTATGACATTTTGTTAGCCGAACAAGATTGGCCGGGAGCATTCATTATGGATTGCCCTAGGGGAGAAACGGTAATTTTACCAGTATTTTCCAACCCTGTTCCCAAATATCTGAAATATACATATGCACGGGAGTGGGCGACAGCCCTAGCTCCAGCATTATATAAAAACCATGTTGGATGGGATGAGGATTCAACCTTCCACATCATTCCACTAAAAATACTCCGACTGCACAGAGTCAGTATCCAATAAAGCAAGAAGCTAAAAAACAGGTCAGGCAGATCTTAGATCAACTTGAGTCCCAAGGGGTGATTGAAACTTGCACCTCTCAAATGAATAACCCTTTGTTTCCCGTATCAAAACCGGACAATACATATCATTTAGTTTTGGATTACAGACATTTAAACACTTGCACTAAGACATTTGCAGTCCAAAATGCACACAGTGCCGCACTAATGAATAACATTGTGCGGAAGAAATGTAAAACCACACTTGATATCTCAAATGGATTTTTCTGCCAGAATATAGCGCCTGAGAGGAATCACTGACAAAATATCGATTACATAAATATCGAGGTACAAAAATATTGGGATAAAAATATCGAAGTCAAGAATATCGACATCCTATCTACATCATGGTAAGTACAAAAATATCGAGAAAAAATATCGATGTCAAAAATATTGTTTTAAAAATATCGTTTTTTTAAATGTTAAAAAATAAAGTAAAATAAAGTAAATAATACATAAAATTAAAAGAAACATAGTTAAAAATATTAATTTAAAAAATAAATAATAACTAATACATATAATGTTAAAAGAAATTAAATATACATATAAAATATAATATATATACTTACTTAATAATATTGATAAATAATTATTTTAATAACTTATAAATTGTTAAAAACATTTTATAAATTATAAATACATATATACACATACAAAAATAATATAAATAAAAATATAAAAAATATATATAACAAATTAAAAAACTACAATATTTTTAATGCTTTTAAAATAAATTATACAGAACATTAACTAAAAAAATACAGAAAAATGTTGGATAGCAGAGAGAAAAAAATTACTATTCCCACTACAAACAGTGCAACAGTAGGGAAAGTGTTGGCTAGCGTAGGGGTAAAAAATACTATTCCAACTCCAAACAGTGCAACAGTAGGGAAAGTGTTGGATAGCGTAGGGGTAAAAATTACTATTCTAACTCCAGAGAGTGCAACAGTAGGGAAAGTATTGGATAGCGTAGGGGTAAAAATACCTATTCCCACTCCAGAGAGTGCAACAGTAGGGAAAGTGTTGGATAGCGAAAGGGTTAAAATGACTATTCCCACTCCAGTGAGTGCAACAGTAGAGAAAGTGTTGGATAGCGTAGGGGTAAAAATGACTATTCCTACTCCAGTGAGTGCAACAGTAGGGAAAGTGTTGGATAGCGTAGGTGTAAAAATTACTATTCCAACTCCAAAGAGTGCAACAGTAGGGAAAGTGTTGGATAGCGTAGGGGTAAAAATTACTATTCCAACTCCAGAGAGTGCAACAGTAGGGAAAGTGTTGGATAGTGTAGGGGTAAAAAATAACTATTCCCACTCCAGAGAGTGCAACAATAGGGAAAGTGTTGGATAGCGAAAGGGTAAAATTACTATTCCCACTCCAGTGAGTGCAACAGTAGAGAAAGTGTTGGATAGCGTACGGGTAAAAATTACTATTCCCACTCCATTGAGTGCAACAGTAGGGAAAGTGTTGGATAGCGTAGGGGTTATAATTGCTATTCCAACTCCAGAAAGTGCAACAGTAGGGAAAGTGTTGGCTAGAGTAGGTGTAAAAATTACTATTCCAACTCCAGAGAGTGCAACAGTAGGGAAAGTGTTGGATAGCGTAGGGGTAAAAATTACTATTCCCACTCCAGAGAGTGCAACAGTAGGGAAAGTGTTGGATAGCGTGGGGTAAAAATTACTATTCCAACTCCAGAGAGTGCAACAGTATGGAAAGTGTTGGATAGCGTAGGGGTTAAAAATAACATACTTATCAATTAAATATTTTTTAATTAAATAATGATTTATTAATAAATTAACAATAAATTAATTATAAATACCAATAAATACAAATTAATAATTACTTTAATAACATTAAATAACTTCCCACCCTATTCGCCAATAAACACACAACCCACTCCACATAAAATTTCACACAATTAATGTAATTATCAATTAATAAATTAAGAAAAATTAATTAACAATTAATAATTAATTAACACATTAATTATCAATACCAATAAATATTAATAAATAACTACTTAATTATAATAAATTACTTTCCACCCTATTCCCTATAAACACACAGCCCACTCCTAAACTAAATTAACACAATTAATATATTTATCAATTAATTAATTAATAAAAATAATTACCAATTAATAATTAATAAGCAATAAATTAATTATCAATACCCAAAAACAAACATTATTAATTAATTTATTATAATTTATTTACTTCCCACCCTATTCCCCTATAAACCCACAACCTGCTCCAATAAAAAATTAATATAATTATCAATTAATAAAAATTAATTACCAATTAATAATTAATTAAAAATAAATTAATTATCAATACCAAGAAATAAAAATTAATAATTACTTAATTACAATTAAATTACTTCCCACCCTATTCCCCTATAAACCCACAACCCGCTACAGAACTAAAATGCAAAATTTAATTAAAAATAATTAATAATTTCTAAAAATTATAAATTAATTCACTATAATTAAATTACTTCCCACCCTATTCCCCTATAAACCCACAACCCGCTATGGTACTAAAACACAAAATATACTTTAAAAAAATTACTAACTTCTAAACAATTAATACATATATTTAAAACAAAATACAAAACATGTGGAACACATACATATAAAATACATACTAAAATACATAACACTAACATAAATATTATTAACATCGATATTTCTGCTATTGATATTACTAACTTCGATATTAAAAAAACGATATTACTTACCTTCAGGTCGATATTCTGGTCACCGATATTCTTGATGTCGATATTCTGTCCCTACGATATTTAAAACTCGATATTAATGTAGGTCGAAATAAAAAACTCGATATTTTGTCTGTGCACCGCGTGAGAGCAGGTATCTAACAGCATTCTCCGCGTTAGGCTCCCAGCGACAATTTTGTAGACTCCCCCAAGGGTATAAGAACAGCCCGGGTTGTTTTCAGCCAGGGTAACTGAGTTACTTCAAAATCTGGATGAAGAGGCATTGTCCTATGTGGATGATATTTATCTAACGGATGAGGACTTGGAGGAACACTTGAACAGGGTGAATACCATAATTTGGGGATTTGCCTCTGAGGGTTACAAATTCAACTTTAAAAAGTCGAAGATAGCGCACCTTAATGTCCTTTTTCTAGGATATGAGCTTTCGAGTGAAGGAAAGAGCCTAGCAGCCAACTTTTTAGAAAAGTGTGCGCTGCTCCAACCTCCGAAAACATTAAAAAATTTACAATAGATCCTGGGATTCCTGAACTTTGGCAGAACATACATTTTGGATTACGCAGAAAGAGTAAAACCTTTCTACGATTTAATAAAACCTGACTTTTCAGTTAGACAATGGACACAGGAACACACAGATATCCTTCGTTCCCTGCAAGCTGACCTGATAGCTTCAAAACATTTACAGACACGTGTAAACGTACGCAACCTGGTGATACGTATAGTTGCGGGTCAATCAGGGTACACCTACCTAACATATAATGAAGGTGAAACAGTACCAATAGCGTACAAATCACATTTGTACATAAATGCTGAGATGCGCTTTGCATCAACAGAGAAAATTCTAACAGCAGTACAGACTGCTGTAGTAAGAGAAAGAGCACTGGCTCAAGGGAAGCGTATAATTGTCGCTACCCCAGTTCCAGCCTTAGAGGCTGCGACAAAGGCAAGCGTTCCCAACGCTAAAGCCTTACATCCAAGATGGAAACAATGGGCTAATTCTCTTACTGCAACAGATGTAGAATACAGGTATGACCCAAATCTAAAAACACAAGCATTTCTGCAATGCAAACAAGAATATCCTCTACCAAATGAAATAATGCCTCTAGATCAGTATGAATATATAATTTACACGGACGGTTCTGCTCAGCCGGCCATAGGGAGTAAGCAGCAACACAGCGCCGCGTGTGCTATCGTTAAAGGGCGCATGCAGGATGGAAAATTTCATCTGAGTTTGACAAAAACACAGTCTCTAGGAGACTGCACGGCGCAGCTGGCAGAATTAAAAGGACTATTACTGGCACTGGTAAATATGGATCGAGAATTCCCCACACTAATCGTATGTGATTCCTTTTACTGTGTACAGTCATACAATGAATATTTACACCACTGGGGACAAAATGGATTTAAAGATGCAAAAGGTGGCACAATTAAGCACAAAACGCAATGGGAACAGGTATTGGAGTTGAAAAACGAGCTACCAAGAGCTCACGTGATACACACACTGAGTCATCAGCGTGATGGCGTTCACATTGAAGGGAATTCATTGGCTGATGAAGCCACAAAGGGGGCTGTACGCACGGCTTCCGAAGCTGCAATCACTCGTTCAAAAACGAGAATAGACAGTGAGATTATGGTTGCAATTATTGCTACACGCAATAAATCAGCAGTACCGAAAAGATTTCCACTCAAGTACTCCTACAAGTTAGATGCAAACAACGTTCCGTTTGCTCAGATTCCTGGAGTGGGGGATAGAGTAATACCGAATATGGATTGTAGGTTAGGATTAATTCTAGCAGCACACGAGGGTATAGGTTCTGCACACGCAGGAGTTACAGCGACTGTTTCTCTACTGAAACAATGCTACTGGTGGCTAGGATTAACAAAGCAAACTAAGGACTATGGGGCCGATTCCGATCTCGGCCGGTAGGGCACCGAATCGTATTCGGCTTAACCGGATCCGATTCGGAGCCCTCTTCCCCGACCGATTCGAACGTGCGTCCGGGCGAGCGAGTACGATGCGAGCGCTCGCAAAATCGCCGACCGACTCGTTCGTGGGACCCAACCGCTCCGACCGACTCGCACGGACACGACTCGCACCGCGCAATGGAGACGTTCCCCGGCCGGGTAAGTACGATGCGCGCCTCGAGCAGTCTGACTGACTCGCGCAGTCCGGCTCCAAAGAGCAGTCGGAGCCGCACTTTGGGGGTCCGTGTCGGACACCCCTGTACGCGTAGCCGCGCGAGTCGCACACAGGGGGACCCATGGGTCCCCCCTACCTGTGCATGTACGGCGCGAGTCGCTTCGACGCGTACCCGCTGTAGGGGGCGCCCTTGTTCGCCTCGCACCCATTTAGTCAATGGGAGCCCGCGTACGCGTTGTACGACCAGCTCCCATTGACTTCAATGGGAGTCCGACCGAATCGAGTCCGATTGCATGCGAACGCATCGTACTCGTTCGGTCGGACTGCTAGGGTCCAATTCGGTTGGAAATCTCTCCGGGTCCGGCTCGGTCGGGGAGATTTCCGGCCTGAATCGGAATCGGCCCCTAAGTCTTGAAATGCCACATCTGTCAGCAGATGAAAGGCTCCACCATAACACGTCCAGCGCAGACACCATTACTGATATCAGACAGACCGCTCGCTGGTGTCTATTTGGACCACTGCAGCCCCCTACAATCAGATGGGGCTTACAAGTATATCATGGTTGCAGTGGATTCCTGCTCTAGATTCCTATGGGTGTGGCCCCAGCGCTCGGCTGACGCTAGAGCTGTTATAAAAGATTTGCGAGTCTTTATAGGGACATACGCAATTGGCACATTATATTCTGACCGTGGCCCCGCGTTTAGCTCTAGGGCTTACAAGGAAGCCATGGGAAGTTTGGGTGTAGCATTGCGGTACTCCTCTCTGTACCATCCAGAGGGAAATTCGGTTGTGGAGAGGAAAAACCGGGACTTAAAGCAGTCTTTAACAGCTAGAGTATTAGGCTCGGGTGGAAGTTGGGAAAAACATCTGTATGGAGTTAAAAGGGCGTTGAATAACCAGCCAAGAAGCTCTCTAGGGGGTGTCACTCCTTATGAGGTCCTATTTGGGACGAGAATGTGGGTACCTGATCTTGATTGTGAAGGCACGGTGGTGGATGAAAAACCTTTTGACATCCATAAACGTTTGGCTGTTTCACAGGATCTAAATGAATCCAGGGCACTACAAAGTAACGTCCAGGTGAAAAGGACCGCCACTGGGGATTTCAAGTCTGTCATGGCAAGACCTGTCTGGATCCCTAAAGTCGGGGACCTGGTCAGAGAAAAAATAGCGGACAAAAAAGAGTTTGGGCCATCATACAGAAAGCCTGTACCTGTCCTGGCAGTTGAAGGAACAAAAACAGTACTTCTGCCACCCCTTGCCGGTAAAAAGGAGAAAACATTTGTCTCAATAGACCTAATCAAACCACCCTATGTGGCCGATACTGCGTAGTAGGCCATGTGGGCTCCGGAGTAACAGACACTCTCCTCTTGCAACTATACAAGAAGTTCAAACAGAAAGACTCATTACGTTTGAAGAGTCACCAGCACAGAATGATGGACTATGCAACAATGCCATGGAACTCGTTCCTCTTGAAAATGAAATTCAAATTCAAAACCAGAATGAAAGACAAATTTAAATTCGACCAAACACAGATATCTACATCAACATGCCTCAACAAGAGCAAGCTACAGTTTCCACAAGACCTGCGGAAATACCGAAAATTGATCGAACTGCATCTGGCTATTTCATTGACTTTGATACTTTTTCATTGGATCCAAGTGAACCTGAAACGAAGCCAGCCCAAAAACTCGCCAGCAGCAAATTAAAGATTTTCTGAATTTTCTTAAAAAGACTTACCTGGTATCACCTTGGGTGGAACTCTGGGTAATCACCGGGATACTTTTCTTTCTTTTCTGGATAGGCTTAGTGACTGTCTTTAGTATGCTTATAAATGGTACTTATCTTCGAGAAAGCTCTGCAGCACAAAAAGTGAATGTGATTCTGAAACCGCATCTATCATTACATCGTGAAAAAAGATACCTATCATCAGTGAACATTTCAGCAGTTCCTATACCTGACGGTATAGTGTGGGACAAGGTTGATTACGATATATTTGGCCTGACCAAACTTTTAAAAATACCACATTTATTTAAAATTTCATTGAATGATATCATTACCTCGAGTACATTTTCCGATGATTGGGATTATGAAACTGTAAATTATATGTTGTCTGATTTTGAAAAATCTGCTGCTTTTTCTAATAATGAACTGTTGGAAGACACATCAGACTTTGAAACAATGTATTGCTATCAACATTATGGTCATCACTTTCTGCATAAATCTGCTAATCCCAGAAATGTTTTCACATACCACCAATGGGAACATTGCCCAACACCGCCGAAAAGCAGGTTAAAAACATTTGCACAGAAGTTTCCATATTTTTCCGGGATTAACACGTCAGATCCAGCCTCATATTATTATAAGGTTGCACCAACACCAGCACCGAAAAATATGTTGACAAACACCATACAAATTTATTCTGCTTCCTTCATTGCCCAGTTGTCTGAACAAGGTTTTGACTTGTGGAAAGACACCATAGACTTAAAATCTGTCTGGGGTAGTAGAGACTGGCAGGTCCAGGGAACAGAGGCACTATTTAGAGCATGCCTTATTCCTCAACAAATCATGTTTTTGAATGAAACGGTGCAACAAACGTCCAGACTTGGACTAGCCAAGAACAAAGATTTGAATACACCTCGGATGCCCACACCATCATACACCGAGGGTAACATAACATCACAAGAAAGGATTACGCTAGATATGATCATGCAATACAAAAGATCAGACCCCAATTGGAAGGGATGGTTGATTTGGCCCACAGACACTAATAGCTGTCAGGAAAGATTCATGGGTAAAACCAAAGGGTTTAGTATCAACAGGCCAGATCCACGCTATGTAGAGAGAGAATACCCAGGGGTAGTGACATCATACAGTGTTGGGAAGTTATGCCTCAATTGGCTAAAGACCTCAACACTTACACATGTGAAACAACACTTATCCTTACTTACAGAGGATGTAGACCTACGGTATTTTTTATTAGGTCCTAGGAAGCCACGTAACAAACGTTTCTATTATGCTGTCTATAATGAGATTTGGAAAATTTCACAACAAGAGGCCACAGAAAGGTTACGAGAAATAGATCATATAAACCTAGAGAAAGCTCTAGCAGTGGTTGACAATGGGTTAACTACACTAACCTCCAGGATATATTCACTGGGCAACATTGTATCTTCTGCTATTGATGTACTAGAACAGGATTTGTCCATATTACAGCACGGGCAATCACAATTGCATTCTATTATGTTATTAAGCTGGACGCTGCAATCTTTGCGTGCAGGATATGTACCTTGGCGTTTCATAATCAGCACGTCACTGTTTTCTTCATACAATCTAACGGCAAAACAGATAGAGATGGCACAAAGGGGAGCAAAGTATACAATGCTGCGTATTGAAAAACTGGACAGATTAGCCTTTACAGTGGCAGAGTCACCGTCCACAGAATGGTTAATCCATGGCCACATAACTCTTCCGGTCACTACTTTTCAATTCCAATATTGCCTTGAACAAAAGCAGGCAGGCAGATATGAAGAAATGGGTAGGGAATTCATCAAGGAATCTTGGGAATTACCGTACAGATTTCGATGCCGGAGTGGGGAAAGAGAAATGTTTTTGAGCGGTACAAACTGCGAAAATACTTTAAGTGGATCACTCATATGCCAGGATATAATGCTTCATGGGGCCTGTAACGGTTCGGTAGCGAACTTATCCTGTCACTTAAGGGGTGCCCCAGCTGCCGTGATCACTCCAGTGTTCAGGCTACTTTCGAATGGGAGTTACTTGATGCTGAACGATCAAGGTTGCTGTGGGAGGCTTCCGGGCATCGCATATCTGGTAACCCTGAGCTCCAGGGTTACTTGCTGTATGCAAGTATTGTTTCCACCAACACATACAGTCAGGGAGGCGCTGTTATGGCCTTCGCTAAATGTTTCATTAATACGGTTTGATGCTTTGAGCAGAATGAAAGCCATGCTTTTACAGAAATCCGTGCCCTTATCCTCCGCTCGAGAGACTTTTGATCTCCAGATTGAACGGTCTTCGGCAGTCATACAGGCACTCATATGTACAAACTGCCCCTTCCATTTCGCAGAGATGGTAAATCGTATCTTTAACATGTCTGAGACGACAGGCATCGTCCACCTATTTAAGACCATAGGTTCTGGACTATTAAGCACCTTTCAGACGGTCCTCGGAGTTATACCGAACTTTATACACTCCGTATTTGGAAGCATTTTTGGAGGACTGCCGCTGATCCTGTTTCTAATAGCAGGTATCCTGATCATAATTTTTCTGCTACGCAATGGACGTCCCAGTCACCAAGGAGATGGAAACAGTACTCCTGGAGCGAAAATACCGTGACCGCATGGTACAACATCTAGGCACACCTCGCCTAAGAGAACTAAGTGCATCTTGGTTCTTGTCATTTAGACCAGTCTGGATGGACTGCATCTTACCTGTCCTCCGATGCCTGTTTTGCGGAGAAAAATGCGTGTTAGATTTCTGTCTGACAGTCCCATCATGTGCGCAACCGGACGTTGATGCTTTACTGGACCCGATAACATCCCATGTTCTGCAGTGTCCCCAGTGTATTCCTATGTTGATGGCGGCATTCCTAGAGCCACCTCAGGTAGTATCAGCTCCTGTCGGTATGGACATCGGCTCCTCCTCTGACACCCAGGCCTTGGATGGCACACAGGCTGTCCCAGCATCTTTTGTGGACAATACAAAAGATCATCTGTGCTCAATTGACATAATCTGCGAGGTGTTACAGGGAACATCATCTGCGGAAGCAGGCAACGAGAATGTTGCGTCTACCAGCCAGGACACATAAACATTTGACTCATTTGGCCCGTCGTGTGCTGGGAAAAATTCGACCTTTTGGAAAAGCGAAATATAATTTGGAACTCCATAGCAAAACTGACATTCTTTTGAGCATGCATGGCTTTCAAATGCTTATAGTAGTTCGAACTATACCTACGGACACGTTAGAGCTATGGCTTGCGTGACAATTTCCTTTTTAAACTTTTTAGAGATTTTTTAGAACCTTTTAACATTGTTTTTAGCAAAACAAGAAACAAATGTTTTTTAAACTATTTTGCGTACCAGCTTCTAATAAGCCTAGTAGTATGTTTAGTATTTAACTATGTCGTCCATTCGGAAGAGGAGTGGGTGTCATATTCCATATAGGTACCATAATAAAGGCCCCGGTAACTTCATTGCCCTTCACCTATATTCTTCCCTACATTACACTTGTCACGGTTTACAGGGACTGACCTTTTACCTAGATACGACACTGCATTCAGAATGCGGGTTTTCCCTAGTTCAAAATCTCATACATTATGCATGAGGATCCTTGGAAGCACAGCAGGACTACCATCTCCTGTATAATATCTATGTATAAAGTTCATGCCCGACGTCATCCTTAGGCCGACACAGTAATACAGCGAGGTAGGACCCCTGGGGAGACCTATGGGTATATATACATCATATCTTGCTAAGATAGACAGAGGAGACCGAGACTTCCCGGCCGACACACTGACCAGAGACGCTGAGACTCCTGCATGCAGACACTCCAGCTTGCAGTGGCCTAACATCCCTCGCGGGGTGTCCAACTCGAGACCAGGATGTGGTCCCACAGTCTCTCACTTCAGGTAATGGGGTTGACTAGATCCTAGAGGGATTCTTGGCTTAACACCTTCACACACGCTAGGTACACTTAGGTACATCTAGTTAGGGAGGCATCGTAGGAGTACGTATCTTTTATCTTGTGTTTTATATACTCGTATGCATTCATGACTATTGTAAGATGGTAGAACTATACCATCCATTTACCTTTATAGTACTGCTAATCATTTATATCTTATACTGTCTAACGGTTGTTGCAGCTCATCTATTCTACACCAGAATAACAACTGTTCAATAAATGCTTATTGAAAACGCCCAGCCTGTTTATTCTGTGTATCTCTCTGAGACAGACTAAGAAAGCACGAGTCACTGAGCGAAAGGTAGTATATTTTTTCCACAGTCCTGAGGGATCAGGGTTGTCATGTTCGATGGTTGCCAGGAACTATTCTCTCCTTGATAAGAGGAGATTCTAGGGGCACTGTGAGCTAGTTGGTACAAAAGGCCAACATACCCGGTGGGGGTGTTCAGAGTCAGTCTGACACCAATCCTACAGTGTATGCTATCTGAACGCGCAGATCCTGTATACTTTTTATAGGAGCTACACAACACCACCCTTGGATGCCCCGGGAACCAGGTTACCTACTCCAGGGAAGCCAGGTGCATAGTGGTGAAGAGATATCGGAAATCTCCGAAGACGACAATGGGGAAAAGTGCCTCTGGAGAAGAAGGTGAAGACGTCCGGTGTAATCCAAGGGTAGATTCTGGAAGTGAAGAACCTGCAAGCAGAGTCTATGCCACTCGGGAGTGACCAGGAGGCACGGAAGAGCAATGCCCACCGATGTCGGATGGTTCAGACGAGCTGACGATGACCTTATCGCTGCAGCTGTGAGGACCAGGCGATGCTGAGGAAGACCAGGAGCAATGCACGAGCTGTTCCACGTTGGGTGTTGGTGACTAGGTGGTCGGTGTCCGGCTGGAGCACCAACAAGCCTTGGTAGCCGCAACTGGCGTGGAGAACAAAAAAGGATAAGTTACTTACCTGTAATCCTAGTTCTCTTCCAGGGGTATACTCATCAAAGTCATAAGCACTGAATAGTCCCACCCACTTGCGAGGACCCCTTAACATTAACAACAATATATATATATATATATATATATATATATATATATATATATATATATATATATATATATATATATATATATATATATATATATATATATATTAATGCATGTTTAACCAAATCTAAGGACTAGTCCTGAGTAAACATACTTCAATATATATATAGTATGCATATATAATATACACACATGTACTTAGATATGCAGCCTAAAGCCCAAAATTAGGCTCAAATATGCCAATATTGCATTGTATGTTTCATTTCAAATAAATCATATATAACATTCCCATGACATAGAGAAATGTACTCTTAACATGTTTGAACATAGCCTTTCTTTTCAAGGAAAAAGGCAAAGTAATAGCAGGCAGATTAGCCCAGAAGGCTGCATACAGAACATTCACCAAAAAACTGGCGCCATGCCTTCAAGACCTCCAGGCCCCATCATGCCCCACAGGTGACAGTTATGTCAAGTCTTTTTAATGGCGTATTACATTGTATAGTGATCATGAGGAAATAGAGTGTTGCTATAACCATGGTATTCGTCCGGGGAGGAGGGAGGGTTGCTTATGACTTTGATGAGTATACCCCTGGAAGAGAACTAGGATTACAGGTAAATAACTTATCCTTCTCTTCCAGGAGATACTCATCAATAGTCATAAGCGCTGATTAGAGTAGGAAGCCCATCCCCGGAACCCTGCGGACGAATACCTGCATAGCGAACACAATCTGAACAGCATGTTAACCAAACAAATTCCTCAAGGAGGCTTGCCCATCCTGGGCATCCGCCTGAGTATCAGAATCTAGGCAGTAATGGCGGGCAAAGTTGTGGACTCAGCGCCATGTAGCCGCTTTGCATATCTCTTGAATGGGTACGTTCCTGAGAAGAGCCGTAGTAGTGGCTTTACCTCTCGTAGAGTGAGCCTTTGGCTTGCCAGGGAGCTGCTTATGAGCTCACTGATAAGATAATGTGATACAAGATACTATCCATCTGGACTGCTTAGAAGAAGGGAAACCAGAATGCATTGGACCATAGTTTACAAAAAGGCGGTCCGACTTTCTTATGTCCTTAGTCTTATCAAGCTAGAATTTGAGTACCCTTTTCAGATCAAGTGAGTGTAATGCCCTCTCCGGAGGAGGGGTAGGGTTTGGAAAAAATGTGGGTAGAGTGATTGATTGGTTTATATGAAAATCGGAGATCACCTTAGGTAGGAAACTCTGGTGCGTTCTCAGAACCACTCTGTTAGCATGGAAAACAAGATAAGGCTGTGTAGAACATAAGGCCTGAATCTCGCTCACTCTGTGAGCAGAGGTAATTGCCACTAGAAAAGCGGCCTTCCAAGGGGTTGACGCTCTAGTTGTTTTGAGCGCTACGTCCCTTGTAACCCCTACAAAAGGGCATGCTGACGCGACCGCGCATCACTGCCTAAGACCATTAGCAGGGAGCTCGCACTGGCTCCGGGGATATAGTGAGAAATTGTTTTAAACTTTGACTTCTGTTTTTAACAAAATTGTTATGAATTTGATGAACTTTTAATTGTTTCACTTGCCTTTCCAAACTTGAATTGCCCATTTTGCACTTCGTGTTTCACTTGACGGTCTCGCAAGCCAGAACGGGCCGCCATTTCCGGGGTTGACGCTCTAGTTGTTTTGAGCGCTACGTCCCTTGTAACCCCTACAAAAGGGCATGCTGACGCGACCGCGCATCACTGCCTAAGACCATTAGCAGGGAGCTCGCACTGGCTCCGGGGATATAGTGAGAAATTGTTTTAAACTTTGACTTCTGTTTTTAACAAAATTGTTATGAATTTGATGAACTTTTAATTGTTTCACTTGCCTTTCCAAACTTGAATTGCCCATTTTGCACTTCGTGTTTCACTTGATGGTCTCGCAAGCCAGAACGGGCTGCCATTTCCGGGGTTGACGCTCTAGTTGTTTTGAGCGCTACGTCCCTTGTAACCCCTACAAAAGGGCATGCTGACGCGACCGCGCCGCCGGCGCGCCGAAGGCGCGCCAAAGGCAAGCCCGTCTGCGCCCGTCCGCGCACAGATCGCGCTGTGCGCCAGAACCCCTGTGCAAAATTCAATTACCACCTATACTAGAGCTGCTCTGTTATCCATTCGAGATAAAGGTGATCAAAATAGATGTGACGCCTTACATCCCACAAGCTACTCCTTGGCCCAAATTTGCCCAACATGCAACTTCCATTTGAACGCCATGTCCCTAAACCTTCATCCTATTGATGCTGGAAATACGAAACAGTCTGATTCACGTTTAGGCAATAAGCGTGCCCTAACCTGTGTCCTACTGAACATTCGTTCACTTTCTAAGCATAAATATGAACTTGCCGATTTCTTTGAACAATATAAACCAGATATAATGTTCCTTACTGAGACATGGACCCATAGTTCCTCTGAACCTGATCTAAATATCGCTATACCAGCTGGCTACGACTTGTTCAAAATCAACAGAGAAGGACAAAGAGGCGGAGGGGTGGCCATTGCTCACCGCTCCCACATTAAAGCCATCTTCACAGATATTCCCCAATTAAAGGAAGAAGCTATCTTGTTCACTTTCAAATGCTATAATACTTCGGTATTCAGTGGACTATTAGTATATAGACCACCAGGGCCTAGAATCCCATTTATTGAATCCTTACTTACAGTCATGGAGTCTTGTATGGAACATTCCAACTTCTCCATTTTGGGGATTTTAACTTCCATTTAGAATCCATTGATAGTACGGACACAAATACCTTAATAGATAGTCTAAACGGCCTAGACTTGAAGCAAATTGTCACTGAGCCTACCCACATTGGAAAACACACTTTGGATGGTATCTTCACCAATTACACACAGATAAAATTTACCAACACACTACCAATGTCCTGGACAGATCACAGCGCTGTATTTTTCGATGTATTCATAAACGGTCCTCCCACTAAAGCTCAGAACAATAATAGGACAGACATAGTACGCCCTTGGAGGCATATAAATAGTCCAGATCTAGAAGATGCTTTAAGATTACATAGTCCCCTCATCGACATCGATCCTGATCAAGCAGCATTAAATTTTAATAGTTGGATTGACTCGGCAGTAACTAAACTAGTCCCTGAAACGCGGACACGCACTGGGAAAAGATCATCATCAGCCCCTTGGTACACGGGGAGCTAAAAGATTTAAAGAAGATGTGTAGAGCTAAAGAACGGAATTGGAGGAAGGAATACTCTGAAATTGGGAAAAACAGTACAATGAGGCACAAGTAAAGTATAAAGAAGCTATAGTTTCTGCAAAATCCTGTTTTTTCACAGAGAAAATTATGGCCTCCAAAAATACAGCTAGAGAACTTTTAAGACAGTTTCTACCCTAGCCAACTTCAGAAATAGCAAGCAGTTCTGTCCTACAAAGCAGTTCTGCGACAAGCTAGCAGAGTTTTTCCACGATAAAGTAGTCAAGGTCTACGACGAGTTCTCTAACAACAAAGAGAGAGTCAGGTCAGACGAGCCAAATAAGGACAGGGCAATTTCTCAAGCCTGCTTACAAAAATTTAGCCCCTTAACACCGGGTAGAGTTGAGAAGATTATACTGTCAACTACGTCAGGATCCCCTCTTGATCCTTGCCCTGCCACAGTTTTCCATATGGCCCCAAACATAATTGGTAACTATCTAACACCTCTTCTTAATAATATCCTTGACTCAGGACACTTTCCTGTCACTTGGAAGAAATCCTTGGTTAGACCCATCCTCAAAAAGCCAACTCTCGACCCCACCGAGGCAAGCAACTATCGTCCCATTACCTGTCTACCATTTCCATCAAAAATATTAGAAAAAGCCTTAAATGAAGAACTGCTATCATTTATAGAAATCAACAATATACTTGATCCAGCGCAACACGGTTTTCGACCAAGGCACAGCACTGAATCCGCATTGATCGCTGCTACAGAGGACATACGTGTCCAACTTGACCGGGGGAAAGCCATACTGATTCTACTGGATTTGTCGGCCGCTTTGATACGGTCGACCACCACATACTTATCCAACGACTGGCCGAAATAGGAATCGTAGACAAAGCCTCAGACATTCTTCGGTCGTACTTAACTGATAGAGAACAATCCACAATGATGAATGAGCACAAATCGCACCCTTACGCGTTACCATGTGGGGTCCCCAGGGATCGTCACTTTCCCCAACCCTGTTTAACGTGTACGTCACACCATTGGCAAAACTCATACGATCCCATGGCTTCTCGGCCATCTGTTACGCCGACGACACGCAAATAGTCGTCTCTTTATCCTCCAAACCAGATACTGTGGCTGTAAGCTTTAACGCCTGTATGAGTCACATTATCAGATGGATGCATGACAACTGCCTGAAGTTGAACACCGGTAAAACGGAAGTGGTTACGTTTGGAAGAGATACCTCCTCTGGAATTCCACTTGGTGGCCGGATATAGCTAGGCTTTGCCCTCAGCCGGTAAAAAGGTTAAAAACCTTGGAATTACCATAGATGACCATCTTTCACTATCAGATCAGGTAAATGGCGTTACTTCCTCCTGTTTTCACACTTTAAAAACCCTAAGAAAGATTTTACCTTTCATTCCTATTGCCCTCAGAAAAACTGTTGTAACTGCCTTGATACTGCCCAAGATCGATTATTGCAACTCACTCTACCTGGGTGCAAAAAGTGTGTGATACGTAAATTACAGACTTTACAGAATGCGGCCGCCCGGATACTACTTAAGATTCCCAAATTTAGCCCAATAAGTCAAGCCATTCGCGATCTGCACTGGCTACCTGTCCAGGCAAGGATCCAATTCAAAGCCATGTGTATCGTGCATAAGACTCTGTACGGGGTGGGACCTGCCCAACTTAGTCAACATATTAAGCGCTACACTCCACAGAGAAGCCTCAGATCATCATCCACCTCATTACTTGTAGTTCCTAGGGTCAAAACCTTGAAATGGGGTGGCAGAAGTTTTCGTCACTTGGCCCCTAAATTATGGAACTCATTGCCTATCCACCTCAGAAACCAAACCAATCTACTATCGTTCAGGAAGGATTTGAAGACATGGCTATTTGTCCCTAAACCATAGTCACTCCTATTCTCCCACTGTGAAAATTAAGGGCAGTAAAGCGCTAAGACGCCACGGCATACACGCGCTATATAAAAACACTCATTTCATTTCAAGATAGGTGCTGCAGAGAAGCTTTGTGAATGGGTTCAAAGGGGGGCCCCATTAATTTGGAGAGGATGACATTAAGCTCCCAGGGAGGGGAAGGTGATCGAATTGGGGGATAGACCTTTCTTAGCCCATCTAGGAAGTCTTTAACAACTGGCATTTGAATGAAAAAGGCCAAAGAAGGAGACTTTCTATAAGCTGTAATTGCTGCCAGATGGACTGTAATAGAAGAGGACTGTAAATCTGATTTAGCCAAGTACAAAAGATAAGATAGAATATCCTGTTCTTGACCCAGGATAGGATTATGTCCGTTAGCTGTACACCACAAATAGAAAACGCTTCCACTTGAAAGCGTATGATTTCCTCGTAGAAGGCCTTCTCGCTTCCTTTAAAATCTGCATACAGTCCTGCGAGAGGCCTAAGTGACCATATTGGAGGAACTCAGTAGCCATGCTGTCAATCTCAGTGATGGAAGGTTGGGATGAAAAACCTTCCCTCTGCACTTGGTTAACAGATCTTGCTGGCATGGCAACCTCCTGTGTGGCATCTTGGAAAGATGTAGAAGGTCCGGGTCTCCACACTGGCGAGGCCACTCTGGCGCGATCAGCATCATCTCTGTCCTGGATCTGTAGAGTTTGTTGATCACCAGTGGTATGAGAGGGACTAGTGGAAAAGCATAGAGTAATTTCTCTGACCAGTCGATCAAAAGTGCATTTCCTCTGGAGCCTGGTTGAGGGTACCTGGATGCGAAGGCGCTGCATTTTGTGTTTGCCGTGTCTGCAAAAAGATCGATGTCTGGATAACCCCATCTCTGAAAAATGTAGTGTACTACCTCATCTTTTAGCACCCAGTCGTGCGCATCAACGAAGTTGTGGCTTAGGTCGTCCGCTTGCACATTGAGGGTGCCTGGGAGGTGAACTGCTGATATGGACGTGTTCCTCGCCAGTAGCCATTTCCAAATCGCTTGAGCCTCCAGAGACAGGGGTCTGGATCTGGTCCCTCCCTGTTTGTTCAGGTAGTACATCGTTGTGGTATTGTCCGTTCGAACCAACAGGGAACGTGACTTTATGGAGGGAAAGAACGCCTTGAGAGCCAGATGCACAGCTCTTAGTTCCAACATGTTGATGTGGTAGGTTTTCTCCTTTTCTGACCACATCCCCTGAACCTGAAGAGGTCCCATGTGAGCGCCCCAGCCCGGAAGGGGCGCATATGTGACAAGTGTTTGTTTCGAGAGTTCCAGGTGGAACGGAGCTCCTTTCAGCAAATGAGAACGTTGCATCCACCATCTTATTGAGACTTGGACTGCGTGAGGAAGGGTTATGGTGTCCTCCCAGCGATTGGAGACTTGAGACCATTGGTCCTCTAGTGCTTGTTGCAACAGTCTCATCTGTAGTCTGGCATTTGGTACAATGAATATGCAGGATGCCATCGAACCCAGCAGAGAGGATACATGTCTCTCCATGGGATGAGGTGTTCGTAGGAGAGTACGACATTTGTGGAGTATCGATGATAGTCTCTCCTCCTTTAGGACACGCTCTTGCGTTTGCAGCATCGAGGGTAGCGCCCAAATAGTGTATCCTTTGAGTTGGATTGAGGATAGACTTCTTGAAGTTGACGCACAGACCCAATTGATTTAAGAGTTGAATGCAGTATCGCAGATGTTCCTACAGGAGGCTGGGAGAGGCACTCTTGACCAGCCGGTCGTCTAGATAAGGATAGACAAAGATCTTTTGTTTTCGCAGGAAAGCCGCAACTACTGCCATGCACTTTGAAAAAGTGCCAGGAGCCGACTTGAGTCCGAAAGGCAGGACTTTGAACTGGTAGTGGTCTGACTCTGCCCTGAATCGTAGAAACTTCCGGTGCTTTTGAGAAATTGGGATGTGAAAATAAGCATCCTGAAGGTCTATGGAGCACATCCAGTCACCTTGATGGATGTGTGGAATGATTTGGTGCAGTGCCAACATCTGAATCTCTCTTTGAGAACAAATTTGTTTAAAATTCCGAGATCGAGTATAGGCCTGTACTCCTTGTTTGGACCTTTCTTTCGAACCAAGAAGTAACGGGAATAAATCCCCTGCCGATGTTGATTCCAAGGAACCTTTTAATGGCATGTTTTTGTAACAAGATGGAGACCTCCGCTCGAAGCAGCTTTAGCCGATGTTCTGGAGTTTTCTGAGGAGGTACAGTCAGAGGTGGGGATTTGAATCTGATTGAGTACCCATTCCTTACAATATTGAGTACCCAGTTGTCTTGCGTTATTTTGTGCCACTTGTCCAAGTGAAACATTATACTTCTCCCCACCGGAGTGGGTATCAGAGCTGGGGGAAGCAAGTACTCACTGCTTGGGCTGTTGCTTTGCTGATGGGGTAGCTTGTCGAGAGGATCCTCTTCCTCTCCCAGGCCGTCGCTGATGGTAATGCTATCTCGCATGATGTTGTTGTGATGACCAGTGAGGGGTTTGAACCCTCTGCTGGTATTGGCGGCGGTCATACGGGTGGTATCGACATCTGAAGTCCTTCCTTTTCTCCAGGCCGACCACCTTCAAGGTGTCCAATTCTGACTTCATCCTTGACATCTCATCGTCTGTGAGAGAGCCAAAGAGGGAGGTACCGTTAAATGGAAGGTTAAGGATTCAGTGTTGGGCCTCTGGTTTTAAGCCTGTGAGTCTCAGCCAGGAGGATCGTCTAGCGCAGATACCATGCGAGTAGCTATGAGCTGCAAGGTCAGATGCATCTGCTGCTGTGCTTATGACCTGATTCGCTATGAGCCCTCCTTCCTGTAGGATCACCTGAAAATCCCGTTGATCTTCTTTTGGTAACTTTTCAGTAAACCTTGAAAGAGAGTCCCATAATGAACGGTCATATCGACCCAACAGAGCGGAAGCGCTAGCAACCTTCATGTAAGAGGAAGTGGTGTTACACATCCTCTTACCGATGGAGTCCATGGCTTTGCTGTCCTTATCAGGAGGGACTGCAGAAGAGGAAGCCCTCATGTGCGCTTTCCTTGCGGCTGACACAATAACCGAATTTGGTGGAGGATCAGACCTCAGAAACAGTGGGTCCTGTTCTGGGGCCCTGTATTTCTTCAGTATACATGGAGGTGCTGCTCCAATTGAAGCCGGAGTTAGAAAAGTATGGAGCCCCGATTCTAGCAGCCCAGGAACCAAAGGAAGCAGAGGTCTAGTGGAAGCCCTGTGATTAAGTGTCTCGAATATGACGGACGTTGATGGGGCGGAGGAAGGCATCTCAATGTTGAGCTTCGCAGCCCCTCTACATAGGACCTCATTAAAGGTAATGATGTCATCCACTGGTGATACTCTGATAGGCGGAGTAGACGACAACGTAGGAGAGTAATCAGCCACCGAAGATCTGGAGTCAGTGGAACATGATGGAGAACTGCATCTCTGCTCTCTAGGCGTATGGTGTCTAGATCTAGACTTGGAGAACCTAAGAGGTGACCATGATCTATGTCTCCTTGCAGCTGGAGATCTTTGAGGTGATTTAGAAGGTGGCATGGTTGGGCGCACTTGCCTATCAGAGGTCCGAGAAGACAAATATATTTGAGAATAATCTCACCCAGGGCTAACTCTTTTTATTTTCCACCCCTTTATACTCTTCAACCATCTCGGGGATAGATTGATCGGAGGTGAATGCTGTTCCCGAGCCGGGGAACCCTCCGGCGTGATTTGAACAATTCTCAGGCCTGGGGAGGATGAAGCACTCCTCGACGTCATTCCCTTAGATGTGAGGTCCTGAGTTTCAGTCTCCTGAATTTCCCTCGACGTCGAAGCATCCCTCAAGGTCGGTAATGGTAACCGAATCATTCTCTGTCTCTTAGCCAGTAGTGACATACAAGAGGATCGAGGTTTCAACGTCGACCTCCTCGACGTCGAACTTCTCGCTGGAGACCTTCTTGACGGCGACCTTCTCATCGGCGATGATCGAGCTCGCCCTGGCGTGACACAAAATCAGATCGACTACGGACAGGGTCTAACGCCGTAGTAGTCTTCGACGTCGGATCCGACGTTAGTGTCGTCTTCGATCTTTGAGGTGCCCTTGACGTCGGCACCGGGGACTTTGCCGACGACCGCCCATGTCGGCAATGAATCTTCGACGTTGAGCATCTATACTCCACCGTCGTAGGGGAAACGGACATGGACTGTCTACAAGGAGAGGTCGACGTCGGACGATGAGAAGCTGAGACATTCTAGCTTTAGACTTACTTGCCATGCCTGGCGTCGACCCCTTCAACGACAATAGGTTTTTCGACGTTGACTGTCTTCCTGTCGACGACTTAAAAGCTAAAGGAGAGCAAAGGGGTATTTTCGACGTTGATCTTTCTCTCGATGGCGAATTCGACCGATGTCTTCTTTTTCCCCCCTTTTTCTTGTGCTCTGACCTTACTTGAGAGGAGGGCTCTTTGGAGGGATGTCCTTCCAGGCCACTTACAAACTCCTTTCCTCTCTGCATGGCATGAAGCTTGATCTTCTCCCTGTCACGAAGAGTTCTTCTAGAAAACTGCTGGCAGTAGTAGCACTTGTCAGGTCTGTTTCAGGATAGTAGGCACACAATGCAGACCGAGTGCGGATCAGATTTTGCCATTTTCTTCCCCCAGGAAGGGCACTTATTAAATAAGGCTGGCATTTATGACAGAAAAAATAGTTGAAAACCAGAAAAAATGTTGGAAAAGTACTACTAGTACTGAAAAACGTTGAGTGAAGTAAAAAAAAGTCTACTTCAGAAAACCAATTAGTGAGAGAAATCCACTAACTGACAAGCTCAATGCTGCAGGATCCTCACAGAAGGAGCCGGAAAAAAGAACTGACCTAACTGTCACCTGTGCCGCTACTACAACTCTTCTCAGGAATGTACCCATTCAAGAGATATGCAAAGCGGCTATATGGTGCTCTGTCCACACCTTTGCCCGCCATTACTGCTTAGATTCTGATACTCAGGCGGATGCCCAGTTTGTGCAAGCCTCCTTGAGGAATTTGTTTGGTTAACATGCTGTTCAGAGTGTGTTCGCTATACAGGTATTCGTCCGCAGGGTTCCAGGGATGGGCTTGCTACTCTATTCAGTGCTTATGACTATTGATGAGTATCCGCTGGAAGAGAAGGATAAGTTACTTACCTGTAATCCTAGTTCTCTTCCAGGGGTATACTCATCAAAGTCATAAGCAACCCTCCCTCCTCCCCAGAAGAATACCATGATTATAGCAACACCCTATTTCCTCATGATCACTATACAATGTAATACGCCGTTAAAAATACCTGACCTAACTGTCACCTGTGTGGCATGATGGGAGCCTGGAGGTCCTGGAGGTCTTAAGGGCACGGCACCAGTTTTTTGGTGAATGTTCTACCTGCTATTACCTTGCCTTTTTCCTTGAAAATAAAGGCTACGTTCGAACATGTTAAGAGTACATTTCTCTATGTCATGGGAATGTTGTTATATATGATTTATCTGAAATGAAAAATACAATGCAATATTGGCATATCTGAGCCTAATTTTGGGCTTTAGGCTGCATATTTATATACATATGTGTATATTATATCTGCATAATATATATATATTGATGTATGTTTACACAGGACTAGTCCTTAGATTTGGTTAAACATGCATTTATATATATATATATATATATATATATATATATATATATATATATATATATATCCACAACAAATCCTCCGAGCAGGGAGCCCCCGACCCTTCAGGGCGGCCTCTCAACAACAGGCACGGAGAAGCCTGTCAATTCACAGCAAGTGAGTCCAAAGAACAGAGGCCCGTTACCGGAGTCAGTTTCTTTATTCAGAAATAACACTGCACCAAGCGCTTCCTTAACCCTACATGTTTCGGCGCTTCTGCCTTGGTCACGGGAGGAAGCAGTAGCAAAGTGCCTACGTGCGTGTGTTCATTTAAAACGTCCTGGGTCACATGACTGGTGCGGCATACATCTCCCAGAGTGCATCAGATGGCTCAAGTAAGTGCTGGTATTTTTATTTTTACGAGAAGTTCTCATTTACATGGCATTATTTTTAGTTTGCTCATTGCACATTTTCTGATGCACTACCATGTTAGTAACATCCAAATGGAGCCCAGTCATGAAGATGGTATTTACCGGCATGATGCTAAGATATTCCGACATCTCTTGACAAAGTTCTTTCTCCGGTACGATCGGTGCAGGAAGTCCTCCTCACCGAATCCCTTCCAGCACTGCTGCTTCTTTTTGCTATACTAGCATAACCTCAATAAGAGAACCAGCAGTGTGTGGGTCATGCTCCCGAATTAAGTCCACAACAAATCCTCCGAGCAGGGAGCCCCCGACCCTTCAGGGAGGCCTCTCAACAACAGGCACGGAGAAGCCTGTCAATTCACAGCAAGTGAGTCCAAAGAACAGAGGCCCGTTACCGGAGTCAGTTTCTTTATTCAGAAATAACACTGCACTAAGCGCTTCCTTAACCCTACATGTTTCGGCGCTTCTGCCTTGGTCACGGGAGGAAGCAGTAGCAAAGTGCCTACGTGCGTGTGTTCATTTAAAACGTCCTGGGTCACATGACTGGTGCGGCATACATCTCCCAGAGTGCATCAGATGGCTCAAGTAAGTGCTGGTATTTTTATTTTTACGAGAAGTTCTCATTTACATGGCATTATTCTTAGTTTGCTCATTGCACATTTTCTGATGCACTACCATGTTAGTAACATCCAAATGGAGCCCAGTCATGAAGATGGTATTTACCGGCATGATGCTAAGATATTCCGACATCTCTGGACAAAGTTCTTTCTCCGGTACGATCGGTGCAGGAAGTCCTCCTCACCGAATCCCTTCCAGCACTGCTGCTTCTTTTTGCTATACTAGCATAACCTCAATAGGAGAACCAGCAGTGTGTGGGTCATGCTCCCGAATTAAGTCCACAACAAATCCTCCTGGAGGTCTTAAGGGCACGGCACCAGTTTTTTGGTGAATGTTCTACCTGCTATTACCTTGCCTTTTTCCTTGAAAATAAAGGCTATGTTCGAACATGTTAAGAGTACATTTCTCTATGTCATGGAAATGTTGTTATATATGATTTATCTGAAATGAAAAATACAATGCAATATTGGCATATCTGAGCCTAATTTTGGGCTTTAGGCTGCATATTTATATACATATGTGTATATTATATCTGCATAATATATATATATATTGATGTATGTTTACACAGGACCAGTCCTTAGATTTGGTTAAACATGCATATATATATATATATATATGACGATTCTCGCTCACATCTGCTGCTCCAAACAAACGAGAGTGGACCCAGGTATTGTGCATATTTTCTGTTTATTCACGCACAAACAGCCTCGCCATTACGCGTTTCGGCAGTTGCCTGCCTTGATCACATAGCAAAACCAAAGGGGATGATGGACGGAGTGTTGAACATTGCAAGCACTCACCCCCAGTCAACTGATCTGGGTTTAATCCATCATCATTCTTTAGCTCACTCCGCCACCCCAGTTCAGACATGGCCATATGCAAATCAGTCTGACCCTGTGCCTCATGGGAACAGTCCAGCCCGAACTGCCAAGCCATGTCTTCCCTGGACCGGAAACAAGCATCCTAGGACCGGTTTCTGGCATTCCAGCCGTCATCAGCCAGGCTTGCTTGAATCCAGTGGCAAAGTGAGCAAGGGACCCACGTCTGGGCATACCCCCGCCAACTTAGGGCGAACAAAGCGATACAAAAGGGGATGATGGACGGAACGTTTGAGCCAATCAAACACTCACCCCCAGTCAACTGATCTGGGTTTAATCCATCATCATTCTTTAGCTCACTCCACCACCCCAGTTCAGACATGGCCATATGCAAATCAGTCTGACCCTGTGCCTCATGGGAACAGTCCAGCCCGAACTGCCAAGCCATGTCTTCCTGGACCGGAAACAAGCATCCTAGGACCGGTTTCTGGCATTCCAGCCGTCATCAGCCAGGCTTGCTTGAATCCAGTGGCAAAGTGAGCAAGGGACCCACGTCTGGGCATACCCCCGCCAACTTAGGGCGAACAAAGCGATACAAAAGGGGATGATGGACGGAACGTTTGAGCCAATCAAACACTCACCCCCAGTCAACTGATCTGGGTTTAATCCATCATCATTCTTTAGCTCACTCCACCACCCCAGTTCAGACATGGCCATATGCAAATCAGTCTGACCCTGTGCCTCATGGGAACAGTCCAGCCCGAACTGCCAAGCCATGTCTTCCCTGGACCGGAAACAAGCATCCTAGGACCGGTTTCTGGCTTACAGCCGTCATCAGCCAGGCTATCTTGAATCCAGTGGCAAAGTGAGCAAGGGACCCACGTCTGGGCATACCTTGCCAACTTAGGGCGAACATAGCAAAACCAAAGGGGATGATGGACGGAGTGTTGAACATTGCAAGCACTCACCCCCAGTCAACTGATCTGGGTTTAATCCATCACATGACAGCATTAGGAAGTCTGATCGCCATTTTTAAAGTGACAGTGCATACCAGTTAATTAATAGAAATGGAAGAAATATACGCTTGAATGCTTCAATTGCTATGTGATCATTGGTGATACAGTTACTGGCTTAAATGCATTTTTGTAAATTCCTAAAATGTACTTATAAATTTCTTTAAATACAAAATATAAACACAACTAACCTGGTTTAGTATTAATACATATTACTGAAATTTCATTGGCACAAATGCTACTCTGGACCATCACCAATACTTCACTTATTTCCAAATCTCATCATATAACTGATTAAAATAATATGAAAGGGCCTATCAATATAAATACCCTAAAGAAGTGCTAAAACCTATAAATCGTGCTAGTGCTAAAACTAATAAAAACCGAATTTTCAAATTATATGTATCCACATATGTCAGAGGCAGCATGTATTGACATAATGTCTTTTTGCGTACTACTAGGCATGCCCTGGCAAAAGATTTTTAGTGCAAAACATGACATGTGCAAACTAATCAAGTATATACGGGGGACATGATTAAACCTGATAATCATCATTTCATATGCAATTGATTCCCACAGCTGTAAACATAGACATAAAATATGTAGTTAAATAAATAAATACATATAAATATCAATAAATATACACCTCAACTGCTAAAACTCTATTCCATTTTGTCCCTACCTATAAAATTCCTTAGTTTATGATCTATATAAGTATATTGCAGATTGCAATTAGATGGACAATTGTTTAGACACCAATTTTAAGAATAATATGAAATACAATAAAATCAATTGAATAAACAAACAGGTTCAGTTTGGGCTCGAGGTCCTATTTCTGCTGGACTTATGGAAATAAGGGGATTTATTGTAGAGGTTTCATAAGTAAGTGTAAAGGTCCTCGCTTGTATTAAGACCCCTGGATGTTTGGTATCCAACTCTAAAATATATTGAGTTTCCAGGCGTCTAAGTTTTGCTTCCCTGTTTCCTCCTCTCTTTTCTACGGGAATAGCATCTAATACATAATATCTTAAATGCTTGAGATTACTTTCATGTTGTTCTTTAAAGTGTCTCGCCACAGGGTAGCTAGGGTCATTGTTGGTGATTGCCCTTGTGTGTTGTAGGATCCTTTTATGTACTGCCAATTTTGTACATCCAATGTATTTTAAATCACAGCAACATTCTAAAACGTAGACTGCATACTCTGTTCTGCAGGTCAAATATCGATTGATGGTCCGAGGACTATCATTAAAGGCTGTGCAGTATAAAGATTTATTAACTCCAAACTGGCATGCCTTACAACTTGTGCATTTGAAAAACCCCTTTCAAGATGTAAGCCATGATCCTATCTCTTGATCTTCAGGATTATTTCTCACTAGGGCATTTCCCATAGATGCCGTTTTTCTATAGGTAATGGCTGGTTTCCTAGGGAGGGACTGTCCATTTATAGGATCATCTAATATAATGGGCCAACTGCGTCTCACAATCCCCCTAATCTGTTTCTCCTGCCTTGAGAATGACAGAATAAGTCTTGTGGGTTCATTAGGTGCATCCAAGGTGTTACTGGTTGCTCCTTCCAGCCTATTTCTATATGTCAGTAAATCATCCCTGGGCTTCTGCCTAGATTTTGCCATGGCTTTATCAATGGTTGTATTCCTGTATCCCCTCTCCAGAAATCGTACCTTACTCTCATTTTGTTTACTTTCACAATCTTTCTCATTGCTGCAAATCCTCCGTATTAGCAGCATCTCCCCATAGGGGATGCTTTCTATCAGGTGAGGAGGGTGTGCGCTAGATGCGTGTAATAGCGCATTGCCCGCAGTCTCCTTTCGGTACAGAGTTGTTGACATGGCATTATTTACTATAGTGATTTGTACATCTAAAAAGGTTACACTCTCCTCACTAATGCAGGATGTGAACTTTAAATTGATATCATTGACGTTAAGCTGTGCTATGAATTCATTAGCACTCTGTTCCGTGCCATACTATAAACAAATCATCTATATATCTAAGCCAACAGATTATTTTTTCTTGGCAAATGTGGTCATATTTCCTCTTGAGGACCAGCTCCTCCCACCAGCCCATGAACAAACATGCATAACTGGGGGAGAAGCTGGCCCCCATCGCTACTCCCTGTACCTGTTGGTATACCTGGTTCTTGAAAAGGAACAGATTATTATTCAGACAGAAGGTTAACAAATCAATTATCATCCTGTTATGCTGAACAAATTGTATCGGTCTACTGGATAAAAAATGCTCAGTTGCCCTTATTCCATCACAATTCGTATACATGTATATAAGGACGATACATCAAGTGCTATTAGCTGGTACCCACTTCGCCATTGTATGTTTTTAATTCTACGTAAAAAGTCACTAGTGTCTTGCACAAAAGAGTCTAAATTACGGACATGGTCTTGCAAGAAAAAATCGATGTAACGGGACATATTTTCAAATGGTCCGTCACATGCCGAAATGATCGGTCTTCCCGGTGGTTTGTATCTGTCCTTATGTACTTTAGGGATGAAATATATCTTAGGGATGGTAGGATGCTCTTTTTTGAGATATTTATATTCATCGGTGTTCAACATACCCAGATTTTTCCAAGCCAACAGTTTTGTTAAAAAACAATTGTGTGTGCTTTTAAATTTTTGGAAAGAACTTTTCTGTAACACTCCATATTGTTTAGCTGTCCCATTGCCTCAGTCATATACTCTTTTAAGGGCCACAAGACAATGTTTCCTCCCTTATCCGAGTTCCTGACGACAACCTCTTTTTCCTTTCTTAGTTTTTCAATGAGTTGGCCATATCTTCTTTCTTGATCTGAAATTTTCCTTTTGATTTTATTGATATTGATGTTAAGCTTTTTAATTTGTGCTACTATTTGCTCATTGAAAACATCCAAGGAATCCCTCGACATAATGGGAGTGAATTTAGATTTTTCCTTGAAATGAGTGATGGGTTTGACACTAATTTCAATTTCAAGCACTCGGCTACCCTGCGAATCATTGAGAGATTCCTCGTATGCACCTCCTTCACCTATGGCTGTGCTTTCCTTATCCAAGTCTTGTAAATCTCTTAGCACATTAAAGTCAGCAGCTATCAAATTTGGTATGCTGGCAATATTTGTTGCAGTAGTACTGTTCGTTTTCTCCTTACTTTGCGCCTGTAGCTGATGATATATATGCATATACTGTTGTTAATGGTCCGGGGTCCCCGCACGTGGGCGGGACTATTCAGTGCTTAGGACTATTGATGAGCATCCCCTGGAAGAGAAGGAGCAACGTTGGGACCAAGTATATGGTATCCTTCTTCCATCACTGGAATCAGTGTTGGGGTATGGTTCCAACATGTTTGATACCAAACATGATCTGTTTTGGTGCAGCCACTATATAGTTAGACATCTTGTAATGATTGATGTCCACTATATGTATTAAAATGGCTGACTGCACTTACAAGGCCTGGAGAATCGACTCCGGGGTATGTAGGGGTGTCCTGCTCATGCAGAAGCACCCTCACACTTATAACCAAGCACCCTGCCCTCAGGACTGAAGAGCCTGCCGAAGGGGGTAACTTATTGTTTTTAAGTGAAGTGACCTCAGATATAGGAAAACTTATATCTGCTGTGAGAGGTGCAAGCACCAACTCACACAGCTGCAATGGCAGGCCTGTAGTCACAGTTTAAGTGGACTCGCATCAGTGGCACAAAACATGCTGTAGCCCATGGGAGACCCCTGATGAACCTATGCCCTGGGTACCTTAGTACCATATATTAGGGACTTACAAGGGTACACCAGTAGCCAATTGTGGATGTACAAAAGCACTTACCATGGGCAATTTAGGGAGGAAGCACAGTGACTGGGGTCATGATTAGCAGGATCCCAGTCATACTATGTCAAAAACATACTGACCCCAAGCAAAAAGTGGGGGTAATCATGAAAGCAGATCCTACTTTCCTACACCTAAGGTGGGGTACCTGAAGTGACCAGCAAATGAAGGGTTTCACCATCTTTGTTTTGGCAAAAATAGGGACTTCTGGTTCAGGATTATGCCCACTCTTCACAGGACGTTGTCATATAGGCGGTGTAGCCACCCTAGGGGTTGGTAGCCCATTGGTTACTACCTCCTGGTCTCGTTGTTCTGCAAGTCTTTTTCATCGTCTGCGCTTCTTCCAGATCTTCAAAAGACCTGTGGGCATCAAGAACATCCGAAGTAATTTCCCTTAGAGTGAAGGAGTCACTCCCCAGCATCTGTAGGCACCGCAACGGAGCTGACCGGTCTGCTGCTCCTGATGTCCCACTGACTTACCGAGGCTCAGCAACACAGGTGGTGGTTCTGCAACTCCCTCAAGGGCTGACATGTCCTCTCTGCAATTTTGAGACCAGTATCCCCCGTCAAAACCGCTGGGACCAAACAGCTGTGCACCGCGTCAACTTGTCGTTGCCAAGGCTTGTTGGCTCTGCACTCCAGAGATTAAACATGCATTAATATATATATATATATATATATATATATATATATATATATATATATATATATATACATATTGTTGTTAATGGTCCGGGGTCCCCGCACGTGGGCGGGACTATTCAGTGCTTAGGACTATTGATGAGCATCCCCTGGAAGAGAAGGAGCAACGTTGGGACCAACAAGGTCCAAGGGACTCACCAACAGCAGGAGAGCCAGAGCAGGCCCCAAGCAAGCAGGGGAGCCCACTGAAGGAGAAGAAGACCCTCAGGAGGACCCACAGGCTGAAAGCACAAGAGAACCTCGAGCAACTCACCAAGAAGAAAGGCCAACGGCGCAGAGGATGCAGTGTGGTGCTAAACTTAGCAGGAAGAAATGCTGGAGGCTGGAGCTTCTTGTTGCCCGAATATCTCTGGCGTGCAGAGCCAACAAGCCTTGGCAACGACAAGTTGACGCGGTGCACAGCTGTTTGGTCCCAGCGGTTTTGACAGGGGATACTGGCCTCAAAATTGCAGAGAGGACATGTCAGCCCTTGAGGGAGTTGCAGAACCACCACCTGTGTTGCTGAGCCTCGGTAAGTCAGTGGGACATCAGGAGCAGCAGACCGGTCAGCTCCATTGCGGTGCCTACAGATGCTGGGGAGTGACTTTTTTCACTCTAAGGGAAATTACTTCGGATGTTCTTGATGCCCACAGGTCTTTTGAAGATCTGGAAGAAGCGCAGACGATGAAAAAGACTTGCAGAACAACGAGACCAGGAGCAGGCGAAGTCCAAGTGTCCAGACGGTCGAAGAGTGACATGGTTTCAGGCTTGAGTCTTGTCCCACGCCGAATCTAAGGAACCCCTACAGGTAAGCCCTTAAGTACCCTAAGGAAAGGGTTGGAACGACTCATGGGTCCCTCCCGGGGCAGAGGCTGGACAGAGGGGAAGATACTCCCATGTCCTTTGTCCCGTTTTGTGTCACAGATGGAGCCAGGGGCTCCCTGAACTGGCTCAAACTGGAGTATGCAAGGAGGGCACCAAATGTGCCCTGCAAAGCAGTCTGGTGGCGCTCGCAAGCACCCCCACCCCAGCCCAATACACTAAGTCCAGTTTGGAAGGTGGTCACAGCTCCCTGCGACAGTAAGCCTATTGTTTTACCTTCCCCAGCTCGAGCTTGGCTCAGCAGCAGGAGGGCAGCAGCACTAGCTTACTGTCGGACCCTGAAAAGCTGGTTCGGGGAGTAGAGGGGGGTACCCCAAGGAAGCCCCCCAGTATATGGTATCCTTCTTCCATCACTGGAATCAGTGTTGGGGTATGGTTCCAACATGTTTGATACCAAACATGACATGTTTTGGTGCAGCCACTATATAGTTAGACATCTCGTAATGATTGATGTCCACTATATGTATTAAAATGGCTGACTGCACTTACAAGGCCTGGAGAATCGACTCCGGGGTATGTAGGGGTGTCCTGCTCATGCAGAAGCACCCTCACACTTATAACCAAGCACCCTGCCCTCAGGACTGAAGAGCCTGCCGAAGGGGGTAACTTAAAGTTTTTAAGTGAAGTGACCTCAGATATAAGAAAACTTATATCTGTTGTGAGAAGTGCAAGCACCAACTCGCACAGCTGCAATGGCATGCCTGTAGTCACAGTTTAACCCCTTCGCTGCTAGGCCTTTCCCCCCCCCTGTGCTAAGCCTCTTTTTGGCTATTTGGGGTAGTTTGCGCTTAGGCCCCTGTAACTTTTTGACCACATAAGGTATCCACGCCAAATTTGCGTCCTTTTTTTCTAACATCATGGGGATTGTAAAGGTACCCAGGGTTTGTGGATTCCCCTGGAGGGGACCCAGAAATTAGCCAAAATACAGCAACATTTTGGTTTTTGGGGAAAAATGCGAAAAAGGGCTACAGATGAAAGTGTCTTGTTTTTCCCCTGCAAATGGCATCAAAAAAGGGGTTGTGGTGCTGAAATCACCATCTTCCCAGATTTCAGGGACAAGCAGACTTTTGTCAGAAAACTAACTTTTTTTACACAGTTTTGGCATTTTTCTGGGACATAGCCTATTTTTGCTATTTTTTGTGCTTTCAACCTCCTTCCAGTTAATGGTAGAAATGGGTATGAAAACAATAATGGATCCTGGAAAGCCATACATTTCTGAAAAGTAGATAACATTCTGAATTCAGCAAGGGGTCATTTGTGTAGATCCTTAAAGTTTTCCTTATAGAAACTAACAGTTAAATGAAGGAAAAATTGAAAATTAGTTGAACAAAACAGCCATTTGTGTCAACGTTTTCACCTGTAACTTCTTCTAATTATGACAGCTATTTGAAAGCAATATACCGTTATATCCGCTGGACCTTTCTGGTTGTGGGGATATATAGGACTTGTAGGTTCACCAAGAACCCGACGAACCCAGAGACAATAACTGAGCAGCATCTTGCAATGGTTTTTTATTATGTACCGGGTATATAGCAATTATTTTGGGAAAATGTATACATGGAAAAATTGTTATGATAGACACCTATGTATTTCTGAAATGGGAACAAAATGTAGATTTTAGAAACAGTAGATATTTGCACATTTCCGAAATTGGGAGTACCCATACTAGCATGAGAATTATAGGTCATTTTTCAAAATGACTTATTTTTTACACATTGTCTTTCATTTGGAAGGCAGAAATGCATCGAAAGTCAATAGGTAATAACAGTTGCTCTACAATTCTGTGTTACCCTAAGTCTCCCGATAAAAATGGTACCTCACTTGTGTAGGTAGGCCTTGTGCCCACAACAGGAAATGGCTCAAAATGCAACGTGGACGTACCACATTTTCCCAATGAAAAATTACCCTTTTTTTGCAAAGTGCCTAGCTGTAGTTTTTGAACCCTAGCTCTGCGGGCACTTAGGAAACCTAGCAAACCTATACATTTTTGAAAACTAGACACCCAGGGAATTCAGGATGGGGTGACTTGACTGGCTCTCACCAGGTTCTGTTACCCAGAATCCCTTGCAAACCTAACAAATTGGCAAAAAAACACATTTTCCTCACTTTTCTGTAGTGGAAAGTTCTGGAATCTGCGTGGATCCACAAAATTCCACCCACCCCGCGTTCCCCAAGATCTTCCGATAAAAATGGTACCTCACTTGTGTGGGTAGGCCTAGTGCCCGCGACAGGAAGCAGCGCAAAACGCAACGGGCCTGATTCACAGAACTAACTTACGTCAAAAACGTAAACGTAAACGTAAACGTAAAGTTAGTACTTTTAGGTATTCACAGAATACACTTACTCATTTTGGTATTCACAGAATAGTACTAACTTTACGTTTACGTTTATGTTTTTGACGTAAGTTAGTTCTGTGAATCAGGCCCACTGGGCCTGATTCACAGAACTAACTTACGTCAAAAACGTAAACGTAAAGTTAGTACTATTCTGTGAATACCAAAATGAGTAAGTTCATTCTGTGAATACCAAAATGAGTAAGTGTATTCTGTGAATACCTAAAAAGTACTAACTTTACGTTTACGTTTACGTTTTTGACGTAAGTTAGTTCTGTGAATCAGGCCCATTATTCCCACTACAGTCAGAACTACATTACAAACAAAGAAAATTTCTACAAATACCAAAAATAATTTCAAAATAAAAATAAAAATGTAAAAAATAAATATTTAAAATGTAATAAATATAGAAGTTTAACACATTAAAATGAAAACATTTAATTAAAATAAATAAATATTTAAAAATATTACAAACAATATTAAAAATTAAATCCAATATTATTTTATATATAATTTTTTATTCTCTTAAAAACTACTTATTAAAAAATTCATAAAATAAAGGGGCCCATTACGATGGCGGGCGGAAGCACCACCGCCGTGCTGGCGGATGCAAAAACCACCAGTTACCGCCGGCACGCAGCAGTCCACACGCCCGCCCAATTACGATGCGAAAAGTAGGCCAAACACCGCCGGCAAGCCAGCAACACCGTCCGCCATCAAAGTGCGCCCGTTCACGTAGCGGCGCAGCACAACCGACACACACCGTCCGACGAAACACGTCCCGCCCGGCGCATAAATTACGATGCCGCAAACAAACGGCTCCCACGGCCAAGAGATACCGTACGACAAACCGAAGCGGTAACACGGATGCCGAGCACGGACAACGAAGAAGCGGCTCCCCGAGCATGAATCCAGCACTGCAGGCCCTCCCCATGCTCCTGCTGATGCACCACCAAGGACGCAACGTACCGCGGAGACGCAGGTAGGCACACACACAACAAGTGCACGCAAACAGCGCACACAGTGCAAGGGCGGAAAAAGCGGACAACCCCCACCAGCGCGTGTACACTACACATCCACCATTGCATCCACATATGACACACAGGCCAAATCGTAACATCGCGTAACACATGTGTACACACCACCTGGGACTAGGAACCAACCACCCCGTCACGGCCCCAAAGCGCCGATGACGCCGCCACACATGCGCACAACGCAGAGGCCAACCGCAGAGCCATGCACGCGTCGCACACAGACACAGGGACACAACCAAGCAGCACACACATCAGCCCCACCCCAAACGCACATGACACGTGACAGGCCTGCCACAGACATGTCCCCAACGCCCAATTCACGGACAACACCCAACGCCACACAACCCACGCACACATGTCAGTGAAGACACGCAACTGCAGGACACACCCCAGTGTAACAAACATGGCGTAGCACACAGCGGCGGCAACACCAACTAGGAGAAGCAGGGCCTCTTCGGGAAGAGGAACGCCAGTACCACACTGAAACACCCATACCACCCTGCACATATGAACAAGACATATAAAACGGAACACCAAAGAGCCCGGGGACCGACAACAGGTGGCCCAAGAATAACATTCACACACAAGGCCCAACGCAGAGCGGAAAGGCAGCCTGCCGCCCACACAAGGGAGAGCAGACAGCACTGAATGACCTTCCATTCCAACTCCGAAACCACAGCCCTACGACAGAAGCCGGTGAATACAGCCATTGTCCAAGAATAGACCAACACAGGCATGCCGAGGAGACCGACCACAGGGCAGATAGCGCATATCACAGAAGCACACAACGGACGGGGAAGAAAGAAGAAAACACTCCCCATGTCGGCCACATGCAAGTTAATTGGAAGGAGTCACACATCACTGACCTTGAACTGTCTGAGAAGCATGTGGGAAGAGGGCCCGTGTCCTCCAAACAAGCCAACAGAACACAAGTCCTGTCTCCCTACGACTACACAGAGCTCACAGCAACCTCGGAGCGTGCACATTGCAGACTGCACACACAGCTGGAGCACGCCACCACAACGCACCGCTGCGAAATGGCAACCGCAACACACCTACCCAACTACGCCGAACAGCTCAAGCTGTACAAAACCAACCTGTTCCATACATTGGGATGCGATCTCCTGTCCCTGCTGAACGTAAGTTACCGACTGACTTACCGCATCACATTGTTCAGCTGCGTCATGCCCGTCTTCTACTGTCGGAGGTGTCCCTACCAGCATCCCGTGGAGATATGCCTCTCCAACCCGGCATGTCTGAAGGCGGACCTGCTACCACTACTCCTCCCTCTGGACGCACACGACAGGGCCTGCTCTGCCTATGGGGGCATGGCGTATGTGGCCAACATCGCACCCGCACTGAAATGGGACCACTGTGCCTCCACACGACGGATCATCGAGAACAGCTACATCGAATGTCACCCAGCATGCCCCATCATGGTCCTCCAAGGGACAACTTACGAACAACACCTTGACAGCCACCATCCGCTACATTGGCTGGCAAACATGTACACCACCAATGACATGGAAGCCCTGCTGGACGGCATCGCATACCTGACAACCTTTAAATTCGTCGGACCACAACGCAGGTTCCCCGAGTGACCTATGATGTCCAACCCCGCACCCATGCTTAGCTTCCGCACGGACTGGCCAGTCACCACCACAACAGCCATACCAAACGACCGGCAACTGTAACCACACCATCAACGACATCGCCATGACATCGGATATGACCGGGACATGCACACTGTTCCCCATCACATCCAGGAACACCGCATGCATCGTGGGAGGAAGTGGCATGGGCTCTGTGTATCGCACCCACATGGACGGAACTGCACGAACAACCAGGACACGACATGGATCCAGCGCACATGGACACACACACCGCTCAGTGGACATGAATAGGTCGCCTGGAGTCTGTGGGTGCTGCACCCCTCCCACCCCCGCCCAGGGAATCCCATACCAGGACCTTTGCATGGACGACAAGTGCATACAACAACAACACGACCCCAGTGACTGTGACATGTCCAGTAACCACCACAGTGCAACAAAAAGTGGCACGCCGCTGCATGCACGCAAGCACATGCCCTGATGTCATCTCACATGCACGCGTGCATGAGGAACAACCGCAGCAAACCTGTCACATGGAACTGAGATGGACTGTGCCCATGATGCCAAGCGGTCTGGTAGGCTACATGTATACCGTCTGTGTCAAAGTCCGCAGCTCCGCAGCAATACGTAAATGTACATTAGCACAGCCTTGGCCAAGCAGATGTCACTCTGAAGCCCACATCCCACATGCAACAGCCAATCACATGTAACCCCACACCCTATCCCATTTGCAATCATGCTCAGTATATCCTCAACATGTATTCCGCTGCCAGTAGTGTCCACTATACTGCATCACAGAGGACAGAAGACTCAATATAATGTTTGAAACCAAAACTGTCTCTGCTGACTCATTTCACAAGTACGAATGAGAGAGGATGAGAGTATGTGAAGTACACGGCAGTCGTGACATGACCATGTAGTCCACTGGTATTGGATGTCAACGCAAATGAGTAGCACTACTGTGGAAGACACACATGTGTCGTGTGAAGTCGTATGGACGCAGTGCTCAGGTGGGTGGGTGCGACGGGTAGATGCGCACATGCCAAGTTGGAGCACGCCGTGTTGGGAGGGGTCATGAACAGTACACCACCGCTTCCCTGGGCATTGTGAGAGGACACCTGTCGGGGGAGTGAACACGTGTGTGCACAGCAGCCGGGCACACGTACAAAGCGGTACCAGGCGCACCTCAGCCCACCCTCTGTGGACAAGCTGGATCCTGTTGTGCGCCCGCCATGCCCCTTGACAAGGCACACACAGCCCCAGTCGACCAGGTGTAACCCCAACATAGTCAATCCGCACAGGCGATACAGGGCACGGGATGGCAGTGGAGCATGGTGTGTGAGAGGTCTCCTCGCGCTCCTCCTGGTCATATCACGCAGGCAATAGAACCTCAACGTCTAGCATGGCACAAGTCAAATGGAAGTGTAGGGGGACGCACCACAGCACGAGCAGCACTGACGTCACGGGAGGTGGCTCGCACCATCCCATCCATTGCCCATCATACCAACCACGCCACATGCCATTGCGACTAAGTGCAAGCGCGTGCGCCACCACCCCCGAGCCCTCCCCAGAGAGGCCAAAGAGTGAATGTGTGGGCCATCAGTCACAGACGGACGCGGCATGGCCGCAAGGGCAGCCACAGCCACTGGGTGTCGCAGGTGGCGGATCCGGAAGGCGAAGACTGTGATGCATAGTCCATGCAGGCCGGGTCTCCATTTGGGGCACCACGCAGGTGGACGGCGTCCCGCAACACATCATACCCTGAGACAGCCCACTCGTGCAACTGGACCCACACATACACTCCTTGCCCTCTCTGGTGCGAGCTTGGGGCTGCCTGTGCAAGCGCTAGCCTCGCAGGTGAGCATGCATATTGGGGGAGCGAGGGGAGGACATGAGGGCTGGGGCGAAGATGACTGTATCACTGTCAGTTAGTACAAGGGATGACCCAGATGTGGAAAGGAAGAGACGTGTCCCGTGTGTACTGCAACTAGTCGCCAATCCAACTACCCCCCATGTCCGGAATGTAAGCCCGCACCTAGGCCCGCCCATCCGCCACATCGAACATACCACCAGCACGACAACCTTCCCATTCGAAACACTGACTGGGGTGGCGACCAGTGTACAATCATGTGTAGCCTACCCACGCGTACATGTGGGCCCTCCATGATCCATGTCACCTGCGGCAAAGTCATGACATGCGCAATGAGGGAAGTGAGGAGAGCTGTCCGCCCCACGCGCAGAAGGTGCATCAGCTCCACAGACCCAGCAGCGAGTCCAGCAGGGGTCACATGTGCAGGGGCAGCTGTGCCTGGTGTGAAGGCACATGCATATAGACAGCACATCGACCAATGTGTAGTCTGCCCACATCTACAGTCCATCATCATGCGGACATAGGAATTGAACACAGGGCAACACATCCTAGTTGGTGCACCCACCGTGACCAACAATGCGCAATCATCGACGTACCCGCCCTGTGCATGGCCCCCCACCCAACGGAGGCACATCCAGTGCCACCATCCCACACACACAAGCCTTCCATGGAACATGCTGTGTCCAATGGTCAGTACAGAGTCAGCGCCCATCTGGTGGATCCTGAACAGGAGACACATGCACACACATGCCAGCTCCCACTATGTACGTCTGCCACCTGGCACGTGCAATGTAACCTCTCACCTGTGACGTATGACTGCAAGCACACAGCCGTCTTGGCATGGGGCTGTCAATGTGGACACCTGTCAATGTTTCGGGAGGTGTGATCCGTACAGTGCTGTACATAGGGTGCAGTGCTGACACCTACTACTGTCTCATATCCCCTCGTGCCACAGGTCCCACTTGTTTTGGCCGCTCAGCCTGTGCCCACATCGTCGTCGTCGTGTGCCATACTCATCCAGCCACGGAAGCAGTTCCATGCTCAGCAGACATTCATGTTGCCGTGGCGTTGCCGCTTGACGGATATGCAGTCAGTCCCCATCAGCACGCCCGCAAGTCATTGGGGCCTAGATCCCCATGTGCATGCACATGGCAGTGGTTTGTATCACTAGCCATTGCCATTGTTGGGAGACCTGTGTAAGTGTATTGTGGCCGTGCCGTCCCAGCTTGACAGCTGGGCTGTGGCTCATGTGCTTGCTCAGTCATGTCAGTGATGTGTATGCGAAATTGCTATGTGTCGTGTTGCTTTGACATGTGTCCTCTGCCATTGTCCCTAGGCGGAGACCGAACATTGACCGCCCATACCAATTGCTGGCGGACATGGACGATACAGAGGTTATTAGGAAGTTTCGGCTGGACAGGCCAACCCTGCATCGACTGTGTGCCATGTTAGAACCCCATCTCCGTCCCCGCAGGGTGTATCCGACTGCTGTCACCCCCACGGCTAAGGTGATGGCCGCCATGCATTTCTTCGCCACTGGGTCATTCCAGCACAGAGTGGGCATTGGAGGAGGGATGTCCCAGCCCATGTTCAGCAAGGTGCTGAGGGATGTACTGGCAGCCATGATGCTGTACCGAAACAGGTACATCCGCTTCCCCAGGGCTCGTGAATTGGCGGCAGTGAAGGGTGCATTCTATGCCCTTGGCAGAATCCCACACGTCGTTGGAGCCATTGACTGCACACATGTCGGCCTTGTTCCACCACAGGCCACTGAGCACCTGTACCGCAACAGGAAGCACACGCACTCCCTGAATGTGCAAGTGGTGTGCCTTGCGGACATGGTGATCACCCACGTGTGTGCAAAGTTCCCAGGCTCGGCCCATGACGCACACATAATGCGCAACAGCATCTTGCCACGACTGATGTCCAATATGCAACAGGATCGTGCCTGTATTGTCGGTGAGTATGTGGAGTGGTGTAGCGTGCTGGTTGTGCGATGCTGTCCCCTGTCCAGTTGGAATTGCAACGGTTCTCTGTGTCCCTCACACCCAGGTGACTCTGCGTACCCGAATGGGGCATGGCTGCTCAGTCCATTGAGGAATCCTCGCACCCCAGCAGACGATCGCTACAATGAGGCACATGGGAGGACCAGACGTGTGGTCGAGCGTACCTTTGGCCTCCTCAAGTCCAGGTTCAGGTGCCTGGACCGCACCGGGGTGCGCTGGCGTACTCCCCACAGAAGGTGTGCCGGATAGTGGTGGCGTGCTGCATGCTGCACAATCTGGCCATTCGGAAGCAGATCCCCTCATCGTGGATGACGGAGATCAACCAGGGCCCCAGCCCGCAGACCAGGACAGCTCGAGTGAGGAGGACAGCGGAGAGGAGGAAGCTGGTAATGTGCGGCAGCAGCTCATCGCCCGCTACTTCACTTGACGGTGAGTGTCCATGTACGACGGCTGATGTGGCTGTATCTGTGCAGGTGTGTGTGTGCTGTGTCAGGGTGGCCGTTTGTTCACTGCGTGCTGTGTGTCAACGCTCCATGGCCAGGGTAGTATGCCACTGTTGGTGGCTGTGGCATTGTGCCCTATTGCTCTGTGCGATGTGTGTACATTGCTTGTAGTTGTTGACATGTACTGTGTGATGGGTGTGTGACACACTCATTGAATGTGCTCCTGTTCTGTCTCCCACCCCTAGGTCCCTACAGGCCCTCCGGATTCAATTGCCATGCCACGCATCAGGTGCCTTTCCGCCCAAGGTGGCCGTTGTATTCCGTACAAATAAAACACAGGGCACAAACAGCAGTTAGTGAAAAAGGTGCATTTATTACAAACTGTGACATGTGATTGTGTGTAAGGTGATGACAAAAGTGGTGCGTGCAGTGACAATGAGCTGTCGGTCATGGCTGCGTGATGCTCAGGGTGTACCCACTGGTTCTATGTCCATAGTCCAACACACACATGCCATCCAGATGGCTGTGTGGAGTGGGATCGTAGTCCAAGTCAATGCAGTGGCTGGTCAAGGAAGGCTGGCGGAGGCTGGCTGGCTGCCTCACTTGCGTTTGGAGCGTGCGAAGTCCTCCCGGGAGATCTGTTTCCACTTCGGACGGCCCCTTCCACGTTTGCGAGGGGGTGCCTGCTTGCGACATGCTGGTGGTTGAGGTGTGCTCACTGGCTGTGGACGCAGGGGAACTGGACACTGCTGCTCCACCCTGCGCCCCGGCAGGTGGTGGCGGAGGGGAGCTGCTGTCCCTGGCAGTGACCTCACCGCCACCACCAGCTGGCCCATGAGGTCCACGAGTTGGCCCATACGGGCGTCCATGGACCTCAGCACCCCCAGCACCTCACGCGTGTCTGAAGCAGACCGGACCCATTGTCCTTGGGCCTCTTCATAGGCCCCAAGGACTCTGGCCATTTGAGGCAGGGCATGGCTCCCAGGGAGGCTGGCGTTTCCCTGACCCTGCTCCTCCTACCAGTCCTGCTGCCACCGGCCTGCCCACTAGCCACATTGCTCACCACGGTCCTCGCTGTGGCTCCCAGGGTGGATCCAGTCGGCCGGGCCACCACCTGCGCTGGGGCTGGTGCCAGCGAAGACGTGGTGGTGGTGGCGGCGGTGGTGGTCGGTGCGGCGATGGTGGCGGTTGCGGCAGTGGTAGTGGCCACAATGACCGTGGGTGTGGCCGCAACGACAGTGGCAGCAGGGGGCTGGGAATGTTCAGCAGCCCTGGATGATGGGTTGGTGGGTAGGAGGGGTCCTGGGAGCGGCTGGGCCCTGCCACACCAGATGGGCCTGCTTGGTGGTCCGTGTCCGAAGAGGAGGACAGATCCTCCAGATCCGTGTGTCCTCGTTGGGGGCTTGTAGGCTGGCTGTGCTGGCTGCTGGCTCCATCCCCAGCATCCAGCAGTTCGTCACCTGTGGAGAGAATGAGATTTGTTATTGTGTTGCACCTGGCGAAGTATGTATTTGTCGTCTGACATTAACAGTTCGTGCAATCTCGTACATGGGTTTCCCGGAGGCGTGTGTGTGGCTGTAGCATTTGTAGTTGTGTGTGCTTGGCAATGGGACTGTGTGCTGTGCACATGTGGCATGGGACGGATTGGCCATGCCGATGGGTGTGTTGCTGTGCCCCTACTTATTGTGACTCTGGTGTATGCGGGCTCCTGGCCCATCCTGGGTCTGGTTTGTACTTTGCTTTTGGGGTTCAAATGGAATGCTTAGGAACGCATATGGCAACATGGGGGCCATGCCCCAGATTCGCATTTGGGAGGGAATATGCTTTTGGGGTTCAAATGGAACGCTTAGGAACGCATATGGCAACATGGGGGCCATGCCCCAGATTCGCATTTGGGAGGGGATATGCTTTTGGGGTTCAAATGGAACGCTTAGGAACGCATATGGCAACATGGGGGCCATGCCCCAGATTCGCATTTGGGAGGGGATATGCTTTTGGGGTTCAAATGGAACGCTTAGGAACGCATATGGCAACATGGGGGCCATGCCCCAGATTCGCATTTGGGAGGGAATATGCTTTTGGGGTTCAAATGGAACGCTTAGGAACGCATATGGCAACATGGGGGCCATGCCCCAGATTCGCATTTGGGAGGGAATATGCTTTTGGGGTTCAAATGGAACGCTTAGGAACGCATATGGCAACATGGGGGCCATGCCCCAGATTCGCATTTGGGAGGGAATATGCTTTTGGGGTACATGCTGTGAGCCATGGGTGCCGAACGTGACATGTGTTGTGGCAGCATGACAGTGCATGGTTTGAGGTGTGTGCATGCTTGACATGGCCTGCATATTTGCTGTCTGTTGTGATTACTGGACATGGCATTGGACGCATCGTTATGAGTGAGTGATGGTTGTGTGCCAGCAAACGTATTGCAGTTGTCCCATCTCCTTGGTGTGCGTGCTGCCCTGTGCCATGTGCATCACTGCAGTGCTCGGGGGTGTGGCCCATGTTGTGTGTTGTTGCTCACAGTGTGTCGTGCGCTTCATTGACTTCTGGCACATGGTTGGTCATGGGCATGTATCTTAGCGTGACTGCTGTATGTGTGGCAGCTGTGCGGATGACATGCCTTTCATGAGACTGGGGCTGACGGATGGGATGGATGGTATGTTGTATGTGCATGGTGTGTCTGTGTGTTTGATGGGTTCAGTGGTGTTCGTGTGCATTTATGTTGTTCCGCTCTGTTGCGTCTAGTGTTGTTTGTCTTACATAGGCGTAGTTGTGGGGTGTGTGGTTGACAGGCAGTAGGGGCTACATGGACAGGACTTCAATGGTGTTTCGGTTGTGTGTGATGAGTTGCACAGTGGCTGCCGTGTGGTACTATATTCAGTGTGGCTTGTGCATGCAGACGTGGCTCCTTGGGTGTTGCTATGTATGTGATGGGTCATGTGGGGTGTGAGTCTGTTGTTCATGTCCGTGTGCACATTGTTCACTTGTTCGTGACGGTGGGCGGTGCTGCGTGTTCGTCTGCTACGTGACATGTCCCATGTGTTGGTCGTGTTATGGTCCTCATGCCTCCAGTAATCCAGCCCTGTCCAGTTTCCCACCTGCAAGTTGTTCGTGCGTGCACTGTACTGGATGCCACATGGCTCTAAGCGGGGGTGCTCCATGTTGCAGGTCTGTGGGGGTGGGGGTGTTGTGGGTCGTGGGGGTGGCTGGACACCCACTGACACCGATTGCTGTGGACCGTGATGTCTGCCTTTCGGCTGTCGTTGTGCACTGCGGTGGCTGACACGTGGCTGTGGGGTGTGGGGGATGCTCCTCCTTGCTGTGCTGTGGGACTGGGGCCTGGTGTGTGTTGTACTTGGGCTGTCCACCCTCCCACCCACTGCACTTTGTGTTCCTGCCACTTACCTGTTACTTGTCGGTTAGTGCAGCTGTGGCAGACACATGGGTGTGGTGGGTGCTCGTTGTGGCGCTTCTGGCATATTTGGGGACCTGTTGGTGGTTACGTGGCTGGCTGAGTGTACACATGTCCCCACGTATGTTACAGTTGTTCTGTTTGGGCTGTGTGTGGTGGTGTCTGTTGCATGTGTGTGTGATGTGTTGTGTATTGTGTGCTGGACATGGGGGTGTTTGTCCCTGGGAGCTGTGGCATGGTGGTAGTGCATGTGAGTACATAGCGGTGTGCTGGTATACATTAGTTTGTACTTACCAGCCTCCACTCCCCTGCTAATCCGGCGAGGATCTCCGGATGTATTATGACTCGCACCTTCTCCTCCCACGCTTTGAAGGTCTTAAAGAGCGCGGGATTCCCTCCGCCAGTGACGGCAGCCAGCTCTCTGTTTTTGCCCTCCTTCTTCTTGACCAGGCTCTTTACGTCATTCCAACGTTTGTTTATTTCACCTCTGTTCCTGGGCAGGGTCCCGACTGCATTGACCTGGTCTACGATCCGGTTCCACATTCTGTTTCTGGTGGCTAGTGGTGTGTGCTGGACCATGTTCCCATAGATTTGTGGGTACACCTTGATGATCTCGTCGACCATGACCGTCAGCTCAATGGGCGTGTACTTGGGCATTCTTTGTGGTGCCATGGTGTTTGTGGTGCTGGTGCGGTGTGTGTTGTGTAATGTGCAGGGGGTTTGTGGTGCCGGTGTTTGGTGGTGGTGGTGGTGGTGGTGGTGGTAGTGATGTGTGCGTTTCTGTGGTGTGCTGCTGTCCTTGCTGTGTCACTGTGTCCTCTCCTCTCCTCTCTGGTTTGCAATGTAGCAAGGGGTTGTGGTCTGTGGGAGTGCTGCTTTTGTACTCACCTATGTGGGTGTGTCCTCATGGTCTGTTGTTTTCAGGTGTGTTGTGTCTGGGGTTCTGGCCTTTGTATTTTTTGTTTGTCCGGGGGTGTTTTCGGGATGTGTACTGTGCTTGTGTATTTGTGCGTGCCTTGCTGTGTGGACTTGTTGGCCATGTTGTGTGCTATTGGTTTTGTGAGCGGATGGTTTCTGTGCAGGTACGTGGGCGCCATGGCTTCTGCCGTGTCGATTCTCATCGGCGTTCTTTGCGCTGGCGGGCGGTATATTTGTGGTTTTTCCGCGCTCATGGCGGTGCGATCGTAATTTCACGTGCGGTGTGTCGGCCGTGAGGGCGGGCGGTTTTGTGTTGTCGTGCGTGTTTCCGTCCGTGGCGGGCGGTTTGACTCCGACTCGGACGTTGGCGGGCGGTATTTTGTGTGTTTTTCGCCGATGGCGGTTTTCGGTTTGTGTAATCGTAATGGCGTGGTCGGTGTTCAGACGGTGTGTGCGGGCGGATTTTTGCCGCTTCCATGCCTGGCGGATTTTTTTACGCCGGGTATCGTAATGGGCCCCAAAGTTCGTTATAATTTCCTCCCACCATATACCCTTACAAAACTTACAACCAAAACCTAACACTAAAATAAAAACACTAATGTTTTACAATATTATCATAAATATGTGTTATCAAAAAAATGATATATAATTAAAAATAATTAAACATTTAAATACATTTATTTACCTTTCCACAATATATCCCCACAAAATATACACAATACTCCTAAAATGTAATAATACATTAATGACACAATTAACATAATTAATTATTAAATAAATAATCATTAATTAAAATATTATAAATATTTATAACTTAAAATTGATTTAGTTCACGAGAAAACCACCTCCTGGAGAAAGCCCGCGACCCGTCATCGCTAAGTTGTTAAATTACGCAGACAGGGATGCGGTGCTGCAGTATGCCAGGTTGAATAAGGATAAGCTAGTTTATGACTCCAGGCCTATCATGATTTTCCCGGATTACACCCGTCTGGTGCAACAGCAAAGACAGTCCTTCACAGCAGCAAAGAGGCGGCTGCGTGAGCTCAATATCTCTTACATGTTACTATATCCTGCTAGACTTCCGGGTGATCTATAACTCAAAAACTTTCTTTTTGACTCACCTGAAGCAGTTTTTGCCTGGTCTGACGAAAGGGTCCACCTGAAGCCGAATTCCCCGCCACCGCTGGAATCTGACTCTTCTAGGGGCTACCAGCGGAATAGATCACGCAGGGCGAAATCAAAAAGACGGCATCGCTCCAGTTCAGACCGTCGATCCTCCAGCCCTGAACAAGCATCTTGACGTGGTTACAGCCAGTGATTCTCTCAGTTGCACACTTTTGTATGCATAAGGGCTGGACATATCCCGAACATTCTGCACCAAGTAGAGGTGGACGCTACGCACGGTGGCTGACTTGCACGGTCACTAGTTTCCCCACGGTTTATGTTAAACGAGACGGTTGGGATCCATTGGAGGGGGGTCCCTGGGATCCTCACCGCGACTGATGCTCCTTGTTCTTGGCAGTATCGGTTGGGAGGAGGGTGGTACCGGGGGGGGGGGGGTTTCAGGGTTACGGAGTTATGTTATTTGTTGTTTACATACGCAGACACGCATCCCATTCCCCACTAGGCAGATCAGTATTCTTAGACCCGGACTAGATATATGGCCTCTCACGCAACGGTCTCCCACTTGGGCGAACTAACGGTGGTGACGTGGAATGTACGGGGACTTTTCAATAAAGTTAAACGGGGGGCCGTCTTGCGGCAAGCCAAACGATACGGGGCTGACATTCTGCTATTGCAAGAGACACATCTCCTAGGCAATAAGGCCCCTTGTCTAGCGCGGTTTGGGTTCCGACAGGTATACCATGCGGGATTCACCAGGGGCTCCCGTGGGACTGCCATACTTATCCATGGGCGTGTCCCCTTCCCCTACACGAAACATTGGGTGGACCCTGGGGGCAGATATATCTTCCTGACGGGGACACTCTATGGTGAGCCACTTACATTCGGCAGCGTATATGCACCTCCGCCTCTTGGGACCACGTTCATAGAAGGTTTGACTAGACTGTGGGGTGAACTCCCTGAGGGCTTGTCCTTCCTGTGTGGCGATTGGAACGATATTATGACACCACTGGACAGGAGACGGAGTCCAGGGGCTGCTTCCCTATTGGCCCCTCTAAATTGTCGTTGCTTGTGGGGGCATTGGGTTGGGCTGATATTTGGCAGGAATACCACCCAGCCGAGTTAGGCTACACATTTCTATCGGCGGTGCATGGCTCAGTATCTCGCTTGGATTATCTGTTCACCCCCCGGAGCTATGTTCACAGGTTTGCTCAGGCCTCTCATCTTCCGAGAGGGTTATCAGATCACTCCCCAGTTTCGGCGACGCTTCTCTTAAAAGTCCAAAGGCCCCCACTTAGATGGCGGATGTCCCCGTGGCATCTGCGTGCCCCGGATTACCATGAGTGTCTCCACACAGCGATCCAAGAGTATTTTACCTTAAATGCCGACTCCACTTCCTCCAAAGTGACCCTGTGGGAGGCCCTGAAACCTACCATTAGAGGGGTGGACATTAGTTACAGGACCCACGATAAACACAAGCGCTCCGCTCAGAGAGCTGAACTAGAGACCCAGTGCCTCTCCTTAGAGGCGCAATATACGAGTGAGCCCACTCCAACTCTTCGGAGAAATCTGTCACTTGCGCAACAGCAGCTAAACCATCATCTTACAGAGGAGGCGAAAGAAATCTGGTTGGCGTTTCAATATCGCATTTATCAGTGGGGGGATAAATCCAGAAAAATGCTGCATAGAATATGTCAAGCAAGACAGGCCCCGGCCACAGTTCCAGCCATTAGGGGTAGAGACGGTGCCCTGCATACTTCTCCAGGGGAAGTGGTGGAGGAATTTGCACATCATTTCTCTACGCTATACACCCGGAAGGAACAGATCTCGAGCGACCTAATCGCTGAGTTCCTGTGGAATATTCCCCCCAAGCAGCTATCTGATCAAATGAGGGACCAATTGGATGTCCCTATTACAATAGACGAATTAACGGCTGCATTGACTGTGATGCGCCCTGGTCGAGCCCCAGGGCCTAACGGGTTCCCTATGGAGTTTCTTCGTTCTCACGTGTCCACACTGGGCCCGCACCTATTGGGCACGATTCACGAGGCTCTTGAGCAGCAAATACTGCCTCGGGACTGGCGTCAAGCTGAAATCGTCCTCTTTTTAAAGCCCGGCCGCCCACCAGAGGACCCGTCCTCATATCAACCTTTCTCACTCATCAACTTTGAATCCAAATTGCTGGGGAAAGTTCTTGCGGACCGCTTGCGGTCCTGCATTCGGGACTTGGTCCACTTGGGCCAGTCCGGCTTTATGCCACACCGGGCCACCAGGCATAACATCCGACGTGTTCACAATGCTATGGCCATGGTTTCGGAATTGGCCCGCCCTGCGGCGTTACTCTTGGCAGATATAGATAAGGCCTTCGACTCCCTCAGCTGGGAGTACTTATTCCAACTCCTAGGGGCGATCAATTTTGGGCCACGTTTCCTAGCGTACGTACGCCTACTCTATACCGAACCTATGGCCTCTGTTCGCATCGCTGGTCATCGCTCTCCCTTCTTCTCCATTGGTAGGGGTACACAGCAGGGCTGCCCCCTGTCCCCTCTCCTCTTCGCCCTCGCGGTGGAGCCCCTTGCGGCATGGGTCCGCAGGGACCCGGTGCTCAGGGGCTTTGATTGGCCGGGGTCGCAGCCAGACCGCGTTGCGTTATACGCGGATGATGTATTGCTTTTTATGACCGACCCCTGGATCTCGGGCCCACGTATTTTGCTAATTCTTCGGGTCTTCGGTCAGAATACTGGGCTCCACACTAACCCTGTTAAATCTGTGCTATTCCCAGTGTGTGGCCATCAGGGTAGGATTACGTGGGCATCCCAACGACAACATGCCACAGAGGGCTTCCAATACTTAGGAGTGTTTGTGTCTCCTTGCCCGCAGACCTCATGGGCCCGTAACATCAACCCGCTCCTTGTCAACCTTCGCGAGGAGACCTCTATTTGGTCTTCCCTACCTCTCTCGCTCTATGGACGGTCTGCCATTTTCAAAATGGTCTCACTCCCCAGGGTGCTCTACCGTCTTCAAAACTTTCCATGCACAAATTAATGCCATCCAAAATATATTTTTATGGGGGGGGGGCGATTCGGGTGGCGCTGCAGACATGTGCACTCTCAACTTATTGTGGGGGCATAGCTGCTGCCGACGTCTACTCCTATTACGTGGCGGCCCACCTTTTAATTATAAACGATTGGTGGTACAACTCACCTACAGACCCGGCGTTCGCGCTGGAGCATGCAGCCATGGAGAGGGCTCCCCTCCTACGTCTTCTCTATAGCGCACAGAAGCTTACCGCACACCAGCCAAACAACGATTAGGTTATGGCGGTACACCGTTCGTCGAACGGGATGGAATATGCGGCTGACGCAGGCGACGCCTTTGTGGCACGGTAATTATTTACGCCAGGTAGCCGCACTCAAGGGGTTCCGCCAGTGGGACCAGATTGGTATTTCCACATTAGGTGACATTATGCGAGGCACTGTCCTTAAATCCTTGCAGCAACTGCAGGAGGAGTTCCATCTCCACAAATCCCAGTTCTACAGGTACCTCCAACTACGTCATGCCTTGGCCCCTGTGCTTGCAAATCTGGCTGACCTCCCTGAATTCCACCCGCTTGAGGGCGGCCTCCTTATGGGTGATCTCGGTGCACACAAAATACGACAAATATACCAGACATTGGTGACGCATTCCACCACGACTCTACATAGAACGAGGAATGCGTGGCAGGATGACATCCCGGACCTGACGGATGATGACTGGGAGGAGGCGATTGCTAGCCCTCGGGGCGCAGCAGTAGCCTCCAGATACCGTCTTATTCAGTTCAAGTACGTGCATCGCGTGTATTACACCCGTATTTGGCTCTGGAAGATGGGTGTTGTGCCATCCCCCCTGTGCCTGCGCTGCGATAGGGAAGAGGGGACATTCCTCCACACAGTGTGGAGCTGCTTAGCATTACAGCCTTTTTGGCGCAGGGTATCATCATGCCTTAAAGAAGTGTTGTCCTGGGACCTGCCGCATGATCCCCGATTGTGCCTGCTCCATAGTACAGAGGACATTGGAGGGAATCGGTATAAGCAACACTTACTGTTTCTAGCCCTTACGATTGCCAAGAGGGACACAGCCCAGTTGTGGAAGGGAACTTCGCCGCCAACGATAGGGAAGTGGCGAAAAGAGTCAGAGAAATGTATGGGAGCGGAGATGGCGGTGTTTGAAGCAAGGTGTTGCCCCCAAAAACATAGAAAGATATGGTCTCGTGGGCTACATACCGTGGCATTGATCTCCCTCCTCTTCCTTCGCAATCCCCATAGGAATAGTCTACTGAGAAGTTTATGGGCCCACATGTATGATGCACCGTTTCCTCTTCATGGTCTTATATGTTATGTGTATTGAAATTTGCTTGCCAATGCGGGGGGTGTGGGGAAGTCTGCGTACAGTTCTTAGTTTGTTTTCTTTTGTTTTGTATACAAAATGTGCCCATTGATATATCCAATGCTGCTATCTCTTTGATATTTTGTTATCAAGTTGATTATGTCGGGCTCTCGCCCGAGTGGTACTGTAAAAATGTAATAAGATATGTTATAAAAAAAAGAAAATTGATTTAGTTCCCACCCTATACCCCCATAAACCCCACATCCCACACCTAAAATAAAAATAAATTACTAAGACAATTAACCTTACTATCAATTAAATAATTCATATTCATTAACAAACAATTAATTACAATTAAATCACTTCCAACCCTGTACACCCATAAATCCCACGACCCACTCATAATAATAAAAAAATACCAACACTATTAACATAATTATCAATTACACAATTAACATTAACAATTAAGTTTTAATTATTTAAAATAAATAACTTCCCACCCTATACTCCCATAAATACCACAACCCACTCATAAAATTAGAAAATATTAACTTACACTATTAACATAATTAATTATCAATTAAATAATTAACATAAATTAACAATTAATTTAAATTAAATTAATTCCTACCCTCTACCTTTATAACCCCCACAACCCACATATAATAATTACATTAAAAAACACGATTTACAATATTAACATAATTAATTACCATGTACATAATTAATATTAATTAACAATTTAAGACAATAGTTACACAATTAACACAATTATTAATTAAATAAATAATATTTATAAACAAAATACACATTAATTTATTTTAATTAAATTACTTCCCACCCTGTACCCCTATAAACCCACAACCAGTTACGGTACCAAAACTAATAAAAATTACTCAAATAAAATTTTATAACTACTAAACATTTTACAAACTGATTAAAAAACATAAAAAAATATTTAAACAAAAAAGACTTCATATACATATAAAATATATAACAAATTACATAACAAAAATATAAATCGATATTTTAAACAGCTATATTATTGAAAACTATAATGAATATTTTAAAAAGCAATATTACTTACCTTAAAATCGATATACTTCACAACGATATTCTGGTAGTCGATATTTCCATTCCACGATATTTTTCACTTGATATTTGTGTCATTCGAAAAAAAATTCTTGATATTCTGTCTCACCACCCAGCCAACTAGCCTTTGTGGTTTCTCTGGCAGTCCTGGGTTCAAGCAGCAAGGCAGGCCTCACGCATCAGGGCAGTCCTCTGGCTGGACAAGGCAATCATCAAGCGGTAGGGCAGTCCTCTGGTAGCAGGAGGGCAGTCCTCTGGTAGCAGCATGGCAGTCCTCTGAGAAACGAGGAAGGCCTCAAGCAGCAGGGCAGTCCTCTAGGGGTTTAAGGCAGTCCTTCTGAAGTCTTCCACAGGTCTAGGGGTGTATTAAAGAAGTGCCATCCTTTGAAGTGGTGGTATCTTCTAGGCTACCCCTACATCTGGCTCTGGAAAGTTTGTCCCTTCTACCAAGGTTCCAAGAAGTCTGGAGTGACAAAAGGCTAGTTTCAGATTCCTTTGCGTGTAGTATGCTGGAGACAGCCCATTCTGGTAGGAAGCCCATCCTGCAAAGACAAAGTCCCCTTTTGTCTCACTAACTGGAGGTATACACTAAGTCCAACAGCTAAGCTATTCACAGTCAGGTGATCCAGGTCACTGGCAACAGGCACCAAGGGGCCGATTACAATGTTGCTCGGAAACTCTTCCGACTGAATCAGTTCCTGAATCGTTTCAGACCGACTCGGGTTCTGCAAGTACGACCGACCAATTACGATGCTTCCGTACATCGTTCAGTTGGACTCGCATTGACTTCAATGGAAGCTACTGTTCCGAACAGAACACAGGCTCCCATTGAAAAAAAGGGGTGGTTGGGGAAAACCATGCACCCTGTGATGGGCACCCCATGGGTCTTGCCACACTGTGCATGGTTGGTAAGATGGGTCCCTTAGGTGCCCCCACGGGCCCCAACCGAAGGCCTACGGTTGAAGGGGGGCCTGCTACGGGCAGATTCCGACAGCCGTTTCATGTCATGCAGACCGAATCGGAACGGCTGTCCGAATCGGTCATCGTAATCGCTCGTTCGGAAACCGTGTCCATAGAGCTGTACGATTCGGCTCCGAACGATTCAGACAGCCCGAATGGTTTCCTTGCATCGTAATCGGTTGTCCAGAAAGGTGTCTGATTAAGGGGCCGATTACAATCTCGCTAGGAAAGCCCTCCGTACGACTCGGATCCGGAGGGCTTTCCTAGCGAATTGCGCTCTGCGAGTCTGAGCGACCGATTCCGAAGCACCCGTATGGTGACAGACTAGGTTTGCTCGGACTCCCATTCAACTCCATGGGAGCCTGTAAACCAAACGCGTACACAGGCTCCAATAGCAAAAAGGGGTGGGGAAAAGTGTACACCCTGTGGCGGGCACTCCCAGTAGGCAAAACGAAGACAAGGTAAGAGGAAGTTCTACTTCTACCTCAAGGACTTTGGCAGGCCCATAATCATACATTTAATGGTCTTGTTGACCCTCTCAACGAGCCCACTGATCTAGGGGTGATAGGGTGTGGAAAGCTTACAAGTTCATCCACACTCATCCCACATTGACTTCATGTATGCAGATATGAAGTTTGTGTCTCTGTCAGACACTACTTCTTTGGGGAATCCTACCTGGATAATAATCCCCATCGGGACCATGGCCACTACAGGTGCAGTCATAGTCCTTAGCGGTATGGCCTCTGGGTACCTAGTGCCATGGTCCACCAGGAACAGGATGAATCTGTTGTCTAGAGCAGTCTTGGAGTCCAAAGGCCTAATTGCGTTGATGCCCACTCTGTCAAAAGGGGTGCCAAAGACTGGTAAGCATGGCATGCATGGAAAGGGGGGACCCATGGGTACCCCCACAGGACCGATTCGGAGGGCCCCGGGTGAAGGGGGGCCTGCTACAGCCCCCGAATTCCGATTCCCACAGCCATTTCGTCTTGCTGAAACCGAGTCGATAAGGCTGTCCGAATCGTGCATCGTACTCGCTCGTTCGGAAGCCGGCTCCATTGCGTGGCATGATTCGGCTGCAAACGAGTCAGACTGACAGGATCGGGTTCGGAAACGTTTCGGTCGACGCAGACGAGATCTTCGCATCGTACTTGGTCGTTTGGAACGGGGGAAGATTCGGTCGGAAACATAGGGGCCGATTCCGATTCCGGCCGGAAAACGTACCGACCGACTCGGAGCCGGAATTAATTCCGACCGACACGTACCTGTGCAGCCCGAGCCGCCAAGTACGATGAGAAGCGAGCAAAACCCGACCGACTCGTACGGAACACAAGCCGAAGGACCGAGTCGCGCGGAAAACAGCAATCCGGCCGGAAAAACACGCGATTCGAACCGACCGACTCGCACCCGGAACAATACCGAACGAGACGTACCCGCGGACTCCCACCCGCCAAGTACGATGCAAGGCGTGGAAAACACGACCGAGTCGCACGGAGGACAAGCCGTACGACCGACACGCATACAAAACTGCGAGCCGAAGCAACCCAAAACACCGTGACCGACGCGTACGCAGCATAGAAAACAGCACAAACACAGCGTGAACGAAACGGACGAGCCCGTACGAGACAACTGCAGGGTCCGACTCGGTCACAAGAACGTCTCCTACATGCACGAAAAGTACAAAGGGAAAATACACAAAAAAAGGCCAAACAAGCAATTACAAAGCCAATAAATACTGGGGGAGGGGCAGGGAACAAAGACACACCCACAACTCCACCCATATAAAGGACACAAATCCCTACCATGATCCTTTGCAAATTCAAATTACCTGCCAGCACTCAACAGACAGCAACCACACACCCACAGCTCATCCATCACACAAGCCACACACCATCAGCACCACAACAAATAGAAACCTCACATACACCTAGCAAAACACACACTCACACACCTTCACCTGCACACCAACACACACATCACTCACCATCACCACCCATCACCATGCCCCCAAAGAAGAATCACAAGTTCCTAGATAGTGAATTGGAAGTCCTGGTAGATGAGATCCTCAGGGTAGAGCCACAGCTCTTTGGTACACTGGTCCAACAGACACCCATGTCACAGAAAACAAAGATGTGGGAGAGGATCGTCGACAGGGTGAACGCACAATCACCATGTTTGCGCACAAAGACAGACATCCAGAACAGGTGGTATGACGTGCGCAGGAGGGTCAAGGAGCTGCTAAAGAAGGACTACATCTTGAGCCAATACACCGGCAGTGGCCCTCCTGCCAAGCCAGTATACCTCAGGCCCTGGGAGGAGAAGGTGCGGGCCATCCTACCACCAGTGAGCGTCTATGGACTAGAAAACATCCCAGAGCCTGGTGAGTACACAACAAATGTACACAATATTCTGCGACTACACACACACATCACTGTCAAGGGGAGAGTCAAACCATGCACTCTTAGCAAATACACAGCAACCAGAACAGAATCATCCCAAAATGTGTATGTCACTCAGAGAAACACAACACATGCCATCACAAAGTGACATTTAACTGTGTCATCACATGTACAAACACAACTACAACTACAGCTAGGCAGTGGCACAAATATAACTGACAAACACATCCAGACAAGTAGCCACCACTACAACACCAGCACACAGTGAAGCCCACTGAAAGAAAGGAAATATGTGTATGCTGGGCAAGTCAGTGTAGCCAATAGCATGATGGGAGTTGTAGGCACAGATATTGCTCACCCCCACAACTGTCCCATCAACACCACCCTGAACTATGCGCACATCACAGGGAGTGGAAAACAACTTACAAGATGGCTGACACTGGCTACTGCTGTGGGGAGCACAAGGCCCTGCTGGCAACTGTGCACCAACCAACAGCAGGACACCACTGACTGACATCCTGAAAGACAACTTGCACTCCCTGCAATGGAAGCACGTTCCATGGTGGGATATCTGGCTGGGTGGGAAGGAGGACTCACAGCCCTGACCATAGTTACCAGCAGCGTTTCTCACACACACCCCTAACACAAACTCCACAAAACTCACCTGGGAGAATGCATTGCCTCACACTCCAATCAAATATCCCACAAAGAACCACAACCCTGGGTCATGCTGAGTGAAGCACAGGGACACACATGGGACTTGTAGCAAAACTAACCCCAGGATAACACTGTCAGCCATCTTGTCAGCACAGGCACACAACCCCACAGGGAAGCAGAGTCAAAGGGAAGGAAGCATGGGCATGCTGGGAAGGGGGTGGAGGCAATAGCATGATGGGAGTGGTAGTCACAGCTCAACATCCCCCACCCACATGGCCCAGCAAGCTCACCCTCAAGCAAGCACACCCCACAGAGAGTGGAAAGCCCCATCAAAGATGTCTGACACTAGTGCTCTGTTGTGGGGAGCACAAGGCCCTGCTGGCAACTGTGCAACAACCAACAGCAGGACACCACTGCCAGCCATCTTGCCATTGCTCTCACACTCACACACACTGAAGTCCACCCAAAAGCAAGTAAGTATGGGCATGCTGGGAAGTGGGGTGGAGGCAATAGCATGATGGGAGTGGTAGTCACAGCTCAACATCCCCCACCCACATGGCCCAGCAAGCTCACACTCAAGCATGCACACCCCACAGAGAGTGGAAAGCCCCATCAAAGATGTCTGACACTAGTGCTCTGTTGTGGGGAGCACAAGGCCCTGCTGGCAACTGTGCAACAACCAACAGCAGGACACCACTGCCAGCCATCTTGCCATTGCTCTCACACTCACACACACTGAAGTCCACCCAAAAGCAAGTAAGTATGGGCATGCTGGGAAGTGGGGTGGAGGCAATAGCATGATGGGAGTGGTAGGCACAGATATTGGTCACCCCCACAACTGTCCCATCAACACCACCCTGAACCATGCGCACATCACAGGGAGTGGAAAACAACTGACAAGATGGCTGACACTGGCTACTGCTGTGGGGAGCACAAGGCCCTGCTGGCAACTGTGCAACAACCAACAGCAGGACACCACTGACTGACATCCTGAAAGACAACCTGCACTCCCTGCAATGGAAGCACGGTCCATGGTGGGATATCTGGCTGGGTGGGAAGGAGGACTCACAGCACTGACCATAGTCACAAGCACCTCCCCTCACACACCTCCTCAACACATACTCCACAGAAGCCACCTGGCGGAATGCAATGCCTCACATCCTAACTCAAGGTCCCACAAAGAATCACCACCCTGGGTCATGCTGTGTGAAGCACAGGGACACTCCTGGGACATTTAGCCAAACAACTGCCCGGACAACACTCCCAGCCATCCTGTCAGCACAGGCAGCCCACCCCACAGGGAAGCAGAGTCAAAAGGAACGGAAGTATGGGCATGCTGGGAAGTGGGGTGGAGGCAATAGCATGATGGGAGTGGTAGGCACAGATATTGGTCACCCCCACAACTGTCCCATCAACACCACCCTGAACCATGCTCACATCACAGGGAGTGGAAAATGACTGACAAGATGGCTGACACTGGCTACTGCTGTGGGGAGCACAAGGCCCTGCTGGCAACTGTGCAACAACCAACAGCAGGACACCACTGACTGACATCCTGAAAGACAACTTGCACTCCCTGCAATGGAAGCACGGTCCATGGTGGGATATCTGGCTGGGTGGGAAGGAGGAGCGGATGACAACCAAATACAACCAATGCAGACCATGTACACACCCCAACATTCACATAGAAATGCCCAAATAATGCAGGACAATGTGCTACACCAATATCAACCCCTGACTGTGACAACTTAGGACAATGCATTGTACAGGCCCGCATCCAGAGGCACAGTCACAACTGTCAGGTGTGTCAACCATTGATGCCTGCAGAAACATAACATACATTGTGTGTGTCTCCCAAAAACAGGTGATGATGGGGACACAGCAGCAGATGCTGAGGAGTCCTCGTCCCAGGCTCAAGAGGATACGGAGCTCACTGGTGTGGAACAGCCTCTGCCCTCCTCGGATGACGAAGACTTACCTGGCACCTCCGGAGCAAGTCATCATGCAGCACCAGCAGGACCACCAGCTGCACCCCTGCACCCACCCCTCCAACGACTGTCAACACACATACCACCCCTGCCGACACGGACAGACCAAGGAGCAGCACCACCACCAGCACAGGGACCCTGGACCAACGTGGGGCCATGGACACCACCACCACCAACAACCCACAAGGTGGCCCAGGGTCACCTGTGCCTGCCACCTCAGGTACTGCACGTGTCGCCAGGGGTGGTGGGAGGGGTGGGAGACATAGGTCGCTGCTCACAGAGGGGTCTGGACTGCATGATGACCCACAACTGGCACGCATAGCCGATGCGTACCAGTCCAGCACCGGAGAGTTCAGCCAGGTAGTGGGGCTCCTCAGGGACATCAAACAGCAGCAGGCTGCCCATCATGCCCGCTTGGACTCACACATGTCCCGCGTGGAGTCCAAGTGGGACACACTGCAAGAGATGACGGCGGTGCATAGGGACATATTACAATGCCTCCGCCAGATGAGCAGCAACCAGTCAACACCTCCCTGTGTGCCCACAACATCTGCTGCTGAAACAACTGCAACTGCCACAGGGAGGCAGGATGACTCTGGCGGAGAGTCCCCTGCACCGCAGCAGCCTGCACTTGAGGATCCCCCCCAAAGAAGAGGGGCCGTCCGAGGAGGGGCAAGTGAGAGGCCGATGGCCATGTGCAACCCCCAGGAAGCCAAAACCTGTTCTGGAGAATAACCTTTGTGCGCAAACTGTTCACCCTGTTGACTGCAACACAACTCTCCCACATGACATGGGGAGCTCAAGTTGGACCAATGTCTCTGATTACTGTGGACTTTACTCTGGACATTTCTGCTACCAGGACTTCCAAATTATCTAGGAACTTTGGATCACAATCACAATGTACAGCACCCAACAACCTGTGCACTATACTCACACATGTATGTCAATAAACTCACTTATACACCATACTTGCCTCTGTTGTGATTCCAATGTTGTCTCAGAAGTTGCGATGATGATCGGGAAATGACACTGTGCATGCTAACTGCTACAGCAAGTACAACACCGGCATGTGAGTCATGGCGACTTCACACATATGGGGAGGCACACCACCAGGGCTACACAACACATACACACCATGGACATCTGACTCATCGCCTACACTGGTGTTGCCAGGAAATACGTTGCATTGCACAGACCCAACACCTATTCACAGTCTGTGTTAACTAGCCCACTGGTGCAGTAAGCAAATGTCAGTCAGATGTGTGACCACAGACAACGCACATCACATAGTGAAGCACAGGTTTATTACACATTTGCAACATGTTGAAACCACCACAGATGCAAGGTAATCCCACCTGGCAGCGGGCACATAGTCAACAAGTGTAGAAGGAAGGAAGTCCATGGGTGTGGTGCACATCACCTGTAGGGACACAACAGCTACCACCCGGGAAGTCGAATCACGGTGTTGGGGATCACAGTTGACCAAACGACTCTGAAAGTACCCTGTGAAGGACAGAAATGACACACAGTCAAAAGTACTGAAGAACAGGACAGAACTGCAATACTCATGCACAATACATGTTACAAGATACCCACCCAGAACCAAGTTAGCATGTCAACACTGTTGGGGAGTACAGACTACCTGCAAGGACACATCGCTACACGCATACAGACATGTAGCCCATGGACACACTCAAACAGCACCAGAGCACCACCAACACATATCATGCAAACTCACATCATTGACATGCCATCTCTGGATACTCACATTCAGCTGAAGAAGTTGGTGATGAGCTGTGTGCGGACATCACCCTCAACATCATCATCATAATCACTGGCATCGTGGTCCAGGCCAGGATCCTCCACAGGTGGCGGACGTTGGTCATCGTCATCCAGGATGAGAGGCAACTCCTTCCGCACTGCCAGGTTGTGAAGCATGCAGCAGACGATGATGATCTTGCACACCTTTGCTGGGGCATATGGGAGGGACCCTCCTGTCTTGTCGAGGCAGCGGAAGCGGCTCTTCAGGAGACCAAATGTCCGCTCAATCACTCTCCTGGTCCGACCATGTGCCTCATTGTAGCGCATCTGGGCTGGTGTCACAGGGTTCCTGAGGGGCGTCAGCAACCACGGCATGTTGGGGTATCCGGAGTCACCTACATACAGACAATTGCACATTAGCAGAGTTGGAAAAGAGGGTGGAACACTACATAGCAGAACACACACAATGGTACAAAGTCAGTACACACCTACAAGCCAGGCACGCTGGTTCCGCATCTGTGCCATCATCCTCGGGATGCGACTACTCCTCATCACGTACGCATCGTGTGCAGAACCAGGGAAACGGGCACACACGTGTGTGATGCTCATATCTGCAAGACAGACCACCAGTGCATTGACCGAGTGGTAGTGCTTGCGGTTACGGTAGGCCTGCTCTTGGGCCTGTGGTGGTACCAACGCCACATGTGTCCCATCAATGGAGCCAATGACATGCGGCATCCTCCCCAGGGCATAGAAGTCACTCTTCACGCCAGTGAGTCGTTGGAGTCTAGGGAAATAAATGTACTGGTTCAGGTATATCAACATAGCCTCCAAAACATCCCGGAGCACACGGCTGAACATGGTCTGTGACATCCCACCAGCAGTCGCCAGAGTGTGTTGAAAGGTACCAGTGGCAAAGAAGTGTAGGGCTGCCATCACCTTCACCTTGGGGGTCAGCGCTGTAGGGTACGGACGGCCAGGTTGCAAATGTGGTGCCAAGCGCACTGCCAAATCCTCAATCAGCTGCCTGGTGAAGCGGTACCGTCGGATGCTGTCCCGTTCCACCATCGTTGCCAGGTCAGGGAATGGTCTATGGACAGCTGGTGCCCTGCAGTGCATAGGTGAAGAAAGCAAGATTGTCAGTCACCCCACAAATGTGGCATTGAACACACTCAACATCACATGATACATCATAATGAGGCACAAGTACATGATGTGTGCAGTTCCGTACGGATATGTATGGCACATACATGGCCAATATCTAACATCACAGTCCAACAAGTGGCATCAAGAAGTCCCAGGTCATGCCATCGGATACCATGAGGCCGTGTCCCAGTACCCATCTCCTGCTGCCAAATAACAAACACACGCCACAGTGACATGTGAGGACTGATGTGCCCCAGGCATCACAGCTCAACGACAGGTAGAGTCCCAGGGACCCTGTATTGCCACATGGACACTGGCATGACATGGTGTATCATGTATACACCACAGCAAAACAACCATGACCCCCACAGGTAGTGGTCCGTGTTGCCTCGGCAGGACAGACATGGACGTCTGTGACACACACACGCACAACATCAAAGTCCATGCACAAACAACGTGGATGTGGAGACTGCCTCCCATTGTGCACATGAAATCAGAGACATTGTAATCACAACATGCACACAGACTGTGGAGGACCATCAACATTGTGCCAATGGGTCACCCTGGGTTGAACATAACGTCCCACATGGGACTCAGGGGGTATGTGACATGACATACACATACACCACCGTGAACTGTGACCATGCCACATGCTCAGATATGAACAGTTGCACATCACAGTGGTCATGTACACGAAACACCAAGGATTCTGTCCCCATAAACACGTGCACAGCCTGGGGTGGCTGCCCCCAAGTGACACCCACAGAACAACATGTTCACCCCCATACACGGAATAGGTAATGCAGCCTTACATGCCCTAGGATACAGTTTGGACAGGCTGTGGTGTTGTAGGTGTGCCCCTCACTGCCTGGGAAGTATATGTGGCTGGCATATGTTCACCTGTGACAGGCATGGTGACATATGCCAGTGACTTGTACAGGGATGCGTTGGACAGCAATGGACCGATCAGTGCGCACACATTGGCCATTGCATTCAATGTGCGCTGGTACGCGTTGTATTGGCAATACGCCTTGGACAGCAATGGACCGATCAGTGCGCACACATTGGCCATTGCATTCAATGTGCGCTGGTACGCGTTGTATTGGCAATACGCCTTGGACAGCAATGGACCGATCAGTGCGCACACATTGGCCATTGCATTCAATGTGTGCGGGTACGCGTTGTATCCTATGTACGCGTTGAACAGCAATGGTCCGATCGGTGTGCCCGGCCGGCCCATTGCATTCAATGTGTGCGGGTACGCGTTGTATCCCAAGTACGCGTTGAACAGCAATGGTCCGATCGGTGTGCCCGGCCGGCCCATTGCATTCAATGTGTGCGGGTACGCGTTGTATCCTATGTACGCGTTGAACAGCAATGGTCCGATCGGTGTGCCCGGCCGGCCCATTGCATTCAATGTGTGCGGGTACGCGTTGTATCCTATGTACGCGTTGAACAGCAATGGTCCGATCGGTGTGCCCGGCCGGCCCATTGCATTCAATGTGTGCGGGCACGCGTTGTATCCTATGTACGCGTTGAACAGCAATGGTCCGATCGGTGTGCCCGGCCGGCCCATTGCATTCAATGTGTGCGGGTACGCGTTGTATCCTATGTACGCGTTGAACAGCAATGGTCCGATCGGTGTGCCCGGCCGGCCCATTGCATTCAATGTGTGCGGGTACGCGTTGTATCCTATGTACGCGTTGAACAGCAATGGTCCGATCGGTGTGCCCGGCCGGCCCATTGCATTCAATGTGTGCGGGTACGCGTTGTATCCTATGAATGCGTTGAACAGCAATGGTCCGATCGGTGTGCCCGGCCGGCCCATTGCATTCAATGTGTGCGGGTACGCGTTGTATCCTATGTACGCGTTGAACAGCAATGGTCCGATCGGTGTGCCCGGCCGGCCCATTGCATTCAATGTGTGCGGTTACGCGTTGTATCCCATGTACGCGTTGAACAGCAATGGTCCGATCGGTGCGCACCCATTGGCTATGGCCTGGCCTGGCAACGGACGCGTTTTCAAAATTTGAACGAGTCTGATGCTGTAAATTCAGTTGGTCACCCACAACAATGTTGCAATTTCATGGGTGTCACGAAGTTGAACATTTGAAGGATGCTGGGGGCGTGTGTAAGTGGTGCAATTCCATGGATTGGCCAGATTCAGATGATGCAAACGACTTGGACCTATCACTTTGGACACATGGGACAGTATCTGCCTCTGCAGCACACATATAATGCTGGCTGTTCCCCTGAGAGCTCACTTGCCTGCACTACATGCTCCAGGACGACATCTGCCACTACACTGCTGCTGTATCTGCACCCTCTGGACCCTGCAATGGCACGTACTGTGGAGAGAGCCCCAGCCTTCAGCACTGAGGAGAACCAGGCCCTGCTGGATGGCCTCCTTCCACAGTACAGCAAGCTGTATGGGAAAGCAGGGGAGCAGGTGAGTGTTCTGTCCACTGCCTTTCTAAATGTGCATGTTGTCTGACTAGCAAGGCTAACAGTCTGCACGCCACTGGCTAGCAGGCTCACTGAGTAGTTGTCACCCCCATAGTGTGTAGTTACATGCACTGGACAGGTATAGTGCAGTGACAGTGCATTTAAACTAGGTTTTACTTCCCAGGCAATGATACCATGTAGTAACTGCTGGCATACTGTCCATAGCCATCGTTGCACTGCCTGTGTACATCATGTGCCCCTGTGATTGAGACATGTATATCCAACTGTGTAATGCACGGATATGTTGCATGTGTAGTAATGGCATTCTCACTTTGTTATCCTCACAGGTTGATGCCCACCAGAAGCAGAAGATATGGCTGACCATCGTCCGGGCAGTGAGATCCGTGGGGGTCTACAAGCGCCGGATCCGCAACTGCCAGAAGAGGTGGCAGGACCTTCGGGGCTGGACCCGGAGGATCGCACGGGTCCAGCTGAAGCTGTCGCCTCCTCGCAGGAGGGGCGGACACCGGACCCTGACCCCCACATGCTGAGGATCCTGGCGGTGGTCTTCCCTGATCTGGATGGGCAGCTGAAGGCCAGAGAGCAGCAAGGAGGGGGTGAGTCCATGTCTGCATTGTGAACTATGTCTGCCATGCTATGTGCCCTCCTCTGGCCTGGTTAAACTTCCACAGTACATCAGTCTTGTGGTCCAGGACCCATGTCCCTCTATTGTGCACTGCCCACTCCTCATCTGATACCCAGGTGTGGCCCTTACAGTCAGGGTATTGTGTCACTTGGGTACTGTGTCCTTGCAGTTTGCTTGACTCAAGGTGGGGGACAGCATCTGTTTCCCTGACTCTGTGGTGGGCATCATGGGTGGGTCCATTGCTTACACATTGCCTGTGTTCTGACATGTGTTCTGCGTGTCATTTTGATATGTGGCCCAATTGCTGAGCTGATCCACCACATGTGCCTGGGGTATCTGGCACACACCCATGCTGCGGGTGGGAACAATGTTTGTGCCCCAGGAGTGTGTATATAACGTGTGTCACACATACTTAGCCAGCTGCCTACTGTCCAGGGCTCATCCCTCATTCATGTGGGACAGGACAGTCATGCCTACTCCAGGCCATACAATACACTCTGTACTCCCACTGCCGTGTATCAGCTGACACGTTTTGCTCAGTGATTCGTCCCCTTAGGTGTCTGCCTCTGTGTCAGTGTGCTGTGGCTTCGTTGTCAGGTCTGCTGGGGTGTTCCTCGGTTGGGGCTCCGCATGCCACCGGAGATGTGACCATAAGAGATGATACATGTGTGACACATAGGTGTTTGATCACCTGACCGTGCAGACTGGGGTATGCGAATATGAGGTTCAGGCAGCTGTTTCCCATACACAGCAGATTGTGATGTGCTCAGGTGCAGAGGGTAGTGTTACAGGTCTCCCATATGTACAATGGGTATAACCTGGACAGATGAGGGTACAGATGATGTGGTGTGTGGGGGATGTACATGTGCACTTGTTCAGCTCCAGGACTTGCATTCCCCATGATCTACTATTGTGACACAGTGCAGAGTGTTGTTGTCTGGCTGCCCTGCCCATGTGACTGGAGACAGTTATGTATGACTTAGCAGGCATGGCTGTGCCATGGCATGTGACTTCCTATTAGTGATCCTGCAGGGGAGTGACATTTGCTACATGCACACCATTGTGGCAATGGCTATCAGGACATGGGTGCATCATGGTGTCTGTCGCTGGTATGCATCACATGCATTTCCTATTTGACTCTGGGCATCCCTTTCATCCGGACACCTGCACTGACTCAGTGGCAAGAGTTGTGATGTGTGCATGTCCACATGCTTCACCGGGTTCTCTGCACTGTCCAAATACTGTGTAGGTGGTGCATGTGTCCACACCGGGGTATTGCCATCCCACAGACACCATACAGATGGGTGCAAGGCCAGGTGGGATGTGAGTGCCATGGTTGACCATCAGACTGACAATTGACTTCTCCTGTTCTGTTGTGCAGTTTTAGCAATGTTCAACTAAGGATGCCAGAGCTTGCTCTGTAATGTGCTGTACTTACTGTGGTGTGTGCGTTCGGTGCAGGTGACTGATGTCTGTCTGTTTCCCTATTGATTGCAGATACATCCACGGCCACAGGAGGGGACAGCTCCACGGACCAGGAGGAGCCGCAGAGCCAGACTGGGTCAGCAGCCGAGGAGTGGTCGGAGGGACCCAGTGGCACGGAGGGCGAGGGGAGCCACACCGAGGAGTCCTCAGCACCATCCACCTCAGCTGAGGACCAGAGCAACTCGGACGATGACTCCCTTATGGAGGCGGGTGTCAGCAGCCACCACACCCCAGCTAGTGTTGCTGTCCCCGCCACCACCACCACCACCACCGCCCTCCCGTTGGCTCCCATTCCCGAGGTCCGTGGAGGCTCCCATGTTCGGGAGCGTGTCTCCTTCGGGCCAGGCACCGCACCCCCTGCACCTGTGTCCCCTGCTGCCCTGAGTGAGGAGTCTGTGTACCTCCTCCGCCAGCTCCATGTAGGACAGACAGCGATGCTGAGTGTCCTCCATGCACACACCAGTCTGTTGACTCAGCTGGTGTCATTCATGGAGGGCATCTCATCGGGCATGTCTGACCTACAGAGGGGCAATAGGTCCATGGACTCCTCCCTGACGGCAGCAGTGTCCCTCCTCCGACAGTCCCTCACCCCTCCTGCCTCTGCCCCATCCACACTCCCCAGCACCTTACCCGTCCCAAGCACACACACACTGGCACAGGCACACACCAGCACAGACACATGCAGCACACGGACACACACGCCAGAAACAAAACGCACACGCACGCACCGTCAGGGGACTGCAACCACACTCACAGGGGATGGGGCACAGGCACAAACACACGCATCCACAAGCACTGCGCAGACCTCAGGTGCCTCTCCCTCCAAAGACCCCTCCCTTGCCTCACCTGCAACCCCATACAAACAGCGGCTCTTCCTCTGTGACCTTGGCCTCTCCCCTCCGACCCAGCTGATCCAGCATTCAGGGGGAAGAGGAAGCCCACCCACACGGAGCGGAGTGCCCCTGGCCCCCGGACACCATCCCCCAGGCGCGGACCGACTGAGGCCCCCACCCGCAAGTCCCCCGGTCCCGGAAGAGCAAGACCCCGCCGCCGCCCTGCAGCTCAGGCACCAAGTCTCCTTCCTCCATCCCTCAGGCCCCCACTCCACAGGTGCCCCCACCACACCCTGCCCCAGGTTCCCCACCCACAGATACACCATCCCCAGAAGGGTCAGGCCTTCTCCCCTGCCACTTGCTCTTCCGGCCCCACACCCCCGCTGCGCTTGTCTGTACCACTGATGTGGTGAGGGTGTCCTCCCCTCTGTCCTGCCCACCTTTCCTGATCCCCATTCTCCTCCCCTGGAGGTGGGCACTGCAGTGGAGTCCACTATCACCCTGTCTGACTTGGGCGCTGCAGTGGCGGACCTGTCCACTCCATCTGCAGGGTCCACTGCAGTTGTGCCGGCACCCACAACATCTGAGTCATGCCCCCAGTTGTGCCGGCACACACCATGTCAGACACCTCCACTGCAGTTGTCAGTGGCTCTCCAGCACCCACCACCCCTTCCCTGCCTCCTCCTGGTGAGCCCTGATCCTGTCCCTGCGGTGCCTGGCCTGCCCCCCGTATGCCCCTCCTAGGGATTGTCCCCGGTTGTGATCAGTGCAGGCATGCATAGGGTGACATCTGCCACTGTCACCCTGTATAGACTTCCTTGATGGACTGGCCATTGGCCTTTGTTGATACCTTGCAGTTCTTCCAAGTTTTGAACCCACATGCTGAATAAAGCAACTTTCTGTTCTCTAGTGGTTTTGCTTCTGATGTACATGATGTTGATGATGCTAACCGTGCCCTTGCTGCAGTGATGGTGATTTTTGGACTCATGAAAATGAAGTGTTACTGTGCATGTACCCATGTGTTCCAGGGGGACAGTGTCCTATCCTGTGGTGAATCCATGTCGTCCTTAGCAGCATCTGAGGGTGTCATGTATTCAATATTTGGCAATGGGATTTCCTACTTACATTAGCAATGTCACATCTGTGGGTTCCACCCATGCACATCTGTTGTGTTTGCCATTGTTCAATTAGTCTAGTTCCCTGACCGTGTGGCCATCTCCACTGGACATGCAGGTTTGGGCATCAATGGGGAAGGACTCTTCTGTGTTGTCAGTGCAACTTGCTATACATGTGTGTTGGATCTGTGCTGTTGATTTCGTTGACATTCCCATGACCAGGCTGATGTGACGGGAGCCTTCATTTGGTGCTAATTGTTGACTGTGTGACCAAGTGTTCTGCTGACATGATGGAGCCCTACTGATGCGACATATGGCACAGCTTTCCTCACACAGGAGTGGAGTCCCCTCATGGCAGTGTGTACTCCTGTGACATCTCGTGCGCCCAAGGTGTGTGTTGTATGAGCATGTGTGTGTGTTCACTTCCATGTTGCTGTGCATGCTGGGATCCCTAGTGATGTTCCTGTTTGTGATGCTTGCTGAGTTGAGCTATGTTCCCCCAAAGTCTTCTCCCTGGGTTCTCTGTGATGTGGGTGCATGGCACATTACTGGTCATCAGGGTGTCACCCATAGGTGTGTTTGCTGTCAGGGCTGAGTTTGTGGGCAGACGCTGATGTGTCACAGTCCGGATTCCCCTTTGCACTTGTTGTTGACACCTGTCATGTGATTTCTGGTTTGTGTTAGCTTTCATTGGTTGTGACACGTTGTGTGTGTGACTGCTGGCACTCCTCAGGGCTGCAATGTTGGTAGTTGTCTATGTGTGTCCTTTGTGGGTGACCTTGGCTTCTTCATAGGTGTGTGACTGTGGCTGGGATCCCATTGGTTGGTGTGGTATTGCCGTCATGTCCATGTACAGCGTAGTGTGCAGTGTGTCAGACATTCAGGAGTCTGGTAGAGTGGCCATGTGTGATGTGTTCCTGCACCTTGGTTCCCACCACCCCCTGGGATTGTCATGGGTGCATGTGCAATGTCACCAGTGCATGTGAGCTTCACTGCTGCACATTGTTGGAGGTCGAGGTGTGTGGTGTTGAGTGTGTGCAGATGAGAGTTGTTGCCCGGCTAGACCCCTGCCTCCATGTTGGACTTGGCTGACAGGCCGTGCTGGTTGATTTGTGCTTGTGTAGGTGTGATGGTAGTTTGTTGCTCAGGACACATGACTGTGGTTCACAGCGTGAACGACATCTAGCTTTGTCATCACAGTGGGATTGTAATGCAGCCCAGGGTCACCACATTGTGGGGGCCCTGGGTGTGGTGCTGTGGTGTCTGTGTGTCTTGCTGTGTCAGTTGCTGTTCCTACATGCTTGTGTGACATGTGTGATTTGTGCTCCCACTCATCTGACAATGCCTGATTGCCCACATAGGGGATTTGGATCCATGAGTTACCTTTGTGTGGCACTGTATGCACGTCTGTGTAATTGGTATTCAGGCCTCCTCATGTGTTGGGTGTTTGCCTGGGGACACTGGTACCCCCCTCACCTGTTGTGTTTGATGTGCAGTGTGGGTCTGCCTGTTTGTGTTTGTGCATCTGCACCACTGCATTGGCATATCTTTAGTGTGCCATTGGCTGTATGTTGTTTGGTGTGTTTGCCCTGCTGTCCCTGGGACTCCTAGGTCATCAGTCAGCACAATGATCATTGTGTGTGTCCCCCATTGCTGCCATGGTATGGTATCTGTTCACATCCCTTCTACAGTCTCCACTGGGTATCTGGATTTGTGTGCCCATTGGTGCAAATATGTGGGTCTGCATTCTGATGGTCACTTCTGTCATTGAGTCATTGATGAGTGTTGACAGTGTCAGCCCCCATGGGTGATGTTTGTCTGCACATGGCCAAAGGTATGTCTTGTTTGCACTGCACTGTTTGCCTCCCCCATTCTATGTTGCTATGGGACACAAGCACTACTTTGCCACTGATGTGTTTGTTGTTCTGTGACCAGGAATAATCCATGCAGTTTGGCAGTTGCAGCTTATTCTTTGTCAACACATACATTTTGGTCACTGTGATGATGGGGGTCTGGACCCCACTGCCACAATGTTCAATATGTGCTTCAGCTATGGACCCCACACTCACATTTTGGTCACTGTGATGATGGGGTTTGGACCCCATTGCCACAATGGTCAATATGTGCTTCAGCTATGGACCCCACACTCACATTTTGGTCACTGTGATGATGGGGGTTTGGACCCCATTGCCACAATGGTCAATATGTGCTTCAGCTATGGACCCCACAATCACATTTTGGTCACTGTGATGATGGGGGTTTGGACCCCATTGCCACAATGGTCAATATGTGCTTCAGCTATGGACCCCACACTCACATTTTGGTCACTGTGATGATGGGGGTTTGGACCCCATTGCCACAATGGTCAATATGTGCTTCAGCTATGGACCCCACACTCACATTTTGGTCACTGTGATGATGGGGGTTTGGACCCCATTGCCACAATGGTCAATATGTGCTTCAGCTATGGACCCCACACTCACATTTTGGTCACTGTGATGATGGGGGTTTGGACCCCATTGCCACAATGGTCAATATGTGCTTCAGCTATGGACCCCACACTCACATTTTGGTCACTGTGATGATGGGGGTTTGGACCCCATTGCCACAATGGTCAATATGTGCTTCAGCTATGGACCCCACACTCACATTTTGGTCACTGTGATGATGGGGGTCTGGACCCCACTGCCACAATGTTCAATATGTGCTTCAGCTATGGACCCCACACTCACATTTTGGTCACTGTGATGATGGGGTCTGGACCCCACTGCCACAATGTTCAATATGTGCTTCAGGTATGGACCCCACACTCACATTTTGGTCACTGTGATGATGGGGGTTTGGACCCCATTGCCACAATGGTCATGGACTGCTTGCATTGTGGGTGCCACACACATTTATGTGTGGCACTTGTGATAGGGGGTCACATTGTATGTCCACAGTCCTGTTCAGTGTTGTTGGCATTTGACACAGTCTACACACGCTTGTCATGGTGTTGGGGGGGATGTCTTTGTGTTGCATTCTTTCTGCTGGTGTGTGCTTCTTGTGGCATGTATTTGCCATCCTGTGAGTGGGGGTGGTAGTAGTAGGCATCCAGCCCCCCATGGGTGGAGGTGGTAGTAGTGGTAGGCACCTGGCACCCCCTGGGTAGAGGTGGTAGTAGTGGTAGGCACCCCCTGGGTAGAGGTGGTAGTAGTGGTAGGCACCTGGCACCCCCTGGGTAGAGGTGGTAGTAGTGGTAGGCACCTGGCACCCCCTGGGTAAAGGTGGTAGTAGTGGTAGGCACCTGGCACCCCTGGGTAGAGGTGGTAGTAGTGGTAGGCACCTGGCACTCCCTGGGTAGAGGTGGCAGTAGTGACAGGCATCCAGCCCCCATGGGTAGAGGTGGTAGTAGTGGGAGGCACCTGGCACCCCTGGGTAAAGGTGGTAGTAGTGACAGGCATCCAGCCCCCCCTGGGTAGAGGTGGTAGTAGTGGTAGGCACCTGGCACCCCCTGGGTAGAGGTGGTAGTAGTGGTAGGCACCTGGCACCCCCTGGGTAGAGGTGGCAGTAGTGACAGGCATCCAGCCCCCCATGGGTAAAGGTGGTAGTAGTGGTAGGCACCTGGCACCCCCTGGGTAGAGGTGGTAGTAGTGGTAGGCACCTGGCACCCCCTGGGTAGAGGTGGTAGTAGTGGTAGGCACCTGGCACCCCCTGGGTAAAGGTGGTAGTAGTGGTAGGCACCTGGCACCCCCTGGGTAGAGGTGGTAGTAGTGGTAGGCACCTGGCACCCCCTGGGTAGAGGTGGTAGTAGTGGTAGGCACCTGGCACCCCCTGGGCAGAGGTGGTAGTAGTGGTAGGCACCTGGCACCCCCTGGGTAAAGGTGGTAGTAGTGGTAGGCACCTGGCACCCCCTGGGTAGAGGTGGTAGTAGTGGTAGGCACCTGGCACCCCCTGGGTAGAGGTGGCAGTAGTGACAGGCATCCAGCCCCCCATGGGTAGAGGTGGTAGTAGTGGGAGGCACCTGGCACCCCCTGGGTAAAGGTGGTAGTAGTGACAAGCATCCAGCCCCCCCTGGGTAGAGGTGGTAGTAGTGGTAGGCACCTGGCACCCCTGGGTAGAGGTGGTAGTAGTGGTAGGCACCTGGCACCCCTGGGTAGAGGTGGCAGTAGTGACAGGCATCCAGCACCCCATGGGTAGAGGTGGTAGTAGTGGGAGGCACCTGGCACCCCTGGGCAAAGGTGGTAGTAGTGAAAGGCATCCATCCCCCTGGGTAGAGGTGGCAGTAGTGGAGGCACCTGGCACCCCTGGGTAGAGGTGGTAGTAGTGGTAGGCACCTGGCACCCCTGGGTAGCGGTGGTAGTAGTGGTAGGCACCTGGCACCCCCCTGGGTAGAGGTGGTAGTAGTGGTAGGCACCTGGCACCCCCTGGGTAGAGGTGGTAGTAGTGGTAGGCACCTGGCACCCCCATGGGTAGAGGTGGTAGTAGTGGGAGGCACCTGGCACACCCTGGGTAGAGGTGGTAGTAGTGGTAGGCATCCAGCCCCCCATGGGTAGAGGTGGTAGTAGTGGTAGGCACCTGGCACCCCCATGGGTAGTGGTGGCAGTGGTGACACGCATCCGGGCCCCTATGTGTATATGTGGCATTGGTGATGGGCATCCCGCCCCTATGGTGCTGCTGTTTCTGGAGTAAGTAATTTCTGCATCCCTGTGTGTGTGTGTGTGATATGTCTGGTACGTGTAGTTTGTGTTTGTGGTTGGTGTCTGACTTACCTTCTGCGCCGTACGCGTCCGTGCCTGTTCCGGTAGTAGATGTAGAATATTGGTAGGATCGGAACGATGGGATTCATTGTTGGTTCGTCTTCGTCATTGCTTCGCCTCGTCCTCGTCGCTGGCGTGTTCGTCTCGTAGCCGTGGATCGTGTTGTGGCGCGAATCGGAGTTTATGTGCGCCTCTCCCGGATGCTTTGACGTGCCGTGCGTAGCGACGGGTTCGGCGCGTACGGGAAGCGCATCGTACTTGTCCGGCCGGACGGGGCTGCTTTTTGGCTTCCAGGCGACTCGTATCTGCGTTTACGGATCCGGCTCGGTCGGGGATCAGGACCTGGATTGGGTGAGTACGACTCGGTCGGATTCTGCGCTGTTGTGCGCATCGTACTTGTTCGTTCGGATTGCTGTGCGGATTGGTCGGGAAACAGGCATTCGCATGGCTTTTTTCCCGACCGAATGGCGTTGGGTGCGTCTCCGGCCGAGATCGTAATCGACCCCATAGTCTCCGAATCGGATTTGCTCGTTCCGGAACCCGTCTGGAGGCCTTCCTAACAAGATCGTAACATAGACATAGGTTCCGAATCGGATTCACCGAATCCCGTTCGGAGACTTCCTGGGCAGCATCGTAATCAGCCCCCAAATGTTAATGACAAGAACATGCCAACTTTCTAAAAATACAAATATTTAAAAACAATATGTAAAAAATATGGAGTAACTCTGCGAACCTGGGCAGTTGATAAATACACAAAAACAATGACTTCCTTCGAGGGTGGAATAAGCCTAACCTCAAGGGAAGTTAGGCTTGCTCCTCCCTCCGAGGGAGTCATTGTTTTGTGTATTTAACTTTCTAAAAGTGGCATTTCATTATTGTGACTTAACATCTGACTTTACCATTAAAGAGGATTTTAAATTACAATTAATTTGAGCCCAAACTTGATATCCCCATCTGCTGCCAATCAAATGTTATCACTTATTAAATTTAATAGTTAACCCAATGTAAGCCAAAGGAAGAGATAGGCCTTAGAGTAGTGAAAGCAAATGTAGGAGTTTTTTATCGTCAGGACATGTAAAACGTAAAAACACATGTCCTACTTTTTAAATAAAATGCACCCTGCTCTATAGGTTGTTTAGGGCCCAACTTAGGGGTGACATGTGTATTAAAAAGACTGTTTAGGCCTGGCAAAAGGTTTTTTGCCAGGTCGAATTGGCAGTTTAAAACTGCACTACAGGCGGCAATGACAGGCCTGAGACATGTTTTAAAGTGCTACTATAGTGGGTGGCACAATGAGTGCTACACGCCCAGTAGTAGTATTTGATTTATAGGACTTGGGTACTATGCTAGAGACTTATAAGTAAATTCATCATCATCAACTTTATTCGGTTTTACAAGAAAACCATAAAAGTCAAACAAACACCTTTAAAAAACTCCATCGAATAATTTAACACAAATAGTACATAATACAGAGTTAAATAGCAGACACTTTTGATGGATCCATGTCAAAAACAATTTCATATTACCCCAATGACCCAAATTTAACCATAAAAGTTCATCGCAGCTGGACCTAAGCCTAATTGCCGCCCTTGAAAAGCTAGAGCATGTAGTACCGAGTTGCTTGAGAGCAGTTGTAGAAAGATAAAAGCCAGTCTAACCTGCCTAAAGCTAGCTTTCTTGAGAATGGGGATAATAAAAGACTTTCTTGTAGCCTCGTAAAAACTATAAACATTAAGAAGTGCGTCAAATCCTGTGGAGACTTTCCATCGCAGCCACAGGGTAAGAGGCACTGCCCTCTGTATGCACCACGGAATGGGCTAAAAGATAATGAAAGAGGTCCAGACGAAATCGAGTCAATAAAAAGCGGTTGTGGGTACTTTTGAACCATAGAAGATAGGGCTCAGTTGATGGCCCCGTCTTCAACAGGGAATACCCACGAACGCTGGGCTTACTCAGCTCCTCTTCTTCACTGGCTCAAGTACGCATTTTGAAGAAATTCTCCTTCACCTAGTACGTATCCCATCTACATATTCTCTCTGGATTCTCATTTAGATCAGCCCTTCTCATGCTGGTAAAACTTTCTCTAACATACTTTAACCAGCAAATACAGTTAGAATGGTCGAGGGAGAGACAATCCCTTATGATTTCTTTACTTAGGTCGGTTCCCTTCTTCATCCAAGTTTCCATCCATAATGATAACGGACGATAAGCCAGCACATCTGAGAGGAAAGCAATCTCCAGTTCTTTGTGGACTATGAACGATGGAATACACTGAGGCAAGCAGAGAATACGTCTCAGAAAAGTGTTTTCAACAGACTGCAATACATCATGCTTGATATAGCCCCAAATCTCACTCCTGTAGGTGACCTTCGATATAAATGTAGCTTTATAAATCTGCAAAGTGCCCTGATTGGTCTACTTCCTAGTCTAGAGGTAAAATTAAGAACGGCAGCAATAGCCCTAGCAAAATCCACCTCTCTTTCGACTTGTCAAGAGGCGCCAGTTCAAGGCTACATCAAACACCACCCCTAGGTGTGAAAAACATCGGTCTTCGGGACCGGTGTAGCCCCCACCAAAAATGTATAGAGCTTATCTGGACATTGGTCCACCTGCATGATAAACGATTTGCTGTTATTAACCAGCAAGTACAAATCTTCTATAAAATGTACAAAGGAATTCAATAAGCATTGTAGACCCCTCGCTGTCCTCGCCATGAGGACAGCATCAACAGCGTACAGAAGGACCGGCAAACTTTGCTTGCCCACCTGGGGGTAGTCAGTATTTAATTTTAAAAGGACCTGCTCCAAATTATTAATATACAAGTTAAAAAGAAAAGGGTCCAGGATACATCCTTGATGAAACCCTCTCTGTATACGAAACTCGCGGGTTACTTTAAGATCCTTAGAATAGCGTACTACACCTTTGATGTCTCTATGGAGATCCCTTAAAAACAAAACAATGTCTTTATCAATGCCAATAGAGAGCATCATCTGCCAAAGCTTTTTTCTGTTTACGTGATCAAACGCAGAAGACAGATCCATGAAAGCTAAGTAGATGGTGCCATTGCGGGCGACAGTATACTTATTCAAGACCTTGTATAAATTTAAACTCTGGTCCACCGTCGAGCAGCCCGGGCGAAAACCATATTGGACCTTGGTCAGAATATTGTTGTCATCTACCCAGCTAGCGAGCCTGTCAAGGACCATACAGCCAACCACCTTTACACAGAGTCCAAAAGGGAGTTAGGCCTATAGCAATGAGTGCTATCCCGATCTCCCTTTTTAGAAACATGGACAATGGTAGATAATTCCCAAGTGTCCGGGCGGCCAATTATGACAGCAGCATGAATAGCTGCAGTGAGTACGGGTACCCAAATGTCCAGGTTAGAAATATAGAAGTCTGGGGGGGGAGTAAATTAATAGTTTGGGATTCTCACCCCTAATCTACATTAACCGTTTGAGGGGACTGTGGTCTGTCTGAATCCAGAAGTGAGTAGCAAACAAGTACGGTCGCGGCTTCTTCAGTGCCCAGATCACAGCAAAGCCTCTCTCTCAATTGTAATCCGCCTGTTTTTCAGGAAAATAAACTTCCACTGATGAAGGCTACAGGTTGGTCTAGGCCTTCTTCAATTAGCTGTGATGGCACAACCCTTATGCCATGCTCTGAGGAGTCTGTCTGCACTATAAATTACTTGGAGAAGTCAGGAGCCGGTACTGGTGTTGTACATATGGGCTCCTTCAGGGTGTCAAAGGCTTTCTACCAGGCCTTTGCCCAGATCACTTTCTTGGGCTGCTTCCCTGAAGTCAGCTCAGATAAGGGGGCAGCAATAGTGCAACATCCCTTGACAAACCTCCTGTTATATCCACCGAGGCCTAGGAATACCCTCACCTCAATCTCAGTCTTAGAGGTTCCCAAGCCAGAATAGACTGCATCTTGGTTTGGAAAAGCTGTACCTTGCCCACATCCACTTGATGTCCCAGATAGACCACAGATCCCTACCATATCCGGCACTTGCTGGCCTTGATAGTCAGGCCTGCAGCACCTCCTGGAGGCAGAACAGGTGTTCCTTCCAGCTTGAACTGAAGACTGCAATGTCATTTGGGAGGCGGCACTCAAAGCCTCTATCCCAGCCAGGACCCTGTTAACCAACCTCTGGGTTAATAAATGCCCCTGCAATCTTCCAAAGAGAATCACCCTAAATTGGAGGTGGCCCTCTGGGGTGGAGAACGCAGACCTCTCCTTAGCCCCCTCGGTTAGTGCAATCTGTCAGCACCCAGAAGTCAAGTCGAAATTTCTTAGGAACTTGACAGTCCCTAAAATATGAGCTCATCAGCTTGGGATGGGGTGAGCATCAGTCTTTGTAACTGAATTGAACCCCCTGTTGTCCATAGAGAACCCGAGTTCTGGAGCGGCTTGAGGTATTAGCAACACTGGGCTGGACCAAGGACTATTGGAGTGCTGAAACACCCCTAACTCCAGCATTCTGGACACTTCTTCCTTGATGCTAGCTCTCATCAGACAGCCTGTAAATGTTCTTTTTAACAGGCATGCTGTCTCTACTGTCAATAACATGGGTACACAGATGAGTAAGCCAAGGTGTTAGTGAAAATAGAGAAGCAAACTGTCCTGTCTAGTGGTGACAGTCCATCTGCTGCTCTGAGGTCAGGACAAGGGAGAAGTTGACACTTTCCACTGACATATCCTGCTCCCTAAAAGACGGGAGGTCAGGGAGAGGTTCACTCTCCTCTTCTACCCCATCATCTGTCACCAGGAGCATAATAACTTCTGACCTCTCATAGTGACGCCTGAGGCGATTAACATAGATGACCCTTGAAGGGTTGCTGGGGGCCGTTAGTCCACTAGGTAGGTGACCTCCCCCTTTCTCTCCTTCACCTCACAAGGCCCAGATCAGCGGGCTTGTAGGGTCCTGGGCTCCAATGGCTCTATCATCCACACTTTTTGGCCATTTTGAAACTCGGCCAGAGTGGCCTTCTGTTCGTGCCAAAGCTTCATCACCTCCTGGTTGGCTTCCAGGTTCTCATTAGCCTTGTTTCAGAGGCGCTTTATCTGAGACCTGAGAGCTAACATGCAGCTGATTCCATCCTGAGGGGCCTTCTTAGGAGCTTGCTCCTACACCTCATTTGCGAGATTGAGGGGTCCTCAAACAGGATGGCCATACAGGACCTCAAAGGGACTGAACCCAAATCCTTTCTGTAGCACCTCCCAGTAGGCAAAACGAAGACAAGGTAAGAGGAAGTTCTACTTCTACCTCAAGGACTTTGGCAGGCCCATAATCATACATTTAATGGTCTTGTTGACCCTCTCAACGAGCCCACTGATCTAGGGGTGATAGGGTGTGGAAAGCTTACAAGTTCATCCACACTCATCCCACATTGACTTCATGTATGCAGATATGAAGTTTGTGTCTCTGTCAGACACTACTTCTTTGGGGAATCCTACCTGGATAATAATCCCCATCGGGACCCTGGCCACTACAGGTGCAGTCATAGTCCTTAGCGGTATGGCCTCTGGGTACCTAGTGCCATGGTCCACCAGGAACAGGATGAATCTGTTGTCTAGAGCAGTCTTGGAGTCCAAAGGCCTAATTGCGTTGATGCCCACTCTGTCAAAAGGGGTGCCAAAGACTGGTAAGGGAACCAGGGGAGCCTTTAGCTTTCTCCCTGACTTCCCACTGGCCTGTCAGGTAGGACGTGACCTGCAGAACACATTGGAGGTCACTGTCATACTGAGTCATTAAAAGTGGGTGACAAGCCTGGCAAAGGTTTTGTCTTGGCCTAGATGTCCTGCCAGAAAACATCCTGAGCCGCTAGATCCAGTAAGAAGGCCGGTAGCACTGGGAGACCTCCAACACATGGATTTTCACAGGCTCACTATATAGGAGGTCATTCTCCCAGTAGATCATGTAATCTTCAAAGGTGTCATCAGCTGTGTGAACCTCTGCTTGCCACCTCAGGCCCTCAAAATTAGGGCACTCCTTTTGAGCTCTGGAGAACTCCTATCTGGATGACCCACCCTCAGCTTGCTAACCAGCCAGCTCAGGCAGGTCTCACAGGGCAGCAATATCCTCCCCAGTTGGTGCCAGGATGTCGTCCTCAGGTTCAACCTCCCTCCGGACAGTGGGACTTACCTATTTTTCCAGGCTCCAGGCATCCTTGACTAACCTTTCAGGCTACCATGAACCTTGTAGTAAGTCACACTCTCTTAGGCAAGTCTAATTCCTCCAGGTGAGACTGGCGCTCCACCTCCTTACCGATGTTTTGCTTCAAGTTGTTTCCCAGCAGACAATCTACAGGCATGTCAGGACTGACAGCTACCCCCAGGAAACCTGAGAACCCCCCACCCACCCACACAAACACTCAAAGGAAACTAGAGCCACAGGGTAGTGACTCTCACGGTTATCTGTAACACAGTCTGGTGGAACTAATTGGGGATTACCTGCTTGGAGGACACCAGATGACACCTGACAGTAGTCATGGTCATGCTGGCTCCCAAATCCCTCTGACCCTCCAAACGCTGCCCACTGATGGTGACCCACTGCTTATACTTGGAAATATTGGTAGGCATGTGAGCTTTTGGCACTATCTCCTTGTCACCCAGGGACACTAGGGGAACCTCTCCACTACCTCCATGTTAACTGGGACACCCTCTTTCCCAAGCATTACACTAGCCAACCCTGGTGTCTGCTCACCATTGAGAGGTTGCATCCTCTTGGGACATTTAGCATCTCCCTTGATGTACCCATATCTACAGTACTCATAACATTTGGGGTTCAACTTCCCTGACTTGTATTCATTGTATCCACTCTTCTTCTGGTCAAGTACGGATTGGGTACCCTTCCCCTAAGAACTGTGTTAAGAGCCTTCAGAGAACTCCTTGTTTTTATTTTTGCTCCCCCTCTTTCTTCTGTTGGGGACCCTGTCCACCCTTTTGGGCCTTGGTGCTCAGTCAGTGCTCTGCCTCCTTAGTGAGCTCACCAGGGTCAGAGAGCCCACTATCTACTCAGTGTTGGAGCAGCTCTGTAAAACAATTACTGTACATGTGCTCTCTGGCAATCAGATTGTACAGCCCCTTGTAATCACTCACATCACTAGCAGTGCCTTGCAGAAATGATACACAGAATCCACCCAGGACTGATGAGGCACTTTCTGGCTGTCCCTACATTTCTACCAATACTTCATAGGCGTAAGATCATACTTCCTGGCATAGGCATCCTTTATGTGGGGATACCTCATCCTGTTCACCTTCCCTAGGGCTAATGATGCATTCCTCCCTTCACTGGGCATATAGCTCTAGAGAATGGCTCCTCAATCCTCCTCGAGGACCCTGTGCATCTCCAAGGAAACATCATTCGCCTGAAACCACTTGTCAGTATGATCTCCCACAACAAAGTTAGGCACCAAGTCCGAGAGAATGTGGACCCTACTGAGTCAAATAGGCACTGGTGTAATGCTGCCAGCATTGCTAAGGACTCTGAGATCTGCTTACCTTTCAGGTCCGCCTCCTGTTTAGTCATCTCATGATCCGGCAGAATTTTCTACTCCTCCACGGCCAGTTTCCTTTCCTCCAGGGCCCTCTTGGCAGCAGCCTCTCCTTGGCTGCCTTTTCGACTTGGTCAGCTACAACTTACATTTCCGCTGAGCCCTCCTGTGCTCCAGTTCCTCAAGGGACAGGTTGCAGGAAGACACACTGATCCCTGTCTTGACAGGGGGCTCTACTCCTGTGAGCAAGTTGTGCTCCTCGAGGTGCTGCAGCTCAGGGCCTGTGGCCACACCCACTTACTTCTCCCCCTCCTCTAAGTCCACCTTCTCCTCCTCAGGACTATCTTCTTCCTGATCCTTTGGGGTGGTCTGCATCCTTCTGACTTCCACAAAAGCTCGGAGGCCGATCTATCTTTGTGGCATGATTTTTCACATTCAGCCCACTGTCCTTGCAAAGCCTCTGCAGCTCAGCCTTGCTGAGGTGTTCAACACTAATCAGCTCTATCTCCACTGTAGCCAAAAGGATGCGAGGTAAACCTAAATTTGGAAAAAGAAAAAAACAGTCAAATCAAAAACTAAGTAGAATTTAGAAATACAAATTGAATTTGAGGTCAGGTTATTTTTATGGAATCCTTTTGTTACACAAAATAATTGAGTGGCACTGCATTGCAGGAGCAGCACCTTTAACACCCAACTAAGCGACCAGGACTTGGGGGGAACCACTTGAGGGTTGGGACTCAGTACAGCAAAGGGCAGGTGCAGGGTTCAATGTCTCTGGGGCTTGTTATGCCCTTGTAGCTCAAACAGGGGGACAGCCAAGTAGCCCTTGGAGTCACTCTGGTAGTCTGGGCTCAAGCAACAAAGCAGGCCTCAAGCAGCAAGGTAGCCTCTTAGGGGCAAGGTAAGCCTCAAGCAGCAAGGCAGTCCTCTGGTAGCAGCGGGGCAGTCCCTCTGTGACATAGGAGCTATGTGCAACTCAAGGTCTGAAGATCCCTTAATACAACCATTTCTTTTTAATTTTGAGTCTCTGGATACTCTTTTTTGGGTCCCCATAGTTAATCCTGGGAGTTAGGTTGTGATTACCCTGCTCCCTTATGTGGCCTTTCAAAACTTTTTTCTTGATGTTGGAGGTGAGAGCCGGGATTCCAGGCTCCAACAGCAGTTGCAAGAGAAACTTTCCTCTTGCTGCCAGACAAGTGCTCAGGTCCATGGCTCCATTTTGAGGCTGTTATACCTGAAATGGACAATGGAAAAAACTGCTCTATCATGCATTAGGATTTGTTTATACATATATATTTTTAATATTGAGTCTGCCGATGGTTTTCAAACCTTGGTTCGGAGATCGTCAGTAGACTAATGATCCAGATATCGCTATCCTGATCGACAGGCTGGCTCATATTGAGGCCTAAAAAGTAATTTTTCATGTTAGAAACTTATGTACCAAAACACTCAATATAAGTAAATCAATGGTATTGTTGCCATACACAGTGTTGTCAAAAAGAACCCCAAAATCTGAGGACAGGAGTCATAAGTTTCTTGTGGAGACTTGTATTACAGTCCAAAATACAGCCGACACGTGTTTCGTCACACCAGTGACTTCTTCAAGGCTGTAATTGGGCAAGCACTCACAGTCCGAATTTCAGAGTACATCACTCTCCAAGCCCAATCTGGGGCCACCAGAATGACCTGTGATTGGCCCCGCCTGACTTTGCTCAGAATACATGGGATCAGAGGCAATACATGCCCTACAAACTATTGAGAGGAAACTGAAGAGCACAAAATGCTGGACATTGAGCGTTTTTGGAGGCAGCGAAGAGCTCAACCAAGGTTGTATCCCAATGGACAAAGAATTCCTAAGCCACCCCAGATGCAGATGCTACTCATGCCGGTAAAGATAATGCCTGCCGAAATCATCTGTTGTGAAGTTGTGGAATCATGCTACATTTCTCACTGACAGCAAAATCCAGTTGAGTGCTAGCAAGCACCACAACCTCAAAGCCTCCAGACAGAGCGTGAGCCTAAGCGATCCTGCTTGTTGAAATACCACATGCTGGTTGTGTTGTCTGTGAGCTTGTGCATTGACTTGACTGTGATTGATTGTTAGAATGCCTTGACTGTTAACCAACTGGCATGCAGCTCCAGCAGGTTTATGTGGCAAAGCTGTTCTAACCAAAGACCCTGGACACCCAATTCGGCCAGGTCACCTCTCAAGCCAAAGGACAACGCATATGCTTCTTCTATGGCCACCGGTAGGGGAAGGCAGAATGGCTTACTGTATGTAAGATTGGTGTCTGTCATCCACCAATGCTTGTTGCAAGATGCCTCCTTGAAAATGTGGATCGTGTCTAACAATTTTGAGGCAAGTGCGAACTTTTCATTGAATGGCCTGCATATGCCACCAAGCCAAGGGCACCAACAGAAGGCAGGATGGTAAGAGGCCTTAAAACTGTCAAGGCTAGTACAGCAGCTTTTAGCCAAAACCTCATGAGCACAGCCTGAATGTTCAGGACTCACTGGAGGGGTGGAAACTGTAAAGTCCGTTAAGGCAACTGTGACTATATTGGTTCCAATGAAAGGCAGGCTCTACGTGGATTAGAGGAATAAGGCCAAAGGGCAGGACAGTGAATTAAAAAGGAGTGGAACCCACCATAAATTGCAGATATTTTCGGTCAGAATACAGAATCAGTACAAGAAAGTACGTGCCCTGCAGATCTAGGGACAACCTTCAGTCCTTGTGGTTAAAGGCCAGCAGAAATTGCGCTTGTGTTATCATTCTGAATTTCTCCTTCTGGAGGAATAAGTTCAGTACTCTGAAGCCCAGAGTAAGGCACAGGCCTCCAGCTTCTAGGGAAAAAGTCAGCAGCGGCTCCTCCGCTATGGTGGAGGAGCATCGCCCCACTGCTTTCTCGCAGTACGAGAAGCAAAAACATAAAATGGTAATAACTAAAAGTTATTACCATTTTACGTTTGCTTTGCGGTAGGGCAGGGCTGCTCTACTCTGCTCTCCGAGCAGGGGAAGAGTGGTGTGCCCACTCCTGAGTGTACAAAGACTGTTTGGTAGGCCCTCTCGGGCCACCCAAACCAGTCATGCGCACCTTTCTCTTCTCCATGCAGGCTGCAATGCAGCCTGCATGGAGAACAAGCCCACCCCTCCAGCCCCTGGCGGAGCGCCGTGTCACGACGCTCCAGACCAATCACAATGCTGCTTGCAGGGTTGTGATTGCTTGGGGGAGGGAACCTGGCTGCCTGCTTCCTGTTCCTGTCGGAGACAGGAGAGCAGGAGCCGAGAAAACACGGACCCGGCCTCGAGGTAAGATTTTTTTTTTTAATTGTAAATTATGACACACCCCGCGCAACCCCCACGCCTGCCCCCCACCCGCTGAGCCATGCCGGCCGCAATTGGAAAAAGTAAGTAACAGGAGTAACACCTCAGTCACCACACCATTTTAGGCACTATTTAGACTGCAGACTAGGCAAACAACATCAGCACCTCCCTGGAGAAGATTTGAGAGCGATCTGCCAAAACCAGCATGAGAACAAGTTGTACCTGGGAAGGAGCGCCACAAAGAGCGAGGCACAGCCCACGTGGATAATTTGTTGAATCCACTGGTTTGAGGTCACTCAATACCATCTGGATGGTAAATGTTGAATCAACACCCTACTGGAAGCTAGTGTTCACCCAAGTATCAGCAAAAGAGGTTTTATTGTGGTGTCATGAGAAGAGAAGTAGTAAATTGCTGTCATCCTTATATATTATATACCTCACAATGAATATCAATTAGTTTCTTCCCGAAACATCTGCACTATAGTAAAAGCATTATGCACATCGTCAATATTTATTCAGTCTTTTAAAAATAAGAAAAATGTTCCCTTCCGTTGCTTCACATAATAGGATCCACTATTGTTCAAGAAATAATATAGGGCCTGAATTAGATTTTGGCTGTAATGGTCCCGCCGTTGCTTTTTCGTCAGATTCCCCGTCCACCTGCTTGGCAGTCTTCCCGCTCTATTGAGATGCTGGTGGGTCCATGAACGAAAGACCATCAGAGTGCTGCCAACTCCGCCCGGTATGTTCACCGGCGTTGACGGCACCATAGGCAAAAGAGACTGTCAGAGGGAGTACAGCCACTTTGTTGGGCGGGCCAATCACAATGTGCCTTCCCGCCGACGTGACTGTGGAGGGGAAACCTCTACACCTGAGTTGGCGGATTGAATGTTTTTTTATGTGTTTATTAGCATTTTCAATAAACAACAAGAAGCTGCATCATGAAGAGTAGGATACAAAAAAAGGCTGACGTTACCTTACATCCAAGAACTTGTGCACTTATACAGTCATATAAAGAGAAAAACATACCAATTAATTTCTAAGGATGATGTGGGAACGAGGGGGAACAGAAGGGGATGGGGGAGTTCGCAGCCTTGTAGGAGTTACCAGTCTATGTAGTGTGCTGTGTAATGGTATCACCCATCAATCAGGCATTGGGGGAGATTGTGGAGAGGGTGCATCAGCGGATCCACCGGAGACAGTGTCTGAAGTGTCCGGATCTACCGATAGCAGGTGAGTACAGAGCAGTGCTCAGATGTCTTTATGCCTTGAAGTGGGTGGTTGGAAGGAGTCAAAGTTCACTAGTAGTGTCGCAATATATCATATCCTTCAGCCAGGCATCTGTGGTGTGTAGTCTATCACTGCCCCATAAAAGGGCTATGCGTTCTTTGGCCAACAAGAATGCCATGGCGGCAAATCGTCTGTGTCCAGGGGGGCTTAGGGGCATGACATTGCCTAGGAGTGCTAGGAGGGGATCAGGGTCTATGGTGTGTTCTAGCATAGCGGAAATGAGTGTGAATATGTATGGTGGTACAGTTCCAGGTCAGATGGGTAGTCATGGTGGTTGACCGCACACTTGGGGTAGCGATGAGAGTCCGTTGGGTCAATTTCGGAAAGGGCCAAAGGCGTGGTGTATGCCAGATATTTATAGTGAAAAAGTTTGTGTGGGCTATTGGTTCAGACTAGCTTTGTCTGCATGAGCTGAGAGTGTACGTTGCAACAGTGGTTCCTGTGTTAGGTGAAGCCATGGATTATTTTGAAGAGGGATGTCCAGAAAGTACAGAAAGTACTCTGCGCCGAGGTATCTACAGAGTTTAGACCAAGCCCAGCAGGTTGTAGAAAGGGTGTGATTGTCAAGAGGCTCGCATGGTATCTCTTTAGAGAGGATCGAATACAGAGGAAGGTGTTCAGCCTGGTCCTGCACAGTCTTCAAGTATGGAAGTCTGGCATCCGGGTAGTACCAAAAATAAGAGAAGTGGCACTGAACCACCAGATAGAGGAGGTGGAATTGGTAGGGATATATGGCAGAAACACACCTTTTCTCACTTTCACACTTCCTTTTCCACCATGGAGCCGATCTTCCATGTCCTACTGCTGCTGCTTGACCACAAAGCAAATCAACCCTGCTGTGGCCGGAATCGAAGGCAAGCTCCTCTTTTACCTGTTACCTTTCGACTTCACTGTTAACATTTGCACTGTGATAGAAGCGGTTAAGGGGACAGAATGGTTGGCTCCGGTAGTGGCAGCGAGGAAAAGTAATGGTGAATTAACGTTGTGTGTGGACCTGAGAGAGTTGAATAGATGCGTGGTGGTGGACAAGTATCCTATGCCTAAGATTGCGGACATGCTGACGTCGTTGAGTGGCGCTAGAGTATTTTCATCTATTGACCTCAAGTCAACCTATCACCAGATTGTGTTAGATGAGAAATCCAAGGATTGTACTGTGTTTGTCACAACATTCGGGACATTCAATATAGAAGAATGCTGTTTGGACTGGTTGCTGCAGCCTCAGTCTTTTAGAGGGTGATAGAAAGAGTATTGGAAGGCTTAGAGGGAATCAAGCTCTATCAAAACAATGTATTGATATTTCGCTGTGATGTGGAATAAAATGACAAACGAGTAAGGGAGGTTCTGAAGAGGTTGGACGAAGTGAATCTGACAATTAATTGTGAGAAATTTAAATTAAGGCAACCTTGCATTTATTATTTGGGACATGAAGTTTCAGCAGACGGCATGAAGCCCAAACCAGCTTGGTAGATGTGCCTGAATATCCTCACGTGTGACAAGAAGCACTACAAATTTACTGATTGATTGATCCGCGATATGTCCTTGCCCATGAACAAGGAAGAACTTTTAAAGTTCTTGGGAATGGCAGAATATTATAATTTGTGCCTAATTTTGCCTTGAAGAGTGAAAGAATGAGGGGACTGCTGAAGAAGGGTGTGGAGTTTGTGTGGGGCAAGAGTGTGAACAGGAATTCAAGGTGATAAAATTAGGGCTGGCTGTGGCCCCTAATCTGAGAAGCTCGATGCGACTGTGAGATCAAATTGATAACTGATGAGTGTGAAAGGGTTGCGAGCAGTGATGGTGAAGGGGAAAGTGAAGGTGAAAGAACAATTATGTTTGTCTCGCGTAGTCTAGAAAGGCCAAGTGACACGATACTCGGTGATCAAGAGGGAGGCGTTGGCCATCTATTGGGTGGTGAAGAAAATGAAAACATTTCTCTGTGGCTGTGAATTCACAATTAAAACTGATCACAAGCCATTGACGGAAATCTTTCATAAAAAAAAGCATTGATGCAGTCTTGAGCCAGATTACCAAATTGGTGGTGGCATTACAAGAGTATAGGTTTGTAGTGGAATATGATCCAGGGACAAGAAATATAGTGGCAGATTCCTTGTCTAGGTTGGTGTCACATGAAGATGAAAAGTTGGTGGAGGAAGATGAGATGGAAGAGAGTGTGTGTGTGTGTGTGTGTGTGTGTGTGTGTGTGTGTGTGTGCGTGTGTGTGTGCGTGTGAGTGTGTGTGTGAGTGTGTGTGTGTGTGAAAAGTGTGAGTGTGTGTGTGAGTGTGTGTGTGTGTGAAAAGAGAGCGATAGAGAGAAGTCGATGGGCAAGTGATTTCAGAAAGGCTGGTGGAGGGCAGCGATTGAGGCAGATAATGGGATACAGGAATTATTCAAACTTTTCAATAATGGTTGCAGAAAGAAGGATGGTAGTAGTGTTGAGTGTGTTAAGTTTTAGAATGTGAGAGATGAATGATCTGAAAAATAAGGGTTGCTTTTCAGAGGGACAAGGTTGGTTCCTCTTGAAGCCCTAAGAGGTGAGTTGGTGAATATGGAGCATGAGAGACATCTTAGGATTTTGAAGACTAAGGAGAGATTGAAAAAGGTGCACTGGTAGCCGGGAATGTATATGGAGGTGGAGAGGTTATGAGGGACTGCAAGCAATGTATGTTGAATGAAAAAGTACTGAAGCCCAAGACTCAACTCAAGGTGGTTAGGAATTTACCTAACGGTCTGTGGGAAAAAGTAGCTCTAGATATATTGGGCCCCATACATTTGAAGGCTGGGACAACTGATGTGCTGGTACTGCTAGATATGTTTTCAAGGTGGCCAGAAGTAGCTTTTACCCATGGGATTGAAATGAGGCATGTGGTAGCATTTCTGAAGGATCTCATAGGGAGAGAGGGAATATCTAATGTGTTGCTGAACGATAATGGAGTCCAGCTGGTCTCCAGGGAGATGGAGGAATTTCTGGTGGAAAATGGCATAAAGCACAAGAAGAGTGCTTTATATCACCTAGAAGCCAACGGTAAGGTTGAGCACTTCAATAGAGTGTTGAAAGAAACCATCCAGATTGCCAACAGTTGTGGGTTGGAGTGAAAAGGAGAGGTATGTAGAAGAGTAGAGGTGTATTGCTTAACCCACACACGGTTACAGGGAAACCACATTTGAATTGTTCAAAGGGAGGAACCCGAATAGTGTGATGTCTGACTCACGTGTGAATGCGGAGTGTGAAGGGAAGGGTAGAAAGTGGAAAATTGGTGTGATAGAGAAGTGAGGAAAATGAATGAGAGAAAGATGTGATTTGACAGTAGGAGAGGAGTGAAGGTGACAAGAGCGCAAGTTGGTGATTGGGTGAGAACCAGAAAACGGGGAAGTGGTCAGGGTGTGAAGTTTTCTAATCCGATAAGAGTGGAAAAATTGTTTAAAAATGCAGTCACAACTGTAGACTCACAAATTTGGAATCTGAATAGAGTGGTTGTGGTTATAAGTAGTGAAAGAATGGCTACATCAAGTGCTGAGAATTATGATGTACGAAACAATGGGATGAGAAGTCGTTTGGAAGTAAGAAGGAGCCAAAGAGTCGTAAATACACTTAAGTATTTAGAAGATTACAGTAGGCTGTAGTGAGATTACTCATCATGTTCTACTTACGGTGTTGGTGTTTCTACTCTTATTTGACCCAAGGAAAGACTACTTTGACTTAATAAACCCTATGTGTTTTACTGCATAACAAGTATTTAGTTTTGCCTGCTTTATATAATTTGCGTAGGTTATGGGTCGTTCGTAAATGTATGTGTAACTAAGGTCTTAGTGGGTGGAGTTAGCTTTTGTTTATATAGGAGGGAGGTTTGTGGTCTGGGACTTTGGAATGTGGAGATGTCATCATACAGTAGAATGATGCTGGGCAAGGGCTGTTCCATGAGAGAATGTTTGGGTTTGAAAGGGGGAATACTGGAGCAGCTGTGAGATGGGTGGCTGGGATGCTTCTCCTTATCCTGAACCTTTAATAAACCTCTTGAGACATTGTACCAGGCAGAGTTTGTTAATGCTTCCTTTCTTACAGAAGCATTATGAGGGTGTGACAGAGGGTACTCAGGAGCTATGTTAAAAGGAACGGGGGGGGTCAGCAGTTTCTATCGATTGTCGCCCTTTATGACCCCAATCAGAGAGGGGACTGGTTTAAAAAAAGATTTTTTGCAAGATAGCAGGATTCACTGAAGGGGTCCCAATTCTATCTGCAGGATTTACTACCGTAATCAAAGGAGGTGTTGACTTTATGGGGGTCCCTTAGAGACATGTCATCAGAGGTTAAAGAACAGCTTGAAGAATTTGTTTGTTAAATGTATGGAGAGTGACGCATCCGAGATAGAGGAACTTAATTTTCTACTTACCAAGATATCAAACACATTCAAGTATAGATACGATTTTTCTTTCCAGCAACATAGTAGGAAAAGTGAGAGAGGCTGGAATAGGCACAATAGCAATATCAGGCCATGCACTAGTGTGGATCACACTTATCTTTGTGGGGGTTTGCCAAACTGTTAAGTTGGCGGCTAGGCAAATAAATCTTCAGGATGCCACCAATGGGGCAAAAAATTCCAAAGTTATAGATGAACATTTGACAACTAATGCATATCACATGTGGTACTATGGGATGCTCTCAAGGTCATTATATATAGGTCCCTGGATAGCAATGGCGGTAGCCACCAAGTGGGAAAGTGGTTTAGTGCTTCCATGACTCAAAGAAGACTTAGAAGAAACAAGAGATGCACAGCGCTCTGGCTCAAAGGGTGATTTCAGAGTTCTTACTGTAATCAAGGGACAAATGTGTGCTTGTCATTATTAAAGTAGAAAAGGCACTACTAGCTCTGGAGAGAAGGATGCATGAGACAAAGCTCGTTATTTCCTGGCTAACAAGCTCAAAGATAAAAGGGAGAAGGAGGGAATGTATTTCCTGAGCAGCGACAATTGAGAACTGATCTACGATAGAAAGGAAAAGGCCTACATGTTTCATTTTTTTAAGCAATACTTTATTCCAAAGGAAATGGCAGAGAGGGAAGCAGAGGTTCCTTTTTATTCAGCATGACGTTTCCTGAATATAAGGGCTGGAACAGGCTGTAGAACAAGAGGCCCTAATAGAGGTACTGGAGATTTGAAAGGCTATTAAAAATCTTGAGCCTGGTAAAGTCCAAAGCCCTGATTCAATGGAAAACTTTATAGGATCTACTCTTCAAAACTGACTCCAATTCTTAATGAATTGTTTCATTCTTTTCAGAGGGCTGGTGGGGTAACACCATCAATTGAAGATGCCAATAATGTGGTCCTCCCCAACCCTGGTAAAGATTATTTGAACTGCTCAGCCTATGGACCTATCATGCTGTTAAACTTTGATGTGAAAGTATACATGAAAGTTCCAGCAAACTGACTCTGAACCCATTTTCCCTCTCGCATAGACCAATCAACTGTAGTTTATGGGGCAGGAAGGCCAAGATTCTAAGAGTAAAAAAAAAAAGTAATCTTAGCTGGCATTGGCTATTGAAGGTGTCTTAAACAGAGTGGATTTGTTCTTTATCATGACGTTGATGGAAAGATTTTGGGAAGGGAGATCTTTTATTAACATTTTGTAAGAAAACAATCAAGTGCAAAAGGCCATAGTGGAGATTGATGGAGTATTCCCCCAAAACTACGATCTTTCCAGGGGTTATAAACAGGGATACCCCTGTCCCTGTTGCTATATGTCCTAGTGGTATGGCTAAGGGTTCTGAGACTACAATCAGGTCGTAACATTAAAGGTTTTAATTTTTGGAGCGTTGGAACACAAAAATCCTTTTGCAGATGATGTGATGCTTGTGCTGGGGATTCTGAGACTTCATTACACTACTACTCAGGGGGTTGGAAGAATAAGGGAAATTCTGGGTACAAGGTAAGTGATCAAGATTTGGAGCTCCTCCCTTTTGGTCTTTCAAAAATAGAAGTATATGGCACCCTGCATGCTAGATTGTAGGACAACGAACTAGCAATTCGATAACAATTTGCCTCTTCACTTTCTTGGATGGTATTAGGCGAACATACTCACTCTCTTTCAAGAAACAAAGGCTGATCTAGGGAGGTGGTAGGATCTTCAGTTGACATGGTTGGGTCGTATTTCCCAAATTAAAATTAATATAATTTTCAAATTGTTGTATTTCTTCCAGGCCCTACAGGATTGGATGGGAAAGAAAACACTAGATGACCTTCACCAGGACTTTTTGAACTTCGTGTGACAGGGGGAACTTCCCAGAGTATAGCGAAAAATATTAAGGGCTGCAAAAGATAAGGGAAGGTTGGGATCCTTGAGTACTAAATTACAACAGGACAACCGAACTACACAAGGTGGAAGAATGGGCGAGGAGAGAGTTGGACAAACACCAGCTCTACATAGACTGGGCCGTGAATGGCTAATCCCTGTGGGATTTCATTTAGCAACAAGAAATGCTTGTTATGGTTCCATTACCGGCACACTACAGGGAGTGTGGGTCAAAATAGCATAAATATGCCAGATTGTGACCTTTCCATCTCAGCTGACACCCATACGTGACAACCCGAATAATTTTGAGGCTGCCAAGCGGGGAATGGCATTCATAAATGGAAGATAAGCGCATGTCTGATGCTGTCAGACGAGTGTGAATGGAAAAAATGGATCACTTGACGACTGCAAGTGCACTTATAATCTATCAGAGACCCAGCGTTTTCATTGTCAACAAATATGTCACTGAGTGCTGGAGTCAGTAGTGGCCTTACGACCTTTGACCCAAAGGGGAAATATTAACATTATATCACAGCATAAAGAAGCAGGTCTCAAGCCTATATAAACTACTTTACACTTCATTATTGAGATTTCTTATGCTCGAGAGCAGGGCTGGATGGGCAAGGGGATATGGGATGCTGGGTCTGTTAGCGTTTATTTTGATTGTAAACTGTGTTGTTTGTAGCGGATTGCAACACCTGGATACACTGTCGAACATAAAGTGATAGAACTATTTAAGCTGATGCCGACAATACATTTTCTGTTTCCGTACTTAAAAAAATATGTTTAATCAAACGATTTAGAAAAGAAAAAACAAGGATAACGTACTTCATTTTTAATAGAGGAGTTAAAAGAAGGATAAACGAGTATAAAATGGCCTTAAAAGTTAAACGGGTATAAAAATCAAACCTTATACTCAACCAACACATGGAAAATCAAGAACTGGAAGGGGGCTATGGACTTCCGGGGAGAGGAACTGGTCACACGTAGACATAAATGGGTAAGGGGCAGTGACGGACTATGATACGGATGCTCGGCATTTCCAAACAGTTGACAAGGAGGGAAAATTAATGATAAGGTAACTATAGCTATCTTTCCGTGCCACTGTGGAAGCGCTGAGATTACATCCTTCTGAAGGACTGTTCAAGCAGTGAATTGGAGACCAGATGAAAGCCTCCACCATCACCTTAAAAGATAGGAGGAAGACACAAGTGTAGCGCCGAGAAGACTGCTCAGAATTTTACTGTGAAAACGGTTGGCCAATTGCTACATGGTAGAAGGCGTTTAAACTAAAGAGGAAAGATGTGACTTTCCCTACAGGTTTTTTGGTTTGTTCAATAACATCCACACACGCATACAAAAGAAAGTTAAAGGCAGTCAAATAATTGGATAATTTGGCACTTGAAAAGTCTATTGACATTTAACATCTGTGACATGAGGAATTGAAACTGGGTGGAATTAACTCTATTTCCAAAAGTTGCGATACTCACATTGTAAAAACTGTTCCCCGATAAGACGCTCTACAATGTAGAATGTGCTCATTGTTCTTTGCTCCCTGTTCCATTCCTGCGATGTCAGAAATCACTTTAGAACATTCGTTAAGGCTAAATCCTACATTTTTTTTAAAAACACAGCAAATACATATATTCACCTTCATTTCAAACGAAGCCAGGCTTCTTTTTTAACTTGTCCAGTGTTTTTTCAGACTCAATTACAGTGCAGAATTTGTAAACATTTCCTAGTTTGGAGGCCAGAACTGCAGGAAACATTCTTTTGCTGTTCGAATGATCTAATTCATCTTTTTGTTTTGGAAAGCGGAGTTATGGGGTAAGCAGTGTAACTGTTTCACATCTGGTAGAAACATGTCTGATAGCAATCAGAGAGACTTCCAACATAGCTGCTCAGCCAATGTGACATAAGGGAATGGGTCATCTGGAACCGTGTCCGTGGCTGGATGTAAGCAAAAGATCAATAGCTATACATCATAATAAAGAGGTATCAAGCGATAGAAACCTAATGCACAAGAGGATTTTAAATATATATATATATATTCACTGGAAAAAGAAAACAAAAGTTAGAGTGTGACGTTATAGTTGGATAAGGTATTAAGAGCTTAGCTTATTTTCATTTTGCAATTTCCAGTTTTTTTTTCATGAAGGTTAAAGTGACATTATAGTCGTACTTGGACCCTCCCCCTCTGCATGGGACAACACCTGGTGGCCCACCGCCTTCGGCAGCCCTCCCAACCCCACAGACCACGCCCAAAACCTCGGCATCGTACTCGACTCCTCCCTCTCCATGACCCGCCAGATCAACGCCGTCACCTTCAGCTGTTTCAACACCCTCCGCTTCCTCCGAAAGACCTTCAAATGGATCCCCCCCCGAATCAAGGAAGACCGTCACCCACGCACTCATAACCAGCAGACTGGACTACGGAAACACCCTCTACGCCGGGATCAACAAGTCCCTGCTCCGCAAACTCCAGACGATGCCAGACTCGTCCTCGGCATCCCTTGACACAAGCATAGCCCCCAACACCTGCGTAACCTCCACTGGCTCCCCGTAGAGAAGAGAGTTACCTTCAAGATAGTCACCCACGCCTACAAATGCCTTCACAACACCGGACCCCAATACCTCGACGAGAGAATCTCCTTCAACGCACCCAAGCGAAACCTCCGATCCGCCGACCTCGCCCTCGCCGAAACACCACGCATCCGCAGAGCCAGAACAGGGGGAAAGGCATTCTCCTACATTGCGGCCAAGACCTGGAACGAGCTCCCGATCGACATCAGACGCACCCCCTCCCTGAACATTTTCAGGAAGACACTCAAGACCTGGCTCTTTGACTGAACGGAGCTGCTTACCCCCCCCCACACCCCCCCCCCAGCGCCTTGAGACCCTCACGGGTGAGTAGCGCGCTTACAATACCCCTGATTGATGTGTTGAAAAAAGGTAAACACTAATATTTGAAAACAAAAACTGAAATTCTCTAGCTATAATTCACCGAGATAACTATAATGTGTGCCCCCACCTTTACTGCTTATGACCTCACATATTACAGCACTCAAGACGTTAAATTACATCATTGATGACCTCACTCATGACATCTCAAATAAAGACATGACCTGAAAATTATTTGATGCACCTTGCGTGTATTACTCCATGTTACACAAGGTAAAGTGTGAGCACACATAGGGGTCGATTAGGATGTTGTTCGGAAGGGCATCCTAAAGCCTTTCGGAGTCGCACCTTCCAACCGACTCGTATTCGGATTTTGTTTACCCGAGCAACGCATTACGATGCACAAAACCCATTACTTAACGACTGACTCGGTTTTTACGAATCTGACGGGATATTCCTAACGAGAAGCCTCCGGAATCGCTGAATCGAGCCGTTCGGATCCACTTCCGAGTCCGAATTGGCCCGCCCAATTACGATGCGTACTTCCTGTGCGCCGAACAATTCGGACCAACCAATACGTCAGAGCAGTCGGAAGGGGAGTATTTCTGCTCCAAATTGCGTCACAACACGACTCCTGCGACTGAGACTGTGCAGCTATGCATCCCACCACCTACCCCTACAGAATAACCCAACTACCCCGCGAAAGACAATACAAGAGAAAGCTGGGGCGCACCTACAGTCAAATTGGGGGGGGGTGAATAGTTCCAGCAATGTAGAGGCAATTTGCGGGGGGCTAATACTTCCAGCAATGTAGCCCCAAATGGGGGGTTAGGGGTGCTAACACTCCCAGCAATGTTGATCCAAAGGGGGGTAATGCTCACAGCAATGTTGAGCCAATTGGGTGGCTAACACGCCCAGCAATGTTGAGCCAAAGAGGGGTGGAATACTCCCAGCATTGTTTACCCATATGGGGGAGTGGGTGGTTAACACTTCCAGCAATGTAGAGACAATTGGGGAGGTTGGGGGGGTGTTGTAACACTCCCAGTAATGTTGATCCAAATGGAGGGCGGGTAATAATCCCAGCAGTATTGATCCAACTGGGGGGGGTAATACTCCCAGCAATGTCGAGCCAAATGTGGGGGTTGGGGGGCTAACACTCTCAGCAATGTTGAGCCAAAGGGGGGGATACTCCCAGCAATGTTTACCCAAATTGGGGGGTGGGGGGCAATGTTGAGCCAAAGGGGGGGAATACTCCCAGCAATGTTGACCCAAATTAGGGGTGAGGGTCTAATACATCCAGCAATGTTGAGCCAAATGTGGGGGCTGGGGGGGGCTAACACTCCCAGCAGTTTTGAGCCAATTGGGGGTGCTGGGGTCTAATACTCCCAGCAATGTAGAGACAATTGGGGGGATCCAGAGGGGGGCTAATACTCCCAGCAATGTGTCCTGGAATAATGTAACTGGTGCTCATGCAAAGTGCCTCAATATCTCCGGGTGGAGTCCAAGCTGCAGAAAACAGACAAAAAACAAAGCATAAGGTTACTTGGCAGGAAATGCATTCTCACACTGGGGCAGCAAATGTAAGTGTCAACTTTAAGGATTGGGCAGAGTGGAGATGATGGTGCTCTAGGGACTATTGAAAAACCAACAAAGCCTCATCATCTAGTAAATGGTCCCTGAAAAACCTGTGAAATACTCGGGTGCTGCTGAGCAAAGACAACAGACCAGCCACCCACAGCAGCTCAAGAGCTGTATGTGTGTGTGTGTGTGGGGAAGCTGTCTCAGCCTGGGCTGACACACACGACGGGGTGGCTGAAGCCCATTGAGCACTATGTGCATTGAATTCCATCAGAAAGTGTTCTGTATAGGCTTGGATTGGCAATGTGGCCAATTGGGAATTGTTCGATGTGCTGGGGCACCAGGGTCACCTGTGGGCCTGTCTTTTTGGTGCCTATGTAAACCACACCAAGAGACTGTCTTAGTTACCCAGTCCCACCAGGCCACTGCAATGTGGTGCCACTATCTTGTCCACTCCTTAGCTGTGCTGTAAATTGAGGCTGGGGGCCAGCCCTTGGGGCATAATCACCTTGGCGCACTACCTCGCATGCACTGACAGACGCAATGTTATCTCCCCCACCCGCCCATCACTGTCAGGTCATGGCAGGTGCAGGGAGGTTCCGTAGTATGTAGGGGCTTCGCAGGGAGGCAAGATTCATTTGGTCAGTGTTAGACCTGTCAGCCCTAGGGTGGTCTTACCCTGTTTTTTTCCCTTTTGCGCCTAATTTTTGCCACCGTATTTTTTACTGGACCTAGGTCTCTGGGCGCCTTACCACTGCCAGACAGTGCTGAGGTGCAGGGGCTCTCTCCTTTTAAGATGGCTGCCGCAGGCCCCTGCTACTGCGGAGTGGCCTTTGCATACACATACTAGTAGTCAGGATCAGGCGGGGACATAATGATACAGTATCCATGCCGTCCCCGCCCCTGGGCCTCATGGCCAGACATGAGGGAAGCTTCTAGAACCTTCCAGCTTGGGGAGGAGTTATGTTTTGCCGCCTTTAGGAGGGTCACCTGACCTAGGGGTATAAGAGGTTTGGAGGGAAAGCTTTTAGTCAGTTGGGGCACCACTGGACCTGGGGGAACCTCTGTCGGAGTACAGGCTGTCGGGCCTAGGAGAGAAACCTACACTACCGGTACTGACTGGGCCTAGGCACTGCTGCACTGAGATAGCTGAGGAACACTCTTCACCCACTGACCTTGCCCAGCGGGAGGGGACCCAGGGGAACCACCTCCAGTGTGCCTGCAGGGAACCATCCTGCTCTTATGCCCACCAACTCAACCCCTTTCCCTCAAGTAACTGCAACCACCACAAACTAACTGCAACCATCCAGGAACTACCATCCTGCCAGGAAACAGCAACCAAGAAACAGCAACCAAGAAGCTACAACCTCCTGTGCTGGGGATCACCAGGTAAAGCGCTGAGCCCTGTATCCTGAGCGCGGTGTGCCAACTCTCTGTGTCCTGTATAAGCGCTGTACTCCTCTAGGGCTGCACCACCCAGAATCTGCTGCCCACGAGGCGCTGGCCCAAAGAGACTAACTGTGCTACGAAGCGCTGTGCCCAGGATCACCGCCGCGGCCCCCCGCGCTGAGCAGACACGAAGCGCTGTGCCCAGGATCACCGCCGCGGCCCCCCCCGCGCTGAGACTCTGCGAAGCGCTGGGCCAAAACTCACCGCCGCGACCTCGGGGTCGCTGAAGAGAGGAAGATTGTCCCCAAATCACCGCCGCAGCCCAGGCGCTGCTGAGAGGAAGGGCCGCTGGGGCCAAGATCACCGCCGACGCCCGGGCGCTGAGGCGAAGCGAGGGCCGCGCTGGGCCTAAGAGGAGGGCGGGAGGCGTTGCCAGGCAACGCAAGTACGGGCCTCGTCAGAGGCCGCGCCCCCGGAAAGCCGCACACCGATTGGTTCCCGGGTCCGGAGGCCGACGGAGGCCGACGGAGGCCCGGAGCCCGGGTGGGAACATCGCCGGAGGGGCTCCACTGCCAGCGGGAGCCCCCGAATTTCCCCCAAGGCCGCGAAGAATACTGGGAACCTGAGCGCGCGGGCCGCCTCCCCCGGTCCGGGCCCCAAGTGCTGTCGGAAGCGGGCTGACCGGGGAGGAGGCGTCCGGCGCTACGGGTGCCTCTGAAGAACACATCAGGACAGTGTAGTGAGTCACGGAGGCATACCTCCAGCGGCGCTTCCCCTCCCACGGCTCTGAGTATCGTTGAAGAGGGGCAGAGGCCATGGTACTTCCTCTGACTGCCCCCATGCAGGCTTAAATGTAGAAGGCCGGTCCAACCTGCTCACTGAATGTTATGACCTGCCTTATACCGGAGATATGTCCTTACTCCACGGGCCTCAGAAACAGGGCCTGAATTGAATCTGAGCATGGGCGATGCTACCTGTGTGACGTACCTGCATTAAGTCCCGTATTGATTGAAATGTACTAGGGTTGTGTGACTTACCTATATTACGGCCTCTAATGAAATGAATGAATCTACATGAATTGAGCCTGGGATCACCTGCCAAGAGTTAAAGTGTTCTTATGTTGTAGGCCTCCCTACTTTGCGATACCCACTGTACTGAACGTGGTTGCGCCTAAGTTGTTACAGGTTCTCCCTCACCTACAGTGTAATGTGCAACTAAATCCCTGCTCATTGAATGTCGCTAAATGTATTGAAGGGGAAGTGCTGACCTGCAATCTATGACGTACAGTGTTACCTACTTTTCAATGAGGTTATGACTACTGCCTTTGACTGGCGTAATGTTTTACTGTTCTAAAGTGCTTGAATGAATTTACGCACTGGTTTTGAAAAGATAAATGAATTGTAATGTTGCCTGCAATGATCTGCCTCATCTATTGCTGATTTACAATTAGATAAAGAATCTTGTTTTTACCTAACAGCCTGGTGTGGTGTCCCCCTTTATTGTTGCGCATTATTGAGTCAGTGTGAGAGTGTGCTGCACAAGTGCTTAACACATTGCCTTCGGGTGCCTTTCCGCCTCGCGCCATGCTACCGTGCCGGAATCGGTAACCCCGTTTCCAACAGCCAGTCTAACCTATCCCCCACCCACTTGAGCAGCAGAAGGGTGCTATCTTGAAGCCACCCTTGCCAGGGAAATGCACAGAGGCAACAATGTAAGGGATGATCACAGAATGTGTGTCAATGACTTTTGGAGTGCCCGAGCATCATTGTGATCCCAATCCAACCCTAGTCCCATAGCATCTTGTGTCTGTCAAATGAGGGAATGTCATTATCAGGTAGGTACAATCAGACCACTAAATACTAGGAGAAACCCACATTTTATGTTGGAACAGGAATGCCCATAGCCACATTTATGTATGTATCACAAAGTGAATGGATGAGTCCACCACAGCACACAATGAAACATTGCAGGGCAACAGAAATTGACACATGTATTTTGGGGGTCTCTCTAATCACTTAAGGTGGCCCAAGAGAGATACAGTCACCTGTGTTCAAGAACAAGCTCATAGGCATCATCGAGACTGGGCAGGAGGCTGTCCAACGCATGAGGGGTCAAAGTGGCAGGGCGCAGATTCACTATGAGTATTTCTTGTACCAGCCAACAGGGTGTTGATCACTGCACCTGCTGCCAGATCAAGTTCAGGTACATTCAATCCATTTAGGATTCAGGAAACATCTCTACCATGAGTTCAGAGTAGGGGTGAATGTATAGACCACGACAATACACTGTGATGGATTTATGTATGGTTGCCTGACTACTGTGCATCTGTGGAAGGTGATCCATAATCAGCAACATCTGCTGGGTTGTTGTTAAGCAACAGAGGAGGCAGGACACTAGTTGTCCTGACTTATCCTACTCTGTGTTCATCACAGCTTGTCATGTTGCAAAGTGAAAGTAACACAGTTGCTCAATCAGATGGGTGTGGTGTGTTTGAGCATCTGTCAGCATGGCTAACATCACAGCCTGCAACTGAACCAAAATCTTTTGATGACATAGTGATGGTTCTGTCTACAGCAAAGCCCTGAGGATATTGGCCCAGACAACATACAATCCCCAGACTCAGCCACTCAGTAATGATTTCAGTGATTCCCACTCCAACAACCTAAAAGTTGTTGTGTCCCAGTCATCAGTGAAATGTTTGGAGACAAAATCCATCAAAAATGACAAAAATGCATGGGCCAACAACAATGTCGATACAGTCACCATGTGTGGACTGGGGGCGCTGCACAAAACACCCAATGTGTATGTGTCTACGGTCATCTTCTGAGAATGTCATTCACACCAATTCTGCATCTAGCTCCTCAGGCTGTAGTGTGTGCTGCTAACAAATAATTCCATTCTGAACGTGCAGATTGTGTACTGCAGAGTAGTAGGAGTACTCATAAGTCTCAGGAGGTAGGATCCACTGACAGTGTTGGAGTGACCAGTGCACAGCACATTGTGCAAGCTGAGCTGCCACCAATGGAGAGGATGCCAGGAGGTGGGTGGGGGGGGCTTAACCTGTGGCTCTCGAACACAATTGACATAGACATCCTCAAGCCAGGGGATATGGGTACACTTTGGGAGGATGAGGGATATGTGCAGAATGAAGCTTGCTTTGTTCACATTTGGTAATGAAATACTGCGTCCTAACATTTTCAAACATCAAGGAGACCCTCTACAAAGATATATTGCCCAGATATATTGCCCTCAGGCTCTGTGGCACTTTTCAATGCAGTAAATGGAACCTCGTATGTACCCACACAAGGGTTACCGTTGCCAAACCAGATTGTGTCACATGTGTGTTTTGTGACAGTGCACTGTTTTTTCCTCAGCACAACCAGAGATATCATCACAATGAGTCCATCTCCCTTGGTGTCCACATACCTCTGACATTCCAAGTCAGAATGCCATTAGTACCCATGTGTGTCTAGTCTACTGGAAAGTGTGGGGATGCGTTGCTGGAGTAATCTGACCCCAGGTGGCCCAACACACATCCTTGACTTTTCACTTGTGGGGGCTATAGCCCTCTCTACATCATGACATTTCAACATAAGTAATCCCCACCTCCATCCCAGGGCAGTATCCAAGGGGATGAATGATCAATCAGTGACAACATCTACCTACAAAGGGTAACGCACCACTCATGCCCCTACACAACTCAGACAAGGCAAGACTAGGTGGAGGCAAATTTTATTACAAGACCGGAGGCTACAATTATGCATATTTCTTTTAATGCTAACTCCAAGCAGCCACTTAGAAGCAATACATCATAAAGTGAAACAGATCTAGAACAGAATCTTCCAGATGTACAATAGCCATGCACATAGGAAGTCTGCCTCTTTTAAATGCGGCTCCAGGCAGATAAGTACATTTCTCTTCACTTTCATGTATGACCTGTATCTTCTAGAATGGGCAACTACATGTGTATGTATGTTTTCTCAAATTAATTTGTATACCTTTCTGAATAGACTTGTGCCCTTTTCAACTTAATTTGTATACCTTTCTGAATAGACTTGTGCCTCTTTGACCTCAAACTCATCTTAAATCTCGGCTCACACCTAACCAATTTCCAATTTACGGAAATCCTGCTGTCCCCCGCCCCCCCTCCGCCCTCACTCTGAGTTTCCACCCGATCACTGGCTACCCCAAAATACAGACAAGTCCAGAACTCCAATAACAAAAATTAATAATTAAAATAAAAAAAATAAAAAACTGGACCCCTGTCGCGGGTCAGAGTACTCACTCTGGTTCAGCAAACGGCATTTAATCGGGTCTCCTCCTGGCGCGGAAGACAACCACATTAATGGTACACCTTTAGACTTAGATCTACTAAGAGGATGGAGTCAGAGAACCCTGATCCTATTAGAGAACCCAAATGCAGGGATAAATGCAGAGCAACGAAGAGTAGTCCTTACCAAGATCAACCCTAAGCTGAGCGACATGGCTGACAAAGAACCCTCAGCAAACCCCAAAGGGTTCCTATTCGGAGAGGACATGATCAAGACCTTAAGCAAATAGGTTGCAATCTTCACAGCCCTAGACAAGGCTCAGAACAGCATGTGTCGAGTATTCAAACCTAGTGTTTTTGCCAGGGCCGGCAGAAGGGGCCGCTCTACCGGCCGGGCCTACCAAAGGCCCTACTACAGACAACGAGGATTCGGTCGACATTACCAACCGAATATCCCCCACCATTCTACCCTCAGAGAGGAAGACCCAACCGCTCTCGAGGATTCAGAGCGCGGGGACAAGGCTCCAGTTATTTCCAGAGTGAGTACCAACACCCCTCATTCTTCTTTTTTCCCTGTAAAGGTGGGAGGTCCACTCAGATTCTTTTTACAGACTTGGAAAACAATTACACAAGACCCCTGGGTTTCAGAAACCATTCAAGGCTTCAAAATAGAATTTTTGAAAACACTGACACAATCCTCACCCCCAAGAAACCTAGTACTGACCACAGAACAACAGAAAATAGTAGAGAAAGAGGTAATGTCCATGATAGAGAAAGTAGCAATTATAGAAGTACCATGGGATCATATGAAATTCGTAAGCACTCTCTTTCTGGGAGAGAAAAAAGACAAGGATTGGAGACCAGTCATAAACCTGAGAGAATTGAACAAATCTCTCATCTATAGACACTTCAAAATGGAGGGTATCCACCTCCTGAGAGACATGCTTCTAGAAAAGGACTGGCTAGTGAAGTTGGACTTGAAAGATGCCTAAATCACAATCCCCATGGCCTCAGAGTTCCAACCATACCTCCAATTCACATGGAACTGTCGTCTATTCCAATTCCAAGCTCTCCCCTTTGGGCTATCCTCTGCTCCCTGGTGTTTCACCAAGGTAATGAGAGCTATACCATCCTTCTTAAGAGAAAGAGCGATACGACTGATTGTCTATCTCAACGACATTCTCATTATGTCCCAGCATCATTCTCAGATTCTTCAAGGCCTGAATACAGCAGTAAATCTCTTAGAGAGCCTTGGCTTCATAATAAACAAAGAAAAATCTATCATGACTCCCTCAAAATCTCTGGAATTCTTGGGATTCACAGTAGACACAGTAAAATCAGTTTTGCTACTTCCCAAGAAGAAAATCACGAAAATACACAAATAAATAAGACTTGTATTAAAACAAGACCTCTTGTCCCACACCATCAACACCACTTTCAAGACGGGCACCTTCCCCAACGACTGGAAACACGCAGAAGTCATACCCCTGCTAAAGAAACCCACAGCAGACCCCACGGACCTCAAGAACTACCGACCCATCTCCCTCCTCCCTTTCATGGCCAAAGTCACCGAGAAGATCGTCAATGCCCAGCTAACAAAATTCATCGAAGAAAACTCCATCCTCGACCCCCTCCCAATCCGGGTTCCGCAGCAACCACAGCATTGAGACCGCTCTACTCGCCGCCACAGACGACATCCGCACCCTCCTCGACCAAGGACACACCGCAGCCCTGATCCTGCTCGACTTCTCCGCAGCGTTCGACACCGTCTCCCACCGCACACTCACCACCAGACTACACGACGCCGGCATACAGGGAAGGGCCCTCGACTGGATCCGCTCCTTCCTCACCGGCTGAGCCCAAAGAATTAGACTGCCACCTTTCCTCTCCGCACCCACAGAAATCAACTGCAGAGTCCCCCAAGGATCATCACTCAGCCCCAAGCTCTTCAACATCTACATGGCCCCCCTCGCCGCCATCGTCAGACATCACGGACTCAGCATAGTATCCTACGCAGACGACACCCATATCATCCTCTCCCTCACCAAGGACCCCATCACCACCAGACTCAACTTCCAGGAAGGAATGAAGGATGTCGCATCCTGGATGAGCAGCAGCTGCCTGAAGCTCAACTCGGAGAAGACAGAGTTCCTCGTCCTCGGACCCTCCCCCTCCGCATGGGACAACAACTGGTGGCCCACAGCCCTCGGCAGCCCCCCGCCCCAATGGACCACGCCCGAAACCTCGGCATCGTACTCGACTCCTCTCTCTCCATGACCCGACAGGTCAACGTCGTTGCCACCAGCTGTTTCAACACACTCCGCGTCCTCCGAAAGACCTTCAAATGGATACCACCTGAATCAAGGAAAACCGTCACCGACGCCCTCATAACCAGCAGACTGGACTACAGCAACGCCCTCTACGCCGGAATCAACAAGTCACTGCTCCACAAACTCCAGACCATACAAAACACCGCAGCCAGGCTCGTCCTCGGCATCCCCCGACACGAACACATCACCCAGCACCTGCGCAACCTCTACTGGCTCCCCGTTGAGAAGAGAATCACTTTCAAGATACTCACCCACGCCTACAAATGCCTCCACAACACCAGACCCCGATACCTCAACGAAAGAATCTCCTTCCACGTACCAAGAGAAACCTCTGATCCGCCGACCTCGCCGAAACCACACGGATCCGCAAAGACAGAACAGGTGGAAGGGCCTTCTCCTACATCGTGGCCAAGAACTGGAACGAACTCCCGATCGACATCAGACGCGCCCCCTCCCTGGACATCTTCAGGAAGACACTCAAGACCTGGCTCTTCGACTGAACGGAGCTACCCACCCCCCCCCCAGCGCCTTGAGACCCTCACGGGTGAGTAGCTCGCTTACAATGCACCTGATTGATTAGATAACTAGCCAGACTCCTGGGCCTCCTATCTTCCTCTATCCAAGCTATCTTTCTGGGACCTTTACATTATCGAGCCATTCAAAGAGTGAAGGCAAAAGCCCTCCATGCTGGACTATGGTATGGAGACAAAGTAACCCTAGACCACGAAGCCACATCAGAACTGAACTGTTGATTAGAGAATCCAGATGCCTGGAACGGCAAAGCCATTTTCGGAAACTCCCCAGAATTCATTCTAGAGTCAGATGCGAGCCTTCATGGCTGGGACACGTGCTTACAGAATCAGAACATGCAAGGGCCATGGTCCTATACAGAGAGCTCACACCACAAACTACCTAGAATTAACTGCTGGACTTTACGCTCTGATGAGCTTCAAACAATCCCGACAAGGCAGATCGGTTATTCTAAAAATAGACAACATATCGGCTGTGGCATACAGAAATCGCTTAGGGGGTACAAAATCCTCAGACCTATCGAATCTAGCCAAAAAACTCTGGATGTTCTGTCTAGAACACAATATAGCCCTAAAAGGAGAATACTTACCGGGAAAAAGCAACATCACTGCAGACTGACATTCGAGATTCCTCCTAGACCACAGCAACATGAAACTCAACGTGAAAGCCTTCAGAACTTTAAATCAGTTCTGGGGCCCTCTGGAAATAGATCTTTTCACAAGCAGACTGACAATCCAACTGCAGAAATATTTCAGCTGGATGCCAGACCCCGGTGCTCAAGCAGTCAATGCCTTTCTCCTTTCTCCAACCATGGAAAGGAATTCGAGCATACGCATTTCCCCCATTTACAATGATCCGGAGAGTCCTCCAGAAGACAAGACCAATGATCATTAGTACTAATAACCCCTTTCTGGCCTTCCCAGGCTTGGAATTAGCCTGCGAAATACCCTTTCTACTTCCAGCCACAGAAGGCCTTTTAAGAGACATAGACGGAAGTGAACATCCCCTAGTCCAGAGAGGGACTTTGAACCTATTTGCCTGGAAAGTGTCAGGAAATCTATTGAAATCACAGATCTTTCGAGACAAGCTACTATACTCCTCCAAGAGTCATGGGCTCCTAGAACCCACTAGAGATACAATGGCATCTGGAGAACTTGGGTACGCTGGTGCATGGAGAGGAACCTGGATTCAGTGGAGTCTCCTATCATACACATAGCAAACTTTTTAGTTGAACAATATGAGAGAGGGCTTACTTACAGATCAGCTATTTCAGCAGGCCACACTCTAATAAATGGCAAGACCATTGGGGAAAATGCCATAATATGCAGGAATATGAAAAGTATCAGACTAAGGAGACCACCTAAACCTAAATATGAAACCCAATGTTATGTTAAGTTACTACTAGACCTTTTCACTATCTGGCCTGAGAACAGATACGAAGACACTTTCCATAAAAATAGCCTCTCTACTCTGCCTAATCTCCTGACATAGAGTATCAGACGTTAAAGCACTAGAAGTAACTAATAGAGTCTATGACGCCTTTGGTGTCAATTTCGAGATCATTAAGAGAACTAAGACTATGTCAGATACAATTTTCTACCCAAAGTTTAACGCATGCAAAAAACTTTGTGTGGTAGATTGTATGAAAGAATATTATGCAAGAATGAGCGAACATCGTGCAAATGGTGTTAACCAATTACTTATCTCTTTTGTGAAACCCTTCAAACCCATTACATCAGCTTCTATAGCAAGATGGGATAAATATGCAATACAATCAGCTGGTATTGACCTAAAAAGGTTCCAGGCACACTGAATAAGGGGCGTTATGGCTAGCGAATCATTTTGGAAAGGGGGTAAACTAGATGACATTCTTAAAGCAGCTGATTGGTCAAATTATAATATTTTTGCTAAACACTGTTGTAAACCTATTGAACATATGTCAGATGTAGTATTACTAAACTACCAACATGCATAATGGTAGCGTCCGATCTTGTAATTAAATTGCGATTCTCCTAATAACATGACAAGAGAATCTGGATTTCATTATAGACACGGAAGCTAACATTATCCCACCCTTCCCCTCCAGTGGGTGGATAAATAAATCACTGAACACTAGGGGGCCCATTACGATGTCGGGCGGAAGCAGCACCGCCGTGCTGGCGGATGCAAAAACCGCCACCTACCGTCCGCCATCAACGGGTCACACGTCCGCCAAATTAGGATGTGAAAAACCAGGCAAACAACGCCCGCAAGCCCGCGACGTCGCCCGGCATCAATGTGCGCCCGTCCACGTAGCGGCGCAAGCCAATGGAGACACACCGTCCGACGAAATGACGTACCGCCCGGCCTACAAATTACGATGTCAGAACCAAACAGCCTCATCGGCAAAGAGACACCGCACGAGAAACCAAGGCGGAAAACCGACTGTGCAGGACGGGGAACGAAAAGGCGGCCCACCCAGACATGAACCCTGCACTCCAGGCCATCCCCATGCTCTACCTGATGCACCACCTAGGACTGAACGCGCCACGACGACGCAGGTAGGCAGACACCCAACAAGGGCACGCAAACACTGCACACAATGCAAGGGTGGAAAAAATGTACATGGCCCCCCCCAGGTACCCCTGTGTGGACAGGACACACCCACCACTGTATCCACACATGTCCCACCTGTCAAAACAACACAACTCACAACATCCTGGGCACCCACTACCCGGGACCAGGAAGAGACGTCCCCGTCACGGCACAGCAGCGTAGCGGCGATGACGCAGGTACACATGCGCACAACGCAGAGGCCAACGACAGCGCCCAACGACAGCGCCACGCATGGGCTGCACACAAACACCACAGAGTCACAACTACACACCCCACACACCAGCACCACCCTGAAGGCACATGTCGCGTGGCCTTCCTGCATCACCCATGACCCCAAACGACAACTCACAGTTGTCAACGTGATGTCACACAAGTGTCCCGAACAGGGGAGTAATGTGATGGCAAAATAGGACACACCAATGTGTGGAAAACATGGAGAAGCACCCGGCGGCTGCTACATAACAGCGCACAATCTCGACAATGTCCGGAAAAGGCACGCCAGTCACAACAAGAAATACCTATCCCATCCTGCTCGCAACAACAACACATGCAATGTGCAAAATAGGAAATCCTGCAGCCTGAGAACAGGTGTGCTCAATACCACACCCACACAGAAGCCAAAACGTACAGCACCAACGGAGTGTCCCTCCCACACACGGGAGAGCAGATAGCACTGAAAGGCCTTCCATTCCTACTCCGAAATAACAGTGAAAAAATCATGCAGGACAATGGAGCCAGTGTACTAACAAGATGCGAAACATAGCCATGCAGAGTAAAACGTCCACTTGCAGATAGCGCACAACATGAAAGACAGATAACACCACAAAATACAACAATACCACTCCTACATGTGGACCAAATGCAAGTAATCCGGAAAGAGTCAGACACCACTGGCCTTGACTATTCATAGAAGCATGTGGGATGAGGGACTGTGTTCTTCGCCCAAGCCATACTCCAAGTCCTGCCGCCGTACATCCATACCAGAATTCACAGCATCGTCGGAGGCTGCACTCTGCTGACTGCTCAGGCATCCGGAGCACGCCATCACATCACCCCGTAGCAATATGGCTGTTGCACCAGTGAGCCCCAACTACGCCGGACAGATCAAGTTGTACAGTGACAGCTTGCTGCAGATAGTGGGCTGTACAAATCTGGCAATGCTGAATGTAAGTCACCGAGTAACTTACCGCATTGCATTGTTCAGCTGCGTCATCCCCGTCTTCTACTGTCGGAGGTGTCCGTACTACTGGCCTATGGATTTATGTCTCTCCAACCCGGCATGTCCAAAGGCGGACCTGGTACACCTGTTTGCACCCCTGGACCACCACGACAGGATCTGTTCAGTGAATGGGGGCATGGCGTATGTGGCTGCAATCGGGGAAACACTGCAATGGGACCAGTGTGCCTCCACACGACGTCTCCTGGCATACAGTTTCATCGAATGTCATCCAACATGTCCCATCAGGATCCTACAAGGGACAACCTACGAAGAACACGTTGCAACCCACAATCCGCTTCATTGGATGACATCCATGTTTACCATCAATGGGATGGATGCCCTGATGGAAGGTGTCGCATACACGTCAACTTGTCAATTCATGGGACCCCAAATCAATACCCCCAACTGAACATTGATGTACAACACCGTACCCATGCTTGGCATTCGCACGGAGTGGGCAGTTAGCTGTACAAGAACTACACCATATAATCTGCGACTAATACCTTACCATCAACTCCACTGCCATGACATCTGACATTTCCGGGACATGCACCCTGTTCCCCACCATATCCCGTGTCTCTGCATGAACAGGGGAGGCAGAGGTATGGGACTTGTGTACAGTAACCACATGGCCAATACAGCACGAACAACTATGCCATAATATGTATTCTGCGCACCTGGACACATGCACCTGTCAGTGCACACTCATCTGTCTGCTGTAGTACGTGCGAACTGTCACCTCACCTTTGTCTGTACTTCCGTGCCAGGACTTTTGCATGGACAACTAATGCAACCCCCTACAACATGGCCCTAGTAACAGTGTCATGTTCAGTAGCCACCACATTGCAACAACTGGTGAGACGCTGCTGCATGCGAGGTAGGCACATGCCCTGATGTCACCCCTGACGCAGGTGTGTCGGAGTCACTATTGTACTAAACCGGTACCATGGAACTGAGATGAACTGTCCCCATGATGTCAAGCTGTCTGGTAGGCCAAATTAATACTGTCTGTGTCAAAGCCCAGAGACCATCAGTTACTAGCAAATGTACTTTAGCATAGCAAGGGCAAGGCAGTTGTAACCCTGAAGCCTCCATTCCACAGTCAACAACTAATTACATCTACCTGTACCCCCTTCCGTATGTGTAATCATGCTAAGTATATCCTCCACATGCATTTTGCTGCCAGTAGTGTCCACTATACTGCATCACAGAGGAAGTAAGTCCAAATACATGCCTCGAAGCTAATATGTGACTCTGTGGAATTATTCTCAGAAGACAAGTACGAATGAGAGTGGATGAGAGTGTGTCAAGCTGCATCAGGTGTAGGCGTTAGCCCTCCCTCTGGGGACATGCTGGATACTGCTGTGCGTCTTCCCGGCCCTTGCCAAGGCACTTACATCCCCTGTCCTCCAGGTGTATCCCCCACATTGTCCACCTGCACAGGCAACCCAGGGCACGGGAGGGCAGTGGAGCTTGGTGGGTGGGAGGTCATGGCGCCCTTCTCCTGGTCACATCTCGCAGGCAACACATTCGCAGTGTGCAGCAGGGCACAGGTCCGAAATGAGAAGTGGGGGACGCTGACGTCACGACAGGAAGTGACGTCACGAAATGTGGCTTGCGCCATCAGACTCATTGCCGCCCCTCGCTCACCCCTCACATGCGATTGCATCAGAGGCGCCAGCGCGTGAGCAGCAGCTCCAAACTCGCCCCAGAGAGTCCAAAGAGTGAATGTGTGGCTCCACTTGCTCCAGTAAACGAGCTCACGGTAAAACAAGTGTGGGGACGCCGTCCACCCGCGTGGTAGCCCGACTCAAGCCCTGGACTGTGCAGGCGAAGTGTCCTATTGGACTAGCGAAATGTGTGAGTTGCATGACACTCGTTGGCGGGGGTAGGGCTCGGAGGCCCGTCACCCTGCGGCACATATCTCACTCTCTGGGTCCCTTGTCAATGGCAGCGGATGTAATGACTATGCGTGCAGGGGTGGGCCTACCTTTCGTCTGGGATGGTGTTTGCAGCCTGTCCCGCCATTCGCTACGGCTACTGTGTGTTGCATGTGGTGTATCCGAACTCCGGAGACTGTCATGCATTGTCACTGTTGTCCAGGGCCAGAGTCGGGGTACCACGCGGGTGGACGGCGTCCCACCACTCATCCTACCGCGAGCAAGATGACTGGAGCAAATCGAGCCACACATCCACTCTTTGGCCTCTCTGGGGCGAGATCGGAGCCGCTGGTGCACGCGCTGGCTTCTCTGACGCAATAGCATATATTGGCTGTGCGAGGGGGAGCAATGAGACTGACGGTGCATGCCACCTTTCGTGATGTCACTCACTGTCGTGAGGTCAGGGTCACCCCACTTGTATTTGTGAGCGGCACATGTGTGGTGCACAGAGCACTACACCCGGACTGTGTCACCCTGCGACCATAGCCACTAATCCATGTGTGCACACTCACTGTCCTGATGGTGGAAAGGATGACCACTACGTAATTAGGCCAAGGACATACCTGCATGGAGCGGAATGGGACACCACTCACACAGACTGCTACATGATAGTCCACAATGGTCATGTGCCCATGCCTTCCACCTGTCGTTCGCACGAGCACAACTACTGTTGCACAGTGTTCCGGATGTGTAAGTACCAGGAATATGAGCTGAGGCATCGCACACATATGTCCGGACGCAATCAGAGTAGGCACAATGCCTCAAACATACATGTGAATTGCCACTCCAGCCAACTACAGGTCGTTGCCGAGGGCTACGACTCTGGATGCATTGACATTGCAGAGTGCTCTAATTACATCTTGGACCTCAGGAATCGCATATGCATGTCAGATGCACCCAGCACAGAGTACACTTTCAACCCACTGCATCACACAGCAGACATTACATTCCCAGATTATGGGTAGGCTGTGGACACATGCTGCCTCTCACACCAATAGACACCATCCCACTATGCTGTACACTTGCTTGCTGCTGCTGCCCCTACACACGTGCATCCGGCACAGGCTGTGTGACTGTCAAGATGCAGACCACCAGTGGTGACATGCATCGCCGTGCTAACCTGACAATACGAGGGGGCATCCCCCGATTCGTCTCCGCCTCGTAGTCGCTCATCCGGCAGCATACGTCACACCCTTTGTGGAGTTGGCTGCACTGTCGGTTACACATACACAGAGGCATCAACTTGGATGCAATGGCTCATCACAAGGCCTTGGGCTGGAGGACTCCCAACTGCAGGGATGGTACACAAGAGGGTTGGAATATCACTCATACACTTCTCCTCAACACCCACATCCAGCAATCACAGTGGCATGATGCTAACCCAGCCAATATACTCAGGGTTGTGTAACAGCGCCAAGATGTACTTGGACATGTCATTACAGCATGTGTACAGCACACGTTAATGCATGCTGGTGGGAGTGTGTACACAGTACCTGTCTATCCCATTCACATGCAGGATGCCAGCACATCGAGCAATGTGTAGTCTGCCCACATCTACTGTCCATTGTCAGGTAAGACAACATATAGTACACAAGGCTACACATCTTTGTGGGTGGACTCACTGTGTCCAAAACTGCGCAGCCCTCAACGTACTCGCCCTGTGAATGGCTCACCCCGCAATGGAGGTCACATTCAGTGCCACTATCTCTCACACATATCCCTATCACAAGGCCTGGGGTGTAGAATCGACAGGGCTGAGGATGCGCATTTCCGGAGCGTTGTGAACTGAAGACACATGTAACCCACTGTACAGTCAGTGTTGTTTCCGTCTGGTATTGGGCGGTCAATGTGCAGCCCAGGTCTGCTGAGACTGAGAAGGCCAGCAGGGCCCCAGCCAGCCATTCACACAAGCAATGACTGCCCTGAGTCCTGCATTGCCAAGTGGCTGCGTCACTGGATGTCTGACATGTAAATGCCATGTACCACCACTCGGGAGGGACATGCATGGGAAAGCGCCAGGGAGCCTACATACCCCTTCCACCTGTAGCAAGCATGGTTAGCAGTGCATTTTGGAACCCCACAGGCTCTGACTCATTGTGCTGCGGATCAGCGACATGTGTGTCCCCCACATGCACTGCCACACACACTGAAGTTGCCTTGCACACACACCTTGTGCAAGACAAAGCCTTGGGCAGTGTGCGTGTAGCTCGGAATCCAGGATCTCCAGCTCACCGCTGTTGAGTGGAGCAGGACATATCTTCAGAGTCGTCGACATGAAGGTGGACAGGTAGCAGCAGGTGTTGTTGAGGGACGCCAGGCAGGAGTCCCTGTAAGCTGTGGTACTGCCGGTCACCCTCCCACACTCATGTAGCCCCCTGGGGCTGCCTCAGTGGGTCCAAGCTGCTGCGATTGGTGTACCAAGTCTGCCTACTTCAATTGCACACAATGGCCTGCACCGAGCTGTCCCGCTACGCTTACCTCCATAGTCGTACAGGCAGGATGTAACCGCGAGGGCTATTGGAGTGGGCCACAAGGGCATGCTCCATGGCGGGTACAGTCCGCTGGTGCCATGTGAAATCCACAGTTCAATGTGCGCCATGCCTTTGCAGGTCTGGCCATGATTTGTGTGTGGGTGCATGTCCACGCTAGGCAGGGCCACTTCATGCTGTGTGCATAGGCATTGACGGACAGTGCTCAGCCTCCACATGTCTGTTGGCACATCATCATGTACACATTAGCATGGTAGCATGGTATGTGCATATGCACACACATGCCATATTTCTCAATGTACATCTCCCACTTGGCACGTGCTACGTTACGTGTCACTTGTGATGTGTGTTTGCATTCACACAGCTGTGTTGTCATGGAGTTGTCAATGTGTACACCTGTCAATGTGTGTTGGAGGTGTGATGCGTACAGTGCTGTACATTGGGTGGACTAGGGACATCATTGACTGTCTCATATCCCATTGTGCAACTGGACCCACTTGTTTGGTCCGCTCAGCCTGTGTACATCGTGTTGTTGGTGTGTGCAGGCGCGGTCGGTGGTAGGAGCGCCGGTCGGGCGGTGACGTGGGGAGGGGCAGGGTGGGGGGTAGCATACTACGGAATAAAGCCGAATACAGGTAAGTAAACTTTAAATGAATTAAAGGGATTTCGTTGTGAGCGCTGCATAGCCAAATGCGATGCAGTGCGCGCAACATAGTTTTGTCATTGATTCTGGTTTTGTGTATGTGGAAATGCCATGTGGTATGTCGCATTGACATGTGTCCACTTCCATCTGTCCTAGGAGGAGACCAAACATACATCGCCCCTACCAATTGCTGTCAGACATGGAGGATGTGAGGTAATCAGGAAATTCCGTCTGGACCGACTCACTCTGCATCTCCTATGTGCAATGTTGGAACCCCACCTTCGTCCTCGCAGGGTGTATCCGACAGCATTCACCCCCACGGCTAAGGTGATGGCTGCACTGCATTTTTTCGCTACCGGATCCTTTCAACACACGGTGGGCAGTGGAGGTGGGATGTCCCAGCCCATGTTCAGCATGGTGCTACAGGATGTCCTGTCAGCTATGATGCTCTACAGGAACCGGTACATCAGATTCCCCAGGGCTCGTGATTCCACTCCCTGAATGTGCAAGTGGTGTGCCTGGCGGACATGATCATCACGCACGTGTGTGCGAAGTTTCCCGGGTCCACCCATGACTCGCACTTCATGCGCCACAGCATCCTCCCACGACTGGTGTCTAATCTTCAACCGGACCGTGCATGGATTTCTGGTGAGTATGCATACTCGTGTAGCGTGCTGGGTGTGACATGCTGTCTTGTGTCCTGTTGGAATTGCAAGGATTCTCTGTGTTTCTCACACCCAGGTGACTCGGCATATCCTAACGGCCCTTGGCTGCTGGCCCCACTCCATCATCCCAGGACACCAGCTGATGTCCGATACAATGATGCACATGGGAGGACCAGACGTGTGGTGGAGCGTACTTTTGGACTCCTGAAGTCCAGATTCAGGTGCCTGGACCGCACCGGGGTGCACTGGCATACTCCCCACAGAAGGTGTGCCAGATAGTTGTGGCATGTTGCATGCTGCACAACCTCGCGATTCGCAGGCAGATCCCCCTGATAGTGGATGACGGTGATCAGCCAGGACCCCCGCCTGCAGACCAGGCTGTGTCCAGTGACGAGGACAGTGGAGAGGATGAAGCAGTGAATGAGCGTCAGCAGCTCATCGCCCGCTACTTCACTTGACGGTGAGTGACCATGTACGACGGCTGACGTTGCTGTAGTTGTGTAGGTGTATGTGTGCATTGTCACGGCGGCCTATTGTTCACTGAGTGCTGTGAGGCAATGGTCCCTGTCCAGGGCAGTATGCCACTGACAGTGGCTGTAGCATTGTGCCCTGTTGCTCTGTGAGATTTGTGTACATTGCTTGCACTTGATGACAAGTACTGTGTGATGAGTGTGTGACACACACATTCAATGGACTCTTGCTCTGTTTTCCCCCCTAGGTCCCTGCAGCCTCTCCTGGCCTATCGACATACCACACTACAGATGCATTTCAGATCATGGGGACGGTTGAACATCATTGATTAAACACAGAGCAGATAAGACACAATGTGATCCAGGTGTATTTATTTGAAGCAGTGACATGTGATTGTGGGCAAGGTGATCACACAAGTGGTGCATGCTGGAACAATGAGTTGACGGACATGGCCGCGTGATGGTCAAGGTGTCCCCATGTTGTACTGGGTCCCCAGTCCGACAGACACATGCCATTCACATGGCAGTGTGGGGTGGGATGGTAGTCCAAGTGAATGCAGTAGAAGGCAACCGTGGCTGGCTGACTCACTGGCGTTTGGAGCGTGCAAAGTCTTCTCTGGACACCTGTTTCCTCTTCGGACGACCCCTTCCACGTTTGGGAGGGGGGGTGTTGGTGTGGGCTGCTGGTGGTGGCTGAGGATTGCCCACTCGCTGTGGATGCAGGGGAACTGGATGTTGCACGACTCTGCGCCCCAGCAGGTGGTGGCGGAGGTGGAGTGGTTGGCCTTGATTGGGCCCTCACCGCCACCACTAGCTGGCCCATGAGGCCGACTAGTTGGCCCATACGGCTCACGAATTGGCCCATATGGGCGTCCATGGACCTCAACACCCCAAGGACTTCCCGCGTATCGGCCGATGTGCGGGCCCATTGTCCCTGGGCCTCTTCATAGGCCCCAAGGACTCTGGCGATTTGCGGCAGGGCTTGGCTCCCAGGCTCGGATGGCGTTGTCCTGACCCTGCTCCTCCCACCTGTACTGCTGCCACCGACCTGCCCACTCGCCACAGTTGGTCACCCGGGGCCTCGTTGTCGCTCCCAGGGTCGATGTCGACGTGCGTACAACACCTTGCGCAGGGTTAGTGGTCAGGGAGGCCCTGGTGGTGGTGGTGGTGGTGGTTGCGGCGGTGGTGGTGGCCGCAATGACCGTGGCAGCAGGGGCCTGGGACTGGTCACCAGCCCTGGGAGATGTGTTGGTGGGTAGGAGGGGTCCTGGGGAGCGGTTGCGCCCTGCCACACCAGATGTGCCTGGTCGGGTGTCGTCGTCCGAAGAGGTGTCCAGGTCTTCCACATCCGTGAGTCCGTGTGGAGGGCTTGGGGACTGGCTGTGATGGCTGCTGTCTCCCTCTCCGGCATCATGCTGTTCGTCACCTGTGGGGCGGAGACGAAAGGTTATTGTGTTGCACCTTGCAAGGTTTGTGTTAGATGTCTGTCATTCAGAGTTTGTGCACAGTTGTGCACTGATTTCCCAGATGCGTGGGTATGGCTCTGCGATGTGTGTGCGTGATCAAGGCAATGGAATAGTGTGATGGGTGCATATGGCATGGGACGGATTTGGAATGCCAATGGGTGTGTGTTGCAGTACCCCTACATTTCGTGGCTTTGGTGGAAACGGGGTACAGCCCCATGAACGCTTTTGAGCTGATATATGTTTTTGGGGTTCAAATGAAACGCTTAGAAACGCAGATGGCAAAAGGGGTACAGCCCCATGAACGCTTTTGGGATGCAATATGTTTTTGGGGTACATACTGTGACATATGGGTGCAGAAGGAAACATGTGTTTTGGCCACACGACACTGCAGGGACAAAGGTGTGTGTATGTCTGACATACCCGGCATATCTGCTCACTGTTATCATTTGGGGACATTACACTGCAAGCATTGTGGTGTGTGGGTGATGGTTGTGTGACACACAACGTATTGCAGATGGGACAATTCCTTGTTGTGCGTGCTACCCTCAGCCATGTACGGCAATGCAGTGCTCTTGGTGTGTAGACTATTTTAGGTATGTTGTAAATCACAGTGTGACGTACGCTTCAGACACTGCAGACACATGTTTGGTCATCGGCAGGGATCTTTGCTGTCCTACTGTATGTGGGACAACTGTTTAGATGATATACCTTACATGACACTGGGGCTTAGGGATGAGATGGATGAGATTTTGAATGTGCATTGTGTAGCTGTGTGGTTCATGGGTCCAGTGGTGTATGTGACATTACTGGGGTCCCACTCTGTTACATTGAGACTAGATGGACTTACATGGGTGATGTTGTACAATGTCAAGGGAACATGCAGACACGACTACATGGACAAGACTTCGTTGGTGTTGCTGATGTGTGTGATGACTGGCACAGTGCACGCCATGTGGGTCAGTACTCCAGTGAGACTTGTGCATGCAGACGTGACTCCTTACGTGTTAGTGTATTTGACATGGCTCATGTGGGCTATGAGTCTGTAATTCATGTCCGTGTGCACATTGGTCACATGGTTATGACGGGGTGCAGTGCTACCTGTTCCTCTGCTACGTGACATGTCCCAGATGTTAGTCGTAGTACAGTCCTCATGCCTACAGACACCCCGCCCTGTACAGTAGTCTACCTACTTGTTGCTTTGGAGGGTGCAATGCAATGGCTACCACATGGTTATGGAAGGGTGGGGTGCTCCATCTTGCTGATCTGTGGGAGTGGGGGCCGTGTTGTGTGTTGTGGTGTTGGCTTGGCACCCACAGACACCCCTCCATGTAGGGACACATGTCTACCTGTCGGGTGAAGATGTGCACTGCAATGGCTGACACATGGTTGTGGGGAGTGCTCCATCTTGGTGCGCTGTAGGACTAGGGGCCTATTGGGTGTAGTACTTCTGCAGTCCCACATCCGATGCACGGACTTTGTGGTAGGGCTACTTACCGGTTACTTGTTGGTTTGTGCAGCTATGGCTGACACGTGGGTGTGGGGAGTGCTCCTTCCTGCACATCTGGGGTGCAAGGTGACCTGGTGGGAGTTGTGGTGCTGGCTGACTGTACACATGCCCCCATGGTTTTGTTTGTTGGTACCTTTGGGCTGAGTGTGTGGGGGTGTCTGTTGCATGTGTGAGAGATGTCTTGTGTGTTGTGTGCTGGACATGGGGGTGTTTGGGCCTCGGAGCTATGGCATTCTGGTAGTGCATGACAGTGCATAGCAGTGTGCTGGTATACATTTGTTTGTACTTACCAGCCTCCACTCCCCTGGTATTCCGGTGAGACTCTCCGGATGTAGGATGCCTCGCACCTTCTCCTCCCACGCCTTGAAGGTCTTGAATGGCGCTGGATTCCCGCCACCAGTCCTGTCAGCCAGCTCACGGTTCTTGGCCTCCTTCTTCCTGACCACGCGTTTCAGGTCGTGCCACCTCTTTGTAATTTCATCCCTGTTGCGTGGCACGTTCCCAACTGCATTCACCTGATCTACTATCCTTCTCCACATTCTGTTTCTGGTGGCTAGTGGTGTCTGTTGGACCTGGTTGCCATAGATTTGTGGGTGCACCTTGATGATCTCGTCGACCATGACCGTCAACTCAGTGGCAGTGTACTTCGGCATTCTGTGTGTTGCCATGGTGTGCGGTTTGGTATATGTGGTGCTGGTGTGGTGGGTGGGCGGTGTGTGATGTGCAGGGTGTTCGTGGTGCCGTTGTGTGAGTGGTGATGGTGGTGTTGGTGTTGGTGATGAGTGTGATGTGTGCGTGCGTGTGGTGTGCTGCTTTCCTTTGAGGCTGTCTGGGTTCTCTAATGGCGTCTTCGCTTTGTAGTGGTACAAGGGGTTGTGGTCTGTGAAGGGGCTGCTTTTGTACTTCCCTATGTGGGTGTGTCATGATGGGCTGTCGTTTTCAGGTGTGTTGTGTCTGGTGTCCTGGGATTTGTAGTTTATTTGTTTTTACCAGGAGGGGTGGTATCTTTGAGATGTGTTCTGTGTTTGGGTATTTTGGCGTAGTTTGCTGTGTGGACTTGTTGGCCATGTCATGTGTGTTTCTTTGTTCCGCCAATGATTTGCGTGCACGGACGTGGGCGCCAGGCCTTCCGCCGTGTCATTTATTCATCGCTGTTGTTAACGGTGGCGGGCGGGGAATCTGTGGATTTACCGCGCTCATGTCTGGGAGATCATAATTTCACGGTCGTTGTCTTGCTCGGCGGGGCGGGCGGATTTGGGTTTTCGTGCGGCATTGCGTCCGTGGCGGGCGGATGATCTTCTACTCTGGATTGGACGGGCGGGATTTTGTGTGTTTTTTCCGCCGTGGGCGTAGTTTGCTTCGTGGCATTATAATTGCTAGTTCGCTATTCCCATGTTGCAGGCGGACGGTTCTTACGGGCATGGCTAGATGGCGGATTTTTTTCCGTCCGCCATCGTAATGACCCCCTAGATGCATAATTTATGATACAACCTTTATTCAATGTATTTTTCAAAATTTCATACAACATTTTTTCAATGGATTGTTAAAAATTTCATATAACTTTCCCGCTTTGATATTACACCTTTCTCAGTTACATGACAACAGAGCACTTATACTCTTTCTTATTTCAGATAACTCAACATAACTGATTCATCTATACTGCTGTTTTCAGCAAGTAAGATGTTCAGAAAGAATTAACTCCATGTCCCCTTCATTCAGTCTTCATTGTTTCTATCCATTCGGAATGCACCAAAAAAAAAAAAAAAAGAGAAGAAAGAAGAAAAATAAAGAAAATGTTTTACATAAGAAGACTTACCTAATTACCTCGCATTTAAAAGAGGCAGACTATCCTATGTGCATGGCTGGAAGATTCAATTCTAGATCTGTTTCACTTTATGATGTATTGCTTCTAAGTGGCTGCTTGGAGTTAGCATTAAAAGAAATATGCATAATGTTAGCCTCCGTGTCTTTAATGAAATCTAGATTCTCTTGTCATGTTATTAGGAGAATCGCAATTGTTCTATGAGGACAATAGGTTTTGCTTATGCCAGTGTACTCAAAGCGGCCATTCCAACAATAAGTCATGAACATTCAGTGGCAAACAGCAAGCTGCAGCAAACACATACTAAATCCTCATATTTCTTCTGCCAACTGTTTTTGCCTACTTACATACACATAATATACACATATGTAAATTTCAACAGTACCTCTTGGCCTGTATAATCTCTACTTGTGCACGTATGACCCCTCTCACATCCCCCTCAAAGTACATGCTCATCTCTCAAAACTATCATACGTATGTACGTCATGATCCCCCTGTGGTGCAGCTACTTGGGAAAGCATGTCTGCACCACAAGCTCCAGCCTTGTACTCAAACTCTTCCAAGCAGGATCTCACAATCTCATACTCAGGCAGGTGGCCCACAGTCTTGTGTCATCTATGCACAGTGTTATGAAGATGATTCTGAATGTAGTGCACATTAGAGATAGTTCACCAGTTTCAGATGTGAACAATGGTCAACACACTTCCAAGTCCGTTGACTGCATCTCCACAATGCTTCAGGTGGAATACTATGCCACTGGGCCATCTGGGTGCATTGTCTGTACAGAGTCCAGTCAACACTGTGCACCAACCATGTCTAAACTGCAGAAGTCACCATTTGTAGGGGCCAAGTCTGAATGTCCCTCACTTCTTTTAGACATAATGCACACTTTGTACAGCATACATTGCGGTTCACTGATAGAAAATCGACGCCCAAAATATCCCCATACACAAATATCGAGTCATAAATATCGATGTCAAAAATATCGACATCCTATATTTATAATGGTAAGAATAAAAATATCGAAAAAATATCGATGTATAAAATATCGATGTACAAAATATTGATTTTTAATATATGTAAAAAATAATGTTAAATATATTAAATAATAAAATTAACTTTAAAAAAATTAGTTGGATTAATATACATTTTAACAAATATAAAAAATAAATTTAATTTAAGAAAATTTAAACATACATATATAAAATGTAATATATATATATTTACTTTAAAACAAATAATAAACTATTAATTAAAAAAATTAAAAATCTAAAAATTTACAAATAAATATATATATACATACACATATAACATAAAATCTAATAAAAAAACATTATATTATAAATTAAAACATTAAAATATTTAATAGTCTTTAAACTTAAATTTTGCACTCCATTGAGTGCAACAGTAGGAAAGTGTTGGATAGCGGAGGGGTAAAAATAATTATTCCCACTCCAGTAAGTGCAACAGTAGGGAAAGTGTTGGATAGCGGAGGGGTACAAATTACTATTCCCACTCCAGTGAGTGCAACAGTAGGGAAATTGTTGGATAGCAGAGGGGTACAAATTAATATTCCCACTCCAGTGAGTGCAACAGTAGAGAAAGTGTTGGATAGCGGAGGGGTAAAAATTACTATTCCCACTCCAGTGAGTGCAACAGTAGGGAAAGTGTTGGATAGCGGAGGAGTAAAAATTACTATTCCCACTCCAGTGAGTGCAACAGTAGAGAAAGTGTTGGATAGCGGAGGGGTAAAAATTACTATTCCCACTCCAGTGAGTGCAACAGTAGGGAAAGTGTTGGATAGCGGAGGGGTAACACTTACTATTCCCACTCCAGTGAGTGCAACAGTAGAGAAAATGTTGGATAGCTGAGGGGTAAAAATTACTATGCCCACTCCAGTGAGTGCAACAGTAGGGAAAGTGTTGGATAGCGGAGGGGTAAAACTTAATATTCCCACTCCAGTGAGTGCAACAGTAGGGAAAATGTTGGATAGCGGAGGGGTAAAAATTACTATTCCGACTCCAGTGAGTGCAACAGTAGGGAAAGTTTTGGATAGCGGAGAGGTAAAACTTACTATTCCCGCTCCAGTGAGTGCAGCAGTAGGGAAAGTGTTGGATAGCGGAGGGGTAAAAATTACTATTCCCACTCCAATCAATCAATCAATCAGGGAATTGTAAGCGCGCTACTCACCCATGAGGGTCTCAAGGCGCTGAGGTCTGCAGATCTGTTTAGCCGAAGAGCCAGGTCTTGAGGGTCTTCCTGAAGGTGTTCAGGGAGGGGGCGCGTCTGATGTCTGCCGGTAGCTCGTTCCAGGTCTTGGCTGCAATGTGAGAGAAGGATCTTCCGCCTGCTCTGGCTCTGTGGATGCGCGGGGTTTCGGCCAGTGCGAGGTTGGAAGATCGGAGGTTTTTTTTTTACTGTTGCACTCCAGTGAGTGCAACAGTAGGGAAAGTGTTGGATAGCGGAGGAGTAAAAATTACTATTCCCACTCCAGTGAGTGCAACAGTAGAGCAAGTGTTGGATAGCGGAGGGGTAAAATTAATACTACCATTGGAGTCAGTTCAAAATTAAAAACAAACAAAATATCAACTACAACATAAAAGATTTTAAAAACAAAAAAAGAAAACATATATAAAAATATAAAAAATTTACAAAAGATAAAAACATATTATAATATTAAAAAGATCTAACAAATACCTAGAAAGAATTATTTTTTTAATTTAAAAATAATTTACAAACAAATAACTATTTTAATAGAAATTATTTATAATCAAAAACATTAATTATGACATAAATGTAATCTTTTTTATTTCCTACCCTATAACACCACACAATTCACAACACACATCTAAAAATTTTTTTAAGTACCTCCATAATTAACAGAATTAATTATCAATTAAAGAAATATAATTTATTAAAAAACAAATTAAAACAGATAAAAATTAATTTACTCTCCAAACGTTACCCCTATAAAACCGAAACCCACACACAAAATAAAAATAAACAATTAACATAAATATTTATGAATTGATGAATTAATATTAATGATCAACTAATTATTAAATAATTAAACATAAATAACTTCCCACCCTCTACCCCAATAAACACCACAACCTACACCTAAAAATCATTACACAATTTCCATAACTAACTTAACATTAATAAATTAATATCAATTAACAACTTATTAATTAATTTAAAAGATATTACTTCCCACCCTTTACCACTATAAACCCCAAAACTCACATCTAAAATTAATTACACAATTGCCATATTTACATTTTAATTAATTAATTAGCATTAGTTAACAAATAATTATTAATTAATTATAAATAAATTACTTCCCACCCTATTCCCCTATAAACCCCACCACCCGCTCCTAAAAAAATAACACATTTAACATAATTAATTACCAATTAATTATTTAATACTAATTAACAAGCAGTTACTAAATAATTAATAATAAATTAATTCCCACAATTAACACTATAAAATGTAAATTAAATAAATATTAATAAATAAATAAATATTAATAAATGTATTATAATTAAATTACTTCCCCCTTTTCCCCTATAAACCCACAACCTGCTCCTAAAGAAAATGACACAATTAACATAATTACCAATTAATTATTTAATAATTAACAACCAATTAATAATTAATTAATAATAAATTAATTCCCACAATTAACACTATAAAATCTAAATTTAATAAATACTAATAAATAATAATTAATTTATTATAATTGAATTACTTCCCACCCTAATCCCCTATAAACCCACAACCCGCTACAGAACTAAAAATCACAACATTTAATTAAAATAAAATTAATAACTACTAAAAATTTAACACATATATTAAAAAACAAAAGCAATACTTGTACAAAAAATAGTTCTCATACTTTTAAAATACATACTAAAATAAATAACACTAATTAAATCATCGATATTTTAGGTTTAACTTTGTTTTTATTGACATTCTGCAATAAGAGAATAGCATACATTTCCAGAAATCATACAAAGCCTCAATGTCACAGCCCCTTAGTGGGCATAGGAACCCACCAATGTGCACTAAGTGAGGGTGCCCCGCCACCTGGCTCCCCCCTAAAGCCATGAGATAGTCCATAGAGTCTCTGCGTAGTCCGGAATCATATAAATTCACAGTTCTACAGCAATGTCTAATAAAAGAAGAAAAGGAAACAGAACACCCAGACCCAAGAAAAAACAAAGAACTGTCCCCTCCCTCCCCCCCCCTTACTGGTGTGCTTAAGACCCAACTCGCTTAGAGCACTGTATCTGACAGGAAAGCAGGTGGAAATCATGATGCCAAGGTTGTTGGATCGGGGCCCGTGAGCCTGAGGAGGCGAAGGTATCTTGGGCATGTAATCTCATTCATTTCAGAAGCCAGCAGTGATACTATTGGTTGCCATAGGTCGTTAAAGTTCGCTCTGGTATTAGTGAGAGAGGCCTGTATCCGTTCCATCCCTAAAATATGCCATAACCTGTGTAGCCACCCTGTGTGTGTCGGTCGTGTCTGCGTCCCCCAATGCGATAAGATGTTTTGGAGTGCTGCTCCCAAGACCAACCCCATTTGCTTCCCCCTTCTAGATCGTACTGGATATGTCAGAGAGTTGGGCAGACCTAACACTACATAGGCCTGGAGCCGCGGGATCTGCGTCTCAAACTGTCGGTCTACTTCATCCAGGATCGTCGTCCAATAGGTAGATAGCTCCCTACACTCCCACAACAGGTGAACCAGCGTGCCCTCCTCCCCACATCCCCTCCAGCAAGTCGGACTACGGTCAGGGTTTCTCCTATTAAGGCGAACCGGGGTCAGGTACCAGTACGTGGCTATCTTGACCGCAGTCTCCCTACTGGCAGTGCTGCGAGCGGTATGATGAGCACGGTAGTAAATGTCATTCCATTCTTTGACGGAGAGATCCCGTCCCAATTCCTTCGGCCACCATCTTTGACTAGCCGTGCTCGCTGCCGGGGCTGGAAGCCACAACATGTCATACAACTCAGAGATCATCTTCTTGTCAGTGTGTTTGGTTAGGAGCCAACGTTCATACTTCGTCAGCTTCCTGCTCACGTTCGGCCGAACTTCCGTGTGGAGGAGCCAGTGGCGGAGCTGTAGGTAGTGATACCTCTCCATTTCCGGGAGGTCATAGTCTGACCGTAATTCCGAGAAGGGGATGATTCCGTCTATGTCAAAGAATTGTCCTGCCGCCCTGCATTCCGTTTCCCGCCAGCCCGCGAACGCCCTTTCGTCCATCCCCGGAGAAAATTCTTGATTGTCCAGAAGAGGTGTCATAGGCGAGGGAAAGGATGTCAGACCCCGCTTAACAGCCACCCCGTCCCAGACTCTGAGAAGTGTGTGTGTGATGGGTGAGCTTGTTAGATTTGGAGGTCTATCTGCTCTCTTGAGGAAAGGGACCTTCCAGAGAGAAAGCTTGGCCAGCGCCCTGTCCTGGAACAACCACCGCTTCTCAGATGCCGATCTGCTCCATTCTACCAGATATCATAACTGTGTTGCTCGGAAATAATCCAGCATATTTGGGATCCCCAACCCACCTTCATTGGGCCGTAGGTAGCCCAGCTCTTTACGCATCCGAGGTCTTGCCCCTGCCCAGACAAACTGTTGTATTGCTTGTTGTAATTTCTGAAGAGTACCTGGCGGGGGCCATATCGGAATTGTCTGAAAGAGATATAGTGCTTTGGGAAGGATGGACATTTTAATTGCCGCCACCCGCCCCAGGAGCGACAACTGATGATGTTTCCATTGTTGTAGTTCCTTGAGGATCTGGGTGGTTAACTTGGAATAATTGGGCTTGACCGTCTGTGGCACAGATGATTCCAATTCCACCCCAAAGTAAGGGATTGATGACCTGGTCTGTATCCCTGCGTTGGGAGCTCTACCCGCTGCCGGGTCATTCCCATTCTGGTTCAACCAAAGAATCATGGACTTTCCAACATTGACCCGGAAGCCCGAGACCCGTCCAAAGGCCTCCAGTTCCTGCAGGAATGCTGGCACCGAGCGCGCTGGCGTTTCGAGGGAAGCGATGATGTCATCCGCATAGAGACTGATTGCATGTCTCTCCCCGCCAAATGGAATGCCCAGTATGTCGGGATTGTCTTGTACCTTCTGAGCGAGCGGCTCAACATAGAGGGCAAAGAGTAGAGGCAACAGTGGGCATCCCTGTCGGGTCCCTCTCTGAATCTCGAAGGGATTAGATGATACCCCATTCACCCTGATAGTCGCCGTGGGCTTGCTGTAGCAGCTCGATACCCAGGCCCGGAACGGGTCCCCCAGGCCAAAATGAATCAGTGCCTTGTCCAGGAAAGACTAATCCACTCGGTCAAACGCCTTCTCGGCATCGACCGACAATAGGAGAGCATCCATGCCAGTGCGGTGGGCTTTATCCACCAAATGAAGAACGCGTTTGGTGTTGTCACTGCTCTGTCTGTTGTGAATAAATCCGGCTGATCCGGTTCAATGATGCCCGGCATGAGGGGACCCAGTCTAGCCGCCAACACCCCCATGAACAGTTTCAGATCTACATTGAGTAGTGACACCGGGCGATAGGAGCTACATAGGGATTTATCCTTCCCGGGTTTGGGCAATACTACTATGGACGCTGCTAGCATCTCCGAGGGGATCGCCCCCGGGCCAGTAAAGGAATTGAAAAGCCTTGTCAATAGCGGAGCCAGCACTTGGCGGAAGGATTTATAGAACCCGGCAGAAAAGCCATCAGGTCCCGGTGATTTCAATAGTTTGAGGCGCGAAATTGCCCCTATCACTTCCTCCACTCGTATGGGGGACTCCAACAAGTCCGCGCTCCCCGGCTCTAGAGCCGTTATGCGTACATCCTGGAGGTAGGCGTCAATGCTGGAGCTTGGGGGGGTGTCCTTGCGATAAAGCTCGGCATAGAATGTTTGGAAGACCTTCGCTATCTCTTTATCCCCGCTCACTGTCTCCCCTGAGCTCGCTCTGAGGGATTGAACTTTCGTCTGCAGGGTGCGGGCTCTCAATTTGCTTGCAAGCATGTGCCCCGTTTTGTCTCCCCCAATATAGTAGGAGTGCTTGAGTCTAAGCGCTGCACATTCAGCCCTGTCCAAGTCGAGGCCCGCTAATTGGACCGAGGCCGCTTTCAGCTGGCGCCAAACTCTTGGCACCCCAGTCCTACTGTGTACCCTCTCCAACTCGAGCACTTGTGCCGTGATCTGTTCTCTCTTGGCCTGGCGGTCCTTGTTTTCAGCCGCAGAAATCGCGATCAACTCCCCCCTCACCACTGCCTTAAGGGCCCCCCATAGTGTAGCCAGTGAGACGTCGGGAGAGTCATTCAGGTCTAAGTAGTCTGTGATGCATTTGAGGATCTGTTCCTGTGTCTCCGCTTTGTGTAGCATGCCCTCCCGCAATCTCCAGCCCCCGGATTTCCTGCGTGGTTGGGGTACTCTCAGTGTCACCGTCACCGCATCATGGTCCGAGAGTGCCGCTGGCGTGATGTCGACATCCCTCACCAGGGCTCCAAGTTCCTGCGTACCCAACAAATGGTCCAGCCTAGCATATGTACCGTGGGTGTGTGAATAGAAAGAGAATTGAGTGGTGTGTGGGTGAGCCGCCCGCCACAGATCAACCAGCCCTCTGCTCTGTAGCCACTTCCGTCCCTCCCGGGACAATGCCCCAGTCTGCGTGTACCTCTGGCTGGATCTGTCCGCTGTCGTGTCCATTACTAAATTTAAGTCCCCCCGACAATTATCCATCGCTCTTGCGCGCATAGGACCTCCGAGAGGGCTGCTTTCAGGAACTTTTCTTGCCCTGAGTTGGGCGCATAAATAGACCCCACTACCATGGGCGAACCCCCCAACCAGAGCTTATAGGCTATGAGGCGCCCCTTAATTTCCACCACCTTGTCCCCTACTGTCCCAGCAAAACGCCAAGCCACTAGGATTGCCACCCCTGCCTTTTTGTCTTGTGTGGAGGAAAAGAGTTGTTGGGGGAATGCCCTGGATCGCATCCGGTGCCAGTCCTTGGAAAGGAGGTGAGTCTCCTGAAGAAGACATACATCCGCCCCGAATGTTCTAAGAATGACAAAATGGCTCTCCGCTTGTTGGGGTTATTCAGGCCCTTTACATTCAGAGTGAGAATGCTTAATGGAGAGTGTGTCATGGGATATGACTGCGAGAGGTTGGCGGTGATGTCGTACTGTCTCCCCCCACTGTCAGACTTGTGCCCTCTGCTCCCTCGCTCTGGAGCTGCCCTGGCCGTTGCTTATTCAACTTGATCCCCTGTCGTAGCACACCAGTTCCCCCCACCCCCTCCCTAACCCCAATCTGAACTCCCCAACCCACCCATATTGTCCAGTGCCCGCAGGGCTCAATCGCGCGCACCTGGAAAAAGAAAGAACAGGGACATGTCGTGGCCCGACCACCCCCCCGCCTCCCCATTCCCAGCACCATCCCCCGGCTATGCATAATACACTTACTTGCAGCAGTCCCTTCGAATCTCAAGAGCTATCTTGGGATGCAGTATCTTTGAGGACCGTCTCCAGCACTGCTTGTCGCTCCCGCTCGATGGTAGTGTGATCTGGCCCCCGCGTGCTGGACTGAAGGCGTCTCCGTCCCACTCTCTGCCACTGCTCTCTTGCCGCTTTCCGATCCAGACTGGACCTCTCTTCGGGGCTGTGGACTGGCAGACCTAATAACTTGCATGCCTCACGTAGTGATTTAATCTGGTGCAGCTTGCCGTCCCACTTGAATATTAACCGGAACGGATGACCCCAAGAGTATGCCACTCCTTTTTCTCGTAGATGTGAGGTCACCTCTTTAAACTCCTGTCTCTTCTGTAGCGTAATCGCTGATAAGTCCTGATAGAGGGCGAGAGACTGGCCCTGGTATGTAATTGGTTGCTTCGCCCTGGCCTCTCTAAGGATGCGTTCCTTGAGTGGATAGTCAGGCAAGAAAGCCAGGATGTCTGGTGGCGGCGCCGGGCCCTTCTTCTCAGCCCCACTCGGTGGGCCCTGTCTATGCGGATCTCCAAGTCCGGCGGGGCTCCGAGGATATCGCGAAACAGTTCCTGTAGGTAATGGACCATGTCCGACCCCTCTGCATCCGATGGAACCCCCCTCACTCGAATGTTATTCCGCCGAGAGCAGTTTTCGAGATCCTCTGTGTGGGCCTGTAAGTCTATGTGCTGTTCCCTCAGGCGCAGCATCTCCTGCTGCAGCTGTGTTACCTCTTCCTCCCTGGCCTGGTCTTGGTCTTCAATGGCGGCCACCCGCTCTCCGATCGCATCCACATCTCTGCGGATCTCTTTCACCTCTCCCGCCACATCGCTCCTCAGTGTGTGGAAGTCGTCTCGTAGGGTATTGAACAATGTCTCCAGGAAGGACCGAGTGATCGGGGCTTCCGTTGCCTCCGACCCCATGTGGAGCTGGCTCGGATGTGCAGTCTGATCGTCTCCCCCCCCGGTTTGCAGGGGCTTGGTTAGCATATCCTTTAAGGTTCTGTCCTTCTTCCCCCGCATTGAGGACATGTTGGTGGTGCAGGTAAAGGGCTGTTGAATGGCTGTCCATGCCCGCCCTCTGCTCCAGGCACTGTAAACCCTTCGCGGTCCGCACCAAGGTGCTGTACTAGTGATGCCTTAGCGTTGATGCGACCTCAGTGTGCCCTCCTTCTCCGGGGATTCCGCAGACCAGGCGCCCTCCCTCAGTGCTGGAGCTATGGACAGCCCCACACCCAGGTTGGTACGTATTGGGTGGGTGCCGTTATCCTCTCCGCTTTTGGTTCGCTTGCTGGTCTCTGCGGCCGCCGCCAGCGCTGGTTCACCTCCTCCCTGTGAGCCGCCTCCCCGACAAGAGCTGCACCCAGGAAGGCGCGAACCATGGACCACTGCCTCCGGGTCGTTTCTCCCTCTCCTCAGCGTCGCTACTCCCAATCAAGGACCGCCACCAGTGCCCAGTCTGCGAGGGTGGCGTAGCTCCTAATAGGCCGTGGGCGGCGTGCCCTGACTCCGGGATAGGCCTGTGGCGACCGTGGCTTCCCCCCTTGGCCTTCAGCTTGTGGGTCCCCCTTCTTCTCCGTCTCGGGCCCAATTCGCTCTTCTGTTCCCGGAAAATCACTTAGGCCCCATCCTCCGGCCCTGCTGCCCGCGTCAACCACCGTCGACTGGGCACCACCGATGCAGCCTCTGCTTTGCGTTACTCACCCGACCTCGGAGCCTCCTCCTCTGGCCCTCTCAAATTGCTGAGGCCGATGAGGCTCTCTGGCTGCTCCGGCGCCCCCCGGGTGTGCTCCCAAGGGGTCGCTTACTCCATCTAGGGCCTGGGCCGGCCCCACGAGCCACCAACTTCCAGGCCTCTCGGCTCCTACTAGCTCGCCGCTCCCGCCGATCTGCCCTCGTTTTCACTATTCCGTCCTGCCGTCCTGCTGTCAATTCCACCAGTGCTAGCCGGGGCACCCGGCTGAGATCCCTCTGGGCCAACCAGGACCTCTGCAGCCCCCAAAGCCGTCTCTTCCTCTGGTTGCTCAAGCCTCTTGCCGCCCTCTAGATCTCACGCCGTGCGGGGTCCTGCTCCTATCACCCCGGATTCCTCCTTTCTGCAGCGCTTTGGGCCCCCGGCGCCAGCCGATTGTCTGGCCGATGCCTATGGGCCGTAATCCGATGCGGGGTCACTCCCCCCTGCACTGCCACCGCCACCTCTCTCCAGGGCTCCGCGCGCCCGCTAGGCCAGCTTGGCTTCTCCTCGCCTCTCTCGGCCAGACTCCCAAACCGCCCCTTGTCACCATTGGACGCTGCACGGGGCCCCCGGCGAGTCTCTCACCTTCGATAGCTGTGGCGGTCGGGTGCTGGGCTGCTCTCTGAGGGCTTGCGGTTCTCCCGAGCTTGTCCGCCGATCGCCGCTCTCCGCTACTTCTCGTCTAGCTGGTGGCGGCCGCCATTTTCTCCCACCATGCGCCTGTCGTGCCCCGCGCACGGGTGCCAGCTCTCCGGTCTCCGGACCCGTTTTCACTGAAATAGAGAGCGCTGTCGGGCCGGAGATGTGTCCCTTCTTACTTCCGAGTTTTTGGGGGCTGCATTTCACAGGGATGAGCGGATTTGGGCGCTCGGGAGCGGGGAGACGATGCGGAGCACGTCCTACCCGCTCGCCATCTTGGCCACGCCCCCCCAATCATCGATATTTTAAACAACATTATTTTTGCAAACGATATTAATGACTTCGATATTTTCAAAAACAATATTTCTTACCTCCAAGTCAATATTCTTGACCACAATATTCTTGCTGTCGATAATGGTGCATCACAATATTTCCAACTCGATATTTGTGTATGTCGACATTTAATACTCGATATTCTGTCTGTGCACCTTACATTGCTCTTGTTTACCATCTCATTTGGTTAACTTACATCAAAATGATGAACATTTCACAACTCTGAATCTGACAGTGATGCATCAAAAACATGGTTTACAAAGCCATCAAGTATGATGACGCAAGAGCATTAACACATTTCAACCGTTGTGAATGTGTATCTAACATCATACCTTCCAATTGCAGCCCTGTTTCCACCCGTGACCACCTGTGTTTGACACTGAATGGCATGTGTTGTCACTGTTACAGAGTCAGACACATGGACTCGCTCTTTTGCATGGAGAAAATGGAATCTTACACCCAATTGTGTGAAAGGCCAGTGTGACAGGTGACCTTAGTTAGCAAACCTGTAATTGTCCCCTGGGATACATTTGAATACACTGAGCACCACGGCTGAGACCTAACATTGGCACACTGACCAAGCAAAACTCACCAAGGCCTCAACATAGACATCACCTGCTACCGGGATGTATAGCATGGGCTTTTTACACTTAAGTGCTCAAACAATAATATAATTCACAGGTTTTTGTGTGACCACACTGAGAACAGTTCAGACATTAGTGAATGTGCTGACACGTTGAGCAATTGCATTATTCCTGAAGGTTATCTCTATGCACATGTTGTTGTGATTTGTTCAGATCACATGAGAATGGCACTACTGTCACTACACTGAACATTTTTTACTCACATGTTCCAAATTGAAGGGGCATAACCAGGCATCTACCTATCCTTGTGCATATGCATCTTTTAACACTGAACGGTAGTTTTGGGTGTCTTACAACCTGTAAAATGGCCAGCAAACTAAAATACTTCAACGTGCATGGTTAAAAAACTTGTGCTAAAAGACACATACTCACCCCCTCCTTGCTGCTGTGTGGCTTTCAACTTCCCATCCAGGTCCGGGAAGACCACCGCTAGGATGCGGAGCATGTGGGGGTCAGTGCTCGGCTCCCGCCCCTCTTGCCTGGAGCTGACAGGCCCAGCTGGACTTCAGCGACCTTCTTTGTCCAGCCACGAAGGTCCTGCCAGCGTTTGCGGCAGTGACGGATGCGCCAAATTGCGACCCCCACGGAGCGCACCTTCCGGGCGATGGTCCTCCACAGCTCGGCCTTCTGATGGGAGTTGACCTGTAAGGATGACATGGTGACAGACCCTTAGTTCACATGCAACATGTTTTTGAATCAAACACTTGGACACATAGGTCCTGGTCACATTGGCAACAATGTCTAAGGGGTTGGCAAGTGGCATTATGTGCAGTTGTCCTGTATTCAATGATGACTCCATCCCATGAGAACAGTGACAAGATGTTAACCCCAGTAAACACACTTCTACAGCAGTGTACCTGCCAAGAACAGTTATCTACACACTGTTCAACGTACAAAAACACAGTTGACATGCTTGCCTATTAGATTCCTAATGCTAGTAGTGCATGGTAATTGGAAATGTCCAATGAAAATGCAGTGTAATCACCACTCACCTCCTCCTCTGGTTTGCTATAGAGCTGACTGTACAGAGGCAGGAGGGTGTCCAGCAGGACCTGGTTCTCTTCCTGGCTGAAAGCTAGGGCCCTGCCATCTGTACGTGCCATAGCAGCTCCCAGAGGATGTGGACGCAGCAGGAGAGAGATGGTGAGGTGCAGGAATGATGCAGGTAGTGCAGGCAAGTGAAGTCTCTAGGGAACAGACAAACTTATATCTAAACCGCAGAGGCAGTCTTCATTGCATGCGGTCAAAGCGATTGTTTCGCGTTCGGTCGCATTTTCCGAATCGGTCCAATGCATTACATTGCTTGCAGACGACACACCTACCGCGCCATTCAAAAATTCATCATTGGCCCGCGAGTGACTTTGATACATTGGCAATGGGAGGTTACTGAGTCGGTTTCCACACGATGACACAATCCGAAACCCGCATCTGTCACTATAACAACCAACAGCCAATGGCTGTGTCCGAATCGCTTAGGATGCGGCTACCACGTTCTTTGAATATTCACCCGCGTTGTTCACCATAACAACTTGCAGCCAATGTCTCTGTACGAATGGGTTAGGATGCGGCTAACACGTCCTTTGAATAAATACCCGCGCCGTTCACCATAACAACTTGCAGCCTATGGCTGTGTCCAAATCGGTTAGGATGTGGCTACAGCGTCCTCTAAATAAACACCTGCGTAGTTTATCATGACAACTTGCAGCCTATGGCTCCGTCCGAATCGGTTAGGATACGGCTACCGCGTCCTTTGATTAATCGGTCGGAAGGGCAGACACTTCTGCAATTGATGTATTTTTGTGCATTACATGTGTGGAGGCAGTTTTTTCCTGATGAAATGGACCTCAAAATGAATAGCTCACACTCCCATGAGGAGCTAACCTTGAGGGGCACATGACACACTGATTGTGAGGCTAATACCAACATGAAACGAAACTACTCCATTTAGCCTCTTAGGCTTGGTTACAGTGCAATGATTTTTGGGGGATTTACAAGTGCATTACTGACATATTCACTGCATTTGTGGACTGTGTGACCCAGTGTGCAATCCGTGTGATTTCGGACTGAAAATGTTTTTTGTCTAAGTCATGGATAATGCATTTACCTTTGAATGAGTAGTCCATGACATTAAGCAGCCACATCAGTTTCTGTTTGTTAAGTCATTTACTAGTGTTTCTTTGTGTCCGAGACTTAAGTGGATGATGGTGTCATATATGCAACTTCTACATAGTTAATGGTTTGAGTATGTGATGTATGTGTATTGCAGACATGACAACATGACAGTGTCCACCCTGTGACAGTTGTGTGCATGATTTACATTGTGAGACACTGTGTGTATTTGGTGTTCCACATATCTGGCATTACATGATCGTATTGTGGGTACATTTTAACCACGTAATTGTTATCACAAACCTATATCTCGGCTTATTTGGTGGGGAGTTGTTTAGTATGTGATGCTTGATCACATGAACGGTGACAGACACTAGTGAATTTTACACTACAGCACTCTAATTGCTGTGTCACCATACCTTGGTAAAATATCTGGCAAGGGTTATAATGCTGTGATATGAATCTAAGGTCAACCCTATTCATTTTAACATGTACTTTCAATGTTCTGTAGTTTTAGTTGTGTTCATATTTCATGTTCTGTTTATCTAAATGCATGCTGGTTTGTACATTGTGAACTAACACCAACTGTGTACAGGCCCTTACCAGACCTACAGACCATGGAAGAATGGGATACCTTAAGGAAATACTGTTTCACAAGGCCAATAATTCAACAGTTGTCTGAGCAGTTGTCACCTCATTTACAGCCTGGTAGCCCGTATCCAACTGCACTGACCCCAAGGTGAAGGTTATGGCAGCATTACATTTCTTTGCCACTGGTTCATTCCAGTACACAGTGGCAACATCTGGTGGAATGTCCCAAGCAATGTTCAGCCAAGTCCTTCGGGATGTTTTGGAGGCATTGCTCCGTTACCTGGACCAGTACAGAAAGTTCCCGACACCTGGAGAGTTGTCAGACATCAAGGGGCAATTCTACGCCTTGGGACGGATACACCATGTCATTGGCTCTATTGATGGCACCCACATTGCATTGATCCCACCACAGGCAAATGAGCAAGTGTATTGGAACAGCAAACATTGCCACTCTATCAATGTCCAAGTGGTATGTTTGGCTGACATGCCCATCTCCCACATCTGCGCACTTTACCCTGGCTCGGCACATGATGCATATATCCTGTGAAACTGCGTCAGCCCCCATTTGATGTCTCAGCTGCAACATGACCGGGCGTGGCTTGTTGATAGGTGCTGTTTCATGTGTATGTTGTGGTGTGTGTTGATTGTATGTCAGATAGTGCTCTGTTGTCAGACAACTGAAGTCTTTTCTGTGTTCAATGTAGGAGACTCTGGATACCCCAACAACACCACTGCGCAACCCTGTCACCCCTGCAGAAGTGCGGTTTAATGAGGCCCATGGTAGGACCCGGCGAGTCGTGGAGTGAACCTTTGGGCTACTGAAGACCCGATTCCGCTGTCTGGATCGAACAGGAGGAGCACTCCAATTGCCCCATTGAAGGTGTGCCAGATTATCACAGCTTGCTGCATGCTCCACAACCTGGCAATACGGAAGGCAATACCTCTCATACTGGACGACGGAGACCAGCAGCCGCCAGCGAGGGAGGATCCAGGACTGGGACATGATGACAGTGGTGATGAGGAGGGCTTGGATTTAAGACAACAGCTTATCCACAACTTTTTCACATGAGTTTAAGTATGCAATGAGAGGAGGTGACAAACCCCAATTGTTTGATTGTGTTGCTGGTGTACAATGTGTAAGTATGCCTGTGAGTGTATGAAAATTGTCCTGAGGTTTTTACTGAAATGGTTCAATTACAATTACAGGTTAACATGTATAGTGCTACCGTGAATCCTAGCTAGTGTTCACAATGATAATTCTTGTGCTTTAGATGACATATTTGGCAAAATTGACCTACCTTATTCCTGAGTAACTGACTCTGTTCTATGTTTCTCCTTACCAGGCTACTCTGCCATGTCAAATGCAGAGTTGTGACCTCACCAGACCCATGATGCTGTGACATACTCCAACATTGAACAGTTGATAAAAAAAACCCTGGCACGCACTTCCTTCTGATCTGATGGTCATTACTTTTTACTTGGGAGCATTTTGTTACTGTGTGATGTGATCTGTCTTTGGGTTAAGGCGCCGGGTTGTATCTGGAGAATAAACCTGTGCTCCACATTGAGGTGTGCCTTGTCTGTTTTCACACATCCAAAGATTTTTATCAACACAAATGTACCATGATGAGCTGGTTTGCTGACAATGATTGTTGATTGTGCTGGCAAATGGTGATAGTTTTGTAGACAATAGACTTCCATTGAATCTGTACCATGTACTCCGGGTTGTGTGATAACCTGGTTGTGTCTATCTGTCATGCTGTGACCAGGTACATTTACTCACAAGCCATTAGTAAATATTTTGTAAGTGAGTGGTTACCAATATTGTAGACACTTTCTTCTTTGTGATTTTGTGTGTCATTTCAATCTGTACATTTGGGATTGAAAGTCAGGACATGAGCAAGTATTTTGTGAAAAGTGATTTATTATTGTGCATGACTGTAGGAGATCATTCCACACAATGGTGGAGTGCTCACAACAAATACATATAAAAGTGCAGATAGGAGTTGGAAGTGTTTGTAGATAAAGTCTTCAAAAGTAAATCCACAGTTATTAGAGTTCAAAGTCCAACTTAGACCCTCCATCCAATGTGGGACAGTTTGGTGACAGTCAACAAAGTGAACGCTTGGCACACAATGGAGGATATCAGGGGCACATTGTCACTTCCTGCGGGTGATGCATAGCAATCTGTCTCTCAAGGATTCTTCCTCGGACAACCCTTCCCACGCTTGGCGGGTGGACCCTCAGCTGCAGGCAACTGTTGTACTGGGGACTCCACGTCCCTCCCTGTGGCTTGTGCAGATGTTGAGGCGCCAGATAGTGTGGGCACATAGGGAGGTGTGGTTAGGTGGTCTGCAATCCGGCAGAGGCTGTTACCAATGTCCCTCAGCTCCCCAGTTAGACTGTCAATTTTGGCGTTGAATGCGTCCAACCGTTGGTTTTGCCCTGCCTGCAGCTGCTCCATGTTGCAGAGGATCCCAATGACCTGGCCCATCTCCCCCTGGTAAGCCTGGTAGGCGTGGATCACCTGGGAGAGGTTTGGGTGATCTTCCTCAGCAGCACCAGCTGCATGATGGCGCAGGTCTCCACGGCCCCTCCCACCACCCCTACCCACCCAAGCTGGACCAGTTGGTGCTGGCACAGTCAACACTGAGCCTCCTTCCTCTTTGACAGGGGTGTTGTTGTCTGCCAACTCCAGAATGCCCCATGTTGCTGTGCCGTCGGTGGTGGCTCGGGCTGCTGTGTCTGTCAGGGTAGGGGTCAGCTGAGGTGGTAGTGGTCGCAGAGGATCCTGCTGTAGCCGCTGCTGGTGCTGTCTGGTGACCCAAACCTGATGTGCCAGGTCATTCCTTGTCGTCCGAGGATGGTTGAGAGACATCTACGCCGGAGATCTCCTGGTCGACCAGTCTGGGACTGGCTGTCCTGATTGGTTCCAGTGGTGTTCCCAGCTCGCCCTGTGGGTACATAAATGACACAATTATTGATGTGAATGCCCACTGCCCCTCAATTCATACTCATTACATAGGTTACTGAACCTAATGATTTGTTAATGTACATAAATTTGGCCTCCTTCATCCATGATGCTGCCTATGTTTTTGGAGAACAATGTAATTTGGACAAGAAGGGATTGATGAGCATGTCCATCTAGGTGCATAAATGGGCATGTTGTGTTTAGTTCACATTACATGTCCAAAGACATTGACTGGTTCCTGACACCCTGTGAATGACACAAGTGGGTTGGTGTTGTCCACATCTGTACTTTCCCTGTGACATACGTGCTCTTTAGCTCCCCATGTTGGTATTTTTCAGGCCTGTGTACTGGGCTTAGTCTATGTCTTTAGAAGTCACATAGGTGTGGCTGCAAACACACTCACAGTCTGTTTATTTACCCATACATTTTGTGGTAATGGTGTGAGTGAGGTGCTTATTGTTTTCATCTCATCACACACAAGTGAATGTCTGTGAAGACCCAAATGTGTGTCTGCTTAGCTTTGTGCCCACACACATCATGTATTTTGTACATTGACTCCATAGTCAGATGAGATGACAAACTCTGCTTTCTGCCATTTTCTGGGAAACTATTTTAATGTGCTGAAGTTTGAGTGTTTATGGTGTATTTGTGAAACTTACACTCCTGCTCCCACCCAACCCAACCAGGCCACCAAGAAGAGTGTTGTCCAGACAATGCTGGGAAGTGTACTTGCAAGATGGTAGTCACTGGTGCCTGGTGTTTGTAGTGCAAAGGCAAATGTGTTAGTTGTGATAGGTTTAGACAGCAGTCCACAGTGTCAGGCATCTTGATAGTACACATCAACTCACTGTCAGGTAGACATAGGCCCAGTTTAAGTGGTTGTGCTGTGTGTGTGGAGGAGTGTTTGTTGTTATTCCGAGTCCCATCAGGCCAGGTCCTACATACACATTCCCACCCAGCACAACCATCCAACTTTGAAAAATGCTTTACTAACAGTGAGTGGCTATGTACTTGCAAGATGTCAGATACTGGGGACAGGTGTCTGTCTTGAGACCACCTCCCATCAGGGCCTTGAGCTTCTCACACCACTCCCCAGAGTCCGCCATCTTGCCAGTACATTTCCTCTCACTCTCAGGAAAGTGGAGTCCCAGGTGGTCTGGTAGGGATGGGTGGGAAGGTGTGTGTAGGCCCAGGCATGATGGAAGTTGTAGCCATTGCAAATACTCCTACTCCCACCCAGCCCAGCTAACTCCTCTGGGCCTATGCCTACCTCACAGTAAGAGAAAGTGGACTAGCAAGTTAGCTGACACTGCTGCATGATGTTGAAGGTGAAAGCAACTCCCATCAGGGCCTTGTGCTACAAACACCATGCACCAGTGTCAGACATTTTGCTAGTACATTTCCACTCACTCTCATTCAAAGTGAATCCCAGGGCTGCTGTTTGGGATGGGTAGGTCGAGTGTACGTATGGCATTGCCTGATGGGATTTGGAATAATGGCAAACAGTACTCCCCCAAATGGCACATCCACTTCATCTGTGCCTATGGCTAACTGACAGTGAGTGGAGAATGGACAAGCAAGATGGCAGACACTGGGGACTGGTCTTTGGAGCTCGAAGCCAGGATGGTAGTTGTGCTCAATTCAGACACTAGGGATCACTGTGAGCCAACTTGCTAGTACAAATCCCCTCACTGTCAGGTAGCCATAGGCCCAGATGAGCTGCTTGGTTTGGGTGGGAGGAGGAGTGTTTGCACTGACTCCATCTCCCATCAGGCCGTGTACTACACACACTCTTTCCACCGTGCACAATCAGCACCCTTGGAACTATGCTTTCCTGAGAGTGAGTGGCTATGTATTGACAAAGATCGCTGACACTGGTAACTGGTCTTTGGAGCACAAGGCTGTGTTGGTAGTTGTGGTAAAGTCAGACACCAGTACCCAGTGTCATGCATCCTGCTAGTACATTTTGAAACACTGTGGGTAAGCTTAGTTCCTGTTGGTCTGTTTGTGGTGGGTGGGAAGGTGTATGTTGGACAGGGCCTGACGTGAGTTGTAGCCATTACAAATACCCCTCCTCCCACCCAGCCCAGCTAACTCCTTTGAGACTATGGCTAACTGGCAGTGAGGGGAAGTGTACTAGCAAGGAGGTTGACACTGCTGCATGGTGTTAAACTTGAATCCCAATCCCAACAAGGCATTGTGCACCAAACACCATGCAATAGTGTCAGCCATCTTGCTAGTGCACTTCCATTCACTGTCAGGTAGCCATAGTCCCAGATGAAGTGGATGTGCTGGGTGGGGGGAGGAGTGGTTGCCATTCTTCCAACTCCCATCAGGCTCTGTCCTACACACACTCTTCCCACCCAGAGAAAACCACATGGCAGACTGGTTTCCTGACAGTGATTGGAAATGGATTATCAAGATGTGTGACACTTGTGCCTGGTGTTTGAGTTGGCCACAAATCCCAACAGGGCCTTGTGCTCCACACACCAGTCTCCAGTGTCATCTATCTTGCAAGTACATATCCACTCACTGTCAGGTAAGCAGAGTTCCATGGCTGCAGTTTGTGCTGTTTGGGAGGCGAAGTGTTTACCCTGACTACATCTACCATCACGCTCTGTCCTCCACACACCTTTCCAGTCCGCCCAAACAGACCACCTGGAACTATGCATACCCCACAGTGAGTGGCAATGTACTGCCAAGATGGCTGACACTGGGGCCTGCTGTGCAAACCACATGGCTGATGGGAGTTGTATTAAAGTCAGACAACAGGCATCACTGTCAGACATCTTGGCAGTTCACTTTCCCTCCTTGTCAGGACACCACTCTTCCAGGTGGGCTGGTCGAGCTGGGTGGGAAGGTGTGTGTTGGCCCAGGCCTGATGGGAGTTGTAGTGACAGCAAGCACTCCTCCTCACACCCAGCACAACAAGCCCACCCATAACTGTGTTTCCCTGATTGTGATTGGGAATGTGCTGTCAAGAAGTCTGACACTGGTGACCAGTTTTGGAAGCACAAGGCCTTGTTTGGAGTTGGCTCCAAGTTCAACCCCATGCAGCAGTGTCAGCCATCTTGCTAGTCTACTTCCCCTCACTGTGGTGAGGGAGGCTTAGGCCCAGAGGAGTTATCTGGTCTGGGTGGGAGGAGTATTTGCAATGGCTACAACTCACATCGGGCCTTGTCCTCCACACACCTTCCCACCCATCCCAACTAGCCTCTCTGGGACTCTGCTTTTCTGACAGTGAGTGGCAATGTACTTGCAAGATGTCTGACACTGGGCCTTGTGGTCCAAACACCAGTCCCTAGTGTCAAACATCTTGTCAGTACATTGCCACTCACAGTCAGGTAAGCAAAGTTTCTGGTAGGCTAGGTGGGCTGGGTGGGAAGAGTGTGTGTAGGACAGGGTCTGATGGGAGATGTAGTCAGGGCAAACACTCCTGCTCCCAACCTGTACAAACAGACCACCAGGAGCCATGCTTAACTGACAGTGGTTGGAAATGTACTATTAAGATGGCTGGCACTGCTGCATGATGTCTAGAGCAGAAGACCTTGATGAGAGTTGTAGTCAAGTCAAACAACAGGCACCAGTGTCAGACATCCGCTAGTACATTTTGCACCACTGTGAGGTAAGCATAGTTCATTCTGGGCTGTTTGAGCTGGGTGGGAAGGTGTACGTAGGACAGGGCCTGATGAGAGTTGTAGCCATTGCAAATACTCCTCCTCCCATCGAGCCCTGGTAACTCCTCTGGGCCTATTCCTACCTCACAGTGAGGGTAAGTGGACTAGCAAGATGGTTGACACTGCTGAATGGTGTCTGAAGCAGAAGGCCTTAATGGGAGTTGCAGTCAAGTCAAACACCAGTCCGCAGTGTCAGCCATCTTGCCAGTACATTCCCATTGACTGTCAGGGAAACACAGTTCTAGGTGGGATTTTTGGGCTGTGTGGGAGGAGGACTGTTTGCAGTGACTACAACTCCCATCAGGCCCTGTCCTGCACGCACCTTCCTAGCCAGCCCAAACAGCACACCTGGAACTATGAAGTCCCTGACAGTCAATGGAAATGTACTGGCAAGATGGCTGACACTGGCGCATGGTGTTTAAAACACAGGGCCATGATGGGATTTGGCTTCAAGTTCAACACCATGTAGCAGTGACAGTCATCTTGCAAGTACACTTCCTCACACTGTCAGGTAGCCATAGGCCCAGACGAGCTATTTGGGATGGGTGTGAGGATGAGTGTTTGCTGTCACTACAACTCCCATCAGGCATGGGGCCACACACAGACCCTCAGCACAATAGAAAGAGTGGTGTTCAGACAATGAGGGATAGTGTACTATCAAGATGTCTGACACTGATGCCTATTGTTTGACTTGACTGCAACACCCATCAAGGCCTTGTGCTCCAAACACCAGTCCCCAGTGTCAGCCATCTTGCCAGTACATTTCCACTCACCATCAGGGATAGCATGGTCCCAGGTGTGCTGTTTGAGCTGGGTGAGAAGGTGAGTGTAGGACAGAGCCTGATGGGAGATGCAGTCAGTGCAAACACTCCTCCTCCCACACAGCCCAAACAGCTCATCTGGGCCTATGACTATCTGACAGTGAATGGAAGTGTACATTAAAGATGTCTGACACTGGTGCCTTTTGTTTGAGTTGACTACAACTCCCATCAAGGCCTTCTGCTCCAGACACCATGCAGCAGTGCCAGCCATCTTGCTAGTACATTTCCAATCACTGTCAGGAAAGCATAGTTCCAGGTGGGCCTGTTGGGCTTTGTGGGAGGAGGAGTGTTTGCTGTCACTACAACTCCCATCAGGCCTGTTCCCACAACCACCTTCCCAACCATCCCAAACAGCCTACCTGTGACTCAGCTTTCCTGAGCGAAAATGTGCTGGCAAGATGGCTGACGCTGGTGACTGGTGTTTGGAGCACAGAGCCTTGCTGTGAGTTTGTAAGAACTATGTACATGGTAATAGTTTTATACATTATCATTTTAATTGCAGGTATGTTGTTTATCAATAGAACATACACATCACATGCTCATTGACTATATATGTTTTTCTCTAATAACAGTAATTTGTTTAACTGTATCCTTTACAGTGATGTCTATAGAGGTGTAATTGGTAACTTTATTGGAATGTGGAGAAGGTACTTACCAGACTCTGGAGCTGCTGGTATTCTATAGACGCTCTCCGGCGGAAGGATGGCACGCACCTTCTCCTCCCAGTAAGTAAAGTGCACAGGTGGTGCAGGAGGGCCACCGCCAGTCTGCTGGCTTTGAGCATGTTCTTTCTGTTGGACTTGGTTCCCAAATAACTGTGGCTCTACTCTGACTATTTAATCTACAAGCACTTCCAACTCCTTCTCTGTGAAACGTGGCTGCTTCCTAAGCGGCATGGTGAGGGTGAGTGTGAAGTTGAAGATCAGGGTGAGTGTAAAGGAGAGGGTGAATATGAAAATGAGTGTGTTTGTAATAAGTTGTTTAAAGTGAAATCTGTGCTAGGTGTGTGGTGTGTGAAGTGCAAGTGTGTGAGGCAGAGAGGCAGTGAGCATGGAATGTGGACTGAGACCTAGCAGAAGTTGTGTTGTAGAAAAGGATCATGGTCATGTTTTTGGCCCTTTATATAGGAGGATTGGTGGGCGTGGCTAATATTTGACTTTTTTGTTTTGTATTTTGGCATTGCCAATGCTTGTTCTGAATGTTTTTCTCAGTTTCCCATTGCCATTTGTGACACAAACCGACACGGATCCGAAACCGCATCGGATGCATCGTAATCTGGTCGTGGGGTAAACAGAGTCTTATTCGTAACCGGAATGCCTAATCTTCGGCGTTTCAGAACGAGTTGGTCGGATCGGGCTTGTTTCCGGACGATTTAGTCGTGCGGATTGCTTTTCGACCGACTCGAAAGGAGTTTTACATGCAATGGATCGTAATCCGTCATTCGTAAAGCTCGCGGTTGAGTAGGTCGGAAACCGTTCTGAAACCGTGTCGGTCGGAAGGCTTTCCAAACGACATCGTAATCGGCCCCATAATGTGGAATGCAGAGGTATGTTTCAAAGTAGGTTATGGCTTAAGACAAAGCCTATTTCAAAAAACATCTATGAGTAAGGCCAAAGCTCCTATTGGCAAAAGATAATCCACGAGTGGATATTGGGGCATGGGCCCATGGTAAAAATTTGTAATACAGAGCTATAGACAAATTCTATGTCGTTAGGACATTTATAAGGTGTGGATGTTTATTTATAGAATATCGCTGGAGATTTTAAGGCTATGCATTGAATAAAGTAGAATATATGGGTATCCTACTTAGAGGTGGTTTACCTTACTCTAGTGTAATAAGTGTGGCTCTATGGCACTTTACACATCTCAGGAACATGTATACTGTACTTTACCAAACTATGGAGGGTTGTCCATAGGGCTCGGCAGAAGGTATCTTTTCAGTGGCAATCGTTTAAATGTCAACTTCTTGATTTCAAAATGCAGGTCACATGAAGTTTTTAAGAGGGTAATCCCATTAATGTGAATAGACAATTAGCCCCAGATGTAGTGTGTTGAATTAATTTAAGTCTAAAATCCCAATACGATGGTGTCACAATGATCATATGATGTCATCAATGATGGACTTTGAGATGCCATCAGCAGTCATCAATGATATTTAACATATTATGAGTGATGCAATATGTGAGGTCATAAGAGGTGCATGGGGGCGAACAAGGTACAGCTAGCTCAATAAACTACAACTGGTGAATTCTAGGGGCATATTAGCAAGACCGGCGATAAAATTATCGCCGTTTTAGCGACTGGAAACTGCCGCTAAAACGGCGATAATGGGCTTGCTAATATGCGTTATAAAATTCAATAGAAGCCCAGGTTAGATGTGCAGGACATCTAACCTGGGCTTCTATTGAATTCCATAACGCATATTAGCAAGCTCATTATCGCCGTTTTAGCGGCAGTTTCCTGCCGCTAAAGCGGCGATAATTTTATCGCCGGTCTTGCTAATATGCCCTCAATTTTTATTTATTTTTGCACATTAGTTTTTACCTCATGCCACCTTAACCTTTGTTTATCCAGTTTTTTCCTGTGAATTTCTGAATGTTTTTGATCCTATCCTATCCACCCAACTTTTCGGTTGAAGGACGCACGTAGTGGGGGGTGGCCACAGGGCATGACCTCCAGCCAAGCCCTGCACTGTGTGCAATGGGGGCTGGCAATAATGCACCCAACCCCACAGCTGAAGGCCATGTGCAGCAGTGGGATGTTTGCCTCTGGCCGGTCTAGCGACCCAACCCCCATGGTCACTCCCTCCCCCTCTCAATTATCCCCCCCACACTAACAGACATCCAATATACATTTTATTTCTTTTTACTTTTTTCTTTTGCGATACTGCGATACTCCCCCTGTACCCACCATTCCAGCTTGGTAGTGAAGCTTAAGCAGCAGCTCCCACTGGAGCACCACGGTACCTCATGAGAGGGCCTCTGAGGGTCTCGCTGGAGCACTGAGCTGCAATTGTTTTCTAAAATGTTGGCCCCTGGGTGGCTGGATGTCCGTAACTTGCCCCTTTATATAATATTTTTTTTTAAATCCCATATTCAATATTAAAATTATAGAAATATATATATGTATATATATATATACACACACACACACACACACACACACACAAACACACACACACATACATATATACACACAGAAAAATACACACTCTGAAAAAACTGTTAGAAATGGAGTTATGGTTTTGGATTAAACACCGAAAACCACTGAACTTCGCCAGCTGTAGTTAGTAACAACCAAAGCAAAAGCCATAACGCACGCCACCCATTATGTTGCTTTCTTTATGGCTATTTAGTTCTTTTCGTGCCACTGGCAAATTGATGTTTTGAGCATGGTGGACTACACAAGCTTGCCTAGCATTCAAGGCAAGCTTTAACCTGTGAAGCTCGTCTCAGAATCTCATTTTCCAACGCAGAATCGTACAATTCTATTTTCTGACTCACAAATCCCCGATACCTAAAATGGCCACCGGGGAACGCAGTACTGATACATGCCACTATTTTAGGTGGCAGTGATTAACAAATTATAAATCTGAATCCAAATACTTCATCTTTCTTTTTTTTGTTTTGTTAAATTTAAACTAAGTGGGTTGGGGGCTGCACCTTTGAGGACCCTACCACTATTGTCTCTTTTCAGATCTCTTTATTTTTCAATTTCTAGATTTGGAAATCTAGAAATCTCAAGCAGTAGAGATATACAAAAGTGTTAACCTTTTAAAGCCCACTCTGCAACTTTTTAAATACTTACAATTCAAAAACTACCAAACCAACAAAAGCATGCTATCTTTGTAAAGTTCTACTTGCACGCCAAGTGTGGTCAAAATCCCTTCAGTGGATCAAGCTGTAGGCCTTAGTAAAATTTCCTTGAAAGCTAAAACTGGAAAACACTTATTTTTTTCACCCACCTCTTTCTTCCCTTCATCACGAAACTTGACATACCGAAGCTTAGCAGATTAAGATAATGGACTGTACATTTTTGTGCAAATCCGTCCATGGGATTAAAGGTTACATGCATATGAAAAATGACTACTGGAAAGAGCCACTGAACCATTACTAAACAGTGGCTATTTGTATCATTGGAGAGGGAGGAGGGGAGATACAGTACATTCATGGTTACAAATAAAAACTGAAAAACCACAGAAATTAGCAAATTACAATCCATAATTTGCACAACAGCCACGCAGCCCATAACTCGAACAAATATGATGCTCATAACCTCACCCTTAATGAAACAGATGTAATTACAACTTTTGTAAATCATCTTACAGCGGAGATTACATATCACATTTTCCATCATTAATAATTGGCTTGATTATTTGATGCTGATCAATTACATTTCACTTTTAGGTGTTATTTATTGGTATAAATGTTAGCATTGCATTTGGTTCGAGAGTTATGGTTAACAGGCTGTGAACAGTGTGGTTTGCATACCCCACCTTCTGTGGGAAGCCAACCATCATTGCGTGTGACTGAAGGTCATATGCAGAAGGACTGTGCCTGGCTTCTGTACAGGCCCTGCACCCACCTCACTGCAGGTGATCAAAACCCGCAGTGCATGACCTTTGGCCATGCAGAATGGTGTTTGGCCGGAGGGGCTGGACTCTGGCCAACACAGACTCCTACAATTGCGGTGTTGGGGGCAAGGCCTAGCCATGCGCCCAACAACCAACCTCTGCTGAATGTGGCCTTTTGCAGCACAATGAGGTTGGGGGGGCAGCAGAGATTGGTCGCAGAGCCCGGTCTCTGGCTATTCACTGTGTCCACCTCTCTAGGGTCGGCCAACACCTGTAGTGCACGGCCTCGGGCTGTGTAGAGCATTGGTTAGTCCCAAGGTCTTGTCTACCAGCAGTCCCTGTGCCCTACTGTGTGTGAGCAGCAAACCTTCAGCCATGAGCTGAGTGGCAGTTGGCCACATGTCCTGGGACTGTACCACGTAGAGGTAATGGCGGCAGAAACAGTATTCTTCTGTGATGGCCAGCCAATCAGAATGCAGTATATTTGTGAATTACTGGTCCAGATATCGTTAAAATGTAACTTCTTCTTGCCCAACCCGAGCACCTTTTAAAAAACCTAATAAAAAACGTATTTACAACAAACCAGCAAAATCACAATCATTGATTACGTTCTACCTTTTTTTCTGTACCAAAGAGCAATGAATCTTATGGCAATTCGAATGGGAAATGGCACTTTTTAACTCATCTTTTTTGCTTAGCTCCCACTTGATGGATCACCATCAAAGTAGACATGAAGAAACCAAAATGGATGTAGTTTTGCTCTGCAAAATATTGTGAAGATTTGTTGAACAGCACCAAACTTATTTGATGTGCTGGGATCCATCTTACTAGGATTCTGAAAACTGGGCCAAGTACACGTTTTCTGGACTGGACTCTCAGAGTAGCAAGGATGAGTAGTCAAAGGCTTCTCAGGGAGGTGGCTGGGGGGTAAAGACTCAAACCCCAGCAGTCAAACAAGAAGCCTGCTAATTAATTTGACCCGACCAGTGCTCTTCTTTTAATTAAAAAAGTAGTATTTTAATCATATCAAAATGATACACTACTCATATGCAATGTTAATTACCACAAGGGTGCACACTACGAGTGGTAAAGATGTTATGTGGAGTATATAGAGAATGCGTGCTCTCTCCTTATGCAGCGCCCAGTGTAGAGTTAGCAAATCTGGGGAAGTCTGCTTGAATTGGCTGGGTCCAGACCCTCCTAGAGGTAGGCTTCCGTCCACTGGTCCATCATGCGGCTTCCTGACTCAGTGTGCAGAATGTACAGGCAGCACAAGGCCACTGTCATACTCTGGTAGCGGTAGCTGGAACAGGCACGTGGTATGGGGACATCAATGATCTGGTTCGGTTGCTTAAATACAGAAACACTCCAAGAGGCAGAGAGACCTTCGGCAGACTCTTGTCACTCTACTGCAAACCGAGAGCTCTTCTGGTCTGCCCCTCTTTTGGGCTATGTAGCTGGGCTTCTCCTTCCTTCAGCAGTCAGCTCCTGCGGGGTGAGACACCCTTCTCCCACTAGTTAGCAACCAAGGTAGGTGTCCAAGTTACAGTCAGACCCACAGCTATTCCAATAAGATGCGTACATCAGGTGATGTACCATTGTCATGTCATCACATTAGGCCCAGGCATGAACACCACCATTTTACATGTTCAAGTTTAAAGTTGACATCTTTTCTTGAACATTGACATTTGACACACATTTGCTTGCAAGCTTGTATGGAAAATGTTCCATGAAATAACTTTGCTTACTTTTACACATCTTCGCAGGTATATAATCACAGGCTTGACCATTCTGTAATAAAGTTAAAGTTCACTGTGCAAAATGTTGTTTTTTGTTGTTGGTCACTCAGCAACAGCTTTGTCAGGATAGAATCAATAATGATGGCCTGACTGGGACTTCGGCATGGCAACATTGGTTTATTATATAAATGACATCATTCCTTTTGTTAATTCGAGGAGCATTTCACTGATACTGTCAAGGTCGCCCCTTGCCTGATTTCCAGCCCTGCTGAACCCTGTTTACCTCCTGAGAAGGATGATGCCCAGCTCTACATCAAGACGGACTCCCATATGGAACATATCCACGGGTAACTGGGAAGTCAGATCACCCTACAAGGATCCTGACAGATTAACCCACCCTAGGCACACTAGGATAAGGCATGTGGTATGGGGACATCAATGATCTGGTTCGGTTGCATAAATACAGAAACACTACAAGAGGCAGAGAGACCTTCGGCAGACTCTTGTCACTCTACTGCAAACCGAGAGCTCTTCTGGTCTGCCCCTCTTTTGGGCTATGTAGCTGGGCTTCTCCTTCCTTCAACAGTCAGCTCCTGCGGGGTGAGACATCATTCTCCCACTAGTTAGCAACCAAGGTAGGTGTCCAAGTTACAGTCAGACCCACAGCTATTCCAATAAGATGCTTACATCAGGTGATGTACCATTGTCATGTCATCACATTAGGCCCAGGCATGAACACCACCATTTTACATGTTCAAGTTTAAAGTTGACATCTTATCTTGAACATTGACATTTGACACACATTTGCTTGCAAGCTTGTATGGAAAATGTTTCATGAAATAACTCTGCTTACTTTTACACATCTTCGCAGGTATATAATCACAGGCTTGACCATTCTGTACTAAAGTTAACGTTCACAGTGCAAAATGTTGTTGTTTGTTGTTGGTCACTCGGCAACAGCTTTGTCAGGATAGAATTAATAATGATGGCCTGACTGGGACTTCGGCATGGCAACATTGGTTTATTATATAAATGACATAATTCCTTTTGTTAATTAGAGGAGCATTTCACTGATACTGTCAAGGTCGACCCTTGCCGGATTTCCAGCCCTGCTGAACCCTGTTTATCTCCTGAGAAGGATGGTGCCCAGCTCTACATCAAGACGGACTCCCATATGGAACATATCCACGGGTAACTGGGAAGTCAGATCACCCTACAAGGATTCTGACAGATTCATCCACCCTAGGCACACTAGGATAAGGAGCGCTAGGTAGGAGAAAAAATATAACTGTACTTATATGCCCGCATATATTCTATGTAACATCACAATGGTTGAATTGCTCATTTTCTTTACCTTTCTCGTGATGCTGATTATTCTGTTGGGTTTCCTTCTATTGATTATTGCAGCACACGTATTCTACACAAGAATCTTATTGTTTCAGTAAATATTAAAATGCCAATTTGAGTATTTCTTGTGTCTCTCTTAGGGCATGCATGAGTTAACAAATGAAAGGATTCTAGATTGGTTTCCACGATTTCCTTGGGACGTCAAGGTTGTCATGTTCTGAGGTTGCACATACCAAGATGGTGCACTGTGAGCTAGGCAGGACCCAGGCCAACATATCCTGATGGCGTGTATGAACTCATTCTTGCACAGTTTTAACATTTATGCTGTCCAAACAAACTCACAGTTTTACTGAGAAAGTATGAACTGTATGACCTAGACTCTCCACAGTTTTTCATGTACTCTGTGGAGCACTCCATTCCTTGGTCATGAAGAACTTGGAACTGGAATCAAGTAGGGTAGTTCGGGTCCCACTTTTAGACACACTGCCCAGACAGGAGCTATTGATCACAGTGTCAGGCCCCAGGAAAAGGTTTCGGGAGATTACCTACTTCTATTTCATTTTTTTTCTATGGCCTTGACACACTCACATCCACACGGAGTCCTGCTACCATGCACTTTATAAAACAAGCACATGGGATGTCAGGAAAATAGTCTAAGCATCTCATACAAGTAGAATGTTACAAGAGTGGAGCCAATAGGCAGCATAATCGCCTGAATTACAGAAAACAGTCTGTTCAGTGCTAGAATTATAGAAACAGTACCCTACCACCACTGCTGACTTTCGACAGCCCAGGACATGGACAGTAGTATCATATCAGACCTTCATGATCTCGGAAGCAGGCTAGGGACTTGAGGGACAAAGGATATACTTAGGCCCTTGAGCAAGCATACTGGTTTAGCATGCAAGCTGGGCAACAAACATTCAGAATACCAGATATCCCATACAGTTTGGTCACTCAGGGCAGGGGTACACACCCATTGACCATATAGCGGACATTGCAGTCCTAAAATATGTTATATATTTGAGTGAGTTGCACTCCCACCATGTAAATTATGGGAATAGACGAAAACATCATGTTAAGATGGCGGAACTCTGCGAAATGATTTTCATGTCCTTCTTTTGTGTCAATGCATGCAAGATTGTTTAAAAAAATGGTTGTTTCTGGCGCGTCTGATAAACACAGAAGAAGGCGTTAGCCGAAATGCGTTTGCACGAGTTCTAAGAATAAAATTGAGAACTCACCCTTGCGAGTGCTTCTCATTTTTGGGTACGATTACCCATTGGGACTGTGGAGCTAGGATACTGTACGCAGACACACCCCCGCGGTAAAAGCACCCGTCCGCGAGTGCACCGACAAGGTGGAAAGGGAGCTGGGAATTGATGTTCCGGTGCACAGCCGCTGCAACCCTGACATTTTTTGGAATATCTACGCGATAACTCAAGATGTGACGGCCAGCTTGCCAGGAAGCGACACAAGGTATCGCAGCATTCGGTATTCATACACCGAACCTGTAATCCATTTTTGAGTTGTTTATGGCTTATGAGTTGCAACGGTAGGACGAGGGGGTTAGAGGCAATATTTTGACTGAGCAGGAATAACAGCATTGGATTTGGTTACATCATGTTCTGTGAATCGGAGCGCCGTGAAGCGGCATTGAGCATTTTTAAGAAACGCACCAGCACAGGATTGGAGAGTGGGAACAAGGAGGCACGAGTGAGGTCTAATTTGTCTTCCAAGTTCACAGCCCTAGAACGCCTATATGAACGGGAAGTACGCAAATGGTGGGAGGCGACCTCTTTACAAAGTTACATCGAGGTCAATACAGTCCCAAGGGGGCTCAGGATATACACCGTACATGCGTATGAAAACCCAGACCCACTCTTATTGGAGGAGTGAGCTGAACATACGGCCCAGTCATGCCAGGGCATGCTAACAATTCTGGTGAAATTCGCCTGGAGCGATAGAGACAGAGCACTGAAGGACATTGGCGACTTGGAAGATGAGATAGCGAAAGATGAAGATAAAAGCAAACAAGAGGAATTAAAGGTACAAATGAAGAAACGATTAAAAACATATGAACGGAAAATAAAACAACGAAAGCAAGAGAAGTTTGACAGAGATAAAAAGGACTACGCACAGGGCAGGGTGTTAACCTTCGCCAGAAAATTCGACATACCAAGAAGGGAACTGTTAACTAAGAAAACGCATTCCATCATTGAATCCAGGGAGACTTCAGAGTCAGATATAACTGACAATGATCAATCAAGTGAAGAGAGCATGAGCCGAGCGACATCAGTCATGGGGAAGACTCCTTATTACGAGGAGTTGCGACGGATTCGTCAATCGAGGCAAAGAGGGTGCAGGGGGAAACCACCGGACCAAAGGGCAACAGAAAAACAAGGCGAGGGGGCTGGGGGCACAACAGGCAACAGGTCCCCGCCAGTAACAAGGAGCAAGAAGACCACCAACAGAAGAAAGTGAGCAATGACAATCTTACCATTGTGAATCTGACCCCCAAAATTCTATCTAAGATGGAGGAGTCAGTACTAAAACTTGGCTTGTCCTGCCCCAGAAGAAAATGGAATAAATCCAAACCCGAATTGACTTGTTCAAATTTACACGCAAGCTAAAACTACATAAGTATTTCAAACTAAAACCCTCAACCATTAGACCTAAAAAATCAGGTCACAGTTCTATGGCTACAGACATCTTGACAGAAAAGGACTTGGAGACCATGGAAATCCTGGAAAACCTACGCTTTAGAGATGAACCTGGGTTGCAAACATCTAGGAATCTGACACAACAAATCAACCTGGCAGGGGTGGAACAAAGCAGTGGGTAAAGTCCTTTTAAACCTGCCTCACAATTCTTACCACAGATGCCTGGGGATGCCATTGATGTGTTCGCAGATTCAGTAAGCAAAGATTTGCTGCTTCTGAGACAAAGGAAAAATAAAAAAGATCTGGGCAGGAGAAATTTCTCTAAGGACCAACAGTTGGCTTTGGACAATCTCTGTTGTGATAAATCGATAGTCTGTAAACCGTCAGATAAAGGCAGTAATATAGTTGTACAGACACATGAACATTATGACATGGAAGCCAAACGACAATTGTCAGATGGAAACTGTTATCTAAGGACTAATAATAACATATATAATCAAAGCATCACAGCCTACCATCAGATGATACGGAAATGGTTTGAGAAAAATATGTTGGAAACCGACGAGTACTTATATCTTGGGTGCTTGCATCCAATAACACCTACATTTTATCATCTCCCGAAGATTCATAAAGACCACAAACACCCTCCAGGTCGACCAATTGTTTCCTCACAAGGGAGCTTAATTGAACACCTATCCATCTACATAGATTATTTTCTCTCACAACTGGTAGTGACATTGACATCTTACATTAGAGATACCAAGGACTTTTTAAGACACATCAATGCAGTGAAGTGGGAAGAAGGTTTTCAACTTATGGTTTTGGACATATCTAGCCTATATACCTGTATAGCCCATGAAGATGGACTGAGGACAACACAGTTCTTCTTGAGAAACCACCCTTTGAAATTTCTAGAACACAATGCCATGCTAATTGATTTTATTGAGTTCTGCCTCAAAAACAATATTTTTCTTTTTCAAGACCAATATTATAGACAGGTCTCGGGTACCACCATGGGCACCTGCTTCGCCCCCAGCTATGCAAATTTATTCGTAGGCTGGTGGGAGGGGAAGGTGTCCTGGGCGACCTCCACAACCAACGTAGTAACATGGCATCGATACATCAATGACCTCTTCTAAAGTTTGGAGGGGGTCACCGGAATCAGCAAGGTAGGGCATACATTGATGTACTAAACTCTAATGTAGTCAATTTGAAGTTCACAGGGGAAGTCAGTTCCCAGTCGGTGAACTTTTTAGACCTAAGAGTTTATATCTCTGAAGGGAGACTGTGTACCATGCTGTATAGGAAGCCAACAGCGGGTAACTCAACGTTACATGCCATAAGCAGTCACCCCCACAAGCTTGTTAACAGTATCCCCTAACGCAAGCTTTTGAGATTGAAAAGGAACAACACGAGAGATCAGGATCTTCAAAGAGCCGCCAAGGAAAGCATGGCGCGGTTCAGTTCTAGAGGGTATAGCAATCAGATTCTGAAACAAGCCTTGAAAAGGGTTAATTCCCTATCAAGGGCAGATTTGTTGAAAGATATACCTAAAGACACCAAGGATATCGGCAAGTTTAGAATGATCACCATCTTTTCTGAGGATGCGAGTGAGTTAAGGAGACTCCTACGCAAGAACTGGCACACATTACAAACAGATTCTGTCATAGGCCAGGATATAACTCCTAGTCCCCTGGTCACCTTTAGGAAAGCTAGGTCCCTAAATAACAACTTGGTTCACAGCCACCAGGTAAAAGAAGTTGCAAGGCTGTTACTTACACCACTATATGGTTTCTTTCCTTGCGGCAAATGCAAGGCTTGCTGTAAGAGCAAGAGAATCCTTTCCTTTAATATTCCAGGATTGGACAAACCTAGAGGCATCAACAAATGTATGACCTGTACAACACCATACACGGTCTACTGCCTGAGCTGTCCATGTGGACTAAAGTATATCGGCAGCACGATACACCCCACAAAGGTCCGCATATTAGAACACATGAGGGCCATTACAAATGGAGATGAGACGTACCCGGTGGCCAGGCACTTCAGCAAAGAGCATAACAAGAACAGGGATCTTTTGACTTTTTTCTGTATTGACCATGTCCCTGTTAATCCAAGGGGTGGGCAGAATTCTTAGATTAAGACGACTCGAATCTCGCTATATAATCGATTTACAGACTAAGGCCCCCAAAGGTATGAACAGCAGCGAAGAGTTAGCAGTCCATATGGGAGAATAACAAACTAGGAGTCATAATGAATTGAATAGGGTTATGGTAAATGTGTAATCCCTTCTCTGAATCTCCTTCTCTTCCCCTTCTTCTTTTTGGTCTTTTCTTTCCTTCAAGTGTATTTTCCTTAAGTGCATTTTTTCTAATCACAATTTCTTCCTTTACTTATTTGAAGATGGAGAATTTCGCTCCGTAATGAATGAATTCTGCTTCCTAATTGTCACCTTCGATTTCATTCCATTTTATGCATTGCCACGCAGGACATAAAAGTGGTTTCCTGAAAATATGTTACATAAATAAGTTGGGGGTTATTTGGACAGTCAGGAGTTCAAGAGTAGGAGAGCTAGCCCTTTCAGGGCATGATTATTCTATTGTATCTCCTTGGTATGATTGCATATAAGGCCCATTCAAGGCGAGATATTATTCATTTATTTATAAAAATGAACGATGTATATGTTAAATACACACACCCTGACTGTTGCACTCCCACCTTGTAAAATATGGAAATAGCCGAAAACATCATGTTAAAATGGCGGAACTCTGCAAAATGATTTTCATGTCCTTCTTTTGTGTCAATGCATGCAAGCTTGTTTAAAAAAATGGTTGTTTCTGGCGCGTCCGATAAACACCGAAGAAGGCGTTAGCCGAAACGCGTTTGCACGAGTTCTAAGAATAAAAAAATATATATATCCTCCAGATGGTTGCCAGTGGATAGTTCTACTTAGGACCATGTTTCCATAGGAAAAGCTTTTTTTGACTTGGCTATAACTTTGGCACCGTTTGACGAATCTTCACGAAAATTTCCAAAAAAGTGTGCCGATAATTCTAGTTGTGCATGGAATGTTTCAGGGTGATCCTTCAAGCGGGGGTCAAGAAAAAGGGGGGGTTATCGAGAAATTAAAGGAAATCCAAATTTGTTCATCTGTGGTCGCAAAGCCTTCGCCAATAATGACGAGCTCGTGCAGATATCTGCAGATCTCTGATTGGCACCCAACACTTCAACCAGGAAGAGTGGGCAGCCATCTTGGGCCTCGGCTTCAGCAGGTGGCACTTGCAAATATAAACATAGCATGTGCCCCCGTTGAAGTTCCACTTCTGTAAAGGACAAATAATCCTAACTCCTGCACTTGGCGAAGGCAAACCAAGTGTGTTTTCTCTGCAATTGCATATTGAAAACCGATCTGAAACCCTTTGTGGACGGGACTGCATCATTGATCTATTGGAGCGCAATCTGTATGTGACTGTGATCAGTGAGTTCTTTGTTGTCCTGTCCTGGTGAGAGCAGAGTCCATGGTTCTCCCTTTAAATTACTAAGAGTATTCAAATGTGCAAATCACTTGGAAGCTTCACCCGTTTTGCCCCGCCCACCTTAGCAGTATGCAAAGGTCTTCTCGCCTTTTGCCAGGATGATGAACAGCTTAACAAGATTGCCCCCAGCACATTTCTCCCTGATTTTAAAGATGTGTTCCTGATGCTGAGGAGTTTAAGGGACATCTCCACCAAAGAAAGAAGCACTTACTTCATATAGCTAAGAAGCAGGACCCCAGTTTGGTGGAGATTTACCTCTTTGCACTCTCATCCTTTTCTCTATAGGAATATCATGTTATCATAAATTTCTGGATAAAGATGCACGAGGAACAATCACATTGCCAAAACGCACACCAGGTCACTGGTGACATTTCCTCGTGCTCCATTATGCAGCTGTAGTGTAGAATATGTACTGGACATTTACCCAAGGAGATAGCACTTAGTAATTAACCAGTAGAAAGTACTCCACTTGGGCAGATATTGTGTCCAAAACTGTGGGCTCTTTTTGGATAAAGGAGCAGGTGCGGTTCCGTTGTGGCCCAGTCACTCACGCAGCTACTGACACACCCACTCACAGACCCAGACACTCACACATCCACTCACAGACCTAAAAGACACTCTCACATGCACTCTTAGACCCACTCAGACACTCATGCACCCACTCACAAAACCACTCAGACATGTACAACGACAGACCCACTCAGAAACAGATGCACCAACTTACAGAACCACTCATACTCTCACACCCACTCACATACCTACTGAGAGACTCCAGCACAGACCCACTCAGAGACTAGCACATTCACTCACAGACCCACTCCGAGACTCACATACCCACTCAGACACTCATGCACTCACTCACAGACTGACTCACACACTCATTGAGGTACTCGCAAACCCACTCAGACACTCACAGACCCACTCAGACACCAAATCACAGACCCACTCAGACACTCATGCACCTATTCACACACCCATTGAGACACTCACACACTTACTCACACAACTGAGACACTCATGCACTGACTCACGCACTCACTCTCAAAGATTAACAGGTTACAGTTAGGAAATAAAACAAAAAAAACCCTTAGAAGTGTCCAAAATTGATTTTTTTATCGCACGCGATATTAATGGCGACGCCGCGATCGCCAGCGCGCCCCCCGTGTACTGTCGCGGGGACATCGCGACTATCGAGGCGACACCACGAATATTGGTGGAAATATAAAAAAATATATCAGTGAATCATTAATACACATTGTATTATATTGAGATTCTGATAAATGTTTTTATAGAGTTATTTAGGTAGTGATTTATCAAGTGTGATGGTTAGAATTTATTATATAGTTATAATTTTTGAAAGTGGTGGTGGCTATTGAGTTCCTGTTTTTTCTTTCCACTTTCGCGCCGTATCCACGGGGATCGTGATTACCGTCGTCAATGCGATCTCCGACCTCACCGAAAAAACGGAAAATAGGTTTTAGAGATGGATGTTCTAGAAATACACTAGAAAAACATGAGTTTGAAGTGTACAGCAATAAACCCCTAGTGTTTAAAATACTGTAATATGTGTGCATATATGTGTTTTTCACTTCATGGAAAAGGCTCGATCGTTGTGGTTAATGGCGTCGTCGTAACTTCCAGAATAATCGCGAAAACGAAAAATAGGTCTAAAAGAAAGAGTTTAAAGAAACTTAGGGGTCGATTAGGATGGCGGTCGGAAAACCTCCCCGACCGCCATGGTAGCAGAAATCAACCGTCCGCCGGGTCCGCGGCAAAACCGGCGGTCCAATTAGGATCAACCGCTAAAAATCTCCGACCGCGGCGGAACGAGGCCACGAAAGACCGCCGGTAGCGGGCGGAGTTGGTGAAAATCCGACCGCGGCGGTCCCATTTGCCGTGGAAACACACAAAACCGCCGCAAGGCCAGCGGAGTGACCGTGCGTCAAATTCGGATTCCCCTGATGTGGCAGCGGGACGTTCCACTGTTTCCGACCGCCGCGGTCACAAATAGTGATGAATGGGAGAGCTGGCGGAAGGGCTGTTGCATAACCACCGCCACGGACGCTCCGTGACAAATATGGCGGTCGGAAAAAAAACAACACAAAACTAGCCCACCAAGTGCACACAGCAAACTAGCCCTGCCCCCAAAAACACCTAACACCCCAATGACACACCCCCATGGCAACTGCTAAAATACAAATGCCAGGACAACCCACACAACACACCTGACAGCAATACCCCTTTTTGACACACCCACACAGCTGAGTATAAAACCAGCCCCTTCCCTGACCACAATCCTTAGCAATACTCCACCACTGAAGGAACCAACCCTACAGCACTAAGGAGAGGCAAACCACCACACAACTCACCAGCACAACTACACACACACCACTCACATCACCATCACCACTCTCACACCTGCACTTTCAACCCCATTGCACATCACACACCATGGCACAGAAGAAAATGCCAAAATTCAATGACAATGAGTTGTCAGTCATGGTAGATGAGATAATCAGAGTAGAACCACATTTGTTTGGTACCCTGGTCCAACAGACACCATTAGCCACCAGAGCACAAATGTGGGAAAGGATAGTCAACAAGGTCAATGCAGTAGGGTCCACCCCGCGCAGCAAGAAGGAGATCATGCGGCGGTGGCATGACCTCAAAAGCAAGGTGAAAGAGAGGAACAACAAGAACCGTCAGCTGGCTCAGATGACTGGCGGTGGCCCTCCCGTTCCACCAAGAACATTCACTGCATGGGAGGAGAAGGTGCTTGCCATACTGCATCCAGAGAGTCTCACAGGAATACCCTCGGGAGTGGAGGCTGGTAAGTAACAACAAGTGTCTACCATTACAATGCCTTGTACTGTCTTGCCCAACTACAAAGCTACACCTCCGAGGCCCAATTCCACTCATCTGCACCACAATACCCGCAACAGGTCTCACAGTTGTAACATTCATTCCATCTGAAGCACCCCAAAGGTAGGCAGCAATATTTCCTGGTTTGCATGTGTACAGGCAACCAGCACCACAACTCCCACCAGCCACCGTGTCCCACCCCTGAGCAGGATGGAGCACTCCCTCCCAACCAGAAGCATGTGGCAGCCATTGTATGGTTCACCCTCACCTAAAAGTTAGGTAGCCATCTTCCCAGGGAGGGCTGTGTGGGGGTGGGAGGCCTGCACCACAACTCCCACCAGGGCCCCCTCTCCCACCCCTGAGCAGGATGGAGCACTCCCTCCCACCCACAAGCATCTGGCAGCCATTGTATGGTTCACCCTCACCTAACAGGTAGGTAGCCATCTTCCCAGGGAGGGCTGTTTGTAGGTGGGAGGCCTGCACCACAACTCCCACCAGGCCCCCTGTCCCACCCCTGAGCAGGATGGAGCACTCCCCACACCCAGAAGCATCTCGCAGCCATTGCATTGTTCACCTTTACCTAACAGGTAGGTAGCCATCTTCCCAGGGAGGGCTGTTTGTGGGTGGGAGACCTGCACTACAACTCCCAGCAGACACCCTTGTCCCACCCCTGACCAGGATGGAGCACTCCCCACACCCAGAAGCATCTGGCTGTCATTGCATTGTTCACCTTTACCTAACAGGTAGGTAGCCATCTTCACAGGGAGGGCTGTGTGGGGGTGGGAGGCCTGCACCACAACTCCCAACAGGGCCCCTGTACCACCCCTGAGCAGGATGGAGCACTCCCCCACACCCACAAGCATCTGGCAGCCATTGTATGGTTCACACTCACCTAACAGGTAGGTAGCCATCTTACCAGGGAGGGCTGTTTGGGGGTGGGAGGCCTGCATCACAACTCCCACCAGGCCCCCTGTACCACCCCTGAGCAGGATGGAGCACTCCCTCCCACCCAGAAACATGTGCCAGAAAGTCAACCCCAATGTGACAACAGCACAGGTAAGTAGACAGTGCATGCACCCCACCATTCCACTCAAAAAACATGGAGCCATATGACAAAACAAGCCCTCACATCCCACCAAAATTGACACAGATACAATAACAATTTACAGTGTGCAGACAGCTAAGCATATGTAACTGTCACAGAAAAAGAAGTGGGACTCACCAAATCCCATGTTGATGCAAATCAGGGCACAAACATGCACAGCACTGAATGCTATCAGTAACTTCCATGGGGGCTGAGCTTGAAGGACCATATGAAAACTAAACAAGCATGGTCTGTCAAACAAATAAATCAAAGCACAGGACATGACAAAGGTATGCATGAGACGACAATGGCCAGTTCATGCGCAGATGCAACGCCTGTCAGGCAGAGTAATCAGCAAAGATGCTTCACATCAAGTAGTATTGACGCAAGTTGTCAGATGACAACCTTTCATCGTAATCACAAAACCTTCACGTGGGGCATGGTATCCATCGACATGTCAACCAGGGAAAAATAATGTATGTGCCTCCACATCATGTCATGATGCACAGTACCCTGCAGAGATACAATGTGCAAAATATTTAACTGTGTGTTGCATAACCTGCAAATAAGATACATTGAACACCAAGCTTGAGGGGTACACGTCAATGACCATTCACCCTCTGTCCCACAGGTGATCAACAACTGACTGCAGAGGCCGAGAACATCAACCTGCAGAGCCAGTCTCCAACCCTGGAACATGGACTCTCTGAGGACTCCCTGGATTTCGAGGATGCGGAGCAAGAAGCCGGCCCATCTGGTATGCCAGGGCACAACAGGTCCCAGGACCCCACTGTCCCCCCACCACCACATCAGCAACAAACACAACAACGACGCTGACCCCTGCTGGAACGACCTGTGCGTCCTCCACCACCACCACCACCAGTGCTGCCTGCAACACTCTCCGTGCCCCTGAGGATGACCACCCCACCCCACCAACTGAGGAGGGGAGGGAGAGTAGGCGGGGGCCTACAGTGGTGAGGCAACAGGTCCGTGACAGCAGGGCAGGTGGGAGGGCAAGGGGGAGTCGAAGCCAACAGGACACTGGGACTGAAGCCCTGGACAACATCTCCAGAGTCCTTGGGGCCTATGAACGGGCCCAGGGACAAACGGGCCAGGCTCAGGAAGATGCCCATGAGCTCCGCCTGCTGCTGAGGTCCATAGACACCCGAATGGGCCAAATTGTGGACCTCTTGGGCCAGCTAGTGGCAGTTCTGAGGGACAGGCCTGCGGCACAACCAACACCTCCACCTCCCTCTCCCTCCGGTGGCCTGCAGGATGACAGTTCCACATCCTCCCCTGCGGCCATGGAGAGGGGGGACTCCTCAGACCCCACTGGCCCTGCAGCAGGGGCCCCCCCGGCCAAACGACCAAGGGGCCAGCCAAAGAAATCCAAGGGAGGAACCCGTGGCAAAGCACCTGCCAAATGCCAGTCTAGGAGCTAGGCATGATGGCAACCCTCTTCACCTTGCCATTGACTTTGTTGACTGTCCTTCCCCACACTGCCTTGTTAATGGCATCTGTCTGTTGGACTGGGTCACCACATCGATGTGGTCACTACTCGATTGTCTCATCTACCATCACTGACAACTCATTGCTTCACAATTCACCTTCATGTAACTATTCACTCCCCTGTCACATGTACCCATAGTAAATAAACACTCCTTACACACCTATGTCGTTGTGTCTGCTCCGTGTTTATGCCAGTATGTGCAATGTACACCATGATTACAATGTACCAGGACCACAGATTGTTCGTAGGCAAGGAGAGGCTGAAGGGACCTAGGAAAACACAACAGAACAATAATCACTAGTCAGGCGGTGGCATCACAGCCATCACACAACACTTGTCATCAAGGTACTACAATCTGCACACATTACAAGTAGCAACAGCACCTACATAGACATCCTGTAGCTGTGCCAAACTAGCCTGTACCAGAAACATTGGCAGCCAGCACTGAGTCAACAACAGGCTGCAGTCACAAAGCTCACATAGACCTTTTCACCAACAACAACGTCAGCAGAGAATGGCCCCGTTGTACATTGTCACTCACCTTCAAGTGAAGTAGCCGTTGATGAGCTGTTGACGCCTCCGCACGCCTGATCCTCGATGTACCACGCCACAGCCACATCACCCCCCACCTGAGGAACCTGCACTGGCTCCCCGTCGACAGGAGAATCTCCTACAAACTCCTCATCCACGCACACAAGGCACTCCACAAGACTGGCCCAGCCTACCTCAACAGACGACTCCTCTTCTACGTCCCCAACCACCAACTCCGCTCCGCCGACCTATCCCTCGCCACCGTCCCTCGCATTCGAAGAACTACCACCGGCGGCAGATCCTTCTCCCACCTCGCCGCCAAGACCTGGAACACCCTTCCACTAAGCCTACGACAGACCCAAGACCTGCTGACCTTCAGGAGGCTACTCAAGACCTGGTTGTTCGACCAGTAGCAGCACCCCCCCCCCTTTTTCTTTTTTCCCTAGCGCCTTGAGACCCTCACGGGTAAGTAGTGCGCTTTACAAATTCTGTGATTGATTGATTGATTGACACCTTCCTCCTCTCCACTATCCTCGTCACTGGACATGGGTTGGTTTGCAGGCGGGGGCCTCGGCTGCTCATCAGCATCCAGGAGCAGGGGGATCTCCTTGCGCAAGGCCAAGTTGTGGAGCATGCAGCATGCAACCACAATCTGACACACCTTTTTGGGCGAGTACATGAGTGCACCTCCGGTCTTGTCCAGGCAACGGAAACGTGACTTCAGGAGACCAAAAGTACGCTCCACCACACGACGTGTCCTCCCATGGGCAGCATTGTACCGGACTTCACTTGGGGTCCTGGGATTCCGCAGTGGGCTCAGCAACCAAGGACGGTTGGGATATGCTGAATCACCTAAGTGGGAAATACACAGACAAACTTTGTAATATAACTGTGGCAGAGGACAGCATGTCACACACACAGCACGCTACTTCACTCTGCGTACTCACCCACAATCCATGCACGCTCCGGAAGCAGATTAGCCATCAGCTGTGGCACAATGCTGTTACACAGGATGTACGAGTCATGGGACGAGCCAGGGAATTTGGCACAGATATGTGAGATGATCATATCTGCCTGGCACACCACCTGCACATTGATGGAATGGAAATGTTTCCTATTCCTGTAGATGTGCTCACGTGCCTGTGGTGGTACAAGTCCGACATGTGTGCAGTCAATGGCACCAACAACATTGGGGATGTGGCCAAGGGCATAAAAATCACCCTTCACACCCGCCAATTCATTCATCCTGGGGAAATGGATATATCTGTCCTTGTAGATCATCATAGCGGACAGGACATCACGTAGCACCATGCTGAACATAGGTTGCGACATCCCACCTGCGCTGGACACCGTGTACTGGAATGATCCAGTTGCAAAAAAATGCATCACCTTAGACGTTGGTGGGAAAGCTGTCGGATATGTTCTGCGAGGCTGCAGGTGGGGCTCCAACATAGCACATAGGTCTTGTAGGGTGGGTCGATCCAGACGGAATTTCCGTATGACCTCCTCATCCTCCATGTCTGCCAGTACTGTGAAGGGACGATGCACATTTGGTCTCCTCCTAGGTGAGATGAAAGGGGACACATGTCAATGCAATCCACCATGAGATGTGTCCGACATCTCACGTTTTGACTGACACAACGCCAACAATGACTGTCATCACAGTTAAGCTCACAGCCCAACTTACATGTAGGGACACCTTCAGCTACACCAGTCGAACACCTGTCCACCTTTCACACAGCTAGCACCTCCAAAAACAAAATCTGAGCATGTGAATGCCCAAAGGGATATGGCCACATCTTGCATGAGCAGCCCTGAGAGTAGTTCATACAGCATATGTGTGAAACTGCAACACTACTGTCTCCTACCTAGCTGCTGTACCTGCCACACCTCCTTGCGTAAGTCGAACAGGGCACACATCACCAACACAAGGAGCACAGTCTGTGCATAAACAACAAGTATGTGCATGAGCAAAGAAAAGTAGACATGCAAATATGCACAATGTGTAGTCAGACATTCATCACTGTGAGTTGCTCAGCCCTATCACACATTGACATGTGTACCCATTGGAGAGTCCATCACAACACTGTTCTGTGTACATGCCCAGCAACATCACAAGTGACTTGTGAGGGAGTACATGCCAATGTTTCCAATCATACACACCAACATGGCATGTGTAGTCAGCAGTGTGCTAAATGTTACATTGGCATTGTGTGCACAATCTTGAGCCATGAATCATGTGTCCACTGTGCACTGTTGAGAACTGGCCATTGGCCATTCACACAGCATGATGTGTCCATAGATGCTGTGAAAGTGCTCCGCCACCCAAATCACGGACACTGGCTCCAATGTATGGCAGCCATATCACGGAAGCAACTGCCTGGCACCTGCGGTGTCTCACCGCCAATGGTTAAAACACACTCGCGGCACTGATAGACATATATGTATAGGCAAATGGCGGTTGGCATGCTCCGCCACCCAAATCACGGACACTGGCTCCAATGTATGGCAGCCATATTGCGGAAGCAACCGCCTGGCACCTGCGGTGTCTCACTGCCAATGGTTAAAACACACTCGCGGCACTGATAGACATATATGTATAGGCAAATGGCGGTTGGCATGCTCCGCCACCCAAATCACGGACACTGGCTCCAATGTATGGCAGCCATATCGCGGAAGCAACCGCCTGGCACCTGCGGTGTCTCACCGCCAATGGTTAAAACACACTCGCAGCACTGATAGACATATATGTATAGGCAAATGACGGTTGGCATGCTCCGCCACCCAAATCACGGACACTGGCTCCAATGTATGGCAGCCATATCGCGGAAGCAACCGCCTGGCACATGCGGTGTCTCACCGCCAATGCCCACCGCAATCGCAGTAGTGAAATACATGTTATGAGATGGCGGTTGGTGTGCCCCGCCAACACAATCCTGGTCATTGGCATCTATGTATAGCAGCCATATCGCGGTAGCAACCGCCTGGCCCCTGCCGTGTGTCACCGCCAATGCCCAAGCCCTTACAGCCAATGGGAACCGCGATAGCGGTGGCCTGATGCATTTGTGAAGATAGCGGTAGGCGTGCTCCGCCACCGCGGGGCCATCCATTGGATACAATTGAAAGATGCACGACCGTGGTAGCGACCGCTTGGCCCCTGCGGTGTGTCACCGCCAATGCCCAAGCCCTTACAGCCAATGGGAACCACGATAGCGGTGGCCTGATGCATTTGTGAAGATAGCGGTAGGCGTGCTCCGCCACCGCGGGGCCAGTCATTGGATACAATTGAAAGATGCACGACCGCGGTAGCGACCGCCGGGCCCCTGCGGTGTGTCACCCCCAATGCCCAAGCCCTTACAGCCAATGGGGACCGCAATCGCGGTAGGCATGCTCCGCCACCGCGGAGATGGTCATTGGATGCATTTGAAAAAAGCTGACCTGGAAGACCAATTGCAGTAGCTCAGAACCACTGAAACTACCCCTGGGGGCTATATATGTGTGGGAGAGAGCCTCACTTTTCCACTGCTCCCTGAGCCTGCTGCCTGACACCCCTGACGACCAACTGCTGCTGCTCCTGTCTCCAGAGCCTGCTGCCTGACACCCCTGACCACCAACTGCTACTGCTCCTGTCTCCAGAGCCTGCTGCCTGACACCCCTGGCCACCAACTGCTGCTGCTCCTGTCTCCTGGACCCAGTGATGTCGAGGACTGAGAAGATCAGGGCCCGTCCCTTCACCACCGAGGAGCTGGATGTCCTGGTGGACGAGGTGCTCACACAGTATGGGAGGCTATATGGTGCTCCTGATGTCATGGTAAGTGTTCCAGAGTGGAAGTGAGAGTGCAGGGAGTGCACACATGAAGTTGATCTACTGCAGTATGTGCATGAGAGTGTGGGGTTGTGTCATTCACTGCCTAGCATGCTGTCTCCAGGTGAAAAGGGTGTGTAGCCAATTTCACACGTTTCCCTGCCTGCCCATCCAAATTGGAGGGACATGTATTGTTTTGTCAGCCATGCAGTGACGCAGAAAGTTGGTTATGCAGGAGTCAGGACAGAAATTGCCTGTGTGAATGGATGTGTGGGTCCCTGATGCTATTCACAGGCCCATCTGTGGCCTGTGGTTAATGTCCTGAGGGTAGGGTCAAGACTGATTTGCATATGTCCATGTCTGAACTGGGGTGGCGTGGTGAGCAAAATAACAATGGATTAAACCCAGATCTGTGACTGGGGGTGAATGCTTTGCCAATGTGCAACATTCCGTCCATCAACTTGTGTGTTTTGCTGTTCGCCCTATGTGGGAAGGGTATGCCCAGACGTGGGTCCCGTGCTCACTACGCCACTGGAGTCAGGCTATCCTGGCTGATGACGGCTGATAGCCAGAAACCGGTCCTAGGATGCTTGATTCTGGTCCAGGGAAGACATGGCTTGGCAGTTCGGGCTGGACTGTTCCCATGAGGCACAGGGTCTTCACTCAGTCCAACCCTCTTCAACGTCTACATGAGCCCCCTCGCAGCCATCGCACGCCAACACAACCTCAACATCATCTCCTACGCCGACGACACCCAGCTGATCCTCTCCCTCACCAACGACCCCACCACCGCCAGAGCCAACCTACACGACGGGATGAAAGACGTCGCCGACTGGATGAGGAACAGCCGCCTTAAACTGAACTCAGACAAGACGGAAGTCCTCATCCTGGGCTCATCACCCTCCGCCTGGGACGACTCCTGGTGGCCCCCGGCCCTGGGCACCGCGCCCAAGCCAACGGACCACGCACGAAACCTGGGCTTCATCCTGGACTCCTCCCTGTCGATGACCAGACAAGTCAACGCCGTCTCATCTTCGTGCTTCAACACCCTGCGCATGCTCCGCAAGATCTTCAGATGGATCCCCACTGAAACCAGGAAGACCGTCACCCAGGCACTCGTCACCAGCCGACTGGACTATGGGAACACCCTCTACGCCGGAACCACAGCCAAACTTCAAAAAGACTCCAGCGCATCCAGAACGCCTCCGCACGACTCATCCTGGACATCCCCCGACACAGCCACATCACCGGACACCTGAAAGACCTGCACTGGCTCCCCGTCAGCAAGAGAATCACGTTCAGACTCCTCATCCACGCACACAAGGCCCTCCACGACCTGGGCCCAAAGTACCTCAACGACCGCATGACCTTCTACACGCCCACCCGCCAGCTACGATCAACCAGCCACGCCCTCGCCACCGTACCACGCATCCGCAGAACCACCGCCGGAGGAAGATCCTTCTCCTACCTGGCAGCCAAGACCTGGAACTCCCTCCCCACTCACCTTCGGCGAACCCAGGACCATCTCTCCTTCAGGAAGCAGCTCAAGACCTGGCTGTTCGAGCAGTAACTTACCCCCTCCCCCAGCGCCTTGAGACCCTCCCGGGTGAGTAGCGCGCTCTATAAATGCCGTGATTGATTGATTGATTGATTGATTGATTTGCATATGTCCATGTCTGAACTGGGGTGGCGTGGTGAGCAAAATAACGATGGATTAAACCCAGATCTGTGACTGGGGGTGAATGCTTTGCCAATGTGCAACATTCCGTCCATCAACTTGTGTGTTTTGCTGTTCGCCCTATGTGGGAAGGGTATGCCCAGACGTGGGTCCCGTGCTCACTACGCCACTGGAGTCAGGCTATCCTGGCTGATGACGGCTGATAGCCAGAAACCGGTCCTAGGATGCTTGATTCTGGTCCAGGGAAGACATGGCTTGGCAGTTCGGGCTGGACTGTTCCCATGAGGCACAGGGTCAAGACTGATTTGCATATGTCCATGTCTGAACTGGGGTGGCGTGGTGAGCAAAATAACGATGGATTAAACCCAGATCTGTGACTGGGGGTGAATGCTTTGCCAATGTGCAACATTCCGTCCATCAACTTGTGTGTTTTGCTGTTCGCCCTATGTGGGAAGGGTATGCCCAGACGTGGGTCCCGTGCTCACTACGCCACTGGAGTCAGGCTATCCTGGCTGATGACGGCTGATAGCCAGAAACCGGTCCTAGGATGCTTGATTCTGGTCCAGGGAAGACATGGCTTGGCAGTTCGGGCTGGACTGTTCCCATGAGGCACAGGGTCAAGACTGATTTGCATATGTCCATGTCTGAACTGGGGTGGCGTGGTGAGCAAAATAACGATGGATTAAACCCAGATCTGTGACTGGGGGTGAATGTTTTGCCAATGTGCAACATTCCGTCCATCAACTTGTGTGTTTTGCTGTTCGCCCTATGTGGGAAGGGTATGCCCAGACGTGGGTCCCGTGCTCACTACGCCACTGGAGTCAGGCTATCCTGGCTGATGACGGCTGATAGCCAGAAACCGGTCCTAGGATGCTTGATTCTGGTCCAGGGAAGACATGGCTTGGCAGTTCGGGCTGGACTGTTCCCATGAGGCACAGGGTCAAGACTGATTTGCATATGTCCATGTCTGAACTGGGGTGGCGTGGTGAGCAAAATAACGATTGATTAAACCCAGATCTGTGACTGGGGGTGAATGCTTTGCCAATGTGCAACATTCCGTCCATCAACTTGTGTGTTTTGCTGTTCGCCCTATGTGGGAAGGGTATGCCCAGACGTGGGTCCCGTGCTCACTACGCCACTGGAGTCAGGCTATCCTGGCTGATGACGGCTGATAGCCAGAAACCGGTCCTAGGATGCTTGATTCTGGTCCAGGGAAGACATAGCTTGGCAGTTCGGGCTGGACTGTTCCCATGAGGCACAGGGTCAAGACTGATTTGCCTATGTCCATGTCTGAACTGGGGTGGCGTGGTGAGCAAAATAACGATGGATTAAACCCAGATCTGTGACTGGGGGTGAATGCTTTGCCAATGTGCAACATTCCGTCCATCAACTTGTGTGTTTTGCTGTTCGCCCTATGTGGGAAGGGTATGCCCAGACGTGGGTCCCGTGCTCACTAAGCCACTGGAGTCAGGCTATCCTGGCTGATGACGGCTGATAGGCAGAAACCGGTCCTAGGATGCTTGATTCTGGTCCAGGGAAGACATGGCTTGGCAGTTCGGGCTGGACTGTTCCCATGAGGCACAGGGTCAAGACTGATTTGCATATGTCCATGTCTGAACTGGGGTGGCGTGGTGAGCAAAATAACGATGGATTAAACCCAGATCTGTGACTGGGGGTGAATGCTTTGCCAATGTGCAACATTCCGTCCATCAACTTGTGTGTTTTGCTGTTCGCCCTATGTGGGAAGGGTATGCCCAGACGTGGGTCCCGTGCTCACTACGCCACTGGAGTCAGGCTATCCTGGCTGATGACGGCTGATAGCCAGAAACCGGTCCTAGGATGCTTGATTCTGGTCCAGGGAAGACATGGCTTGGCAGTTTGGGCTGGACTGTTCCCATGAGGCACAGGGTCAAGACTGATTTGCATATGTCCATGTCTGAACTGGGGTGGCGTGGTGAGCAAAATAACGATGGATTAAACCCAGATCTGTGACTGGGGGTGAATGCTTTGCCAATGTGCAACATTCCGTCCATCAACTTGTGTGTTTTGCTGTTCGCCCTATGTGGGAAGGGTATGCCCAGACGTGGGTCCCGTGCTCACTACGCCACTGGAGTCAGGCTATCCTGGCTGATGACGGCTGATAGCCAGAAACCGGTCCTAGGATGCTTGATTCTGGTCCAGGGAAGACATGGCTTGGCAGTTCGGGCTGGACTGTTCCCATGAGGCACAGGGTCAAGACTGATTTGCATATGTCCATGTCTGAACTGGGGTGGCGTGGTGAGCAAAATAACGATTGATTAAACCCAGATCTGTGACTGGGGGTGAATGCTTTGCCAATGTGCAACATTCCGTCCATCAACTTGTGTGTTTTGCTGTTCGCCCTATGTGGGAAGGGTATGCCCAGACGTGGGTCCCGTGCTCACTACGCCACTGGAGTCAGGGTATCCTGGCTGATGACGGCTGATAGCCAGAAACCGGTCCTAGGATGCTTGATTCTGGTCCAGGGAAGACATGGCTTGGCAGTTCGGGCTGGACTGTTCCCATGAGGCACAGGGTCAAGACTGATTTGCATATGTCCATGTCTGAACTGGGGTGGCGTGGTGAGCAAAATAACGATGGATTAAACCCAGATCTGTGACTGGGGGTGAATGCTTTGCCAATGTGCAACATTCCGTCCATCAACTTGTGTGTTTTGCTGTTCGCCCTATGTGGGAAGGGTATGCCCAGACGTGGGTCCCGTGCTCACTACGCCACTGGAGTCAGGCTATCCTGGCTGATGACGGCTGATAGCCAGAAACCGGTCCTAGGATGCTTGATTCTGGTCCAGGAAGACATGGCTTGGCAGTTCGGGCTGGACTGTTCCCATGAGGCACAGGGTCAAGACTGATTTGCATATGTCCATGTCTGAACTGGGGTGGCGTGGTGAGCAAAATAACGATGGATTAAACCCAGATCTGTGACTGTGGGTGAATGCTTTGCCAATGTGCAACATTCCGTCCATCAACTTGTGTGTTTTGCTGTTCGCCCTATGTGGGAAGGGTATGCCCAGACGTTGGTCCCGTGCTCACTACGCCACTGGAGTCAGGCTATCCTGGCTGATGATGGCTGATAGCCAGAAACCGGTCCTAGGATGCTTGATTCTGGTCCAGGGAAGACATGGCTTGGCAGTTCGGGCTGGACTGTTCCCATGAGGCACAGGGTCAAGACTGATTTGCATATGTCCATGTCTGAACTGGGGTGGCGTGGTGAGCAAAATAACGATGGATTAAACCCAGATCTGTGACTGGGGGTGAATGCTTTGCCAATGTGCAACATTCCGTCCATCAACTTGTGTGTTTTGCTGTTCGCCCTATGTGGGAAGGGTATGCCCAGACGTTGGTCCCGTGCTCACTACGCCACTGGAGTCAGGCTATCCTGGCTGATGATGGCTGATAGCCAGAAACCGGTCCTAGGATGCTTGATTCTGGTCCAGGGAAGACATGGCTTGGCAGTTCGGGCTGGACTGTTCCCATGAGGCACAGGGTCAAGACTGATTTGCATATGTCCATGTCTGAACTGGGGTGGCGTGGTGAGCAAAATAACGATGGATTAAACCCAGATCTGTGACTGGGGGTGAATGCTTTGCCAATGTGCAACATTCCGTCCATCAACTTGTGTGTTTTGCTGTTCGCCCTATGTGGGAAGGGTATGCCCAGACGTGGGTCCCGTGCTCACTACGCCACTGGAGTCAGGCTATCCTGGCTGATGACGGCTGATAGCCAGAAACCGGTCCTAGGATGCTTGATTCTGGTCCAGGGAAGACATGGCTTGGCAGTTCGGGCTGGACTGTTCCCATGAGGCACAGGGTCAAGACTGATTTGCATATGTCCATGTCTGAACTGGGGTGGCGTGGTGAGCAAAATAACGATGGATTAAACCCAGATCTGTGACTGGGGGTGAATGCTTTGCCAATGTGCAACATTCCGTCCATCAACTTGTGTGTTTTGCTGTTCGCCCTATGTGGGAAGGGTATGCCCAGACGTGGGTCCCGTGCTCACTACGCCACTGGAGTCAGGCTATCCTGGCTGATGACGGCTGATAGCCAGAAACCGGTCCTAGGATGCTTGATTCTGGTCCAGGGAAGACATGGCTTGGCAGTTCGGGCTGGACTGTTCCCATGAGGGACAGGGTCAAGACTGATTTGCATATGTCCATGTCTGAACTGGGGTGGCGTGGTGAGCAAAATAACGATGGATTAAACCCAGATCTGTGACTGGGGGTGAATGCTTTGCCAATGTGCAACATTCCGTCCATCAACTTGTGTGTTTTGCTGTATTGTCTCTGTTAGACATATCTGTGAAGTTGTGCAGAGTTTGTATCATGCTCCTGTACTGAGAGATAGTGGTACATGACCCTAGGTCACTGATTTTTTCCACTCTTGTCTCCCATGCCTGCAGCTCAAAGTCCACCAGCGTAAGGCCATATGGAGGGCCATTGCACGCAAGGTGCGGGCTCTGGGTGTCTCCAAACGACGACACACACACTGTCACAAGAGGTGGGATGACATCTGCCGGCTGAGCAAAAACGTGGCAGAGATGACGCTGGGACTGCTCCCTCGGACTGGCAGGTTGGCGCGCAGGAGCATGACACCACTAATGGCCCGCATCTTAGCTGTGACACAGCCTGAGCTGGATGCCCGTTTGAAGGACCATCAGCAGCAAGCTGGGGGTGAGTATTCTGTGAAGGGTGACTTTGGTTGTGAGTGGCTGCATGTGTTCCAAGCCTGGGCCAGTGCTGGGCTCCGTGATGCTGCCAGTGTGATGCAATGGCTTGTAAGTGGCCTCTGTGTTGGGTGCAGCTGTCATGCATTTTCACTACATGTACTTTCTCATGTCATAGGAGTAATGTCCCTTGACATTGCATTCTGAGTTGTGGCCTTCTGGCATCATCTGCATTGGGGTAGTCAGGGACATCCCAGGAAAGGGAACGGCAGTGTGCATCATCTGAGTGTGAGTGTTACTGCACAGGGTGGTGTGCAACATGGGGATGTCATCATCTTGTTTTGTGCTTTGCTTGCATATGATGGTTGTGTTAATAACACAGTACTGACCCTACGTCTCTGTCTATTGCAGCATCTACCGTGGACACAGAAGGACAGGGGACTGACACCAGTGGTGAGGCATCAAGCACGACTGCTACACACGAGCACACTGACACTGATGTGACCAGCGCCTCGGAGGGGGACAGGAGTCTGCTTGAGGATTCACAGCCAGAGACACCTACCTCTACGTCATCTGACACCAGCTGTGACACATCTATGTTGGCGGGCACAGGGAGCGGGAACTCTGCCTCCTCTTTCACCATACAGCGTCCAGTGCCCACCCTCCCAGCTGCTTCCACTAGTGCTGCCCGTGTTCGCACCAGTAAGAAGGGGAGAGTGTCTTTCACCCCAGGCACCGCTGCCCCTGCCCCTGTCTCCCCTGCTGCCATCAGTGTTGAGTGTGTGGACCTTTTGCGCCAGCTGTGTGTGGGCCAGACAACTCTCATCAACGCCTTCCTAGACCACGACAAAAAGTTGGCAAAGGTAGTTGCTTTCATGGAGGGCATGCATTCAGACGTGGGTGGGATACACCGGACTGTCCAGTCTTTGTCCTCCGCAGTTACGGCAGCCATTCAGCTGGCACAGTCTCAGAGTCCAGCTCCAGTCCCTTTGGCCACCCCCTGCCAGTGGCTAGATCTGACGATGGTGACCACACACCACAGACCTCAGGCTCAAGATACAGCACACGCAGCACACAACAGCAGCAGCCCAAGCGGGCCAGAGCGCAGACACCATCCGCCCAAAAAACCAAAGCCACCCCAGAGCGCAAGGGCAAAAGCCCTTCAGGCGACAATCAGGGGCATAAAGCCAAGAAGCAGGCCTCAGGCTCACATGCCTCAGAGGCATCCCCAGCCACGGACTCTCCGGTCCCAAAAGCGTCTCGCAAAGAAAAGCAGTCAGCTCCCGTGCCTGCTGTGAAGCTGGTGCCAGCTAAGGGTCCACAGAAAAAGCCCTCTAAGTCACATTCACCAACAACCTCAACTCCCATCCACACCCCTGTGAAGCATGGTAAGGAGGGCACTGTAGGGGGTTCACCTGGTCAACAGGGGATGGAGGGGACAAGGCCAGGCCAGGCCAAGTGTAACGCAGGATCCAGCAGGTCCCCAGAGGGAGGGCCACCGGCTGCACCTGATGCAGCTTTAGTGGTGAGTGTGCCTGTTGTGGCCGCCCCACCTCCCACTCCTACCAAGACCACACTTCCATATCGAATCCCCAAGAAGTGGAAAGGTACCCCTCAACATTCTCCCTCCCACACTGTGTCTCATGGCAGCATGTCTCCGCCTCCACAGGCCACCACACCACCCGGTCCAAACAGCCCTCCGGCTCCCAAAGCCACTGATGCCTCAAGCTCAGCTGGTCCGCTCTCTCCCAGGTCCAGTCCTCCAACTGGCCCCGACACTCAGCCAGCTCCCAGTCAGACTGACAGACAAGTCTGAGGCTAAATCCCCCTCACACACTGGTCTCTCCCACAGCGGTGCCTGTACTGCCCATTGTTATCCCCCTAGCTGTGTTGCTGACCATGACTGTGTACAGTCTCACACATTCCCTGTGCAGCTTCTCATGTACCTACTCTGCTGTTTGGACTGGCCACTGGCCTTGCTGTACATTGCTGTGTTTGCCCACTCCCTGTGCAGCTTCTCATGTACCTACTCTGCTGTTTGGACTGGCCACTGGCCTTGCTGTACATTGCTGTGTTTGCCCATTCCCTGTGCAGCTTCTCATGTACCTACTCTGCTGTTTGGACTGGCCACTGGCCTTGCTGTATAGTGCTGTGTTTGCCCACTCCCTGTGCAGCTTCTCATGTACCTACTCTGCTGTTTGGACTGGCCACTGGCCTTGCTGTACATTGCTGTGTTTGCCCATTCCCTGTGCAGCTTCTCATGTACCTACTCTGCTGTTTGGACTGGCCACTGGCCTTGCTGTACATTGCTGTGTTTGCCCACTCCCTGTGCAGTTTCTCATGTACCTACTCTGCTGTTTGGACTGACCACTGGCCTTGCTGTACATTGCTGTGTTTGCCCACTCCCTGTGCAGCTTCTCATGTACCTACTCTGCTGTTTGGACTGGCCACTGGCCTTGCTGTACATTGCTGTGTTGGCCCATTCCCTGTGCAGCTTCTCATGTACCTACTCTGCTGTTTGGACTGGCCACTGGCCTTGCTGTACATTGCTGTGTTTGCCCACTCCCTGTGTTTGCCCACTCCCTGTGCAGCATCTCATGTACCTACTCTGCTGTTTGGACTGGCCACTGGCCTTGCTCTTGTCTACTTTTGATGCCTATCTGTGTAATTTGTAATAAAGACAGTTACTCCTGTTGTCTGCTTTGTCAGTCTCCTTGCTAAATAAAGGGTTTTCTGTGTGGGTATGGTTTAATGTGACACATGCTCTGTATGCCACTTTAACATTGCCAGTTGCTTTTTCAGAGTTTGGCTGAGGTGAGAGGCACTTCTGTTCTTCTTGACTCTGAGGATTGGGGGTGCACTGATGGTTGTTTGTGATGATCTACTGTTATCCTAATGATTCTATGTTCAGGTTTGCTAAATTGTACACATGTCATGTTAGGATGCACTACCAGTACAGAGGGGAATTCTACCCACAGGATTACAGGCAGGCTGGCCAGGGTCCATCATGTCTGTGTGATCTTTCTTCATGTGTGAACAGCAGTGTTGGTGTATGGTCATCTTGTGATGGCCAGTCATCTTAGTCACATGGGTACATTGAAATGTGTGCACTTGGGTGGTCATGAGTTGTGCAGTGTAAAGGGGGTGACTTTGTCAGTAGTGTTGATGTGTGTGTGCCCCTGCAATGGCAACTGCACACATGTGTCAGCCAGGAGTTGGGTGCCTGTTAGTTTGATTTGTCAGCCCTGTGCTTGTGGTTGTGTGCACATGTGGGAGTTGTAGGTTGTGCACTGTGCAGTCTGTTGGTGTGTCCTTGCACTCCTGGGGAAACCTACCTGTTGTTGCTGCCAGTTGTGAGTATGCAGAGTGTGTGACTGGCAAGTCGTGTGGTGTTTTGTTGATCAGCCATGTGTGTTGATACTGTTTGTGGTCACTGTGCAGACCTGCTCAGCCACACTGACATTGTGGGTGTGTTTTCTCATGCATTGCTGTCACTCGAGCCATTTTTGGCTCCAGTATGGCATGTGGGATGTGGAGTTATCCAATCCCCTATCTGTGCTTCTGATGCCTACCCATTGTGAGTGACTCCTCCATGTATTTGTGTAGAGTACACTCCTGACCTGTCCACTACTGACGTACATACCACTTCACTCTCATGTGAGCTATCCCCTTGGGTTGCCAGTGTGTGTGCCTCCCCACCACTTCATTTGTTACACTATGCTTTGTGGTGCTGATCTGTGCACAGGACCAATGTGCCACTCTGGCCAGTTTCCCAATTAGTTATGTGTGATGTTCTTGTACTTGTTTGCTCATGTGCAGTGCAACAGTTAGTGCTACACAGTCCTCTGGTCATGTTGTTTGCACCTGTGTGTCCCAGAGTTGTGCATCTGTGAGTGTTGGGTTAGCTGTATGTGTGTTTACTGAGGTACTGCTACCCTTCCTGAGTGTTGTGTTCTCTGTGTGCTGTGATGATTTGTGTTGTGGGTGTTGATGTTGTGGCACTCTGATATGTGTGCTACTGGTTTGGTTGGTGTGCACACACTGCTTGTTGTGCATGCAGTGCTGTGGTTGTATGTTGCCTTGTACTTGCCTGGTGTGCATCCCCTGATGTCCAGCTGTGTTTGTAATCTGATGTATTGGCATGAGCATCTGTTGTGTGTTTGATGTGGATGTGTGCAGTGTTTGGCCTGTGTTGGCTCTTTCAGCTGACAGATGCTGTGTGTGTGATGTTCTATTTGCATGTCATTGTGTGTGAGTTGTTTGTGCATTGTGAGACATTCAGATGTGTATTGCAAGTGTAGTGTGCATTACTTGTGTGTCTGTCACATGCACTTGGGAGTATTCTTGTTCCTGTGCTTGTTATGTGTGCACCTTGGTGGTTTCTCCTCCTATCTATGAGCTGACACTTGTCAGGATTGTGCATGTGCATGCATGTGGTACGGTATGACACCATGTTGACTTGATGGCTGTTGTGGTATGTCTGTCTGTGTTTTCTTATTGTCCCATTGATCCCAGTTTGTGTCCATGATTGTTTAGAGGTGATGCACTTCTTGTCTGTGTTGGGGTATGGTGTCTGTGCATTGGTCCTGAGTGATGATGTTGTGTCCTCCTGTTCTGTCTGGGGTCCCATTGCCTTTCCACTGTTTGTCTGCACATGTCTGGGCCTGTTTGACTTCTGTGTATGTTGTTTGTGAGATTTGCGATTGGCTATTGTTTTTGTGCCAGCATTGGGTCAGGCATCCCTGAGTGTGTGTGTGATGTTTGTGTATGCACCCAAGGGAGTGTGATTGTTTGTCAGTGTACTGACAGGATATTATTTGCACCATTCTGTGTATTTGTCACTGCTGTTGAGTGGTGCATGTGTGAGGTGGGTGTAGGAGGGGTATGTGTGAAGGATCCAACTTGTGTTTGACAGTCAGGGAGTGTGACGATGTGCCCTGTGTATTGTGCTGCTGACATACACATGTCAAGTAATTTGTGACAGATGTGTGGCTGATCACTGTTTGACTTCAGACACTTCCTATCATCCCTGTGCCTATGCATGGCTTGCCTTGCTGTCTCCCAGACTTGTTGCACAGTGGTCACTGTGCTTTACTTTGACTAACTGGGACAGCCATTTGTGATTTGATGGCCTAAGGGTCTTGTGATATGTACCTTCTCTTGCATGTGATGTACACATGCGTTGTGGCTAGCTCCTTGGCTTTCCATCAGTGTCCACCTCACTTTTGTGTTGCCCATTTCTTGTCCTCCATTGCTGCTGACATGTGGTATGTGTATGTGGCTGTGTGTCAGTGTGGGGTGTGTCTAGGTGACTTGACAGGCAGTGTGTCCAGTTGAGTGATTGCTCATATTCTGTGTGAGTGTTCATTTTGTGATTGTACTCAGTTTGCTTGACATGAGTGGAGTGTGGGGTTGGGGAGGAGGGTTGCCCTGGCCCTGGTCTTCTGTGCTGGGTGTTCCTCTTCAGCCCCACATGCTGGGACTGGCTCCCTGGTTGTTTGGTGTGTGTTGTGCAGGGTCTGGGTTCACCAGGCTGGTCGATTGTGTAGGGGGGCACAGGGGGGCACACAGCATGTCCCCTGATGGGTGTGGGGGGCCTAGTGTATGAAGGCTGGAGATGGGGCCCTGTGAATCTTTGTGGACTGCCCATGCCTAGCGCTGGCCCTGCCTACTACATTGTGCTCCTGTTTTCCCGCGTCTGCAGCGCTGCGGTGCCGTGACCGGGAGATTGCATTGATTTGGCGGTTGATGGGTGAGCTGGATGCGGAGTGGTGTATTTGTGACAGGTAGGACATGTGTGGGTACACTTGTGGATGTGTTCCTGTCCCCACCAGAGTGTCTGGTGTGGACAGGAACCGTTTATCATCCCAGGAGTTGTGTGTTGTGGTTGTGTGCGGAGTTGTGTGATTGCGTACCTGCGGCGTTGTCCGCGACGGTGCATTACTTGCTGGTAGTGTATCAGGTACAGCACCAGGAAGGCTTGTAGAGCTGGATCCATTGCGGTTGGGACCAGGTGGAGGGGACCGGGAGTCTGGTTTCGCGCTCTGCTGCCACGCTTCCGCCGTCTCTGGTTAGGTGGTTTCTCCGCTGCGGTGTGTGGGGCTGTTTGGGGCATCGTGATTTGTATGGCGGTCGGGACGTCATTCCGCACGGCGGTGGGTCTCTATTGGCTCACACCGCCGCGGTGGCGGGCGTATTTTTATGGCGGTACACGTCACACCGCGGCGGACGGGAAATGGGCTATGTTTGACCATTGTAATATGGCGGCCTTGGGAACCGCCGCTGGCGTGCGGAAAATGGCATTTTACGCCACCGCCAGCACGCGGTTGTGCCTCCGCCCGCCAACGTAATGAGCCCCTTAGTACATAAACATGAGTTTAAACATGTTTTTAAAGAAGCATGCATATAGTAATATGTGTTTTGCAATGTTTACAATGGATTTTTTTAGTTAATATTTTTGTATGTGCTGGTGGCATTTGAATGTCTGCTTTTGTTTTGCGATTTCACGATGATCGCGACGTCATCACAAAGATACCTAAAAACTAAAAAAAAAAGGATCTTTATAAAGATAATTAACAATATTTCAGGTAGTAGGGTGGCTCTGACAAGAGCGTTTGTGTTGATTGTGTGTATATGACAGCTACACATAAGACCGGTTGCAGAGTTTCAGATAACTCGAAACACCCTGTTTCCTACATCTGTAAAGTGCACTCCATCATTTCTATAAATTTCATGCATGTCAATACACAGATTGTGGTTGAAGATACAGCCCGTGCAATGGTCTCTGAGGAATGCAGAAACAGTTTATTAACATGTTTCTTGGCTTTGTCAATCTGTGGACAGAATTGATTTGAGCACTTCAATTTCTGTCTTTGGCATATATCAGAGTACACCAAGTCAGTGTGAGAGAAAAGAGACATCAGTTCTGCAAAGGTATCTTTCATTAGTATTTCCAGCCCTACCCCAGTCAATGTGCCTAGGTCGTTGCCACAACAGAGCACAATCATGAGGTGAGGAGCTCGGCAATCCACAATAGTTTTAACTAAAGCCAGCAACTGATGAAAAACCCGCTCTGGCTAAACCATGGAATCTCCACATTTGGCAAACCCAAGTCCCTGTCAATACCTCTTTGTTTCAGCATTTTTAGCCCAATAGACATAGCTGTGGCAAACAATCCACACTCTAAGCATTTTGAAGTGAAGGAGCAGTAGCAGTCAGGAGAAGGCTGAAGCTGAATGAGGTAGTTTTCCAAATGAAAAGCAGTTAAAATTGAGGTGTTTTCTTTAAAAAAAAAAAAGATTTATTTTATTGGATGCGATCAGTAAGTAAGCGAATAAAATTAGGTAGTACGTTGAATGCATTAGTAAGAAGTTCTATTATTGGCTGTTGTTTAAAAAAAGAAATATAATACAGACATGGATATGCTTTTGAATCTGTGCAGTAAACCACACCTGCTGTATCACATTTGGAAGTAGCATGTTCCTTCTAGAATGTGCTGTGAACCTGTGACCTACTGGTTCCACTAGGTTACTAGATACACTGAGCTAAGGGTGTGGTGGGGGCAAGGGTGTTAAAGAGACAGAAATTTTTTTTTAAAGTTGAGGAGTTATGACATAATTTAAGTAATGATAAACTTTAATTTCCAATTGAGGACTACATAATAAACTGTTGTGCAGTATCTAAATTAAAAAAACGGAAGCTAAATACAGGGATTGCAATTGCGATCATTGCAACAAAATCGCGAACACGCAGAGACAGGAACCTCGTTTCGTAAGAGAGGGAAAGGGTTAACATATGCTAACCATTCACAAGTGCAGATAGAACAGTCTAAAATGAAGACATGATTTCATTTGCTGCCTTTCACATGATCATAGAGTGGAAAGTTGAAGAGGTTGCCATTTTATGGTTGCTTTGTATGAGAGTGGTGTACCATTCTTGTGCTTAGTTTTTACATATCTTAACAGTGTCAAAACTATCCAGAAAGAGCTAAAACAACAATATAATCTACAAACTCAATTCACTGGTATGTATATACATTTTTAATTATTTAAAAAATGTATATTAGAAATGAACATGTATGTGAGAGTTTGATTAAAAAGAGTATCACAGTGATGTGAAAAAATATATATCAGATGAATCTGGCAGCAGGTATGTGTTTAAGCTGTTAGTACTGTTGAAAATTACCATGAGCAATGCCTCTAAAAATGACAATGTTTTAAATGTCTAAGCATGTGCAGGATAGATACATCTATATTAGTTGCATTCTGGGAGTTGTGGTAGTTTTAGTCACATTATTAAACAGGAGTAGTGTAGTCAGAAATAAAAGATACGGAAATGTGCTGCGTGTGAATATGAATTATAATGTAGTAATGCTTGTTAGGTATGTACTAAGAAGTGTTTGCCAATGTGGTTTTTAACTTTTATGACTGGCTTGCATATACTTAGATGGTGAGATATGGTTTTTGTGGTTGCTGATAGTTATATGTACGATGAGACTATTGAAAGATGCAGAAAACTATATATTTTGGGAAAGTATGCCTGAAGGTGTATATCTAGTATGAAATCACATATATGTTTACATGGTGATCTATGTTCTTTAAGGCTGTTAAAAATGTCATGTATATGGTGAGGGTGGTGTATTTGTTTAGACATGCTATGTTTAAAGTTGAGAAGGGTTAATAGTGCAGAATGTCTTTTGAGAAATCTTGTGCTAGCTTTACTTGGCGTGTAACTTTTCATCGAGAAATGCTGAATATATGTTTGAAAGATACAAGAAATATTTGTGAAATGATGTAGGTATGCAATTAAGAAAAGGTTTTGTGCTTTGAAAAAGTGAGAATTGTTTTCAGTGTTAGAAACTTACTGATGCATATGCACGCTGAGTAACAGAGTAATGTATGCTCTTAGAGAGCCATGTATGCAATTATATATCAAGTTTGATATCTAGACCTATTCAATCACCCGGACACTACACATGCACTCTTCCGATCACGCAGGCACTAATTATGTACTCATTGAACTACGCAAGCAACACTCATGCATTCATCCGATCACCCAGATAGTAGCAATATAGTCATACATATACACAGGCACTAACTATGCAGATATGGGACCACCGATGTAGTTCCTACATACCCACGGAATCATGCACGCACTACCTATATTCTGAGGAAATAACTAGGCACTATCTATGCACTCATCCAATCATCCAGGGAGAATTGTTGTACTCAACCACAAACATGTGTATTTACAAGTTTTAGTGAGGAATATGTACTCTTTTAGAACCATCTGGGGAATTATATATGTAACCTGTCACACACTGTTTGCATATACTCTGAAGAATGAGAGAGCTATATGCTGTGATACAGATTAATGTGCATAACTTTTTAGTTATAAAAAAATTACATTAGAAATAAAGATGTATATGGGAGTTTGATTAAAAAAAAGTGTATCACAGTGATATGAAAACAATATACGAGATAAACTGTATGTATCAGAGGGTATGTGTTTAAGATGTTAGTACGAAATGTTTTGGGAAGTAAGGGAAAAGTGAATTAGTGCCCCTTTATTCCATGGTGTAGTTTATAGAAAAATAACAGTATAGTATTGTTCAAAGTTGTGATGAGGAATGTATTCAAAACTAAGAATGTTTTAAATATCTAAGCATCATGTGCATAATAGATACATCTATGTTATTTGGATTCTGGGAGTTGTAGTACTTTTGGTCACATTATTAAACAGGAGTAGTTTAGTCACAAGTGAAACATAAGAAAATGTTTGGCGCTTATATATGTATTATAAAGTAGTAATATTTGATAGGTATGTATTAGAAAGTGTTTGTCAATGTGTTTTTTTACTTATATGAGTGGTTTGCATATGCTTAGATGGTGTGGTTTTTTTGTGGTTGCAGATAGTTACATGTACGTGGGACTCTTGAGTTTATTTAAAGATGTAGAGAACTATATATTTTTGGAAAGATGGCTTGAAGGTGTGTATCTATTATGGAATCACATATATGTTTACATGGTGATCTATGTTCTTTAAGGCTAATGACAATTTTATGAATGTGGTGAGTATGGTGTATCTCTTTAAACATGCTCTGTTTAAAATTGAGGAGAATTTATAGTGCAGAACGTCTGTTGAGAGTTCTTGTGCTACCTTCATTTTGTGTGTAACTTTTCTTTGAGAAATGTTGAATATATGTTTTAAGCACACAAGAAAAATTTGAAAAATGATGTAGGTATGCCATTAAGAAAAGGCTTTGTGCTTTGAAAAAGTGAGATTTGTTGTTTTCAGTTTTAGAAACTTACTGATGCATGTGCATGCTGAGTATCAGAGCAATGTATGCTTGTAGAGAGGCATGTATACAATTATACATGAAGTGTGATATCTAGACTTTTTTGACACGTAGATCATTAGAAAAGGAAAGATACACTAAAACAGATAGTTTGATACTGACAGGAGTTAAACAATGAGTTACAGATATAGTCACAACTGTTATGTATCTAACAGCAATAGATATACTTTACAGTCACCCAAGCATTACTCATGCACTAAGCCACTACTCAGGCAGTTTTTGAATCACTCACACACTATGTACGCACTTATTCCATCAACCAGGCACTACACATGCACTCTTCCAATCACAGAGGCACTAATTATATACTCATTGAACTACGCATGCAACACCCATGCATTCATCCAATCACACAGGCACTAACCATTCACATATACAGTCACCAAAGCTGCACTTATGCAGTTATTCAAATGCCCATGCACAAGCCATGCACTCGTCCAAACACTCACTTATAATTAGGGCTCCCGGTTTTATGGTATTTTTGTTTTTTTTACATTTCCGTCTGTATTTATCCATATTCACTGAAAAACCCATAGGTTTCAGGGACGTTATAGTTAGAAATTAGCATTTAAAAAACCATTGAAATTCACTGAAAAAACCATAGGTTTTACAGACGTTATAGTTAGAAATTAGCATTTAAAAAACCTTTGAAATTCACTGAAAAAACCATAGGTTTCAGGGGCGTTATAGTTAGCTGGACATTTCACTCGTACAAAACCATAGAAATTCCACTGTTATAGTTAGTTCAGCTAACTATAACTCGCACCCCCGCAATGCACTGCTCATGACGTCACATATTACATCATTCATGGCATGGTCAGTGACATCACTGATGACATCACTGATGACATCTGAAATGACATCACTGATGACATCATCCAGTGACTGTGTGTTTCTGTAATTTTTAAATATGTTTTACATATATTCTTAGGTGTATTGAAGAATGAGTGGGTGTATAAGTGCCTGGATGGGGGATTTTACAGATGTGTGACTGATTGTATAAGTGAGTGATTAAACGTGTCTTACTGAATGCATGGGTTAGTGACTAAACTGTGTGAATGTGTGTATCAGTCTGTCTGTTGTTGTGTAAGCTGCTACATGGGTTGGTCAGTAGCTACATGAGTGTTTATATGGGTTATTGATTGTTTGCCTGAGTATTTGTATGGGAGACTGAGTGTGTGTGTGGGTGGGTGAGTGCATGTGGAAACAGCTGTATGGGTGGGTGAGTGTGTGTATGGGTGTGTTGGTGAGTGAATGGATGTCTCAGTGGTACATGTGTGAGTAACTACATATGTAAAAGGCAGTATATGTGAGTGATGCTGTATATAAATGAGTATATGTGAGAGTGAGTGATGTATGGATGAGTGTGTACTTGTATCAGTGATTATATAAGAGAGTAATTATGCGTTAGTATCTGTATGAATTAGGGAGGTGGTGTGTGTATAACTGTATAGGTGAGTAAATGGGAGTGTGATTGATTCTTTGCATGACTGACTAGGTGAGTGAATGTATGGGTGAATGAGTGGATGTGTGTGTAGACCTAGGAATCAAAGAGTGTGTATGTAGTAACTGGTATTGTTGTCTCGATGGTTTCGAAAATGGTAGTCTGTATTTTACAGTGGGTGTATTAAAGGTTATATTAGACTGTGAGGAGGTGCATCAGATTTTCACGTGGATGTCATCAGTGATGTCATCAGTGATGTCACTGACCATGCCATGAATGATGTAATATGTGACGTCATGAGCAGTGCATTGCGGGGGCGCAAGTTATAGTTAGCTGAACTAACTATAACAGTGGAATTTCTATGGTTTTGTACGAGTGAAATGTCCAGCTAACTATAACGCCCCTGAAACCTATGGTTTTTTCAGTGAATTTCAATGTTTTTTTAAATGCTAATTTCTAACTATAACGTCCCTGAAACCTATGGTTTTTTCAGTGAATTTCAAAGGTTTTTTTAAATGCTAATTTCTAACTACAATGTCCCTAAAACCTATATTGTTTTTAACTAAATTTAAAAAGGACGTGCATACTTTTTGTAGTGAAAAACTAACTGTAACAGTAGTCTGTTATAAGTTATAATTTAACAGTGTTTAAAACTTAATTAGCACTAATTAACATATAAGTGTGGAAAAAGTGTGACGGAGCAGCTATGATACCTGACTTCGAACAACAGCGTTCACAGTTCGATTCCCGGCTCCAGCGGCATGTTAGCCCACCACTATGTCACTGTGTGCAACACCTTGCTTAATCTTTCCGACGCCCCCGAGCGCCAGCACACCTTTCCAGGGTTAGCTGTACGCTTTACAAATGCTCGCATTTTTTTAATTTAAAACCATAGTGATGAGAATTATCACGTTTTTTTTTTCTTCTATTCTGATAGATCTTTTTTCTCATGTCTTCTATTTAGAATTACGGCAATCAATAAATGTATTTACTCATGAGAATGGAAATGACACGGTTTTCCGGGTAACCGTTTTTAAGCTCTCCAACGTATGTACATATTAAGGACCTTATACGTGTTAGGTTCGAAATCGAAACTTTTTCCGCTTCACATTTTGTAACTTTTCCCAACACGTACACAAGTGAAACAGTTAAAACGTGACATCTAAATGGGCGGAGCTGCATCTTCCTTCCATAGACTACTGAATAACCAAAAAGTATATAAACCACACCCGTTGATTGATTAGTTTCGTTTTTGCGAGTTATTTACGCGTCTCCATTCAGTGATGCAGGTGCTCTTTTCTACAGTCGGATTCTTCTTTTGCGGCCACAAAACATAATCCTGAGTTGTAAGTTGTTTGATTATGCAATACTAGATATTTATAATACGTACCTATTTGTCAATCTTTAAACACTTGTATTTAGGAAAATGTGTTATTGGTTGTTTTTGCCATTTATATGTAACGTCAGCAGCTTGTTTTCAAAAACAGACAGAATACAGCAAACATTGTTCCTGTTCTGGCTCCTTTGAGCTCATATAGTGTGACTTTGTATATTATAATATTGACACTGTACTTGACCTCAGAAGTGTTGGTGACCCGTCGGCGCGAAGACTAAAGATTTATATGTAACGTCAGCAGCTTCTAGTTTGTAGTCTATTTCCCCCTTGACATCATATAGTGTGAGTAAGTATATTATAATAACCACACATTATGATCTCAGAGGAGTTTGTGACCCGTTGGCGCAAAGACTAAAGATTTATATGTAACGTCAGCAGCTTCTGGTTTTTAGTCTATTTCTCCCTTGAGATCATATAGTGTGAGTATGTATATTGTAATATGAACATTTATACTGACCTCAGTGGAGTTTATGACCCTTCGACGCGAAGACTAAAGATTTATATTTAACGTCAGCACCTTCTCGTTCTTACTCTGTTTCTTTCTTGGTATCATATACTGTGAATATGTATATTATAATATTAACAGTCATTGTGATCTCAGAGCACTTTATGACCCGTTGGCGCGAAGATTAAAGATTTCGAAGTCCCGGAGAAAAGAAGCTCTCAACATACTCATCGCTGGAAAGTATTTCGTTATTGATCTTGTTTTGTATTGATGACTTCATTTTCATTTTCCTTTTTGTGTGCCATCAGTGACACTGTGTATATTGTAAGAGTGTGATATTTCCACACAACAGGAATTGGAGATTTGTCGCCGCCAGGAGTAAACCATCTGAAATACAGTTTACTGACCTTTATAACTTACTTGATCAGATATTTTTACAGTGACAATATTTTTGGAAATTGCAGTTTAAAAAAAAATCGTTTCCATAGATACTTTCTTAGTGAATACCTTTGATAAACCCTACATTTCTGAATGTTTTTTACTATTTCTATTTTTGTCTGTTGCGGTTCCTATTCACCCTCTCCCTATAGAATATATACGACCAGTAGTGTATATTATTATACTACTATCCTATATATTCTTAAAGGAGTACGTGATCTAAGCACTACGACCGAACTTTCCCGAATTCTACAATAATAGAAATTATAAAAAATGATAAAGCGTACATTTCTATGTAATATAAAGTGATTTGTGTTTAACTGTTTTTTACTTGTTATTGTTCTTGTGACCTGAGATGATGTAGTGCGGGAGTGTTTCTTGTAGCACTTCTTTTCTACTTTATCTAAAAGTAACTCATGCCCTCTTATATTATCAAGAATATGGGGCAACACCTTTAAAAACTATAGCAGAAAAAAAGGGAGGGTGTGCCCACGCTTAAGGGATATTTTATGAATTGCGTTTTTATTTGTCACCCCTTTGATATATACAGCTTCAGTTTCCGAACAAAGTATATTTGTAATTGCTTAATAAAAACTATTTCAAACCTAGACTGAAATTTTTGCTGCGCAACCACAGCTCCCCGTTAGAAAAGTAAACACCACATTATAACTAAACAGTGCTCCTGGGAAGTATCCCACCCGCAAACTTAATAAAAAGAAGACTCCAACACACTTTGTTATTTTCCCGCCGTGATTTGTACACCCCACGCCAATTATATAAATGGCCCTTAAAATATATAAAAAACTATTTTTACCTTCACAATCCCTCTCCACCACCTTGTGACCACTGTACAGAGTTAATAGTGTTCCTACCCTCCCCGCTACTACTTTCTTTTCCCGTACTCCATTGAAGTGCGTCACAAAATGGTTCACAACAGTGAACCGTTCCCAGCCAATAATGAGCAAACTTGTACTAGGAACAGTTTAGCCAATAAAATGTCCATGGTGTTCCGCAGAGGGGAGGGAATAGCTGCCAACACTTCTACTTTCAATGGTTTACAGCCAATGAACATTAAGCTTGGGAAGGTCCTGCTTGGAACACGTTACCCAATCAGATGTCCCTGATGCTCCGCGGAGGGGAGGGAATGGCTGGCAACACTTCTACTTTCAATGGTTTACAGCCAATGAACATTAAGCTTGGGAATGTCCTGCTTGGAACACGTCAGCCAATAACATGTTCCTGCTACTCCGCGGACGGGGAGGAAATGGCTGGCAACACTTGTACTTTCAATGGTTCGCAGCCAATGAACATTAAGCTTGGGAAGGTCCTGCTTGGAACACGTCAGCCAATCAGATGTCCCTGCTACTCCGCGGACGGGGAGGAAATGGCTGGCAACACTTCTACTTTCAATGGTTCGCAGCCAATGAACATTAAGCTTGGGAAGGTCCTGCTTGGAACACGTCAGCCAATCAGATGTCCCTGCTACTCCGCGGATGGGGAGGAAATGGCTGGCAACACTTATACTTTCAATGGTTCGCAGCCAATGAACATTAAGCTTGGGAAGGTCCTTCTTGGAACACGTTACCCAATCAGATGTCCCTGATGCTCCGCGGAGGGGGAGGTAATGGCTGGCAACACTTCTACTTTCAATGGTTTACAGCCAATGAACATTAAGCTTAGGAACGTCCTGCTTGGAACACGTCAGCCAATAACATGTTCCTGCTACTCCGCGGACGGGGAGGAAATGGCTGGCAACACTTGTACTTTCAATGGTTCGCAGCCAAAGAACATTAAGCTTGGGAAGGTCCTGCTTGGAACACGTCAGCCAATCAGATGTCCCTGCTACTCCGCGGACGGGGAGGAAATGGCTGGCAACACTTCTACTTTCAATGGTTCGCAGCCAATGAACATTAAGCTTGGGAAGGTCCTGCTTGGAACACGTCAGCCAATCAGATGTCCCTGCTACTCCGCGGATGGGGAGGAAATGGCTGGCAACACTTATACTTTCAATGGTTCGCAGCCAATGAACATTAAGCTTGGGAAGGTCCTGCTTGGAACACGTCAGCCAATCAGATGTCCCTGCTACTCCGCGGACCGGGAGGAAATGGCTGGCAACACTTCTACTTTCAATGGTTCGCAGCCAATGAACATTGAGCTCGTTGTTGGAACACCTCAGCCAATTAAACGTTAATTTTGTTCCAGACACACGAACAGAACACGCCCTCCCACATAATATTAATTTTCGTGTAAGAAAGTTACACTGTCCGTGATAAAAGTGAACACCGCATTATAAGTAAACATTACTGCGCATTATATTAAAGGAAGGCTGCAATACGGCGCATTGTTATTTTCCCCACGGGATTTCCAGAGCCTACGCAACCTTGCCGCAATACCGCGCACCGTTGTTCTGCGGACGTGATTTCCACGTCTGCGGACGTGATTTCCACGGCCTACGCAACATTCAAACTCCCTGCCTCTGCACCGTACAGACTGCTTAAACTAAGACCACAGTGTTCCTACTATACCCTCTTACACAATTTTTCTCTTTTGTTTCACCCTACGCCTTTCAAGTCAGTCACAAAATGGCTGCCAACACTTCCTAGTTTCAACAGTTCGCAACCAATGAGCCGCACGCTCGTGCTCGTAATGCCTCAGCCAATCAGATGTCAGAATTCTCAAATATCGATATCTGTAAATTTTGATATTTCTCTAAAACTACTGAACGGACTTACCCCATTTAAACTAAAGCGTGCTTTCTGGACCAAGACCTTTCTCCCTGCCAAATTTGGCGTAATTCCTTTCAGCAGTTTGACCTGTAGCCTTGTCTAAAATTTCCTATGGAAATTGCATGGAGAAAACACGTTTTGGGACCCCCCTTTTTTCTCAGCCCCCCCTTCACGAATCACCCCCAAACTTTCAGGATAGGAGCTCACCTGAAAAGAGGAACTTTTGGGAAAATTTCGTAAAGATTCGGCAAACGACGCCAAAGTTATAAGCACATCAAAAAATGCTTTTCCTATGGAAACTAGGTTATAACTATAACTACCTACTGGCGACCGCCAGTAGGTAATTTTAGCCATATTTATCCATATTTACTTTGTGTTTTGCGTATTAATGAAGTTGTAAAACTGTACATTTCCATATTTATTTAACTGATAGACGTGCACTCATACTTTGATGTCTGTCGTGTTTTAGCTATTTAAGCTGCCAAATATTACATAGCAATACATTCACTGGTAAATAATAGCATTATGCCACAAATTTATATTGACACATGCCGTTATTTAAAGAAATTTCATCCTGTTTTTTAATTTCCCATGCTGTCCATCTGTGCAGCTGTTGGGCTATAATTCATGAAAGACAGCATGGAGAATCACTAAAAAGCAGCCCAATTTTCTGTATTTATCCACTTTTAAAAATAAATACAGACAGAAAACACATTGTTTTCTGTCTGTATTTATCTGTAAAAATCAGTAAAAACAAAAAACAGGGAGCCTTAATTATAATCCATGCACTCATCCAAATACTGAGGCACAACCCATGCATTCATCCAAACACTCAGGTACTAGTCATGTACTCATCCATTTAAGCAGGCAGTACCATTGCAGTGAACCTATCCCCCATCCAGTATCTATGCTCTCATCCAAATACTGAGGCAATACTCTTGCACTAATATAATCACCACATCAGCACACTTGCTTTTATTCAATCACTCAAGCTTTAACAATGACTTCTACAATTACTCAGACATTAGTCATGCACTCATGTAATCAGCTAGGCACTACTGATGCAGTCATTCAATTATCCAGGCAATTCGCATGTAGTTTTGTAAGCACCCATGTACTACCTGTTCAATTAACTAAAAATACATGGGCATCAGTCATGTACTCATTCAATCACTGAAACACTACTCATGCACTCATGCCATCTGCCAGGTTCTATGTATACACTTAAACAATGACGTACACACTATGCATGCACTGAATAAATCATGTATATACTACGCATGTAGTCCTGTTATCACGCAGGGACTAGAGTAGCACTCACTTAATCATCCAACCACTATCTATGCATGTATTGAATCATTGAGGCATTCGTTATGCACTTATCTTATCATTCAGGCAGTACTCATGCACTCATCCAAACACCCAGATAGTAGCAATATAGTCATGCGAATACACAGGCACTAACTAGGCAGATATGGAAGCACCGATGTAGTTCCTACATACTCAGGGAATTATCCAGGCACTACCTATATTTAATCAACCAATCAAGGTGGGTAAAGTGCACTACTCACCCATGAGGGTCTCAAGGCGCTGAGAGGAGGGGAGTGTGTGAGAAGCTCCGTTGGGGTCATTCGAAAAGCCAGGTCTTGGGGTCCTTTCTGAACTGGTGCAGTGTCAGGCTTCATCGGAGGTTAAGGGGGAGTTTGTTCCAGGTCTTGGCTGTGAGTTAGGAGAAGGATCTACCCCCTGCTCTGGTCCTGTAGAAATGAGGGACGGTGGCTAGGGCGAGGTGGGCTGAGCGGAGGTTTCTCTTGGGGGTGTGGAAGGAGATTCGTTCGTTGAGGTATTGGGGTTCGGTATTGTGGAGGGCTTTGTAGGCATGTATGAGCAGTATGAAGGTTATTCATCTTTCGATGGGGAGCCAGTGGAGGTCATGGAGGTGTTGGGTGATGTGGTCATGTCGTGGGATGTCGAGGATAAGTCTGGCGGAGGCGTTCTGGACGGCCTGGAGTTTGCAGAGGAGTTTTTTGCTGATTCCGTCGTAGAGAGCATTTCCGTAGTCCAGTCTGCTGGTAAGGAGGGCGTGGTTGACGGTTTTCCTGGAGTCAGGGGGATCCACTTGAAAGTCTTGCGAAGTATGTGGAGGGTGTTGAAGCATATGAAGGATATGGCGTTGATCTGGCGATTCATGGTGAGTGAAGAGTGGAGTATGATGCTGAGGTTGCGTGCGTGGTCCGTTGGGGTGGGTGGGTTTCCGAGGGCGGGGTTTCCATGCGAAGGGGGTGGAACCTAGGATGAAGACTTTTGTTTTCTCCGAGTTGAGCTTCAGGCAGTTGTTGCTCATCCAGGTTGCGACGGTTTTCATCCCTTCTTGGAAATTGCGCCTGGTGATGTGGGGTTCCTTGGTGAGGGAGAGGATGATCTGGGTGTAATCGGCGTAGGAGACAATGTTGAGCCTGTGGTTTCTCATGATGGTTGCGAGGGGGGCCATGTAGACGTTAAAGAGTATGGGGCTGGGGGAGGATCCTTGGGGTATTCCGCATCTGATCTCTGTCGGTTCTGAGAGGAAGGGCGGGAGTCTTATTCTCTGTGTTCTGCCTGAGAGGAAAGATCGTGTCCAGTCTAAGGCTGTTCCTCGGATGCCGGCGTCGTGGAGCCTGGTGGCTAGTGTGCGGTGGGAGACGGTGTCGAAAGCTGCTGATAGGGCCAGGAAGATGAGGGCTGCATGTGGCCTTGGTCGAGGAGGGCGCGGATGTCGTCGGTGGCGGCGATGAGGGCTGTCGCGGTGCTGTGGTTGTTATGGAATCCGGATTGAGAGGTGTCTAGGATGCTGTTGGTTTCTGTGAAGTGTGCTAGCTGGGTGTTGACGGCCTTTTCGATGACTTTGGCGGCAAAAGGGATCAGTGAAATGGGCCTGAAGTTCTTGAGATCCTTAGAGTCTGCGGAGGGCTTCTTTAGGAGGGGGTTGACTTTGGCGTGTTTCCAGTCGACGGGGAATGTGGTGGTCTCTAAGGAGCAATTGATAGCTCGGCGTAGCTCGGGTGCGATGGCAGTGGCGGCCCTGTGGAAGATGTGCAGCGAGCAGGGGTCAGTAGGTGCTCCGGAGTGGATGCTCTTCATTGTCTTTAAGGTGTCTTCTGTGGTGAGAGGGGTCCAGGTGAGAAGGGTCTGTTGGATGGCATCGCTGCGGGTGGGAGTTGAGGTGGTGCTGTGGTCTTGGTCGTCGAAGTTGTCGTATAGCGTCTTGATCTTGAGGTGAAAGAAGGAGCTGAGTTTGTTGCAGAGGTCTTGGGAGGGAGGGACGTCTGTAGTTTCGCTGTTCAGTCTGGCGAATTCATGTATGATGGCGAAGAGTTCCTTGGAAATGTGGGCGTTGGAGAGAATTTTGTCTTGTATGAAGTTGCTCTTTGCTGATTTGATGAGTTGGTGGTGTGCCGTGATAGCTGCTTTGTAGGTGGAGTGAGCTTCTGGGGTTTTGCTGTTTCTCCACGTCTTCTCCAGTCGTCAGCAGGAGCCCTTGGATTCTCGGAGGTCCGTGGTAAACCAGTTGGCTTTCTTGTTGTGTTGTCTCGTGGTGTACTGGAGGGCGGTGAGAGTGTTGGCGCAGTTGGCGATCCATTGGTGGAGGTTGCTTGCCGCTGTGTTGGCGTCTGTTGTAGTTGGGGGAGGAGTGCAGGTGAGGACGGAGGTGAGGTGTTCTTTGGAGACTTTGCTCCAGCTTCTGCGTGGGGGCTGAGTGTGCGCTTGTGAGTGGTGAGTTTTGTGAAGGAGAAATGGATGCAGTGGTGGTCTGTCCAGAGCAATTCCGTGGTGTGGCTAAAGCGAATTTTCTTTCCTCCGACGAAGATGGGGTCGAGTGTGTGTCCTGCTGTGTGGGTGGGGGCGGAGATGAGTTGCTTCAGTCCTATGTTGGTGAGGTCCTCCAGGAGGGTGGTGGTGTTGGGATCACTGTGGTTGTCTAGGTGGAAGTTCAGGTCTCCGAGAAGTATGCAGTCCATGGAGGCGAGGGCGTGGTGTGCGATGTGTTCTGCGATGGCGTTGGTGAAGCGGGTGCGGGGTTCGGGAGGTCTGTAGGCGAGTGTTCCGCGGAGTGTCGTTCTGGGGTTGAGCTGGATCTGGAAATGGATGTATTCCATGAAGCGCAAGGCGTCGTCCGAGTTGGTGATTGTGAGTCGGAGGAGCTTTTGTGGATGATGGCGAGGCCTCCTCCTGGGCGTTTGGGGCAGTCTTTCCTCAGGATCTTGTATCTGTTGGGGATGGCGGTTGTGATGTCGGATGTGGAGCTGGCGTTGGTCCAGGTCTCTGTGAGGAAGGTGAAATCTGGAGCGTGAGTGTTGAGGAGGTTCCAGATTTCTACGGCGTGTCTGTGCAGGGAGAATACGATGAGGAGGATGCAGCTCAGTGGTTTGTGTGCGGTGGTGTCTGGCGAGATGAGGGCAGCTGCCTAGGTCCGGAGGAGGGTGAAGGTGCGGCGGCAGTGTCGGAAGTGGATCGGACCCTGGGTGTTGATCGGCGTTGAGAGCTGGCAGTTGTTGTTGCGTCCGGGGTTGAGTGCGTGGAGAGTGCTGGGGTCCTAGCGGCAGGGGGTTGGGGATACCAGGGTCACTGGCGCTGGTCGCGGTCGGGTCGCGGACAGGCACAGAGAGGCTTGCCTTTGGCACGCCTTTGGCTGCCATTAAGTAGGGGTCGGGGAGGGAGGTCAGCTGGGAGGCGGGAGAGACACGGTGGGGGGAGGGGCCGTGGGGGCATAAGCGGCGGGGAGCGCGGGAAGAGGTAGAATCGGATAAATAAACAGGGCAAACAGTAAAAAGGAATAAAAAGGCAATGAGACAAAAGGCAAAGAGACAGAAAGGCAACGAGACAAAAGGCAAAGAGACAGAAAGGCAAAGAGACAAAAAGGCAAAGAGACAGAAAGGCAATGAGACAGAAAGGCAAACAGACAAAGGCAAAGAGACAAAAAAAGGCACAGAACAGAGTGGAATAGCAGATGAGCAGGGTGCTCTTCCACTAGCTCACCAGGGATGAGGCACAGGCAGGAGCCTGCGGGTGGAGGAGGGCCTCGAACATACCTGAAAGGCTCAAGCTGGCGCTAAGGGCACAGCCTTAATGGTGGAGCTGCGGAGGGGAGAGCAGTGACTCCGACCAGGGGTCAGAGGTCTTGCTCTCCTTGCCGCGCAGCGGACACAATTAAGTAGGGGTAGGGCGGTCAGCTGGGAGCAACACGCTGGGGGGAGAGGCCGCGGGGGCAGCAGCGGCGGGGAGCACGGGAAGAGGGAGCGGGGAGGGAAGAGGTAGAATCGGATAAACAGGGCAAAGAGTAAAAGGAATAAAAAGGCAAAGAGACCAAAAAGGCAATGAGACAAAAGGCAAAGATACAAAAAAGCAAACAGACAGAAAGGCAAAGAGACAGAATGGCTAACAGACAAAAAGGCAATGAGTCAGAAAGGTAAAGAGACAAAGGCAAAGAGACAAAAAAAAGACACAGAACAGAGTTGTTAGAAGGCGGTTCTGACCATCTGAGCTGCCCGGATTTTTCGCTTTTTGAGCACCTAATTGTTGAGCTTTTACTGTGGGAGTGCCTCATAAGTTGGGACTCACCCACAGTGAACTCATGATGAAAGAGACTGCATGTGGATTTTACCGGTGTCCCCCTGGTGAGAGTAGGCCGCTGCGCTGCAGCCGGAGTAAGGGGCACCGGGCTGGCTACATGCAGACACAGGTGTACAATGTACATGCGTGTGCACACGTGTAGGGGTTGCGCGGGGAGATTCCTGGCGTGCGCAGCCCAGGAGCAGGTACAGATAGAATGGTGTGGCAGGAATTATGCAGAGCTGGGTGGTGACATGGAATAGGCTTTATACTATGGGAAGAAACATGTAAGGGAAAGTCAGTGTGTTTTACTGTTTTCACTGAAGGAACACTCCATTATTCTCCTATGAAGATGGGGATCACATGGGGTAGCTTCACTTCCCTAGGACCTACAAATTCCAGACACGCACCAAAGTACACTGTAACTTATGTGAGAAGAAGTATTCTGCTGAGTCCAAAGCCATATCTGTACTGCTTATGGGTCATCCAGAAATGTCATATTCCTCTGACTCAGCTCATAACCAGAGCCTGGCTGGGTGTGACCCTGCCAGGCTGGATTAATGTCCTTCCTCCCCAAGCTGGAGCATTAGAGACCTAGCCCTTCATGGCAAGCATTCCAAGGGCGAAGGTCTCCTCTCTAAGAAGGAGAGAATGTGGGTGGAGCTGCAGGTTATCCATCAACAGCTGTCACCTGGTGCCAGGCACCAAGTTGCTCTGGAGAGAAGGCAGCAAGGGGGAAGGGGGCTTTTCAGAGACCATGTGGCATGAGACCCCTGGACGACGCCATTTTGAACTATCCCCGAGGCCTGGGCAGGAAGGAGGGAGCAGTGGCAGAGAGGCGATGTGTTGCTGCAGGATAGGGCAGAAGAGTCTCCCTGCCAGCCCCCTCCAAATTCTTTTAAAAGGTCTTGCACAGGAAGAGGAGCTCTCTCTGGGGTGAGGTCTGCTGAAGAAGACTGGTGCTGGAGCCTGGCGCCATGGGCAGTTGGAAGGAAGAACCCCCTGACTGTCCCAGGACCCTAGATTGCGCCTGCAGTGGAGTCCAGGACCAGTGAGGAGAAGCCTGGGCCTCTGCATAAGGAGAAGAGAGGCCCAGGAGGAGAGCCAAGTGAAAGGCTGGCGCAGGGAGCCAGTGAAGTTCACCCTCCTTGAGACCAGGAGGGCAAAGAAAAGTGCCCCCAGTGGCTGGGGCACACCACCAGGAGCAAGAAGAGGCCTACATGGTGCAAATCGGCCGCCTGGGGGCCGAGACACGCCCCCATAAGGTAGGTGACCTTTGACCTCTGCGAGGACCGATGACGAAGCGCGTGGGGCTCCGCCGCCGGTCCTATATGTGTCCCCGGGGTGGGTCAGGTCCCGGGGGCTGCCCCACAAGAAGAGAAAGTCGGGGAGCGCCGTCGCATTCCCCGTGAAAGAATCCCCAAGGGGGTGTCATGACCCCACCCTGGCCCCCAAAGACACAGGAGGGAGGGGAGCACCGTCACGCTCCTCTCGAAGAGGGTCCTGGGGCCCAGGACCCCAACCCCGGGCCCCGAAGCCAAGCCGGAGAGTGCCGTTGTGCTCCCCGTAAAGACTATTATAGGGCCCGGGACCCCAACTCCGGGCCCCGAAGCCAAAGCCGGGAGCGCCATCGCGCTCCCCGTGAAGACCTCCCTGGGGGCCCGGGATCCCCAACTCCAGGCCTCGGTGTGCCCCACGAAGGAGGGGGAGTGCAGTCGCACTCCCCGAGGTCCGGCCAGACCGGCGGGAGTCTCCGTGTCTGCAGACCAGAACAGAGGTGCTGGCTCCCGCGGCAGCACGCGAGAGTGCTGGCCAGTCGGGGAGCCGGCGAGGGTAGCTGGGGGTGGGCTCCCGAGCTGCCCTCCAACGAAACTGACAAGCGGGGTGCCCGGGTGGGACCGGGCCCCCGGAGAAGCGGCAGGAGTGGCCGGGGGTGGGCTCCCCGAGCTGCGCATGACGTACCAGCAGGCACGGGGTCCGGGTGGGACCGGACCCCCAGCGATGGGCAAATGCGGCGCAGGGCCGCCATCACGGGCAGCGCGGCTCTCCCCGGAGCAGTGGGAGAGCCGCTCATAAAAAATGCACGAGATGGGGGAAGAGCGCCCCATAATGCTTTGCAGAGCCTGGACAGGACTGCATGAAAATGCCCGTTTTCCGCGTGTGGTGGCCCCAGGAGGATGGGGTCACCGCCAAAGGTCTGCAAAGGTGCAGGGGGAGCTGCAGGAGCTACGCAGTCTCCCCCAGCATGAAGAGGAAAGTCCCCCCTAAGTCTCTGGGGATTCAATGGAAATAACCCCTCAAGGCCTCAGCCATCTGCCAACAGCAACCTGTGGCTGGAACTTTTGTTCTTCAGCTGGAGGTGTGTTTGGAGACTACACCAGGGTGTGAAGGGCTGAACTGGGGATGTCTGAACATCTTCTGGAGATGAAGAGCTGTAATTTTACGAGAAGTGCATTATTTAATGTTATTTCTGTTGAAGGACAAAAAGTTACATGTGTAATGTGAAGTCATAAGCAGAGTGGGGTTATGTTGCTGGACATTCCTGCTAGGGTGTCTGGCTGTATATGCTTAATCCTGTGATTATAACTGTGATTCCTTTTAGGGGCATATTGCAATGCATTATAATGGTTATCAGCTATGATAAGTACTGTCATTTTAAGTGATGCTTAAACATGTATTCTTGCTGCTGCGTTAGGTGAAGAACAACCCAGACTGTTAGCCCCTGAGATGTAGAGGTGTATACTGTCTGGTCAGTATGAGATGCTCAGTCAGGGTTATGTGTCACCATGGCAGGTGTGCCCATTTTAAAAGCTTGTTGAGATAAAGGGGGTGGGTCGCCACTGGGATGGTGCCAGTGGGCAAGGCCCTCGCTCCAGGTTATGGTCAACCTACTGCATTGGGGGCAAGATGATGTGCATACATGGGAGTGGTGGTACTAGGCCCCACCCCCCGCGGGAGGGGTGGGAATGTTATGCAATGTCACAAAGTAATTCCAACAGCTTATGTATATTTGTAAATTGTTGCATAGTATTGAGTAGTGTGTGTGTTTAATAAATGTACTCTTCCTTTTATAAAGCAAAGTACAGACTTGACAATCAATTATTGAGTGTTATTTCTGCGTACTGGTAAATGGCGATTACTAGCCCACACCACCTCCCTTGAGTAAGCCTTAGACTGCTCTGCAACGCTACCCTCCAAGAGTCAAGCGCTACAATGGGGTGTTTGGTTCCCAGTGAAGGACAAATGTAGTCATGTTATTTGTGCAGGCCTCACAGATACTGCCTCGTTTTACAACAAGAGTGGAATTGCAGAAGAGCAGGGTGCTCTTCCACTAGACCACCAGGGATGAGGCGCAGGTAGGAGCCTGCGGGTGGAGGAGGGCCTCGAACACCTACCTAAAGGACTCAAGCTGGCGCTAAAGGCAAAGCCTTAATGGTGGAGCTGCGCGGTGGGAGAGCAGTGACTCCAACCAGGGGAATTTCACTATCTATGCACTCATCCAATCATCCAAAGAGTATTGTTGTACTCAACCACAAACACACGTATTTACAAATTTTAATGAGGAATATGTACTCTTTGAGAACCCTCTGGTGAATTATATATGTAACCTGTCACACACTGTTTGCACGTACTTGGAAGAATTAGTGAGCTATATGCTGTGATACAGATTAATGTGCAGATTTTTATATGCAGTGTTTTAAATCTGACACATGTAAGTAGAAAAGTACTGAAACAGTAAATCTACCAGTGACAAAGTGGTAGAGAGGTACAGAAATAGCCACTAAGTCAGTCAAAGATCTTTATTTCGGCCTCTAGGACCATAGAAGCACATATAAAAAAACACAATACATTATGTACCCATTATAGCAACCCTATAGCCAAACGACACTTTGTATAGGAAAATACATTCCTGTCTACGAAGTTCGATTTTAACGAGATCAGGTCATCTAAGCCCTCCTGAATGTACAATAAACATGTGGTAGAAGGCTGTTATCTTAACCACAGAGTACTGAACCATAAAGTGCACGTGCATGGACAAATAGATTAATTTTAAAAGGAAAGGCAACTTCATTTAAAAATATCAACAGCAATGACAATGTAAGATAGAAAATAGAAATTTAAAAACCCTTCATTAAAAACACTGTTTTTTTTTTGATTGCAAGGTAACGAAATATCAGGGAAACAGTAGTTAAATTCATCCAGTTAAAAAAAGGAGAGAGGAGAGGAGAAAAAGGAAGAGTAACGGTCCACATTGACCTTCTGAGTAGTGTTTAGGCTAAAGTTAGGCTAGGGTCTTTTCTTTAAAATGGCTCTACGTATACACCACATAGAATACAAAAAACGCGAGATGGAAAACACAATGGGCATATCCGTACCATACTTAAGTAGCCTATACACCTCAGAACAATGCCTAGACCCCAGGTTCTTGCACAGCTGGAGCAGCCAACGGGACCTTGACCTCTTATAGGCAGGGCAAAAGAATAGTACATGAATTTTTGATTCCTCAACGTTCTCACACATTGGACAATTCAGACGAGGGGCGTCCGACCACCTATTAGTAAATGATCGGAGTGGAAGTGCCCTGTGTCTGAATTGGAGGAACAACTTCTTCGCTAGGAGCGGCTGGATATCATCTAGCGCCGATTCTAGCCTGTACTGGTTTTTAACTTCCAGAAACCTGAAAGTTAGGCGACCAGACGTAGTCCCCCTCCGTAAATGGTCAAGTTTATATTCTCTATAGGACTCAAGAAGAGCCTTTCTGGGGGTCTCAAGGCTAGTTTCTTCAGGAGTGCTCCACAAATTTGCCCTCCCCAAAGCCCGGCAGGTATCCCTGATATGTGTCAACCATGGGAGCTTTCCCGTGCCTTGAAGGCACATGACTTCTCTCAACTTGTCCCTATATGGGGCTAACTCAGGGGTACTCCATAGGCATCGCCAATATAGAAGAGGTCTTAGGGCTACTTCATCTGCGATTGGCCTAATCCAGAGGTCCATTCTGAGGGGTGTCAGTGGAGAACTGGAAGGAAGGACCACTAATTGCTTCAGAAAGGAGTTCTCTATGAGCAAAAGCGGAGTAGTTGGACAATGACCCCATAATTCTGCTCCATACATGGCGGCGCCCCTAGCCTGTACCTTGTAGAGTTCAGCCACAGGGCCTATCACTTTGTGTGTGCAATTGTTGTAGACCTTTGAGATACCCCCCGTGGACTGTGCCAGCCTCAACCAGACTTTTTTATTTGTGCACCCCAATACATCTTCTCGGTCAAGGTGATCCCCAGATACTCAAAAATGGACACCCTCTCTAGGGCACTTCCATCAAGACGGGGGTTTGGGCGAGTGCTGTTATTTGCGTTAAAAACCATATACTTAGTCTTCTGGAGGTTAATTTCTAAGCCCCTTTGTCTGCAAAAGGCACTGAATACTTCAAGAACTCTTTGCAAGCCCATGGGCGATTTTGAAAGTAGGAGGGTGTCATCTGCGAACATCAGGGCCGGTATTTTGCGGTTTGCTAGCCTGGGTGCATGAATATCTTTTCCATCCAACAATGAATCTATTAAGCCGTTAATAAAAAGTGAAAACAAAGTCGGCGCCAGGACGCAGCCTTGGCGTACACCTTTCTCAACTGGAAAGGGGGCTGAGAGTTCTCAGTTTTTGCCATACCTTATTTGTGCAAAATTGCCTTGATGTAAGTGTTTCATCTCGTGGCAAAGATACTCTGGAGCTCCCATGTCCAGTAGAATTCCCCACAGTTTATCCCTCGAAACTAAATCAAAAGCGGATTTGAGGTCCACAAATATGAGATAGAGGCTGCCACCCTCTATGATCACAGTTTTCCAGTATAGGAGCTGTAATCTAAAAATGTGATCGATTGTGGAGATCTTGGCCCTAAATCCTGCTTGGAGGGGTGTGAGTACATTGGAATCTTCTATCCAGGACTGTAAACGCCCCAGGAGTGCGCGTGCAAATATTTTCTGGCTAACGTCTAAGAGGCTGATAGGACGATAGTTGGTAGGACTAAGCGGTGAGCCCTTTTTGTATATTGGGTGATTTCTGCCCCAACCCAGGTGGGGGGTATTTCCATACCCTGAAGGATAGCATTAAGCAGGGACCACAGGTAGGGGGCCCAGACAGAGGGTTCTGTGCGAAAAAGATCGCCTGGGATTTTATCTAACCCAGACGCTTTTGCAGGTACTATCTTGCCCAAAGCTTCTGCGATCTCTTTTAGGGAGAACAGGGGTGTGACTCGTTGAGATGGCTCTAAAAAGGAGGGGGTCATTTCCCCCGACCCAGCCTCCGCCTCAGTTAATGCATATAGGGATTTAAAATGGGTTCTCCAGGCTTCCTCCCCTATATTTGCTGTGATGGCCGTTTTGGCTTTAGTGGATCCTGTGTTAATCAGGTTCCAAAATGCCCTCATATCATGGTTGTCTAGCGCAATTCTAAGTTTGTCCCATTTTTCACTTTCCCAACTTCTTTTTGCCTTGGCTATAATTGATTTATAGGTTACCCTATTTTCCTTGATTTGTGCCCTGTCATTCGTTTTAATGGCGGCTAAAAGGGTCAATTTTGCTGCCTTACAATGTTCATTGTACCATAAATGGCAAGGTTTTCTGGGCAACCTACTCCTTTTACTAGAATGGAAAAAGGGGCCAAGGTATAGATCAGATCTTGATGGTTATTGAACAAGTTGGTTTGGGAGGCTGGGGTTTCATTAGTTGCAGACAATTGAAATGTTATGGTCAGAAAAGGAATAGTATGTTGATATAAGGAGGCCAGCTTTTCCTGAGACTGGGAGAGTTCCCCCATCGCACTCTCCTCCCTCCATTGGCCAGCGTTAGGCCGGAGTCGAGTTGGGGCGATGAGGTAGAAAAACCGCCAGTAGAGGGGGAGTGCATCTAGCACAAGGGTATTATGGTCACTCTCGTGGCAGGGGACAATCTTAAAGTTGACAACCCTGTGCCACGATTTAGTGTCAACTAAGATATAGTCGATAGTCGATTCCTGCCCTGGCCTATTATAAGTAGACTTCCCGGGGATATCCGATGCCAACCGGCCGTTGCATGCCCTTAATGAGAAGCTCAGTGTTAATGCATGCATCTGTAGGGCCAGGGGGGTCCAAGCCCGGATGGGAGGTATGTTGGGCTCTGGGATAGCCCAGAGTGAATCCTCCTCACTCGAAATACTGGTGGCCAGGCCATTCAATGGTTCAAACTGGCAATTGAAGACCCCGCCTATGATTAACCAATAATTATCTGGAATTGTTGAAAGAAAGGTAGTCAATTGTTCAAGGGTAGGGGACTCTTGGCCATAACAGACCGGACGTGAATAGACGTTAATCAGAGCAATTCTCTCCTTTGTGGTAAAGGATAAAAAAATGCAGAGAATGTCTCGTGATGAAGTCTCAATCTGTTTGACCTCACAGCCAAGATGGACACCAACACAGGTACATAATCCCCCTGCGTGGCTAAGATACTATAAGACACATAGCCCACTCTGTGTGTGTCCGCCCTTGCCCAAGTTTCCTGGAATAAGCATATCTCATGGCGATCCATAAATGCCCCCCAATCTGGAATATCGAGTTTGGGGGTGAGTCCAGTTTCTCACTGTGCAAGCACGTTTACCCATAGCTGGAGTTGACCTTGGTACTAGATTAAAAGAGTTGCCCAACTATTAAAAAAGACCAATAGACTGTAACAGACTGTGGGATACTGACCGCGGGTAGGGGGATTGCACCTTAATGTTTCCAAGAATAGCAGGCTTACATCGGTTGATGGATGGCACTAGCCTTATGAGGGCAATCAATTGAAGTCACTCGTCCCTGTACGTCCGCTGCTAAAACCAAGGGGGTGGCCCAGCCCAGTCTCTTTCAGACTCTGACGGGCGCAGGACGGGCCCGCCCTTGGCCCGGGCGCGTCCCGCGCTGCGGGCTGTCAGAGGGGCTTAAATGCGCCTCCGGGCGCTATCAGGTGACATGGGTGGTTGCGAGCAAAGGAGCCTGGTCGATGGAGTCCCACGGACCCGCTGCTGCTGGCTCACCTCCCGGTTCTCTACCCCCGCTGAGATTCTGCTGATGCGTCCCGCGCTGCAGGCTGTCAGAGGGGCTTAAATGCGCCTCCGGGCGCTCTCAGGTGACATGGGTGGTTGCGAGCAAAGGAGCCTGGTCGATGGAGTCCCACGGACCCGCTGCTGCTGGCTCACTGCCCGGTTCTCTGCCCCCGCTGAGATTCTGCTGATGTTATGTTGTGTTTTCGGATTTACAGTATTGAGACACTGTATGTACTTTTACACTTTGGTTGATGTTTATTTTAAAATTTACTGCAAAAGGGATAATGTGGTTTCTTACTGTGTATAAGTGAGAACTGAGATATGGTGCAGCTGTGTTGTAGGAGAGGGTGCTATATTATCAAAAGGTAACTAATAAATTAAGTTTTGTGTTTTGTTTTGGGTTTGGTACATTGGAGTAAGTGCTTGTAGCTAGGTGCATCTGTAGATTTACAACTGCAACATAACATAACATAAAAACTGTTTTTGTATTATGTGTAAGCCAGTAGTAAAGTAGTTGGTACATTGGCTAGAATAACATTTTAAATATACTTTTTTATTTTTACAGAACAATATCTGCATAACTGCAGACATAATGCCTACAAAAGCTTGGAGGAAAAAGGAACAGAAGCAGAAGCAACTACAGTATCTATGCAGAATTAGGATACAAAAGGGGCAAAATGAAGAAAAAGTGGTGAAAGAAAAAAGAGCTACTGGTAAGAGGACAAAGTCATTTCTTAAAAATATTGTGTGGACATTTCAAAAGATTACAAAATAATGAAAATGAAATTCAAACTATGAGAAATAACAACAGTGGACAAAATATATATAACAAGAACAGGAAATAATGTCACGAAGATGGACACACCTTAACCAGGAGACAGAAGGCAGTTTAAGGAAATCAGAGCCAGAATGTTTCGCGGTAGAGTAGTTATAAAGAACTATGAAAAGGTACAGAAGAAGGAGAGAAGCACTGTAACCAAGAGAGCGAACTGAGAGAATAGTTGATAAGGCCTTTGCTTTGAAGAAGAAGCTTTTCATTTTCATTATAAGTAGAATGAAGTGTAAAAATGGTGCTGTGCATGAGGAGACAAAACCAGAAAAAAGATTAGTAAATAGAAGTAACTTTTGTACAGTTTTTAGAGGAGAATGGATACATATTTCTTGTACAGAGCCTTTCTTTAATGTAGAAAGCTATCTCCAGGATAATAGATTAGTTCATGCCAGTGATTAAAGAAGATGATGTTATGAAATGAAGAATGGCACTCATATAGCGAAAGAGGTGATGGTGCCTAGAAATGTAGAACAAGTTATTAGAGAAGAGGTACAAGGAAAGCGGAGTCAGGCGTCTGTATACAAATGGAACTGTAGTAGTGTTTGTAGTATTCAACAGCAATCCATTGCTATATTATGCAAATTTCTACGTATCTTTCCAAGGCAAAATTTAAAACACAAAATAAGTACTTTACAAGGATTGGTTCCTTGCAAAATTAGAAAGCATACAAATTTGCAGTGACACCCAAAGCACCTTTCATCATTTCAGGATGTTAGCTGTATATCACTCAACAATGCAAACTTTAGTTAGGAGGCTGTACTATGTGAAAACTCCTGTTTTATGTTTAGGAGAAATGAATAGAGCACTTTTGCATGGTACTGTGGCAGACGTAGAAAAGGTTTGGGATTATGTGCAGTTTCGTTTCTTTGGTCCTGTGCAGGATTCTAGGGAAAATAAAGAGTTGTTAAGAGGAGGAGTTGCAGAACAGGACGCAGATATTACAGTTGAAAGTTTTGAAGAAGAGATTACAAAATTTAACACAGTGTGGTCTGAAAAACCAGAGTATGTTTGTATATGTTGTCAAAGCACTCATTACAAGATTCAAACATGGACTGTTGACTTGTATTTAAAAAGTGAAAAAGAAAATAATGATAACTGGCAAAAGTTAGCTGTGTATTTATTTGGAGAGAAACGCTTTGACTTGACCATACGGCAAGTAAGTACTGTTACAATAAATTAGAAGATAATAAAATGACTGCTAATGTAGAAAATCTATAAAGGGCCCGATAAAATAAAATAAACATTTATGATTCTTTGCAGTATTGCGAAGGGCTGTTATGGACTGCTCTCCAGCATTCACTACAACTGCACAATCCATGCAATATGATGCCATCCCGGAAATCTCTGGAGCCAAATCTTGAAGTTAAGATTGGATCTCTGAAGGGAGTCTCTGCCCCGGTGTTGTTGCGGCTGCTATTGAAGTTGAGAGTCCTTCAGCCTCGTGTTGCCTTCTTGCTGCTTTTAGACATTTGCCATGGTATGTTTTTAGATGGTAAAGCATTGATGTAGTCCTGCAAGAATATTTTTTATTTGTACCCCTTGACAATGTCTTGTCACATATTGTGCTTTGCGCAAATTTGGCAACTGTTTTTGATTTTCCTGATGGAATCCTGAAGAAATCCCAGACAATGCTTGATTTCTTCTGGGGAGGCCCCTCATCTTCAGAGTCACTAAAATTCACCTCTTGGACTTCCTAGTCCACCTGCTGTTCCACCTGCAAAAATATGCAAAATATGCAAAAAACACTCCAACAATGCTACTGAGCTGCTCACAATGAACTCCTCTTAAAGAATGTTCAAGATAGATAAATGTGCGTTTACTTCCTATTCTTATAGTTAAAAAATGTATCATCCAATCATATTCCTTTTTTTTTTTTTTAATAATTCTTTTTATTTTTATTTTGTTTTTTCCATACATTTACGCATAGTACACAACACAACCACAGAATGTTTTTCCCCACACACATGCTCTGGTACTCGGAGGCAATCCTTGCGTTTATCCCCCACTTGTTTAGTTTCCAAGTCTATTGATAATTTGTCCTTCAATTACTCGCCAAGACGACCACAACCTCATCCATTTTGTAGTTAAACATAGTCCCAGCTGTTACAGTCCTTTATATTTAACCCATGGTCCCCATACTTTATCCCATTTTCGGGGACAGCCTCGGCTTTGGTATATTACCTTCTCCACCGAACAGCACCAATCGAGGTCTTGCTCCCACTCTCTCACTGTTGGAGGCTGTGGCTTCCCCCATGCTCTGGCTATATTTCGTTTTGCAACCATATCTGCTAGTATTAACCATATTTTGATATATTTAGGCCAGCTGTCTTTCCCTGTGACGCATAGTATGTGCCAACGGGTTTCCATTGGGACAGCTTGTCCTATAACCTTGGACATTGTTTCTACAATTGTGGTCCAGTATCGATGTAACTCAGGGCAGCCCCATATTGTATGAAAAAAGTGCCTGCTTCCCTACAGCCTCTCGCACATATGTTTGAATCGCATTTGCCCATTGCGTAGAGTTTGGATCTGGTTGTGTAAGATCTGTGCACGATTCTGATTTGGACCAATCTGAAGCGTGCCCTTATAGCTACTTCTCTAGGACTCTGTGTGACTTCCAACCAGTCTTCCTCTTCCAAAATCCTGACGTCTGACTCCCACCGTTCCCTAAGGGCCAGTAATGGATCCGGGGCATTGTTCATGATTTTTTATAAATGAGTGACGTTGCCTTATCTGGTATTGGATCGGCTAATATTCTGTCTTCTAGTGGGGCTATCTCTGGTATTTGGTCTCCTTTGTGTACGTGCGATCTTAGGGCGTGTGCCAGTTGTATATATTTAAATTTTTCGGAGTTTGACATCTGATACTTGTAATTCCTCAAAGTCAATTATTTTCCCCTTTCCCAGATGTCACCCAAGTATTCAATGCCCAGTAGGGCCCAGGTGCGAAACCCCTGTAGACCCCTTACCTCCGACAACAGGTCGCTCTCCCATAGGGGAGTGTGCTCTGTCAATCTCCCCTCCCAGCCCAAAAAATTGTTTGCTTCTCTCCATAGTCTTACTGTTGTGTGTGTGTGTGGATCGGGAGTACGTTGGTCGCTTTTTGGTGTATAAGGCTTTCAGGTATCCACCTCTGCCCATCGCCCAGTGATCTGCCCGGTAGGCCGGTTCGTCTCTCCCTGCGAATACCCAGTCATTAACTGTCACCAGCTGTGCAGCCCAGTAATATTTACGGATATCCGGGACCGCCAGTCCACCATCGTACGGCACTCTCTGCATCTTGTTTAGTGATATCCGGGGACTACCGCCATCCCATAGCAGTAGCCGTATCTCAGAATCAATCTTTTGAAGATAATCCGTTGATACCGTGTAAGCGGTGTTTTGTAGGACATACAGTAAGCGTGGCAGCGCCATCATTTTAAAAATCGCGGCCCTTCCCATCAGTGAAAGTGGCAATTTGCGCCAATGCGCCACATCATTCCGAAGTCGGTCAAGCTGGGGAGCTAGATTCACATCTCTAAACTCCCCAATCATATTCCTTTATTTGCCGGTCACATGATCTTCGCAACAATTGGCGTCTTTGCGAAGACCGGAAATTGAACAGAATGATATTTTATTTGAAAATAAGTACTCAAACATGTGTTAATCGACTGATATTAAACCCCAAAAGTGGATCGTACAATGTAATATGTATAAATATGTGTTATACACTTCACCAAAAACATGCATTTATCGCAGTTACGGACGTCATCAAGACTTCCGGCATCACTGCGATCATGCAAAACACCAAGTAAAAGGCTTTTAATTATACAATTGTTACAAAAGTTAGGTTTAAAGAGTATATCAATAAACAACTTGTGTCAAATATTAATTAAAATATGTGTAAGTATATGTTCCCGAGTTAAAAAAAGCACGCACACTTCACAACTACAGACGATGTCGCGGTCTACAGAGTCACCACGAATATATAAAACACCACGTTGAAGAGGTTTTTTCACAAAACCATCAAACAAACTCAAATATAAACTCTACATTACTAAAAAACTAGTGTCTGCTATTAAGTACAATCTGTCTATGTATATGTTTAAGAATTTCTCAAAAACATGCACCTTTCACGACGTCAGCACGGGTATCACGAGCGACGTCGTCGCGAATATAAAAAATGTAAAGAAAAAAAAACTACGCTTATTAATCCACTGAAGAAAATACAAGGTTATAAAAATACACGTTATAGAGCCTTTATAGATAGAAAATATAATGTCAAAACCTTAAAAATTAAAAAAAATATCATAGGTTACATGGACGTTAAAGTTAGGAAATAGAATTTGAAAAACCTTAGAAATTGACTGAACAAAACAAAAGTTACAGGGACGTTATAGTTAGGATATAAAATTTGCAAACCTTAGAAATTCACTGAAAAAACCAAAGGTTACAGAGACATTATAATTAGGCTCAGGTTTCACTCATATAAAACCAGTAAAATTCAGCAGTTATTGTTAGCTGAGCTAACTATAACTCGCGCCCCACAATGCACTGCTTATGACCTCCATATTACATCACTCATGACATGGTCAGTGACATCACTGATAACATTACTGATGACATCTCAAATTACATCACTGATGACATCATCCACAGAATCTCTGATGCACCCACGCACACCCCAATATAACCTTTCATACACCCACTCCAACTTCCACACTACCATTCTTAAAACCATTGACACACCCATACCAGTACTTACACACCCACTCATGCATATAGCTACTCATACACCAACTCACTCAGTAATACAGCCACTGATATATCCACTCATACACCCATACAGTCCCTCATGCACTGTCAATCACCCATAGAGCTACTCACACACCTACTCATTCACCCATCAATCACACAGCCACGTACTCACCTATACAGTTATACACACACCCACTCACGTATTCATACAGATACTAACACATACTCACTCACCCATACTGTCAGTGACACAAGTACACACTCACTCATACAGCCACTCTCACAATCACTCACTCACTCATACATACAGTCACTCATATACTCTAACACTCACCTATACTGCCTTGCACATATGCAGTTACTCATCCATATACTACTGACACATCCATTCGCTCACCAACGCAGTCATACACAGACTCAGTCAGTCATACACAGACTCAGTCACCCATACAGCTCCTCACAGGCGCACTCACTTACCCATACAGCCACTGACTCACCCACTCACTAGTACATGTAGGCAGTCACACACACCCTCACCCACCCACATAGACTTTCTTACACCCATACAGGTACTCATACAACCGATGAATCACCCATATAGCCATTCACGTACTCACTCACCAACCCATACAGCCACTTAGACACCAACTGACAGACTGATACAGACATTCAGACAACCTAGTCACGCACCCATACATTCACTGAGACACCTAATCGCTCACTTATACAGTCAGTCACACACCTACTGAATTATCCATACAGGCACTCGTACACCCACTGATTCATCAATACACCTTGGTGTGTATATATATATATATATATATTTAACACTCGTAAACTTTTTAAGAACATTCACAGTCACTGGATGATGTCATCAGTGGTATCATTTGAGATGTCATCAATGATATCAATCAGTGGTGTCACTGACCATGTCATGAGTGATGTAATATGTGTGGGCATAAACAGTGCAATGCAGGGCCGAGTGTTATAGTTAGCTCAACTAACTATAACTGTTGAATTTCACTGGCTTTGCACGAGTGAAACCTGAGTCTAACTATAACGTCTCTGTAACCTTTGGTTATTTCAGTGTATATATATATATATATACACATATATATATATATATATATATATATATATATAGAGAGAGAGAGAGAGAGAGATAGAGACAGAGAGAGAGCAAGAGACCTGACAGCGATGCTGCGCTCCTTCAATACTGTGAAGCACTAGAGTGTGCACTAATTATTGCACAATTTGACAACACTGCACTACATTTTCCTAACATCTGATTCATCCACATTGATTGAATCCTGGAAAAGTTTGTGAAGATCTGTCTATAGGGGCCAAAGTCTAGGCAAGGGCTTAACAATGCTGAACCACGTGTTAATTACAGTAGGGAAATTGCTGTTGTATCTACAAGTAAAACTACTGGTGGGATTTTCACCAAACATAGATGAGAAGAGGCTTGTTGCAACCCACAATCATTTTGACGTTTAAAATGCTGATGAAGAAAGTCCAAAAATCATTGGGTGAAATGACATAAAATATACAGATAGTTGGACTGCCAAATCTGATTTGCCAAGTCTTTTAAATCAAAAATTGAAAAAGGAATCAGATTAGACAAGGGGAAATGTTTTCCAGTGGCTCAAAGAGGGTTTGATAACACGGAAAGGCACAGGAAGCTGAGACATGGAAGAAAACATTTATTTGGGTAGTATAAGGAGGCAGAGGGAACCTGCACAGACCTAAAGGAGGATGTGGCTAAACCCTGTGACTAAACCCCATAGCTTAAAAATGTTTGTCAGTGCTGATGGCACACAGTGATGAGGAAAAGAAAAAGTGATGGGTACATTGCTTGAATTGATCTTGGCCAATGCTAATTACTCTGGGGCGCTATTGAGTCCATCATTTCTTTTGCTCATGCAACCTCAGAGAAGAACCGCCCATATGCAAATTAGCGTGGTCCTACTCCAATCGAAAAGTACTGCTTGAACTGCCCATCCACGTACCTTTTGTTTGGGAACTAAAGTATCCCTAGACCAGTTTCAGCACACTGAATCGCGACAGTAGGGTGCAGCTTCAGTTCTATCACAGAATTGAGCATAGGACCCACATCTTTGCCTTTCCGTTGCACTTGGGGCCTCGAACTGAGGATAAAAAAACATGATGGGTTAATTGCTTGAAATAATCTCAGTCACTGGTAATTACTCTGTACAGTAATCCATTCCATCAATTTTCTGCCCACCCGCCGACATCAAAAAGCAACCAGCGCACGCAAATCAGGTTTGGTCCAGCTCCACTAGGTGCAATCCAGCTCAAACTGCCAAGCCAGGTCTATAAAACTCAATTTCACTTTAAGTTACATTAACCTGATTTTGCACAGTCACAGTCAGATCAACTAGAGTTTTTTCATTGCAATTTCAAATGTTCTTATAAACAAATAGCAAAAGAAATACACGTGGAAGTTGACTATTGATGTGTTACATAAACCAGTAACACGACAAATGCCTTTGTCCTGCATGACTCCAATGGAGTATAGTGATGAAATATTGCGAGACTGGCTCTTACTTGCCACTTTTCAGCGATAACTACTAAAACTTTGGGCACTGAAAATCATTTTGGCTGGACTGAAATGTCAGTTACTTCCTCTGAAATCTGTAGGACTAATAAAGAACAAAAGTTACATGGACTATATATGTGGCAATTTCGCCCTTTTTGAATTAGAATCATTATTTCAATGGGCTTTTGAGATAAGAATGACTGTGGAGCATAAAATGAAATCAACACAGCTAACTACTTCCTATAATTAAACGAGGGAGTGCTTCCCCTATAAAAAAAAATCAGTTTGTATTACTGCGACATTCATAATGGAGCCTTATGGCTATATCTCCCTATTCTTTTGAAGGTGATTACTTCTGTTTAAAACTTTGGGGCCGTTCTGGGATTGTACTCAGATTTTTCTGCTGTTTGGACACTTCTCCCAGCCTTTTTGACTAAGTAAAATGATAAGTAAATATCAATATTTATCAAAATAAAAAAAACATTTAAATGTGTTTTATTGAGTTTTTAGGCATGATATGGCAATATTTTGAGCAAATCCAAGCATTGCAATACAGTTCAACATATCAAATGGGATGTCAGCTTGGCTCGGTAATATAGCTGCTGTCACTTCAATAATACAAAACATTATTAGAAAACACATATATGATTATCAGTAACAGTTATAACCGTGGAGTTTACTTACGGTAAGGGTGGTCATGCCGTACAACAAGGGCTGGCAGAGAAAGAACAATCATCAGTTTGGGCTATTTGATAAGGGCATTGCATAGACAGATTGAGTAACCACTCGGGGAGGGGAATGGCACCCATGTGGAAGAGTCAGTGGCAGTTCCATGGAATGGCGGGCCCCAGGCCAATAGTGAACATATCAGGGTGTGGAGCCCTCCGGTGTGGTGTACCCGGTCTCTTTACCGCTCTACTGCCCTCCGGGGCGGAGAGCTTGCCATCAGTTGTGTAATGGTGGACCCACCTTTGTGATGAACAAGTTACATACCTTCGGTAACACCTCATCTGGTAGAGACAGTATCTACCCGCAGATTCCTTACCTTTGAATTTCCCCAAGTGTCACACTGGATCCGGAAATGTTTTCATGAGAAGAACCCCTATGCACCAGTAGGTAGAGTCGGTCGGCTCCACATGGCATCGTCCGTATCAGAAGTGACATCCGTGTCACCTATGTAGGTGCCACCTCAGCGCACTGGCGTCAGTTACTTGTAACGACTTTCCACGCCAAAAGCACAGAGCTATGAAGTGCACTGACACTGGTTTGTCCAAACTAGATGAAAGGGATCATCCCTGACCCTAGAAATCTGTCGGCAGAGCACGGAGGATGTGTCGGTCAGTAAGGAATCTGCGGCTAGATATTATATGTACGAGATAAGGCATTACCAAAGGTAAGTAACTTGATCATCTGATAGAGACAACTAGCCGCAGATTCCTTACATTTGACTAGATACCCAAGGAATACCATTTCCGGAGGAGGGTCTTTGGACAAATTTAGACTAAGAAGTCCTGCAGGACCAAACGAGCAAAATGCCTGTCCCAGCAGACATGACTGTCTAGGCAGTAATGCTTAGTAAATGTGTGCAAGGATGCCCACATTGCAGCCTGACAGATGTCCAGGACTCGAACTCTACTGGCTAACACAGTGATTGCAGCCTTAGGCCTGGTGGAATTTACTCTTAAGCCTTCAAGAGGCTGCTTCTTTGCCAGTGCATAGCAGATCTTGATGCAGAGAACAACCCATCAAGAGATGATCTGTTTCTGCACCACCTGACCTTTCTTAGCACCAATATACCCCATGAAGAGTTGGTCGTCCACCCAGAACCTTCGTGTGAGGTCAACATAGAACGCCAACACTCTTTTTGGGTCCAGACGGTGGAGTTGCTCCTCTTCTTTAGAGGGATGTGGAGGAGCGTAGATAGTGGGCAAGGTGACAGATTGGCCCACATGAAAAGATGTTACCACTTTTGGCAGAAAAGACGCCTAGTGTGAAGCACCAGTTTGTCAGGAAAAACTGATAGGAAGGGAGGCTTGGATGATAAAACTCACTCATCCTCCTTGCCGATGTAATCGCCACAAGAAAGGCTGTTTTGATGGTGAGCAGCCTGAGGGGACAATTTTGTAGAGGCTCGAAGTGAGCACACATCGGAAATGTGAGAATCAATTTAGGGTCTTACTGAGGGATAAAGAAAGCGGAAGGTGGGAAGATATGTACAAGACCTTTTAGAAATCTATTTTCAATGGGAGATTTAAATAAGGAAGGTTGGTAAGGAAGCTGCAAGAAAGCAGATAGGGCAGAAATATACATTTTCAGAGTGCCCAGAGCACAGCCCTGCTGGGGAAGGGTCAAAGGTAATAGCAAAATATCAGAAAGGGAGGCAGAAAGTGGATCAATAGATTTTTCTGTACAGCATGAAGCAAACTTTTTCCATAGGCAGGCGCATACCGTCTTGGTGGAAGGAAGTCTGGCTGGCAGAATAACATTACAGACTTCAGGAGGAAAGTCGAAAGTTAACAACTGCTGCTGCTCAAGCTCCATGCACAAAGGCAAAGAGTTGACTGGGTGGAGGACCCTACTCTGCTGCTGCAACAGGAGATCCTCCTGAAGAGGCAGCCTGATTGGAGGATCGATGCTCATGTTTAGAAGCTCAGGATTCCAGTAGGAAAGTGCCCATTTTTTACATGCTTACATTCACTTTTTGCCTGGTATCTGATGCAACTTTGAATGAAAGTGTACTGGGTTCCTGCTAACCAGGTCCCCAGTATCAGTGTTCTTTCCCTAAACGGTACCATGGTTCCACATATTGCACGACTTTAGCCTCCATGTAGGTCCTTAGTAAGTGGTGCCCCTGGTACTTAGGGCAATGGAGCTAAAGAGGGTCCTTAAGGGCTGCAGCATGAATTGTGTCACCCTAAGAGATCCCTCATCAAGCTAATGCAAACTGCCATTGCAGCCAGCATGTCTTGGTGCAGAGAAAAGTAAAGAGTCGACATGGCAGTGGAGAGGTGTGGTGCAGCGGCCATGGCAGCTGACTTCGGAGCACAGGGTTCACGGTTCGATCCCCGGCTCCGGCGGCAGCTTAGCTCAGCACCATGTGACTCTGGGCAATAGCTCACTTAATTTCCACGACGGCCCCCAGCGCCTTGAGACCCGTAAGGGTGAGTAGCTGCGCTATATAAAAACGGACTTACATCCCATGTGTGAGCTATGTTCCAAAATGCACACTTGACTTTAGTTGTTGTATTTGCAAGGTTTTACCAGTTTTTCAACTGTGCTGACCATGCCTGCAAAGCACTGCATGAGGTATAGGTAAGTCACCACTACAGCAAGCCTTACAGCCCTAAGGCAGGGTGCTCTATGTACATGTGTGGGCATATCTGCATGAGTGGATGTGTCCTTGTGATATCCAAGTTCTCTCTTGGATCCCATAAGTGCACAGGGAAGCCATATCGAGTATATGGGCTGGACACTCATGATTACGAGTTCCCCAGCTACATGATAGATTCACTGTACCCACAGATGTTTGGTCCCAAACATCTTGTCTTAATAAACCCACACTGATGCCAGTGTTGGAATTTTTAAGAGGTGCCCCCTGAAAACCTACCGGCCACTAGTGTGTTCACTGATTGGTCTCAACAAGACAGACACCCTAGACAAGATTCTGACCCTCTGAGGTGAGAGCCTTCGCTCTCGGAGGTCAGAAACAAAACCTACTCTGGGCAGAGGTGTTTACACATCCACCCTGCATGATGTACATTCCAGGGCGGGAAGCTTCAAAGGCCCTGCCACCTTTGTTATGTGACCCAGGCCTCACCAGATAGTGGAGATGCCAACACCCCTGTACTAACCCCACTTTTTGGCAGCAACACAGGCGAGAAAATTAGTAAGAATAGGAGGTGGGCCCAAATTCAGAAGGTACCACTCCTAAAGGTGGACCAGTTGATGTGGACCACACTTTTAGGATTCCCTATCTTGATTTGGGCGGGGTTAGCATTCTAGGGTGAGGGTTATGCCCACAGGAAGTGGCATATTGAGGGTTTAGACACCCTAAAGGTAGGTAGTCCATTGGCTACTACCGGTCACTCCCCATAACGCCCCTGAGCATTTAGGTGGCACCCCAGAACCCAAGAATTCAGATTCAACGGATCAAGAGAAGAAGACGAAGAAGAGTCACTGCCCAGCGGGAACTGCAGAAGAGCTGTGAACCCTGCCTGCTTGCAAACTCTCTCAACAATAGTGACTTATCCTGCAAGCAGGAGATCTACCAGAGCCTACAGTCTCCCTTAGAGTAGAGGAGCTACTTCCCTGATGCCGGCAGGCACTGGCAGGCAGAGTCCGATCCACTGCCTTGCAGGTCCCTGGCCCGACCGATCCCACAGATGACCAGGAGAAGGTACTCGTACTCTGGAAGGTCAGATCTGTCTCCCCACCGAGCGTGAAGACAACAGGACCAACAATAGCTGTGCTGTACCAATCCCCAGGGTACCAGATACCCTGTACCAAACACCAACAGTGAGAGTCCAGTCCAGATTCTCTCTGCACCCCGATCAAGCAGCCATCACAATCCCTGAAATACACTTCGTGAGTGGCCCAGCTGGCCTGGTTTTTCCCCTGCCAGTTGTTCGACCCTGACTGCGAGGAGCACCTTTGCGCAGCTAGTCCAGCGGACCTAACAACTCTGCACCCGAGCTGCCCGGACTGGGTACCAATTATTCGGCTGTGCTAGCTTGCTCTAAGACCTGTTGCGACCTAAGTCTCTATTTGGAAGCCCTCAGACTTGTCCACCAGCCCCCTGAGCAGCCTGTTTTTAGATGTCCCTCCTTCTTGGTAGTGTGACTAGCAACCAACCTCACCAGCACCCTGCTATCGGATGAATCTGGGCAGTTCCTGAAGAACTGCTGGTAGTACTTTGGACCTTGGCCCACAACTACTCTAAAACCAGAAGGTGAACTCCTGAAAAAGACTGTACTTACCTTTGTTGCATTTATGACTTTTCCTTCCATAGGATTGCATTGTGCGTAAAGGCGCATGACTTTAAAAGTGTTAGTTCTAAAATGTGATAATGCAAAAAGTACTTACCTTTGAAAGGTGTTCTTGGTTTGAAAACATATATAAAAAGAAGTGTTATTTTTGTAATTAGGTGTTGGAATTTATTCTTTGAGTGTGTGTCTCATGTATTGCCTGTGTGTACAACAAAGGCTTAGGACTACTCTCTGATAAGCCTAACTGCTCGCCCACACTACCACAAAAGAGAGCATTAGTATTATCTACTTTAGCCTCTGTAAGCCAATTGAGGATACACTGGACTCTCTATGCGGTGTACTTCTTTTGAGAGCACTATATAGAGAGCCAGCTTACTACAATAACAGACTCAGTGCCCTGTCTGGAGCCACAAAGATGACTTGGGCCCGGTCATTCCTGATCTTGAAAACTCTTGGCAGGAGTGGTATGGGCGGAAAGGCGTACAGGAGGCCTGAGCTCCATTCAATACAAAAAGGGTCTCCGAGCGAGATTAGTCTTGGAAACTCCAGCCCGAAATAACTTATGACATTGTGCGCTCTCAGCAGAGGCCGATAGATCTAGCCAAGATTCTCCCCAATGCTGAAAGAGACCTTGCGCTACCTCCGAGCAGAGAGGCCATTCGTGATCTGCAAGGCATTGACAGCTGAGTTAATCCACCCTGGTGTTCAGGGAACCTGCCAGGTGCAGAACCACCAGGGAAATGCCTTGCTGTTCCAACCAGGTCGAGAGACGCAGGACCTCTTGACAAAGGGTCCACAACCCCACCCGCCCTGTTTTAGCAATACCACATAGCGGTGGTGTTGTCCGTGAACACCTGTACCAGCCTCCCTTGATGGAGGGATAAAAGGCTTTTCATGTCAGTCGGATTGCACGGAGCTCCAGCATGTTGATGCACCCAGGCCATTGGCCACTGCAGCTGCGCCGCCACAAAACAGCTCAAAACTGGGAACCCCAAGTCCGCCTTCGAGTGGAGGTCATTGTAGGGTGGTAAGTGCAATCCGTTGGCTACCTGCACTCCATATCAGTTTGAACAAGAAATACCATGCCGTTTGTGAAAGAAATGTCTGGGGAGGACTATCGGGAGTGCTGTGAGAAATTGAAGTAGTCGGGGTAGCACCAGCATCTTGGAGATCACTGCTCGGCCCAGCGCCTACAGGGGCAACTATCCAGGTACTTGAAAGTATCATAGCACCACTGGAGATCCCCAATAGTGTATCCCTATGCAGTTAAGGCGCCGCACCAGAGGGAACAGACGCGATTTAGGCCAATTTACCCTGAGTCCTGTGTCTTCCGCAAAATCGTCCAACAAACGCCTCATTGCGAAGATAAACCTGGTCATCATCCACATACAGCAAAATTAAATAATGTACTTCCAGCTCCTGATTCCCCCATTGTTGCTCCTGTTGTCGAAGATGCCAAACAAGCAGCTCCATGGCAAGGCAAGAAATTAGCGGGAAGAGCAGGCACCCCTGTCTGGTGCCTCTCCGAACAGCAAAGCTGTCTGAGATCAGATGACTAGTCTTGACCCACGCCGTTGGGCTGTCATACAGAGTACGGATCCATCCCAAAAACCAGGGCTGAACCCCATGCATTCAAGGGTGACATGAAGAAAATCCCTGCTCAGGGTGTCAAAAACCTTCTCGATGTCTAACAACACAGCCACCCAACCAAAGGCTTCAACGGTAGTGCTGTGTAGGAGGCACAGTACAAAGAGGATATTGGTGAAAGTACTGCGCCCTGGTATAAATCCAGAATGGTCGACATGTACAAGAGTGTTGATAGAAAGCATGTGGATCACCAGCACTTACAGTCGAGGTTCAGTAGTGAAAGAGGGCGATAAGAACGAATGTCCAGCAAATCTCTGTCAGGTTTAGGTAGGACTACGATCAGGACCTCTTGAGGCGAATCCAGAAGGCATCCTGTCGTTTTGACCTCATTGAGCATCTCTATCAGATGTTGAGTGGTTTGAATGGAGAAAGCAGCATAATACTCAATTGGCAGCCTGTCGGTGCCCGGCGTCTTATTCCGGGCATTTTGGAAAATAGCTTCCCGTATCCCCTCCAACTGCAGAGGCTCGTCTAGCACAGCCCGCCGCAGCAGGTTCAGGGCGACCAGCAGCAGGTTTCATCAAAACTGCTATGAGTGACCCTGTGGGGGTCCTGTCGCTGTGTAAAAACCCCGGTAATACTCCCGGAATGCATTGTTGATGGCTGCCTGTGATATTATGGAACCATTGTCTAATCTAAGCGCCGTCACTGGTCCTCCTTCACCAGCCACACCAGCAGTTTGCCCGAGTGATCCCCTCAGCATGAAGCATAGCTGTACGCCGTTTGTAATAATGCTTCCCCAGCTGCGCTTCCACCTCGCTCCCCTGCTTACACGGCTGCTGGAGTTGCTCGACCATCACGGTATGGTGAGTTACATTTACTTCCAAAGGCTACAGCTCTCGCTCAATTGCTACTAATTCTCCTTGCAAGCATCAATTTATCTCCCATGAGGTTGCCAGGCAGTGGCTACGTGTAACAACTTTGTGAACATCCCACTCCCGCACCCAGGATGAAGGGGAGCCCTTATTTAGGTCAAAGTAGTGTGTGATGTTCTGATGTACAGCGCTAGATCCTCCCGCAGAAAGAGCCTCCGTTTGCAGCCGGCAGGTGGGTTTGGTGGAGTGCTGTCTGTCCCATCGCAGGGTGACCAGCAAAGGGAAGTGGTCTGAGAGGGTACTGTAGGAGGCTGGCTTAGTATATGATGCACACTTATTTAAGTTATTATTGGGTGATTTTAGTGGTCTTTGATGACCATAGAAAGCTCTCAAAGTGGTAGCTTTGGAGAACAGGCTTCAGGCTTATCTTGAAGGAGTGTTAAGTAGCTTGTTGTACCAGTTTAATCATGTAGTGTAGGTTAAACGAAAAGAACCACAGTGTTTATATAAAAATACTTTTATTAATTACACAAAACTCACTAACACATTGGTATATCTCCTAGCCGGAGATATCAACACAATACACAAAAATTCTTCAATTGCAATAAGGTAAGTAGCACAGAATACAGTGGTCTCCAAGGGGGCACCAAACCATATATTAAGAAAGTGGAATGCGAACTGAAAAGGAGGATGGGACTTGGATCTGAAGACCCAGAGGATCCGAAGACACAAGGAACCACCCAAGGTAAGCACGCAGGAACCCCACAGAGGCTGTGTGCAGAGTGGGAACACAGCCGTGTGCCAATTGGAAGTCAATGGAGAAGTCGCGGTTGCAGTTTTGCAGTAGAAGGACCCTTCCCAGAGGACCCCGAAGAATTACCCTGGAGGACAGCAGGTTAACGAGCTGCCACTCCACCGGTGGATGCCTCGGAGACCAAGTTACCTACACCAGGGAAGCCAGGTGCATAGGGGTGAAGAGACGTCGGAAACCTCCATAGACGACAATGGAAGACTTGGAGAAAAGTGCCTCTGGAGAAGAAGGTGAAGAAGTCCGGTGGAATCAAAGGGTGAATTCTGGAAGTGAAGAATTTGCAAGCGGAGGGGACAGAGTCTATGCCACTCAGAAGTGACCAGGAGGCACGGAAGAGCAATGCCCACCGATGTCGGGTGGTTCAGATGAGTTGACGGTGAACTTGTCGCTGCAGCTGTGAGGGCCAGTCGACACTGAGGAAGACCAGGAGCCATGAACCAACAAGCTTTGGTAGCCGCAACTGGCGTGGAGAATGAAAAAGGAGCAACATTGGAACCAGCAAGGTCCAAGGGAATCACCAACAGCAGGAGAGTCAGAGACGGCCTCGAGCAAGCAGGGGAGCCCTCTGAAGCAGTAGAAGTCCCTCAGGAGGACCCCCAGGCCGAAAGAACAGGAGTCGCAAGAGGAACTCGAGCAACTCACCAAGAAGGAAGGCCCACAGTGCAGAGGATGCGGTGAGGATGCTGTACTTGGCAGGAAGAGATGCTGGAGCTTCTTGTAGCCCGAAGATCTCTGGAGTACACAGCCAACAAGCCTTGGCAACGGCAAGTCGACACAGTGCACAGGGGTTCGGTCCCAGCAGTTCCGGCGAGGGATACTGGCCTCAAACTTGCAGAGAGGACAGGTTTACCTGTCCTGTGGTGTCGAGGTGCAGAGGGGCTGGTCAGGATGGTAGCCTTCAGTGCTACACCGCTGAAGTAAATGGGACTTGAAACAAAGGCTGCAAGGAGGGACTTGGGGACAAGTCCGGTGAACCTAAAGGGGCGGGGGTCAGGCCATGGGGACCCCTAGGCCAAGGGGATGTAGTCAGATGTCATGGAATTGGACTGTGGGGCTCGGGTGCAGAGGAGCTTGGCTGGCTGGCTACTTGAGTTTGAGGCTCTCATGGTTGTCGGTATACTTGCAGAGGGGAGGAAAAGAAAACAGCAGGGCCACTATGGTCGTGGGTCTCATCTGTACAGATATCCCTCGTCGTGTAGGACGGCTTCCAAGGCAGTGGTGTCCAGGATGGACATGGAACAAGCCCTGGCTGATGAAAGAGCTTGATAGTCAAGGTATTGGTCTAGGGAGCTCCTAGAGGGTCTAGTGTCTCAAAACTTGGCTGAGAGACAGGGCTGACCTCCTAAAGCCACAAAGACTTCCTTCTGAAGTGATGCTCCCTCTGTAGGCCCGATGGCCATCAACTTTGTAAACCAGACAGATGCGGTCGGTGCCTGCAGATCCAGTGGGCTGGTTCCTCCACCTCAAGAGAGGTGATAGCAGGTTGTCGAAGTGCTGGGCAGCCCTTCAAGTGTTGAAGAGGATGCACAGCTGCAGGATGAGTCGGGTCTTTGCAATTGTTAACAAGCAAGCAGAAAGGCAGGGTTTGGCACCAGTTTCAGTGCAGATCCTTGCTTCTTGCGGTGTTGCCTCTTATTTGTCCTTCTTCAGTTCCCAGGAAGTCAAATCTGGTGATCGTGTGTTGGGAGGACCCTCAATTTAGAGGTGTTAAGGGGCGTGTGAGGTAGTAACCAATGGGCTACCGACCCCTAGGGTGGCTACACCGCCTATATGACAACGTCCTGTGAAGAGTGGGCATAATCCTGAACCAGAAGTCCCTATTTTTGCCAAAACAAAGATGGTGAAACCCTTCATTTGCTGGTCACTTCAGGTACCCCACCTTAGGTGTAGGAAAGTAGGATCTGCTTTCATGATTACCCCCACTTTCTGCTTGGTGTCAGTATGTTTTTGACATAGTATGACTGGGATCCTGCTAATCATGACCCCAGTCACTGTGCTTCCTCCCTAAATTGCCCATGGTAAGTGCTTTTGTACATCCACAATTGGCTACTGGTGTACCCTTGTAAGTCCCTAATATATGGTACTAAGGTACCCGGGGCATAGGTACATCAGGGGTCTCCCATGGGCTACAGCATGTTTTGTGCCATTGATGCGAGTCCACTTAACCCCTTCGGTGCCTATGACGAGTTGGACTCGTCATGGCACACAGTGGGCGTGTGCTCATGACGAGTCCAGCTCGTCATGGGACCCACCCACGGGGGAAGCGCTGGCGCTCCCCCCGTGGGAATCCGATCGTGGTATTTTTTTGGGGGAAGGCAGGGGAAGCCCTTCCCTGCCTCCCCCGCCCCCCCGCACACGCCATCAATGACGCCAGCGCGCGAGGCGCGCTGACGTCATTGGGGTTTCTTCTCCGACGCGCTGGAAGCCATTTGCTTCCAGCGCGTCGGGAATTAAGGTGAGTTTTGGCTCCGGGGAGGGGGGTTTTAAACAAAGAGGCATCGAGGAAAGGAAAGGGTTTTCCTTTCCCCGATGCCTCTTTGTGCATTCCTGCTGCACGATCATGCGATCGTGCCGCAGGAATGCCTACTAGACACCAGGGAATTTTTTAAATTTTTTATTTCAAATGCAAATACTGTTTGGGGAGCGGCCCTTGGGTAAGGGTTGCTCCCTTTTGGGGGCCATATGTTTTGGTGGTCTGCCCCCTTGGGGGGCAGTTTTTCCCACTTTAGCCCACTATACCACCAGGGAGAAACGGTGGGGAGTGGCCCCTTGGGCAAGGGTCACTCCCTTTGGGGGCATTGTTTGTGGCTGTCTGCCCCCATGGGGGGCAGATCGGCCAAATAATAATTGATATAGTGCCCACTAGTCCACCAGGGATTTATTTGTGGAGAGTGACCCCTTGGGCAAGGGTCACTCTCCTTTGGGGGCAATATTTGTGGCTGTGTCTGCTCCCCAGGAGGGCAGATCGCCATGTTTTTTTAGAAATTGGGCCCACTAGACCACCAGGGATTTGTTTGAGGGGAGTAGCCCCTTGGGCAAGGGTCGCTCCCCTAAGGGGAGCATTAATTTGGCCGTTTCTGCCCCCCTGGGTGGGCAGATCGGCTGATTTTTTTTGTATGGCCACTAGGCCACCAGGGATTTTTTTGTGGGGTGTGGCCCCGTGGGCAAGGGTCGCTCCCCCTTGGGGCATTGTTTGTGGCTGTCTGCCCCCATGGGAGGGGCAGATGTCACCATTTTTTTTATATTTGGCCCACTAGACCACCAGGGATTTGTTTTTGGGGAGTGGCCCCTTGGGCAAGGGTTGCTCCCGTTTGGGGAGCATTAATTTGGCCGTTTCTGCCACCCTGAGGGGCAGATCGGCTGATTTGTTTTTTTGTAGGTGTCAAGTACCCCACAAGGCTTACCTGTGGCTTGCGAAGTATTCTCACAGAGACGACATGAGCTATCGCCCCCTTACCCACCTTACCCCTGTCACGGAGTGTACACCAACCGGGATGAGGATGGGACCGGGGAAGGAAGCTAAAGGTAACGGGATGGCGTCCAACAGATCAGAAGAGAACCACCCTCAGGTTGGGGAAGGACCATCAACTCTGGCTGGTGAAAGAAAGACAAGGGAGACCTGTTTTATAACCACATAAATAATACCCTCTCTAGGTTTGCCTTTTACACACATACGGATCAGACTTTACCTGGTAAAAGGAAGCCCCTGGCGTGGAGTAGTTATTTATGGCAACAGAAGCCAGATGTAGCACTCCTGTGCTGCAGTTCAGGGAAACACCAATAGCTCCACAAGGTGAGTAGCACCGTCTAGCAGTGCTCCAAAGAAATGAAAAAGGAAAATGACAAGCGCACCTGCGCGGTGAAGAAGGAAGTCTAGCAAGCGCTATGGTGCAGATAGACAAGCAACAGTCTAGCACTCAGTGGAGAAACAAAAGGAAAACCAGCAAGCGCTCCTGCACGATAAGGTAAGAAATCAGTAATAGGATGTACCAGCTGGATGTTTAAGAAAAACAACAAACAGCGCTCCAGCGCGGCGAGTCAGGAATCACAATTAGCGCTCCAGCGCGGCGTGTCAAGGATCACGAATAGCGCTCAGCGCGGCGAATCAGGAATAAACATTAGCGCTCCAGCGCGGCGTGTCAAGGATCACGAATAGCGCTCAGCGCGGCGAATCAGGAATTACAAATAGCGCTCCAGCGCGGCCTCGGAAAATACCTGTCGCAAGGTCCGGTTCTGAAGCAGGCATCCGCAGCAAGGTGTAGGCATTAATCAAAAGCGCTGGACCGGCGGGAACCGCTGTGGTTTATGCGGTTTCCCCGGAAGCGCTGAGTGACGTAGTGGCGGCTTCCGATCTCGGAAGCTAGACTGCAACCCGTCTGCCACCCGGAAGTGAGGAATCTGACTCCGCATGCGCGAAAGGCAAACACGCTGCGGGAAGTTGGAAGGTAGGGAACCCCGAAACCATGACAGTACCCCCTCCTAAAACAGAACCCCCACCCAACCAAAAAGCTCAGACAGGGGTGGCAGGACGAGGGCTAAGGGGGTGACCAAAGTGGAAGGCACGAACCAATCGGGAAGCGTGACGTACGTGGGACAGGGGCTCCCAAGATCGCTCCTCCGGACCATACCCTTTCCAGTCAACCAGATAAAAGAGCCTCCCCCGGGTGCGACGGGAACCCAGAATAGCTCGGACCTCATATTCCAGGTGTTCGTCTCGAAGAACAGGAGAAGGAGGAGAAGAGACAGAACACGCAGGGTGAACAGCACGGAGAAGGGACACATGGAAGACAGGATGTATCCTCATTTGGGGAGGTAATGAGAGTCTCATAGCCACAGAGTTGATCACTTTCTCAATAACGTAGGGACCCAAAAAGCGAGGCAATAGTTTTTTAGGCCCGTGTACGTTGAGGTTACGGATGGAGAGCCATACCCTGTCCCCTTTTTGTAATCAGGTTCCCTCCTCCGGTGGTCGTCGGCGTGTTGCTTATAGGATTCTTTGGCTTTGGCCAGTTCGAACCGAGCTTTCTGCCAGAGGTCGCGAAGCTTGGTATGATAGACTCGGACCGTGGGTAGAGGACTGTGCCGGGGTTCTTCCCATGCCGTTGTACGTGGATGTCTTCCCTGGAGACAAAAGAATGGAGACATACCGATGGCGGCGTGTTGGTTGTTGTTATACGCATATTCCACCATCCACAGCACTTCGGCCCATTCTCTGTCCACCGCCAGTAATAAGCAGCGGAGGTACTGCTCCATGGTATGGTTAGTTCTTTCTGCTTGGCCGTCGGTCTGGGGGTGATATGCGGAGGATAAGCGTACGTCCATGTCTATGGTCCTGCACACTTCGTTCCAAAAACGGGACACAAATTGCGAACCCCGGTCTGTTATCACTGCAGATGGAATGCCATGTAGCCGAACTACGTTTTGCAGGAACACTAGTGCCAGCTCCGCCGCCGAAGGCAATTTCTTCAGTGGTACGAAATGAGCCATTTTCGAGAGATGGTCAACGATGGTAAGAACAGTGGTGTAACCAGCTTCAGTGGTTGGTAATTCTACCACGAAATCCATGGAAACGGTGTGCCACGGATAGGGAGGAACCGGAATGGGATGCAACAGCCCTGTTGAGGGTACTGACATGTTTTTTCCTTGGGCACACACCGCACAGCGAGCTATATAGGCCCTGGCGTCTGCTTCCAAAGTAGGCCACCAGAAGTGTTGTTGCAGTAGTTCTGTGGTCTTGTGGCATCCTGGGTGGTTGGACAAAACGTGATCATGACACATGTACAATGCTTGCTGTTGGCGAGACACCAACGGCAGGTAATACTTGTCATCTTTGTACAGGAACCCGTTCTGTGTGGTTATTCCGTTTTGGTTTTCTGCTAAGGCCGCTGGGTCAGTCTTGTCTGTGTCCTTCTGTAACTGGGTAAGGAACTCAGAGGACAGAACCGCCCCCTGAAAATGATGCTCAGGGAGTATAGATACCGGCTCAGGGGTGGACATGGATTCGTCGGTTTCCTCCAAACGAGAAAGTGCGTCGGCCTTGGCGTTCTCCCTACCAGGTCGGTACGTGATGGTAAAGTCGAACTCATTAAAAAATAGAGTCCAGCGCAGTTGCCGGGATGTAAGGGCACGGGCTGAGCGAAGGAACTGCAGATTCCTGTGATCAGTGTAGATAGTCACGGAATGCTTGGCGTCCTTCAGATAATGACGCCATTCTTCGAACGCAGTTTTGATGGCCAGGAGTTCTCGGTCTGAGACGGTATAATTGCGTTCGGCTGGTTGTAGCTTCCTGGAATAGAACGCCACGGGATGAAGGAGACCCGTTCCGACGTTTCTTTGTGACAACACACCCCCAGAGCTTCTTGCGAGGCATCGGCTTCCACTATGAACGGCAGCTCTGAATCGGGGTGTATCAGAATGGGAGCTGTGGTGAACCTCCTCTTCAGTTCTTCGAAGGCGTGTTCGGCTTCCGAGCCCCAGGAATAGATGACACCCTTACGTAGCAATCGAGTGATGGGGGTAACAATCCTGGAAAAGCCCGTAATAAAGCGGCGATAATAGTTGGAAAACCCCAAGAACCTCTGGACTCCTTTCACGGTGGTGGGAGATGGCCATTGTAGTATGGCCTCCACCTTTTGTCATCCATTTGGATCCCGGCAGGAGTAATGATGTGTCCCAGGAATTCGACCGCTGTGGTGTGGAACACGCTTTTCTCTAGTTTTACATATAAGTGATGTCGTTCCAGCTGCTGGAGGATGGTACGTACGTGTTGGACGTGTTCTGTAATAGTATGTGAATATATCAGTATATCATCGATATACACTATACAGAAGACGTCAATATAGTCCCTGAGCACCGCATCGATGAAGTACTGGAACGCTGCGGGGCGTTGCAGAGTCCGAAAGGCATGACCTGATACTCGAAGAGACCGAACCTAGTCCGGAATGCGGTCTTCCATTCATCACCCTTCCGGACTTGGACGAGATGATATGCCCCCCGCAGGTCTAACTTGGTGTATATGGAGGCGTTTTTTACTTGGTCCAGTAAGTTGGAAATCAACGGCAGGGGATACCTGTTTTTCACGGTAATGGCGTTCATAGCTCTGAAGTCAATACAGGTCCTTAGATCTCCCTCCTTCTTGGCCACAAAAAAAAGAGGAGAGGACACCGGAGACCTGGAATGGCGTATGAACCCATTCTGCAAGTATTCGTCCAAGTAGGAGCGTAGATGCTCGTTCTCTTTTTCGGTGAGGGAATATATCCGACTACAAGGTAGCGTGGAACCCGGAATGAGGTCTATCCTGCAGTCGAACGAGCGATGAGGAGGAAGGATACTGGCACCCTTCTTGTCGAACACAGCCGCTGAGTCAAGGTATGCCTCTGGTACGTTGTCCTGGGTTACCGCACCCATTCCCATCAAAGGCAGAGAGTGGGCCTGTATTATTCGGTCACTGAAGGACTTGTCTTGAGTGTAACAGAAAGTGTTACAATACTCTGATTCTAGAGTAATGATTCTGGATACCCAATCGATCCGTGGGTTGTGGTTCATTAGCCATGGAAGACCCAATATTACTCTGAACTGGGGTGCATCAATGACGTCAAAGCAGATGGTTTCCTTGTGGTTGTTTACAAATGTCATAACCATGTCCTCTGTTTGATACCGGATGAGACCGGAGGTAAGGTCCGTACCATCCACTGCCTTAACCGCCTCTGGTTTTGCCTTGGGTATAATGGTTATACCCAGGTCCTTCGAGTACTGGGTGTCGATGAAATTGCCAGTGGCTCCAGAATCGAGAAGAGCCGTCACCTGCCATGTCTGGCCTGATCGTGCTCGCAGTACCACGTCAACACCCAGATGACGGATGCCACGGGAAAAGGCAGGGGTCGCTGTTTTGCAGGCCGACGAACCCAGTAGCCGGACCCCACTGTCTACTGGGTTTCTCCGTTTCCCGGCTTATCACTTTTGGATACGGGTAACGCGAAGGGTCTCCTTCCTCGTACTCTTGTAGGCTTTACTGGGCATTCCCTAACGAAGTGTCCGTTCTTACCACAGTATAAACACTGGTTCTGTTTCCTTCGCTTCTCTCTTTCCTCGCTAGTAAGAGGACCCCGTATGCCACCTATTTGCATAGGTTCGGGTACATCACAGGTCGGAGCGGGTTCATCCTTGGTTCTATCCTTGAAGGATAATAACCGGTTGTCGCCTCCTTTGGCCTTTTCGGTTTTTCGCTCCTGTACTCTGAAGTTCATTTTGACCACCAGATCGATGAACGGTCCTATATCCTCCGGGGGTCGGAAATCTGTGAGATCAAATCCTTCAGCTCATCCCGCAGACCCCTGTAGAATACGGACACCTTCTTGGATTCGGGCCAATGGGCCTCGATGACGAGTCTGCTGAATGTCGTGATGTAATGGAGCAGGTCGGTGTTCCCTTGTTTTAAATTCAGCAGCTCATTATCTGCGGCTTGTACGAAGGTGTGTCTGGCGAACATCCGTCGCATTGTCTCTTTGAACATGGTTAGGTTGTACAGCATGGGGTCGTCATTTTCCACCAAGGATATGGACCACAGGGCGGCATCGCCCCCATGTAGGATAGTATGAAGGCGACCTTGGATGCGTCGTCTGGGACAGCAGTTGCTCTGGCCATGAAGTGTAGCTGACACTGATGGAGAAAGACGCTGTACTTGGTACTGTCACCGTAAAAGCGTTCGGGCGGTGCTAGCTGTACTGAATGGGGTGCTATCACCTGTATGGCATGATCCTGGTTGGAAGCGGAGGAAGGGCCCCCAAAGGTAAACAAGGGAGGTCGTAGTATCCCTTCCTGCCTGGCCTTGGAAGAGGGAGAAGGACCCCAGGGACCTGATGCCCCAGCCGCCACCAGACCCTGTAAGGCCGTCATATCATGGCGTAGGCTGAGGTTTTCTGCCTGCATACTCGTAAGCATGGCCGCTATGTCCTGCAAGGAGATCTCAGGATTACTCATGTCGTCCGGGTGAGATAAAACACTTGGGCTTTTGATTCTGTCAAGTACCCCACAAGGCTTACCTGTGGCTTGCGAAGTATTCTCACAGAGACGACATGAGCTATCGCCCCCTTACCCACCTTACCCCTGTCACGGAGTGTACACCAACCGGGATGAGGATGGGACCGGGGAAGGAAGCTAAAGGTAACGGGATGGCGTCCAACAGATCAGAAGAGAACCACCCTCAGGTTGGGGAAGGACCATCAACTCTGGCTGGTGAAAGAAAGACAAGGGAGACCTGTTTTATAACCACATAAATAATACCCTCTCTAGGTTTGCCTTTTACACACATACGGATCAGACTTTACCTGGTAAAAAGGAAGCCCCTGGCGTGGAGTAGTTATTTATGGCAACAGAAGCCAGATGTAGCACTCCTGTGCTGCAGTTCAGGGGAAACACCAATAGCTCCACAAGGTGAGTAGCACCGTCTAGCAGTGCTCCAAAGAAATGAAAAAAGGAAAATGACAAGCGCACCTGCGCGGTGAAGAAGGAAGTCTAGCAAGCGCTATGGTGCAGATAGACAAGCAACAGTCTAGCACTCAGTGGAGAAACAAAAGGAAAACCAGCAAGCGCTCCTGCACGATAAGGTAAGAAATCAGTAATAGGATGTACCAGCTGGATGTTTAAGAAAAAACAACAAACAGCGCTCCAGCGCGGCGAGTCAGGAATCACAATTAGCGCTCCAGCGCGGCGTGTCAAGGATCACGAATAGCGCTCAGCGCGGCGAATCAGGAATTACAAATAGCGCTCCAGCGCGGCCTCGGAAAATACCTGTCGCAAGGTCCGGTTCTGAAGCAGGCATCCGCAGCAAGGTGTAGGCATTAATCAAAAGCGCTGGACCGGCGGGAACCGCTGTGGTTTATGCGGTTTCCCCGGAAGCGCTGAGTGACGTAGTGGCGGCTTCCGATCTCGGAAGCTAGACTGCAACCCGTCTGCCACCCGGAAGTGAGGAATCTGACTCCGCATGCGCGAAAGGCAAACACGCTGCGGGAAGTTGGAAGGTAGGGAACCCCCGAAACCATGACAGTAGGTCCACTAGGCCACCAGGGTTTTTTTTTATGTTGGGGAGCGGCCCCTTGACAAGGGTCACTCCCCTTTATGGGAGGATGATTGTGGCCATTTCTGCCCTCTTTGGGTGGCAGAATAGCAGTATGTTTTTAGGCCCATCTGCCCCCAAGGAGGGCAGAAGCCACTAGACACCAGGGTTTTTTTTATTTTTGTGTTGGGGAGTGGCCTCAAGGGCAAGGGTTGCTCCCCTTTTACGGGGGTGAATATTTTATTTATACTCTTCGGCCCACCTACCCCTTAGCTTGGCTGGTGGATTGTGTGTGGACTGGTGCATTATTTGCATATGTGATTGTAATGTTTTTTTCTCCTTTTTATTCTAGTGTAAAGCTTTTGATTCCTGTTTGCGGTTTCGGCAGTGGTTGTTCTGCAGTTTTGCGTAACTGCATTTATTTGGTAAGAAAAATATTTTTGTTGTGTTTACTCCAAATGAGTATTATTGTCATGCATGAATGAATTTTTTTGTAAGTGGTGTCATAATGGCAGCATATTTGTTAGTGTTCAGAGCATGAAATTCTTTGCGATGTGTTTTGCATTGTCTTATGTGTAATTTTTTTTTTCTTCTTTTTTAGTGGGATATTGTTGATCTTCACTGTGTCTGTGCAGAGTAGGTGGTGGTGAGTCTAGCTGCTTCTGTCACGTGAGGGGTATAGTGTTGGAGTATATAGGTCTTTGTGATAAAGCTACATTTTGTTTATTTCTTTTTTTACAAAGGGTTTGTTGTTGTTGACTTGTTTGACAAGTAACCTTTATTAGTAAGCATTATGGCTAGCCGTAGAATGACTGCTCAGCAGGTGGTTGGTTTGCTTCTTGAATCTTCCTCTGAGCAGGATTATGAGACTGACAGTGCGTCTGAGGGAGAGGAGGGAGGGGAAGATTCAGGCAGTGAGTTTTCTCTCCACATGGAATCATCGGATGATGAAGGTACTCTCAGTGCAGATGAAGCTACTCTCGGTGTGGATGAATCTACTCTCAGTGCGGATGAAGTGCCTGTTTTAGAGGAGGATACTACTGTGCCGATGGTGCAAGAGGCATCTGGATTGCAGCCTGGGGCTGCTAGGCTTCCTACTGGAAGTGCTGGACTCTGGGTTGATCCAAACATGGTGCAGCCGGTGTTGCCTGCCTTTAGTGGTTATGCAGGGTGTAGAGTGGATTGTGAACATTATTGGCCTATACAGTATTTTCAGTTGTTTATGGATGATGTATTTTTGGGTGAGATTGTTGAGCAGACTAATTTGTATGCTGAACAGTTTTTGAGGGACAACAGTGCCAGACTTAGGCCCCACTCTAGAGCTATCCGGTGGAGTCCCACAAATCTGGAAGAGATGAAGAAGGTTTGGGTTTGACTTTTTTGATGGGTTTGATAAGGAAGTCGTCCATGGGTTCATATTGGTCTACCAGTCCCTTGATGGCAACGGCCATATTTCCTGCAGTTATGACTCGTGATAGGTATTTACTTTTGCTTCGGATGCTGCATTTTGTTGATAATGCTTTGGCGTTGCCAAGAGATCACCCTGAATGTGACCGTCTTTTTAAGATTCGGCCTGTTCTTGATCACTTTGTAGATCGATTTTCAGAGATCTATACTCCAGGGAAAGAAATATCTATTGATGAGTCTTTGGTCCTGTTCAAGGGCCGTTTGGTTTTTAGGCAGTACATTCCTAGCAAGAGGGCACGCTATGGAATTAAGCTGTATATGTTGTCTGAGAGTAGGACAGGATATGTTTTTAATTTCCGTGTGTACACTGGTAGGGATTCCACTATTGACCCCCTGGTTGTCCGTCCACTTTTGGAGTTTCAGAGAAAATTGTGTGGGATCTTGCTAGAGGACTGTTTAACAGAGGCCACCATTTGTACCTTGATAACTTCTACACTGTTGTGCAATTGTTTAAGGAATTGTTCAAAGTGGACACTTTTGCTTGTGGCACAATCCGCTCTAACCGTAAAGGTTATCCAAAAGAGCTTGTTTGCAAAAAACTTCAGAGGGAACAGTGCAGTTCCTTGCGTAGTGATGAACTACTAGCTGTGAAATTTGTGGACAGCTAGTACCATCCATGATGAGAGTACTTCACCTGTGGCTGTTTGGGGTCAGATTGCTGAAGTGCGCAAACCTGTGTGCATTTTAGACTACAATAAGCACATGGGTGGTGTTGATAGAGTAGATCAGAGGTTGGAACCTTACACTGCTATTCGTAAGACTTACATTTGGTATAAGAAGTTGGCCATCCATCTCTTCAATTTAGCAACTTTCAATGCTTTTGTTGTGTTCAAGGAGTGTTCTCCTGCGTCAAAGTTGACTTTTGTTCAGTTTCAGCAGTCTGTCATAGGCAGCCTTGTTGTTGTGGAACAGGCAAGTGTTCCTAGAGTTGGAGTGGTGGAGGATGTGGCTCGATTGAAAGATTGCCACTTTCCTGATCACATTCCTCCTACACCCTCAAAAGACTTTCCCACTCGGAGATGTAGAGTCTGTTGGCGAAGAGGTACGCGGAAGGAGACTCGTATGTACTGCCCTGAGTGTCCTTCTAACCCTGGGCTGTGTGTGCCTGCTTGTTATAGAGCGTACCACAAGCAAAAGAATTATTGGGAGCAACCATGAGTGGTAAAGTGAACTGCCTGGTCTGTAATGTTTAAGAATTGTTGTTCTGTTTCAAGGTTGGCATTAGTGCAATGTATTTAGTTTCATATTTTGTGTTAGTAGATTTATATCTATTTGCAATTTGTTTGTGTTTTCTTTTTTGTATAAAAAAATCCTAAATGTGATGGTGGTGTGTGTAGGCTGGTGCTTGGCTGGCGGTGTGCGTGGAGTGGCGCTTGGCTGGCGGTGTGCATGGAGTGGCTCTTGGCTGGCGGTGTGCGTGGAGTGGCACTTGGCTGGCGGTGTGCGTGGACTGGCGCTCGGCTGGCGGTGTGTGAGTAGTGACTTGCTGCTGGTCACTACACACACTGCTAGCTGAGCGACACTCCACGCAATCCATCAGCTTGTGTGGTTGCTGTGTTAGGAATGTGGGCGTGTGAAAGTGATGGGCCCTTGAATGGCGCTGTCTGCTGGTGTGAGTGTTGTAATGTGATGGGCCCGCGGCTGGCGGTGTGAATGGTTTTGTATGTGTCGTGGCTTTACAGCTCACGAGCTGTGAGTCAATGGTTCAGTTTCTCGTCCTTTCAATTATTAACAGTGCATTTCATTTTTGTGAAATCACTTGTTAATACAATTGTATATACTGAACCATCACTCACCCTCGTGCCAAATCCAACCAGTATGTGTGTGTGCTTGAGGATTAGATGGCTGTGCAGTAATATTTTTTTTTGTCTTTCTCAAGCAGGGTGTACCTTGTCCCTTTTTGTGAATGTTGTAATGTTTGTTTCGTGCCTGGTGGTGTGAATGGTCTTGTGTGTATCACGTATGAAAGGTGTGTGAATGGCCTGTAAAGCGGTTGGGGCCTTGACGTGGCTTTACAGCTCACGAGCTGCGAGTCACTGGTTCAGTTTTTTGTCCTTTCAATTATTGACAGTGCATTTCATTTTTGTGAAATCTCTTGTTAATAAAATTGTATATACTGAACCATCACTTGCCCTCGTGCCAAATCCAACCAGTATGTGTGTGTGCTTGAGGAATAGATGGCTGTGCAGTAATCTTTGTCTTTTTAGTCTGTCTGCCAAGGTGTACATTCCATTTAAGAATAACCTACCAACTGTAGATATTGTCGTAAACGAAACACCCATGGGAGTACATGGTGATATCTCTCTTGTGGATCCCAACAAGTTATGTTACCCACAATGTCCTGCAAACCTCAAAATGTTTGTCACATTTTCCTTGCAATATTGTGCCAAAATTTTCACACTGCAGAAATAAACAACACATTATCTCAAAACGACCTGGTTTTGCAAGGGGGTCACCTGGGTTTTTGGCCCGGGCTCGCGGCCACCTAGGGAAACCTACCAAACCCACACATTTCTGAAAAGTAGACACCAGGGGGATTCCAGGGAGGTATGACTTGCGTGGATCCCCCAACGTTTTCTTACCCGGAATCCCCTGCAAACCTGAAATTTGGCTGAAAAGATCACTTTTTCACACATTTTGTGTGGTAAAGTTGTGGCATCACCGGGCTGACACAAATTTCCTACCAACCAGCGTTCCCCCAGGTCTCCCGATAAAAATGGTGCCTCACTCGGGTGGGAGGCCCAAGTACCCGCGACAGGCAAGGGCCCACAACGTATTGAGGCGACCTCAAAATTGCCTATCACAAAACTACCTGGTTTTGCAAGGGGTCCCATGACGTTTTGGCCTGGGGCTCGGCGGCCACCTAGGGAAACCTACCAAACCCACACATTTCTGATAAGTAGACACCCGGGGGATTCCAGGGAGGTATGGCTTGCGTGGATCCCCCAACGTTTTCTTACCCAGAATCCCCTGCAAACCTGATATTTTTCGCGGGTACTTGGGCCTCCCACCCGAGTGAGGCACCATTTTTATCGGGAGACCTGGGGGAACGCTGGGTGGTAGGAAATTTGTGTCAGCCCGGTGATGCCACAACTTTACCACACAAAAATGTGTGAAAAAAGTGATTTTTTTCAGCAAAATATCAGGTTTGCAGGGGATTCTGGGTAAGAAAACGGTGGGGGATCCACGCAAGCCATACCTCCCTGGAATCCCCCTGGTGTCTACTTTTCAGAAATGTGTGGGTTTGGTAGGTTTCCCTAGGTGGCCGCCGAGCCCCGGGCCAAAATGTCATGGGACCCCCCTTGCAAAACCAGGTCGTTTTGTGATAGGCCATTTTGAGGTCGCCTCAATACATTGTGGGCTCTTGCCTGTGGCGGGTACTTAGGCCTCCCACCCGAGAGAGGCACCATTTTTATCGGGAGACCTGGGGGAACGCTGGGTGGTAGGAAATTTGTGTCAGCCCGGTGATGCCACAACTTTACCACACAAAAATGTGTGAAAAAAGGGATTTTTTCAGCAAAATATCAGGTTTGCAGGGGATTCTGGGTAAGAAAACGTTGGGGGATCCACGCAAGCCATACCTCCCTGGAATCCCCCGGGTGTCTACTTTTCAGAAATGTGTGGGTTTTGTAGGTTTCCCTAGGTGGCCGCCGAGCCCCGGGCCAAAACGTCGTGGGACCCCCCTTGCAAAACCAGGTCGTTTTGTGATAGGCAATTTTGAGGTCGCCTCAATACGTTGTGGGCCCTTGCCTGTCACGGGTACTTAGGCCTCCCACCCGAGTGAGGCACCATTTTTATCGGGAGACCTGGGGGAACGCTGGGTGGTAGGAAATTTGTGTCAGCCCCGTGATGCCACAACTTTACCACACCAAAATGTGTGAAAAAAGTGATCTTTTCAGCCAAATTTCACGTTTGCAGGGGATTCTGGGTAAGAAAACGTTGTGGGATCCACGCAAGTCATACCTCCCTGGAATCCCCCTGGTGTCTACTTTTCAGAAATGTGTGGGTTTGGTAGGTTTCCCTAGGTGGCCGCCGAGCCCCGGGCCAAACCGTCATGGGACCCCCCTTGCAAAACCAGGTCGATTTGTGATAGGCCATTTTGAGGTCGCCTCAATACGTTGTGGGCCCTTGCCTGTCGCGGGTACTTGGGCCTCCCACCCGAGTGAGGCACCATTTTTATCGGGAGACCTGGGGGAACGCTGGGTGGTAGGAAATTTGTGTCAGCCCCGTGATGCCACAACTTTACCACACAAAAATGTGTGAAAAAAGTGATTTCTTCAGCAAAATGTCAGGTTTGCAGGGGATTCTAGGTAAGAAAACGTTGGGGGATCCATGCAAGCCATACCTCCCTGGAATCCCCCGGGTGTCTACTTTTCAGAAATGTGTGGGTTTGGTAGGTTTCCCTAGGTGGCCGCCGAGCCCCGGGCCAAAACGTCATGGGACCCCCCTTGCAAAACCAGGTCGTTTTGTGATAGGCCATTTTGAGGTCGCCTCAATACGTTGTGGGCCCTTGCCTGTCGCGGGTACTTGGGCCTCCCACCCGAGTGAGGCACCATTTTTATCGGGAGACCTGGGGGAACGCTGGGTGGTAGGAAATTTGTGTCAGCCCTGTGATGCCACAACTTTACCACACAAAAATGTGTGAAAAAGGGATTTTTTCAGCAAAATGTCAGGTTTGCAGGGGATTCTGGGTAAGAAAACGTTGGGGGATCCACGCAAGCCATACCTCCCTGGAATCCCCGGGTGTCTACTTTTCAGAAAAGTGTGGGTCTGGTAGGTTTCCCTAGGTGCCGGCAGAGCTAGCGTTCAAAAACTACAGCTAGGCACTCTGCAAAAAAAGGGTCATTTTTCACTGTGAAAATGTGGTGCGTCCACATTGCGTTTTGCGCTGCTTCCTGTCACGGGCACTAGGCCTACTCACACAAGTGAGGTACCATTTTTTTGGAAGACCTTGGGGAACGCGGGGTGGGTGGAATTTTGTGGATCCACGCAGATTCCAGAAATTTCCACCACAGAAAAGTGAGGAAAATGTGTTTTTTTTGCAAATTTTTAGGTTTGCAAGGGATTCTGGGTAACAGAACCTGGTGAGAGCCAGTCAAGTCACCCCATCCTGGATTCCCTGGGTGTCTACTTTTCAAAAATGTATAGGTTTGCTAGGTTTCCCTAAGTGCCGGCAGAGCTAGGGTTCAAAAACTACAGCTAGGCACTTTGCAAAAAAGGGTCATTTTTCACTGTGAAAATGTGGTGCGTCCACGTTGCGTTTTGCGCTGCTTCCTGTCGCGGGCACTAGGCCTACCCACACAAGTGAGGTACCATTTTTTCAGAAGACCTTGGAGAACGTGGGGTGGGTGGAATTTTGTGGATCCACGCAGATTCCAGAACTTTCCACCACAGACAAGTGAGGAAAATGTGTTTTTTTTGCCAATTTGTTAGGTTTGCAAGGGATTCTGGGTAACAGAACCTGGTGAGAGCCAGTCAAGTCACCCCATCCTGGATTCCCCTGGGTGTCTACTTTTCAAAAATGTATAGGTTTGCTAGGTTTCCCTAAGTGCCAGCAGAGCTAGGGTTCAAAAACTACAGCTAGGCACTTTGCAAAAAAAGGGTCATTTTTCACTGTGAAAATGTGGTGCATCCACGTTGCGTTTTGCGCTGCTTCCTGTTGCGGGCACTAGGCCTACCCACACAAGTGAGGTACCATTTTTTTTGGAAGACCTTGGGGAACGTGGGGTGGGTGGAATTTTGTGGATCCACGCAGATTCCAGAACTTTCCACCACAGAAAAGTGAGGAAAATGTGTTGTTTTTGCCAATTTTTTAGGTTTAAAGGGATTCTGGGTAACAGAACCTGGTGAGAGCCAGTCAAGTCACCCCATCCTGGATTCCCCTGGGTGTCTACTTTTCAAAAATGTATATGTTTGCTAGGTTTCCTAAGTGCCGGCAGAGCTAGGGTTCAAAACTACAGCTTGGCACTTTGCAAAAAAGGGTCATTTTTCACTGTGAAAATGTGGTGCGTCCACGTTGCGTTTTGTGCTGCTTCCTGTTGCGGGCACTAGGCCTACCCACACAAGTGAGGTACCATTTTTTTCGGAAGACCTTGGGGAAAGCGGGGTGGGTGGAATTTTGTGGATCCACGCAGATTCCAGAACTTTCCACCACAGAAAAGTGAGGAAAATGTGTTTTTTTTGCCCATTTTTTAGGTTTGCAAGGGATTCTGGGTAACAGAACCTGGTGAGAGCCAGTCAAGTCACCCCATCCTGGATTCCCCTGGGTATCTACTTTTCAAAAATTTATAGGTTTGCTAGGTTTCCCTAAGTGCCGGCAGAGCTAGGGTTAAAAAACTACAGCTAGGCACTTTGCAAAAAAAGGGTCATTTTTCACTGTGAAAATGTGGTGCATCCACGTTGGGCCTGATTCACAGAACTAACTTACGTCAAAAACGTAAACGTAAACGTAAAGTTAGTACTTTTTAGGTATTCACAGAATACACTTACTCATTTTGGTATTCACAGAATGAACTTACTCATTTTGGTATTCACAGAATAGTACTAACTTTACGTTTACGTTTTTGACGTAAGTTAGTTCTGTGAATCAGGCCATGTGGGCCTGATTCACAGAACTAACTTACGTCAAAAACATAAACGTAAACGTAAAGTTAGTACTATTCTGTGAATACCAAAATGAGTAAGTGTATTCTGTGAATACCTAAAAAGTACTAACTTTACGTTTACGTTTACGTTTTTGACGTAAGTTAGTTCTGTGAATCAGGCCCGTTGCGTTTTGCGCTGCTTCCTGTCGCGGGCACTAGGCCTACCCACACAAGTGAGGTACCATTTTTATCGGAAGATCTTGGGGAACGCGGGGTGGGTGGAATTTTGTGGATCCACGCAGATTCCAGAACTTTCCACTACAGAAAAGTGAGGAAAATGTGTTGTTTTTGCCAATTTTTTAGGTTTAAAGGGATTCTGGGTAACAGAACCTGGTGAGAGCCAGTCAAGTCACCCCATCCTGGATTCCCCTGGGTGTCTACTTTTCAAAAATGTATAGGTTTGCTAGGTTTCCCTAAGTGCCGGCAGAGCTAGGGTTCAAAAACTACAGCTAGGCACTTTGCAAAAAAAGGGTCATTTTTCACTGTGAAAATGTGGTGCGTCCACGTTGCGCTTTGCGCTGCTTCCTGTTGCGGGCACTAGGCCTACCCACACAAGTGAGGTACCATTTTTTCGGAAGACCTTGGGGAACGCGGGTGGGTGGAATTTTGTGGATCCACGCAGATTCCAGAACTTTCCACCACAGAAAAGTGAGGAAAATGTGTTTTTTTGCCAATTTTTAGGTTTGCAAGGGATTCTGGGTAACAGAACCTGGTGAGAGCCAGTCAAGTCACCCCATCCTGGATTCCCCTGGGTATCTACTTTTCAAAAATTTATAGGTTTGCTAGGTTTCCTAAGTGCCGGCAGAGCTAGGGTTAAAAACTACAGCTAGGCACTTTGCAAAAAAAGGGTCATTTTTCACTGTGAAAATGTGGTGCATCCACGTTGGGCCTGATTCACAGAACTAACTTACGTCAAAAACGTAAACGTAAACGTAAAGTTAGTACTTTTAGGTATTCACAGAATACACTTACTCATTTTGGTATTCACAGAATGAACTTACTCATTTTGGTATTCACAGAATAGTACTAACTTTACGTTTACGTTTTGACGTAAGTTAGTTCTGTGAATCAGGCCCAGTGGGCCTGATTCACAGAACTAACTTACGTCAAAAACATAAACGTAAACGTAAAGTTAGTACTATTCTGTGAATACCAAAATGAGTAAGTGTATTCTGTGAATACCTAAAAAGTACTAACTTTACGTTTACGTTTACGTTTACGTTTTTGACGTAAGTTAGTTCTGTGAATCAGGCCCGTTGCGTTTTGAGCTGCTTCCTGTCGCGGGCACTAGGCCTACCCACACAAGTGAGGTACCATTTTTTTCGGAAGATCTTGGGGAACGCGGGTGGGTGGAATTTTGTGGATCCACGCAGATTCCAGAACTTTCCACCACAGAAAAGTGAGGAAAATGTGTTTTTTTGCCAATTTTTAGGTTTGCAAGGGATTCTGGGTAACAGAACCTGGTGAGAGCCAGTCAAGTCACCCCATCCTGGATTCCCCTGGGTATCTACTTTTCAAAAATTTATAGGTTTGCTAGGTTTCCTAAGTGCCGGCAGAGCTAGGGTTAAAAACTACAGCTAGGCACTTTGCAAAAAAAGGGTCATTTTTCACTGTGAAAATGTGGTGCATCCACGTTGGGCCTGATTCACAGAACTAACTTACGTCAAAAACGTAAACGTAAAGTTAGTACTTTTTAGGTATTCACAGAATACACTTACTCATTTTGGTATTCACAGAATGAACTTACTCATTTTGGTATTCACAGAATAGTACTAACTTTACGTTTACGTTTTTGACGTAAGTTAGTTCTGTGAATCAGGCCCAGTGGGCCTGATTCACAGAACTAACTTACGTCAAAAACATAAACGTAAACGTAAAGTTAGTACTATTCTGTGAATACCAAATGAGTAAGTGTATTCTGTGAATACCTAAAAAGTACTAACTTTACGTTTACGTTTACGTTTACGTTTTTGACATAAGTTAGTTCTGTGAATCAGGCCCAATATGCGTATCTTTTTTAAAATTCAAACACTTTCTCTACTGTAAAATTGACTGGAGTGGGAATAGTAATTTTTTCCCCTCTGCAATCCAACACTTTCCCGACTGTTGCACTGACTGGAGTGGGAATAGTAAATTTTAACCCTTTGCAATCCACTTGTGTGCCTCTCACCAGATTCTGTTACCCAGAATCCCTTGCAAACCTCAAACTTTGTAAAAACAAAACACATTTTCCTTACATTTCTGTGATGGAAAGTTCTGGAATCTGCGTGGATCCACAAACTTCCACCTACCCCGAATTCCCCAAAGTCTCCCGATAAAAATGGTACCTCACTTGTGTGTGTGGGCCAAGTGCCTGCGGCAGGGAAGGGCCCAAAACGTATTGTGGAGACATCAAATGTACCTATCAAAAAACGACCTGGTTTTGCAAAGGGGCTCACCTGGGTTTCTGGCGCCGCGCTTGGCGGCCATCTAGGGAAACCTACCAAACCCAGATATCTTTGAAAACTAGACACCCAGAGGAGTTCAGGGAGGTATGGCTTGTGTGGACCCCCCAATGTTTTCCTACCCAGAATCCCCTGCAAACCTCAAATTTAGCAGAAAAAAAATTGCATTTTTCTCAAATTTCTGTGTGGGAAGGTTGTAGGTTCACTGGGGTAACACAAATTTCCTACCACCCAGCATTCCCCCAGTTCTCCCGATGAAAAATGGTACCTCACTCGTGTAGGTGGGCCACGTACCCTGCGACAGGAAAGGGCCCAAAACGTATTGTGGAGACATCAAAATTACCTATCACAAACCGACCTGGTTTTGCAAGGGGGGGTCACCTGGGTTTTTGGCCCCGGACTCGGTGGCCGGCTAGGGAAACCTACCAAACCCACACATTTCTGAAAACTAGACACACTGGGGAGTCCAGGGAGGTATGGCTTGTGTGGACCCCCCAATATTTTCCTACCCAGAATTCCCAGCAAACCTCAAATTTAGATGAAATAATCACATTTTTCTCATATTTCTGCGTGGGAAAGTTATGGGATCACCGGGCTGACACAAATTTCCTACCACCCAGTGTTCCCCCAGGTCTCCCGATAAAAATGGTACCTCACTCGTGTGGGTGGGCCAATTACCCGCGACAGGCAAGGGCCCAAAATGTATTGTGAAGACATCAAAATGACCAATTACAAAACAACCTGGTTTTGCAAGGGGGGCACCTGGGTTTTTGACCCCAGGCTCGGCGGCCATCTAGGGCAACCTAGCAAATGCACACTTTTCTGAAAACTAGACACCAGGGGGAGTCCAGGGAGGCATGGCTTGCGTGGATCCCCCAACGTTTTCCTACCCAGAATCTGGTGCCTAGTGGGCTTTCTGCCCCCCCATGGGGAGCAGATAAGGGGCTATTGCCCCGATCTGCCTTCCAGGAGGGGTAGAAAGACTTTTTGGCAGTGAGGGCATTAGCATGCCCATTCTCAGCAGCCCCCACCCCATGTATAAAAACAACAACAAAATCCCTGGTGCCTAATGGGCTTTCTACCCCCCTCCCGGGGGGCAGATTAGGGACTATTGCCCCCGTCTGTCTCCTGGTGGGGGCAGAAAGACTGTGGAATTGTTTCGGGGAGTGGGGTCATTGACATGCCCCCTCCCCTAGATACATAAATAAAAAGTCCCTGGTTCCTAGTGTGCTATTGCCCCCATCTACCTCCCAGGGGGGCATAAAGACTGGAATTAGGCGAGGGCATTGGCATGCCCATCTTGGGCAGCCCCCACCCCAAAATATGCAAAAAATAATCCCTGGTGGCTAGTGTGCTTTCTGCCCCTCGGGGCGGGCTGATTGGGGGCTATTGTCTCTATCTGCCCCCCTGGGGGGGCAGAAAAACTGTGGAATTAGGCTGGGGATGGGGGCATTGGCATGCCCATCTCGGGCAGCCCCCACCCCACCCCAAAATGAGCTAAAATAAAAAATCCCTGGTGGCTAGTACGCTTTCTGCCCCCGGGGGGCAGATTGGGGACTATTGCCCCTATATGCCCCCTGGGGGGGCAGAAAGACTGAATATGGCAGAAATTATTTGGGGGAGTAAAGGCCCTTGCCCAGAGGGCTGCTCCCCCCTCCCTGGTGTCCAGTGGGTGGATCCCTGCTTGGGGATCGCCCTCCTGTGGTGATCCCCAAGCAGGGAGAGGGCAATCCTCAATCAGGGATCCACTAGGGAGGGGTACCTTGGAAAGGGGAGATTCTCCCCTTTCCAATGATACCTCTCCTGTCTTTCTACGTGCTCAGGGGGCTGAGAAAGCCCCATGAGCTCGTAGAAAGTGAAACTGAAATGAGCCTATCGGCTCATTACAGTTTCGCTTTCTCTGAAATGACGTCAGCGCAACGTGCACGCTGATCGTCATTTCAGGGAAACCAGGGGAACAGCCTCAGGAGTTCGGGAAGCTCTTCCCCAGCTCCCGAGGCTGTTGGGGGGAAAAGGAAATCCCTCTGGTGCCCGCAGCAGAGGGATTTCCAGTGCCATGGCGTCGGATGCGCAAGTGCCGTCCCACGCACATGAGCACTTTCGCGTCGGACAGCTCCCACGTGTCCGACGCACGGAAAGGGTTAAGCCATGCCACCAATAAAGTTGCTGTAGTAACAAAATTGTGGCCGCCAAAACTGCATGTGCAGAAGCAACACCTTCATGCACAGCTATCACTAAAACTAGCCTATGGCCTAGTTTCAGAATCAAAGTATCACCAACTCCTGGAATTGTAACAAAGGGAACATTTTTGTTCGCTTAAATGGTATGTATATTTAACTGGAAAGCCCCTAGGCAAATGGGTGCTGTCACGTGTAGCATCAATGGCAGCCAGTATATCGTCCGCTACCGTTGCATGAGAATGAGTAATCACAGCAACTGTTGCAGTCACATCTGCGGATTTGGCTGCTTCATCTGCCAAATAATTCCCTGCAAAGTGTGTTCCCACATGCTGATGACTCAATGTATGAATGACATGAGTCCGTGGCAACCCATCTTTTAGGTTTGCCACCTTCATCCAAAGTGATTGGTTCCTGGTCACTATAGCAGATTGGGCTGAACCATCAGTATAAATAATATATTTATACTGTTCAAGAGGCAAAATATTGCTGGCCATGGGATAAACATGCTCATATTCAGTCGCGGCTCCTGGTGGGAGTGCTGCGGGGCGGGGGGTAGTAAACTCCAGCATACGGCCGAACGGAGGTAAGTACAGAAATAAATAAATAAAACAAATTACATTGCGCGCGCCGCATCGCCATTTGGCGTTGCAGCGCGCGCAATGTAATTTGTTTTATTCATTTATTTCTGTACTTACCTCCATTCAGTCGTATGCCAGAGTTTACTACCCCCCACCCTGCCCCTCCCCTGCCCCGCCCCACCGCCCCGCAGCACTCCCACCAGGAGCCGCGACTGCTCATATTGAAGAAATTCTTGTGTCTGTACAGACGGGTCAAAGATGAAGTCTACATCCGTAGCTGTTAAGGATGTTGCCCATTGTATCCATCTGGAATGGAGGGCTTTAGCATTTGGAACGCTTGCTTTTGGGACAGCCTCTAAGGCTGTAATGAGAATAACGACAGTAATGCGTTTTCCTTGTGTAAGAGGCCACTGTTTAAGTATAGCGATCTGCACTGCAGTCAGAATTTTTTCAGTGGATGTAAAACACATTTCTGCATGGGAATATAAATGCGATTTATACGCAATGGGCACTGGTTCACCCTCATTAAAGGTGACTTATGTAAAGACAATGGCACCCGCAACTATACGGATGACTAGGTTCCCTAGTATTTACACGTGTATGTAAGTGATGTGTTGCAAGCAAGCCAGATTGTAGTGATCAGAGTATATCTGTATGTTCTGATGTCCAATGTGAACTGGAAAAATCTGACTGAATTAATTCATTTAATGATTTAATGTGCTGTGCATAATTAGGTATGCAGGTTATGCCAAAATTAAGGAATCCTAATAAGGACTGTAGTTTCCTAAGAGTGTTTGACAGTAATAGCAGAGCATGCTTCTCTCGGAAGTGTGGTGCAAGACTTTTTCCTCTCATGTGTAAGTTTGTATCCTAGAAATAGGACACTTACAAATGCTATATTAGATTTCTTAAAATTGAACTTGTAGCCAGATTCGGTAAATCTCAATATTATACAATCTATCCTGGCTAATTATGTGTTTAACTCATCATTTGTGGGGTAGATATCATCTATATAGGACAATGAGTCTGGGTCCATATCATGTAGAATTGACACAGTGCAGGCAGAAACAGTCCTGGAATTGTTCTTATACCCCAGAACAAAGCTACATTGAAAGCCTAGTGCTGAGAAGGCAGTTCAATCCCTGCTTTCAGGCGCTATATTCTGGCAGAAAAACTATTGGAAATATCCAAGCTTCTTTTACATTTTTTACGGATTATGGGCCAGATGTCTGAAGCTATTTAGCATTTCTTAATGGACCAAATCGCTATTTAGAGCCATTAAGAAATGCCAAATAGCCTTTTGACAGGTACAAAGGCTTAAAGGCGGTCGCAAAGAAAATGCTATTACCATCAACCTCAAGTCAATGGTAACCATGTGCAATTTTAAAAATGTGCTTAAAATGCATTATTTCCTGTTCCACAGAGCGCCCACTTGCCCCGAGGGCAATTACGCGCTCTACATGAGCACCATTCTTTTTTCCCCTTTGATTTGGGTGGGGCTTAGGCCCATAGGTAGGCATGCTTTTTCATTCCAAAAATATAGGAAATCGCAAATTAGGAAATGCAAAACCATTCATATACCTTTGGGCCTTAGGCCCATAGGAACGAATAGGTTTGTATTTCCTAAATAGCAATTTCCTAATAGCGATACTGACTCTGTAGGAATCGCAATTAGGAAATCGCTATTTTTGTACATTCCATTTTGCATTTCCTAAACAATGATTTCTTAGGATTTGCTGTTTTGGAAATGCAGAATTGGAATTTCATACATCTGGTCCTATATTATTTATAAGTGCTGTACTATGTGTATTTTGTAATACATGCACATTTGCAATACAATTTAAATGGCTATATATAATCCAAGACTATACAATATGAATGATCCGGTTTTAAGAGAAGAAAAAGGAAACTATTCATTTTGGAGATACAGGGTTCAATTACTCCCTGGTATTTTAATTGTGAGAGTATTTCTCTAACAGGTGCTTTAACATCCCATTTTATTGGGTATTGTGGCTGCACTTGTGGGCTGGGCTGTAGGGGTATTATATAAGGAGAGTTCTTATCCCAGACAACATGATTGCGATATAAAGCTGGGTCAAGTGCAAGAGCTCATTCTGCAGCATAGGCGTATTTGACCTCATCAGGGACAAGGGCAGAAAATGATGGTAGTATCACATCCTCACCTTGTGGGGATGTTTGTACAAACTCCGGGGGCCAATCGACCTCTGCTGAGAGAATACTGTATGAGAATGTTAAATTTTCTCAGATATTATCCGAATGGTACACTGTATGTCATCCTCAATTTGTATATCCAAATTATGTAATCTATCTGGAGGGCTTCGCGCCTGTCTGGGGTTTCAACTGTAACATATAGATTAGTTGCTTTCGCTGCCAGAAACTCCTGGAGATTCCGGTGCTTTATAGCGATGTCTGCCATACTGTCGAGGAGAGTCACTGCCCACCTCCTGTTCAGGAAGAGAGTTCTTAGTGTTTGTAGTATATTTTGCGGTAATAGCCACAACTTTCTTTTACTGAAATTGGGGCTTAAATTGCAAAGGTTTTTACTCTTTGTCTATCCTTAAGTGAGACGAGCGTTGAGACATTTTTCGGTTTCACATACTTTTCCTGTCTGCGCTCAGAACATTCTCCCCTCTCGAACTATTTTTCAGATGAGTCCGGAAAGGAACAAGAAGGACGAGTATCAGAAAGATGATACCTATCAGGTGCTTTCCACTGTGTGCGATCGAACCTCCTCGAGACCTTAGTTTTCTTTAGGATTTGTTTGTCCCATCGTTTCTTTTTTTAGCAAACTCCGGGTTCTGCTTGGCAGTGCCCTTGTCGGAACTAGGTTTGCCAAGTTGTGGTTTATTGGGTCTGACCCCAAAATTATTGTGACCTATAGAAGTATATACTTCAGCAATAATTATAAGTAGCTCATGCTCCTCGTTGACTCCTCGTTGACTGGTGCAACCTGCGTGAGCTGCTGGTGTATAGCCAAAGATGCTGCTTCGGATTTGTTTGACAGAATCAATGAGGAGACCGCAGGAAAGTTTCCTATTCATTTTATCCCCAAATCCAGGGCAGCAGCTGTCCCGTATTTGTTTTGTTTTAACACCTTCAACAAAACTAACATAGACAGAGTACCATGTGTGATGGTGTAGACTGCAGCAAAGATTGTGCCCCAAGTGGCACCGTTACCTATTTGGGGAACCATCCCATGGAGTAAGCACATAGTCAATATTTTGTGCTTGTCTTGTGGTTCCGTAAAGGGAAAACCCAGTTTCAATTTGATAAATTATTTTGGGCTATCCAAAAAGGAATTTTCTCATGGCTCGTAGGTACTGCAGGCAACTGTGGTTGCACTACTAAAGCTGCCCTTGCTGGGACAGCCATCAAGGTGCGTGAAACATATTGAGTTAAGCGTCTATATAGTCTAACTAGACCAGTGTATAATTGCAATAGCTCATTAACATTGAGGTTTTGTACGTCAGGGTATGGTGTATAACCAGCTAGCGCTGGCCAGGTGGCCCCTTCATTACTAAGGGGACCTGTGAGTACGTGACTAAGTACGTGTACTAGGGCACCTCAGAACTAATTTTGATGTTCCCAATGAGAAAGTGGAATTTCTAAGAGCTGATACGCGCTGTAATTTTGTGATGCTGCAACATCGGTGTATTCATGAAATGTCCCTGTATTAGCATCCCCAGCTGGAAAATTGAACCAAGTATAAAAAACTTCTAAACAATAGGAATCGTGGGCTTTGACCATGAAGATTATGTCACTGCCTGCATTGCCAAGGCCATATAAATTTAAATCTGCATGGACTGCAGGTCTTCAATTGTCAGCTATAGGTACAGGCTGTGGCACCGCCATTAATAAAACAATAATTAAAACAGAGCGCAAACACAAATATAGGTAATCCTTTTAAAGGTTCGGGCTTGAAAAACCAACAGAACAAATCAGGTGCTTCCTAAAATACTGTGGAAGATTAATCCTCAACACCAAAGACATCTCCGGAAGAGGTGTTAGGGTACTATAAGCACACACAAGTACTACTCAGGAGACCTTCTAAATAAGTACCTGACCAATGTTGGTACCACCATGTCACAGGGATTCTGCTGGTAAAGCAGAACTGTGCCTTGGGATGACAGGTCGTCAGAATGTAGGGACTGAGTCTCTCTACAACATTAGTATCTGTCGGCCCAAATCCTGCCTAGCTCACAGTGCCTCACCTGAACTCCTAACCTTCCCAGAGTAGTAGGTGATTTTGGCAACCTAGAACGTGACCATCTGGTCCCCAAGGAAACCGTGGAAACAGATCATCACCTTTCATCTCTCACTCATGCATGCCCTTAGTAAACAGAAGAAAGACACAAAGAAAGTTTGCAAGACACAAAGAAAGTTTGCAATCTTGTCACGTGTTCATATAGTCGCATATGGTCTCGATCGAAAATAGACCCAAAGGGGTGTCTTTTCAATGTCTGAAGAAACGGAAGAGCAGGTTTTTATCGGCGATATAAATCAGAAAATGTTGATTCTTATTTTGTTTAGGTCCTATGTTTACTTAATTGCCCGAGGACAGAGTCCTTCCGTTTGTAAATATAGGAACTTGCCAGTGTTTGGACGCAATAGTCGGCCTCCTCTTTCTACTACTATCAATAAATACCTTTTAAATATCAGGACGCATCAATCGCCCTCTTCTCGGCCTCTCCTTGGGATCCCATTTTCGAACAAGACCACATGCGAGTATATAAACACGTGACAAGATTGCACGTGTAGTACAAAGATTGATCAGTAAATCTGTTTTTAATAAGACTTTGGGAGAAATTTACTTATCCTAAAGAAGGTGCCCTTGAAGACGGGGTACCCAGCGAAACACGTCGATGCAAAATTAACATCAAATCTGCAAGACATTGAAGAACACAGTAGATATTAACAATTTGATGATATTCTGTGATATAACCAATTATCTCGAAAGATTGGTGACTGTAAAGACACATGATGGTCTACTGTTCTCTCCTTGTCTATGTTTATATGTTTGTGTAATGAGTTGTACTGTATTGTAGAATAGAGTTCCTCCCCTTCAGTAGAAAGGAATTCACAATGATGGATTTTTAAATGTTTGTGTTTTTTGTATTTTAATTATTGTGACTCTGATATTGCACTATTGGGTTTTACATTTTTTTTGTTAGATGAGATTGGATATATGAATAAAGGAATAATTCTTTTTTACATAAAAAAACATATAAATGTGGTGTTGAACCTTGAAGTTATCAGAGTTGAGTATGAATTATTGAATGAGTTTGAAACCTGCATATGGGGTTTGCTTGAGTTTTGATATAGAAGCCCAACAGGATTTTTTATTTGACTAATAGTCTACTGGGGTGTAGCTTGGTGCCAGCGCACAGTGAGCACAGGACCCACGTCTGGGCACACCCGTCGCACTTAGTACGTCACAATGAAGAATAAAAAAAAAGTGATGGCTGGAATGTTTAAATTAATCTCAGTGACTGCTAATAACTCAGGGCTGCATCACAGTCCATCATTTTATTTGATCACTATGCTACTTCATATTCGGCCAAGTCGTATGCAAATCAGACTTCAGTAGGAACACCGCTGCCCTAACTGCCAAGTCAGGTCCTCTCTGAAAAAGAACACAAGCAACCCAAGGCCTGTTTTGACCTATTTGAACCTCTTCAGTTGGGAAAAGCTTGGTTTCAATGGCACAGTGAAAGCTGGACCAACATCTGGATATACATCTCACACCTAGGGCGTCACAATGAAGAATAAAAAAAAATGATGGATGAAATGCTTGAATTAATCTCAGCCATTGGTAATTACTTGAGGCTGCATCCCAGTCCATCATTTTTTCCCCACCATGTAACCTCAGAATAGAACCAGCCATATGCAGATCAACCTGGGTCCTGCTCCAATAAGAATTGTCCAGTGATGGGGCTCACACATGGGTCATCTTCAAGTTCAAGGTACATGGTCATAAAATGATAAATCCTGTCATTCCAGCTCTGAAGTTGTTCTTTTCATCTTTCAAGACAAAGTTCCTGCTTGTTGAGATGAACAACACAACAACAATGTATTACTTGAACAAGCAAGGGGGAGGGGCTCACTCCAGGCCATTTTGTCTGGAAGCAGAAATGATCTAGATATGGCTGATAGCAAAAGAATTTCACATCACAGTGGTTCATCTAGCAGAGGCAGACTTAATGAGGCAATCATTTCAAGAAAACCACAGTAGATTCTCAACGACAAAGTGTTGCAAAATGTCTTCAATTAATTGGGCTATCTGCAGATGGACGTGTGTGCAGATGCAGGAAATGCCCAGACTTCATCTCCAGATACTAGCAACCAGGGTGGAGGGAGAATGCCCTGTGATAGACTGGTCAAGGAGGTTTCTGTATGCTCCCTCCCTCCTACACCCATTCCATTATTCCCGAATGTGCTGATCTAATGGTACCACTGCAAGTCCAGGATGATCCGAAGAGCTCCGGAATGGCTCCCTTATTGGTAGTTTACAGACCTTCTAAATCTATTTGAGGGACCACATAGAAAGCTCTTGAGCAGAGCGGATCTCCTGTTAACATTTCTGGGCCAGATCCTGCACCCCAAACTTCAGTCATAGAGCTTAGCAACTTGGCTCCTGAATTCTTACAATGTGGACACTTACACCTGCCTTAAGACTGTATGGACATTTTTCGAGAGGCAAAGTGCCCTTCCACCAGAACATAAGAAAGATGTTTTACCTTTGGTGTATCCAAATGTCTGAAAGAAGTGATTATTCCTCACCATCTTTCCCTAGGAAGATCTGGGCTACAATTTTCTTCAACTATGGTACACATTGCATCAATCACTGCCTATGGGAAGTCTTCATCACAAACCTCTTAATTTATAATGGTTGTGATAAGGCTTCTTGGAGAGTGTTAGGAAGAGGTTTTCACTCAATAGATCCCTACCTTTGGAATTAAACATTATGCTTTCCAAGTTAATGGTCCACTGTTTGAGCCAATACACAAGGCATCATTACAGCGTAACTTGGAAAACTGCATTTTTTATAGTGATTCTGCTTGGAGTGAGCGAGATTCAGGGATTGGTTTCCCAGGAACCTTACACTGTTCCATCGGAACAGGGTGATGATAACTCATCTGAGTTTTCTCCCTATGGTGGTCTCAGATTACCACATTAGTTAGACAGTTTCCTAGCCCACTTTCTTTCCAAACTTGACATGACATGAAGAGTGTTCTAAACTTCTACCTTGACAGGATGAAACGTATATGACAATCAGGCCATATGTTAGTAAATTGTACTCCTGTAAGAACTTGCTTCCCTACAAAAAAACAATCCATTTCAAGATGAATAGCACCTTGTATTTCACTATTTTATCATTTGGCAAACAAATCTCTTCCTTTTAGACCTAACGTACATTCAACCAAGGGAAAAGCTAATGCAGCTCTATTAAGAAGTAGCCCAGTTTCAGAGATGTGTGCAGCCGCTACCTGCAGGTCTGTACATATATTTATAGACACTACTGCCTGGATTTGGTCTCACCGCTGATGTCCAAGTAGGTCAGGCCTCTTTGAGGAACCTGTTTGGATGAAGGTTGCTGCTATTTTGCTTTGTCAAGCACCTTGTCTAGTGAAGTAGGCTTGTTATTGTATTCAGTGGTGTTGACTTTTATGATTATTGATGAGGATCCCCTGGAAGAGTAGAAAAGTTGCTTACCTGTAATCCTAGTTTTATCCAAGGGATTCCTCATCAAACTCATAAACCTTCTCCCTACTCCCTGGACATAAAGGTGGACATCTTTTTTTTTTCTCTTGCACACACGATCCTTTTGATTCTATAAAATTTAACTGACCTAACTGTCATCGGTGGAGCATAGCGGGAGTCAAGAGGAAGGGTGAGGGCTTTAAAGACACATTGTCCATTTTTACTCTCATATCTATGGCAGCCTATTTGCTAACATTGCTCTCATTTCTTCTCTTTTCCGTTCTAAAAGGTTTGTGAAAGATGTTTCTAGTTACTTTTTGCTAAGACAGTGACTTATTGGTAATTAACTCTTTTTGAAAACTAACACTTTTTTGTATTTGGACATTTTTAGCCTGCCAACAGGCCTTTTCTCTATTTAAGCTCACTTTTCTACTGTGAAGCTTTGTGCAAAAATATAATTGCATATTTCTGTATATATTTTTGTAAAATGTTCCGGCACCCCATGCGTGGGAAAGACAATTCAGTGCTTATCACTTTGATTTTGTTTTTAAACTATCTTTATTAAAATTATACATTATCAACAGTAGCTGTCAAGTCATGGTATACGGTTGTACAAATACAGATTCAACGTTGCTCTGCAAATGTGTCAGTAGCAATACACAGTGGGTCCCGTCCACAGCGCGCCGGAAGTGACACGCAAAGCGCGCCACAGGCAAGGAGGAGGGACTCCTCCCTGAGTTCCCAGGATTGGAAAGGGGGGGGTGGGTTGGTGCCCAAATGGCACTAGAGGGCCGCCCGCTTAGGTGGCCCCCTGAAGGGGCCGCAGGCAGCCGCATAGTGCCATTATTGGCAACAGACCCCACCCACAACAACACATAGCATGCATGCTACATAAATAAATACACAACACAACTTTTGTTTGGGAAAATATTGCTGCAGGTTTTTTCCATACAAGAGTATGCAATATGGTGGGTTATCTTATGGGCGATCCAAGGGCAGGCAGCCCCTTGCTGCCCGCCCGCCTGATGAGCCAAGCACTGTGGAAAACCCAATCAGTGCTACCTTATGGGGTGATCCTCTTTCCGCATCACGTGACACATTACTCACGCCCCTTTCAGAGCGGAGCGTAGCAAGGCAAGCCCCCGGTTGTTCAGGCCCACAACCGCCCGAAGGACTAACGGGGCGCCGACGCGGTTTTCCAGGAACCTGCCATGAGGCTCCTGGTATTTGGCTCTGGCACCCCTATTGTGCCGCGCAGAGGTACCCTTCTGTACCCATCCACTTCCAGATCGCCCTGTAACTCCGCCACAGCTCTGGAGGCGGCCCCCGTCGACGCCAGAGCCCCCCCACCAAACAGGTATACTCTCCCCTGCAACCTCTCAGCCCCAGGGCCTCCTGCAGATCTAAAAGGAATAGATCCATCCCTATTGGTGACAAGTGAACCCCATCTTTGTCAAAGTTCCCTTGCACATTATCTTGAATCATCTCATGTCTGATGAAACCCAGACCCCTCTGGTCTGTGAACTTACGCATTGCACGATTCACCCTCTTCCGGGAATGTTCAATGGCCTCCCCAGACCTGGCCCTGTGCCACACCCTGCGGGGGATCATCTCAGACCACCAGAGCTCACATTGACCTATGTATTTGCTGATCTCACCCAAGTCCCTTCATTGCTTGCAACAATGCCCCCCTACCCATGGCAGTGAGGTCATAACCTCCTAAGTGGATCACCAAGATGTTAGGGAGACCTCCCCCCCCCAGCCAGTCTCTGCTCCAATCTGTTTGGAGCTGCTCCATCTCATTCCGGGGGACCCCATCCAGACAAACTGCGTCTGGGAAAACCGCATGGAGCAATTTATCCTTCTCCGGGAAGAGCAACTGACTCACATTACCTGTAGGAATGTGATGGCCTCCCAGGAGGGAACTCTACTCTTACCATAGCTATATTACCCTTGAGGCTAATGTAGGCTCCCACCTCCTGCAACCTGTAGTTGCAATCCTCCAGTATTTTTTGTGCTTTAACACCCTTTTCCCCAATTTGTGGGACAGCATCACCCTTGTTAGATGACCGCTTCCACAACCAGCCTATCTACTGGGGCTACCAGGGCAGAGAATATAGTGCTTAACTGAAGCAACCCGAAACCTGCCCTTAGAGCAGGGAGCCCATACTCTGTTGCAGTTGCCCAGACGTTTGCACCGGACCCTTTGGCTTGCTTTAACTAAAGCTCGATCCCGTGACCCTTGGAGCTCAATCCATTTATAGACCTAGTTCACCTTGGTATCCCTGGAATGATTGCCCTCCACAAATTCAAGCTTCATTCAGCTTCTCTTCTAGTCACCTTAAAATGCATGATGGGACATACAAACCCCACAAGACCAGGGGGGTCATGTGTATATCACCAATGATACTGTTAGATTCTAAGGTTCCCAGTTTCAAGTATTGCCGCAGCCCCCTTTTGTGGGTCTGCTGAGACCACACTGCCTCACAGCACGTTACCTTGCTACCTCATGCAGCTCACTTAATGCCCTAGTGTGTCCCTGAAAAACACCTGACAGGATGAACTATCTGATGAACCAGGAATAAGTGATAATGGCAAGTGTGTCCTCCTGTACTTGCCATGAATCCCTCCTGTCTTCCAGAAATTGCGCCTGTTCAGCTCCTTCTGAGGGGACTTCCCTTTTGCTTAACTACTAGCACCGTGTGCAGTCGCGACATTAATGGGTAACATCCCAGTTTGCGCCCACCTTAATGTGCCATGTTGAGAGCAACTAGGTACCCCACATCCCTCTTCTCTATGAAGAGATAAAACAGCCGGCTGAATACACAAGGCACAGGAAGTGTGCCCAATGAGAAACCCCCAGTTCTGCAAGTTTGTGCCTATCCTTTCGGGGGTGACTAAGCCCTAGTTTGCCCTCACTTGGATGACCCCTAGTACCACGGTACAGGCTGATGAGTGGAAGAGTTTTCAATGCTGCCGGGCAGGAGTGCCGTACCTCTGCCCAGGCAACTCATGATAAGGTGTGCCATTGCAGGCAGAAGTCAAGAGATCTCCAAACCCACCTTACTAATACTCTTACAGTTTTCTGTGTCTTGCGCTTATTGGAGCATAACATAATTGACTATTTGTAAAGCGCGCGTGCTCCCGTAGCCGGAATGGCACTGAATACCGATCTATGTTACCCCACTCACTGATAATTATGTACCAACAACTGCCTTTTCTTAACTTGAGGGAATGCTGAATGCTTCTAAGAACTGTTGCCTGGGGGCATTAATTGGGTCATAGCACACAATTTAACAGGCAACCCCACCGGAGTGTGTAGTAAAGATGGCCCTGGCGCCTCTGGTGGGGGACTTGAACCCTCCCTTCGAGAGGCCCATGACGCCAAAGCTGAAGCCCGGCCTTTGGGCTTTAGTTCCCACCCCAGCAAGGACTGCCCACACTTGCCGCACTCAATCCGACCTGGATCATACTAGTTTGCACAGTCCTGGTTTGCCTAGGTGAATGTTCCCTCTAAACCCTGTATGGGGCCTATTTCACACTTAAAGGAATGCCTATTCTCTTGACTTTAGAGTGATGCAAGATTGAACTGGCAGCTACCATTCTTACTCACGCCTGCATATACTAGGCTCAGAACACGGAACACTTGCTCTATAATCCCTTGGATTCTAGCCTGGCATTCCTATGTCCCACTATAACAATCGATAATGGCTCTACTGGATCATAATGACCCGAAAGAAACATCAACCCCGCGGAGACAAGGTGGGGATGCTAACCTGCCCCAAACTCTGCGGAAACAACAGCATTTGCAAGCTTGAGACAAACATCTGAAAAGCTGCCAACCAACAAACCATCCCCAGCACCCGGGGGGCATGCCGCCATTCCTTGGCCTGTACACTGACCGAGTTTAAGATTAATAATGGCATCAAAGTACCCATCGCTGAGCGCATGCTTGCAACACTATCCACTGCCTAACCCTGGTCAGTAAAGCCACTGCAGGGTAGCATGCAAAGCTAAGCCCACGCATAAATCACCTGCCCATGCGAACGGACCAAGCATTCGCCGCTCCCTAAGCCATTAGAACTGTCGATGATAGGCATTTTTTCTCCCTTATCACAATTAAGAGGACCTCAAAATAAATGACCTTGTACACAACCTGTTCCTGTGTTTAATTTAATAAACTATAATGTTGTTCATTTGTAATAGGAACCCAGGTCACCCAAAGAGTGCACATATCAACTGATTTACCTCTTGCTCACCATTGATCTTATTGTCAGGGAGGAGGGAAGAATTTATGTTTGTAAATTAACATTGAAACCCTCATTTTAAATAATAGTTGTCAATGCACTGATATACTAAGGTGAAAAGTTCTGCAAGTTAATTAAATACTTTATGAATTTTGAAGAGACTATTATATTTGACACATTTACTGCACGATGTCTTTAAAATAAAAGATGTTCTTAAAGTTGAGCAGAGCAGGGCTCGCCAGTTCCTTTCTTTAACACAAATTGACATTTAAATAAATGTTTGCCCATTTATCTAGCATCTTTTTATTGCTAGTGCTGAGCAGTAAACAGCAGCCAGAGCTTTTTAACGGACATAGTTGGGCTTTGACGTTTGAACACAAGGGAAGCTTTGGTGTCCCTAGATACTCTTCTGATATTGCAAAAGTCAACACCACCCCTTGACCACCTAAAACACTTGCATTGAAACTACACACCTCCTTCCCTATTTGTCCTACACCAACTGGCACTAACACATCTCCATGCTCCTAGCACGAACAGTGCTTGGAACTAAACTGCATAGCGACGCAACTGCTGCTGAGTAATCAGTCTGCTATAATTGAAGTTAGAGGTGTGTCCGCCCAACTGGCCCGAACTCCACAGGAGGAAAATACTGATTGGTTTGTATAAGCATAGGTTTATATTTATTGACCTCTCAGACCAGTGGAGGAACCCAAAGACCTAGTCACATTAAATGTGCTAGAGATCTATCTATCTACACTCCCCCTCTCCCGGCATTATGCCCCCGTGGCATGCCACAAGAGTTCGAGCCCGAGCATTCGTCTGCCCCAGTTTAGATTCAAGCCAAAGAGAAGCCGCTGCAGTTTCCCTGTGGGCTAAATGTACATCGGTTCTAAGAAACACATGTATGCCTAAGCACACCCCAGCTAGTGTCGTCCCGCAGGGCTCACCATCCAGACAATGCCATATCAAAATCACTCTCAGTCCACTTCCACCAGTTACCGTCCCGCTCGAGTTGAGACGCTGCGTGGACCCAGTGAACATAATGCGTCAAATATACCAACTAAGGTTTGCCCCTAATAGCAGCAATGTTCGCAACTGGAAACATGAAAACTCTGGCGAAGGGAGGGACAGTGCAGCAGAGCCACCTGGTGGTCCAAACACCTTATGCACCAATGATGTTACGTGTCCTTAAAATAAAGGACCAAACCCATCCTTTATATTTCCTGACCACGTGCCTAACCATGATAGTGAGAAAGGTTAATCCATACTCGCCGGCTCAGGCCAGAGCAGACAACCGTTTTGCTCCAAGTGTCAGCAGTAGCAGCATTCATCCAGTAAGTAAATGAAAGGACAACATGCATAACCACTGGAGTTACAAGGACCATGTTGGCCAAGAAGCTATGTATTCGATCAATGCAATAAATTAACAGCCCCACTCTTCCAGCATTATCACTTGTGGCAAACGGCACCAAGAACGTGTGCCTTGGCCCATGTCTGCACCAGTCACCCAACAGCACAGCTGGCCCTCAAACCTAGTTTTCTGGCGCCAGCTCTGAAAACTGCCCCTGTTCCAGTGTAAACATTGTCTGCATCAGAAGGGGGGCCGGAGCAGCGTTCTCTAAGGGGCTGATTGACTATCCCTTTCACTGTAACTGCGGGCGCAATGTCCCCATGTGGCGCTGGCGTCTGTATTTGGAGGATCTGCTGTCTTGTCCCAGCCGCACGCGGAGGTATGAAATTAGTTATATGAAAGACAGCACCAAACGCATAGTTCAAGACAAATTAAAAGACCATAACAACAGGCTCTCCTCTTTTAGCCAAGGTGAGCAACAGTGCCACCAGTGGCCTTAGACCATTATGGCACCATCGCACTATAACTCGGTTCAAGTGACCAGTATTCGGTCTTGTCAAACTAGACTGTTCGGCCCCACCCCCGCGTCCGGTACACCATCCATATGAAATGTACAAGGAAGCAAATCCCAGCCGCACAAAAAAATGCATGGCAAGCCCTATTCACTGGGCACCCTGCCCGACAGCCAAACCTCGCTAAATAAAGTCAAGTCTTAGAGTGGGGCAAAACCACGCTGCGAAGGGACCCACCTGGCAATCTGCATGCCCTGTGCTCCTTTGAGCCATTTTCCGGCTGAGGATGGGGTACCACGTGCGCTGGGTCATACATCGACCATACACCCTAGTCTCGAATTCCCCCAGGCAGCGGCACAAAGTATTACTTAAAAAGTAAGCGCGGGCCTCCCAAACCGGCTTTCTTCCAGACCTGCTAACATGAACAGGCTGCGTGATCGAGCACGGGCAATCAAACAAGTGCTCGCTTCCTGAATACCCAGGGATCTAACTCAGGACAATATCGATATCAGTAATTACACCCATTTGACCAACGAGAAACTCTAAGAAGACCAAGGTTTAAGGCTGCTTTTGTGAAACATTTCTGAGCTTCTTGGTGCCCCAATGGAGCAGGGACAAGCCACCGCAGAGGAGGTGCAAGGGGAAAATACAGATCACGGCCAGCAACAAACAGACCTGGATACCACCTGCCAGCAACCCCGGTGGAGGCCCGTGAACCGGCAGGGCTGCGGGTCACCAACCACGGCGTTCCAATGTTCCCCCGCTGCCAAAGAACCACTGTTGCTACGTTGGATAGGAGGGCGGAACGGCCGGCTGGGCGACTGCACCCCCCATGCACCGAGCCTGAGAGCTATAGGCCCTGGAGCCAAGAACTGGTCAGGGCCGCGCCCGACAGGCCGCGGGCCCTTGAACTGACAAAACCAGCGGCACCCTGACGCAACACCCAAGCCAAGGCCTGCGGGTGCTAGGGACGTCCGGGGTCCGGAACAACTCCCTCCATGGACACAGGCTCACCGCCGGAGGTAAATTCCACCAGACAGAAGGGGGGAGATTCAGGGTGTAATGCCCCCCGACCCACTCACCGAAGCGAACCGATGCACGCAGATTGCCAGTGCCCCTGTGCTCGTCACGGAGCATGCTCTGAGGATATGAGAGTTGTGACCCCTAGGGTGATTGTACCCGACCCGAATCCTGGGCGTAGTACTACACTAACGGAGCATGCGTAGTTTGCACTACTACGCAAATTGCACAGTGCAAAAACTGTGCTAAACACGTAGCGTAGCAGCAAAATCATCAACACCTACAAATGCTTTAATAAAGCAATTTTACATGCTAAAAAAGCATATAACCAATTCACAAAAGTGAACTTTAAGAATGAAAATATTAGGCAATGAGAGAGATGATGATTTTGGGGTCCCCCCTAACCTAGGGGGAGGACCAAGCAGATGCCTTGAACACAAAGAGCATATCATGCTGAACGATTCAGTGGTGGTCCCTTCCTCCTAGGACCACCCCAAGCACAGTTATGGGCAAAAATGCAATCCCAACCAAAGGCCCTGCAAAGCATTATGGGACGAGATTAGCAGTGGGCAGTGAATATTATAGGGGCATATTAACAACCAGGCGATAGTCAATTATCGCCGCTTTAGCGTCCGTTTTCGGACGGAAAGCGGCGATAATTCTATCGCCTAATCAGCAAGGTCACGCTATCGCGTGAATCCTTGCACTATCGCCCTTTCCCCCAACGCCCATCCTTGCATCTCTAATGAGATGCAAAGTGGGCGTTACTGGGCGTACCCCAGATGGGCTACGTTGTAAATATCGCCGATGTGCACATCGCAATATTTACAAGGCAGCCCACAGGATTATAGCAAACGTTAGATTTTGGCGAAAACGGCCGTTTTCGCCAAAATCTAACGTCTGCTATAATCCCGACTTAGCCATCCCTAACATAGGGGTGGATTGTGCTGATACGACCACAGGGTCGTATCAGCAAGGTCATCGCCGTTTGCAGGGAACATCCCTGGAAAACCAGCGATGTTCCCTGCAAAACGGCGATAACCTCGCTATCTCTGGAATTTTTATCGCCCTGGAGAAGCGTGTTGTTAATAACGCGCTATCAGGGCGATAATTTCAGAGATAGCCAGCGATAAGAAATCTATCGCTAAGCACGGCCAGCGATAATTATCGCTGGCCGTTGATAATATGCCCCATAGTGTCCAATATCAAAATAATTCTACAAAGAGCTGCAGTTCAACTAGTCGTTACTAGATGTCCTCACGAGTCAAATGCAAAAGCATTGAAATTATTATTACATCAAGCTGCAGTTCACTAGTCGTTACTAGATGTCCCTCACGAGTCAAATGCAAAAGCATTGAAACCCTTTCATGAACCTTTTGCATTTGACTCGTGAGGACATCTAGTAACGACTAGTGGAACTGCAGCTTGATGTAATAATAATTTCAATGCTTTTGCATTTGACTCGTGAGGGACATCTTGTAACGACTAGTTGAACTGCAGCTCTTTGTAGAATTATTTTGATATTGGATACTATAATATTCACTGCCCACTGCTAATCTCGTCCCATAATGCTTTGCAGGGCCTTTGGTTGGGATTGTATTTTTGCCAATAACTGTGCTTGGGGTGGTCCTAAGAGGATGGGACCACCACCGAATCGTTCAACAAGATGTGCTTTTTGTTTTCAAGGAATCTGCTTGGTTCTCTCCCTAGGTTAGGGAGGATCTCAAAATCATCACCTCTCTCACTGCTTGTTAATTTATCGTTTTCACTTTTGTTGAATGACTATATGCATTTTAGCATATAAAGACAGAGATACTTATTCTATCACAACTTGCACTGTGCAAGATGCCGTTTGCAATTATTGCACAGTGCAGACAAGCACACAGCTGCGCACTATTTGTGTAGCTGAGTGTAGTTCAAAGTGTACTTCGCGTAGCTACGCATAGTGCTACTATGCCCAGGGTTAGCTAGCATCTCTCGCTAAGCCTGACCTACAACCTCTCTGTAAAAACTCTGATGTGAGGTCTCGTTGTGACCAGCTGCACAGGAGGCAATAACTTCTGCCTTGGGGGGCCGCCCCCCCCCCCTGGAGTGGCCTCCCTCCCCGATTTGAATAGGCTTGAGCTAGGGGCCACAGACTGACTCTGGGCAACCCACTTAGCTCGCTTGAGCTGGGCCTGACCCGCGTGCCCCCCGAGCCAATATCCTGGCACTGTCCCTGCATAGTCTCCTTTGAGCAGGGGAGGGGGCCATGCTGCTATCGCTACCCCACCTCCCCCAGCCCACACCTGTCCGCACCGGGCCCGGCCGGGCCGGACCCGCCTGGTCTCGGCCCGGCCCACGGTGCCCAAGCGTGAGCCCCCTCGCGAAATGAGCCCTAGGCCGCGCCTCACCGGGACGTGGGCTCCACGGCTAGTGCCCAACGCTCGCGCCAATACGTGCCAGTGTACCCATTTGGCCAGTGTAAACATTTGCAGAGAACGCATCGTTGCATGTAAATTCACCTCAGAAAACATCAGGATTGCGTACCTAACCTTGTAAAATATTAGAGGCCTCGCCCACTAGTCCACCGTGACTCATACGTCGCCGGGACAATCAGGTAAGGTACATTCAGGTGAGATGGGCCCCCGTGGCAACAGGGGGGGTACCCCACGGAGCCGGGCATGGCCACATGGGCTGGTGCGGTGGTTTTGCGCCCGCTCCTCTTCCTCCCACCGGGTGATACTGGTGGGAGGGCTGAAGTTCGTGCCGCACATTGCCCTGCCAATGATCGTACCACACACTACTCCTCCGCTCCCAATAGTGGCAATTCAGCCCAGTACCGTCACTCTCCGCCTTACGGCGGCGTTGGGGGCAGGTAGCGGCCCTCCGGGAGAGACCCCACGGGCCTTGGTCACTATGAACGTGGGTAGAGGCCCCCGTAGCCACGCCGGCTAGGGGCCCCCACCTCGCCCCTCCATCCCAAAGAGGGGGGAGCGCCTCTCATGCCACCACCCGTGTTCGCCGGGAGCTGCCCCAGAACCTCCCCCCCAAGGCGGACCGCGGCCGTGGCTGGGTCGCCCTGCCCTGGGTAGCACCCCGAAGATGAGGAGACCTGGCGGGGGGGAAAGTGGTGGGGGGGTGAGGGTATGCACTCACCACGCTAAAGATGCCAGCAGCTCCGGGGACAGTCTAAAACGCATCAAGGGTAGTGGGAAAAACAGCGTGCCCAGAGGGCCCAGCAATGTCAGAGGGCCCAGCAATGCAAAGTAACCAGGGGAGCCACTTCGAATTTAGCAGCCGCCTGGTGTGCCAGCGGTGCCAAACCGGAACCAGGGAAGGCTGCCTCCCCCGCTTTGTCGAGCCCGGATTGAGGGTGGGAGGAAGTCACGGAGCCTGGGTTGATGAATGACCAACCCCCGATGCCCCTACCCCGGCCCTGAACCACGGCGCTGCCCATTTGCGCCCGATCTCCGCTGACCTAGGGCGGCAGCTGAAATGTGGCGGGTCGGGGTAATGTCTGTGGAAGAGACACGGGGACAACGGCCTCTCAGGGGTGAGACCCTGAGGGGGGGCACAGGCCAACTCACCGCCAATTGCTGGAGCGACTCCGGACCCGGACTCCGACCCCATACCCAGGAGATGTAACCCGCAATCTCCCACCGACGACCAGACGGCGTGTCCGGTGCAACAGAGGATGCCAGGAGGGCGGGGGAAGACCTATATACCTTCCCCCCGCTCCACGGCATGCCGGAAGTGACGCATAAAGCGCGCCACAGGCAAGGAGGGGGGACTCCTCCCTGAGTCCCCAGGATTGGAAAGGGGGGGTGGGTTGGTGCCCAAATGGCACTAGAGGGCCGCCCGCTTAGGTGGCCCCCTGCGGGGGCCGCGGGCAGCCGCATTTCCAGTGCATCGCTATCAGCTGTTGGGCTAACAGCTACGCCAAGTCAATGAAACGGTTTGTGACAGCCCCTGCCGTCGGTGCTTATAGAGACCCAACATACAACTACCCTCTCCATCCAAACCCGGGCGGCCCGTAACACGGGTTATGGTTGTGCATACTTCATTCAAAAGCACGCAAGCACTCGGACAGGACCAGAACATGTGTATCATGTCCGTCCCTGGGGCATGACTTCGAGGGCAAACAGGGGATGCCGTAGGGTATATTTTGTGCAACGTGGCTGGTGTGAGGTAGGCTCGATATAGTATGTTGAACTGAATGTACTGGAAGCGGGCATTACGAGAGACTTTTTGTGGACACGCAAGGCTCTGTCCCATTCCTTCTGTGACAGACTGCGTCCTATGTCGCGTTCCCAGTATTGTCACAAGGGCGCCAGTGGGTCTTGTGTTTTATGAGAGCGGGCTTGTGAAAGCCAGAATATCAAAAGGTGCTCATTTCCCATTGTGTGGAGGACCGGTGTCAAGGGCTGTGGAGCATCCTCTGTGTTAAAGGTGCACCACATGTGCTCCAGTTCAATTGCGAGGCGTCTATGCGCCAGGAACTGGCCCACCGGGAGCCCCGTTTGCTCTGCCAACAGGTCAAATGGGATGAGCGCTTACTCGGGGATGGCACTCATATGCCACCCTGAGGAGGCTGTTAGATGGCACCGGCAACGCCGGGAAGGAACAATTCCTGGACCAAACTGATCACTCCTGTCTCTGCCTTTGAACTCAGCTCTGTCAAGTTTTGCCCAGTTGCCAGCCATTGGAGCTGTGCCGCCAAATAGTAAGGCTCAAACACCAGAGCGCCGAGCCCTCTGTTCTGTGTCGACCGTTGCAATTTGGAGAGCCACCTTCTGCCTTCCCTTGTTCCACACCAAGCCCCCCAGCATTGTATTCAGAATCTGAAAGGTGCTGAGGGGGATACGGATCGGCAAATTGGCAAAGAAGTATAAAAGCCATGCCAGCATTTCTATTTTGGAGAAGGCCACCCGGCCTTGCACTGGAAGGGGGAGGGAGCACCAGAAGACAATCTGGAATCGCAGGTAGGAGATAGCCTTTGTGAGGTTGCCATCAATTAAATCTTGGGTCGTATGGTAATTATTAATGCCCAAGTATGGAAAGGTGTGCGGCTCCCACCTTATGATATAAGCCCCGACTGCAGCGGTATGAGGGGGACAGTCCGGATGAAGGGGGAGCAGATAAGTCTTGGCCTAGTTGACCCCAAGGTGGCTTTGAACTCTGCATTATGCAGGTGGTCTTGTCCACACTGTCCAGAACATCTTTTATGTACACAAGGACATTGTCATAAAGTGAGACTGCATGGATCTCACTGCCAACCTGCACACGCCATACTGCACCAGACTGCCGTATGCGCAGCGCCAGAGGCTCCATTGCCAAGGAGAATCGCAAAGGAGCGCATGCCCCCGCTAAGGGGTAGGGGTTGGGAATTCTACAGCTGATTTTCAGGATTCTACAGGCATGCCCTCTAAACCTGTAGACTTGCAGGTGGAGGAGTCCCGTATGGCACCTCTAATTTCCTGCTCCGACACTGGCCCATTTAGGGCTTCTCTTTGGTCCACAGATAATGCAGGCAGCAAGATACCGACAAATTAGTCCTGAGCCCTATGTTGTTGGCAATAGGGTGTGGAGTTGTAAGGTGCCTGGTAGTGCTCACAGAAAACTCTGTGTATCGCTTCCTGGATGGTAGTCACTGCACCAAGGGGATTGCTGACAGCGGTCACCTGCGCCAAGTCGGATGACCCTTCAGCAAGCATGCCAGTAGGCGCCCCAGATTGTCTCCCTCCACGTGCATTTTGGCTTGGTTAACCTTGTAGTCCAGGCATCGCAGTGATTCAATCAATTGAGCATGGCGAGTTCTGGTTTCAGCCATTTTAACCCGGGCAGTGTTGTTCCCCATCGCAACTCGCTCGAGATCCAGTAAGGAGGACTCCATTCTTGCTTGAGTGTGTCCCTTACCCCTAATAGTGTATGTAAACAGTGCCTTTGGATCACGGTTTTTAGCGCATCCCACTCTACCATACGTGTAGAGGCTGTGTTGCTGTTTTCTGGTATGTAGGTAGTTAGTGTCGTCCCGACCGAATCGTGGAATACAGGGTCCTCTAGGGCCATGAGCTGCAAGCACCAGGTGGGCATCAGTAGGTTGGGATCCCTCCACCCTACATGCCACAGCAATGGATTATGATCAGAAAGAGTCTTACCCAAGTACTCAGTCTCCACCACCTTAAGCTGGGTGGCAAGGTGGCAGAGGAAGTGATCCAATCGGATATGAAGGTCATGCAGTGGGGGATAAAAAGAGTACTACCTGGTAGCCAGGTACAGGGCACACCAGCTGTCCACTAGGGACCCGTGTGTAAGTCATTGCACCAAGTATGACGCAACGCGCTTGGTGGGAGACAGAGGAAGAGGAGGATGAGACCTATCCAGTGCAGGGTCTAATACACAATTAAAGTAGCCCCCAATGATCCAGGGCAGTTGGGACCAGTGGGTCAAAAGTAAGGATATGTGTGCCAAAATCCTGGCCTGCACAGAATTTGGCAAATATAGACTTCCCAACAATACATACACCCCATCTATCTTCCCCTCCACAAACACATAACGTCCCTCTGAAACCACTTCAACCATATTGCTCTCAAATGGCACCCACGGCCACACCCTTATTAGCACTCCCTTAGCATGGCTTGAATAGGTGGTGCAAAAACAGCGTTTCTGAAGTTTCAGGTCATCCCTTTTCGCCCAATGAGTTTTTTGCAAGAAGGCCACATGTGCCCCTCGCCATTGGAGATATTGAGGAACAGAGTGGTGCCTTTTGACTGTTCCCAACCCCGCTGACTTTCCAAGTGAGAAACATTAGATTCATCATCTGGTAGCCAAAAACAGGGAACCTCGAGGCATAGTGTAAGGAAGTTACGATGAGAGGCTCAAATAGAAAAACAAAAAAAATTCCCGAACTCCCCACCCCAAAGCAGCAGAGCAACATCTGGCTGACCAGTTAACGGAACACTGTGACTTCACAGTCCCCGCAATGAGGCAGTCCAAGAACTGCAGGGCTCCTGATGCGGGGTGAGTGAGCATGCCCGCCCGAAGCCGAGCGGTACGTGCTATGCTGAATCTAGGCGGCTATGGTGAGTGCGCACGTTTGGGTACACTGTCCATTGTTGCCTCGGACCTGGCAGCAGGGGGGAAGGGTCCGGCATAGAGGCCAGAATGTTCAGCAGTTTGTAAGAGGTAGCCCTGCAGATAGTCACAACAAATCATCAGCCATTTGTGGCGTAACAGAAGGGAGAGCAGTAGATGATGCACTCAGCTGGGAATTTCCAGAATCCCCATCAGACAAGGCTTCCTCCCCTCCCCTCTGTGGTGCAGGCCGTGGTGGGGTCCCAAAGATGCAGTGCCACAGTGAGAGCTGAGACTCACAGTGTGCCTGAGCATCTGAAGGTGCCCCAGAGACACTAGCATTAGCTGCGTGGGCTGATCTACCTTGTCTCTACCCTGGTCGGGGGCCCAAAGCTGACCTGCGCGGTGCAGGGTTACTGTTGTCGGATGGAGTGTTCCACCAGGTTTTGACCCAATCCCAGGCAGCACCCGGCTCCATAAAGAAGTATGTTTTGCCATTCAACATCACTTTAAGTCTTGCGGGAAACAAAAGAGAGTACTTCGCCCTTCCTCTCGAAGCTTGCCCTTCATACCTGTGAAGGAATTTCTCTGCCAGTGGACCGCCAAAGTGTAATCTGGAAAAAGGAGGACAAGCGTATTGTAAAATGTGATGTGGTCGAATCATAGAGCAGCTTGCAATACCATGTCACGTCCCTGAAGTTCAGCAGTTTAGCCACCAAAGGCCTCGGAGGGGCTCCAGGTGGGAGGTGCATAGCAGGCACTATGTGTGCACATTTGACTTTAAGTGAGGGTAGAGTCCCTCAGATGCCATTTGCATGGAGAGCCATACTTCAAAGAAAGCAGCGGGTCGCTTCCCTCCTCCCCCTCCAGGGAACCTATGATGCGGATATTATTGAACCTGGAGTGACCCTCCAGATCGTACAGTTTCCCCTCCAGTTTTCTAATCTGACCAGTAAGATCTCCTACCTGCTTAGTGAGGTATTAAGTTTGAGGCCACAATTCGGAAATGGAAGATTACACCTCTTTCTCGCTGTCTGAGAGCTTTTTCTGGTCCTCATGCAGTAACCCAATTCAAGCACTATGGCATTGGCTCTGCCCCCATGTCCAATCGGGTCGCTGTGATGGCGTTGAGGATAGTGTCAAGCTTTGCAGCCAGTGTTTCTGTGCCCTGCTGGGTCTGTTCCCCAGGGGGTGCAGAAGGCGATGCACCCTCCGCAATCATGGCTCCAACAATGGGTGCATCATGAAGGGCTTTTCCTGTCCACCTTTGCACCATGGCTGCCCCCTTCCTGTAGCCCCTCCAAGAATGAGGGGAGCCTCTCATTCAGGCCCGCCATCCCCCAGCACTGCTATCCTGGTCTAGTGCACTGGATCGGCACGAGCAGCCTGCCCGAGCTCCTATGCTGCTAATCCCCTGCAGGGAAAGAGGAGCCCCCCTCCACAGAGCCCACTAGTGACCTGGTTTTGGCACCCCTCAGGCGAGGCAGAAATCCAGAGTGGCAGCGGTGCAAGTCATGTACCAGGCCTGGTTCATAGTCCACCGGGGAGAAAATGAAGGAAAACAAAGTCCAGGTAAAAGAAATAGTGCTGCAGTGGTGAGGCCTCCAATCCAGGTATCCACTTCTACCTCCACAGCATCTCCAACACCCCCAGGCTGCCACCACCTCCGCGGGGCTCACCGTATGGCTCTCCAATTCAAGGGGGGAAGAAAGGGAAGCCTCAGCATTACAGCCGTTCCATGCTGCAAGGTGAGGCCCTCTCTGCCCTTGAGGGCCCAGAGACCCCACCGCCAACTCCGTGCCCCACGTGTTCAGGAATGGGATCCCCCAGGTCGCTCAGATCTCCATGGGGACCCCAACCATCACAAGGCCCTCCTCTCACCACCGTTCATTCCTATGGGGCTGGATCCAGGAACGCTGCGCGGTCAATGACAGGAACCCCCTTGGAACTTTGCCAAGCGTCCAGGCACATGGCGGCGGGGGTTCCCGCCTTCACCAGTAATGGCCCTCCCACCTCTGTCAGCTCTGATGAGCCCAGTGGCCTCGCTACCGTTTTCTCACCGCTTCAGCCTCTGAGATCACCACAGAGCCAGCAGCGGGAGTCCCTGGGCCCCTCCCAAGCTGCTTAGACACTCGAGGGGTCTTCCGACAGTACCGCCAATGGCCCTCCCCGGCCTCAGGTCTGGCAGATAGCAAATTATAGGGCTCCCGCTCCAGAGCCTCAGGGATTTGCATCCACCATCTTGCGGCGCTCAGCCACGCCCCTATGCTTATGACTTTGATACAGATTCCCCTAGAAGAGAACTAGGATTACAGGTAAATGTTCCTTCTCAGAGTCCTTGGTATCCTGTGCCAATCGGATGAGTTTGGCCCTTCACTAGTGGCGTCAGGAGATGAAGCTGAGAATGATGTTTCCATTACAACCACAATATGTTCCTTGACGTTTACATAAGTAACAACTATGGAGCCCATCAAGTTTTATAAGGATAAGTTATGAAATTTGAATGCCATGAAGCTGAGGTATGTATTTTTGTATTTAAAAACCACACCACTGTCATGGGTTACCTCAATAAAAAGGGAGGAAACTATTCTACAAAGTTATTACTTCTAGCAGTTGAGAATTGGGACCCCTCAGCAACATTTTCCTACTGGTCTCCCATCTTGTGGTCCCCTGATTTAACAAGCTTCAAACAGCCAGCACCAGCAGGTAGACATACCCACAGCCCTGCAAATGAGAACTCCGTCATGATGTATTATCTCTTTTGCTCTTAATGGGGTTGAGCCTGCTGTGGATACCTTTATGTCACAATCCACTGGAATATATCCAATGTGGGGCTAAGTGGTCTATTATGAGTTAACCATTATGTGTACTGGAGGGGTACTTTTGATTAGAGTAATATTGCTTGCTCTTTTGACTCTCAAGATCCTGCAGATTATAAGAATCTCACAATGGAGTGAGGTGACAGTACTGGCTTTCGTGTGGCCCAACAGGTTATGGTTCTCTGACATCCTAATTAGAAGCACATCTGCTCTGATTCACCACCCATTTCTGGATCATCTATTTTCGTAGCAGCAAGACTCTGGGGCATATTATCAAGGGCTTTATCGCCGCTTTAGTGGCACTTTTTGCCTCTAAAGCGGCGATATTTTTATCGCCCTATTAGCAAGCTGTCGCTAACAGGCGTTAGCGACAGCTTTCATGCGTTAGCGGCCGGTATTTCTATCGCCTTGCATGTCAGCGATAATTATCGCTAATGACATGCAAGGTAGGCGTTCCCCACTAAAAGCGACTGAAAACAGTCGCTAACACAACTAACCCCTATTAGCAAGGTAGGCGAAGCGATAAAATACTCGCGCTAAGCGCGTTTATCGCTAGAAATTAACACCTGCTACTGAGGATGACTTACCTGTTTAAAGTATAGGAGGTGGATTGTCAGGCTGAATCCATCCTCAGCGCTAATGCGAGAATATCGCTGCTTTTCCAGCGATATTCTCACATTTTGTCGCTATCGCTGGAAATTTTATCGCTATGGAGATAAACCTTGTTAATAGGGTGTTATCTCAGCGATAATTTCCAGCGATAGGTGGCGTTAAAAAAATCGCGCTAAGCACGGTTAGCGATAAATATCGCATTTCCTTGATAATATGCCCCTGAGTTTTCTATCCCGAGTATCCTGAGATCATTCAGCTTTAACAGCTAACGAATGATTATTTGTGGCTTTCAAATGATACTTACTCTAGGGGTTCCTAGAGTAGTTATGCGCCTTTCTACAAGGTGGGAAGTATAAGAACAAATGGTTTATAGTTTGCTTTTTGGTCTCTGCCAAAGCAGAGCGATAAACACCTCCTGAAATCTGTCTTTCTTCTTGGATGATGTTGCTGATTGCTTCTCACATTTGGCATATTTTCACTTGTGTCCACAGTTGGATCTTACAGCAACTCAGGGGAGCAAATGTTTCTCGTTCCAGAATGCTGGTGTCAAAAAGCATTTTGATGTATTTGCCTGCACTTGCAATTAAGTGGCACTTCACATTCTAGGACTTAAATTTGGATCTGTCGTTTTTGACGAATAAGATAAAAGTTACCAGTAATATGTGTCTTATTTCAAGAAAGACTAAACTTTTTGGTACATATTATCTGACACATTGGAAAAGTTGAATTCTCGATCCTCTGCTGAGCTGTGTGTACGATACTTTTTTTTAACTGATATAAAGTTCTCTTCTGTGTTTTCAACTGCATAAATGTGTTCAATGGAGCCCCTTGTGGAGTTTCAGCTGATCTGGCTGGCCAGCCTGCTAAAATTCAGTATGGGCGTCTACACGGAGGCCGATCTGAATGTTCGAGAGTGGTTAATCCGATTGTTTGAAATACTTGCTGGCTTTCTGAACTACCTCTACATCCAGGAGACGCTGCAAGGAGACACATAAGGAATGCCACACATCTGGAAAGGTAGTGCATAGAATCCATCTAAATGTAAAGCAGCACCCTTGAATTGCATTCCATGGTGACTGAGTGGATTGTGTATGTTTATGTTTCAGTGGACATATTTACCAATACTCTAACTAACTGACTCCGGTGTATTCTTGCACTTGTAACACAAGTAGCAAGTCTCCTTTCCACTAGACGCACACCTTCCAGCTCCAATTTGTGTGCGTGCATCGGCCTAAACATGTGCCATGGTTTCAAAATGCACCATACCTATGCTTGACAAAAATGTGCTTTGATTCTCCAACTGCTCCTCCTGGTACAAGTCTGGAGCAAGGGGACATAGCCAGTATCATAGTCCACCCGGTTATGAGCATGTACCTATCAGGAGACAGCAGTTGCTGGGGTAAACCCTTTGCAGTCTGATAGTGAAGCCACTGAACTCCAAAGCTGTAGTCTGCAATGGAAAATAGTAAGACATCAATTGGGCTGCAGATGTACGAATTACATGACACCCTGGGATTTGACTAACCGTTCCCACCATAAATGCATTTTCTTCCTCAAATTATGGAACCCTATCATTGAAAACAATTGGGCTATATATCAACAGCACGGGTCTTCTTTGATTGACAGTGCGTGGTAACCCTGTTTGCATGAATTTGCGTATTAATATGCTGAGGTTCTGTTTTACGCATAGTGTCAACTGATCACCATCGTTTCTCCAGCTGACAAAACCAAAAGCGTTCTCTGTTAACAAGCAAGATCGCTATCACGGTTTTCCAGCGTACCTTATCTTCCGACCCATTTCGTAGAGAAGGCTTGTGTCATTGCTAACCACTCAGGAACTTTCTATTCATAACCGCATAGCCACCTAACAGTTGAGCTGAAATAGACACTGGAATAAAAAGAAAATTGCGTTTTCCTCAGTGAAGTATTCTTGAAAAGGTTAATAAAGATAGTCGTCTGTAAGACTCAAAACACGGTGCGCATAAAGCCGCCTTCCTTGGGTCTGCCACCCAGGGTAGACAATACTGTTGTATTCTGATTCCTGTTCGGCTGCCCTCTTTAAAGAGGCAATCATGTTATAATTTTATTTGGCCTGTCGCAGATTAATTTTCCTGACACAACCTAATAAAACGAGGTCAGTCTGTGAAACTTCAAGATAGGTTTAATGTACACCCACCAGATAATCCATGCCAGCAGCCGGACGCTACAGCTGACTCTCAACTACTGAGATCAACGCGTTCCGATGCTGACATGGTAGCATTCTTACAAGAGAACATTACTGTTAAAAGGCAAGTTACAACACATCTTCCCTTTATAAAAACAAAAGAAAAGAAGAAAAAGAACAGAAGGAAAGAAGATGTGAGAGCAGATTGAAAACAAGGGAAAGAGCATATAGAAAGGAACAAAAGGGGAAGAGAACAAAAGAACAATAAAGCATCAGGCAACATTTCTATTGAAGAACATAATCTTGCAAGTGTGTAGGCGGTCTTCTGGGTCTAGCAGGGCGTCCAGAGAGATCAGGACGAACACCCTGGCAATGTCTAGGACCACCATGAGGTTGACTGACTTGAGGTTGTCTGACCTGGGTTTGAAAACCCACGCCACCATCCCCACTCCCACATTTAGAAAGGCGGGACATACTCCAAATATCACCACCAGTGAGCATAACATCGTTTTTCATAACTTTGATGATGCGTTTAGGACCAAAAAACTTGGATTCACCTTTGGGAGACCACACAGCCTTTTTACAAAAACTAGGTCACCCACCTTCCAGTCGTACTTAGCGCACACCCATTTTGGCATCAAACCTTTGTTTGTAATCATCCTGATACTTCCTGAACCTCCAATTATCTACAGTCTTATTTCTGTCCATGACACTCAACCATACAGGATTAAGTTTTGAACCAGAAACCCTGCCCCTAAGTTTCCTGAAGGAAGAGCAACCTGTGATATTGTTGGGTGTGTTCCTGTGTGCCCAAATTTTCTCTCTAAGGACTCCTTTGAGAGGGAAACCAGTCTCGACAGCAGTCTGGGCACAGGCTCTCACAAGCCGATTCATACTCTCCACTAAACCATTAGCCTGTGGCGAGTAGAGAGCTGTACGATGGTGGGTGATGGAGAGATCTTTAAGGAAATCACTCATCTCTTGGGAAGTAAATTGCACACCATTATCGGAAACCAGAACATCAGGTATCCCTTCAGAGACGAAAATATCCTTCAGAAATTTTATAATGTTTTTACTAACAACAGAACTCATACAGCATGCAGATATCCAGTTAGAAGTGTAGTCAACCAAAATAACCACAAACCTTTCAGTGGGAGCCAACACCTCAAAAGGACCAACGATGTCGATGGCTAGTTTGGACCAGGGTCGTTCAGGAAGAGCCACAGGAGAAAGTGGTGAAATGTGTTGACCTTCCTTGACTTGTCATTGGCAGCAAAAATGGTGCAATCCCTGACAACCTCCTCAACCTGCTTATCAACTTCTGGCCACCAGTAGGACTCCCTGACTCTCGCCTTAGTCAAGCTACGCCCCAAATGACCTTCGTGTGCTAAATTAATAATTTTTCCTCTGAGAGAGTGTGGAGCAAGTAATTTATCCCCTCTCAAAAGCTCACCATCGATAATGTTTAGCTCCTCACGAACATTCCAATAAGGCTTGACAATACTGGGAACTTCAGAAAGAGTAGCCCAACCATTAACAACAAATTCCATCAGTGGCTCTCTGGCTTCATCACAAGCAACACCAGACTCCCATTCTTGTTTATTGAGAGCACATTCCTCTACCCAGGACACAGCACAGTCAGGGGAAAAAGGTAGATTTTTTCCAACAGGCATTCTGGAGAGAAAATCTGCTGGGACATTCCTAAGACCAGGCAAATATTCAATTGTAAAGTTATATTCCCAGAGTCCTTCAATCCACCTTTTAATTCTGGGAGTAGTGCTCTCGCCATTCCTGCACGCAAACATGTGAACCAAGGGCTTGTGATCAGTGCGAACTAGGAAAGGTAAGCCCCATAAGTAGAACCTGAAATGGTTGATGGCCCAAGAACAAGCCAACGCCTCGCGTTCAATTACTGAATAACGTTCTTCAGCTCCCTTCAGTGAACGCGATGCAAAACCAATGACCTTCTCATTATCATCAACCATTTGGGACAGAACAGCACCCAAACCTCTTAAACTTGCATCGGTGGTGAGAATGGTTTTTCTTCGTACATCAAAATGTCCCAGGGTAGGCATGCTAGCAATCTCACCTTTGACAATCGTGAAAGCAATTTCACACTCATTGGACCAATTAAAATCAGCCCCCTTTTTTAGTAATAACCTCAAGGGTTGTACAACACATGCAAAATTATAAATACATTTTGAATAAAACTCAGCCAGGCCAAGGAAGGATTTGACTTGATCCTTGTTTGAAGGAGCTGGGGCCTGCAAAATCGCTTCAGCAAGGTCAATTTTGGGACTTATTCCCTCACCAGCTATAGAATGTCCCAGATATTATACAGAATTGACCCTGAATTTACATTTTTCTCTCTTGAGAGTGAGACCCCGTTCCTGCAACCTGGACAACACTCTGAACAGTATTTCATCATGCTTGTCTCTATTCTGTCCAAAAACAAGGATGTCATCTTAGAAGAATAGAACTGAATCTATTCCAGAAAGAACATCCTTCATAATTCTTTGAAAACATGCAGCAGCACTCGCCAACCCAAAAGGCATTCTAATAAACCTATAGGCACCCAACGGTGTCACAAATGAAGTTAGCCTTGGAGTCCTCATGCAGCATGACCTGATGGTAGGCCGACGACAAGTCTATTACACTGAAAACTTGGGCACCACCTAACTTTGTCAGTGCTTCGTTGATGTTGGGTAAGGGTTGTCTGTCCACCAAAATGCAGTTATTAAGACTTCTCAAGTCCACACACATGTGAATCTTTGGGGTCGATTCCGATCCCGGCCGGAAGCGCACCGAATACGATTCGTTCAGAAAAAATACGAGCCGAACACGTTTTTCCCGAACGATTCGAACAGTCGTCCGAGCGAGCAAGTACGCTGCGCATTACTGCTAAAATTCCGAACGAGCCGTACGTACCCATTCCATCTCCAGTTCCCCGACCGAGCTTGATCCTGAAACGCCGATTCGAGTCGCACGGAAGTAAATACACAGCACCTTCCGGCCGGACTAGTACGATGCGCAATCCGTAAGCGCCGAACTGGTCGCTACGTCCGGCACGTCAGAGCATCCGGGAGAGCCGCACATAAGCTCCGATTCGCGCCACAAGACGATCCACAGCTACGAGACGAACAAGCCAGCTACGAGTACGAGTCGAAGCCACGAGACACCCGAACGAGACGAACCAACCATGAATCCCATCGCGCAGGTCCTACCAATACTCTACATCTATTACCGGAACCGGTACGGACGCGTATGGCGCAGACGGTAAGTTAAACATCCACTACACAAACAAACGACACGTACCCGACATATGTCACACACACATAGGGATGCAGAAATTACGTACACTAGGAACAGCAGAACCATAGGGGCGGGATGGCTATCACCAATGCCATACACACCCATAGGGGCCTGGATGCCTACCACTAACACCACCCCTACTCAGGGGGTCTGGATGCCTACCACTACCACCACCCCTACTCATGGGGTGCTGGATGCCTGTCACTACTACCATCCCCACACATAGGGGAATTGATGCCTACCACTACCACCACCCCTACTCAGGGGGGGCTGGATGCCTACCACTACCACCACCCCTACTCATGGGTGCTGCATGCCTACCACTACCACCACCCCTACTCAGGGGGGGCTGGATGCCTACCACTACCACCACCCCTACTCATGGGGTGCTGGAGGCCTGTCACTACTACCATCCCCACACATAGGGGAATTGATGCCTACCACTACCACCACCCCTACTCAGGGGGGGCTGGATGCCTACCACTACCACCACCCCTACTCAGGGGGTGCTGGATGCCCACCACTACCACCACCCCTACTCAGGGGGGGCTGGATGCCTACCACTACCACCACCCCTACTCATGGGGGGCTGGATGCCTGTCACTACTACCATCCCCACTCATAGGGGAATTGATGCCTACCACTACCACACCCCTACTCAGGGGGGCTGGATGCCTACCACTACCACCACCCCTACTCATGGGGTGCTGGATGACTGTCACTACTACCATCCCCACACATAGGGGAATTGATGCCTACCACCACCCCTACTCAGGGGGGGCTGGATGCCTACCACTACCACCACCCCTACTCAGGGGGGGCTGAATGCCTACCACTACCACCACCCCTACTCATGGGGGGCTGGATGCCTGTCACTACTACCATCCCCACTCATAGGGGAATTGATGCCTACCACAACCACCACCCCTACTCATGGGGTCCTGGATACCTACCACCACCACCACCCCTACTCAGGGGGGGCTGGATGCCTACCACTACCACCACCCCTACTCAGGGGGGCTGGATGCCTACCACTACCACCACCCCCTACTCAGGGGGCTGGATGCCTACCACTACCACCACCCCTACTCAGGGGGGCTGGATGCCTACCACTACCACCACCCCTACTCATGGGGGCTGGATGCCTGTCACTACTACCATCCCCACTCATAGGGGAATTGATGCCTACCACAACCACCACCCCTACTCATGGGGTCCTGGATACCTACCACTACCACCACCCCTACTCAGGGGGGCTGGATGCCTACCACTACCACCACCCCTACTCAGGGGGCTGGATGCCTACCACTACCACCACCCCTACTCATGGGGGGCTGGATGCCTGTCACTACCACCACCCCTACTCAGGGGGGGCTGGATGCCTACCACTACCACCACCCCTACTCATGGGGTGCTGGATGCCTGTCACTACTACCATCCCCACACATAGGGGAATTGATGCCTACCACAACCACCACCCCTACTCAGGGGGGGCTGAATGCCTAGCACTACTACCATCCCCACACATAGGGGAATTGATGCCTACCACTACCACCACCCCTACTCAGGGGGGGTGGATGCCTACCACTACCACCACCCCTACTCAGGGGGGGGGCTGGATGCCTACCACTACCACCACCCCTACTCATGGGGGGCTGGATGCCTACCACTACCACCACCCCTACTCAGGGGGGGCTGGATGCCTACCACTACCACCACCCCTACTCATGGGGGGCTGGTTGCCTGTCACTACCAGCACCCCTACTCATGGGGGGCTGGATGCCTGTCACTACCAGCACCCCTACTCAGGGGGGGCTGGATGCCCACCACTACCACCACCCCTACTCATGGGGTGCTGGATGCCTGTCACTACTACCATCCCCACACATAGGGGAATTGATGCCTACCACTACCACCACCCCTACTCAGGGGGGGCTGGATGCCTACCACTACTACCATCCCCACACATAGGGGAATTGATGCCTACCACTACCTCCACCCCTTCTCAGGGGGGGCTGGATGCCTAGCACTACTACCATCCCCACACATAGGGGAATTGATGCCTACCACTACCACCACCCCTACTCAGGGGGCTGGATGCCTACCACTACCACCACCCCTACTCATGGGGGCTGGATGCCTACCACTACCACCACCCCTACTCAGGGTGGGCTGGATGCCTGTCACAACTACCATCCCCACTCATAGGACGTGTAATGCATGACACAACCAGCATACTCCAACATAAGGAATGTCAGCAAAAGACATCCCCCCAACATCATGACAAGAGTGTGTAGTCTGTGTCAAATGCCTACAACACTGAACATGACATTGAACATACAATGTGACCCCCTATCACATGTGTCACACAAAGATGTGTGTGGCCTTCACAATGCAATGCAGACCATGACCACTGTGGCAATGGGGTCTAAACCCCCATCATCACAGTGACCAAAAGGTAAGTGTGGGGTCCATAGCTGAAGCACATTTTGAACATTGTGGCAATGGGGTCTAAACCCCCATCATCACAGTGACCAAAAGGTAAGTGTGGGGTCCATAGCTGAAGCACATTTTGAACATTGTGGCAATGGGGTCCAAACCCCCATCATCACAGTGACCAAAAGGTAAGTGTGGGGCCCATAGCTGAAGCACATTTTGAACATTGTGGCAATGGGGTCCAAACACCCATCATCACAGTGACCAAAAGGTAAGTGTGGGGCCCATAGCTGAAGCACATTTTGAACATTGTGGCAATGGGGTCCAAACCCCCATCATCACAGTGACCAAAAGGTAAGTGTTGTCATGGAAAAAGCTGCAACTGCCAAACAGCATGGATGATTCCTGGTCACAGAACAACAGACACATCAGTTCAAAGTAGTGGTTGTGTCCCATAGCAACATAGATTGGGTGAGGCAAACAGTGCACTGCAAATAAAACATACCTTTGGCCATGTGCAGACAAACATCACCCATGGGGACTGACATCGTCTCCATTTATCAATTACACAATGCCAGAAGTGACCATCATAATGCAGACCCACATATCTGCACTAATGGACACACAAATGTAGATATCCTGGGGAGACTGTAGATGTGAGGTGAACAAATACCATACCATGGCAGCAATGGGACATACGAACCATGATTATTCTGCTGACTGATGACCTAGGAGTCCCAGGGACAGCATGGGAAATCCTCCAAACAACATACAGGCAATGGCACACCAAAGATATGCCAATGCAGTGGTGCAGATGCAGCCTCACACTGCATATCAAACACAACAGGTGATGGGGGTGTGCCAGTGTCCCCAGGCAACCACACAACACATGAGGAGGCCTGAATTCCAATTACACAGATGTGTATACAGTGCCATACAAAAGTAACTCATGGATCGGATTCCCCTATGTGGGCAATCAGGCATTGTTAGATGAGAGGGAGCCCAAATTACACATGTCACACAAGCTTGTAGGAACAGCAACTAACACAGCAAGACACAGACCCACCACAGCACTACCCCCAGGGACCCCACATTGTGGTGACACTAGCCTGCATGATAATCCCACTGTGATGACAAAGGTAGATGTTGTTCACACTGTGAACCACAGCCATGTCTCCTGAGCAACAAACTACCATCACACCTACACAAGCACAAATCAATCAGCACGGCCTGTCAGCCAAGGCCAATATGGAGGTAGGGGTCTAGCCGTGCAACAACTCACATTTGCACACACTCAACACCACACATCTTGATCTCCACCAATGTGCAGCAGTGAAGCTCACATGGACAGGTGACATTGCACATGCACCCATGACAATCCCAGGGGTGGTTGTGGGAACTAAGGTGCAGAAACCCATCACACCTGGCCAGTCAACAAGACTCGTGAATGTCTGACACACTGCACAGTACGCCGTACATGGGCATGACGTGAAATCCACCCCAATCAATGGGATCCCGGCCACAGTCACACACCAATGAAGAAGCCAAGGTCACCCACAAAGAACACACGTAGACAACTTCCAACATTGCAGCTCTGACCCTGAGGAGTGGCAGCAGTCACACACACAACGTGTCACAATCACTGAAAGCTACCACAAACTGTAAATTACATGACTTGTGTAACCAACAAGTGCCAAGGGGAATCCTGACTGTGTCTCATCTGCGTTTGCCCACATCCCCAGCCCTGACTACAAAGACAACTAGGGATGACAACCTAATGAACATTAGTTTGCCATGCACCCACATCACGGAGAAACCAGGTACAAGATGCTGGATGAACACAGGACAACTCAGCAAGCATCACAAACAGGAACATCCGTAGGGACACAGCCGGTGTAGGAAAAGGGAAGGGAACACACACAGACATGCTTACACAACACACAACATGGGCCCAGGCAATGTCACGGGATTACACACTGCCATGAGGGCACTCCACTCCTGTGGAAGGTCCACTGTGCCAAACCTTGTCTGTGCAAAACTCAAACATGTCAGCAAAACACTCGGTCAGTGAGTCAACAATCACAACACACTGAATGCTCTGCTCACATCAGCCTGGGTACGGGAGTGTCACGTCAGTCATCTGCATATACCCAAAACACGTGTCAAGCAAGTTACACTGTACACACAGATGAGTCCTTCAACATTGATGTGCTAAACTGCATGTCCAGTGGAGATGGGCACACAGTCAGGGAAATAGAAATATTGAACAGTGGTAAGCCCACCAGATGTGCATCAGTGTAAGCCACAGATGTTAATTTACAAATGCAAAACGTACATCCCTGTGTCAAATGCAGAACATTACACCCTCAGACTGCAGCAAAGGATGCTATGGATCCAGACTAGATTAGGACACATATCCCATGGACCACATGGAGTCCATCACAGCAACACTTCATTTACCTGATCTGAACACTATTAAACCAGCAAATGCATGATGATACTCATCTACATCATGTACATCAAAAGAAAAACCACTAGTAAACAAAAAGAGGCTTTATTCAGCAAATTTGAAAGAAAAATTAGAAGTCCAAAAGAAATTAAGGCCAATGGCCAGTCCATATACACAGTCCGAACAGGGTGATATGTGACAACTTGTCACCCATTGCTTGCCTGCACTGGTATGGACAGGGGACATCCCCCTCGGAGGGGCATACAAGGGGCAGGCCAGGCACCGCAGGGACAGGATCAGGGGATGCCAGAAGGAGGCAGTGAAGGGGGGGTGGGTGCAGGAGTGTCACCGGCAACTGCAGTGGAGGTGTCTGACTCAGTGGGGGCCGGCACCACTGTAGGGCACAAGTCAGATGGTGTGGGTGCTGGCACCACTGCAGTGGGCCGGTCAGATGGAGTGGACTGGGTCCCCACTGCAGTGCCCAAGTCAGACGGGGTTGTTGTGGACTCCACTGCAGTGCATAACTCCAAGGGAGTGGAAGGGGGGCAGATGAGGTGGGCAGGACAGAGGGGGGACCGGTCTCCACACCAGTGGCACAAACAGGCTGAGCGTCTGGCTTGGGGGTGGAAGAGCAAGTGGTAGGGGGGAGGGCCTAAGCATTTTGGGGATGCGGTATGGGTGTGTGGGGGAACCTGGGGCAGGGTGTGGCGGGGGAACCTGTGTAGTGGTGGCCTGGGGGATGGAGGAGAGAGACTGTGTGGTGGAGCTACGTGGTGGTGGTGGTGGGGTCTTGCCCTTCCTGGTCTGGGGGGACTTCCGAATGGGGTCCTCAGTCTGCCTGTGCGTGGGGGAGGGTGTCCGGGTGTGAGGGACACTCCCCTCTGTGTGTGGTGGTCGCCTCTTCCGCCTGTGCGTTGGCTCAGATGGATCCGTGGGGAAGAGGCCAAGCTCACAGAGGAAGAGCTTCTGGGAGGGGGGGGTTGCAGGAGAGGCAAGGGAAGGGGTTTTAGGGGGAGACGTATCTGAGGACTGCGCAGTGCTCGTGGATGCGTGTGTGTGTTCCTGGGCCCCATCCCCTGTGAGTGAGGTATCAGTCCCCTGACTGTGCGTGCGTGTGCGTCTGGATTTTGGCGTGTGTGTCTGTGTGCTGCTTGTGTCTGTGCTGGTGGGTGCCTGTGCTGGTGTGTGTGTGCCTGGGACAGGCAGGGTGCTGGGGATTGTGGATGGGGCAGAGGTAGGAGGGGTGAGGGACTGTTGCAGGAGGGACACTGCTACCGTCAGTGAGGAGGCCATGGACTGATTGGTCCGATGTAGGGCAGACATGCCAGATGACATGCCCTTCATGAATGACACCAGTTGTGTCAACAGACCCGTGTGTGCATGGAGGACACTCAGCATTGATGTCTGCCCTACATGGATCTGTTTAAGCAAGTCCACAGACTCCACTCTCAGGGCAGCAGGGGAGAAAGAGGGAGGGGGTGCGGTGCCTGGCATGAAGGAGACACGCTCCCCTACACAGGAGCCTCCACGGACATGTGGGATGGGAGCAGATGGGAGGGTGGAGATGGTGGTGGTGGCGGGGGCAGACTTGCTTGATTTTGTCTCTGGTCTGCTGACACCCGCCTCCACAAGGGAGTCCTCACTGGAAGTGCTGTGGTCCCCAGCCGAGGTGGTCGTAGCTGAGGTCTCCTCAGTGGGGCTCCCCTCACCCTCCGTGCCACTGGGTCCCTCGGACTCCCCTGCAGTGGACCCAGTCTGGCTCTGCCGCTCCTCCTGGTCCGTGGAGCTGTCTCCTCCTGTGGCCGTGGATGTATCTGCAAAGAATAAGGATAAACAGAGCAACATTAGTCACCTGTACTGATCACACACGCCACAGTAAGTACAGCACATCACAGAGCAAGCCCTGCCATCATTTGCTAGACATTGCAATAAGTGCTGACACTGATTTGAAGAAGCCCATTGTCTGCCTGACAGTCATTCATGCCACACATATCCTACCTGTCCATGCACCCAACTGTCTGGTGCCTGTTGTATGCGACTAATCATATGTGCACACATGCACCACATACACAGTTGTTGGACATCCAAGAGAACATGTGGAAATGTGTCAATCCAAACACATGCCATCTCCTGCCATTGACTCAGTACATGTGTCAGGAAAAGTGACGGGCAGAGTCTCTGTCGATATGAGGGTTTTGCTTCCATCACCAGACACAATGATGTCCTCATGTCCTGATAGACAATGCGACAATGGTGTGCTTGCAGGACATATCACACTACTGCTGGATCACCCTTTGCGAGTTGAATGTCATGGCAGAGGCCTGTCTGGCAAGTCAGTCATAACTGTCTCCTGTCACAGGGGCAGTGCACACACACAACACCAGTCTACACTGTGTCACAATCATGGAAGTTTTGGGTATGCAAGCCCTGTAGCTGACAGGTGCACATGTGCACCCCTGGCCACCCACATCATGAGGACTAAGATGATCCCACGTCAATCAAATGAGACATTTGAGTGACTGCAAACACAAATCCATACACATGGGCACTTCACCGTCTGATGAGAATGAACCAAAGCTGCCTGCACCTCAATGTTTCATACACCTTTGTGCACAGTCAAGGGATCAGAGAACTATGCATTAACCAATGTGCAGATCCCATAGTCACAACTCATATGGCTGGCCACCCCAAATTGTTAAACACTCCAGGAGTCAAAAAGCAAGGCCACACCACGGTGACACAGAGGCAGACACCTGAGTGCACCCTTCACAATGCCCGATATGTATGCTGACACACGGGAGTGGGAGAACAGAGTGCCTTCGATGTACGGAGTAGGCATTACAGTCCTGGTCCATGTGCAACATGGTATTGCCCTGAACACTAGGCAGGTGGCTATGCATGTGTCACACACATGATGTACATACTTCTGAGGCTCCCCCCTTGGTCTCTGCTGCAGCATGGGTGTGTGGCACATACCCCAGACATGTGGTGAGTCAGATCAGCAATTGGAACACATTGTGAAGCCATACCCAGAGTACATGTCAGGTCACAGGCATTGTGTGAGTAATTGTACCACCCATGCAGCCCACAACAAAGTTCCTGTAACTGATTCTGTCCCCAACTTGAACCACAGGTAACTGCAAGTACACAGTACCCAAATGACCTAAGTCACAGACTGTAAGGGCCACACCTGTGTATCAGATGAGGAGGGGGCATGACACAAGTGAGGGACATGAGTCCAGGACGACTAGACAGGTGTACTGTGGATGTGGAACCAGGCTAAAGGAGTGCATAGAGCATGTTAGTCATAGTACACAGAAAAGGCTAGCACTTACCCCCTCCTTGCTGCTGTCTGGCCTTCAGCTGCCATCCAGGTCAGGGAAGACCACCACCAGAATCCGGAGCATGTGGGGGGTCAGGGTCCGGTGTCCGCCCCTCCTGCGAGGAGGCGACAGCTTCAGCTGGACCCTTGCGATCCTCCGGGTCCAGCCACGAAGGTCCTGCCACCTCTTCTGGCAGTTGCGGATCCTGCGCCTGTAGACCCCCACAGATCTTACTGCCCGGACGATGGTCAGCCAGATGTCCTGCTTCTGGTGGGCATCAACCTGTGAGGATGACAAAGTGAAAAGGCCATTACTATACATGCAACATATCCGTGCATCACACAGTTGGATATACATGTCTCAATCACAGGGGCATATGATGTACACAGGTAGTGCAACTATGGCTATGAACAGTTGTCTAGCAGTTACTAAATGGTATCATTGCCTGGGAAGTAAAATCTTGTTGGAATGCACTGTTACTGCACTATACCTGTTCAGTGCATGTAACTACACACTTTGGGGGGTGACAACTACTCAGTGAGCATGCTAGCCACTGGTGTACACACTGTAAGTCTTGCTAGTCAGACAACATGCACAATTAGTAAGGCAGTGGACAGCACACTCACCTGCTCCCCTGGTTTCCCATACAGCTTGCTGTACTGTGGAAGGAGGCTGTCCAGCAGGGCCTGGTTCTCCTCAGTGCTGAAGGCTGGGGCTCTCTCCACAGTACGTGCCATTGCAGTAGCCAGAGGATGAAGAGACAGCAGCAGTGGTGGTGGCAGATGTTGTCCTGGAGCATGTAGTGCAGGCAAGTGAGCTCTCAGGGGAACAGCCAGCATTATATGTGTGCTGCAGAGGCAGATACTGTCCCATGTGTCCAAAGTGATAGGTCCAAGTCATTGGCATCTTCTGAATCTGGCCAATCCATGGAATTGCACCACTTATACACGCCCACAGCATCCTTCAAAAGTTCAACTTCATGACACCCATGAATTTGCAACATTGTTGTGGGTGGCCAACTGAATTCACTGCATCCGACTCGTAAAGGCTTCAAAAACGCGTCCGTTACCATGTCAGTCCATAGCCAATGCGTGCGCACCGATCGATCCATTGCTGTACAACGCGTATTTCGAAAAACAACACGCATCCGTCCACATCATATGCAATGGCCAATGCGTGCGCACCGATCGGTCCATTGCTGTACAACGCGTATTTCGAAAAACAACACGCATCCGTCCACATCATATGCAATGACCAATGCGTGCGCATCGATCGGTCCATTGCTGTACAACGCGTATTTCGGGAAACGACACGCATCCGTCCACATCATATGCAATGGCCAATGCGTGCGCACCGATCGGTCCATTGCTGTACAATGCGTATTTCGGGAAACGACACGCATCCGTCCACATCATATGCAATGGCCAATGCGTGCGCACCGATCGGTCCATTGCTGTACAACGCGTATTTCGAAAAACAACACGCATCCGTCCACATCATATGCAATGGCCAATGCGTGCGCACCGATCGGCCCATTGCTGTACAACACGTATTTCGAAAAACAACACGCTTCCGTCCACATATTCAATGGCCAATGCGTGCGCACCGATCGGTCCATTGCTGTACAACGCGTATTTCGGGAAACAACACGCATCCGTCCACATCATATGCAATGGCCAATGCGTGCGCACCGATCGGTCCATTGCTGTACAACGCGTATTTCGGGAAACAACACGCATCTGTCCACATCATATGCAATGGCCAATGCGTGCGCACCGATCGGTCCATTGCTGTACAACGCGTATTTCGGGAAATGACACGCATCCGTCCACATCATATGCAATGGCCAATGCGTGCGCACCGATCGGTCCATTGCTGTACAATGCGTATTTCGGGAAACAACACGCATCCGTCCACATCATATGCAATGGCCAATGCGTGCGCACCGATCGGTCCATTGCTGTACGACGCGTCCCTGTACAAGTCACTCGCATATGTCATCATTGTTGTCACTGGTGCACGTATGCCAGCCACAATTACTTGCCAGGGACTCAGGGGCACACCTACAACACCACAGCCTGTCCACACTGTATCCTAAGGCATGTAAGGCTGCATTACCTGTGTGTGTATGGGGGTCAACATGTGGTTTGTTGGGTGGCACTTGGGGGCAGCCACTCCCAGGCTGTGCACGTGTTCACGGGGACAGAATCCTTTGTGTGTTGTGCACATGACCACTGTGATGTGCAACTATTCAGTTCAGAGCATGTGGCATGGTCACATCTCCAGGTTGTGTATGTGTATGTTATGTCACATACACCCTGAGTCCCATGTGGGATGGTATGTACGTCACAGGGTGACCCATTGCCACAATTGTGATGGCCCTCCACAGTCTGTGTGCATTTTGTGTTTCAGATGTCTTGGATTCCATGTGCACAATGTGAGACAGTCTCCACATCCACGTTGTTTGTGCATCGACTTTGATGTTGTGCGTGTGTGTGTCACAGACGTCCATGTCTGTCCTGCAGAGGCAACAGGGGCCACTACCTGTGGGAGTCATGGTTGTTTTGCTGGCGTGTACATGATACGCCATGTCATGCCAGTGTCCATGTGGCAATACAGGGTCCCTGGGAATCTACCTGTCAAAGAGCTTTGATGCCTGGGGTACATCTGTCCTCACTTGTCACTGTGGTGTGTGTTTGGAACGTGACAGCAGAACATGGGTACTGTGACACAGCCGAATGAATTCCCATTACACAACCTGGAACTTGTTGTCAACACATGTTGAACTGAGATGTTAGATGTTGGCCATGTAGGTGCCATATATGTCCATTGTCTTGTGGCTCATGGCCTCCTGGCAGGTCTGGCTACGTTACCACGCCTGGCTGCCATGATGACTCTTGCGCACGTTACTATTGGATGTTGTTCTGTCGCCCTCTGTTATTGCCAAGTTGTTCTACAATAGTCTGCATTTTCTGTTTCTCACCTTTTCTCCTATTCCCTTTGTGGGCTCAGTCTGAACAACAGTTACAAGGTCGAATAACAAATCCCTGGTTTCTACTGATTTGGCCCGTCCCTCGCACCTAGACATAACACTTGTACAGCTGCCATTGAGAAATTAGTGTGCTTTTAATAATGCGCTCGCTTGCTCTAAGATAGCACTTGGAGACGACCTTTCCAGAGAGAAGAGCTGTGATTGTTTGCTGATGTAGTTTTGCATCAAGAGACTGAGGTATGGGGGTTCGCTAGTCAAAGCCCAAAGGTCTTCTATTATTATAATAAACTGGCTTCTAGCACGGGGAGGGTGGTAATGTTAGTTAGACATATATCCACTGCTTTATGAGATGCTTTCCCCGTTCGTATTCTATGGAGTAGTAACTATGCTGATTATATTATTCTTATGTATTATGCTATTAGTACTGACACGTGTACTGTATCTAAGGGCACGTAAGTTGAAATAAATATTTTGAACTATAAAGTGTCTCTTCTTACGCATGTTGTGGACAGGTACGAGAGTAACGAAAGAGTGTTCTTGCCTCTGCGAGTCCTGAGAGAGAGATACCGTGTTCTGGGTTGTCTAATCATTGGTACATTAGTGCTAATGGGACGCTAAGGCTAGTTGGGTTGGGGTTTTGGGTGCTAAGGTTTATGGTTGGCTCACCACTATATTCCGAGGTCCTATTATCCTGTGCATAGCTCTGTATGTGCAGAAACCTTATGACACCATACAGAACGGCACACACATCAAGTACTTGTGTCTCGTAATGATGTATCATGTGATATTAAGTATGGTCAATGCCACATATGTGGGGTGACTGACAATCTTTCTTTGTTCACCTATGCACTGCAGGGCACCAGCTGTCCATAGACCATTCCCTGACCTTGCAACCATGGTTGAACGTGACTGCATCCGACGGTACCGCTTCAACAGGCCGCTTATTGAGGAATTGGCGGTGCAGTTGGCCCCACATTTGCAACCTGGCCGCCCATACCCTGCAGCGCTGACCCCCAAGGTGAAGTTGATGGCAGCCCCACACTTCTTTGCCACCGGTACCTTTCAACACACTGTGGCGTCTGCTGGTGGGATGTCACAGACCATGTACAGCCGTGTGCTACGCGATGTTTTGGAGGCGATGTTGAGATACTTGAACCAGTACATCTATTTCCATAAACGTCAACAACTCACTGACGTCAAGAGTGACTTCTATGCCCTGGGGAGGATGCCACATGTCATCAGCTCCATTGATGGGACACATGTGGCTTTGGTACCACCACAGGCACATGAGCAGGCATACAGGAACAGGAAACATTACCATTCTATCAATGCCCTAGTGGTATGTCTTGCAGATATGAGCATCTCACATGTGTGTGCACGTTTTCCCAGTTCTGCACACGATGCCTACGTAATGAGGAGTAGTCGCATCCTGAGGATGATGTCACAGATGCAGAACCAGCATGCCTGGCTTGTCGGTGTGTGCTGACTTTGTACCATTGTGTGTGTTCTGCAATGTAGTATTCCACCCTCTTTTCCAAGTCAGCTAATGTGCAATTGTCTGTATGTAGGTGACTCCGGATACCCCAACATGCCGAGGTTGCTGACACCCCTCAGCAACCCTGTGACACCAGCCCAGATGCGCTACAATGAGGCACATGGTCAGACCAGGAGAGTGATCGAGTGGACATTTGGTCTCCTGAAGAACCGCTTTCGCTGCCTGGACAAGACAGGAGGGGCCCTCCCATATGCCCCTGCAAAGGTGTGCAAGATTGTCATCGTCTGCTGCATGATACACAACCTGGCAGTGCGGAAGGAGTTGCCTCTCATCCTTGATGACGATGACCAACATCCGCCACCTGTGGAGGATCCTGGCCTGGGCCACGATGCCAGTGATGATGATGATGATGAGGGGGATGTCCGCACACAGCTCATCACCAACTTCTTCAGCTGAATGTGAGTATACAGAGTTGGTATGTCAATGATTTGAGTTTGCATGATATGTGTTGGTGGTGCTCTGTTGCTGTTTGAGTGTGGCCATGTGCTACTTGACTGTATGCGTGCAGCGATGTGTCCTTACAGGTAGTCTGTACTCCCCAACAGTGTTGACATGCTAACTTGGTTTTGTGTAGGTATCTTGTGACATGTATTGGGCATGAGTATTGCAGTTCTGTCCTGTTCTTCAGTGCTTTTGACTGTGTGTCATGTCTGTCCTTCACAGGGTACTTTCAGAGTTGTTTGGTCAACTGTGATCCCCCGACACCATGATTCAACTTCCAGGGTGGAAGCAGTCGTTTCCCTGCAGGTGATGTGCCACACACCCCTGGACTTTATTTCCTCTACACTTGGTGACTGTGTGGCCACTGCCACGTGGGATTAACTTGCATCTGTAGTGGAAACAACATGTTGCAAATGTGTAATAAACCTGTGCCTCACTTTGAGATGTGCGTTGTCTGTGGTCACACATCTGACTGACATTTGCTTACTTCACCTGTGGGCTAGTTAACACAGACTCTGAATAGGTGTGGTGTCTGTGCATTCCACTGTATTTCCTGGTAACATCAGTGTAGGCAATGAGTCAGATGGCCCTGGTGTGTATGTGTTGTGTAGCCCTGGTGGTGTGTCTCCCTCATATGTGTCATGTCGCCATGACTCACATGACGGTGTAGAACTTGCTGTAGCAGTTAGCATGCACAGTGTCATTTAGCAGATCATCATCTCCATGACAAAAACAACGTTGGAATCACAACAGAGGCAAGTATGGTGTATTAGTGAGTTTATTTACATACATGTGTGAGGATAGTGCACAGGATGGTGGGTGCTGTACATTGGGATTGGAATCCAAAGTTCCCAGATGAGTTGGAAGTGTTGGTAGCAGAAATGTCCTGAGTAAAGTCCACAGTCATCTGATACATTGGTCCAACTTAAACTCCCCATGTCATGTGGGAGAGTTGGGTTGCATTCGACAGGGTGAACAGTTTGCACACAAAGGAGAATTTCCAGAACAGGTGTTGGGTTCCTGGGGGATGTACATGGCCATCGGCCTCTCAGTTTTCCTTCCTCGGACGACCCCTCTTCTTTCGGGGGGACCCTCACGTGCAGGCCGCTGCGGTGCAGAGGACTCTCCACCAGAGTCATCCTCCCTCCCTGTGGCAGTTGCAGTTGTTGCGGCACCAGATGTTGTGGGCACACAGGGAGGTGTGGCCATGTTGGTGCTAATCTGGCGGAGGCATGTCAATATGTCCCTATGCACCGCAGTCATTTCTTGCAATGTGTCCCACTTGGACTCCATGCGAGACATGTGTGTCTCCACACGGGACATGTGGGAGTCCAAGCGGGCATGATGGGCAGCCTGCTGCTGTTGAATGTCCTTGAGGATCCCCACTACCTGGCTGACCTCTCCGGTGCTATTCTGGTACGCATCAGCAATGCGTACCAGTTGTGGGTCATCATGCAGTCCAGACCCCTCTGCAAACAGCGACCTCTGCCTACCACCCCTCCCACCACCCCTGGCCACACGTGCGGGACCTGCGGTGGCATGCACAGGTGACCCTAGGCCCCCTTGGGGGTTGGTACTAGGGTTGTTGTCCGTTGCTTCACGGTGGGCCGGGGTCCCTGTGCTGTTGTCATTGGTGGTCCTTGGTCTGTCCGTGTCGGCGGGGATGGTCTGTGTGTTGGCAGATGTTGGAGGAGTGGGTGCAGGGGGTACAGATGGTGGTCCTGCTGGTGCTGCATGATGACTCACACCGGAGGGGCCAGGTAGGTCTTCGCCATCCGAGGAGGGCAGAGGCTGTTCCACACCAGAGAGCTCAGGGGCCCCCGGAGCCTGGGACAGGGACTCCTCATCGTCTGCTGCTGTGTCCCCATCATCACCTGTTTTTGGAAGAGACACACAATGTATGTTATGTTTCTACAGGCATCAATGGTTCAAACACCTGACAGTTGTGACTGTACCTCTGGATGCTGGCCTGTACATTGCATTGTCCTAAGTTGTCACAGTCAGAGGTTGATATTGGTGTAGCACATTGTCCTGCCAACCTGAAGCATTTCAATGTGAATGTTGAGGTGTGTGCATGGCCAGCATTGGTGGTATTTGGTTGACATCCGTCCCTCCTTCTCCCCCAGCCCAGTTATCCCACCATGAAGCATGCCACCCTTGCAGTGGGTGCAGGTTGACTCTCAGGATGTCAGTCAGTGGTGTCCTGCTGTTGGTTGGTGCACAGTTCCCAGCAGGGCCTTGTGCTCCCCACAACAGAGCACCATTGTCAGACATCTTTGAAGTGGCTTTTCACTCCCTGTGAGGTGTGCATGCTTCAGTGTGAGCTTGCTGGGCCATGTGGGTGGGGGATGTTGGGCTGTGACTTCCACTCCCATCATGCTATTGCCTACACCCCCTTCCCAGCTTGCCCATTCTTCCTTCCTTTTGACTCTGCTTCCCTGTGGGGTAGTGTGCCTGTGCTGACAGGATGGCTGACAGTGTTGTCCTGGCATTTGTTTGGCTACAAGTCCCAAAAGTGTCCCTGTGCTTCACACAGCATAACCCAGTGTGGTGGTTCTTTGTGGGATATTTAATTAGAGTGTGAGGCAATGCATTCTCCCAGGTGAGTTGTGTGGAGTTTGTGTTAAGGGGTGTGTGAGAAAAGCTGCTGGTAACTATGGTCAGAGCTGTCAGTCCTCCTTCCCACCCAGCCAGATATCTCACCATGGAACGTGCTTCCATTGCAGGGAGTGCAAGTTGGCTTTCAGGATGTCAGGCAGTGGTGTCCTGCTGTTGGTTGGTGCACAGTTCCCAGCAGGGCCTTGTGCTCCCCACAGCAGTACCCAGTGTCAGCCATCTTGTCAGTTCTTTTCCACTCCCTGTGATGTGAGCATGGTTCAGAGTGGTGTTGATGGGCCAATTGTGAGGGTGACCAATATCTGTGACTACCACTCCCATCATGCTATTGCCTACACCCCCTTCCCAGCATGGCCATACTTCCTTCCTTTTGAGTGGACTTCACTGTGTGTGAGTGTGACAGCAATGGCAAGATGGCTGACAGTGTGGTCCTGTTGTTTGTTGGTGCACAGTTCCCAGCAGGGCCTTGTGCTCCCCACAACAGAGCACCATTGTCAGACATCTTTGAAGTGGCTTTTCACTCCCTGTGAGGTGTGCATGCTTCCGTCTGAGCTTGCCGGGCCATGCGGGTGGGGGATGTTGAGCTGTGCTACCACTCCCATCATGCTATTGCCTACACCCCCCTTCCCAGCATGCCCATACTTCCTTCCTTTTGAGTGGACTTCACTGTGTGTGAGTGTGACAGCAATGGCAAGAAGGCTGACAGTGTGGTCCTGTTGTTTGTTGGTGCACAGTTCCCAGCAGGGCCTTGTGCTCCCCACAACATAGCACCATTGTCAGACATCTTTGAAGTGGCTTTTCACTCCCTGTGAGGTGTGCATGCTTCAGTGTGAGCTTGCCGGGCCATGCGGGTGGGGGATGTTGAGCTGTGACTACCACTCCCATCATGCTATTGCCTACACCCCCCTTCCCAGCATGCCCATACTTTCTTCCTTTTGACTCTGCTTCCCTGTGGGGTAGTGTGCCTGTGCTGACAGGATGGCTGACAGTGTTGTCCTGGCGTTAGTTTGGCTACAAGTCCCAAAAGTGTCCCTGTGCTTCACACAGCATAACCCAGGGTGGTGGTTCTTTGTGGGATATTTAATTAGAGTGTGAGGCAATGCATTCTCCCAGGTGAGTTATGTGGCGTTTGTGTTAAGGGTATGTGTGAGAAAAGCTGCTGGTAACTATGGTCAGTGCTGTCAGTCCTCCTTCCCACCCAGCCAGATATCCCACCATGGAACGTGCTTCCATTGCAGGGAGTGCAAGTTTGCTTTCAGGATGTCAGTCAGTGGTGTCCTGCTGTTGGTTGGTGCACAGTTCCCAGCAGGGGCTTGTGCTCCCCACAGCAGTACCCAGTGTCAGCCATCTTGTCAGTTCTTTTCCACTCCCTGTGATGTGAGCATGCTTCAGAGTGGTGTTGATGGGCCAATTGTGAGGGTGACCAATATCTGTGACTACAACTCCCATCATGCTATTGGCTACACTGACTTCACCTACATACACAGAATTCCTTCCTTTCAGTGAGCTTCCCTGTGAGGTGGTGTACTAGTGGTGGCAAAATGTCTGACAGTGTTTGTTGGTTAGATTTGTGCCACTGCCTTGCTCTATTTGTTGTTGGGTTTGTACATGTCATGACACAGTTACATATCACTATGGGATGGCAGGTATTGTGTTTGTCTAACTAACATACACATCTTGGGATGATTATGTTTTGGTTAGTGTGGCTTTGCTAACGGTGCATGGTTTCACTATCCCCTTGACAGTGATGTGTGTGTATTGTCACACGATATTGGGTATATTGGTTGTGTACTCACCAGGCTCTGGGATGTTTGATAGTCCATGTACGCTCTCTGGTGGTAGGATGGCCCGCACCTTCTCCTCCCAGGGCCTGAGGTATAGTGGTTTGGCACGAGGGCCACTGCCGGTGCGATGGCTCAAGGTGTAATCCTTCTTGAGTAGGGCCTTGACCCTCCTGCGCACATCATACAACCTGTTCTGGATGTCTTCCTTTGTGCGCAAACATGGTGATTGTGCGTTCACCCTGTCGACGATCCTCTCCCACATCTTGGTTTTCTGTGACATGGGGGTCTGTTGGACCAATGTACCAAACAAGTGTGGCTCTACCCTGAGGATTTCATCTACCAGCACTTCCAATTCACTGTCTAGGAACTTTGGATTCTTCTTTGGGGGCATGGTGATGGGTGGTGGTGGGGATTAATGTGTGTGTGGGTGTGCAGGTGAGGGTGTGTGTGTGTAGGTTTTGCTGGGTGTATGTGAGGGTGCTATTTGGGAGGTGCTAATGGTGTGTGGCTTGTGTGATGGATGAGTTGTGGGTGTGTCTGTGGTTGCTGTCTGATGGTGTTCTGTGCTGGCAGGTCATTTGAATTTGCAAAGGATCATGGTAGGGATTTGTGGCCTTTATATGGGTGGAGTTGTGGGTGTGTCTTTGTTCCATTCCCCCCCCCCCCCAGTATTTATTGACTTTGTCATTGCTTGTTTGGCCCTTTTTTTTGTATTTTTTCATTTGTGGTTTTTGGGCATGTAGGAGACGTTCTTCTGACTGAGTAGGACGCTGCAGTTGGCTCGTGCGAGCTTCTCTGAGTCTTTCAAGCTGTGTTTCTGCTGTGTTTCATGTGCGGCGTACTCGTCGGTCGCGGAGTATTGGGTTGCTTCGGCTCCGTTTTGTATGCGTGTCGGTCGTACGGCTAGAGCTCCGTCCGACTCGGTCTGGTTTTACACGCATTGAATCGTACTGCGCGGGTCGGAGTTCGCGGGTACGTTTCTGTCGGGTTCATTCCTGGTGCGTGTCGGTCGGTTCGATTCGCGTAGTTTTCCGGCCGGATAGCTGGTTTCCGTGCGGTTCGGTCGTTCGGCTTGTGTTCCGTACGAGTCGGTCGTTATTCACATGCATTGCATCGTACTAGGCGGATCGGGCAGCGGCGGTACGTGTCGGTCGGACTAAATTCCCGTACCGAGTCTGTCGGTACGTTTTCCGGCCTGAATCGGAATCGGCCCCTTTGTGCCTTTGTCCTTTTGGGCCAAAACAATGGGGGCCAACCACTCTGAGGATTCAATCTCCTCTATAACCCCCAAACGGAGAAATCTGTCCAGTTCTTCCTGTAGTGGCTTAATCATGAGGTTAGGGACTTTCCTAACTTTGTGTACAACAGGGGTTGCACTGTCTTTTAAAATTATCTTATGTTTGAAACCTCTAAGGAGTCCTAAATTTTCACTGAAAACTTCTGGGTATTTTCCTATAATATCTTGATGGTCATTTTGGGATGTTAACAGCATTACTTGGTTGGGAGCATTGGGATTGAGAATGATCCCTAGATCTCGTTGGTGATGCCAGCCTAAAAGATTGTCACCATGCTTAGCAACATAGACATTACCAACAGTCTCTCTGTCTTTGAACAAGATGGTTTGAATTGAAAATCCTACGAGCTCAATACTCTGCCCTCCATAACCCACAGGGTTGATGTCGGGAGGTAGGAGCTTAATATCCTTGTAAGCAGGTGTGGCATCCCAAAATTTGTCGCTAATTAAAGTGTAAAGCGATCCAGAATCTGCTGGTACAGGAATGAACACATTCCCAACAAGTATGTCGCATTTCGGCATGGAAAGACTGTCGGTGTCAACACCTTTGACATCGTGAATTGCCCCGTCAATGCTGTTAGTGATACAGTGGATGATTTGTTGTGATAGTTCTTCATCATCAATCATGTTAACCTTTGTGTTCCTGCACATGCGGGCATAATGACCTTTTTTCCCACAGTTTTTGCAGTTGGAACTTCTTGCAAAACAATCAGGATAGTTGGGTCCATGGCTGAGACTTCCACATCTGGGGCATTTTGTCTTACCATCTTTGTACCAGGACGAAACAAATTTTTGTTTTTGTTTATCAGTTTTGCTGGTTCCTTTTTCAATTTTCACATTAGATTAGGACACAGTGGCAACTGCCGCCTCAAAATAGGGATTATCTAATTCACCTCTAATAGAGTTGGTTCTAGAGTCAGTGGTCACATTACTGTTATGCATTTCTTTAACCCATTGGGAAGTATGTTCTATACTTTCCACAATTGCAATTGCCTCTTTAAGATTTGGATTCTTGGACAACAACTTCTCCTGGATCTTCGGGTCGTTCATGAATCGCACGAGTTGATCTCGGATAAGAGAGTCAGTTAACTGTTCAAATTCACAAGTCTGAGCAAGTGACTTCAGTGCAGCCACATAGTTGCCAACTCTTTCACCCTTAGCTTGGGTGCGCATGAAGTCGTGGCCCAAAGTGTGTTTGTAGAAGTAAAATACTCATTTCATATACATCATTAGGTTCCCCTGCTTCTCTGCCTATTGGTATCGGATCTAGACTATCATAAATGTTTCTGCCTTCAATGCCAAGGTTGTGGAGTAACACAGCTTGTTTCCTTGCTGCTGAAAATCTTTCGCCATCAATGGCTATAAGATAGGAGTCGAAAAGAGGTTTCCATTTTTTCCATGGCAGGATTGGTTCACCATGTTCAGACAAGAACTGAGGTGGCTGGCTCATACCACTTGAGGTTGACATCCTAGAAGAAAAACAACGTAACAAACCAACACAATAGACTAATATAACAATCTAAAATAAGAATTTAAAATAACAAGACAAAATAATAAGTTAACTAAAATTCAGGTGCTTGCTTGTTTCTCCTCAAAAGTAAAACTGCCACAAAAAAAAATATTGCTGCTGCTGGTAGAGAATAAAATATTAATAATGACATGAAAACATGACATCTCACAGGATAGTACTCCAGTGGAACAGCATGCGGAAAACTGTCCAAATTCGCTGAAAAACTGTGTAATATATGGCTTGCTTGACCACACGCTGTAAGAGAAATACTCAAAATTGTCCAAATTCACTGAAAAACTGTGTAAAATATGGCTTGCTTCACCACATGCTGTAAGAGAAATACTCCAAAAACAAAGATGAAGTCAATAATCAGCGCAGCTGAGCACATGCGGAAGCAATCGTAGTGGAGTTGATGTTTCAGTCTTTTAGAGATGCAGTACAGCTACGTGAACACATGACGCGCCCACGTCAACGCGTGAACTCTGTAGAGTCAGAAGACAGGCACAGAGGAGCACGCGCATCTGCAAATACGCGCTGAAACAATGCCGGTAGCACAGAGGAGGACACACGCCGTCACTCGCGCGTCGGAACAATGCCGATGGCCTCGCGGTGAGTTGGCATCTTTTAAATTACTGCTCGAGCGCCCAACAGTAAACAGCCAATCACTCGTTGTTGCGATTTGCAAAATCAATCAAAATTGTCCAAAAGCGATGTCCGATAAAGCCGATGCACAGCGCAGGGCTCCAGTAGTTTCGACAGTACACTTGGATATGCCAAACGAATACAAGGCTAACTATGATGATAAGACAAAAATAAGCTTGATAACTTGGTAAACTCATGCAGGGTTCTTCTTTGGTGGGTGTAAGTTCTTCATTGAATCGTCGCCAGTAATAAAACGAGGTCAGTCTGTGAAACTTCAAGATAGGTTTAATGTACACGCACCAGATAATCCATGCCAGCAGCCGGACGCTACAGCTGACTCTCAACTACTGAGATCAATGCGTTCCGATGCTGACATGGTAGCATTCTTACAAGAGAACATTACTGTTAAAGGGCAAGTTACAACACAACCCTTAAGAAATGTTCAAATAATCTGGTATGTAATGAATCCCACATGCCCTCAAATGTTCACAACAACGTCTAGTACAGTTATCTGCATCAACAACGTTCTTTACTAAGCTCTCAACTGTGGATTACCATTAGCATCCTAAATCCCGTAGTCTCTACTCACCTATTTCCACATAGCCAACCAGGGAGTACCAAACGCAAGGTAAGTGCATACCGCTGGAGCCTGTTCTGTCGCTGAGATTGTACAGGAAATCAGAACACACAAGATGATGGACGGAATGCTGCACATTGGCAAACATTCACCCCCAGTCACAGATCTGGGTTTAATCCATCGTTATTTTGCTTCACAACGCCACCCCAGTTCAGACATAGCCATATGCAAATCAGTCTTGACCCTGTGCCACATGGGAACAGTCCAGACCGAACTGCCAAGCCATGTCTTCCCTGGACCGGAATCAAGCATCCTAGGACCGGTTTCAGGCTATCAGCCTTCATCAGCCAGGATAGCTTGACTCCAGTGGCGTAGTGAGCACGGGACCCACGTCTGGGCATACCCTTCCCACTTAGGGCGAAATGCAAAACACACAAGATGATGGACGGAATGCTGCACATTGGCAAACATTCACCCCCAGTCACAGATCTGGGTTTAATCCATCGTTATTTTGCTTCACAACGCCACCCCAGTTCAGACATAGCCATATGCAAATCAGACTTGACCCTGTGCCACATGGGAACAGTCCAGACCGAACTGCCAAGCCATGTCTTCCCTGGACCGGAATCAAGCATCCTAGGACCGGTTTCAGGCTATCAGCCTTCATCAGCCAGGATAGCTTGACTCCAGTGGCGTAGTGAGCACGGGACCCACGTCTGGGCATACCCTTCCCACTTAGGGCAAAATGCATGCCACTGGAGTCAAGCTATCCTGGCTGATGAGGGCTGAAAGCCCGAAACCGGTCCTAGGATGCTTGTTTCCAGTCTAGGGAGGACCTGGCCTGGCAGTTCGGGCTGGACTGTTCCCATTGGGCGCAGGGTCAAGACTGATTTGCATATGGCTGGGTCCAAACTGGAAAGGCATGGTGAGCAAAAAAACGATGGATTAAGGCCCAGATCTCTGTACTGGGGAGAATGTACGACATTGTTCTGCATTCTGTCCATCAAATGTTGTTTTTGCATTTGTTACCCCGAGTGGGACGGGTATGCCCAGACGTGGGTCCCGTGCTCTCCATGCCACTGGAGTCAAGCTATCCTGGCTGATGAGGGCTGAAAGCCCGAAACCGGTCCTAGGATGCTTGTTTCCAGTCTAGGGAGGACCTGGCCTGGCAGTTCGGGCTGGACTGTTCCCATTGGGCGCAGGGTCAAGACTGATTTGCATATGGCTGGGTCCAAACTGGAAAGGCATGGTGAGCAAAAACGATGGATTAAGGCCCAGATCTCTGTACTGGGGTGAATGTACGACATTGTTCTGCATTCTGTCCATCAAATGTTGTTTTTGCATTTGTCACCCCGAGTGGGACGGGTATGCCCAGACGTGGGTCCCGTGCTCTCCATGCCACTGGAGTCAAGCTATCCTGGCTGATGAGGGCTGAAAGCCCGAAACCGGTCCTAGGATGCTTGTTTCCAGTCTAGGGAGGACCTGGCCTGGCAGTTCGGGCTGGACTGTTCCCATTGGGCGCAGGGTCAAGACTGATTTGCATATGGCTGGGTCCAAACTGGAAAGGCATGGTGAGCAAAAAAACGATGGATTAAGGCCCAGATCTCTGTACTGGGGTGAATGTACGACATTGTTCTGCATTCTGTCCATCAATTGTTGTTTTTGCATTTGTCACCCCGAGTGGGACGGGTATGCCCAGATGTGGGTCCTGTGCTCTCCATGCCACTGGAGTCAAGCTATCCTGGCTGATGAAGGCTGAAAGCCCGAAACCGGTCCTAGGATGCTTGTTTCCAGTCTAGGGAGGACCTGGCCTGGCAGTTCGGGCTGGACTGTTCCCATTGGGCGCAGGGTCAAGACTGATTTGCATATGGCTGGGTCCAAACTGGAAAGGCATGGTGAGCAAAAAAACGATGGATTAAGGCCCAGATCTCTGTACTGGGGTGAATGTACGACATTGTTCTTCATTCTGTCCATCAATTGTTGTTTTTGCATTTGTCACCCCGAGTGAGACGGGTATGCCCAGACGTGGGTCCCTTGCTCTCCATGCCACTGGAGTCAAGCTATCCTGGCTGATGAGGGCTGAAAGCCCGAAACCGGTCCTAGGATGCTTGTTTCCAGTCTAGGGAGGACCTGGCCTGGCAGTTCGGGCTGGACTGTTCCCATTGGGCGCAGGGTCAAGACTGATTTGCATATGCTGGGTCCAAACTGGAAAGGCATGGTGAGCAAAAAAACGATGGATTAAGGCCCAGATCTCTGTACTGGGGTGAATGTACGACATTGTTCTGCATTCTGTCCATCAATTGTTGTTTTTGCATTTGTCACCCCGAGTGGGACAGGTATGCCCAGACGTGGGTCCCGTGCTCTCCATGCCACTGGAGTCAAGCTATCCTGGCTGATGAGGGCTGAAAGCCCGAAACCGGTCCTAGGATGCTTGTTTCCAGTCTAGGGAGGACCTGGCCTGGCAGTTCGGGCTGGACTGTTCCCATTGGGCGCAGGGTCAAGACTGATTTGCATATGGCTGGGTCCAAACTGGAAAGGCATGGTGAGCAAAAAACGATGGATTAAGGCCCAGATCTCTGTACTGGGGTGAATGTACGACATTGTTCTGCATTCTGTCCATCAATTGTTGTTTTTGCAGGAAATCAGCAGCACATGGACGCTAATAGATGCAAGATTGTAATGAAGTTGACTTAATTCACTGTAAGACCCAGCAAAACAAATCAAACTTGAATACGTATTGCTACTTTTTTATTACCTAATATACATAGCATGTGCACATTATTTTTGAGTGTTAATTCGTTTCGTTTAAATACTTTATTTCTGTCAACGACCATAAAAGCAGCACAAAATAAGAAACACATTGTATATTAAACTAATGAATACAAGCTAAAAGCTAAAATTCCCCAGAGAGCGAGCCACAGTGTTACATTTTTAAAATGTAATTCAATCTATACCAAAAAGTCGGTTCCACAGGTTAAAACACAATTTTAAAAGCAGAACTGCATAAAATCAATATTTTGCTAAAAATAAATGCGTTCTTGCCAGGTTGTATTTGCTAGTTGGCAGGACAAAAGTGTGCAATTGTAGCTATCGTAGTTACAGTCAATTTATATTCTTTTTTTTTTTATAATTCTTTATTGAACTTTTTCATTTCACAACGGGTTCCATGTAAGTATCCGTAACATTTTTGTAGTAGTTCAGTTTCCTTCAACATGCTAGGCGTACGTGAATACGATACTATTTTTGGCCATATCATATACAACAAATGTCTTCGTTTGTACATCAACTAATAATCCATTTTGCATAAAGGTGGGAGTTGTTCCATGTTCCGATTTTACAAGATTATTCAAGTTATTGCTGCTATAGAGACTAAGCACCAACATACGGTAGCAGCGAGAATACACTTCACGGGAAAATGACCCCCCCCTCTGGCCCGCAAACGCAAAGTGCAGGGCACATACCGCTGAACACTCGCCTGTGCCCTAGCCCATGCCACATGATTTATCGCGTAGCTGGTACAGTCACTCACCTTCCTCTACTAGGCAGCATCCACAGTAGCCACCTCCATGCCTTTAACTTGAGCTGCGCCTGTCAGAACGATAAAACACAGTGACTGAATACCACAGCATGCCGGGTGAGGCATGTCCCAATGGTCTGATCGTTTATTGTCATCAATGTTGTCCTCACAATTTGTTTACAGCATTAACTGTTTACTTTTGAATTCACGAAGACTGGTACTCCAGATGAATTATGACGTCCTACGGTCCTAGCAGCCGAAGGGTGTCCCACATTTGTACTGTTGCCTTATTATCTTGATGACAAAGTATTGTACTCTCCTCCATTAGCAGGTGCTGTGTATGTCAGGGATGAAGAGTTGCGAAATGTTGTGGACTGTATTGAAATATTGTCTCACGAAAACACAATAAACAGATTTAAACAGAAATTGATGCTATAGAGACTAAAGAACAAATTGGTTTTTTTTAGAAAAGAAAAAAATCATGCTGATATCAAAAACAACAAGAAATAATAGAAATGGAGTATCTTCTGCTTACTGTGCTTGCGCAAGGTGCTGGGCGTTTATGTCATGGTTATTTGTCAGATTATCATATAAAGTCTGTGTGTGAGGATTGTATATTCTGAATATCGGTGCATCTGTTTTCAGAAGAGTGTGTGGTGTTTGGTTCCGGGGGAGAAAGAGTATGTAGGTTATCTTGGGGGGGAGCCTTGTATTGGTCACGGTCTTCCTATGGGGGTATCCTGTTGCATTGAGAATATGCATTGTGTTGTGGTATCTGGTGTATTTTATAATTCCTTATTTACCAGTCTAGCTTCAATGGTTGTGAGGTATGCCCTCCAGTCTGGGGAGTTAAGTATTGGTGTTGTCTCTGTGCGTTGCTCATGTGAATTGTCTATCTCGGCCATTAAGGCTCTACGCAGGTCTTTAAGCCATTGGGAGGTAGGATGGGGCGTCCTTGCCTTCCAGATCATAGCTATTCTGCGTTTAGCTGTGATTAAGACCAGATATAGAAATGTATTCAGTGTTTTGCGTTTGGATGTGCGCTTGGTAACTCCCAACAAAAATGTTGTCCAAGTAGTGGCACTGTTGTTTCTGTAGCCTCGGTCAGGATTCCTGCCACTTCTTCCTAATATGTAACTATTTTCGGGCACAACCACACCATGTGTATGAACGTGGCCATGGGGGTATCGCACCGTGGACAGTTATCCAAGGAGCCTGGGTACATCCTGGCAACTCTGTGTGGTGTGAGGTAAGTGTGATGTAAATAATTGAATTGAGTATACTTAAGTCTTGCATTAACTGAAATAGTCTTTGTGTTCATCAAACATTGTGTCCATTGCTTGTTGGTCAGTGTTAGTGATAGTTCCTCGTCCCAGTATGATTGCAGCGTGGCCAGTTGAGATGGCCTATCTTGACATAGAGAAGTGTAGAGCATAGTGACTGCTCGGTGAGCTGTGCTGTGGGTGAGAAGTGTTTGGAGGGGCTTAGATATTTCTGGTTAAGCATGTGTTTTGTTCCAAGTCACACGAAGCTGGTTCGCTAACGTGTCGTACAATAAGAAGGATCCTGCGGGTATTCAGTATTCATCTACTAATGTGTCAAATGCAATAAGTATAGAGTCTATGAACATGTCCCCCCAGGTCATAAGTCCTGCATTAGTCCATGCTGTTGCTCCCGGCTTGTGGGCGTGGTTCGTGTATCCTGGGGCAGCCCATAGTGGTAGTGCTGTTGCATATGGGAGTGGAGGGTGCGTTTTATGTACATAATGGTGCCAGCAGTGCTTGGCCATAGACATTAGCAAATTCCCTGGCCTTTTAGGTATAACGGTCTCAGTGCCGAGAAGCCATTCTAAAACGACGTTTGTGTGCGCCGTGGTCGCCCATTGTCCCAATTCAAATATATTTTGACCTGCAATCCACTTCATAGGCCATTGCAATTGTGCAGCAGCATAAAAATATTCATAATCTGGAGCTCCAAGACCCCCCACAGATAGTGGTGCGTGTAGTTTTGTCAGGGCGACCCGCCTTCTGCCTCTGCCCCATATTAACGCTGTCAATAGTGATTTCAAATCTTGGAAGTATCTTGGGGGTATTTGCACTGGTAGGGTTGTAAAGAAATATAATAATCTCGGTAGTAAGAGCATCTTTGATATGGCGATGCGGCCCATAGGGGACAGTGGTAGACCTATCCAGAACTGTAGTGAGGATCTAGCGCTAGTTAGTACTTTGCCCAGGTTACCGTCCAATAGGTCAGTGTGTGAATGGTAAACATGGACACTGAGATATTTAAACGTATCGTAATTCCATGGCAGAGGGGTAATCGGGAGCATTCTTCGCTGTTCGGGGTTCAAGTGTGTCAATGGGAATAGGAGTGATTTGTCCCAGTTAACTTTAGACCTGAGATTTTACCGAACCGTTCTAATAGTCCCATTAGTTCTGGTAGATTTGTTGCGTTGTCTCGCAGATATATTAATGCATCATCTGCATATAGTGATACTATGTGCCATGTGTTATGCACTTGTAGGCCCCAGTCTTGGGCTCGATTGCGTAGCATACACGCCAGGGGCTCCATTGCTAGTGCAAAGATAATCGGCGATAAGGGGCAGCCCTGGTGTGTGCCCCGCTCTATTTTGAACATAGGTGATATTTCTGTCCTTGTGCGTACTGTACTCTTGCATTTGGGGAATTGTATAGCAGGGATATCCATTTTTGGAAGTGCGGGCCAATTTCCATATCGAGATTGCTTTCTTGTAGATATTTCCACCCCAGGGTATCAAACGCTTTTTCTATGTCTAATGATGCCACCCAACCTTGCCTCTCGTTTGTTTTCGCCCAGTCCATTATCATAAACAGTCTACGCAAGTTTAGGAACGTGCTCCTGTATGGGATAAAGCCGTTTTAGTCTTGGTGTACTAATATTTGTGTCAATGTGAATAATCTGTTTGCTAGTACTCTGCATAAAATCTTATAATTGGTATTTAGTAGGGACAATGGTCGATAGGAGCCTAGGAGTTATGGGTCCCTGCCTGGTTTAGGGAGTACCACCAGTACTGCCTCTCGCAGCGAGGCAGGTAGGATTCCTTTATCATATGCATCTATGTACATCCGGTGCAAACGTGGGGCTGAGTCTGTTAGGCCGTATAAAATTCTGGTGGCCAACCATCTGTTCCTGGTGTTTTTCCTCTTGCCAGTTGTTTTATGGCATCTTCTATTTCACTCAGTGTAATGGGGGATTCTAAGTCTGCGTACCCTGTTAGTGGTATCTGTGGGAGTGTAATGTCTTCTAGGAATGATTGTAGTGCTGCAGTATCCACCTCCTGGGGGGTCGCTATACAATGCTGCATAGTAGGAGTGGAAGGTTGCGTTTATTTCATTCTGTGTGTTGATTATGTTACCTGTTGTGTTTCTGATAGCTAGGATTGGATGTCTTGGTGTTTCAGAACGTAACAGCCATGCCAGAACCCTATGTGCACACTCGTCCCACACTGAAAAGAGCACATTGTTGCAGTCAGAGAAGATGTTCAAGCTCATAGTCAAATGAGTTGTGTATCCAGGAAAAGGCTTTAGAGGCATCAATTCCAGAGATGCTGTTTAGAGTGTTGGTCCTGAAAACATTAGAGCAGACGGATATCTTATAGTAGTTAGAAACAGAAGATCTGGTAAAGCAGCAAGTGTTGCACACTCTGGATGTTCAATGACAGCATGCACCATCTTACTTAGGTGTTGAGCGATACCAGGTGCGTTTCCAGATAACACCCATACAGTTCTGTAGTCAGTGGGGTCCACATTCCATTTTTTTATGGATACGTTAAACCACAGATTCCTCACCTTAGAATATTCCCCAGGCACCAGATTGGATCTGGAGATCATGGCAGTGCTCCTGCGCACCTGTGGTGGCGCTGTGCAGCTCAGCCCTGACGCTAAAGACACCCCTTGTGCAGGTCTATGACCAAAATCTGCTTCCTACAGTCACCAAATGGCTTGAATTCTGTAATTTTCAGAGCGGATATCATTCCTTAGCACACTGTTTGAAGTTTGGAAGTCATTGGAAAACCAACAAATTCAGGAGAGGAGCTCTCAATCTGCATAGAAAGGCATATCGCCCCAGAATTGACAGAGGAGGTGTATATAAGCTCTGCCTGTGCTCGTGGACCGTAGTTCCTCTCTTAATGTGCCTTTCTATGCAGATTGAGAGCTCCTCTCCTGAATTTGTTGGTTTTCCAATGACTTCCAAACTTCAAACAGTGTGCTAAGGAATGATATCCACTCTGAAAATTACAGAATTCAAGCCATTTGGTGACTGTAGGAAGCAGATTTTGGTCATAGACCTGAACAAGGGGTGTCTTTAGCGTCAGGGCTCAGGACATGGTTCTAAGTTATTTGATAATGCACCCTCATACATTTAAAGGCGATTTGAGACTGGGAGACATAGCTGTTCATTGCAGAACATGGCCTTCGCGAAAGTCCTGATTCAAGTTACATGTCTGGACATGGTTCCAATCTCAGGGCTGTTCTTGTGACCGTTCTTTGTCCCCATCAAAGTCTTTCAGTAAGTCCAAGTCCAAATGCAAGCATGAAAATCAATATCAACACCATCCTGCCTCTCTGACTCCAAGGAGGAAGCATGAGGGCATCAAGATGCAAGTAGCACTCCATTGAGGTTGCCTGTCGCTGAGCTGAATCCTAAACTGATCACGGCAAGCCCTCAATTTCGCGGGCTGTCGTCTGGCTCACGACAGGTAATCTTCAAAGAGGTCATGCAGGTAGTCTTCAGAGAGGCCCCACGGCAGGTTGTCTTCAAAGAGGTTCTGTGCACATTGGGCTTCTCTGGTGCACCTTTAAACTTCCAGAAACCGCATGCATGGGCCTCCAACCGGGTTACCATCAGCAGGTCTTGCCTCAGCACCGTCTAACTACTTGAGACCTGCTACCAGGCCCGTGCCAACTCCAATACAGACTTTCACAATGGTTGCATGATCTATGCCAGTGCCACCACCACCACCGGAGCTGGAAGATGACCCAGTGCTTTCTCCAGTGTCAGATCCCCAATGAACATCAGCCTAAGCAAAATCGATGTTGTGCTACAAAATTCCAAAAGCGCAACTGGTTTTCATGCAACCTGACTCTAATCCGGTGCCGCCACCGCATCCCAGCCATCAACTGAGGCTGCATTATTTTATTGTTTCTAACTCTGATCCTGTGTCAGAGCAGGATGTTAATAATGACGAGGGGGATAGTTTGCTCTCTCTTCATTACACTGATGGTCCATTAAACCTTGATTTACAAAAGGCCAGGCATTTGCCTAGAGCCAGAGCTTGATTTGCCACATGGGCCACCAATAGAGGAGAGTGCCTCATCAGCAGTGGTGGTTCGGAGAGCTGCCAAAATGCTATAGCTACATCTGCCTTCTATTGAGACTAAAACATTTTGATGGACATCCTACAGCCTTGACCAGCAACATCTGAGCCCTTGCTTTCTTTCAATGATACTCTTACAGAGATTCTGATGGCACCCTGGTTGAAACCATGTTCTTGCCTGTGAACAGGCCGGTGGCCTGACATTATAGACTGTTGCCTGTTGACCCAGATTTTCTCACCAAGCATGCCAATACATAGATCCTGATTTTGCAGGCCTCAACCAGTTAAGTGAACTCCCACTCTGTCCCCTGCTACTTCTCCAGTGGGTTAATGTAAGAGGGTTGATGCCTCTGGCAAATGCATGTTTTCTTCAGTCAACCTGATTTTGAGATCAATTTATTAAGTCTTCCTTTTGAATCGGTACTCCCATGATATTTAGACCATGAAAAACGAGATCTTGCCAGCAGTCCTGCAAAATCTGAGGACCTCTTAGGCCAAGACAATACACAATGAACAAGACAGCAGCCAAATATATTATGCATGGGGGTTGTGATACCACTGATTACCTTGGCAGGGGGCCTTGGTTCCAGGGTGGTCCTATGTTTGCATATCCGGATAAGGTGTAGAGGGTTCTCTGGCAATGTGCAAGCATCACAGATGGACATGCCATTTGATGAATCCCAGTAAAAAGGCAGACTTGGCTTTGGAGCACTTTAAAGATAGCAGAGTGACAGCGCAGTCCTGGAGGTTCCTGCAAAACAATTCGTGCAGTTCACTGATAGAATATCGATGCTAAAAACATCGATATAAAAAATATTGAAAAAAATATATAGAATGCAAACATATCGACTCCCTATACTTAAACAGGTAAGTACAAAAATATTGAATCAAAAATATCGTAGTTAAAAATATAGATGTAAAAATATCGACTTAAAAGTATCAATAAAATCAAATCATATATATTAAATATATAAAATATTAATATTATCTTTAACAAAATAAATTACAATTAATATACATTTTAAGTAAATATAAAAAATAAACTTAATTAAAAAATATATAAACACAAACATAATAATTTATACATATACATATATTTACTTTAAAATAATTTATTAACTATCTTTATTTAATTTTTAAACTTTTAAATTATATAAAAATAAAATATATACATATATCAATAAGTTAAAATTAAAAAAAACATTCTATAATTAATTAAAACATTAAACTATTAAAAAAAATCAAAAGTACATTTCGCAATACAATAAATACAACAGTAGGGAAAATGTTAGATAGCGAAATAATTAAATTTACTATTCCAACTCCAGTGAGTGCAACAGTAGGAAAAGTGTTGGATAGCGGAGGGGTAAAAATTACTATTCCCACTCCAAAGAGTGCAACAGTAGGAAAAGTGTTGGATAGCGAGGAGTAAAATTTACTATTCCCTTTCCAGTGAGTGCAAAAGTAGGGTAAATGTTGGATAGCGGAAGAATTAAATTTACTATTCCAACTCCAGTGAGTGCAACATTAGGGAAAATGTTGGCTAGCGGAGGGGTAAAAATTACTATTCCCACCCCAGTGAGTGCAACAGTAGGGAAAGTGTTGGATAGCGGAGGGGCAAAAATTACTATCCCCACTCTAGTGATTGCAACAGTAGGGGAAGTGCTGGATAGCGAAGGGGTAAAAATTACTATTCTCACTACAAAGAGTGCAACAGTAGGGAAAGTATTGGATAGCGGAGGGGTAAAAATTACTATTCCCACTCCAGTGAGTGCAACAGTAGGGAAAGTGCTGGATAGCGGAGGGGTAAAAATTACTATTCTCATTCCAGTGAGTGCAACAGTAGGGACAGTTCTGGATAGGGGAGGGGTAACAATTATTATTCCCACTCCAGTGAGTGCAACAGTAGGGAAAGTTTTGGATAGCGGAGGGGTAAAAACCAGTGAGTGCAACAGTAGGGAAAGTATTGGATAGCGGAGGGGTAAAAATTACTATTCCCACTCCAGTGAGTGCAACAGTAGGGAAAGTATTGGATAGCGGAGAGGTAAAAATTACTATTCCCACTCCAGTGAGTGCAACAGTAGGGAAAGTGCTGGATAGCGGAGGGGTGAAAATTACTATTCCCACTCCAATAAGTGCAACACTAGGGAAAGTGCTGGATAGCGGAGAGGTAAAAATTATTATTCCCACTCCATTGAGTGCAACAGTAGGGAAAGTGCTGGATAGCGGAGGGGTAAAAATTACTATTACCACTCCAATGAGTGCAACAGTAGGGAAAGTGCTGGATAGCGGAGGGGTAAAAATTACTATTCCCAACCCAGTGAGTGCAACAGTAGGGAAAGTGTTGGATAGCAGAAAACAAAAATTACTAATAACATTTAAACAATTGAAAAAAATTAAATAATCTTAAAAATAAATTAACAATATTTTAAAAATATACGATTAAATATATTAAACATATAAAAAGAACACACATTATAATATTAATTACATATAACAAAAAGGTACAAATATTATATAAAATTAATTAATAAATACATTTATAAACAATATTTATTTAAAAGAAGCAAATATTAACAAACAAACAAATTATTTAAAACATAAATGTATTTATTTTATGTCCTACCCTATAACACCACACCAATCAAAAAAGACTTTAACATTTTTTAAAATTTATTTCCATAATTAACATAATTAATAATGAATTAAAAAAATATTATTAATAAAAAAAGAGAATAAACATTCATTGAGTACACATTCTTTAACACTATAAACACCACAACACACACCTAAAATAATTACACAATTACTATAATTAATGACTAATAATTTAAATTAATTAACAACTAATTAATAATTCATCAATAAAAAATAAATTACTTCCCACCCTTCCCACCATTTACACCTATAAACACCACAACACACACCTAAAATTAATTACACAATTACCATCTTTAATTACTAATTAATAAAAATTAATTAACAACTAATTATTAAGGTGTCCATTACGATACCGGGCGGTAAAAAATCCGCCATCTACCATAGCGGTAGAAATCCGCCCGCCCACACCGTCTGAATACCGACCGAGCAATTACGATGGCGCGAGCCGCAAACCGCCGGAAAATACACAAAAAATACCGCCCGCCCATGTCCGAATCCAAGTCCATCCGCCCGCCACGGACGGAAATACGCACGACAACCCAAAACCGCCCGCCCTGACGACCGAGATACCGGCCGTGAAATTAGGATCGCACCGACATGAGCGCGGTAAATCCACAAATACACCGCCCGCCAGCGTAAACAACAGTGACGAAAATGGACATGGCGGAAGCTCAGGCGGCCACGTCCCTGCACAGAAATCATCCGCGGACAAAAACAAACACACACAACATGGCCAACAAGTCCACACAGCAACCCACGCACAAATACCCAAACACAGTACACATCCCGAAAACACATCCCCCTGGACAAACAAATAAACTACAAATCCCAGAACACCAGCCACAACACACCTGAAAACAACAGACCATCATGACACACCCACATAGGTAAGTACAAAAGCAGCTCCTTCACAGACCACAATCCCTTGCAACACTACAAACTGAGGACGAAAGCACAGAACACAGCGAGACAGAAAGGACAGCAGCACACCACAGACACGCACCCATCACACCCATCACCACCACCACCAAACACCTGACCCACAAACCCCCTGCACATCACACACCACACACCGCACCAGCACCACAAACACCAAAACACACACCATGGCATCACACAGAATGCCCAAGTTCACTTCCACTGAGCTGACGGTCATGGTCGACGAGATCGTCAAGGTGCACCCACAAATCTATGGCAACCAGGTCCAACAGACACCACTATCCACCAGAAACCGGTTGTGGAGCAGGATCGTAGACCAGGTCAATGCAGTCGGGAACGTGCCACGCAACAGAGGCGAAACCTGAAAAGCGTGGTCAAGAAGAAGGAGGCCAAAAATCAGCAGCTGGCTGCCAGGACTGGCGGAGGTAATCCCACGCTATTCAAGACCTTCAAGGCGTGGGAGGAGAAGGTGCGAGTCATCATACATCCGGAGATCCTCACCGGATTACCAGGGGGAGTCGAGGCTGTTAAGTACAAACAAACGTATACCAGCACACCGCTATGTACTCACATGCACTACCACTATGCCATAGCTCCGAGGGACAAACACCCCCATGTCCAGTACACAATACACAAGACATCACTCACTCATGCAACAGACACTCACACACACAGCCCAAACCTACCAACTGACATAACCATGGGGGCATGTGTACAGTCAGCCAGCACCGCAACTCCCACCAGGTCCCCTCGTACTCCAGAAGCGCCAGAAGGAGCACTCCCCACACCCATGTGTCAGCCATAGCTGCACTAACCGACAAGTAACAGGTAAGTAGCCGCAACACAAAGGCAGTGGGTCGGAGGGGGGACAGCTGAAGTACAACAGCCACCAGGCCCCCAGTCCCACAGCGCAGCAAGGTGGAGCACCCCCCACACCCATGCGTCAGCCACTGCAGTGCACACCTGCATCCGACAGGTAGACATCTCATCCCACATGCAGGGGTTCCTGTGGGTGTCAGGCCATCACCACAACTCACAACACCGCCCCCACTCCCACAGACCAGCAACATGGAGCACCCCTCCGCCCATAACCATGTGGCATCCATTGCATTGCGCACTCAAAAACAACCTGTAGGTGGGAGACTGTACAGGGCAGGGTGTCTGTAGGCATGAGGACAGTATTACGACTGACACATGGGACATGTCACGTAGCAGAGGAACACGCAGCACTGCTCCCTGTCACAATCATGTGACCAATGTGCACACGGACATGTACACAGAGTCATACCCCACATGACCCATCACAGATACAGCAACACCTAAGGAGCCACGTCTGCATGCACAAGTCCCACTGGAGTACAGACCCACACGGCAGGCACTGTGCCACCCATCACACACATCAGCAACACCATCGAAGTCTTGTCCATGTAGTCCTCACTGCCTGTCACCCACACATCGTACAACAACGCCCATGTAAGACAAACCTTACTAGAAGTAACAGCGTGGAACCACAATATTGCACACAAACACCACTGGACCCATGAAACACACAGGCACACAATGCACATTCAACATATCATCCATCTCATCTGTCAGCCCCAGTGTCATGGAAGGTATGTCATCCGAACAGCTGGCCCTCATACAGCAGTCATGCAGAGATACCTGCCTATGACAAATCATGTGCCTGCAGTGACTGAAGCGCACGTCACACTGTGAGTAACAACACACATAATATAGTCAACACACCAAGAGCACTGCATTGATGCACATGTTCGAGGGCAGCACGCACACCAAGGATTTTGCCCATCTGCAATACGTCGTGTGGCACACAACAAGCACGAACTCACAACAATGCCACCAATGTAATGTCCACAAATGATGACAGTCAGCAGATATGCTGGGTATGTTAGACAGACACACACCTTTGTCTATGCACTGTCATGTTGCCAGAACACATGTCACGTTCTGCACCCATGACTCACAGTATGTACCCCAAAACCATATTTCAACCCAAAAGCGTTGAGGGGCTGTACCCCCTTTGCCATCTGCGTCTCTAAGCGTTCCATTTGAACCCCAAAACCATAGTTCAACCCAAAAGCGTTGAGGGGCTGTACCCCCTTTTGCCATCTGTGTTTCCAAGCGTTCCATTTGAACCCCAAAACCATAGTTCAACCCACCATCGTCGATGGGTCTGGAGCCCACATACACCCGAGCCACAAAATGTAGGAGCATAGCAACACACACCCATCGGCATTGCTAATCCGTCCCATGCCACATGTCCACATCACACAGTACCATTGCCTAGCCCACGCATACACACATTGTACATCCACACACACGCCCCTGGGAAACCTGTGCACGACAGTGCACGAACTGTGAATGTCAGACAACCAATACATACTTTGCTAGGTGCAACACAATGACCTATCACATTCTCCCCACAGGTGCCGAACAGCTGGATGCTGGAGAGGGAGACAGCAGCCAGCACAGCCAGCCCGCAAGCCCCCGACCCGGACTCACGGATGTAGAAGACCTGGACACCTCTTCGGACGAGGACCACCCACCAGGCCCGTCTGAAGTGGCAGGGCCAAACCGCTCCCCAGGGCCCCTCCTACCCACCAACACATCACCCAGGGCTGCTGACCAGTCACAGACCCCTGCTGCCACGGTCGTTGCGGCCACCACTGCTGCAACCACCACCACCACCACCACCACGCCATCCCTGACCACTCAACCAGCGCAAGGGGTGGCACGCCCGTCGTGCTCGACCCTGGGAGCCAGACAGAGGACCGTGGTGACCAATGTGGCGAGTGGGCAGGTCGGTGGCAGCAGTACCGGTGGGAGGAGCAGGGTCAGGCCAACGCCATCTGAGCCTGGGAGCCAAGCCCTGCCGCAAATCTCAAGAGTCCTTGGGGCCTATGAAGAGGCCCAAGGACAATGGGCCAGGTTGGCTGCCGACACGCGGGAGGTCCTTGGGGTGTTGAGGTCCATGGACGCCCATATGGGCCAAATCGTGACCCGTATGGACAAACTTGTGGACCTCATGGCCCAGCAGGTGTTGGGGGGGAGGGCCCAAGCAAGGCCAGCCGCACCACCGCCGCCACCACGTGCTGTGGCGCAGGGTCGTGCAACATCTAGTTCCCCTGCGTCCACAGTTAGTGAGCAGTCCTCAGCCACCACCAGCAGCCCACCAACACACCCCCCTACCAAACGTGGAAGGGGCCGTCCGAAGAGGAAACAGGTGTCCAGAGAGGACTTCGCACGCACCAAACGCCAGTGAGTCAGCCAGCCACCCTGACCACCTACTGCACTGACTTGGACTACGATCCTACCCCACACTGCCATGTGAATGGCATGTGTCTGTTGGACTGTGGACATAGAACTTCATGGGTACACCTTGACCATCACGCAGCCATGGCCGTCAAATCATTGTCACAGCATGCACCACTTTTGTCATCACCTTGCACACAATCACATGTCACCGCTGTAAATAAATACACCTTGATCACAATCTGCATTATGTGTCCTGGGTTTATTCAACGATGTGCAATTGCCACCATGAGCAGAAATGCATCTGCTGTGTGGTATGTCGATGGGACAGGAGAGGCTGTAGGGACCTAGGGGTGAAAAACAGAACAAGAGTACATTCAATGAGTGTGTCACACACTCATCACACAGTACTTGTCACCAACTACAAGCAATGTACACACATCTCACACAGCAACAGGGCACAATGCAACAGCCACTGTCAGTGGCATACTAACCTGGACATGGACCATTGACACACAGCACTCAGTGAACAAAAGGCCTCCGTGACAGAGCACACATACACCTGCACAACTACAGCTACATCAGCCGTCGTACATGGACACTCACCGTCAAGTGAAGTAGCGGGCGATGAGCTGCTGACGCACATTCACAGCTCCCTCCTCCCCACTGTCCTCTTCACTCGACCCGTCCTGGTCTGCAGGCTGGGGCCCTGGTTGATCTCCGTCATCCACAATTAGGGGGATCTGCTTGCGAATAGCCAGATTGTGCAGCATGCAGCAAGCCACTACTATCTGGCACACCTTCTGTGGGGAGTACGCCAGTGCGCCTCGGTGCGGTCCAGGCATCTGAACCTGGACTTGAGGAGGCCAAAGGTCCGCTCAACCACACGTCTGGTCCTCCCATGTGCCTCATTGTAGCGGACATCAGCTGGGGTACGAGGATGTCGTAATGGGCTGAGCAGCCAGGGCCCATTCGGGTAAGCAGAGTCACCTGGGTGTGAGGGACACAGAGAATCGTTGCAATTCCAACTGGACACAATACAGCATCGCACAGCCAGCACGCTACACTACTCCACATACTCACCAACAATCCAAGCACGGTCCGGTTGCAGATTGGTCATCAGACGTGGTAGGATGCTGTTGCGCATGATGTGCGCGTCATGTGCCGATCCTGGAAACTTCGCACACACGTGTGAAATGACCATGTCCGCAAGGCACACCACTTGCACATTCAGGGAGTGGGTGTGCTTCCTATTGCGGTAGAGGTGCTCAGTGGCCTGTGGTGCAACAAGGCCAACATGGGTGCAATCTATTGCACCAACAACGTGGGGGATCCGTCCAAGGGCATAGAAATCACCCTTCACTGCCGCCAATTCACGAGCCCTGGGGAATCGTATGTACCTGTTCCTGTACAGCATCATAGCTGACAGTACATCCCTCAGCACCATGCAGAACATGGGCTGGGACATCCCACCTCCACTGCCCACTGTGTGTTGGAATGACCCAGTGGCGAAGAAATGCAGTGCAGCCATCACCTTAGCCGTGGGGGTAAATGCAGTAGGATACACCCTGCGAGGACGGAGGTGGGGTTCCAACAAGGCACATAGGCGATGCAGGGTGGGTCGGTCCAGACGGAACTTCCGGATCACCTCCACATCCTCCATGTTTGACAGCAATTGGTAGGGGCGATGTATGTTTGGCCTCCTCCTAGGAAAGATGGACGTGGACACATGTCAAAGCAACACGCCACAGGGCATTTACACATACACAAATCAAAAATGACTGACCAAGCAATTGAATCACAGAACAGCTGACAAGTAGGGACAGCACAGCCACAATACACTTACACAGGTCCCCTACCAATAGCAATGGGCAGTGACACACACCATTGCTATGAGCATGCACATGGGGAGTTAGGCCTTAACAACTTGTAAGGCATGCTGATGGAAACAGACTGCATATTCGGAAAGCTGCAACACCACGGCAACATGACTAGCTGCTGTGCATCACACTGCTTCCGAGGCTGGGTGTGTAGGGCACACACCAACAACGCTATGGACACAGGCTGAGCAGCCAAAACAAGTGGGACCTGTGGCACGAGGGGATATGAGACAGTCATTGATGTCCCTACTGCACCCTATGTACAGCACTGTACGGATCACACCTCCAGAAACATTGACAGGTGTACACATTGACAGCTCCATGCCAACACGGCTGTGTGATTGCAAATACACATCACAAGTGACACGTAACGTTGCACGTGCCAAGTGGCAGATGTACATAGTGAAAGATGGCATGTGTGTGCATATGCATATCCCATGCTCCCATGCCAATGTGTACATGATGATATGCCAACAGACATGTGGAGGCTGGCCACTGGCCGTCCCTGCCTATGCACACAGCATGTTGTGGCCCCGTCCATTGTGGACCTGCACCCACACACAAATCATGGCCACACCTGCAGATGCATTGCGCACATTAAACTGTGTGGTGCACATGGCATCAGCGGACTGTACCCGCCATGGGCCAGGCCCTTACGGCCAACTCCAATGACCCTCGCGGTTGCACCCTGCGTGTTCCACCATGGAGGTAAGCGTCCCGGGCCAGCTGGGAGCAGGCCATCGTCTGCAGTTGAAGCTGGCAGACATGGTACACAAATTGCAGCAGCTTGGACCCACTGAAACTGCCCCAGGGGGCTATGTGAGTGTGTGAGTGAGACCGGCATTACCACAGCTACCTGGGACTGCAGCCTGGCACCCCTCAACAACACCTGCTGCTGCCACCTCTCCACCTACACGTGGATGACGCTGAGGATATGTCCAGGTCCACTCACCAGCGAGGAGCTGGAGATCCTGGATTCCGAGCTCCACGCACACTGCACATGGCTATTCCTTGCGAAAGTTGTGTGTGAGAGACAACTGCAGTGTGTGTGGGAGTGCATGTGGGGGTCACACATGTCGTTGATCCGCAGCACTATGAGTCAGAGCCTGTGGTGTTCAAACATGCACTGCTCACCATGCTGACTGCAGGTGGCAGTGGTATGTGAGCTCTCGGGCGCTTTGACATGTCTGTCCCTCCCGAGTGGTGGTACATGGCAACTTCATGTCAGACATCCAGTGACACAGACAATTGGCAATGCAGGTCTCAGTGCACTTGTTGCTCGTGTGAATGTCAGGCTGGGGCCATGCTGCCCTTCTCAGTCCCAGCAGGCCTGGCCTGCACATTGACTGCACAATGCCAGTAGGTGACAACACAGAATGACTAGTGGGTTACATGTGTCACCTGTTCAGCACTCTCCGGATGAGCGCAAACTCAGCCCTGTACATTCGTCACACCATGCCTCGTGAAAGGGATGTGTGTGTGAGATAGTGCCACTGAATGTGACCACCGTTGCGGGGTGGGCCATGCGCAGGGCGAGTACGTTGGTTGTTGCGCAGTGTTGGTCACAGTGGGTACACCAACACAGATGTGTTGCCTTGTGAACTTTTGCTAGGTCCGCCTGACAATGGACAGTAGATGTGGGCAGACTACACATTGGTCGATGTGCTGTCTATATGCATGTGCCTTCACACCAGGCACAGCTGCCCCTGCACATGTGACCCCTGCTGCCCTCAGTGCTGGGTCTGTTGAGCTGATGCGCCATCTGTGCGTGGGGCAGACAGCTCTCCTCACTTCCGTCATTGCCCATGACATCACTTTGCCGCAGGTGACATGGATCATGGAGGGCCCACATGTACGCGTGGGTGGACTACACAAGACTGTCCAATGGTTATCACCCCCAGTCAGTGCTTCGAATGGGAAGGATGTGGTGCTGGTACTCATTTTAATGTGTAGAGTGGGCGGGGCTAGGTGCGGGGCTACATGCAAGACATGGGAAGTTCATCAGCTTATCTACTAGTTGCAATACACACAAGACACGTCTTTTCATGACCACATCAGGGTCATTCCTTGAACTGACTGGAAGTCAAACAGTCATATTTTACCCTGTCCTCATGGCCTCCCCTCGCTCACCAAAATATGCGTTAGCACCTGGGAAGCCAGCGCATGCACAAGCAGCTCCAAGCTCGCCCCAGAGAGGCCAAGGAGTGTATGTGTGGGTCCAGTTGAACGAGTGGTCTGTCTCGCGGCATAATAAGTAGCGGGACGCCGTCCACCTGCGTGGTGCCCCGACTCGAGACCCGGGCAACATTGACAATACATGACAGGCTCCGCAGTCCGGATACACCACCTGCAACACACAGAGGCTGTAGCTGCCCTAGTGGCCCAGGCCGCGTCCAACTGGAGCTCATGGACCCACACATTCACTCTTTGGCCTCTCGGGAGCGAGCTTGGAGCTGCTTATGCACGCGCTGGCTTCTCTGTTGCAATGGCATGTAACATGTGTGGGGATATAGGCAATGAGTGAGATGGTGCGAGCCACCTTCCGTGACGTCACTCCTGCTCGTGATGTGTGCGTCCCCCCACTACTTCCATTAGACTTGTGCCATACTACTAATTAAGGATGTGTTGCCTGCGTAATGTGTCCAGGAGGAGCGCGCCATGACATCTCACCCACCATGCTCCACTGCCATCCCATGCCCTGGATTGCCTGTGCAGGTGGACAATGTTGGGGATACACCTGGTCGACAGGGGATGTGAGTGCCTTGGCAAGGGCCTGGCGGACGCACAGCAGTATCCAGCATGTCCACGGAGGGTGGGCTGACGTCTACACCTGATGCAGCATTGATCGTGTGCCCGCCTGTTGTGCACACATGAGTTCACATTCATCCCCAGACAGGTGGTCTTTACAAATTCCCAGGAGAGCAGCAATGTACTGTTCCGGAATCCTCCCAACACAGCGTGTTTCAACATTGCATGTGCGCACCTACCCGTCACACCCACCCACCTGAGCCAAGCGTGACTCCCGCTTCACATGACACATGTGTGTCATCCACAGTTGTGCTACTCTCTCAGGGCTGGACCTGCAACTGTCCCGTAGCACACACACAGCACCGATTCGTACTGGCATCCTGTTAGATTGGTAGGCACACTAACCCATCTCCTTCTGAGACAGTGGTGGCTGTGATGGATATTGTGACTGGCGACATGGCTTACTTTCAATGTGTGCATTTGGGAGGTGGTGGTGTGTGGTGTGTGATTGTGGTAGCGTTGGTGTGTATGTGTGTGTCGTGACCATGTCGACTGCACACATATGTCACCACGGGACATGGTGGATGTTTGTTACCGTGCTGAGGTCTTTGAATATGATGTGATGGGTGTGTTGTATGTTGCACAGTATGTGGTGTGTGGGTGTGTCCTTGCAGTTCAGGCTGACTCCTACTTGTTATGGTTCAGACGTTGTGTGTGTGCAGGGTGTGTGACTGTCAAGATTGTGTCTAGTCCAATTGTGCATGTCAGCATTTCAGCAGTTCTTGCTCACTGTGCAGTGCTGCCCACCCACTCTGATGTCGTGTGTGTGTTTTGTCAGGCATTGCTGTGGCATGCTTTAGCGTGGCTCCCACTTTTTGTTGCTGAGTGTGTGGTCAGACTGTGTGGGTCATTGTAAACATGTGTAGGACTGTGCTTTGTAGTGAGCAGGCCGTCAGTGTTGATGTGATGATCTTTCGGGCGACTTCAGAGTGTGACAAGTCCTGCTCCACGAGCTGTGGTATTTCCCTGTGGCCACTGTTGCGGCTACTCATTTGCGTTGACATCCAATGACAGTGGACTACATGGTCATCTTACGACTGCCGTGTACTTCACACACTCTCATCCTCTCTCATTCGTACTTGTGAAATGAATCAGCAGAGACACATTTTTGCTTCAAGCCATGTATTGGGACTTATGTCCTCTGTGATGCAGTATAGTGGACACTACTGGCAGCGAAATGCATGTGGAGGATATACTCAACATGATTACACATAGCATAGGGTGTAGGGGTACATGTCATTAGTTGTTGACTGTGGGATGTGTGCTTCAGAGTTACAACTGCTTAGCCGTTGCTGTGTTAATGTACATTTGCTAATTACTGTGGAGCTGCTAACTTTGACACAGACAGTATACATTTCGCCTACCAGACCGCTTGACATCATGGGCACAGTACATCTCAGTTCCATGTTACAGGTTTGCTGCTATGGTTACTCATACACACGTGCGTGGAGGTGACATCAGGGCATGGGCTTACGTGCATGCAACGGCGTCCCACTTGTTGTTGCAATGTGGTGGCTACTGGACATGACACAGTCACTGGGGTCATGTTGTTGGGGGATGCACTTGTTGTCCATGCAAAAGTCCTGGCACGGAAGTTCAGAGGGAGGTGAGGTGACAGCTCTCACATACTACAGCCGAACGATTACTATCCACTGATTGGTGCATATGTTCATGGGCGCAGGATACATATTATGGCATAGTTGTACGTGCAGTTATGTCCATGTAGTTGCCATACACAAATCCCATGCCTCTGCCTCCCCCTGTTCATGCAGAGTTACTGGATGTGATGAGGTACAGAGTGCATGTCCCGAAAATATCCGATGTCATGGCAGTGTGGTTGATGGTGTGGTGTTAGTTGCAGGTTGTGTGGTATAGTTGTTGTACTGGTAACTGCTCAGTCCGTGCGGATGCCAGGCATGGGTATGGTGTGGGACATCATTGTTCAATTGGGGTGTTGCGTCGGGGCCCGACGAATTGACAGGTTGTCAGGAATGCGATACCTTCAAGCAGGGCTTCCATGGCATTGGTGGTAAACATGGATGCCATCCAATGTAGCGGATGGTGGCTGTCAAGGTGTTGGTCGTAAGTTGTCCCTTGTAGGAGCATGATGGGACATGTTGGATGACATTCGATGAAACTGTGATCCAGAATCCGTTGTGTGGAGGCACAGTGGTCCCATTGCAGTGTGGGTCCGATTGCAGCCACATACGCCATGCCCCCATAGGCTGAACAGACCCTGTCGTGGACGTCCAGGGGGTTGAACAGTTGTACCAGGTCCGCCATTGGACATGCAGGGTTGGAGAGACATAAATCCACAGGATAGTGGAAAGGACACCTCCGACAGTAGAAGACGGGGATGACGCAGCTGAACAATGCGATGCGGTAAGTTAGTCGGTAACTTACGTTCAGCAAGGCCAGATTTTCACATCCCAATATCTGTATCAGGTAATGTTTGTACAGCTTCATCTGTCCGGCGTAGTTGGGTAGGTGTGGTGCAAGTGCCATTTTGCTGAAGGGCGATGTGATGGCGTGCTCCGGCTGTCTGTGCAGTCTGCAGAGTGCAACCTCCGACGTTGCTGGGAATTCTGTTATGGTCGTAGGGTGGCAGGGCTTGGGTTATAGTAGCTTGTGCGAAGGACACGGGCCCTCATCCCACATGCTTCTATGAATGGTCAAGGTCAGTGGTGTCTGACTCCTTCCCGATAACTTGCATGTGAACCACATGGGGGAGTGGTATCATTTCTTTTTCCCTTCGGAATGTTCTTTCGTGTTATGCGCTATCTGCCCAGTGGACGGTTCCCTCTGCATGCCTGTGTTGGGCTTTTTTGGGAATAATGACTGTGTTGTCCTGCTTGAATAGTTGAGCTGTGGTTTCGGTGTGGGTATGGAAGGCCATTCAGTGCTATCTCCTCTTCCGTGTGTGGGCGGCACGCTGCGTTTCCGCTATACGTTGGGCCTTGTGTGTGGATGTTGTAATTGGAGCCACCTGTTGTCGGTCCCCCGGGATCTTTGATGTTACGTACTGCATGTCTTGGTATTGGGTGCACGGTGGTATCGGTGTTTCTGTGTGGTACTGGCGTACCTTTTTCCGACGGGGTCCATATTCTGCTGGGTGATGTTGCCGCCGCTGTGTGCTTCGCCATGTTTTGCACACAGGGGTGTGTCCTAACTTGGCGTGACATCACTGACATGTTCGGGTCAGTTGTGTGACGTCAGGTTGGCAACAGTGAATTGCCGGTTGGTGACATGACTGTGGCAGGACTGTCACGTGACATGTGCGTTCTGGGTGGGGCTGGTGTGTGTGGTGTTTGGTTGTGACCCTGTGTTGTTTGTGTGCGGCGCATACATGGCGCTGCCGTTGGCCTATGCGTTGTGCGCATGTGTGGCTGCGTCGTCGCCGCTGCGCTGCGGGGCCGTGACGGGGACGTTAGTTCCTGGTCCCAGGTGGTGTGTCCCCGGTTGTTGTGAGTTGTTACAATTAGCCCGATGTGACATTTGTGGGTGCAGTGGTGGATGTGTCGCGTCCACTCAGGGGTGTCGGGGGGGCCATGTACAGTTTTACCGCACTTGCACTGTGTGCGGTGTTTGCGTGCCCTTGTTGTGTGTCTGCCTACCTGCGTCTCCGCAGTGCGTTGACTCCTAGGTTCTGCATCAGGTAGAGCATGGGGAGGGCCTGCAGTGCTGGATTCATGCTCGGGGGTCCGCCTCTTTGGTATCCGTACTGTGCGGTCGGGTTTCCGCCTTGCTTTCACGTGCGGTGTCTCTTAGCCGGGGAGCTGTTTGGTTGTGGCATCGTAATTTGTACGCCGGGCAGTACGTGATTCCGTCGGGCGGTGTGTCTCCATTGGGCCGCGCCGCTACGTGAATGGGCGCACTTTGATGGCGGGCGGCGTCGCTGGCTTACGGGCGGTGTTTGGCTGACTTTTCACATCCTAATTGGGCGGGCGTGTGGGCTGCGGCGGGCGGACGGTAACTGGTGGTTTTTCCATCCGCCAGCACGGCGGTGGTGCTTCCGCCCGCCATCCTAATGGGCCCCTAAGTAATTAATAATAAATTAATTTACACATTTAACACTATAACATCTCAATTAAACAAATATTATAAATAAAAATTATTCAATAAATGTAATATAATTAAATTACATCCCACCCTATTCCCCTATAAACCCACAACCCGCTACGGAACTCAAAACGCAAAATTCAAATTAAAAAAATTAATAACTACTAAAATTTTAACACATATAATAAAAATACAAACAATTCTTATACAAAAAACAAACATCACACACATAAAATATATACTAAAATACATAACATTAATAAAAAATCGATATTTTAACAACGATATTTTTGCAAACTATATTTAACACTTCGATATTTTTTAAATCGTTATAACTTACCTAAAATCGATATTCTTGACCACAAGAATTTGTCTGTCGATATTCCTGACCCACGATATTTTTGCCACGATATTTGTGCAATTCTATATTTTTTACTCGATATTCTGTCTCTGCACCAATTCCCGCACCACTTTCAGAATTTTAGAGGCTACTTCAGGGGCTTTATGTATAGACAAAGACAGCCTTTGCAATCAGCGATTCAATAGGCAACCCAGTTCTTTCAGGGTCGCTGACACAGACCTGGCAGATAACACCTTGGCCAGCAGGGGTACGAGTCTTCCAACTTTTCTTCCCCTGCTACACCGGCCAACAAACCGCTTTAGTTTGCTCTCAGTGACTTGTGCCCACTCAGTGGGAGGCAAGATCCAACATTTCGTCCAGGTTTGGCAATCCAACATGTTCGACAGATGGGTCTTGACACTTATTCAAAATGACTATGTCATACCCTTCTTCCCCCCCACGCAAATTACCTACCCACACCAGAACAGCATTCGGAGGAGCATCCTGCATGAGGTGCACTTGTTGCTTTTCAAAGGTGCAATAGCGAAGGTACTGGACTCTGAGAAAGGCGGGCTTTGTTATTCTCGCTATTTCCTCCTAGCAAAAGAGGATGATGGCCTTAGGCCTATCTAGATCGTCTGTCTTTTCAATGCCTTCCTACGCTGCAGTCAGTTGTGGACCACCTCTTGACAATGGCAGAACTCCTGACATCATTGGGGTTCACCATAAGTGTCCCAACTGGGGGCGTAGCCAAGATGGAAGTGCAGTAGAAAGCCTTCCTCGAGGCTCCAACTCCCGACTCGTTCTGCCTGCCATCCCAGCCTGATAAATGGCTCAAATAACCATGACTGGGACAGTGAACACTGCAAGCTCAATGTGAGCAACCCACCAATGGTGGCAGACTGGTGAGGGAGGCCATACCAAGATGGCAGCTGCAACAAATACAGACACGCCCAGGTGGCACATACACATCCGACAACCAATGTGGCAACCAGACTGATGCCCATGAGGCACTGAGTACTGAACAGGGAAAGAGGGAGACACTGCAGGTGGATTTGCTGTGAAGACCCCCATGTTGGTGGTAGCATAGGGTGATAACATATAAGAGGCACCACAACACTGACCCAAACCATGAACTGGGTCTTGCAAATATCAGAACTGGCGCATCTCCCCCCCTCCCCATCCCGATGCATCACCCAGACTGCCCTCTCCTGCCCCCGACTCAGGCACATCGGGGCAACCATGGCAATCCATTAAAACAAAAAAGGACACCACCCTAAAAGAGATGCTTACAAAAGCCACATCCAGGAAGCATGACCTGCCGAAGGAGCCTGATCCAGAGGGCTCAGAGTAAAATGCCCCTTCCACATCTCCTTCTGAGCTTGGAACGACTGACCCCACCCCCTCACTCCCTCCTTCATGAAAGGCCTCTTTAGTAAACCATGTGATAACCTTAAGGCCCTACAGAGGGATGTCACAACAGAAATAGCAGAACTTAAATAGGAAGTGACAGATCTAGGCCAAAGAGTGTCAACTCTAGAAGACTCTGAGGACACAAGAGAGGAGGAACTTGATACCTCATGCCGTGAGTTACTGAACTCACAGGAACAGAATATTGATTTGTAGACTCACCTAGACGATCTCAAAAACGGATCCTGTTGCTCCAACCTTAGAATTACAGGTGCACCACATGACCCAGAAAAGGGGTACATTGAAAACTATGGCCCTGATTTATATCTTGCTGGAGAGGGAACTCCATTGCAACAGCGAGGGAGTTTCCTTCCTCCCAAGAATATGGTGTGCCCACCCAATTTAAATTCAGGCGGGCAATAGTTTGACGATGGTGGAGCCTACTTCATCTCTGCTGGGGTCAGACTCCTCCCACGGCCCTACAGTGAAAGGGCAATATACCTGCACCGATGGGCTATCATATGTCCATTTTGCAATGCCTGTCACAGCCAATGATAAAACTAGTGGTAAGGGGCCTTAAAAACTCCCATGGTGAGGGGGGCATTTTTTTTCTTCCAAAAAGAACATCCCACTTTGGGATGTTCTTTTTGAAAATAAAAAAATGTAACTTTGACGTACGGCTCATGTTTGACAGAGCCAAATTACAATGGATTGGCAAGAACCCCCTTGACAGCGGTTCCTGTCAATGCTTGGAATGTACGCTGGGCCAGTGGACATTTCATAATTTGGAAGGCAGCACCTCCGTAAGAGCGACAGAGTAGCTAATTCCATCGCCTTGCGGAGGAAAGGCCGTCCACCAAATTATAAATCAAGCTCTATGTCACCAGCCTCTTTGGGAAAATCCTCCCAGGCATATCTGACAACGATATGCACCTGGACCAAACACAGAGAGGCTGCTGTCTCTCCACCTAGTCAAGCATATTGACATGTGTTAACACTATCGGCAAAAGGTGGATATCATGAACACTGTGAGAAAATTTGGCCCAATCACATTCAAAGGGGTCAAGGATAGGGTTCTATTAAGATCTGTCCCCCATTATTCTCCGAAAACGACGCCTACTGAAACATATCACTGGCTTCCTGTGGGATGAGGGCATTAAATACAAATGGGGGCATTCCTTTCACTAGACTTTTGTTTGGAATAATGAAAGACACCTAATTTGTACCTCAGTGGAAGCATCTAGCATACTTGGGGGCCGATTCCGATCTCGTTCGGAAGCTCACCGAACGGGATTCGCCCGGAAAAAATACGAGCCGGGCACGTTTTTTCCGCCCGACTCGTACAGCTGTCCGAACGAGCTAGTACGATGCGATTGTACGCGTTGTTTCCGACCGACTCGTTTCTGGGTCTGAACCGCTCCGACCTTCTCGTACGGAACGAATCGCACCACGCAATGGAGACGTTACCCGACCGAGCCAGTACGATGCGCGCTTCGAACAGCCCGACCGACTCGTACCGTCCGGCTCCAAAGAGTTGTCGGAGCCGGACTTCCATGGACCCCCCTTCACCCGTAGCCTTACGAGTCGCACACAGGGGGGACCCAAGGGTCCCCCCTACACATGCATATACGGTGCAGGTTGCACCGACGCGTACCCACTGTAGGGGGCGCCCTTGTCCAAGACGTACCCATTCAGTCAATGGGAGCCCATGTACGCGTCGTACGACCGGCTCCCATTGACTTCTATGGGAATCCGACCGAATCGGGTCCGGCAGCACACGGACGCATCGTACTGCCCCTGTCGGACTGCAGGAGTCCGGCTCGGTCAGAAATCTCTCCGGGTCCGGCTCGGTCGGAGAGATTTCCGTCCCAGATCGGAATCGGGCCCTTGGTCTTGAGGAGACACCTTTGGAACTACCGCTGACCAGCAGAGTGCAAAGGGAGCCCTCTAGTGGACAATATTGGAATTGGGACTTAAGATCCACCATGAAAAACTCCCACGAGAGCTTGGGGATGGGTGGGGGGCTGTACTCCTCTCCTGTAATCAGGACTACTATGACAGCATGAGGCAGGGTCTCGGTGTTCAAGGGTTTGACCACCTGTCCTCCCCCATTTTTGCCCCTCTGATTGGCAACCCTGAATTCACTGCAGCATTGACAGTGAATGACTACTGTTAGACCATGCATTTTTGGGAGCTTTATCCCCAGACTTTTTTGCTTTTTGTCCTACTGTTTTTGTTGGTTTTAGGACTTTGGGTACTTAATCACTGCTAATCAGTGCTAAAGTGCATATGCTCTCTTTGTAAATTGTGTTATGATTGTTTTTCCATGATTGGTATATTTGATTTGCTAGTAAGTCCCTAGTACAGTGCACTGCGTGTGCCCAGGGCCTGTACATCAAATGCTACTAGTGGGCCGCAACACTGGTTGTGCCACCTACACAAGTAGCCTTTCAAAGGTGTCTCAGACCTGCCACTGCAGTGTGTGTGCGCAGTTTTTTTTTAACTGCCATTTTGCCCTGACACGTGCACCCACTTGCCAGGCCCAAACCCTCCCTTTTATTGCATGTAAGGAACCCGTCAGGTAGGCCCTAAGTACACCGATGGGCAGGGTGTAGTGTATGTGAAAGGTAGGACATATACTGGTGTATTTTACATGTCCTGATAGTGAAATACTGTGTATTTCATTTTTCACCGTTGAAAGGCTGTCTGTTCCATAGACTATTTTTGGAGCTGCACTGTAACATTTTACATGTGTAACTTTCAATTGGGACAAGATGGAGAAATGGAGTTTAGGCTCTCTGAACTCAAAATGTAATAACACACCTTTTAGTAAAGGTGGTTTTTAAATTGTGTGTTTGAAAATGGCACTTTTAGAAAGTGGACATATTATTACTTAACCATCCTGTGTGCCTCTGCCTGTTTGTGTATTCACCTTCTGGTTTTGGAGTGATAGGAGCTGGGATGTGCATTCACACTAGACAGTCACAAGGGGGGTTGAGGTGTGTCCTGCCTTTCCTGGGTGACTCATAGCCGGACTGGATAGACCTTTCTGCATTTAGAGTGGTTGGAGGAGTTTTTACTAGCACCTGAATAGGCTATATCTTCTCTGCACAATGCTGTCTTCACCTTCTGTAGAGAAGCTGGACCAGGGAGGACAGAACTGGTTTTCACTGAACTCAGAGACTTTCTGCCTAAAAACATCAAAAGGAAATGTGGTATAAATATTGGAGCCCTGACCCCAGAACATTAGAATTTGTTTGGACTAAGGAACTGCCAAGAGGAAGAGCTGGAGAAGCTGTTAGGAGGAACTACCACTTTGCTGCATGCTTTACTGTGTTTGCATGCAGTGGCTGCTTCTGTCTTGGGCAGTGAAAAAACTGAAATGGACTTTCTGCAATTTATTTTCCAAAGTTTCTCCAAGGGCTTGAAGTAGGGCTTGCCTCCTGTTGGAAGTCTCAGGCACACCAAAGACTTCACCATCCTCTGGGTACCCCCATCTGGAACTGCGTGTTTAAGCTGCCACAGAGGAAAAAAAGCAACCCGACGCCATCAACAACTCCGCTGCCGGCTCCTTGGCCTGTTGGCACTGCAGAGAGCACCACCCCGCTTCGCACCACAACCCTGGTCTCACTGACGATGACGACCAATGCAACGAGCCGCTGCTTGCACCATGACCTGCAGGGCACTGCACTTCACATTGCCGCCCTGGTATCCCCGATGACGCCACTCCATGCCGACATTGATGATCCTGCCTGCACCGTGGCTTGAGGGCACCTCTCGTAAGTTACTCGATGCACTGCCCAGTCCCACACCGCAACCGTGACCCACCAATGCCTGCGCCATTGACTCCAGATCGTCTACTGACAATAGCACGTCAGCAATGCCACTGCTTGCACCGTGAACTGCCAGCACTGTGACGAGCATCGCCTAGCTTTGCACTGCAGCCCTGGACTCACTGACGCCGCTGGACGCTGTCTCCAGCCCCTGCCTGCACTGCGACCTAGGGCACCACACACTGCACCTCTCCACTACACACCGCATGCCCGATGCCTGCCGATGCCGGCGCACCTGACTTCAACTTTATGGAGTTCGATCTGCAACACGTGTGACTTCAGAGGCCCATGACTCCTGCACTGACCACCGAAGCCAATGCCGGAAAGACGCCGCATCTTCGGATCTCATCGCAAGGTTCATGACGTCCTGCATTTCCAAGGTACTGTTTGCGGGTCCTCCCGACACCGTAGCTGGCCTGCGACGCCGCGGTTGGCCTGAACTGTTGGATTTGTTTGTTCAGAATGCCGTGATAGCCCCGAATGGAGCTATCAACTTAAATCAACTGTATTTTAAGGTTCTTTTGCAATCTTCATATTTTGATTACTGTATTTTGGATTTTTATAGTTTTGGTCCTGTTTTATACTGAAAAATACTGGCTATTTTTCTGAAACTGGTGTGGTGTACAAATGCTTTACACATTGCCTCTGAGATAAGCCTGACTGCTCATGCTAAGCTACCAAGGGGGCGGGCAGGGCTTATTTTAGAAGGGTAATCCCCTTACCCTGACTAGAAGGAAGGGTCCCTACTCAGACAAGTTGCACACCTCTGCCAACTAGAGACCCCCATTTCTAACAACTACCTAGCATGGCAAGAAGCTGGCTGTAAAAAGGTGGGTGACATCTTTGACATGGCTGGAATTATGTCCTTCAAACATATTAAGAAGGGATTTGGGAAGGGATTGGGTAACACACACTTCTATTAAATCACACGCCAGCAGATTGCTCATTCCATTTCAGAAATGGCTCTCCACCAAGCAGGATGATAAGAGAATGCTCTCTGACCTTTACAAATTCTTTAACAAAACTGACCTCTCTGGAAAAACACCAGACCAGAAGCAGTGTGAGGCAGTGCTTGGCCGTGCCCTCATTGATGAGAATGGTATAGAACTGTGAACTCACACAAAAAGGTCCGATAGGAGCATTATTCCACCCAAATAACCATACTGCTCCAATATGAATAAAAACACACACTATGGGGTCGATTCCGATCTCGGCCGGAAGCGCACCGAATACGTTTCGTCCGGAAAAAATACGAGCCGAACGCGTTTTTCCCGACCGATTCGAACAGTTGTCCGAGCGAGCAAGTACGATGCGCATTACTGCTAAAATTCCGAGCGAGCCGTACATACCCATTCCATCTCCAGTTCCCCGACCGAGCTGGAACCGGAAACGCCGATTCGAGTCGCACGGAAGTAAATACACAGCACCTTCCGGCCGGACAAGTACGATGCGCAATCCGTACGCGCCAACTGGTCGCTACGTCCGGCACGTCAGAGCATCCGGGAGAGCCGCACATAAGCTCCGATTCGCGCCACAAGACGATCCACGCTACGAGACGAACAAGCCAGCTACGAGTACGAGTCGAAGCCACGAGAAACCCGAACGAGACAAACCAACCATGAATCCCATCGCGCAGGTCCTACCAATACTCTACATCTATTACCGGAACCGGTATGGATGCGTACGGCGCAGACGGTAAGTCAAACACCCACTACACAAACAAACGACACGTACCCGACATATGTCACACACACATAGGGATGCAGAAATGATGTACACTAGCAACATCAGAACCATAGGGGTGGGATGGTTATCACCAATGCCATACACACCCATAGGGGCCTGGATGCCTACCACTACCACCACCCCTAATCATGGGGACCTGGATGCCTACCACCACCACCACCCCTACTCAGGGGGGGCTGGATGCCTGTCACTACCACCACCCCTACTCAGGGGGGGCTGGATGCCTGTCACTACCACCACCCCTACTCAGGGGGGGCTGGATGCCTACCACTACCACCACCCCTACTCATGGGGGGCTGGATGCCTACCACTACCACCACCCCTACTCATGGGGGCCTGGATGCCTACCACCACCACCACCACCCCTACTCATGGGGTGCTGGATGCCTACCACTACCACCACCCCTACTCATGGGGGCCTGGATGCCTACCACCACCACCACCCCTACTCATGGGGTGCTGGATGCCTGTCACTACTACCATCCCCACTCATAGGGGAATTGATGCCTACCACTACCACCACCCCTACTCATGGGGGGCTGGATGCCTACCACTACCACCACCCCTACTCATGGGGGCCTGGATGCCTACCACCACCACCACCCCTACTCAGGGGGGGCTGGATGCCTGTAACTACCACCACCCCGACTCAGGGGAGGCTGGATGCTTGTCACTACCACCACCCCTACTCATGGGGTGCTGGATGCCTGTCATTACTACCATCCCCACTCATAGGGGAATTGATGCCTACCACTACCACCACCCCTACTCATGGGGTGCTGGATGCCTACCACTACCACCACCCCTACTCAGGGGGGCCTGGATGCCTACCACTACTCCACCCCTACTCATGGGGGGCTGGATGCCTGTCACTACCACCACCCCTACTCAGGGGGGGCTGGATGCCTGTCACTACCACCACCCCTACTCATGGGGTGCTGGATGCCTGTCACTACTACCATCCCCACTCATAGGGGAATTGATGCCTACCACTACCCCTACACATGGGGGGCTAGATGCCTACCACTACCACCACCCCTACTCATGGGGTGTTGGATGCCTGTCACTACTACCATCCCCACTCATAGGGGAATTGATGCCTACCACTACCACCACCCCTACTCATGGGGGGCTGGATGCCTACCACTACCACCACCCCTACTCAGGGGGGCCGGGATGCCTACCACCACCACCACCCCTACTCATGGGGGGCTGGATGCCTGTCACAACTACCATCCCCACTCATAGGACGGGTAATGCATGACACAACCAGCATACTCCAACATAAGGAATGTCAGCAAAAGACATCCCCCCAACATCATGACAAGAGTGTGTAGTCTGTGTCAAATGCCTACAACACTGAACATGACATTGAACATACAATGTGACCCCCTATCACATGTGTCACACAAAAATGTGTGTGGCATTCACAATGCAAGCAGACCATGACCACTGTGGGAATGGGGTCTAAACCCCCATCAACACAGTGACCAAAAGGTAAATGTGGGGTCCATAGCTGAAGCACATTTTGAACATTGTGGCAATGGGGTCTAAACCCCCATCATCACAGTGACCAAAAGGTAAGTGTTGTCATGGAAAAAGCAGCAACTGCCAAACAGCATGGATGATTCCTGGTCACAGAACAACAAACACATCAGTGGCAAAGTAGTGGTTGTGTCCCATAGCAACATAGATTGGGTGAGGCAAACAGTGCAGTGCAAATAAAACATACCTTTGGCCATGTGCAGACAAACATCACCCTTGGGGACTGACATCGTCTCCATCTATCAATTACACAATGCCAGAAGTGACCATCATAATGCAGACCCACATATCTGCACTAATGGACACACAAATGTAGACATCCTGGGGAGACTGTAGATGTGAGGTGAACAAATACCATACCATGGCAGCAATGGGACATACGAACCATGATTATTCTGCTGACTGATGACCTAGGAGTCCCAGGGACAGCATGGGAAATCCTCCAAACAACATACAGGCAATGGCACACCAAAGATATGCCAATGCAGTGGTGCAGATGCACAAACACAAACAGGCAGCCTCACACTGCATATCAAACACAACAGGTGATGGGGGGGTGTGCCAGTGTCCCCAGGCAACCACACAACACATGAGGAGGCCTGAATTCCAATTACACAGATGTGTATACAGTGCCATACAAAAGTAACTCATGGATCGGATTCCCCTATGTGGGCAATCAGGCATTGTTAGATGAGAGGGAGCCCAAATTACACATGTCACACAAGCTTGTAGGAACAGCAACTAACACAGCAAGACACAGACCCACCACAGCACTACCCCCAGGGACCCCACATTGTGGTGACACTAGCCTGCATGATAATCCCACTGTGATGACAAAGGTAGATGTCGTTCACACTGTGAACCACAGCCATGTCTCCTGAGCAACAAACTACCATCACACCTACACAAGCACAAATCAATCAGCACGGCCTGTCAGCCAAGGCCAATATGGAGGTAGGGGTCTAGCCGTGCAACAACTCACATTTGCACACACTCAACACCACACACCTTGATCTCCACCAATGTGCAGCAGTGAAGCTCACATGGACAGGTGACATTGCACATGCACCCATGACAATCCCAGGGGTGGTTGTGGGAACGAAGGTGCAGAAACCCATCACACCTGGCCAGTCAACAAGACTCGTGAATATCTGACACACTGCACAGTACGCCGTACATGGGCATGATGTGAACTCCACCCCAATCAATGGGATCCCGGCCACAGTCACACACCAATGAAGAAGCCAAGGTCACCCACAAAGAACACACGTAGACAACTTCCAACATTGCAGCTCTGACCCTGAGGAGTGGCAGCAGTCACACACACAACGTGTCACAATCACTGAAAGCTACCACAAACTGTAAATTACATGACTTGTGTAACCAACAAGTGCCAAGGGGAATCCTGACTGTGTCTCATCTGCGTTTGCCCACATCCCCAGCCCTGACAACAAAGACAACTAGGGATGACAACCTGATGAACATTAGTTTGCCATGCACCCACATCACGGAGAAACCAGGTACAAGATGCTGGATGAACACAGGACAACTCAGCAAGCATCACAAACAGGAACATCCGTAGGGACACAGCCGGTGTAGGAAAAGGGAAGGGAACACACACAGACATGCTTACACAACACACAACACGGGCCCAGGCAATGTCACGGGATTACACACTGCCATGAGGGCACTCCACTCCTGTGGAAGGTCCGCTGTGCCAAACCTTGTCTGTGCACCACTCAAACATGTCAGCAAAACACTCGGTCAGTGAGTCAACAATCACAACACACTGAAGGCTCTGCTCACATCAGCCTGGGTACGGGAGTGTCACGTCAGTCATCTGCATATACCCAAAACACGTGTCAAGCAAGTTGCACTGTATACACAGATGAGTCCTTCAACATTGATGTGCTAAACTGCATGTCCAGTGGAGATGGGCACACAGTCAGGGAAATAGAAACATTGAACAGTGGTAAGCCCACCAGATGTGCATCAGTGTAAGCCACAGATGTCAATTTACAAATGCAAAACGTACATCCCTGTGTCAAATGCAGAACATTACACCCTCAGACTGCAGCAAAGGATGCTATGGATCCAGACTAGATTAGGACACATATCCCATGGACCACATGGAGTCCATCACAGCAACACTTCATTTACCTGATCTGAACACTATTACAACAGCAAATGCATGATGATACTCATCTACATCATGTACATCAAAAGAAAAACCACTAGTAAACAAAAAGAGGCTTTATTCAGCAAATGTTGAGAAAACTTTGAAGTCCAAAAGAAACTAAGGCCAATGGCCAGTCCACAATCACAGTCCGAACAGGGTGATATGTGACAACTTGTCACCCATTGCTTGCCTGCACTGGTACGGACAGGGGACATCCCCCTCGGAGGGGCATACAAGGGGCAGGCCAGGCACCGCAGGGACAGGATCAGGGGATGCCAGAAGGAGGCAGTGAAGGGGTGGTGGGTGCAGGAGTGTCACCGCCAACTGCAGTGGAGGTGTCTGACTCAGTGGGGGCCGGCACCACTGTAGGGCACAAGTCAGATGGTGTGGGTGCTGGCACCACTGCAGTGGGCCGGTCAGATGGAGTGGCCTGGGTCCCCACTGCAGTGCCCAAGTCAGACGGGGTGGTTGTGGACTCCACTGCAGTGCATAACTCCAAGGGAGTGGAAGGGGGGGCAGATGAGGTGGGCAGGACAGAGGGGGGGACCCGGTCTCCACACCAGTGGCACAAACAGGCCGAGCGTCTGGCTTGGGGGTGGAAGAGCAAGTGGTAGGGGGGAGGGCCTAAGCATTTTGGGGATGCGGTATGGGTGTGTGGGGGAACCTGGGGCAGGGTGTGGTGGGGGAACCTGTGGAGTGGTGGCCTGGGGGATGGAGGAGAGAGACTGTGTGGTGGAGCTGCGTGGTGGTGGTGGTGGGGTCTTGCCCTTCCTGGTCCGGGGGGACTTCCGAATGGGGTCCTCAGTCTGCCTGTGCCTGGGGGAGGGTGTCCGGGTGTGAGGGGCACTCCCCTCTGTGTGTGGTGGTCGCCTCTTCCGCCTGTGCGTTGGGTCAGATGGATCTGTGGGGAAGAGGCCAAGCTCACAGAGGAAGAGCTTCTGGGAGGAGGGGGTTGGAGGTGAGGCAATGGAAGGGGTTTTGGAGGGAGAGGTATCTGAGGACTGCGCAGTGCTCGTGGATGCGTGTGTGTGTTCCTGGGCCCCATCCCCTGTGAGTGAGGTATCAGTCCCCTGACTGTGCGTGCGTGTGCGTCTGGATTTTGGCGTGTGTGTCTGTGTGCTGCTTGTGTCTGTGCTGGTGGGTGCCTGTGCCGGTGTGTGTGTGCTTGGGACAGGCAGGGTGCTGGGGATTGTGGATGGGGCAGAGGTAGGAGGGGTGAGGGACTGTTGCAGGAGGGACACTGCTGCCGTCAGTGAGGAGGCCATGGACTGATTGGTCCGATGTAGGGCAGACATGCCAGATGACATGCCCTCCATGAATGACACCAGTTGTGTCAACAGACCCGTGTGTGCATGGAGGACACTCAGCACTGATGTCTGCCCTACATGGATCTGTTTAAGCAAGTCCACAGACTCCACACTCAGGGCAGCAGGGGAGACAGAGGCAGGGGGTGCGGTGCCTGGCATGAAGGAGACACGCTCCCCTACACGGGAGCCTCCACGGACATGTGGGATGGGAGCAGATGGGAGGGTGGAGATGGTGGTGGTGGCGGGGGCAGACTTGCTTGATTTTGTCTCTGGTCTGCTGACACCCGCCTCCACAAGGGAGTCCTCACTGGAAGTGCTGTGGTCCTCAGCCGAGGTGGTCGTAGCTGAGGTCTCCTCAGTGGGGCTCCCCTCACCCTCCGTGCCACTGGGTCCCTCGGTCTCCCCTGCAGTGGACCCAGTCTGGCTCTGCCGCTCCTCCTGGTCCGTGGAGCTGTCTCCTCCTGTGGCCGTGGATGTATCTGCAAAGAATCAGGATAAACAGAGCAACATTAGTCACCTGTACTGACCACACACGCCACAGTAAGTACAGCACATCACAGAGCAAGCCCTGCCATCATTTGCTAGACATTGCAATAAGTGCTGACACTGATTTGAAGAAGCCCATTGTCTGCCTGACAGTCATTCATGCCACACATATCCTACCTGTCCATGCACCCATCTGTCTGGTGCCTGTTGTATGCGACTAATCATATGTGCACACATGCACCACATACACAGTTGTTGGACATCCAAGAGAACATGTGGAAATGTGTCACTCCAAACACATGCCATCTCCTGCCACTGACTCAGTACATGTGTCAGGAAAAGTGACGGGCAGAGTCTCTGTCGATATGCGGGTTTTGCTTCCATCACCAGACACAATGATGTCCTCATGTCCTGATAGACAATGCGACAATGGTGTGCTTGCAGGACATATCACACTACTGCTGGATCACCCTTTGCGAGTTGAATGTCATGGCACAGGCCTGTCTGGCAAGTCAGTCATAACTGTCTCCTGTCACAGGGGCAGTGCATACACACAACACCAGTCTACACTGTGTCACAATCATGGAAGTTTTGGGTATGCAAGCCCTGTAGCTGACAGGTGCACATGTGCACCCCTGGCCACCCACATCATGAGGACTAAGATGATCCCACGTCAATCAAATGAGACATTTGAGTGACTGCAAACACAAATCCATACACATGGGCACTTCACCGTCTGATGAGAATGAACCAAAGCTGCCTGCACCTCAATGTTTCATACACCTTTGTGCACAGTCAAGGGATCAGAGACCTATGCATTAACCAATGTGCAGATCCTATAGTCACAACTCAGATGGCTGGCCACCCCAAATTGTTAAACACTCCAGGAGTCAAAAAAGCAAGGCCACACCACGGTGACACAGAGGCAGACACCTGAGTGCACTCTTCACAATGCCCAATATGTATGCTGACACACGGGAGTGGGAGAACAGAGTGCCTTCGATGTACGGAGTAGGCATTACAGTCCTGGTCCATGTGCAACATGGTATTACCCTGAACACTAGGCAGGTGGCTATGCATGTGTCACACACATGATGTACATACTTCTGAGGCTCCCCCTTGGTCTCTGCTGCAGCATGGGTGTGTGGCACATACCCCAGACATGTGGTGAGTCAGAGCAGCAATTGGAACACATTGTGAAGCCATACCCAGAGTACATGTCAGATCACAGGCATTGTGTGAGCAATTGTACCACCCATGCAGCCCACAACAAAGTTCCTGTAACTGATGCTGTCCCCAACTTGAACCACAGGTAACTGCAAGTACACAGTACCCAAGTGACCTAAGTCACAGACTGTAAGGGCCACACCTGTGTATCAGATGAGGAGGGGGCATGACACAAGTGAGGGACATGAGTCCAGGACGACAAGACAGTTGTACTGTGGAAGTGGAACCAGGCTAAAGGAGTGCATAGAGCATGTTAGTCATAGTACACAGAAAAGGCTAGCACTTACCCCCTCCTTGCTGCTGTCTGGCCTTCAGCTGCCCATCCAGGTCAGGGAAGACCACCGCCAGAATCCGGAGCATGTGGGGGGTCAGGGTCCGGTGTCCGCCCCTCCTGCGAGGAGGCGACAGCTTCAGCTGGACCCTTGCGATCCTCCGGGTCCAGCCACGAAGGTCCTGCCACCTCTTCTGGCAGTTGCGGATCCTGCGCCTGTAGACCCCCACAGATCTTACTGCCCGGACGATGGTCAGCCAGATGTCCTGCTTCTGGTGGGCATCAACCTGTGAGGATGACAAAGTGAAAAGGCCATTACTACACATGCAACATATCCGTGCATCACACAGTTGGATATACATGTCTCAATCACAGGGGCATATGATGTACACAGGTAGTGCAACTATGGCTATGAACAGTTGTCCAGCAGTTACTAAATGGTATCATTGCCTGGGAAGTAAAACCTTGTTGGAATGCACTGTTACTGCACTATACCTGTTCAGTGCATGTAACTACACACTTTGGGGGTGCCAACTACTCAGTGAGCATGCTAGCCACTGGTGTACACACTGTAAGTCTTGCTAGTCAGACAACATGCACAATTAGTAAGGCAGTGGACAGCACACTCACCTGCTCCCCTGGGTTCCCATACAGCTTGCTGTACTGTGGAAGGAGGCTGTCCAGCAGGGCCTGGTTCTCCTCAGTGCTGAAGGCTGGGGCTCTCTCCACAGTACGTGCCATTGCAGTAGCCAGAGGATGCAGAGACAGCAGCAGTGGTGGTGGCAGATGACGTCCTGGAGCATGTAGTGCAGGCAAGTGAGCTCTCAGGGGAACAGCCAGCATTATATGTGTGCTGCAGAGGCAGATACTGTCCCATGTGTCCAAAGTGATAGGTCCAAGTCGTTTGCATCTTCTGAATCTGGCCAATCCATGGAATTGCACCACTTATACACGCCCACAGCATCCTTCAAAAGTTCAACTTCATGACACCCATGAATTTGCAACATTGTTGTGGGTGGCCAACTGAATTCACTGCATCCGACTCGTAAAAGCTTCGAAAACGCGTCCGTTACCATGTCAGTCCATAGCCAATGCGTGCGCACCGATCGGTCCATTGCTGTACAACGCGTATTTTGAAAAACAACACGCATCCGTCCACATCATATGCAATGGCCAATGCGTGCGCACCGATCGGTCCATTGCTGTACAACGCGTATTTCGGAAAACGACACGCATCCGTCCACATCATATGCAATGGCCAATGCGTGCGCACCGATCGGTCCATTGCTGTACAACATGTATTTCGGAAAATGACACGCATCCGTCCACATCATATGCAATGGCCAATGCGTGCACACGGATCGGTCCATTGCTGTACGACGCGTCCCTGTACAAGTCACTCGCATATGTCACCATGGTTGTCACTGGTGAACGTATGCCAGCCACAATTACTTGCCAGGGACTCAGGGGCACACCTACAACACCACAGCCTGTCCACACTGTATCCTAAGGCATGTAAGGCTGCATTACCTGTGTGTGTATGGGGGTCAACATGTGGTTTGTTGGGTGGCACTTGGGGGCAGCCACTCCCAGGCTGTGCACGTGTTCATGGGGACAGAATCCTTTGTGTGTTGTGCACATGACCACTGTGATGTGCAACTATTCAGTTCAGAGCATGTGGCATGGTCACATCTCCAGGTTGTGTATGTGTATGTTATGTCACATACACCCTGAGTCCCATGTGGGATGGTATGTACGTCACAGGGTGACCCATTGCCACAATTGTGATGGCCCTCCACAGTCTGTGTGCATGTTGTGTTTCAGATGTCTCGGATTCCATGTGCACAATGGGAGACAGTCTCCACATCCACGTTGTTTGTGCATCGACTTTGATGTTGTGCGTGTGTGTGTCACAGACGTCCATGTCTGTCCTGCAGAGGCAACAGGGGCCACTACCTGTGGGAGTCATGGTTGTTTTGCTGGCGTGTACATGATACGCCATGTCATGCCAGTGTCCATGTGGCAATACAGGGTCCCTGGGAATCTACCTGTCAAAGAGCTGTGATGCCTGGGGCACATCTGTCCTCACTTGTCACTGTGGTGTGTGTTTGGAACGTGACAGCAGTACATGGGTACTGTGACACAGCCGAATGATTTCCCATAGCACAACCTGGAACTTGTTGTCAACACATGTTGAACTGAGATGTTAGATGTTGGCCATGTAGGTGCCATATATGTCCATACAGAACGGCACACACATCAAGTACTTGTGTCTCGTAATGATGTATCATGTGATATTGAGTATGGTCAATGCCACATATGTGGGGTGACTGACAATCTTTCTTTGTTCACCTATGCACTGCAGGGCACCAGCTGTCCATAGACCATTCCCTGACCTTGCAACCATGGTTGAACGTGACTGCATCCGACGGTACCGCTTCAACAGGCCGCTTATTGAGGAATTGGCGGTGCAGTTGGCCCCACATTTGCAACCTGGCCGGCCATACCCTGCAGCGCTGACCCCCAAGGTGAAGGTGATGGCAGCCCTACACTTCTTTGCCACCGGTACCTTTCAACACACTGTGGCGTCTGCTGGTGGGATGTCACAGACCATGTTCAGCCGTGTGCTACGCGATGTTTTGGAGGCGATGTTGAGATACTTGAACCAGTACATCTATTTCCCTAAACGTCAACAACTCACTGACGTCAAGAGTGACTTCTATGCCCTGGGGAGGATGCCACATGTCATCGGCTCCATTGATGGGACACATGTGGCTTTGGTACCACCACAGGCACATGAGCAGGCATACAGGAACAGGAAACATTACCATTCTATCAATGCCCTGGTGGTATGTCTTGCAGATATGAGCATCTCACATGTGTGTGCACGTTTCCCCGGTTCTGCACACGATGCCTACGTGATGAGGAGTAGTCGCATCCCGAGGATGATGTCACAGATGCAGAACCAGCGTGCCTGGCTTGTCGGTGTGTGCTGACTTTGTACCATTGTGTGTGTTCTGCAATGTTGTATTCCACCCTCTTTTCCAACTCAGCTAATGTGCAATTGTCTGTATGTAGGTGACTCCGGATACCCCAACATGCCGTGGTTGCTGACACCCCTCAGGAACCCTGTGACACCAGCCCAGATGCGCTACAATGAGGCACATGGTCGGACCAGGAGAGTGATCGAGCGGACATTTGGTCTCCTGAAGAGCCGCTTTCGCTGCCTGGACAAGACAGGAGGGGCCCTCCCATATGCCCCTGCAAAGGTGTGCAAGATTTTCATCGTCTGCTGCATGCTACACAACCTGGCAGTGCGGAAGGAGTTGCCTCTCATCCTGGATGACGATGACCAACATCCGCCACCTGTGGAGGATCCTGGCCTGGGCCACGATGCCAGTGATGATGATGATGATGAGGGGGATGTCCGCACACAGCTCATCACCAACTTCTTCAGCTGAATGTGAGTATACAGAGTTGGTATGTCAATGATTTGAGTTTGCATGATATGTGTTGGTGGTGCTCTGTTGCTGTTTGAGTGTGGCCATGTGCTACTTGACTGTATGCGTGCAGCGATGTGTCCTTACAGGTAGTCTGTACTCCCCAACAGTGTTGACATGCTAACTTGGTTTTGTGTAGGTATCTTGTGACATGTATTGGGCATGAGTATTGCAGTTCTGTCCTGTTCTTCAGTGCTTTTGACTGTGTGTCATGTCTGTCCTTCACAGGGTACTTTCAGAGTTGTTTGGTCAACTGTGATCCCCCGACACCATGATTCAACTTCCAGGGTGGAAGCAGTCGTTTCCCTGCAGGTGATGTGCCACACACCCCTGGACTTTATTTCCTCTACACTTGGTGACTGTGTGGCCACTGCCACGTGGGATTACCTTGCATCTGTAGTGGAAACAACATGTTGCAAATGTGTAATAAACCTGTGCTTCACTTTGGGATGTGCGTTGTCTGTGGTCACACATCTGACTGACATTTGCTTACTTCACCTGTGGGCTAGTTAACACAGACTCTGAATAGGTGTGGTGTCTGTGCATTCCACTGTATTTCCTGGCAACATCAGTGTAGGCGATGAGTCAGATGGCCCTGGTGTGTATGTGTTGTGTAGCCCTAGTGGTGTGTCTCCCTCATATGTGTCACGTCGCCATGACTCACATGACGGTGTTGAACTTGCTGTAGCAGTTAGCATGCACAGTGTCATTTAGCAGATCATCATCTCCATGACAAAAACAACGTTGGAATCACAACAGAGGCAAGTATGGTGTATTAGTGAGTTTATTTACATACATGTGTGAGGATAGTGCACAGGATGGTGGGTGCTGTACATTGGGATTGGAATCCAAAGTTCCCAGATGAGTTGGAAGTGTTGGTAGCAGAAATGTCCTGAGTAAAGTCCACAGTCATCTGATACATTGGTCCAACTTAAACTCCCCATGTCATGTGGGAGAGTTGGGTTGCATTCGACAGAGTGAACAGTTTGCACACAAAGGGGAATTTCCAGAACAGGTGTTGGGTTCCTGGGGGATGTACATGGCCATCGGCCTCTCAGTTTTCCTTCCTCGGACGACCCCTCTTCTTTCGGGGGGGACCCTCACGTGCAGGCCGCTGCGGTGCAGAGGACTCTCCATCAGAGTCATCCTCCCTCCCTGTGGCAGTTGCAGTTGTTGTGGCACCAGATGTTGTGGGCACAAAGGGAGGTGTGGCCATGTTGGTGCTAATCTGGCGGAGGCATGTCAATATGTCCCTCTGCACCGCTGTCAGTTCTTCCAATGTGTCCTAGTTGGACTCCATGCGAGACATGTGTGTCTCCACACGGGACATGTGGGAGTCCAAGCAGGCATGATGGGCAGCCTGCTGCTGTTGAATGTCCTTGAGGATCCCCACTACCTGGCTGACCTCTCCAGTGCTATTCTGGTACGCATCAGCAATGCGTACCAGTTGTGGGTCATCATGCAGTCCAGACCCCTCTGCAAACAGCGACCTCTGCCTACCACCCCTCCCACCACCCCTGGCCACACGTGCGGGACCTGCGGTGGCACGCACAGGTGAACCTAGGCCCCCTTGAGGGTTGGTACTGGGGTTGTTGTCCGTTGCTTCATGGTGGGCCGGGGTCCCTGTGCTGTTGTCATTGAGTGTCCTTGGTCTGTCCGTGTCGGCGGGGGTGGTCTGTGTGTTGGCAGATATTGGAGGAGTGGGTGCAGGGGGTGCAGATGGTGGTCCTGCTGGTGCTGCATGATGACTCACACCGGAGGGGCCAGGTAGGTCTTCGCCATCCGAGGAGGGCAGAGGCTGTTCCACACCAGAGAGCTCAAGGTCCCCCGGAGCCTGGGACAGGGACTCCTCATCATCTGCTGCTGTGTCCCCATCATCACCTGTTTTTGGAAGAGACACACAATGTATGTTATGTTTCTACAGGCATCAATGGTTCAAACACCTGACAGTTGTGACTGTACCTCTGGATGCGGGCCTGTACATTGCATTGTCCTAAGTTGTCACAGTCAGAGGTTGATATTGGTGTAGCACATTGTCCTGCCAACCTGAAGCATTTCAATGTGAATGTTGAGGTGTGTGCATGACCAGCATTGGTGGTATTTGGTTGACATCCGGCCCTCCTTCTCCCCCAGCCCAGTTATCCCACCATGAAGCATGCCACCCTTGCAGTGGGTGCAGGTTGACTCTCAGGATGTCAGTCAGTGGTGTCCTGCTGTTGGTTGGTGCCCAGTTCCCAGCAGGGCCTGGTACTCCCCACAACAGAGCACCATTGTCAGACATCTTTGAAGTGGCTTTTCACTCCCTGTGAGGTGTGCATGCTTCAGTGTGAGCTTGCTGGGCCATGTGGGTGGGGGATGTTGAGCTGTGACTACCACTCCCATCATGCTATTGCCTACACCCCCTTCCCAGCATGCCCATACTTCCTTCCTTTTGACTCTGCTTCCCTGTGGGGTAGTGTGCCTGTGCTGACAGGATGGCTGACAGTGTTGTCCTGGCGTTTGTTTGGCTACAAGTCCCAAAAGTGTCCCTGTGCTTCACACAGCTTAACCCAGTGTGGTGGTTCTTTGTGGGATATTTAATTAGAGTGTGAGGCAATGCATTCTCCCAGGTGAGTTGTGTGGAGTTTGTGTTAAGGGGGTGTGTGAGAAAAGCTGCTGGTAACTATGGTCAGAGCTGTCAGTCCTCCTTCCCACCCAGCCAGATATCCCACCATGGAACGTGCTTCCATTGCAGGGAGTGCAAGTTGGCTTAGAGGATGTTAGGCAGTGGTGTCCTGCTGTTGGTTGGTGCCCAGTTCCCAGCAGGGCCTTGTGCTCCTCACAGCTGAGGCCAGTGTCAGACATCTTTGAGGTGGCTTTTCACTCCCTGTGAGGTGTGCATGCTTCAGTGTGAGCTTGCTGGGCCATGTGGGTGGGGGATGTTGAGCTGTGACTACCACTCCCATCATGCTATTGCCTACACCCCCCTTCCCAGCATGACCATACTTCCTTCCTTTTCAGTGGACTTCAATGTGTGTGAGTGTGACAGCAATGGCAAGATGGCTGACAGTGTGGTCCTGTTGTTTGTTGGTGCCCAGTTCCCAGCAGGGCCTTGTGCTCCCCACAGCTGAGGCCAGGGTCAGACATCTTTGAGGTGGCTTTTCACTCCCTGTGAGGTGTGCATGCTTCAGTGTGAGCTTGCTGGGCCATGTGGGTGGGGGATGTTGAGCTGTGACTACCACTCCCATCATGCTATTGCCTACACCCCCTTCCCAGCATGCCCATACTTCCTTCCTTTTCAGTGGACTTCACTGTGTGTGAGTGTGACAGCAATGGCAAGATGGCTGACAGTGTGGTCCTGTTGTTTGTTGGTGCCCAGTTCCCAGCAGGGCCTTGTGCTCCCCACAGCTGAGGCCAGTGTCAGACATCTTGTCAGTTCTTTTCCACTCCCTGTGATGTGAGCATGGTTCAGAGTGGTGTTGTTGGGCCAATTGTGAGGGTGACCAATATCTGTGACTACAACTCCCATCATGCTATTGGCTACACTGACTTCACCAGCATACACAGAATTCCTTCCTTTCAGTGAGCTTCCCTGTGAGGTGGTGTTCTAGTGGTGGCAAAATGTCTGACAGTGTTTGTTGGTTAGATTTGTGCCACTGCCTTGCTCTATTTGTTGTTAGGTTTGTACATGTCATGACACAGTTACATATCACTATGAGATGGCAGGTATTGTGTTTGTCTGACTAACATACACATCTTGGGATGATTATGTTTTGGTTACTGTGGCTTTGCTAACGGTGCATGGTTTCACTATCCCCTTGACAGTGATGTGTGTGTATTGTCACACAATATTGGGTATATTGGTTGTGTACTCACCAGGCTCTGGGATGTTTGATAGTCCATGTACGCTCTCTGGTGGTAGGATGGCCCGCACCTTCTCCTCCCAGGGCCTGAGGTATACTGGTTTGGCAGGAGGGCCACTGCCGGTGCGATGACTCATGGCGTAATCCTTCTTGAGTAGGGCATTGACCCTCCTGCGCACATCATACCACCTGTTCTGGATGTCTTCCTTTGTGCGCAAACATGGTGATTGTGCGTTCACCCTGTCGACGATCCTCTCCCACATCTTGATTTTCTGCGACATGGGGGTCTGTTGGACCAATGTACCAAACAACTGTGGCTCTACCCTGAGGATTTCATCTACCAGGACTTCCAATTCACTGTCTAGGAACTTTGGATTCTTCTTTGGGGGCATGGTGATGGGTGTGGGGGGGATTGATGTGTGTGTGTGTGTGTGCAAGTGAGGTTGGGTGAGTGTAGGTTTTGCTGGGTGTATGTGAGGGTGCTATTTGGGAGGTGCTAATGGTGTGTGGCTTGTGTGATGGATGAGTTGTGGGTGTGTCTGTGGTTGCTGTCTGATGGTGTTCTGTGCTGGCAGGTCATTTGAATTTGCAAAGGATCATGGTAGGGAGTTGTGGCCTTTATATGGGTGGAGTTGTGGGTGTGTCTTTGTTCCATGTTTTTCCCCCCCTGTATTTATTGACTTTGTCATTGCTTGTTTGGCCCTTTTTTTTGTATTTTTTCCTTTGTAGTTTTTAGGCATTTAGGAGACGTTCTTCTGACCGAGTAGGACGCTGCAGTTGGCTCGTGCGAGCTTCTCCGTGTCTTTCAAGCTGTGTTTCTGCTGTGTTTCATGTGCGGCGTACGCGTCGGTCGCGGAGTATTGGGTTGCTGCGGCTCCCTGTTTTGTATGCGTGTCGGTCGTACGGCTTGAGCTCCGTGCGACTCGGTCTGGTTTTACACGCATTGTATCGTACTGCGCGGGTCGGAGTTCGCGGGTACGTTTCTGTCGGGTTCATTCCTGGTGCGTGTCGGTCGGTTCGATTCGCGTGGTTTTCCGGCCGGAGAGCTGGTTTCCGTGCGGTTCGGTCATTCGGCTTGTGTTCCGTACGAGTCGGTCGTAATTCACATGCATTGCATCGTACTAGGCGGATCGGACTGCGCCGGTACGTGTCGGTCGGACTACATTCCCGTACCGAGTCGGTCGGTACGTTTTCCGGCCTGAATCGGAATCGGCCCCTATGTATTTGCGTAGATGTAAAAAAGAAGAAAGACAGATAGGGAGCACTGCTCTGTTACGACAAGATCCCTCACTCACCCAAAGGTGACATGCTTCATCATAGGGTTCCCTCCTCACACAGGGATCGCAAGGAACCCAGTGTGGGATACAACTTCCCCGAGGGGGAGGAGCAGAGGTGTTTTAGAAAAAGATGAGCACTATTGATGTTAGGGCGCGAGGGGCAGAGTGCAAGTGTAGATGAAAAAAGTGTGAATTAAATTGTCTCATGGTGGGAAAAGATAATCTTTTATTCTGGTGCCCCCATTGGACAGGATTAAAAAGCTAAGTGAATAGGGATTATGGATATTACCCTATGTTATATAGTCAACATGTTTCTGCCAAACGGGACTTTAAAAGTTCAAGGTATTCCTCAGAACCAAAATATATATGTCACTCTGCTAATATGAAAAAATAGCATAATAGCCATACAGTCAACTTGATGGCTATTCTTGGGTTGTACGACGGTACAACGCTGGTAAATACATCGCATGCCTTTGCCTCGTATTTTTTAGCACGCATGTTTTTACTGAGATTATGCATTTACATCGCATGCCAATACCACGCATTGTTTTTAGATTTAAAAACAATGTATTTGTGGGGGGAGACCCCCCACCCCCTCAACTTACCTTAAATACGTGGTATTGGCATGCGTTGTAAATGCATATTTGCGGTAAAAATATGCGTGCTAAAAAATGCGAGGCAAAGGCATGCAATGTATTTACTCGTTGTAAAGGCTGTTTCCCCTATTCTTGTGGCCCTGTCGCTGTAGTAGGGTCCACTAGATGCTGTAAAATAAACAGAAGCAGTTACTCATGTGAAACATTCAAATCAAGTGGCACCAGTGTCCATCGCCAACACTCTTAAACTCATGTAAGAAGAACCTATAATCGCAGTGAGCATTGGGAAATCCTTACCCTGAGCATGTAAGGAAGGTTCAGTTCAACCGTCATCAGTCCCCTCTCAGAGTGCAGAGCTAAATTTGTACATACAGAACATAATTAAAAACAGTTTGATGACTCATTATTCCTAAAAATATATAAACTACAAAAGATCCTGTGTTTTGGATGCATTGTATCATTGTCATAACGTAATAGATAACTCCTTAGCAATCATTATTCATGTCAATCATTTCACCCAAAAACCAAAATCGGTGAAATGTCCCCGTGTGAACCAATCTTAGGCTCCTAAGAGCTGGGTACATTAACACCCATTTCTGCTACCACTGCAGTGGGTAAAGAGTCACTGCTGAAATCCACACTATACCTGTATTATACCCCAGCACAAATGAAAACATGGAAAGTCTATTCCTCTGGAGACTAGTTGCGTAACTGTGGAGACCATGGTACACTGACCCACCTGTGGCAATTCCCTGAACTGAAACGGTACTGGCAGGAGGTAATATCTGATATCAACCTAATCTTCAGTCTTCTTTACTGTAAGTCCTTCCTTCCATCCTCCTTGGCCTCCCAAATAAACAGACACACACTTGTTCGATAAAATGTGAGCCCCCTGCATAGCATTTTTATTTGTAGAATTCAAGGAACTCACTTGTCCCTCAGTACCTGCGAGTTCTGAGTCTGACCTATAGTCAGACTCCACACCTGACTTATCCAACCTGTTTAGACCCACACCTCATACCCTTATGAATTGGTGCGACAGGATCCACTGCGGACATTTGGAGTATATAAGAATCCTACTTTCTGCAACTCTAGGTGAAGGGATGGTGACCCCCTGCCATCTCTCAAACTACATGCATATACCCACAATCTCACTCATGCCCAACCCTCACCTAACCTTCCACATTCCCCTTCTCTCCTGTTATTTTCCTCCTCAAGTGTTATCCCCACCAAGCCGATGATTGTAGGTGGGTGTATGTATTAAAATTTTCTTTTTTCAATAAACAGCTTTGGACCATAAACATCCCACCTCATTCCTTCCGAGAGGCTTCCATTCATTGGGACAATCCAGGCTATGTTGGAGTTCAGGGCTTTCCCTCCACAGCAACAAGTGCTTGATATTCGGGCTATATATAGCTCCTGAAACCAGGTGAGGGTGGTTCTGAGGCTAATTGACCTCCTTACCTTGTGCATCCCAGTGGGCCCATTACCAAAGTTGACTTTTCCAGCACTGTCCAGATCTCGGAAGAGGCAGCTCAAGGTCTACGGTGGTGATTGCAAGACTGCAGTTATCCTGTGTCAGGCCATTTTACCTTTCCCAGACAAAGTTGAGAGTAGTGGCAGATGGATCACTGTTGGGTTTGGGGGGGGGGTCACTTCGGGGAGGTGGAGATCAGACAACTCAGGTCTCCAGTGGAGGGCCGGCTCCACCTCAAGCTGCCGTCTATTCTTCTGGGTCTAAAAGCCTTCCTGCCTTTCATCAAAGAGAGGCTGGTGCAGGTTTACTTGGGCAATACCACCACCATGTGGTACTGTAACATGCAGGGCGGGGCCCTGAGTCCTGTGCCAGGAGAACTTGCGTCTCTGGAGACGATTGAATCCCAGGGCATCTTCCTAGTTGGCAATCACCTGGTGGGGTCCCCGAATGGGGAGACAGCGTTTACAACGCTGGTAATACCACGCGGGTAGATAACAATGCGGACGTTACATCGTCCGCAGTTGTTACCACGCATGGCATTACATCGCAGAGTCGTTTCAACGACTTGCGCTAGATAGCGCGCAACACCAGGGAATGTGTTGGATTTTAAATCCAACACTTTCCCTGCTGTTGCGTCAACTGAGTAGGAATAGTAATTTATACTATTCCTAAGTCCAGCGCGCCATCTAGCGCAGAGTCGTTGAAACGACATGCGATGTAATGCCATGCGTGGTAACAACGCGGACGATGTAAAGTCCGCGTTGTTACCTACCGCGCGGTATTTGCTCGCGGTGTAACACATATTCCCCTGAATGCCAAGACATAACGAATTAAGCAGGCATTGTCTGGCGGATCACAAATGGTGGCTACATCCTGAGGTGTGATGCAGGGCATCTTCCACCAGTAGACAGAATTCTGGCTACATCTTTTCACTGTTGAACAAGCAGTGTCACCAGTTTTACGCATTAAACCTTCTACAAGTACACTCATTAGGCAGAGTGTTGGGCGTGGAACAAGGGACATCTGTACACTTTCTGTCCAATTCCTCTCTTGCACCAAATTCTGAATAAGATTAGGAACGACCAGAACAAAGTCATAATGGGGCCCACGGTTTCGGCCAGGAGAAGGTGGTACCAAGAACTCATGAGCATAATTATCCATCCTCTGACCAGGTTACCACTTTGGGAGGACCTCCTGTCTTGAGGGCATGGTCCTCCAACCGAATCTATGCAATGCAGTATACACCTCAATGCTTGGTGATTGAGCTGTGAGCTGTGGCAATTGATTGCATTTGTTTTGCCTCCAGACGTGATGGATATCATCCTCTCTGACAGATGCCCTCTTCCAAATACATTTACGGCGGGTGCTGGGACACATTTGTGACCTGGTGCAGTGACTGAACATACAGATTCCTTACATGCAAAGCTGTCGGATGTCCTTTTGTTTGTTTTGTCTTTAATCCAGCAAAGCCTTGCAGTTGGCATTATAGAAAGTTATTTGTCTGCCCTTTTGGCCTTTCTACTTTTGCTGGACCAGTCATCCTTCTTTAAATTACCTGTTGTGATGAGGTTTATAAGGGGTTAGGAATACATCTTCTCCTAAACCATTTGTGATGCCACAGTGGGATCTTAACTTAGTCTTGACATTGACTGTCTTCCTCATTGTGATTACTTCAGCTCGTCGCATGAGTGAACTACAACCACTTTACAGTTTAAATCTTTTTATTGATTTAAAGGTAGAGACAAATAGCGACCACCTGCATCCTATGGCCAGTGGGGGTAACGGAACATTTCAAAAGAAGTAGAGAGAGAAACAAACAGTATGGGTAGATAGAGGAGTTATAAGGAAAGGAGAGTAAAAATAGGTCCTCAACAGTTTAGTGAAATATTCTCTCCAGAAGATAGAGTATGTCACACATAGGTGCCATGCATATCATCGACAAGCTTATTGAGCAGATACCTGGATTAGCCCCGTAAGGTGAAGAACCCTCAGATACCTTGGGCAGGTCAGTTCATTAAATTCGGTCGCTAGGAATTCTATACTGGAGCCCCCGTCTTATCAAAGCACAGCAGTGTACGTTTAATACTAACTGTCAGCTTTTCCATGCCCACCACCTCCCACAATTTAGTTGCACCTTTGTCCAAATAGGGACCCTTGCTTCTAGTCAGGGTAAGGGGATACACACTCTAGATAACCCCTGCTCACCCCCTGGAAGGAGGCACCTCAGGCAAGGGTAGGACTCACTGATGGCAGAGTCCAGTGTAGTATGCTGTACTTAACTCTTAAGCCATTGTAAGAAGTAGAATGTAAACCACATGATTCCATAATACATAATGTTAGAGTTAAGACTGAGATTCAGAATGTTAGGATTCAAGTGAAGCTGTTGGTTGATCTGGAGCTGTGTAAGCAGGCTGAGGTGTTAAGGATCTTCTTAATAAATCTTCTTTGGATTTATCTACAATTTCGTGGACTGATCTTTACATTGGCGACAAGCTCAAAGAACCCTTCATCTACACCTCAATGCTACCAGCATCTGAAGCATGTATTATGGAATCATGTGGTTTACATTCTACTTCTTACAATGGCTTAAGAGTTAAGTACAGCATACTACACTGGACTCTGCCATCAGTGAGTCCTACCCTTGCCTGAGGTGCCTCCTTCCAGTTACAGGGCCTCAAAGGTGGGTTTTGCAGCTAATTCGGCAAGAACTGGCGCGAAGCATCGCAAAGCCGTGCAAAGTCTCTCGGAACCAACGCCGGACGACGCAAAGCCTTGTCGAGTCTCGCTGGGTGGCGCGAAGTCTGGCCGCGCAGGCCCCAGCACCGACGCCGGACGGCACGAAGCCTCGCAAAGCGACGCATCACCTCCGGTGTGTCACACATCGTACCTCTGCTCCAAGTTTTCCACGCATCACCCGCAGACCAGATCCATCTTGGATTTTGACGCCTCACTTCCCCTTACAGTCTGGGTTTGATGCATCACTTCTCCTGTATGCAGCAGAACTGTCGCCTCGCCTCTCCAAGGACTCAGGAACTGACGCATCGCTGTGTTTTCCAACGCTTTGTTTCTCTGTGGCTGTTTGGCCTTGTGAATTTTGACGCATCTTCAGGTACTTTGTGTAAAAGTCCCGCATCCATAGTTTTCTATGGTACAAGTTCTTGAAACATTTTGAAAGTCACATTTTTAACTGTGTATGTTGGATTTTTGTTGTTTTGGTCTTGTTAAGTTTAGATAAAGATACTTTATTTTTCTAAACCGGTGTGGTGTCCATTTGTCTATTCGGTATTGTATGACTTGACATTCATTTTGAACCTTCACTGTTTGTATCTGAGAGGCATGGAGATATAAGATTTATTTCTTCGTTTGTGGAAAGCCGCGTGGAAACTATTGGTTTCAAGTGAACGAAGGAAAGACTTGTGTGGAATTGGTGCGCGACCCTTAAGCTCCCCTTTTATACATTTGTTTTGGTAGTGGAACTGCCATCTCTCGGAGCGTGAGCTGGCGTTTGTGTTTTATGCTCAAGGGTCTCTTGTGGCTCAAGTTTACATGCGCATTAACATTTAAAGCTCCAGTGAAGCAACGTTGTTCATTTGGTCTTAACTGCCTTGTCTAGAATTATTTAAAGCTCCAGTGAAGCAACGTTGTTCATTTGATCTTAACTGCCTTGTCTAGAATTATTTACCTTCGAAAGGCTTCTCGCGTGTCTCCTGCCTTCTCTCGTGCCTCTTGTCTTCATGCTCCGGTGACGTTGTGGAATTTCGCTTCTAGACGTCCTACTTGTTGCGTCACTCGTTCAAGGATTGAACGCTGGGCTGCTAGCAAGCAGAGGATCTCCTACTTCCTGCATTGAAAGCTAGACTGCTAACCTTTCAGCATGCAAGGAATCTTCATCTACTTCCTGTGAAGTGCAAGACTTTCTTTTGACAAAGCAACCTTCTTTCCAGCGTTCTATACTGTGGAACACTAGACTGCTCGCTTTGTTATGTAATACAGAGCAGCGTTCCTGCTACCGTGGGAAGATTCTTAGTAGAATTTTCTTTGTTTTATTATTTTGAAGACAAAGCATTATTATTACCTTCGTGGGAAATTCTTTGGTAGAGCATTCTTTATTGCTAAACTGCAACAAATAGGTTTGCTCAGTGTGGGAAACTTGCAAACTCAATATCGTTTAATAGCATTTTAAGCAAGTCAGTGTCTGATGCATTCTTTCTCACTTTTACATCTATTTTATACAGTTTCTGATGCTTAAAGATATGTAAAAAAAAATGTTTTTTTCCTATTAATTATTTTCTTTTCTCCTCTCTCTTCTTGTTTTGCACTAACCTTTTGCTTTGCAGGTATCCAACGTCCATCTAGTATAGTTACCCTGCAGTTATTCACTAATTTTCACCATGCAAAATGTTCCTCCACCACCATTTCTCTTGTCCTCTCCTGGTGACCCGACAATTGGTTGGAAAAAATGGAAAAATGTGTTTTCACATTATGCACATGTTTGTGGTGTGTCTCTCAGTGCAGAGAGAAAAATGTCACTTCTCTTACATTGTTTAGGTTCAGAAGGACACAAAATATTTCAACATCTTCCAGAATTGTCTTCACAGGATGGGGACAATTTAAATGATTACGAAGTTTGTCTAAAAAAGCTTGATCTTCATTTTTTACCTAAAGTTTCCACTGTACTAGAAAGGCATCATTTTGGCAAACGCATGCAAAGGTTAGAAGAGAATGCTGAAGAATATATTACTGAATTGAGGAAATTGGCCTCTACATGTAATTTTGGAGCCAATTATGAGGAGAGGATTAAGAGACCAATTTATGTTGGTTTGTACTTTAGACAAAGTTAAAGAAGCTTGTTGGGAGAAAGACAATCCTTCTCTTTCTGATGTTATCTCTATAGCTAAATCGTGTGAACATACTAAGGCTTGTGTAGAACAATTAGAAAAAAAGATGATGAAGTGAGTAAAGAAAAGAGTATACAGATAGTTAGCAAAGTTAAAGACAAACAAGATAATACAATGTTTTCCCAACAGATCAAAAGCGATAAGGGTTACTCACAACAAAACAAAGAGTCTTCTGGTTTCAAAAATGAACACAGTAGAACTGCTAGTTACAAAAATGAATCTTTCTCGAGGAAATTTCAGGGAACTTGTCATAGGTGTGGAGAGTATGGACATGCCGCAAATTACAAAGGTTGTATTGGTTGGAAAGCAACATGCAAAAAATGTAGAAAAAAAAGGTCATGTCTCAAAATGCTGTCGACGCGATTTCATGAAGAAGAAAATTCAGGAGATCTCTTGTGGTGAAGAATGCGAGGTAGAAGAAATTATAATGAGGATTAGTGAAGGTGAAAAAAGTGGTCCTTTTGATGTTGTGACCATTCAAAATATTCCTGTGAACATGTTGTTCGACTCTGGAGCTAAAATCACTTTGATTCCAAGAGAAGTGTATGATAAGCACTTGTTGGGCCAAGTAATATTACATAAACCAGATATTAAAGCTAGAGGGTATGGTGGTGAACCCATTAAATTGTCAGGATTTTTTAATGGTAGTATTTCTTACAAATCCAGTACAGCCACAGGAAAGATTTATATTTCTGAAAGAGGGGATTCTTTGGTAAGTTGGACTCTTCAAAAAGATCTCAGAGTTATTCTTGATCCCAATGAAACTCCACCTATAAGGTTAAAACAAGATGAATCAAGTCACTCACAAACAACCAAAAAGGTAATTCTTGATGTTGAACAAAATAAGTTATCGCAAGCTGACTCTTCTTCGTTTGAAAATGATTTCCCTGAAGTGTTCAATGAAGAATTGGGTTGTTTGAAAGGTTATTCCCACAGAATAGTATTAAAAAAAATTCTGTACCTGTTGTTAGTAAAGTTAGAAGTGTTCCTATTAAAGTTAAAGATAAAATGAAGATAGAACTTGACAAACTCTTAAAAGGTGGCATCATTGCTGAAGTTGAAGCAACAGCTCCCGTCGTCATGGCTCCCGTCGTCATGGCACTTAAGGCTAATGGAGAGTCTAGAATTTGTATTGATCTTAGAGAACTCAATAAATGTGTTGTTGTAGATCACTACCCATTACCGAACATCTCTGAAATGTTGTCACTGTTAGAGGGGGCAAGGTTTTTCTCCTCTATAGATCTAGCATCAGCCTACCATCAAGTGAAACTACATGAAACTTCCCAAGACTTGACAGCTTTCATAACTCCGTTTGGGACTTTTAAATTTCTAAGGATGCCTTTAGGCCTCATTTCGGCTGCCGCAGTTTTTCAAAGAATGATGGAACATATTTTCAAAAACTGTGATGGAATAAAAATATATCAGGATGATATACTTATTTTTGGCAGCACTGAACAAGAACATGACAACAGAGTCAGGTTGGTTTTGAATAAACTCAGAGAAAATGGTCTGACTCTTAAAGCTAAAAAATGCAAATTCAATATCTCCGACATTGATTATTTAGGTCATAAGATTATGGCCTCTGGCATTGAACCTAAAAAAGAACCAGTAGACACCATCAACAACATGTCCAGCCCTTGTAGCAAAGATGAAGTCGTTAAATTTCTAGGAATGTCAGAATACTATGCTAAGTTCATTCCCAACTTTGCAGACAAGACACACAACATGAGACTTCTACTAAGAAAGGGTGTTAGTTTTGAATGGAATACAGAGTGTGAAACTGAGTTTAGAAAGATTAAGCAACTCTTGTCTAAAGCTACCTCTTTGAAGAGTTTTGAACCTAGTCAAGAAATCGTTGTCATGACTGACGCCAGTGCAACAGGGTTGGGTGCGGTCATGATGCAAGAACAGAATGGTGTGGAACGTACTATTTTATTTTTATCCAGGAGTCTGAGAGGAGCAGAAACTAATTATTCTGTTATAGGAAAAGAGGCGTTAGGTATATTCTGGGCAGTGAGAAAACTGCGGAAATTTCTGTGGGGAAATAAGTTCACGATTAAGACTGATCATAAACCGCTGAGAGAAATTTTTGAAAAGAAGGGCTTAGATAACATATCTTCCAGAATACGCAAGTGGGTTGTAGCACTCCAAGAATTTGACTTTCGCATAGAATATATCCCAGGAGCTAAAAACAACATAGCTGATTGTTGCTCACGTTTAACTAATAAGGTTGATACGGAAGAAGGAGTGTGTGAAGAAATTCTTAGCGAGTTTGATGAGTATGCAGTGTGTTATGTCAACGACAGCATAATAAAGGAAGACATATGGGTCAGAGAGCTAGAAAAAGATGAAACTTTACAAGCTGTTCTGAATGGAATCAAGAGCAATTGGACCGATCATTCCAAAGTGAGTGATTCTCTTAAGGGTTTTTTTCGTGTAAAAAATGAATTGTCCTGTCAGAATGGACTTTTGTTGAGGGCACCAGGTTGATTCCTCCTGTCAGTTTAAGGATGCAATTGATTGGATTCGCACATGAGAGCCATCCAGGTATTTCTAAGACAAAAGAGATACTAAGACAAATATACTGGTGGCCTGGGATGGACATTTGTATTGAGAGATGTGTGAGGAATGGTTAAATGTAATCTGTGCGACAAGATTCTGAAACCTAGACTTCAACCTATGACTTTAAGGGCTCTACCGAAACTTCCTTGGGAAGAGGTTGCAATAGACATTTTGGGTCCCATCAAACATACCAGCATAGACAAGTATGTCTTAGTTCTTATAGATGTATATTCTAGATGGCCTGAAGTTAAAGTCACCAATTCTGTAGAAACGAAAGATGTGATAACATTTTTAGATTACATTTTTGTAAGAGAGGGTTTCCCGTCCGCATTATTATCAGACAATGGGGTTCAGTTTACCTCGAAAGAAATGGACAAGTATTTATCAGATAAAGGTATTAGTCACAGGAAGTCTGCACTATATCATCCAGAAACGAATGGAATTGTAGAAAGATTTAACAGAGTACTCAAAGATACTATTCAGCGTGCTTTGTCTCATCACAAATGTTGGCAGACTGAGGTTCAAAACAAAGTTAAAAACTACAGCTTTTCTCCACATTCTATGACAGGTAGAACTCCTTTCGAATTGTTTCGTAAGAGAAAGCCTTGTACCATGATCTGTCCCTCCTGGATTCTTGACAAATCTCAAGGTTTGTAAATTGTTAGTGATGACCAAGATAAATTTGTGAAAGAAATGAAGAGAATGAGTGAAAATAAAAAGAGATTTGATGTTAGGAAAGGGGTAAAGGAAACAACAATTATAGTAGGTGACATAGTCAGGATCAAAAATCCCCGCAAAGGGACAACCGTTCATGGGTCTAAATACTTGTTACCGATGAAAGTGATTAAAGTCTTTAAAAATGCTGTCAGAACTGAAGACCACAGAGTGTGGAATTTAAATAGGGTTGCAAAACTTTCCTGTCCATTATCTGATGGTCGTATTGAGAGTAATGGTAATGAACCTTCAAAGGTAAAGTGTTACAACAAGGATAGTAACACTACATAACGTGCCAAACCAAAATATCTACAAGATTATGTATTGTTATAAGTGCTCTACTGTTTTAAAACAATTTGCTCATCTTTTATTCATGTTGTACCTTCTTTGTTCTCAAGTTTAATTTTGTAATTTCTCTGTTATTGGGAGGGAGATGTGTAGTATGCTGTACTTAACTCTTAAGCCATTGTAAGAAGTAGAATGTAAACCACATGATTCCATATGACATAATGTTAGAGTTAAGACTGAGATTCAGAATGTTAGGATTCGAGTGAAGCTGTTGGTTGATCTGGAGCTGTGTAAGCAGGCTGAGGTGTTAAGGATCTTCTTAATAAATCTTCTTTGGATTTATCTACAATTTCGTGGACTGATCTTTACATCCAGCAGCACCAGCAGATTTGCAGGAAGTCTTTTGTGTCCCTGAGACTTCAGAACAGGAGGCCAGCACACTTCAGGCCCTTGGCGATCTCCTTCAAGCAGGGGACACAGCGCACAGCATAGTCCTTCTCCTTTCCTTGGCAGAAACAGCAACTGCAGGCCAACCCCAGACACACAGCAAGGGCAGTACTTCTCCTCAGTCTCTCCAGCTCTTCTCCTTGGCAAAGGTTCCTCTTGAATTCCAGGAATGATCTAAAGTCTGGGGTTTTGGGTCTGATACTTATACCTCAAAATGTCTTTGTTCTCTTTGTGCAAGGGGCTCTGAGCCCAGTACAAACCAGTTCGGGGGAAACTCTGCAAGTGCACAACAACATCCATTGTCAGTGTAAGCCTTGGCTCCAGACACACCACAGGTGGGCGGAGCCAGCATTGTGGAAGGCAGGCACAGCCCTATTCAGGTACAGGTGCTACTCCTCCCACCACTCCAAATGCAGATCAGGACTATTCAGCCTAGTGCTGACTCATCCAGACTACTGGAGCCACTGCACCTCCCCAGCCCCTGTCACTCCAAAGCCAGACAGTCAATCCACAAACAGGCAGAGGCGCACAGGATGGTTGAACAAGAAAATAGCCACTTTCTAAAAGTGGTATTTTCAAACACACAATTTAAAACCATCTTTACTAAAAGATGTGTTATTAAATCCTGAGTTCAGGGATACCAAACTCCATTTTTAGGTCTCGCCTAGCGACTCAGCGCATGCGCTGCTCGCCTTTTCGAGATCTATTGTTGTCGGTTTCTTGGCCGAAGGGGGACAGGAGATGTGCACGCTTACGGCGTCTCTTTCGGCGTTTCAGGACAGAAGATGTGCACTCCCGGACAGGAGATGTGCACGCGTACGGCGTCTCTTTCGGCCACTCACGGGACGCTGCTTTGTGATGGCGCACGCTCCTCGCAGGGATTTCGCTGCCTTGTTGCGCGCGCACCACTCGCGGGCTCGTCTGCACACCACTCGTGGGACGCTGCTTTGTGATGGCGCCCGCTCCTCGCAGGGATCTCGCGGGCTTGTCGCGCGCGCACCACTCGCGGGCTTCTTTAAAGTTGTTTTAGTGCTTTTCTATTGAAAATGTCTATTATATGTTTATGAAAAATTGCATGATGATTTACGTCCATGAACTGATATATTCTGAAATGGATTGATTGATTGATTATATGAAGAAAAATGGGCGGGCATACCGTTTTGTAGCAAATATTGACACTCCCTGTCTCCTGCTCGCCGTGCCTGCCCAGACAGGCGATGTGCACGCCCGGACAGGAGATGTGCACGCGTACGGCGTCTAGTGCTGAGAGAGAAGCGTGCGAGCCACAGCAACAGAGCCAGCTCACGGTCACACATGCCTGCGGCAGGACTGTGGCCGCGCTGGGACATGAGGTAGAGATCCCCTCTGTGCTCAGCATTCACCGGTGAGTACTGACTCCTCCTCCTGCCCCTAAAGCACTCGTGTATGATTTGAGGCCTAATAAACGAAGCACCGCTTTCTTTCTGGCTGCAGACATGCCCGAGCTGTGACTGACTCTACCTCATCCCTCCCGGTGCTTCACAGGCGCCAGGCCATCCAAACATTGCCAAGTATCCATATAGGCTGCCTGGGCGTAGCAGTGACCTCGCCCCAGCACTGCCGGCCTTTGAGCTTTGAGTGAAAAGCCCCCATTTTTCTGCTGGCCCCATGACGACCCCCCCCTCCCCTAATAATCAGCTGGCTCTGCCCCTCCTACTACAGTGAGGACCGTCGCCCCATCCAAAGAGCCACGTCCTCCTATTGTATGGATGGGGCACATGACGGAGCACCGAATGTATGTAAATCTATACCTGGACTGGTCAAAGGTCATGGCAGGGGCCACGGGCCCTCCCATTCTGTAGCTCCTCGCTCTCTGCTTCGCGCTGCGGGGGTGCAGCTTGGACTGCTTGACAAGATGGGCCCATGTAGAGGCTGTCACTAACCCCCTTCCCTGTCCCCCCAGCATTCCCCTCTCCCCAAGAAGAGCGTCTCCTGCAGCTCTGACCGACGGCAGCAGAGCACTGTACAGAGACTGCGTCGCCAACAACTGGTGTTGTTCTAACCTAAGTGCAACAGTAATGCATGGCCTGCGCTGTTCTACAGATGCACATATGTATCTGATGTGGGCACTACTGGGGTGTAGCGCCTGGACCCACGATTCAAGCCCGACCCCCTCACCCACCCCCGGCAGTACTGAGAGCTGTAGAGAAACTGGGGGTGGAGGGACAGGGCGTTGCCTTCGTAAAATGGTTCACACCAAGGCAACAAGGTTTTATTCAAACACTTCATTAAAAAGTGGGGAATTTCTTCTTTATAAATATAACTGCGCCGCACTTGCCCCGCAATCCATCATCTGCTTTATAATTTGTAGCCTTTAACAAAAAACAAAAAATTCTAGCTCAAGCAGATCAGAAGTTACTAAAAGTGCCGCCCTCCGGATGCAAAACTGCGCCAGGCACTTTAGAAACTTAACCGACACCTTCAACGATTTAATGATGAGACCAGGCATTTAAAAATGTGACCATGTTGCCCAGACAATATAAACATCCACGTCTCGTGCATCTAAGCAGGGCTTTTGTCTCCACTAGGAAAAAAAAACTGAAATTCTTAAATGTAAATCTTACAAGGTGGACAGAATGATTCCTTCTCTGTCCTGGTTTCTTTTCCTCGCTGTTAACACTAATTCTCGTTCACATCAAAGCATCGGTTATTTCAACAGTGCACTCAGACTGTAAAACAACTACAAACATGTTGCATAGCTTTTAGATCCAGTGTCTTTAATCCTAAAGTACTTCCTCGTAAGACAGGTACCACATAAGTATTAAATGTAACTGCTGTTCCATGGAGCTGTTTTTATTGGGAAGATGTTCTCATAATTTGCCTTTCTGTGCCCTATAATTTAGTCAACCTGCTGTACAACTTGGTCTTCCTCTGTCACATAATTCCAGACATCCCACCCATAACCTCAATAGAATATTATGCTCTCAATATATATAGATTGCAATATGTGTCCTGTTTCAAACACTTGACTCAACCCCTCATGAAGACAAACATTTGCAATGCAATAGGTCTCGCATTTGCGAGCGTTTCAGCTATTGGCAATGTAAATAGCAATGCCTTTTATTTATGTATTTTAAAAACCTGCAAGTGGTGCGTAAACCCGCACTTTGTACTTACAGTCGTTGCTTACGAGAAGCAATGCTGGCAGTAACTATGCCTCTTTTACTGCCAGCCGTGCTTTTCGTAAGCAAGGACTATAAGTAAATAATGTGCGTGTTTATGCACCGATTGCAGCTTTTCAAAACATATAAATAAAAGGCATTGCCATTTACAGTGCCAAAAGCTCAAACTCGCGTAAATGCGAGACCTATTGCATTGCAAATGCTTGTTCTATCTTATCCCTATGGGAAAATATGCTTGTAAAATGTTACAAAGCATTCCCTGTTCTGTCCTATGGGGCAAGATAGCCTTTCAATAGTGAAAAACGAAATTGGCAGTATTTCACTATCAGGACATGTTGCACATACCAGTACATGCCCTACCTTTCAGATACACTGCACCCTGCCCAGGGGGGTACCTCGGGCCTACAGTAGGGGTGTCCTATATGTAAGAAAAGGGAAGGTTAGGGCCGTGCAAGTGGGTGCACTTGCCAAGTCGACATGGCAGTTAACAAACTGTGCACAGGCACCACGGTGGCAGGCCTGAGACATCTTTTCAGGCCTACTCATGTGGGTGGCACAATCAGTGCTGCAAGCCCACTAGTAGCATTTGATTTACCAGCCCTGGCACACTCAGTGCACTTTACTATGGACCTACTTGTAAAACAAAAATGCCAATCAGGGAGAACCAATCACAATAACAATTTACGCAGAGAGCATATGCACTTTAGCACTGATCAGCAGTGGTAAAGTGCCCAGAGTCCTATAGTCACCACACACAGGTCAGGAAAAAAAATAGGAGGAAGAAGCAAAAAGTTTGGGGATAACCCTGCAAAAAGGGCCATTTGCAACAGCCCCGTAAGGTGAAGAAACCTCAGATACCTTGGGCAGGTCAGTTCATTGAATTCAGTTGCTAGGAATTCTATAGCGGAACCCCTGTTTTATCAAAGCGCAGCAGTGTACGTTTAATACTCACCGTCAGCTTTTCCATACCCACCACCTCCCACAATTTGTGCAGCCAAATCAATTTAGACGGGACACTCTCAGTACCCCATCGGGAGAGCAGGACCTGCTTGGCAGCCCCCAGGGCCAGAGTGATAGCTCTCCCTCAGCAAGATCTGAGAGGATAGGTCAGTGCATTCGGCATCCCCAATAATATGTAGCTAGGAAACCTAGGTAAGTCCGTGTAATAGGTGTTGTCTATGCCGGACAGTACGGCTGCCCAAAATTGCTGAATTTTCGGACATTGCCACAACATATGAGTAAGGGTGCTCTCTTGTCCACAGCGGCATCAGCATTGTGAATCCCCCCCACCCCCGTTTTCCAGTACCAGTAGTGAGCTATTTTAAGAAACATTTCCTTTCCGGTAGTGCTACAAGAAGAAGCCCTGGCCCTGTGTATAATGTCCTTCCACTCCTTAAGGGCGAATTTGCGCACACATTTGGACTCCCAGCTACATTGTGCTGGGGATTTGGTGTGTTGTGAGGGTGTGAGGAGGAAGGAGTATATATCTGACAGCAAACATTTGTCCGATTGGCAGACAAATGTTTTCAAAATTTGTCAGTGGGCGGCTAGCATGCAGGAGGATGTGGGGCGGCGAGACCCAGTGCCTCAGGGCAAAGTATTGCCAATAAGCCTCAGTGAGGAGGCCATAACCAGAGTGGAGTTGGGCTAAATCCATCACACCTTCGGCATCAAAGAGGTCTCCAATTCTTTTACAGTTAGCTTCTTGCCACCTGATGTAGTTATCGCCCTCCATTGCCGGTGGGAAGTCTGGATGGCCTATAAAAGGAGTCATGGGTGATATGCCTGTGGAGAGGTGGCAAGACTCTTGTACCCTATCCCATACTCCCTCTGTGGCCCTAGTAACCGGTGAGATATACACCCCGGCAGGCCAGTATTTTTAGGTAGCCTGGGTACCTTCCTACGACAGCTCGATCAATAAAACACCAATGTTTTCCAGAGGCAAGCCTGTACCATTCGATCATACAGTACAATTAGGCCTCCTGGTAGTATCTATCTAGGTGTGGGATTCCCAGTTCACCATCCTTCTGCTTCAGGTATGTCTGAGTGCGGGCCATATGGGCTTTCTTCCCACCCCATATAAAGCAACCATGAGGTATTGCATCTTCGCTAGGACTAGTGGGGGAGGCTGCAGCGGCAGAGTTTGCATCACATACAATATACGAGGGAGTAAGGTCATTTTAACCACTGCTAGTTTACCTAGCCATGATAGCGTATGCCTTTTCCAGGTCGAAAGTTCTGTCCTGGCGTTGGCAAGAAGAGTGGAGTAGTTCTCCCGTGATGTTCGTTGGGTTGTGGGGAAAACCTATAGGCCCAGGTACGTCACTCCATTATTTGCCCAAGCGAAGGGAAACATGTTCGCCAATAGTGTTTGCTCATCCCTAGGGATGGTTAGGCTAAGGGCTTGCATTTTCTGTGGGTTGATCTTAAAGCCCGATACCAGGCCAAAGTCCTCCATCTCACGCAGAAGGGGAGGCAATGAGGCGAACGGCTGAGTCATGATGAGCGCAACATCATTGTGTAGAGCGATATCTTATACTCCCTGTCTTCCATGCGGATCCCTGTGATTAGGCCATGATGGCGAATTTGTTCCGCAAAAGGGTCAATATAGAGTGCAAATAATAGGGGAGACAGGGGGCACCCCTGATTGGTACCCTGCGAGATCTCACAGGGGCTGCATCAGATGCCTGCTCACCTGGACCTTAGCCTCAGGTACTGTATAGTTACAGCTCACCTAGCGCCGGAACCTCTCTTCCAGTCCAAACCTAGTAAGGGCCAGGTGTAGATAGAGCCAATGCACCCGGTCAAAAGCCTTTTCAGCATCAACCTACAAAAGCAGGGCAGGTGTTTGAGCGCGTTGGATCTTTTCAAGGAGGTGACAAAGCCGTTTGGTACCATTGCTGCAGCTCCTCTCCGGAATACATCCAGAGCGGTCGGGGTCTCTGCGACCCTGCATGTGGGGCGCCAGGCGAGAGGCTAGTATGCTAGTAAAGATTTTTAGGTCGACATTCAACAGTGATATGGGCTGGTATGAAGCACACCGTGCTGGATCCCTGCCCGGCTCGAGTATAACCACGATGGCAGCCATTCGCATAGAGGGGGCAAGGCTGCCAGATTCAGTGAACAAATTAAAGAGGCGTGTGAGTAGTGGGTTGAGCACGGGTAACTATAAGCACTTTAAGTGCAGTTATCCTATACAACCTTTTTCCCAGACAAATTTGTTCAGAGAACTCGGGGGGGATGTCTTACCTAAAATCATGATTCCCTTGCATCTGAGGGCGCAGAAAGGGAATAGATACAAAATGGACGTCATCACTAAGGAGTGGCTTATATGTGGCTCTGCTCCGTTACTTCCAAAGGTGGGCGTATGGAAGCAACAGAGAGTCACACAGTGCCAACTAACTGTGCACAGAAGCACTGCTATAAAGCTTTCCGGATCCAGTCTGGCGCATTTGGAATATACTAAGTGAGGAATCTGAGGTTAGATAAAGTATCTGCCAGAAAGTGTTACCAAAGGTAACTTGTTCCTCTACGCCATGAAATGTATTTCACTCTTGAAGCAGCCTTATTGTTTCTTGCCACATCAATTAAGAAAAAACTTTACTTTGCTTCATTAGAAACGCTTGTTTAGCAGCGTAGACCACCTCTTGCTCTGCAGTTTACATGCCATACTTGTTCTAACGTGAGTGCAGCTTGTAAACACCAATTTTTGCCTGCCAGCATTGCCTGCTGACAAGGTCATTTGGGGATGGGTGACAAGGGGGCACTCATGTAGCTATGGCCCTGGATTTGCTTTGAGGTAAAGCTCATCCCAAAGTCTCTTTAATTCAATGAAATCCAAAGTAGCAAATCTGTTCTCTGCACATCTTCAATGCCATTATAGGCCTTTTTATTTGCTACCAATAAGCAACAAAGAAAGCCTTCCACCACCTGCAAGCCCCAATCTTCTCCAGGTCAAAGTAGCTTTAGCGTTAGAGTCTGGTACCTCAGCACACGAGAAAGTGTGCTACACGGGCTATTCGCGTTCAAATGTGACTTGGAAGCCTCATGACTCATGTTCCATCTGCTAGTAACCTATTGCTTTCTTTGGAGTGCAAGTGCTGGCGCTCCTGCTGAATCGTGAAAATTAGTTTTGAATGTCAGCAGGCCATCAAGGCATGCTAACTAAATTTTGTTCTGTATGCAGCTGAGCTTAACCAGATTATCTTTAAAAACAAATAAAATAAAACATTTCATTGAGGCTTTGCACTGGAAACAGTTTATGTAACCCTGCTGCATTTGTATTCACTTCTAAAAGCAAATATCACATTTTAGGTGTCATGGGCTCTGACCCATACATCTGATCTACTAAAGTGGAGATATGAAAAGTTTATATTAAAAAATATTTGTCTTTTCAACCACAGTATATGTAACTGAGGTTAAAATCACCAGGGGCCCAATTACAAACCCATTTGCACACATGCAGAACAGTCAGCTAAGCATACCTATGCTGCGTGCATCAGAGGGCTATATTCAAAGCCACATTCGGAAACTTACAAGCAGTAGGAGCCTTTCTACCGGTATGGACTATTCCTCCACATCTTCAGAATATTCTGTACATAAAACTCTTCTACACAGGTGTAAATGTGGGTGTGGACGGGGGAGTGACCCAAAAATGGAGAATAGTTCCATCAAAGGATGTATGGGAAGGAAACAATCATCAAGGATGGAACTGAGATGGAAGTTCAAATAGATCAACACACAAGTGGAAGTTTGGCCCAATTCACTTAATTTACACCTATTGTTACTTAATTATTGGGTTTAGTCAGATAGTACTGCAAGCCAACCAGCGTCAGAGTTGCACACACCCAGCAATGAACAAGTCACACATCGGATACAGGCCACTCTCTGGAACTGTCATGAAATTATACATAGACCACTCGAATTGGGAATAACACTCCTCAGACAAAAGAAAAGGGGAAAAGAAAAGGTTAATTATACACGCAGTCAAAGTCATGGCCATAGTCATAGGGTTTTATTGAGTGCACATGTCACCGGAGGGGTCTCAAAGCGATGTAGCGAATGCTGGTGAGGGCGAAGATAGAAGGCTGATAGAAAGAGGAAGGGAGGTCAGAATAGACAGGTTTTAAGCCTTTTTTGAACTGTTTATGATCATAAATTATGCGAAGCTGCAATGGGAGTTTGTTCCAAAAGCAGGGGGCTAGATAAGAGAATGATCTGCCGCCGTGCCTGGCTGTGCGCAGCCTAAGTGGAGTGAGAAGATGTTTAGTTCCAGACCTAAGATTCCTGTGAGGAAGACACCAGTTGAGTTTCTTAGCATAGTAACTCGGCCCATTTCCATACAAGGTCATCAGAATTTTTTCTTTTTTTACAGCCATGACGGTAAAAAATAAAAATGTCACCTATTGGATAGCTCTCTCTGGTTCTATCTATCTCCAGCTCATCTTCTGCCAGATCCTGAAGGGGGCTCCTTGGCCTGCACCACACTCTCGCCCAGCTGCTAATTATCATCCCACCAACCAGTCACACAGGTGAGCACCATAAGTAAGGAAGCCACAAACACGACTAATGTTCCAGTGTCAGTGTTTGTTGCAGTGCCACACATCTCACTTGAGAAGGACGGAGGATATATGCAGACAACCACTGTCTAGATATGATCCCCATGTGTGAAGCATGGGAGAGGGAGCTTATTTCATCAACAGCCTGCTTCTATGCTATGCCTGCACATGTCAAGGTGCTGGCTGCTTCCTGGCCATCTGATTATTTGAGAGGACAACTGGGTAATGGTTGTCATCTCACAGGCAAACCGAGCCATATGGTTCCATCATGAATTGATATCCATTACCAGTTAAGAGCAGCAGCTGAGGCACTTGCTGGTATGGCATTTCTATCCAAGAAGCCATTTTTCCCATTTGCTAGGAGCCATTGATTGCACACATGTGGCACTTCAGCCATACCGACGGAAGGGACTTCATGAGTGTCAAAGGTATTTACAATGCCAGGGGCCACTTCACAGAAATGTACAGTGCATTTTCTAGTGCGACACATGAAGCTTCATCTTCTATGCAATTGCATGGCAATTAATCACTGTGGATTTTGGAGACATAGCCTCTCCCCATCTCATCACTCCCTTCAACCATCAGACCATTGTGTTACTACAGGGGAATAGCAGAGCAGACACACTTACCTGAAGCTTCGTACATCGCAACTCATGCTTCGGGTATCTTGATTGCACTGCACTACTGCTGTACACCCCTGATGTGGTGTGCAAAATCATTCTTGTCTGTTGCAGCATATTACGATGCAACACACATACACATTGACCAACATGCAGCACTCTAGTCCTGTCCAGGTCCCTGAGCTTGCCCAGTGCACAGAAGTCAAGGTTTGTATACATCCAATTAACTCATTGCTTCCCGGTTCCACTGGGCCATTTTGCTTGTTTTACACAGAGGAAGGACAATTAAATGTTGAACATATACCCGTGCATACCTAACATCCTGAGACATCATTTCAAGCATGAGCATATCGCAGTTGCAAGATAGCCTTTCCGAACACCTAGCAGGTATAATAACACAGTACAAAGTCTTTCCTACTTTATCCTGCATAGTGGGACATTAGGGTGATGAGCGTATGTGATTTTCTCCCTTTCTGATTTCACATGTGCGGAACGTTACACCTACTGTATATCCAGTAGCTGCAAAACAATTACCACTATAAAAAGGAAAATGAAAGCAGTCTGAGTCTAAAACATTTCTTGACAAAGCTTATTTTCAGCCATTTCTCTTTTGAAATCATTGTAGCTCATGCTTTCAACTGACCTAATGTTGGTAGACTGAGGAGGAATAAGACCATGTTGCTATAGGAGGTGTATGGTATAAACGATACTATGCTCCATCGGTGTGAGACATTGATGTGCTCTGTATCCTCCATCAAGAGCTAGAGCAACCGCCTCTATTTTGGTGAAGTTATCATTCAGACCCTTCTCCTTGTAGTAGATGGAAGACCTCTGACCTCCTGGTCAGGGAAACTACTCTCCCCTTGTGCAGCTCCGTCGTTGCGCCCCTGCCCCCAGCACCTCTCTGGTTCAGGTAGGTGTTCGAGGCCCTCCTCCCCCCACAGGCTCCTGCCTGCGCCTCAGCCCTGGTGGTCCAGTGGGAGCGCCTTGCTCTTCTGCTGGTCCGCTGTGCCAGCCTTCTGTTTTTGTCTGTCTGTGCCTCCGTTGTTCTGTCTGTGCCTCGTTTGTGCCTTTCTTGTGCTTTTTCTCTGTGTGCCTTTATTGTGCCTTTTTGTCTCTCTTTGTGCCTCTCGTGCTTTTTTCTCTGTGTGCCCCGTCGCTGCTTCCCCATTGCCCCACCCCCCTGCGTGTTCCAGCTCCCGCCTCCCAGCTGCTCTCCCTCCCCATCGACCTCTACTTAATGGCGGCCGCTGCGCGACAGGGTGAGTAAGACCTCTGACCTCCTGGTCAGGGAAACTACTCTCCCCTCGCACAGCTCCGTCGTTGCGCCCTTGCCCCCAGCACCTCTCTGGTTCAGGTAAATGTTCGAGGCCTTCCTCCACCTGCAGGCTCCTGCCTGCGCCTCATCCCTGGTGGTCCAGTAGGAAAGCCTTGCTCTTCTGCTGATCTGCTGTGCCAGACTTCTGTTTTTTCCTGCTTTTGTCTGTCTGTGCCTCGGTTGTCTGTCTGTGCCTTGTTTGTGCCTTTCTTGTGCTTTTTCTCTGTGTGCCTTTATTGTGCTTTCGTCTCTTTTTGTGCCTCTCTTGTGCTTTTTTCTCAGTATGCCCCGCCGCTGCTGTCCCCACGGCCCCTCTCCCTGTGCGAGCTGCCGCTCCCGCCTCCCAGCTGCTCTCCCTCCCCCGACCCTTACTTAATGGCAGCCGCTGGGTAAACCATAGGCAACCCCATCTGCTCCCATCCACGACCAGCGCCAGGGACCCTGGTCCCCCGACCACCCACCGCTAGGACTCAGCAACCCTCCACGCACTCAACCCCGGAAGAGACAACAACTGCCAGCTGTCGAAATCGAACACCACCCATGGCCATTTCTCCTGCTGACACTGCCGCTGCACCTTCACCCACCTCCCGACCCCCACAGCTACCTCCAACCCACCGGACGCCAGCGAGCCCAAACCCCTGAGCTGCATAGTCCTCCTCAACGTACGCGCCCTAGACAGACACGCAGTAGAAATCTGGGACCTCCTCAACACTCTCTCGCCAGACATCACCTTCCTCACAGAGACCTGGACCAACGCCAGCTCTGCACCCAACATCACAACCGCCATCCCGACGGATACAAAATACAGAGGAAGGACCGCCTCAACCACCCTGGAGGTGGACTCGCCATCGTACACAAAAACTCCCTCCGACTCACAACAACCAGCACGAACGGCTCCTCGCCCCCCATGGAACACCTCCATTTCCAGATCCAGATCAACCCCAGAATGACTCTACATGGAACCCTCACCTACAGACCTCCCGGACCACGCGCCACATTCACCACTACCATTGCAGACCTTTTTGCGCCCCCGCCCTCGCCTCCATGGACTACACACTGCTTGGAGACCTGAATTTCCACCTCGACAACCTCAGCGTCCCCAACTCCACCGCTCTCCTAAAACAGCTCGTCACCACCCCCACCCATGAGGCAGGACACACCCTCGACACCATCTTCGCAGAAGGAAACAACATTTGCTTCAGCCACACCACGCGGCCCCTCTGGACGGACCACCACTGCGTCCACTTCTCCTTTTGGAAACCCACCGCACACATACCTACACCACGCCCCCGCACAGGAACTGGAGCAAGATCACCGAAGAGCACCTGAAGTCCGCCCTCAACCGTGCTCCCCCACCCACCACGACCGACGCCAACTCTGCAGCCAACAAACTCCACAGATGGATCACCGACTGCGCAAGCACGCTCGCACCCCTCCAGAACTCCGACAGACAACGCACCACAAAAGCCACCTGGTTCACCACGAACCTCCGGGAATCCAAGTGCACTTGCTGACAACTCGAGAAAGCATGGAGGAACAGCAAAACCTCAGAAGCTCACATCACCTACAAGACCGCCATGACAGAACACCACCAACTCATCAGGTCCACGGAGAGGAACTTCATCCAGGACAGAACCCTCAAGCTCCCGCAACTCTTAGGAACTCTTCAGCATCATATAAGAATTCACCAAACCCCCCAGCGAAACCTCAGAAGTCCCTCCCTCCCAGGACCTCTGCAACAAACTCGGCTCCTTCTTCCATCACAAGATCAGGACTCTCTACTACAACTTTGATGAACAGAGCCAAGGCACAGACACTACACCTACCACCGGCAACCCCACCCAGCCTACCATCACCGCCTGGACACCTGCCACCACAGAAGACAATGAAAAGACCATGAGGAGCCCCCCGACCCCTGCCCACCGCACATCTTCCACAGAGCTACCTCCGCCATAGCACTCGGACTACGACAGACAATCAACTGCACCCCGACGACTGGAAATGCGCAGAAGTCAAACCCTTCCTCAAGAAGACCTCCGCAGACCCGACGGACCTCAAGAACTACTGACCCATCTCTCTTCTTCCCTTTGCCCCCAAAGTCACCGAGAAGATCGTCAACAACCAGCTCACAAACTTCAAAGAATCCAACTCAATCCTCGACACTTCCCAATTCGGATTCTGCAGCAACCACAGCACCGAGACCGCCCTCCTAGATTCCACGGACGACATCCGCACTCTCCTCGACCAAGGCCACACAGCAGCCCTCATCCTACTAGACCTCTCAGCAGCCTTTGACACCGTCTCCCACTGCACACTAGCTGCCAGACTCCACGATGCTGGCATACAGGGAACTGCCCTAGACTGGATCCGCTCCTTCCTCACCGGCCGAACTCAAAGAATCAGACTCCCGCCCTTCCTCTCCAAACCCACAGAGATCAGCTGCGGAGTACCCCAAGGATCCTCACTCAGCCCCACGCTCTTCAACATCTATATGGACCCCCTTGCTACCATCGTCAGAAAACACGGACTCAGCATCATATCCTACGCCGACGATACCCAGCTCATCATCTCCCTCACCAAGTAACCCGACATCACCAGACACAGTTTCCAGGAAGGAATGAAGGACGTCGCATCCTGAATGAGCAGTAGCTGCCTGAAGCTCAACTCAGAGAAAACGTCCTCGGATCCACTCTCTCCGCGTGGTATATCACCTAGTGGCCCACCACCCTTGGCAACGCCCCCCACACCCACGGACCACGCCCGCAACCTCAGCATCATACTCGACTCCTCCCTCACCATGAACTGACAGCTCAATGCCATATCTTCCACGTGCTTCAGTACCCTCCGCATTCTCCGCAAGACCTTCAAATGTATCACCCACGCACTCATAACCAGCAGACTGGACTACTGGAACGCCCGCTACGCTGTAATCAACAAATCTCTACTCCTCAAACTCCAGACCACTCAGAACGCTGCAGCCAGAATCGTTCTCGGCATCCCACAACAAGACCACATCACCCAGAACCTACGAGACCTCCACTGGCTCCCCACCGAAAAGAGAGTGACTTTCAAGCTGCTCACCCACGCCTATAAATCCCTCCACAACACCGGACCCCAATACTTCAACGAAAGAATCTCCTTGTATGCACTAAGGGGAACCTCCGCTCCGCTGACTTCTCCCTGGCCAAAATCCCTCGCATCTGCAGAGCCAGAACGGGAGGAAGAGCCTTCTCCTACATCGCAGCCAAGACCTGGAACGAACTCCCCCTCAGCATCAGATGATCCCCCACACTGCAAAAATTCAGGGCCGCTATACATCAATATGAAAGAGCCCAGCAATTGAGGCGCCACACACGCACGTGTAAACCTTCTTTATTGGCAGGATTGCAGGGATAAACAGCATCACCTCCACAGCACAAGATGTCAAACAAACATGTTTCGGGCTCGCTAGCCCTTGCTCACTGGTGTCCAGAGAGGCACAACTGCAGGACTGTTGCGCCGCACTCGCAGCGATGAAATAACGTTCCGCCCAGTGGGCGTATACCACAGCAGAATTGTGGTCCTTGTAGTGCGCTTAATCATGTGCAAAGTAAAATCCATAATGGATAGCAGGAGAGCCTCTCAGTTCAAGTTAAAATCCTATAGTAGGTAGCTGTAGGAAGCAACACTGAGTCCCTGCCAGTGAACCAGCCAAAACGGTCACGGCGTTCCTTGGACGCTGTCAGCTTCACCGCGTCCTGGAGCTGCCATACACAGCGGGGCGTCTCGCGACCTGGGCAGGGCCGCTAAACACTGGCTGGTGCACTGGCAGGGACTCAGTGTTGCTTCATACAGCTACCTACTATAGGATTTTAACTTGAACTGAGTGGCTCTCCTGCTATCCATTATGGATTTTACTTTGCACATGATTAAGCGCACTACAAGGACCACAATTCTGCTGTGGTATATGCCCACTGGGCGGAACGTTATTTCATTGCTGCGAGTGCGGCGCAACATTCCTGCAGTTGTGCCTCTCTGGACACCAGTGAGCAAGGGCTAGTGAGCCCGAAACATGTTTGGTTGACATCTTGTGCTGTGCAGGTGATGCTGTTTATCCCTGCAATCCTGCCAATAAAGAAGGTTTACAGGTGTGTGTGTGGCGCCTCAATTGCTGGGCTCTTTCATATGGATGTATAGCGGCCCTGCCCGGGTCGCGAGACGCCCCGCTGCGTATGGCAGCTCCAGGACGCGGTGAAGCTGACAGCGTCCAAGGAACGCCGTAACCGTTTTGGCTGGTGCACTGGCAGGGACTCAGTGTTGCTTAATACAGCTACCTACTATAGGATTTTAACTTGAACTGAGAGGCTCTCCTGCTATCCATTATGGATTTTACTTTGCACATGATTAAGCGCACTACAAGGACCACAATTCTGCTGTGGTATACGCCCACTAGGCGGAACGTTATTTCATCGCTGCGAGTGCGGCGCAACATTCCTGCAGTTGTGCCTCTCTGGACACCAGTGAGCAAGGGCTAGTGAGCCCGAAACATGTTTGGTTGACATCTTGTGCTGTGGAGGTGATGCTGTTTATCCCTGCAATCCTGCCAATAAAGAAGGTTTACACGTGCGTGTGTGGCGCCTCAATTGCTCGGCTCTTTCATATGGATGTATAGCGGCCCTGCCCGGGTCGCGAGACGCCCCGCTGCGTATGGTAGCTCCAGGACACGGTGAAGCTGACAGCATCCATGGAACGCCGTGACCGTTTTGGCTGGTGCACTGGCAGGCACTCAGTGTTGCTTCATACAGCTACCTACTATAGGATTTTAACTTGAACTGAGAGGCTCTCCTGCTATCCATTATGGATTTTACTTTGCACATGATTAAGCGCACTACAAGGACCACAATTCTGCTGTGGTATACGCCCACTGGGCGGAATGTTATTTCATCGCTGCGAGTGCGGCGCAACATTCCTGCAGTTGTGCCTCTCTGGACACCAGTGAGCAAGGGCTAGTGAGCCCGAAACATGTTTGGTTGACATCTTGTGCTGTGGAGGTGATGCTGTTTATCCCTGCAATCCTGCCAATAAAGAAGGTTTACACGTGCGTGTGTGGCGCCTCAATTGCTGGGCTCTTTCATATGGATGTATAGCGGCCCTGCCCGGGTCGCGAGACGCCCCGCTGCGCATGGCAGCTCCAGGATGCGGTGAAGCTGACAGCATCCAAGGAACGCCGTGACCGTTTTGGCTGGTGCACTGGCAGGGACTCAGTGTTGCTTCATACAGCTACCTACTATAGGATTTTAACTTGAACTGAGAGGCTCTCCTGCTATCCATTATGGATTTTACTTTGCACATGATTAAGCACACTACAAGGACCACAATTCTGCTGTGGTATACGCCCACTGGGCGGAACGTTATTTCATCGCTGCGAGTGCAGCGCAACATTCCTGCAGTTGTGCCTCTCTGGACACCAGTGAGCAAGGGCTAGTGAGCCCGAAACATGTTTGGTTGACATCTTGTGCTGTGGAGGTGATGCTGTTTATCCCTGCAATCCTGCCAATAAAGAAGGTTTAAACGTGCGTGTGTGGCGCCTCAATTGCTGGGCTCTTTCATATGGATGTATAGCGGCCCTGCCCGGGTCGCGAGACGCCCCGCTGCGTATGGCAGCTCCAGGACGCGGTGAAGCTGACAGCATCCAAGGAACGCCGTGACCGTTTTGGCTGGTGCACTGGCAGGGACTCAGTGTTGCTTCATACAGCTACCTACTATAGGATTTCAACTTGAACTGAGAGGTTCTCCTGCTATCCATTATGGATTTTACTTTGCACATGATTAAGCGCACTACAAGGACCACAATTCTGCTGTGGTATACGCCCACTGGGCGGAACGTTATTTCATCGCTGCGAGTGCGGCGCAACATTCCTGCAGTTGTGCCTCTCTGGACACCAGTGAGCAAGGGCTAATGAGCCCGAAACATGTTTGGTTGACATCTTGTGCTATGGAGGTGATGCTGTTTATCCCTGCAATCCTGCCAATAAAGAAGGTTTACACGTGCGTGTGTGGCGCCTCAATTGCTGGGGTCTTTCATATGGATGTATAGCGGCCCTGCCCGGGTCGCGAGACGACCTGCTGCGTATGGCAGCTCCAGGACGCGGTGAAACTGACAGCGTCCAAGGAACGCCGTGACCGTTTTGGCTGGTGCACTGGCAGGGACTCAGTGTTGCTTCATACAGTTACCTACTATAGGATTTTAACTTGAACTGAGAGGCTCTCCTGCTATCCATTATGGATTTTACTTTGCACATGATTAAGCACACTACAAGGACCACAATTCTGCTGTGGTATACGGTCACTGGGCGGAACGTTATTTCATCGCTGCGAGTGCGGCGCAACATTCCTGCAGTTGTGCCTCTCTGGACACCAGTGAGCAAGGGCTAGTGAGCCCGAAACATGTTTGGTTGACATCTTGTGCTGTGGAGGTGATGCTGTTTATCCCTGCAATCCTGCCAATTAAGAAGGTTTACACGTGCGTGTGTGGCGCCTCAATTGCTGGGCTCTTTCATATGGATATATATATATATATATATATATATATATATATATATTCACTGAAAAAAACCATAGGTTTCAGACATGTTATAGTTAGGAATTAGCATTTAAAAAACCTTTGAAATTCACTGAAAAAACCATAGGTTTCAGGCACGTTATAGTTAGAAATTAGCATTTAAAAAACCTTACAAATTCACTGAAAAAACCTTAGGTTTTAGGGACAGTTATAGTTAGTTGGACATTGCACTCGTACAAAACCCGTGAAATTCCCCGTTATAGTTAGTTCAGCTAACTATAACTCGCGCCCCGCAATGCACTGCTGATGACGTCACATATTACATCACTCATGACATGGTCAGTGACATCACTGATGACATCTCAAATGACATCACTGATGACATCATCCAGTGACTGTGTGTTTCTGTAAAGTTTAAATATTTTTAATATATATAGGGAAAGGCGTATTGAAGAATGAGTGGGTGTATAAGTGTCTGTATGGATGATTTAGTAGGTGCGTGACTAGCTCTATAAGTGAGTGATTAAACGTACCTTACTGAATGCATGGGTTAGTGACTAAACTGGGTGAATGTCTGTATCCGTCTGTCTGTTGCTGTGTAAGTGGCTGCATGGGTTTGTGAATAGCTACATGAGTGTCTATATGAGTTATTGATTGGTTGTCTGAGTATCTGTATGGGTGCCTGAGTGTTTGTGTGGGTGGGGTGTGTGCGACTCTGTGCATAGATGTGTGAGTGGGTGATTCACTGGGTGGATGGTTTCAAGAGTGCATCTGTGATAGACTGTATGGGTGGGTAAGTGTGTGTAAGAGTGTGTTAGTGAGTGAATGTATGTCCCAGTGGTACATGTGTGAGTAACTACATATGTGAAAGGCAGTATATATGTGTGTTGGAGTATATAAATAGCTATAAGCGAGAGTGTGTGATTGTGAGAGTGACTGTATGGATGAGTGTGTGCTTGTATCAGTGATTGTATAAGAGCGTAAGAATGTGCTAGTATTTGTATGAGTAAGTGAGCTGGTGTGTGTATAACTGTATAGGTGAGTAAATGGCAGTGTGTTTAATTATTTGCATGACTGACTAGGTGTGTGAGTAACTCTATGGATGAGTGGCGGTGTTTGAGTGTCTATATAGGAGTATGAGTGCATATGATAGTCCTGTACTGAGTGACCGTAAGTATGAGTGAGTGGATGTGTGTGTAGACCTAAGAATCAGTGAGTGGGTATGTAGTTATTGGTGTTGGAGTGTCTATGGTTTTGCAAATGGCAGTCTGTAATTTAGAGTGGGTGTATCAAAGGTGATAGGGTGTGAGGAGGTGCATGAAATTATCACGTGGATGATGTCATCAGTGATGTCATCAGTGATGTCATTTGAGATGTCATGAGTGATGTCATCAGTGATGTCACTGACCATGTCATGAGTGATGTAATATGTGACGTCATCAGCAGTGCATTGCGGGGGCGCAAGTTATAGTTAGCTGAACTAACTATAACGGGAATTTCACGGGTTTTGTACGAGTGCAATGTCCAACTAACTATAACTGTCCCTAAAACCTATGGTTTTTTCAGTGAATTTGTAAGGTTTTTTAAATGCTCATTTCTAACTATAACGTGCCTGAAACCTATGGTTTTTCAGTGAATTTCAAAGGTTTTTAAATGCTAATTCCTAACTATAACATGTCTGAAACCTATGGTTTTTTTCAGTGAATTTCAAAGGTTTTGTAAATGACAATTTTAAAATGTATTAATTGTTATATATATTTTTTGATACTGATTTACTACATTTTTTAAACTATTTATTTTTACATATTTTATTTTTAATTACATTGTAATTACATTATACATTACATTACAAAATATACTTTCTCAGATTGAATTACTTTAGTTTAAATACTTTGCAAATAGGCAATAGACTTTTAAGTACAGTAGTTACAGTTGTTGCAATGGGCAACACAATTTCAAACACAATGCAACATTGAGCTCAATGAGAATTTCTAGTTAAATGCAATTAGTTACTTTATGGATTACTTTTCTAACCACAGGACTGGATCCTAGATTCAGTCCGGGGACATCTCCTGTAAACAGTTGAGCAAAAGCATTTTGGTTACAGTAGTGATTTTTAAGGAATATTATTGTATTTTAAAAGTTGACACTTAGAAACTTTTTCACATAGAATCACCAATGTTATCCTATGGGAGGAAATTCACTTAGCAGGTAAGTAGTGTTATCGTTACTTTTTCTTACTCAGTGGTGGATCCTGGATCCAGCACTGGTGCATCTCCTGTAAACAGTTGAAAGAATGCGTTTAAGTCATACAGGCGATTTTTAAGGAATATTTGTAGTTTGTGAAAATCGACACAAACATTTCTGCTGAAAACCAGACAATGGATTCCTATGGAAGGAAATACAAGTTACTGGTAAGTACGGTTAGAATTACTTTTCAGGGTCAGTGCTGGGCTAAAAGATGCAGCACTGGGTTCTCTCCTGATAACAGGTGAGTAAATCGGAATTCGTAGTTCGGCTGATTTTAGAGGAATATTATAAAGTTCAAAAACTCCACACTTAGAAGAATTTCCAAGTGAAACCAGTCAATGTTAGCCTATGGAAGGAAATTCAAGTTACTGGTAAGTACGGTTAGAATTACTTTTCAGGATCAGTACTGGGCTCAAAGATGCAGCACTGAGGTCTCTCCTGATAACAGGTGAATAAATCAGAATTCGTAGTTCTGCTGATTTTAGAGGAATATTTGTATGTTTCAAAAATCGACACTTAGAAACTTTTCAGCAAAAAGCAGGCAATGATATCCTATGGAAGGAAATTCAAGTTACTGGTAAGCACGGTTAAAATTACTTTTCAGGATTAGTACTGGGCTCAAAGATGCAGCACTGAGGTCTCTCCTGATAACAGGTGAGTAAATCGGAATTCGTAGTTCGGCTGATTTTAGAGGAATATTATAAAGTTCCAAAACTCCACACTTAGAAGAATTTCCAAGTGAAACCAGTCAATGTTAGCCTATGGAAGGAAATTCAAGTTACTGGTAAGTACGGTTAAAATTACTTTTCAGGATCAGTACTGGGCTCAAAGATGCAGCACTGAGGTCTCTCCTGATAACAGGTGAGTAAATCGGAATTCGTAGTTCGGCTGATTTTAGAGGAATATTTGCACAATGGTGAAGGAAGGGGGTGGGGCCTGAGGTGACATGTCTGCAAACACGCCCTGTGGCGCGTTTTAAGTTGGAGAATTAATTCCTCCTCAATCCCGAGGGTCCCTGGGGCCCAACTAGCCCACCAGGAACCTCCAATATGCGCCAGGGGCTGCGTTGCAGAGAGGTGTTCTGACGCCACGCCCCTTTTACACCTCTCTGCAACGCAGCTCTGTGGCGCTTTCTGGACGTACCTTGGTGGGCTAGTTGGCCCCAGGGACCCTCAGGATTGAAGAGAATTTAATTCCCCATCTTAAAACGCGCCACGAGGCCTGTTTGCACACATGTCACCTCAAGCCCCGCCCCTCCCTTCACCACTGTGCAAAGGCGCCCGTGGCGCGTTTTAAGTCAGGGGATTAACTCCCTTGAATCCTGAGGGTCCCTGGGGTGCAACTAGCCCACCAGCTACCTCCATTAAGCGCCACAGAGCTGCGTTGCAGAGAGGTGTAAAAGGGCGTGGCCTCAGAACACCTCTCTGCAACGCAGCCCCCTGGCGCATACTGGAGGTTCCTGGTGGGCTAGTTGGCACCCAGGGACCCCCAGTATTCAAGGGGAATTTGTTCCCCCTTTGCAAATGCACCAGGGGCGCGTTTGCAGAATGCTGTCAAGGAGGGGGCTGTGTGGCCCCCCTTCTTTTTAATTATTTTGGGCCCTGGGGACCCCATCACCCAGGGCCTGACTCCCTCTTTTTTTTTTTTTTTTAAAGTAACGGGAAGGGGACCGCGTGTGCCCCCCTCCCGTGGCCAATTTTGGCCCGGGGACCCCATCCCCCGGGTCATTGCCACCTTTTTTTTTTTTTTTTTTTCATGGAGGGGGGCTGCCTCTTTAGGCCCCGGGGACCCCATACCCCGGGGCCGGCCTTTTTTTTAAAACATTTTTTTTACGTTAATTTGGGGGAGGGGGGCTGCGTGGCCCCCCTCTTGGGCCACTACTTGCCCCGGGGACCCCATCCCCTGGGGCTGGCCCTATCCTTTGGGGACCGTGGGGGGACCCCAACTCCCCCACGGTCCCGCCGGCTCCCCGCGTCCTGCGGGAGCCGGCATTGCTTTCCACATGGGGAGCTGCTGACATGCAGCTCCCCATATGGAAAAGCAATTTGCTTGAATTTTGGAAGAGAGAGCAGGTTTCCTGCTCTCTCTTCCAAAATCCAAAGCAGTTTGCTATGACAGGACGGGAGCCGCAAGGCTCCGTCCTGTCATAGCAAACTACAGTGTCCCGGGGTAGGCACCCCGGGACACTGCAGGAGCCGACCCTGGGGGTGGTGGTCCCCAGGGCCATCAAGGGCTCCAGGAGGGGCCGCACGGCCCCCTCCCAACATCTACAAAGCCCCGGGAGGTGGTGGTCCCCGGGGCTTCGAGGTCCGAAACGGACCCCACATTTGTTTAATTAGTGCCCCGGGGAGGTGGCAGTCCCCGGGGCATGTGGGGGAACTTGAGCCCCCCCACACAGGTTATTAATATTTTAAAAAAGAAGCCCCGGGGGGTGGCGGTCCCCGGGGCTGCGGGAGGGCGGAGAGCCCTCCCGCACCATATTTCATTTAAAGCCCCGGGGTGGCGGTCCTCGGGCTTGGGGGCCTTAGAGGCCCCCACATAAAATATAAACCCACCCCCGCATGCCCCCGGGACTTGGGCCACCCGGGGCAAATAGCATCGAGCGCGGGAGACCGCGCTTCGATTTTTTATCGGTGGGATCCGCGCACCCTAAGCACATCCCGCCGATTTTTTTTTTTAAATGCTTTTTTCTGCCCAGGGGTCCTTGTGGGACCCCCTGAGCAGACCTAGGGGGTCAGGGTGTTCTACCCTCCCCCTTTGTGTGTTTTGTGCACTTTTTTCTTTTTTTTTTCTCGGCGGGATCCGCGCACCCTAAGCGCATCCCGCCGATTTAAAAAAAAAAATGCTTTTCTGCCCAGGGGTCCTTGTGGGACCCCTGAGCAGACCTAGAGGTCAGGGTGTTTCTACCCTGCCCCCTTTGTGCGTTTGCGCACTTGTTTCTGTGCCTCGGTTCTACCGAGGCATAAAGTGGCTGCCAATACTTCCTGATTTGGAGTGTTGACAGCCACTTGACAGCCAATTAGCATGCAGCTCGTGATCGGGAGGGTACGCGGACCCTACTCGGCCATAGATATATATGTGCCTTTACTTTTGATTTTCTCAGGAACTACTGAACGGATTTACACCATTTAAGCAAAAGGCATGACACTGAACCAAGGGCTACCTATTTGCCAAATTTGGTGTAATTCCGTTCAGCAGTTCGGGCTGTAGCTGCGACTAAAGGTTCCTATGGAAAATTGCATGGGGAAAACGCGTTTTGGGACCCCCTTTTTCTCGGCCCCGCTTGACGAATCACCCCGAGACTTTCAGGATAGGAGCGGACCGGAGCGCCCCAACAAGTTTGAAAATTTCGCAAGATTCGTCATCCGGCGCCAAAGTTATTTCAAATAGAATGTTGCGGATTTCCTATGGAAAATAGGTCCTAACTATAACTATCTACTGGCGACCGCCAGTAGATAATATATATATATATATATATATATATATATATATATATATATATATATATATATATGACAGCCACAGTCCTGGAACGATCACAATCCTGGTCGAAAAAGCAGGTACGGACCACAAAATGCGGTGAAAAGTTCTTCTTTATTCAGTGCAGATTAACAAAGTGTCAGTGCATAGTTCTTCAAAAGCAAGTGCCCAGCATGACGCGTTTCGACTGCCCAACGGCAGTCTTGATCACATATATATATATATATATATATATATATATATATATATATATATATTTCTCCGCAGCAGCGTAGTAGAAGCTACAAAAAGACGCACTCACGGATCAATTTCTTAGAGTTTTTCTTTATTGTGCGGAACCCCCGCACCGACAGACGCGTTTCAGCATTGAAGCCTTTGTCAATGTCGGTGACCTAAGGCCAAGCACTGACTTAAGTATTAAACCATTGGTGCATGTGACAATTCGTAGTAAAAATAAAAGACGGTTTTGAACTAGCCATTATTTACGGCAGCCATCTTATAACGTGCAAAACTTGTGTTTAAACAATAATGTAAACGAAACAAAGGTATTTACAAATCCATGGGGAAGCAAAAAAGTGCAAATAAATATCATAATTCTGAATTCACAGAAAAACAAGATGTCTTTGTCTTAAATGCGCAATAATAGTTAATGTTAAGTACATGGAGTGTTATGTCTCCCCTCATAATTGTGCCCTGAATGGGCGATCAACGAAGTCAAAATTTCTAGTGGTTGAATTTTTGAACATTTCTATAATCCCTTATGTCAAAAGACCACCTATACACAAATACGTGGAAATAACAAATATCAAAACTGTAAACAAATTGTATCTAAGATATAAAAAATATCAAAAATATTGAAAAATATTGAAAAAAGCTATACATTTCCTTGGTCGTCTAGCATATATTGCAAGAATCATGGAGCGATAGCTAGCATTTATTTCTAAATTGATAATAACAAGTTCCCAGGTATAGTGCAGGTGGTCAAAATCTGAGGATAAAAGGGAAATAATGAGTTTTAGGCAGCCGCAGGTGAACACTACTAGACTAGATAGCACTTGTCATACAGTTAATCTAGATGGACCCACATCTCTTCATCCCCATTAAGGCCATTAGGAGTCATTGTTTGGAGCTTGATAATATATTTTGACTCTAAAACCCAGTTGCTGGTTTTATCTTGGTAGTCAGACGTCCATCCACCAAAACTGTTTATGGAGGACAATGGGAGAAGTTTGTTGTCTGGTTTTCCTCAAGCAACATTCAGCCCCGGAATGAACAGTTATGTGGCATTCTTTTGTTCTCTCTGATTTTGGCCAATCAAGGCCTTGCTGTGGCTACAGTTAAAAGCTATCTTTCAGCCCTTTCGACTTTTCTACGATTATCAGATCAGCCATCACTCTTCAAACCACCTGTTGTGATGCTTTTTCTGAAGATGCTGATGCACGTGTTCCTGCCAACACATTTTGTGATGCCGCAGTGGGACTTTAACATGATTCTCACATATCTGATGTGCACTCCCTTCGAACCTATACACTGGTCTACACTCTGCTTGCTTACCATCAAAACGGCATTCCCCATTGCCAGAACATCAGCCAGACAAGTGAGCGAGGCTCGGGCGCTGTCTGCGTTGCAGCCTTACACCTCATTCTACCCAGACAAACTGGTGCTCTGGATGAAAGCTGATTTTCAGCTGAAGGTAGTTATGCTCTCTCACATAGGGCAGTCTATCACTTTGCCAGCTTTCTATGCACAGCCTCATCCTTCCAAAAAAGAAGAACGACTCCACCGCCAAGAGACTACTGACAGCATGACCACATTTTCATGGGTTTCTCTGGAGGGAAGAAAGACAAAGCAGTGCAAAAGAGAACTATCTCAAGATGAATTGAGATGTGTATGAAGGTCTATTATGGGATGGCCAAGAACCAGCTTTCAGAAGGTGTACGTGCTCACTATACCAGAGCACAGGCTGCTACTATTGCGCTGCTGTGTGGTGTGCCAATTCTGGATATTTGCGAAGCTACGTGGATGTCCCTCCACATGTTCATGAAACTTTACTGCCTGGACAGTCAGCAGCAGCGCGATGGGCACTTCGCAGGATTTCTTGGTTTGAACCATTCCACAGACCCACCACCAAGGAAGGTACTGCTTTGGTATCTGTTAGACTTTTCAGCCTCAGGGTGGTCTTCTCTCAAACATTTGCTTTTGCCCTAGTTTTTTTTGCTGGAATTTGTTTTTGTTGGCTCTAGGGCGCTTTGCACTTTACAACTCCTAACTAGTGCTAAAGTGCTTGTGCTCTCCCAATTAAGCATGATAAAACTGGTTTCCATAATTGGCATATTTAATTTACTCATAATCCTCTTGTAGAGTGGTACACCATATACCCAGGGCCTGTAAATTAAATGCTACTAGTGGGCCTGCTATTAATCAATAAAGGGTTCTGGCCTGAAATCAGCAAGGCTTGGCCAACTAAATAGTCAAAACACAAACAAATGCCAATACTGATATGACTTATACACTCAACTCTACCAATCACTCGTGCCACTCATAGTGATTGAAAACATTTTTTGGGAAAATTAATTATGTTTATTTTATAGTATTATAAATATACTTTAGAAAATCTTTTCATTTTTAAAAAAAAGAACAATGCAAACAATTTTTGAAGGACCGTACAATATTATTTACAATTCGAAACTGATCACATACATATACATAAACACCAAACACTTAAACTTAATACAACATTAGCTCATCAACACACAAAAAATCTAAAATAATAAGAATCAATAAGAAAAGAATTCAAAGAAAGATATAAAAAGAGATCAAACAAAAAAAGGGGGACAAGTAAAATCCCAGCAAAAAGTTGGCAGAACAGTATAGTATTCAGGTAATACAATGAAATCTTATAATTTACATATTATTTATGAGTACACCTGACACCTTTTCTTTAATAACAGCACTTGGTTATGCCAAACATGAAAAGTCTACGCGTTTCAAACCCTACAAGAATTTTAAAGGGTTATCCTCAGGACCTGGGAAATGAGCTGCAAAAAAAATAAAACAAAAAGTGCATATGTTACACACGTGTATTTTTCAATTATACTCATACACCTCTGCCTACTCCCGAACACAAAGTACCTTAAACGCTTCCTGTAATGCACTGCACCCGTAATTGCTGCACATCCGATCTTATTTCAACCACGTTTTTCTACCAGGGGCAAAATGAGATAAATCAATCGTTTTAAATGCTAAGTTCAAAAAAGTCAAACGAGAATTTAGGAAGGGGACTGACTTATTACCTCAAAAAGGGGGCTTACAGCCCTATTGTGAGTCCTCCGAACGGCACCTACAACCAGGGTCGTTTTTTTCACTTCACTAGAAACCAAAATACAAAAGTACACATTTACTCCGAAATTTTAGTCAAGTCTGAATCTAGGGCACGGTATGATGAAAAAAACAAAACAATGCCTACCTTTAACCAAAGCCTCTAGTCTTTAAAGTATTTAGACACCAATAGTCCGGCAACACGAGGTCTAAAAAACACAATCAAATTGTCGTTTTAAGTTTTAAGTTTCACGTGGCTTGCTCAGCATCAAGAAACACTTCAGAGCAATTTTTTTACCTTTAATTCCTCGGCAATCCCACCGCAATACACCTTCTTCTCCTGGAGGACGATAGTTCTTTCTCGAGTCCGGGCAATCTTTTAAACGCAAAACGCGACGTGATCCCGACGATCAGCGTGTGACGTCATCATTAATCGCCACTTCAGCAGCGGGGATTCAAAGAAAACTTTATTATGCCCCGCGCAAATGCATCAATGACATGCAGCAAGCCGTAATCCGATAGTAACTCCAAACATAATCCAAACGGACTATAAAGGCAGTCCACATATGTTATTGTCAAGAACTTTTGCGATCTAATTGAAAATACAGCGGATCCTGACAATGTTCATACAATGTTAGTGACTCTGGTAATCCCACATATAAAGGGAAAATACTTCACTTTATACATTTAAAGGTAGTACCAATATGAAAGGAGTCTAATCCTAAAAAAGGAAAAAGGCTTGAAATAAAAAGAAGCTTGAGATAAAAGGTGTGGTATTACACCGCATTTGTTAGGTATATATACCGATATAAACCAATATACACTAGGATCAGAAACGTTGAAGAAAAGGCTGAACTGAAAAAGCAAGGATGGAAAATTGCCTTTCAAATTAAAAATTTCAGATCTTTCATTAAGACCATCTACAGAGGTATTAAACTTCACAATAAGCATAGCTTCACGTTGCAATAGTAGTCTTTCAATGTCGCAACCTCGGGAATTTTTTTCAATTTTTGACAAGATAGTCCATTTCAAGTCATTAATAACATGATTTTTTGTAGCCCAATGGTTTACTAAGGGGGCATTAGTGACTGTTCTTCGAATTCGAGACATATGTTGCGTGATTCGTTGTCGTGCTTCTTGTGTTGTCTTACCAATATATAGTTTAGGACATGGGCATAGAATTCCATAAACAACGTTCTTACTCTTACAATTGGTGAACGAATCATGCTTCCATCTAATGCCATTATACTCAAAGAGAGAACCTTCAATAGTTTGTGGGCAGCAGGTACAAGTCCCTTATTTGTGGTGGCCAGTGATGGGTGGTAAATTGAGTTGTAATCGCAGTGTTTGCCTATTAATAGGCTGCTGAACTGCTGCACGTACAATTTGGTTTCCCACACTTTTATCCTTTTTTAAGGCAAATAAAGGTTTGCTCCATGTTGTATGTACTTTTTGTACAAGGTGCCAATTTTGGTTAATCACCCTTTTTAAGAAATTAGTTCGAGAGCAGAACGTCGTCACACAAACCACCCGATCATTTGGCTCTTTTTTCTTCATTTCTAGCAGTGTTTCTCTAGGTGTCCACCATGCACGTTTTAGTGCCTGTTTCAAAAGTTTTTTGGGGTAGCCCTGAGAATTTAATTTGTCTAACAGGTTATTAGCATGAAACATATATTCTTCCTTTGTTGAACAGTTACGTTTAATCCTTAGAAATTGATCTACAGGGAGGTTGTCACGCAAACAACGTGGATGATGACTTGTATAATGAAGCGCTTTATTTCTGTCAGTCGGTTTGATATGCAAAGATGTAAATAACATACCCTGAGAACTATATACTTGGACATCTAAGAATGTTATCATGCTAGAGCTGGAATTTAAACTAAATTGAATATCAGGTGTACGTTGATTCAACCATTTACCAAAGGCAGTCAATTCTGACAGGGAACCTGTCCAGATGAAAAATATATCATCAATATATCGAACAAATGATGATATTTGAAACCAAGAAGGATTGTTGTTGTAAATGAATGACTCTTCAAACTGTGCCATAAACAATATGGCAAATTCCGGCGCAAAGGGACAGCCCATGGCTGTCCCTTTGATCTGTAGATAATATTCATTTTCAAGTTTGAAATAGTTCTTTTTCAAAGCGAATTTCGCTAGTTCCAAAATAAATTCACTTGGGACTTGTACTGGTCGTGGTCGCTTCTCAAGAAAAATTTCGATGGCATTTAAACCATCATCCTGTGGTATTTGGGTGTAAAGAGACACCACATCCAATGTTACCAATAGCTGGTTTTGGGGTGAAAACTCAACTGATTCAATCCGATTTAAAAAATCGGTGGTATCCTTCAAATAGTGAGGGTACCTCAGCCAGAAACGGTTTTAAAAAATGATCAACATATTTAGAGATTGGCTCTAACAGAGACCCACAGCCAGCCACAATGGGGCGGCCAGGGGGATGTGTGTCATTTTTATGGATTTTAGGTAAAATGTATAGTAGCGGGGTCTTTGGATATTTTTTATATAGAAAACCAAACTCCTTGTTTCCAATAATCCCAAGCTCCAAGGCATTTTGTAAGATGTTAAACAATTCACCTTTTATATCTAAGGTGGGGTCCATCTTTTTTATTTTCGATTTGTGTAATGGCTGACAGTACCGTACGTTCAAACGTAAGTATTTCTTTGGGTATTTTATTTGCAGGAGGACAAAAAGATGATTTTTCACGAAAAGTAGTTGCCTCTATACTTGGTTGATAGTCATTTTCCAAAAATAGGATTTTAAACGTATCTTCCTACAGAACTCGATTGTTTCCATTTTCATTTTAACCACATCAGTGGTTCGTGCTGGCACAAATGATAGGCCCTTTTTCAAAATGGATTGTTCAGCATCCGAAAGGTTCCGATCAGATAGATTAAAAATAGGTGAAGATGTTAAGTTTTGTAATATTGGTTCCGGGTTTTCATTTCCCATCCTTGATTTTGATATCTGTTCCTGGCACGCGGTTGTTGTTGGCCTCGTCCTAAAAAAGGCTGTTGTTGATTGTTTTTTCGTCGATTTTGTTGCTGGTTTCCGCTGGAATTTTCAACCTCACCACTAGAGGATGATGATGTGTCTGAAAACGAGATAAATTTATTTCGTGACCGGCCTTGAAAGTCAGTCAAGAAACATCTAGAGTCCGGACGTGAGTAGAAATCTGGTTGCAAATATGGGTACGTCGTATCTAATGAAAAGCTTTTTCTATCTTTCTCAAATTTAGTTGCTTTTTGGTTGATAGTAAAATCTTTAAACTCCATTATGTCCTTTTCTACCTTTGCCAATAGTGTTTTAGAGTCCGTAATCAATTGGTTATCCTTGATTTCTTGTTCTAATATTGAGATTTCCTGAAGTTGTTGTGTTGATAACCTCTGTGCAGTTTCTATGGTTAAGACCATAAGATCTCTCCTGCATTTGGTCTCAATGCAGCTATAACCTTTTTTATAAATCGGATCTTCAGTGAATATTACCGGTACATTTCGGATTTGAAGGCCAGCCGGAATAGTCCCTCCTTTTAAATGTTCAAACAAAAAATGTCCATGTAAATCCGTACGTATTTGTTTCTTTTTCAATCTAATCAATTTTCAGCTTCATTTTGCTGTTTTGCTGAGGTACTTAAAGATACCGAAGCAAACTGAGGTGGAGCATCTAATAGTTTTTTAATATGGTCCTCTGAGTAAGCGAAAGTATCCTGATCTGACATATTACACAAAGCAATTAAACAAAAAAACACTAAATACCAAAAACCAATTATTTTATACAAATGTAAACTCCTACAACCTGGTGGAGTCAAAAGAACCTCGCGAGTCACAACCCGCTAATCATATTAATCAATAAAGGGTTCTGGCCTGAAATCAGCAAGGCTTGGCCAACTAAATAGTCAAAACACAAACAAATGCCAATACTGATATGACTTATACACTCAACTCTACCAATCACTTGTGCCACTCATAGTGATTGAAAACATTTTTTTGAAAATTAATTATGTTTATTTTATAGTATTATGAATATACTTTAGAAAATCTTTTTCATTTTTTTTAAAAAAGAACAATGCAAACAATTTTTGAAGGACCGTACAATAATATTTACAATTCGAAACTGATCACATACATATACATAAACACCAAACACTTAAACTTAATACTACATTAGCTCATCATCCCACAAAAAATCAAAAATAATAAGAATCAATAAGAAAAGAATTCAAAGAAAGATCTAAAAAGAGATCAAACAAAAAAAGGGGGGACAAGTAAAATCCCAGCAAAAAGTTGGCAGAACAGTATAGTATTCAGGTAATACAATGAAATCTTATAATTTACATATTATTTATGAGTACACCTGACACCTTTTCTTTAATAACAGCACTTGGTTATGCCAAACATGAAAAGTCTACGCGTTTCAAACCCTACAAGAATTTTAAAGGGTTATCCTCAGGACCTGGGAAATGAGCTGCAAAAAAAATAAAACAAAAAGTGCATATGTTACACACGTGTATTTTTTCAATTATACTCATACACCTCTGCCTACTCCCGAACACAAAGTACATTAAACGCTTCCTGTAATGCACTGCACCCGTAATTGCTGCACATCTGATCTTATTTCAACCACGTTTTTCTACCAGGGGCAAAATGAGATAAATCAATCGTTTTAAATGCTAAGTTCAAAAAAGTCAAACGAGAATTTAGGAAGGGGACTGACTTATTACCTCAAAAAGGGGGCTTACAGCCCCATTGTGAGTCCTCCGAACGGCACCTACAACCAGGGTCGTTTTTTTCACTAGTGGGCCTGCAGCAATTTTTTTTGTCACCCACTTAAGTAGCCCCTTAAAACATGTCCCAGGTGGGCCATTGAAGCCTTGATGCAGTTTTTATCTGCCAATTCGACTTGACAAGAATAACCCCTTTGCCAAGACAAAGTTCCCTTTTATTGCATATAAGTCACCCCTAAGGTAGGCACTAGGTAGTCCATAGGGTACGGTGCAATGTAACTAAAAGGTTGGATATGTACTTTTAGGTTTTACGTGTCCAGGTAGTTAAACACTGCTAAATTCATTTTTCACTACTTTGAGGTCTACCTCTCCTATGGGATACCATTGTATTGTCTTGTTTAATAAGCGCTAACTTTTGATTGGGAATAGGTAGGCATTTCGTGTTTGGTGTCTGGGAAATTGTAATTAAAAATCCATAAGGTACGGTGCATTGTAATTAAGGCTAACTGTTTTCCGTTTTTACAGATAGCCATTTATTTTCCTGTCTGTATTTTTTTTTTTAAATGTGGGTAAAAACGGAAATTGGCTTTTTTGTTAGATAGATTCTAAATGCTTCCAGTCATGACTGCCAGGCCAATAGCTATGCTGATTGACAGGTGAGAGATCGAAAAAAACTGAATTTTAGTAAAGCAGCTTAAACAGCAGTAGATGTGCACAACCTTGATACTAAAATGTTCATGTTTTCTTAGAAGTGCATTAATTTATCAACTGTGGGTGTTCCTATCACAGAAAACTATCAGGAGTTCAGGCATGAATGCACATTTATTGGTTACATAAATGTGGAAAAATACTAGTTTCAACTTCATTTATTCACAAAACCCCAAATAAACATGGATAAATACAGATAACATTAGCCAAAAATAAATTTGGATAAATACAGACGGAAATGTCAAAAAAATAAATACCATAAAACCGGAAGCCCTAATTGTAATTAAAAGGTTGGATATGTAGTTTTAAGTTTTATGTATCCAGGTAGTTAAAAACTGCTAAATTCATTTTTCACTACTTTTAGGTCTACCTCACCTATTGGATAACACTGTATTGTCTTGTTTAATAAGTGCTAACTTTTGATTGGGAACAGGTAGGCATTTCATGTTTGGTGTCTGGGAAATTGTCATTTAAAATCCTCTTTATGGTAAAGTTAGATTTTAAGCTACAATTTTGAAAATGCCATCTTTATAAAGTTAAAAAATAACAAGGTAATGGATGGAATGCTTGAATTAATCTCAGCCACTGGCAATCGCTGGGTTCGCATCCCAATCCATTGATTTTGTTTTTGCATTTGCTGCCCTAAGTGTGCCAAGTATGTCCAGACGTGAGTCCTGGGCTCACTGTGCCACTGAAAGGCTAGGTTGCTGGTGTTCCGGTTTAGGGAGGACCTGGCCCGGCAGTTCGGGCTTGACTACTCCCATGAAGAGTGGGGCAAGTCAAGACTGATTTGCATATGGCTGGGACCAAACTGAGGTAGCATGGTGGGTGTAAAACGATGGATTGGGATGCAGCCCTAAGCGATTGCCAGTGTCTGAGATTAATTCAAGCATTCCATCCATCTCCTTGTTGTTTTTGCAATTGCCACCCTAAGTGTGCCGGGTATGCCCAGACGAGGGTCCCGGGCTCACTGTGCCAATGGAACCAGCTATACCTGGCTGAAGAGCCCTAACCAGGGCGAAACTGGTCCTATGTTGCTTGTGTTCTGGTTCAGGAAGGACCTGGCCTGGTAGTTCAGGCTGGACTGTTCCCATGAGGAGCAGGGTCAAGGCTGATTTGCATATGGTTGGGTCCAAACTGAGGTGGCATGGTCAGTGAAAAATGATGGATTGGGATGCAGCCCAAGCTATTGCCAGTGGCTGAGATTAATAAGCTTTCAATTCTATTAAAGACACGGACGAGAGGATTATGCCATTTTTTTCCCGCTTTTTATTAACAACAGGAACTTCAGCATATCAACAGAAAACTACCTTTCCCAAAAACATCAGGGAAGGTAGAAATGAAAAACATCCTTATAACAACCAATCACAGTTCAGTCCACAATAATAAAGTCCTCTGTCCCCGTTCATTCTCCCTCTTTCTTCGTGTGACGATCAGGACGCCATCCGAGTTTCCTACTCTTGGTTAGAGGAATCGGTATCTGCAAAGACAACAGTGCATAAATAGGCATACCACCAATACGAACAGAATTGCATAAACTTACCAATAACCACAGCATAGGATCATAAATAACAGGAAGCTTAAGCAACGACTATAGCCTCTAATAACTTGTACAGCAACATTTTGAATTTGTACTCACCCTCAACAAACTATTCCATCTCAAGCATGAGCAATGGGGAGGAATACTGGTCCCCGATCAGTGGGCGGAAATAATCCTCGCCTCCATATCCTTAATAGAATTGAAAGCTTTCCTTTACGATAGTTAGGAAATTTTATATTCTGTGTCAGGACCGGAGGTGAGGATTATGCTAGTTTAAAGCTTACTTACCACCAAAAAAGCCATATCAATTACTAGCTTAAAAATAGAAGGTCTTAAAGGTGGAACCAAAAGACCAGTCAGCAGTGTTAAAAATATCTTCCAAGAGAGCACCCAGCCCGAACGCCTTAGATGCCATGGCGCCTCTCACCGAGTGTGCTCCAAACAGACGGGTGTCGATGCCTGCTGCTTGCATCACCCACCTGACCCAATGGGCTATGGCCATAGAAAAAACTGCCTTGAAAGGTTTCCGGAGGGAAACCAGAAGTTGTCTCTCACCAGGGGGCCGCAACTCTTCTGTCATTGTCTCATAGGCCTTAATGCATCTGACACAACAAACTTTGGAGGTATCTGGAAAGGCAGGATAAGAATTTACTCTGGTGTGAATCTTAGTACACTGTGAGATGTGGAAAGTAACCTAATCTGGGGTACAATTCTCCCCTGTAATCTCCAGAGTTGGAGCATCCAAAACTCTATGACATGACGCCAAGCAAAGGAGCATGGGCAACTTTCCTGAAAGTTCCTTCTGTGAGAGATACTTATTACTCTGCTATGCTAAGAAAAGATTGAACACTCGGTTAACATCCCAAAACGATGAGTATCTAGGTCCCGGAGGAACAGACAGTCGGTTACCCCTTAACAACTTCCACACTAGCAGATATTCTTCCACTGGGAGGCTCTCAATAGGGTTGTGGCCAGTTGAGATTGCCAAACAAAATGAATTTACTGACCTGTAACCCATTCCACTGACTGCCAACTCTGCTCAAAAAATTAAACACTGGGGTAATCCTGGAACCCACGGGATCCAACTCCTGTTGCACACACCAACGTGACCATCTGAACCAAGCGGATTTATATCTGCGTACCATGGAAGAGGCCCAAGCCTTTGTGAGGTGGTCCTGAGCTTGTTGCAAAAGGCCCGGGACTTGCCATCATTACTGGTAATCTGCCACGCCATGAGGCGGAGATACTGATCTACCACCATGTTTTGGAGATTCTCAGAGGGATCTTTCAGGAGATTCAGATATAGGGGTAAAAGGATGGGAGAATCCCATGAAAGTTTCATCAGAACTGGATACTATGCTTGAGATTTCCAAAGGGGAGTCACGAGGACTAAGCTCGCTCCTTGTCTCCTCACGTGCCCCGTCAGCCAAGTGATCATTGAAAACGGGGGAAACGCGTACCCCTGTTTCGAGCAACATTCCTGCAAAAACACATCTATTGTTGCCGCCATTGGGTTCGGCCTTCAACTGAAGAACCGGTCCAGCTGATGATCCAGGCAAAATGTGAACAGATCCCCCGAAAACTGACCCCACCTGCTGGTCAAAGCTTGGAATATTTCGGGGTTGAGTTGCCACATGCTGGAATTGTGAAGATGTCTTGAGTTTCAATTCGCCACAGTATTGGAGTGGCCCAGAAGGTGTTCCGCCGTCACTGAGACCTTGTGCGAAGGCAGTATTCCCAAAAGTCCCAGGCAAGATCCAACAGGGCTTTGGACTTTGTTCCCCCTAGACCGTTGATGTAACAAACCACAGAGACGTTGCCCACTTTGAGAAGGACATAACATTGGATCTTGTCCTTGTCCTGTACTGCAAAGGAACCCGCCGGAAGTTCCAGGCAATTGATGTGTAGGGATCTTTCTTGAGAACACCGACATCTGCCTGTGGATAATTCTCCACAACGGGGGCCCCAACCTGTCATGCAGGTATCCGACTCGATGATAAGGTCTGGACTAGAGCAGAAAATGTCTCTGCCGTTCCACAAGTCCATGTGGGATAGCCACGACTGCATCTCTTTCTTGGCGTCAGGAGTAAGGGGCACCAGCTCTGCGTAAGACAAACTGCGCTGTAGATGGAAGGCCTTCAGGGGCTGTAAATCCCAATAGTGTGGGGGCCTTTGAAAATCACCTGAATCGAAGAAGAGAAGAGGCACACTATCCGTGCCATCTGTCGCAATGACGTTTTGGTCTTCATCAGAGTTTTGAGTAGTATCTGCCTGATCTTCACCAACTTCCTAGAAGGCAGGCTGAGAGAAGACTCTACCTAAGCGATTGTGTCAGGAGAAGATGGGACTTCTCCGCATTGATGATGAATCCCAAAGACTCGAGCGGGGCCACTGTCATTTGTAAGTGCTCTGAAAGACATTGAGGGCATTGCTTCATAAACAGAATGTCGTCCAAGTAGATGATCAGGCGCACTCCCCGAGCTCGCAGGTGTTCTATGACAGATTTGAGGACCTTGGTGAAGCACCAAGAGGCCGAAGACCGGCCAAACGGGAGGGAGGTAAATTCGAACACCTGATCTCTCCACTGGAACTGCAGGAATCTGCGATGAGGGGGGAAAGATCAGAATCGCAAAGTATGTGTCTTTGACATCTAGGCACCATCCAGTCTTCAGGGAACAACAGGTCTCGCAGGAGGTGAATTCCCTCCATTTTGAAGCAGCAGTAGATCAACCACCCCTTGAACTCTTTGAGGTTGATACCCGGGTGGATACCTACATCGCACTTCTCCACCAGAAAAAGATTGCTCAGAAAACCCCAGGGATGCAGGAGAGAGTGAATGATGGCCTGTTTCACTAACATCTGTGTGAGTTCCTATGAGAGCTGTGTCTGAGTGTGAAAAAACTAGGGGTTGTGGACGATGAGGCTGTGAAGGAAAGTTGTAAAACTCTATTTGAAACCCTTCTATGTTTGCAATACCCATGTGTCTGAGGTGATCCCCCGCCAAATGTCTAAAAACTGGGCCAACCTGCCCCCAACCGCCATATGAGATAGAAACCTTGGACTCACTGTTAGAGCGTCCTTGGAACAGCTCTCTGCAGGCACCTCTGGAGCCAAATCGACTGGATTCTTTCCACTGTGTCAGTCTGCCTTGGCCTTTGAAGGCGGACTGCCATGCAGGGTGGCCGGCTGTGCGCCCCCGACCGACCCTGATGAAAATCTTAGGGGCAAAGATGCGCTCAATGGAGGCTTGCGCTTTATCTAGGGAATTAAAGGTGGCAACAAATTTCCCTAATTCTTTAATAAAGGGGCCTCCGAAGAGACCTCCTTAAGCCACTGCCCCCACCTCTGATGCTGCTAGGTCCCCAAACTTAGGGCCCACCTTAATTAAGAATGATCAGCGACGCTCTGTTGGCAAGGCGCAGTTAGAATTGCCCAGCTGTATAATGGCCCGCTGCACCCAGTTGGAAAGAATTTTGGGGGTAATGAGTGTCTGCGAAAAGCTGGCTTGGTATATGGTGTACACTAATGTAAGTGGGCACCTTGCACCAATTCAGACAACCCTTATGGCGATTTTAGTGGTCTTAGACAACCTTAGAAATCTCTCTAAGTGGTAGCTGTGGAGAGCAGCCTTCAGGCTTAGTCCAGAAGGAGTGCAGCAGCTTGTTCTACCAGAACATAATATTATAGGTATAGATTAAGTGAAAAAGAACCACACAGTATATTTATAAAAATATGTATTTATTATAAGACACTCACTAACATACACAGATATCTCCTAACCGGAGATAAACACAATGCACACAATACTTTTCAATAGAAACAGGTAAGTAGAACGTAATACACAGTGGTCACCAGGGGGAGACCAAACCATAGACTAAAATAGTGGTATGCGAACCACGACTCGAGTCAAGACTATACCCAGAAGATGTAGAAGTGCCGGGGATCCAAGGAACGACCCTAGGTAAGTAACCAGGAGCCCCACAGAGGGCGTGTGCAGAGTGGGAACACGACTGCGGGATCAATGCAAGTCAATGGGTAAGTCGCGGTTGCAAGTTTAAAGAAGGAACCTTCCCAGTGGACCCCGAAGAAACCCTGTGGAAGACAGAAGTTTGAATAGCCACCCCTCCTGTGGATACCTTAGGAACCAGGATACCTGCATACCTTAGGAACCAGGATACCTGCACCAGGGAAGACGGGTGCATAGGTGTGAAGTGGCATTGGAAACCGCCATCGAACCCAATGGAGGACTTCAGGAGGGTATGAGTTCAACACGTTTGATACCAAACATGATAGGATTCGTTACAGCCAGTTTTGAGATGGTCATCGCGTAATGACGCGGTGCCCCTCTATATGTTATATGGCTGTCTCACTTACAGCCCAGGAGAATGGACTCCGCAGGTTGTAGGGGTGTCCTGCTCATTCAGGGGCACCCTCACACTTAGAACCCAATTACCCTGCCTTCAGGATTGAAAGGTCTGCTCTAGGGGTGACTTAATGGTTTTAAGTGCAGTGACCTCAGATACAGGTAAACCTATATCTTTCGTAGGTGGTGCTAGCACCAGCTTACACAGGCTGAAATGGCAGGCCTGTAGTTACAAATTGAGTGGTCTCCCACTGGTGGCATAATACATGCTTCAGCCCATGGGGGACCCCTGGTGTACCTATGCCCTGGGTACCTTAGTACCATATAATAGGGACTGATACGGTTACAACATTGTCCAATCTGGGATGTACCTAAGTACTTACTAAACCAATTTATGGGAGAAAGCACAGAGACTGGGGTCCTGATTAACCCTGGGCGTAGGACTAAGTTACGCTTGCGTAGTTTGCACTATTACACACTACGCGAATTGCACGTAGCATAGTGCAAAAACACGTAGCAGGCATTTTTTGCTTGCTCGCGGTCCTCAACGTCAAGTTGCCGACCGCGAGCGAGCAAAATGACATCCCGGCGAGACTTTTTCCTCGTTCGTGATCAGCAACATCAAGTTGCCGATCGCGAGCGTGGAAAATAAACCTCCCGGCGAGATTCTCAACGCGGGGAGGTCAGGTTACTCATTGTGAGTGGTCGCGTATGCTCGCGACCGCTCGCAATGAGAAACTACCAGTCCGCGTTGAGAAAACTGCCGCTCGAGTACAAATCTACTCGAGCGGCAGAAAACGACCGCTTGCACTGTGCAAGATGCCGTTTGCAATGATTGCACAGTGCGGACAAGCATCCGGCACTGTGCAATCAGTGCGAACAGCATTTTCCCTACCGCACTACGCAGTTCACGTAGCTACGCATAGCTTGCGTAGTGCGAAGTCCACTTCGCGTAGCGTAGCGCCACTACGCAAACTACGCCCAGGATTAGTCCTGATTAGCAGGATCCCAGTCAGACTAGTCAGAAACAGCATTACATCAGCCAAAAGTGGGGGTAACCATAAAAGGAGATCCTACTTTCCTTCATTGTCCCAGAAGCCTTGGCTTCTTCCGCCATGTCGAATAATTTTGTGAGAGGTGCTGTCTCATCAAGGAGCTTGTCCTGGCATGCTCTCCAAAATCGATTGATACCCTTTTGAGGATCTGTCATGTATTTTGGGAGAACGGTCACCATTTTGAAGTTGAGTTCAGGGGTGAGCGTGATTTTGCCTTCTACGGAAGGGCAGGGACATTCCTCTTGAAGGAGGTTTCAGACCTCTTTCTCTCGAGGTTTCCTGAGTCGGCTTGCCACATAGAAGGCCACTTTGGGAGCTGGGCCCCAATCACCGGACCTAGGCTGCATCAAGTTATCAGGGTCCACCATATCGTCATGCAAAGCAGAATTAGTGGAGGCTAGAGAGGAACCCCCAAAAGAGAGGCGCAAAGACCTGGATTATCCCCCATCCATGTCAGACCCTGCTGGGGAAATCATCTGCATCCGGGTCTTTTGAGAGGGGGGGGGGTAAAACGTTAATGGTTCCATAATAGGGGCATAGTGGGCATAATTGGAGGCTCTGTGGCCAGAAAGGCTCGCTTGAGCCTTGCAAAGGCATCATCATACCCAGTGTTTTTATGTTTGGCTTTGGCTTTACCAGGCTGAGGGGGAGGAAGAGGAAGAGAAAGCCCACAAGGTGGAATGCCCACTGGGGCGTAAAAGACTTCCCTCTCTAATAGGGGTATAGGGCACGCTGCTGCCACATTCTAGTTTCCTCTTAAAGGGTTCCATGGCGTATGACACCGCGGTGTGGATGGATCGGTCCACTGCACCACAAAAGTCATTGTCCAAAGAAAATATTGGACTTGGTCTTTCTCCATGAAAGAGGTCTCTTTGTCCTGCATGGCAAGGATTTTTGGGCAGAAGGAGTAGCAAGCGTAATCAGAAATGTTAAGAGGAAGAAGGGTCTCTTCCCGGGACACATCTGCGCCCTTGGTTTACTTGGACATGGCCTGGGTTTGTGTCTCAATAATGTTCCCCGTTTGATTACAGAGCGCTTCTGCCAGTTTCCCTTTGAAGTGCTCGCCGAACGCAGAGCCCCGTAGCAGGAGCATTGCACTCTCTTTGTTTTGAGGGCAGCTCACTCTCGGTCGACCCACGCATGCTTGAACAGCTCTTGAAGGGACGAGAACGTTCCCACTAGCAGCTAGCACGGATCGTATCCGCACAGGAAAGCCTACTGTAATTGAAAAACTAACCTGTAAAGACAGCTCCACTGCCCTCGAGATGTGGCTCCGAGGAGTGTTTCACGATGCGGCGGCCATGGAGCATTTCACACCCTCTGGTGGCTGCTGGGGACCCGCGCACCGTTCGGATTGTACTAAAATCACCTGCACAATCATGAGACACTTAATAAGGCATAATTAATTACAGTGATGGAGCAAGGTTTCATAAATGAAACTTGCTTGTATTCAATCCTCCTCACAGTACTAATTTATTAAACTTGTATTGTTAATACTAACCTTTTGCATTCACGACACGACAGAAAAGGAAGCTTGCCTATGTGTTTTACTAATGAATAACGCTTGTTTGTAATTCAAAATGGCCGCTATGCGCGGGAAAGCTCAATGCGCATGTCGCAACCATATCACATGGTGTGACGTCTTTCTTTGCTTGGTGGGAAACTTCTGCTTCTGCGCAGTGTGCATTAAAATGGCTGTTTAATGTTTTCACATGCTTCAGCTTGCTCTCATGTCATTACTAAATTGTCGTTTCCTAACGCTACTAACGCGGGTTAGAATATATAATTAAATGGGAATAGAATAGAAAAAGTGGGCATACAGTGAAACATTTTATTTGTGATTTTAATATTTTCTTTTTGCACTTTTATTAGTTCATAAACTTGGGCCTGGGTTGGTGACATGAAACTCGAGAGGCAAATGGTTCTGTGCATGTGTCCTGTGTGCCTGCCAAATGAAGTCAATCTGGACGTCGTCCAAGGGCGCGACCCGATGGCCGAAGATGCTGTACTCCTGTTTTACCTGTTGTGCATTGATACATTGTCTATGAAAATTGTTTTACATTTGTCATGAGACGGGTGGGAAATAAAGCGAATGTATTAATTTGAAGGGGTGGGAATGTAAAGACAATAGGCTTTACAATTTAGGCCAAATCGATATGGTGCGAGAATCCACCCCCTGTCCTTGTCCAATCAGAAGTAGTGGCCCCATATTTTAGTAACATTAAGGGGAGGTACATGGGCGTAGAAGGGTATAATAGAATATAGCATTAGGTAATTAGTAAGAGCATGCGTTCACGAAGAACAGGCGTCCATGCTGCCAGAGCGCTCTTAGCTCCAGACTGCCAAGCTGAGCGATTGCAGACCGAATTGCTGACCAGAGAGAGGTCCTGAAGAGGGGGCGGCAGAGTCCATTAGAAGGAAGGCACGGGAGAATCGAGGAGAAGTCGAGTATCAGAGAGGGAACGACGCAGGCGTCGTTGTAGAGAGGTCACCGGTCCTGTCCTGATCCTGGAGGAAGTCTTTGCTCTTCATCCTTCCTGGGTCCTATTCTTTCAACTCCTTGGCTAAGGGGTTTGGTTCTCGCACTTAGGTAAATATAATGCAACCTTTAGTTGCGCTGCTATCTCTATCCTCTCCTCTTCTTTAAAACACCGTCATTGATTAGCAATAATCATTTCTATGCTTAATCTATGGTATTGCGATTAAGTACCATGTGGCTCTGTATTTTACTCTGCTAAATCTTTAGATAAACATTTAAAAAACTTCCTGACTCAGTGGTTATTTCAGGATTATGTACTATAATGAATGTCACTCATTTTAAATTTCCCAATTAGCAAAGGATTAATTGGTAAGTCATTACTCTTCAATTAGGAGGTAATTGGTAGCAGGGATTTGATAGAGAGTAACAACTGATAAAATCCAGCGTAAGTATTAGCGTAGTGTGAATGTATGGGCCCAAGTGAGTATCTGGTGTATGAATGTTGTTTGCTGATATCGCGCTGGATCAGTTTTCTGGTAATCAGAGGATGGTTACTCTTTGTTAATTGGGTAATGAGAATTTTATTTGTATTTTCATGAACTAACATCCGTGTATTCAAAGTTTTGTTTTATGTTGTCCAGAATACCCCGGGGTAAAAAGAATAGCGGATGGTAAGTGGAAGCCATACTGCAGTGAGGTTATCTGCCAGGCAGAATTAGTACTGAAAAGTTAAGCAGGACTTTCAGTACTCGTTAGGGACTCTATGCGTGTGAGTAATAGCAAAAGAGTACATTGGTGAAAATGTTATGTTATATCACCTAGAAAGGGTAACATTGGAGAAGTAACAGGTATTTCTGGAGCTTGTGTGAAGAGTAAACGGAAGGGTTTTACTCGTAGTGTATGTTAGTAAACGGAAAGATTTTACTAAAGTGTGGAGGAAACTATCTTTTCTAATTTAGAGAAACTGGCACGATAGCGAATGTTTTTTGTTTTTACTGAAATTAAGAATTGAAGAGAAAATAAGTTCGCGTAAATTTTTGTAAAGGCAGGGTCAGTTGCCGGAGAGGGACCTGACGTCACAAAACGCCGCGCTGGGATTGGTTGAATCAGCGGGTGTGGAAAGACCCTTGTAAAGGAGGGGTCAGTAGTCAGGAGTAGTACTGACGTCACAGGTCCCGCCCTGAGATTGGTTGAACCAGCAAGGACAGGAAAGAGCAGATTGTAAAGGAGGGGTTGACAGATAAACGTCACCAAAAGGCCGCGCAAGGATTGGCTTGGAAATAAAAGATAGCAGACATTTGATTGGTCAAAATTATAGAAGAGAAATTCTTAGTGGATAAGGATTGTATGTTAAAACGCGATCCGACTTTAACAGGAATTCGTCAGGACAGGAGATATTTAGGCTTTGCAGAATATAATTTTATACATCGGTACTTACCCAAGATGTACGGAGAAAGGAGAAAAATGTCATTTTTACAAAAGATCAAGAATTATTTTAAAAAGGACAAACCAATCAAAACTAGAGAAGGAATTATTATTCCACCAGCTAAAACGCCCGCTTCATTCATGATGATGGAGAGAGGTTATCATACTTGTGTATGGATGGAGAATTGGATAGAATATACCAAAAATGATGGAATATTAGCATTTCCCGAGAATGGTACCTTCAATGGAAGGATTCTTCTAAACTTGAGATTGAGGATGAATGACTTAGAACCCAGACATAGATTAACCCAGTACGAAGCTCTAGAAGAATGGGAAACTGAGGCATTTGAGCGGGATAGATCTAGAAGTAATAGGAGTTATCCAGGATTTTTTCCCAGATATCTACGTGAGTCTAGGAACGGTCAGATGAAACAATGGAGAAGGGCAATGATTACAGAAGTATTATATCCATTGTTCTCAGCAGAGGAGAAATTAGGAAGTAAGTGCACAGAAAAGACAAAACATTTAATGAGAAATGAGGAGTCTGAAGACGAATTTATGGAGGAAATGTTAAGAAATCCCCCACCATATCAGGAAGGGACAAGTGGATGCACCCCAAGTGCACCACCAAAAACTCCATTAGTGCCACAGGTAATGCATGAATTCACCCCGAGTAGAATACTTCATGACAAAGAAAAGGAAGCAATAGAAAAGACCAGAGCAGAATTAATACAGAAAATAACCCAGATAAAAGTACATCCTGATTCGTTGACCATACCTGTAACAATTGGTCCAGTAGTTCCATTATATGGTACTCAGGGAAGCTGTCCGCCACCGATACTTACACCTACTCCTGTGAATAATCCCAAACCTGAAGCTCCAGTTATAATTGAGGATCAATTTAGTGACTGTGAATCCACAATATCACTCATGGACCTGCCTATTCGAGGTTCAGTAAATAGCACTCCCAGAAAAGATGTACCTGGATGTTCAAAAGATGTAAGTTTAATAACTTCATCGGGAGCAAAAAGTGCTACCATAGTAACACCTGAAGATCTAGAAAGATGGGTGCAAGGGTCAGTTAAACATTGCACACCTCCGAAAATAATGGACATTCATAAATTGAAAGTCGAATTAGAAGAAATAATAGCAGGAAATGTAGGACTAGAACGCTTAAATACCTATGATGAAGAAGAATTATTGTTCCTGTGCAGGAGTATCACCAGAAATGTAAGGATATTCCATGAAAAATTATCCAATTTAGCACTACAGATGGGAATAGAAATAGGGAGATCAAAGGTACTACAGAAACCCTATAGAGCAGAATTTTCAGACAAAGATTTAGAAAATATGAATGCCTCTGGAAGAAGATTACAAATAAGAGAATTAATGTTAGTTTTGCAAAAATGGGGAGACCTAGATAAATGGAAAACTAGGTGGGCCAAGAAAAAGGAAGAAGCACGAACAAGTAGAACAGCATCTGAATATGTGATGAAGGAAACAGGGAAAGCAGACCAAATGTATCCAATGCGAGAAGTTGCGGGAGGAGGATATGTACATGTCCCATGGAGCAGACAGGATATTTTGTCATTTACGAATGATTTTCCAAAGTTGAGAGAAAAACCAATTGAATGGTACAAGCAGGTTGACAGGTTTGTGAAGGTGTCAAAGGTATTGTTGAAGGATTTGGATGGTTTGTTTGATATAGTGGTACCTGCCGATTTATGGACAGATTGCAAAATCACAGTGGATTGGCCAAGTGACGAATATCCTAGAGATCCGAAGACAGGTGCCCCGTCAAATGATGTAATGAAAAAGTATCAGCAGGTGATAACTTACCTGAAAGGGAAAATACCACCGAAAGAAACAGATTGGGTAAAAATAGATCGAACTACCCAAGAAGCTAATGAATCAGTACATTCCTACTATGAGCGTCTATTGCAGGTGTTTAAACAGTATAGTGCATTTGAAGACATTGGAGACAAAAACATGAGTCAGTTTGTGTACCGGTTTGTTTACGGTTTGAAGCCAGAAATTTGCCAGATGATTAAACAGCATATGCTGTGTTGGCAGGGAAAGCCCATTGACGAGATTTTGAAGTATGCAAAATATTGTGGAGACGATATTGAGGATAGACACAAGAAATTGCAGGAAAAAGTAATGTGGGCTCAGGTGAAAATGGCTGAGAAACAGGGAATTAATTTGGAAAATCCAAGTGAAAATCCAGGAAAAGATTCTGGAGCGAATGGTGATACTGGGAATGGTGGAAAATTTAGAGGACGAATGAGTAGAGAAGAAGCTAAAAAGAAATTTCCTTGTCATGATTGCGGAAAATTGGGGCATTGGAAGGATGAATGTAAAAAGATCCGGAATAATAATGGCCCAAATCAAAATTTAAATCCACAGACGCAGAATGACTCACAGCAGGGTGCAAATCCTCAGAGTCAGTTGCCACCTGCACCTATTCAGGGTAATGTAAGCAGAGCAAAGCATGGTACAGACATCGGATATCAGGGAAGAAGTGGTAAGAATGATTATATGGCATCACAATTTCTTTTGCAGGACGATTTCTGTCAATACAGTCCATGACGGTGCCTAGGAGAGGGGAAGAAGGAGTGCATACTTGGCGCATCCTTACAGGTAGATCAGTCAGGTCCATATGTTGAAGGGAATGTGAAAGGTAATAATATTACTTTCCTTTTGGACACTGGTGCTACCCGGTCTACTGTGAGAACAGCAGACATTCCAGACCTTCCTCTCTCTGGTGAAAATATCCAAGTAGTGGGGGTAGCTAATCAGTGGATTAGAACACCTCTTACCGAACCAATGGAAGTTAAAATTGGAAACTTCAGAGAAATGCATCAATTTGTAGTGTGTGATTCTAGTCCAGTAAACTTATTAGGTAGGGATTTGTTGTGCAAGATGAATTGTACCATTTTCTGCACACTGGATGGTGTGGCAGTTCAGACACCAGATGAAGATCATGTATATAAAATTATGATTACAAAACAAGGTACAGAAATGGATGAAATGTTTTCATTAATAACAAAAGATGAGTTGCCAGAAGAATTAAAAGGTACAGTAAACCCCATAGTATGGGATTTCACCGGAAAAGAAGTAGGACTTATGGCTAAAATAGATCCAGTTAAAATTACTGTAAAGGAAGGTGCAATTTTCCCAAATACCAGACAGTACAAAATGAGTGTAGAAGTAAAAGCAGGAGTCATTGAAGAAATAAATCGAATGGTAGAACAAAACATACTAAAAGAAGTAATGAGTAGCCCATGTAATTCACCAATAATGGGATTAAAGAAACCTAGTGGAAAATATAGGATTGTTCAGGACCTGAGGAAAATAAATAAGATTGTAGAACCATGTTGTCCCATAGTACCAAATCCTGCAGTAATTCTATACCAGATTCCGTGGAGTGCAGGATGGTTCACAGTAATTGATATGTGTCAAGCGTTCTTTTCCATACCATTACATCCAGACAGCCAGTATCTTTTCTCATTTAAATTTGAGAACAAGGTTTATGTGTGGAATCGTGTTCCTCAGGGGTACACAGAAAGTCCTTCTATTTTCAACCAGATACTGAAAAAGTGCCTTGAAAAACTAGTAATGCCAGGAAGCTCAGTCTTAGTCCAATATATCGACGACTTATTGGTGGCATCGAACACCAGAGAGGACTGTGTTGTTGATTCCATAGCATTATTAAATCTTTTGGCAGAAGAAGGACATAAAGTCTCACCTGAAAAATTGCAATTTTGTACAACAGCTGTTAAGTATCTGGGACACCAAATTGAGAGAGGAAAAAGAAGAGTAACAGCTGAAAGAGTAGCTCTAATAAAGAAAATGCAAATGCCTGTAACACAAAGACAAGTGAGAATGTTCCTAGGAATAGTAGGTTACTGTCGACAATGGATACCAGGATTTTCCATGTTAGCTAAGCCCTTAATTAACATGACAAAAAAGAAAGCAAAGGACCCTGTGGAGTGGGAGGATGAAAGTGTAGAAGCTTTTGTAAAATTGAGAAATGCCCTATGTTCAGCACCTGCCTTAGGCATGCCTGATTATAAAAGAGAATTTGCATTGTTCTGTCATGAGAGAGAAAATTGTGCACTTTCTGTCTTAACTCAGAGACATGGATTAGAAAGACGTCCTATAGCATATTTTTCTGCTACGTTGGACCCAGTAGCAGCCGCGTTGCCAGGATGCTTAAAAGCAGTGGCGGCTACTTGTTTGAGCATTGAACAAAGTGAGTCAATTGTGATGGGACACCCTGTAAAAGTGTATGTTCCACATGCAGTTGTCATTCTGTTGACAATAACCCGAACTCAGCATCTTACTCCTAGTCGGCTGACTAAATATGAAAGAATAATAATGGGAGCCGAAAATGTGAACATGGTAAGGTGTACTATAATAAATCCAGCAACCTTACTACCAGACCCATATCATGAGAGAATTAAAGATGATGAAGACGATGAACATGATTGTATACAAATTACAGAATTATGCACAAAACCACGCCCAGATATAGAGGAACAGCCTCTTAAAAAGCCAGACAGGGAGCTATTTGTTGATGGTTCATGTCAAAGACATGAAGACGGTAAACTAACTGCTGCTTATGCAGTATGTGAATTAACTGGAATAGTTGAAGCATCCTATTTATCAGGAGTCAGATCTGCACAAGTAGCTGAATTGATTGCGTTGATAAAAGCATGCAAAATTGGGAGGAATCAGAGAGTAACCATATTTACAGATAGCCAATATGTGCATGATTTTGGCCAACTAAGGATGCAGAGGGATTTCTTGACTTCTTCAGGATCCCCCATTAAAAATGGACAATTTGTAAGGGAATTGCTAGAAGCAATACAATCACCAAAAGAATTGGCTGTGGTGAAATGTGCCGCACACCAGTCAGGAGATGACTGGGTGGTAGTCGGCAACAGATATGCAGATCTGGTGGCTCAACATTGTGCCAAAACCAGAATGTCAGTCAATAAGAGGGTGGAAATAATGGGAATCAGCTACCAACTTATGCTGTATATGCCACCTGAAACTTGGAATGAGGTGAAGAAATTGCAAGATGAGGTTGATGAAAGTGAGAAGAATTTGTGGATCAAAGTGGGTTGTTCCCAAAGAGGAGATGATGAAGTGTGGATCAGTGCTGATGGCAGAGCAGTCATGCCAGACTGTTTACTCTCACAAATGGCTAGGATGCATCATGGAGATACACACATAGGGAGAGATGCAATGATTAGGCTGTTCAGACAAAATTGGTACAATCCCAAATTCAGGGCTGTTGCAGAGAGTCTTTGCCAGAGATGTCTAACTTGCCAGATGCATAATCCGGGGAGGAAGACAGTAATTGGATTTGGGAAAATTGGAAAGGCAGAGGGTCCATTTATGAGACTTCAGTTTGATTTCATACAGTTACCACCATGTAGAGGGCTGAAATATGTACTAGTCATAGTGTGTCTGTTTTCAAAGTGGGTGGAGGCTTACCCTACTAGGAGAAATGACAGCATTACAGTGGCAAAATTGTTGCTACGAGAGCTCATTCCTAGGTTTGGTTTTCCAGTAACTTTGGAATCAGATAGAGGAAAACATTTTAACAGTGAAGTGATCCAAATAATCTGTGAAGCATTCCAAATCCAACAGAAACTGCACTGTGCATATCGTCCAGAGGCTTCTGGAGTGGTTGAACAATTGAATGGCACTATAAAGTCAAGACTGGGAAAAATGTGTGCATCAACATCATTAGAGTGGCCAGATGCATTACCACTTGTTCTAATGGGACTCAGAAGTATACCTGACAGAAACACAGGATTGAGCCCCCACGAAATAATGATGGGAAGAGCAATGAGACAAACACATGTTCCCACAAACAAACTGGTGAATATATCTGATGATATGGTTTTGGACTATTGCAAAGGATTGGCTGACCTAGTGCGTTCTGTCTCTCATCAGGTTGGAGAAGACGCAGTTTCTAGGCAGCCCGAGCAAGAACATGATCTGAATCCTGGTGACTGGGTGGTAGTGAAGAATCACACCAGAGAAACGTGTCTATCACCTAGATGGGGCAGACCGTGTCAAGTCATACTGACAACGAATACAGCAGTGAAGTGTGCCGGATTTCCTAATTGGATTCATGTAAGTCACACCAAGAGAGTACCAGATCCCGAGGAAGAGAATCCTCAGACAACGCCAATCACTGAAGAGGCTGAAGGTTGCCCAGCTGTAGGATCTCAAGTTCGAGATTCCAGAGAAGCTGAAGAAGAACAACCTAGCACAAGTCAGGATTGGATACCAGTGGTAGAAGTTCCTGAAGTATACCACAGAACAAGAAGTCAAGCGAAATTGGAAGAAATTGAAGAAGATCAGATAGGTAAAGAAGAAGCAGTTCAGGAAAAAGAAGAAAAGACATTAAGAAATCCTGAACAAGGTCAGATAGGGAAAGAAAACTGGACTCAAAACAGTAAAGACCTAATAGACTTTGAACAGGGACAGACAGGTCTAGAAGAATCCGGTCAGGCTGCAGAAGTTCACAGTGCAATAAGCCCTGATCAGAACAAGTTAGATCAAGGAGAGTGCACAGAAGAAGAAAACCTTGAAAAACATGAACTTGAAGAAGTAAATAAAGAACAAGGTCAGTTATTGGAAACTCACAGCGGAGCTGTTACAGAGAAACCAATCAGACCTGAAAAAGACAAAACAGAAGAAAAAGTAATCAAAGAAGACGAAGCAGTATTAAGCAGTGAAATTAACGAGATCTCTGAAGACGAAAACAAAGAAACAGTGCCAACAAAGAAAACAAGAAAAGGAGATCATTGGCCGAGTGTCATTAAAAGAGTAAAGTACCACATAACAACCAGAAGTGAAGATCCAGATCAAGTGAATGAAGTAACAAGTCAAACTGAACAAGAAAATAAAACTGCGAAAAGAAGAAGTAAAAGACTGAAACTTGTGAATAACAAATTCAAGGGTCCTGATTGGACTTATATCATCCTTGAAGATTTTGAAAGCTCAGAATCAAGTGACAGTGGTGGCGAAGGAACAAGTGCAGAATTGACGTACGAAGAAGAAACAAGACCACCCTGACTAAGCAAAAGAATAAGCTAAAGAAAAGAAGAAAAGATAAGAAGAGCAATCTTCCTTGTCGAAAAATGCCTGACGATAGAGTTGCTAGGAGACCAAAACAGAGATGTTGTAGAAGATGCTGTGCAATATGCATATGTAGTCTAGTAATGGTGCTTATAGTATGGTTAGTCCTGATTGTAGCAGTTCCTTACCTTATGATAATAGATAAAAAGATTAATAATGAAACTAAAGGGAGGACAGCAAACATGAAGGGCAATAGAGTAGAACTAATGGCAGAAGATGAGGCAGAAATTCATCATGAAATAACTGACAACGACACTAGTTTAAATGTTTTCACAAAGTTATTGTTTCAATATGTAGACACAATGGAAGTTAGTAATTGTTATGTCTGTATGAAGTTACCTGAATCAGTAGCAGAAGGATTAACATATCACCATTTACCACTGACATATGGCATATCATGTAGTGTTTTGTCTAGTTTATTTTATAGAACAGGGAGACTTCAGTATTATTATTCAAACTCAGATGTGATATTTTCTGAGGTTCCGATTCGCAAGAGTATGAACCCAGTGCTTAGTAGTCAAGACGCACAGTTTATGGGAGAATTTTTCTTAACAATGAAATCAATAGACATAACACATGCACATAGACACAATCTAACATGTTCTTTACTTGAAGAAGAAAAGATATTTTTGAATTTAGTAGAAGATAGAAGACAAGATTTTCAAAAGAAAGCTTCTGAGCATAAGGCTCATCTACCACCTTGGGCTGAGAAAGAAGGGAGTTACACACCTGGCAAGGCTCAAGCTGCTATGGCTCTGGATTTCGTAAAGACAGGGAAAATTTGTCTTCACAGGTTAAAAAATGATTATAACAATGTTTTCATCGGTATCAGTGAATGTGAACACAATTTTTTAATTCTTGGAGGTTGGGGACTCAAAGGAGGAACAGATTCAGTTTTTCCTGGAATCTATTATGTGTGTGGGAATAAAGCTTACTTTAGGCTTCCTGCACGGTGGTATGGAAGTTGTTATGTTGGAATAGTATTTCCAAAGATATACCACGTAAAAAGAAACACTGAGAGCAATGAAAACAATAGCGAATTAATACGTAGTAAAAGAGCTAGTTTTTCAGAAATTGTAGGTGATATATTTGGTGCATTGATACCTTCAGTGGGAATAATTCTGAACTCAAGGAAAATATGTAAATTGTCTACAGTAGTTGATCGTTTATCAACAGATACTGCAGGAGGTTTTCTAATGATTAATGCGGAAATGGTTGCGATTAGATCTATGGTGTGCAAAATAGACTTGCTCTTGATATTATATTGGCAAAAGTATTAATTTATTAAACTTGTATTGTTAATACTAACCTTTTGCATTCACGACACGACAGAAAAGGAAGCTTGCCTATGTGTTTTACTAATGAATAACGCTTGTTTGTAATTCAAAATGGCCGCTATGCGCGGGAAAGCTCAATGCGCATGTCGCAACCATATCACATGGTGTGACGTCTTTCTTTGCTTGGTGGGAAACTTCTGCTTCTGCGCAGTGTGCATTAAAATGGCAGTTTAATGTTTTCACATGCTTCAGCTTGCTCTCATGTCATTACTAAATTGTCGTTTCCTAACGCTACTAACGCGGGTTAGAATATATAATTAAATGGGAATAGAATAGAAAAAGTGGGCATACAGTGAAACATTTTATTTGTGATTTTAATATTTTCTTCTTGCACTTTTATCAGTTTGTAAACTTGGGCCTGGGTTGGTGACATGAAACTCGAGAGGCAAATGGTTCTGCGCATGTGTCCTGTGTGCCTGCCAAATGAAGTCAATCTGGACGTCGTCCAAGGCCGCGACCCGATGGCCGAAGATGCTGTACTCCTGTTTTTCCTGTTGTGCATTGATACATTGTCTATGAAAATTGTTTTACATTTGTCATGAGATGGGTGGGAAATAAAGCGAATGTATTAATTTGAAGGGGTGGGAATGTAAAGACAATAGGCTTTACAATTTAGGCCAAATCGATATGGTGCGAGAATCCACCCCCTGTCCCTGTCCAATCAGAAGTAGTGGCCCCATATTTTAGTAACATTAAGGGGAGGTACATGGGCGTAGAAGGGTATAATAGAATATAGCATTAGTTAATTAGTAAGAGCATGCGTTCACGAAGAACAGGCGTCCATGCTGCCAGAGCGCTCTTAGCTCCAGACTGCCAAGCTGAGCGATTGCAGACCGAATTGCTGACCAGAGAGAGATCCTGAAGAGGGGGCGGCAGAGTCCATTAGAAGGAAGGCACGGGAGAATCGAGGAGAAGTCGAGTATCAGAGAGGGGAACGACGCAGGCGTCGTTGTAGAGAGGTCACCGGTCCTGTCCTGATCCTGGAGGAAGTCTTTGCTCTTCATCCTTCCTGGGTCCTATTCTTTCAACTCCTTGGCTAAGGGGTTTGGTTCTCGCACTTAGGTAAATATAATGCAACCTTTAGTTGCGCTGCTATCTCTATCCTCTCCTCTTCTTTAAACACCGTCATTGATTAGCAATAATAATTTCTATGCTTAATCTTGGGTATTGCGATTAAGTACCATGTGGCTCTGTATTTTACTCTGCTAAATCTTTAGATAAACATTTTAAAAACTTCCTGACTCAGTGGTTATTTCAGGATTATGTACTATAATGAATGTCACTCATTTTAAATTTCCCAATTAGCAAAGGATTCATTGGTAAGTCATTACTCTTCCATCAGGAGGTAATTGGTAGCAGGGATTTGATAGAGAGTAACAACTGATAAAATCCAGCGTAAGTATTAGCATAGTGTGAATGTATGGGCCCAAGTGAGTATATGGTGTATCAATGTTGTTTGCTGATATCGCGCTGGATCAACAGTACAATGTGTTTCACATGGGAAAACGCACAACTATACAGTAATCATAAGAAAAAAATGTCTCATCTAGAGTAGAGACTAAAGACCTGACCTGAGGGCTACGGATTAGGGAAGAAAGAGGGAGAATGAACAGGTACAGAGGATTATTGTGGACTGAACTGTGATTGATTGTTACAAGGATGTTTTTCATTTCGACCCTCCCTGATGTTTGAGGGAAACATTGTTTTCTGTTGATATGTTGAAGTACCTTGCGGCTGCTGTAAATAAAAAGCGAAGAAGGAACAGATTAATCCTCGCCTCTAGTCCGGACATAGAATTAAAGCATTCCATCCATCACCTTGTTGTGTTTGCATTTGCTGCCCTAAGTGTGCCGATTATGCCCAGACGTGGGTCCCGGGCTCACTGTGCCACTGGAACCAGCTATACCTGGCAGAAGACTAATTTGCATATGGATGCGAAACTGAGGTGGCATGGTGGGCAAAATATGGGGGATTAGGATGTGGCCCTAGTGATTGCCAGTGGATGAGATTAATTCAAGCATTCCATCCATCTCTTTGATGTTTTTTCTTTTGGAAAGTTGGCATTTTCCCTCCTAAATATGTGGTGCCTTCAGCCTTTTCCTGGGTCCTCTGACTGGGTATAGTTAGCAGTTGGACTTTGTTTATTTTACCCATACAGCCACACAATAGATGGATTAGGTTTGCCTGAATGGGCCATCAACTGGTAGAGTTCAGTCCTGAACTCTTGGTAATGGTGCTAAAGTTGCCCAGATAGGCAAAATCCAAAACTTGGGTCTTAGAAACTTTTTGGCTAAAAACTGCTCTGAGAACCGAGAGGAGACTAGGACCAACCTACTTGTCTAGCTGCCCAAGGTGCATTGCCGGTCTGCCTGCCTTTGCGGTTGCTACCGCTACATTCTTCACCGCAGCAGCAAATCTTGTTCAGCTGTCCTTCCCCAAAGGGGTATCCGGCCTATTGGAACTCTCGTCGGCCACAGCCTCGACCCGCTGAAGAATTTTGACTTCCAAAAAAGTGACTAAATCCGAACTACGAGATCTTCTCCCCGAGTTGGTCCAGTGGTTCCCAGACAGCAGCGCTTCCTCCTCAGACACCACCTGCTGCCTTTCTGCTGAACTTTACCTTCTCAGAACACATTTCTTCCAAAATTTCTTCTAAATCCGAAGGTAAGCGCTAAACGTGCCCAATCCACTTTTTGTATCAGGCTCGCACTCGGCCATATTTTCCGACTTTGACTGTGTCTCACGCGACTAGATGTCCGCAGTTGGCGCGTTGAGCTTTTAGGTGCTAGTTTTACCTTAAACTTTAAAACTTTATAACTCCAGTTCTACTAATTGGATATCTTTTTTTTTAATGTCAAATAATTTATTAAAATTTACTCTGTTTTTCTAAATTATTATGATATTTTTCTTGTGTTGTATTTTCACTTGATTGCTGTTTTTGAGCTGCATAAATACTTTACACATTGCCTCTAAATTAAGCCTGACTCCCTTTGTGTCAAACTGCTAGAGGGTTGAGCGCAGATTAGATTAGGGACTTTTGTGGTTCACCCTGAAAGGGATTGTGGCTGTTGCTTGAACAGGGGTCACCCCCCATTCAACCAACAACCCAGTTTCTCACAGTATCTATTCACAAGGTGAGGATTCTGTGGTCAGAAGAACAAGTTGCTTACCTTTGGCAACGCCTTTTCCGTTTGGAAACGCTATCTAACCGCAAATTCCTTACTGACCTGCCCTCCTCCTCATTCTATGGAATATACTCATATAGTCCACTAATAGGATCTCAATATTGAAGTCTGTACACTCCCATATTCTGATTCCAGTGACTCCATGTCAGACAGCGTGGACGAGGATCAGAAAGAAAGTAAGAAAGTGATGTTTGGCATAGAGGTAGCACATATATAGGGTACCTGACGTCCCATCCGTGGAACGATGGATCCGTCGCAGAGCTGTACAATGCCACCTGCTGACGCTCGAGGGAATTGCTACGAATGTGTATACATCCAGCCTGACACTTAGGGAAATTCACAAGGTGCTGGTGAGCTATCTGCGGTTAGATACCAGAAAAAACGTAACCAAAGGTATGTAACATGTTCTTTTTTTAACATTATTCGATGAATTAATAAACTCGGAATAAAAACTCTGTTTGGTTCTAAAAATCAAATATTTGATTTTCAGAACCAATTTCTGATTGAAGGATCATAATAAGGCCATTAAAGAGAACTGACGATGGGATGGTGAAATCAGAATCACGTAAATACTAATCAGAGCTTATCCAAAATCAAAGTAGAGTTTATTTTTTTTTTCCACTTGTAAACTTTAAGACAGTAGAATCAAACTTGCTTAATTAGTTTTGTATAGCATTCTAAAAATGATCATAAAAAATCAGCACAAACGAGATAGTAGTTTCCCAAACTTTTGACGATCTATAACAAAGAGATTATAGAAAAATGTCAAATGAAGAAGAAAGCTCATTCGCTTTTGATGTTTTTAGCTTTCAGTGTGCAAGCTGAGACACAGATGCGCAGAACCCTACATCTTCTTGCTATTTCGCACCTCTGCTCCTTCTTCCCTGACGATTAATAAATACAGCAACATCCGTTATCTCCTCAGTCCAAAAACAGTGATGGATGCTGTCCTATTGAGATCCCAGGTATGCAGGGTACACTGATTTCTTCATAAAGATTTATGCACTATAGAGGTAAGCCAATAATAGGATAATAAGAACTGTTTCATGACCAGTGGTATAATTGAAAACAGTACGACATTGTGAATATTTGTTAATTAATTTGCCCATTGTAGTGCAACTGCAGCCAGCATCAACCATATGTTTTTTCTTGCTGACGCCAACATTTCCTAGAGGAACTTGGAAGTGACCATTTCTGATATTGAGGCGCTTTTAGTTTTGGCTCTTCAGAGAAAAAGAAATACTGATTAGCTTGCTCAGCTGGACGCAGCTGTGACGCAGGGTGACTCCAATACTTCAAGGGGCCCACAGGCCTTCAGGGACCTCCATTCAGCCCCCCAAGACTAATGACTATTTGTGAGATATGGAGAACTCAGGGGCCCCTAATCACACTCTGCAGTGGGTCCCCATCATTTTGAGTTACCCCACTTTGTGGATGAAAGCATAGAAAAATCCTTTTCATGCAGCAATGAATTATCCGCCAAAGCTTTAAGTTGTATTAGTTTTGGCTCTTCAGAGAAAAAGAAATACTGATTAGCTTGCTCAATCAATCAATCAATCAATCAATCACAGAATTTGTAGAGCGCACTACTTACCCGCGAGGGTCTCAAGGCGCTGGGGAGAGGGAAGGGGGGGGGATGCTGCTACTGGTCGAACAGCCAGGTCTTGAGTAGCCTCCTGAAGGTCAGCAGGTCTTGGGTCTGTCATAGGCTTAGTGGAAGGGTGTTCCAGGTCTTGGCGGCGAGGTGTGAGAAGGATCTGCCGCCGGTGGTTGTTCTTCGAATGCGAGGGACGGTGGCGAGGGAGAGGTCGGCGGAGCAGTGCTGGCGGTTGGGGACGTAGAAGAAGAGTTATCTGTTGAGGTAGGCTGGGCCAGTTTTGTGGAGTGCCTTGTGTGCGTGGATGAGGAGTTTGAAGGTGATCCTCCTGTCGACGGGGAGCCAGTGCAGGTTCCTCAAGTGGGGGGTGATGTGGCTGTGGCGTGGTACGTCGAGGATCAGGCGTGCGGAGGCGTTTTGTATGCGTTGCAGTCGCTTGATGAGCTTGGCCGGGGCTCCCGCGTAGAGGGCGTTCCCATAGTCCAGTCTGCTACTGACGAGGGCCTGGGTGACTGTTCTTCTTGTGTCTGTCGGGATCCACCTGTAGATCTTGCGAAGCATGCGGAGGGTGTTGAAGCAGGAGGAGGAGACAGCGTTGACTTGCTTGGCCATGGAGAGCGTTGAGTCGAGGATGACTCCCAGGTTGCGTGCGTGGTCGGTGGGTGTCGGGGCTGCTCCCAGCGTCGTTGGCCACCAGGAGTCGTCCCAGGCTGAGGGGTTGGAGCCGAGGATGAGGACCTCCGTTTTGTCCGTGTTCAGCTTTAGTCGGCTGATCTTCATCCAATCGGCGACGGCCTTCATTCCTTCATGGAGATTGGCTTTGGCGGCGAGGGGTCCTTGGTGAGGGAGAGGATCAGTTGAGTGTCGTCGGCGTAGGAGATAATGTTGAGGTCGTGTTGTCTGGCGATGCGTGCGAGCGGGCCATGTAGATGTTGAACAGTGTTGGGCTGAGGGACGATTCCTGGGGTACGCCGCAGATGATCTCGGAGGCTTCGGATCGGAAAGGTGGGAGGCGGACTCTCTGGGTTCTGCCGTCGAGGAAGGAGGTGGTCCATTCCAGGGCCTTGTCTCGGATCCCTGCGTCGTGGAGGCGTGCGCGTAGAGTGCGGTGGCAGACAGTGTCGAAGGCGGCGGAGAGGTCTAGCAGGATGAGGGCTGCGGTCTCACCATTGTCCAGCAGGATCCTGATGTCGTCGGTGGCGGCGATGAGGGCAGTCTCAGTGCTGTGGTTGCTGCGGAACCCTGATTGGGATGGGTCCAGGATGCTGTTTTCTTCGAGGTATCGGGTTAGCTGTTTGTTGACGATCTTCTCGATGACCTTGGCTGGGAACGGAAGCAGAGAGATGGGCCGGAAGTTCTTGAGGTATCTCGGGTCTGCCTTGGGTTTTTTGAGTAGGGCGTTGATCTCTGCGTGTTTCCAGCTCTCTAGGAAGGTCGCGGTCTCGAAGGAGAGATTGATGATGTTGCGCAGGTGGGGTGCGATGGAGCTGCTGGCTTTGTTGAAGATGTGGTGCGGGAAAGGGTCTGACTGGGAGCCGGACGCAGCTGTGACGCAGGGTGACTCCAATACTTCAAGGGGCCCACAGGCCTTCAGGGACCCCCATTCAGCCCCCCAAGACTAATGACTATTTGTGAGATATGGAGAACTCAGGGGCCCCTAATCACACTCTGCAGTGGGTCCCCATCATTTTGTGTTACCCCACTTTGTGGATGAAAGCATAGAAAAATCCTTTTCATGCAGCAATGAATTATCCGCCAGAGCTTTAAGTTGTACCTACTACTAAGATGTTTCTGTTTCTTGCAGTAAGGCGTTTTTTAAACTGAATTTTATGTCTATTAACTTTTTTAAAAACCACAGTGAATGAAGTTGCATTCCTACATCAACATTCCCTGTCCAGGAAGTGACATCACACTAGCCCATATCATATTATTTCCTAGCCCCCAGGCTAGATTGAGGGAATTAATTACGCACATTTGGCTGTAGAAGGGTGCAGAAAATATGAAAGCAGATAGAGTTCCAAAAGACAATTAAGATGGCTTTAGTTAGAGGGGTTAGCATGAAATTTTTACTAAGTGGTTCAGTGTGTGAAAATAGTTGGACAAAAGGGTTGCGTAATGCCATCTATTCCTTCAGAGTTTTCTATTCCTCTTTTATTTTACACACACTTTCTTCTAGCAACCAGAGAACCTTTCCATATGAGCTTAAACTATATAGCTATGCTCTCTCCCGCAGGGTTGAGTCATCAGTATACGAATTGCAGCCATATGTGGACCGTAATTCTGTCAGGCATATAGAGTACATGAGGCCCAGTACACCAATTGCTTAGAAAGGTTACCATTCATTTCTGTATTTTGACATCTGCTTCAATATCTACGAGAAAAGCTACAGTAATAAATTAGCTTCAGCTGGTTGATGAGGCACAGGCTATGTCTTGAAAAGCACAACGGCAACAATTGCAGCTTAGCTGGTACTAACCAAAATATGGTGCTTTGGAGAGGCAATCGTGCAAAAATGTTCAAAACAATGGCTATTTAAATAGTACTTAGCTATAAGATCTTTTCCTAAAATGTGTACAGCGATTATGACTTTTGTGCTGTAAAGATGTACAGTAAATAAAGCAATGCCTCTGTGGTATTCTGTGATGCCTTAACAGTTGTACACAGTGTCAAGTCTTTAACAAAATTAACAGGGGAAACGAGAAGCAAAATACATTCGTCATCAGTTGCTTCTCCTACCACCACTGCCTTTTGTGCCTCGCAGCCTCCTGCTAGTGGGAAAGCTGAAGGAAATGAAGTCAGGAGTCACTTACAAACCATCTTTAGGCATTAGTGATCCTGGAGATTATGATGGTCGACGAGTCCACCCCTGAGAAGATTTCCCTTCTGAGACTTTCACCACCTGGATTTTGTGGCAGTGTTTCACTCACCTGAAATCCTTATAAATCAGAATAAGGCGTTCCATTTGGTGATTGATGTGATGTGGTTGGTCAGTCGCAGTGACTTAACAAACCTTTGAACCCCGACCCTCAGTAGCGTGCCCCTGCCACCAACCCTGTTGAGGTTCTTGACCTCTGCTTCCCTCATTCTGCAGAACTTTCAGTGAGACAGTTCATTCCAAAGAGAGAAGACATGGCCATGGGCTAACGACAAGCCATTTAGGCAATCTTCTTATGGAAACATTGTGTAGGTAGTAAGTTTGTAAGAAAAGCACACATGCAAATGGAAACAATTGGCCAACAGGGGAAGACTAATGGCCTCTTTTACTGTTAAGCGTAATCCAGTCCGAGTCTTCCAGTGTACGAGTGACTGTTACCGAAAGCCACAATGTCACCACGCTGGAATATGTGGTAGGCAAGTACCCTTGACAATCTGCCAGCTTCTCAGGAGGAAAAAAACACAAATGTGTAAAATAAATCTCCTTTCTGGACGAAGACTTCTGAGTATTGAAAACAAAAAAGAGCAGGAATCTGGGAATCCTGTAGTGGAATTCCTCAGGAGCAAGGATTCAGGATCAGCAAGCAGAGGGAGCATTGAAACAAGTGAAGGAACACAGCTTTTTTACAATGCACACTCCAACCAGATTTAGGCCTTTGAATAGTAAAAGAACAGGAAAAGGAAATGATTTCAAACACCACATGAAAGGAAACATAATGATTTGCTGAAAGTCAGGAAGAAACCAAGGGAGGAACAGCCATGTTGGAAATGGAAAAGAAAGGATAACAAAACCCTGAAGTGGAATACCTGTGACGTCACCTTAAAAAAGCAGCTGCAAACTCTCAGGCAAGTGATTGCCAGTGAAGGGACAAGGAGCAACAGCCAGGGGCGTGAGAGGAAACATGCCCCGGTGAGAGACTCTCCCAGCCCGCAGCAACTGGCTTCATATGGGGTCTTCTGAGGCCTGGGATTGACAGGACCCCACAAAGTACTGATGGAAGCTACAGATGCAACATTTACAGAAAAAGGGTGTTAAACTTGTGAGCCTCAGGGTGGTCTTACCCCTAACTTTTTGCCTTATTCTTCCATTTTTGCAGATCTTGTTTGTGTTGAGCTTAGGACTTTGTGTACTTAACCACTGCTAACCCGTGCCAAGGTGTTAAAATCGCCATTAATGCTGGGCTAAAATATTAAGTTGGAACATCGTGGTTCTTCGTACTAAGTTATTAATGCCTGATTGGCAAAAGTTTGTAAAAACGTATGACATTGTTCTCTTGCAGTAGACCTGGGAAACTAACTTGATAGATTTTGGTGGTTTTAGCCTTCCTGCTACCCTGTCCTGCTCTGGCAAAGCCTCTGGCGGTCTGTCCATATGGATTAATCTTCTCATAGGTGGCCGGGCAGAGACTGTAAGCACTCCGGGCTCTGATTCTCAAGCTGTTGTGTATATGGGGGATCTGGCGCTATTTTTGATTAATTTCTACAACAATGATTTTGTGAGTCAGCAGCAATATCTCTGTCTAGGGGGGGATTCTAATGCCAGGATCCCATGTCAGAGGTTTGGGGGTGTTTAACCCACCCATAGTCAACCCAATGCATGGGGGAAAGAATTGCTGGCTCTAATTGTATCTGCCTACCTGTACAACGTTATGGAGGAGGTCGGCAAGTATATTCAGGGTATGTCCCCTTTTAGGGGAGGGAATAGTTCCATTTCATTTCTTGCAACTCACATTGGAGCTGCCACTGTGCATTGCGTTCCCAACGTAGGACTTTGCATCCCAGCCCGCAGTCTCCTTGGAACTGTTGCTACACGCTGCATCCTCGATGCAGGCCTTCACATTGCAAGTCCCTCCTCGAAAGCATCCTTGATGACGACGAAGGACTCCACATCGCAAGCCCCGCAACTTGTTCAGAACCGCCCGTGCCCGATGCATCTTCGATGCAGGACTTCGCATCGCAAGCCTCTCATTGACGGCATCCTTGACGATGATGCAGGACCTCACATCACAGCCTCACAGCTCCTCGGGACCGCTGATGCATGACGCATCCGCAACACGGGACCTCGCAATGCTCTGCAACCAGGATTTAATGTACTCTTGTTCAGCGGGCCTAACTCGGTCCCTCTATCTGGCATGCGCCATCGCAGTCGGCCTGAACTTGTGACATTGTCCTGGTCCGCGCAGCCAAATAACCACAGTTGGTGCCTTGTGCTTCTAGGCACTATTTTCACTTAAATCCTTAAAATTGCATATCTACGGTTCTACTGATTGGATTTTTGCTGTTTTGGTCTCAAATAATTTATTAGGTTTTACTCTATTTTTCTAACTTAATGTGGGATTTTTCTGGTGGTGTGTTTTCACTTTATTACTGTTTGAAGTGCTGCATAAATGCTTAGCACATTACCTCTAAGTTAAGCCTGACTGCTTTGTGCCAAGCTACCAGAGGGTTAAGCATAGGTTAATTTGAGGTTTCGCTTGTGACTTCACCCAGACAGGAATTGTGTTCTCTGCTTGAGTAGGGTTTCACCCCCCTCAACCAGTAACCCAATTTCCTTCAAATGGTAACAGGATTGCCATCAAAAGTAGGGGCAGTCCCATCTGTTCTCCTGTCGTGGTCTACTCCTTCCCCCACGTAGAGGGTTGCTGTAGTCATTGTTCCTAGTGGTGCATCCACTGCCTTCTCTGCAGTCTGTAACACCGTTTTGGCATAACTGATGCTAATGGAAATGTCAATGAACAGGAGAGCCAAGTAAGGGCACTCCATTCTTTTTCTGCTAGCATCTCTTCTGTCAGTGACTGCCATTAAAACCATTCGTTTTCAGACTGCGTGTACCATGACATAGGCTGTCTTACGGATTGCAGTCTTGTTGGACCAGGAGAGGTGCTACCCTCATAGTAGTGAGAGGCTATGGCCTTCACCAGGAGTTAAGGAGTACGAGCGCCATGGTAACAACATACCATGTAGTGATCAGTAACAGAGAACAGATCCTTTTTTACATGTGTCACTCCAGTGAAGCCTACAGGCTCACTCATTTTTAAAGTTCAGCTGCTATCAACTTAACTCACCCTTTACCTACATTGGTTTAATATTCAGTGCTGAGGAGCGCAGAAGTGGTGTATCTGAACTGGGTGTATGTGTGCAAGGGAAGGGTACAATACAGGAATAATGTAGTACTGAGCAGTGCATGCATCGTGAGTGCATGGACTGAGTGTATCTGTGCCCATGAGTGGTAAAATACCTGGAGGATGTTGTGCTGAGCAGTGCGTGCGTGGTAAATGCATGTGCTGGATGTATGCGTACCTATGAGTGGTACAGTACATGAAGGATACAATACTGTGCAGTGCATGCATGTTAAATGTATGTGCTGGATGTGTTGTGTGCCTATGAGTGGTACAGTACATGAAGAATACTGTGCTGTTCAGTGTGTGTAGGTTGTATACATGCACTGGGTGTATGTTATGCATATTTGTAAAGCACACTATCATCCAGGAGGGCATCCTGGCACTGAGCAGGTGCGAGTCTATGCACACATAGGACCCCTTGGGACTACTCGAAAAGTCAGGTCTTCAACTTCCTAAGAAATTCAAGAAATGAGGAGGAGGCTCTTATGTGTGTCAGCAGGTTGTTCCACACTTTAGAAGCGATGTAGGAGAAGGCTCAACCACAGGATCTGGTTTTTTGTATGCGTGGGATTTATGCAAGTAGGAGTCTACATGAGCGGAGGTGCCTAGAAGGTTTATGTAAGCAGATGCAATTGTTGAGGTATGCTGGGCCAGTGCTATGTAGTGCATTGAAAGTGTGGGTGAGGAGTTCGAATTGTGCTGGTTTGTGAATGGGGAGCCAGTAGAGCTCCTTCAGGTGTGGTGTGATGTGAGTGCCATGTGGGAGGTTGAGAGTGATTCTCGGCGGCGAGTTCTGAATGGTCTGCAGCCTTCTGGTGTGTTTTCTGGTATAGAGGATGTTCCCACAGTCCAACTTGCTTGTGACCTGAGATTGCACGACAGTTTCCCAGGTGCTGATTGAGAACCATTTGAAACTCTTCCTCAGCATCTTGACAGCATAGAAGACTGAGGCGGTGACTGCATTGACTTGGGCGGTCATGTAAAGTTTTTGTCGATAATGATCCCAAGGTTCTTGGTGTAGGGGTTGGTGATGGTCGTAGCTCTCTTGGCCACCAGGTGGAATCCCACTCTATTGGGCTCTTCCTGAAGATCAGAATTTCGGTCTTGTCGGTGTTTAGCTATAGACAGTTGGTCTTCATCTAATGGGGGATTTCAGTCATGCAGACATTGAACTTTATTGGGCGTCTTATTTGTGAGGGAAAGAATGAGTTGTGGGTCGTCAGTGTGGAAGAGGACATTGATCTCATGAGAGCGGATGATGCTGGCTAGAGGGATCATGTATGCATTGAAGAGGGTCGGCTTAGGGAGAATCGTTGTGGAACTTCACAGATAAGTTCGCGGGTGTCCGAGGTGTACAGTGCCATGCTGACTGACTGGGTCCTTCCAGTCAGACAGGAACAGATCCAACATAGTACGTGTCCTTTGATTCTGATGTCGTGTAAGTGTTGGATGGGGTAGGAGACTGTGTGAAATGCTGCAGAGAGGTCAAGGAGGATGAGGGCCTCCGTGTCTCCTCTTAAAGAGTCATGCGGATGTCATCCATGGCAGTGATGAGGGCAGTTTCTGTGCTGCGGCTGGGCATAAAACCAGACTGAGTGATCACAAGGAGTTGGTGGTCATGGAAGTATTCGGTGAGGTGTCTATTGATGCTTTTCTCTAAGACATTGCAGCCGTGGCTAGCAACTTTTGAAATGGTGAGGCACGTAAAAGTTAAATTGTTTTTTAAAGGACAGGTATGCTTAAATTTGTATTGCAGAGGGGATCGGGACACATTCTATTTATAGGCACATGTATAATGTATGTATAATGTGCCCCGATCACCTCTGCAATACAAATTTAATTTTGCAGCATATTGGAAAGTACTGGTGTAAAATAAATAAACATAAATAAACATATTCTTACCTTGACGATCTGATACTCCCGCCTCGCAACTGCGTAGCAAAGATGTGCATGCTGGGAAATAGCATCCCAGCCAATTGAAGCACTGCTGTAAAGCTGCTTTTAATACCAAACTGCACAAGAGCAGTGCCAGGATTGCCTGGTTCAGGCAAACACAACACTCCGTCGGACACTGATGGGGGCGTGCCTCTGCTCTTCCAGCTCCCAGGTTGAGTTGATTATGGAAACCTGGACTGCGCATGTGAGGCTGGCCACACAATCTGACATTTAACACATCCTCCCATTCAATCCTTGTCAGGAGAGAGAGATCTCTACCCCCACCCCTACCCTAAAGGAACCAAGTGAATGGTGGTAAAGAGTCTGTCTGGGGTGTAGTAGCTTACACGCTCCTATGGAAGTGCTGCCCCTGAGACATTGGCCGGGAAAGGTAGCAGGGTAATTAGGCTGTAGTTGTTGAGCGTTGAAGGGTCCACTTAGAGTTTCTTCAGAAAATGGTGGACAGTTGGGAGTTTCCAAGCATCTGGGTAGGTTGCAGAAGAGGTGGAGGCATTCATAATGGGTATGAACTTTGCGCTGATGGGTTACAGTCCTCTGTAGTAGTAATGGTGGGGGAAGGGGTCCAATGGGGTCCTGAGTAGTTGGACTCCATGGTGGCAGCGGTTTCTTCTGGGGTGTTGACAGGCCATTTGGTTAGCATTGGTTCTTTGGATAAGATCGGGAGGCGTTTGACGAGGGCTATCATATCCGGTTACGGGCTGAAGTTGCTGTAAATGGCAGTGCTTTTGTTGTTGAAGAATTGAGAGAAATTGTTGCAGAGGTCATGCAAGGAAGTGATCGAGTTGGATGCGGCCGATAGTAAGGTGAAATCTTTCATAATGGTGAAGATTTCTTTGCTTCTGCTGGAACTGGCATTGATGTGGTCTGCCAGAGTGACACGTTTGTTTGTCCTGATTATTTGGTCATTGCATCTGAAGGCGTATTAGAAAGTGCACCTGTTTGCATTGTCCTGGCTCGATCTCCATTTGCGCATCATTGGCTCATTCTCCAGTTGACTTATATGTGCCTGTGGATAGTACAATGCATGGAGGGCCCTGGGTTCCATTTTGGATACCCAGGCTTGCATGGTGAAACCTGGTAAATCCCCCAAGACAGATTGGTTTATTGCTGCATTCCTGTAAGCTGGGTAGGACATGGTTACAGAGCCTACCGCTGCTTCTGCAGTGCCTTTAAACCCTCTCAGCCACCAAACTGAAGCCATTAACCTAAAAATATAATGCACTATGTCTTAATCAATGCCAGATCGCTAGTTAAATACAGCTCTGAATTTTTCCTATTTATCGACACTTACAAACCTTCCCTGGCTTTCATCACTGAATCCTGGGCCAACCCCACTTGCAATCCTGACCTGCAGCAGCCTTACCCAATGGCTTTGCTATCTATAGACAAGATAGGGCGCTCAAGCGTGGGGGTGGTATAGCGTAGTCCATAGAGTGGACTTAGCAGTTTGCTGCAACCCCATTCACTCACCGTTTTGTGAAGCGGTCTCCTTTAGCATTGAGGTTATTAAAACTCAGTCTTTTAAAGGCATGCTCCTATACTGACCACCTGCTCCCAAACAATTGTTCTCCCAGGAGATTAGCAAACTCCTTGAGGGACATATTTTATCCACCGTCTACACTGTGTTAGGCGATTTTAATATTCACCTAGAGGCACACCTTGACATAGACACTGCAGTTCTTCTTCAGAATCTGTCATTTCTTCACTAGGCAACATTAGAACTCTCCCTTTAGTATGGACAGACCACAGTGCCATGGTTTTCGACATATATGCCGATCAGTCCATTCCCGCTACCAAAGCCCGACCAATCAGATCTTCCTTCCAGGCCTGGCACAATATTCAACCAGATGTTCTATCTACAACCCTTATTGACTCATTGCCTACACTCTCGAATAATGTAGACACAGCGGTCTCTCAATATACTTTAATGTTGAACACGGCTTCCAGCTCTCTGGCTCCAGTTAAAATGGTCAAGTCCAAATGCAATAACAATTTGGCCCCTTGATTCACAGCTGAGCTAAGGGCTCTTAAACAAAGTTGTAGGAGACAGGAGAAGAGATGGAGAATTGCCTACAGTGAGGGAGAAAAGGTCAAATATAAGCTCTGAAGTATTTTATTGCAAAGGAAAAGGCCTCCTAATTTACTAGAAAGATAGAAGAAGCCAACAACTGTACTAAAAAACTGTTCCAAACGGTCATCAAACTGACCATGGATGCTACTAAACCATTCACTGAAACTAGCCTAGCTTTCTGCAACACCCTGGCCAACCTTTCTTGACAAAAAGTGGAAGCGGTGTATAATAGGTTCACTTCTTCAGTCCCTCTCACTTTCAGCAACAAGTTTTCTACCACCTCGCTTGCAAAGCGGAAAACCTTTAGTGAGTTTCCCACGCCCCCTTTAGAGGAAGTTACCAAATTTCTTAGATCATGACCTCAGGTTCTCCACAGGATCCCACCCCTCCGATGGTGGCTAAGCTAGCGGCAGAGACCATTCCCCCAATGGTCTCAGACATTTTTCATCTTCAGTTCAAATCCGGAAGGTTTCCAATGATCTGGAAGAAAGCTTCTGTGCTTCCACTTCTAAAGACAGCTACTTTGGATCCCGGGGATCCGAACAGCTACTGCCTCATCTCGTGCCGTCCTCTTCCAGCGAAGGTGGCAGAAAAGATCATGAATAACCAAATGGTGGTTTACATTCAATCCAACAATCTTTTGGACTCCTCTCAATTTGGGTTCTGCAGTGGCCACAGCACTGAAACAGCATTGGTCAAGGCTACCAAGGAGACCAGGCTGGCCTTAGATCAGGGAGGAGGAGCAACCTTCATCTTGCTTGATCTCTTGGCAGCCTTTGACACTGTCAATCACAGGTTGTTGCTGGATCAACTAGCGAAAATTGGGGTTACCGACCCCACCTGGGATCTGCTGAAATCTTTACTCCTAGGTCGCGAGCAGTCTCCCCGACTGGGCGAATCAGCTTCACAACCTTTTTTTGTCCATTGTGGGGTCCCTTAGGGGTCCTCGCTCAGTCCGACACTTTTTGTGTATGTCACCCCACTGGCTGACTTAATAAAAACCTTCAGCTTTTCCCTGACCTCCTACGCAGATGACACCCAAATCATCGTCTCCCAGGCCAATGATGACAATGGCGCAGGGTCCAGATTTTGTGACTGCATACAGGCAGTCAATACCTGGATGGACAGGAACTGCCTAAAGCTTTGTTCAGCAAAGACTAAAGTTATATTGTTTGGATGTCAAACCTCCTATTGGACGCCGGCCAGCTGACCGCAGGAAATGACTCCCTACTGACACCTGTCAGGAAGACCTGCAACCTAGGAGTTCTTATAGATGAAAAACTAAGCTACACAGATCACTTGAATGCAGTGACCTACTCTGCCTATTTTACTCTCACGACCATAACAAAGATATTTCCTTACATTCCAGAGCACCTTCAGAAACCTCTTGTCACTTCATTGGTAATGTCAAAATTAGACTACTGCAATGGCTTACTTCTCACGGCACACCAATACTTACTGAACACACTGCAAACTCCTCAATATGCTGCAGCTAGACTCCTTCTAAAGATCCCAAAACATCACTTGGTCTCCAAATCTATAAAAAAAAACGGCATCGGCTCCCCATAAGACAGAGAATTACTTTCAAAGCACTCTGCATTGCTCATAAAGCTCTCCACAGTCTCGGCCCAGACTTCCTACAACAGAGTTTCAAATGGTACACCCCAGGTAGGACCCTACGTTCGGTTACTGTCCAATTCAGTGGTCCCTAGGTTCAAGTGAGCAGCTTGGGGTGGCAGGAGCTATATGCTGGGTGCCACAAAAGCTTGAAATATGTTGCCACTGCACATCAAGGAGGCAACCAACTAATTAAATTTCAGGAAAACTCTAAATACCTGCCTATTTAACACTCTATAGGCTCCCGGGTCCAGTGTTCCTTTTTCATGCTGTTAAAGCCAACTTTTTTAACATAACACACTGGAGATGGTAGAGACAGGCTTCCTCTGTACACTTCAAAGGGTACTCTTTGATTAAGTGAAAGGTCACAAGGAAGGGGCCTGAGCACATCTCAGGAAGAAGATGGGACTGAAAAGAGAATCATAAAGAATAGGGCTGGTTCCCTAGGCTAACCTTTTGATACACATATCACTATTGCTGACATCCAGATGCGAACTCTAGTCACTCCCATGGCCTGTGTTGTGGGGTTGTCAGCTTTGGAATTGCTCCTGATGTGACAGACTGCACGGAAGAGTGAGCACTTCAAAATAAGCAGACCCCCAACACTCAGTCTCTAAATCACATTTGGTGTCTGGAAATGGACTATAAGAAGGTCTGCCAAGCAGCCAGATGGGTTATGTGAGGTGGGGAAGCAGTGCAAGACTTCTGCCTGTGACCAGGCCTGGGGGCCAAGGTCTGCTAGTCTAACTGTTGGGTGAGGGGACATCACCCAGGGAATCCAAGAACAAATGCCTCAGGGCCTGGAGTACCAGCACCTCCCTGCTTGCCAAGACTAGTGTGCCCTGTAAGGCAGAGGAGAGTGTTGCAGGTAATGAGGTCCAGTGGGGAACCCTGTCTAGTGGACTCCCTTTGTGAAGTGTGAGGAGAGAGCTGGTGCACCAATTGGGGTTTTGCCCATGTGCAGAATGAAGCCGGTGACCCTTGTATGCCAGAGGAGAGTCGCCGTGAATTGAGCCATGTGCATCGCTGTGCTGATCGGACTGGGGCCTGTGCGTAGAGGGAAGCGGTAACCTCATGTGCCAAAAGAGACCGCTATAAGAAGACTGCCATGTGGTAAGGGCCGAAGCCCATGTGCAGTAGGGGGCCCCTACCCTGTATGTTAGGAAGGGCCACCCCCCGAGGATTTCCCTGATGTTGATCGGGCCGGAGCCAGCATACCGTGAGGGTACGGTGACCCCAAATGTCAGAGGGGGTCATCCGGACCAGCAAGTAATGTGACCTGGTCGGAGCAATCGCCAAGAGGAGGGAGTCAGTTGTGGGACCCTGTGCACCTGCCTGGGACATAGGATTTGCACCAGGAGCAGTGAGGAGCCGCTGAGAACCTCCAGTTACTGTGGAGGCGTGGCAGCATGTGAGGATTCTCCGACTGCTGAGTGCAAGCCACTTGGACTGTGTGCAGCGCACTTATCTGAGTCTGCTGCCGCTTCAGCACCCGTGGAAGGGGAACATTCAGGAACAGTGATCACTTTGATCCTGCGAGGTGCAGGTAAGACTGATTTTAGAATCAGTAAGCATGAAGGGGATTTCTTACGGAATACCAACCCGGTAATACTGTATTTTCATTCCCTCCCCAAAATTCACAAAAACCGAGTACCCCCTCCTGGCAGACCAATTGTATCAGGCATAGGTTCCTTTCTGGAAACCTTGTCCCAGTTTTGTGACTTCTTTTTGAAACATATATTGCAAAAAGAAAGCTGAGACATAAATAAGAAACAAAAAAGATCTGCCAGCACACATAAAAGACATAGAATTTGATGAACAACAGGATTTACTAGTGAGCCTGGATGTGTAAAGCCTATACATCAGTCTTGCACAAGAAGATACCTTAGATGTTATCAGAAAATCTTTGGAGAACACAGAATGGACATACTTGACCCCCTGTGATTTTTTAGTTGAATGTGCCTTTATAGCCTTAACTTACAACTTCTGTGAATTTGAGGGAACCCTCTTCTTTCAAACCCATGGTACATCTATGGGCAGTCCTTTTGCCCCAATTGTAGCAGGGCTCTATGTCTACAACCTAGAGAGGAAATGCATTTTGCACAACAATCATCCATACAAACAGCACATCACCATGTGGAAACGCTATATTGATGTCATTCTACTGGTATAGAGGGGTTCCTACCGCCCTGGATTTCATCACATGGTTGAGCAGACATGATAGAAAGCAGAAGTTTACACACACTATCAGCAAAGACTCATTGACATTCTTAGATATTCCTGGAAGGAGGTATACTACAAACCAACATCTATCATAAGCCAACTGCCAAAAATAACCTATTCAGATTTTACAGCATCCATCCCTGCCCGTTGAGAGAAAATCTGCCTTATGGGCAGTTCCTCAGCTTACAGCGGAACTTTAGTTGGGTTAGTACGTGTGACGACATACAATATTGCCTCTGACAGAGTAAAGAAATTCATTAAAAGGAATTGGCGGATCTTGAATACAGGATCCAGACAGTGGGACTACGCCCTCTTTTCATACAAAAGAGCAAAAAGCCTTAAGGAAACCCTTGTACACACCCAGGCATATAACAAGGGTCACTATCACTAACCATAGTGCCTTAAGCCCCCCGGGAGAAGTGGAACACTACCCAGTGTAGTGTCTGCCATCTAACATCACCAACAAAGGAACTAGATCTGGGTTTACGATTTCCTTGGCAATTAAGAACACACACCAACTGCAACACAAAACAGGTCATATATATGATTACCTGCCCGTGTAACCTCAAATATGTAGGGATGACAACCAGAAAGGTCAGGGCCAGGAAATACGAACATAGAAGCAATATTCAATGCAAACGCAACACCACAAAAATGGCTGAACACTTTATTTTGAAAGCACCCTCTGTAAAAGACCTCAAATGGGTGGTTCTGGAACAAATAATAGGGGAGAACAGACATATTGAGAAAATTCTCTTAGAAAAAGAGCAACGGTGGATATACAAATTATCCACACACAACAAGGGCTGAACGATGAGATCCAATGGTGGAGCATACTGTAATCCCATTCCACCTCATCAGTATGGGTCAGAATAATTCTGTCTTGTGAGATATTTTTAAGTCACAACTGCACTGCACTGCATCGCAACAACCCCGCCCCTTTTTATAGATAGCACACTACTCTGCCATTATTTGTTTTATTCCGCACAAAAGTCTGTTATATACTTGTGTTGTTTTAAAGAATGCACTGCAATCACGCCAAATTGTGGCAAACCTTAAAAGAGCTAGGAGCACCAAAGGACATTATTATATACGTATCCCAAATCTATGCCTTTTTAACTTCAAGAGTTCGTTTTGGACTGAGGGGCGAATGTACACAGGATTTTATGGTTACAAGAGGTGTACGCCAAGGTTGTGTATTGGCACCTTTGCTGTTCTCACTATATATTAATAATGTGGATCTCTTCTTGCAAAAGAAAAATGTAGATTGCCCAAAAGTAGGCAGACGTATAACTCCGGTTTTACTCTACGCGGATGACGCTGTCCTTTTATCAAGGACAGCGAATGGATTACAATGTCTAATCGAGAATTTTACACAGTACATGTCAGAAAAGGATTTAAAGTTAAATCTTACCAAAACTTTTGTTATGACATGTGGAAAGACTAAATTGAAGCCTAGACAACATAATGTGGGAGGTGTAATCTTAGGTAGAGTGCCAACTTTTGCTTACTTGGGCTTACTTTTTAATAGAAAGGGCAGCTGGAAACCTCACATTGATTCATGTAACCTGACATTTTTAAGAACTGCTGAGGGAATCTTTAGATTCTCAGCCAAAATGGGAAACAAGCCTGTGAGGGAGATACTTACTTTATATAGAACCAAGTGTGTCACTGGTGCTTGTTATGGGGCTGCAATATGGGGGAGAGCAAATACCATATCCCTACAAATACAAGAAAACAAATTTTTAAAAAGAGTACTGGCAGTACCAAACTCCACAGCCAATTACGACAGGCCTGATTCACAGAACTAACTTACGTGAAATACGTAAAGTTAGTAATTTTCGGTATTCACAGAATACACTTACCACTACTAACTTTATGTCCGCTCCCGGGCCGGGATTCCGGCCCTGTGGCGGAATTTCCGCCTCTGGGCCGGAATCTCCGCCTCCGGACCGGAATACCCTCATTTAGGCTGTTTCAATGCTCAAACGGCCTAAATGAGGGTACTCCCGGCCCGGAGGCGGAGATTCCGGCCCAGAGGCGGAAATTCCGCCACAGGGCCGGAATCTCCGGCCCGGGAGCGGACATAAAGTTAGTAGTGGTAAGTTTATTCTGTGAATACCGAAAATTACTAACTTTACGTATTTCACGTAAGTTAGTTCTGTGAATCAGGCCCATTGTACACAAAGAATTGGCTGTATCATACATAAATGATACCATCGGAATAGCGGGTCTTACATTCTGGCGAGGGTTGTGGGTAAAAGAAGAGACCAAATTTACCACAGATATAACAAGCATTTGCAATGCAATAGGTCTCGCATTTACTAGAGTTTGAGCTATTGGCATTGTAGATTACAATGCCTTTTATTAATGTGTTGGTTTTTTAAACAAATAAATAAAAGGCATTGTCATTTACAATGCCAATAGCATAAACTCTCGCAAATGCGAGACCTATTGCATTGTAAATGCTTGTTTTTGTTGTTAAGAGTTGCGCAAAGCCATGCAAATCAAGCGTTTCATGGGTTTGTGAATACCAAAATAAATTGTGCACCCTTCAGATGCAAAATTTTAGTAAATCTGGCCATTCGTATGATTAAAGCAGTCTGAAACTGACTTTCTACTCTTTATTTCAATGTCAACCACTAACAATTGTGTAAATGCAATCCCTCCGATCACCCCACTACCAAAAAGAAGCCTTTTACTTGTTCACTTCAGAGTTAATTCAATCTGCTCTTTGGAGCCCAGACTTGAGATAAAAGTTTAGTACTCCACCTCTTGGTGAATAGAAAGCATCACACGCCGCTGCATCTGTTTACAAGCCAAGATAGTTTGCTATAAAGAAGCAATTTATATAAACCTGATCCGTTTACAATAAGACCATATTATTAATATAGTTTCCAAATGTAGTTCCAATTTCTGATTAAGATCAATCGCGGTTGTACCTCTCAATTTATCTGCAATTTGTCTTTATTTCACTTTTAAATCAGTCTCCTTAGAGACTGTCAAAAATTGCAATGGCGACTATATTGCAAATCGCCACGGCGGGGTATTGGGTAAAGTTTTCAATAAGCAATAATCGCGCCTCGGTTACACCTCATTGGCTACGATACTGCCACTGCGCAAAGCTAAAGAATAATTAGTAATTCGAGGTACCCACGAAAGATGAAACATAGGACACCTACAGCGAGCAAAAGTCGCCTTCACACATCAGTCAGAGACATAGATTACAATAACATGCCAGGTGCACTACTCTGAACTGTACTCTATGACGTGTCAGCCCCATAAACACGCTGTATTGCGCGCAGAGGATTCTGGGGGTCTAGATGCTTATTAGCATATCCGTATATTAGTACAAGGGACTCGGCCACTGCTTGAGCAAACAATTCCTCTGCAGAAATAGAAGGACTCTTCAAAAGAGAGAGAGGTGCTTATTGCTCCCTCAGGATAGGAAAGGTTTTTGTCGACTTGGGGAAGGATTGCTCCCGGCCAGCGTAGCATGCAAAAGGATCGGAAATTAAGCGTGTTCAAGGTGTTCTCAAAATGGGGACCTCTTACTGTGCAGTCTCAAGAGGACTTAGGAATGCGACAAAATATCAAGGTGCAGCCCCTACTGTCGACACCTCTCCTTAGTACGATGAAGGCAGGGGTCAAAAAATGTCTCCATGGAACACAGACACGCCGTGAGCGTGCACATCAGCTGTCCGGGCAAGTGCACATCAGAACGCGCCGTGAGCGTGCACATTTGCTGACTGGAGATCGCCAGCAAAGACCAGCGTGACGGCGGCCGCATGGGCTGCGAGGTACACCGATCACCCTGTGAGCTCTGGGGACACGCTGCAGGGCATCGCGTGAAGCATGGCGGAACGACGGTAAGGTGGAGGTGGGTGGGGGGTGGCAGGCGCATGGCTGACTGACACTGGAGGGGGTGCAGGGACAGCTGGGGAGTGCGTGCAATGCGGCTGGAGAGGACGGAAGGGGGACAGGAGATGTGCACATCGCGTGCCTGTACGTGCGTGTTCACATTTCCAGTCCGGCCTGCGCGTGCACAGGTCCTGTCTCCCTTCCGAAGCAAGTCAGTGACAATAGATCTCGCTAGCGACAGCGCTTCGCGCTGCGTCGCCAGGCGAGACCTAATAAAGGACTGCCTGGCCCTTGATCACTGGAAAAAAATTCCATGGCTTGAGTATATCCATAAATTACTGTCAGATTGCAGGATAGACTTTGATAAAAGGGATCCTGCATCCATACAAGATATCAGTAAAAATGAGTTGAAGTCAAGATATATTTCGGCCATGGACTGTGTTAGAACCAATGAAGTTAAAGATAAACATAGTGTTACCACCTATTGTCAAATCCCTTCTGTGCTGGGTATACAGACATACCTTACAATGATAGGAAATACCCAACACAGATTTTATTTAACACGGCTAAGATTTGGCATAATACACTATATAACTGCATTTCGTGACAAGGAAAAGGGTCCTTATAATCTACCAAATTGTCCATGTAATGGAAAAACCCCCCAGTCCACGCTACATTTTATATTGTTCTGTACTTTGTACAGCGATATTCGGAAATCTGTTTTAAAACCTCTTTTTTTAACAAATAGGTTGTATAATTATAAAAATGCTTTTAACTTTTTATGCAGCTTGGACAACATGAAGATTATGTGCACTGTTGTTCGTTTTATATTAAGGGCAGTCAGGAGAAGAAAGGAATTAGCACATTTAGATGTGTTATTATACGAGTAAAGTGATTATATTAACTAGTTGTGTTATAAAACATGTGCAGACATCTAATATTATTTTGGATTTATTGCATCCCTGTGTAAACGGGGACGTACAACTAGATTGAATGTATTTGCAAAATATACACTTTTCATATTTGTCTTTGTTAATGCACTGTGTACTGACTTGCCCATAGAACAAAACGTATTGATTGTTGTACATAAGTAATGTTTTGGGAGAATGTGTTTTGTAGTATGTATATAGATATGAAATTATTGTATGGTACTAGTCATTGCTTTTGACTTGCCCATAGAATAAAACGCATTGATCGCTGTACTTAAGTAATGTTTTGGGAGAATGTGTTTTGTAGTATGTATATTGATATGAAATTATTGTATGGTACTAGTTCTTGCTTTTGACCCTAAATGTATTTCGACTATTGATCCCATGGAATTTCCATGAAAAATTAATTGTAAATGATTTGAACTTTTAAATTTGTAAATTGTACCCTTGATCAATTTTATTCCTGTTCTTATAAGTATGCTTTTATGGATGTACATTTTACACCGAATAAAGCTGGTTTGATTTGATTTGAATGCACTGTTCTGTCACAGTCTGACAGTGCACCCAGCAATATCTGTCGGCTTAGGAAAAATACCACTCCACTAATATAAGGAAATTGACCCCGCATAGATGGTGTAGTGACGGAGCCACCCGGCCGCACTATACAAAGTTGCGACAGCATGCACCCGGAGGGCGGGCACGCCCGATGGTATAAATAAAGGGGCGCATGACCGCTCAGGGTCTTGGCCCATACTATAACAGCGAGTGTACGTGTCTATTATTAATGTTTATGAAGTAAGGCCTACCTGGTATTCAAGAGTGTCGGTCTGACCTCGGCCGATCACCACATTGGCGACGAGGTGGGTCCCACCAACGCCTCTGCCGACCCGACACGGACCTGTCGCCTGGAACGCCGCTGCGAAGTGTGGCGCAGATCGATCGTCACGCGCCCACGTGGCCGTGCCCTAGGCCCTGCAGCGCCTCAGAAACCATTGGGACCGCGGGTGCCCACACCACGTCCCCTGCGGTGTGGAATCGTGACGGTGGAAGAGCCGCGCATCGCGACTGCGTGTGCCCATCCCGCGAGCCCGGAGATCGTCGGAGCCCTGCGCACGGCACCCCCCCAAGGTCAGTGTGGCGCGTGGCTCGGGTGCGCAGTCTGCGCCCCGGCGTGTGGCCTGCTCCAGCGCTCGCCTCTCAAGTACACTGTGAGGTTGCGAGGCGACGTGGGGGAGGGCTGGACCCCTCCCCTGTACCCTGAAGCACTCCTCGGCCGTGCCTGCACCCTCTCCAGCGCTCCAGACTGTTGTGTGCCGTTCGCTGCCCTGCAAGCCCAGACGTCAGCGCGACCAGTGGCTGCTTCCCATGATCCTGCCACCAAGCATTGGCACCTGCAACCAGTGGCTGCCTTCTACCACCCTTGTAGCAAGCATTTAAAACCTGCAAGCGCCTAGGGAAAGGCCTGTTTCTGTACCCTGGCATAAAGGGGAGCAAGAACTCTACACACAGGGGGTTGTGGAGGGGGCCTCTGTACCCATACCACCCGGGGGAGAAGTCAGAAGCTTGAGTCCCACGCAGGCACCGAGGTGTCACCCTAGCGTTTGGAACAGGGCAGCCACGGGCCTAGTGATGCACTCCTATACGCATGTGCTCCAGAAGTCATGAGCGCTTAGAACCCAGATGGGGCGGGTGCCCCGGCGCCGATCCCACAAGCCCTGCTGCCGGCTCAGCAGCAAGCCCCGCAGCCACCAGGCCACGCCACAGCAGCTCCCCTGCCGCCCTTCAGTGAGTTGGCTGACCCTGCCATAGCCGGGTCAAGATGGAAATCGTGGATCGGCTGTCTAGACCATTATTTCATAGACATTAGGGAAACAGATGGACGAGTGAAAAAATCCCTACTGATGTGCAACGGAGGAGGTGAGCTATATGACCTGTTCGAAACCCTACCGAACACTGGGTCTGACAACAACTATGATGCAGCGGTGGCGGCCCTCAACAGGCATTTTGATCCTCAGATCAACCCTGATTTTGAGAGATTCAAGCTCTGCCAGGCGAGGCAAGGAGAGACAGAATCGATAGACGTTTTCTATGCACGGTTACGGAAACTGGCAAGCTCCTGTACGGTTCCTGATCAGAGGGAAGAAATGAGAGCACAGATCATCCAGGGCTGCAAATCGGTGATGCTGCATCGCCTCATACTCAGGCAACCCGGAATCACGTTGGACGAGATCCTGGTGCTCGCAAAATCCCACGAGCTTTCGACCGCCCGAGCAGATGAGATGGAAGCGGTGCTCCACCATCACCCAAACACCGCAGGACCACCGCGGCCACCGGTGGTAAAAGAAGAGAGAGTGGACGCCATTCAGAGACGGCCAGCAGCGCCTCGTGGGATGGGGAGACCGTCGCGTAACGGCATGTGTGATAACTGCGGCCTTGAACACCTGCCAGCAGGGCAGTGCTTTGCAAGGGGGAAGACCTGTTCCCAGTGCGGAAAATTAAACCACTTCGCGATGGTGTGTCGCAGCGCAAGGACCAGAACCTCCACCCCGGGACAGCGAGGGGTGTCGGCGGCAGTGAGGCAGCTGTCGCTAGAAGACCCGTAAGAACAGATGGACTCCACCCCGCAAGGATTCGGGCTAGGTACCGATGATGACGACGTCTTCGTAGTGTCCTTCGTGAGCCGGGATGGCCCACGTCGCCGGCCCCCGCCGCTGTGCTCCATCATGGTAGCTGGGTCCACCGTCCAGGCGCTCATAGACACTGGGGTCTCGGTGAATGTCATGGACAGCAACCAGTGCGAGCGGCTATCTCCGCAGCCGCCGTTGTCACCTCGAAGGCTAAAATATACACCTATGGAGGTACGGAGCCGCTTCCCCTGCGAGGGGTCTTCGAGGTCGAGGTGGCCAGCGAGGGACACCGCCTTCAAACGCGGTTTCACGTCACCGAAGGGAGAAGAGGGACACTCCTCAGCTGTCACACGGCGGAGGATTTGGAGTTGGTGTTCTTTGCCAACCAGGTGCATGATCTTCACGCACATGATATCCTCAAGGACTTCCTGATGCTGTTCAAGGGTCTGGGATGCCTCAAGGGAAAACTGTTCAAGCTGCATATAGACCCCACTGTCAAACCGACTGCGCTCCGGCATCGGAGAGTGCTGATCCATCTACGCCCTTAGGTCAAGAAAGAGCTGCGAAAGCTCGAACAGCTGGGAGTGATCGAGAAAGTTTCTGGCCCCACCCCGTGGTTATCGCCCCTGGTCATCGCTCCCAAGCCAAAGCAGCCCGGGGCCATCCGACTGTGTGTGGATATGCGGCTCCCTAATCTGGCAGTGAAGCGGGAACGACATCTCACGCCTACCATGGATGGCATAGTGGCGGACCTCAACGGAGCCAAGTGGTTCACAAAATTGGATCTCAACGCCGGTTACCATCAATTGGAACTACACCTGGAGAGCAGGAACATCATGACGTTCTCCACGCACGTTGGACTGCGAAGGTACAAGAGCCTGAGTTTCGGGGTGTCGTCAGCCGCTGAGGTGTTTCAAAACACCATCCGTGAGACACTCTCAGGGCTCCAGGGGGTCATCAACCTGAGCGACGACATCCTGGTGTTCTCCAAGACTCTGGAAGACCATCACGTCCATTTGAGGAACACGCTCCAGCGGCTAGCAGACAGCGGACTGACCCTACATCGCGCCAAGTGCTCCTTCTATCAGGAGTCAGTGGAATTCTTTGGCTATATCTTTTCACGGAACGGCCTCCAGGTCGACCCCAAGAAGGCTACAGCTATACGCTCCGCTCCGAGGCCGACGTCCCCCACAGAGGTCCGCAGTTTCCTGGGGATGGCCACGTACTGTGGGCGTTTCATCCCCAACTTGGCATACCTCTCTGAGCCCCTCAGGAGGCTGACGAAGACCGGTACCCCATGGGAGTGGACTGGAAAAGAAGATGCGGCGTTCCACGCCATCAAGGAAGCCCTCATGGATAAGACGATCATGGCCTACTTTCAGCCCAACAGACGTACCGAAGTGGTAGTAGATGCCAGCCCGGTGGGGCTAGGAGCCGTCCTCCTCCAGGAGACATCTGCCAAGGAGTGGGTCCTGGTAGCCTACGCCAGTAGAGCCCTGACGGACACCGAAATGCGGTACGCCCAGATTGAAAGGGAGGCTCTGGCGATTAAGTGGGCATGTCACCACTTTCATTTGTACCTCTTCGGTCAGGAATTTCGTATGGTGACAGATCACAAGCCTCTGATACCTCTTTTTGTAGGCACAGCCCAGCTGGCACCTCCTCGCATCGAGAGATGGGCAGTCCAGTTGCAAGCTTACCAGTTCGAAGTGGTGTTCCGTCCCGGCGTCAACAACCCAGCCGACTTCCTGTCAAGACATCCTGTCAGGATTGCGCCGGCCGGGCAGTCTCCTGATGAAGAACACACAGAGGAATTTGTGAGGATGGTGTCTCAAGAGGCGTGCTCATTAGCGCTCACGTTGGAGGAAGTCGGGAATGCCACTACAGACCCCAAGCCAACGGTGAGGTAGAACGCTTTATGCAGACTTTGAACCGGGCCCTGCGAATTGGAGTGGAGAGGGGTGAGGACGCAGAGCAGTGCCTGCATCAGTTCCTAAGCGCCTATTGCCAAACGCCTCACTGTACGACACGGTGTGCCCCATCGCACCTACTATTCCGGAGTGCTCCCCGAGATTCCATTCCCGCTGACCTGTCGTGGCGTCCCACGGAGCTGGATCCAGTGGCTGCGCTGTTCCGGAGGGAAGTTCCCAACGAAAAGGCGAGCCAGGCGCGGCGAGTGCAGGTGACGGACGTCCGAGTGGGAGACTGTGTCATAATGAAGGATCGGCACCCCGGGTGGAAATATCGTACTCCATATGAGCCGGAGGTATGGGAAGTCACGGAGGTGCGCAGGACCATGGTTTCCGCTCGATGTGGCCACTGCACCGTTGCAAGGAACGTCTCCTGGTGCAAGAAAGTGGAGAGCGAAGGCGTCGTTGAGAGTGAGGGGAGAGCCGAGGAAGAAGTGACACCGCCGGGCACCATGGTGAGGAATGCTGACGACGCCCCAACGAGTCCGGAGGAGGTTGTACCCCCAGCTAGGGAATCGCCAGTAAGCAGCACAAGCGCATCCCTGGATGCAGAAGGCACGGCTGGGACAGGGAATGTCAACAACTCCCGGAGCCAGAAGTATTGGTCTCCGGCCGAACCCTCCTCCCAGCCAGAGACTCCGAGACTTTGTGTGTTTTGTGCCCAAATAAGCCTATGCAGACTCTGTGCAGAATTGCATCTAAAAGAAAGGAGGGATGTAGTGACGGAGCCACCCGGCCCGCACTATACAAAGTTGCGACAGCATGCACCCGGAGGGCGGGCACGCCCGATGGTATAAATAAAGGGGCGCATGACCGCTCGGGGTCTTGGCCCATACTATAACAGCAAGTGTACGTGTCTATTATTAATGTTTATGAAGTAAGGCCCACCTGGCATTCAAGAGTGTCGGTCTGACCACGGCCGATCACCATAGATGGGTGTACTCAGGCAGGAGACACAGTACTGTTACTAAGCTGGAATTACATTTCCAAGCCAGCCACACTCCGGCACCAATATAATGAGATTAACCCAGGAGAGACAGGTGAACTTAGGGCATGAAACATAACATTGTGACTAAGCTGGAACTACATTTCCCAGCTAGCCACTCTCTAATGACAGAGCGAGATTACACACTATGGTCCCGATGTAGGGAGATACGTGCCGGGACCTCATTTTGAGCTAACAATAATTTTGATAATATACTATGCTCCCAATATGAGGATACATAACAAGATTTCGCTACCGCAGCTCAGGACTACATTTCCGCTATGTGTCGCGTCGCCGTACTACATTTCCCGGCCGCCTAAGGAAACACCACGCCCCTCAACACACGCTGAAGAAGCACTTTGCGGTGCGAAGGCCACATCGTAACTTCAATGCTATTTAAAAGCAAGCTTATTTTGGAGCTGGCTACATGCAAGACTCTGGGAAACCAAGTAGGTCAATGGCAGGACGACTTTCCTTGATGAAGGAAGTCTCTGGCCATATTTAAGATGGGGCCAGTACAAATGGCACAGCTAACTAGAGAATCATTAATGTAACCAGCATAACAGTTATCTCCTTAGTGTGTGACTACAGGGATCACCCCTCCCTTGATGTCTTATGGAGCCTAAATAATCCACGCAGAGTGTAGGTCATATGACAGACCTTTATGGGGCACTTGTGTGTGCATGAAATCACTGTTTGTCACATTTATTTCCTTATTCTGTGTGTTTTTTAAAATGTTTTTAAATATTACCAAAATGCAGGGTGATGAGCTGTGAGTGTGCAAGTGGGGTGATCTTGAGTCACGTGTGTGCATTCCTTGACACACACAAAGCATGTTGTGACATCATAAAAGTGGCAAGATTACATGCTCTACGTGAAGCTATAAATTATATCTTCTTCTCTAATTCTAGTGGACTCTTGGGGCCTGATTCACAGAACTAACTTACGTCAAAAACGTAAAGTTTGTACTTTTTGGTATTCACAGAATACACTTACTCATTTTGGTATTCACAGAATGAACTTACTCATTTCGGTATTCACAGAAGTTAGTAGTCCTAACTTTAGGACTCCTAAATGCCTTCTGTGAATACCAAAAGTCTTAAAGTTAGATTTTCTCAGTTTAGGAGTAGTAAAGTTCCTAACTTTACTACTCCTAAACTGAGAAAAATCCTAACTTTAAGACTTTCGGTATTCACAGACGGCATTTAGGAGTCCTAAAGTTAGGAGTCCTAACTTTACTACTCCTAAACTGAGAAAAATCCTAACTTTAAGACTTTTCGGTATTCACAGAAGGCATTTAGGAGTCCTAAAGTTAGGACTACTATTCTTCTGTGAATACCGAAATGAGTAAGTTCATTCTGTGAATACCAAAATGAGTAAGTGTATTCTGTGAATACCAAAAAGTACTAACTTTACGTTTTTGACATAAGTTAGTTCTGTGAATCAGGCCCTTGAAACTTGAACTACTAGTGGGGCTTACCCTGGATGTTGCCTATAGTGAATGGGAAATAACCACTACCGCTAGAAGTGCGGAGGGAGTGTGACCCAGGGGACAGCCTAACGAAACACTAGAGGCCTGACCTCAGGAGGACTGTTTAGTTTTTTGTGGATGTCCTATTTTTATTACTTTGTGTGGGTAGTGTTTGAAATAAGATATTTCTCTTTTTCATAAAAGTGAGTATTTGTCTGGCCAATGATTTATTGCTGCTCGCTTTTCGAGTTGTGAGCCTGTGTTCACTCCTCCCCCCGAGGGAGCTTGGACTGCTTGACCACGTTACTACTGAGAGCCAAGCGCAGAAGGGGTAATTGGCCCAGTTGCTAAGAATCCATAGTAGGTCGGCCCCTAGTACATCAGGAGTCAACCCCCACGGTTGGCTCAGTAACCCCTGCTTGCCCCGTGGCCCTCTGAAAGGGGTTCAGACATCCATACACACTGGGAGAAAATTCCTATTTCATCCCTGATATTTATTTTGTGGGTCCTGAAAAAGAATCCCACTTTGAGGTTCCATTTCTACGACTCACATACATGGTCACAGTTCCTCCATTATGGGCAACTTTAAATTAAACAGTCTCGCTGTCACCTGTATAACTGCAGTTAGGGCGACAAAGTTAATAAGCATTGACCAAGCCAATAGGTCTGGTGTTGGCTGGCAGTCTTGTGACTTTGTCAGTGCTTGTTTTGTCATGTTTTTTTTTCAAAAATTCATTGTTGCCTCTTGCCTCGTCAAACTAAAAACAGTGGTTAAAAGAAAAAATATTTTTTATCTCAACAATAACCCATTACAATATTAGCCCCTGGCACTGGAAAAAACGACTTTCTGAGTGGATGTTCATCAGTGAAAGGGTAGAATGCAATCACTCAAGGCAAATTTAGGCAATGGCTGAAGTGGGCTGACCCATTGCCCCGTGCTGTATGGTAGGGTAGGTGAAAACAAAATGTGACTGACACAATAATAGACCAATAGATTAAGAGGTCTGCCTGCAAGCCCCTATAAGTAACTATATCATGCATATACTTTTAATACAATCAAAGGAATGCCAGCCCTAAAAACATCAGGGGTGAGGGGGCCTAAGAGTTCTTCATCACTATCTTCACAAAGTAATTACATAAACTTCCCTTCCTTATAATGAACAGGTCCAAGTACTTATATTTAACTTTTTAGTGCATTAATAGTGCATCTTGTGTGCACCACCCTTACATGTAATTGCTAAGCAAATGTGGTCTGACTGTGATGAGAAATAGCTTAGTAGCTAAAGTGTAGATTTTCTCACCCAGGACACCTTAGCTTAAATCCCTTTACCAAATTAGGTGAGACTAGGCACGTCAATGTTTCTTGCAGTACTTTTATTTCCATGACAAAATAAAGTTGATTCAGTTTGCAGTGTGTGCCTGTAGGGACTGATGAAATACGAGACTTCCCAATATTGCAATTATAATAGTGAGTGTCTGATTCGTTCCAGGTGTGTGGAGGTAACAAGGGGATTCCGGTTCCCGCCAGGAATTTTATGAGAAAAATGCGCCAAGCAGTGTATTTTACTACCAAATTGTCCAAAGAACTTGGCTACAAATGCACACATTTAACATAGGCTGTTTTGAGAGGGAAATCATTGAATGTTCAACTACTTCGTTTTACTAGTGTGCAGCAATAAATCACATGGTTACCATTCGGAAAGGTGTGTGCCTTACAGAGCCACAGAATTTATAAAATAAAAATAGTTCTGGTACAGGAAAAGCAATTCCTGGTACAGTTTTCCATTTATATCAGTATTCTTATGGCATGTATTAACCATCAAAATGTGTGTGCCAGTAGGTCAAATTGATCCATTTTGCAATATTTCTATTCATTTCATTTTTTGATGGATACTTCTCACCACAGATTCCTCACCTTTAGAATATCTCAGGTGCCAGACTGGATATGGAGAACTACATCAGCAGTGACTTCCATGAGCCGGAAGGTGACACTTAGTGGCTCTGTGGTGGCCTCACACCACCCCAGAAGTGACGGAGTAGAGCTGCACATAGGTGACACTGGTTCCTCTCTTTCTGTGCCCTTCGATTTGGATCTGGAGCTCTTCTTCCAAATTCTCTAGGCCTTTCAGCAACTTCAGAGACTTTTTTTGTGTGCTATGGGTGATGTTTCCTCTTAAAATGGCAAGTTTCAAGGTGTGCCGCGACTGCAGAAAGCAGAGGTTGCTCACGTATCCTCACCATGCTTGTCTCTGGTGCCTGGGCTCTGGTCTTGACTCGAAGCTAGAAGCAGTGCACCTGTTTGCACTCTAGGTTGTGTGGCTGGCGCCTTCTCTCAGTCACGCTCTCACTTAAGTCTTTAGGTAAGTCAACGCGGAAAACCACTATCAGCGTAAGAAAGGAAAACACAGTTCAAATTTAAGTAGGCCATCATGCAGAATTTCAAGGTGTTACTGCCCTACTCTGAAGTACCTTTGGGCCCCATTGGGCTGCAGGGGCTTCCACGCAGAGTCTCACCAGTGCGCCCTCCCTTAACAGCCCTCTCAGGACCCTTATCCAGGCCCATACTGACAAATTGAAAAATCCACTCCAGTTCCAAGGTCTACAACAGGCCCCTCGGTGCAGGTCCTGGTGTTGCAGCTAGCTCAGGGGTGCTTGTACCGGAACTGGTTCCGACACCAGTCTACAAACATGTGCCGACGCCAACCCATGCGAAGAATATGTCATGCTATGAAATTATAAAGGTGCAGCCAGTAGTGATTGACTCATACCCTCAGCCTCTTCCACAATGCTCATAGTATCAGAGGTTGAGGCTATTTTCGGCTCTGACTCTGAGCGGGTCTGGGGCCTGCAAAATATTCATCATGATACTGATGACAACGAGGAGTGGGACAATTAGCTCTCCCCTCACTAAGGTCTTTGATTGGTGCTCCAGAATACTAGTGTTTAAGACACTAGTCTGGACTCACCACCTGATTCACCAACAGAAGGAGGTACCACTTTCGCTGTAGTAATATAAAGAGCAGGTGAGATGTTACATTTACAAGTGCTTCCTGCTAAGACTAAATCTAATTTACTGACTGAAATACTCCAACCGATGCCAGCTTCCTAATAGCCTGTATTGTGCCTTAATGAGACACTTACGGACACCTTCAAGGCCACAAGGTCAAAACCATTGATAACCCTTCTTGTCAGTCGACCTATGGCCAGGCAAAACAGACCAGCACCTCTCGTCTCTGATTTTCTAACAAGACACCTCATGCCTTAAAGCCTTGTGGTACAGGCTTCAACAAGCAAGATAAACTCTAAATGCTTTTCCTTCTAATCCCCCAGGCAGGGAATCCAAGCGTATTGACACTTTTGTGAACAAGAGTTTATTCTTATCTAATTAGTCTTATGCCCCTTGAAAGTAGTGTGTCTTCTGGGCAAGTACACACACGCATTGTGGGACATGACTATCAAGATCTTGCTAATTGTCCTGAGGGATTTCAAGGCCTAACTTGCCTAGACAATACAAAATGCAGTGAAATATATACTGCATTCTGGCCTTGGCACCATCGATTACTTAGGCAGTGCTTTCTGCACCAGCATAGTGGTAAGGCGGAACACTTAGATGCTAGCAAACAGATTCTCTGGGGATGTTCAGGCATCCCTCATAGACATACCCTTTGATGGCTCTTGGCTCTATTGAGAGAAGGCTGGTTCAGTGCTAGAGCGATTTAAAGATAGCAGTGCCACTACTTGATTCCTAGGGTTATTGTCGCCAGCTGGCCCATGTCAGCAACAATATAGACCGTTTACTGACTACTCAGTAGGCTTAACACGCCAGCAACACCGACTTTCTCAGGCAGTGTAGCAACCATCGCAGACTTTTTACGACAAAAGGCACAGTGGTAGCAAAGCCATTCACACCAGCAGGGGCGGAAGTCTTCTTCCTCCTCTCCTGTTCTATTAGCCCCTATGCCTCTTTGATTTGCCCCCTTAGATACACAACCAGGTGATATGGGAAAAAATTGAATATTCCCTCCAACGCTGTAAATCCACCACATCAGACTGATGGCTTTTAGAAACTGTTCAAAGGGCTACTCCATACCTTTTTTTTTTCATCACCTCCTCATACTCCCCCCACCCAGACCATACCACAATTTTAATGTAGGACGTCAACCCCCTTCTGGCAAAGGGTGTCTTCGAATGAGTGCCGGACTCAAAGAAAGGTAAGGGATGCTGATCTAGCTTCTTCCTAATGCCAAAAGGACAGGGGCTTTAGTTCTGTTCTGGACTTCTCACCATTGAACCCCTTTACGTGGAAGGACAGGTTCAAAATGCTTACTCTGGTGCAAATTCTGTCTGTTCTGAATGCTGCAGATGGTATGGTGTCCTCGGACTTGCAGAAAGAATATTTTCATATATTCATCCTGCAGTCCCACAGCTGCTACCTGTGGTTCACTGTGGGATCTGAACACTTCCAATTTCCTGTGCTGCATTTAGGCCTCATCTCTGCCCTTAGGGTGTTCACAAAAGTGATGGTGACGTTTGCAGCCCATCTTCCATGGTCAGGGATACATATATTTCCATATCTCTATGACTGGTTACTGAAGGTGCACTCGCCGCAGTCAGTCACAGGTAACATTCGGACACAGGTTACCCTCTTAACTTCTCAGGTTCTCCATCAGTGAACCGAAAACCCACCTGAGTATTATCTAAAGGATTCCCTTTATAGGGGCAATACTAGACACAGTGGTATTCAAGGCCTTTCACAGCCCCAGTGGGTCCGGGACATTCAGAATATGATCCCAATATTTCAGGCATCCTGTGTTCCAAATGGCACAAGTGGACCTTACCGTCGAACCTCACATTTCAGTGGACTCAGAACTAGAGTAAGCTGCCCCACTCGATTTGGATCTCACAGGAGATAGTAAAGAGTCTGCAGTTGTGGCAGACAGATGCCGATCTGACATGTGGCAGGCTTCACAATAGTGACAAAGGCATTGCTGATGAGTTGGAGGAGCAAAATGAGAGAGGTAGAGATCAGAGGCCTCTGGTTTCAGACAGACGGCCAGTCCTGTATGCATTTCTTCTCTTGCCTTGAGTTCTGAGGGGAGTCAGGACAGGTCACAACCAAGTGATACTATAACACTGCACTGGAGCCAGGAGAGTGTGATACCCAGTTATCTTGGGTTGGAACGGTTGCCCTCAGATCTGGCTTCCTCTTTGGGAGGACCTATTCTCTCAGCAACACAGAAGGGTCCAGAACCAGTATCTCCACAACTTACGTAGACATGCATGGATATTGAGCAGCTGAGCTCAGTCCAATCACCACACGCGGTGGGGGATGTCATCCTCACAGCTAGATGTCCTTCAATGAAACAATTTATGCTGAATATTTTAAGCTGTTTGTGGCCTAGTGTGGAATCCTGCATCTTGATCCACTACAGATCAAGCTTTCTAATACGTTTGTTTTGTTGTTAGCCCAGAAAGGCCTTGCAGTGAGCACAGTCAAACATTACATGTCAGCCATTTCTACTTTTTTTTGTGTTTGCCACCTCAATCGTCTCTATTCAAAGCACGTGTTGTGATGCGTTTCCAGAAAGGGCTAACACCTACCCTTTCTCTTAAATCCTTTATTACTACACAATGTGATCTCAGTTTGGTCCTCACATCCCTAATGTGCGTACTATGTGAGCCTATACATAGTTACTTATTCTAACATTCAAAACAGCCTTTCTCATCATGATCACCTCTACACGCCGCATAAGGTGAACTGCAAGCACTTTTGGTGCAACCTCCCTTTCTTTCTAGACAAATTGATGCTAAGGACTCAGGCCGACTTCCTGTCAAAAATGGTATTGGCCTTCCATGTCGGGCAATCAATCACTCTACCAGCCTTTTTGGCAAGAGGACTTCATCAGCTTGACCCTAAAAGAACGTTGAGCTTTTATGCTGATGGCACGAGGTTCCACTGCATAGACTACCAGCTTTTGTGGGGTTTGCTGGGACCAGAAAGTGTCACTCTATCATTCAAACCAGATTTGTAAAGCGCGGCTAATCACCCAGGAGCATATCCAGGTGCTGAGAGTGTAGCTGCTCAGATCAGTCAAACAGCCAGGTAAGCCAAGTGTAAAGCAGGACAAATGAAAGCACTGTTAAAGTAGATCATCATTTGCATAAAGATATGATACAACCCCCTTAAGGCCTGCTGGACTAATCTTGCAACAACAGTGCTGGCAAGTGGAGTGTTTATCCTGAAAATTTGCCTAGCTGCGACGTGAGTATTGGTGCATATGCTCACCAAGCATTACTGCCTTGACAGCCAGGGAGGGTCATTTTGCCTGCTAGATCCTGCAGGAATATTTGACACAAGTCTGCTTCTCAGATCCTCTGCCTTACGAAAGGTAGTGCGTGGGTAGCTATTTTAAAAGTGAGGATTCTGTGTTCAGAAGTATCCATCAGAAGATATTGAAACCCAATAACACACTTTCTGATGGATACTTGTTGTGATGTAACTTACCTCGCGATGGAGTTTTCTTGTTTAGGTGTTCTATAGAATGTGAGGCTGACGGCACTCGATGTTTGCCAGTTGATGCTGGATCGTCGAGGTAGTCGGATGCTAGGCTGTGTTCTACAATAAACCATCTTTTATATATTCTTGGATCCTTGAAGATTATTTCACACTTCAACTCAACAATTTGGCGACGATCTTGTGCCTTCCTCGACGCTCCCGAACGCAACCTGGTGATCCATTTGTGGATGACATCTCCTTGCTTTTCCGGTGTCCTGCAACTTTCAAGCTTCTGCGAACCTCACTTCGGATCCTCTTCTCACTTTGTCACCGTTTTAAGGTACTGTGCCTCTGATCTCTCATTTTGGATTCCCCTGGTGCCTCTTGAGCTGTGCGCTGCCGTTTCTGCCGCGCGCACACTCTCGAGCTCGGCTCATTACGTCATGCTCTGGCTGGAACGCACGGCGTAATCCACGTTCACTCCTTAGTGCGTGTCCAACGTACGCCGTGCGCAACGTCATTCACGTCACCTACGTGCCGCCATCTTGTTTGTTGTCGAGTTGAAGGCACTCACCTCCTCCGTTCAGTCGTTTCAATGACAGCTCTGCATGGGTGTGAGTTCACTGCTTAGCGCCGTTACTTCAGTCGTTATTTTAACTCACTCGTTCCCTTTGCAGTTACTGTCCAACGTTCCTGCGGTGATCTGCACACCTTGAGCATATCGATTTAATGCCAGCGCTGGTGAGTCTACCTTTCTGCACATCTCCCTGAGCACATTGACTTCTTGTGAGTGCTGTGGAGTTCAATCGTCCTTGATCCCTAATATTGATCTCAGCAGCCTTGATATCCAACCACCATCTCAGCCACTGTGCATTGAGCGCAGTTTTGTGCAGTCACACACCGGTGATCTGCACACCTTGGGATTTGCTTAAACATTTCATTTTGGTTTTGGAGTCTGTGCATTACTTAGTGTACTTCACACTTTGGTCACTGTTGCGTAAAATTTCTGCTTTTAAAAAAAAAAACTGTTCTAGTCATGTATGAGTCACATCCCAATGTGATAATGCCACCTTTGTTTTTACCTTTGCCGGGTACTCCTTCTATTATATGGGAGGATTGGTTAGAAATGTTAGAAAACTATATTATAGCATTGGATGGTGTTAACTTTTCTCCGGCAAGAAAGAAGGCTTTGTTACTTAGTGCTCTAGGAAGTGAAGGTCAGCGTGTATTCAAGTATCTTCCTGTTGCCATGGGTGCAAATGGTCAACCCATGGATGATGTTTACAAAGAAGCCATTAAACGTTTAGAAACAAGGTTTGCTAAAGAGGTAAATTTAGTTATGGCAAGATACAAATTTTATACCCAACCCCAATCAGAGGGAGAGACCATTGATGACTTTGTAGCCAGGTTACGCGAACTTTCAGTAAAATGTCGTTTTGGGACAATGACTGAAGAATTAATTCGTGACCAACTCATTGTTCAATGTCGTGATAGGAAGATCCAAGAGAGACTGTGGGCTGCTAAAGATCCTTCTCTCAAAGACGCCATGGATTTAGCTAAAGTAATTGAGGAATCGCAGAAATGTATAAAGGAGTTAAGCAAGAGAGATAAAACAATGAATGAGATTGCAAATGTTGAACTTAGCAAGGATGAAGAAGTGGATGTCAACGCAGTTTCTAAAAGAGTTGTAAGGAATGTAAATACCTTTGGGTCTGTAGCTAAACCCAAGAATAGAGAGTGTTTGAGATGTGGCAGCCAATATCATTTGGCGGATTACAAGAAATGTTTTGCCTTAGACCAGGTTTGCAAGAAGTGTGGTCGCAAAGGGCATTATGCACGTATGTGCAGATCAACTGACACTCCTGATAGGTATAAATCCAAAGTTAATGTGGTTCAACCATGCCCCGCGGTTGGACAATCACTCAACCGGGTGTTGGTCTTAGGGGAAGGTACTGATTGTTTTCGTGAGGAAGCCAATCAAGACTTACGTAGACTAACCAGACCTTCGGCGGAATTCAGTGTGTGTGGACAAAACGTGACTCTCATGGTGGACTCAGGTTCTATGTTCACTATTATACCGGAGTCGCTCTTCCATGCACATTGGCAGGGTGTTACTCTTTCAAGTAAGGATATTAATCCTGTTAGTTTTCAAGGGGAGTCGATTGATATTTTAGGTTATATGTATGGCTCCATCAAATTTGGTTCTAGGAGTACTCAAGGTAAGATCTACATTGCTAAGGATGGTCCACCAATTATTGGTTGGATGCACCAATATGATTTACACATAATCATAAATCCGAGGTCTCCTAACCAAATTATGGTAGTTGAAGATTCGATTCAGATTGACCACATTTTACAGGATGCGCATAAAGTATTTGAGGACAAACTGGGTTGTGTACAGGGTTATCTTCACAAAATAATTCTTAAACCTGATGCTTGTCCAGTGCAGCACAAGCTGAGGAAAGTACCACTATCTGTGAGGCAGGGACTTAAAGATCTTATACAAGAGTTATTAAGTTCAGGTGTCATAGAACCTGTAGAGGCATCATCATGGATTTCTCCAGTAGTTTTGACACTTAAATCTGATGGTCGTTTGAGATTTTGCATTGATCTAAGATCACTCAACCGTGACATCATCATGGACACTTTCCCTTTGCCCAATATTAATGAGTTACTACAATCGGTGGGTGGTGGAAAGTATTTCTCCAAAATAGATTTGAGAAGTGCATATCATCAGATTAGATTACATCCGGATTCTAAATCACTCACTGCTTTCATTACCTCTGAAGGGACTTTCCAATTCACTCGCATGCCGTTCGGTCTGGCGTCGGCTGCGAGTGTTTTCCAGAGAATGATGTCCAACATGTTTAAAGGGTTGGTGGGGGTGGTCTACTTCCAAGATGACATTCTTGTTTCTGGAAAAACTGTCGAAGAGCATAATGCTCTTCTTAGACAAGTTCTTTGGAAACTGGAACATGCTGGCTTAACAGTCAACAAAGAAAAGTGTAAATTCTTAACTGAACAAGTGGAGTATTTAGGGTATACCATCTCAAGTGGTGGTTTGGCTCCCAAACGCAACCTGTTGGAGGCTATAAAAAATGCTACTTGTCCCAAAGATAAAGATCAGCTCAGGTCCTTCCTAGGCCTTGTGGAATATTATTCAAAATTTGTGAGAGCTTTTGCCGACATTTCTGAACCCTTGAGATGTCTTCTGCGTAAAGGAACCAAATATGTGTGGAATAAGGAACAGCAAGAAGCTTTCTCGAATATCAAAAATAAGATTTGTGAGGCGGGGATTTTAGCTTCCTTTAAGCCAGAGTGCAAATCCACCCTCACAGTAGATGCCAGTCTCACCGGCATTGGGGTTGTCCTTTCCCAAAATCATCGTGGGGGAGAGAGAACGATTGCTTTCGCATCTAGAACTTTAACACAAGCGGAGAGGAACTACTCCGTAATTGAGAGGGAAGCGCTTGCTGCAGCTTGGGGCGTTGAGTACTTTAGGATTTACCTTTGGGGTTCAAGGTTTGTTTTGAAGACGGATCACAAACCTCTGATGAAAATTTTGTCTGCTGGGGGTGCTGGTAAAGGCTCAGCTCGGCTGGCCAGATTCGCTGCCAGGTTGCAGGAATACTCGTACGATATTGAATTCATTCATGGGTGGAGGAATCTGCAAGCTGATTGTTTGTCGCGTATGTCCTTAGATTGGGAAGTTGTTGACAGAGATGTTGTCACTAAATTTGAATCCGAAGAAGCGGTGGCTCTGGTGAGTGAAGTGTGTGAATGCAATTTGGGTGTGTTCTCAAAAGCACAGTGGTTGGAAGAAATGCAGCTAGATACTACCTTGAAGGAAGTCATTTCTTTGATAAAGAAGGTGCTCCCCGTGAAAATATGGTACCTTTTGCGGTCAGACCTTTTTGGAAACTCTTGGAGGAATTATCAGTAAATGGATCTGATGTTGTCATGAGAGGTGACAGGTTTGTGCCTCCGGTGGGACTTCGCTTGTACATCTTTAAGCTCGCTCATGAAGGCCATTTGGGCCAAGGCATGACTATCAGAAGAATTAAACAAGAATTTTGGTGGCCTGGGATGGACGACCAAATTCGTAAGTGGGTTGAAAATTGTGTTTTGTGTAAGGAGAGTGAAAAAAGACTTAAGGTAGGCAATCAAAGTAATATGGGCCACATTACTGATCCTGGGAAGGCATGGTATACTATCTGTTTAGATTTTATTGGTCCTCTTTCTGAATTATCATTAGATATGCGTTTTGCAGTTGTCATTGTAGATGTTCACTCTAGATGGCTTGTAGTGAAATTTGTGAAGGACGTCACTACTCAGTCCACCATTGATGTTTTGGAAAAGTTGTTTTTGGATGAGGGCGTGCCGCATACGTTATTGACTGACAATGGCACACAGTTGACTTCTGGTGACATGCGTTGTTTTCTAGAAAAGTGTGGAATAAAACATTCTTGCACCTCTCTTTACAATCCCAGGGGCAATGGTATGGTAGAGAGGGCTAACAGATTAGTCAAGGGCACTATTCAACTGGCGATGGCCAATGGACAATCCCCCAAACGTCTTATTGAAGAAATGCTCTGGGCATATCGCACCACCGAGCATAGTGTTACCCATTTTTCGCCCTTTCAAAGTATGAGAGGACGTGTACCTGGTTCTCGCTTGGTTCCGGCGTGGCTGAAAGATTGGGTGGCGTCTGGAGGTGAACATACTCAAGATTTCTTTGATTCCAAGTTCATGGTGGGTGATTGGGTTAAATTGAAGTGTGGTAGAGTGAAAGCTGGTTTGAGCAAATTTTCAGGTCCGTGCCGAGTTATCAGTGTTGCGAAGCATTTTGTTGTGGTGGAAGGTGGACAAAAGTGGAATTTGCGCAGAGTGGCTCTTTATCAGAGGAGGGGGGCTGTCGTCCAGCAATCTGGTCATGATGAAGGGTGTTCGGGCACAATGTTTATCCCAGATACTCCTGATAATTCTGGTCCAGTGGGGATGGGTCATGATGTGGGTGGCGAGTGCAGCACAAAGTTGGGGGACTTTGCTGTTACTCAGGATTTCAGATCAGATAATTTGGGTGGTGCTGGTACTAGAATTCGCAGACCTCCTTTGTATTTACAGGACTATGTCACTGTTTGATCCTCTCAGTTTTCTCCATTTTTAGTTGTTTTTGTTTTGCCTTTGTTTTCTGTCCATTAAGGAGGAGGATGTGTTGTGATGTAACTTACCTCGCGATGGAGTTTTCTTGTTTAGGTGTTCTATAGAATGTGAGGCTGACGGCACTCGATGTTTGCCAGTTGATGCTGGATCGTCGAGGTAGTCGGATGCCAGGCTGTGTTCTACAATAAACCATCTTTTATATATTCTTGGATCCTTGAAGATTATTTCACACTTCAACTCAACAATACTCTACTTAACCCCAAATTCCTTACCACCCTTTTTCCTCCCCGGTCTGTGGAGTGGGCATCTGTACATCATAAAAATGTTGTAAGATAGCTATCAGGACACTGCCAATGACACTTTGTTTATGCTGCTCTGTGTCTGAGGTCATAGAGGAGAAGTAAATAAAGAAACTGACGTCAGTGAGCAGGGGTGGCGCCTAGATGCCACACTGATTAGTCACTTTGGGGGCATTGTGAGGACACCACGGAGTTACACAATGCTACCTAGCAAAGCACAGGACTCATTGCTGGGACATTTCTCCAACTCAAGTCTAGTGCGTAGGATATTCTAAATTCGAGGAATCTGAAGTTAGATAGAGTGTCCACCAGAAACTGTTACCAAAGTTAGTAACTTGTTATTCTGGCATAGGACATTAAAACCAAAAAGTAGGGAATAACTGTGACCTCTGCTTGAAGTGCCCTCTAAAACATAATGGTAAGACAAGACTGTTATCCAAACACTTTATAAACTACTAAAAGATGAGCAATGATGTGTTGAGTCAAATTTTAATTTTGTTATCTTCACTTCCAAAATCTAGTTATATGCAGCAAGCCTTGCAACATGTGGTAAGTGTCTTCAGCATATTCCATAGCCCCACATTCTACACATAACTTAAGTGAGTACAAACAATGACACAATGCAACAAAACAAGCAGCAGTGCAAGCTTTCTCACACAAAATGTGACTGGTTCAGAAAGGAAGGAGCAATGCAAGCCTCCTTCATAAACAGGTACCCCAGGGAGAAAGCAGTGCAATCCTCCCGGAAAAACAAGTATGGGAGCATGGCCAGCTGTCCATTGAGGTGGCCACTTTTTCAGAGGCTCTGTGTGAGACCCAGCTTGACCCTGGCGCAATGTGGCTAGAGATGAGCTACTAATCTGTGCAGCGGTGGTAGACCAGGTGAAGACTTCCTGCTCATGGGCAGATGCGAGTACGAATACACAAAAAGAAAGAGGCAGGGAGGGCGATCAAGACCTGCAGTGTTGGTTGGGGGGTGCTTGAGTGTACTTACAGTGTTCAATTGTCTCTGCCCTAGGGATCCTGATTTTATCACAACAAATGGTGATACAGCAAATCATACCAATTAATTTCTGAGTTATTACATCAGACCCAATAACTCAGTCATCCACAGTGAGTCTATAAGTAAACAATTCAATAGAGACTGAGGCTGCCATCAGGCAGTGTGTAGGAGGACGTGCACTCCTGTGGTGTCTAACGAGTTAGGCTGAGATGCCACGCATATGACCCGAGTATACAGCCAGACAAAACCCCCATTCCACATCACAATTAAAACCTTGGGGTTATCTCCACAGCGATAGATCCATTGAAACCTGTGATATATCAACCTCGAAGAAGAAAGGGAAAGCGAAGTGGGTAGGCTCAGATTTTATAAACCCCTAAGATTAAGCAAAATAGGAAAATGCTGTTCTCCTAAGAGCACAACAATGCCTGCGGAGATCCGTTGTTATCTTGGCTGTGAACAGAGAGAGATTTCAGTTATCCGCCTGGATGAGAAAAATGACGCGCTAAACGAAAGGGTGACCATGCTGGTGAAGAAAACGAGGCACAGTGTAGGAAAGTAGGAGGAAATATCTAACCAACAAGCATATTACACCCTAGAACTCTCCATCCTTGGGAAACAAGTGGCCACATTGATAAAAGAGAACAGATTCATGACCGGTAGAATGGAGACTCTAGAAAAGTCGATGAGGCAGATGGAAATCATAACAACCTGGCAGATAGTGGCATTGGAGTTTAATGTTGAGGAAGGCTCCCTTCGTGTGTCTATATGCCATAGAACAAGACTCAAAAGGAGAGGGGGATAAAAGGAATCCCACAGTGACCTTCAAAGTGTCTAATTTCATGACTGCAAGAGCTAAGTCAATCAATCAATCACAGAATTTGTAAAGCGCACTACTTACCCGTGAGGGTCTCAAGGCGCTAGGGAAAAAGAAAAGAAAAAGGGGGGGGGTGCTGCTACTGGTCGAACAACCAGGTCTTGAGTAGCCTCCTGAAGGTCAGCAGGTCTTGGGTCTGTCGTAGGCTTAGTGGAAGGGTGTTCCGGTCTTGGCGGCGAGGTGGGAGAAGGATCTGCCGCCGGTGGTAGTTCTTCGAATGCGAGGGACGGTGGCGAGGGAGAGGTCGGCGGAGCGGAGTTGGCGGTTGGGGACGTAGAAGAGGAGTCGTCTGTTGAGGTAGGCTCTGCCAGTCTTGTGGAGTGCCTTGTGTGCGTGGATGAGGAGTTTGAAGGAGATTCTCCTGTCGACGGGGAGCCAGTGCAGGTTCCTCAGGTGGGGGGTGATGTGGCTATGGCGTGGTACATCGAGGATCAGGCGTGCGGAGGCCTTTTGTATGCGTTGTAGCCGCTTGATGAGCTTGGCCGGGGCTCCTGCGTAGAGGGCGTTCCCATAGTCAAGTCTGCTACTGACGAGGGCCTGGGTGACTGTTCTTCTTGTGTCTGTCGGGATCCACCTGTAGATCTTGCGAAGCATGCGGAGGGTGTTGAAGCAGGAGGATGAGACTGCGTTGACTTGCTTGTCCATGGAGAGCGTTGAGTCGAGGATGACTCCCAGGTTGCGTGCGTGGTCGGTGGGTGTCGGGGCTGCTCCCAGCGTCGTTGGCCACCAGGAGTCGTCCCAGGCTGAGGGGTTGGAGCCGAGGATGAGGACCTCTGTCTTCTCCGTGTTCAGTTTTAGTCGGCTGATCTTCATCCAATCGGCGACGGCCTTCATTCCTTCATGGAGGTTGGATTTGGCGGCGAGGGGGTCCTTGGTGAGGGAGAGGATCAGTTGAGTGTCGTCGGCGTAGGAGATTATGTTGAGGTCGTGTTGTCTGGCGATGCGTGCGAGCGGGGTCATGTAGATGTTGAACAGTGTTGGGCTGAGGGACGATCCCTGGGGTACGCCGCAGATGATCTCGGAGGCTTCGGATCGGAATGGTGGGAGGCGGACTCTCTGGGTTCTGCCGGAGAGGAAGGAGGTGGTCCATTCCAGGGCCTTGTCTCGGATCCCTGCGTCGTGGAGGCGTGCGCGTAGAGTGCGGTGGCAGACAGTGTCGAAGGCGGCGGAGAGGTCCAGCAGGATGAGGGCTGCGGTCTCACCATTGTTAAGTAGGATTTGCCAGTTTACAAAAGACATACAGGCACATGCATCAAGGTAGGATTTTGCGAGTCCTTAATTGCGATTATTAAGGAATCGCAATTAAGGACTCGCAAAAGCCTATGCATGTAGGAATCTGTTAGACTTGGCACCATTGGCGTGGGTCTCCCTTCCATTTTTTTGCTGTTGCCTCTTATGTTTTGCTGGTTTTAGATGCTTTTGGGCACTGTGCCACTGCTGTTCAGTGCCACAGTGCAAGTGCTCCCTACTGTAAATTGATGTATGGATTAGTGACTCCATGATTGGATGATTGGTTTACTTGTCAGTCCCTAGTACAGTGCACTGAGTGTGCCCAGGGCTTGTAAATCCAATGCTGCTGGTGGGCTTGCAGCACTGGTTGTGCCACCCACAGAAGCAGCCTGTAAAGTGTGTCTCAGGCCTGCCATCGCAGAGCCTGTGTGCAGCCTAGGGCTGCCATGTCGACTTGGTGAGTACACCCACTCACCAGTCCCTAAACCTTCCCTTTACTGCATGTTGGTCACCCCTAAAGTAGGCCCTAGGGCAGGGTGCATTGTAAGTATAAGGTAGGACATGCCCTGGTGTGTGTGGCCTGTCCTAATAGTGAATTACAGCCATTTTCGTTTTTCACTATTGCAAGGCTACCTGTTCTCCATAGGCCAGAATGGGCAGTTTGATTATTACACCTTATAATCCTAACTGACCCAGGGAACATGGTAGAAAAACGAATTTAGTATGCCTGAACTCAGGATGATAAAATACATCTTTTAGTGAAGTTGGTTTTAACATTCTTTGTTTGAAAATACCACTTTTAGAAAGTAGGTATTTTCTTGCCTAAACCATCCAGCTGCCTCTGCTCAGGTTGTGTATTGTGTGTCTGGGTTTGTGAGTGACAGGGGCTGGGGGATTCCAGGAGGCAGGGTGAGTCAGCACTAGGCTGAATAGGTCTGCCTGAAGGAGGATGGGTGGGAGGAGTTGCACCTGGGTATGAATAGGGCTGTGCCTGCCTTCCACAATGCTGGCTCCACCTCCTGCCGGGCGTCTGATGGCTCTGCCCCTCACTCTCAAAGGAAAGAAGGAGTCAGAAAAACAAAGTGCTCCAGGACTGACCAGAACTGGTTTGGACTAGGCAAAGGCCTCTCTGCCTTCAGAGAACAAAGGGAAAAGGTGTATAAAAAGGGGACCCAGACCCCTGGGAAATTAGATCACTTCTGGGAAATCAAGAAACCTGTTGCCAAGGAGAAGAACCGGAGAAGCTGAAGGAGGAGTACTGCCCCTGTGCTGTTTTGCTGATTGGGGTTGGCCTGCAGTGGTTGCTTTCTGCCAAGGACAGGAGAAAAGACTTTGCTGTGCTTTGTCATCTTGAAGAAGAGAATCTCCAAGGGCTTGAACTAGAGCTTGCCTCCTGCCTGAAGTCTCAGGGATACAAGACTTCACCAACCAGCTCCCCCTGCATTCCCTTGCTGGGAATTGAAGTGCCTGCTGTTGTGCTGGGCCTTCTGAGAGACTGCGTGTCGCTGGGAGCTGGAAGCGCGACGCAACAACGAGAAGCGTGTCGCCGCCGCAGCCGCGGTCATCGCATCGCCGAGGAAGCGAGACGCCGCTGCCGCTGTCATCATCGCATCGCCGAAGCGCGGCGCATCACCGGAGAAGCGAGACGCTGCCACAGAGGTCATCGTCGCATCGCCGGAGAAGCGCGTCGCAGGGCCTGTCGCGGCTCCAAAGATCATCGAGTCGCCGCACGGCCGTCGGGCGTGCACGCATCACACCAACGTTGTCGCACCGCCACCAAGACGCCATTTTGTCGCATCGTACCGGAGAAGAGTATCGCATCGAGGTGCCATCTTGTCGCATCGCACCAGAAAGCAGTAAGAAACCGACGCATCACCTCCCCACACAGTAAGGAAGCGAGCATCAACTCCCCTGCGCAGCAGTAAGGAACCGACGCATCCACTCCCCTGCGTGTAAGGAACCGACGCATCACCTTCCCTGCGACTCTTTTGTTTTCTTTGCGTTACGCATTCAAGGTACATTGAGAGTAAAGTGTCGCATTTACAACTTGAGAGAACTGAACTATTTTATAACCTTTTAAAGCCTATTTTTGAGTACTGTATTGTGGATTTTTGCTATTGGGTCTTGTGATAAGTCTATATAAAGATTACTTATTTTTACATAAACAACCTGTGTGGTGTCCATCTGTAGTGTTTTCACTGTATTACTGTATGTGGTCACAAATGCTTTACACACTGCCTCTGAGATAAGCCTGTCTGCTCGTGCCAAGCTACCAGGGGGTGAGCAGGGGTTATTTTAGGAGTGTATCCCCCTTATCCTGACTAGAAGCAAGGGTCCCTATTTGGACAAAGGTGCAAACCATTGCCAACTAGAGACCCCCAGTTCTAACATTGGTGGTCAGCGGTGAGGATTTGGACTTGCATTTGTGATTCATATACAGTGATTGGTGTACACTACTAGTGAGTGCAGACCAATACGCGACCACATACATTTTGATAGGACTTTTTTCCTTGGAACCTTTATTTTTGTTGAGAACTGCCAATTTTCACCATGAGCAAAAAAGGATCCATTGCACCTGCAGATATTGAATTTGAAGAAGATAGGGTTGATACCTACACTGTGCCAGAACTCAAAGCTGTTTGCAAAAAGTTTAAAATCTCTATGAGAGGCCTCACCAGGAAGGAGGAGTTTCACAAGGCGCTAAGGGCCTGGTTGGAAGCACGGAATGCCAGTGGGCAGTCCGAGGAGCCTGTGGAGGAGGCAGAGAATTTAGATGGGCAGCTTGAGGGGCCATTGGGCTTACCTGGGAGGGGAGTGCCTTCCAGGGAGGGCAGCAGTGTTTCTCAAAAGGGCCTGTCTCCAGAGGAGCTGGAGGACAGGGACAAAAGCAGGATGCATGAAATGGAAATGGCCAAACTGAAACAGGGAAGCCATGATAGCCTTGAGCATAAGAAATTGGAGTTAGAAAGTAAGAGGTTGGCCATGGAAGAAAAGAAGATGCTTTTAGAGCATGAGAGAGTGGTGAGGGAGCTAGAGCTAAAGGCTAGGAGCCTAGAGATCACTCCCTCTGGTGGCAGCACACCTCCAGTGCCTGTAGAAAGTAGAGTGTACATCCCCAAGGAGGTTATTAAGGATTTCATGAAGGGGGAGGACATTGGGCAATGGTTTAAAGCCTATGAGATCGCCATGACATCACACCGGGTCCCTGAGAAGGATTGGGGAGCGGGGTTGTGGGGCCGCTTTGCAGGTGAGGGAAGGGAAACCTTGCTAGCCTTGCCCACAGTGGATCAGATGTCCTATGCCCACCTGAAGGAAGCTTTAGTGACAAGGTATGGGTTAACTCCAGAGCTGTATAGGCAGAAGTTTAGGAACTGCAAAAAGCTGGAGTCTAGTACCTGGGTGGAGTATGTGTCTTATTTTTGCAGAGCATTGGATGGATGGGTGAAGGGTAGCAAAGTAAATGACTTACAGGAGTTCTATGATTTAATCGCATGGGAGCACTTGTCCAGTAGTTGTTTTCCAGAGCTACGCCAGCACCTAGTTGACAGTAAGCTGACTAATCCTAGGAAGCTTGCTGAGGAGGCGGACCGCTGGGTCAGTACCCGGGTCCACAAGGGTCTTGTGGGAGACTCCGCCAAAGGTGGGCAGGGTCCCCAGCAGAAGAGTGGGGGGACAAGGGTAAACAGAAGGAGTTCCAAAAAGGGCCCCAAAGTAAACCCCAAGGGAACCAAGGTAAGGGTTCCCAGCCTCCCACTGAGAAAAGACCATGGGTCCCAACAGATAAGTCTGTTCAGAAGGGGCCCAAAGCATGTTTTAGTTGTGGTCAGGTGGGTCACTTTGTAGGAAGTCCCAAGTGCCCCAATACCGTGACCACTGCACCCACTGGTGCACCACCCCGGCAGATGGCTAGTGTAGCCCTGGGGGAGGAGTTGGGTGCCCAAGGTGGGTGGGGTCCCGCAGAGATGTCCCTGGTCTCTTTAGGAGACAGTGAGATGGTCCCTAGGACCCAGCTGCCTGATAACACTAAAAAATACAGGCAGTGGGTGACCATCAATGGCCATAGGGTGGAGGCTCTGAGAGACACCGGGGCCAGTGTGACAGCTGTCAGTTGTCGGCTGGTGTCTGAGGAGCAGGTGGTCCCCAACGTATTCTACCCTGTAGTTGCCGCTGACAACTCAGAGAGCCACTGCAAGGTGGCCCAGGTTCCCTTTGAGTGGGGGGGTCTCAGGTATCCTTCAAGTAGCTGTGAGGCCAGCCATGCCGGTTGACTGTCTGCTAGGCAATGATTTGGAGAGCTCCCCTTGGGCGAAGGTGGAGCGGAGGTCTCATTTGGAGATGTTGGGTCTGCCAGAGTGGGCGTGTGTGACCACTCGGTCAATGGCAGCCGGTAAGGGTATTCAAGAGGACCTGGAGCCTGGAAGAAGGGCCCAGGTGCCTGCCTTAAAGAGAGGAGGCAGGGGGCGCGGGAAACCGGCCCCCGAAGTTCCCACGGTCCAGGAGGAGGCAGACCTTGAGGGGGATGCCCTGGAACCAACAGGGGAACAAGTGGCTGAACTGGGGGACCTGCCTGAGCTGACCCATTGGCAGCAGGAAGGAGGCCCCTCCAGGGAAGAATTCTGCGAGGAGCAGAAGAAGTGCCCTTCTCTTGAGGGCTTGCGGCAACAGGCTGTAAGCCAGGCAGCAGGTGATCAGTCTGGATCACACTGGATCTACTGGGAGAATGGTCTCCTGTATAGTGAGCCTAAGGTTGCTGAGCCTGGGTCAGCCCGTGTGCTGGTGGTACCCCAGCGCTTCAGAGCCTTCCTACTGGGTCTGGCTCATGATGTGCCTTTAGCAGGACATTTGGGGCAAGACAAGACCTTTCAAAGGCTTGTCACCCACTTTCATTGGCCCCAAATGCGCAAGAGTTCAGATACTCATTGCAGGACCTGTCAGACTTGCCAGGCAAGTGGTAAGAGTGGAAGGAAGCACAAGGCTCCTCTCCAACCTTTCCCTGTTGTCAGTACCCCCTTTGAGAGGGTGGGTATTGACATTGTGGGGCCTCTGGATCCCAAGACAGCCATGGGCAACAGGTTCATCCTGGTCTTGGTGGACCATGCCACCCGGTACCCGGAAGCCATCCCTCTTCGGACAGTGACGGCCCCCGTGGTGGGACGTGCACTGATGGGGATTTTCTCCCGTGTGGGGTTCCCCAAGGAGGTGGTGTCTGACCGTGGTACCAACTTCATTTCCAAGTATATGAAGTCCCTGTGGCAGGAGTGTGGTGTAACCTATAAGTTCACCACTCCTTACCACCCCCAAGGTAATGGGCTGGTTGAGAGATTCAACCGGACCCTTAAGGGCATGATTATGGGTCTTGAAGAACCCATGAGGCGTAAGTGGGACGTCCTCTTGCCATGCCTGCTCTTTGCTTACAGAGAGGTGCCCCAGAAGTCCTTAGGGTTCAGTCCCTTTGAACTGCTGTACGGCCATCCTGTAAGAGGACCTCTGAGTCTGGTCAAGGAAGGCTGGGAGAAAGCTCCCAGGAAAACTCCCCAGGATGTATTTAGTTACATGCTGGCCTTCAGAAACCAGACTCGGCGTTTCAGACAACTCGCTGAGGCGAATCTGGAAGCCAGCCAGGAAGAGATGAAACGTTGGCATGATCAGAATGCCACTCTGATCGAGTTTCAGCCTGGACAAAAGGTTTGGGTCATGGCCCCAGTGGAGCCCTGTGCGCTCCAGGATAAGTGGACCGGACCATTTGAGGTGGTGGAGCGCAAGAGTGATGTCACCTACTTGGTGGACTTGCAGTCTCCCAGGAACCCCTTGCGGGTTCTGCATGTGAACCGCCTGAAGCCCCACTTTGAGAGGTCTGAAGTGGGCATGCTCTTAGCAACAGATGCTGGGATGGAAGAGGAGACTGAACCTCTTCCTGACCTCCTGTATGCAAAAGAGCAAGATGGGTCAGTGGATGGTGTGAACCTCTCTCCCACCCTGACCCCTGAGCAGCAGAATGACTGTCGCCAACTGTTGGGGCAGTTTTCTGATCTGTTCTCCCTGACTCCCAGTATCACTGAATGGTGCATCCATGATGTGGACCCTGGGGACAGTCCTCCTGTGAAGCACAAAACTTACAGAGTGACTGACAGGGTGAGAGCTTGCATCAAGGAGGAGGTCTCCAAGATGTTTGCCTTAGGGGTGATTGAGTCCTCTAACAGCCCTTGGGCCAGCCCAGTGGTCTTGGTCCCAAAGGCTGCCGCGCCTGGTGCCACACCTGAACTCCGGTTCTGTGTGGACTACCGAGGACTCAATTCAGTCACCAGGACTGACGCGCACCCCATCCCCAGAGCTGATGAGCTCATTGATCGGTTAGGGGCTGCCCAGTACCTCAGCACGTTTGATCTAACGTCTGGATACTGGCAGATCGCCTTAACTGATGGGGCCAAAGAGAGGTCAGCATTCTCCACACCAGATGGGCACTACCAATTCCGGGTGATGCCCTTTGGGATGAAGAATGCCCCTGCCACCTTTCAGAGGTTGGTCAACCAGGTGTTGGCTGGGCTGGAGGATTTCAGTGCCGCCTACCTGGATGACATCGCAGTGTTCAGTGCCACTTGGGAGGAACACCTGCGCCACCTCTGGGAAGTGTTGAAGGCGCTGCGGAAGGCAGGCCTCACGATCAAGGCGAGTAAGTGCCAGATCGGGCAGGGTTCTGTGGTGTACTTGGGACACCAGGTTGGGAGCGGCCAGGTGGCGCCCCTACAACCCAAGATAGATACCATCCTGGCTTGGGAACCCCCAAAACCCAAACAGAGGTGAGGGCCTTCTTAGGACTCACCGGGTATTACAGGAGGTTTGTCAAGGGGTATGGCAACATTGTTGCACCCTTGACTGAGCTGACTTCCAGGAAGCAGCCCAGGAAAGTGAACTGGACTGATGCCTGCCAAAAGGCTTTTGATGCCCTGAAATCTGCCATGTGCACAGCGCCCGTGCTTCAGGCGCCCAACTTCTCAAGGGAATTCATTGTGCAGACAGATGCTTCAGAGCATGGTGTTGGGGCTGTGCTTTCACAGATGAATGAGGAGGGCCTAGACCAACCTGTAGCCTTTATTAGTAGGAGGTTACTCCCACGGGAACAGAGGTGGAGTGCGATTGAACGTGAGGCATTTGCTGTGGTCTGGGCGCTGAAGAAGTTGAGACCATATTTGTTTGGGACTCACTTCCGGGTTCAGACAGACCACAGGCCCCTCAGATGGTTAATGCAGATGAGGGGTGAGAATCCAAAACTGTTGAGGTGGTCCATTTCCCTACAGGGGATGGACTTCACGGTGGAACACCGCCCTGGTACAGAACACGCCAATGCTGATGGTCTGTCCAGATTTTTCCGCCTTAGTGATGAGAACTCCCAGGAGGAAGGGTAGTTCTCCCCACATTTCAGCTGGAGGGGACACGTGTTAGACTTGGCACCATTGGCGTGGGTCTCCCTTCCATTTTTTTGCTGTTGCCTCTTATGTTTTGCTGGTTTTAGATGCTTTTGGGCACTGTGCCACTGCTGTTCAGTGCCACAGTGCAAGTGCTCCCTACTGTAAATTGATGTATGGATTAGTGACTCCATGATTGGATGATTGGTTTACTTGTCAGTCCCTAGTACAGTGCACTGAGTGTGCCCAGGGCTTGTAAATCCAATGCTGCTGGTGGGCTTGCAGCACTGGTTGTGCCACCCACAGAAGCAGCCTGTAAAGTGTGTCTCAGGCCTGCCATCGCAGAGCCTGTGTGCAGCCTAGGGCTGCCATGTCGACTTGGTGAGTACACCCACTCACCAGTCCCTAAACCTTCCCTTTACTGCATGTTGGTCACCCCTAAAGTAGGCCCTAGGGCAGGGTGCATTGTAAGTATAAGGTAGGACATGCCCTGGTGTGTGTGGCCTGTCCTAATAGTGAATTACAGCCATTTTCGTTTTTCACTATTGCAAGGCTACCTGTTCTCCATAGGCCAGAATGGGCAGTTTGATTATTACACCTTATAATCCTAACTGACCCAGGGAACATGGTAGAAAAACGAATTTAGTATGCCTGAACTCAGGATGATAAAATACATCTTTTAGTGAAGTTGGTTTTAACATTCTTTGTTTGAAAATACCACTTTTAGAAAGTAGGTATTTTCTTGCCTAAACCATCCAGCTGCCTCTGCTCAGGTTGTGTATTGTGTGTCTGGGTTTGTGAGTGACAGGGGCTGGGGGATTCCAGGAGGCAGGGTGAGTCAGCACTAGGCTGAATAGGTCTGCCTGAAGGAGGATGGGTGGGAGGAGTTGCACCTGGGTCTGAATAGGGCTGTGCCTGCCTTCCACAATGCTGGCTCCACCTCCTGCCGGGCGTCTGATGGCTCTGCCCCTCACTCTCAAAGGAAAGAAGGAGTCAGAAAAACAAAGTGCTCCAGGACTGACCAGAACTGGTTTGGACTAGGCAAAGGCCTCTCTGCCTTCAGAGAACAAAGGGAAAAGGTGTATAAAAAGGGGACCCAGACCCCTAGGAAATTAGATCACTTCTGGGAAATCAAGAAACCTGTTGCCAAGGAGAAGAACCGGAGAAGCTGAAGGAGGAGTACTGCCCCTGTGCTGTTTTGCTGATTGGGGTTGGCCTGCAGTGGTTGCTTTCTGCCAAGGACAGGAGAAAAGACTTTGCTGTGCTTTGTCATCTTGAAGAAGAGAATCTCCAAGGGCTTGAACTAGAGCTTGCCTCCTGCCTGAAGTCTCAGGGATACAAGACTTCACCAACCAGCTCCCCCTGCATTCCCTTGCTGGGAATTGAAGTGCCTGCTGTTGTGCTGGGCCTTCTGAGAGACTGCGTGTCGCTGGGAGCTGGAAGCGCGACGCAACAACGAGAAGCGTGTCGCCGCCGCAGCCGCGGTCATCGCATCGCCGAGGAAGCGAGACGCCGCTGCCGCTGTCATCATCGCATCGCCGAAGCGCGGCGCATCACCGGAGAAGCGAGACGCTGCCACAGAGGTCATCGTCGCATCGCCGGAGAAGCGCGTCGCAGGGCCTGTCGCGGCTCCAAAGATCATCGAGTCGCCGCACGGACGTCGGGCGTGCACGCATCACACCAACGTTGTCGCACCGCCACCAATACGCCATTTTGTCGCATCGTACCGGAGAAGAGTATCGCATCGAGGTGCCATCTTGTCGCATCGCACCAGAAAGCAGTAAGAAACCAACGCATCACCTCCCCACACAGTAAGGAAGCGAGCATCAACTCCCCTGCGCAGCAGTAAGGAACCGACGCATCCACTCCCCTGCGTGTAAGGAACCGACGCATCACCTTCCCTGCGACCCTTTTGTTTTCTTTGCGTTACGCATTCAAGGTACATTGAGAGTAAAGTGTCGCATTTACAACTTGAGAGAACTGAACTATTTTATAACCTTTTAAAGCCTATTTTTGAGTACTGTATTGTGGATTTTTGCTATTGGGTCTTGTGATAAGTCTATATAAAGATTACTTATTTTTACATAAACAACCTGTGTGGTGTCCATCTGTAGTGTTTTCACTGTATTACTGTATGTGGTCACAAATGCTTTACACACTGCCTCTGAGATAAGCCTGTCTGCTCGTGCCAAGCTACCAGGGGGTGAGCAGGGGTTATTTTAGGAGTGTATCCCCCTTATCCTGACTAGAAGCAAGGGTCCCTATTTGGACAAAGGTGCAAACCATTGCCAACTAGAGACCCCCAGTTCTAACAGAATCGCTATAAAAATAGTGATTCCTACAAAGGACATGTGTGTGTGTAACATACAACTTTGAAAAATGCACTTTAGTGCATTTTTCAAAGTTTTTGCAAATTACCATGAAGTTCAACTTCATGGTAATTTGCGCCCCCTAGTAGTGAAATCGCTACTTCAAAGTGGTTCTTGCATTGCATTTAAGGAATCGCAAAATGCGATTCCTAAAATGCAATCGCAATTTGAGAACTCGCAATTAATTGCGAATTCTCAAATTGCGAGTGCCTTGACCCTTCATGCATCGCAAATGCCCTTTTTGCAGGCGCAAACGGCTGATTTTTGCGAATCGCACTGTTTGCGCTCGCAAAAATGGTTGATGCATGTACCTGTAAGAATTCTGCTGATCCCTCACCTGGCAACTGATACAATGCGGAAATGGAAAGCCTAAAACATTTTCTGCATGGTCACACTGGATTTGTTTGCCTTTTATTGGATTAATTGGTAATTGGTAAATGTATCATATATTTCAATTTAAATCTCACTGAACTGGCTCATCCTAGAGGTACATATTATCTTCCAACTTGCCCACATTACTCATAGGGCTCTGCACACTGTCCCCCAGCAAATCTGACGCGGGAACTAACAGTCTCAGGTGGAGAGTGTTTCTTCAGAGTGAGGACTCCCTTCTGGTAAGTTCATATTTTAAAAACATAAAAAAACACTTGAGCACTCCTCATGTAGTGCTATGAGCATTTTGGGATCCTATCCCTGCGAACATCAGGGCAGTCTCCTCTAATGACATTTTTGAGAGAGAATTAAAGCATCTACTTTGGGAATGTAATTTCTTAGAATGTGGGACTAGACTCAATTGTTTTATAAAAGGATGTGACAATAAACTTCCACTTCATTCTTTATTCTGATTGTATATAGTTTTCCAGCATCCCTGTAAGGCTACAGTCCAGAATATATTTTATTTGTTTATTCCATAAGGGAAGTAACACTATTCTAAATCTATCCTATATTTTCTATTGCTGTGATTTTTCGATCTTCTCAAAATGTGTGATCTGTCTTGCATGAGTCCACTTACGAGTACCTGCATCATGTTCTTTTGTGAAGCTCTGTCACCCATGGGTTATGGTGCATGCTAAATTGGAGTATAGTGCCATTGAGGGCACATTGGTTGCCATTTAGATGGCGTATCTCTGCTATGTTGGATGTTTATGATAATTTTCTGTTGAGTGTTGTGCTACGCTGTAGGACATTGAAAACATTGCAAGGAGTACAGTTATAGGTAAGAAGATCTCACAGCACTCACATGTGTAAGAAGAAGCACGAATAAGTGGGAGGAGCGTTATCACCCCCATCCCATGTAGAAAGGGTAGATGAGAGGAATTTTTGCCACTGGGATCCCATGAGACAATCAGCTACCCCTATCCTGAATATCTATGTAACCCTAACTATGAAACGAAACAACCAGAGTTGGATCAGTAGATGTTGTTTTGGTACTTAGAGTATTGAATCTGTGCAGCCCCCTTGTCATGAGATGAGCTATCTGTGTTTAAATAGGAAGACATAGTCTATGGGATGCAAGAGGTATGTAAGGATCTTCGTGTTAATCTCATGGACTAAGGGATTACTAGGGGTCCTCACTGGTAAAGGTCAGTTAGTAGGAAGAGGATGCCTGGAGACCTCAATAGAATGGGCACTAGGAAGCAGTGGGACCAGTGGTAACATCTTAAAGGTGGTGGGGTGTACAATGTTTGCAAAGAATTCTAGTGAGTTAGCCAAACATCTTCTCGGAAGGTTCGAGTGGGTTCTCCCCACAAGAATATTCTTTTAAATAAAAGGGGTCAAATAGTGCATTTTAAAGCTCAATTGTCACATAAACATTTTGAAAAGCTATAGACTAAAGAAGGGCACTCATGAAACACTCCGATACACTCATGGTGTAGCAAAGAAGCTAAACCATACCGAGGAGTGAGGCCCACTCTTTCAAAATTCACCATTTCTTGACCCTCCCTTCCCCACTATGGTAAAAATTATCTTCAGTATGGCAGGACCAGAATTTTGTCATGGGCACTATCCATAAACTATGAGTGCCGCATATGTCAACCAATTATATGCAAGTTGGCATTGTCAGTATTTTGCCATGGGTGCCTGGACCCTTCCCATTTCCCATATGCCATGGGCTCCCTCATATTCCAAGAATTGCCTACAGTATGACAGTGCCTGCATTTTGCCATTGCTGACCCTCATATGTTATAGGTGCCCTCCCTTATAAGCCAAGAATTATCTCCAGTATGTCAGGGCCAGCTGCAAACTCACATACAATACATACACACACTCACATATGCACACTCTTAAATGATCGCTCATGCACTTCCTTATGCGCTCACACACACTATCAGCGCAATTTTTTTTTGGTATACTTAACTTGCTTCCTCTGCTAAAGACTGTATCTGACTAGGAGGTCCTCTGTTCATTCATAGTACTAGCAGAGCAGGAATCCTGCACTGGAAATAGGAACCATTAGGCCAAGGTTTTCAAACTGCAAATAGGAAGCCAGACAATGCGGTAGGAGCAGTCTTTAACAGGAAGACCTGCCCCAAGCCTTATCCCATCTTCTGATAGGCTTGAATGTTGGTGGGGGAGGGATTCTGTCCCTGCTGTAATAATTCAGCCGGATGAATTAATGACAGCCCCAATTTAGTAGATATAACAAGATGCTTGAGGCATATGCTGTATGTCTACTAAATTCTAAAGATTGTACCTGTGTGAGGGGACATATATGAATTATGCCCTGGCATATGCAGAGTTCAGACATTCATGTGCTGAGTGTCGTGTTCATAAATAGATCATTGTTCAGCCCTCTCAAGCCCCCTCCTCCTGTCATCATCTGCTGTTGATGGTGAGCTGAAGCTGAGCATTTGAAGACATTGTTCATGAAAACATTTTGTTTTGGGGAACACTGGTAATTAAATTGCTGAGCAAATGCAGGCAGATGCCAGTGGCATTATGTGAAGGCTCACAGGACTGAGAGCACCGCCCAAATCTGCCTGTGGATGAGTTGCCACTGAGTGGGACAACAAGGTAGAGGTGCAGAGGCATACAGCATTTACTTGCAGCCGGTGGGATCTGATACTTTTCTCCTTAAAACTCTTCCCCTGCCTTGTCCCTTACCACCTGTTTCTGTGTGTACATTCGCTGGCTAGACAGTGACCTGCGGTTCTTCCGAGTAAGTGAAATGGGAGGGGTAGTAGAAGAATAGTGGTAAAGCAAATTTAAAAGTGATAGCAGTAAAACATTCGGGGGGGAGGCAAATATATAGATGAGGTGGAGAGATAGGTGAGGTAACCAGAAAGAAAGATGCAGAGATAGGTAGAGTGATAGGTAGGGTTGTAGGTGACAAAGAGGCACAGAGATACAGAAAAGGAAAGGTATAACGATGCATAGAAGTGTAATGGGTAGTGAGAGAGAGGTAAAGGCATAGAGAGTTGAGGTAGTGTGAGATGTATGGAGAATGCAAGGTAGAGAGAGACAGGTCGGCTAAAGAGATTAGTGAGTTATCGAGACAGATTGAGAGAGGGCTAAAGAGCTGAAAGAGTTGGTTTTGTTCAAGTCAATTGGATTTTTGGTATCCTTTGTGGCTTGGTCTTCGACTTTCGGTATGGCTTGTCATGGCACAACCTTTTTTTAGGCTTGAGGTTGGGAGTTGTTGTTGGCCTTTGCCTACTCCATCAGATCGGCAGGCTGCTGGCCTTGTTTTGGTAGGCCTTGTGACCAATGCTGGCCTGCGGCTGCTTTCCTGTCCTTTGGATCTGAGGTGAGTGGGCTCTGTTTTGACAGGCCTTGTAGTCTGCTGCTCCATGTGCCTGTGGTCTTTCCTTTGGCTCTTCAGTAGTCTGCTCAGGTTATGTGCTGGGCCTACTGGGATTTTTGTGAGTGTGGGCTTAACTGGTTTGATTTGGGATACCCCTTGGGTTCCCTGCTTTTTGATCCTTTGGACTGATTGTTGCTCCTCCTTGGTCTGGATTCGAGTGGGGGCTTCTGCCTTTGCTGTGTGTTCTCTTCTGGGATTCCTTATTGCACCTGTTCTCTGGGACCTTCTCTTGGTTCCTTCTCTCATGGCTTTCAGTGCTGGATCCGCTGGAGACGGGAATGGGGCGGCTCCGTCTCAGCTTATTGCTGGGTCTAAGAGGGTCTAAGAGGATTTGCTCTCCTGTTTCGCCTGGCAGGAGACGAGTTCTGTTAGCCTAGTGTGGTTCTTTGCTTTTCCCTGGTGTGCTTTCCTGCTTTGCCTCATCTCTTGGGTTCTGGTGAAGCCTATGTGTGGTGTGGTGGCCTTTCACTTTTCTGACCTCAATTCCCAGTCCTTGTAGAGGACAGGATCTGATGTGTGTGTTTTGCCTTTATCGTCTCTTTGTCAGGGGAAGTGGCTAAAACACATTTCAGACGAAGAGCTAGGTCATATTGTGCCTAGAAGGAAGATGCACGCACCTCATGTTGCAAATTCTGGATAACTTGTAGTTATGAAGATCACAAGGAAGTAATCAGTCAATCAATCAGGAGTTTGTTAAAGCGCGACTACTCACCCGTAAGGGTCTCAAGGCGCTAGGGGTGGGGAGGGGTGCAGGTTCCATTCCATCAAGGAGGGGGTCTGTCGAAGAGCCAGGTTTTGAGGTTTCTTGCAAAGATGGGGAGCAATGTTGTCTGTCTGAGGTGGAGCGGAAGGGCGTTCCATGCTTTGGCCGCGAGGAAGGAGAAGGAGCGGCCTCCCGATCTGGTCTTTCTGGTGCGGGGGACCACGGCGTAGGAGAGCTGGGCTGATCGTAGGGTCCTTTGGGGTGCGTGGAATTTGAGTCGGCTGTTCAGGTATGCTGGTCCGGTGCCGTGGATGGCCTTGTGTGCGTGGGTGAGCATTTTAAAGGTGATTCTCGCCTCGACGGGGAGCCAGTGGAGTGTGCGCAGGTGCTGGGAGATGTGGCAGTGTTTTGGCAGGTTGAGGACCAGTCTTGCGGCGGCGTTCTGGATGTTCTGTAGCTTGCGGATGAGGTTTTTGTTTATTCCGGCGTAGAGTGCGTTGCCGTAGTCGAGTCTGCTGGTGACCAGGGCGTGAGTGACTGTCTTTCGGTGTTCGAGGGGGATCCATTTGAAGGTCTTACGAAGGAGGCGGAGGGTGTGGAAGCAGGAAGACGAGACAGAGTTGATCTGGCGGTCCATTTTGAGCTCGGAGTCCAGGATGATTCCCAGGTTGCGTGCGTGGTCTGTGGGGGTTGGCGGGTTTCCGAGGCGGGGGGCCACCAGGTGTCGCTCCAGGCGTCGGGGTTTGGGCCCATGATGAGTACTTCTGTTTTGTTGGTGTTTAGTTGTAGGCAGCTGTTTTTCATCCATTTGGCGACGGCTTCCATGCCTTCTCGAAAGTTGCGTCTGGCGGTGTTAGGCTCGTTGGATAGGGAGAGGATAAGCTGGGTGTCGTCTGCGTATGACACGATGTTGAGTCCGTAGGTTCTGACGATGGGGGCAAGTGGAGCCATGTAGACGTTGAAGAGCGTCGGGCTGAGGGAGGAGCCCTGGGGGACTCCGCAGGTGGTAGGTGTGGGGTCCGAGAGGAAAGGGGGAGTCTGACCCGCTGCGTCCTGCCGGAGAGGAAGGAGCAGATCCAGTCGAGGGCCTAGTCCTGGATTCCTGCGTCGTAGAGTCTGCGTATTAGGGTGCGGTGGGAGACTGTGTCGAACGCCGCTGATAGGTCGAGGAGGATGAGGGCTACTGTTTCTCCTTTGTCCAGTAGGGTGCGGATGTCGTCTGTTGCGGCGAGGAGGGCGGTTTCCGTACTGTGGTTTTTTCTGAAGCCGGATTGGGAGGAGTCGAGGATGTTGTGTTCTTCAATGAATGTGGCGAGTTGGCTGTTGATGGCTTTCTCGATTACTTTCGCTGGGAATGGGAGCAGGGAGATGGGTCTGTAGTTTTTGAGGTCGGTGGGGTCCGCTGAGGGTTTCTTTAGGAGGGGGTTGACCTCGGCGTGTTTCCAGTCGTCGGGGAACGAGGCGGTCGCCAGGGAGCGGTTGATGGTGTGGCGGAGCATGGGTGCGATGGTGTCGGCGGCTCTGTTGAAGATGTGGTGGGGGCAGGGGTCCGTGGGGGCCCCTGAGTGGATTGACTTCATTGTCTTCAGTGTGTCTTCGGTGGTGAGGGCTGTCCAGTCATCAATCACTGGTTTCCGGGTGTCGGGGGTGGTTGGTGAGGGTTCAGTGTGTTGGTTGTCTTCGTCGAAGTTGTCGTAGATGCTCTTGATTTTGTGGTGGAAAAAGGTGCTGAGTTTGTCGCAGAGGTCTTGTGAGGGAGGGATGTCGGTAGACTCGCTGGTGGGTTGGGCGAACTCCTTGATGATGCTGAAGAGTTCCTTGCTGTTGTGCGCGTGGGTGGAGATTCTGTCTTCAATCGCTTTTTTCCTCGTTTCTCTGATGAGTTGATGGTGGGCGTTGGTGGCGGCTCTGAAGTTGTTGTGGGCTTCTGTGGATTTGGTGTTCCTCCAGGCCTTTTCGAGGCGGCGGCATGTGTGCCTGGACTCTCGAAGTTCGGTGGTAAACCATCTGGCTTTCTTGGCGCGGGTATTGTTGTTTTTCTTGAGGGGGGCTATGGTGTTGGTGCTGTCCGAGATCCATCTATGCAGGGTTCGGGCTGCGGTGTTGGGGTCGTCGTTTTCCGCGATGGTTGGGGTGGAGTTGTTGAGTGAAGAGGTGAGCTGGTCGTCGGTGATTTTGGTCCAGTTTCTTCGTGGAAGCAGGTGCTGGTGTCTGTGGATGGTGGGTGTTCTGAAGGTGAAGTGGACGCAACGATGGTCGGTCCATGGGAGTTCGGTGGTGTGACTGAAGGTGATGGAGTTTCCTGTAGTGAAGAGGGGGTCGAGGGTGTGTCCTGCTGAGTGCGTGGGCTCGGTCACGATCTGGCGGAGTCCAATGTTGTGGAGGTTGTCCAGGAGGGATGTGGTGTTGGGGTCCAGTTGGTTGTCGAGGTGCAAGTTGAGGTCTCCCAGCAGGGTGTAGTTGGTGGATGCGATGGCCTGCGGGGAGATAATGTCCGTGATGGAGTTGGCGAAGGGTCCGCGGGGTCCAGGGGGTCGGTAGATGAGGGTTCCTCTGAGGGTGGCGGTGGGGCTGGCCAGTATCTTGAAGTGAAGGTGTTCCATCAGTTCTGTGGGCTCGTCAGGGAGTGTGCTCAGGTGGAGGCTGGATTTGTGGACGATGGCGATTCCTCCTCCTGGGCGGGTGGGGCGGTCCTTCCTGGAGATCTTGTATCCTTGGGGGATGGCGATGGCGATGTCTGGTCCCGAGGTGGTGTTGGTCCAGGTTTCGGTGAAGAACGCTACGTCCGGGGTGGTGCTGTCGAGGAGGTCCCAGATTTCTGTGGCGTGTTTGTGGAGGGGTCGGACGTTGAGGAGGATGCATTGCAGGGTCTTCGGTTCGGTTGTGTTCTTGTGGGCGGGTTGTGCTGGATCCGTGTTCTTGGCGGTGCTGCAGGTGTGCCGGCAGCGGTGACAGCTGAAGGGTCCGTGGGTGTCGGCTGGTGATGCTAGCTTGCAGTTGTTGTTGCAGCCTGGGTTGAGTGCATGGAGTGCTGCTGGGTCGTAGCGTTGGCGGGGCGGAGGTCCAGGGTTCCTGGCGCTGGTCGCGGACGGGTCGCAGACGGGCGCAGACGTGCGCAGACGGGCTTGCCTTTGACGCGCCTTCGGTGCACCAGCGGCGCGCCCGCTGCCCGCGGCCGCTGTGCGGCTGCGCACTGGCCGCCATTAAGTAGGGGTCGGGGAGGGCTGGACAGCTGGGAGGCGGGAGCAAGGAGGGGAGCTGGATTGGGCCGGTCGCGCTGGGGGGGAGGGGCCACGGGGGCAGCAGCGGCGGGGAAAGGTAAAGGGAGGAAAGAAGAAATAAAGAAAAAAGGGAAAATAAGCAGAAATAAGGCACAAAAGAGCAGAGATGCAGAAAAGTGCAGAAAGGTGAAAGATAAAAGAGGGTAGAAAAACGAGTGAAAGAGCAGAGCGAGAGAAAGGGAAAATGAGCAGAAATAAGGCACAAAAGAGCAGAGATGCAGAAAAGTGCAGAAAGGTGAAAGATAGAAAGGGTAGAAAAACGAATGAAAACGAGTGAAGGAGCAGAGTGAGAGGAAGGAGACAGAGGTCCACTGGACCACCAGGGATGAGGCGCAGGGAAACCTGCTGGTGGAGGAGGGCCTCGATCACCAACACTTAAGAGTGCAGGGGCAGGGGCACCTCACTTAATGGTGGAGCTGCGAGGGTGGGAGAGCAATTTCACTGACAATGAGTCAGTCCATTTGAATTCCACAGCTCCTTGACTTCTACAAAAAAAAACCTGTTTGTGTCACTGTATTTCCTGACTGTATACTGCTTAATTCATCTTTTCTATGGACATCAACCGTATTCCTTCTAGACCGCTCCTTGCTTTGCAGATGTTTGTACTTTATAAATCTGAATCTTCTTCTTGTACAGGGCTGGAACGTCTGGTGCGTGTATGGGTCACTTTATTAGCACTCTGTGGCTGTAGAAACCCTAAACAAAGAAGCAATATCTGTGGTCAAAAGATCTTAATGCACTCGTGTCTCCAACAGGAGGCAAGTGGTTCTCTTTTACACATGACCTAAAATATGCAAGAACAGCAGTTTACTTGTCACACTTCACCAGTTGATGTACACACTCAGCTGATTAAACTCAAATGTTGAGGGCTGCAGTGATGTGCGAGCCATATATACTGAAACTATTACAGCCTAAATGTCTGAAAAGAGCTGGCCCTGAACATAGATGTATTCCACAGCCACAAATCGTTTTCAGCATTCCTCGATCCTAGCTCTTGACTGTTTTATGACGTTTCTTGACTGTTTTATGTCCTTCTAGAACTTGTTGTTTGTTCAATCCTTGTCTGAGCACTGCCAAATCCCAACTGCTTCTTAGGGTCACTCTCTCTTTCTTCTGTCGCCTTTCTTAATCCAATACTTGCCTTACTTCTTTACGTTGCTATTTTCTCCTACCAGTGTCATTAATTCAGTAGTCTGTGTTTTAACGCACTGAGCCAACAGAGCACTGCTTCCAAAACTTTTTAGAACCACGATCCATTTTTTAGCCTGACCAACTTTCGCGAGGCCACCTAGCTTTAATGGACATGAGGCGGGCGATATTTTAATATAACTAAAGCATCATGTGGCAGCGCTCTGTCATTTACAGATAGCGCATTTGAATTTAATTGAAATGGCCACTAAATTTGCACATTCTTACAGTTTTACTGATAAAACTATATGGCACACAAATGATAACGTGTGGAAATCGAGTTTCAGTGAATATTTAGCATTTGCGCATCAGCAAGTAAACGCGTTTTGATTGTTTTGATCCTGTTAAAATCTTTGTTTCCATCACACTTCAGAATTATAAAAAAAAAATGTGCTTCATTTTTCCTTTCCAAACTGCTGAATGTGTACAGTTCATTTACAGGTAGTTACATTTTGTTGTGTGTTAGAGTTACAAAAAATGACATCCTCCAGCCTTTCCTTTCACTCTCGATGTACCCCAGCAAGATAGTCACATAATTCACTTTACTTTTCTTTATGTGAATGCAAAGTGAGAGGAGTTTGTAAACACCAATTCCCATTAAAAAAACATAAGCAGCAATTTTGCCACCTCAGTTTCGACCAACAGTTTGGGAAACACTGCAGTAGAGCCTACTATGTTCTGTCTGTTCTGGAACACGTCTTTGTTACAGGCAAAGTTTCCTTTTTGCACATGCAACTTTTCGTTATTTTCTTAATGTCCTACCAGTGGCATATCAAAAGTTGAGGGTGCCCCCCTGCAAGGCATGCAGAGGGGGTGCACTGCCATTTGCCTATCCTTTCCTAAAACGACCACTAAGCAGATCATGTCCTAGCGCCTGATTTGGAGTTTAGCAGACGGGTTACTCCACCACAAAAGCAGATATTGCATCAGATGTATTACAAGGGCATTGTGTCCTATGGTAATACAGTGGACAGAATATCCATGAGGTTTGCAAAGGAGTAACCCATCCCCTAAACTCTACATTAGGCCCTTAGTGTCTGACATCCTCTGTCAGCTGAGGATCTTTAACATGGTAGAAAAGGCTCACTTTACCTCTCGTAGAATTAAATTATCTGTTAGAAAATGGGTCACTAGTTGTGTGGCCTGCACAAGTAATGGGTCCTCACTTATCCACCACTGGGAACCAAACACCCCGTTGTAGCGCTTGGCACTCATGGGGTAGCGTTGCAGAGCAGTCCAAGGCTTACTCAAGGGAGGTGGTGTGGGATAGTAATCTCATTCACAGATACACAATAATAACACCCAATAAATGATTGTCCAGTCTGTGCTTTTCTTTTGAAAAAGGTAAAAGCACATTTATTACACACACACTACTCCATCCTATGCAGCAATTTACAAATATACACAAGCTGATGGAAATTCTTTTGGGATGACATTATGTAATCATTCTTACCCCTCCCAAAGGGAGGTTTGGAGCAACAAATTGCGTCAATTTACTTGTAGTAAAAATGCAGTAATGGAAAATCACTTTGAATGAGCACGCATTAATATTGTCAATAAAGCATGTTTAGTTGGCATATGAGTGGTTGTCAGCATCATTACTTCATTAAAGCATTCATAAGAGAATATGTCTATGCATTTGTAGGTGGTTTGTGTCATCAGAGTTACTTTTAGCATGAAATACCACATTTAGCATAGTCCCTGAGTCCAACACAAAAATTATAATAACAACATTTATGCAATTATAGTTCTCACCCATAGAGGGTGTTTGCAGCATCAACACTTTTATCAAAAATAACAATACTGCATTTTTGCGACTAGTCCCTAAAGTACATCACTTTGATAAATACGCAGGTGTAATTACCCCTAGAGGGTGTCTCTTAACATGAAAAGCTCACATTAACCATTTTCAGGCCACAACTGATTGCAGCCATAACCTTTGCCTTCAGAGGGCACAGCATTCCAAGCTGTTGAACAAACGTTCCAGCGAAGAGAGGGCTTTACAACAAGGTAAAATCCTTGAGGGGTTTTCTTTGTAATGTTTCCACTAACCTAGGATGGGGACTTTATAACTGCGCATGGGGGAGACTGTGCTGCTCCTCTAGCTTCCCCACATATTGGGCATCCCTTTGGTGGTGACCCCGCTCTCCTCTGGCCACCACAAAGCAAAATGAGCGATTTTTGTAAGGAAATGTGGAAGGACCTGCAGGGGTGTTCCTTGCGCTTAGTGGTGCATATGAGATCAGCAGCTCTCCCGCTACGAAGAGCTGCAGAGCATTTCCTTTTCCTCATTTCTTTTATTTAGTGCAGCCTCGCGCCGCAGCTTATTTGTCTTCGGTGTGTCGGGGCATTGGCGAGCAGCTCAGGGAGCTCACCCTTGGCTGCTCTCACCAGCTCCCCACACAGCCAGCACCTTCATGTGATGCTGCAGGAGCCGACTATTCACTTTGGCCTGCTCGCTCCTGCGGTCAGACGCGCGTGGTACTGCGACCTTGGTCTTTTCCCCAACTGGTTCTCAGGCGGTGTAAGGGAACCAGCTTGCCTGGTCCTGGGGAGTACCCCACTTGTCCTGGGGTCAATCAGAGTCAGGGTCCTGGGGCCTGATGGCAGTCAGGGGGTTCCTCCTACCAATTGTCCAATTTATCTGCCTCCAAGACCACTGTCCAGCAGAAAAGTACAACCAAGAGAGAGCTCTCTCCCATGTGCAGGACCTTTTAAGTGGCGGCGGGAGTGTCCAGCAGCGCCCGCCTATGGCCAATCCTGATGTTCCACATCATCGCCCCGCCCCTGTCCCAACCTCCCTGCACAGTCTTCTGGGATAGCTCAAAATGGCGCCACCCAGGAGTCACTTGCCACATGTGCTCTGGAAATCTCAGGGCCTTCCCCCAGCAAATCTTCAAAGGAGCCCCCCTCTGGCTTGGCTCCAGAGGTCTGGACTCCCTCCTTTGTGGAGTGGCCTGGGGCAGGCCCTCTTCTAGGCACAGGATGACAGCTGGCTGGTTGATACAGAACAGTCCACCCCACCCCTTCCTTCTGAAGAGCTGACCTAATCAAGGGTAATAGCTCTCTTTGTGGGGTGAGGCCTTTGTTCCTGCTGCTAGAGAGAAAAGTAATTAAACCAGCCCAGCAGGGTGACAAAAGGCCTAGGCTCTGATCCTGAGCTGAGTCAGAGAAATATGACCTTGCTGGATGACCCATAAGCTGTACAGATATGTTTTTGGACTCAACAAAATAGTTCTTTATACACAGATTACAGTGTACATTGTTGTGACTCTGTAGTCTCTACCCGAAAGAGAACTGGAGCTGCGCCCTAAGGCAGCCTTTCCAATAGGAGTATAATAGAGTGTCCCTACAGTCAAACAGTGAAGGACACTGCCTATCTCTTACATGTGTACACCTACATTATAGGGCCTATCCCAGGTCACTACCCAACTCTGCATAGTCCCTTCTGCACCGGGTTAACTGGGTGCAGTTTCTGGGCTGCCAACGACAGGAGTCTAGCACGTGCAGCCCTCTCACATGCGCACACACGTTCACATGTAACCAGCCAAGTGCCCCTTTGGCTTTTTCTTAAAAGGTGGACACTGGCAGTAAACATGCGCAGTCCATTTTGCCATGAGTTTGCCGTGGGTGAGTCACAGGTTATGAGGCTCCCCCACGGCAAAAGGTCAAAAACCAGGTGATTAAAAAGCAAAAAATCCGGGCGGATAAGATGGTCAGAACCACCTTCTCATATTATCATAGTGAAGTATGTTGTTTTTACTGTCCCTCTACTAGTAGACTTTTCCAGAATGAGTATCTAGAATCTTTAGGGCTGGGCCTGAGAATGTGTTCCTAACCGACTTAAAGCATTCTCAGGCACAACACCAGGATGCTTGAGACCTGTTTCTCCTTATTAAGACAGATATGCCTCTCTTTCACTCTGTTACTGTTGTAAGACCAGATGCAGTTGTTTTTTGAGGTTGGAAGAGGAGCAGCAGTGCCGTATGGGAAGCAGGTTAAATTAGACAATGTTAAAAAGAGGGTATTAGGGGTAAGAAATTATAATTTGATTGTATATAAAGCACTGACATCATGTGGTATTCATGCAAGCGTGCAGCATTAGGGTAAATATACACTTTTTTCAACTTTGAGAGGTTGAAGGGTTGAGATGGCCGATCTGGATTTCACCTGTCTGATCAGGATCTAACATACAAATGTATAACCTCTTCACCACTACACACGGATCTTAGGAGCAGGTTTATTACTCTGTCACACTATTGTACTGGTATTAGAATCTATGTTCTGCAGATTTAAAGCAGATCTCTGACACATGAGCTCAACAGCCTGATCTCTCTTATTTGGATTTTAGCCTATTACCACAGGTTACACATGTATGTGTGAAGTTTGCGCCCCATTCTATGAGCTATGTTAATAGCTGATCTTAAGCTCTTTTTAGAAAGCACAAACAGTGTTCTATGTTTTACTCAGGGTGCAGTAATTCTACTTGTGCTGTTTTATACAGTGATTTATTACACAGTCTCTAGATTACAGGAAATAGAAAACACTTAAATATCACTATTAAATAGAGTTAAACAGAGGCGAAAAATATAAAGTATTGTTATTAATGAATTTATTATTATTCACCTACATCTAGAATTTGATCTGAAGGGTACATAGATCTCTGTAGCAGATTTGCTGAACTATCTTGCCACAAAAGGAGATCTGCTTCCACATCTTACTAAAAGGCTTTACGGCAGATTGACTTTATAGTGATACAACTGCCTGTACTTACTATAGGTCAGAACAGAGATGCTTTGCAAGAGTACATTGGGTGTGTCAGTACCAAGATACCAGTACCTGCTTCAATTAAGGTGCAGCCACATTGTGAGTTCTATATATGTTTCAGTGCTTGTGTACTAGTGCATGATGGAAGTTGGGATGGAAGTGATTTGGAGGAGCTTTATATATCTCTGAAAACCAGAGTCCCAAAGATGGAGGGGGGCAAGAAATCAGGGTAAAATTACAAGACCTTTGCGGATGATGACCCAATAGTTAGTTAGAAATGCATAAACGATATTGTTACAAGACCATGAAAATGCCAATAATATAACCCCAAAGAAGTACCCCAAGTAGCACCGCAGCCTCTGATCACCAGCCAACCACCCCCAAAAACCAGCCAGTCAGCAGCTACTCTCAAGTTATGCCTAATCATCATTCCCAGACCACAGCGCCAACAGAAGAGTTCCACAGGCAGCACTGCATCCTTGACTAGGTAACCCTCCCAAAGCCAATCAGCAGCCATCTTCAAGTTCTCCTTCTGCCAACACCACTGGAGGAGGGCCCATTACTGCAATGCAGAAACCTACAGTCAGCAAGCAACCCAAACAATCAATATCAAGCCTATCAATTGCCCTGTTTATGCCTGACTCCTTAAGCATCCAATGGTCCAGACTTCCTCAGTAAAGGACAGACAAAAGACAAAGGGGTTACATTGACTAGCCATCATCCACAAGCCCTCATCATGCTGCCAAAACCCAGATCTTTCAAGGACCTCACCCACCGCTTCCCACTTCTAGGGTCCCACGCAGCTCCTTCAACCTGATCTACAGATACCCCCAAAACCTTAAAGAATTCTCATTGAAACTTTTTTAGTGCTCATCATCTCATCCTCCATGCAGCACTCCAAACCTATCTTTCTTGGAGACTTCAACCAGCCCAACGACTCCTGCACTAAGGTAATGATGAAATCTGTCACACTACTCAATGCCCTGGGCTTCAAACAGCTTGTCTCCAAACTGACTCACTCCACCAAAAGCCACAGCCTGTTAGCATCCCCTGCAATACTCTGCATGAACCCAATACTCATGAACTAGATGGACCAATTCACCTTTTCTTTTTTCATCCTGCACACTATCTCAGTATACTGAGGGACACCAAATAAATAAAATCTGACTTACTTCACTGCCAAAGTTCTCACATGCAGGCCCTCTAAGAAGACCTAATCATCCTGTTGAAAGTCATCCAGACTACATCAGACGTCAACACATAATATCTGCAAAACTACACTGAAAAACTACATACAATTCCTCCTCAAAAACACGATCCTTGAAACTGAACCCTTCTGCACCATGGTACACCCAAGAACTTTCCTAAAAGCACACCATTCGCAGGCAGAAAAAGAAATGGAGATGATCAAGGTTCCACATGACTTCACCCAATTTAAAGCACTTAACTTTGCATTCAGAGCCACCAACACCTCATTTAAAGCATCTTTTACAAACCTAACATTGATGAACTGACAGAAATAAAGCTCTCTTTAAGGTAGTTAAACAATGCAGCAATCCTCTTCCAGTTCCTCATCTCCCTCAGTCAGCTGACCAGTGTAATGCTACCAATCAATTTTTCACACACAACATCCCACATCAACAATACTGGAACAATGCCTACACTACTTCATATCCCCCATCACTCCACCACCAAGTGGCCAATCTTCAAACTCCTCTTATATAAAACTCACCAACATCCTGAACTCACTGAAGGCTACCTCACATGAAGATGGCATCCTGCCACCCTCCATCATCAATTCTCTTCTTGAATATCCCTTCACTCCCATCCTCAACATTGTCCGTGCCACCCAAAGCCAAAAAATATTTCCAAATACCCTCAAGACAGTATATGTCCTTCCATTACTAAAGAAGCTGACTTTGGACCCAGACAATCTAGTCTACTTTTGCCACTTAACCCAACTACATTTCTTAGGAAAGATCATCATGGAAGAAGTCTCCACCCTACTCCTGGAACAGATCAACAAGAACAGTTGTAGAGGACTACCTATCGGACTTGAGACCACATTGTAGCGGCTACTCTTCAAGTAGTAGATCATACCTTCTCATTAGCAATAAAAATGACCCCTGGCTCCTGATGCAGAACGGCATCGCCACAGTCTTTAAAAATGCCCACACTCTTTTACTGAGTCAAGCCCTGGACCTTTGCAGGGACTCCTCCAACTCAGTTCTTCATGAGTTCACCTTCTTCCTCTCCAACTGTCCTACAGCTACAATCCATTTTATGTGAACGACCTCAAAAATCCATTCTCTCTCCCATCATCTCCCATCATCTTCTACATTGAACTACTTGGGTCCCTAGTCACTGACAAAACATTAAGATCCAAAAACACGCTGATGACATCCAACTCTACCTTAACATTTCCTCAACCAATGCCATAGAGCATCTCAGAGTCTGCTTCAAGCTATTGAACAAATGGGTGGCAGGCACCTACCTGCACCTCAACCCAAATAAAAGCAGAGTTCCTCCTATTCTTTAATTGCCCCAAACGTCCACAAAAGCAACTGTGGCTCACTGACATAAACCTAATCTGAATCAGCCCCAGCTGACTGCCAGTGCAAAATCACTTGGGATCATCCTTTACACAGAAGTTTCCTTAAAGGAACATATCTGATAGACACATCTAGGCGCATGTTGCTTACCTGCGCATTTCACAGGCATCAGACTGGATATGGAAGATTTGTGCGTGAGCAGTACCTCTGTCCGACGGTAGGTGGTGTCGATCAAGGCCGGACTGGCCATAGCGGGCACCAGGTATTTCGCTGGAGGGGTGGGGGCCAGTTTTGTGGCTGTGGGGGCCAGTTTTGTTACTGGGGGGGCTGGTTTGGCAGCAATGCTGCAATATCAGCCACCTGTAACAAAAGCGAGAGCGGTGCTTCTTACTAGCACCCCCCCTGTCCCCTCCCCATGCTCCCAGGGCCAGTTGAGCATCCGTGCGGCATCATCCGCGCCAGAAGTGACTTCCGCGTCACCTATATAGGTGCCACCCCGGTGCTCTGACGCCAGTTCGTTTCTTTCCACACCAGTTAGCGCTGATCCATAGAAGGAGTTCCTCCTCTGTCACTTTTTTTCGAATTTTTCCTCCTGGTGTGTCAAGGGAATGTCTTTGAGGAAGACAGCTTTTAAACCATGTGGCGCCTGTCATTCGCTATGTTGGTTATGGACCCACACCTCGTGTGCCTGTGGTGTCTTGAGCGCAACCACGACTCCAAGTCGTGCTCGGACTGCCAGACCATGGCACTGAAGGCTTTGAGGGAGCGGTCCCTGAAGCTGCTAGCGGCCCGGCAGGCAACACTTCGGAGGTCTCAGTCTCGATCGAGAGGGTGGTTGCGGAACTGCTCCAGGAGCTCCAAATCTTCTTCTTCCCACTGCAGGCCATCGGGACATTTGGGGAAGAAGCACAAGATACACAAGAAGTTGAAGCGTGCTTCAACTTCCCCTCAAACGTCGGCTGACACAACGAGGGAGCATCATTGTTCGAGGCACAGTTCTTCGGAATTGTTGCTTGGGCCGACTCCGAGCCTTCCACCTTTTCCAAGAGCCAGGGCGACCCTCCTCAAGTAAGAGAATTTTACGAGGCCATGCGCTGCATATTTGAGCGGCCCGACCCCTCCGGCACGCCTTTGGGCCCTGCTGGGTTAGAGGGGGCCCCATCAGGTTCTGCGCTGCCGGCTTCGGTTCCGATCGACCCCTGTGGATCCGATAACTGATCCGGACCGGCACCAGTCGTGCCACAGTGACCTTCCCTGACGCCGGCCCTGATGCTGATGCTCCCAATGCTGCCGGCGCTTACCGGCGGCACCAGCTCCATTTACATTCACAAATCCCACAGGGAGCCAGAACTGCGTCGATCGACAGCGATTACGACGCCGACAAGACCCATGAGTACTGGATCGGTGCCTGAGCCCTATACTGAAGGGCAATGCTTTTGGGGTAGAATGGGAGCAGTCACCAAACCCTTTAGAATATTGTTAAAAGGCCAGGAAATGGACTGATGTGAGGAACTCGGTAATGCCAGTGGTCTGGATACATCCCCAGATAGTGGTATGCCTTCTCCCACTACTGCGGCTATGGAGGAAGGAGTATCTTATTCTATGGTGATGAAGAGGGCAGCTGAGGTCCTGGATCTTGAGTTGCCCTCATGGCAGTCAAGACTAACATCTTGACAGAAGTGCTACTACCGGGAGCTTCCTCTTCTGAGCCCTTGCTACCTTTTAATGAAGCACTGATGGATGTCTGTAGGAAAGTGGATTTCTGTTGCAGTAACCCCCCCACTTTTTGCCTGATAACTGATGCACTTTTCCTTGGTGTGCCCTGGGTCCCTGCCAATCAGGTACCCAGGGCCTGTGTTCCTTCCCTAAAACTGCATTACAGCCTAAACCCAATTGGCCTCTCTGGCCACAGGTAAGCCCCTGGTAAATGGTGCCCTAGGTACCCAGGGCACTGTGACCAGAGAAGGCCTCTAAGGGCTGCAGCACTTATTGTGCCACCCTTGGAGGCCCTGTACCCTGACACACACACACTGCCCTTGCAGGCTGGGTGTCTTGGTGCAGAACAAAACAGAGAGTCGACATGGCACACATCCCTGTGTGCCATGCCCACAAACACACTGCCCTGGCATACCTCAGTCACCCCTCTAGCTGGGTGCCCTATGCCAGTGGTGAGGGTACAGGTGCATGAGCCCTGTGCCCCTACAGTACCCAGGTCCATTCCTGGGCACTGTAAGTGCAGTGCTGCTATTCCGAGTATATGGTGCTGGGAGGTCGTCAGCATGAACTCCACAGCACCATGATGGCTGCACTAAAGACTGAGAAGTTTGGTATCAAACTTCTCAGCACAGTAAGCCCACACTGATGCCAGTGTGGGATTTACTGTAAAATGCACGACAGAGGGCAACTTAGAGTTGCCCCCTGAACCTAACCTACAATCCACGTCTTGTCTGAGGGGCTGCCTAGGCTGCCACACAGCAGACATGTTGCTGGACCCCTGGGTAGAGAGCCATCCGCTCTCCCGGGCCTGCAACAATGCACGTCCTGGGCGAGGTGCTAGGCCTCCTCCCCAGGATGGGCAGAGGGAAGCTTCAAAGGCATACCGCCTTTGTGAGCTTCCCCAGACCACTTGCTGTACTCAGCAACTGGTCCCCACCGGTTCTTCCCCATCCGGGCGGGAAGACTGGCGGGAAACACCAAGGGAGGAAAGGGGGTGTGCCACCCTCTGCCAACCCCACCCCTCAGGTGGGGGAGGCGAGGTGAAGCACATCTCCGGGCTCTCGCCATCTTGAAGATGGGGAGCCCTGCCCAATCAGGACTAGGCTCCTGCCCCCCTCCCACAGGAGAGTGGCAGGATAGGGGGTGTACCCACCCCAGGGCAGGGACCCATTGGTCCCTGCCCTTTACCTACCTGTTACGCCCCTTAATCTAATATTTAGGGGCACCCTGAACCTTCCTTCCTCAGATTCCCGCAACCTAAGAAGAAAAAGGACGAAAGAAGACGCCCAGCAGAGGAGACTGCAGAGAACAACTGACTTGGCCCCAGCCCTACCGGCCCGTCTGCAGTTTCCAGAGATCCTGAGCCAAAAATCGTCTTGTCCTGCAGCCAGCGACCTCCAGAACCCCGGGGAGGACTGACTGCCTTCAACAAAGACCGGATCTCCTGTGAACAGCAGCTCTGTTCAAAAGAAACATCAAACAAAGACTCAGAGCCTGCTGAGGAAAAAGAAACCCGACGCCTGGAACCACCACTGCACCCGTCGCCTACAGCCCGAGTTCAAGTGGCCCACCAGTCCCAGCGAGGTCCCCCAGCGCTCCAGAGTCCGAGTCCACTGTGAGTTGACCCTTCCAGGACTCCCCGACGTCGCCTGCAGCCTCTGCACGGAGACCCCCCCCCCCAACCGCGAGTGGCCCGGTAAGGTGAAATCCGACCTCAAAAGACACCCCTGCATCCAGCCGCCCTGCGCCCTGGAGAAAGGAACCCGAGGTGCACCTACGTCCCGAGCCCTCCAACTTACCTGCCCAGCTGTTGGTTCCTCCTGGAAGTCTTCCTGGACCGAGCCTGCAGCTGAAAACCAAAACCGAAAATCTCCATTGAAATCAACAGGGCACCCGACCTCAAAACAGCACCCTGCACCCGGCCGCCCTAGTGCCGATGAGGGTGCCCCTTTTGTGCTAACTTGGTCCCCAACTTGCCCTGAGCTTAACCCTAGGAGCTTTGCTCCCACAACCCCGTGGCCTGCTTGCCAGCCGCCACCAACCGGAGTCCCCCTATCCTCCATAGGATAACATTGGGCCTCAACACTCTGCACCCGGCCGCCCTAGTGTCGCTGAGGGTGCAACAACAGTGCATCACTGACCCTGGGAGACCCCTGAGTCTAACCCCAGAACCCTAACTCAAAAGACCGACTACTTACCTCGAAACAGATAACTCATTTTTCCTCATAGGATAACACGGACACTTTTTCTTCCAAAAAGTTTCTAAGTGTCGACTTTTGAAAACTAAGAATATTCCTTAAAAATCGCACAAATAACCTAACCGAATTTTCTCAACTGTTTGCAGGAAAGGTCCCAGTGCTGAACCTAGGTGTCCAGCACTGAGTAACAAAAGTAATTAAAAAGTAACTTACCTGTGAATTGAATTTCCTTCCATAGGATAACATTGGTGGTTCTTTGTGAAAAAGATTGTGTCAACTTTTGAAATACAAGAATATTCTTTAAAAATCGTACAAACTACAAAAACGTAATTACTTACCTGTTTTAAGTAAATGTCCCAGTGCTGAATGTAGGAGTCCAGCACTGGATTACAAAAGTAACGTTAAAGTAACTTACCGGCGAATTGAATTTCCTTCCATAGGGTAACATTGACTGGTTTCACTTGGAAATTCTTCTAAGTGTCGAGTTTTGAGACTTTAAAATATTCACCTAAAACCAGTCTAATTACGAAAACGAATTTACTCACCTGCTATCAGGAGAGATCCCAGTGCTGGATCTTGGTGCCCAGCACTGACCCTAAAAAGTAATCACAACTGTACTTACTGGTAACTTGAATTTCCTTCCATAGGATAACATTGCCTGGTTTTTGCTGAAAAAGTTTCTAAGTGTCGATTTTGCAAACTTACAAATATTCGTTAAAAATCGCCTGTATAACAAAAACACATTCTTTCAACTGTTTACAGGAGATGCACCAGTGCTGGATCCAGGATCCAACACTGAGTAAGAAAAAGTAACGATAACACTACTTACCTGCTAAGTGAATTTCCTCCCATAGGATAACATTGGTGATTCTATGTGAAAAAGTTTCTAAGTGCCAACTTTTACAATACAATAATATTCCTTAAAAATCACAACTGTAACCAAAACGTTTTTACTCAACTGTTTACAGGAGATGTCCCAAGACTGAATCTAGGATCCAGTCCTGTGGTTAGAAAAGTAATCCAAAAAGTAATCTATTGCATTTAACTAGAAATTCCCATTGAGCTCAATGTATAATTGAGTTTAAAATTGTGTTGCCTTTTGCAACAACTAACTATTGCATTCAAAAGTCTATTGCCTATTGAAAGTATTTACCTAAAGCATCTCATTCTGAGAAAGTATATTTTGATACCTATTGTTGGTTCTAAAATAAAACAAGCATATATTTTTATATACAAACCATTGGCCTAGAGTTCAGTTCTTGAGTGTGTGGCTTCATTTGCTGACTGAGTGTGTACAACAAATGCTTTACACTGTCCTCTGATACTGCCTTACTGCTCGACCAAGCTACCACTTTAGAGAGTAAGGTTATATCTAACTTTAGCCTCTGCCAAACCTCTGGGGACTGTGGACCCTGTGCACACTGAACCTTACTTTGGTTCAGTATATACAGAGCCACTTTCTTACAATGTCCTACTGGGAACCTGGTCCAAGCCCAGCACAGGGGCTCCTGTGTACAGGACAATTTTCCACCACCACCTTCCTGCACCTGGGGACCTGCAATTCCTCATCCAACACCCCGTCCCTGAGACCTTGGTGATCCAAGCCTCTACATCCCATGGTGAATTTCTTGCCGCACCCCCGGAAAGGGAATCAAAGATGTTGGATTGTTTTGGGAAGAAAATGTTTTCTTCCACCAGCCTTGCGTTGCAGTCAGTGAACACCACATGCTTATAGGCCTGCTACTCCCACACTTGGTGGGACACGGTTGCACAAGTGCTGCCACACGTCCTGGAGGAGGCCCGGGGGTGTCCTCTCCCAAGTGGTCATAGAAGGGAGAGATGCAGCGAAGTTCGCCATTAGGCTGGGCAGAGTGGTTTCGACAATGGTGGCACTTAGACGCCACACCTGGCTTAGAATATCTGGCTCTTCAGGGGATGTCCAGGCTTCCCTCATGGACATACCTGCTGATGGCAACCATCTCTTTGGAGACAAAGCAGACGCGGCGATGGAGCACTTTATTATTATTATTATTAAAAGACATTTATAAAGAGCAAACATTCACCTAGCAGGTATCATGGCGCAGTCATATAGCCTGAAAAATACAACCAACCTACCTAATTCTGCAACAGATAGTCTAGCTCTGAGTACCCCACTATCTAATTTAGGAAAAAGCCATGTTTTTAGACTGTTCTTAAAGCTGTACGGGTTCCGAATGTCTCTCAGGGAGTCTGGAAGTTTAATTCACAGTTGAGCTGCCTTAGTCTGGAACGCTCTCCCGCCCAGTCTCAAATTCCTGAACCTTGGCATACATACCAAGATAGCTGATGCAGATGGTAAATGCCTTGGGCCTGTAGTAACTGAATTTCTTTTGTAATAACTCAGGGCCTGTCCCATTTACTGCTTTATCAACAATACATAGGGCCTTAAAAACAGTTCTCTCTCTGACTGAGAGCCGGTAGAGTTCTTTTAACGTGCCCGAGGCTGAGTCATATCTAGACTTATTCAAGGCCAGTTTGGCAGCTAAGACTTGCTTTAAGGACTCACGGATATGGACAAGTCCTTGGCCCTCTCAGTTGCCCGCTTCAACCCCAGTCTGCTTATCGCTCCTTTCGTGGCTACGGAAGGGGCTTTCAACTTTGCCAACCATATTCCAGCCACTGCCCCACGCAAGCTTCCCTGACTGTGTGGGGGCGAGGATGCAATTCTTACTGACCCTGTGTGTCAGGTAGCCAGAGGTCTGCTACAATTACCAATACCCCTGCAGCCGCAGCCTCTAAGCCCTCCTAATCTTGTCCTACAAGATCATGGGCATCCACTTGGTGGCAGAAACAGCCATCATCTCCACCACTGGCAGTCCATAACATTGGACAGTTGGGTCTTACAGATCATTCGGAGGGGCTACTCCCTTTCTTTCGAATCCTCCCATCCCCCTTTGCCTCCATCTCACGACCGGCTGATGGAGGATCATTTGTCCTTTGCTCTGCGAGGAAGTCACAGCTCTCTTGACCAAGGGAGCCATAGAGAGCGTTCCGATGTCAGAAGTAGGCAGTAGTTCCTATTCCCACTAATGTCTGATTCCCAAAAAGAGCAAAGGGCTCCATCCTACTTTAGATCTGAGAACCCTCAACCTCTTCCTCAAGAAGGAGAAGTTCAAGATGCTCACATTGGCTTAGGTTTTGTCTGTCCTGGACCCAGGAGACTGGATGGTAGCGTTGGACTTGCAGGATGCCTATTTTCATATTCCTGTACTGCCTGGCCATTGGCGTTACTTATGGTTTACGGTATGCCACGAGCACTTTCAGTTCATTGGGCTCCCCTATGGCCTTAACAGCGCCCCTCGGAAGCTCACCAAGGTGATGCCGGTGGTTGTAGCTCATCTGCGCAGATCAGGGGTGCCAGTCTTCCCCTATCTCAACAACTGGCTGCTGAAGGCAGGCTGCCCCAGGCTGTCATCTATCATCTCCAGACTACGGCAGAACTCATGCATTCCCTGGGGTTCACTATTAACGAGCCGAAGTCGCACCTGACTCCTTCTCATCCACTCCCTTTCATCTGAGCTGTTCTGGACACAGTGCAGTTTTGGGCTTATCCTCCCGAGCAGTGAGTCCAGAATATTCAGACTATGAACCGATGTTTCAGCCTATATCCTGGATTTCAGTGACAATGACTCTGAGGCTGCTGGGCCTCATGGCCTCTTGCATCCTACTAGTAACACATGCCAGATGGCATATGGCGACTCTGCAGTGGGACCTTAAATTCCAGTGGGCGCAGCGCAAGGGGAATCTCTCGGACATGGTTCAGATCTCGGGAGGAACTGCAAAAGACCTGCAGTGGTGTTAACGAACCGCGATTGGGTCAGAGGCAGACCCATTTCCCTTTCCCAACCAGATCTCAGAGTAGTGACAGATGCTTCACTTCTGGGATAGTACAGCCAGCTGGGAGATGACTCTGGTTTCCGGCTGAATCCGAACTCCAAATAAACATGCTGGAGCTCCGATTGATCCAACGGGCATTGAAAGCCTTTCTACCCTCCATCAAGGGAAGGCTGGTACAAGTGTTCACAGACAACACCACTGCCATGTGGTACTGCAGCAAACAGAGCAGGGTGGGGTCATGAACTCTTTGTCAAGAGGCCCTGTGTCTCTAGAAATGGGTGGAACAACAGGGAATATCCCTTGTGGTTCAACACCTGGCAGGTTCCCTGAAAAAATGAACCTTCCCACGAAGGGAAAGGGGGATCACCTGCCTAGGAATACATTAGAGCGCACAACGTCTCTGGTGGGTTGAAAAAAGGATCTAAACCCAGGGAGCAGAGTCAGAGTAGTGTCAGAAAGAGACAGAAAATAATAAATCATAAACTAAAGAAAATGATAGCAAAAAATATATATTCCATTTATTCAACATATAAGAATATCAACAAACATAAAAAAGTCTTTATACTAGTTTCAAATAAGTATACATAGATTTTCAAACAATACAAATAATGTCAACGCAATTATATATAGTATTCTTAAAGTCCCAACAAGAACCAATGAGAATAAAATTTCCCCGACACAAAGATTCATGGCAAAGACAGGAAATCAAACCAATTACATCCTACCATCTGTATAATCACTCATATCCCAAAATCATTCATACTACAATCTTGCCAGCGCAAACATCCAATAAAAAGGATTGCCTAAATGTGAGGACAGATACCATAACAAAACAAATATACAGTGGTATGATAATGATTAATACTTTACATTGAGCCCAAAAACTTCTCTGGTGTAACCATGAGCTCAAGACCAGCTTGCAAACAATGGTATTTAACAATGCATTAATAGCAATAGATGATGCTTAAAGTGACATATACTTTGTGTAATGTATATTTGGCTGTTCTTGTATTTGTACCACCGTATGGTTTCTGTCCAGCATTGAAAGCCTTTCTACCCTCCATCAAGGGAAGGCTGTTACAAGTGTTCACAGACAACACCGCCGCCATGTGGTACTGCAGCAAACAGAGCAGGTTGGGGTCATGAACTCTTTGTCAAGAGGCCCTGTGTCTCTAGAAATGGGTGGAACAACAGGGAATATCCCTGGTGGTTCAACACCTGGCAGGTTCCCTGCAAGCCAGAGGCGTTGATGCCTAGCAGAACACGAATGGCGTTTGCATCCGGAGGTGGCGTAAGGTCTCTTTCAGCAGTGGGGAGAGCCTTGGTTAGATCTGTTCTCCTCCGCCGAGAACGCGCACTGTCAGCAGTTTTGCGCGCTAGAGTTTCCAAGGCGGCTCTCGCTCTGAGACACTTCTCAAGTGGAGCTCAGGCCTCCTGCACGCCTTTCTGCCCATACCACATCTGCCCAGCGTTCTCAAGAAGATCAGGAACGACTGGGCCCAGGTGATCCTTGTGGCTCCGGACTGGGCACAGAGAGTTTGGTATCCCAAGCTTCTCAGCATGGACATCGATCCTCCAATCAGGCTGCGCCTTCAGGAGGATCTTCTGTCACAGTAGCAGGGGAGGGTCTTCCATCCGAACCTGTCAACTCTGCCTTCTTGCTGGAGATAGCGCCGTGACAGTTGACAGCTGTGAGAAGTTGGCCTGGTATATGCTGTCCACTAATTAAAGTGGGCACCTTGCACCAGTCCAAACGACCCTTATGATGTATGAGGTCAAAGATAACGTTTAGAAACCTATCCTAGTGGTAGCTGTGGAGAGCAGCCTTCAGGCTTAATCTTGAAGGAATCTAAAGCAGCTTGTTTTACCAGAACATCACCTCCTATATTGATTAAATGAAAGGAGAACGACACAGTAGTTATAGAAAAATATGTATTTATTAATATAACACTCTCTACTATCCTCTCCACGAGGATAGAACATAAAGCACACAATACGAGATCAATAGAACCGTTGTAAGTAGCACAATACACAGTGGGCTCCAGGGGGAGACCAGACCATATACTAAAATAGTGGTATAACAGTCTCGACTGAGATCAAGACAAGGTCTGGAGCACGTAGAATCGCTGGGACACCAAGGAACCACCCGAGGTGAGTAGACAGGGACCCCACGGAGGACGGGTGCAGTGTGTGAACACGACCGCGAGCTCCGTACAATTCTATGGGGAAGTCGCGGTTACACTTTTAAAGTTTAAGGACCCTTCTAGGAGGACTTCGAGTGAACCCTTAGGAACTTAAGAGTTTGAAGAGCCACCCCACACGTGGTTTTGAAGTACCCGAGTTACCTATCCCAGAGGAGCCAGGTGCATATGTCTGAAGTGGCGTCGGAAACTGCCGTCGCTTTCAATGGAGGGCTGTGAAGAAGTACTGCTGCCGTGAAGGTGAAAAGGGTCGGAGGGAATCCAAGCCTAGATTCGGGAAGGAAGGAACCTGAAAGCAGAGGGGACAGAGTCTGGGTCACTTCAGAGTGACCAGGGGCTCGGTTCGACGAATGCCCACCGATGTCGTGTGCTTCAGGTGTGAAGAAGGGATGCTTGACTCTGCAGCCACGAGGACCAGGAGATGTTGAGGACAACCAGGAGCTGTCCCACAAAGGCTGTCGAGTGCTGAGGGGTCGGTGTCCGGGTGGAGCACCAACAAGCCTTGGCAAAAGCAACCCACAAAGGAAGGTGAAGCAGGTTACAGTGTGGACCAGCAAGGTCCAGGGGACTCACCAAGCAATGGGGAGTCAGGGCACGCCTGGAGCAACCAGGGAAGCCCAACAGAAATCAAGATGACCCTCAGAGAGACCCACAGGCCGAAGGACCAGGAGTCACGAGGGGACCTCGGGCAAGATTGCAAAGTACCAGCCCACGGAGCACTCGGTGCGAGGGGGCCGGAGTTCTTTAGTGCAAATACTGCTCAGGGTCAGGACTACACAGAGTCCAATGCACAAGCTCGGGAATTGTCAACAAGCATATGCAACTGCAAATAGACGCGGTGCACAGGGGTTCGGGTTATGCAGTCCCCATGAGGGATACTGGCCTCAAACTTGCTGAGAGGGCAGATCGACCTCGAGGACCTTGGAAAACCCACCTCCTGTGTTGCTGAAATCTTCGGAGTCCGCAGGAGCTTGGGATCAGCAGACCGGTCAGTTGCGTTAAGGTGCCTGCTAGGGCAGGGGAGTGACTCCTTCACTCCAAGCGAGATTCTTCAGTTGTCCTTAGTGCACCACAGGTCCTGCATGGAGCCTGTATGGAGCAAGGGCACAGACAAAGCTTTGGACATAAAGGGGGACGAAGTCGGGCCCAGTCGAAGTCCAGCGAAGTCCAGAGTGTCCAGACGGTCGAAGGTCAGTGGTTTCTTCTTGTAGAATCTTGTCCACGTAAAATCTAAAGTCTTACAGCCAGGTAAGCCCCTATGTACCCATGGGAGAGGGTTGGACAGATTTGGGGGACCATCCTAGGGGAGGGTCAGGACAGAGGGGTGGCTACACCCATGTCCTTTGTCCAGTTTCGCGCCAGAGCCGGAGCCAATGGCTCCTAGAACTGGTTTGAGCTGGATTATGCACAGGGACACCAAATGTGGCCCGGGTGCAGACTTTCAGGCACTCTTAGAGTGCACCCACCCAGCCCCAATACACTAAGGGGTATATTCACAAGAACGTGTGATAACTACCGCAAGAGTAGTGTAACGCAACTTTCAATATCGCAGCCTAGCGCGGGAAAATAACCCCGTGTCAATGTGGAATTCACAACAAGGCGGTAGCATGCGATAGTCACCGGATAACGCGTCAAATGTCAGCGTGAAAATCAACGCCACGCCGAAAAAATACGAAACGCGAGAAATCATGTGATGAGGTCAATCGCGGTACAAAAAGTAGTGAAAAGCAGCCTCAGGCCTGCAAATCCCCTGCGTCTGGCGGGAAATTGCACCATAAAAACCACAGAAACAACACACCAGAAACAAGCCAAAGCACGTAGCAACATGGATGCACCCTGACCCAGCGCAGAGGTCAACGCGAACCCCACAACCCCCACAGACCACCAGCAAGGAACAACTGGGTCGGGGAAGGCCAAGGAGAAAAGGGAGAGGAAGACGGGGTGCAGACCGCAGGAAAACAAGACCAGCGCCACGGAGTCCCAGAACACCACCAGCAACTGACCCACAAGCAGACCACCTGGAATGCAGTCGGAGTGCCGAGGAGGCCAATCCAGGAGGCCAAGAGGCGCCGCCAGGACGTGACAACCTAAACCAGGCACAAACCCGCTGCCAACAGGAAGGCAGCAACGGCGACAGGAGGTGGCCATCCAGCGCCACAGGAGGAGCTGGAGGAAACCCAGGCCACAGTCATCAGTGTGGAGACGGTGCAAGGAGGTGGGAGTACGGACACAGCTCGACAGGACCCGACACAACAACAACAGGGTGAGGATCCAACAGGGACTGGGGGGAGGGGGGATAATGGGCACAATGGCACACATGCACAACGAGGTGTAGCACACTGCACACCCACAATTACCCAGGGACATGTCCCCCATCCCCGTGGCACACTGCAGAACACACACATAGCAAACACAGCACATACCATGACAATGTGGCACAAAGTGCAACACCCACACTGCAGAACAGGGGACACAACTGGGTCCGCCCAGGTGCAGAAACAAAACAATCACATTGGACAGAGCAGGGAACTGTGAGTTGCATATCTACGGCTACAACCCCACATCAGCCATGTAGGCCAAATGTACACTGTCCCAACTCAAATAGATACCACCGCCGAAACAGTTACAATGTACATTGTCACACAGTCTGCATGTCGACAAGAACAAGGCGCCAACACAATGCCAACATGCACCTCCCCTTCACAATGCAGAGGGACAAACAACACCTCCAGCAGGTCAGAACAGACAACCCATCAGTGATGCCCGAGACGAACACCACACCTTCGACACCGACGCCCTACAACAGCCCATGGACATCCCACACAACCCACCACCAGGACCAGGGCAGACAAGCTACTCAGAGGAGAACCCAGCCACTGCAACAGACCACACAGCATGAAGCACCCGCAATCACGGCTGGCTCACAACACTTCACCGACCCACACATGGCACCCCAATGCCAGGTGTCAGAACGCCAAAAGGAGGTGGCCCAACAGGTGCGGGTGTTGCCCAACCCATGGAATGCGAACTAGAACACATATGTGGGTGTCCAATACCCTTCAGGGACCACCTACACCCCACAAAGGAGACCCACACTGCCATAGAGACACATGCAGATGCACATACCCAGTACAGAACCACGCCCAGGGGCACGCACATATCAGTCACACACCCACGTTGGCTCTGCGTACGACGGCACAGTCCACTCCCCTTACGAATTGAGTGGGTGACGACAAAGCTACATGTCCAGGTTCTAGCCCACTGCCTGTGGTGACATGTCTGCGTCCGCTGTACACAGCATAATGTAATGTCGTAGGGCCCAGGGCCCCCATGCATACAACAAGACCACAGGGACACATGCACATATCATGTTGAACTGACTACGGGCACGTGCGCCCGGCCCCTTTATTGGCAGGGCCACATGTACAGTGACGCCTGTGCTGGATGTGTGTGGGGTGAGTATAAGCCAGCCCGCACGGAGTGCTTGGTGCTGGCAACAACCTGAACAGTGGACGCCAGTGTAATGGAAACAGAAAACACCAGCATAACAGAGTCAACTGCAGAGCAACATGGAGGGATCCGGAGTAAGGACAGAGGTCACCCAATATTCAGTCAGGAGGTTCCGTGAGTTGCAGTGCACTGAGGTAGGGGCACTAGAGAAGAGCGCGCTCCTGTGAGGAAATTGCTAGGATTGTGTCCCTTCGGGTTAGTCCTGATGCAGATGCAGTGGGGTGTGTTACACCTGCATCAACTTCCTCATCAACGTCCCAGGTCTCCCACACTGCCTGAGGTGACAGTTGCGTCCGCAGTCCACAGCGCAATAACCAGTAATAGATCCGGGTGTGTAGCTTGACTACCACCACCAGTCTGCATTCCTGCTTGGGGCTGTTGCCTCCTGCCCTCCCATTGTCTGTGCCTTCTCCTGTCCGCACACATGACACATCTTCATCATCATAGTCCCAGGTCTACCCCACTGCATGAGGTGACATTGCTGCGCAACCTCACAACAGCACAAAACTCAATCAGTAACGGACAATGGCTTGCGGTGCACTGAGTCACTGGCACCTGGAGTGCTGAGCAGGGTATCAGGCCGATGATGGCATCCACGACAGGTCTGAGCAACTCCGTAGGTCTGTCAGGACCACCGTTTTGACTCTGGCAGATGGCGGTTGGAGGTGGTCCTTGCGGTGGTGGTGTGTGCCTCCTGCGGTGATGCGACGTCCGGGCCGGTCAAGACTCGATGCTATGTGTGGGCCCTGGTGGCCCGCAGTTGAGGCCGGAGGATGCGGACAGCGCAGGGCCACAGACACATGGCGTTGATGACCCCAAGACCATCGCTACAGAGGCCATTCAATATCTCAGAAGAAGGGGTCCCAGGCCTGAGCAGCACAGAGTTAGTGGCCCCAGAAGCACTGCGGCCGGCACAGGCACCCAGCCACGGGACGGTGACTTGCGTTGCAGTCAGATGGGCCATGCGACCTGAGCGGGTCCCCATCAATGTCCGAGGTGTATGTTGCGGAGTGTTGCAGGGGACAGTGGAAGGTGTCCTCCAGGGCATGATGCGGAAGGTCTGATGTTATCTGGAAGCAGCAAATGGAGGAGTGGAAAGCACAACCCTCGTTTTCACCAACAATTCGGTAACAGCTACATGAGGATGAAAACTAGCCCCTAGTCCATAGACTCAAACGCCACCAATGTACGACCAGTGAGTGTCCATGAATGTTGGGGAACACACTTAGTGGCACCGGTGCTGAGAGGGGATGCAGTCTGCGATGATGCTGGTACACAGATGTGAACTCCAACATTGCCAAATCAAGACTCTGTGACCTACTGGACCGCAGTGTAGGCCGGAGGCAGCGGTCAGCAGTGGCCCACAGCCACGTGTCGTTGGCTCGCGAGGCACAGAGTTAGTGACACAGTGGCAGTTGTCGGTAGTGTTCAATCACCTCCGTAACGATGATCCTGTTCCCTCCGGACTGCAACGCGTCATCCTCTTACGCCTCTCCGTGCGTGCGATGATATGTATTCTGCCTTTTGAATTACCGATGTTCAGTTCCAAATCTGTGATCCCACTCGTGCGCAGCGTAGGCCGAGGGCAGTGGTCCGCGTAGGCCCACAGACACGTGTGGTTGTGATGCCATGCACAGACTTGTTGGCACCACATCGAAGGGAGTATAGTGAATTGTTCTCTGCCTTAAATGATGTTCACTGCCATGGTGTAATCAAGACTCAGTTCCAAATGTGTGACCTACCTGACCGTGGTGTAGGCCTGAGGCAGCGGTCAGCACGGCCCATTCACCTAGTGTCGCCGGCATAGGTTGGATGGCCCCACCGGCCTGCTTTGTTCAGGTTCAGTGGCACCACGTGTAGCCGGCTGGCGTTGAACAGGGTTAGTGGCACCACGTGTAGCCGGCTGGCATTGAACAGGGTTAGTGGCACCACGTGTAGCCGGCTGGCGTTGAACAGGGTAAGTGGCACCACGTGTCGCAAGATGCCCATATGGAACTATGCCTCACTGATCGGGGGGGTCTGGTGCTGTGGCCGCTGGCCGGGATTTGGGGTCACTGCCATTCATGACTCAGGACACAGTTTCACATATGGGACCTACTGGTCCGAAGAGTAGGCCGAAGGCGGCAGTGGAGTACGTCAACGAAAAAGGGAATAAAGCGGGCCTGTGTCGTGGAGGCCATGATGGTCTGAGGTGGCTGCCAAGGTCGCAGGACTCGGGCTTGGAGCTTGCGCCGGCACGTGGTGGGGCCTCCTTGACACACGCCGGTGTCGGCAGGTGATCAGTATGGCCTGGCTGCGCAGGGGCGGGCCTGACAGGTTCGTGGCCCAGCGTGCCGGGGTCTGGCAGTTATGGGCAAAAATACAATCCCAATCAAAGGCCCTGCAAAGCATTATGGGACGAGATTAGCAGTGGGCAGTGAATACTATAGTATCCAATATCAAAATAATTCTACAAAGAGCTGCAGTTCAACTAGTCGTTACTGGGTGTCCATCACGAGTCAAATGCAAAAGCATTGAAATTATTACATCAAGCTGCAGTTCAACTAGTCGTTGCTAGGTGTTCCTCAAGTCAAATGCGTTTGCATTTGACTCATGAGGGACACCTAGTAACGACTAGTGGAACTGCAGCTTCATGAAAGGGTTTCAATGCTTTTGCATTTGACTCGTGAGGAACACCTAGTAACGACTAGTGGAACTGCAGCTTGATGTAATAATTTCAATGCTTTTGCATTTGACTCGTGAGGGACACCTAGTAACGACTAGTTGAACTGCAGCTCTTTGTAGAATTATTTTGATATTGGATACTATAATATTCACTGCCCACTGCTAATCTCGTCCCATAATGCTTTGCAGAGCCTTTGGTTGGGATTGTATTTTTGCCCATAACTGTGCTTGGGGTGGTCCTAAGAGGATGGGACCACCACCGAATCGTTCAGCAAGATGTGCTCTTTGTTTTCAAGGCATCTGCTTGGTTCTCTCCCTAGGTTAGGGAGGATCCCAAAATCATCACTTCTCTCACTGCTTGCTGAATTTTCATTTTCATTTTCGTGAAATGACTATATGCATTTTAGCATGTAAAGACAGAGATACTTGTTATTTTGCCAAAAGTATATGAGGTTGCTGTTTTATTAATTGGGAGTCTGATGGAACTCATGGAGTTTTTGTTCGACTTCGTGGAATTCCGCGTAGTAACGCTGGCTGGTTGTTGTGAATGTTGAGGTGTGATGTTGTCTCTTGTCTCGGCTTTTGGCACGGGAACGCCTACTCTGCATCTCAGTAGCGATATTTGCGGGGGTCCTCTGTGGAGATGTTTTTTGAGGCTGCTATCGCGGGTAAACTGGTGCTGTGGGCTGCTAACACCGGCTTGTGAATGGGGAGGTAAATTTATCACGACTTTGGATGCGATAAAGTGCCGTTAATTCGGCAATAGCCCCTTGTGAATATGCCCCTAAATCCTGTCTGGGAGGTGGTCACACCTCCCTGTGACAGGATGCCTATTGTGCTGCCTTCCCCTGCTCGAGCTTGGCTCAGCAGCAGGAGGGCAAAAGTGTGTCTCTGGTCGGCAGCATCCATTTTGTGCTGACCGGGTCGAGAAGGCTGGCACCGGATAGACCAGTGACCCCACGAAGCTCGCTTCTGAAGGGTGGAATCATACCTCCCACACCGGTTACCGATGTGGAGGTATGATTCCAAGGTGTTTGATACCAAACACGATATGTTTCCATGCAGCCGTTTTCGAGATAGCATTTACCGCGAGGTTATAATGCACCTCTACCTATTTGTCCTGCTGAGTCACAGACAACCCGGGAGAACGGTCTCCGAAGGCTGCAGAGGGGCTCTGCTCATGCAGGGGCAGCCTCTCACTAAAAACCCAGCACCCTGCCTTCAGGATTGTTAAGGCCTGCTATAGGGGTGACTTATAAGTTTTAAGTGTAGTGACCTATAGATATAGAGAACCTATATCTAAAGTAAGTGGTGCAAGCACCATCTTACACAGGCTGCTGTAGCAGACCTGGAGTTCCATTTTGTATGGCCTCTCATGGGTGGCATAATACATGCTTCAGCCCATGGGAGGCCTCTGGGGTACCTATGCCCTGGGTACATGGTACCATATACTAGGGACTGATAAGGGTACCCCAGTATCCAATCTGGAGTGTACCAAAGTACATGCATGACAATTTAAGGGAGAAAGCAGATAGACTGGGGTCCTGATTAGCAGTATCCCAGTCAGACTAGTCAAAAACAGTGAAGCATCAAGCAAAAAGTGGGGGTAACCATAAGAAGCAGATCCTACTTTCCTACACAACCCCCCCAAACGAAAGGACATGAGACTAACCTTGACCAGTTGAGTCTTCATTTTCTAAGTGGAAATATCTGGAGAGTCCATCTGCATTGGCATGGTTACTCCCAGGTCTATTTTCCACTGTATAGTCCATCCCCTGTATGGAAATGGACCACCTCAAACGTTTGGGGTTTTCACCCTTCATCTGTTTTAGCCATAAGAGGGGCTTATGGTCTGTCTGAACAATGAAGTGAGTGCCAAACAAGTATGGCCTCAGCTTCTTCAGAGCCCAAACCACAGCAAAGGCTTCCCTCTCTATAGCTGACCAACGTTTCTCTCTGGGGGTCAGCCTTCTGCTTATAAAAGCTACTGGCTGATCCTGACCCTCTTCTTTCAGTTGTGATAACACAGCCCCTACCCCTCAACTCAGATCCATCAGTTTGAACAGTGAATTGTTTGGAATAGTTAGGACTTTGCAGAATGGGAGCAGTGCACATGACCTGCTCCAGGTCATCAAATGCCTTCTGACAGCTAACTGTCCACTGAACTTTCTTAGGCATTCTTTTAGAGGTCAAATCGTTTAAGGGGGTCACTATGGATCCATATCCCTTAACAAACCTCCTGTAGTACCCAGTCAAGCCCAAGAAAGCTCTGACCTGAGTCTGGGTAGTTGGAGCAACCCAGTCCATTATGGTCTGGATTTTGCTCTGCAATGGTTGAACCTGGCCTCCACCCACAAGGTGACCCAGGTACACAACCTTACTCTGCCCTATCTGGCACTTGGTGGCCTTGATAGTGAGGCCTGCCTTTTGCAGGGCCTCCAGAACATTTCTTAGGTGGACCAGGTGATCCTCCCAGGTGGAACTAAAGACAGCAATATCATCACGATAAGCTGCACTGTAGTCTTCCGGGCCTGTGAGAACTTTATTCACCAACCTTTGAAATGTGGCAGGTGCATTTTTCAAGCCAAAGGGCATCACCACAAATTGATAGTGCCCACTAGGGGTTGGAAATGCTGCTTTGGGTTTGGCATCCTCAGCTAGTCTGATTTGCCAATATCCAGCTGTGAGGTCAAATGTACTCAAGAACTTGGCTGAGGCCAAAGTATCAATGAGCTCATCTGCCCTAGGAATAGGATGAGCATCAGTCCTAGTGACTGCATTGAGCCCCCTGTAGTCTACACAAAACCTCATTTCTTTCTTACCACCCTGGGTATGAGGTTTGGGTACCAGGACTACTGGACTAGCCCAAGGGCTATCTGAGGGTTCAATGACTCCCAATTCTAGCATCTTTTGGACCTCAGTCCTGATGCAGTTCCTGACATGGTCAGGTTGCCTGTAAATTTTATTTTTAACAGGCAGACTTTCACCTGTGTCCACTTCATGGGTAAACCAAGTGGTCTGACTAGGAGTCAGGGAGAACATAGGTCTGTACTGATTGAGGACCTTCCTGCAATCAGCCTGTTGCTGCTCAGTGAGGCTACCTGCCAAGGCTACACCATCAACTGAGCCATCATCAGGGTTCTGTGAGAGGAGGTCAGGGAGTGGGTCACTCTCTTCCTCCTGTCCCTCATCAGTAGCCATGAGCAAGCCCATGTATGCCCTGTCAATATATGGCTTGAGCCTGTTCACATGGAGCACCCTGTGGGGGCTCCTGGGAGTTCCAAGGTCCACCAGATAGGTGACCTCTCCCTTCTGCTCAAGGATGGTATGGGGTCCACTCCACTTGTCCTGGAGAGCTGCTGGGGCCACAGGCTCCAACACCCATACCTTCTGTCCTGGGTGGTACACAGTCAGCAGAGCCTTTTGGTCATGCCAAGCTTTCTGTAATTATTGGCTAGCCTCAAGGTTTTTGCTTGCCTTCTTCATATACTCAGCCATCCTGGAGCGGAGACCAAGTATGTCCACTATATCTTGTTTAGGTGGTTTGAGAGGTAACTCCCATCCCTCCTTCACTAAACTTAAGGGACCCCTAACTGGATGCCCAAACAGAAGTTCAAAAGGGCTGTAGCCAACCCCCTTCTGAGGAACCTCTCTGTAGGCAAAGAGAAGGCAGGGCAACAGGACATCCCATTTTCGCCTAAGCTTTTCTGGGAGGCCCATGATCATGCCTTTCAGGGTTTTGTTGAATCTCTCAACTAACCCATTGCATTGTGGGTGATAGGGTGTGGTAAATTTGTAATTTACTCGACACTCCTTCCACATAGTAGTGATGTAACTAGACATGAAGTTTGCACCTCTGTCAGTTAAAACCTCCTTAGGGAAACCCACCCTGGAAAAAATTCCCAGGAGGGCCCTGGCCACCACAGGAGCTGTGGTGGTTCTAAGGGGTATGGCTTCTGGGTACCTAGTTGCATGGTCCACCACCACTAGAATATATCTGTGCCCAGAGGCAGTTGGAGGATCCATGGGACCAATTATGTCAATCCCAACCCACTCAAAGGGAACCCCCACCACAGGTAGTAGTATCAGGGGGGCCTTTGTGGTACCACCTGCCTTACCACTGGCTTGACAGGTGGTACAGGGGCGACAAAACTCCTTTGTGTCCTCTGACATGTGAGGCCAGTGAAAGTGAGGGACAAGCCTGTCCTAAGTCTTACTTTGGCCTAGGTGTCCTGCTAAAGGGATATCATGTGCCAGTGTCAGTAGGAAGCCCCTAAACTTCAGAGGTATAACCAACCTCCTGGTAGCACCAGGCTTGGGGTCTCTCCCCTCTGAGTAAAGGAGTCCTTCATCCCAGTAGATCTGTGGGGCCCACTGGCATTCCCAGCAGCCTCAGCAGCAGCAGCTTGCTGCCTGAAGTGTTCAAGAGAGGGGCAGCTGTGCTGCTCCTGACTCAGTTCTGCCCTGGAAGGGCCCCTGTCCCCAAGAACTCAACCTGATCAGGTTCCAGTTCCTCTGAGACAGTTCCTTCACAGGGACTGGGGTCATCTCCCTCAGGAGACTAATCCTCACTCTGAGTCTGGGGGGAAGAGGCTGCCTTACCCCTACTGCGCCTTCTCTTGGAAGGCACCTGGTCCATTTTTCCAGGATCCAGGGCCTGTTCAGTTGAAGACAGTTTGGCCTGTGACCTAGTCACAGCAAACACATCTGCAGAGATGCCCAACATTGCTGCATGTGTCCTGACTTCCACTTCAGCCCAGGCTGAAGTTTCCAAATCATTGCCCAACAAGCATTCCACAGGGAGGTCTGAGCTAACCACAACCTTCTTAGGGCCAGTTACCCCTCCCCAGCTGAAATTAAAAACTGCCAAGGAATGGTCTGTCCTGACATTGTTAGCATTGGTCACTTGGTACATCTCACCAAGTATGATCTGATCAGGGCCCACAAGATCTCTTGTCACCATTGTGACACTTGCTCCTGTGTCCCTATATGCCATAGCCTCCTTACCATTAATTAAAGGCTGTTGTCTGTATTTGCCCAGGTTACTGGGACTGACAAATAGGGAGGCAATACCCATGCCTCCATCACAGACCAAAACAGCCTGAGCTGGAGTTCTGACTAAGCCAGAACCCATCTCAGATCCCAGGGTTAACCCTACTATACCCTTGTTCCCTGTACCACCACTTGCAGCTGAACTAGGGAGAACAGTTGCCTTAGGGGCAGTGGTGGTGGTAGGAGGATCCTTGGCCCTTGGACAATTGGCATCCCTTGTCCAATGGGTTTTCTCCTTACACAGGAAGCACCAAGGTTTCTTTTTGCCTTTACCTTTGTTAGACTGTGACTCCCCCCCCGATGCAGGTTTTTGGGGCCCTGATAACAGTGAGGAGCTTATCTCTACCTTTGTCAGCAAAGGAGAGCCACAAGATAGCTGCCCACTGCTCTTGAGGAACCTTCTGTACTTTACAGGCCCTCTCTAAAGCAGTTATCCATTTGTGGATGTCATCCCCACCATGGTAGGTAGGGACTATCTTGCTCAGGTTCCTATGATCATAAGTATACTCCTTAGTCCTAGGGACACTGTTGCTGCCACCATGGGACTCTAGTCCCAATTTCTTCCTAGCCTTCTGGAGTTCTAGGGATTCCTTATCTAGGGCCAATTGCTCTTGCCTGAGCCTAAGCTTGACTTTCTCAAGCTCTAGAAATTGGCACTGCCTTTCATAAGAGTTATCTCTCTTATGAGATATGGAGGTCCCTATAGAGTGCCCTGAACGGTTAGATTCTACAGAGGGAGATCTAGATCTCCTGGGTAAACTCTGCACTCTTCCTGGAGGAGTAAAGAGAGGGCCACTGGGGCCTTCTCCATCTTCTTCCTGAAGGTCTAGGTTGTCCAGGTTGGAATCATTTTGATCCTCCTGGCCAGGGTTTGAGTCTAGGTCATAAAAGGTGTCACCTCCTGACCTGTCTTCATAGCCTGCCCCACCCACTCTTTCTACCTCATCTGACCCTGGGGTCTTTCTAAGGTCATCTAAGAGTAACACCTCAATGAGACGTTGGGTGTTGGCATTTCTCCCTGTCTTCAGCTTCCTAGAAGCACACATGGCTTTCAAATCCTGAAATGTGAGACCATTGTACCTAGAAGGCAGAGAGCCACTGGCTTCTCCTTTAGAAGACATACTAGTGTGGTGTGGTGTATGCACCTACCTAACCTAGTGGGAACTAAACTCTCTTAGGTTGGAGAAAGGGTGTGCTAGACCCTTAACTTACCCAACCGTAAGTTCAGTAGAACTTACTTATTCTAATCTTTAAGTATTATATGTGCCTGAATACTTTAGTGGTTTTCAGTTAATCAATACAAAGAGATTTATCTGGCAAAACAATGCAGGCTTGAATCCCAACCGCTGCACACCAATGTGAGAAGTTGGCTTGGTATATGCTGTCCACTAATTAAAGTGAGCACCTTGCACCAGTCCAAACGACCCTTATGATGTATGAGGTCAAAGATAACCTTTAGAAAGCTATCCTAGTGGTAGCTGTGGAGAGCAGCCTTCAGGCTTAATCTTGAAGGAATGTAAAGCAGCTTGTTTTACCAGAACATCACCACCTATATTGATTAAATGAAAGGAGAACCACACAGTAGTTATATAAAAATATGTATTTATTAATATAACACTCTCTACTATCCTCTACATGAGGGTAGAACATAAAGCACACAATACGAGATCAATAGAACAGTTGTAAGTAGCACAATACACAGTGGGCTCCAGGGGGAGACAAAACCATATACTAAAATAGTGGTATAACAGTCACGACTGAGATCAAGACAAGGTCTAGAGCACGTAGAATCGCTGGGACCCCAAGGAACCACCCAAGGTGAGTAGACAGGGACCCCACGGAGGACGGGTGCAGTGTGTGAACACGACTGCGGGCTCCGTACAATTCTATGGGGAAGTCGCGGTTACACTTTTAAAGTTTAAGGACCCTTCTAGGAGGACTTCGAGCCGTGGATACCGAAGTACCCGAGTTACCTATCCCAGAGGAGCCGGGTGCATAGGTCTGAAGTGGCGTCGGAAACAGCTGTCGTTCTCAATGGAGGGCTGTGAAGAAGTACTGCTGCCGTGAAGGTGAAAAGGGTCCGAGGGAATCTAAGCCTGGATTCGGGAAGGAAGGCACCTGAAAGCAGAGGGGACAGAGTCTGGGTCACTTCAGAGTGACCAGGGGCTCAGTAGACAAATGCCCACTGATGTTGTGTGCTTCAGGTGTGATGAAGGGATGCTTGACTCTGCAGCCACGAGGACCAGGAGATGTCGAGGATGACCAGGAGCCGCAGGTGAGCTGTCCCATGAAGGATGTCGAGTGCTGAGGGGTCGGTGTCCGGCTGGAGCACCAATAAGCCTTGGCAAAAGCAACCCACGAAAGAAGGTGAAGCAGGTTACGGTGTGGACCAGCAAGGTCCAGGGGACTCACCAAGCAATGGGGAGTCAGGGCACATCTGGAGCAACCAGGGAAGCCCAACAGAAATCAAGATGACCCTCAGAGAGACCCACAGGCCGAAGGACCAGGAGTCGCGAGGGGACCTCGGGCAAGATAGATTGCAAAGTACCAGCCCACGGAACACTCATGCGAGGAGGCCAGAGTTCTTTGGTGCAAATACTGCTCAGGGTCAGGACTACACGGAGTCCAATGCACAAGCTCGGGAATTGTCAACAAGCATATGCAACTTCAAATGGACACGGTGCACAGCGGTTCGGGTTATGCAGTCCCCACGAGGGATACTGGCCTCAAACTTGCTGAGAGGGCAGATCGACCTCGAGGACCTTGGAAAACCCACCTCCTGTGTTGCTGAAATCTTCGGAGTCCACAGGAGCTTGGGAGCAGCAGAACGGTCAGTTGTGTTAAGGTGTCCTTAGTGCACCACAGGTCCTGCACGGAGCCTGTATGGAGCAAGGGCACAGACAAAGCTTTGGACGGAAAGGGGGACGAAGTCGGGCCCAGTCGAAGTCCAGCGAAGTCCAGAGAAGTCCAGAGTGTCCAGACGGTCGAAGGTCAGTGGTTTCTTCTTGTAGAATCTTGTACACGTAAAATCTAAAGTCTTACAGCCAGGTAAGCCCTTATGTACCCATGGGAGAGGGTTGGACAGATTTGGGGGACCCTCCTAGGGGAGGGTCAGGACAGAGAGGTGCTTACACCCATGTCCTTTGTCCAGTTTCGTGCCAGAGCAGGAGCCAATGGCTCCCAGAACTGGTTTGAGCTGGACTATGCACAGGGACACCAAATGTGGCCCGGGTGCGTACTTTCAGGCACTCTCAGAGTGCACCCACCCAGCCCCAATACACTAAATCCTGTCTGGGAGGTGGTCACACCTCCCTGTGACAGGATGCCTATTGTGCTGCCTTCCCCTGCTCGAGCTTGGCTCAGCAGCAGGAGGGCAGAAGTGTGTCTCTTGTCGGTAGCATCCATTTTGTGCTGACCGGGTCAAGAAGGCTGGCACCGGATAGACCAGTGACCCCACGAAGCTCGCTTCTGAAGGGTGGAATCATACCTCCCACAACCGGTGTGGAGGTATGATTCCAAGGTGTTTGATACCAAACACGATATGTTTCCATGCAGCCGTTTTCGAGATAGCATTTACCGCGAGGTTATAATGCACCTCTACCTATATGTCCGGCTGAGTCACAGACAACCCGGGAGAATGGTCTCCGAAGGCTGCAGAGGGGCTCTGCTCGTGCAGGGGCACCCTCTCACTAAAAACCCAGCACCCTGCCTTCAGGATTGTTAAGGCCTGCTATAGGGGTGACTTATAAGTTTTAAGTGTAGTGACCTATAGATATAGTGAACCAATATCTAAAGTAAGTGGTGCAAGCACCATCTTACACAGGCTGCTGTAGCAGACCTGGAGTTCCATTTTGTATGGCCTCTCATGGGTGGCATAATACATGCTTCAGCCCATGGGAGGCCTCTGGGGTACCTATGCCCTGGGTACATGGGTACCATATACTAGGGACTGATAAGGGTACCCAAGTATCCAATCTGGAGTGTACCAAAGTACATTCATGACAATTTAAGGGAGCAAGCAGATAGACTGGGGTCCTGATTAGCAGGATCCCAGTCAGACTACTCAAAACCAGTGAAGCATCAAGCAAAACGTGGGGGTAACCATAAGAAGCAGATCCTACTTTCCTACAACAGCTTTTGACCTTCCTCCTGAAGTCTGCACTGTTATCTTGCAGCCAGGCGTCCCTCCACCAAGACGGTGTACACCTGCCGGTGGAACAAATTTGTATTATATTGTACAGAAAAGTCTATTGACCCTCTTTCTGCTTCCCTTTCCGATGTTCTACTTTTTATTCTTTCCCTTGCCCGGGAGGGCTCTGCACTGGGCACTCTAAAGGGTTATCGTTCTGCTCTGTCTGTCTTTTTACGGCTGCCTGACCAACCCTCCTTATTTAAGTCCTCTATTGTGAATAGGTTTCTCAAAGGTCTTGTAAATATGTTCCATCCTCTCTCCTTTCATTTTGCCTCAGTGGGACCTTAATTTGGTTCTCACTTTCTTAATGTATGCTCCTTTTGAGCCTCTTCATAGTTGTCCTTTCCAGCTGCTCACCATCAAGACTGTCTTTCTGTTGGCAATAACATCTGCCTGGAGGGTGAGTGAGCTGCAGACTTTATCATCCAAGCCTCCATTCCAGTCTGTTTTTCCAAACAAACTGGTGCTTCGCACTAAGGCCTTTTTCTTGCCAAAAGTAGTAACACCATTCCATGTGGGCCAATCTGTCACCTTGCCTACTTTCTTCACTGCTTCACATCCCTCAAAAGAAAAGGAGCCACTCCACCTTCTGGATCCAAAAAGAGTGTTGTCGTTCTACATTGATCACACATGAGAGTTCCGGGTTGATGACCAACTCTTTGTAGGGTATAATACCATATATAATACCAGCATTTGTAAAGCGCACAGCTAACTCCGGAGAGGTAGCCGGGACACTCCCTGCTCGGTGGACACATTTCTAGGGTCAGGGCTGATCCCTTTCCGGGCCATAGTTTGGGCACATCAGTGTCAGTGCACTTCATGGCTCCACACTCCTGGCATTGAAAGTCGTGAAAAGTAACTAACGTCAGCATGCTGAGGTGACGCTTATATAGGAGACGTGGACGTTCCTTCCGGCGTGTTATGCCGCCACATGGAGCTCATCAATGCCACCTACCGGCACACAGGGGTACTGCTTGAGCAAAAATCTTCCAGATTCAGTCTGACGCCTGGGAAATTCAAAGTACACAGTGGCAATCTGATCACAGCTACACTGTGAGAGATGTGTGACATTTATTTGCACTGATATATCCATGTGATGCACAAGCCAAATCTGGGTACTATGAAAGCAATGTGTGTGTGTCAGTACTGGGATCACAGTGCAAGTTAGAATAGAGAAGTCCTGTGAGAGCTTGGTGGATCTCTGAGTTCTGGGATAACAGTACACGGATTAGGTCAGGATAGAGATGCTTTGTGAGACTCTGGGTATATCTCAGTGCTTGGAAAGTAGTGATGTATTTCAGGATAGAGATGCATTTTTTTTTTAATTTTACGGAGTTTTATATAGCGCGAGCTTGACCCGAATCGGGTATCAGAGCGCTTTACATAGCACCAGTTCCGTTACAGAGGGGCACGTTCATTTTCTTAGGCACGTTAAGTGATTTGCCCAGAATCACCGAATGTTCAGCGTCATTGCCGAGACTCGATCCCGGTTCCCCAGATCGAGGTCGACCGCCCTAGCAGTTAGGCCAACTCCTCTTGAGTATGCTTGATGTCTCAGCACTGGCCTATCTGTGCAGGGTTCAGATCCGTATACATGTGAATTGTAAGAGGTCGGAGACTATCCCATCACTGGCATTGAAGTGCAGGGTGTAGGTCAGGATAAAAATACGTTGTGAGAACCCTGTAGATATCTCAGCGCTGGGCTATCAGTGCGTGGTGCAAGGCACGACTGGGATAGCAGTGCAAAACCTAGATTAGAAAAGAGATGCATTGGGAAACCTCTGTAGCTATGAGCCTAGGTTGATAAACCGCACCCCAGTTTAATCCGAGCTTTTCACATAATTACTCATTTCGGGGTGCTATCCTAGTATGTGTTCCGTCTCTTGGCACTAAGGAACATTCCATTGTGAAGCTGATGCATGAACATGTATCAGTCCCAGGATGCAACCACCACTAATTCAGATGACAGAATCCTCGTGAGCTAGAATTTATCCAATTTAAACCATTTTTCTCAGTAAATCCTCGTTTTCTTGTTCATAATCCAGAAATTAGGAATTTCAAGTTTCAAATGCGTGTACAATGCCAGTCCAAGCGTTTTCTACAGCATGCCAAAGTTACCAGTTCATCAAATAACGTGATGTAATAACCCAATGCATTGCAGGCATTTCGCCCTCCCTCAGGGATAACTGTGTGCGTAGAAAAAACAACACATCAGAACCAATTTAAATATTTACTTATCAACAGTTTTAACAGAAGGTGCCTAATGTCTATTAAGACACAAAACAAACTCGGTGCTGGCTTTTACATCTATCAAACTTAAACGAAATGTGCCCCGTGCAGCCATGAACTGAAAAGTGAAAAAAGAATAAACTCGCGCTGTGACCCCAATTAAAACTCAGTGACCTAAATATTCATAAACGCAAACACTAGCCCTCAAAACCCCTCATACAGCCGACGTTCAAACCGATCAAAAGGAACAGTTTTTTGGTTAGTCATCCATGTTTAAAAATGAGCGCTCCAACTGTCCTTTATAACGTAACATCACCCTCATTCAAAACACGTGGTCCTTAACTACGTGTAAGCATAGAAATAAACAAAATATGTAAGGGTAAACAATTAAACAAATTAAAAGTGCAACACACTGTGAATGGTGAATTCTTACATTTATAAATCATGAAATGATGCTCGTATTATTATTTCCGTGGCCAAAAAACACAAACATTGACATTTCAAAACCATAACCCCTCTGGTTTTCAATAAGTGTATAATGGCTTTCAGAAAAATTCAAAGTCGCCCTTGTTGGTGTGTTGAAAAGGTCCATACATTTGAAGAATATTTAATTTCTAAGCAAAAGTTTATTACCTCCTCGTCCTGTCTTCCCGTCCCATTCCTTAACAGTGAGCTGCTAGTCTGCTCCACAGAAACCTACTACCTAGTAGAGCTTTTCGCACTTCCCCCACCATCAGGTGAGGATAAAAGGGGGAAGTGCGTCACAGAACATCCTGTTCTTTTTTTTTCTGCCTTCGCAGTCTACTGATGTCCTAGCAGGAGCTGTTGGGGGTAAGTTTTCTCTCCATTTTTTGTTGTTGGCGCGGCCTGCTTTAGCGGCTGCCTTTTTTCTTTTTTGTTGCATGTGTGACTACCGGAGGTTCGATCCCTGCACTTTGTGGCTCCGCCTTCATGTACTTGTATGGGGGGGGGCCTATCACTTGCGCGGTCCGCTCTAGCGGCCGCTTGTGCATCTTTTTTAGCCGCTGCTCACCTGTGCCTCCTCGGCCTGCTCTAGCGGCCGTTGCTCTCCACGCCGGTCCCGATGCGCCCTGCTTTAGCGGGCGGGGATTCTTCGGCGGTGTTTCCTGCAGCGTGCGCAGCTCCCTGGGGATTTTTTTGGGCGGCCGGCCGCTTTTTTAGCGTCCTCCCCCTTTTCCTGGTCCCGTGTGAGGACGGGGCCTCGGGACTTCGTGCCTTTCGAGGCGGGTCTTTTTTTCTTGGTTCCCGTCCTCTGTGGCTGTTTTGTTTCATCCTCTCTTGCGTTGCTGCCATGGCACAGGGTGCCTCTTCTTCCGCACCTCCTCTGGGTTCCTTGTGCCTGCTTCTTAATGTAGCGGTTGCTGCTGCCTTCCGGGCTCGGGAGGCTGTTGGCCCTCCTGCCCAGGTGCCTCGTGGGTCTGTAGATGCACCTGATGCTCCTTTTGACGGGGTGGGCCCTGTTGATGAGGGATGTGTGTGTGGCAGATTTGTTCAGGGTGCGGAGCTCTCTGACTTGTTCATCCATGTGTGGGATGCTTTGGGATGTACGCAAGGTGCTGGTTCATGATTGGTGGGAGGTGGACATGTCTGCCTTTCCTCGCTTTTTGCTGCTGAGTTCCCCCAATCCGTCCTGGTTGGCGTTTTGCTGGCTGACCTTTCCTCGCACTGACGACGCCCTTCCTTCTGGCGCTGTGGATGAGGGTGTTGAGGGGGCGGTGAAGCGTTCCTATGCTGCTTCCCACTTTTCTGTCAGGTGACGGCCTCTTCCACTTACATGGTCTGTTCCCTTCTGTGAGTTTCCAGGCCCTGGCTATTCTTTACGGGGTGGAGAGGGTGCCTCCTCTCTCTTGGCCCTCCTGGGGTTGCTGGTGCGCTGCTTGTCTGACATTTCGTTTGACACTCTGTGTGCCACTGCGGCTGCTTCTGGTGCTTCGATTGCTGCGAGGGGATGCGTTCCTGGAAGGCTGGGTCTTCTCAGTGGTCGGTCCTGCTTAAATTGCCCTTTGTGGGATCCCAGGTGTTCGGGCCGCCACTGGTGGACATGATCTTGCTGTCGGCAGGGGACCGCAAGCTTGTGGCTCCTGTCCGCCCTCCTTCTCGGGGGCGTGGGTTTGGCTCCTGCCGTGCCTTGGGGCCTTCTGCTCGGGGTGCTTTGCAACCCTTTTCGTGGCGGGGGTTGTGGCCGGGTGGCCCCTGGAGGTGCCTAGTCCCGTGCCCCTGCCGGTGGTGCTGCCCCCGCTCCTACCTCTGCGCAGTGACTGTCTGCTTTTTCCGGTTGGGGGTCGCCATCGTTGTTTTCCTGCCCCAGTGGTTGGCGGTTCCGGATGCCTGGGCGGTGCGGACTGTGTCCGGGGGTTGTCGGATCGAGTTCTCCTTTCCTCCCCCCATGGTCTTCCGGGTGACCCCCCTGCCCCGTCATCCTCTACGGCGGGAGGCTTTGCTGGTCGGTGTGCGCCTCCTGTTGGAGTAGGCGGCTGTCGTGGAGTTTCCTCCTCTGGGGAGGGGCGTGGGTTGTTCTTCGATTCTCTTCCTGGTCTCCGGGTACGATGCTTCGGATCTGCTCCCTGTCTTGGATCTGGTGAGGGTCGTTCTCTTCGTCCCCCGCCGTACGTTCATGATGGTGACTTTGTTGTCCATCCTGCCTCTGGTGCTTCCTGGGGGCTTCCTGGCGTCCCTGGTCCTGATGGCTGCTTATCTGCACGTCCCGGTCCATCCTGCGGATCAGCGGTTTCTCCGGTTTGCGGTTGGTTCCCGGCACTTCCGGTTCCGGGTGCTTCCTTTCGGCCTTTCCTCGGCGCCACGGGTTTTCACGCAGCTCTTGGCCTCTCTGGTGAGTGTTCTCCAATCCAGAGGTCCGCATCTGTCGGATGTGGACCGGGTGTGTCGTCTTCTGGGGTCCTATGGGTTCCTCGTCAATCACCGGGAGTCCTCCCTGCTGCCCACACTGGCTCTGGAGTTCCTGGGTGCTCTGTTCCGCATGGTTCTGGGGATGGTGTTCCTCTCCCAGGAGCGCCAGTTGACTTTGTTCCGTCGCCTTTCTTGAGTTCTGTCCCAGTCCCGGGTGTCTGCCCGTCTCTGGTTGCGGAGTCAGGGGTGTTGGCTTCCACTCTGCCTCTCCTCCCTTGGGCCCAGCTGCATTTGTATCCCCTCCTGCTTCATGTCCTGTCGCAATGGGATCCTGCCTTTCTGGTCTAAGATGCCCTGATTCCCGTCACACTGGGGATTCGGGATGCTCTCCAGTGGTGGTTGTCCCCTCAGTCTCTTTCCCGGGGGTTCAACCTTATTCCTCCTCGGTCTGTGGTTGTGTTGTCCGTGGATGCCAGTGCCGTGGATTGGGGTGCGGTCCTGGGTGCTTCCAAGGCTCGGGTCGGTGGTCCCGTTTCGGGTCTCTCCTGTCCTCGGACTGGAAGGAGTTACGGGCGGTTTGGTTGGCTATTCAGTGGTTTGCGCCTCTCCTTCTGGGCCATGCTGTCTCGGTTCGGACCGACTCCCAGGTTGTTCGGGCTTCTGTCAATCGCCTAGGGGGCATGTGCTGGTCTTTGTTTCTCCTTTCCAGGGTGTTCGGTCTTTGGGCCGGACGGTATCTCTGGCGGCTGTGTATCTTCCGGGGACGGAGGTTGGGCCTGCAGGCTCTCTGTGCAGAGTGTTCCCTTCCTCTGTGACTATGTGTCTGTCCCCGGCTCTGTTCGATCTGTTTGTCCTCCGGTTCCGCCTTCCCTGGCTGGATCTTTTTGCCTCGGAGGACTCTGCCCTTCTGCCTCGGTTTTGCAGCCTCGTTCCCTCCCGGTTGGCCTGGGCGATTGACGCTTTCTCTGTTCCGCGGTCGCTGGGGCTCCTGTTTGCCTTCCCTCCGTTTGCTTTGATTCCCCGGGTCCTCCGGTAGATTCGGTTGGACCGGGCGGAGGTTCTTCTGGTTGTGCCGCAGTGGTCCCGTCAGCCTTGGTTTCCCCTGCTTCTGTCCTTCTCAGTATGCCCCCTTTGGCGGTCCGCACTGTGTCCCTCCCTCTGCGGGCTCCTCTTCTCCGGGTTGCCTCCTGCGCCGCCTCCGGCTGGGGGTTTGGCGCTTGTGGGGTTGAGTTTGTTGGGTCAGGGTTGCTCTGCTGGGGTTGCCCAGTGCTTCCAGTTGTCTCGGCGCCCTTCCTCCTTGTAGTCCTACGACCGTCATTGGAAGTAGGGTCTCTCTTCTTCCTCCTGTGAGGCTGTGAAGGTGCTGGACTTCTTGCGGGATGGGTTCGTCCTGGGACTCGCTGTCTCTTCGCTCCGTGCGCTTTGGGCTGCCATTCTTGCTTTTCGGGGTTCTTCTGTGTCTTCTGTCTCCCCGTTAGTGGCTTGCCTTTTGCGGGGTTTCTTGATTCAGCGACCTGTCTCTCACTCTCCTGTGCCGGCCTGGGGTCTTACCCTAGTTCTCCTGGCCTTGACGGGCCACCTTTCGAGCCTTTGGTTTCGGTGGACCTTACGTTCCTTTCTGCTAAGGTTCTTTTCCTGGTGGCCATTACTTCTGGGCGGAGGGTTGGTGTGCTTGGTGCTTTGATAGCTTCGCCCCCCTTTTTACGTTTCTACGCTGACAAGGTCATTCTCCGTCCCAGTCACATTTATCTGCCCGAGGTTTTGTCCTCTTTTCCCTGTCAGGGGGTTTTTGTTCTCCCTGTTTTTTTTCCGGACCCTGCCTCCCCGGAGGTGTTGGTCCTCTGTTCTTTGGATGTGCTGAGGGCTCTCCGCATCTCTTTGGATCGGACTGGTGGTTTCCGGAAGGTTGATTCCTTGTTTGTCACCTGCGGCCTCTCTGGGAGGGGTCTTCATCCTTCCTTGTCTACCTTGACTCGTTAGGTCAAGGGTGCTGTTGTTTCGGCCTACAAGTCCGCCCGCTGTCCTCTCCCTTCTTCGGTTCAGGGTCGGTCTACCAGGGGTGTCTCCTCCTCCTGGGCCATGTTCAATGGGGCCTCCTTGGGGGACATTTGTATTGCTGCCACATGGGCTTCTCCCCATCCTTTTGTTTCCCGTTCTCGCCTTCGGTTGGGGATGGCGGGCTCGGCTGCCTTTGGCACCCATGTTTTGTCTGCTGTACATGGTTTATGTTTTGTACTGCTTTGTGTTGATTAAATGGACCTGCTTTTCGCATTTCTGGTCTGTTTTCTTACAATCACCGTGTGCTTGGGTATGGGCTCACTGTTAAGGAATGGGACGGGAAGACAGGACGAGGAGGTAATGCCCGGTTACTCACCGGTAATATTCATTACTCCGAGTCCTGGTCTTCCCGTCCCATTCCTGAGCCCTTCCCTCCCTGAGTTTTGTGTTTGGTGATTGTTTCCTTTCTGGATTTTCTTTGGTATTCTCAGGATGTTCTGTGACGCACTTCCCCCTTTTATCCTCACCTTATGGTGGCGCCATGTTGGGGGAAGTGCGAAAATCTCTGCTAGGTAGTAGGTTTCTGTGGAGCAGACTAGCTGCTCACTGTTAAGGAATGGGACGGGAAGACCAGGACTCGGAGTAATGAATATTACCGGTGAGTAACCGGGCATCACGGGTTAAGTGTAATCCAATGGTGCTGGTTACCAACCAAGTGGGTCAACACAGCATGAGCGTGGGTTGGTAAACCGCACTCCAGTTTAATCCGAGTTTTTCACATAATTTCTCATTTCGGGGTGCTGTCCTGTGGCACGAAGGAACATTCCATTGAGAAGCTGATGCATGAACATGTATCCGCCCCAGGTTGCAACCTCTGTAGCTATCTCATGTCTAGGATAGGAGTTCACATTGCAAATGAGGTCATAGGTGCCAAGTGAGAGACCAGTGGATCTCTCAGTACAGGGAAAATATAGGCATGTAAAGAGAGACCGCTATCGGTTGTCTCGTCCTGCAGTAGCAGCTCTTGGTGCAGGTCACAATAGAGATTCACCGTGAGAGCCATGCAGATATCGCATGGCTGGTTGATAAGTGAAAACGGGCAAATTATGTAAAAGAATTCTGCTGCGTTATGGCCTATTTTCACATTTTAACACATTGATCTAAACAGATATCTGTGCTGCGAAACTACATAGATTAAATACTATACACGTTCAGCAAACCCTATTTAAAATGAAATTCACCAACATTAATGATTTTGCCTTACAGGGAAACACAGGGTTGTCGTTTTAATAAAATTATCATTTTTACTTCACAAACTAAAATAGATTGTGTACAACGTGTATAGTGTTTAACTTAGGGCAAAATAAGAATGCCTGTACACAAATCTTGTAATAAAAGGTGTGCCTCATTTATTGTGCATCCTGTGTGTCCCTTTTATGTTCTAAAACTTGTCTTGTGTCTCAGGCTTACCCAGGATTTAACAACTTACCTGTTTCTTATGCCTTCCAACAAGTAAAACTTGGAATTCTAAATGAAGATGAATTATACTGATCAATACCTATAGACAGGATCACAAGGCCAGACACGTTTTAAGAAATACAAGCAAGAAGCAGTGCTTTCAAATTGCCCCTTGTCAGATTTGAGCAGATCGCCTGGTCCTGGATTTATCTTTACAGTCTGGTGCTGTTTGTGTTTCCCAGTGAAAAACTCAAGATTACAAATACCAGAAAAAAAGTCAGGACTGAAAGACCTAGTTGCTCCTGACATTGTGTGATATCAGAACTCCAGAAGCAGCAAGATAATATTTAAAAAGTATTAGTTTCACTTAACATACATGGACTTACCAGCGCTCTGCATTAAAGCCCATTTTAACTCCTCAATCTTTCCTCTGACGCTTTAACCTGTGTTGTGCACGGTCTCTGGTGCTGGGGAGAGGCGGGGGTCTGTCTCTGCATAACGGTGGCTTCAAGTAGCACCCAGTGAGAGTACTGGGGGTTGGAGCTCAGGGAGCGTGTGCTCCCTTGCAGCTCGCTATACTCATGTGGTAGATGGCGCCAGATTAAGTGGTCATGTATGTACAGGGCCTGACCGCGGTTAATTAACATCATTCAGAAGCGAAGAAAAGGTGCTGGGAGTAGGCACTCCAGGAAGAGAAATCTCCTCACCATCACTGATCATGTTTACTTTCATTTTCGGAGGCCTGCCAGGCGTTCGTGCAGCCGGCACAACAGCAGGCTGCAGAGTGTTCTTCCAAAAGTACAGGGCGCTTATTTGCCAGATTGGTGAGGGGCCCCTATCACATCATGGAGGTGGGCCCCAGTTTCCCTTCAAACCCAAAGTGTGGGCCTGCAGTACCTCTTCCCCTCTCGGATGCTCAGTGCTTTGTGAAAGACACTTTCTCTGAGGGGGTGCCCGCCCTGTCTCGAATTGGGTCTTGTAGGCTTTGCCGGAAAGAGAAACGAATTTACCTATTTTGTTTTTCTTCAGTCCAGGGTCTGCAGGGTGTCAGCTCAATACGTTTGCTATTGGCTGCCAGCCTTTTATCTTTGTCAGTGTTTGCTTTGTTTTGACATCGTTGTTGCAAAACAATATTGTTGTTAAAGCAGTCGGGCCTCTTCAGACAAAAATAAAAATGGCTAAAAATTATTTTTTGATTTAAAAAGAAAACAACACATTGCCATAGTTGTCCCTAGCACTAGAGGGAACTACTTTGTTTGTGGATGTGCTCCTGATCCAGCGGGTTACTAGCAACAAGCATTCATACACCAAATATTCACTTGGGCCCATACATTCATACTACGCTAGCAATTTCCGCTGGTGGGTCAGTTGTACTCTTTATCAAATCCCTGCTACCAATTACTTTTCTGATTGAAGAGTCATGACTTACCAATGGACCCCTTATTAATTGGGAAGTTTAAAATGAGTGACATTCCTTGCAAATCATAATCCTGAAATAATCACTGAATCAGGAAGTTTTAAAATTTTATCTAAAATTTTGCAGAGTAAATTACAAACAACACGATACTTAATCGTATATCAAGGATGAAGCATAATAATCAATTATTTATCAATGACAGTCCCTCAGGAAAGAGAAGATAGAGACAGCAGCGCAACTAAGGGTTGCATTTATATTTACCTAAAAGTGCGAGAACCAAACCCCTTGGCCAAGGAGTTGGAAAGATAGGTCTCAGGAGGGATGAAGAGCAATGTCCTCCGGACAAGTTCAGGACGGGACAGGTGACCTTTCTATCGACGACGCCTGCGTCGTTTCCCTCTCTGGTACTTCGCTTCTCCTCGATTTCTCCCGTGTCTTCCTTCTAAGGTACTCCACCGCCCCCACCTCAGGACCTCTCTGGACAGCGGTTCAGTCTGCAATCGATCAGCTTGTATGTCTGGAGCTTAAGTCTAAGCCTCCTCTGCATCTCCTCTGCATCCCTTCTGTTTCTCTTCTGTCTCTCTTCTCTTCTGCTTCTCCTCCTCTGCCTTTAATTAACTAATTCTATATCTATTATACCCTTCTACGCCCATGTACCTCCCCTAAATGTTGCAGAATTATGGGCCCACTGCTTCTGATTGGACGGGGACAGGGGGTTGATCCTCACACCATATTGATTTAATTCAATTTCTTTAAGCCCATTGTTTTAAAATACCGCCCATCACAATTAATACATTTGCTTTATTTCCCACCCGTCTCACGACAAAGTTTATTACAATGCTTATATAAATTGTTTCTTTCGGTAGGTATAGTTTTGTTCTCTTCAATTTCAGTTTCTTCTATTTGTTCTTTTTCAGGTCTTATTGGTTTCTTTTCAGCTGTTCCACTGTGAGTTTCCAATAACTGACCTTGTTCAGGATTTACGTCTTCATGCTCGATATTCTCGAGATCTTCTGTTTGAATGTATTTTCCTAGATCTAACTGGTTCTGATCAGGGCTTATTGCACTTTGTACTTCTGCAGCCTGACCGCGTTCTTCTAGACCTGTCTGTCCCTGCTCAAATTTTGTTGGTTCGTTGTTGATTTGAGCCCAATTTCCACTCCCTATCTGATCCTGCTCAGGTTCTCTTATTGTTTCTTCTTCCTCTTCCTGAGCTGCTTCTTCTTCACCTATCTGATCTTCTTCAATTTCTTCTAAATTTGCTTGACTTCTTGTTCTGTTATAGACTTCAGGTATTTCCACCACCGGTATCCAGTCCTGACTTGTGCTCGGTTGTTCTTCTTCAGCTTCCCTCGAATCTCGGACCTGAGATTCTTCAGCTGGGCAACCTTCAGCTTCCTCAGTTATCGATGCTGTCTGAGGATTTTCTTCTTCAGGGTCTGGTACCCTTTTGGTGTGGCTTACATGAATCCAATTAGGAAATCCTGCACATTTCACTGCTGTGTTCGTAACTAGTATGACCTGACAAGGTTCGCCCCACCTGGGTGATAGACACGTTTCTCTGGCGTGATGCTTCACAACCACCCAGTCACTGGGATTCAGATCATGCTCTTGTTCAGGCTGCCTGGAAACTGCGTCTTCCCCAACCTGGTGAGAGACAGAACGCACTAGGTCAGCCAATCCTTTGCAATAATCCAGAACCATATCATCAGTTATATTCAGCAGTTTATTTGTAGGAACATGTGCTTGTCTCATTGCTCTTCCCATGATTATTTCGTGTGGACTCAATCCGGTATTTCTATCAGGAATGCTTCTGAGTCCCATCAAAACAAGTGGCAATGCATCCGGCCAATCTAACGATGTTGATGCACACATTTTTGCCAGTCTGGATTTTATTGTGCCATTCATTTGTTCAACCACTCCAGAAGCCTCTGGACGATATGCACAGTGCAATTTTTGCTCAATTCAGAATGCTTCACAGATTGTTCTAATCACATCATTGTTGAAGTGCCCCCCTCTATCTGATTCCAAAGTTACTGGGAAACCAAATCTAGGAATGAGTTCTCGTAGCAACAACTTTGCGACCGTAATACTGTCATTCCTCCTGGTAGGGTAAGCCTCCACCCACTTTGAAAACAGACACACTATGACAAGTACATATTTCAGTCCTCTACATGGAGGCAACTGAATGAAATCTAGCTGCAATCTCACAAATGGACCCTCTGCCTTTCCGATTTTTCCAAACCCAATTATTGTTTTTCTTCCTGGATTATGCATTTCGCAAGTTAGACATCTCTGGCAGAGACTCTCTGCTACAGCCCTAAACCTTGGATTGTACCAATTTTGTCTGAAGAGCCTAATCATTGCATCTCTCCCTACATGTGTGTCTCCATGATACATTCTGGCCATTTGTGAAATCAGACAGTCGGGCATGACTGGTCTGCCATCGGCATAAATCCATACATCGTCGTCTGACCTTTGAGAACATCCCATTTTAATCCATGCATTTCTTTCACTCTCATCAGCATCATCTTGTAGTCTTTTCACATCATTCCATGTTTCAGGAGGTGCATACAGCATAAGTTGGCAGCTGATTCCCATTCTTTCAACCCTTTTATTAACTGACAACCTGTTTTTGGCACAGTGTTGAGCCACCGAATCTGCATATCTGTTACCGACTACCACCCAGTCATCTCCTGACTGGTGTGCGGCACATTTCACCACAGCCAATTCTTTTGGTGATTGTATTGCTTCCAATAGTTCTTTTACGAATTGTCCATTTTTAATGGGGGATCCTGAAGAAGTCATGAAATCCCTCTGCATCCATAATTGGCCAAAATCATGCACAACCCCGTAACCATATTGGCTATCTGTAAATATAGTTACTTTCTGGTTCTTCCCAATTTTGCAGGCTTTTATCAAAGAAATTAATTCAGCTACTTGTGCAGATTTTACTCCTGGTAAATAGGATGCTTCAACTATTCCAGTTAATTCACATACTGCATATGCTGCAGTTAGTTTACCATCTTCATGCCTTTGGCACGAACCATCAACAAACAGCTCCCTGTCTGGTTCCCTGAGGGGTAGTTCCTGTATGTCAGGACGTGGTTTTGTTCACAATTCTGTGACTTGTAAACAATCATGTTCCTCTTCATCATCTTTAACTTCCTCATGATATGGGTCTGGTAGGAAGGTAGCAGGATTTACTATTGTGCACCTTACAATAGTCACATTTTCAGCACCTAGTATTATTCTTTCATATTTAGTCAGCCGACTATGAGTAAGATGCTGAGTTCGGGTTCTTGTCAACAGAATCACAACTGAATGTGGAACAAACACTTTGACAGGATGTCCCATTGGAATTGATTCACTTTGTTCAATGCTCAAACATGTAGCCGCTACTGCTTTTTAGCAGCCTGGCAACGCGGCTGCCACTGGGTCCAATGTAGCAGAAAAATATGCTATAGGACGTCTGTCCAAACCATGTCTCTGGGTTAGGACTGAAAGTGCACAATTTTCTCTTTTATGACAGAATAATGCGAATTTTCTTTTATAATCAGGCATGCCTGGGGCAGGTGCTGCACACAAAGCATTTCTCAATTTTACAAAAGCTCCTACGCTCTCGTCATCCCACTCAACTGGGTCCTTTGCCTTCTTTTTCGTCATTTGAATTAATGGCTTTGCTAGCAGAGAAAACCCTAGTATCCATTGACGACAATAACCCACTATTCCAAGGAACATTCTCACTTCTCGTTGGGAGACAGGCATTTGCATTTTCTTGATTAATTTTACTCTTTCAGAGGTTATCCTTCTTTTTCCCCTCTCAATTTGGTGTCCTAGATACTTAACTGCTGTTGTACAAAACTGCAACTTTTCAGGTGAAACTTTATGCCCTTCTTCAGCTAAATGATTTAATAATGCAATGGAGTCAACAACACAGTCCTCTCAGGTGTTAGATGCGACCAGTAAATCATCTATATATTGTACTAAGACTGAGCTTCCTGGCATCACTAGTCTCTCTAGGCACTTTTTAAATATCTGATTAAAGATGGAAGGACTTTCCGTGTACCCCTGAGGAACACGATTCCATACATAGACTTTGTTCTCAAATTTAAATGAAAAAAGATACTGACTATCTGGGTGCAATGGTATTGAAAAGAATGCTTGACATCAATCAATCACGGTAAACCATCCTGAACTCCAAGGAATCTGGTATAGAATTACTGCAGGATTTGGCACTATAGGACAACAAGGTTCCACAATTTTATTTATTTTTCGCAGATCTTGAACAATCCTATACTTTCCACTAGGTTTCTTTAAACCCATTATTGGTGAGTTACAAGGGCTACTCATTACTTCTTTTAGTATGCCATGTTTTACCATTCTGTTAATTTCTTCAATGACTCCTGCCTTTACTTCTGCACTCATTTTGTATTGTCTGGTATTTGGGAAAATTGCACCTTCCTTTACAGTAATTTTAACTGGGTCTATTTTGGCCATAAGTCCTACTTCTTTTCCTGTGAAATCCCATACTATGGAATTTACTGTAGTTTTTAATTCTTCTGGCAACTCGTCTTTTGATATCAAAGAGAACATCTCATCTACTTCTGTACCTTGCTTTGCAATCATAAATTTATATACATGGTCTTCATCCGGGGTCTGAACTGCCACACCATCCGGTGTGCAGAAAATTGTGCAGTTCATTTTACACAACAAATCTCGACCCAATAAATTTACTGGACTGGAATCACACACTACAAATTGATGCATTTCTCTAAAATTTCCAATTTTTACTTCCATGGGTTCGGTAAGAGGTGTTCTAATCTTTCGATTAGCTACACCCACAACTTGGATAGCTTCTCCAGAGAGAGGAAGGTCTGGGATGTCTGCTGTTCTCACAGTAGACCTGGTAGCGCCAGTGTCCAAAAGGAAAGTAATATCATTACCTTTCACATTCCCTTCAACATATGGACCTGACTGATCTACCGGTAAGAATGCACCAAGTACGCACTCCTTCTCCCCCTCTCCTAGGCACCGTCATTGACTATATGGACAAAAGTCGTCCTGTAAAAGAAATTGAGAGGTTACATACTCATTCTTACCACTTCCTCCTTGATATCCGACGTCTGTACCGTGCTTTGCTCTGCTTACATTACCCTGTATAGGTGCAAGTGGCAACTGACTCTGAGGATTTACACCCTGCTGTGAGTCATTCTGCGTCTGTGGATTTAAATTTTGATTTGGGCCATTATTATTCCGCATCGTTTTACATTCATCCTTCCAATGCCCCAATTTTCCGCACCCATGACAAGGAAACTTCTTTTTAGCCTCTTCTCTGCTCATTCGTCCTCTCACTTTTCCTCCATTCCCAGTGTCACCATTCGTTCCAGAATCTTTTCCCTGATTATCACTTGGATTATCCAAATTAATTCCCTGTCGCTCAGCCATTTTTACCTGAGCCCACATCACTTTCTCTTGCAGTTTCTTGTGCCTATCCTCAATGTCATCTCCACAATATTTCGCATATTTCAAAATCTCATCAATCGGTTTCCCTTGCCAGCACAACATGTGCTGCTTAATCATCTGACAAATCTCTGGTTTTAATCCATAAACAAATCGGTAAACAAATTGACTCATGTTTTTATCTCCAATATCCTCAAATCCACTATACTGTTTGAATACCTGCAATAAACGTTCATAATAGGCATGTACCGATTCGCTGGCTTCTTGGGTAGTTCTGTCTATTTTCACCCAATCTGTTTCTTTTGGTGGTATTTTCCCTTTCAGGTAAGTTATTACTTGCTGATACTTTTTCATTACATCACTTGACGGGGCACCTGTCTTTGGATCTCTAGGATACTCTTCACTTGGCCAATCAACTGTGATTTTACAATCTGTCCATAAATCGGCAGGTACCACTATGTCGCAGACTAAGTCCATCAACAATACCTTTGACACTTTCACAAACCTCTCAACTTGCTTGTACCATTCAATTGGTTTTTCTCTCAACTTTGGAAAATCATTCGTAAATGACAAAATATCCTGTCTGCTCCATGGGACATGTACATATCCTCCTCCTGGAACTTCTCGCATCGGGTACATTTGATCTGCTTTCCCTGTTTCCTTCATTAAATATTCAGAATTGGTTCTACTGTATCATGCCTCTTCCTTTTTCTTTGTCCATCTAATTTTCCATTTATCTAGGTCTCCCCATTTCTGTAAAACTGTCATTAATTCCTTTACTTGTAATTTTCGACCATAGGCATTCATGTTTTCTAAATCTTTGTCAGAAAAATCTGCTCTATAGGGTTTCTGTAACACCTTTGACTTCCCTATTTCAATTCCCATCTGCAAAGCCAAATCTGATAATTTTTCATGAAATATTTTTACATTTCTAGTGATGCTTCTGCATACAAATAATAGCTCTTCTTCATCGTAAGTATTTAGACGATCTACTCCTACATTTCCTGCTATCAATTCTTCTAACTCAACCTTTAAATTGTAAATGTCCATGATCTTTGGAGGTGAACTCTGTTTGTCTGATCCTTGTGCCCACCTTTCTAAGTCTTCTGGTGTAACTACTGTGGCACTTTTGGTTCCTGATGAGGTTACTATGTTTACATCTTTGGAACAACCAGGTGTTATTCTTCTAGGAGTACTATTTATAGATCCTCGAATAGGCAAATCCATTAAGGATACCATAGATTCACAATCACTAAATTGATCATCAATTATTACAGGATCTGGTTTTGGGATTTCTACAGATGTGGGCATTGCTAAGGGTTTCGGATAACTTACTTTGTCACCATATAAGGGAACCACTGGACCAATTGTTACAGGTATGGTCAGCGAATCAGGATGGACACTCAATTGTGTTACTTTCTGTATTAATTCTGCTCTGTTTTTATCTATTGCTTCCTTTTCCTTATCATGAAGTACCCTACTAACTGGGGGATTATGCAATACTTGCGGTACCAATGGTGTCTTTAACAGTGGTGCACTTGGGGTGCATCCGCTTGTCCCTTCCTGATATGGTGGCGGGTTCTTTAATATTTCTTCCATAAATTCATCTTCAGAATCTCCAAATCTAGTCAAGTGTTTTGTCTTTTCTGTGCATTTATTCCCTGATGATTCTTCTGCCATTAATATTGGATATAAACCCTCTGTAAGCATCGCTCTTCTCCACTGTTTCATCTGACCGTCCCTTGACTCATTTTGGTATCTAGGGAAAAATCCCCTATAACCCCTATTACTCCTGGATCGGTCGCGTTCGAATGCCTCGGTTTCCCACTCTTCTAAGGCTTCGTATTGAGTTAATCTTGGTCTGGGTTCTAAGTCATTCATCCTCAATCTCAAATTTTGAAGAATTCTCCCATTGAAAGTAGCATTTTTGGGGAATGCTAATATTCCATCATTTTTGGTATATTCTATCCAATTTTCTAACCATACGCAAGTATGATAACCTCTCTCCATCATCATGAATGAAGCGGGCGTTTTAGCTGGTGGAATGATAATTCCTTCTCTAGTTTTGATTGGTCTATCCTTTTTAAAATAATTCTTAATCTTTTGTAGAAATGTAATTTTTCTCTTCTCTCCATACATTTTGGGTAAATATCTATGTATCGAATTATATTCTGCAAACCCTAGGAATCTCCTGTCTGGACGAGTTCCTATTAAAGTCGGATCGCGTTTTAACATATAATTTTCACTGTCCACTAAGATTTCGATTTCTATGCTGACAACCAATTAAATTCCAGCTAACATTTGTCTCTGAACCAATCCTAGCGCGGCCTTTCAGTGACGTCTTTTCTGACGACCCCTCCTTTACAATCTGCGTTTCTCGGTCCCTCGCTGTTTCGACCAATCCCAGCGCGACACCTGTGACGTCAATACTACTCCTGACTACTGACCCCTCCTTTACAAGAGTCATTCTACGCCCGCGGTTTCAACCAATCCCAGCGCAGCGTTTTGTGTCGTCAGCTTCCTCTCCGGTAGCTGACCCTCCCTTTACAAAATCGTACGCAAAACTTTATTTTCTCTATGCTTCTTATTAAAATTCAGTAACAACATAAAACATTCGCTATCGTGCCAGTTTCTCTAAATTTGGAGAAGATACTTTCGTTCACACTTAGTAAAACTTTTCCGTTTACTAAACATACATTACGAGTAAAACTCTTCCGTTTACTCCTCACGCAAGCTTCAGAAATATCTGCTACTTCTTCAATGTTACCCTTTCTAGGTGATATAACATCACATTTTTACCAGCATATTCCTTTTGCTATTACTCACACGCATAGAGTCCCTAACAAGTACTGATAGCCCTACTTAACTTTTCAGTACTATTTCTGCCTGACAGATAACCTCACTGCAGTATGGCTTCCACTTACCATCCGCTATTCTTTCCCCCGGGATTTTCTAGACAACATAAAACAAACTTTAAACACACGGATGTTAGTTCATAAAAATAAAATTCTCATTACCCAATTAATAAAGTATAACCAAAACCATCCTCTGATAGCCAGAAAACTGATCCAGCGGGTTACTAGCAACAAGCATTCATACACCAAATACTCACTTGGGCCCATACATTCATACTACGCTAGCAATTTCCGCTGGTGGGTCAGTTGTACTCTTTATCAAATCCCTGCTACCAATTACTTTTCTGATTGAAGAGTAATGACTTACCAATGGACCCCTTATTAATTGGGAAGTTTAAAATGAGTGACATTCCTTGCAAATCATAATCCTGAAATAATCACTGAGTCAGGAAGTTTTAAAATGTTTATCTAAAATTTTGCAGAGTAAATTACAAACAACACAATACTTAATCGTATATCAAGGATGAAGCATAATAATCAATTATTAATCAATGACAGTCCCTCAGGAAAGAGAAGATAGAGACAGCAGCGCAACTAAGGGTTGTATTTATATTTACCTAAAAGTGCAAGAACCAAACCCCTTGGCCAAGGAGTTGGAAAGATAGGTCTCAGGAAGGATGAAGAGCAATGTCCTCCAGACCAAGTTCAGGACGGGACAGGTGACCTTTCTATCGACGACGCCTGCGTCGTTTCCCTCTCTGGTACTTCGCTTCTCCTCGATTTCTCCCGTGTCTTCCTTCTAAGGTACTCCACCGCCCCCACCTCAGGACCTCTCTGGACAGCGGTTCAGTCTGCAATCGATCAGCTTGTATGTCTGGAGCTTAAGTCTAAGCCTCCTCTGCATCTCCTCTGCATCCCTTCTGTTTCTCTTCTGCCTCTCTTCTCTTCTGCTTCTCCTCCTCTGCCTTTAATTAACTAATTCTATATCTATTATACCCTTCTACGCCCATGTACCTCCCCTAAATGTTGCAGAATTATGGGCCCACTACTTCTGATTGGACGGGGACAGGGGGTTGATCCTCACATCATATTGATTTAATTCAATTTCTTTAAGCCCATTGTTTTAAAATACCGCCCATCACAATTAATACATTTGCTTTATTTCCCACCCGTCTCACGACAAAGTTTATTACAATGTTTATATAAATTGTTTCTTTCGGTAGGGACATCGTGGGTACAATAATGTTGGCCATCAGGTCATGGCCTTGGACGACGTCCAGGTTGACTTCATCCTCTCCTCTGGGCAGCCTCGCAGGGCGCATGCGCAGAACCATTGTCTCTCGAGTTTTCAGTTTAACCAACCCCGGGCCCATTTACGAACTAATAAAAGTCAAAGAAGAAAGTATTAAAATCACAAATAAATTGTTTCACTGTATACCCACTCTTTCTACTCTATTCCCATTTAATTATAAATTCTATCTCGCATTAATAGCGTTAGGATACCACAGTTTAATTGCAACATATGAGCAAGCTGTAGCACGTGAAAACATTAAGCAGCCATTTTAATACACACTGCGCAGAAGCAAGGATTTCCCTCCAAGCAAAGAAAGACGTCACACCACATGATATGGTTGACACATGCGCAATAGGTTTCCCGCGTTTTAGCGGCCATTTTAGATTAGACAAGCGTTTATTTGTTAGTTTAAACACATAGGCAAGCTTCCTTCTACTTGTATTCGTGTGTGCATTTGTTAGTACGAATATTACAAAGATTAATAAATTAATACTGTGAGAAGATTGCTTCCGAGCAAGTCTCATTTGTGAGTTCTTGCTCCATCACTCCTTGTGAAAGGACAGAATGCTGTCTCTCACTATGAAGTTAGCATATAGCTGAAGAGGATTGAGCCTTGCTCCCACCACGTCTTTAGCAAAGGATTCCTACTGCTCAGCTAAGCAATAACACCTATCCTCAATGCCTCTATCGACTTACTATATTCCCGGACACCTGTAAACAGAGCAGTGTCATTGATGCCCCTGCTCACAAAACCATCCATCGACCCATTCACGCTTTCCAACTACAGACCCATCTCCCTCCTACCATACCTGGCAAAGATTAGAAACCAATCACCGACCACCTCAGCAACCAAACAGCTTCTCAACGCCATGCACTCCAGATACAGGCCCAACTACAGAACGAGCACTTAACGTCACCCCAGATAACATCCACATAATTCTTGACAGAGGTGACAAGGCAGCCTTCATTCTCCTGCACCTTTCTGCAGCGTTTGACACGGTCTCACATCATCCTCATTAGGCACCTGCATGAAATTGGCATCCATGGATCTGCTCCTTCTTCACGGATAGAACACAAGCTATCAGACTGGTACCTTACTTCTCAAACTTACAAACTCATCTCAGGAGTGCCTCAAGGTTCATACTCAGCCTCATCCTCTTCAACACATACATGATCTCTCTGGCCAACATCATGCGAGCACACAACATCAACATCCACTCCTATGCCGACAAAACACAACTCTTACTTTCCCTCTCAACAAGACCCTCCTCCCCCAACACAAGAAACAAGTTCACTGCCTGCAAGACCGAAGTCGCTAACTGGATGAAAGCCAACTATCTCAAGCACAACACCGACAAGACAGAAGTCGTGATCTTTGGCAAGAACACCTCACCATGGGACTGCAACTCGTGGCAGGCCAAACTCGACCCACAGCAGGACCTCAGAATCATCAACAGCAACCTGGACATGACCGCACAAGTCAATGCAGTCACTGCATCCTACTTTCACACCCTGAAGATGCTGCGAACAATCTTCAAATGGCTCCCAAGCAACACTAGAAAAATTATAACGTACACCCTAGTCACCAGAAAGTTTGACAATGGGAACACCCTCTATGCCAGGATCACCAACCATTCAGAACTCAGCAACAAGACTCCTCCTCAACCTCCCACTCAGAACTCACATTGCATCACACCTCAGGGAGCTCGACACGCTCCCGATATACAAGCGTGTTCATTTTAAAATCCTCACACACAATTTCAAGGCACTACACAACTTAGGCCCTACCTACCTGAACAGTTGCAACTCCTTCCACTAACCAAACAGCTCCTCTCCACATGACTCCTACTCACACACATACCACGCATACACAGAACCAGATCAGGAGGACGGGCATTCTCTCACATTGCTTCCATAGCGTGGAACAGCCTCCCACTCCACATCAGAACCACCTTCTCTCTTCTTGAATTCCGCAAGAAGCTGAAGACCTGGCTTTTCAATTAACCAAGCTACCATAGGCAGGTTTGGAAACACACACCTTCTCAGCCCTAGGATACTAATGCAGGTGATAGTGCACTTTACAAATAACATAACATAACATTGCCCTATGCTTTTCGCTGTAGTGGATAGAAGAAAATGTCAATGACAAAATAATCAGACTAAAGTATGTAGAGGGCTGGCTGAAATACCCCATAAGTAAGGATATTGTTGTAATCTACTGTTCGTACTACCCACACCTTCTCTCTCCTGTCCATTGTAGAGTATTCCATTGGTTGGTGTTCAGAAGGTTCTATAGCTGCCTTCAGCTGACTGGAACCTGTGGTGGTGATGAGAAGTAATAAAGTTACCTGAACCTTCTACCAGTGTACTTCTTTTGTAAAACTGGCGACGATCTGCTGTGTGGGGGGCAGCTTCACCACCACCGCCATATTATTCTCCAGTGACAGCAGTACCTACTTTCAGATTTACTACTACGGGTGAGACTGTTTTCATTTTCCTCAATTTCCCCGACTTCATTCACTTCTAATTTTAGTGGGCCTTCCATCCACCGTTATTTGCCTTCCTGTCAAATTTATCCTGATTTGACGTGTTCATTTCTGTTTTGAGAAATTTGACCCTGGGGTGGCATTTCCTGCATTTTGGCATTTTTCCTTCTTTATTGTGAACAAAGTTTTTCCTTCTGCTTCACATTACAACATATCTTTGAAATCAGCCAGACTTATCCCTCAGCACGGCTCTCCCCGAGTGCTGTGCTCTTTATTCTGTGACCACCGGCGGGTCACGGATTCCTGTGGGTGTCTGCCAGACAGTGTAAGCTGTTTGTTTTCGCCTGCCCGTGTTCAGTGAGATCCTGCGCCTTGCTGTGGCCATCTTCTACTTCTCTTTCCTGGCAATCCTGCACGCCGTTTGGACGCGTCTGTTGGTCGGGTCCGGGAGCTGCGAGCTATAGTGCGGTGAGTCTCTCCTCCCCCCGCCCCTCTGTGCGGGACACCTTGTTGACCCCGCCCAGCAAGGGGGGGGCAGCTTCTCCCGGACCTGTGTACGGCCTTTATGTCCCTTGCGACATTGTGCCCGGCCGGCGGCACAGAGGCCCTAGGAGGGCCGCAAGTGCGCGTGGGCCGTCCTGCACGGCGCAGAAAGGCCGCTTCCGCCTTAACGAGCAGGCACAGGGGGCGGCTATTGGGTATGGTTGCGGCCGCTAGAGTGCGCAGGCCCTCCTAGAGGCCGCCCTCGCCCCGTGCATAAAGTTTGCTGGGGGGCACATTTCACGATTGGTTGCAGCCGCTGGGGGGGGGAGGCGTAAGAGGTGGGGAAGCGCAAGCTGTGGGAGCTATTGAGGCGGCTCAGGCCTTGCCAGGCTAGAATTGGGTCCCGCAAGCCCTTCAGGTGCCTGACTGGCAGGAACGGGCACAGCGCACGCGATCCGCCTCTCACCCCCCTCCTCCCTCAAGCCAGAACTTCCTTCGTCCTCACCTGCTGTGTCGGGGTCCTGGGCTCACTCCCTCCGGTCCGGCGGCTGCTCTTCTGGCTTGTGCCGGTCTGGCTCTGCTTTGCTTTGGGTCGTGGGGGCGGGCGGGGACCACCGGCAGAGTGAGTGAAGCTCACGATGGTTGCCGCTTGGCAACGAACTTCCTCTGGGCTGTCACAAAGCGATACCTTCCAGGCACGCTGGCGGTGCGGCCAGTCGGCTGAGGGCGGATGCCTGGAAGCCAGAGTTTTTACAGTAGGTTGTGTGGTTTGGTTCCGCTCCACGCTCCGGAGCACAGACAGCCACAATCCCCATCGTTCCTCTCCAGGACGACTTGCCGCCTGCGCGGCTGGCCCAGCTCCAGCCTCGAGCTGCTCTTAGCACAGTCCGTATGAAAAGAACAGGCGGCAGCCTCGGATATCCTGGGCACTCTCATGACCGGCGGTCGATTCACCAGGATGCCAAGGAGAGCGGAAGTGACTTCTCACCCCGCAGGCACGCGACGGCAAGACAGCCTTAGAGGCTCGTCAGCCACCCGAACTCTCTTGCACCAGGTTTTACGTGAATTTAGTACAATGCGTTGAGTCTGCATGCACAGCGGTTCGCCACAGCACACAATGGTCACACTCCACAATGGCGCCACCTTGGCAAGACGTTGTTGCTTTCCCATAGCCATGTAGTCGCGTGAGGCAGCAATTAGAAGCCCACAACCCTGACCAGTGATAGTTAAGAAATACTGGTCTCCAAATACTCCGGAGATGGCTGCTTTTGCTTTTAACTACCACAGACACTCTCAGAGTCTGTCGAGTGAATGTCAGGGGGGTCGTGTGTTCCCTGGCGTTGCGGAGGGTTCACTTGCCGGGTAAGCTGGCGGGTGTGCCCAGAAGGGGTTTCCTATTTGGGATGGGCGGTGCTTGCCTGCAGTTTTGTACCGCCGGAGGAGCCGGCCTCGCGGTGCAGGTTGCGCTCGCTGAGAAGTAGCATGAAGTAATGAGGGCAGCAGGTAGGGGCTGAGATGCCACCTTCAATTATACAATAGTATATTGAATACTGCAGGGGGAGGGACTCTTAACATTTTCACACCTGCCAACAAAGCCGCAGTGATACACACTTTTCTTTTGAACCTGGCATCCTGGACTTTCAAACAGTGCTGCTATGGCCGACCACAGCTATATTTCAGCATCAAGTTACCATGTGCTTAATTTGCCCGGGTGGTCCTGGTTGGAGGGGAAGACAGCAGATTTCGTCCTCCCCTTTCTTTCTAGGCTGCTGATCGAGGAGCACATGATTCAGTAATTAAGTAATGTCTTGGCCGGCTCGGTTTCTCGTCACGGAGGGCGAAGTTGTGCAGTAACGGCCAGCGTGCCCAGATCTTAGTTAGTGGTGTAATTACATTTTTTTTTTAAACTTTTTTTTAAGGAAGGTCTGTGCTTCAGGGGCTCCAAGGCAAAGGGGGGCTCTTAGCGGGAGCCGGCTAGAAGGCGGTCAGCTTGTTCTTAATTGGGGGTTTGAGCATGAATATGCATGCAGGAAGTACCTAGATGCTAGCGGTCTACCCTCAGGGGGTGTTTCTGCCACCGGGCGGCACTGCCCCTTGTTTCGTTTTACTGTCGGGCACGCAATCCCCCCGTGCCTAACCATAATATGAATGGGTCCATCTGCGACACACCTGGCAATCATGTGCAACGCTCTAATACCTTGGGCAGCATGTGCGCACAGGAGTAACACCGCGTAAGTGGTAGTTTTGTAAGTTTCAAGACAGGGATGTTACTTCTAAGGGACTCAGGATTCTTTCAAGGTAGCCATTGTTTGCTTATTGTAGTGTGCAGTTGGCACAGCTGATAATGGCGCAGGATATTCACTCCTGCGGCCCACCTGGTGCATGTCAAAGGAGGGCGACGGTACTGAGGGGATCATCCTTGTTTTAAACAATACCTTGTTTCAGTTTAAGGGAGGATTGACCTTTCTCTTTCATTCCCTTGACTATTATTCGGTGACTTGAAACTGGGGCATGTCCAGCTGGTCTATTTGGGTTAAACGAGCTGCCCCGCAGCTGATATGCATCAGCGACAGTTCACAGAGCACCGTCGCTGTGCCAGGAGGGCATGGCATGTAGGTCTGGAATCTTTCTCAGTTTGGGTATGAGTGAGATCAGGATATGGGGAAGGACTGGGTTCAGACCTTTAATTTAATCTCTGGGTACATCATTATTGAGTGATATTAAATAGCACCCAAATGAACAACGCCTTTTCTCGTAGAGGCAAAAGGACGGCAAAGTTTGGTAGTAAAGGGGAGCGGGCTTATCGTACCATAGTATTATGTATTATAGTACTATTGTATATATGTACTAGTGGTTAGTTACATATATACAAGTGGCAAAATTAACTCAAGCATATGATACTAGCATGCTATGTGTATGTATCCACTCTGAAATGGCACGTGGGAATGTAATACGTTACTAAGTTCAGCTAGTAGAGTTGTTTTAATCAACTATTGTTTGAATCCTAGGGTGAAAAGTGAGCAGCCGGGTTCTCAGGTGCAGGTTTGGTGGATGCACTATTGCCAAGGGGAGGTTCAAGTAGTTGAAGTGGGCAAGTGAATCTGACCAAGCGCTCGATGCTACACGAGGGCATCACTACGCGGTGGCCAGTGCACAGGCATTGTGTTTGCCATAGGGGGCGGCAAGCTATGGCAAGGCTCTGTCCAAACCTGGTACCTGAACACAAGGTTTGAGACTCATTATAGCTCTTGCACAGTACAGTCCCATCATCCCAGAATTGAAGCATTGCCTTAGGTGAGCGCTGCATGTGTGGCCATTCCTTGCTTGAGGAAGACTAAAGCATTAGGTCCCTGATAGTACTCAGACATGGGTCGAGTGTCTAGCGGAAAATCACAACCCCAGTTGGGGTGTCAATTCTGTTAAATCCTAGGGGGTACTACGAGGGTATGGAACTGGGGGATTAGGGAACCCTGACGGAGCATGGGAGATGTTGCCAGTGGGCCCGCAGCACTCCACCGTTCGCCCCTAGCAGGGTATTATATTTACCCAATTTTTATTACTACGTCGAACAACGTATTACCTCAATATTTAAACCCAGGCGAATGTTGTACAGTGGTATCACGAACACATGTATGCCATGATCCCTTATGTCTAATGAAGGTACAAGTTAAAAAATTCAGACATTTGCTTAGGTCCACACAATTTATTCAAGCAGGGCATAAGGCTATCCAATGCGCAAGTCAATCCCATCAGAAGCTGGGCCGTCATGGATAACAGCGGGGACAGGCACCACCAAATACGGTCTCGGGGTCATTGCGGCAGGGCAGGTACACCCACTTTATTTCAATGGAAACAACGATGGCAGAGATATACTTCGTCCACCCTTAGCGGTAGACTCGGCCAGCAGCAGTACGTCCAGTTGGGGCTGGTGTGTTGTCTCACAGGCAAGCCGCCAAGCGAGCTGGACTCAGTGGCGTAGCTAGAGCTTCTGGCGCCCGGGGCTATCCCTCAGATTGCCGCCCATGGCCGGGGGGCTGGGGAAAAAGGACGGCGAGCAGCGGGGGTGGATTGGCAGGGTTTAAGTTACAACACCACTCTCTACTCCACTGCAGGTGAAAGCAAAGGTCGGAGCGGAGGTGCTGCGTGGGTCCACCCACTATTTTCACAGGGTGAACGCCGTCCACCCTGCCAAGAAGTTGGGCCACACAGAAATATGCTGAACTTGTCCCAGTGTCATTTTCAGACTCCTGGACACGTTCAGCTGCACCTGCACATTGTCTGCTTTTCATTCCCATCAGCAACGTGCTGGCAGCGAGGGGGGCTTTTTTATCTTCACCTCCAGATGGGCCAAAGATAAAGGCCAAGATAAGGGGCCATTAGGCCTCCTTTTGATGGAGTGGCCTGGAACCTCACACTTAAATGTAAATGCAATGGAGGGAAACAAAAGCACACAGCTTGTTATCTCTTCACAGGTACTTAAGAGAGGCATGCTTTTGACTTTGTTAGGTCGCTTTATGTAAGTGCATGAACTATAAGAATGTCATATGTGTTGGTCTGTCCCAGTATTTACACACAATTTAAATAGCACTATTTTCATGCAAGTGTGTAAATCAGTGCACAAGATGTGTTGCATGAGACAGTGAGGGTTAAAAGGTGTAGCAGTCACATATCCTACATAGCTCACTGTGCTATATTGAAAGGCTTACTTTATGAACTGCAAGTAATGAAAGGATCTGTGTTCAAAGCAATAACCCACTTACCTAGCTACATTAAAAAAAAAAAACATTCTATCATCTGCATATTACATGATGTGCTTTGCAAGCACATTAACCTTCAATACTAGTTCGAGTCAGTTCTGGGACTACACAAAACAGAAATCTCTCCAAGAAATACTTTAACCGCCCGGGTTATCTCACCAATTATTATTCCATGATATATACTGTCGGCCCGTACCAAATAACTCATGCACTGGGCCTAAAAACAAACGTAAGGGCCAACCGTTTATGTAGTCCATCATGGCTCTTGTATGGGACAATCCTTACCCATTAATACAGCATATACCATCAGATTCCAAATCCTGTACACTCTCAAATGTTTATGAGCAGTAGACCCTCTATGTGTGCTCTTAGAAATGTAACTCCAGAGTTTCCAGCGTCTGCTTGAAAGCAGTGCTTAATTTGAGCAGGTGGTTTCCGGTGCTGGGCACCGACACTTATCTGTCAACACCGGTGCTTGTGACAGCCTGCCACAAGTTGGCGCTGTCTGACTAATTTAGAGATGACCACAACAACAGTTAATTATTAAATCAATATACATTAAAATGACTTTTACCTGCCGCCCAAGCCATTTTTATGGCTTTGGGGCCTGAATTAGTCCGAATTGTCACACTTGTAGGAGTGTGATGGTCACTATCATTGACAGCACTATCATTGGCAGCACAGCAGGGGCAATGTGTGGTGCAAGCTGCAGTGGCCTCCTGATGAGAGCCCTGCCACTTATTTTGTTTACAAATTAAGCACTGCTTGAAAGCAAACATCACGCTGGCGATAGCTCACCATTTGCCATCACTTTGGCGAAAAAGGCCTAGTTTTAGTCTTCGTCTGTCACAAACTCCAAACATGGCACACAGGGACAAGAGTACAATGTGCAATACGATCACAAACGTCTGCCCTCCATCATGTCTTCTCCGACGCCAGCTCACGCTGTGAGGATGAAGAACCTTCTGCAAGAGGATATACGTCTTGTCAAATCCATTTAATCCTGCCTAAATATTTGCAGTTCGCCGACTAAGTCGGATGTTATCCCATAGTCTGAGGCCGCATTGTTTCCCACTGTGCCTCCACTAGGTTCTAAAATTCAAAGTTTAGTAATGAGGCCGCCGCGGCAGCGATTGTCAAGGCATTCAAAGGCATGCTTCGACCGCATCAGAAGGGGACGGAGTGCCGGATTATGGTCTGTTAAAATAAAAAGATTTATTCGGAAGGTTGGGCCCGTTCTGAATGTTCGTGCTGGTGTGTTGTTACAGTCGCCCAACAGATGCGTTGCGCCGTCACTGATACATTGCATTAAATAACCCCTTGCACATTTCACATAATCCTGCTCATCGAAAACGTCTAAAATGGCCTCGAGTCTGTGCGTGCTTATAAATAAACAGCGTCCTGCCATCGCAAATACAAGTCTGAGGTGTCCTAATGAAAAAATATATTGCATGCTCAACACGGTATGACAATTATGACGCGGTAATGGCCTTTCTGGTTTCAGTTCGTCATTTGTTTTTGTTTGGTTTCATTATGTAAAGAGCATTGAGTGCTTTCTCTTGTTCCACAGAGGAGCCTGGGCGCCTCGACAATAACGCTAGCCTTGTGGAGGTCCCAGGCGCCGTGGCGTCAGGGGTTTCATGCAACTCGGAAAAGGGAAGCATGCCATGCTGTGAAATAACAGTCTTAAAATCCAAAAGACCTAAATCACAATTTATAAGACTACAAATTACTACTTTTTGGGTGGGTAGATGTAACACACCCTTCTTTTACTCTCCATAACACAACCCTCGCCTCCTTGTTCCAATAGCATTCCTTCCTACTGGCCTTCAGCGTCAAAGTGTTTTACATTTTTTTCGTTCACATATTTTCCTATTCATTTGGTATAGCTTATTTAGGTCCATTGTTACTGCCCTCTTGCACCTTTTACACATTTTGGCATTACCAATCATAATTGTTTTAATGATGTGCCGGAAGCACAGATCATTTGGAACATTATTGCCAGCAAGGACTCTTATTTTACGCCCCTCTCTAACTTCCAGGGCAGCTAAGCACACACTTACTTGAAAAGAAATTGCAGCTGTGGCATCTCGAGAGCAGCTCCATTTCACGAGATGCCGACCGCCTGGCTCGCCTCTCTCTCCCTGTTGTGACCGGCCGCCCACATCAGGCTCGCTCTGGCCGGCCGGCTCAGCTGCACGGGCCATTATGGTGGGACAGGCTGGGTCGTCGGGTGCGCGTGATGCAGAGGGCCACGGGATTCATTACCTCGCCGGCTGTGAGCTCATCAACAGAAGCTATGAGCCATTTCCGAGTTCAGCTGCTGCCATGAACTCACGAAAGTGAAAGCAGTGTCTCTCTTGACTCTCGAGTCGACTCGAGGCGTCACTGCAGCAGCGCGTGGGCTGGCCAAAAAAAGATGCCCAGGGCCGTCATTGGTAGCGCTTTCGCGCGCTAAAACATTGACGGCCCTGGGACCCACATACATGGTACGCTGGGCAGCGCACCGGCGCCACACCACCACTATGCTAGGTGGTGCAGGATTTTCTTGCAAGCAGGTGCGCTTGCACTTTCTACTCATGTGGTGTACTGGCTGCTCAGCAACAGCCGCCGCACATGTGCCTGCCGCCCCCATAATAGTGCCGCCTGGGGCGGACCGCCCCCACCGCCCCCCCCCTAGCTACGCCAGTGGCTGGACTAGGTACCTAGGTCACGCACATTAGGCAGAAGGGTCCAGTGGAATCACATAAATGGGGACTGCACCAGAACAGGACACTTCACATGTTAGATTCTGACGGGATGTTTCTGCACCACTCATATTATTAACAGTGACATGCATTCCCTAAGGCCTCTTGTTTAGAAGCACCAGTAGCTGGGCAGGCGCGCACCTTGGTTAGGAGGGTTACAAACGTATAATAACCTGGGTGGCCAAGCTAGCAAGACATTTTCACCCTCTTCTACTAACGGGAGCCCCTAGGGGGAAACAGTGGATGGTGCTTGCTATTCGAGCAGAGGACAGGAGGATTAAGAGCATTCCATGGTCCCCATGGCTTAGCCAAATGAAAAGTACTGAGGCCACATATTCCTAAGCCCTTCTGTTGGTAGAGCCTTTAGACATCATAGTAGGATAGTCACCAGCGTTGAACAGGCGACTGGGTATGCCTTGCCAGGACATCGACACACACGTCATACGACCTTGAACCTCTATAAAGGACCAATGCTGAAAACACGGTCTGGGGGGTTCATTTGGCCAATAACCCTCTTCAAGCTGCTGCGTCAGGTTGTGCCAAATGTCTTGTGGTGACAGGCAAGTGCAGTAAGCGAGCAGGTTTTAAGTTACAAGGTTACTTACAGTGGGCAGAGGGGTCTCAACGGACCCACATAAGGTGGGTTGAGGCAAAACATGAATCTGGGAACCTGATTCCGACATTATCATGGGTGTAATATACGCAAGACTCTTTGGCAATGCGGAGTAAAACCGTTCCAGCAGGAGTTACAAGGTAACTGGAAGGGAAGCCGGACCCAGCTTTGTTTCTGTGGAGGGCTAGCAATTCCGGGGATAACGAAACGAACTAGGGCTTTTGCTGGTATAAGCTCCAAGGGTCACAGTTGGTCAGCAGGTATGGTGTACCTGGGATCGGACTACAGTAAGTAAGCCTGGTGGGCTGTGTAAGTCGGCACTCCAAAAAGGGTGCAGTGTCTGCAATGTGGGCACAATACAAATTTCCCTCTAGCCAGATTTGACACCATCCATGCGTTCGCTGTGGTTTAGCAATCAAAAGGGCTGTGCAAATGTCTGGGTCAACTCAGCAAAGCAGTTGCACACGGGACCCGGGGCCATGTTACAGGTTGCTTCAGTTAGAAACATTCCCTGCCCAGATAGCCAGCCGAGCTAGGCCGGTTGAGGAAGCTGACATCTCCTTGGGTGCTGCTGTCCCATAGTTGGGGAAACAAGGTATTAAGCACTAAAAGGCTACAATGTATTAAGAAAAGTTGGCATGTTCATTATTCGAGCGAGGGCAGGTAGCTGTACTTATTGTGTTCCCCCCCTCACCCCTGTCCCCATCCACTGGTCTGCGCCATGGGTTACATTGCAGATGTTTTAAAGTTCATGACTTGCGCTAGGATGGGACATCAGCCTGGAATCACAGCAGTTATACATCGCAGGCAGTAGGTGAGGGGCTAGCATGCAATATGGCCTTGTTATGAAGCAGAATACGGGGGGTCAGGTGTGATGCCATGGCCATACACGGGCAAAAGGGTACAGTGCCAGGAGCAGCGTGATTTCTGAAGCTAGCTATGGGCAATCATGGGTTGTCATTCCATATATGGGTGTCTGCGACTCCTAGGAGGCCTGGCCCTTCGCCCTTCAGGAGAGGGTTATTTACTGATTCATGCTGACAGCTCGCCCCTTACCAAATTTCAGGTTGAGCAGGTAATATAGGCATGCTTTACAATGTCGGGCAATGCGGATCCTGACAAGCGCTTTTGGCAGTCACTCTTTCAGGACAGGGGCAGTGACTGCAGCTTTCAGGGCGGGCATATCAGCGGAGCGCATTATGCAGGTGGGACGATGGAAATCCCAATGTTTTAAACGTTACATTCGTCCGTAAGCAACCCAGTGGAGTGGTCAGAGGACAGGTTAATGTTGCATGTACAGGCGAATTTTAAATGTACCTGGGGCAACCCGGTGATGCACCAGATGTTGTTGGTGTGCGGTGTTATTGTGTAAAGTATGTGAAAATTGGGTAGTGGAAAGGAGAGTTTTGCAGTGCCTCAATTAATGTGTTTAGCAACTTTGCATTTCTTTATTTTGCCAGGAGCAAAGGTCTGGGTGATTGGCCATTCGTGCGTCTTGAGAGTGGCACGGTGGGCGGAAAGCAGGAAATGGAAGCATGGGTTTTCCGCCACCGAGATATATTGGTTGGGGTTCCCAGGCATGCGCTGGAATAGCTTGCTGAAGAAGCTGCGGCACAGACTAGGGGGGGTTGTCTCCCCTCCCAACATCCTGGTAATACACCTGGGAGGCAATGAGTTACTGGGCACGGGTAGGAGGGCACTGTTGCAAGAAATGAAATCCTCCATGTGCAAGTTAAGTAACCTATGGGGGACATGCAAGTTAAGTAACCTATGGTGGTCGGAGATAACCCCACGTTTAAGGGGAGTGGGGCCCGGTCAGGGCAAGCTGTGGAAACCTCACGCAGGAGAGTTAACAGTGCCATGCGCGAATTCACTGAACAGAGGCGGTTTGGCTTTATTAGACACGGTCTGCTGCATGCCAAGTCCACAGGGTGTTTTGAAGAGGAAGGGGTTCACCTTTCTAGAGTGGGCATGGACTTGTTTTTGTTGAACCTGGGCGAGGCCCTGGAAGCAGCAGGATGTAAGTAAGAATGCCTGCCTTGGTGGGGGGCACTGGTTGTGACGGTGGCCACACCCAGAGCTGTGGCAGAGTTACAGGGCGATCCAGAGGCTGAAAGGTACATAGGAGTACCCTCGTCAGGAGCACAACAAGGGTGCAAGGGCCAAATATCCCCAGATGGTCCATGCGTTGGACCCTGGAGGAGCGACGGCGCCCCGTTAGTCCTACGGGCGGTTGTAAACCTGAGCAACCGGGGGCTGCCTGGAACGCTCCGCCCCCCCTCAGGGGGCGTGAGTAAATGGGTGGAGTGGCGGTCCACAGGTGGGAGGGGGTAAACCCTTCCCCAAAATTGGTAAGCACCGATTGGCTAGGGCCAGGATGCAATTTGGCTCTTCAGGTGGGCAGGCGGCGAGGGGCTGCCTGCCCTTGGATCGCCCGTAAGCTAACCCACCATGTTGGCATATTTTGGTATGCAAATAAACCTGCAGCAATTTTCTCCACGAAAAAGGTGTCTTGTCTGTTTATTTCATCAGGAGATTGCTGTATGTGTGATGGGGAGTGTGTTGCCGATATTGGCACTATCTACTAAGCGTCTGTTCGGTGGTTCGAGCCCCGGAACAGCTGTTATCTTCCTGGCCGTGCCACAGCGGATGGGAGTCGTCTCCGCTGGGTTCAGTCATGCCTCCATGTGTCCGCTTCATTGACTTTGGGCGGGCCTCCACGAAAGGAGATTGCCTCCACTGGATTCAGTCACGCCTCTGTGTGACTTTGGGCGTGCCTCAAGGAAAGAGAGCTGTCTCAGCGGTCTGAGAGCCTTGGTGTCTGCTCTGCTGGATGGTGAGACACTCTTTTCGGCGCTGACAGGCACAGCTATCCTCCTGTTTTCCAGTATCTCTACAATTTAGTGTTGCCTGTTGTTTCCATCGTCATTCCATGGGCGCTGACAGGCACAGCACTTTTCCTCTCATCCCCTCTTCTTCTCAACTGAGGCTATTCCGGTGGATATTCCTGCTCCGCGCTGACAGGCACAGCTTTACCCTTTGTCTGTCATTCTCCTCACAGAGTTACTGTCTTATCCTATTCTGCGGTGGAAGTGGCTCACGCTGATAGGCACTGCTGTTGTAATTTATTTGTTGCTATTCTTTTACCCAAGGTTATCATTTTCTTTTATTGTCGTATTTTCCAGATTTTTTTTTATAACTCTTTTTATTGGTTACATCTATACACAGTCGCCTCACACAGTCCAAGTCCCACAAGTTAGCATTCGATTTACAATGTATCTTCAATTTGGTGCTTTACATACGGTTGTCCTAGGCTTGCGCCCCTTATTTCACCCACTCTCTCCCTCCAACCCGTCTCCCACGAAATGATCTGTTCACCTGTACTGGTGGGGTGCATATTTGTCCCCTGTATGCATTCCATCCATTCCAGATTTGTTCCCATTTTTGAGGGCCTTTATTCTCATAGATGGTTTTTTCTGCGAGCATCGACCAATCAAATTCTTTTTCCCATTCCAACACTGTGGGAGGATCGTCTACGCCCCATTTCCGGGCTATATTTCGTTTAGCTATGACGAAACACAATGTTACCCATATTTGTTCTTTCCTGGTTAGGTCTGTTTGCCCCCATATGTTTAGAAGACAAAGTTGGAGTGTGTGCTGAAGATTTTTCCCCGTGACTTTATGTATTTGTGTTGTCACCTCCCCCGGTATTTCTGGATGTACGGGCATTCCCATATTATATGATAGAAGGTTCCTTGCTGTTTGCAGTGTCTATGACACCTGGAATGTTCCTTTCTTTTAATTTTCTCTAATGTGGTGCAGGAGAGGTATGCTCTATGAAGAATTTTTAGTTGGATTAGTCTTAACTTGGAAGAGATAGCTACCTCTCTGGGGGAGGCTAATGCTTCTTGCCAGTCCTCTTCCTCAAGTTCACCTATATTGTTCTGCCATTTCTCGTGCAGTTTCTGTAGGGGGTCCGGTGTATTATTAAGTAGCTTCCTGTAAGTCAGGGAGATCACCTTACTGTCTATGCGTTCACTTAGTAACCTGTCCTCCAAGGGTGTAGACTCTGGGAGGTCCGTACCCTGGGGAATGGCTGCCCCCAGGGCGTGTCTGATTTGTAAGTACCTATATTTTTTGTGGTCTGTCATCTCATATTCTTTTTGTAAGTCGGTAAACGAAAGCACAGTGCCCTTTGAACAGAGGTCTCCGACTCTAGAAATGCCAATCATATCCCATTTGTCAAATCCTGGGCATTTAATCAGGTAACCGAGTTGTTCAGCGTCCCATAATGGCGTGGCTTCGGTCACCTTGTTTCGCCATACTAGCTTATTTGTTACTGTGTGCCATAGTTTAACTGTTAGCTGTGTTGGGCCAGTTAGAGGCTGTTTTGTCGGATTTGTGTACAATGAGCACTTGTAACCTCTCGGGCCCATGAATCTTGTCCACCTGAATGGCGGGGTCAGTCTGCGAGCCATAAAGCCATTGGTTAATGACTGCCAACTGGCCGGCCCAGTAGTACATTTTGATGTTTGGGAGGGCAATCCCCCCGTCGTACCATCCCTTTTCCAGTTTGTGTGTGGCAATTCGTGGTGGCGTCCCCCCCCACAGTAGCAACCGTATCTCATTGTTGACCTCTGTGAAATATGTGTCAGTGATCGGGTGGGGGGTGTTTTGAATGATGTATAATAATCTTGGGAGTGCCATCATTTTAAAGAGAGCGGCCCTTCCTTGTAGAGTTAGTGGCAGGTTCTTCCAGTATTGGATGTCTTTCCGTAGTCTATCCAGGGGACCAAGTAAGTTGTGTGGGTGAGTAAGGGCGGGGTCACTTGTGACATATATGCCCAGGTAGCGAAAGCCGTCTGAGGTTGTAGCTAGTGTGCATCCAGGTGGTAGTTTGGGTGTCCATCCTTGAAGTATGAACAGGATTGATTTAGACCAGTTGATGGTGTATCCTGCGTATTTCCTAAAGTTAGTGAATATCTACATGATTCTGTTCAGGGATGAGGTTGGTGATGCAATGTACACTAGGATGTCGTCTGCATAAAGTGAGATCCTGTCCTCCCACTCCCAAGTCCAGCGGAGTCTTTGGATCAAGGGGTCCCCTCTTATCCAGGTGGCCAGCGGTTCCAACATGAGTGCAAAGCTTTAAGGGAGACAGGGAAATTCCTTGCCGCGTACCTCTTTCAAGTGAGAAAGTGCGTGAGGTGTGTCCATTTACAACTACCTGTGCTAATGGGTCTGTATATAGCAATTTGACCCATTTGGTGTATTCTGGGCCAAAGCCTAGCCGTTCCAATACGGCATAAAGATATGGCCACTCAATAGTATCGAAAGCCATGCTCGCATCCAGGGATAGGATAGCTGCATCTTCTTTGATAGTATCCCTTCTACCCAGTACCCCGTGGATGCGTCAAAGATTAGAGGCCGTATTCCTTCCTGGCATAAAGCCGGATTGGTCCGGGTGAACTAATTTTGTTATAATCGGTAGGAGTCTTTTTGCTAATAGTTTGGCCAATATCTTAACCTCTGGGTTGAGGAGTGAGATGGGATGATATGAGTTGCAGAGATCTGCCGGCTTCCCTTGCTTATGGATCACTACAATGGTAGTCAATGTCTGGCCTATTGGAAGCCTCCCGCGTTGTCTACTATCCTCAAACATTTGTCTCAGGTGGGGTGCCAACTTTGAGGCAGTCAGTTTAAATAATTATATTGGTAGACCAGAGGGGCCCATTGCTTTCCCTGATTGTGTACTATTCATGGCATTAATAATTTCGTCCTCTGTGATATCAATATCAAGCGTGGTTACATCTGGGGTAGTTAGTGATGGGAGACGCATATCTTTTAGTAAGTCTTTTGAGTCGTTAGCCGTCGCTGTGGTCGAGGGAGAGTATAGATGCGTGTAGTATTGGGCAAATATCTCGGCTATGGTTTGCGGGTCTGTGGCTGTCTCTCCATTTTCGGTCCTGAGCTGGGCCACCCACCTATTTGCTTTTTCACTTCTATCGAGCCATAATAGCAGTTTCCCAGCTTTGTCTCCGGTGTCATAAATTCTATAAAGTGTAGCAAGGCGGTTGCTCTTGGCTTCTTCAGCACTAAGGTTTTTGTATTCTTGGCGCTTAAGACTAAGGGTATGGTTTGATACTTCCTTCTCTTCCTCATTTTGCCCTTTTTCCTACTCCAGGATCTCTCTTTCTAATTTCATGAGGTTGGCCTGTCTGTCTTATGCTTCACATAAAATCTGTGGGGATTGTACAGAACCCACATTTTCTATGAAATAATGTTCTGTAGTACGGATTAAGTTGTTGCGTATGTGGGGAATTTTAAGGTATCTGGGATGTAGGGTTATCATTTTACGGATTGGGTTTCTGCCACTTGTGTAAATGGCTAATAATGGAGAGTGATCCGATATGCCCCGTGCTAGGTGGTGGATCTCTGTAAAGGAGGGTACGCTGTCAGTAGCGGTTAGGATATGGTCTATACATGATTGGCTATTGTGAGCGCCGGAGTGGAAGGTGTATTGGGAGGTTTCTGGTTTATGTGCCCTCCATACGTCTGTGAGGCCCATAGATGCTAGGTAGTCTGCCAGGGTGGATTTATTGGAGTGCATCGTGGTGGGTTGCGGTCTTTTTGTCCACAAAGTACCATATTGAGATCACCACCCAGTATCAAGTCGCCGTCTGGGAGTTCAAGGATAAATTTACTTAGTTCAGGTAGGGTAGACTTCAGTAGCCCTGGTGGGATGTAGACAGAGAGAAACTTGAGTGGCTTGCCCTCCCATATTCCAGAGATAGCCGCGATTCCGCCCAGGGGATTTGAGTATGTGTGTCCTATTATAAAGGGAAAGTTTTTACGTATAAGTATTCCTGTCCCTCTGGACCCAGTTGTGAAGCCCACATGCATTGCGAGTGTATATACCCATCTACTAAGCGCTTTGCATTTGTTGCCTATGAGACGGGTCTCTTGCAATAACACTATGTCTGGTGCGTGTCTTTTGATAAATTGAAGGACAATTCCTCTCTTTAGCTTGTGTCCCAGGCCATTGACATTCCATGAGAGAAGCCAGAGAGATGGAAGTGAGGCCTCAGCTGCCCGTGGGATTTGTGTAACCGGTGAAACCATGTCCTTTCGGTAAGGGGTAACAACCATGAATTGTAATGAAATAGATGCGGATTAGGGGGTATTGCATAACTATGATAGATTTTGGGAGTATACTATGCGTTGGTGACTGTGCAAAGAGTCCCCTTTTAAAGGTCCAAAGAGTGCTAAACGATTCCCATCTTGTGTCGAGTGCACTGCGTGAAGTTGCTAATGTTAACCAGTTGTTCCCAATATACCCTCCTCCCTGCATGACGGTTTCGAACTACCCAACCCCCCAACTTGCAGAGCGCCTGTTGTCTCCCCAAACAAGAAACTAAGGGAGTCTAGGTCTCCGGAGGGACCCCTCACCCTTTTCCCTGCCCCCCAATTTGCTTATTGTTACCATATTAGGCTGGTAATGTCCATCTGTTAGCACTTCGGAGTCCGTAGTTGCTGAGTCTGTTCTAGTTCATGATTGATAATGTCTCCCCCCACCGGGAACAGTCTCGAGCAGATAGGCCGATCTTGGGAGATGATGAGGACTCTTCTGCTTATCTGGGTGATGAGCTTGCGTATTCCACCATGCGCCAGCCTTCCAGCCATTCGTGGGCAACTTCAGGGTTGGAGAAGAACCCGGTCTTCTGTCCGCTCCCACTCTCAGCTTAGCAGGAAACAGCATTGCATATTTGAGTCCTGTGTCTCTGAGTGTTTTTTTAACTTCAAGAAAGCTGCGTTGTTGTTTCTGTACATATAATGTGAAGTCTGGAAAGAATGTGATTTTGCTGTTCTCATATTGCACTGTTGGGGCTGAACGCACTGTGTGTAGTATGACATCTCGATCTCGAAAATTTAAAGCTTGAGCTAAAATTGGTCTGGGGGTCGGTCTGGGTTTCCCTCCTGGTACTTGATGCGCTCTTTCGATAGAGAAGTAATTCGATAGGCCCTGAGGTTGCAAGTATTTCACTATGAGATCTTCCACGAATAGGTCAGTAGCTGGTCCTTCTGCGCGTTCTGGTACCCCAATTATGCATATGTTATTTCTTCTGGTTCTCCCTTCATAATCGTCGTTTTGCTTCCATTGTTTTGGTCGTATTCGTTAATTCTTTCACTTGTTGCTGGAAGTTCGCAGTGACTTTGTTTCAGATTTGGAGTGGTGTCTTCAGCTTCTTGAACGCGGTCTCCCAGCTTGTGCAGATCCGCTCGAATGAGGGAAACTTCAGTAGAGACTGAGTCTATTGCGGCTTCCAGGGAGTTGTGTACTTTATTAATGGCAGACATAATGTCATTTAGTGTTAGATCAGTTTTGCTTGGTGTCGACTCGGTCAGGTTATTTTCATCCATGTGAGTTTTTTGTTGGGTATATTTATCCAGTTTAGTCTGGTGTGTTCCTTTTATCCCTTTATTACCTGACATGGTGCACTTCCTGGCGTGACTTGCCGTGGGGCGTCTGGCTGGAGTTATTCACCCGGGTACTCACCGCTGCCTGCGTGAGGGATTCCTCTCGGCCTGTCGGTTTCCTCCAGGTGAGCTACATTGTCTCTGTTTGGAACTTGCAGTGCCTGATGGTGCCCGCGTGTCTTCGCGCCTTAGCCCATGACTATGTAGTTTCTCCGCAGTGTTCCCTATGTAATTATAACTTGGAGCCCGGTCTAGCTCAGCTGATTTTCACTGTGCCCGAAGTCTGTTACAGGGGGTGATACTCTATGAGCACGAGTTGCTATGCAGGAGTTGGAGAACTTGTGCTTATTAGCAGTTTTTCCTTTTTGCCTTGTGACTCATCTGAAACGTGAGCTGGGTCACTGTGAAGTTCCTTTCTGTGGGAGTATATTCCTTCAGCCTTCGCTGTCCCTCTGCCGCTTGAGGCTCTGCCTTCAGGGTCGCATGCACGAGATGCCGTGCCTGCCATCGCTCTGCTTTATACATTTATTTCTTCCCTTCAGGGGATTCCGCTCCTCGGGGGGGGGGGACGACAGGTGCCACGAAGGCGATCGCGCCACTTACCGCCCCGCCCGTGAAGCCTCAGTTTCATCCGTCACCTCCGCCAGCCACAGTACAGCCGTCACTTTCAGTGCAGTCTGCGGTGTCTTGTGCGGTCCCGGAGGCGCGGTTCAATTATGCGCCCCGGGGTTGGTGTCGCTGTCGATGGTCCGCCGTGCCCGGAGCCGCTGCAGTGTTCCGCGGCTGTTAGCGCCTTGGGCCGCGTTCTTCAGTAGAGCACTGCTACTGGGCCCTGCTTGAGTGGCTGACTCCGCCCACTTCGTGTGTGTCTCCGGACAGACGCCGCACTGTGGGTCCCGGCTTTTGGTGACGGCAGGCCGCGATCGCCGACTGTCCTCGTGCGGTGGAGATCTTCAGGTCAGAGTCGTCCAGCAAGTATATTAGGGGTTGGGTGTCAGGGGAGATGTGGCATGTCTTGTTTTATGGATTTTGGAGGAGGATGTCAGGGTGGGAAGGCCCGGTCTCCCGGAGCTCAGCTAGTTTGCACCCATCTTCTTACGTTGCTGGCCAAGCCCCCGTATTTTCCTGATTTGACTTCTAATTATGAGGTCTGGAGTTATCCATCTTGTGTCCTTATACAGGTTATTCTTGATATTGCATTTCCCATTCTCTGTATTGTCTTGATTTAGATATTGCACTTAAGGGCAACAATTTGCAGTTTTATGTTTCCAAATTTTCTTGTCCGTTTATAAGAAACTTCGATTTAATTATTAATTTATTTATTATTTCGCACAGATGTATGTTCAGTGATATTTATCTTTGTTTTTGTTTATAAGTATACTTTCTTTGTTCTACTGGCATATTCTTGTATCACGCTCTTATATTGTTTATTTCCTATCTTACGGTGTTGTCATGTCTGCGACAAACATGTCACAACCACCTCCTTTTCTTAATGAGGTTGGGGAACCTAATCTGCTTTGGAAGCAATGGATAAGATTGCTAGAATCTTATCTTATTGCTATAGGGGAGGGGGGGAATTCTCTCCATTGCGCAAACTGGACCCTTTACTTCATAATTTAGGGGTTGAAGGTCGCAAGACATATGACAACATATCCGTGTCTTACCAAGATGGCGATGATAGTGATGGGGATGAAAATGTGTATCAAGTGGCGGTAAACAAATTGGAGAAACATTTTGGCAAAAAGATAAATGTAGTGTTGGAAAGGCATAAATTATTTTCTAGAACGCAAGGTAAAAGCGAGAAAGGGAAATCTTACATTGCAGTTTTGAAGGGTTTAGCCAACACATGTGAGTTTGAGAATCTAACCGACTCGCTGATCGAAAATCAATTAGTCAGGTGTACCAACAACTCCAAAATTCAAGAGAAACTTTTGGTAGTGAATCCCGACCTGAAGGAAGCCATCGATATTGCTGTTAGTGTTGAGCACACTGCAGATTGCATTAAGGAAATAAGAGATGGAGGGGACACCAACACTGAGGTCAATGTTATAAGTAAACACAGGTCGGGCAAGGAGACAAGAAACAAGTACACTGGGCAGTCATCTCATACGAGTAAACCGAAATGTTATTGGTGTGGAAATCCCAACCATCTTGCAAATAATTTGTTGTGTCACGCTAGGACAGTGGTATGCCACAAGTGTGGGAAGAAAGTCCATTTAGCAAGGGTTTGTCAAGAACAACGTTCCAAATCTGTACTAGCAGTAGAACAAGAAAAAGCAGATGGGGATAAGTTTGTCTTCCAGTTGCAGGATGTTAATAGTAATATGAGTTTTCCTTCATGCAAAATCACTCTTGACAATAAGCAGATCACACTTTTTGCGGACTCATGCTCACCTTATACTCTGGATGACAAGAATGTGTTCTCTCAGATCTTTCCCGACATGCAAGAGAAATTAGAAGCTCCTGATATCAATCCGGGAGGCCACAACGGTGACCCCATACCATTACTAGGCATGACTACTATGAAAATAGGCTTCAAAGGTAGAAACACTGTGGGAAAGACCTACATCACTCAGAAAGGGTCTAATTTGTTAGGATGGAGACATCAGAAAGAACTTGTGATCAAGTTAGACCCTAATAGTCCTGACCAAGTGCTGCTGGTAGATCCCTCTGTGTGTGGTATTGATGTGTGCAATGATTTCCCTGAGGTGTTCACAGAGAAGTTGGGGTTATTGAAAGGTTACCAACATTGCATCAAACTAAAAGCCAAATCCAAACCTGTTGTGCATAAACCCAGACCCATTCCCCACATGATGTTTGCTCCCCTCAAAGCGGAACTAAACAGGTTACTAGGTTTGGGTGTGATTGAGCCCATTGAGAGCTCACAGTGGTTGGCTCAAGTGGTCCTAGCGACCAAAGCATCCAACAGAGAAATAAGACTATGCATTGATCTAATGGATCTTAACGCAAACATATGGGTCGATAGACATCCCCTACCACGTATTCATGAGGTCCTCACTTTGATTAAGGGTGCCAGCTGCTTTAGCATATTAGATTTATCGTCTGCATACCACCAGGTGGAGTTACATCCGGAGACCCGCCTCCTTACCTCCTTTGTAACTCCCCTGGGGGCTTTCGAAAACCTACGTATGCCTTTTGACTTACCGTCCGCGGCCGCCGCCTTCCAAAGAATCATGCAACATGTTCTAAAAGATATACCTGGGACACTGTGCTTCCAGGATGATATCTTTATCCACGGGAAGGATGTGAAGGAGCACAATGATATGCTCAGAAGAATACTGACAGAATTGCGTAAGGCAGGTCTCACGCTTAAAAAAGAAAAGTATTGCATTGGCTCCGTAGAATACCTTGGACACGCCATCTCCCAAGATGGTATCAAACCCAAGTTAAATCTGGTGGAAGCGATTCAAAACACACTTGATCCCACTAATGTGAAGGAACTCAAATCCTTTTTAGGGCTTTCGGAGTATTATTCCAAACTCATACAGAACTACGCTAGCATTGTGGAGCCTTTACGCAAGCTACTCAAAGTCAGGAACCCATTTGTATGGAACGAGGAGTGTCACAACGCTTTCTCTTCAGTTAAGGCATGCATTACTACAGGTCTAGCACTGGGTAGATTTGACCCTACCAAAACCACCATTGTGAGCACAGTCGCCAGCAACAAGGGTTTGGGAGCTAGTTTAACTCAGAAGGAAGATGGTCATGAACACGTGGTTGCATTTGCATCCAGAGCCCTCAAAGGAGCTGAAAAGAACTATTCTGTGGTGGAAAAGGAGGCTCTTGCCTGTTATTGGGCGGTCAGACATTTTAAATTCTTTCTTTGGGGCATACCTTTTACCATTAAAACAGATCATGAGCCTTTGATGTATGCCTTCACGTCTAAGGGTTCTACCAGGACCACACCTAGGATTTCCAGATGGGTCTTGGGTTTGGAGGGCTACATTGTCAGGGTGCAATACCTACCTGGGGCACAAAATGTAGTTGCAGATTTTCTAGCCCGCATCCCAGCAGAGGTTGAAGAAGACAGTGATATTGAGGAAGACAAGGAGGTAGTACTTAAGGTTTTGAGTATGAATAAACAAGAGTGGGAGGAGTGTTTATCATCAGGCAATGAGATGGTTCATCTTAAAGAATATGTAACCAAAGGCTAGCCAGCGAGTAAAGGAAGTGTCAGGGAACCATTGTCTAAGTTTTGGGAGGTCAGGCTACAGTTGAGTGTGCATGATAGGACGGTCTTCAGGGGGAGAAACTGGTTGCCCCAGAAAAACTTAAAGTGAAAATCATTGACTTAGCACACGAGGGACATTTGGGGCACAGCCTTGCCAAAAGTAAAATACCTCAGGATTATTGATGGCCTGGTATGGATGCCATGGTTGATTGCAAGGTGAGAGATTGTCTAGAATGTATCAAAAGTGACAAAACGCATCAAGCCAGGACACTTCCTCTTTCCCCCGTGGAGGTTCCGGGTACCCCTGTGACCACACTGGCACTCAACATAATTGGTCCTCTAAAAATCTCAAAGTGTTGAGTGAAAGGTTCATCATTGTGTTAGTGGATTACCACACGCGTTGGGTGGTCTCCAAATGTGTTCATCACATTGACATTAACTTCCTTATCAATTTTCTAGCAGAGGTGTTCGTTGAGGAAGGTGTCCCTGATATTTTAGTGACAGATAACGGGGTGCAGTTCTCCTCTGATCGTATGAAGGAATTCTTAACAGACCTCCAGATACAGCATCTCAAAACTGCCCTGTACTGTCCTCGTGCAAATGGTTTGGTCGAACGAATGAATTGCATGATTAAGGAATATTTACAACCTGCGGAAGTAATGGGCATACCTGCTAAAGTAGCTCTTCGAGACACCTTGTGGGCATATCGCACCACACCTAACAGCATCACAGGAGTATCTCTGTTTGTGTCTCTTAAGGGCAGAATTTCTGAAACCAAATTATCAGCAAATTGGTTAAGAAGTAACAACAAATGTGTAGCGAATAGGAGTGTTATATCCAAGAGGATCCTTGAGCATCAGGAGAGAGACAAAACTAAGTATGACTGCAACAAACACGTAAAGTCTCCCAATCCTGGCAGATCTACCCAAACCACGCAGAAGAGGGAGTTCCAGGTATTCAGAGCCTCACAGGATAACCAGAGTGAGACATAATGTTGTTTTGTTGGAAAATGGTCAAACCTGGGGCATGGACAAAATAGTGCCACATAAACATATCCGTGCACACATCTCTAACTCCAACACTGAGAGAATTCCCATGTTTGCTGGCCCAGGTGTTCTCCGCAGATCTCAGAGAACCACATTTCCTCCTTTTTTGCAAAAGGATTTTAATGTCAAATAGTTGTGTTCTACAATGTTGCATTGCTATGTTTGGTCAAACACTGTTCTTCTAGTAACTGTATTTACATTGTTTTCCCTTTCCTTGTTGTTCCTCCCTTGCTTTTTCCCTCCTTTTTGCGCAGCACAGTTCCTGTATTGTTTTTAGCTTGTTTTCTTTTTCTTCCTTTACTTTCGTAGCAAGGAAGATGTGTTGTAATCTACTGTTGGTACTACCCACACCCCTCTCTCCTGCCCATTGTAGACTGTTCCATTGGTTGGTGTTCTGAAGGTTCTATAGCTGCCTAAAGTTACCTGAACCTTCTACCAGTGTACTTCTTTTGTAACATATATTATACATTAAATTCTAGTAAAAAAAAAAGATCTTCACTAATTCCAGACCTACAAATAGGTGACTGAAAATCCCTATCTCGATTAACAAAGTCATAATCTGTGAAATTTTACCTGTGTAAATATTGTTGGAAAATCTGCAAAATATACTGATTTCTTGGTGGACTTTAGTGGCACATAGGGGTGGGAAGTGGGTGTTGTTATGGGAGGATCATGAAATTGGACGATATAAATTATATTAATACCCACAAAGTACCTAATACCACCAGAGCCCTACCTCTGTGTGCATTCACAAACATTTGCAAGATTTTTTCCACAAATCCAGGCACTTTTAAGTGCATGAAAAAGTACTAGACATCGTCCTTATCAAACCTCTTCCTGTCAGCACTGGGAATCAAACCACCACTAAGTAAGACTAAGATGGAGCTCCTTGACATTCTTGTAATCATCACACTCCAGAAAATAGCAGGTGTGTGGAAATCCACCCAACTCCTCAACATCAGTCATTGTTGGAACTCTGCTTGCTACACTCAAACCTCAAATTTAAAATACCACCTTCTCATTATGACAGTATTATTATAAGCAACCCCTGGGTAATTTTGATGGAGTACCTCAGCAGAAAATAGTTGACCCCTGTATACAGAAAAGACTGTTTCAGAGAGCACTGTAATAAACCACAGTTGAATATGTGGATAACAATGTTGAACTATGACCACGCAAAAACACCATAGCTGCCTTTTCAAACTCATAAACCGCATAATCCCTCTAGGCTCTTGCTTTGCCTGTACCATATCATCTGCCACTACTATTCCTGCATTATTATCATTTTTTTCAATCTTGTACTGTCAGCTTGATGTTTCTCATCTTGGTAATTAACCAATGCCATTTAAAGTCAATAATAACTATTAAACTAAAATAAACTCTTGTCAGGAAAACGTATTTATAAGTGGGCCTGAAATGTTGTTTGAAGGGTTTGGACCCACACATTCATAGGTCTGTGTGGTAAGTGGGTTGTTGTTATTGTTGGGGGTATACTGCTTTAAGGAATGAAGGTGAGATAAGGTTCCAAGGCTAATGCGTTGTATTCTCGAATGTTGTAACGTAGTCATTATACTGCTCGCTGCTACCTGCACCTGTCGTGGGTCCTCAGCTCGTAAATAAAGCTATTTACATGGAAATCTATTCTACCCATGCCTCCTGATTTCTAATCCGAAACCCATGTTACATTAATTGGCGACGATCTGGGATTTCGTTTGGACGGCTGATTTCGGACCCACCGATCAACTGCCTGTTTCCTACCGATCCTGATGCGGACCAACGGCCAGTTTCCTACCGATCCTGATGCTGTCTGAACTATTAGAAAGTCCTGTGTTTCTGACACCCACGAGGGCTTCGTGAGTCAATTAATACCATTTTTTACCATTTCTCTGACTTTACCTGTCTGGCTCACATCGTCAGTTTGCTGCACGCTCTGTTTTCATTCAAATTGGAGTCTCGTGCCATCCTGAATCTCGAGCCATCATTGTTCTGCTTTCGACCGTCAGCGTGCTTCAGGCGCTCCGTATTTCCTTGTGGTTGTTCTTCACCACGCATCTACACGCTCCACGTCATACGCAGAGCACGTTTTTTGACGTTTTGGCAGCCATTTTAGGAAGTTGGGATATCCCTGCTTCATTTCTTCAGAACAGACGATATTCACGATATTCATCCTCACCGATCTTCGTTTTTTTGTGGTTTTTTTTGGGTTTTGAACTTCAGTTCTTTAACCACTTCGTGATTTCTCTTCTCCTTTATTTCGAAGTGCCATCGTTTTGTTAACAGTGACAATTATTCAGAGCGGCAGTTTCCACTATTCTAGTAAGAATTTATATATTTATTTTGGGTTGTCATTCCTCACCATGTCTAACTCTAGTAATATTCTACCTCCTCCCCCTTTTTGCAAGTACCAGGTAAACCCATTACACCCTGGCACAAATGGTTGAGAGTGTTTTCCAATTACTTAGAGGCAATTGATGCCATTGATTACTCACCATCCAGGAAAAGAGCAATTCTGTTCAATAACCTGGGAACAGCTGGTCAACAATTATTTGATAACTTACCTCTTGTGTCAGCAATTTCCGGTGATGACAATTGGGATGTGTATCGCGAAGCACTTGCACGTTTAGGAAAGCAATACAAGGATGAACCATCAGTCATGGTAGAACGTCATGTGTTCTTTAAACGGAAACAAAAACAGGAGGAATCTATCGAGGATTATTTAGCCACTTTACGCGTTCTTGCTGCCAAATGTGAGTTCGGAACCAATCTCGACGTTTCACTAAGGGATCAACTTGTGTTCAATTGTTACAACAAGAAAATACAAGAGCGTATTCTCACATGTAAAAATCCCACTTTGGATGAAGTCATGGGAATTGCGAGAAGTATTGAATGCTCTGTTATTTCATCCAAAATTCTAACTGAAGATGCTAGTTCTAATCCCATGATTTCTCCTAGCACAAGTGTCATGGCTGTTTCGTCAAACAGTGTTAATGAACCTGATGTTAATTTAATCGCTTCTCGTTTTAGAAACAAAAGACCAATTGAAAGAAAAGATAATGTATTTTGTTACAGATGCGGTTCAAGATTTCATGTAGGCAACTTTCCCAATTGTCCTGCCATAGGTAAACGATGCATTAACTGCAAGAAAGTTGGGCATTTTAATACTGTTTGTAAAGCTATTAGGCACAAAACCAAAGTCAGTCAAATTAGCACTGAAGATGAAGCTATTTGTGATGCGTTGAATGTTGTTTCTCTTTCTGTTGAAGTTAACATGCTGTATGATAAAGTAATCAAAGGACCAATATGTGAAGTACTTATTGGTTCCATATCACTATATATAACGGCAGATTCTGGTTCACCAATTACGATCTTAGCAGATAAAACGTTTTACAAATTATGGAGTAATACGGTTTTGTCTCCCCTGATGTTAATCCCAAAGCATTCGGGGAGTACGATACTATTATGTGTGGGTATTTTTCTGACACGATCAGATTTAAGGATAGGGAAATTCATACCAAGATATATGTGGCACAAAAAGGCAGAGATATTCTTGGATGGCGTGACCAAGCTGGTCTTGGTATTCTACTGAGACCTGGGCATTCAGAACCAGTTGTTCTCGGTGATATACCTATACTTGCAGTAACAGCAGTTCAATCACAAGATTCCTCTTTACTCCATTTGTTGGAAAAATATAATACTGTATTTAATGAGAAGATTGGTCTGGTCAAAGGTTTTGAACATTCTATAAAATTGAAAGAAAATGCTATTCCTATCATTCAAAAAGTAAGACATGTACCTCTCTCAGTGAGAGAAGATTTAAAGAATCATCTTGCTTCATTGTGTTCACAAGACATCATTTGTCCCATTGAGTCTTCCGAATGGGTTTCGGCTGCAGTAGTTGCACGCAAATCCTCAGGAGACATCCGTCTCTGTGCGGATCTGAGAGTGTTAAATCGCAATATTGTAGTAGATTGTCATCCCCTGCCTCGTATTCATGATATGTTAGCAAAAATTGGGCATAGCAAATTCTTTTCCACCATAGATTTGCGTTCGGCGTATCATCAAGTTCCATTATCCGTAAAGTCTCAACCTTTGACAACTTTTGTTACACCATTTGGTGTTTACATGTACAAAAGACTTCCTTTTGGGCTTGCATCAGCTGCCAGTATATTTCAGAGGTTAATGGACCAATTTTTTCATGATATCCCCGGCATTCAGGCATTCCAGGATGACATATTAGTACATTCTGAGTCCATTGAACAACATTACATTCTTTTAGAAAGAGTATTAAACACCTTACAGACACATGGTATGACTGTTAATGTTAGGAAATGCAATTTTCTCACTCAAGAAGTGGATTATCTTGGACACAATATTTCGAGTGAAGGTATTAAGCCCAAGACTTCCTTGATTGACGCCATTAAGAGTGCTCCCACTCCTTCAGACAAGGACGCCTTGAGAGCGTTTCTTGGTCTAAGTGAATACTATGCTCGCTTCGTTCAAGGTTATGCGTTGCAAGTACAACCTCTAAGAAATTTACTAAAAAAACATGCTAAATTCCTTTGGTCTGAGGACACTCAAGCTGCTTTTACCACTGTTAAAAATTTAATAATCAATGCTCCTGCCATCAAATCTTTCACACATGGTGTTGAAAGCATTATTACTGTGGATGCTAGCGCTATGGGTCTGGGTGCTGTTCTTAGCCAAATTGTGAAGGGACAGGAATGCACCATTGCTTTTGCATCTCGCACTCTCAGTTCGGCTGAACAGAATTACAGTACTATCGAGCGCGAGGCATTAGCATGTACCTGGTCAGTTGAAAAGTTCAGAATGTACATTTGGGGAACTAAATTCCAACTTTATACTGATCACAAGCCTCTGATGTATATGTTGGGAGATAGTTCTTCTAACAAAGCTTCTTCGCGACTCATAAGATTACTTGCTAGACTGCAAGAATTTAATTTTGACATCAAATATATACCAGGAGGTAAGAATGTACGGGCAGATTGCCTTTCACGTCTACCTTTACCTGGAATTGATGACAAGGTCAGAAGTGAGTGTGATTTTGAATGTGTTTTTCTGTGGAAGATGTAGTTCATAACACTAAAATTACCCAAGAGCAATGGTGTCGCGCATGCGAAACTGATGACTCCATGCAAAACGTTAAGAAGTTTTTAGTCAAAGGTTGGCCACAGGACAGAAATATCACTCTTGAGGAAAGGAGTTTCGCTCAAGTTGCTCCGGAATTATCCTTTTCTGATGGGATTTTATTAAGACAGGACAAGTTTGTTCCCCCAAGGGGCTAAGAGATACTATAATTTCCTTAGCTCATGAGGGACACTTAGGCATCACAGCTACCACTAATAAAATCAAACAAACGTATTGGTGGCCCGGTATAGATAGCCAAGTTAAAAGCCACATTGACCAATGTCCGCAATGCTTGTGTTCTGACAAGCATTGGAAAACTTCTAGTGTGCCCCTTTGCCCGGTCCAATGGCCTAGTGGCCCTTGGCAAAAGATCAGTCTGGATTTTGCGGGCCCTTTTTCTGTTTTTGGTGAGGACAAGAAATTTCTTATTGTTGCTGTAGATTATTTCTCAAAATGGATCTATTTTGCTTTTGTTAAAAATGCAGACGCCAAATCAGTTGTACTGTTTTTACAACGCATATTTTGTATTGAGGGCACTCCCAAAGAAATAATCACGGATAATGGTTCCCATTTCATTGCACAGGAAGTTAATTTGTTTCTCACTAAACTTGATGTGAAGCATATTTTAGTTCCCCTTTATAGTCCATCTTCCAATGGTCTGGTGGAACGTGCCAATCGCCTACTTAAAGAAGGTGTCCAGACTGCTGTTAATAATGGTTTGGACGTCGCAACCTTTTTGTTTAAAAAATATGGAATTACAATACAACACCCCATAGTACCACGGGTGTGTCTCCGTATGTCTTACTTCGGAGTCGTTCTCCTATCTCCAAACTTAACCCCGCATGGTTAATCGACAAGTGTACTCATCCCACTATTGACCTGAAGAAGGTCAGACAAACAGTTAAGCAGAAACAAGATGCATATAAATGTAACTATGATAATCGCATGCATGTTAAACACAAGGTGTTGAGTCCTGGAGATTGGGTTCTTATTAAAAAACCTATGAGAGTTTCAAAAGGACAGTCTAAATTTTCTTCTCCTGCTCTAGTATTAAAAGTTTCTAGAATGGCAATATTGCTCCAAGACAGGGGATGGTGGAACATAAATGCTGTAGTCAAAATTACATCTGAACAAGCAGCCATTATTCATAAAACTAAAATTAAAGTTAAAAGTAACAACTCTGATCAAAACTGGTACGGAGTTGGTGATTTGACTACTCCAGTTGTTACTGATTCTGATGTTTCAAATTCTGGTCAAGGTGATTGTGTTTCTGGCATTCCCACTTCCAGATTACATTCTCATCCCATTTTGCCTGTCAATGGGGAGGGTGATGGGGCAGGTTTGACTAGTAGGAGCAGCTGCAGAGTTAGAACTGTTCCTGTTCGGTTAAGAGATTATGTTGTCTAACTTTTCTTTAGTGCTTACAGTAATTAATTTAGTAAGTTTTTTTTCTTGTATTTTATTTTGTATTTTTGTATATTTTGTGTTTTTTCATTTAGATAGAAAGGGGGATGTGTGGTAAGTGGGTTGTTGTTATTGTTGGGGGTATACTGCTTTATGGAATGTAGGTGAGATAAGGTTCCAAGGCTAATGCGTTGTATTCTCGAATGTTGTAACGTAGTCATTATACTGCTCGCTGCTACCTGCACCTGTCGTGGGTCCTCAGCTCGTAAATAAAGCTATTTACATGGAAATCTATTCTACCCATGCCTCCTGATTTCTAATCCGAAACCCATGTTACAGTCTGGCTTAAAAGAGCAGCTTTCTGTAAGAAGTATTGTTACTAATTCTTTAAAAATATATAGATTATGTTTTGGATCCCAGAGGAGTACAACTCTCTCACCACATGGTATTGACTGTTTGATGTATCATTCCACATCCAATGGAGTGATTGTATTACGATGCACAAGAGGCTTTTTACATCTGAAAAATATACTCAGTCATCAAAGAGACAATACAGTCAGTAGATAAATAACAAGTATATTACCAATTCTGCATTCTCACAAATATGCTACAAGTGTCCCTGAGAGAAGAGAGGCCAAAGAATATGACAATGGAAAGCACAAGAAAGATGCATGGAATTGGGTTGATTTTTGGGATGTGGTTAGGTACGATATTTGAGGGTGTCACCTATGCAAACCTACAAATTGCAGTGCTTCATTTAAGCCAGGCGTTGCTGGTGGGGGCCACTGCCTCTCATTTTTGGGGATTGGTACTTATTTTTCAGCATTAGACATTTACCGAGAAGAGAAGGAAGAACACAGAAATCAGAAAAACGGAGGGAGGCAAAGACAGAAAAACCGTAGCAAATGGAGAAAGCAGGTGCAGGAAGCTGGCTTTTTTTGTAGTGGGTCAATGTAGGGGCACACCATGCAGAAAGTCCAGACGACCCTTATTGGTTTACAGGGGCTTACTTTAATAATCCCAAGTGCTCTATTTGTGGTAGTGTGGTTGAGAAATGTAGGCTTATCAGAGGGAAGTGTTAAGCATTTGTTGCACATGCAAAGTCAATAAATAGTACAATCACTCAAGAAGGAACCCGAGACCAATTTAGAAAATTAACACAGATTTTCATATAAGATTAGCCACCAAGATCATCAGAATCAGGTAAATACTTTTGGAGTTAATGATTTTACAAGAAAACATTAAAATACACTAATAATGGTTTTTGAGGTATGAGCCTCGAATGTGGTAATGTTATCCTATGTGACGAAAGACATATACTGCAAACATATACTTGTAGTGGATGTTCTGGGGTGCCCTTTGGAACTTAAGGTGCTAGGGGGCAATGGCTTAAAGAACTGTCAGCAGTTTTAGTTTACCTGCCCTGGCGTGTCCGGGTGCAGTGGTGCTGGACAGGTTGGTAACCTTGAGTGCTACACTATAGAAAGCAATGGACACCTAAAAAACAAGGGCTGCAAGGGGGACTTGGGGGCAAGTCTGGCAGACGCCCAAAGGGGGGCTCGGCTCATGAGGGTCTTTAAAACAAGGGGGCCCAGTTGGTTGTCGTGAACCCGGGCTGTGGGGCTCTGGCACAGAGGTGTTTGGCCGACTGGCCGTTTGCGTTGGAGGCTCTCACGGTTCTGTTTGACCTGTAGTGGGAAGGAAAACACAACAGCAGGGCTACTCTCAGTGTGAGCCTCATCGGTTCTGAAGTCCCTCATAGGACAGGTTGGCTTTGGCAGCGGTGGTGTCCGGGCTGGACACCAACAAGCCTTGGTTGCTGCAAGTGCTGCGGTACCCAGGGTATTGATACAGGGGGGAGCAGCACTTTGCCAGCAGAGAGGGACTACCTGTCCCAGTAATCATCAGGGCAGAGGAGGAACCCTGCAATGAGCCTCACCTGGGACTGTGAAGTGCTGCAAAATTGCAATTCGTGTCCCACGCGGGCCGGGCCCGGGTCAAGGGTGTGCCCATCTGCACCCGCCCGCGACCAGCTGAGACTGGACTAGGCTCCTCCATCCGCCAACCTCTGGTCTAGCAGTCCTCTGGATATAACGTCAGGCACACTATCATGGGCAAAAGGAAAGCAAGTTAAATTAAGGAGGCCTCCTTGGATAAGGATGGGATGACACCCAGAATGGCACAGGGTAAATCATCTATACTAACATATTTATTTTTTTCAAAACAGATTTTATTGTGTCAACAGCCATACATATCCTGGTTTAGCCAGGGTTTCTGATAGAAACAGTATTAAACAGAGTTGTATTACTGATGTCGACATTTATAGTATCTAAACCAAACAAGATAAGATTGGAAAAAGTCTTGACATTTAAATGAATAAGAAATAGTGCCATGTCTACATTACATTTTCGGATGTCAGCAGCCCCCTGCCGCCCTGACCAAATTATTCTGAAATCATGCAACAATAGAACTCTCCACCACCCTACTGTCCCAGTACTTTTGTATCCATTGTGATAGGGGTAAGGGGCTCTAGGTACAGACCGCGATAAACCACCCATCTCTTCCATATTTTGGGATGCTTCTGAGGGCATCCCCTCGCTTTCAAAAGAGGGCGCTCTAGACCCATACAGAAGCCCAACCCCTTCCTCCATACCTCCACCTGGGTAGGAGAGGTGGCCTTCCACGCCTTAGCTATATCACATTGCGCCAATGTAAGACCAGGGAATAGTAGGTGGCGTTTATAGCTACTGCCCCCTATACCCTCTGTGATATGTAAAACTGCCAGTTTCGGCAAGATAGGTATGTCCCACTCCAGCACCTCCGATAGACATTTCATAACCCCTCACCAGAACCTCAGGAGTACAGTACACTGCCAGATTGTGTGTATCTCAGTATTGCCACAGTGCAAGCATAGTGGGGATTCCACCATGCTGGCCCACCACAACCTGTACTGGTGAAGTAAACCCGATGAAGGAACTTAAATTGTATGAACAGCAGGCGTGATGCAATGGCCGCGCCACGCGGGGATTCCAGCGTCTCGGCCCAGTCATCTTCGTCTAGCGGACCCAGGTCCCCCTGCCAGGCCTCTCGGAGTGTGTCTAATGTGGTAGGGCTATTGGTGACAAGTGTTCAATATATTTGAGTAATTTTATGGTCCCCAAGATCGCCCATAAAGACCTTTGCCTCAATAGGGTTAAATTCTGGTATATCTTCCAGGCTTCCAGGTGTGCAATGTAGGGGGATAGTGCTTGACGAAACTGAAGATATTTATAAAACTGCGTGTGGGGCATGTCGAATTCTCGTTGGAGCTCCTGGAATGATTTCAATGTCTTACCCTGCAGGAACACCCTCAGCGTGGATATACCGATGTCCTCCCAGCCACTAAAACCGATCAGTATCGATAGCTGGGGTAGGAGGCCATTATGCCACAAGGGAGTCTCTCTGGTCAGTCGGCCCCACCACCCTATCCGGCGCAGAGACTGCCTCCATATCACAAATACCGCCCTCGTCGCCGGCGGTAGGGCTCAAAGTGCCAATCCTGAGTGCAGGTAAGTATGAAGTGTCGTATCATCCATTAGCCAGTGCTCCACTGCATAAACCGGGTTTCGTGTATCCCCATACCACCAGTCGTTAAGGACAAGGAGGTGGGACGCCGCGTGGTATGCCTAGGTATCCGGGGTGGCCATTCCCCCGCAGTATGTGGATTGGTAGCAGGTTCTCAGGGACTCCCGGGCGGAGCCCCTCCCCAAAGGAATTGGCCTAGGATCGCGTTTATTTCTCTGAACCATGTGGTCGGTATTGGAAATGGGTGGTTCTGCAGCTGGTACAATAGACGGGGAGAGAAACCATCTTAAAAATAGCTGATCTGCCGATTAAGGACAAAGGTAAGTGAGTCCAGGATCGTTCATGCTCTGCTAACATATTTGTCCTCATGGTTATGCCTGCTTAATGAATTCCAAGAATGTTGTTATCCCAGGATCTGCCCCTGTTGCTACCTCAATGCACCCAGAGCAGGACACAAACACTGAGCCTTGCAAAAACTGTACTGTTCAGACTCAAGCAGTTATACACCACCCTCCCTCTTCACCCGAACTGACCTCGCTGGCCCCCCAAGAGGAAGAGAAAGGAAAAAATGGGTCTTAGACAGCGTGCTCTATCTCTTGTAAGGCGGCCAGATATCCACCTAGCGATATAGATCAGGCCGGGAGGACTGGCTGCTCATGAACCCTCCTTGAGGGTTTTTATTTGAAGCTACAGAAGCTGATCGCAGACTCCTAGATCTCGTTTCTCTGCGGTTCGACAAGATTGAGCAATTGATTAAGGACCGAACAGGGTTTGCACCATCTAAAGTAGCTACCCCAGTGTTAATCACCTCAGGGGGGCATATCGACAGGTCGGACACACAGGCTCTACCCAAGGACGCAGTATCTTCCCAAGGGCGTTCTAGATTCATGGCTGCTCCTGCTTCAAGTTTAACTTTAAATTTAGCTCCAGGACAGTTGGTTGATGTTAAACAAGGCAAGTGGGGAGATCAAATGCAGAGACACATGTGGAACTCCCTCAATCAATATCATAAGCGAATTTAAGCACAGCTCAGTTTCCTGCTATTCAGAATGAACCCTCTAACAGGCCCAAGATTCCAAAAGTTACCATCAACATGCCCCCAGAGGTGACCCCTTATGTGGTGGTACTGGGTAATGTTCCCCCTCCCAACTCCGACCCTTCTGAGAACTATATGCAACTTAAGAACAAGGTGATGCATTGGCTGGGTGCCCACACAACCTTGGGAGTGCATCTCAATGCCTGGATCAACATGGTCAGACATGTGCATTGGCTTGGAAGCACACCAAAGCCCTTTTCTGGGGATTGCATGATTTTTAACTTTAATAGATCTGATATAGCAGAGAGCGTCCTTGCTTCTATTAGACCCAACAGGAGAACAGCAATAGCAGCCTTGCTGTTGGGTTTTTTCTACAGGCCGGGCCAAGTGTCCCACAATACAAGACGCATTCCCTCTTTGCCTCCTTTGAGTCAAAATATGGGGTTGAGGGACCATTTAAGCAGGACACTACAAACCGATTCCTACCGCTTAGCTCCTTGGACTCATATGATTGACTGATTCAGTCGGATACCAACCCGAGGTCTACACTGGGGGCATGTACTCCATCAGTGTTTGTGGAAACCAATTGGGTCCCCAAAGATATCAGACTTATCAGCTGGATCATAGCGGGTCTAGGATCTAAACTCATCGATCCCGTTTGGATTAATTATCTGACACCGTTTGGAGTGATATGTTTACAGGAGACCTGGGCCATAGTCAGTTGCCACTTGGAAGGGTGTAAGTCTTATTTTATACCAGAACGTGAATCTGGTAAGGGTTGGGCGAAGGGTGGTCTGATTGTTTTTATGTCACTTGCAATCCAAGGGGATGTCGAGATTTGTGAAGCTGGTCTCCCAACCTACACGCACTCTTACTGTCTTTTGCAGGGGCGCCAAAAACCTTGATGTTAAACTTTTAGAACGCAAAAAGCTCCCTGCAGTATACTGATAATGTACATGCCCTGGTCTCTTTTCTTGGCCATCTGGGGAGGACTAAGTGGGAGGTTTCAAACATTATATTAACAGCTGACTTTAACTGTCACTTGTGTGAGGGCCCTATTACTGTGCCGTTTAAGCCTCACAAGGGAACTTACTATATTCTATTCTTGATAAGCATGATTTAGTCTTCACACTGGATAAACTTCTCTACTTCACAGGGGGGTGAGCTGATCCCAACTTTTACTGGTAGTGGGTGTGCCTCATTTATAGATTTTATCTTTATTTTGCCTCATATTTTCCTACAAATGTTGGAGGTTAAAAACGAGTGCAGTCCACTCCCTGATCACAACCCTAACTGTATCTCCCTTAGCTGGAGCGAGGTAATTAAGCAGATATCTGGGGGAACTAAGAAATTGTTGAAGCCCACTAGTCAATGGAGGAGGCTATGGTGATCACAGGTATCCCCAGAGTACCTTAGACATACCCTTTCCCCAAATGTATAAATGAGCTTGCTACCTGTTCCAATGACTCCTCTTGTTCTTGTAAGGTTTTAGATGCCTTTTCCCTCATCGCCTGTGTAGTCTCTGCGTCTCTCAGTTGTGCTGTGGGCCCCAGAGCCCATGTTGGCCCAAAATGGTTCAAGAGAGGGTGCTCCCATGCCTCAAGAGATTTAAAGAAGGCCCTTAATGTGACCCCTAGGGATGCTTCTCTGGTGGTACAAACATAATTACATAAATATAAAATTACATAATTATAAAGTTGAAGTGAGTAGGCATCAAAATGGAATTGGGGAGTGTGGCTTGGCTGCGAGAGAAAATGGCGGCGTCTTAGCCGAGCTCTGCTGAATGAGGGAGGAAAACCCAGAAATCCGTCCATTATCCGGCCCCAAAAACAGGGTGCTGAGTGCGAAAGTGTCAAGGCTGATATCAGGAGTGCAGGGAGCTGATTTGTGAAGTACTACGCACGGAGAACTATGGGTAAGAGACCGCCCGGACGTGGTATGAGAGAACGAGGAGAGTGCTGGTCCGCCCTGTGCTCCGGACGACAGGCGCTCACACAAGCTGCACCCGGTGCGGAAGCCACAGGCCTTGGAATAAGGAGGTAAAGAGGAGCCGAGCCCAAGCCCCACATGATAACAAGGGGCCAAAGCGCAGTGCGCGACGCAGTCATCGCGGAGCTGGAAAGAAGCTGTACGGAGGTACGCATAACAGACCTGGGACGCCCGCACAAGCCACACCCGGTGCGGAGGCTGCGGCCCCAAGAAGAAGGAGGTAACGAGGTGCTGAGACCGAGCCCCACTGGATAACGAGGAGCCAAAGCGGAAGAGGGATGAAAGCATTGGGACCCAGACAGCGGGCACCCAAGGGAGCAGTGTGCAACGCAGTCACCGGGTAGCTGGAAGGAGGCCGTACGGAGGTGTCTCTCCCGAGCCCCTCAGCATAGCTGAACTAGGCCGCGCCGTGTTCTGGACAGCGGACAGTGGACGCCCGCACAAGTCACACCTGGTGCGTAGGACATAGTCCTGGGAAGAAGGAGGCACCGAACCTGAGCCCTGCAAGATGGTGAAGAATTAAAGTGCAAGAGGGAGGGAAAAAACGCATTGTGACCCAGGCAGCGGGTGCCTACCGGAACGGTGAGCAACGCAGTCATCGTTGGGCGGTGGAAGAGGCCGCACGGAGGTGCCGTTCCCAAGCCCCTCAACATAACAGCGTGCAAGGGGTAGAGAGAACCCCTCTGAGGGCGATACACGCCACGCATAATCCTGGAAGGATACTGGAGCGGCCAACATCCATGGGCTAAGAGCGAGGCCATATGAGGACCGCAACAGGGTCTTAAAAGAACACTGAGACAAGTAGAGTGTCAAACATATTTACAGAGAGAAAGCCTTAGCAGTGACAAGAAGAGTTTCAAACCTCAGCAAGCATCCGATCGGGTGATGAACCCGTTGAAGACCAAGACACAGAGTAGGGGCCGAGCAGAGGGGAGAAAATATGGCCGATCTTGACGCAGGCCGACTGGGAGGGTGATTGCCTGAAGAGGAGAAGCAAGTAGGCAGCCACGTCCCTGGATGCGTGGAGGGACTAAGCCGGCGAATAGTGAAGAAGTAGTAGCTACTTCGTAAGCGAGCCAGAATCAATGTCACGACCGTCCAGCAAATGCACTCCGGAGGTGTAGGAGGGTGATCACGTGAAAGGCCTCAAATCAGCAGAGACAACCCGAAATGACTCAAGGCTCCCCCGCCGCCACTGGAGAAACAATTGAGGGGCATTCAACACTCATAATCTCAAGAGTGGACATATAAGACCGAGTGGTGGGGCACCAAAGGGCGTGAGAGACCCTAAGGATAAGCCGGGAACAGAATGGGAAAGCCCAGAAGCGTGGGTGCCCCCCAGTCCAATAAAATGGACAAATACGCAGTACCCAAAAACCTTGTGGTGTCACAAGCAGAAGAAACAGCGGAGCCTACATTAGGAGCAATTATGGCGGCTATCCAAGACCTACAAGGAGCACTAGAGCCTACAATTGACGCGGTGCAGATCGAAACAAACCTGATCAGAGCTGACCTGCATAAACTCTCCGATAAAGTAACGACAGCAGAGACAAATATAACTCAGCTCCAATCAACCACAAAGCGCCTGGAAGCTCAAGTGCAGACGCTTACCCAGCAGGCTACTGAAATGGCAGTGAAATTGGAAGACCAAGAAGGAAGAGCGAGAAAGAATAACATTAGGGTGGTGGGGTCCTGGAGGGGGCGGAAGGCCCAAGTGTGGATCTCTTTTTAGAGGACTTTATCAGGAAAGTTTTGAAGCCCAAGAGACTCTCCAATTTCTTTTTGATCCAAAGGGCGCACCGTGCACCGATACCACCGCCCAGACCTGGGCCCCACCCAAGGAGAATTATAGCAAATGTCTTCAATTACAGAGACAGCGATGCGGTCTCAGGGGAGAGGAGTTGGCCTAACGGCTGGGGCGGTCGACCGCGGAGCTGGGGAACCCGGTTCGAGTCTCGGCAGGGATGCACAACATCCTGTGATTCTGGGCAAATCACTTAATCTCCCCGTGCCTAACAAAAATGAATGTGTCCTCATGTAACGCAACTGGTGCTCGTATAAAGCGCTCTGATACCCGAATCGGGTCAAGTTCGCGCTATATAAAACTCCGTAATAAAACAACAAAAAAAACTCCAGGCCACTAGATCCATGGGAGACATCCGATTTGAAAATGCCCAAATCCCGGACTTCACACTACATGTGAAACAGCAAAGAAAGAGAATTGAAGTGGTGAAATGGGAACTGAGAGACTGCAAACTTAAATATATGATGCTGTTCCTAGCAAAACTACGAGTGATAGCAGAAGGCAAGACATGGCACTTCGCAACTCCAGAAGAGGCCTGGGAGTGGTTGGAAGGTTGGCGACCAGCAACTCGAGTAAGAGGCAAAGGTAGGACTCATGGCCAAGGACAACAGGGCCAAGAAAATCGCACAGCGAGTCAGGAGCCACGTGTAAGAGAAGAGATCGAAGAGCCGGCTCCTGGAGCAAGTGGAAAAGAGAGGGAGTACGACACAGCAATCAGAAGTAAGGTAAAAGTGGGCCCGAGTCAAGAGACTGCTAGTGGGATAAAGAGAGCAGGAGGCTATCTTGTTACAGACAGTGTCCCGGCAGTGGACATGATGCATAAGTGGGGTCAACTTAAGGTAATAAGCTCAGCAAGGGGATATAAATAAATGATTGTGCGAAGAAGGGTTTATCCCCAGGTTGCGGTTTTCGGTGTCAGTTTCTCCTCCCTGGTAAACCCACATTGGAGCGGCCGAGACACCTCCACCCCCTCCCCCGGTTATAGTTGTTTGATGCTTGTTCTAGAGCAACAGGCACTCTGCGGTTTGGGAAGTTGGGGATTGCACAACCTTACTGGCAGGGTAGAAGGGTGGGGGTGGTGAGGGGGGAAGGGGTTCAGTTGTTAGTTTATAAAGATATCTTATTGGCGAAGTTTAAAGCTCAGGGAGAACACAAGGGAGATGGTTGATACCAAACAAAAACAGAATGCTGTGTAAAGAGGCGTGAGCATGCCACATTCCGGAAACGATCGGCTCAGAGACTTTATCAGCAATGGCGAACTGCATAACATTGATGACTCCTTTGATAGTGTGGTCCTGGAATGTGAATGGATTTAATGGCGAGTTAAAATGTTCAGTGGTCTTACAATACATCAAACGATACTTGCCAGACATTGTTCTTTGGCAGGAAATGCATTTAAAAGACAACCAATGTAAAGCTCTGAGTAGATTTGGTTATACCTTACTGGCACATGCAAGGTACACTACAGACTCCAGGGGAGTAGGGGTGCTCATGAGGAAAACACTTCCATTTATTCCAGGGAGGGTATGGGCAGATACATTGGGTAGATACATAGCTGTTAGTGGGACATGGTATGGGAAGAGGCTAGACCTATGCTCCGTCTATGTTCCTCCAGGGTTGCAGGCCACCACACTAGAGACGCTGGGCCCTCTGCTCCTGGAACTCCCGGAAAGGCGTTTAGTTTTAGGAGGAGACATGAATGATATCATATTCATAGAGGTGGATGTTACCGGAAAGGCAGCAACAGGCAGAAGAGTGGGCCCATTGGAGGGCTTCCTAAGAGCGATGGGACTGGGCGACATATGGTGACACCAATACCCCGCAGAGACAGTACACACATCTGTCGGCAGTAAGCAGGAGCCTTTCACGACTGGACTACATGATAACACAACTCACGTGCAATCCACAGGGCTCGTGGGGTGTCGGATCACTCCCTGGTGGAAGTGTGCCTCATTGGCCCTAGGAGAGACTTTACACTACCCCCACAGAGAGACTCATGGTTATTCAGAAGTGGTGACTTCAGGGAAGATATGAAGAAGGGAGCAGAATTATTTTTGGCTCAAAATGTGGGATCAGTAGACTCCAAAGTGACACTCTGGGAGGCATTTAAAACGGTGCTCCGAGGTAGAATCCAAGCACGTGTGGGTGCCGAAAAGAAAGAGAAATTGCCTAAGTGTCAAACCCTGGAAGAGGACATAATGAGGCTGAAGTCCTGGGTGGCAGAGGGGGGGACTGACTCAGTGGACGAGCAGCATCAATTGCTGCTCCGCCAAAAAGAACTGCAAGACTTGCTGGAAGATAGCGCCAGAACCCACAGCACAGACTATATGACGCAGGGGACAAAGCCAATACATTACTCGCCTGGTTGGATAAGAGAAGGGCGGACAGTAGATGGGTGCCCGGACTAATAGATGAAAAGGGCCACAATTATGTCATGGGGAAAGACGTGGCAGAGAAATTCGCTACTTACTTTGAATGAATATATGCTTCCTCTTCAGTGAAAACAGAGCTGGACTGTAGTGACTTCCTACATGATATGGCATTACCACGACTGTCAGAGGAAGACAGAGAAATGTTAGAGGGAGAAGTAACGATGGAAGAAATAAAGGCAGCGTCCCTCTCACTGCAATCGGGTAAAGCAGTGGGACCGAATGGTCTCCCGTTGGAAATGTATAAATGTCTGTTGGAAGGGACGGTGAGTGTCTGAAAAGTTTCAGCACTCCCTCCTTCATCTTCTTGTGTTTGCTTTGTTCGCCCTAAGTTGGCAGGGTATGTCCAGACGTGGGTCCCTTGTTCGCTGTGCCACTGGGTTCAAGCTGGCCTGGCTGATGAGGGGTGATACCCTGAAACCGGTCCCAGGATGCTTGTTTCTGGTCCAGGGAGGACTCGGCTTGGCAGTTCGAGCTGGACAGTTCCCATGAGGAGCAGGGTCAAGACTGATTTGCATATGGCTGGGTCCAAACTGGGGTGGCATAGTGAACAAAAGAGCGATGATTTTAACCCAGGTCTCTTGACTGGGGGTGAATATTTGATTTATTCAGCATTCTGCCCATCATTTGTTGCCGCATCATTAGCCTGTAAGTGTGGCATGCCTTATGCTAAAAAACTAGCCTTCCTGCTAGAGTAGGTGTAAACTACTTCCGCTGGAGCAGGCATTGTTTCTGACCTCTGAGAACGTGGGCTCTCCCTTGCAGGGGTTCAGAAACTCGTCTGTGGTAGCAGGCTGGAAGATATCAATCATCCAGCACACTATGTGACTAGTAGGGCTTCAGGGGGCACCTCTAAGGTGCCCTCTGGGTGCATGTCATAATAAATCCGATATTGACATCAGTATAGATTTATTAAGACAAGGTGTTTGATACCAAAACCATTATTTTAGTGAAGCCATCACATAGCTGTGTAACTCGTAATGACCAGTGCCCAGTACATCTCCTTAAGATGGCTTTTTGATCACTTGAAATGTCTAGCAATGGACTAGGCATAACAGGGACACATCTGCCCTCACATATAATATAATGCATCTTGACCTAGGGCTCTAAGGCCTACTGTAGGGGTGACTTACATATAGTACATGCAGTGGACATGGGCATAGCACACAGTGAGTGTGCCATGTCATGTTTTCAGAATGGCTTGCACCATTTCACGCATCCTGCAATGACAGACTGCATGCAGTTTGTGTGGGTTCCCTAGGGTAGCATAATATATGGCGCAGCCCTTAGGTACCCTCTTTAGTACCCATGCCCTAGGTACCAGGAGTACCATTTACTAGGGACTTAGAGGGGTGCTAAAGTGCTTGCCTATTGGGTTATAATGGAACATTTTTCTTGTTTTAGGGCATAGAGCACTGGCACTAGGGCCTGGTTAGCAGGGACCCAGTGCACTACCAATCAACAACAACAGTGCCAGTGAGCAAAAAGTGGGGGTGACTATGTCGAAAGATGGCACTTTCCTACAGCACAAACCTGCAAGAGTGAGATAAAGGGGAAGGGGTGCCTGTCAGTGAATGATAAGGTATGAAGTGGAGTTAGAATTGCGTAGCCTTGGTATTCAGTGCACCAATATTTAATAGAACCGGTCATAGGCTTCTGAGCAGAGTTTTGGGCACCAGCGCTCATTCTTGTACAAATTAAGCACTGTCCAACTACAAATATATCTGTAAACTAGACATCTGGAGGAGTCCTGGGTGGTGTGGTTTGTCTGGGTGACACCACGTTTTCTCACCCAGACTCCCCTTCAGGAATCATACATTGATTTAAAAAAATGAATTTCCTCACATTTCTGAGATGGAATGTTCTGCAATTTGCAGGAAAAACAAAAACCTCTCCCAACCACTGTTCCCACACTTCTACCAGTAAAAACAGTACTTCATGTGTTGGTGGGAATACCATTTGGTACAGTAGCAGGAAAAATCTTTAACTATATGAAGTCAGTGTATTGTCAATGTGGTCTTCATGTGGTCACATTTTTGGCCTATTCCAATCGTATCCTATAGGCCCACCCAAACATGTAGGATATCATTTGTATAGGGAACAATGTTGGAATATCAGATAGTAGGACTGTTGCCATTTGCCTGAAGTTCTAGAGATGATATTGCAAAGGATTCTGGGAAATAAATGTGTGGCAATTCTCACAAGCCACATTTCTTGGATGTCTAGGGCCTGATTCACAAAAGTAAACTTAGACCAAAAATCTAAGTTTAGACCTAAAGACTAACTTTACTACTACTAAAGTTAGACTTTTGGTCTAAGTTTAGACCAAAAGTCTAACTTAGACCAAAAGTCTAACTTTAGTAGTAGTAAAATTAGACTTTTGGTCTAAGTTAGACTTTTGGTCTAAACTTAGACCAAAAGTCTAACTTTAGTAGTAGTAAAGTTAGACTTCAGGTCTAAACTTCGACTTTTGGTCTAAGTTTACCTTTGTGAATCAGGCCCATAGTTTTCAGAAATGCCTGGGGTTGGTAGGTTTTCCTGGGAACCATATAAATCTGGGCCCAAATACTGCAAACATTCTCCATGGGAATAACATTGCTTAATCAATCGGTGATGATTATCCGGGGGCGTGGTGGCTGACGCAATGCAGTGAAGAGAGCATAGAAGCAATGGGGACGGGCAAGCGAGCTGTAGATCAGAGGCTGTGTAGACTACCGGGTGGACAGCGGGAGACCTGCCAGGAGGCGTGCCAGTGGGCTCTCTGCAAGTGAACGCTGTGGTCTCTCGTGGTCCTAGTGTCAAGCCCACAAGTAAGGAACTATCATACTCCTGGAAATGGTTACAAACACGTTTTTTTAATGTTACTCGAGGAGTTACCGCTCCTTGACTGCACTGCTTGTTCAAGTCCTGATATTTTCGGTTAAAAAAGTGGCACATTTTGGATACCTGGTTTTACTTACATTTTTTCTTTAGGTCACACAAGTCGGTGACATTTCACGATAATTGATTAACTTAGGACTGCACTTTCATGACTCATCCTCACAGGTTTGTTGGGCATTATTTCTTTACGACTTGGCGTTAACATACACAGCTTTATCACCGTTTATACATATGACTGGCAGGCTGTACCATTCTTGGTTATTTGACCACAAGATGTATATTATCTTACAGGACGTATTCCCCTGACAAAGGGCTAGTCCCGAAATGCATTGGGATTCCTAAAAAATGCATATGAATATTAATTGTAGTCTGATGGACCAACACTACTAATATGAAGATTCAAACTGAATAAATGATGACCTAGATCTGATAAAACCGACTACAGTGTGATTATTAATAAAGAAGGATAGTAAGAAAATATATACCAGATTTAAATTTCATAATTGGAGTGCAAAGTGGGGACGTTGTTCCCTGCTGGATAACACAATTTTTGTTCCCGGTGTCAAGCCGCCATATTTCTCTGCTCACCCCGCCTCTCCTTGCACATGCTGACCCGGCCACCCGCATTACCGGAGTTGACCCTTTACCAGAGGGGGTCAGGCAGAATTAGGAAAAGTAATTGGACAAGAGGCGGTGAGTTGTCGGTGAGCTGCTGGGGGGCAGAACGTCGTCAGACAGTAGCCCAGCTGGCTTCCTCTACGCAGCGCGGATGCGGCTGGCTGTAGTCTGGTGCAGCCTGCTCTCCGCAGAGGGGCCGGTGCGCCCACGCATGCGCCTAAATGACGGACCTGACTCACTCGGATAGACCCTGGAGTGCACTTACAAGGTACCCAGAGCATACGGAGTATGCTGAACAAACTGAATGCTACAAGAGCACACCAAATACTACAACCTCATTAAGCCATTGTGTCTCTTGAGAGCTTGCATTTCAGCAGGTCCTCAATAGTCCATTTAAAGGGCCCTAAGGGCCAACACAGACTCACACACCACTCCCAGCCCTCTCACTGCTCTCAGTCCCTACCTCATCTCACCTGGAGGTTTCCAGGTACCGCTGCCTAGCCAAGCTGTTTGAGGGGTACCGGGGAGAAACAAGAGACAAGAACGGGTGACCGTGGTGCCGTGCTGTTGGAGCCAAAATTAAAACAACAATACTTAACTCACAAGCCAACAAGCCAGAAACACCTTGCTGCAACACAAGCTTCCACAAAAGCTTCCACAGGCTTCTATAAGCTCCAGCTGCACCCAGCACTCACTGCTTTGGAGATTAGACTCCAAGGAAAAACGGAATAGGAGCCATGCTCATGCCCTCTCAGCCTCACCCTCTCAGATCTATTTATCTGCTCAGTCTCACGCGGTGGAGTGTTCATCACAGGCTCCCAGGGTGGCCACTGGTTGCACAAGATTTGGCACATCCAAAAAAACTTGGGAGAAGGTGACTGTAGAAGACTAGCCAAGGGCCTACCAAACACCGTCTAACATTGATCAAAAAACCAACCAAATCCTAAAGAATAAAGGCTGAGCATAAAGACTACAGGTTAATCCCAGATTGAGTCAGGTAGGATCATGGGGCATTTGGACGTTGGTCGTACATTCAAATCCTATCAAACCCAATTAAATCCTAGCCGGAAGCCTTTAAGTCCATCAACGCATTAAATATGACACTACCCTAATAGTAATTAAAAGCCATATTGGTTCCTCTACTGGAGGAGCAAACTTACAAGAGTTCCCCTAGCCGCTCTCTCAGGATGAGATCAGGATAGTCCTGGCAACCATCGGCCCACAAAACCCGGAAGCGCTCAACTATGAGGGACGCAAACCAAGGGCTGAAAACAACTAAATCCTCCGACGGAAGTATGCCTACTGGGAGTTCCCCAGTGTTCATGGTGACTTTCTTTGGGAAAGTCAAGCCAAACCAAACATTTGCATTTCTAAAAGACCCCATGGCAGCAATTTATGCAACACTGGAGGAAACGCCAGGGTTGCCTCACCCTTTAATACCACAAAAATTGGACCTAGGAACTGAAAGTCACTCACTTGGCTTACTAAACGAATCAGGCATAACAACGGTCTCCCAAGCAAGTCAACCGCAACAGTCAACACAAAAGCCTGTTGTCACCATCAGAAAGTCCCCCACTCCAGCGTTCAACTTCAAACCAAAAGCCATTCTGGTAAAAGCACAAATTCATGCCCCAAACAGATCGCATTCCACTCCATGTATGGCCAGTGTTAAGTCCTCAAATTAAGTAAGCGAAAGTAACGCTGGCTTCTGTATCACTGCTGATGATGTTGGACTGGACTGTTCATGGTCTCACTTGATTTCAATCTCAAATAATATGGACCTTTGGAAGTTAGGACATTATTGCTAGATGACAAGTACAGCCCTGAATTTCTTCCCAGCATGAGCACAACAAATTAAATTGGAGCAAAGCAAGTGATGACCGGATATAAAGATAGAGGCGCCGACACAGGACAATCACCAACTTAAAAAGTGAAGTAAACGCATCGATGAATGTGATTAAAAACATAGCCCAATATCCTGCTCAAGAGAGATCAGAGGAAGCACACTCAACGTCAAGAACAGATGTCTACACGTCTCAAGGCACCCCAGAGGGCAACGAAAATACTTACCCTAATAGACAGAAAAATATCTGGACTGCCCATATCATTCCACCGACAACGGGGAACTCTTCCTCAACAACTCTGGGTAAACAAACACACAATGTCCCACGCTGGTGGGAATCCCTACTAACGATGTTACAAATGTCAATAGCAGTTTTAAACTTCCAGTAAGACAAACTAGACATACTGATCAATCTGATGAACCTGATGGCCTCACACATTTCTGGTATTAACTCAAAACTGAAAACTCGAACAACCCTAAATTAAAGGGTTGCAGCAGTTTACTCACCATCACCGACAAAGCGTACAAGTGGTCCGAAAATAAATTGTCCACCCATTCTGATGTCCTATCCAGCATTCCGGAAGCAAAAAGGACAGCTCCAGTAAGCAAGCCACTATTGGCCACTCAAACTAGTGTCCTAAACGGTAAAGTGTTAGAGGTGGAAATTGAACCCCCGTGAAGGAATACATGACCGCTCAAAAAGGACCAAGAGGGATTCCACTTCCTATTCTTACATCCAGGGCCGACTCTAGGGCGGTGTGATCGGTGCCGCACAGGGCGCTGACTTGGGGTGGGGGCGTCATTTTTTGCAAGTAATGTATCCTTTTAAATGCACCTGCTGCCGTGTTCCTTGCCTCCAGCAATGTTCAGGCATCAATTAAAATGTCAAGATAACTCCAGTGATTGATCGTCTTCCTGGAAAGAGACCGGAGGTTTGTCTAGTGGAAGTTTTGACTCATTGTGAGGTAGTGCAGAGGGTTAAAATGTCTGCTGCTAAAAACGTGTGCCATGCAGATCACAAAGTGCATATAATGAAAATAGGTCAGTGGGTTACTGCTTTTGCAAGAGAGATCCTTTTGTTACTTGCAGTTTATAAGTTAAAATCCTTACATAGAACATTGAGCTATTAACTGTCATCCTAGAACTGCATGCAAACTGCAAGGTATATGTTAGAGCTATATGTTTCTTTTGCCCAGTCTTTCATTATCCTAATCTAGTCAAAGGGGTTCATTTGGGTAGAAAACAATCCTTATTAAAGAGAACCCCTAACAATGGTGTTACGTTCTAAATCCTGAATTTGTGCTTTTCCAGAATAAGGACTCTTAAACTATATTGCCTACCAGTATCGATGACATGGGACTCCTACACCTTGTAGTCCTGTCTGATGTAACATTTCCTATACACTGATTTACACTCATATGATTGTCTCTGTGCAATGTGTGTGTGGTGTAAAGTGCTCTGACCCCTTACACTGGTATGAGTGGTGCTATAAAACTAAATGAATCTGAGAGACAGTGGTTATGGAGACTTGAGGGGCACTGTTAAAGGGTGCTAGTAAGGGAATCCGTGGCAGAGGTGGTCATTGGGGGGGGGGGGGGGGAAGGGGGACGCCAACAAACATTGTCGCACAGGGCGCCACCAGCCGGCTGTGCTTACATCTGGTGCAACCCTGCACTGTGACCGAGGAAAGCTTCCCATCCCGAAAACCAACTAAAAGGTAGCGGAAACCAGCGAGAAAGGCGAGAAACACGATGCAGCTGTCGAAGGATGCTGCACCCAAGAGAATCTACCCCATATTTGGGACAAGAAAAACAAGAGGAGGAGGCAGTGCCACCATTAATTCCTCAGACTTTCGCCTTCGAGTCACATTAAACACGGACACCGCCTCACAAGACTCTCTTGATATAATGCTTGCACCGAGAAGCTACTAAAAGCCAAGTGAATAAAAGGCAGGAAATTCAACTATTGAATGTCAATAACCACAGATATGAAATAATACAAGCAAAAGAACCACACTCCATCCATTTTCCGGCAAATGTACAATTTGGCACGACAAAGAACTACAGGGGCAAATTAATCGGAGGACGTGCTAACCATGGCGATAGATCTGAACAGATTCCTAACTCATGCAAACCTGATAACACATCCGACCTGGACCCAATGTCAAGTAAGCCTTCTATTCACCCGGCGCACTCTGCCAAAACTCTTTTTCAAACAAGGGGTAACTTAAACTCTGAGCCGCAAGACATCACAAACCCACGCATTGTGAAGCCACACATCATGTTTATCAAAACCAATGGGTGCGATAGAACGATCTTGTTAAAATACACGAGCAGTCAGAGAGTAAATCAACTTTCTCAAAAGATGGGCAGCTCGTTGGCCCAGTAAAAGCACAAAAACAAGAGTGACATTACGGAAAACCCGTGTGAGTGAGCACAATCATCCGATATCACTACGTCATCAAAACATCATTAATAGCACATGAAAGAAGAGTTCTAAAACCCTCCTGCCTTCTGAAAAACCCTCCCTAAAGGAGAGTATGTGTAATAAGCTCCTGTTCAGACCAGAAAATATCACTCAAGGGCAACAGGAGGAAATCTATTGAAGCTACTAGAAGAGATCCCCAAGCTGGAAGATAACATCGGCAGATTTGCAATCAGTGGAATTCCTGGCAAACGATAACCCTTCATGATCAGAACTTACCTTAACAATTTGGGGCTCAGACGATAAAGCATCATTAATCCTAACATCTTCGAAAACCGGGGAATAACGCTACTGAGATGCTAGATGTATGGTTACCCATTTTACTTGACAGAGAGAGAGCTCTGTCTCCTATAGTAACCCCTGCTCAATTGGCCTTGCGGGATGCAAGAAGTAACTCCGTTGACGGATCTGAGGGGTTAGCTCAAAAGAATCTGCATAGCAAGCCAACGTGCTTGCTGTGGGATGGATCCTCTCAGTTTTAAATGCTTCAAGGTTGAGAAGTACAACGACGTTGAGACACCATATGACATCGAGATCTTCAATGTTGAAACATGGCTCACCTTCGAGACATCACACAACCTCACTGACCAAAACAGTGGAGTTGCTTTCACGGAGGAAAGCTTGCAGACTTCCTTCAGAGTCTGATTCGGAGTACTTCCAAGCCTATTCGGCATCTAAGCCAACCTTGTCAGTGACCATTCTGTATTTCACCAACACCGCCTTAGGCTTCAATGGAATCCACTCCTCGAGCACCTCTTCCTCTTCAAAACAGCAATTTTAGCCGTGCTTTCGCTACCAATACCGCCAGTCACCCCTTTTCAGCCACCAGTTTCCTGTACCAGTGGCACCTACACCAAGGCAACCTAGCTCTCTCTGCCATCACACCATACTTCACAGCTGTAGGTCTAGATCAAGTTCAAGATCCCACCATTGTCATCGTCCAAGGTCTCACAGAAGCTCACACTCAATACGGAAAAGATAATCTACATACAGAGCGAGATCCTCACTATATTGTGCTACAAAATCTTCTTCAAGATTTTATTCACCTACCTTAATGGATTCTCCTCTACCGAGAATAGCATCTGTAAATGATATTAAGAGCTTCCAGGATTTACCGACCACTACTACATCCACATCGTAATTTTTGAGACACTTCATCAAACGTCTGCAGATCTAGCACTACTACCGCTGCTCCCAGGCATCTTGGAAACAGCAATGTAACTTTTTCTGACTCTGGCTGCTGTAAAGGCTGCTCCATCACGCCTACAAAAGAAATACAGACCACCGGATTAAGATCTATCTTTTCTTCACATAGATCCAGTACGAGACTTCCACAGTGTCTCTTGACAAAGAAAGCAAGAAATTGGATTCAGTGGGCAGAAAAGTCTTCAGAACCTCTGCAGTTTCTGTGAAAGCTCCTAGTGCAACTGCTCTCCTAGGGAGCTATGATAGGTCTGTTTGGGGCTTCATTCAACAGTTCATAGAAGATCTTCCTAGAGATAGGCACCAGGATTTCCAAGGTATTGTTAACGAAGACATGATGGTGTCAAACCAAGTTATCAGTGCTGCAGCCGAATCCTCCACTCTAGCAGTGCATTGTTATTGTCATGACTTAGAGCTTTGGCGTTCATGTTGGCTGAGACTCAGATTTGAAACAGGAAGCCCAACATCGGATTTTGAATCTGCCATTTTCAGGTAGCGCTTTATTTAGCTCTCATGCTGACGATGAGTTGTCTCGAAAAAAGTCCAACATTCTCAAAGCTGTCAGATTAGACAAAAGGAGAGAATTTAGGAGGCATTCATATATGCCCTATGACCGCCGCTACTTCCACTGAAGGGTTCGAACGTCTCATTGGACTTCAGGACAACAGCAATAACAAGCAGCTCAGCCACATAGACATCAGGAACAGCGCAGCCAGTCAAGAGGCAGAGAAGGACAGCAATTATCTGCCCAAGCCAATAAACAGCTAAAAGAACTGGTGACAAGCAATAAGTCTTTCCTTCCCTCTCCTCCGTTGCCTACTCCGGTACGAAGAAGTATAACATCTTATCTTCAAGAGTGGCAAAAGATAACCCCTGACAAATGGGTTCTGAATATTGTAGAGTATGGTTACTCTCTGAGATTCATGTGGTCTCCACCGTCCTTTCCACCACAGAATACATCACTTTACCATCGGGAAAAACCGCAACAAGAAGTCTCCATCTTCTTGCATAAATATGGTGGTAAAGGTCACCTCTCTCCTGGGAGGAATAGGGTTGTATTCCTGTTATTTCCCGGTGAAAAGAAAGGAGTGAAAAACAAGTACAGTCCCATTTTAGACCTCAAGAAAGCGAACAATTGGATTTGCAAAGAAAAATCAAATTGTTGGCTCTTCACTAAATGTACACCGAACTTCATCAGGAAGACTGGCTAGGTTCTATAGATCTACAAGATGCTTGCTTTCACATCCCAATAGCCAAGAAACATCGGAAATTCAGAAAAATGTAAATCTTTGTCTATCCAAATTTAGACGATTGGCTCATCAGGGCATTTTTCTATCAGCAAGCAAGTCAACATTATCAACTAACCGTAATAACTCTCAATCGACTGGGTCTTCACGCGATTTATGATAAATACATCTCAAATCTTGTTTAATCTCTGCACTATCTGGGTGCAATTCTAGACACAGCACACACAAACGTGTTTCCTTTGGAGGAGAGACAAATATCTATCCTTCAGAAAGGTCGCAATCTGAAGAAATCAACCCATCCAACAGTGAGGCAAGTCTCTTCCCTCTTGGGTTCAATGGCATCATGCATCTATCTGGTCCCAAATGCTCACCACTACATGCGGCCTCTCCAACAATGTTTGGAAGACCAATGGGATCAACTCTCAGGTAAATGGGAAGACAGAGTGAAACTAACCACGCATGCAGAATAATCACTCAAATGGTGGTGTCTTTCAGAGAATCTACTCAGAGTAATGAATTTTCACCAAGACATTCTGATTCAAACCATAGTGACGGATGCCTCCCTAACAGGCCGGGGTGCCTCACATGGACCATCTAAAAATACAAGCCATATAGTCTCAGAAAAAACAGTCTTACCACATCAACCTGCTAGAGCTGAGGGCAGTTCATCTAGCCTTGAAGACTTTTCTCCCGTCATTCAGGATCAACTCTCTCCTTGTTCAGATGGACAATAGAACAACCATGCATTATCTGAACAAGCAAGGAAGAACAAAATCTAGACCTCTTTGAAGCACGAACAATCTGGAAGTGGTTCATATCCAGGAATCTCAAAATTACAGCAGCCTATTTACCAGAAACCCAGAATGCTCAAGCAGACACTCTCAGCAGAATCATTCAAGAAAATCACAAATTGGTATTAAACGACTGCATTCTTCAAGACATCTTTTCCGATTGGGGGTTTCCCCCAAATAGATATTTTCGCAGATGGTAAAAACAAGAAATGCCCAAGTTACGCCTCGAGGTTCTACCAACCAGGCACACTGGGGAATACCCTATGGATACAACCATGCCCCCATTGCCGACTGCGGAAACGAAAGCCTGGGCCTTCCATAGGCAAAAAAATCGCACAAGGCGATACAGCCATATAAACCACCCCTAGAGCCGGACAGAGACAATGGGGAAGTCGAATAACCGGCAATCCAAATTACCCTTTGAGCCCAGGTGGGGCTCTAAAATGTCATCACAGGATGACACAGCAGGCAAGACCACAGGCATTGTCCCCAGCCCAGCCACGGATGGAGAAGAAGTGAATGCCCTGCTTAGGGGAATGCAGGCAAGCCTAACATCTATTGACTCCAAAATTGATGCCTTAAACACCCGTCTGGACACAATCACTAAAAAAATTTGATAAACATGATAACCGTGTCACGGAAGCAGAGTGCCGCATATCCTCAACAGAAGATGACGCAGTAGCTAAAGGAGAGACATTGCATAATATGGAGAATGTTCTGCAAATAATCACAGCAAAAAATGAAGATTTAGACGCCAGGTACCGCCGCAATAACATTCGCATCCCAGGCATACCGGAATCTGCTACACCAGTCGTATGGAAGATTATGTGGAAAATCTCCTGCTGAAAACGTTTGGGCAAGACTCCTTTTCGAATCTGCTAGTGGTAGAAAGGGCTCACAGATCCCTAGCGGCGAGATCCCCACGGGGACGCAACCTCTCCTCTTATAGCACGTGCTGAATGTCCTTGACTGCGATGCTACAAATGACCAGGGAGAAGAAGCACCTCAATTTTGAAGGCCATAATATCTCCTTATATCCAGACTTTGCCCTCACCGTACAGGAAGCCAAGAGGAAATGTGCACCAATTAAACTGAAGCTCCTTGGGGCAAACATCCAATACACCATGCTCTATCCGGTCCGCTTAGAGATTACACATGACGGCAAGCGACATATCTTCCAAACCCCCAATCAATGGAATTCCTCAAGCAAATCCCCTCAGGGTGCCCAGCTGAGTCCCAGCAGATAAGACCCGCTGCAATATCGAACAGACTCTGATTGATAACATGGCAGAAGCTTTCTATGGGTGGACAAACTACTTAACACTTTTTGACTCACTTCCAGAGAAACAGACCAGCACTATATGGCACACAGTCCTTGCAAAAGCGCATCGCCTGTACGCAATCTGCATTCATTTCCTCTTATGGAACAATCAGCGAACCATCTCCTCTTGGATGCACGACATGCAGATGCCCCATCACCCCTTATGAATCATCACGGGGTACATCACTGGCCTTTATGGAGCCCCTAATGGGAATCCCCAAACATGCCCTGGCAGTGTCTGTATAACCTTGTTTGTATTTAGTTTCATGTATTGGGGACTGTGTTTTGTTCTACTGGGGCATAAGATTGGACATGTCCTGATGGGATTGGGCCATTAGAGTGTCAAGGAAAGCGTGGGATGGGACCTTAATTATGTGCACAGTACAGATGATATAGAGCAACTGCTGCAGGCAATACACCATATACAGCAGTTAACTGCTTCGGCTGAACCAGATGATCTCTAATGACTCAACCCCCACCACGGCCACGCCACTGTCTCCTACCGCACAAGGAATGTGTGGCTTGGGAAACCCTTGCAAGAAAAGACAGGTGCTTGCATACTTAGACAGGCATCATATCTCAGTAGCATTATTACAGGAAACATACATTGACCCATAAACCGATCCTGCATTCACGAAACGATGGGCAGCACACTGCTGCCTGTTGTCCTACACCTCGTTTGCCAGAGGGGTGGCTATACTGATAAAAAAGGCACCCCTTTACACTACTAGGCTCTATTCCAGATGCGCAGGGGCAATACGTCACTGCATGGAGGAGGTGGGGACGGTCACATACCACCATAGTTTACTGCTGTGGCCCAAAAATAGGCGATCTGAAATTCCTTTATGTCCTCTGGGAGCAGATACTAGCTATCAGGCCTGGTCCTCTGCTCAGGGACAGGGATTTCAATTGCACCTTTCTGGATCATCTTGACAGGTCTCTCTGGCTTGCAGGTTTGCTGTTTGCGCCGTGATTGCTCCGCGGCTGGATTGCTGGATCGCTCTGTATCCCGGTGTGCCTCGCTGCCAGAGTTCAGCTTGTTCCACCCGAGATCCGCCTGACATCCACCGCCGGCACCACCACCTAAAACCGGCCGCCTCCTGCCGCCTCCCGCCGCCTCCCGCCGGCCCCTACCTGGTGCCTCTGCTTCAGCCTGCTTCCGCCCGCTCCGGTCCCGATTACATCGGTACATCAATACTGGACCCCTGCGGCCCGCGTGCGGGATTGCCGGTGAACTCGGGGGGAGCCGCGGAGGTGAGAGCTGCAGGGGTGGGGGTTCGCGCCTGGTGTGCTTGGCGGTAAACCGCGGCGGGGATTGTGGGACCTGTGGACTTGTTGGCTGACATCTGGGGGCTTGTAGCTAAGGGAGGTTAAGTGGCCAGCCTCATCCTCATCCTCATCCTGCCCCCCTGCTGGTCCCCTGCTGGCTCACCGGGACCTCGCTGGGTCCTCACTGGGAGCTCTTGGCCCCCTGCTGGCCCCTGCTGGCTCACCGGGACCTTGCTGGGTCCTCACTGGGAGCTCTTGGCCCCCTGCTGGCCCCTCCTGGCTCACTGGGACCTCCCTGGGACCTCGCTGGGACCTCACTGGGAGCTCTTGGCCTCGGTCTTGATTTGAGCTTTGACTACCTTAAGTTCACGTTCACGTTCTCTGCCTCACCCCTGTCGCTTATTGGGGGCTCTTGGTTTCTACAGCTATAAGTATAAGTTCTCTGCCCCAAGTACACGTGGTATGTCCTATTGAGCCTGTGCGCAGAGCAGGTAGAGCAGTCCGGTAGAGCAGTCAGTAAACGTCAATAAACGTCATCACCGTGGCTGAGGAGTAAACACGCGGCAACTTATGCCGCTGCCGCTACCTCTGCAACCTGCGACCTGCGTTCTGCTGGCTCCTTACACCCTGTACATCTGTACAACCGTCACCGAGACCGAGAATCATAAAGAAACAAGTGATTATGAGGTCCGGCAGAGAAAGAAAGACTTCAACAACTCCAAAGCCAAAAGCAACAAAAACAACAAAAAGGAAAAAAGAGACTGAAAGCGGAAGTAAGGATGACGGCCCTCTTGGCTTTGATTTAGATACTTAAAAAAATAAAACGTGGGAAACACGACGGAAAGAATGATATGCTGATAGCTACTGTGGCTTCCAACTTTCCCAAAAATCTCCCAACAAACAGCCTATCCCACAATAGCTCTCATAATACCTTTCATAAAGCTTCTCCAAACCAGGGTAAGACATCACCTAAGGAAACAGAGCCAAAATTTGTGGTCAACACGAGGCCAGGCTTGGTCGCACAGGATTTAATAGCAATAGAGGGGTCCCCCAAACGGATGAACCCATGCTCCTTTCAACCCAAGATATACACAAAATTTGCTTTTCTGAAAGACCCAGGCACTGTAATATTTTCTAAAACCGGTGAAATCAAAGGGCTGCAGACCCCTTTACAACCAAGAAGCTTTGACCTAACCTCTCAACCCGTAATAAAATCTCAGACAAATGAAACCGTCGCATTAATACACACAACGGAACCTCTGCAACCTAAAACAAACGGAATAATTAACAGTAATTCAAACATCATCAGGCTAAACAAAAATCAAGATCAAGACCAAGAAATAATAGATGAACCTGAAATGACTAGAGGATCTAATATAACAGCGGACCTCGAGAGTTCCAACAATAAACTACATTTAGGGGTAGCTGATAATGTCATTGAAAATGACCAATTACAAGAACAACAGGAACAATAGGACGGCCCAGGGACCACCCCGCTCACCGCACAAAAAATCGACCAACCTTTTCAACCCCCAGTGGCCACCGCCAGAAGCGAACCAGAGGCAGTCATGTCAAAACTACACCAGCAAGGGGGGCTAAAAACTAGACCAATCTTTAAGCACAAACAGTTCTTCTCACAGACAGAAGAACCTCACCCTGCCAGTACCACTCAAAGCATAACAAAACAACTGGGTTTAACTACCATGCCAGACTCAAGCCTCCATCAGGCGACTCGAAGCAATATAGTACAGCGAGTAGAGCAAAAATCAAGGGAATGCAACTTCCAAGCAACCGGCTCTTCCCTTCATCACTTGCCATTTACTCAACAGAAAGAAGTAACACTTACGGCCGCCTTGAAAACAGTAGAAACCACATCGCCATAGCATTGCCAGGTGACTTCTCAAGACGACCACCATAATTCTAATAGCGACATGTCCTTTCTAGCATCTCAAGAGTGGGTGGAATTAGTCGCCTCGTACTGCCATGACCCTAAAATCTCAACAAACAGTGCGAGCACAGAGAACTGTGACAAGAACCAAACGACTAAAGACTCAATCTGGGCAACAATATTAAGTACGATGCAATATTCAACCGCGGCATTGCAATACCAATCCCATAAAATGGATCTGCAGCTCACAGTGCTCCAAACTTTAGCAGACTTTACTTCAGGGATCGACAGGAAGTTACAGACTTAAACGCATTAATAAAGAGAGGGCAAGAAGCGGCATTTAATGATAAGCTATTACAGCAAGAATGTACTTGTGCTCCAATAGTGGACAATAGTGGACAAATTATCTATGTTACCATCACTACTAGGTGACTTACTATTAACTATGAAAACAACAACTGAAACTCAGAACGTAGTAAGCCGGGAACCACAAATAGAAGGGGAAACAAAATCAGAAACCCAATCCACTGAGATGACAACATTAAACAAGATTTACAACACAGGACAGAGCGGGTCCTTGCAAAACTCCAATGAGAATTCACCCAGCAAAGTGATATTATCTGAATCATTTGATAAAAATACAACAGTGAATCCCTGTCGCAGGAAAAAAAGGAAGGGGAGGAAGAAGAAAATAACCTTTCAGATCCAACATCCGGCTAACAAGCTCCATCACGACTACCGGTTATGAATGCCAACATTACAAATATTCTACACTCCCCAGCTCCATCACTGGAAGAAGATACAATGGAATCATCAATTAATATAAAATTGCAACAAACACCACCAGGGGACCCACACCCCCCATTTAAAACCAATCAAATTGAGGCTGGGCCTCACGTAACTACAAAAAGACGACCTGTTAGTCAATTACCAATAAGCACAAAATTCCACAGCAATACCGAGGAGTTTGTGCACCAGACACACACGCAAGCCAAGTCCCCCCAAGCATGCAGTGCACCTACGGTAGACAACCAATCGGAAATATTGGTGCCAGACAGTGGTCAGCAGGACACTCATAAAGCGCCTCATCAACCATTAAAGAAAATACTTGTGCACAGCACGGACGTGCAAGACATAATCAGGTCAGCACATTACCCACTGCCAACTTCTCAAAACAGTAATGACAGTAAAGCAAACAACTCTAACATCTTTAGGCCTTATTCGTACACAGCCATGACCAGTGACGGCTTCCAGCCTTCGACCCAGGAACCCATGAAGGACGAGGTAACAGACACCATCATATTTTCCCCCAAATATATATCGCGAGGTCAAGTAGATATCCTAAACAGAGGGAACGTGCTACGACTTCTGCAAGCCATCCCAAAATTAGCCAACATCATCACCACTGATCTACTCTCCTTAGAGTTCTTGCCAAACAACAGTCTGCCAAGCTCCGAAGTGTCCAAAACCAGATGGAAAACACCAGAGATAGCAAGCAGAATCATTCAAGAAAGAAATAGACTTCAAAGCTGGGGGATCACTTTGAAAACAGTGCCAAAACCACTATACCCAGCACCATTTTTAACCTCTGAAACAAGCAGTCAAAATAGAAAGTCCACCTCAGTGCTAAGGGGAGCAAGGGGCCGCTCCCCAGTAGACGCCCAATCCCTCTCGACTGAACCAATACTAATGAACAACAAGCAGAGTATGCAACGTACAATACAACCAGCACAATCATATTGACATCGGATACCCAGTTCATTAAACCTTCTACCGGGTAACAATGATATAAAAATATGTATCTGGAACATCAATGGCTTAAGCTCCAAATCAACCGATCATGAAGTCTTAAATTACCTAAAAACCTTTGACATGATACTACTCCAGGAGACCTGGGAAGACAAACCTTTTGAACTACAAGGCTACGAAGGGATCTGACTTCGGCCGCCGATCGGGGGACCTACTTTTTCTATCCTCCATAACACAAACTGGAGAAATTCTTCCTTTAAAGATTTACATTGCCCCTCCAAGCTGCATCCAGCCCATAAAAGTTAAACTGATTCTAGACCAGACCGCTCAAAAGGTAGTAATAATAAATGTCTACATACACCCCAAACATAAACTAAAGGCAGCCAAGGAGCTGATCAAAGAACTAATAAGAGTAATGGAAGAAGAGGACACAGACAACATCATCTTGGCAGGAGATTTTAATATGCACCTCCTAGGGCCCGTCCAGGACGACGACTCTACACAAGATCTTACCAGGGCATGGGGGATTCCGACTCAAGGCCGCTCAAAAAAAGTCAAAACAGCAATGTGCTCGAATTATCTTCTTTCAGAACTAGAGCATCTAAACTTGAGAGCAGTCAATGGGCGTCTCAAGGGGGACAACCCGCCAATACCTACATACCACTCAGCCAAAATATCCTCTCACTTAGATTTCACATTTGTGACTTTAACTTTGTTTAATAAAATAGCCTCTTTCCAAATCGGCAACAACGAATTCAGTGACCACATGCCGCAAGAGATGAAATTGCAAGCGAACTCAACTTTACTTCTGGAGGTCAATAAAACCATTGTCACGGTAGGAACAACAAACCTCAAACGAATAAGGTGCAACTCAACAAATATTGAAGCAGTATGAACTACAGCTAAAGACCTACTCAATCAAGCACAGGACAATATAATACAGCCGCTGAAAAGCTGGGAGAAATTTGTCATATCTCTTGGCGAGAAAATCAAAACCAATACGGGTCTGGAACCAAGGAACAGAATAGTCCAGCCAATGAGGAATGCAAGGAGTCCGGTTTCTAAGACACTGAAAAAAACGATAAATTACACACTAAGGCAACTCCGGATTTCACCGGGAAATGAGAGTCTGCAGCACTCCCTTCGCGAAGCAAAGGCTCTTTTTAAGCGAAGAAGATGGGCCAGCAAAAGAACCAAGAACAACGAATTTTGGGCCAAACTCCTTTATGACGCAAAACAGAAAAATAGCGCCAAGTTTTGGCAAACTATTAACAAATTACAGCGCCCAAACCATCTCGGCATCAACTCCCACATTACAGAAGCAGCCTGGGTAGAGTTTCTATTTAACCACTTTAAGGAATTAGAGCTAAAGGCAAAACCTTCAGTTCATTTGGGAAATGAAAGTTCTAGCAGGCTAGCTAAGGAAGTGGCACATCAAAATTCAGCCCTAACGGAGGAAATGGATATTATAGAGACAATCCAACAGCAACGGGAGAAGGAATCAACTGCTGAACAAAATCACACACTCGGAAGAGGGGATGAGTATAACAGCCATGTAGTACTACAAATAAAGAAACAAATAGCAAGGGGCAGACAGGCGGGAGCACCTGGCCCCAACGGCATTCCGCCAATGCTGTTAAAAAATGACCCGGATTTTTGGAGCAACGCATTAGCACCAGTTTTCAAGCACGCAGCCAGAACCTCCACAACCCCTGAGTCATGGAGAGGCTCAATCATAAGCCCAATCTATAAACAAGGTGCAAGGTCCATACCAAAAAACTACCGCCTGATAGCCCTCGTAGACATCGAGGCTAAATATTACGCGGGGCTCATCCTAAATGACCTAGCCACTTGGGCTTCAGACAACCATATAATTCCACCAACGCAAACAGGGTTCCGGAAGGGACAAGGCACAATAACAAACATTATGGCACTGACCTTGCTCATGGACGCAGCTAAGCAGGGAAAATACCCCCTGTTTCTCTGCTTCATAGACTTCACAGCTGCAATTTGACCTTGTCGACCGAACAAAACTCTGGCAAAAATTGGACGGCTGGGGGATATCGCCCCCTCTCCTAGACCAACTCAGGAACCTGCACACTAACACATGGGTCAGGATAAAGCTAGGCGTTGGTTCTCATATATAAAAAAAAATACCTACCTCAAAAGGGCTAAAACAAGGGTGCGTCCTAGCCCCATTGCTTTTTAACCTTTTTTTAGCGGGTCTCCCGGGGGAGCTGAACAGATGTACAGCTCACGCACCAAACTAGGAAACATGACATTGTCAAACTTGTTATATGCCGATGACCTAGTTTTGATAAGTCGGACCCCCATTGGACTTCAGCATCTCTTGAATGCGACTCACAGTTTTTCAACACAAAACGCAATAAAAATAAACTTCAATAAAACAAAAATTATGGTCGTAAACTACCACAAGAAGAAACATCTCAATTGGTTCCTGGACGGTCACCGCTTAGACCAAGCAACAAGCTACAAATACCTGGGGATAACACTAGACCAGAACAACTCATTTAAACCACAAATGGAATCACTGCGGAGAAAGGGGGTAATGACCTACCTAGCCTTAAAACCATTGAAGAAGTTGCTACCGGACCTGACGCTTGACCCTTTGCTAAGGGTCCTGCGAGCTAAACTTCAGCCCACAATAACCTACGGGAGCGAATCTATGAAAGGAAAAGATGCAACTACTCTCGACAACATAATATCCAACTCTTACCGAGCGCTATTCCAACTTTCTAGAAATGTTTCCCCAGCTCAAATACGGTTGGAATTTGGGCTTCAAAAACAGTCAATGGAAAGAAGGGGAGCATATGTGAAATGCTGGCATAAAATTAAAAGCGATGAAGAAGGATCCCTGAACAACCAACTCTGGAAAGAACTGTCTCGCCCCGAAAAATCTCCAGCAAGAGAATATCTGCAGGAATCCATCAAACTTTTAGGCCTAACAGACTTGTGGAACATCTCAACGAATCACTTCGCTTTTAAACAAGCTGTAACAAAGGTAACTCGATTATTATCTGTCATAGAGGACAAAAATTCACTAGCCAAACGAGATCACGGCTGGGTAGTATTGAACACATATAAAGTACTTAAACCCCAACCCTACTTGACAACGGGAAGGACCAAGGAAAAATTCCTAAAACTCCGGTTGGGGGTTGGGCCCTTCAATCAATTCTTACCTCCTTGGGAGAAAAGTAGAGGAGACCAGCTCTGCCGTTTATGTGGCTGTGGAATCGAGGATGTTATCCACATTATATGTATCTGTAACAGCCTAAGAGATATAAGGATAACCTTGCTAAAACCAACGTTCAGACAGCATGGAGTTAGGTCCTGCCGACAAGCGGTAATGATGTGTTTTAATCCAGAGATAACACAGCTAAACTGCCGGCTAACTAAATTTCTAGATATAACCGCAAAAAGATTGAAAAACTTGCCCGTATTGGCTAAGAACTAACTTTCATCAGATCAGCCACTGTTTGGAATAACATCAACAGACTTAAAAGAGGATGGAGCTGAAGTTATTAATAACTTGAGTTCTTCTTTTAACGACTTTTTACTCCTATTTATTTATTACTGTAAAAATGTTGGGTCCTTTTAATAGTGTTTTTTATTGCACAAGAGCTAGATATTTTATTTAAAATGTATTAATGTATGCAATGGTTTTAATTAATCAAGCATAGTAAAAATGTACTTACTTACTTACTTACTAGGTCTCTCTGGCAATCTCCAAGGGAACTGGGGGGGGCTCTGACGCTATTGCATGTAATAATAGTTTGGAGACAGCACAAATAAATCCCGGCTTCAGGAGGGCACGTTCTATTGAGCTTTCCAAGGATCATGGTCCCGACTGGACTATTGGATATCCACTGGAGATGTAGACTCATGGATGGTGGAGCTCACCACCTGGCATGCACCCTGTCAAATCACTCCCCTCTGCTATTAACCCTTCGGGTCCCGGGACTCACGGCAGTGGGTCTTGTTGGCGGTTGAACACAGGGGCCCTATTGGATAAGGTGTTCGCAGAGGAATTGCATACTGCCATCAAAGCGTATTTCCAGCTGAACATGGGATTGGTGCGAACATGGGTATTATGTGGGAGGCCTACAAGGCCACTATATGGGTTGTCTGCATCTCCAGACACAGTAGGATACAAAGTGATCTGCGCACTCACTTAAACAAATTGGAGAAAGAACTGCGGGGACTGGAAGACCAGTTGTAGGGCAGTGGGGGCTCCCAGGTACAATCAGGTATTAGAGATAAACTCACAGGATAATCTGAAGTGTCACACACAGAAGCTAAATGTTGAGGAAAATATGCCGGGGCACGTCCATGTGGGGAGGGCGAGCATCTGGGGATTAAACATCCATGGGTGGTTAATAATATCACACACATCACCAGAGAGGATGGCTTAAATCACTAAACTATACCACTAATACTATAGATATTGCATGCATACTATTCTGAATTATATACCTCCAGAGGAACTTGGACTTTTCAACAAATTGCTAACTTTCTAGTAGATACAGCTCTGGCATCCAGGCAAAGTTCGGGAAGTGATAAACGGATTTCCAACATGTATGGCCTGCGATCGGACAGGCTCCCTGGGGAGTTTTACAAGCGTTTCCAGAAACTTTTAACCCCCCCACCTCCTAAATATGCTGGAAGAATAGTACCCGCATCTGGAGCTACCTCCCACGTTGAGTGAGACCATCCTGATGACCCTCCTGAAGCCAGACAAACAAGCATAGTACTGTGAATCATACCGGCCACTGTCCCTACTATGGGGCCGATTCCGATTCGGGCCGGAAAACGGACCGACCGACTCGGAGCCGGAATAAATACCGACCGACACGTACCGGTGCAGCCCGACCCGCAAAGTACAATGAGAAGCGTGCAAAATACGACCGACGCGTACGGAACACAAGCCGAACGACCGAACCGCGGAAAACAGCCATCCGGCCGGAAAAGCACGCGAATCGAACCGACCGACACGCACCAGGAAGAATCCCGAACGAAACGTACCCGCGAACTCCTACCCGCCAAGTACGATGCAACACGTGGAAAACACGACCGAGTCGCACGGGGCCCAAGCCGCACGACCGAGACGCATTCAAAACTGCGAGCCGAACCAACCCAAAACCCCGCGACCGACGCGTACGCAGCATAGAAAACAGCACAAACACAGCGTGAACGAATCTGAGAGGCTCGTACGAGACAACTGGAGGGTCCGACTCGGTCAGAAGAACGTCTCCTACATGCACAAAAAGAACCAAGGAAAAAAAAACACACAAAAAGGCCAAACAAGCAATCACAAAGCAAATAAATACTGGGTGGGGAAACAGGGAACAAAGACACACCCACAACTCCACCCATATAAAGGACACAAATCCCTACCATGATCCTTTGCAAATTCAAATTACCTGCCAGCACTCAACACCAACAGACAGCAACCACACACACACTCACAGCTCATCCATCACACAAGCCACACACCAGCAGCACCACAACAAATAGCACCCTCACATACACCCAGCAAAACACACACTCACACACCCTCACTTGCACACCAACACACACATCACACACCAGCACCACCCAACACCATGCCCCCAAAGAAGAATCACAAGTTCCTAGATAGTGAATTGGAAGTCCTGGTAGATGAGATCCTCAGAGTAGAGCCACAGCTGTTTGGTACATTGGTCCAACAGACACCCATGTCGCAGAAAACCAAGATGTGGGAGAGGATCGTCGACAGGGTGAACGCACAATCACCATGTTTGCGCACAAAGGTAGACATCCAGAACAGGTGGTATGACGTGCGCAGGAGGGTCAAGGAGCTGTTGAAGAAGGACTACATCGTGAGCCAACACACCGGCAGTGGCCCTCCTGCCAAACCAGTATACCTCAGGCCCTGGGAGGAGAAGGTGCGGGCCATCCTACCACCACTGAGCATCTATGGACCAGAAAACATCCCAGAGCCTGGTGAGTACACAACAAATGTACACAATATTGTGCCACAATACACACACATCACTGTCAAGGGGAGAGTCAAACCATGCACCCTTAGCAAATACACACCAACCAAAACAGATCATCCCAAAATGTGTATGTCAGCCAGATAAACACAATACATGCCAGCTCATAGTGAAATGTAACTGTGTCATGACATGTACAAACCTAACAACAAATAGAGCTAGGCAGTGGCACAAATATAACCAACAAACACAGTCAGACATGTAGCCACCACCACAACACCACCTCACAGGGAAGCACACTGAAAGGAAGGAATACTGTGTATGCTGGGCAAGTCAGTGTAGCCAATAGCATCATGGGAGTCGTAGTCACAGAAATTGCCCACCCTCACAATGCGCACATCAACACCACCATGAACCATGCCCACATCACAGGGAGTGGAAAACAACTGACAAGATGGCTGACACTGGCTACTGCTGTGGGGAGCACAAGGCCCTGCTGGCAACTGTGCACCAACCAACAGCAGGACACCACTGACTGACATCCTGAAAGACAACTTGCACTCCCTGCAATGGAAGCACGTTCCATGGTGGGATATCTGGCTGGGTGGGAAGGAGGACTCACAGCACTGACCATAGTCACCAGCAGCTCCACCCACACACCCCTAACACAAACTACACACAACTCACCTGGGAGAAAGCATTGCCTCACACACCAATCAAATATCCCACAAAGAACCACAACCCTGGGTCATGCAGTGTGAAGCACAGGGACACACATGGGACTTGTAGCAAAACAAACCCCAGGATAACACTGTCAGCCATCTTGTCAGCACAGGCACACAACCCCACAGGGAAGCAGAGTCAAAAGGAAGGAAGCATGGGCATGCTGGGAAGGGGGTGGAGGCAAAAGCATGATGGGAGTGGTAGTCACAGCCCAACATCCCCCGCCCACATGGCCCAGCAAGAACACACCCAAGCATGCACACCTCACAGGGAGTCAAAAGCCACTTCAAAGATGTCTGACACTGGTGCTCTGTTGTGGGGAGCACAAGGCCATGCTGGGAACTGGCCAACAACCAACAGCAGGACACCACTGTCAGCCATATTGCCATTGCTGTCACACCCACACACAGTGAAGTACACTCAAAAGGAAGGAAGTATGGGCATGCTGGGAAGGGGGTGGAGGCAATAGCATGATGGGAGTGGTAGTCACAGCTCAACATCCCCCCACATGGCCCATCAAGCTCACACTGAAGCATGCACACCTCACAGAGAGTGGAAAGCCCCATCAAAGATGTCTGACACTGGTGCTCTGTTGTGGGGAGCACAAGGCCATGCTGGGAACTGGCCAACAACCAACAGCAGGACACCACTGTCAGCCATCTTGCCATTGCTGTCACACCCACACACAGTGAAGTACACTCAAAGGAAGGAAGGAAGTATGGGCATGCTGGGAAGGGGGTGGAGGCAATAGCATGATGGGAGTGGTAGTCACAGCTCAACATCCCCCCCACATGGCCCAGCAAGCTCACACTGAAGCATGCACACCTCACAGGGAGTCAAAAGCCACTTCAAAGATGTCTGACACTGGTGCACTGTTGTGGAGAGCACAAGGCCATGCTGGGAACTGGCCAACAACCAACAGCAGGACACCACTGTCAGCCATCTTGCCATTGCTGTCACACCCACACACAGTGAAGTACACTCAAAAGGAAGGAAGTATGGGCATGCTGGGAAGGGGGTGGAGGCAATAGCATGATGGGAGTGGTAGTCACAGATATTGCTCACCCTCACAATGCGCACATCAACACAACCATGAACCATGCCCACATCACAGGGAGTGGAAAACAACTGACAAGATGGCTGACACTGGCTACTGCTGTGGGGAGCACAAGGCCCTGCTGGCAACTGTGCACCAACCAACAGCAGGACACCACTGACTGACATCCTGAAAGACAACTTGCACTCCCTGCAATGGAAGCACGTTCCATGGTGGGATATCTGGCTGGGTGGGAAGGAGGGCCGGATGTCAACCAAATACAACCAATGCAGACCATGTACACACCCCAACATTCACATAGAAATGCCCAAATAATGCAGGACAATGTGCTACACCAATATCAACCCCTGACTGTGACAACTTAGGACAATGCAATGTACAGGCCCGCATCCAGAGGCACAGTCACAACTGTCAGGTGTGTCAACCATTGATGCCTGCAGAAACATAACATACATTGTGTGTGTCTCCCAAAAACAGGTGAAGATGGGGACACAGCAGCAGACGCTGAGGAGTCCCCGTCCCAGGCTCAAGAGGATACGGAGCTCACTGGTGTGGAACAGCCTCTGCCCTCCTCGGATGAAGAAGACCAACCTGGCACCTCCGGAGCAAGTCATCATGCAGCACCAGCAGGACCACCAGCTGCACCCCCTGCACCCACCCCTCCAACGACTGTCAACACACATACCACCCCTGCCGACATGGAAAGACCAAGGAGCACCATCACCACCAGCACAGGGACCCTGGACCAACGTGGGGCCATGGACACCAACACCACCAACAACCCCCAAAGGGGCCCAGGGTCACCTGTGCGTGCCACCTCAGGTACTGCACGTGTCGCCAGGGGTGGTGGGAGGGGTGGGAGACATAGGTCGCTGCTTGCAGAGGGGTATGGACTGCATGATGACCCACAACTGGCACGCATAGCCGATGCGTACCAGTCCAGCACCGGAGAGCTCAGCCAGGTAGTGGGGCTCCTCAGGGACATTAAACAGCAGCAGGCTGCCCATCAAGCCCGCTTGGACTCACACATGTCCCGCGTGGAGTCCAAGTGGGACACACTGCAAGAGATGACGGCGGTGCATAGGGACATATTACAATGCCTCCACCAGATGAGCAGCAACCAGTCAACACCTCCCTGTGTGCCCACAACATCTGCTGCTGAAACAACTGCAACTGCCACAGGGAGGCAGGATGACTCTGGCGGAGAGTCCCCTGCACCGCAGCAGCCTGCACTTGAGGGTCCCCCCCAAAGAAGAGGGGTCGTCCGAGGAGGGGCAACTGAGAGGCCGATGGCCATGTGCAACCCCCAGGAAGCCAACACCTGTTCTGGATAATCACCTTTGTGCGCAAACTGTTCACCCTGTTGACTGCAACACAACCCCCCACATGACATGGGGAGTACAAGTTGGACCAATGTCTCAGATGACTGTGGACTTGATACAGGACATTTCTGCTACCAGGACTTCTAATTCATCTAGGAACTTAGGATTGCAATCAAAATGTACAGCACTCACCATCCTGTGCACTATTCGCACACATGTAGTACAATAAACACACTAATACACCATACCTGCCTCTGTCGTGATTCCAACGTGGTTACTGTCATGGAGATGATGACCAGCGAAATTACACTGTGCATGCTAACTGCTACAGCAAGTACAACACAGGCATGTGAGTCATGGCAACGTGACACATATGAGGGAGACTCACCACCACGGCTACACAACAAATACACACCTAGGCCATCTGACTCATTGCCTACACTGATGTTGCCAGGAAATACAGTGCAATGCACAGACACAACACCTATTCCCAGTCTTAGTCAACTAGCCCACTGGTGCAGTAAGCAAATGTCAGTCAAATGTGTGACCACAGACAACGCACCTCACAAAGTGAAGCACAGGTTTATTACACATTTGCAACATGTTGTAACCACTACAGATGCAAGGTAATCCCACCTGGCAGCGGGCACACAGTCAACAAGTGTAGAAGGAAGGAAGTCCATGGGTGTGGCGCACATCACCTGTAGGGACACAACAGCTACCACCCTGGAAGTCGAATCACGGTGTCGGGGATCACAGTTGACCAAACCACTCTGAAAGTACCCTGTGAAGGACAGAAATGACACACAGTCAAAAGCACTGAAGAACAGGACAGAACTGCAATACTCATGCCCAATACATGTCACAAGATTCCCACCCAGAACCAAGTTAGCATGTCAACACTGTTGGGGAGTACAGACTACCTGTAAGGACACATCGCTACACGCATACAGTCATGTAGCACATGGACACACTCAAACAGCACCAGAGCACCACCAACACATATCATGCAAACTCACATCAGTTACATGACATCTCTGGATACTTACATTCAGCTGAAGAAGTTGGTGATGAGCTGTGTGCGGACATCACCATCATCATCATCATCATCACTGGCATCATGGTCCAGGCCAGGATCCTCCACAGGTAGCGGACGTTGGTCATCGTCATCCAGGATGAGAGGCAACTCCTTCCGCACTGCCAGGTTGTGTAGCATGCAGCAGACGATGACAATCTTGCACACCTTTGCCGGGGCATATGGGAGGGACCCTCCTGTCTTGTCCAGGCAGCGGAAGCGGCTCTTCAGGAGACCAAATGTCCGCTCAATCACTCTCCTCGTCCGACCATGTTCCTCATTGTAGCGCATCTGGGCTGGTGTCACAGGGTTCCTGAGGGGCGTCAGCAACCACAGCATGTTGGGATATCCGGAGTCACCTACATACAGACAATTGCACATTAGCTGAGTTGGAAAAGAGGGTGGAACACTACATTGCAGAACACACACAATGATACAAAGTCAGTACACACCAACAAGCCAGGCACGCTGGTTCCGCATCTGTGACATCATCCTCGGGATGCGACTACTCCTCATCACGTAGGCATCGTGTGCAGAACCGGGGAAACGGGCACACACGTGTGAGATGGTCATATCTGCAAGACAGACCACCAGTGCATTGACCGAGTGGTAGTGCTTGCGGTTCCTGTATGCCTGCTCCTGGGCCTGTGGTGGTACCAAAGCCACATGTGTCCCATCAATGGAGCCAATGACATGCAGCATCCTCCCCAGGGCATAGAAGTCACTCTTCACGTCAGTGAGTTGTTGGAGTCTAGGGAAATAGATGTACTGGTTCAGGTATATCAACATAGCCTCCAATAAATCGCGGAGCACACGGCTGAACATGGTCTGTGACATCCCACCAGCAGTCGCCAGAGTGTGTTGAAAGGTACCGGTGGCAAAGAAGTGTAGGGCTGCCATCACCTTCACCTTGGGGGTCAGCGCTGTAGGGTACGGCCGGCCAGGTTGCAGGTGTGGTGCCAAGCGCACTGCCAAATCATCAATCAGCTGCCTGGTGAAGCGGTACCGTCGGATGCTGTCACGTTCCACCATCGTTGCCAGGTCAGGGAATGGTCTATGGACAGCTGGTGCCCTGCAGTGCATAGGTGAAGAAAGAAAGATTGTCACTCACCCCACATATGTGGCATTGTACACACTCAATATCACACGATACATCATTATGAGGCACAAGTACATGATGTGTGCAGTTCCGTAAGGACATGTATGGCACATACATGGCCAACATCCAACATCACAGTTCAACAAGTGGCATCAATAAGTCCCAGGTTGTGCCATTGGGTATCATGAGGATGTGTCACATTTCCCATCTCCTGCTGCCACGTTACAAACACACCCCACAGTGACATGTGAGGACAGATGTGCCCCAGGCATCACAGCTCAACGACAGGTAGATTCCCAGGGACCCTGTATTGCCACATGGACACTGGCATGACATGGCGTATCATGTATACACCACAGCAAAACAACCATGACCCCCACAGGTAGTGGTCCCTGTTGCCTCGGCAGGACAGACATGGACGTCTGTGACACACACACGCACAACATCAAAGTCCATGCACAAACAACGTGGATGTGGAGACTGTCTCCCATTGTGCACATGAAATCCGAGACATTGTAAACACAACATGCACACAGGCTGTGGAGGACCATCACTATTGTGCCATGGGTCACCCTGGGTTAAACATACCGTCCCACATGGGACTCAGGGGGCATGTGACATGACATACACATTCACCACCGTGAAATGTGACCATGCCACATGCTCAGATATGAACAGTTGCACATCACAGTGGTCATGTACACGAAACACCAAGGATACTGTCCCCATGAACACGTGCACAGCCTGGGGGTGGCTGCCCCAAGTGACACCCACAGAACAACATGTTCACCCCCATACACGGAATAGGTAATGCAGCCTTACATGCCTTAGGATACAGTTTGGACAGGCTGTGGTGTTGTAGGTGTGCCCCTCACTCCATGGGAAGTATATGTGGCTGGCATATGTTCACCTGTGACAGGCATGGTGACATATGCCAGTGACATGTACAGGGACGCGTTGGACAGCAATGGACCGATCGGTGTGCCCGGCCGGCCCATTGCATTCAATGTGTGCGGGTACGCGTTGTATCCTAGGAACGCGTTGAACAGCAATGGACCGATCGGTGTGCCCGGCCGGCCCATTGCATTCAATGTGTGCGGGTACGCGTTGTATCCTAGTTACGCGTTGAACAGCAATGGACCGATCGGTGTGTCCGGCCGGCCCATTGCATTCAATGTGTGCGGGTACGCGTTGTATCCTGGGTACGCGTTGAACAGCAATGGACCGATCGGTGTGCCCGGCTGGCCCATTGCATTCAATGTGTGCGGGTAAGCGTTGTATCCTAGGTACGCGTTGAACAGCAATGGACCGATCGGTGTGCCCGGCCGGCCCATTGCATTCAATGTGTGCGGGTACGCGTTGTATCCTAGGTACACGTTGAACAGCAATGGACCGATCGGTGTGCCCAGCCGGCCCATTGCATTCAATGTGTGTGGGTACGCGTTGTATCCTAGGTACGCGTTGAACAGCAATGGACCGATCGGTGTGCCCGGCCGGCCCATTGCATTCAATGTGTGCGGGTACGCGTTGTATCCTAGGTACGCGTTGAACAGCAATGGACCGATCGGTGTGCCCGGCCCGCCCATTGCATTCAATGTGTGCGGGTACGCGTTGTATCCTAGGTACGCGTTGAACAGCAATGGACCGATCGGTGTGCCCGGCCGGCCCATTGCATTCAATGTGTGCGGGTACGCGTTGTATCCTAGGTACGCGTTGAACAGCAATGGACCGATCGGTGTGCCCGGCCGGCCCATTGCATTCAATGTGTGCGGGTACGCGTTGTATCCTGGGTACGCGTTGAACAGCAATGGACCGATCGGTGTGCCCGGCCGGCCCATTGCATTCAATGTGTGTGGGTACGCGTTGTATCCTGGGTACGCGTTGAACAGCAATGGACCGATCGGTGCGCACCCATTGGCTATGGCCTGGCCTGGCAACGGACGCGTTTTCAAATCTTGAACGAGTCTGATGCTGGAAATTCAGTTGGTCACCCACAACAATGTTGCAAATTCATGGGTGTCATGAAGTTGAACTTTTGAAGGATGCTGTGGGCGTGTGTAAGTGGTGCAATTCCATGGATTGGCCAGATTCAGAAGATGCTAACGACTTGGACCTATCACTTTGGACACATGGGACAGTAACTGCCTCTGCAGCACACATATAATGCTGGCTGTTCCCCTGAGAGCTCACTTGCCTGCACTACATGCTCCAGGACGGCATCTGCCACCACCACTGCTGCTGTATCTGCACCCTCTGGACCCTGCAATGGCACGTACTGTGGAGAGAGCCCCAGCCTTCAGCACTGAGGAGAACCAGGCCCTGCTGGACAGCCTCCTTCCACAGTACAGCAAGCTGTATGGGAAAGCAGGGGAGCAGGTGAGTGTTCTGTCCACTGCCTTCCTAAATGTGCATGTTGTCTGACTAGCAAGGCTAACAGTCTGCACGCCACTGGCTAGCAGGCTCACTGAGTAGTTGTCACCCCCCATAGTGTGTAGTTACATGCACTGGACAGGTATAGTGCAGTGACAGTGCATTTAAACAAGGTTTTACTTCCCAGGCAATGATACCATGTAGTAACTGCTGGCATACTGTCCATGGCCATCGTTGCACTGCCTGTGTACATCATGTGCCCCTGTGATTGAGACATGTATACACAACTGTGTAATGCACGGATATGTTGCATGTGTAGTAATAGCATTCTCACTTTGTCATCCTCACAGGTTGATGCCCACCAGAAGCAGAAGATATGGCTGACCATCGTCCGGGCAGTGAGATCCGTGGGGGACTACAAGCGCCGGATCCGCAACTGCCAGAAGAGGTGGCAGGACCTTCGGGGCTGGACCCGGAGGATCGCACGGGTCCAGCTGAAGCTGTCGCCTCCTTGCAGGAGGGGCGGACACCGGACCCTGACCCCCCACATGCTCAGGATCCTGGCGGTGGTCTTCCCTGATCTGGATGGGCAGCTGAAGGCCAGGGAGCAGCACGGAGGGGGTGAGTCCATGACTGCATTGTGAACTTTGTCTGCCATGCTATGTGCCCTCCTCTGTCCTGGTTAAACTTCCACAGCACATCAGTCATGTGGTCCAGGACCCATGTCCCTCGATTGTGCACTGCCCACTCCTCATCTGATACCCAGGTGTGGCCCTTGCAGTCAGGGAATTGTGTCACTTGGGTACTGTGTCCTTGCAGTTTGCTTGACTCAAGGTGGGGGACAGCATCTGTTCCCCTAACTGTGGTGGGCATCATGGGTGGGTCCATTGCTTACACAATGCCTGTGTTCTGACATGTAATCTGCGTGTTACTTTGATATGTGGTCCAATTGCTGAGCTGATCCACCACATGTGCCTGGGGTAACTGGCACACACCCAAGCTGAGGGTGGGAACAATGTTTGGGCCCCAGGAGTGTGTATATTACGTGTGTCACACATACTTAGCCAGCTGCCTACTGTCCAGGGTTCATCCCTCATTCATGTGGGGCAGGACAGTCATGCCTACTCCAGGCCATGCAATGCACTCTGTACTCCCACTCCCGTGTATCAGCTGACACGTTGTGCTCAGTGATATGTCCCCTCAGGTGTCAGCCTCTGTGTCAGTGTGCTGTGGCTTCGATGTCAGGACTGCTGGGGTGTTTATCGGTTGGGGCTCAGCATGCCACCGGAGATGTGACCATAGGAGACGATACTTGTGTGACACATAGGTGTTTGAACACCTGACCGTGCAGACTGGGGTATGCGAATGTGAAGTCCATGCAGCTGTTTCCCATTCACAGCAGATTGTGAGGTGCTCAGGTTCAGAGGCTTGTGTTACAGGTCACCCATATGTCCAATCAGTATGACCTGGACAGATAAGGGTTCAGATGATGTGGTGTGTGGGGGATGTACATGTGCACTTGTTCAGCTCCAGGACTTGCATTCCCCATGACCTACTATTGTGACACAGTGCAGACTGTTGTTGTGTGGCTGCCCTGCCCATGTGACTGGAGACAGTGATGTATGACTTAGCAGGCATGCCTGTGCCATGGCATGTGACTTCCTATGAGTGATCCTGCAGGGGAGTTACATGTGCTACATGCACACCATAGTGGCAATGGCTATCAGCACATGGGTGCATCATGGTGCCTGTCGCTGGTATGCATCACGTGCATTTCATATATCTGAGTCTGGGCATCACTTTCATCCGGACACCTGTACTGACTCAGTGGCAAGAGTTGTGATGTGTGCATGTTCACATGCTTCACCGTGTTCTCTGCACTGTCCAACTACTGTGTAGGTGGTGCATGTGTCCACACTGGGGTATTGCCAGCCAACGGACGCCAGACAGATGGGTGCAAGGCCAGGTGGGATGTGAGTGCCATGGTTGACGATCAGACTGACAATTGGCTTCTCCTATTCTGTTTGGGCAATTTTAGCAATGTTCAACTAAGGATGCCAGGCCTTGCTCTGTATTGTGCTGTACTTACTGTGGTGTGTGCGTTCGGTGCAGGTGACTGATGTCTGTCTGTTTCCCTATTGTTTGCAGATACATCCACGGCCACAGGAGGGGACAGCTCCACGGACCAGGAGGAGCCGCAGAGCCAGACTGGGTCAGCAGCCGAGGAGTGGTCGGAGGGACCCAGTGGCACGGAGGGTGAGGGGAGCCACACCGAGGAGTCCTCAGCACCATCCACCTCAGCTGAGGACCACAGCAGCTCGGAGGATGCTCCCTTATGGAGGCGGGTGTCAGCAGCCACCACACCCCAGCTAGTGTTGCTGTCCCCGCCACCACCACCACCACCGCCCTCCCATTGGCTCCCATTCCCGAGGTCCGTGGAGGCTCCCATGTTCGGGAGCGTGTCTCCTTCAGGCCAGGTACCTCACCCCCTGCCCCTGTGTCCCCTGCTGCCCTGAGTGAGGAGTCTGTGTACCTCCTTCGCCAGCTCCATGTAGGGCAGACAGCGATGCTGAGTGTCCTCCATGCACACACCACTCTGTTGACTCAGCTGGTGTCGTTCATGGAGGGCATCTCATCGGGCATGTCTGCCCTACAGAGGGGCAATAGGTCCATGGACTCCTCCCTGACGGCAGCAGTGTCCCTCCTCCAACAGTCCCTCACCCCTCCTGTCTCTGCCCCATCCACACTCCCCAGCACCTTACCTGTCCCAAGCACACACACACCGGCACAGGCACACACCAGCACAGACACGAGCAGCACACACACACACACGCCACAGACAAGACGCACACGCACGCACAGTCAGGGGACTGAAACCACACTCACAGGGGATGGGGCCCAGTCACACACACACGCATCCACGAGCACTGCGCAGTCCACAGTTGCCTCTCCCTCCAAAGCCCCCTCCGTTGCCTCACCTGCAACCCCAAAGACCCAGCGGCTCTTCCTCAGTGACCTCGGCCTCTTCCCCTCCGATCCAGCTGATACAGCATTCAGGGGGAAGAGGAAGCCCACCCACACGGAGCGGAGTGCCCCTCGCCACCGGACACCCTCCCCCAGGCGCAGACCGACTGACGCCCCCATCCGCAAGTCCCCCCGGACCCGGAAGAGCAAGACCCCGCCGCCGCCCTGCAGCTCAGGCACCAAGTCTCCTTCCTCCATCCCTCAGGCCCCCACTCTACAGGTGCCCCCACCACACCCTGCCCCAGGTTCCCCCACCCACAGATACACCATCCCCAAAAGGATCAGGCCTTCTCCCCCTGCCACTTGCTCTTCCGGCCCCACACCCCCGCTGCGCTTGTCTGTGCCACTGGTGTGGAGACGGTGTCCCTCTGTCCTGCCCACCTTACCTGATCCCCATTCTCCTCCCCTGGAGGTAGGCACTGCAGTGGAGTCCACTACCACCCTGTCTGACTTGGGCACTGCAGTGGGGAACCTGTCCACTCCATCTGCACGGTCCCCTGCAGTCTTGCCGGCACCCACACCATCAGAGTCATGCCCCCCACTTGTGCCGGCACACACCATGTCAGACACCTCCACTGCAGTTGTCAGTGGCTCTCCAGCACCCACCACCCCTTCCCTGCCTCCTTCTGGTGAGCCATGATCCTGTCCCTGCGGTGCCTGGCCTGCCCCCCGTATGCCCCTCCGAGGGGATTGTCCCTGGTTTTCATCAGTGCAGGCATGCGTAGGGTGACATCTGCCACTGTCACCCTGTTTTGACTTTCATGTTGGACTGGCCATTGGCCTTTGTTAATTTTTTGCTGGACATCAACTGTTAGACCCACATATGCTGAATAAAGCACCTTTCTGTTCTCTAGTGCTTTTGCTTCTGATGTACATGTTGTTGATGATGCTAACCATGCCCTTGCTGCAGTGATGGTGATATTTGGTCTCATGATAATGAAGTGTTACTGTGCAGGAACACATGTGGTCCAGGGGGAATGTGTCCTATCCTGTGGTGTATCCATGTCATCCTTAGCAGCATCTGAGGGTGTCATGTGTTCAATATTTGGCAATGGGATTTCCTACTTACATTAGCAATTTCACATCTGTGGCTTCCACCCCTGCACATCTGTTGTGCCTGCCATTGTTCAATTAGTCTACTTCCCTGACCGTGTGGCCATCTCCACTGGACATGCAGGTTTGGGCATCAATGGGGAAGGACTCATCTGTGTTGTCAGTGCAACATTGCTATACAAGTGTGTTGGATCTGTGCTGATGATTTCGTTGGCACTCCCATGACCAGGCTGATGTGACGGGAGCCTTCATTTGGTGCTAATTGTTGACTGTGTGACCAAGTGCTCAGCTGACATGATAGAGCCCTACTGAGGCAACACATGGCACAGCTTTCCTCACACAGGAGTGGAGTCCCCTCATGGCAGTGTGTACTCCTGTGACATTGCCTGCGCCCAAGGTGTGTGTTGTATGAGCATGTCTGTGTGTTCACTTCCGTTTTGCTGTGCATGCTGGGATCCCTAGTGTTGTACCTGTTTGTGATGCTTGCTGAGTTGACCTATGTTCCCCCCAAGTCTTCTCCCTGGATTCTCTGTGATGTGGGTGCATGGCACAATACTGGTCATCAGGGTGTCACCCATAGGTGTGTTTGCTGTCAGGGCTGAGTTTGTGTGCAGACGCAGATGGGTCACAGTCAGGATTCCCCTTGGCACTTGTTGTTTACACCTGTCATGTGATTTCCAGTTTGTGTTATCTTTCAGTGATTGTGACACGTTGTGTGTGTGACTGCTGGCACTCCTCAGGGTCCGGGCTGCAATGTTGGTAGTTGTCTTTGTGTGTTCTTTGTGGGTGACCTTGGCTTCTTCATTGGTGTGTGACTGTGGCTGGGATCCCATTGGTTGGTGTGGTATTGCCGTCATGTCCATGTACAGCGTAGTGTGCAGTGTGTCAGACATTCAGGAGTCTTGTTGAGTGGCCATGTGTGATGTGTTTCTGCACCTTGGTTCCCACCCACCACCCTGGGATTGTCATGGGTGCATGTGCAATGTCACCAGTGCATGTGTGCTTCACTGCTGCACATTGTTGGAGGTCGAGGTGTGTGGTGTTGAGTGTGTGCAGATGAGAGTTGTTGCCCGGCTAGACCCCTGCCTACATGTTGGCCTTGGCTTACTGGCCGTGCTGATTGATTTGTGCTTGTGTAGGTGTGATGGTAGTTTGTTGCTCAGGACACATGACTGTGGTTCACAGTGTGAACGACATTTAGCTTTGTCATCACAGTGGGATTGTAATGCAGCCCAGGGTCACCACATTGTGGGGGCCCTGGGGGTAGTGCTGTGGTGTGTCTGTGTCTTGCTGTGTCAGTTGCTGTTCCTACATGCTTGTGTGACATGTGTGATTTGTGCTCCCTCTCATCTGACAATGCCTGATTGCCCACATAGGGGATTTGGATCCATGAGTTACCTTTGTGTGGCACTGTATGCACATCTGTGTAATTGGTATTCAGGCCTCCTCATGTGTTGTGTGGTTGCCTGGGGACACTGGCACCCCCCTCACCTGTTGTGTTTGATGTGCAGTGTGGGTCTGCCTGTTTGTGTTTGTGCATCTGCACCACTGCATTGGCATATCTTTGGTGTGCCATTGGCTGTATGTTGTTTGGTGGGTTTCCCCTGCTGTCCCTGGGACTCCTAGGTCATCGGTCAGCACAATGATCATGGTTTGTGTGTCCCATTGCTGCCATGGTATGGTATCTGTTCACCTCACATCTACAGTCTCCACAGGGTATCTGCATTTGTGTGCCCATTGGTGCAAATATGTGGGTCTGCATTCTGATGGTCACTTCTGTCATTGTGTCATTGATGAATGTTGACAGTGTCAGCCCCCATGGGTGATGTTTGTCTGCACATGGCCAAAGGTATGTCTTATTTGCACTGCAGTATTTGCCTCCCCCAATCTATGTTGCAATGGGACACATGCACTACTTTGCCACTGATGTGTTTTATGTTCTGTGACCAGGAATCATCCATGCAGTTTGGCAGTTGCAGCTTTTTCTTTGTCAACACTTGCATTTTGGTCACTGTGATGATGGGGGTTTGGACCCCATTGCCACAATGTTCTGAATGTGCTTCAGCTATGGACCCCACACTTACCTTTTGGTCACTGTGATGATGGGGGTTTGGACCCCATTGCCACAATGTTCAAAATGTGCTTCAGCTATGGACCCCACACTTACCTTTTGGTCACTGTGATGATGGAGATTTAGACCCCATTGCCACAATGTTCTGAATGTGCTTCAGCTATGGGCCCCCACACTTACATTTTGCTCACTGTTATGATGGGGTTTTGATCCCCATTGCCACAATGGTCATGGCCTGCTTGCATTGTGGGAGCCACACACATATATGTGTGGCACATGTGATAGGGGGTCACATTGTATGTTCAAAGTCATGTTCAGTGTTGTAGGCATTTGACACAGTCTACACACGCTTGTCATGGTGTTGGGGGGATGTCTTTTTCTTGCATTCCCTAGGTTGTAGTGTGCTGGTTGTGTCATGCATTGTCCATCCTATGAGTGGGGGTGGTGTTGGTGGTAGGCATCCAGCCCCCATGGGTAGAGGTGGTAGTAGTGACAGGCATCCAGCCCCCATGGGTAGAGGTGGTAGTAGTGGTAGGCATCTGGCACCCCCTGGGTAAGGGTGGTAGTAGTGACAGGAATCCAGCCCCCCATGGGTAGAGGTGGTAGTAGTGGTAGGCATCTGGCACCCCCTGGGTAGAGGTGGTAGTAGTGGTATGCATCTGGCACCCCCTGGGTAAGGGTGGTAGTAGTGGTAGGCATCTGGCACCCCCTGGGTAGAGGTGGTAGTAGTGGTAGGCATCTGGCACCCCCTGGGTAAGGGTGGTAGTGGTGGTAGGCATCCAGCCCCCCATGGGTAGAGGTGGTAGTAGTGACAGGCATCCAGCCCCCCATGGGTAGGGGTGGTAGTAGTGACAGGCATCCAGCCCCCCATGGGTAGAGGTGGTAGTAGTGACAGGCATCCAGCCCCCCATGGGTAGAGGTGGTAGTAGTGGTAGGCATCTGGCACCCCCTGGGTAAGGGTGGTAGTAGTGGTAGGCATCTGGCACCCCCTGGGTAAGGGTGGTAGTAGTGACAGGCATCCAGCCCCCCATGGGTAGAGGTGGTAGTAGTGGTAGGCATCTGGCACCCCCTGGGAAGAGGTGGTAGTAGTGGTAGGCATCTGGCACCCCCTGGGTAGGAGTTGGTAGTAGTGGTAGGCATCTGGCACCCCTGGGTAAGGGTGGTAGTGGTGGTAGGCATCCAGCCCCCATGGGTAGAGGTGGTAGTAGTGGTAGGCATCCAGCCCCCCATGGGTAGAGGTGGTAGTAGTGACAGGCATCCAGCCCCCCATGGGTAGGGGTGGTAGTAGTGACAGGCATCCAGCCCCCCATGGGTAGAGGTGGTAGTAGTGACAGGCATCCAGCCCCCCATGGGTAGAGGTGGTAGTAGTGGTAGGCATCCAGCCCCCTGGGTAAGGGTGGTAGTAGTGGTAGGCATCTGGCACCCCCTGGGTAAGGGTGGTAGTAGAGACAGGCATCCAGCCCCCCATGGGTAGAGGTGGTAGTAGTGGTAGGCATCTGGCACCCCCTGGGTAGAGGTGGTAGTAGTGGTAGGCATCTGGCACCCCCTGGGTAAGGGTGGTAGTAGTGGTAGGCATCTGGCACCCCTGGGTAGAGGTGGTAGTAGTGGTAGGCATCTGGCACCCCCTGGGTAAGGGTGGTAGTGGTGGTAGGCATCCAGCCCCCATGGGTAGAGGTGGTAGTAGTGGTAGGCATCTGGCACCCCCTGGGTAAGGGTGGTAGTAGTGGTAGGCATCTGGCACCCCCTGGGTAATGGTGGTAGTAGTGGTAGGCATCTGGCACCCCCTGGGTAGAGGTGGCAGTAGTGACAGGCATCCAGCCCCCCATGGGTAGAGGTGGTAGTAGTGGTAGGCATCTGGCACCCCCTGGGTAAGGGTGGTAGTAGTGGTAGGCATCTGGCACCCCCTGGGTAAGGGTGGTAGTAGTGGTAGGCATCTGGCACCCCCTGGGTAGAGGGGGTAGTAGTGGTAGGCATCCAGCCCCCCATGGGTAGAGGTGGTAGTAGTGGTAGGCATCTGGCACCCCCTGGGTAGAGGTGATAGTAGTGGTAGGCATCTGGCACCCCCTGGGTAAGGGTGGTAGTAGTGGTAGGCATCTGGCACCCCCTGGGTAAGGGTGGTAGTGGTGGTAGGCATCCAGCCCCCCATGGGTAGAGGTGGTAGTAGTGGTAGGCATCTGGCACCCCTGGGTAAGGGTGGTAGTGGTGGTAGGCATCCAGCCCCCATGGGTAGAGGTGGTAGTAGTGACAGGCATCCAGCCCACCCTGGGTAGGGGTGGTAGTAGTGGTAGGCATACAGGCCCCTATGTGTATGTGTGGCATTGGTGAGGGCCATCCCGCCCCTATGGTGCTGCTGTTGCTGGTGTAGGTATTTCTGCATCCCTCTGTGTATGATGTGTCGGGTACGTGTAGTTTGTTTTTGTTGTTGGTGTCTGACTTACCTTCTGCGCCGTACGCGTACGTGCCTGTTCCGGTAATAGAGGTTGAATATTGGTAGGATCGGCACGAAGGGATTCATGGTTGGTTCGTCTCGTTCGTCTTTCTCTTTGCTTCGCCTCGTCCTCGTCGCTGGCGTGTTCGTCTCGTAGCCGTGGATCGTGTTGTGGCGCGAATCGGAGCTTATGTGCGCCTCGACCGGATGCTTTGACGTGCCGTGCGTAGCGACGGGTTCGGCGCGTACGGGAAGCGCATCGTACTTGTCCGGCCGGACGCGGCTGCATTTTTGCTTCCGTGCGGCTCGATTCTACGATTCCGGATCTGCCTCGGTCTGAGTTCAGGTCCTGTATTGGGTGAGTACGACTGAGTCGGGATTTGGGCAGTTGTGCGCATCGTACTTGCTCGTTCGGACGTATGTGCGGATCGGTCGGGAAACAGGCATTCGCCTGGATTTTTTCCCGACCGAATGGTATTAGGTGCGCCTCCGACCGGGATCGGAATCGACCCCTGAATTGCTACAACAAAATACTGGCTAAACTCATTGCTAATCGGTTACTCCTCCCCTTTCCTGAGCTGGTGAGGCCAGACCAGTCTGGATTCACTTTGGGCCACTCTACAGCTCGTATCATACGCACCACACTATTTGCCCCTGTGTAGGACTTTGACCCTGGTCTGGATGCTATTGTGGTGTTTCTAGACTCCTCTAGGACTTTTGATTCACTAGATTGGTGATTTCTTTTCCCTATTCTGATGAAAAAGGGCATGCCTGGAGCTTCCTTGACTGAGTATGACATCTCTACCGATCTCGACCCGTCATATTTGGGTAAATGGTTACCTCTCTGCCCCCCCTTGCGATTTCTAGAGGCACGCGACAGGGGTGCTACTTGTCACTGATCCTGTTCGCTGTTGCGTTGGAACCCCTAGCAGCTAAGTTGCTCTGACACTACTCTGGTCACACTCTCTGCTACACAGCGTATCCAATAATTATCTCACTCTATGTGGACGACATGACCATATAGCTGTGGAACCCCAGCAGTTGCCTCAATAACATATTGAGGGAATACACCAAATTTGAGATATTGTCATAAGGTTTCTGCACATACACAGAGCTATGCACAGGAAAATGGGACCCCGGAATACAGTGGTTTGCCACCATATACCGTAGCACCCAAAAACCCCAACCCAACTAGCTTAGCATCCCATTAGCACCCAAGTACTAATGTTTGGACAACCCAGAACACGGTATCTTTATCTCAGGACTCACAGAAGCAAGAACACTCTTTCGTCACTCACTCGTACTTGTCCACAAGGTGCGTAGTAAGAGACACTGGATAGGTTAAAATGTTTATTCCAACTTACGTGCTCTAATGTACAGTACACGTGTCAGTACTACTAGCATAATGCATATGACTAATATAAGCAACATGGTTACAATTCCATAGAATACAAACGGGAAAGCATCTCAGAGCTCAGTGGATAAACGTATAAATAACATTACCACCCTCCCCTTGCAGTAAGATAGTTTATTATAATAATAGAAGACCTCTGGGCTTTGACTAGCGAACCCCCATACCTCAGTCTCTAGATGCAGAATTACATCAGCAGGACATCATAGCTCTTCTCACTGAAAGGGATTTCTCCAAGTGTGTTAAGCGCTAGTAAACCACAGTATTAAAAGCATACCAAATTCTTCATGGCAATTGCACCTAATGTTATGTCTGGGTGCGCGAGACTGGCCATATCAGGAAGAACCAAAATACATTGTTATGCGACCTTGTACATGTTTGTGCAGACTGAGCCCAAAAGGTGAACAACAGAAAATGCAGACAGTGCAAAAGAACTTGGCACGAGCAAAGGGCGAGGGAGGCCCGGCTCAGTGTAGCGTGCGCAAAGAAAAGCAGCATGGCAGCCAGGCCTAGGCCAACATAACAAGGCAGGTAACAATCCACAAGACAATATTGTCCGGGATCACTATAAATTGGGGCAAGTTGCTAATATTCTGGCTAACCAATGGTGCACACTGATTCACCCCAGACTTTCCCCATAATTGGTGTAAGGGCTCAGTTAAGTACCTGGGAGTTTGGGTGTACCGTGATATGGACACAGTGATAAGAGAAAACTATGGCCGAACAATAAGTAAAATCATGGACCCGGTGTCCCTATGAATCACCCTCCCATTGTCCCTAGCTGGCAGGATAGGGCTTAAGCTCTTATATATCTTCATCAACAATACCCTACCCCTCACCCAATAACTTTTTCAGCAGATATGCTCTCAGTTTATCAAACTAGCTCCAGACCCTGAGCTGTATTACTTATGCACCCAAGCTCACGTAACACAGTATTTAGACAAAATATAGAGAAAGCAAATATCCCCATACCAATATATTGAGTCTAAACTATCGTGATATGGAAATATCGTCAGCAAGAATAATGATGTCAAGGATATTGATTTTAAGGTGAGTAATGTTGATTTTTAAAATATTAAAGTCATTAATATCGTTTGCAAAAATATAGGGGTCTATTAGGATGGCGGTCGGATGGTCATCCGCCCGCGATCGCAACACAGAAAATCGCCGGTCCCATTAGCATGGCGGTGGTGACCGCGGCGGTGCGATTTTCCGCCCGCCACTTTTCCGCCGGTAGCAGTCCGCACGCTTGCCTGGCGGGCGGAGCTGGACTGCTAAAATGGGGCCGGTGCAGGACCAGGCTCCGCCGGCATGATTATGATGCCGGCGGTAGCCAGCCTTTCCGCGGCGGTGGAACCGCCATGGAAAGGCATGCGGAGAATGTCTCCGGGGGCCCATTGCGGGCCCCCAATGTGTTGTGGGGGTGTGTGGGTGCACTGGGGGGGTACCCATGGTACCCCCCTACATGTCCCTGTACCAGGTGGCAGGCACTGTGCAGTGCCTGCCATGCAGTGCAGGGATATGCAGGACATGCTTTTTTGGACATCGCTGCAGTGCTGCTGGCAGCAGCATCCGCCGCAATGTTAAATGCCGCGATCCGACCGCCGCGGTCGGATTTCGACTGTGGAGCATCCTAATGGGACCGGCGGTTATGCCGCGGTCCTAGCGGGCGGTGTTTTCACGCTACCATGGCGGTCGGAGTGATTTTCCGACCGCCATCATAATGACCCCCATAGTTGTTTAAAATATCGTTTTCAATTAGTGTTATTTATTTCAGTATATATTTTAAATGTATATGAGGTAATTTTTTGGTATAAGTATTGTTTATGTTTTTTAATATATGTGTTAAATTTTTAGTAGTTATTACATTTAATTTAATTTAATTTTTTGTTTTTAGTTCTGTAGCGAGTTGTGGGTTTATAGGGGTATAGGGTGGGAAGTTATTTAATTATAATAAATTAATGATTATTTTTGATTTAATATTATTTATTTAATTGATGTTTGATTGTGTTAATTGTGCTTTTAATTTTTTTTGGGAACATTTTATGTGTGGGTTGTGGGGTTTATAGAGGCAACAGTCAGGGAGTAATTTATTTTTAATGAATTAATAATTAGTTGTTAATGAATATTAATTGATAATTAATTTTGTTAATTGTGTAATTGTTTTTTAGGTGTGGGTTGTTGGGTTATAAGGGGTAAAGAGTGGGAAGTAATTTATTTTTAATCAATTAATAATTTGTTGTCAAGTGATAGGGGCAAAGGATTGAAAGTAATTTATTTTTAATTAATTAATAATTAGTTGATAATTAATATTAATTAGTTGAAAATCATTTATGTCAATTGTTTAATTGCTTTTTTAGGTGCGGGTTTGGGATTTATAGGGGTAAAGGGTGGGGGAGTGAATTAATGAATTTATAATTATTTGTTAAATACTATTAGTTATTTAATTGAAAATTAATTTTAATTGTGCAATTAGTTTTTTTAAAGTTAAATTTTAGGTGCAGGTTGTGGAGATTATAGGGGTAAGGGTGGGAAGTTAATTAATTTCAATTAATTATAATTTAGTTTGTAATTAATATTTGTTTAATTGATAATTATGTAAATTGTGCAATTACATTTATTTTTTTAGATTTTAGATGTGGGTTGTGGGTTTTGTAGTGGTATGGGGTGGGAAGTAAATCAATTTTAAGCAATTCATAATTATTTTTTTAATTAATATTCAGTAGCGGTCCGTGGTAGGAGTGCAGGCCGGGCGGTGACGTGGGGTGGGGGAGGGGCAGGGCGGGGGGTAGTAAACCACGGATTATGGCCGAATACAGGTAAGTAAAAATTTAAATAAATAAAACGAATTTCGTTGTGAGCGCTGCATCGCCGAATGCGATGCAGCGCTCACAATGAAATTCGTTTTATTTATTTAAATGTTTACTTACCTGTATTCGGCCGTAATCCGTGGTTTACTACCCCCACCCTGCCCTCCCCACCCCACGTCATCGCTCGGCGGCACTCCTACCACGGACCAGCTACTGTTAATATTAATTATTAAGTTTATAATTAATTATGTGAATTTTGTAAATAAGTGTGTTGTGTGTTTTGTTGGGGTATATTGTGGGAAGTACATTAATTATAATTAATCAGTAATTAATATTTAATTAATGAAAATAAGGTCGATTAATTTTTATATTAATAGTTTAAATATTTTTTAGGTGCAGGTTGTGAGTTTAGTGGTGATATAGGGTGGAAAGTAACTAAACTAAATGTATGTAATAAATAATGTTTTTGTTAATAAATAATTTCTAAATAAAAATATTTATTTGTATGAAAATTATTTTTGTATTTTATTTATAATAATATTTGTGGGTATTTGTGATATGTATTTAATATTGTAATATGTTTTTATTTTTTTACATTTTTAATATTAAATATATTTGTTTTTATTTTCAACATATTTTTTTATTTACTTTGTTTTTAAAATATTTAGATTTTGTTGAAGATATTTTGTTTGTTTTTAATATTGAACTGACTTGAGTGGGAATAGTATGGTGTTACCCCTCCACTATCCAACACTTTCCCTACTGTTGCATTTATTGGAGTGTGAATAGTAAATTTTACCCCTCCGCTATCCAACACTTTCCCATTTGTTGAATTTATTCCTACACTATCCCCTCTGTTGTACTGATTGGAATGCTAATAGTAAATTTTACTCCTCCTCTATCCAACACTTTTCCTACTGTACCACTTATTGGAGTGGGAATAGTATATTTTACTCCTCTGCAATCCAACACTTTCCTTACTGTTGTACTGACTGGAGTGGGAATAGTAAATTTTCCCCTTATCATTCAACACTTTGCCTACTGTTGTACTTATTGGAGTGGGAATAGTAAATTTTACTCCTCCACTATCCAACACTTTCCCTACTGTTGGAGTGGGAATAGTAAATGTTACCCCTCCGCTATCCAGCACTTTCCCTACTGTTGTACTAATTGGAGTGGGAATAGTAAATTATAACCCTCTGCATCCAACACTTTCCCTACTGTTGGAGTGGGAATAGTACATTTTACCCCTCTGCTATCCAACAGTTTCCTTACTTTTGAACTGACTGGAGTGGGAATAGTAAATTTTACCCCTTCAGAATCCAACACTTTCCCTACTTTTGTACTGACTGGCATGGGACTAGTACATTTTACCCCAGTGCTATCCAACACTTTCCCTACTGTTGTACTGACTGGAGTGGGAATAGTAAATTTTACCCCTTCGCAATCCAACACTTTCCCTACTGTTACACTTATTGGGGAGGGAATAGCAAATTTTACTCCTCCGCAATCTAACACTTTCCCTACTGTTGTCGTGATTGGACTGGGAATAGCAAATTTTACGCCTTCGCACTCCAACAGTTTTCCTACTGTTGTACTTGCTGGAATGAGTACAATAAATATTACCTATCCTCAATCCAATGCTTTTACTACTGTTGCATTTATTGGAGGTAGATTTGTAATTTTAACCCTGTGCTAATATTTTTGCGTTGTGTGACGTGGGAGTAATACATTTTTGTTATATATTTAAATAGTTTGCGTAGTTTTGTATAAATTGTAGTGGGAATAGTATATGTATTAAATTTTATATTTCATCATTTATTTTATGCTGTTATAATTTATATTATGTATTTGTTTAATTATTTATATTTTTAATGTGTAAATTAATTTTTACTAAATGTAAAGAATGTTAAGTTGTCTAATTTTTTTATTTAAAAAATGTATGGTAATGGTATATGCATATATATATTTGTTTATTTAATATTTTTTAATTATAATATAAATTAAAATTATTAGTTTAATAACTTTTTTGTAAGATATATGTAAATATATATATATTAATTATTATACATGTGTGTTTAACTTTTTAAATTGTTTATCTGGTATATTTGTTAAGATATATATTACTAATTCTTTTTATTTTTTAAAATTAATGTTACTATTTAATATATTTAATATGTATTATTTTATTTTATGGGTATTCATAAATCGATATTTAATACAACTATATTAATGACATCGATATTTTTTTCCGATATTTTTGTACTTACCATTTTAAGTATAGGATGACAATATTTTTGACATCGATATTGTGGTCACAATATTTTGGTGGGGGGATATTTTGGGGGTCGGTATTTTGTCAGTGAACCCTTCACTCGCTGCTGGTACAGCGCTGCACCTTTAATTCCGCATAGCGCGGTGGAGAGTTATGCGGTGGTGGCCAGAGCATTGAATGGGCTCTTGGGTAGCACGCACGAGAGGAATTCCCTAACCATGTCCACTGCAGACTGTACACTGAGGACGTGGGCAGAAATTGGCACACGAACGGGACGTGGGGTCCTTTACTCCCCCCTCCATATCACTTCATCAGCTTCCACAGCTGTCGGTTACCCACGAACCAAAGCAATGTTACAACTCCAAAATCTCAGACGAATGAATTGGGATGATTTGTATATTAATAAAATGTTCATAAGACTGTACAAGTATGCAGATACCCTGCAGCGCACCTCACTGTATGTCTACCTATACTACCGATTAAAATGCTCACTTAGGGTGTTAACGCCTAATTTCCTAACAGAGCCAGCGCACTGCATGCTGCTGAACATAGTCCTTATGGCCATGTCTATGGCACACTTAGGGCCCGATTCCGATCTCGTGCGGAAAGTAAACCGAATGGCTCGTGTCCGGAATGCTTTCCGTACGACTCATGTCAGGGTAGTCCAACCGAACAAGTACGATGCATTTGAAGGCATCCGGATACGATTCGTTTGGACTCCCATTATCTTCAATGGGAGCCTGTGTACCGAACGCGTACACAGGCTCCCATTGACAAAAGGGGTGGTTGGGGATCATCGTGCACCCTGTGGCGGGCACCCCTTGGTGCCTGCCACACTGTGCATGGTCTGAAAGGGGGACCCATGGGTACCCCCACGGGCACGAATCGGAGGGGCCTGGGTGAAGGGGGGCCTGCTATGGGCCCCCAAAGACTGATTCCGGCAGCCTTTTCGATCCGGGCAAAAGGAATCGTAAAGGCTGTCCGAATCGTTCATCGTACTTGCTCGCTTGGAAAACCTACTCCATAGAGCTGTACGATTCGGCTCCGGAGGGCTCTATCTCTCAGTATGCCTTCCGGAAACGATTCGGTCAGCGCTAAGGGTTTCCAGGCATCGTACTTAGTCGTTCGGAATTGGGGAGGAGTCGGTCGGAAACAAGGGCTCCGGATCGGTTTAGGTAAAACCAAATCCAATTCGGAGCCCTTCCCACCGAGATTGGAATCGGGCCCTTAATCTCTAAACTATACAGAGCAACAGTCATGATGTACCTGCACCGACACACGCTGTGCGGGAGAGGTGGGAGGAGGAGATGGGCCTGGAGATATCAGGAAAAATGTTGGCTTTTTTGTGTGCTCAAACAGTGCTCAAACAGGCATGCTGCACCAATGTAGCCGGCTCAGCATAATACATTACAAGATAATACAATGTGCATATTGCACCCCCTGGTCCCTGTGCAGGTTGCGGGATGACATGAGGTACGCCAGATGTGGCCATCTTGAAGCTAATTTCTTGCACCTGGCGTGGTCCTGCGGTGCTGTGCATGCTTACTGGGAAGAAGTTGTAAACCTTTCTTGATTGACTATGTGGTACCCAAAGAGCACAGGTTTGCCGTGTTGGGGTGGGTGTGGAACATTCAAGCAACCTACAGGTAACACACAGCACTGGCCCTACTGCCGGCTAAGAGGCTAGTTATATTATGTTATGTTAATAGGAACTTTTATAGCGCTCGTTCACCAACGGTTTCTTGGCGCTAGTGTCCTGCTGCTGGGACCGTGGGAGATTTCTTGATATATAAGAGCTTGATTGACACATTGGTATAGTGTAATGAGCAATTTGAACTGTATGCCACGATGTTCTCACTGTCATCGCGGCCAAACGACATTTAAGATCCTCGGAAGACTTATTTGATGACTATTGCTGAATAAGGCAGAGTGCTTTGGGGGCCAAGCTCAAAAATGCTATGGTGCCTGCCGGGCCATACGCGGCCTTGGGCGGCATGGGAGTGACCTCCAGAAATCGCTTATATAAGATCCGCTGGCGGTCTGGGGGAATCGCAGCAACTGCTTATTGTATGCTCTACCGTAATGCCTTTCGCCGAGTGTTCCTGTTGTCACAGGTATTTGCTGAATATGACCTGTGCCGAGTTTAGTAACATTATTTGTTGTTTACCCCCTTCTTTGGTTGTAAACCCCTGACATTTTACTGTTGCTAACAGGGAGCAATAAAGAAATTTAAATAAAAAAATCCTCCTACTTGTCAGGAAGAGGCTGTTCTTCCATTTCTCCTCCTTCTGGCTAAAGCTATATTGCAATTCTTCTCTATTAGAGTTCATCGTGCAGCAATTACAGCTTACTGAAAATGTCCTTCCTAAATGCCCTTTGTCAGAATTCATGTAGTTAAGGATTTCTTGAAAGGCATTAAAAATATGTATCCTCCTCTCAGGAGACCTTCTTCTTCATGGAAGTTGAATATTGAACTCATTCATAAGGCTTCTCTCCAACTCTTATTATGGAAAGCTTTGTTCTTGGTAGCCATCACTTCCGCTCCTAGAATTATTGAAATTCAGGCCCACTGTTCACATAAAACATACAGTGTTCCATAGCAACAGGGTAGTGATGAGGACCCATTCTAAATTTCTTGCCAAAGTAATCTCAGATTTTGATGTCAATCAGAATATTACGTTGCCTACATTTTTTCAGAGAGAACTCTCCATACTTTTGCTATTAGGAAAGTTTTGAATTTCTATCTTGGTAGAACAAAGGGCCTGATTATGATGGCGGTGGGACCACCACCGTCAGGCTGTCGGTGTCAGTCCCACCGCCATTCAGCCCATTGGTCCCACCGCCGCATTAGGATGCAGGTGGTCGGAGGTCGACTGTTGGGGGGGAAGACCGCCGCGTCCGACAGGATTAAGGATCCTGTCAGTGTGGCTGCTCAGGCACCGCCGCAGGGATTACAATGTCCCTTTCCGCCTACCCTTTCAAGGCAGTTCACCCGCCATGAAAAGGCAGGCAGAAAGTTACTTTGGGGGTCCCTTACCCCATGGCCCTCCGCTATGGGGCCTGGGGGGCACCTATAGTGCCCCCTAAACATCCCTGCACCATGTGGCAGGCACCATGTGCCTGCCACAAGGTGCAGGGATGTTTTAAATGAGTGTATTTTGTATTGCGGCGTGTGCTGCATCCCACAGCAAACGTTGCAATACAAAATATACACATTATGACCGCCGTGAAGGCGGTCGCATGCTAAAGCAGGCTGCGGAATCGCCAACTTGTAGTCGGGTGGTCCTGCTTCCGCCGTGGTGCCAGTCGGACGAGACCAGCAACACAATTAGGTCCAAAGTCTCTAAGAAAATCAAAACAACTTTTTGTAAACTATGGTCCTTTACAGGCTTGATTTGCCACTTCTAAACAATCCTTGTCTAGATGGATTGTCTCTCGAATAACCCTTTGTTATCAGAAGGCTATCAAAACTATGCTTTATAGACCCAGAGCCCATTCCACCTGGGGCAAGATGGCTACTGCTGCGTTACATAGAAACATCCCACTTGCCGATATTTGCAAAGCTGCAACTCGGAGGTAATTTTACACACTTACAAGACATTATTGTCTTAATTCGGATGCTACGGTTGATGCTTAAGTAGGACAAGCCTCTCTGATTAATTTATTTGCTTGATTGTACTATTTCTTTATCTCCTCCCTCACAGAATTCTTGGGGATGAGCTTTCTGATCTACTCAGTGCTTATGATTATCAATGGAGATCCTCTCAGAGAGAAGGAATGTTTTTCTACCTGTAATCCAAGTTCTGACTCAGGCGAATTGCCATTGAAATTATAAGCAACCATCCCTTCTCTCCGAGGCAAGAGATAAAAGTATGAATAATTTTATGCTGCTAATTTGTTAGTCTAAAAGAACTGAGTAAACTGCCACCTGCAGGGCATGTTGGGACACTGGAGGTCAAGAGGCACTTAAAGGTGCAGTGTCCTATTTTCATTGTTTCCAGTCCTGCCACCTATACAGCTATATTGCTGTTTTTGGGGACTGTTTTTGTTACTGGTGGCCGGTTTTGCAGTGATGCTGCAATATCGGCCCCCAATAACAAAAGCAGCTGGGGGGCCTGTCCATCAAAATTGCTAGGACTGCTTTAGGTTCCAAGTCCAGCCCTGGTCCCCTTATGTGGGCGTGACTTTTCAGTGTTTATGATTTCAATGAAGAGTCCCCTGAGAGAGAACCAGGATTGCATGTAAGAAACCATTCTTTATTTCCTGTTTTCTATCCCATCTGCCGGCTAAGATGTGTCCTCCAACAGGAAGCTCTTGCCTTCTGAGCCAGATGCTATAGAGTGGGTTCTGGAGTTTGTGATTTCCTTCTTTTCAAAGTGTTCTTCACACTGTTGCCCTGGCACAGATTCTTTGGCTTAGGGGTCTGGCTCATCCGTTTTATAAGAAGTGTGTTTCGTATTTTAATCCTGCATATGAGTTTTGTATTGCCTTAATAGGTTTAAATTCTTTTCAACATGCAGTTGTGCCTTTTGAAATGACATCAGCACTTCACGCAGAACATGTGAGTGATGGCGGTACAATTGGACAGGCAGATGATCGATCCCAGGATATCTGGCTTAAAGCCTGGGGTAAAAAAAAACCTAAAAAAACCACTCAAAAGTAGGAAGAGGGTCTCAGGGAATGTTTAAAGACCTAGCGTGGATATATTCCCCAATCTTATACTGTATACAAACCACAATATCCACGGGTCTCACTCATACAACCGTGCGTTGAAGCCTACAAGGAACCTAGAGAAACCGCAACCTGTCCGCCCCTAAGCAGACCAGGGAAATAACTGTAAAAGGACGGATTCCCATCACTCACCATTGGTGACATGCTTCATCATCTGGGTCTCCTCCTAGTGACACACTGGTGTCACTAAGGGCTGCAACCCTTTCAAAAGGAAAGGGGAGCTCACGGATATTTTATATTTTACAGCTATATATGATCCTACAGATGTGAGGAAACAGATCGTGTGGGAATGATAAGTGCAGTGCAAAATAGTGAATGATAGTGAGTTAAAATTGGGCAGTGAGGAAAAAAAACTTTAATTAGTATCTCTCATTGCTCAAGCTTAAAAACAGTGCAAAGACAGTTTTCAACAAATAACTGTCTGTGAGTGGAAACTAAAGTTCGACATGTTTCAGCCAAAGAAGGACAAGATAGTCCTAGGCTTTCTTCAGGACCACAATTGTTGCTACTGCATTAGTGAAAACAAACACTAAAGTGAAAAAGAAAAAAAGAGATTGGTAACAAATACAACCTCGTCACCTGTTTACAGGGATATACGAATTCTCTGCAAATGACGGTTAACTGTGGATATCTAAAAGAAATAACAAATAGTCCACATATAAAGATCATCACAACTTCACTGGTACTTGTAGACTTCATACATCTGATTAATACAGAGTGACCTATTTGTCCGTCATCTCTGATCATATTGTTACAAAATCATATGCCTTCATGCTTACCCGTTTCGCACGAGAACAAGACCTCACCTCGCCTGGCAACAGCTCAGGAAAAGGAGGCACCGCTCTATAAGAAAACAAAGAAAGAACCACTAATGTTCACCTTGTTCTCTAATACCCTCATTTTATCTACTGTTAAAAAGCACGTCCGGCGCACACATGTCACACAAAACCATAGCTATAAAATCACTAGATTAGTACTCAACGAGTCTTCTGGTCTAAGGCGATAAAGACCTGTGGGGAGTGTCATGCTTCCCCTGCTTGTATTTCTCACACTGTGGTGACAGTTATAAACCGGCCTTCATCATTTCAACATATGCCTAGTAGCAGGCTCACGTGACTTAGCCTGAGCATGCCGGCAATGTTGCTCCAATAGTGTTCTAGTCTGAGATGGTAAATATCAAATGGAGATATCATATATCTCGCATTGGTGATTAAATGCTGAGCGTCTTGCACCACTTACGCAAATGCCTGATTTTATGCTCATGTGGCTTAACCTGCATATATCAGTATCGTTAGCGATCAACCTTTTTATCAAGATCTCAGGTCGCCTTTGGACAGCCTTTCAAAACCCAAAAACTAGAGTCAAGCAGTAGACCAAGATTAAATCGCCAGCCCCGCTAGAAATACGCTAAGTTGTCCATTGCAGCGAAGAACGCTACAGGCATAGCCAGATAGGGCTGTCATGCACAAACAAACTCTTTCACATTGGTGTATTGCCAAAACTGGCAACAAACTTAGCGCAATGCATCTCTTATAGCGCTCTATTGAGTTGTCATCAGATTACGTACTCGTATGACTATATCGCAAGTCTCATAGGTGAACACACCTAGAGCCCCCAAACATCGCCACGAAGTTGTTGAACTGGCAACTACATCAATAAATATACGTCTATAAGTATACCCCACATAGCCAGACACAATTGTCTCACGGCTAATCATTCTCAATGATGAATGCTCTCTCATGGCAAACAAAAAACAAGAAACAAAAAACAAAAAACAGCGACCACGAACTACCGCGCACGCCGCATACTTTCGCTCACCTGTCCGTCGGTACCTCTGGCGGTTCATTAAGCCATATGGGGAGGTACCGAACAGAGGGTGACTCCATCTTTCAAAGGCGATCTGTTCGCGTCACTCTCACTGGATTGGGCAAAGTTGGTCATGTGACTCTCATCGCGTCACTTACACTATCTTGAGCAAGGCCAATCATGTGACTTGCTCCAAAGTCTTGGAGCAAGTCACATGATCGGCCTTGCTCAAGATAGTATAAGTGACGCGATGAGAGTCACATGACCGACTTTGCCCAATGTGACTTGCTCCAAAGTCTTGGAGCAAGTCACATGATCGGCCTTGCTCAAGATAGTGTAAGTGACGCGATGAGAGTCACATGACCGACTTTGCCCAATCCAGTGAGAGTGACGCGAACAGATCGCCTTTGAAAGATGGAGTCACCCTCTGTTCGGTACCTCCCCATATGGCTTAATGACCCGCCAGAGGTACCGACGGACAGGTGAGCGAAAGTATGCGGTGTGCGCGGTAGTTCGTGAGTCGCTGTTTTTTGTTTTTGTTTGGCATGAGAGAGCATTCATCATTGAGAATGATTTGCCGTGAGACAATTGTGTCTGGCTATGTGGGGTATACTTATAGACGTATATTTATTGATGTAGTTGCCAGTTCAACAACTTTGTGGCGATGTTTGGGGGCTCTAGGTGTGTTCACCTATGAGACTTGCGATATAATCATACGAGTACGTAATCTGATGACAACTCAATAGAGCGCTATAAGAGATGCATTGCGCTAAGTTTGTTGCCAGTTTTGGCAATACACCAATGTGAAAGAGTTTGTTTGTGCTTGACAGCCCTATCTGGCTATGCCTGTAGCGTTCTTCGCTGCAATGGACAACTTAACGTATTTCTAGCGGGGCTGGCGATTTAATCTTGGTCTACTGCTTGACTCTAGTTTTTGGGTTTTGAAAGGCTGTCCAAAGGCGACCTGAGATCTTGATAAAAGGTTGATCGCTAACGATACTGATATATGCAGGTTAAGCCACATGAGCATAAAATCAGGCATTTGCGTAAGTGGTGCAAGACGCTCAGCATTTAATCACCAATGCGAGATATATGATATCTCCATTTGATATTTACCATCTCAGACTAGAACACTATTGGAGCAACATTGCCGGCATGCTCAGGCTAAGTCACGTGAGCCTGCTACTAGGCATATGTTGAAATGATGAAGGCCGGTTTATAACTGTCACCACAGTGTGAGAAATACAAGCAGGAGAAGCATGACACTCCCCACAGGTCTTTATCGCCTTAGACCAGAAGACTCTTTGAGTACTAATCTAGTGATTTTATAGCTATGGTTTTGTGTGACATGTGCGCCGGACGTGCTTTTTAACAGTAGATAAAATGAGGGTATTAGAGAACAAGGTGAACATTAGTGGTTCTTTCTTTGTTTTCTTATAGAGCGGTGCCTCCTTTTCCTGAGCTGTTGCCAGGCGAGGTGAGGTCTTGTTCTCGTGCAAAATGGGTAAGCATGAAGGCATATGATTTTGTAACAATATGATCAGAGATGACGGACAAATAGGTCACTCTGTATTAATCAGATGTATGAAGTCTACAAGTACCAGTGAAGTTGTGGTGATCTTTATATGTGGACTATTTGTTATTTCTTTTAGATATCCACAGTGAACCGTCATTTGCAGAGAATTCGTATATCCCTGTAAACAGGTGACGAGGTTGTATTTGTTACCAACCTCTTTTTTTTCTTTTTTCACTTTAGTGTTTGTTTTCACTAATGCAGTAGCAACAATTGTGGTCCTGAAGAAAGCCTAGGACTATCTTGTCCTTCTTTGGCTGAAACATGTCGACCCTTAGTTTCCACTCACAGACAGTTATTTGTTGAAACTGTCTTTGCACTGTTTTTAAGCTTGAGCAATGAGAGATACTAATTAAAGTTTTTTTTCCCTCACTGCCCAATTTTAACTCACTATCATTCACTATTTTGCACTGCACTTATCATTCCCACACGATTTGTTTGCTCACATCTGTAGGATCATATATAGCTGTAAAATATAAAACATCCGCGAGCTCCCCTTTCCTTTTGAAAGGGTTGCAGCCCTTAGTGACACCAGTGTGTCACTAGGAGGAGACCCAGATGATGAAGCATGTCACCAATGGTGAGTGATGGGAATCCGTCCTTTTTACAGTTATTTCCCCTGGTCTGCTTAGGGGCGGACATGTTGCGGTTTCCCTAGGTTCCTTGTAGGCTTCAACGCACGGTTGTATGAGTGAGACCCGTGGATATTAAAGCCAGGGGTGTCACATAGGTGCAGTGGAGAAAGTTAAAATGAATCAATTTACAGCGAGTGTTGCTGGAGACTGTCCTCGACAGGGTGCAGACTCGTGCCCAGTCCGCATCCGAGAGTTGGTCTCCCAGGTCAAAATCCTAGACCCACCGCGCTCGCAGAGGCAGATTGGTGACATCCACTGCTATGGTTCCATACATCAAGGAAACTAAGTGCCTTCTTGAGCCATAGGTCAGCATGTTGGTGCTGCAGGGAACTCTGTCCAGGTCTGTCTAGCGACCTCTGCCAGGCCTGCATAATGAAGAAAGTGACTGGTTCCCACGCTAAATTCAGCCTACACATCCTCAAAGGAGATAAAGGGGCACATGCATCAAAGGTAGGAAATGCGAGTCCTTAATAGCGATTATTAAGGAATCGCTATTAAGGAGTCGCAATTACCTATGCATGTAGGTTTCGCAAATAAAATTGCGATTCCTACATATTCCTTAATAGCGAATCGCAAATTGCGATTCGCTATTAAGGAATGGCTTCCCATTCATTCCTATGGGCCTAGAGGCCCATAGGAATGAATGGGATTGCATTCGCAATTTGTGAGTACCAAATAGGTACTCGCAAATTGCGCATGCAATTTCAAAGGTGCAAGGGGGCCAAAAGGCCACCCTGATGCATTCCCAAAAAAGGTAAGTATGCACATGTGGTGCACACACATGCCCTAAGGGTATGTGTATGCACCACAATGCACTTTGAAAAATTCATTTTTTTGCATTTTTGAAAGGAATTGCAAATTATCATCAACTTGAAGTTGATGGTAATTTGCGATTTCAAATTGCGAAAACGCAATTTGCGAATGCATAATGCATCGCATTTAGGGAATTGCAATTTTCAATTCCCTAACTGCATTTGCAAAATAGGTAATCGCAAAATTTGCGATTACCTGTTTTGCAAATTGCTTTTGGATTGATGCATCCCAAATGGCAAAATACCGGTCGCAAAGGGGCCGATTCTGCGAATCGGCCCGTCTACGAGCGGTATTTTGCTTGATGCATGTCGCCCAAAGTACTTGTTGGGATAGAGATCCCCAAGCCTGAAAGGACATATTGGCTTCCATACGCTGGAAAGGAGCAAGAATCCATATCGGTAGTTCCTGGTGAAGGCGTGCCCTCTCAAGCACCACAATCACCAGCCTCTGACATACACATGCAGTCTGTCGAACCACATATGAAAGTTCTGTCGAAATACCAGACCACTCAATCAGCAACACCAGAAGCTCAGCCCTATCAGCTAACCCCGCCAGTAACCATTTCTCCCAGTTACTGCCGTCAGCTATCCATCTGGCAGAGTGCTGCATATGGGTTGCAAAACAATAATACTCCAGCTGCAACACTTCCAGCCCGCCCTCCTCATAAGGGAGGTGATAATGAAATTCAACTTCCTGAACATGCTAGATGCCAAGGGGCACAGTGAATTCTGACTAATATAAAGAGAGCGTGGGATAAGCACCATCATAGAGATGGTGATTCTATCCATGAGTAACCCTGGGCGGTGAACACCGCTCCGCTCGCGGAGTTTGCAGAGTTTTCCGACCTCCGCGTTACGCGGAGCTCGCAGAGTTCTAAAAAACTCCGCTTCGCGCAGTGGAGAAGAGTTTTTTTTCCTCGCTTGCGTTCACCAACTTCAAGTTGGCGAGCGCGAGCGTGGAAAATAAACCTCCCCGCGAGATTTCTCAACGCGGGGGGGGTCGGGTTTCTCATTGCGCGTGGTCGCGTATGCTCGTGTTGAGAAAGCTGCTGCTCAAGTAAAAATCTACTCGAGCGGCAGAAAGGAAAGCAGCGCTCGCTTGCGCTGTGCATGGTTCCGTTCGCGATGACTGCACAGTGCGGACAAGCAACCAGCACTGAAAATCACCACGAACGGCATTTTTCTATCGCACTCCGCCGCTTGCGGAGCTCCGCGTAGCGCATCTCCGTGAACTCCGCCCAGGGTTATCCATGAGTGACAGAGGGTTTCAAAATATTACTGAAGTGCGCAACAAGTCCATCACCCTTCCAATGTTGTTTTGTAACTGCTTTGCCTTCGTATGAGTAATCATCATGCCCAAATAAAGCAAACGGTCAAGTTCCCATTGCAGCCCAAGATCAGGGAGGCTACCCATCAGAATCCCCACCAATGTCTCCAACAGTAACAATTCTTTTGGATTAATACTCAAACCGGACACTTCTCTGAACTTGTCAAAGAGTTGTAGCAAGATCCCAAGGGACTTTCTGGGGGACCTGAGATAGAACAGAGTGTCATCCGCCTAGAGCGACAATATGTGCTGTGTCTCACCCAGCACTATGCCCCAGTTGTACAGTACCTGTCATGCCCAGATTGCCATGGACTCCAACGTGAAAGCAAACAATAGGTGTGACAAGGGGCAACCCTGTCTAGTCCCTCTGCCCAATTTCCAGCTGTTCTACCAGCTGTTCTACCAACTTCACCCCACTCAGACCCTGGTGCTAGGACATGTGTAGAATAAACGGATGCACACACAAATGTGCGGCCCAAAACCCATGAGCTGCAGGGCTTCAAGCAGGTACCTGCAGTCCACAGTATCAAAAGATTTTTCTGTGTCAATTGAGACCAGTGCGATTTTCTCGTCCATCGCTTCCACCTCATGGCATGCATGCATAAGTCTTCTCGGGTTCATCCCAGTGTTGTGACCCGGGAAAAGGCGCACTGGTCTTTGTGCATCAGGCCCCTCATTATAGGATTCACACGGTTGGCATTTACATAAACTTTTCACATCCGTGTTACTCATTGTGGGCGGTCGGTATGCCTCTTGGTCTGACCTATCCCCTCCCAGTTTTGGCAACATACAGATATCCTTGTCCCTCATGGTTGGGGGCAAAATATCTGTCTCTCTGGCCTCAAGGAACACCTCGAGTGAGAGCAGCTGAGAAGTCCTGATAGAATTCTGCTGAGACTGCGATCCCCCCAGGCGCCTTATTCTTAGGGAGCATCCACAGCATAGCACATACCTTGTCTAGGGTAATGTCCAAATCTAATTCTGTGACCGAATCACCTTCAACCCGTGGGAGTTCAATACGCCAAAGGAAAGCCAAAATCCAGCCAACCTTAATATGTGGATTCCCCCTATAGACCCCTTCCAAATGATTCCTAAAAGTGGCCACAACGGCAGCCTCAGAAGTCACCATCACACCATCTGTAGTAATTAAGTGGGATAAAGGGGTAATGGCCAGATCCAGGCAAAGATCCAGCCCAAAAGTCTGCCTGAATTTATCCCCGACCTGTCCAACAGGGACAGGACCCCGAACATACAATTCCCATCCCAACCAACCAGTGCAATCATACTGCCTATGCCCCCCGTTAGGTGGCACAGACACCACCCCGCCACAGTCAATACTGTGAGGCCCAGAAAGGAGTGTAAACCCAGCAAAACATCCCACATTTATGAATACATACTACAGAGAGCTAAATTATGCAACCATGTGCCTCTCATCATGCCAACTACAGGCCACCTTGCAATGTGCATGCAGTGGTCTAAAAAACAAGCAATCCCTTGTCCCAGAGGCTAAGGTCCCACAGAGAAGTTAAACAAACGCTATTGGGACTAGCCTGGCATCAAATCAATTAACATCATTTCTGGTGCAATGTCCGTAGCGACATATGAGGTGCCGGGGACCAAACTGGCCTAGGGGAGAACTGGAGGCTCCCCCTCAAGTGACTGTGGAGGTCAGCAACCCACACCTGCATAGTGCCAGATCCAGTCAGTCAGCCTCTGAGGGCCTCCTGCACTGACCTCTCCAGGCATCACGGACAGAATTAATACCTGCTTGTGAATGGCCGCGCTCCCTCAGTCGGTGAGCTGGTGTTTTGTCACACAATTTCCAGCCACTCCCAGACCTCCTCCAGATGTTCAAAGAAATTCCATTTCCCCTGAGTAATGACTTTCAGTTTTGAAGGATACAACAGCATATATTTCAACTTCAGAGCACGCAGCTTCTGTTTTACAGCAAGGGATGATTTTTGCTGTCCTTGTACCTTCCAAGTATAGTCAGGATAGATGGCTATGTTACTGTTGTCAAACATAGGTACCTCCTGTTCTCTGGCAGCTCGCAGTATACAATCCCAATCACGGTAGTTCCGAATTTTAGCTATGATGGCTTTCAGAGGGGTGCCAGGCAGAGGGGGTGATACCAGCACCCTATGAGCCCTCTCCACCACAAAGAAATCCGAAAGGCCCTGCAGCTGGAGCTGCTGTCTCACCCATAGTTCCAGAAGTACTTCTGCAGTGGAGCACTTCACCCTTTCTAGGAACCCCAGCACTCGAATGTTATTGTGGAGGGAGCAGCCTTCCGCAACTTCCACCAGAAACTCCTGTGTAACAGTAGTCATCTTGGCAATTTGTTCTATGAGAGTGGACACATGCCTCTGCAGACTCTCAATGTTTCTCTCTGCTGCCGTCACCTTGTCAGCCACTTTCCACAGGTCAGCCCTAAGTAAGTTGACATCTATAGAGACAGTCTCAATTTTTTGTTCAAGTGCAGTGCGGAAGCCCTGGATTGCACCAGCAATTCAGCTCAGGTAGGTTCACCCTCGCGCTCAGGGGACGCACCGCCAGAGTCTGTGCCACCTTGCCTGGAGATCCTCTGGGATGGCTGTCTAGGGGTGGTGTACTGAGTGATGGTGTTACTGGAGTGCGATTGCGGAGGCTTCTTCTTCCCCATGGCTCCTGACCCCTTGGTATGTGCAGCACATCTTCATGTATCTATTTCTTCTACCTGTAACCCATACCCCACGTTTCTTTTGTCTCTTTAGTTAGAGGAGCCTGTAAAACGCTGGGACACAAATGGATAGAAGAGTGAAGAAGCCGTTGAGTATATCATTGATTCCTGCCAAGCCCACAATTGTAGTATAAATACCAACGTTTATGTATACATGAATATGTAGAGAGTTATAAAAAAGATGGGTTTCTCCCTAATCGACTTTAAAATGTACTACTGTGCATACAGGGAAGAGATGTTCTGATGGTGTATGCATATAGCCCGGATTGCCCATCCATATAGGGGAATTAGGTCATTTCATACGGCACCAAGCTAAGGGGTCTATTACGATGGCGGTCGGATGTCCACCGCCGGGCCGGCGGTGGCGCCCGCTGTACCGGCGGTGGACATCCGACCGCGATCGCAACCAAGAAAACCGCTGGTCAAATTAGGATGGCGGTGGTGACCGCGGCGGTGGGAAATTCTGATCGCCGCTTTTCCGCCGGTTGCCATCCGCACTCCTGCCTGGCGGATGGAGCAGGACCGGGATAATGGTGGCGGTGCAGAGCAGGCTCCGCCGGCAGGATTATGATGCCGGCAGTAGCCAGCCTTTCCTCAGCGGTCAAACCGCCATGGAAAGGCATGCGGAGATTGTCTTCCGGGGGCCTATTGCGGGCCCCCAATGTGTTGGGGGGGTGTGGGTGCACTGGGGGGGTACATTTTCCTGTACTAGGTGGCAGGCACTGTGCAGTGCCTGCCACGCAGTGCAGTGAAATGCAGGACATGCTCTTTTCGGCATCGCGGCGGTGCTGCGGGCAGCAGCAACCGCCGCAATGTTAAAGCCCGCGATCAGACCGCCGCGGTCGGATTTCGAGCGCGGGTCATCGTAATTTGACCGTCGGTGATGTCGCGGTCCATGCGGGCGGTCTTTTCCCGCTACCATGGCGGTCGGGGAGGTTTCCTGACCGCCATCGTAATAGGCCCCTAAGTGAGGTGCCAAATTCAAGGGAAAAAATCTGATTTAATAAAATGTCCACTTGGAGATAGATGTTGTTGGAGGCTTAAACTACACGGTTCCTCTAGGATGCCAGTTGAATCAAGCCGGTCCAGGACGGCCCTGCTTTTGGAACAGTTCCCAACTCTAAGTTATATGTAACTGTGGCATTATTGTCTATACACTACAGTCAGTCTGATGGAAGTCGTCAGGAGCATGCAGGACCCCCACGCTTCAGCCCACCCATATTAGCTGTTCACCTACACGCGTTGGTTCGTGTAACCAGTATCCAACTGTTTATTTGAGTACACATGGAGTGTCAATAAGGGCCAAAGTGTGGGTCGTCAGTGGTTTCCCACAGTGGTCTACAGGGTGGTTCATTCCACGATGTGTCGAAAACACTCTGTTTCTATATATTTAATATTTGAAGTTATCATGTTCTAGCACTGTGTCCCGTTAAAAGATTGTAAAAATAAATTAAAAAGTATCACACCCCTCCCGAAACGCACACACGCAGATTTTATTTGGTGTGAAACAGAATACAAGCTTCAGTCAACCAAACATGCTTTATGAAATATTGAAACGTTCATGTTTTTCTCATTTTAGTAAATCAACAATCAAACATTATAAGCGAGGCCCGTAAAGCACCTTCACTGTGTTGGGCCCCAGAAAGCATCTGGAGCATCCTGCTGAAGTAACTAGCAGGACTAATGCGAAACAAATGGTGCGCTCTCCTGGCAGTCACAATGGCAAATTCCTGACCAGGGTAAAGCCCAGGCCGGGACTCATGTTATGTCTCTCACTCCAGTGAAAAATAAGTCCCGCAGGTCTTCTGGCCAAGCCTCAAACAGCAACACTATGGTACAGTTTTCACTTGTTGCTTTATCTGTCAAACAGGGGATCAGGCCTTAAATCCAACCTAGCTACCCTCGGCCAGCTTTCGAGCCCACCTCCTCCCCATTCTTTTTAGATACAGACAGTCTTTTGTTATTGTTGTCCTGCTTCAATTATATTTTCAAGGGCTTTCTACTTAGTACAGGAAAAGCCCCAGAGAATTGTGCATGGCCAACATACACACATAGCCAGACACAGGGAACGCACAAAGGTATAGGTTGCATTTTATCGTAAGTGTCAAAACTCTTAGCCCACTGCAGGCAGACGCAACGAGAATGTAAAACTGAAGTGCTGATGTTCTGCAAGTTAGATCCTCGACAACTGCTGGTCCAATGATCCGAATCAGTATGAAGCCACCTAATTCCATCATGCAAAGTCAGAAACTAGAAGACCTGCTCGGCCCTAACTCTGACTTTCATCCCACAGGTAAGCACAGTGGCAAAGAGCACATACTTCTTGTTCAGAACCAGCATTGGCAATGTGAGAGCTATTATCTTTGTCAATGTCAATGTGTTTCAACATTGCATGGCCAGATGGTAAGTATTCCTCAGGCAGATGCAGCACCCAAGGGCCCCCAGCTGATGCACCATTACTCCTTTGTGTAACCACAGGCATACATGAACAAGCCATCCCAAATTAAAGTTTCCATTTGATAGAGAGCAAAACACAATATGAAATGTGCCAATTCCCTTTAACGAGTGCTGCCAAAATTACCTAGCAAACTCATGATACTTATTTTGTTCACCTCTCGAGAACAGAAGGTACTGTCTGCCTTAGTGCAATTCATACTTGTGATTTGCATGTTACACACACGCCTGCTGCTGGCACTCAACCCACTGAGCTATCCGACTGGCTATTAGTATCATGATCAACAATCATCAAAATGCAGAGATCCTTGCATGCCTATATTCAAATTCAGGAATCCTTTATTAAATCTATTCCCTCTTCCTACTACATGGTGTTTTGTTGGTCACTGTTGTGTCTATCTGGTTTGACATAACCATGGTATAGTCTGACCATACCTCCCTTTAAGTCAGTGAATTGGATGTACAACAACCACTTAGATGTCAAGGCCATTACAAGAAAGTGGTAAGCCAGCTATTTAGGCCACTATACTGTTATCACTGGTTCACGTGGCCGGATCCTGGCAGGGCTAATTAGGCCTTTGGAAGTTCTGAGGTAGATAACTTTAATCCTGTTAATTTGTGTAACAGTAACAAATTCTTGCAGTACAGATATTTTAGCATTAAAGTGTTATGTATTAGTATTGGATTATTTGTTACCACTGTTGTTATTATGGTTCCCACGGGGCTAAGAGACCATGCACGTGCAAAGTCCCTCTATGGAGCCCCTGGTAGCTTGCAGTTTTCAAAATTTTAGTAATGTGAATTTTCTTGGGTGTTGGCATCAACATTTACCAAACCTACATCTCAAGGGTGGGGTGCCGTTTGTTGAAAATGTATTTTACCTTGCAATAAGCCTTTCATTGATCATTTACTATTAACCCGTAATTCTGCAACATAACAAACCATGTGCTTGCTTATGTACTGTGCGCTGTATTCTAAACCACAAAACGCTTACTAGACAGAGGCACTCCAGAGCCTACGAATGAACGAATATGAATAAAGCGCACTGCCACTCCCAAAGGAGCATACTGGTGCTGAGCTGCAACAAGAGTGACTTTGTAACACATAAAAGCCCAGTCAAGGAAACAGTCACAGAATGAGAGAATAACACAGCGAATCGGAGGCAACCCAAAGCCTTCCGCTGCTTTCTAAAGAAGGCATCCGATTCCTTGAGCCTCAAATGACTGTGAAGTTGGTTCCAGGCCTTTGTACCCAGAACAGCAAAGGATTTACCCCCTTGTGTTTTAAGTCTGAAAGTAGGGGGCTTCAGAAGATTGGCATGTGATGACCTCAGAGTAAGTTTAGTCATGTAGTGGGTGAATCTGGAAATTAGATATTTTGGCCCGACACTCTGTAGACTCTGAAAGTAAACAAGAGTTTTTTTTAAAAGTACCCTCTTATGCACTGGCAGCCAATGTAAAGCTTTTAAAGCTGCCGATGATCATCGATGAAGTTTCTAAACAAGTCTGGCAGCTGTGGTCAATGAAGTATTCAGGATTTCATTGATCATTGGGTTGGCAATATCAACAACTTTATTAAGGATGTAAGGTGGACAGGGGTCGTAAATCCTGATTTGTAGGACAATATAGCCTGTTGTGATTGGACTAAGGTAATTTTCTGAAAGGCTGTCAAGGACGCTTTTGTAGGGAGGTGTTGCCCACTAAATCAATCCTTAGGGCAGAGATAGTTCTAAACTCCCATTGGATGGTCAGTATTTTTTCTTCGAAAACCGATGAGATTTGTTTACATAAGGTTTGAGAGGGTGTGATAACCCTGGCCAATGCTCTGGGTTGTAAGAACGATTTGGCAATCGAGAATATTGTTTTTTGGTTGGATTGGGCTTCATCAATCTGATTGGAGAAATAGACCTTTTTCACAGATCTTGATCTGACTATGATAGATTTTCAATGCTTTTTCAAGGCTCTGCACCACTTCCTCTCAAGTTGCTTGCAGCGGAGATGTTGCTCTGCGTTAGCTTGGGTATATCATGGGGCTGAGGGCTCTGTTTTTTTTAAAGGGATTGGTGGAACTAATTCGTTAGTAGCATTGGTAATCCAAGTCTTAAAGGCCCAGGCACCCTCTGCTACATTTCAAGACAAGGTAGGGGCAGAGGAGGATAAATGCATGGAAATCATCAGTGGCAGCTGGTGACATTTGAAAGTGGTGAGGCATAAAAGTTGCAGATGAGTGATGCGTTGCGAGTGAGCGGGGCAAGCGTGAACGCCATATGGGGGTGAGGGGATTCTTCCCCTGAGAAACTTTTAAGGAAAAATTGCACAAATGGAGCATTTTAAAGAAAATTTGACAAAGCAACTCGGTTTATAAAGCAATTGTGAAAGTGCAGACAAATATACTATAGTTGACATCACCCGACAGGGCACAGGCCAATTGCTAAAACCGTAGTTAAACTCTCTGTTCCATGGCATTCCTGCAGTCACCCTTGAACTCGTTATTTTTAGAGCTGAACTAAGGCTCCAATATTTATACATGTTTTATTCACCATCTCAGACTGCTACCTTTCGGCCGGGGTATGCAACATAAATTCATACACGCAGACAGAAAGAGGACTTGTTAGTGGCACTGGTCAGGGCCATGTGAGGAAGATGCGAGCAAGCTCCAGTCTCTGAATAATTAAAAGCTGGACAGACTAGAACAGAAACATTGCCAGGCATTCATTCTTTACAAGGGAACTAATATTTTTGGACAAGGAGGAGACTCTGAGGTAAATGTTAACCTCTGTGTGTGGCCACAGTGTGTAACCTTTGATTACTTGTTTGTGCTGGCCGTGCTGCCATCATTTTGTAACTCGTGTGAGGCAGTAAGCAAAATGTCAGGTGTACATTTGTTTTTTAACGGGCGTCCAAAAAAACTTAAGGGATCTTGTCACACAATCCACCATAGCTCACATAAAAGCACAACATTATCACAATTAATTAAAATTCCCTCAGACAGGCTACAATAGTAATTATATGATTTTCACTTGACACAACGTCACACATTCATCATCACTGTTGTGATTCGAAAGGCCTCGAAACCCATAATATTTATTCGTTCTTCTTTGGCGTCAGCACGCAGACTGTTTGACTGAATCAAATCTCTTTTCTGAACATGTGCACAGAATCCAGGCATTCATAAATAGTTTTACCTCTTTTATTCTTGTTTTACACGGTGGTGTCTCTGTCTCCGGCTCCGAGTGCAAATGCTGCCTTTCGGCCTGCGGGGTCCGGTCAGCAGCTCCGAGTTAGAAAGTTTTACAGCTCGTCACTACTGCTCACAGCAGATGGGGTGTCCAACAGCGGAGTGTCACATCCTCTGCGCCGGTCCCTTTCACAAGCTTGCTAATTTGTGGTGTGCTCGGGAGCATCTTACTGCCATTGCAAACGTTTTCATTGTGTTTGATGCCACTGGTGGGACACATACCCTATCCTGATGTGCCAACTTTTGCAGCTGAGCACGCGTAATGGAGCAGGAAGGGACAGCACTCATTCAAATTAAAGGAAGCGCTATGTCGCCTTGTGGCAAACTCTCACGATACAAACACTATAAATAAATGTAATCCCTGATATAGTTTATATAGTTGTAGCATACCGTGCAAGCAGGCATGGGTAACACATGCGTGTGTATGGCATAATTGTGTAGCTAGCTCATCACCCTTGCTTCATTCCACTACAGGAAGACAGTGGTGCCTCGAAACAGCACATTTCAGGACATGTAGTGTGGTACACTGCGTGTTTTGGAATCACTGGCAGCTGCCATCTACTGGGGGGGAGGGGGGGAAGGCAAATGGGTGGGTGCACAAACGGGTGAACAAAATTTAAAAAAAATGAAGAAAAACATTTACTGGATCGTTTTCGACAAGTTCCTCCTCACTCCAACCTCTTCTGCTGGGACTGCAGGACAGTCCCCAGCAAACTCCCTCGACCAATCCTGGCCTGCTCACGTGCTGTTAACCAGCATGTGAGCAGTGCCCTGATTGGTGGGAGCAGCCTCTCTCAGCGCTCCCGAGGGCACTGGATGCCCGCACCTGCTCTCAACCTAGCTGTCTTAAGACAGCTGGGTTGAGAGGTTTAAAGTGCGCAGGTGTGGCTGGCCGTCGCAAGACGGTCGGCCAAAAAGACCTGTGCACTTTGAACAAGTGCAAAGGCAACCCTCTGCCCACCACTCCTCCCTGCTGTCACTCAGCAGGCCCCACTCCGTCCTGACGCTTTGTTCATGACGGGACAATGAAAAATAAAATGGTAATGAAATACCATTTTATTTTTCATCTCTGGGGCACCTAAGTGGGGCGACGCTCCTCCGCTCCATGATGAAGAGATTAGGTCAGACAGCAATTTGCCCCATTTCCATGTGGTTAGGGGGACTGAAACTAAGGGAGAGGCGGGTGGGCTAATTAGCTAAAGCCGGATCCTAAATGGAATCAGCATATGGTCTGAACAGACCTGCCGGATGGGAGGTTCAACTACCAAATTAAGGTTATTAGAGGAGACTCCATCCGGGGTGTGCCCTGCAGTGTGTGTAGGTGAGGCGACCAATTGATGAAGACCAAAGGTACTTAAAGTGTCAATAATGTTAGTTACCTCCAAGTTTTCACTGCCCTCCAAGTGCAAGTTTAAATCTCCCAACAATGTAAAATTCACATTGCGAAATATAATAGGAGCTAAAGCTCCTCCTAAGGATGTTAAAAATCTGGGGCGTGAGCCTGGGGAACGATAAATATGCCCACCTGCAAAAGACAGGGAGGAACCAATCTTAAAACAGAAGCCAAGGCTTTCTGCCCCTCTCAGGTAGCCTAGATTGTTATATGGCCATTAGGGTCATTGTCGACATTGCTAAGTTAGCCTGAGCTCTGCTGCCATGATGCTGCTTTTGCGCACGTTACTACTTGACTTTATTTTGCAAGACTCTGTTTGCTTTCTGCGTTCTCTTATTGTTCCTGGAGTTTAGTCTGAACACGATGTACAAGGTCGATAAACAATGCCCCTTGTTATTCTGTTCTGGTCAGTCCCTAGCGCCTAGACAAAGCATGCTAACACAGCTTGCCTGCTGGAAACTCGTGCTTTGATATTACAGGGGTGCATGTTGTTCAATACACACACTTGGAGAGGGTCCTTTCCAGGGAGAAGAGCTATACTGTTCCTATGATGTAAAACTTCCATCTAGGCACTAAGGTATGGGGTCTGCTGACAAAGCCCAGAGATCTTCCTTTATATAATAAACTTCCCCTTACCAAGGGGAGGGTGGTTAGGCCTTATAGACCTTTTTCCACTGTCTGTATATGATGACATCCCCCTTTATATTCTATGGAATTGTAACAATGCTAACTGTTCTAGGTTTATGCATTTCGCTGCTGGTAGTGGCTTGTATACTGCATTATAGAGCACGATAGTTAAAATAAACATTTTGAACTATAAACGTGACTCTGACAATTCTTATTGTGGACAAGTACGAGTGAGTGAGCGAAAGGGTTTGTCTTGCTACCACGATTCCTGAGAGAGTCGGGAGTGTTGTGTTCTGGGTTGTCTAATCATTTGTAGCTTCGTGATTATGTAGGAGAACGAATGAGACACTATAACTAGTCGGTTTTGGGATTTTGGGTACTGAGGCGGTAGAAAGGCTCAGCCCCTACACACCGAGGTCCTGTTTGCCTGCGCATAGTTCTATGTATGTGCAGAATCTTCGCAACATGGCGCCGCCAATGTTTGGACTGGTTCTTATCTGCGAGACTCCTGAGTAGTGCTTGTGCTTGTCCACAATACCCTCACTTCTGTTTCCGGAGACGGTTGTGACGGTGTAGCCTCCTATATTGTGATATTTTATAGGGTTTTCAAGCTTAAATTTTAAAAGGTCTTTCTCTTTCTTATTGAACCGTTATTGTGCTGCCACACATAGGTTGTTATTATCTACTATTGATTATGGCGGTTGCCTTAGCACCTCCTAACCGCGCGCCGGTCACAACTTATTTGACTCAATATGGAGTCCCTGCTGCTGGTGTTGCGCTCATTTTTGTTGTTGAAGCGGATGCAGCTCACCGCTTTGAGGTGTTTTATTCTTGGGTCACTTTTCCGGCAGTCGATGGGACAGATAATTTGTTTCACAAATATACTGCCACGGCCCTTCCTCAGAATTATCGGCCCTATAGATCTCTTGAAGTTCCACTAACGGCTTGGCAACATGCAATATGGTTTAATGGCACCCTTCCTCACCCTTTGACACCGGTTCGTTTAGGCCCCTTATCGATAGATGGGGCCACATGGCCCGTTTTGGCTGGGTATACCCCACACCCAAATTATCTTACTGCTACAGTCACAGACCTACGCGTATTGCATACTTCGTTAATATGTGTACATAGAGCTGTTATTCAGTTCATCTCGCGCAACTTCCAGGTGGGACCACCTGACGTTGCTGCGCAGCCACCGGCACCTGGTTGTGTCATCATCAATCCTGTCATGATTAATTCATTGATGGCCAAGCGTCTGCAAAATAAAGACAAACTTCCTTATTGGCTTGCTGAAAAGTTTGGACAACTCGAAGCTGTTTTTCCAAATACCATGCCTGTGGAGAAACACAGGATCCTGACCATGAGTCTACCTAAAGGCCTAGTTCCCGAATTAGCTGATTGTAACACTTGGGGTACAGTGTTTGAAGCGGTATATTCAATGTGTTTCGGCACCCCCTCAATGACCGTTCTCCCTTCCGTGATTAAACGTGTTCAAGATGAACATGGGGCCGAGGCGGCCCTGGAGTTGGGAATGACACTGGTAGATGTGTTCGACATTGTTTGTGATATGATCCTTGCTAATATTAAGGGTGATGCTGTGAGCTTACAAGTGGCGCAACGCTTGGAGGCTGTGGCTGACGCAGACAAACAGCGCGAATTGCCAGAGATTATTGCTAAAGCTCATGAAACATTAGGGCGCACTAGTCTGGGAATTAAGCCTTTTACTCAAACGCAAACTCAAGCTCAAATTTGACAAAAAGCCCAGACTGATAAAGATGGGCACCTGTTCTTTCCTAAAAAGAACTGGAGAAATAAAAAACAAGGGCAGCAACAACAGAAGCAAGGTTCGCATGCTGGTTCACCAACGCCTGAGTCTTCTGAGCGTACTTATGACTTGCGCGACTGCACGAAAATTAAGACTCCTGATAGATTTCAAGTCCCTGATCATCGCTCTCCTCGTTCTTTACAGGACACATTGGACTCTCAAGTCGGTGGTGGGGAACGCAAGGATCGTAGCAAAGGTCTGACCACACAACAGGGACGGGATCCACCTCGACAGTTTGACGTTAAGGTCAAGCAAGATGAGCTGCCTTGTTTTATACCCCCATATCAGAGGAAAAAGGTTGCCGCTTTAACAGCGAAGTATGCCTCAGACGGTGAGAACGCGGCTTCTTGATTGGACATGGGCAGTGACTCTGCTAGACAGCGCAGCGGAGGTTACCATAGTGCGGGAGGCACTGCGTCCCTGTCTGGAGGCGAGAGCAACTGATACATTTATTACAGTAGAAACAACAGATACACAGGTTGCCCCCAGGATTGACTCTATGAAATTGTCTTCCAAATTGAAGGTGATATACAGCGTACAATCACGGCGGTTTTCTGGGAAAATCTCACCTCTTCATACGACATTTTGTTGGCAGAGGCAGATTGGCCTCCACCATTTGTGATAGTGGCTTCTAGAGGGGAAGACGTGATACTTCTGAGTTTTTTGCGTTACGTCCCTGAGGAACATGCAAGTGCTTACACATCTGAGTCGGCTTTGGCCCTTGCCCCGGCAGTGTACCGTAATCAGGTGGGCTGGGATAGAGATTCACTGGCACATGAGATACCGTTACGGTCTATGCCACAGCCACAGCCGCAATATCCAATCAGACGAGAGGCTAAGGCTCCCGTTTGTGACATTCTAACTCAGTTGGAGTATTTAGGAGTGATTGATTCCTGTGTATCACCGATGAATAATCCTCTTTTTCCGGTATCAAAACCTGACGGTTCATATCGCATTGTATTGGATTACCGAAATTTGAATAGTCATTGTCGTACATTTGCGGTACAGAAGACACATAGCTCTACGCTAGTGAACAGCCTTGTTCGTAAAAAATACAAAACTACACTGGATATATCCAATGATTCCTTTTTTTTTTTTTTTTGTCCTCATCTCACCAATAAGCTTCTGCAGATCTTAAAAAGCCGTCTTTCTCCAGCTGGGCGCCCTACGGCTTACTGCACTTGCTTAGGTAAACCCGACCGGCCCCATTTGATGAAGGCTTGGTGTAATCATAGGACCATGAGGAAAGCCAACACAAATTATATTATTCTCAAGTCCAGGCCCCAACTCATAAGGGGCTGCCAGATGTTTATCGAGCTATCCCCAGTTTCATCCTGATCTAGACGAGCCATGGCAAATGTAGCTTTAAGCCAATCTTCTCTCTTCGGAGGGTGAGGGTCTTTCCACTTAATACAGATCTCTCTCCGGGCGAGTAACACCAGGTATAGCAGCAACCCACTATAAGTCTGTGGTGAGTTCAGACTAAATGAACCATCATCCCCAAAAAACACTAATGCTAGATTAACCTCGATGTTGACTTTAAAAATGCCACAAAGAGTGTCTCCCACTCCTTTCCAGAAAGTTCTTAATTCGAGACACTTGTAGAAAATATGGATGTCATTGGCGTTAGGTGTCATACACCTGGGGCATTTTGGGATAGGCAACGGAGCGAACTTGGCTATCCTGGCTGGCGTATAATAAAGTCGATTGATGACAAAAAAGTGATTCTTCTTTAGACTAGCTGGTTTAATATATTTATAAAGTAATTTCAGAGAGGGCTCAAACAGGTCTACAATATTGAGCTCAAAGGGGGATTGGTTCCAGACCAAAGATTGTGGTGGAAGTTCCATGTCTTCTGCGTCTAGAAACTTCTTATACCAAATAGAAATCTCTTTCTTTTTGGGTGTACTGATTGAAGAAAAAGCTCTGTTTCCCACACTCCCCTTATATCACCCTTTTCTGCTTCAAACCAGGATTTAAGTTGTAAGTACTTAAACTTAGAAAAACCAGAGCCTATCTTAGCTCTTAATAGCTCCCAATGGTGGATTCCTTCTGCGTCCAACAAGTCAGACCACATAATCATACCCGCTCTCTTAATTGGTACAGCCAAACTGTCTTTAAGACAAAGTGGTGTCCCAGGGGAGTCCCATATAGGTGCGAAATCAGAGTAATATCCGATTCCCCATCTTCATCTCACTTTATACCAGGTTTCCAGGGCGGCCTTAAGGACCTTCAGGCGTACTCGTTTGAAATACCTCGGGCCCCAAACTTATATAGAAAGCCTTCTCCGCCTCCTCCGCCCTCCATCATAGCCATCTCACCCAGCAGCCTTCCCCACGATGTCTCCTCTGGTTTGGAGAGTAGCATCCTAACACCTTTGAATTGGAATGCGACTGAGTACCATCTAATGTCTGGGAGAGCCAACCCCCCTTTGGTAAGCCTACGCCTCAGCTTCTTCCAAGACAGCCTTACTCCTTTGTCTCCTCAAATAAAGCTCCCGATCTTACTTTGAATCTTGCAGATACTCATACTGGGAAAGACCAAGGGGACTGCATTAAACAAATAGGTCAGCTTGGGGAGGATAACCATCTTCACCAGGTTAACCTTCCCGTAAATTGTCAGGGGAAGATTCCTCCATCTAGCGAAGAGGCGATCAATTTCCTTGGTGGTTTTTTTCAAATTGATCTGGGGAATTTTATCCAGTTCTTTAACAATATAAATACCCAGGTATTTTAGCTCTTTACTAGTAGTACCCTCCCATTGATCGATGTTCCACCAACACATCACTTTCGTTTTGGAAGAATTGGCTAAGTAATTCGAGATAGAGCCAAATTCTTCCAGAAGGGCTTCGATCCGTGGAATAGCCGCCACCGGATTACTAGTGTATAGAGTTATATCATCTGCATACAGGGCTAGCTTACATTGATAGAGTTTGGATTTGAAGGGATAAATTGAATCATCCAGCCTAATGGCTTGCGCTAATGGCTCTATGTATATATTAAACAGCAGAGGGGAAATAGGACAACCCTGTCTAGTTCCCCTCTGGATATTAAAACTGGAAGTCAGCATACCGTTCAGGAGAATCTTTGCAGAGGCACCCTGATAACATTTCCTCAGAGTTTGAATAAAAATGGGGCCAAAGCCCATTGCCCCTAGTACCTCCCAGAGATACACCCAACAGACCCTATCAAATGCCTTGGCCGCATCCAAGGCAACTACTGCCAAGGGGTCTGATCTTACCACGGCCAAGTCAATGTTGTCTATCAGCAATTGTGTCTGCTCCTGGATATATCTCCCTGTTACAAAGCCCTTCTGATCGATGTTAACCAGGTTAGGGACTAATTTGGCCAATCTCCCCGCCAGAATACCCATAAAGATCTTATAATCGGCATTCAGCAGGGAGATCGGATGATAGGAATCAGCTTTTAGTGGGTCCTTTCCTGGCTTTAATATCAGTACAATATTTGCTTCCTTCCAGGATCTGGGGACCTCGCCTGTTGGACTATATACTGAATTAAACAAGGTACCCAGTACCGGGGTCAATTCATCTGACAGGAGTTTGTAAACTTCGTGGAGGAACATGGCGGCCGCTAGTTAAATGGCCGCGGTCACGCTCCCTCGGGCTCCTCATTGGGGCTTGATGTCACAGAGCCCTGATATTCCCTTGTTAGTTTAAAATACCCTTTCCCTCTACCCCCTACCTTAGCGGCTGCTATGTGTGGCAAAATTTCTTTTTCTAACTCCGGTGGACATACGGCCCTTGATCCTCGCTGCAGCCTGACGGGGGTTGGAGACTGGCGTTGGTGGTGGAAGGAAGCCGCGCGGGAGTGGAGACGCCAGGATACCACCCGCTTCCTGCTCCGGATCATCGGAGGTAGGGTCAGCACCAGCGCTGGCATCTACTCGAGCTCCGGGACTAAAATCGAGCGCGGGGCAGATTTCAGGCGACAGGTGGCAGACCCCCAGGCAGGGTGTTGGAGTTTTACTCTCTCCAAAGAAGACAGCACGGTCGAGTGGAGCAAAGGTAAGAGAGGGCCTATATTACTCTCTGGCAGTTTTACCGACAGCTAAACTGGCAGCACCCTTTTGTCTTACTATAAGAGGGCATTTGTAATTACCAGGTCACCTGTGGGGGGAGAGGCGCTCCCTTATTGTATGGAGACAAGCGACGCGGCGAAAGTGGGTGCCTCACCACCTAAAATCAGCAGGTATACTCTGCGAGCTAGAGTGGCCCACTTTTCCCTCAATACTGACATTACTCAGCCTATTTTGTCCCCCTGAGTCTCCCCCCCTATCTCTGAAGTCAGAGCATCAGTTAAGCAGCGCAAGCAGAGAGGGGACACAACGGACTACTGGACTGCTATTAAGGGGAGAGAGGCTGGTAAGGGTAAGGGAAAAGGCAGGGGTAAGAAATTATCGCCCTTAAAGGTGAAAATTACTCCATCTTTGAAAACGTATTATAAAGTTATGTCTACTTCAACCGCAACTGCAACTGCTGGCGAGCCTATAAAGAATATTGTCCAGGATAGCCCCGTGGGTGGTGTGCATAGTTTACAGAGCCTCCCAGTTGTTGGCATAAGTGAGCCTTCAGACCAAACAAGTGTAGCTTCAGAAATTGCGCTCTCCACTCCGCGGAGTAACTTGAAGGGGCCAAAGCTACCGGTTTCTCCGAGCAATCTAGTTGAGAGTTCTGATGGTCCATTAGCACCTGCAGTAACTGTATCTGCAACTGTATCTGCAACTGCATCTGCTGTCCACCCTGCAGTGAGCCTCTCCAATAGATACTCCGTCCTGGAAATACAAGACACTCAGGAAGCTCAGCAGAAGGCTACTAAAGTCATAAGTGCTACTGTCACCGAGAAATGTGTTGCTTCAGATTCAGATTCTACGACTCACTCATTGGCAGATATACTAATTGCCATGAAGGACGAGATGACAAGTAGGTTTACTGTGTCAGAGACGAACCAGGCCGAGATTCAGTAGGTTTTCCGTGTCAGAAGCAAACCAGGCTGCCATTCAATCATCCTGCGAAGTGTTGGCTCAGAAACTGGAAGAAGTCACCATGAGGACAGATGCAATAGAGTCGGAGATTCCCAAACTTAAGGAAGCTATACATACGACTTCAGCGGATTTGGCAAAGCTATCGGCCCAAAACAATTAACTAAAAGACGATCTTGAACGTCTGGAAAACCATTCTAGGAAAAATAACTTAAGGCTCCTAAATATTCCCGAAGCCCTTGAGGGGTCGGACATAAAGGGGTTTGTGATCTCTTTATTAAAGGGAACAGTTTTAAAGAACTCGCCTAGCATAGATCTTGTGCACGAGATTCAAAGGGTGCACCGTGATCCTTTAAGAGGAACCCTGGCAGGCAAAGACCCAGGAAGATATTTGTTAACTTTCTGTCATATTCTGTCAAGGAGTTAATTTTATCTTCTGCTCTCAAGGAAGGCACCATAACATCCACATCCACGTGTCAAAACCCCTTCTCCTTCTCTATAAGATCTGATATTTCACATATCACCGCAACAAGACAGTGGGAGTTGGGGAAGAGGCTCGAGGAGTTAAATAGCTTGGGGGCCAAGGCTCAGTTGAGGTTTCCTGCGCTATTACCCGTAATGTGGAACAATCATATGCATCAGTTCCGCACGACTGAGGAGGTGGATGCATTTATTGTTAAAATCAAAATGGAGATGGAGGGTAGAGAGGGAGGGCGTTGAAGTTATGGGGGTTCTTAGGCACCAAGTCCCTAGATTTAACCATTAGCACTTATGTATTTTTAGGAAACCCGAGGGAGTGGTGATCGAATAGGCTTAGACTATTGGAAGGGAGGGTTCCTCATTGGGAATGGGGTCACAGGGTGTGGGGGGGGGAGGGTGGGGTGCACTGGGTGGGGAGCAGTGGATAAAATAAAAAATACACCTCATCTCATCTGAATTTTAAGAAATGTTCGTCTAGCCGGTGCCAACGCTCTGTAAGCTGATGGCAGGAACTTCCACAAAGGATAGTAAGGTCAACTTTATTTCCTGGAATGTAAATGGTTTAAGATGTCCACATAGACAAAGGCTGATATTTAAATATTTAGAGCTTTCCCCAGCTCAGGTTTGTCTCTTACAAGAGACGCATTTGTGTTTTGCAGAATGTCGCTTAATATTTTCTAGAATCCCTTGGATAAATTGTTATTGCTCCTCACTACAAACGATCAACAGTAGAGGTGTTGCAATCCTGATTAAGCAGGGGGCCTCTTGTGCTATTAAATCTGTACAGACTGACCAGACAGGGAGGTGGATAGTGGCACAGTTGGACTTTGGAGGTTCAGAATTAGTTTGTGCCTCCTTTTATGGACCTAACGTTGATGATCCAACTTACATCTGCAAGCTGCAATCTAAATTAACTGTGGTAACTCCCCCCTTGCTCATAGGAGGAGATTTTAATGTCCTCGTTGATCCATTAAAAGACAGGTCAAATCAGAGTCATTATATAGGGGCCCCCCCGAGCTCGTCGAGCTATGAAAAATCTGTTGCACGACCTGGATCTGGTGGACGTCTGGAGGGCAAAGAGGGGAGACCTTCAGGGGTTCACGTTTTATAGCAAAAAATATCGTCACTCATCCAGGATTGATTATATTTTAACTAATAGGTATGTCCTGGATAGTTTGACGGGGATCTCAGTATTACCAAGTCATCTTTCGGACCACGCTCCAGTGTTATTTTCATATCTTAGGAAGAGAAATATGTTACAAACTAGATGGACGCTTAATCGAACAATGCTGTTAGACCCCGAAATTATCCAGGCCATTAAATCATCCTCTATAGAATATTTCCTATTAAATATCGGTTCTACGACCATGGATTTTGTCTGGGACGCCTTTAAGGCCAACCTAAGGGGTAGGCTGCATGGCCTTATATGCTCCAAGAATCGGGCTGAGGCCCAGGAGCTACACGTCATTTAGGGAAGAATCCTGCAATTATAAGCTGAGAGGAATCGACTCAGTCATGGGAGCCCAGGAAGGTTGGCACAAGTCCAGGGAGATCTGGAGGGGGCTAGGCAGGAGTACAGGGGTAAACTGGACCAGAAGTGTAGGGCACAATGGCTCATTAAGAGCATGCAAAACTTTGAGTATGGGGAGAAGGCCGGCGCTTTACTGGCCTGGAAAGCTAGAGTTGACCGTTCAAAAAATAATATCAATGAACTGATAATAAATAACAATGGGGAAAAATCAAGCAGTGTAGAGGACATGCAAACTTGCCTCCTCTCTCTTTTTTCGGATCTCTATAAAGAGAACTTGGCCCCCTCCCTAGACCAAATACAAACTTGGTTAAGGGGTAAATCTTTGTCAACTCTAACTGAAGCTAGCCGCGACCTCCTTGATGCACCCATTACCCCAGAAGAGATTAAAAATCAAATAAAGAAATCGAAAAATAATAAAGCATCGGGGATAGATGCACTTCCGAATGAAGTTTCCAATGGTTTCTACAGTCACAACTTGGCTCCTGAGAGCGGTGACTTGACAGCATTTACCGCCGTAGGAAATCAGAAAAAATTTACTCGGTTGCCTATGGGATATAAGAATAGCCCCGGGGCTTTTGCTGCACGTGTTGTGTCTTTGCTGTACAGCATTGATCCAGATGCGTTCTTGTACATGGATGATATTTATCTGATGGACGATGAACTGATGCCGCATCTTGTTCGAGTCGACTGAATTATTCTGTTGTTTGCCGACTATGGATACAAATTCAATTTAGCAAAATCACACATCGCTTGTTTTGCGGTGCTCTTTTTGGGCTATGAGTTCAATAATGAAGGTAGGGGTTAGCCCCCCACTTTCTGGAGAAGTGTGCACAATTGCAACCTCCGTCTACTTTGAAGAAACTTCAGTCTTTGCTGGGATTTTTGAATTTCGGGAGGACTTACATCCCCGATTATGCCCAGCGTATCAAACCGCTCTATGCGTTGATACAACCAACATATTCTTCTGCCAGATGGCTTCCGGAACATACCACTATTCTACAATCTTTGCAGTCAGATCTGCTTGCGACTAACTACTTATTGATGCGTGATAATACCACGAACCTGGTGATACGTATAGTACCGGGGACGGTGGGTTTCACTTACTTGACGTTCAATGAGGGAGACACAGTACCTATTGCATACAAATCACATTTGTACACTGCGGCTAAAATGCGATTTTCAAATGTTGAAAAAAACGGCGGTCCAAATGGCGATTCTGAAAGAACGCTTGCTGGTGCAGGGAAAACGCATTCTTATGGTCACGCCTCTCCCTGCTTTAGAAGCAGTGACTAAGGTAAGTGTACCCAACTCTAAGGCACTACATCCCCGTTAGATACAATGGGCTACTTCTTTGACATCGGCTGATGTCACGTTTATCTTTGATCCTGCTCTTCAGACACAGGAGTTTTTACAGTATAAACATGTTCATCCTCCTCCGTTGTCGTTGCTTCCTTTGGATGAGTATAAATGTATCATCTATACCAATGGCTCGGCTCAACCGGCCGTCGGTTCGAAACCTGCTTAATCAGCGACTTGCGCTATTGTAGCTGGTTCAATTGTAAATGGAGAATTTAAGTCTTCCATAGTGCATACACAGGCACTTGGGGACTGTACAGCGTAATTGGAGGAGCTGTGTGCTCTTGTTCTAGCTCTCGAGTTTGCTGATCCTAATGTGAATACTCTTATTGTATGCGATTCTTACTACTGTGTTCAGTCTTTTAATGACAACTTATTCTTTTGGTCTCAAAATGACTATCGAGACTCTAAAGGCAGCGCAATAAAGCATAAAATGCTTTGGGTTCGAGTGGCGGAACTTAAAAAACGTCTGCCACTCACACAGGTTATACATACTCTTGGCCATCGGCGTGTGGGAGCACATGCTGTTGGTAATTCTTTGGCTGACGAGGCAGCCAAATCTGTAGTAGCCATGTGTTCTGTTGCAGCAGTTACAAGGTCCATGACTAAGATAGATAATGACATCTTGGCAGCTGTAGCTGCTACAAAGGATGGAACTGCTTAGCCGCAGGGCTTCCCTTCAAAATATTCTTATCATTTATCTCCCGAACAAGTTCCTTATGCTAAAAGACCGTCAGTTGGGGATCGGCTGATTCCCAACATGAACCGCAGACTTGCTTTGATCATTGCCGCACATGAAGGTATGGCTTCTGCACATGCCGAGGTGTCTGCGACAGTCTCTATTTTACAGCAACGTTACTGGTGGCGTGGTTTATATAAACAGACCCGTAATTATGTACTTTCGTGTGACATTTGTCAGCAAATCAAACCGTCTACGGTCTCAAGCCCACCTCAGACACAGCTATGTATTTCCAATCAGCCATTTGGCTGTGTGTATCTTGATCACTGCAGTCCACTGTCTTCAGATTCTGCATATAAATACATTTTTGTTGCAGTTGATTCGTGCACTAGATTCCTTTGGGTTTGGCCACAACGCAGTGCTGACGCTCGAAATGTCATTAGAGATTTGCGTGTCTTTGTCGGGATGTTTGCCTGTGGCACCTTCCATTCAGACCAAGGTCCAGCATTCGCCTCTAAGGCATACAAGGACGTGATGAAGTCGGGGGGTGCTGGTGCAGTTTTCGTCACCATACAGGCCTGAGGGCAATTCTATAGTGGAGCGAATGAACCGTGACTTAAAGCAATCTTTGACAGCTAGGGTCTTGGGTACTGGCAGGAACTGGCTGGCCCATTTGTATGGAGTTCAACGTGCACTCAATAATCTCACTAGAAGATCTCTGGGTGGGCAGACCCCATACAAAATGCTCTTTGGCATTAAAATGTTTGTGCCAGACCCTGATGGTCTAGACGTTGTGGCGGCTGCCGCAACCTTTGACGTAGATAATCATTCTACTATGTTACAGGACCTACAAAAGACCCGTGACAGCTACGCAACTGAACGTTTGCCCTCTTCCAATGAAACGGCACTGCTGATTCCGGTTGCCGGATGGCTTCCTAAGATTGGAGATCTGGTACGAGAAAAGCTGGAGAACAAAAAAGAATTTGGTCCCTCTTATCGTACACCTGTTCCAGTACTTGGATTGAAGGGTACTCGTACAGTGATTCTACCACCTTTGCCTGGTCGCAAAGACAACAGATACATCTCAGTGGACAATGTCAAACTACACCATCTGGCCGATTCTAAATAGTGTAACACCTGCAGTTTCATGCAACGCTATCTCTTTGAGTCCGGTGAATTCATCCTCTTCGACTATTCCCCGTATCGCTGAGGATGTGATGGAAACTACTTTTGACCTTTTGCCTGTTCTGCCTCCATCCTCATCCAACGATGAAGCCGAGTATACTTATCCTGCGGATGAGTCCCAAAGTGAAGTGCCGGCCTGTCCTCGACAACATCAAGCGGATGCTGCCCTACCACCTTTAATGAACATGGGTGCGAGCGGTTATTTTGGGGACTGTGCAAGCTTCTCTTATGACTCTTCCTCCTCGTCTTCCACTTTGGCACTTCCACCGGCAACTATAAGTATTTTCATCTCTTGGTTCAAAAAGACTTACCTGGTCCCGCCATGGACTTACATCTGGTTGGTACTTATCCTGATTTTCCTCTTCATGTCGATTGGATTTGTAATAGTATTTTTCTTGCTCATCAATGGTCATTATTTGACAGAACGCTCTGCTGTGAACTTGGTCGATGGAATTCTGGCCCCTCATACATCGTCCCATATCATGAAACATGATCAAACTCTTGTGAACATTTCAGCTTTCCCGGTTGCAGATGGCATAGTTTGGGATAAAGTAGTATTCGAAATTCACGGCCCAACGGAAGTCCTCAAGATACCATACGTGTTTCGCGTTTCTTTAGGAGATGTGGTAACGCCGGACATACATTCCGATGATTGGGATGTACAAGTAGTACATTCATTGTTTTCTGATTTAAAGTATTATGTTGCTTTTGATGCTGAAGATTTATATTTAAATTTTGCCAATTATGCTGATTTATTCTGTTATCAACACTATGGGCATCATTTCTTACACAAAACAAACACGTTAAGACCTGTTTTTAATTACACGCCATGGGAACATTGTCCAACTCCCTTACAGGTGAGATCTAAAACCCTTAGGGATAAGTTAATCTATTTCACAGATTATAACACCTCCAATCCAATCCTATTTCTTTAAATAGCAATTGTCATCTCAGTCCAAATTTATTCTAACCCACACTAAATTAATCTATTCCAATTCCTTTAGAACTGAATTGGCCACACAGGGTAATGATCACTGGAGAGATACCATTGATTTGAAATCAATTTGGGGCACTTAGGCTTGGCAGGTTCGGGGAACTGAAGCTTTGCATCGTGCCTGCCTAATCCCGACTCAAATATTATTTTTAAATGATACAGTGCACCAAACTACTTGCTTTGGTTTGGCAACTGCCAAAAATTTGAATATCCCATCCGTTCCGTCTTTAGCGGAATATGACAATTGGCGTACACAAACGAATTATACGATCAATGTATTTCAAGCTTTGTTTCGAAATGACACTTTCAATGTCTCCGATGTTGACCCGTCCGGATGGTTGGTGGGCAAACCAATTCAAATGCATGCCAACTGCGTTTTTATAATGTAACGCCTGGTTTCACACAGACTAGACCGGATTCTCATTTTCCACATTCACATTCGGTCACCAAATACTCGGTGGGTAAATTGTGCCAACAATGGTTGGAACACTCCACTTTGTCGTCAGTAAAACAGCACTTGTCACTCTTGTCGAGCAGCATCAATTTGGCTGATTTTATCTTAGGTCCTAGGATTACAAGAACAAAAAAGTGTTTCTATGCAGCTTACAATGAAGTATGGAAACTTTCGCAGATTGATGCAGCGCTTCGTCTACCCCAAATTGACAAATCAAATTTAGAAAAATTACTTATAGTGGTCGAGAATAGCATTAATTCACTGTCTTCACACATTTATACCTTGGATAATATTGTTTCTTCTGTTATTGATATTGTTCAGAATGATGTATCTATGTTATATCATGGTCAAAATCAATTACGATCAGTGATGCAGTTTGCATGGACATTACAGACTCTCAAAATTGGAAAAGTCCCTTGGGATTATTTGAATGCTTCTGCTTTGTTTTTACCATTTAATCTAACTGATAAACAGAGATTTATCTCAATGAAAGATGCTACATATACGCTATTACACATTGAACGATTAGAACACTTGCCACTCTCTGTGGCGGAGACAGATTCAGCTGTATGGTTAATTCATGGGGTTATCTCTCTCCCATTTTCGCTGTTTCAGTTTAAATCTTGCATGATACATTTCCCAATTGGCCGCTTTGTACCCCTGGGTAGTGTGTTTCTCCATGAATTATGGTCCCTACCTTTCGCTTACAGATGTCAACGGGAGGATAAGGACGTTTTCCTAACAGGGGAGGACTGCGATTCCACAGTAGGACATTCCCTAGTTTGTAAACACGTTAAGTTGCACGTCGCTTGTAATGTATCCGCGCTTAATCTTGCTTGTTTTTTGAAAGGAACTCCTGTCCCGGCAAGAATTCCCGCTTTTACATTGCTTCCTAATGGCAGTTATCTTATTTTGAATAACCAGGACTGCTGTGGTTTACGGGCAAGAATCACGTATATAGTAACAGTTTTGCAACGGGTTACTTGTTGTAGCAATGTGCTTTTTCCGCCCCCGCATGGGAAAGTAGATAGTTCCATTTGGCCTTCCATTCCAACTTTGAAAACAGAATTCAACAAACTAAGCAGACTCAAAGCGCTATTGTTTCAACAAGAAGTGGCTCTCACTTCGGCTAGAGAGACCTTCGAATTCCGGGTGACTAGAACATCTAGCGAGATTCAGTCACTTCTGAACACGAACCTCCCACTTCACTTTGGGGAGCTTATACATCAAAAATTTAATGCGTCTGACACCAAAGGCCTTGCTCATTTTTTTAAACTTGTGTGATCCGGCCTTGTGACTTCTTTTCAGACAATATTTGGAGTAATACCGGCCTTTATTCATTTTATTTTTTCTAGCGTCTTTGGAGGGTTCCCATTATTACTGGTGCTTGCTGGTGGAATCCTGATTCTTCTGCTTCTGCTACGCAATGGCTGCTCATCTTGTGGTAATGCACAGACCAGGCCAATTGCAACTGTACCGTGAACGTATGCAACAACTTTTTGGATGCTTGCCATTACCAACGCTTAGCGTGAGTTATGGACTAACTTTTCGCTTTGCCTACTTCACTTGCTTGCAACCTGTGTTCTACTGTCAGCGTTGCCCCTTCTATTGGGCTTTGGATTTCTGCCTCTCCAATACGTCATGTTCAGACCCGGATTATGACCAGTTGATGGGTCCCTTAGTGGCCCATGAGCAGGCCTGTTCTAGGGATGGACATATGGCGCGTGTGGCTGCACTTGGAGTCTTGGCTGAATGGAATATCTGTGCGGCTGCGCAGAATCTTTTGCAATGGAGTTTCATCGAATGAATCACTGACAAAATATCGAAAGACATTATCGAGCTACAATTATATCGATACAAAATTATCGATAACATTAATATCGACATCATATACCTATTTAAACAATTACAAAAATATCGAGGATACAATATCGAAGTACATAAATATCTATTTCACAAATATCGCTAACATACTTATCGAAATTCTAAAATATCGAACTTCATTAAAATACATTAACTAGGTAAAAAATATCGTACACAAAAATATCGACAACACTAATATCGTAAAATTAAATATATCGACTATATAAAACTATAATAAATATAAAAATAAAAATAAATACAATTAATTAAATTACTACAAACACAATACTAAATTAATAAATGACAATAACTATTTTACTAGACTAAAAAATTAATTAACACAGCAATAAAATTACTAAAATATTATTAACAACATTACTACATTAAACATTAAAAATATTAAATATTACTATTACAATTCAATTTTATAATATAATACATAACAAAAGCTATTTAAAAATATATACAAAATTGTACATAACTTACTATTAATTAGCGTTTTCCTTATTTGGAAACTAACTACCAAAACAGTTTAAAAAAATACAAATAAACCAATAGAAAAACTGCAAATTCAAACTAACCAATAAAATCGAAATTACAACATCCAACACACTATATAAACAGTTAAACTTAATTCCTATTCCACACCCAAAAGAAAGAAAACTAAAGAAGGAGAAACTCTACAAGAATTCAACTTCAGATATAAGAAAATCAACATATACCAAAAAATTAACTCTATCAAAAGTAAGTAAACTAAATTAAAAGAAATAATACTAAAAGTAAAAAACTTTTATAAATAATATACATAACCTATAAAGTAATAAATGTCTTCTTTCTATTTTATTTTACCACTACAGGAAACTCTAGAGGAAACTAACAAACTAAAGAAAAGCCTCAAAAAAATATACAACTAACAAAGTAAGGGGCACATTACGATACCCGGCGTAAATAAATCCGCCAGGCATGGAAGCGGCAAAAATCCGCCCGCACACACCGCCTGAACACCGACCACGCCATTATGAGTACACAAACTGAAAACCGCCATCGGCGGAAAAATCATACAAAATACCGCCCGCCATCGTCCGAGTCAAACCGCCCGCCACGGACGGAAACACGCACGACAACACAAAACCGCCCGCCCACACGGCCGACACACCGCACGTGAAATTACGATCGCACCGCCATGAGCGCGGAAAAACAACAAATATACCGCCCGCCAGCGCAAACAACGCCGATGAGAATCGACACGGCAGAAGCCATGGCGCCCACGTACCTGCACAGAAACCATCCGCACACAAAACCAATAGCACACAACATGGCCAACAAGTCCACACAGCAAGGCACGCACAAATACACAAGCACAGGACACATCCCGAAAACACCCCCCGGACAAACAAAAAATACAAAGGCCAGAACCCCAGACACAACACACCTGAAAACAACAGACCATGAGGACACACCCACATAGGTGAGTACAAAAGCAGCACTCCCACAGACCACAACCCCTTGCTACATTGCAAACCAGAGAGGAGAGGAGAGGACACAGTGACACAGCAAGGACAGCAGCACACCACAGAAACGCACACATCACAACCACCACCACCACCACCACCACCACCAAACACCGGCACCACACAACACACACCGCACCAGCACCACAAACACCATGGCACCACAAAGGATGCCCAAGTTCACGCCCATGGAGCTGACGGTCATGGTCGACGAGATCATCAAGGTGTACCCACAAATCTATGGGAACATGGTCCAGCACACACCACTAGCCACCAGAAACAGAATGTGGACCCGGATCGTAGACCAGGTCAATGCAGTCGGGACCCTGCCCAGGAACAGAACCGAGATAAACAAACGTTGGAATGACGTAAAGAGCCTGGTCAAGAAGAAGGAGGGCAAAAACAGAGAGCTGGCTGCCGTCACTGGCGGAGGGAATCCCGCGCTCTTTAAGACCTTCAAAGCGTGGGAGGAGAAGGTGCGAGTCGTAATCCATCCGGAGATCCTCGCCGGATTAGCAGGGGGAGTGGAGGCTGGTAAGTACAAACTAATGTATACCAGCACACCGCTATGTACACACATGCGCAACCACCATGCCACAGCTCCCAGGGACAAACACCCCCATGTCCAGCACACAATACACAACACATCACACGCACATGCAACAGACACTACCACACACAGGCCAAACCGAACAACTGTAAGATGCGTGGGGACATGTGTACACTAAGCCAGCCACGTAACCACCAACAGGTCCCCAAATATGCCAGAAGCGCCACAACGAGCACCCACCACACCCATGTGTCCGCCACAGCTGCACTAACTGACAAGTAACAGGTAAGTGGCAGGAACACAAAGTGCAGTGGGTCGGAAGGGGGACAGCTGAAGTACAACACCCACCAGGCCCCCACTCCCACAGACCAGCAAGGTGGAGCACTCCCCACACCCATGTGTCAGGCACAGCTGCACCAACCGACAAGTAACAGGTAAGTGGCAGGAACACAAAGTGCAGTGGGTCGGAGGGGAGACAGCTGAAGTACAACACCCACCAGGCCCCCACTCCCACAGACCAGCAAGGTGGAGCACTCCCCACACCCATGTGTCAGGCACAGCTGCACCAACCGACAAGTAACAGGTAAGTGGCAGGAACACAAAGTGCAGTGGGTGGGACGGTGGACAGCCCAAGTACAACACACACCAGTCCCCAGTCCCACAGCACAGCAAGGAGGAGCATCCCCCACACCCCACACCCACGTGTCAGCCACCGCAGTGCACAACGACAGCCGAAAGGCAGACATCACGGTCCACAGCAATCGGTGTCAGTGGGTGTACAGCCACCCCCACGACCCACTACACCCCCCACCCCCACAGACCTGCAACATGGAGCACCCCCGCTAAGAGCCATGTGGCATCCAGTACAGTGCACGCACGAACAACTTGCAGGTGGGAAACTGGACAGGGCTGGATTACTGGAGGCATGAGGACCATAACACCACCAACACATGGGACATGTCACGTAGCACACGAACACGCAGCACCGCCCACCGTCACGAACAAGTGAACAATGTGCACACGGACATGAACAGCAGACTCACACCCCACATGACCCATCACAGACATAGCAACACCCAAGGAGCCACGTCTGCATGCACAAGCCACACTGAATATAGTCCCACACGGCAGCCACTGTGCAACTCATCACACACAACCGAAACACCATTGAAGTCCTGTCCATGTAGCCCCTACTGCCTGTCAACCACACACCCCACAACTACGCCTATGTAAGACAAACAACACTAGACGCAACAGAGCGGAACAACAGAAATGCACACGAACACCACTGAACCCATCAAACACACAGACACACCATGCACATACAACATACCATCCATCCCATCCGTCAGCCCCAGTCTCATGAAAGGCATGTCATCCGCACAGCTGCCACACATACAGCAGTCACGCTAAGACACATGCCCATGACCAACCATGTGCCAGAAGTCAATTAAGCGCACGACACACTGTGAGCAACAACACACAACATGGGCCACACCCCCCGAGCACTGCAGTGATGCACATGGCACAGGGCAGCACGCACACCAAGGAGATGGGACAACTGCAATACGTTGGCTGGCACACAACTATCACTCACTCATAACGATGCGTCCAATGCCATGTCCAGTAACCACAACAGACAGCAAATATGCAGGGCATGTCAGGCATGCACACACCTCAGACCATGCACTGTCATGCTGCCACAACACATGTCACGTTCGGCACCCATGGCTCACAGCATGTACCCCAAAAGCATATACCCTCCCAAATGCGAATCTGGGGCATGGCCCCCATGTTGCCATATGCGTTCCTAAGCGTTCCATTTGAACCCCAAAAGCATATTCCATCCCAAATGCGAATCTGGGGCATGGCCCCCATGTTGCCATATGCGTTCCTAAGCGTTCCATTTGAACCCCAAAAGCATATTCCATCCCAAATGCGAATCTGGGGCATGGCCCCCATGTTGCCATATGCGTTCCTAAGCGTTCCATTTGAACCCCAAAAGCATATTCCATCCCAAATGCGAATCTGGGGCATGGCCCCCATGTTGCCATATGCGTTCCTAAGCGTTCCATTTGAACCCCAAAAGCATATTCCATCCCAAATGCGAATCTGGGGCATGGCCCCCATGTTGCCATATGCGTTCCTAAGCGTTCCATTTGAACTCCAAAAGCAAAGTACAAACCAGACCCAGGATGGGCCAGGAGCCCGCATACACCAGAGTCACAATGAGTAGGGGCAAAGCAACACACCCATCGGCATGGCCAATCCGTCCCATGCCACATGTGCACAGCACACAGTCCCATTGCCTAGCACACACAACTACAGATGCCACAGCCACACACTCGCCTCCGGGAAACCCATGTACGAGATTGCACGAACTGCCAATGTCAGACGACTAATACATACTTCGCCAGGTGCAACACAATAACAAATCTCATTCTCTCCACAGGTGACGAACTGCTGGACGCTGGGGATGGAGACAGCAGCCAGCACAGCCAGCCTACAAGCCCCCAACGAGGACACACGGATCTGGAGGATCTGTCCACCTCTTCGGACACGGACCACCAAGCTGGCCCATCTGGCGTGGCAGGGCCCAGCCGCTCCCCAGGACCCCTCCTACCCACCAACCCATCATCCAGGGATGCTGAACAGTCCCAGTCCCCTGCTGCCACTGTCGTTGCGGCCACACCCACGGTCATTGCGGCCACTACCACTGCCGCAACCGCCACCATCGCCGCACCGACCACCACCGCCTCCACCACCACCACGTCTTCGCTGGCACCAGCCCCAGCGCAGGTGGTGGCCCGGCCGACTGGATCCACCCTGGGAGCCACAGCGAGGACCGTGGTGAGCAATGTGGCTAGTGGGCAGGCCGGTGGCAGCAGGACTGGTAGGAGGAGCAGGGTCAGGGAAACGCCAGCCTCCCCTGGGAGCCATGCCCTGCCTCAAATGGCCAGAGTCCTTGGGGCCTATGAAGAGGCCCAAGGACAATGGGCCAGGTCTGCTACTGACACGCGGGAGGTGCTGGGGGTGCTGAGGTCCATGGACGCCCATATGGGCCAATTCGTGTCCCGTATGGACCAACTCGTGGACCTCATGGGCCAGCTGGTGGTGGCGGTGGGGTCACAGGCAAGGCCAGCAACACCACCTCCGCCACCACCTGCTAGGGCGCAGGGTCGGCCAGCAGTGTCCACTTCCCCTGCGTCCACAGCCAGTGAGCACACCTCACCCACCACCAGCAGGTCGCCACCACACACCCCCCCTCCCAAACGTGGAAGGGGCCGTCCGAAGAGGAAACAGATCTCCCGGGAGGACTTCGCACGCTCCAGACGCAAGTGAGGCAGCCAGCCAGCCTTCCACCAGCCTTCCTTGACCAGCCACTGCATTGACTTGCTCTACGATCCCACTCCACACAGCCATCTGGATGGCATGTGTGTGTTGGACTATGGACATAGAACCAGTGGGTACACCCTGATCATCACGCAGCCATGACCGACAGCTCATTGTCACTGCACGCACCACTTTTGTCATCACCTTACACACAATCACATGTCACAGTTTGTAATAAATGCACCTTTTTCACTAACTGCTGTTTGTGCCCTGTGTCTTATTTGTACGGAATACAACGGCCACCTTGGGCGGAAAGGCACCTGATGCGTGGCATGGTATTTGAATCCGGAGGGCCTGTAGGGACCTAGGGGTGGGAGACAGAACAGGAGCACATTCAATGAGTGTGTCACACACCCATCACACAGTACATGTCAACAACTACAAGCAATGTACACACATCGCACAGAGCAATAGGGCACAATACCACAGCCACCAACAGTGGCATACTACCCTGGCCATGGAGCGTTGACACACTGCACGCAGTGAACATACGGCCACCCTGACACAGCACACACACACCTGCATAGATACAGACACATCATCCGTCGTACATGGACACTCACCGTCAAGTGAAGTAGCGTGCGATGAGCTGCTGGCGCACATTCCCAGCTTCCTCCTCTCCGCTGTCCACCTCACTCGAGCTGTCCTGGTCTGCGGGCTGGGGCCCTGGTTGATCTCCGTCATCCACAATGAGGGGGATCTGCTTCCGAATGGCCAGATTGTGCAGCATGCAGCACGCCACCACTATCTGGCACACCTTCTGTGGGGAGTACGCCAGTGCACCCTCGGTGCGGTCCAGGCACCTGAACCTGGACTTGAGGAGGCCAAAGGTACGCTCGACCACACGTCTGGTCCTCCCATGTGCCTCATTGTATCGATCGTCTGCTGGGGTGCGAGGATTCCTCAATGGACTGAGCAGCCATGCCCCATTCGGATACGCAGAGTCACCTGGGTGTGAGGGACACAGAGAACCGTTGCTATTCCAACTGGACAGGGGACAGCATCGCACAACCAGCACGCTACACCACTCCACATACTCACCGACAATACAGCCACGATCCTGTTGCAGATTGGCCATCAGTCGTGGCAAGATGCTGTTGCGCATTATGTGTGCGTCATGGGCCGAGCCTGGAAACTTTGCACACACGTGGGTGATCACCATGTCCGCAAGGCACACCACTTGCACATTCAGGGAGTGCGTGTGCTTCCTGTTGCGGTACAGGTGCTCAGTGGCCTGTGGTGGAACAAGGCCAACATGAGTGCAGTCAATGGCTCCCACGACGTGTGGGATTCTGCCAAGGGCATAGAATGCACCCTTCACTGCCGCCAATTCACGAGCCCTGGGGAATCTGATGTACCTGTTCCGGTACAGCATCATGGCTGCCAGTACATCCCTCAGCACCTTGCTGAACATGGGCTGGGACATCCCTCCTCCACTGCCCACTGTGTGCTGGAATGACCCAGTGGCGAAGAAATGCATGGCGGCCATCACCTTAGCCGTGGGGGTGACAGCAGTCGGATACACCCTGCGGGGACGGAGATGGGGCTCTAACATGGCACACAGTCGATGCAGAGTTGGCCTGTCCAGCCGAAACTTCCTAATAACCTCTGTATCGTCCATGTCCGCCAGCAATTGGTATGGGCGGTCAATGTTCGGTCTCCGCCTGGGTTAAATGACAGAGGACACATGTCAAAGCAACACGGCACATAGCAATTTCGCATACACATCACTGACATGACTGAGCAAGCACATGAGCCACAGCCCAGCTGTCAAGCTGGGACGGCACGGCCACAATACACTTACACAGGTCTCCCAACAATGGCAATGGCAAGTGAGACATACCACTGCCATGTGCATGCACATGGGGATCTAGGCCCCAATGACTTGCGGGGCGTGCTGATGGGGACTGACTGCATATTCGTCAAGCGGCAACGCCACGGCAACATGAGTGTCTGCTGAGCATGGTACTGCTTCCGAGGCTGGATGAGTATGGCACACGACGACGACGATGTGGGCACGGGCTGAGCGGCCAATACAAGTGGGACCTGTGGCACGAGGGGATATGAGACAGTAGTAGGTGTCAGCACTGCACCCTATGTACAGCACTGTACGGATCACAGCTCCCGAAACATTGACTGGTGTCCACATTGACAGCCCCATGCCAAGACGGCTGTGTGCTTGCAGTCACACGTCACAGGTGAGAGGTTACATTGCACGTGCCAGGTGGCAGTCGTACATAGTGGGAGCTGGCATGTGTGTGCATGTGTCTCCTGTTCAGGATCCACCAGATGGGCGCTGACTCTGTACTGACCATTGGACACAGCATGTTCCGTGGAAGGCTTGTGTGTGTGGGATGGTGGCACTGGATGTGCCTCCGTTGGGTGGGGGCCATGCACAGGGCGGGTACGTCGATGATTGCGCATTGTTGGTCACGGTGGGTGCACCAGCTAAGATGTGTTGCCCTGTGTTCAATTCCTATGTCCGCATGATGATGGACTGTGGATGTGGGCAGACTACACATTGGTCGATGTGCTGTCTATATGCATGTGCCTTCACACCAGGCACAGCTGCCCCTGCACATGTGACCCCTGCTGGACTCGCTGCTGGGTCTGTGGAGCTGATGCACCTTCTGCGCGTGAGGCGGACAGCTCTCCTCACTTCCCTCATTGCGCATGTCATGTCTTTGCCGCAGGTGACATGGATCATGGAGGGCCCACATGTACGCGTGGGTAGGCTACACATGATTGTTCACTGGTCGCCACCCCCAGTCAGTGTTTCGAATGGGAAGGTTGTCGTGCTGGTGGTATTTTCGATGTGGCGGATGGGCGGGCCTAGGTGCGGGCTTACATTCCGGACATGGGGGTAGTTGGATTGGCGACTAGTTGCAGTACACACGGGACACGTCTCTTCCTTTCCACATCTGGGTCATCCCTTGTACTAACTGACAGTGATACAGTCATCTTCGCCCCAGCCCTCATGTCCTCCCCTCGCCCCCCAATATGCATGCTCACCTGCGAGGCTAGCGCTTGCACAGGCAGCCCCAAGCTCGCACCAGAGAGGGCAAGGAGTGTATGTGTGGGTCCAGTTGCACGAGTGGGCTGTCTCAGGGTATGATGTGTGGCGGGACACCGTCCACCTGCGTGGTGCCCCAAATGGAGACCCGGCCTGCATGGACTATGCATCACAGTCTTCGCCTTCCGGATCCGCCACCTGCGACACCCAGTGGCTGTGGCTGCCCTTGCGGCCATGCCGCGTCCGTCTGTGGCTGATGGCCCACACATTCACTCTTTGGCCTCTCTGGGGAGGGCTCAGGGGTGGTGGCGCACGCGCTTGCACTTAGTCGCAATGGCATGTGGCGTGGTTGGTATGATGGGCAATGGATGGGATGGTGCGAGCCACCTCCCGTGACGTCAGTGCTGCTCGTGCTGTGGTGCGTCCCCCTACACTTCCATTTGACTTTTGCCATGCTGGACGTTGAGGTTCTATTGCCTGCGTGATATGAGCAGGAGGAGCGCGAGGAGACCTCTCACACACCATGCTCCACTGCCATCCCGTGCCCTGTATCGCCTGTGCGGATTGACTATGTTGGGGTTACACCTGGTCGACTGGGGCTGTGTGTGCCTTGTCAAGGGGCATGGCGGGCGCACAACAGGATCCAGCTCGTCCACAGAGGGTGGGCTGAGGTGCGCCTGGTACCGCTTTGTACGTGTGCCCGGTTGCTGTGCACACACGTGTTCACTCCCCCCCGACAGGTGTCCTCTCACAATGCCCAGGGAAGCGGTGGTGTACTGTTCATGAGCCCTCCCAACACGGCGTGCTCCAACTTGGCATGTGCGCATCTACCCGTCGCACCCACCCACCTGAGCACTGCGTCCATACGACTTCACACGACACATGTGTGTCTTCCACAGTAGTGCTACTCATTTGCGTTGACATCCAATACCAGTGGACTACATGGTCATGTCACGACTGCCGTGTACTTCACATACTCTCATCCTCTCTCATTCGTACTTGTGAAATGAGTCAGCGGAGACAGTTCTGGTTTCAAACATTATATTGAGTCTTCTGTCCTCTGTGATGCAGTATAGTGGACACTACTGGCAGCGGAATACATATTGAGGATATACTGAGCATGATTACAAATGGGATAGGGTGTGGGGTTACATCTGCTTGGCCAAGGCTGTGCTAATGTACATTTACGTATAGCTGCGGAGCTGCGGACTTTGACACAGACGGTATACATGTAGCCTACCAGACCGCTCGGCATCATGGGCACAGTCCATCTCAGTTCCATGTGACAGGTTTGCTGCGGTTGTTCCTCATGCACGCGTGCATGTGAGATGACATCAGGGCATGTGCTTGCGTGCATGCAGCGGCGTGCCACTTGTTGTTGCACTGTGGTGGTTACTGGACATGTCACAGTCACTGGGGTCGTGTTGTTGTTGTATGCACTTGTCGTCCATGCAAAGGTCCTGGTATGGGATTCCCGGGGCGGGGGTGGAGGGGTGCAGCACCCACAGACTCCAGGCGACCTATTCATGTCCACTGAGCGGTGTGTGTGTCCATGTGCGCTGGATCCATGTCGTGTCCTGGTTGTTCGTGCAGTTCCGTCCATGTGGGTGCGATGCACAGAGCCCATGCCACTGCCTCCCACGATGCATGCGGTGTTCCTGGATGTGATGGGGAACAGTGTGCATGTCCCGGTCATATCCGATGTCATGGCGATGTCGTTGATGGTGTGGTTACAGTTGCCGGTCGTTAGGTATGGCTGTTGTGGTGGTGACTGGCCAGTCCGTGCGGAAGCTGAGCATGGGTGCGGGGTTGGACTTCATAGGTCACTCGGGGAACCTGCGTTGTGGTCCGACGTATTTACAGGTTGTCAGGTATGCGATGCCGTCCAGCAGGGCTTCCATGTCATTGGTGGTGTACATGTTTGCCAGCCAATGAAGCGGATGGTGGATGTCAAGGTGTTGTTCGTAGGTTGTCCCTTGGAGGACCATGATGGGGCATGCTGGGTGACATTCGATGTAGCTGTTCTCGATGATCCGTCGTGTGGAGGCACAGTGGTTCCATTTCAGTGCGCGTGCGATGTTGGCCACATACGCCATGCCCCCATAGGCAGAGCAGGCCCTGTCGTGTGCGTCCAGAGGGAGGAGTAGTGGTAGCAGGTCCGCCTTCAGACATGCCGGGTTGGAGAGGCATATCTCGACGGGATGCTGGTAGGGACACCTCCGACAGTAGAAGACGGGCATGACGCAGCTGAACAATGTGATGCGGTAAGTCAGTCGGTAACTTACGTTCAGCAGGGACAGGAGATCGCATCCCAATGTATGTATCGTGCTGGTTTGGTACAGCTTGAGCTCTTCGGCGTAGTTGGGTAGGTGTGTTGCGGTTGCCATTTCGCAGCGGTGCGTTGTGGTGGCGTGCTCCGGCTGTGTGTGCAGTCTGCAATGTGCACGCTCCGAGGTTGCTGTGAGCTCTGTGTAGTCGTAGGGAGACAGGACTTGTGTTCTGTTGGCTTGTTTGGAGGACACGGGCCCTCTTCCCACATGCTTCTCAGACAGTTCAAGGTCAGTGCTGTGTGACTCCTTCCAATTAACTTGCATGTGGCCGACATGGGGGAGTGTTTTCTTCTTTCTTCCCCGTCCGTTGTGTGCTTCTGTGATATGCGCTATCTGCCGTGTGGTCGGTCTCCTCGGCATGCCTGTGTTGGTCTATTCTTGGACAATGGCTGTATTCACCGGCTTCTGTCGTAGGGCTGTGGTTTCGGAGTTGGAATGGAAGGTCATTCAGTGCTGTCTGCTCTCCCTTGTGTGGGCGGCAGGCTGCCTTTCCGCTCTGCGTTGGGCCTTGTGTGTGGATGTAATTCTTGGGCCACCTGTTGTCGGTCCCCGGGCTCTTTGGTGTTCCGTTTCATGTGTCTTGTTCATATGTGCAGGGTGGTATGGGTTTTTCAGTGTGGTACTGGCGTTCCTCTTCCCGAAGGGGCCCTGCTTCTCCTAGTTGGTGTTGCCGCCGCTGTGTGCTTCGCCATGTTTGTTACACTGGGGTGTGTCCTGCTGTTGCGTGACTTCACTGACATGTGTGCGTCGGTTGTGTGGCGTTGGGTGTTGTCCGTGAATTGGGCGTTGGGGACATGTCTGTGGCCGGCCTGTCACGTGTCATGTGCGTTCGGGGTGGGGCTGATGTGTGTGCTGCTTGGTTGTGTCCCTGTGTCTGTGTGCGACGCATACATGGCGCTGCGGTTGGCCTCTGCGTTGTGCGCATGTGTGGCGGCGTCATCGGCGCTTTGGGGCCGTGACGGGGTGGTTGGTTCCTAGTCCCAGGTGGTGTGTACACATGTGTTCCGCGATGTTAGGATTTGGCCTGTGTGTCATATGTGGATGCAATGGTGGATGTGTAGTGTGCACGCGCTGGTGGGGGGTTGTCCGCTTTTTCCGCCCTTGCACTGTGTGCGCTGTTTGCGTGCACTTGTTGTGTGTGTGCCTACCTGCGTCTCCGCGGTACGTTGCGTCCTTGGTGGTGCATCAGCAGAAGCATGGGAAGGGCCTGCAGTGCTGGATTCATGCCCGGGGTGCCGCTTCTTCGTTGTCCGTGCTCTGCGTCCGTGTTTCCGCCTCTCTTTCACGTGCGGTGTCTCTTTGCCGTGGGAGCCGTTTGTTTGCGGCATCGTAATTTATGCGCCGGGCGGGACGTGTTTCGTCGGACGGTGTGTGTCAGTTGTGCTGCGCCGCTACGTGTGCGGGCGCACTTTGATGGCGGACGGTGTTGCTGGCTTGCCGGCGGTGTTTGGCCTGCTTTTCGCATCGTAATTGGGTGGGCGTGTGGACTGCTGCGTGCCGGCGGTAACTGGTGGTTTTTGCATCCGCCAGCACGGCGGTAGTGCTTCCGCCCGCCATCGTAATGGGCCCCTAAGTATCTACCAACAAATCTTAAACAAATAGATTAAACAACAACGCAAAGTAAAAACCAATACCCAATACCCTACCCACCCCATATAAAAAATATGTAACCAAATAATAAAACAAATGTATTTTTTTTTCAGACAAACAAAACACAGAAAGAACATTCCACAACTAAAGAATAAACATCGTCAAACCGAAATACATAAAGACCAACTTTGTAAGTATATTGTAAATAACTGTTTAATTGCTTAAATTAAAATACATAGAACAACATAGTTAATAACAATAATATCTATTTTACACTGAAGGAGCCGAATTTATAACAAGCCAGAAAGGGAAAATGTTACTATGCTATATGGGATACACTTACACACAAGAAAAACAATTTGGATTAAAAGTTAACTGGAAATGCTCTAAATACTACTCTGATAAATGTTACGGGCGTGCTACAACTAGGGAAACAACAGTACTGTGTACTAGAGAACATAACCACCCACCAAACGTAACAGAAATAGAAGTCAGATCTGCATTAGAAACAATAAAGGAAGCTAGTACAAGTTCTCAAAAAGCTACAAGTGTAATTTTAAAAGAACAGCTTCCCAAAATTCCTAAAACTGCTACTACACAAATGCCATCTGTAGCTTCACTAAAGAGAACTATAGCACGTACTAAAAAAATCACTACTACTTCCACCCCAATTCCTAGAACATACAGTGAAGTTATTATAAGTCCTGAACAAAGTATCACTTTAAACAAAGAACCATTTGTCATTTTTGATAATAAAAGCAATGACAAAAGATTAATAATTTTTGGAACTGCAACTAATCTATTAAAACTACAAGAATGTCAATACTGGATGATGGATGGGACTTTTACTATATGTCCCAAGCCCTTTTTCCAACTGTACACAATACATGGGCTACAGCAGAATTGCAATATACCATTAATTTACGCATTATTACCAAACAAACAGAACTCCACATACATGGAACTATTAAATACAATAAAACAAAAAACTAATGACTTTTCTCCACAAAAAATAATCCTAGATTATGAACAATCAATGATTAATACTATATTAAAAACACACCCCAATACCTGCATCCAAGCCTGTTACTATCATTTTAATCAGTGCTTATGGAGACACATGCAAAAATCAGCACTAAGCATTGAATATGCAACTAATTCTTCTTTTGCATATCAAATAAAAAAATTAACAGCCCTAGCTTATGTACCTGACACAGACGTCACAGAACATTACAACATCTTAATAGACAGCACCTTCTACAAACAAAATGAAGCAAAACTAAGGGGGTCATTACAATAGCGGGCGGATCGCCACCGCCCGTATGGCGGTGGCGATCTGCCCGCTATTTCCCTCTGCCCGCCACACATTTACCCCCGCCATTGGGACCCCGGCGGACGGAAAAACCGTCCGCCGCTTTTCCGCCGGTCGACTCGTCGACCGGCGGAAAGGGGCATTATATGGTGGCGGTGTCTGCAAGACACCGCCATCCATATTACGATGCTGGCGGAGGTGTGCCTTTCCATGGCGGCGTTGCCGCCATGGAAAGGCATACGGTAATTGCAATTGGGGGCCCGTTGTGGGCACCCAGGGTGTTGTGGGGGTGGGGGGTGCACATGGGGGCTACCTATGGTACCTCCCTGCATTTGAATGCACAAGGTGGCAGGTACCGCGCGGTGCCTATCACCCTGTGCATGCAAATGCACAACATGCATTTCCAGCATTGTGGCGGGCGGTGCTGTGAGCACCGCCTGCCACAATGCTGAGTATGGGGGATGCGCCCGCCAGTGTGGCGGGTGCATCCTAATTCGAATCGCGGGACCGCCGCACATGTGGCAGGCGGTCCCTTTCTCCGTTGCGTTGTCGGGCGGACTTTGTCCGCCCGCCATCGTAATGGACCCCTAAGTCCACTATTAGACTATTTTGAGGATACATGGGTCAGCAGACTACACAGATCTGGCCACAGAAGAAACCCTAAATTCTTAATACCCTGGTGGAACGTATACAGAAGCACATTAAACAGTGAATCCAAAACTAATAATGCAGTCGAAGGATGGCATAATGCCTTCCTTCAATAAACAGGCAGAACAAAACCAACACTAGAAAAATTTATATCATGCCTACAAAAAGAACAGAGTTATCAGGAGTTCCGAATGGAACAATCCATAAATCAATTAACTCCAAAAACATCAAAACAAACTAAACAAATGCATAAATATCTAGAACAACAAGTAAAATTGTACCCTAGTACAAAGGGCCTAGAATACCTAAACATAATATCCAAGACTCTTCTTTAAAGCATTAATACAAATAAATTACAAATTACTCATCTTTCTAACAGACCATACAAGTAAAATGTATTTATTTTATCACAAAAATAATTACTGTGTGTAACATATTTTTATTTTTTAAATAAAATATATTAACACACATTAATAATATTTATAATAAAATAAAATACAACAATTATACTAAAAAACATTACCCATCCACAATAAATAATAATAAATAAACTTACCAGGTTTATTCCAAATGCTGTAAAATCCATTTTCTGCTAACACAATCCAAATATAAAAAAACGAGTTTCCCCCAAAAATATGGAAAAATACAACTGTAGCAAAAATTAATAATCCATGTAGCAAAGGTCCATAGGAAAACCATAAAAACCCGAAAATGTATAAAATAGTAAAAACGCTCCAGGAAAACCGAAAAATTTAAAGAAGTGTAACAAATATATTAGTCAATAAAACTAACATACACTTCTTTAAAAAAAAAATCGACTCCTTTCGATACGAAGAACTTCTGAAAATAAAAAGTGTCAAAACAAAAGCACATACATTCCCACCCACATAAAACAACACATAAACACTTACTAACAATAGTACTAGCTTTAAATTTGATAAAATTATACATTAAACACCGTAATACTAACTCTCTAAACAGGCCTACACAACGTTAACAATACGTAAATACACCACACGTAACTATAACATATAACATTTCCGAATATAACTAATAAACATCTAACTACACTAAACAGTATCTAACTAGGTTCAAAATATATTTAAAACTTAGTTAAAACAAAGAAAACAAACCTTACCTTTAGCGATGTGAAGTGTCTACCAAACGCGAGCTTCTCTCCAACGAAAATAACACAAAACGACATAACCCGGTTACAAAATAAAACGCCCAAAACATAATAAAAAGTTTAACAATAGAAAATGTAACTCATTTAATGCAGTAAAATATTACTTTACATGGAAAAAATGTACAACTATTTAAATAAAATAGTACAATTTATTTTTATTTAATAAAAAATTGTGACATAATGTACCTAATTTGTAAAATTATAAAAATAAATATTATAATAAATATAATATTTATTATTATAATTACAGAAAAAATAAATACAATAAAACAATGTATAAAAAATTGTTATAAATGTTTTTCGTGCATTATGCAAATACATTTCTATTAAAAACTTGTTTAAGTTAAAAACATTGTAACAATTAATTAATATTAATATTTTTTATATTAATATTAATTAAAAAATGTCATATGTATGTAACAAAAATAGAAAAATGTTAAACATTTATATTATATGTAAACATTTTGTACTTTCTATAAATATATACAATACCTATTACTGTATTAAATATTATTTAAAACACAAAATTCTACTGTTTTGTTGATAATTAATATGTACTTAAAAAAAATGTAAAAAATATTGTAAATAAACATAACATATTTTCTGAAATATATGCACTAATATGTTTCTATTGAATTATAATGTTACTGTATTATCCTACTCAAATTAATAAACAATAAAAAATTATAAAAACTACAATAAAAATGGTGTATTTTCTAATTATTTTGATTTTACCTATATAATCTATAATTTACATATATAAAATACAATTTGTTTTAACAAACATTATAATAAATAAATACTATCAATTTATTAATTACCATTACCAATTTTTTAATACAAAATTATCTTATATATTTTTCTAGTACTAAATTTTAATATATTAATAAAAATATTACATAAAAATTAAATATTATTTATTATCCTACACTATACTTAATTAATAAACTATTACAACTACAATATATAATAATTAAATACAGTTACTATACACTAACATATTTTTATATGCTATTCCTACCCTAATATAAAATAATTTCAACAAATGCTGCACAGTGAACATAATTAATTTACTATAACAACTCCAATGCACATTAAATAAAGTAAATGTTGGACACTAAAATTAAATAGTTCTATATTCCCAATTCAATGTAAATTAATTAGGGTAAGTGCTGGACACTAACATTAATAATTTACTATTCCCACTGCTATATATAATAAATTGGGGTAGGTGCTGGACACTAACATAAATAATTTACTATTCCCACTCCAGTATATATTAAATTGAAGTAGGTGCTGGACAGTAACATGAACAAATTACTATTCCCACTCCAGTGTCTAATAAATTAGGGTAGGTGCTGGACACTAAACATAAATAAATTACTATTCCAACTCCAGTCTATATAAAATTGGGGTAGATGCTGGACACTAAACAAAAATAATTTACTATTCCCACTCCAGTCTATATTAAATTGGGGTAGGTGCTGGTCAGTAAACATAAATAATTTACTATTCCCACTGCAGTCTATATTAAATTGAAGTAGGTGCTGGACAGTAACATGAACAAATTACTATTCCCACTCCAGTATCTAATAAATTAGGGTAGGTGCTGGACACTAAACATAAATAATTTACTATTCCAACTCCAGTCTATATAAAATTGGGGTAGATGCTGGACACTAAACAAAAATAATTTACTATTCCCACTACAGTCTATATTAAATTGGGGTAGATGCTGGACAGTAAACATAAATAATTTACTATTCCCAATACAGGGGCCGATTCCGATCTCGGCCGGTAGGGCTCCGAATCGGATTCGGCTTTACCGGATCCGATTCGGAGCCCTATTTCCTGACTGAATCGTACGTGCGTCCGGGCGAGCGAGTACGATGCGTGCGCTCGCGAAATCTCCGACCGACTCGTTCGCAGGACCCGACCGCTCCGACCGACTCGCACGGGACGACTCGCACCGCGCAATGGAGACGTTCCCCGGCCGGGTAAGTACGATGCGCACCTCGACCGCTCCGACCGACTCGTGCAGTCCGGCTCCAAGGAGCTGTCGGAGCCGCACTTTGGGGGTCCGTGTCGGACCCCCCTGGAAGCGTAGGCACGTGAGTCGCACACAGGGGGGACCCACGTGCATGTACGGCGCGACCCGCATCGACGCGGACACGCTGTAGGGGGCGCCCTTGTTCGCGTCGTGCCCATTGAGTCAATGGGAGCCCGTGTACGCGTCGTACGACTGGCTCCCATTGACTTCAATGGGAGTCCGACCGAATCGAGTCCGATGGCATACGTGCGCATCGTACTCGTTCGGTCGGGCTGCTAGGGTCCGATTCGGTCGGGAATCTCTCCGGGTCCGGCTCGGTCGGGGAGATTTCCGGCCTGAATCGGAATCGGCCCCACAGTCTATATTAAATTAGGGTAGGTGCTGGACACTAAACATAAATAATTTACTATTCCCACTCCAATCTATATTAAATTGGGGTAGGTGCTGGACAGTAACATGACCAAATTACTATTCCCACTACAATATATAATAAATTATAGTAGGTGCTGGACACTAAGGGGTCGATTCCGATTCGGGCCGGAAGAAGCACCGACCGACTCGGATCCGGAAATAATACCGACCGACACGTACCTGTGGCGCCCGACACGCCAAGTACGATGCAAGGCGTGCAAAATCCGACCGACACATACCGAACCCAAGTCGACCGACCGAGCCGCACGGAAAACAGCAATCCGGTCGGAAAAACACGCGAATCCAACCGACCGACACGCACCCGGAACAAATCCGACCGAAACGTACACGCGAACTCCAAACCGCAAAGTACGATGCAAGGCGCGAAAACCACGAGCGAGTCGGACGGAGGCCAAGCCGTACGACCGACACGCATACAAAACCGAGCCGAAGCAACACAAAACACCGCGACCGACGCGTACGCAGCATAGAAAACTGCACATACACAGCGTGAACGAAACGGAGAAGACCGTACGAGACAAATGCAGGGTCCGACTCGGTCACAAGAACGTTTCCAACATACACAGACAGTACAAAGGAAAATTCACCCAAAAAAGGCCAAACAAGCAATTACCAAGCCAATAAATACTGGGGGGGTGGGGACAGAGAACAAAGACACACCCACAACTCCACCCATATAAAGGACACAAATCACAACCATGAGCCTTTGCAAATGCCATTCCACTGCCAGCACCCAAGAGAAAGCAACCACACACCCACAGCTCATCCCTCACACAAGCCACACACCATCAGCACACCAACAAATACCTACCTCACATACACCCAGCAAAACACACACTCACACACCCTCACCTGCACACCAACACACACATCACTCACCATCACCATGCCCCCCAAGAAGAATCCCAAGTTCCTAGATTGTGAATGGGAAGTCATGGTAGACGAGATCCTCAGGGTAGAGCCACAGCTGTTTGGCACACTGGTCCAACAGACCCCCATCTCCCAGAAAACCAAGATGTGGGAGAGGATCATGAACAGGGTGAACGCACAATCACCATGTCGGCGCACAAAGAGCGACATCCAGAACAGGTGGTATGACGTGCGCAGGAGGGTACGGGACATGCTCAAAAAGACTACATCAACAGCCAACACACCGGCAGTGGCCCTCCTACCAAGCCAATATACCTCAGGCCCTGGGAGGAGAAGGTGCGGGCCATCCTTCCGCCAGTGAGCGTATATGGACTAGAGGACATCCCAGAGCCTGGTGAGTACACAACAAATGTACACAATATACTGCCACAAAACACACACACATCACTGTCAAGGGGAGAGTCAAACCATGCACTCATAGCAATTACACAGCAACCAGAACAGAATCATCCCAAAATGTGTATGTCAGTCAGATAAACACAACACATGCCATCAAAAAAGTCACATCCAACTGTGCCATCACATGTACAAACACAACTACAACTACAGCTAGGCAGTGGCACAAATAGAACTAACAAACACATCCAGACATGTAGCCACCACAACAACACCAACACACAGTGAAGACCACTCAAAGGAAGGAATTCTGTGTATGCTGGCCAAGTCAGTGTAGCCAATAGCATCATGGGAGTCGCAGTCACACATATTGCCCCCCACAACTGTCCCATCAACACCACCATGAACCATGCGCACATCACAGGGAGTGGAGAAGGACTCACAAGATGGCTGACACTGGCAACTGCTGTGGGGAGCACAAGGCCCTGCTGGCAACTGTGCACCAACAAACAGCAGGACACCACTGACTGACATCCTGAGAGACAACTTCCACTCCCTGCAATGCAAGCACGTTCCATGGTGGGATATCTGGCTAGCTGGGTGGGAAGGAGGACTTGCAGCACTGACCATAGTCACAAGCACCTCCCCTCACACACCCCCAACACAAACTCCACAGAACCCACCTGGTAGAATGCAATGCCCCCCATCCTAACACAAGATCCCACAAAGAACCACCACCCTGGGTTATGTTGTGTGAAGCACAGGGACACTCTTGGGACTCTTAGCCAAACAACTGCCAGGACAACACTCCCAGCCATCCTGTCAGCACAGCCAGCCCACCCCACAGGGAAGCAGAATCAAAAGGAAGGAAGCATGGGCATGCTGGGAAGGGGGTGGAGGCAATAGCATGATGGGAGTCGTAGTCACTGATATTGGTCACCCCCACAACTGTCCCATCAACACCACCCTGAACCATGCTCACATCACAGGGAGTGGAGAAGGACTCACAAGATGGCTGACACTGGCTACTGCTGTGGGGAGCACAAGGCCCTGCTGGCAACTGTGCACCAACAAACAGCAGGACACCACTGACTGACATCCTGAGAGACAACTTCCACTCCCTGCAATGCAAGCACGTTCCATGGTGGGATAACTGACTGGCTGGGTGGGTGGGAAGGAGGGCCGGCTGTCAACCAAACACAACCAATGCAGACCATGTTCACACCCCAACAAATACATAGAAATGCCCAAATAATGCAGGACAATGTGCCACACCAATATCAACCCCTGACTGTGACGACTTAGGACAATGCAATGTACAGGCCCGCACCCAGAGGCACAGTCACAACTGTCATGTGTGTCAACCATTGATGCCTGCAGAAACATAACATACATTGTGTGTGTCTCCCAAAAACAGGTGATGATGGGGACACAGCAGCAGACGCTGAGGAGTCCCAGTCCCAGGCTCAAGAGGATGCGGAGCTCACTGGCGTCGTACAGCCTCTGTCCTCCTCGGACGATGAAGACCAACCTGGCACATCCGGTGCAAGTCTACATGCAGCACCAGCAGGACCACCAGCTGCAGCACCAGCAGGACCACCAGCTGCACCCCTGCACCCACCCCTCCAACGACTGTCACCACAAATACCATCCCTGCCGACATGGACAGAACAAGGAGCAACACCAGCACAGGGACCCTGGACCAACCTGGGGCCATGGACACCACCACCACCAACCCCCAAGGTGGACCAGGGTCATCTGTGCGTGCCACTGCACACACTGCACATGTCAGCAGGTGTGGTGGGAGGGGTGGGAGACAGAGGTCGCTGCTTGCAGACGTTGCTGGTGTGCATGATGACCCACAACTGGTACGCATAGCTGATGCGTACCAGTCCAGCACCGGAGACCTCAGCCAGGTAGTGGGGCTCCTCAGAGACATGAAACAGCAGCAGGCTGCCCATCATGCCCGCTTGGACTCCCACATGTCCCACGTGGAGTCACACATGTCCCGCGTGGACTCACACATGTCCCGCGTGGAGTCCAAGTGGGATGCACTGCATGAGATGACGGCGGTGCACAGGGACATTTTACAATGCCTCCGCCAGATGAACAGCAACCAGTCCACACCTCCCTGTGTGCCAACAACATCTGGTGCCAAACAAACTGCAACTGCCACAGGGAGGGAGGATGACTCTGGCGGAGAGTCCCCTGCACCGCAGCAGCCTGTACTTGAGGGGCCCCCCCAAGAAGAGGGGTCGTCCGAGGAGCGGCAAGTGAGAGGCCGATGGCCAAGCGCAACTCCCAGGAAGCCTGAACCTGTTCTGGATGTTCACCTTTGTGCACAGACTGTTCACCCTGTTGACGGCAACACTACTCCCACACATTGCATGGGGAGTACAAGTTGGACCAATGTGTCAGACAACTGTGGCCCCGATACTGGGGATTCTGTCTACCAGGACTTTCAATTCACCTAGGAACTTCGGATTGCAAGATTTATGTACAGCACTACCCATCCTATGCACTATTCACACAAATGTATCACAATAAACACACTAATACACCATACTTGCCTCTGTTGTGATTCCAACGTGGGTGCTGTTATGGGGATGATGAACTGCAAAATTACACTGTGTATGTGAACTGCAACAGCAAGGACAACACAGGCATGTGAGTAAAGGCAACGTGACACATATGAGGGAGACACACCACCAGGGCTACACAACACATACACACCTAGGCCATCTGACTCATTGCCTACACTGATGTTGCCAGGGAAGACGGTGCAATGCACAGACACCACACCCATTCCCAGTTGTAGTCAAGTAGCCCACAGGTGCAGTAAGCAAATGGCAGTCAAATGTGTGACCACAGACAACGCACATCACAAAGTGAAGCACAGGTTTATTACACAGTTGCACCTCTTTCTTTGTCAACACTTACCTTTTGGTCACTGTGATGATGGGGGTTTGGACCCCATTGCCACAATGTTCAAAGTGTGCTTCAGCTATGGACCCCACACTTACATTTTGGTCACTGTGATGATGGGGGTTTGGACCCCATTGCCACAATGGTCATGGCCTGCTTGCATTGTGGGTGCCACACACATATATGTGTGGCACATGTGCTAGGGGGTCACATTGTATGTTCAAAGTCATGTTCGGTGTTGTAGGCATTTGACACAGTCTACACACGCTTGTCATGGTGTTGGGGGATGTCTTCTTCTTGCATTCCCTAGGTTGTGGTGTGCTGGTTGTGTCATGCATTGTCCATCCTATGAGTGGGGGTGGTAGTAGTGGTAGGCATCCAGCCCCCCTGGCTAAGGGTGGTAGTAGTGGTAGGCATCCAGCCCCCTGCGTAAGGGTGGTAGTAGTGGTAGGCATCCAGCCCCCTGGCTAAGGGTGGTAGTAGTGGTAGGCATCCAGCCCCCCTGGCTAAGGGTGGTGGTAGGCATCCAGCCCCCTGGGTGAGGGTGGTAGTAGTGGTAGGCATCCAGCCCCTCTGGGTGAGGGTGGTAGTAGTGGTAGGCATCCAGCCCCCTGGGTAAGGGTGGTAGTAGTGGTAGGCATCCAGCCCCCTGGCTAAGGGTGGTAGTAGTGGTAGGCATCCAGCCCCCCTGGCTAAGGGTGGTGGTAGGCATCCAGCCCCCCTGGGTGAGGGTGGTAGTAGTGGTAGGCATCCAGCCCCCCTGGGTGAGGGTGGTAGTAGTGGTAGGCATCCAGCCCCCCTGGGTGAGGGTGGTAGTGGTGGTAGGCATCCAGCCCCCCTGGGGGAGGGTGGTAGTAGTGGTAGGCATCCAGCCCCCCTGGCTAAGGGTGGTAGTAGTGGTAGGCATCCTGCCCCCTGGGTAGGGGTGGTGGTGCGCATTCAGGCCCCTGTGTGCATATGTGGCATTGGTGATGGGCATCCCGCCCCTATGGTGCTGCTGTTGCTGGTGTAAGTATATTCTGCATCCCTCTGTGTGTGTGTGATGTGTCGTGTACGTGTTGTATGTGTTTTGTGGTTGGTGTCTGGCTTACCTTCTGCGCCGTACGCGTCCGTGCCTGTTCCGGTAGTAAATGTAGAATATTGGTATGATCGGGACGAAGGGATTCATGGTTGGTTCGTGTCGTTCGTCCTTCTCGTTGCTTCGCGTCGTCCTCGTCGCTTCGCGTCGTCCTCGTCTCTTCGCGTCGTCCTCGTCGCTGGCGTGTTCGTCTCGGAGCCGTGGATCGTGTTGTGGTGCGAATCGGAGCTTATGTGCGCCTCTCCCGGATGCTTTGACGTGCCGTGCGTAGCGACGGGTTCGGCGCGTACGGAAAGCGCATCGTACTCGTTCGGCCGGACGGAGCTGCATTTTTCCTTCCGTGCGACTCGATTCGGCGTTTCCGGATTCGCCTCGGTCGGGGAACAGGACCTGGTTTGGGTGAGTACGGCTCGGCTGGATTCTTTGCTGTTGTGCGCATCGTACTTACTCGTTCGGTGTGCTGTACGGATCAGTCGGGAAACAGGCTTTCGCATGGCTTTTTTCCCGACCGAATGGTATTGGGTGCGCCTCCGACCGAGATCGGAATCGGCCCCTAAACCTAAATAATTTACTATTCCCACTGCATTCTATCAAAAATTGGGGTAGATGCTGGACAGTAACATAAATAATATACTATCCCCACTACAGTCTATAATAAATTGGGGTAGGTGCTGGACAGTAAACATAAATAATTAACTATTCGCACTCCAATATAAATTTACATTAACTATATACTGATCACTAAACATTATCAATTACATCCCCCAAAAATTATTTTTTATAATAACTCCAAAACATTATGCCCTAAAAACCCAAAAACACACTACTAAAAATAAATTCCAAATTTATAATTCTATAAACTTATTTATTTTTAAATAAAATATAAATTTTTCATTTTTTTTAATAATATTTAATTAAAAATATATATTTTTAATACACTCCCCACCTTTATCCCCTAAAAACCCAACATCCCACTCCTAAACATATTTATCGAATTCAGATTTCAATATTATATTTTATTTTAAAAATAAATTCTAAATTTATTTAAAAATTGATTAATATTTAATTTAAAATATATATATTTAAAACACTACCCAACTTAGGGGCCCATTACGATGGCGGGTGGAGGCACGACCGCGGTGGCGGCGGTGTTGAAAAATGCCTTTTACCGCACGCCAGCAGCGGTCTTCACGCCCGCCATATTAGGATGGGAAAACATAGGCATTTACCGTTCGCCGCGGTGTGACGCCGACCGCCATCGAACAGCGCCCGCCACCGCGGCGGAGTGAGCCAATCACCACACACCGCCGTGCGGAATGACGTCCCGTACGCCGAAGATATCACGATGCCGGAAACAGGGAGGCGCACCGCGTCGGAGAAACCGTACAGCGAAAGACGGCGGAGACATCACAGCGGAGACAGAAAAGAAACACCCGGGACACACCACGATGGATCCTGCCCTACACGCTTTCCCGGTGCTGTACATGATCCACCACCTGCAAGTCATCCACCACCACGGACGCCTCCGCAGGTACGTACAGACACAACAGTGCAAGTAACACAATACATAGCTCCAGGGGGGAAAAACATCGCATGGGAACACCACACACCCCTGTGGGGACAGGCACACAGCCATCACTGCACACACACATGTCCCACCTGTCACAAAAACATCGCGCCACATACTGCCCACCCATGTATCGCATTCATGAACAAATGTCCCGGTCACGTCACCGCCGCGGTCAGTGTGCATGAAACCATGCACACAACGCAGAGCACAGGGCCAGCGCATGCCAAGGGCACCGTACAAATTGCACAGAGCCACAACTCCATCCACAACACACCAGCTACCTCCCTGAAGGGACACAACATGTGTCTCACAAGTGCCACTCCTGCACAACAACAACACAACTACAGCCACACCATGCCCCACGTCCCAACAACTGCATATACAGCCACAGCAGGACCCTTTGCAAAGGAACACATAGCACAGAAGCCCAGGCCCCAGCCAACACACACACACCACAACAACATCACACACAAGCCAAGAACACTGAGGCCAGGCACAAAATGTACACACACACAGATGAGGACCAAACACTTCACTGCACACACTACCTGACAAGTCACACACACACACACCACCCTGACTCACAGCTACATACACACACCACATGCCAGCAGTAATGGAGGACAACATATAGGAAAGCCAAAGTGAGGTGCCCACAAATGGAAGGGCAGTGACACAACCATCAAGCATGGGTGAAGCACATGCAAGACAAGACACATGTGAGAACACACACAGCCCATCACAGCACACATGGCTGACACAGTCAGTCAACACAAACCACGGTCACCCCAATGCTACAACTCCTGTAGACAGCAAGGACACCCATGTATAGGCACAGGGATGTAAGGAAGGCCCTGAACACAAACACTGACCAGCCACACATAGGCATCCAAACACTGGACAAGACAACGTCTGATGCACAACACACAGGGCCCAGTGACACACTACATGACAGCCAAGCACAAGTAGGATATGTCACACATACCTCCTCCCACAACAGCAACACACAATACTGCCATGTGCACAAAACACAACCACAGGGCTAAACAAGTACACATACAGGCACACCACACCAGGGTCACACATGGTAGTAGTTGACAATGCATGTGCACACACATCCACAGTCACAACAAAGTCACCCCCTTCACACCATACACTTCTCCACCACCCAAGTGCACACATTGGAAGTAAGCCATGGGACCTGGATAACTCATCACCACAAGATGTCCATACACCGACACTGATTGGCACACAGAAAGGAAGCTCACACAGACCCCATGACCCTGGCCTGCCTGCCTGTAAGCCTGTGCCCAAACTCCCACCCTGTGCTGCCATTGCCCACAAACCTGACATGTGTCCACCATAGATAACATGAGCCAAGAAGGAAGATGACTACAAGACCTCATTGCCCACCACCTGCACTGCACCCATAAGTATCACAGTCATGTAGAAATGAAGTGCCTCCCACCCCTGCAAAAAAATGAAATGTGACACAACCCATTGGCAATGTCGAAGTGGCATACTGAGCCTGTGACACAGTAAACCATGCACACACAGAAACAACTTTATTCAGGAAGGACACTGACACAACTCACTGCAGGACCAACTGTGTTTATTCACAATTTGCATATTGACACAACAAATTTGGGCAACAGCAAAGCCAGTGGGCATTTCAATATGCACAGTATTTACATGAAAAGCTGCACAGGCAGGGGGCACACAGCAGTGAACAGCAAGGCCAGTGGGCAGGACACAGTGCAGGTGAGGTACAAGAGAAGCTGCACAGGCAGGGGGCACACAGCAGTGAACAGCAAGGCCAGTGGCCAGTCCAATGTGCAGAGTGAGTCCATGAGAAGCTGCACAGGCAGGGGGCACACAGCAGTGAACAGCAAGGCCAGTGGCCAGGACACAGTGCAGGTGAGGTACATGAGAAGCTGCACAGGCAGAGGGCACACAGCAGTGAACAGCAAGGCCAGTGGCCAGTCCAATGTCCAGATTAAGTCCATGAGAAGCTGCACAGGCAGGGGGCACACAGCAGTGAACAGCAAGGCCAGTGGGCAGGACAAAGTGCAGAGTGAGTCCATGAGAAGCTGCACAGGCAAGTGGCAAACAGCAGTGAACAACAAGGCCAGTGGCCAGGACACAGTGCAGGTGAGGTACATGAGAAGCTGCACAGGCAGGGGGCACACAGCAGTGAACAGCAAGGCCAGTGGCCAGTCCAATGTGCAGAGTGAGTCCATGAGAAGCTGCACAGGCAGGGGGCACACAGCAGTGAACAGCAAGGCCAGTGGCCAGTCCAATGTGCAGAGTGAGTCCATGAGAAGCTGCACAGGCAGGGGGCACACAGCAGTGAACAGCAAGGCCAGTGGCCAGGACACAGTGCAGGTGAGGTACATGAGAAGCTGCACAGGCAGGGGGCACACAGCAGTGAACAACAAGGCCAGTGGGCAGGACAAAGTGCAGAGTGAGTCCATGAGAAGCTGCACAGGCAAGTGGCAAACAGCAGTGAACAACAAGGCCAGTGGCCAGGACACAGTGCAGGTGAGGTACATTAGATCCTGCACAGGCACGGGGCACACAGCAGTGAAACACAAGGCAAGTACAATGTGCAGAGTAGTTACATCAGAAGCTACACAGGGAATGTATGCAACTCTACCATGCCATGCCCAGCAACAGAGTAATGGGTCTGACAATGGGCATCACACGCACCCCTGTGGACAGACAGGTGTTTGAGGGTGACCACCACTCAGATGGGGCTGTCTGTCGGACTTGGAGCTGACTGTGTGTTGGGGTCTGTTGGCGGACTACCCTGGGCAGTGGGAGTAACAACTGTGGTAGAGCCAACTGTGCATGTGGTAGCTGGGGGTCTGCTTGGACCAGGTGGGGTGGTGGCCCGGGGAGGTGGACTCATGCCCTGGTGAGACACAGTGTGTGCCAGACATTGTGGAGGGGTGCCTCTCCACTTCTTGGGGATCCTGAAAGGCTTCCCTGTCAGGGGATTGAGGGGAACTGGGGCAGACACAACAGGTGACCCCAACACCAAAGCTGATTCTGGTGTGGAAGGTGACCCCCCCTCTGGGGACATGCTGGAACCCGCTGTGCACTTGCCTGGTGTTTGCCGCCGCCCTGCCTCCCTCTGTCCACCAGCTTTGCCCCCTACAGTGTCCTCCCATGCTGGCTTCACAGGGCTTGGGATGGGAGTGGAGGTCAAGGATGGATTATCCATGGAGCCCTCATCCTGTGTAATGTTTGCAGGCAACACCTTCTCAGTGGGTGTGGAAACTGTCTTTTTGCCTCGGCGAGACGTCTTTGGCACAGGGAGTCTTTGGCAGGGGAGGAAGGTGAGGCCTGTGACCCTGATGCTTTTTCTTTGCTTTGTGGCCCTTGCTGTCGCCTGATGGGCTTTTCTCTCTGCGCTCTGGGGTGGCCTTACTCTTATGTGGGGATGGTGTCTGTGCCCTAGTACGCTTGGGTTGCTGCTGCTCCTGTGTGTTGCGGGTTCTGTATCGGGACTTTGGGGTCCGTTGGGCATTGTCACTGTCGTCAGAGGTGCACAGTGACACGGGGCCGGACCGAGTGCTGGGAGCCGCTCCCTGACTATGTGCCTGTTGCAGGGCTGCTGTCACAGTTGATGACAAGGACTGCACAGTGCGGTGTAGCCCACCCACGTCGGAATGTAAGCCCTCCATGAAATCTATAACCTGCCCCAACATTTTGTCGTGCTCTTGGAAGGCATTGAGAAGTGCTGTCTGCCCCACACACAGCTGGCGCAATAGCTCGACTGCTTCTGCACTGAGGGCAGCAGGGCTGACATGGGCTGGGGCAGCTGTGCCTGGGGTGAAGGTGACTCTTCCCTTCATACTCGTGCGGACACGGGCAGCACCAGTGGAGGTTGAAGGGAGGCTGGGCACTGGACGCTGTGTGGCGGAAGAGGAGGCAGAGTCCCTGTTCCCTGTACCCCCCAACATGGATGTGTCACCGTTGGCGTCAGATGAGGTAGAGCTTTGTGTCTCCAGCTGTGAATCCTCTAGCAGACTCCTGTCCCCCTCCTCGGCGCTGGTCACATCTGTGTCAGTCAGCTCCGGTGTGGCTGTTGCAGTGGAAGCCTCACCACTGGTGTCCGTCCCCTCTCCCTCTGCACATACGGGAGCTGCTGCATAGGAGAGAGAAGTACTGTGAGATGAGTGGCATCAACAGAACTAACACGTGCCAATACATCTGCATCCTAGAAAGAGGTGTGCAGCACATTGCATGCCACCCTGTGCACACATATATCTTGACACCCAAATTTCGACACAACGGTGCATGTCCGCCACACGTCCTGCCATAAGTGCCCCAGGTGATTCACACAGCACACCATCCTGCAGTTGGCTCACATCAGACACAGCCCCAAAATGGCCTGTGCACACACACTGTCCCGATGTTGGCAAGGATGAACACCATGACATGGTGCACATCACCTACATGTGTGGAGCAGTAGGGGACCACACAGACTACAACATACCAGCCCACAATGACCCTGCACACATGCCATCCACCATATCGAGTCCATGGGCACATCTACTGTTGCACATTGGCCTCAGATGTCTGACTGGCAGACATCTGAGGTCTGGAATTGCACGCATTCATTGAAACACATTCACAGTTGGCACACTGGCATTACCATCCATCATAATTCACACACTACCCCTCAGCAGAAGGTACCTGAAGGCCACAACTCCAAATGTAAGAGAGATGCACAGTGCTAAAACTCACTTCATGAAGCGCCGTTTGTGCAAAAGCATGGCACATACACCCAGCACAGAGGCCACTCACAAAACATTGCACCACACAACCAACGTCACACAGCTGACAATTTGCACACTCTGTAGACACATGCACCCACTCCCAGTCAAAGGCAGCCTGCAACACATACTCACCCCTGGCTCGCTGCTGATGCTCCCTCAGTCGTCTGTCCAGCTCAGGTTGTGTGACAGCCAGGATGCGGGCCATTAGTGGTGTCATGCTGCGCCTAGCCAACCTGCCAGTCCGAGGGAGCAGCCCCAGCGTCATCTCGGCCACGTTCTTGCTCAGCCGGCAGATGTCGTCCCACCTTTTATGACAGTGGGTGCGCCTTCGGTTTGACACACCCAGATCCCGGACTCTGGAGGCAATGGCCCTCCACACGGCTTTACGCTGGTGGACCTTCAGCTGCAGGCATGGGAGACAAGAGGGGTGATGTTCCAGTGACACAGTGCACAATAACAACACAACGAAAATGCAGTAGCACGACAGTGACTCATCCAAAACTCCAGCTACAACTGTCACATAGCCAACAATTGCTCTGAACATGATGCAATGTCATTGGTCAATCAGACGTACAGGCATGCATGTTCGATGGTGGACACAGTACCTCCACATCCCATTCACATGCAGGATACCAACACAGCAAGCAACGTGTAGTCTGCCTGCAGCTACTGTCTGCAGTTACCTACAACTACACATAGAGAAGATAGCAAAACATGTGTCATGTTGTTGGACTCACTGTGTCCAACACTGCGCAGACCTAAGTGTCCTAGCCCTGTGAAAGCCTCACTGTGTCTTGGAACTCACATAGAGTGACAACAACTGTCATACACACACCCTTCCCCCACGCCTGCTCCTGTGCAATCTACATGGCAGAGATGGGACTTAGATGAAGAGGCGTGAGCCAAACACACATGGTACACACTGTACATGCAGTGATGTGGACATGTGGCATTCGGTGGGGACTGTGCAGGGCAGGTGGACTGACACTGAGTGGGTTAATTGGGAGCAACACAGCCATTCACACAAACGCTAACTGGCCAGACTCCTGCATCACCAAAATGCAGCTGCACTGTATGGCTGACACTACAGGACATGTCCCTCTACTCAGGATAGGCATGCAGGGTAACGTGTGAAAGAGCCCACCAAGCCCTTCCTGCTGTAGTAAACATGATAGGCAGTGCATGTCAGAGCCCCACAACCACTGACACATACCGAAGCACCTCCACCCCATGTGTGCACACCCTGCACTCTCACTCACAGTCTGGGAGACTTACCACGACATTAGGGCCGCCATAAAGCCTTGGGTACTGTGCAAGCAGCCCGTCTACCAGGACCTCAAGCTCCTCACTGGTGAAGGGACTGGCACGGATCTTCTGAGTCCTCGACATCACAATGGACATGTGGCAGCAGCAGCACGTTGAGGGTGGCAGTCAGCAGTCCCTTGAGGCAGCAGCAGCAGGTGCAGGGTGGCAGCCAGCAGTCCCTTGAGGCAGCAGGTGCAGGGTGGCAGCCGGCAGTCCCTTGGCAGCAGGTGCAGGGTGGCAGCCAGCAGTCCCTTGAGGCAGCAGGTGGAGGGTGGCAGCCAGCAGTCCCTTGAGGCAGCAGGTGGAGGGTGGCAGCCAGCAGTCCCTTGAGGCAGCAGCAGCAGGTGGAGGGTTGTCAGTCAGCAGTCCCTGGTAGCTGTGGGAATGTGGTGCGCCCTCCCACACATATATAGGCCCCTGGGGCTGTGTCAGTGGTCCCAGGGTGCTGCAATTGGTGTACCAGGTCTGCCTCATTCAAATACATCCAATGTCCGCCTCCGCGGTGGCGGTGCACGCCTACCGCGATTTTCAAACTCGCATCAGGCTACCGCGAGTCTGCTTCCCATTGGCTGCAGGGGCATGGTCCATGCGGTGACACACCGTAGGATGCATGTGCGCGCTACCGCGGTGGTGCATCTTTTGAATGCCTCCAGTGACCGCCTCCGCGGGGGTGGTGCACGCCTACCGCGATTTTCAAACTCGCATCAGGCTACCGCGAGGCAGCTTCCCATTGGCTGCAGGGGCATGGTCCATGCCGGTGACACACCACAGGGGCCAGGCGGTAGGCACCGCCATATGTCTGCCAGACAGTGCCTGGAGTGACCGTGATTTGGGTAGCGGTGCATGGTGACCGCTATTGTCACATACATATCTGGCGGTGTCTCCCGCGATCGTGCATGGGTTATGGGCGGTGCCACACCTCAGTGGCCAGGCGGTAGGCACCGCCATATGTCTGCCAGACAGTGCCTGGAGTGAGCGTTAATGGAGTTGTGGAGTAGCTGTGCTGCACCTAACGTGTCCTCCAGCTCTCTGCATAGGCCAACATGTACAGTGCCCAGGGTCTCAACAATTGAAGGGTCCTCATGAGGGCAAATGCACAAAAGGGACATGTCACTCCACGTCACCAACACATACCATATATGGGTTGCCAATACATTGCATGGGCACATACACTCGCACATGTCACATGTGCTGTGTAATGAAATGTAGACTGTCCAGTAAATGTGTTGCATAGCATATGGAGATAATGGACACTGTCTGTGTGTGCAATGTAACGCACAATGTCGTCTCATTGACTGGACTAGGGGCATCAGCAACTGGCACATTGTCCTATGCACATGCACACACGTGTCCCCCATGCTCAGCCGGTGGTCAGTGTGTAGTTGATGTGTGCCTTGTGCAACCTGTGTTGGGAGGTGTATCAGGGCCAGCAACATGGTGTGTTCGGGTAGTATTGCAATTATTAACATATGCTGGGGGTCATACTCACAGGTATGCACCCATATCTGTTAGTATATCACACTGTGCATGCGAATGAGCCGGAGGGGTGCACAGATAATTGCTGCTGGTAAGGGGACAGGTGTACGAGTAGTGTGCCTGATGTGAACCTACTTGTGAAGTGCCCTGTCGGTTAATGGTGCATGTTGTAAGACTTGGGAATGTGTCTGTAGAAGAAATTGATGTGATGCACATTTCATGGTCTTCTGCATTGACATCTGTGCACTGTGATCTGTCCTAGGAGGAGGAGGCCCAATATCCATCGTCCGTTCACAGTCCTGGCAGACATGGAGAATGAGGAGATAATCCGCAAATTCAGGCTGGACCGACAAACCCTGCAGAACCTATGTGCCATGTTGGAGCCCCACCTGCAGCCACGTCGGACATATCCAAACAGCTTTCACCGCAACATCTAAGGTGATGGCATGCCTGCATTTCTTTGCAACGGGCTCATTCCAGCACACGGTCGCAAGTGCAGGCGGGATGTCACAGCCGATGTTCAGCATGGTGCTGAGGGATGTCCTGTCGGCCATGATGCTGTACAAAGACAGATATATCCATTTTCCCAGGGGGCCTGAGTTGGTGGCTGTGAAGGGCGATTAGTATGCCCTTGGACATATCCCCCATGTCATTGGTGCAATTAATTGCTCTGTTCTGGGGTCAGGACAGCGCCGGGACACTCCTCGGAGTAGCCGTGCGCTTAACAAATACCCCATAACATAACATAACATGTTGGGCTTGTGCCACCACAGGCACGTGAACAGGTTTACCGCAATAGGAAGCATTCACACTCGGTAAATGTTCAAGTGGTGTGCCTGGTGGACATGATCATCTCACACGTGTGTGCCAAGTTTCCCGGTTCAGCCCATGATGCCCACATCCTGCGCAGCAGCATCGTTCCTCAGTTGATGGCCAATCTGCTTCCTGAGCGTGCATGACTTGTGGGTGAGTATGCATAGTGGATTAGAGTGGTGTGTGTGTGTGACATGCTGTTGTGTTGCATTTTGGGACTGCAAGGTTAATCTGTGTCTCTCACACCCAGGTGACTCGGCATATCCAAACCGCCCGTGGTTGCTGAGCCCATTGCGGAACCCCGTCACGCCAGCTGATGTGCGATACAATGATGCCCATGGGAGGACACGGCGTGTGATAGAACGGACATTTGGTCTCCTAAAATCAAGATTTCGGTTCCTGGACCGTACTGGGGGGGCCCTTATGTACTCACCAGGGAAGGTGTGTCAGATAGTGGTGGCATGCTGCATGCTCCACAACCTGGCCATTCGCAAGGCAATACCCCTGATCCTGGATGATGATGATGAGCAGCCAAGGCCGCCGCCTGCAAATCAAGCCAGATCCAGTGACGAGGGCAGTGGAGAGGAGGAAGGGGTCGACATGCGTCGACAGCTCATCACCCGCTACTTCACTTGAAGGTGAGTGACGATGTAGAAGGGACGAAATGGTCTGATGGTGTTGCTGTTGCTGTGTGGGTGTATGTGAGCTTGCTGACTGCAGTTGGTGTTGACTCATTGCTGCCTGCCAATGTATGTGTGATTGGTTAGTGTGATACAGATTGTCTCTATGGTGACTGTTGCTCTGTGTAAAGTTTATAGATCTGAGTACCTTGTTGACAAGTGTTGTGTGATGTGTGCAATGCCACACCCATACAAGTGACTCTTGTTCTGCGGTTTTCCCTAGGTCCCTTCAGCATCTCACTTGTTACCTACAGTCCATTCCCCTGGACCATGTCCTACACGGTGAAGGTTGCACATCCTGTATTAAAGATGGAGCAGACACAACAACATGTGTGTAAGGTGTATTTATTTACAACTGTGACATGCAAGGGTGGAGAAAATGTGAAGGGGGAATTGAAGAAGTGAGTTTACAGTCATGGTAAATGTGATACTTGAGTAGTCCCCACAATGATGTGGAGACCCAGTCCAACAGATGGATGCCATTCACATGGCAGTGTGGTGAAGGATAGTCCAAAAGGTCAATGCAGTGGTGCAGTGGTCTGCCATCATGGCTGGTTCGGGGACTAGCGTTTGGCATGTGCTTGGGCACGTGAGTCCCCCTGGCCTTTCCTTGGACGGCCCCTCTTGCGCTTCACTGGAGGGGCCACTGCTGCAGGGGCAGTGGTGTCTGAGGACTCACCCCCTCTGTGGACGCAGGGGAGGATGATGTAGTGTCATCCTGCTGCCCAACGGGGGAGGCAGAGGGGTAGAATGTTGCGCTTGCCTGTCCCTCAGAACCGCCACTAGCTGCCCCAAGAGGTCCACAATCTGTCCCATGCGTGTGTCCATGGACCTCAGCAGCAGGAGGTGCTCCCGAGATTCTTCCTCTAACCGGCCCATTCGTCCCTGGGCCTGTTGGTATGCCCCAAGGACTCTGTCGGTGTGGCCCAGGGCTTCCGTCCCAGGATCAGTCCCCCTCTGCATGAGCCTGTCCTGACCAGCTGCACTGCTGCCACGGTCCTGTCCGGTCCTCACATTGGCCCGCTGCATCCTCTCCCTGGCCTCCGCAGTCGATGTTGTGGGCTGCTCAACCCCTGGGGCAGGGAGGGTGTTGCGGCCAGCTGTGGTGGTGGTGGTGGTAGTGGTGGTTGACACACAGGCCGTGACACCAGCTGTCAGAGGATGGTCAGGGCTGCAGCTGATGTGGTTGGGGGGACAATGGGTGCCTGGGACTGGTTGAGGCCTGCCACACCAGATGGGCCAGCGTGGAGCTCCTCATCCAATGTATCCAGGGAGTCCTCATCCAGTTGTCTCTGTTCCGAGGGGGGGGGACTCGCTCTGCAGGGTGGTGCAATCCTCTGCAGTGAGTTCTTGGTCACCTGTGGGTCAGATGGGAAATGGTCATTGTGTTGCACCCATCAAAGTTTGTGTTAGCAGTGTTACATCAACTGTTTGTACATCCAGCAGTTGTTCACTGTACAAATTAGCATTGACCGACATCCAGTGATGCATTACAAGCTGTTGTGGTACATACATTACTTGTCCATATTGGGAGTTGTCAAGACATGACATGCACAATATAATTTTTTGACATTGACAGTCTTATGTTGGCATCCTGTTATTGATCAATCATATGTCATCCATTTACGCGTATGTGTCACTTGTAGAGCCCTTGTAGCGGTTCTCTCTGCACAGTGAGTGAGCATTGTAGTTTCATGCATACCTTGTCAATGTGGTGTAGATATTTGTATTTGCAATTCCAGACATGCTTAAGTTTGCTTTAATTAGATCCTAGGTGGTCTGGTCCACTGCTTCTGTCAGATGGCATGTAGTGGTGTGCATGGTTGTGCTCGGAGTTCCATCGACATGTGTTTCAGTCATTCACACTTTGGTTGCTGTCACAGTTTCATTTTCTTAGGTGTGTGCACACTATAGTTGCCAATGCTATCTGGGTGTGCAGTTGTGCATTGAGAGGCCTGGTGTCCTATGCCAACATGTTTTTTAAATGCATATCTGGCTGCATGTTGTGGCTGTAGATATGTTGTGTTTGCTGTGTTTTCCTTGTATTTGTTAGACCTCTCCGTGTGTGTAGGATGAGGGCTTCCATCTTGGTCCAGTGTGGGACAAGTCAGCATGATATGTCCACATGCCAGTTCTTTTGCAGTGTACATTGCAATGACTGACACATGCATGTTGGAGCCAGGAAGTGATGGGTCTTGTGTGCTGGCGGTCAGGTGGGCCCGTGTGAGTTGTTGTGCAAGCTTCCCAGCCCCACACACCCCAACCTGTGAGATGCGGTTACCTACCTGTGAGTTGGGTGGGTAGCATACATTGCCTGCCACATGCTTCTTATTGGGGGTGTAGTGTCCCATCCTCCATAATGGTGGGACAGCATGCATGTTTCATTTTGTGGGACGGATAGCCAAACACACTGCACCGTCTCACTGTGAAGATGGCTAACTACCGTTTGAGGCGAAGGTGAGCAATGACATGGCTATGTGACTTGGTAGAAATCTTTGGATGGAATGTGCGTGTGGTGAGCATGATGTGTGTGTGGCTTTTGTACCCATTGATTTCAGATTACATTTGGTCATGGGGTATAGCCCCCATCACTGTTGTCCCAGCTATCTGGCTGTGGGGTTCACTCCGCCCGACATTTGAAGGCACAATTGGGCAAGGGGTATGGTCTCGTAGCACAGTGGTGACATACAGCAGGGTGTAGATCTCACCCAGCATACATTTCCACAATGTCATGGTTTCATGGTATTTGTGGACCTGAGAACATGAGCCCAGTACTGGTGTAGCAGTTGTTCCAGGGCATCCATACACTGACATGTTGTGGTCAACAGTGGTGTGTGTGTGAGATGTACTCAGCCCTGTGCAGACAATGTATGGTTTTGGGGCCAGACTATACCAGCACTGTTCAGACAGACAGTGTGAGATGTGAACATTGTCAATGCATACACACATTGGTGGTCCAAACAAGACACCTTTGACAATTTAATTCAGACAAGGTGCTGTTCTGCAATTCAGTGCAGCACTGTGGTAGCTGGGTGTGTTGCAGGACATTTGGGTTCTGCTTAGTTTAGCATTGTGAGTCCCAGCTGCAGTGTAGTTTTGGGTGCACTGCACTTCCACTGTTTACATTGCAACACTGTGGTATGACATGGGTAATTTGCACTTTGCCATACAAACGGCCAGACACTGCTGCAGGGCAGCATGATCGTTGTTAGTGTTGCAGTGTGTGATGCCTGGCACAGTGTACACAATGTGGGTCAATTTTGAACAGAGACTTGTGCATGGTGACTACAACAGAACTGTTTTGCATTATTTGTGTTGGTGACTGTGAACTAAGTGGCATGGTGTCATGTGCGGCTGCACAGATGTCACATGCCTATGAGTGGGACTAGTGCTCCATCCTGCTCAGCTGTGGGCCAAGGGGGCCTGGTGGGAGTTGTAGTGCAGGCCTCCCAAACACCCACCCACCTCCAGGTAAAGATGGCTACCTACCTGTTAGGTGAGGGTGCAGCACACTATGGCTGAGGCATGCTTCTGGGTGGGGGCAGTGCTCCATCCTGCTCAGCTGTGGGCCAAGGGGGCCTGGTGGGAGTTGTAGTGCAGGCCTCCCAAACACCCACCCCCCTCCCGGTGAAGATGGCTACCTACCTGTTAGGTGAGGGTGCAGCACACAATGGCTGAGGCATGCTTCTGGGTGGGGGCAGTGCTCCATCCTGCTCAGCTGTGGGCCAAGGGGGCCTGGTGGGAGTTGTAGTGCAGGCCTCCCAAACACCCACCCACCTCCCGGTGAAGATGGCTACCTACCTGTTAGGTGAGGGTGCAGCACACAATGGCTGAGGCATGCTTCTGGGTGGGGGCAGTGCTCCATCCTGCTCAGCTGTGGGCCAAGGGGGCCTGGTGGGAGTTGTAGTGCAGGCCTCCCAAACACCCACCCACCTCCCGGTGAAGATGGCTACCTACCTGTTTGGTGAGGGTGTAGCACACAATGGCTGAGGCATGCTTCTGGGTGGGGGCAGTGCTCCATCCTGCTCAGCTGTGGGCCAAGGGGGCCTGGTGGGAGTTGTAGTGCAGGCCTCCCAAACACCCACCCACCTCCCGGTAAAGATGGCTACCTACCTGTTAGGTGAGGGTGTAGCTCACAATGGCTGAGGCATGCTTCTGGGTGGGGGCAGTGCTCCATCATGCTCAGCTGTGGGCCAAGGGGGCCTGGTGGGAGTTGTGGTGCAGGCCTCCCAAACACCCACCCACCTCCCGGTAAAGATGGCTACCTACCTGTTAGGTGAGGGTGTAGCACACAATGGCTGAGGCATGCTTCTGGGTGGGGGCAGTGCTCCATCCTGCTCAGCTGTGGGCCAAGGGGGCCTGGTGGGAGTTGTAGTGCAGGCCTACCAACCTCCCTGTGAAGATGGCTACCTACCTGTTAGGTGAGGGTGTAGCACACAATGGTTGAGGCTTGCTTCTGGGTGGGGGAGGGCTACATCCTGCTCAGCTGTGGGACAAGGGGGCCTGGTGGGAGTTGTAGTGCTGGCAGCATGTAGACATGTACCCATGGTGATGTTGCTAACTACCTTTGGGGGCTTCAGGGGAGTGTCTGTTGTATCTGTGAGAGATGTGTTGGGGGAGTGTTGTGCACATGAATGAATTTGTACCTAGGAGGTATTATTTTGTAATAGGGCAAGACAGTACATTTGTGTGATGTTAGGCATTTGTTTGTACTTACCAGCCTCCACTCCCCGGGTATTCCTGAGAGACTCTCTGGATGTAGAATGCCAAGCACCTTCTCCTCCCATTCAGTGAATGTTTTGAGTGGAACGGGAGGGCCACTGCCTGTCCTCTGAGCCAGCTCATGGTTCTTGGCTCTCCTCTTTTTGACCACTGCCTTCAGATCGTGCCACCTCTTCATGATTTGATCTCTATTGCGTGGCACGGTCCCTACTGCATTGATCTTCTCTACTATCCTTCTCCACATTTGCGTCCTTGTTGCTAGTGGTGTCTGTTGGACCTGGTTACCAAACAATTGTGGTTCTACCCTGATTATCTCATTGACCATGACCCTCAACTCACTCTCAGTGAATTTGGGCATTCTCTGTGGTGACATGGTGTGTGATGTGTCAAGGTGTTTAGGGTGCAGGTTTGGGTGTGGTAGTGGTGGTTGTGATGTGTATGGTGTGTGCTGTGCAAAGGTGTTAGAGGTGCAGGTGTGGAAGTGGTGGTGGTGGTGGTGATGTGTGTGTGTTGTGCAGATTTGCCTCTCCTGTCATCTGTGGTGGATGTCCCCTCAGTTGTGAAGTTTTGCAAAGGATTGTGGTCTGTTGGGGGCTGGATTTATACTGGTGTCTGTGGGTGTGTCAGGATGGGGTATTGGTTGCAGGTGTGGTGTGTGTGTGTACCTGGGATTTGTAGTTTTGGAGTTTCCCATGGGGGTGTGTCTTTGGACTGTGTTAGCTTTTTTTGGGTGCATGCCTTGTATGGTTGGTGCACTTTGTGGCCATGTTGTGTGTTTTTCTAGCGACCGCCATTTTGCTTCCGCCGTCTCACTGACTCTTCACTGTTGTCGACCGCGGAGGTCGGAAACAGCGCACTGCACCGCGGGGATGTCGGGAATATCATAATTTTGATGGCGGTGTCTCCGCTGTGGTTGCGGGCGTTGGGCCTGTTTCCGCTGCGACACCGACCGCCGCGGACGGTTTTGGGCCCTTTCCGCAGGCGTACGGCGGATTCTCGGGTCTCCTTTCCGCCGCGGTTGGGGTTTTACCGCTGGGGATCCTAATCTAGCCGTCGGTTTTCCCGCGGTAGCGGCGGGCGGTGTTTTCCCGCTACCATGGCGGTCGGTTTTTTTTCCGTCCGCCATCGTAATGACCTCCTTGATACCATATAAACACAACAAGCCACTCCTAAAATTATATTTCAAATTTAAATTTCCATATATTTTTTTTTTTAAATAATTTATTAATTTAAAAAATTTAAATAATACTTAATTTTAAATATATATTTAAAACACTCCCCACCATCATCACCTATAAACAAAACATCCCATTCCTAAAAAAAATTTTTAATTTACATTTCAAATTTTTTTTTTTAATTGTTTCTAAATTTATTAAAAATTTTCATAATATTTAATTTTAAATATATATTTTTAAAACACTACCCACCCTTATCCCCTATAAAACCAACAATTCACTCCTAAAAATATTTTTCAATTTAAAATGTAAATATAAATATTTTTTATAATAAATAAATTCTCAATTATTTTTTTTTTTTTTTATAATATTCAAGATAAAATATATATTTATAAAAACTCCCCACCCTTATCCCCTATAAACCCAACATCCCACTCCTAAAATTAATTATCAAATTTAAATTTAAAATATAAAAAAAAATTAAAAAATATATTCAAAATTTGTAAAACTTTTTAATAATATTTAAAAAAAAAAAAAATTTAAACAGTTCCAAACCTTATCCCCTATAAAGCCAACATCCCACTCTTAAAATAAATTTTCAAATTTAAATTTAAATATTATTATTTTTCTTTTTTTTAAATTAAATTAAAAAATATAAATTTCTAATAATATTTAATTTAAAATATATATTTTTAAAACACTCCCACCCTTATCCCCTATAAACCCAACATCCCGCTCCTAAAATTATATATAAAAGTTTCTTTAAAAATTAAATTATTTAAAATATAAAAAAATAATTTTAATACATTCCAAATAACATGTTAAAACACTTATATACAAAATATTACAAAATATACAAAAAATAACACAATACTACACTTTATCGATATTTTAACACAACGATATTATGACAATAGATATATTGTACTTCGATATTTTACTACACATACCAATATCGAAATTTTTGATGTCGATATGCTAAACATCGATATTTTATACCATAGATATTTTACAATCGATATTTTGGTATTTCGACATTAAATTTTCGATATTTTGACTGCTCACCTCATCGAATATCACGCAAGTTGCCCGGAAATGCTCTTGGAGGCATAGGATTACGAGGAGCACGTCTGTTCCTTCGGCCTACTTGATTGGATGGCATCCCTTCTTTCTACTAAAGATAGGGATGACCTTTTGGAACGAATTGCATTCTTAAGTTCACGTACTTTGATGGATTTGCCACTTCCATATTAATCACATTTTCCGTGCAACGACAAAATTATTATTATTTTTTTTATTTTTCCAATTTGGTTTTTTTAAGCGTTTCTGAACTCTGCTTACCTTTGAACTCTGTTTTGGTCTTTTGTTTATATACTACAACTTTACCAAGGGGAGGGTGTTATATGGCCGTTAGGGTCATTGTCGACATTGCTAAATTAGCCTGAGCTCTGCTGCCATGATGCTGCTTTTGCGCACGTTACTACATGACTTTATTTTGCAAGACTCTGTTTGTGCCTTTCACATGAGAACTGTCTGCTTTCTGCATTCTCTGCCTGTTCCTGGAGTTTAGTCTGAACACGATGTGCAAGGTCGATAAACAATGCCCCTTGTTATTCTGTTCTGGTCAGTCCCTAGCACCTAGACAAAACATGCTAACACAGCTTGCCTGCTGGAAACTCGTGCTTTGATATTACAGGAATGCATGTTGTTCAATACACACACTTGGAGAGGGTCCTTTCCAGGGAGAAGAGCTATGCTGTTCCTATGATGTAAATCTTCCATCTAGGCACTAAGGTATGGGGTCAGCTGACAAAGCCCAGAGATTTTCCTTAAAATAATAAACTTCACCTTACCAAGGGGAGGGTGGTTAGGCCTTATAGTCCTTTTTCCACTGTCTGTATATGATGACATCCCCCTTTATATTCTATGGAATTGTAACAATGCTAACTGTTCTAGGTTTATGCATTTCGCTGCTGGTAGTGGCTCGTATACTGCATTATAGAGCACGATAGTTAAAATAAACATTTTGAACTATAAACGTGACTCTGACAATTCTTATTGTGGACAAGTACGAGTGAGTGAGCGAAAGGGTATGTCTTGCTACCGCGATTCCTGAGAGAGTCGGGAGTGTTGTGTTCTGGGTTGTCTAATCATTTGTAGCTTCGTGATTATGTAGGAGAATGAATGAGACTCTATAGCTAGTCGGTTTTGGGATTTTGGGTACTGAGGCGGTGGGAAGGCTCAGCCCCTACACACCGAGGTCCTGTTTTCCTGCGCATAGTTCTGTGTATGTGCATAATACCCGCAACAAGATCAAAGGTTTGACGTTGCAAGAGATATCAAAGGATAATGGCCAAGCCGCCACCACGGGACTCTGTTCTATCCTGTCAGAATGGTGTATCTCAGAGGTAGGGCATGAACAATATTGGGATTACACTAATCTTTGAGCCACGATTCTGTGATATAAAGAAAATCCAGCTGAAGATCAGTGAGCAAGTCATAGGTTTCCTGAGCATGTTTGCTCTGGGAACGCGCGTTCATAAGGCGGCCCAATAATGACCTCTCAACCGACACCTGGATGATGGCAGGAAGTGGCCCTAGAGGAGCTCCGAACACGGCTCTACATTTGGAACATGATAGAGGGCATACAATATGGTTTGGAGAAAGAGTAAAATCACAATGCATAACAGGTTTGTTAAATGATTTTAAGAAAGTTTATGCCATAACAGTACCTGACAATAAACAGGCAGGGGGGCTGCCGCTGATCATGTTCCGGCCACATATGGGCACAGATGGGCTTACTTACCTTTGGCGCACTGCACTCATCTGCAACATCCGACCCCTTAATTAGCTATGGCCCACAAAAAGACTAGAGAGCCAAAAACCAAAATGGCAACTCTAAAAATGGACTCTGATTAACATAGGAGTGCAGTTGGTGGCATGTTGCGCTTTACAATGACCATCCAGTGAATTGAAACAAGCCCTTCCAGCAGCCTGTTTAATTAGTAACCAGCGAGCCAGTTATGATGTGTTCCTGTTTTCTGTAACTATCTCAGGGATGGGGGGGGAAGGGAGGGGTGAGAATAAGTGAGTGAATGGCAGCTGAAACGAAGCGGTCAAATGAGCTTGCAAGGCAATGGAGACCATGGGAAGGATTGCTGATGTACTATGTGCTGTATTCTAAAATACAAAATGTCTACTATACATGTGCACTCCAGTGCCTAGTAGTGCAGTTGGTGGCATGTGGCGCTTTACAATTACTATCCAGTGAATTGAAACAAGCCCTTCCCGCAGCCTGTTTTATTGGTAACCAGCGAGTCTTTTATGATGTGTTCCTGTTTTTGTAGCTATCTCAGGGTTTGGGAGGGGGTGAGAATGAGTGAGTGAAGGGCAGCTGAAACGAAGCAGTCAGGTGACCTTGCAAGGCAATGGAGCCCATGGTGCGGATGACTGATGTACTGTGCGCTGTATTGCAAACCACAAAACGCTTACTATACATGTGCACTCCAGCACCTAGGAGTGCAGTTGGTGGCATGTGGCGCTTTACATTCACCATCCAGTGAATTGAAACAAGCCCTTCCCGCAGTCTGTTTTATTAGTAACCAGCGAGCCTGTTATGACATGTTGTTGTTTTTTGTAACCATCTTAGGGATCGGGAGGGGGATGAGAATGGGTGAGTGAAGGGCAGCTGAAACAAAATGGCCACTTGACCTTGCAAGACAATGGAGACCATGGAAGGGATTGCTGATGTACTGTGCCCTGTATTCTAAACCACAAAACGCTTACTATACGGATGCATTCCAGCGCCTAGGAGTTCAGTTGGTGGCATGTGGCGCTTTAAAATGATCTTCCAATTATTTTAAACAAGCCCTTCCCGCAGACTTTTTTATTAGTAACCAGCGAGCCCATTATGACTTGTTCCTGTTTTTTGTAATTATCTCAGGGGTGGGGAAGGGAGTGAGAATTAATGAGTGAAGGGCAGCTAAAACGAAGCGGTCACGTGACCTTGCAAGGCAATGGAGACCATTGCGGAGATTGTTGATGTACTTTGTGCAGTATTCTAAACCACAAAACGCTTAGTACACAGATGCACTCCAGCGCTTAGGAGTGCAGTTGGTGGCATGTGGCGCTTTATCATGAACATCCAGTGAACTGAAACAGGCCCTTCCCACAGGCTGTCTTATTAGTAACCAGCGAGCCATGTTATGATGGGTTCCTGTTTTCTGTAACTATCTCCAGGGTGGGGAGGAGGGTGAGAATGAGTGAGTGAAGGGCAGCTGAAATAAGGCAGTCACATGACCTTGGAGGGCAGTGGAGACCATGGAGGGAATTGCTGACTTTCTCGCTCTTTCTCCGTGAATGCTCTCCTGGTAATTGAAAAACATGCTGTAGCTTGAAAAATAAGATAAGAACATGATTTACACATCAAAAAGTCAACGTCTCTTTGCAATTATGTATGATACATTGTTCGGGAACCTGGCATCGCCAGGCCTGCTGTGGCTGTTGACAATAAAAACTTGTGAAAAAAAAAGAACATGATTTACAGGCCTTTTCCGTTTTGGTCACAGAAGCAGAGGGCAAGTGCCACATGGGCGCGCGAGGGAGCAAGCGACAGTGGAAGGAGGGTGACAAATGCAGAGTGGGGAGAGCAATTTTAAGACGGTTGGAGGAGCACAGGGCAAGAAGACACGGGGTGCGGGATGGAGAAAGCGACAGTGGGAGGAGGGTGATTGGTGGACGGGACAAGGAGCAAGATAAGAACATGTTTTACAGGCCTGTCTATGGCTTGGAGCTAGTAAAAACACGACTGCTCCTGAGGTGGGCTTTTAAACAAAGAAAAAAGAAGTTCCTAAAATGGTTATTAAATGGGAGGAGTGGATGGATAGTAGTAATTCGTCTCTGCTCTCGGGGAGGGCTAAACACAGAAAGAGTCATGATGCATGCTTGCATACCATGGACAAATGGGGAGGAAGATTAGGAGAGCGATGATGGAGCCAGAAAATGAGAAGCCTATAGGCAGGCTTAAGCCCACAAAGTATATACAAACACAAGGAGATGATGGACGGAGCGCTGACACTATTCAGACACTCACCCCCACTCACAGATCTGGGTTGAATCCATCATTGTTCTTTAGCTCACTTTGCCACGCCTGTTCAGACCCAGCCATATGCAAATCAGTCTTTACCCTGTTCCTTATGGGAACAGTCCAGCCCCGAACTTCTAAGCCAGGTCTTCCCTGGACCGGAAACAAGCATCCTGGCACCGGTTTCAGGGTAACACCCCTCATCAGACAGGCTAGCTTGAATCCAGTGGCTAAGTGAGCAAGGGACCCACGTCTGGGCATACCCTGCCAAATTAGGGTGAACAAATCAAACACAAGGAGATGATGGACTGAGCGCTGAAACTTTTCAGTCACTCACCCCAAGTCACAGATCTGGGTTGAATTCATCATCGTTCTTTAGCTCTCTTCGAAACCCCTGTTCAGACCCAGCCATATGCAAATCAGTCTTAACCCTGTTCCTCATGGGAACAGTCCAGCTTAAACTGCCAAGCCTGGTCTTCTCTGGACCAGAAACAAGCATCCTGGGACCGGTTTCAGGGTTACACCCCTCATCAGCCAGGCTAACTCGAATCCAGTAGCAAAGTGAGCAAGGGATCCACATCTGGGCATACCCTGCCAAATTAGGGCAAACAAATCAAATACAAGGAGATGATGGACGGAGCGCTGAAACTTTTCAGTCACTCACCCCCCCAGTCACAGATCTGGGCTGAATTCATCATCGTTCTTTAGCTCACCCCGAAGCCGGTCCAAGTATACTTGTTTTCAGTCCAGGGAGGACGTGGCCTGGCAGTTCAGGCTGGACTGTTCCCATAGGGAGCAGGGTCAAGACTGATTTGCATATGGCTGGTTCTAAACTGGAATGGCACGGGGAGCAAAAAAACGATGGATTTAGGCCCAGATCTCTGTACTTGGGTGAATGTTTGACATTGTTCAACATTCTGTCCATCAGTTGTTCTTTATGAAACCATATGGAGTCTTACTTACGTCGTCACATGTTCTAAACCACAGACAAATTCCTAGTTTTCCTCATAGCATGTTTGGAGATGATGTTTGTTGTGGTTTCTGTGTTGTGTGTGATCGTTTGTGAACTGTATGCATGTGAGCTTTTCTGGTGTCTACACCCATATGTATATACATGTTGCATGTGTGATACTATCCAAAGGAGCCCTTTTTCAGAAAGCCTACTAAAGAATCAAGTGTTTTGTCCTCTTGCACTGGACATTTCATGGCTACACTAACTTTTACTGTCCACATAATCAAACGTTTTTCTCAAGATACGTGCACAAGTCTTTTGGCTGCCAGACACAGGAGCTCGAAGGGATTGTGTATATTATCAATTCAACACTCCCATCACACAAGGTGGTCTGAGAGAGATGTAGAAAACTTCATATCTTGATTTATCTTTTCTGTATTCTGCCCTCCCAAACTCTGATTCTTGATGGGACCTATGCAACTATAGTAGAACACACTAAATTTGCTTCTTGGTACAAGCCAATAAAACAACTTTTCAAGTGGTTCTTTATTGAACAAAAATAATTCTTGAATGCCGCTTCACGCACATGGGAGGAGTACTCTCCTCTCGCTGAATATCATGGAGTCAGATTACAGAACAATGTTTCTTCTTACTGTTGAAGCGTGAATACATATATGAAGAGGAGCATTACAAATATTTCAAAATTGTTATTGTTTATTCATGACTAGGTTTATGACGATTGTTGGGATCTAATAAGGTTATACAATGATAGAACGTTACAGTGTGACGATTTAACAGCCCTGATGAAGTCCGTTTTTTATACACCGAATGACGAAACACGTGTTGCCTATGAAATTGACTGAAGTGGCTATGGGATTTATTGGAGACATCTGAACTCATGTGAAGAAGAAAGAATAAAAGACAAAGGAAGATTACTATATTTTGTACTGACATCTTTGGACATTGAGTTGCTCAGGGGTTATGCTATTTTGTTTAAGTTGCGGACTTTCGTCCTCATCAAAGTTGGGAGTGTTAGTGGCCACTCCTTCCCCTTGGAGCACCAGAGGATAGCTTGAGACTCACATGAGGGTACTTACAGGTTTGCGCAACCGATAACCTTGCCACATTAATTATTATTTATGGTTCTTTATTGATATTTTACATAGACATGATGCATTGGTAACAGGTAGATTTAACATAGCTTAGCAATATCCTGAGAAATATACAGCACACACAACAACCATAACTATATCCCTGGGGGGGTGGGGTCCACAGTACATTAGAGTGGTTTGGTATGGGCCTAAGTTGTGCTTGCCAATTCCAGATCGATGGGGTCAGGATTTGCCTGTGTCTATTGTAAAAACCTCCAGTTATGAGTGTTTGAATGGTTCCCAACAGGGACTCAAATGTAAGTATCACAAATTAGGAATGACAACATAGATTATGAACATGAATAGTATTTATCAAAACATGCAGACTCTGTAAAGGGTATCAAAAATATTTATTGTTGTATTTTTTATTTATAAATTGCCTAGAATATCTGTACATTTAAAAAGAAAGGAAAGAAAGGGGAAAGAACGTAATTCTCTCCAAGTTCAGTTATGTATTAAAAAAAAGACAGGGACTCAAACAGTCAAACTATAAAATTGGGCTTCTGTGGAAATGTCTTCCCATCATGTGCAGTGCAGAGGATCAATAGACGCTGTAATTTGGGCCTGTCGAAGGGGATGGATGGTTGAGGGTGGAAAGTGATGGTATAGCAGTATTGCAGTCTTGGGTCAGCTTCCAGGGGGTGGGCAGGCCAGGGGGTGGGGCAAAGCATGGTATGGATCTGGCTATCAGGGGTAGTCGCCCCCCTCTGGTGTGGCATGGGAGGGGTAGTTCTCAGTGGGGTAGTAGTACCTCTAGGCCAACAGGGATTGCGTGCTTCTCAAGGGGGTCTGAGGTCTGTCTTGGGCTTCTCATTGCTCCATATATGCATTCCAGGCATCTAGGTGTGGAGGGGCTTGTTGTCATGCAGGTAGAGAGTGCCAGACCACAACCAGCGCCGTTGCCCACTTATGGAGGTCCTGTAGCCAAAGTTGTTCAGAGGGTGAGTCGGGACTTCCAGGCCATGACAATCCTGCGTTTCGCCAGCACGTATGTCAAGTCCAGGAATTTCATGTCATGTTTGTTCTGGGCCGTGCGTGCGGTGATCCCTAGGATACATAGCAGTGTGTCAGCGGGCAGTGTTCGGCTAGTGACGTCTGATAGGTTTGCCGCTAATGCTCCCCAGAATCGCCAAATCATAGGGCAGGACTGCACCATGTGGTGGAAGTCCTCTTCCTGGGCCAGGCACCGCTTGCACCCAGAGGCTGTTGTCAGGAACATGTGGTGAAGGCGTGCGGGTGTAAGGTAAGTCCGCTCGAGTGCTGCTGCTGACTGTCCATCTGTGAGGTCCTGACCCATTGGAGCTTTTCATTGTTCTTTGAGGGTGGGTAAAGTCATTATGTGGGTGTCTAGTAGTGCTTTATACATCACTGTGATAGCATGTCTGGAGTTCCCGAGAGTGAGTATGATCTGCAGGGTCTAGGAAGGGTCAGGCTGCAGGAGTCCTATCACATGTGATAACACAATATAGAACAGGAAATGGCCTTCATCTATATTGTACTACTCCCTAAGTTCCTGAAATGTCAGTAGAGTTTTGTATACGTAAAGCTCTCTCAGTGTGGTGAGGCCAGCCTTGCACAGTGTGGAGTGATGCCACCCTATGGAGGGCCAGCAGCGCCCACAATGATTGGCTCGGAGCAATGCACTCCAGGTGGTTCTTGAGATGGATATACCTGTGCCACAGTTCCTGGCTGTCCCATTCGGTCTGCTAGGGCATGAGGAGGCCTGTCGGGGTCCATTACCAATTTATTATTGTGCCACCTTCAAAGACTCTTTTCATGGTCTCCTTTTCAGGGCTGAGGGAATATGAGAGCCAGCACATCAGCAATTTTAGTTAGGCGGCTGCATAATAGAGCTCGAAGTTATAGCCCTCCCAGTTTCAGGGGAGCATACAGTTTCCTAAGTGCAACTGTTTTGCAGCCGGGCCCCCAAATCAAGTCAGAGAGGAGGGAGTCCAGGTCTCTGAAGAAGGGCATGGAAAACGCTGGCCGTGGGGCAGAGAAGTGGTTTAGTAATCTAGGGAGTGCCAGCATCTTGGCTTTCAACACCCTGCCTATCGGGGATAGCGATAGGGATTTCCAGAATGCCAGAGATCTGCGTATGTCGGTGACTGCCGCCCCCAGATTCCCTTGTATGAGGGCTTCTTTGGAGTGGTATATGCACACTGCTAGGTATCAAAAGGTGTTGGGATACCATGCTTTTGCCAGGTGGGGCAATGCCTCGCGCTCTGCATGTTCAACTTTTCGCATGGAGTACAGGCCTGATTACACCCACTTCAGGAGCAACCCAGACATTACTCCAAAGTCGTCTAACCCATCCATTACACTTTTAAGATCTCTGGCCGTGTCTCTGAGGTACACCAGTGCATCGTCTGTATATAGTGAGTTAATTTCCCAAGAGTTGCAGCTCAGGATTCCCCACTGTGGACCTTGCAGGCTAAACAGACATGCAAGGGGCTCCATTGCTAGGGCAGTGATGCCCAGTGACAGTGGGCATTCTGCCTGGTGCCCCTGTGTATCTCAAACGTTGGAGAGATTTTCTTGCCTGTGCACACTATGTTATTGGACGGGCGTAGAGTAGTGTCATCCATCGTACTATCTCAGGGCCTAGTACCAATCTCTGCAGCACCTCCAATAAGTACGGCCACCCTAGGGTGTTAAAGGCTTTCTCAATATTCATTGAGAGTGCCTTGGGTGGCACTGCCGCCTGGGAGTTTTTCTCCATGAGGCGGAAGAGGTGTCTTAAATTCAGGAACGTGTTTCATCCCAGAATGAATCCATTTTGGTCATGGTAGACTAGTTTAGTTAGGCATGGTATGAGTCTATTTGCAATGACCTTCATGAGGATCTTGTAATCCGCATTTAAGAGGGCTAATGGTCTGTAGGAGCGTCCATCCAGAGGGTCCTTGCCTGGCTTGTGCAGGACCACAATCAGTGCTTCCCATTAGCTCGCTGGGAGGGTTCCCTCATCCATGGCCCACTGGTGTATTTTGTGAAGTTTCGGCATGAGGGTCGCTCTGTAAGCTGAATAGAACTCCACAGGGAATCTATTTGTCCCAGGGGCTTTGTTGCATGCTAACTGTACTATCGCAAGTTGGATTTCTTTGATCGAGAGGATGTGGACCGTCGGCTAGACTGCCGACTTTGGTGCTAGAAACCTGGAAACCAGAGTTCGAGCCTCGGGGTCGCGTCCACATCCTGTGATTCTGGGCAAATCACTTAATCTCCCCGTGCCTGAATGTGTAATGTAAATACGGTGCTCATGTAAAGCGCTCCAATACCTTCGGGTCGAGTTCGCGCTATATAAATATGCAAAAAAAAAAAAAAAAAAAAAAAAAAACAGCACCTCATCCAGGGTGTATCGCTGGAGGAAATCTAGGCACGGAAATGGTAGCCCATTTATGTACTCCTGTGAGGTGGGACCCTCACTATCTGCCGGTGCTCTGTAGAGAGTGGTGTCGTATTTGAGGAAAACCCAATTGATATCAGATTGTGTATTCATTACTTGCTCCTCCAGGGAATAAATAGCATTTATGGGGCCCTTGGGGGTCTCTGACTAAAGGAGCCACAGTAATACCTGTCCTGTCCCCTTCTACCTGCTGACGGGTCACATATTCTGCATAATCTAGTTTCCTGAGTCTGGCCGCCGCTGCCCTGCGTTCCCTTCTAAGTGGGGTCACCTCGTCGTGGGTTCCTGCGCCCATTCATGTAATTATCTTGGCTGCCTGTATATCACATTCCAGTTTGAGTAGCTGTGAGCATAATACTTGTTTCACCACCATTAAGTTTTAATGCATGGCTCCTGTGTGACAGCCGTGAAGGCATCCCACTATTTCCCTGTCCCACTGTCAGTCGCCTCGTTTTCAGCAAAGTAGGTAGTGACATGTGGGTATCTGAGCCTGACATCTGTCCCATTGTATCGTCAGTTTAAGGGGATTGTGGCCCGAAGGTTTGCGGCCCAGGTATTCTTTGGCCATAACCTGGGTTGCTATAAGGAAGTTACATAGGAATAGGTCTATTCTGGTGTGCAGTTGGTGAACCGGGTAGTAAAACTAATACTAACTAGCATTGGGGTACATAGAGCACCAGATATTGATTAGCTGTCCAGTTTCTAAGAGTTTTTGCTGTCCTGGATGCCAATGTTCCCTGCGGGGGAGGGATATCTGTCTAGGGTAATATCATGTACAGTATTAAAGCCCTTTCCCCATATACTGGGTCCTACTAGGTCGTGGATCAGTGTCGGGGTGTGCCTTTCCAGTAACTGTTGCTGGTTACTGTTAGGGGCATAGAGTGCCAGCAACGGAACTGGGGTCTCATCTAGCGTACCCTCCACCACCACGTATCTGGCCTCTGTGTCCGCCACTGTATGGTTCATCATTAGCGGCGCCCCAGGCGCTATCCAGATGAGTACCCTGCCAGCATATCTTGAGTAAGGGGTATCAAAGATTTGGGGCCAGATGTACGACTGCAAGTCATTGCGACTCGTAATTTGCATGAAATTGTGAGTCGCAAAATGAAATCTACCTACCAAACTGGTACCAAGATTGGGAGTAGCTTATGACTCACATCACAATTTAGCGTTGAGGCTATTTGTGAGTCGGTAAGCTCTCCCAAATAGCGTACATGGCTGAAAAGGATGTTTAGCATTTGTAAATAGCGAAAACGGCTGGAAAGGCTATTTAGCGCATGCAAATAGCGACCGCGGTTACAAAAATAAGCAGAAACATTTCCTGGGAGAGCAGAAGCACTCCAAAACAGGAAGTGGTGTCCTTGGAGATTCCTGATCAAAATTGTAAGCACATGGTAAGGTGGAGCAGCACAGATCAACACTGCAGGCAGGCTACCAAAAAAAGTCAAAATGTTCAGGAAGGCCAGTGGGAAGGCAGGAAAGGATCGTCTGCAGAAACTAAAATTCTCAGAGAAGGAACTGGACCTTATAATTTAGGAATGCTGCAACACTCACGAGTAGCTGTTTGGAAGGGCATCTCAAACTGTCCCGGAGTCGGACGAAAGAAAAATATGGAGAGAGATGCAGAAGCGCATAAATGCCCTGGGTGTGGCACACAGGTCCCTGGACGATATAATGAAAAGACGGTATGACCTGCACTCCAGGGCCAAGGAGAGGGTAGCAGCATGGCTGCGTGAAGACCAAGGGACAGGAGGAGGGCCATCCAATGTATCGGTCCCATCACCAGCAGAGGCTATGGTGGAGAGTGCCCTGGAGAGAGGATCACTGACATAACATCGACACTCATAATATCGACCTACAAAATTATAGACACACAAATATCGATAACATAAATATCGATATTCAATACTTATTTAAAAAAATACACAAATATCGACACAAAAATATCGTCAAACATTAACATTGCTATCACTAATATTGATCAAAAAAAGATCGTTATAACTAATATCGCATACATTAAATAAACATACAAAATAACACAAATATCGATAACAAAAATATAGACCACACAATTATTGCCAAAAACAAAATATCGACACCTTAAAAATATTTTTAATAACCTAATATCGATCAAAAAAATATCAACAATATCACAAACACACACAACATATTAAATAAATAAAATAAAAGTTAAATAAATTATTATTAAAAAAATAACATAATTAAATCCACCAAATGAATTACTCCTTACAAACATAATATATAAAATAAATAATTATTATTATACATTCAATACAATATAAATTACAAATGATATACTGTTATACTTTTAAATAAAGTAAGAATCTAAAAAAGTTTAACTAAACATTAATTAGCATTTCCCATATAAGGATATAAGGAAACAACTGCCAAATTAATTGAAAATATTAGTAACAACCAATGAAAAACACCTACAACTGCGATGCAGCGTGCGCAACGAAATTCGTTTTATTTATTTTTTTGTTTACTTACCTCAGTGCGGCTGAAATCCGTAGTTTACTACCCCCCACCCTAACCCTCCCCCGCCCTGCGTCACCGCCCGGCAGCACTCCCACCACGGGCCGCTACTGAACATTATTTTATTCTACAACAACAAAAACAATAATAAGGGGAAAAAATCAACTGATACCACCCTATCTAACCCCAAAACTTTCAGTGAAATTCAAATACCACCAGAACTCACTTTAACTCATAATGAAGAGCAATTTCTTCTTTATGACAATAAATCTTACAACAAAAGGATTAAAATATTTGCAACTCCCACAAACTTACTTAAACTACAGAATTGTGAGACATGGATGATGGACGGAACATTTAAATTATGTCCCAAACCATTTTACCAATTATACACAATCCATTGACTGTATCACAATACCAAACTCCCCTATGTAGAACTCCTAACAAAGGTAAAGCAAGAAACTAATCATTACTATCCTCAAAAAATTATCATAGACTTTGAACAGTCAATGATACAAGCCATCCTGAAAAACTACCGTCACACAGCAATACAAGGTTGCTATTACCACTTTAATCAATGCATATGGAGACACCTTCAAAACTCTACTCTGAGGGCCCGATGCCGATCTCGTAAGGAAGGCCTCCAAAAGGGATTTGTAAAGAGCAAATCCGATTCGGAGTCTATCTTTCCGTCCGAATCGTCCGAACGACCAAGTACGATGCAAGTATCCCGTACGCGCCGTGCAAATCATTTACAAACCCTAACCTGTCCGTCCGACACATTTGTAGCCGAATCGTTCCACGCAATGGAGCCAAATTCCGACCAAGCGAGTACAATGCACGATTTGGACAGGCGCTTCGCCTCAGTTCCAGCGAGACAAAACGGCTGTCGGAATTGTACTTCGGGGGGCCGTAGCAGGCCCCCCTTCATCCGGGGCCCTCCGAATCTGTCACGGGGGTATGTCCATGGGTCCCCCCAATCCAGGCATGCACAGTGTGGCGGGCACCATGGGGTGGCCACCACAGGGTGTACGCCTTTCCCCACCCCTTTTTCCTATGGTAGCCTGTGTAGCGTCTGTACACAGGCTCCCATAGAGTTCAATGGGAGTCCGGCCAAACCGAGTCCGTAACCATGCGGTTGCATTGTACTCGCTCGGTTGGACTCGCACAGCGTGTCTCGCTTGGAAAGCCCTCCAGGCCCGAGTCGTATGGGGGGCTTTCCTAGCAAGATCGGAATCGGGCCCTTAGTGTAGAATATGCAACTAATAGCAATTTTGCATATGCAATTAAAACGCTAATAGCACTAGCATACGTCCCAATAACAGATGTAGCAGAACACTACAATCTATTAATAGAAATCCCCTACTACCAAACAAATGAACATAAACTAAGTCCCCTACTGGACTATTTGGAGGATACCTGGGTGGGAAGGCTGCACAGATCTGGACACAGAAGACAGCCCAAATACCACATTCCATGGTGGAATGTATATAACAGTACCCTAAACAAAGAAGCAAAAACTAATAGTGCTGTGGAAGGAGGAGTTGCGCGCACCGCGACCTAAGATGGCCGCCTAATTGCGGAGCTCCGCAGTACGCTGGACATCGCGGCTCCGATTTCGGCGGTTCCGACGCCGTTTTCTGCATTTCACGGATGTATTCCTGAAGCGGAATACCTACTCTATCGGAGGATGTCTTTGCTGACCACCATATCTCAGGAATAAATTATATCTCCTTCAGGTGACTGTTGAGTGGCTTTGCAGCCGCCATTTTGTTTTATACCTTGCATGGTTTTACTTCAAATTCTGAATGGGATGCACCCTGGACTGTCGTTTTTGATAATTCTTCACTACTTTTGTCGCAGTACCCCTGGCTGAGCTGTACCCTTACATTGGAAGGTCCAGTTAAATACTCCTTCATTAGTCTTTTGTGCAATAATTTACGCCAAAGAAATTTTCTTGCCCTAAGACACGCATTTTCTTGGTCTCTGGCCGCACTGTTTCATGGGAAGAAGCAAGAAGTTACTTCACTCCTCCAAAAAATCTAAATCCAGTGATCCAGTGTCTTCTACTACTTTCCCGACATCTACTAATAATTCCTCCCAGCCTTCTGAGGAATTTTCGCTAGCGACGTTCTCACGTCCTTCAGCTTTACCGACCATGGCGTCCAAATCCCAACAACCCTCGTCTACTATCAAAAGAATTACACAGGTTCCTCCATCTCCTCCCACGTCTGCTTCTCCTGTCTCTTTAGATATCGTTTTGGAGAAAATTCGCGCTTTAAGACCGTTTATTGAGGAGACAAACTCTCGATTGCAGACCCTGGATAATAAATGGTCATCTATGGACTCCCGCCTTTCTGTGGTGGAACAACAAATCAGTGACGTACAGGATTCATCTTACAGAATTTCAACTTAGGAGAAGGAGGTCCTGCAACTAAGAAGAGCTTCTAAAGCTCTTGAAAATAGAAATCGCCGTAACAACCTTCGTTTATATGGTCTTCCTGAAAGTCTTGAGGGTGACGACCCGGTGACGTACTTTACATAATTTCTTCCACTGCTCTTGAACCTGCCTGCTACAACCAAATTAAACATTCAACGAGCCCACAGACTGGGTCCACGTCTGTCTTCCTCATCTACTCCATCCAAACCTCGTGGAGTGATTCTCCTATTTCTGCAATTCACAGATCTTCTAAAAGTTCTAATGAAACAGCTGAACTGGCTCGGTACAAAATTGTTTATCTCTCAAGATGTTTCCTCATCCACCGCTAAACGACGCAAAGAATTCCTGGACCTTCGTCCCACTCTTCGGTCTTTGGGTGCTCGATATGGCCTATTCCACCCATGCATATTTAAAGTCACCCTTATGAACAAAGCCTCTACATTTGAAGATCCTGCTGATCTCAAGAAATGTATCCACTCTCATTCTTCTTCTTCGATGGAGATCGCTGGTCCTTCCCCGAATACATGACTTTATTCATATTTTTTGTATTTTCTCTTATTGAAACATGTTACCTAGTGATATTATACTTTTGTCTATATGACCTTTTGATTCTTATTGCAGGTTCTTTCGTCTCCATCTTGTACCTGCCGCATTTTCCCGCTCCTATTTATGTTTAATTGATGTCCCGGTGTGGTGCGTTGCCATATGTTGGGTGTGCCGTCCTTGTTGTCCGTTGCCGCCTCTCATCTTTCACTTGTCGTCCCCTGTAAAGGTATGTATTACAGTCGTCATTTTGGCATGTACTGTCTCTTCTTACTCTTACTTATTTTCCCCTTTTTCTCTTTCCTCTTTAATCTCTTTTTTCTTCTCTTTTTCTTGGTGTCACTTCAACTTTTTCTCTCTATAATTTTTTCTTCACATGATCCCTTGATTTCTCTCATTGCTTCATCTCTTTTCCTTTCTTTGACATCATTCCAATGTATTCTTCTCCTTTACTCCTTTTTCTTATCTTTCTTGCATTATTATCTTATTGTTGAACGTATTGCTCTGTATATATTGTTGATTTTTTTTTTCATTCAGAGTTATTTCTTGGAATGTGAAAGGTTTTGTTAATCCAATCAAAAGACAGAGAATATTATCTCATCTTGCCTCTTACAATCCTGACTTGGTGTTTCTACAAAAAACCCATCTTACGGAACCCGAAGCCTTAAAATTGAAAAAGGGCTGGGTTGGTTCTGTCCTAGTCTCCCCCACTTTGTCTAAAAAAAATGGTGTCATTATTCTATGTCATAAAAAACTGAAATGTAAAATTTTATCACAAGAAACTGATACAGAGGGGAGATGGTTGTTAGCCAAACTGCTTATTAATAACATTTCTTTGACTGTTTTTAATGTTTATGGTCCTACTCAACCAGACTATTCCTTTTGGCCTACAATTACACAAAAATGTATTCAGTTTAAAGATGATCTCTTTATTCTTGGCGGCGATTGCAATCAAGTTGTTGACCCCTTTATTGACCGCAAATTCCAAGTGCGCTTCATCCCTCATAAATCACATAAGCAATTTCTTAACTCCATCTCGCAAGCACATCTTGTTGATGCATGGAGGCTTTCTCACCCTGATACCATTGATTTTTCCTTTTTCTCTCCTCCTCATAACTCTCTTTCCCGCTTAGACTATATTTTTCTCTCACAACCTCTTTTTCAAAATGTTATATCTTCTTCAATTGAACCTATTGTTATTTCTGATCATGCTCCGGTTATCACTGATTTTGATTTGCTCCCTCCACATCCTAGATCTTCTCTCTGGCGTTTTAATAACTCCCTTTTGTTAGATCCTCTTTTCTCCTCTACATTTACCTCCTTTGCTGAAGAATTTTTTATATTAAATAATGATCCCAATACTCCATATCATATAATATGGGACTCCTTTAAAGCTACTGCTCGGGGTTTTATTATAGACTTTGTATCTCAAAAAAAGAAACGTTTCCTCCAAAAACACAATTCTACACTTGCACATATCAAATCCCTGGAACACAAATTCTATACATCTCCGTCGGACTCTTATCCAAGAACTTGTTTGTGCTAAATTAAAATTTAATAAAGACACCACTGACAATGCTTCATCTATACTTCTCCAAAGTAGTGCTTGCTATTATGGCGGACGTAATAAAATGGGTAAACTGCTGGCTAATTATCTTAAATTTCGGAAGGATCGTACTCTAATTGACTTTATCTACTCTTCAGATGGGAAGCTTATTCATAAAGACAAGGATATTCTTGATCAATTTATGTTATTTTATAAAGACTTATATACTCCGGAATGCCCTCCTTCTATTCCTCTTAATCAATCTTATCTCGATAATATCCCTACCCCATCTAATGATTATCTCAATTTCTCTAAACTTGAATCGGATCTATCGCTTGAAGAAATTTCTAGCGCCTTAACGGTTCTAAAGAAAGGTAAAACTCCTGGCCCGGACGGCTTTACGGTTGAGTTTTTTTTACATTTTTCTACTCTATTTCTCCCTAAACTTCTCCACCTTTTTCATTCTTTTTCTCTCTCCGGCAATACGAGTGGCACTTTCCAAGAAGCTGCGATTTGTTTAATCCACAAAGAAGGTCGTGATCCCATGTTTTGTAAAAATTATCGTCCTATATCCCTCGTTAATGTTGACTATAAAATATTTGCTAAATTGATTGCTTTAAGACTGGAACCCCTTATGCCTCACTTGGTTGGTAAAGAACAATGCGGCTTTGTCAAGGGAAGACTAACCTCGGATAATTCTCGATTATTCCTTAATGTATTAAATAAAATTCCTTCTCTATCCAGCTCCCTAGCGGCTATCTCCATTGATGCTGAGAAAGAATTTGATAGGGTAGATTGGTCTTTTTATTTCAAACATTTATTTGGCATGGTTTCGGCCCCAAAATAATATCTCTTATATCTTTGTTATATTCTGCCCCTAGAGCTTCGGGTATTAGTCAATGGCTGCGCATCCTCCTATTTTTCTTTACAACGTGGATATGGCAAGGCTGTCCCCTTTCCCCTCTTCTTTTCATTCTAGCTCTTGAACCCTTTTTATCTTCTATCCGTAACAGTGATTCTATATCTGGTTTTTCCAATGGTGATCACCATCTGAAACTTTCAGCATAAGCAGATGAGGTTTTACTTTTTATTTCCAACCCTGAAATCTCTATCCCTTCCTTATTACATGAAATCTCTTCATTCTCCTCAGTCTCAGGCTATAAGATTAATTCTGATAAAACTGAAATTCTCCCCCTCACAAAATGTTGTACTCCACACCCCTTTTCTTCAACTGGATTTTCGTGGAATAGATCTAAAATTAAGTATTTAGGAATATGGTTCTCTAACTCTATATCTTCCTCAGTCAAACTAAATATGACAGAAGCTCTGTCCCGCATTGACAAACTATTTTCTTCCTGGAATCCCCTATTTCTTTCATGGTGGGGACGGCTTGACTCCATCAAAATGATGATTACTCCTATTTTACTTTATATTTTTTCTATTCTTTCTATTTTTATTCCATCTTGCTATTTTAAGAAGATAGATTCTCTTCTTTCCAAATTTCTTTGGAAAGGTAAAAAATCCAGAATTTCCTTATCATCGCTTCGGAAAATAAAATCCAATAGTGGTGTTAATTTTCCGGACTTTAGAAATTACCATAAATCCTTTAGCCTTCGTCAAGCTTCCGAATGGCTTCTCTCAGATTCCTCCCCCTTCACACCTTTATGGCTTACTATTGAACGATCCTTACTTCTACCCTTCTCTATGAAGGGGATACTGGCCTTTTCTGCTAAGACCCCTCAAACTTCTCTTCCTTCATTCAAATATACGTGCTCCCTATTAAAACCACTTACTCAACCAATGATTAATTCGAAGGAATCCTTTTTATGTTCACCTTTATGGCATAATCGCTTTATTACTATCAATAATAGAACTTTCTTTTGGAAATTCTGGAGATTGCGGGGAATAACTTGGGTCAATGATCTATTTGATGGTACGTCCCCTTGTTCATTTCCTCAATTCCAATCCACTTTCAATTGCCCTCGTTCCTTTTGGCATAGATTTTCTATTCTAATGGCAATCATTCTTGACATATACTATTCCCTTCCTTCAACTCCTCAAACCTCAGGAGAAAATTCCCTTCTTAAGATTCTTGTTACCCTTCCTAAGGCCTCTCTGATATATAAACACATTTTATCCCCCAATCCTGTCCACCCTAAAAGTAGGGTGGAGCTGGCCTGGGAATCTGATCAGGGCTGTGACTGGAGCATCACCTTCTGGGACAAAATCTGGAGCCGTTCTCTAAAAAGTTTTAGATCTACCTCTGTCATTCAATCTATGTTTTTCTTATACCATAGATTATATTTTACTCCTATTACTATTGCTACTTTTTCACATTCCTCTACCACAAACTGTTGGACATGTGATTCCCCCTCTGCTGATATAGCGCACCTTCTCTTCCTTTGCCCTAATGTCATTGCTTTTTTAAAAAAAAATGTGGTATTATATTTCTCTTATATTTAATATACACCTTCCCCTTTCTAACACCACCCTTTTCTTAGGTAGTTTTCTAGAGTCCCTAAACCTTCCTGCTCATAAACATGGTCTATTTGACCTTATGCTGGCTTTAGCTTTTCAACAAATCACACTCAATTGGAAAAATTCCTCTAAACTCAATACCCAACACTGGTGGAACAATTTATGCCATTACCACCGACTTGATATTGCCATCCTGTAAACCATTTGTTAATAGAGATCTCTTCTGGTTGCCACTTACAACATATTTAGATAAGAAGATAAAAAGTTCTTACATTCGTGCTGAAAATTTTAAACCTCCATAATGGTTTTATTTTCTCTGTTCTTTTTTCACTGACTTCTTGTTGGCACATTGTTGTTCTAATTAATCTAAGCATGCATTTGCTAATTATTTAATATTATACAATATAACACGTTCTTCCTTTATATGAATATGTACCTCCCCCTCCTTCCCTACCCTCCTTTATTTTCTTTATTTTTTCGCCCTTATTGCTGTTATAAAATATAAACAGCTTTCCTTTTGCTCTTTATGCTGGTTGTACTTTGTATTTGATTACTTAACTAGTTTACTATATATTGGCTGGCCTTATGTATATTTTTCATGTTATTCAATAAAGCTTTTTAAACATAAAAAAAATAATGCTGTGGAAGGATGGCATAATGCTTTCCCAGCCAAAACAGGCAGAACCCAACCAACCCTATATAAATTATTACAAAAAGAACAAAGGGGCTCATTACGATGCCGGCCCGGCGGTGGCGATCTTTCCGCCATCGTCATGAGATTTATCCCCCGCCACATTATGATGGCGGTGGGTATCGTGGAGGATGGAAAGTCCGTCCGCCGCTTTTCCGCCGGTGGCAATCGTCACGATTGCCTGGCGGAGCGGTCAGCATGCTTACAATGGTGGCGGAGCCTAGGAGGCTCCCCCGCAGAATTATGATGCGTGCGGAAGCCAGCCTTTTTTGTGGCGGTTGAACCGCCATAGAAAGGCTGGCGGAGAATGTCTTCGGGGGCCCGTTGTGGGCCCCCCTTGTGTTGGGGGGAGGTGTGGGTGCACTGGGGGGGTACCCATGGTACCCCCCTAATTTCACTGCACCATGTGGCAGCACAGTGTAGTGCCTGCCACGTAGTGCAGTGAAATGCACAACATGCTCTTTTTAACATCGCGGCGGTGCTGCTGTCAGCAACCACCGCCGCAATGTTAAGGGTGCGGAATCCGACCCCAGCGGTCCCATCATAATTGTGTATGCGGGACCGCCGCATGCATGGCGGTCGGACCCAATCACCGCTACAGTGGCGGGCGGACCAAGTCCGCCCGCCATCGTAATGAGCCCCAAAGTTACCAACAACTAAGACTTGAACAGTCTGTCACACAGCTAGGCCCAAAACTAACTAAACAAACTAAACCAATGTTCGAGCACTTACAATACAAAGTAAGACTCTACCCAAACACTAAAGGGCTAGAATATCTAGAAACAATAGCTAAATCCCTACTTTAAAACAGTAATACATAAACATAGAAAAATCGTAATTGTGAACTGATTTCTTAACTAAATATTTATTTTCAAACATCTAAAATATAAATATAATGTCAATTAATGTTAACTTTAAAAAAAAAATATTTGACATAATAAATATATTTTATATATTAAAAAATATCAACAATTACAAAAATTACATTTCCCTCCCTTTGTAAATAATCTAAAATAACTTACTTTTTTGTAGCTGAAGAATTGAATCCAAACTGCAACAAATAAATCCAAACATGTAAAAATCCCAATACTTAGTTAAAAGTCCCCCAAAAAAATGGAAAAATACAACTGTGTAAAATATAATCCGCGGCAATATATCCATAGACTTGAATCCATAAAAAACCTGAAATATTTAATTAAAAAAAGAAACGCTCCAGGAATACTCGAAAAATAAAGGAACTGTAAAATAATTATTAGTTTACTAGAAACTAAATACACTTAAAAAAAAGCATACTTCTTCCAACGCCAACTTCCAAACGACAAAAACCTGTGGGAAAAACAACACAATCCCTCCCGCACAAATATACAATAAAATTATTAAAAAACACACATAAACCTACTAATAACACCATACTCTAAACATAATGAAACATATATAGCAAACCCTAACACCTACCTATCAATGCACTAACCGCATTTCGCATACTCAAAACTGCAAACGAAACCTCACAAAATACAAACATTACATATACTATAGACTACCTAACTACCTTCGCCCTACTTCTAAATTAAGCCTAAAAGTAATTAAATTAAATTTACCTTAACCGATGCGACGCAGCTTCCAACCGCGAGCTTCTTCCCTCAGAAATGACCTAAAACAACATAGATAGCCTAAAAAATAGAACTTAGTTTAAAAAATGGCTGCCTAATTGAAATAAGATAAATACTTTTCTACATTAAACTCAATGTACATTAGAATTGTAATACAAAAAAGTTAAAAAAATACTAATTAATATTACCAATGTACAAAATGTTTTTTCTTTGCTGTTTAAAATTGTTAAATTATAATAGTAAATATTAGAACAAAAATAATATTTATTATTATACATTAAAAAAAATAATGTCAATTTACCAATGTAAGAAAAAAAATTGTTTTGCTTGCTAAAATTGTGAAAAAATGTATTAATGTTAATGTTAAAAAATATTTTTCTTTTACAAAATGCTTTCTTTACCTTTATAATATTATTTATATTTACAATTTAAATAATATTATTGAAAATATAATATTATTTATTAGGAATAATGCAAAATATAGTTTAATATTCCCACTCCAAACTATATTAACTCAGGGAAGGCACTGGACACTGAACATATATAATTTACTATTCCAACTCCAAACTATATTAACTCATGGAAGGTGCTGGACACTAAACATATATAATTTACTATTCCTATTCCAAACTAGAAAAAGTCAGAGAAGGTGCTGGACACTAAGGGGTCGATACCGATCTTGGCCGGAAGCGCACCGAATACGATTCGTCCGGAAAAAATACGAGCCGAACGCGGTTTTCCCGACCGATTCGAACAGTCGTCCGAGCGAGCAAGTACGATGCGCATTACTGCTCCAGTTCCCCGACCGAGCCGGATCCATAAACGCTGATTCGAGTCGCACGGAAGTAAATACACAGCACCTTCTGGCCGGACTAGTACGATGCGCACTCCGTACGCGCCGAACTGGTCGCTACGTCCGGCACGTCAGAGCATCCGGGAGAGCTGCACATAAGTTCCGATTCGCGCCACAAGACGATCCACGACTACGAGACGAACAAGCCAGCTACGAGTACGAGTCGAAGCCACGATAAACCCGAACGAGACGAACCAACCATGAATCCCATTGCGCAGGTCCTACCAATACTGTACATCTATTACCGGAACCGGTACGGACGCGTACGGCGCAGACGGTAAGTCAGACACCCACTACACAAACAAATGACACGTACCCGACATATGTCACACACACATAGGGATGCAGAAATGACGTACACTAGCAACAGTCGAACCATAGGGGCGGGATGGCTATCACCAATGCCATACACACCCATAGGGGCCTGATGGCTACCACTACCACCACCCCTACTCATGGGGGGCTGGATGCCTGTCACTACTACCATCCCCACTCATAGGGGGATGGATGCCTACCACTACCACCACCCCTACTCATGGGGGGCTGGATGCCTAGCACTACCACCACCCCTACTCATGGGGGCCTGGATGCCTAGTACTACCACCACCCCTACTCATGGGGGCCTGGATGCCTTCCACTACCACCACCCCTACTCATGGGGGGATGGATGCCTAGCACTACCACCACCCCTACTCATGGGGGCCTGGATGCCTGTCACTACTACCATCCCCACTCATAGAGGGATTGATGCCTACCACTACCACTACCCCTACTCATGGGGGCCTGGATGCCTGTCACTACTACCATCCCCACTCATAGGGGAATGGATGCCTACCACTACCACCACCCCTACTCATGGGGGGCTGGATGCCTACCACTACCAGCACCCTACTCATGGGGGCCTGGATGCCTGTCACTACTACCATCCCCACTCATAGGGGGATGGATGCCTACCACTACCACCACCCCTACTCATGGGGGCCTGGATGCCTAGCACTACCACCACCCCTACTCATGGGGGCCTGGATGCCGGTCACTACTACCATCCCCACTCATAGGGGGATGGATGCCTACCACTACCACCACCCCTACTCATGGGGGCCTGGATACCTGTCACTACTACCATCCCCACTCATAGGGGATGGATGCCTACCACTACCACCACCCCTACTCATGGGGGGCTGGATGCCTGTCACTACTACCATCCCCACTCATAGGGGGATGGATGCTTACCACTACCACCACCCCTACTCATGGGGGGCTGGATGCCTGTCACTACTACCATCCCCACTCATAGGGGGATGGATGCCTACCACTACCACCACCTCTACTCATGGGGGGCTGGATGCCTAGCACTACCACCACCCCTACTCATGGGGGGCTGGATGCCTACCACTACCACCACCCCTACTCATGGGGGCCTGGATGTCTGTCACTACTACCATCCCCACTCATAGGGGGATGGATGCCTACCACTACCACCACCCCTACTCATGGGGGCCTGGATGCCTGTCACTACTACCATCCCCACTCATAGGGGGATGGATGCCTATCACTACCACCACCCCTACTCATGGGGGCCTGGATGCATGTCACTACTACCATCCCCACTCATAGAGGGATGGATGCCTACCACTACCACCACCCCTACTCATGGGGGCCTGGATGCCTAGCACTACCACCACCCCTACTCATGGGGGCCTGGATGCCGGTCACTACTACCATCCCCACTCATAGGGGGATGGATGCCTACCACTACCACTACCCCTACTCATGGGGGCCTGGATGCCTGTCACTACTACCATCCCCACTCATAGGGGGATGGATGCCTACCACTACCACCACCCCTACTCATGGGGGCTGGATGCCTGTCACTACTACCATCCCCACTCATAGGGGGATGGATGCCTACCACTACCACCACCCCTACTCATGGGGGGCTGGATGCCTACCACTACCACCACCCCTACTCATGGGGGCCTGGATGCCTAGCACTACCACCACCCCTACTCATGGGGGCCTGGATGCCGGTCACTACTACCATCCCCACTCATAGGGGGATGGATGCCTACCACTACCACTACCCCTACTCATGGGGGCCTGGATGCCTGTCACTACTACCTTCCTCACTCATAGGGGGATGGATGCCTACCACTACCACCACCCCTACTCATGGGGGGCTGGATGCCTACCACTACCACCACCCCTACTCATGGGGGCCTGGATGCCTGTCACTACTACCATCCCCACTCATAGGGGGATGGATGCCTACCACTACCACCACCCCTACTCATGGGGGGCTGGATGCCTAGCACTACCACCACCCCTACTCATGGGGGCCTGGATGCCTGTCACTACTACCATCCCCACTCATAGGATGGGTAATGCATAACACAACCAGCATACTCCAACATAAGGAATGTCAGCAAAAGACATCCCCCAACATCATGACAAGAGTGAGTAGTCTGTGTCAAATGCCTACAACACTGAACATGACATTGAACATACAATGTGACCCCCTATCACATGTGTCACACAAAAATGTGTGTGGCCTTCACAATGCAAGCAGACCATGACCACTGTGGTAATGGGGTCTAAACCCCCATCATCACAGTGACCAAAAGGTAAGTGTGGGGTCCATAGCTGGCATATTTTGAACAATGTGGCAATGGGGCCTAAACCCCCATCATCACAGTGACCAAAAGGTAAGTGTGGGATCCATAGCTGAAGCACAGTTTTGAACATTGTGGCAATGGGGTCTAAACCCCCATCATCACAGTGACCAAAAGGTAAGTGTGGGGTCCATAGCTGAAGCACATTTTGAACATTGTGGCAATGGGGTCTAAACCCCCATCATCACAGTGACCAAAAGGTAAGTGTTGTCATGGAAAAAGCTGCAACTGCCAAACAGCATGGATGATTCCTGGTCACAGAACAACAAACACATCAGTGGCAAAGTAGTGGTTGTGTCCCATAGCAACATAGATTGGGTGAGGCAAACAGTGCAGTGCAAATAAAACATACCTTTGGCCATGTGCAGACAAACAGCACCCATGGGGGCTGACATTGTCTCCATTTATCAATTACACAATGCCAGAAGTGACCATCATAATGCAGACCCACATATCTGCACTAATGGACACACAAATGTAGATATCCTGTGGAGACTGTAGATGTGAGGTGAACAAATACCATACCATGGCAGCAATGGGACATACAAACCATGATTATTGTGCTGACTGCTGACCTAGGAGTCCCAGGGACAGCAGGGGAAATCCTCCAAACAACATACAGGCAATGGCACACTAAAGATATGCCAATGCAGTGGTGCAGATGCACAAACACAAACAGGCAGCCTCACACTGCATATCAAACACAACAGGTGATGGGGGTGTGTGCCAGTGTCCCCAGGCAACCACACAACACATGAGGAGGCCTGAATTCCAATTACACAGATGTGTATACAGTGCCATACAAAAGTAACTCATGGATCGGATTCCCTATGTGGGCAATCAGGCATTGTTAGATGAGAGGGAGCCCAAATTACACATGTCACACAAGCTTGTTGGAACAGCAACTAACACAGCAAGAGACAGACCCACCACAGCACTACCCCCAGGGACCCCACATTGTCGTGACACTAGCCTGCATGATAATCCCACTGTGATGATAAAGGTAGATGTCGTTCACACTGTGAACCACAGCCATGTGTCCTGAGCAACAAACTACCATCACACCTACACAAGCACAAATCAATCAGCACGGCCTGTCAGCCAAGGCCAATATGGAGGTAGGGGTCTAGCCGTGCAACAACTCACATTTGCACACACTCAACACCACACACCTTGATCTCCACCAATGTGCAGCAGTGAAGCTCACATGGACTGGTGACATTGCACATGTACCCATGACAATCCCAGGGGTGGTGGTGGGAACTAAGGTGCAGAAACCCATCACACATGGCCAGGCAACAAGACTCGTGAATGTCTGACACACTGCACAGTACGCAGTACATGGGCATGACGTGAAATCCACCCCAATCAATGGGATCCCGGCCACAGTCACACACCAATGAAGAAGCCAAGGTGACCCACAAAGAACACACGTAGACAACTTCCAACATTGCAGCTCTGACCCTGAGGAGTGGCAGCAGTCACACACACAACGTGTCACAATCACTGAAAGCTACCACAAACTGTAAATTACATGACTTGTGTAACCAACAAGTGCCAAGGGGAATCCTGACTGTGTCCCATCTGCGTTTGCCCACATCCCCAGCCCTGACAACAAAGACAACTAGGGATGACAACCTGATTAACATTAGTTTGCCATGCACCCACATCCCGGAGAAACCAGGTCCAAGATGCTAGATGAACACAGGACAACTCAGCAAGCATCACAAACAGGAACATCCGTAGCGACACAGCCTGTGTAGGAAAAGGGAAGGGAACACACACAGACATGCTTACACAACACACAACACAGGCCCAGGCAATGTCACGGGATTACACACTGCCATGAGGGCACTCCACTCCTGTGGAATGTCCGCTGTGCCAAACCTTGTCTGTGCACGACTCAAACATGTCAGCAGGACACTCGGTCTGTGACTCAACAATTACAGTACACTGAAGGCTCTGCTCACATCAGCCTGGGTACGGGAGTGTCACTTCAGTCATCTGCATATACCCAAAACACGTATCAAGCAAGTTGCACTGTATACACAGATGAGTCCTTCAACATTGATGTGCTAAACTGCATGTCCAGTGGAGATGGGCACACAGTCAGGGAAATAGAAACATTGAACAGTGGTAAGCCCACCAGATATGCATGAGTGTAAGCCACAGATGTTAATTTACAAATGCAAAACGTACATCCCTGTGTCAAATGCTGAACATTACACCCTCAGACTGCAGCAAAGGATGCTATGGATCCAGACTAGATTAGGACACATATCCCATGGACCACATGGAGTCCATCACAGCAACACTTCATTTTCCTGACCTGAACACTATTACAACAGCAAATGCATGATGATACTCATCTACATCATGTACATCAAAAGCAAAACCACTAGTAAACAAAAAGAGGCTTTATTCAGCCAATGTGAATGAAAAATTGGAAGTCCAAAAGAAACTAAGGCCAATGGCCAGTCCACATTCAAAGTCCGAACAGGGTGACATGTGACAACTAGTCACCCATTGCTTGCCTGCACTGATACGGACAGGGGACATCCCCCTCGGAGGGGCATACAAGGGGCAGGCCAGGCACCGCAGGGACAGGATCAGGGGCTGCCAGGAGGCAGTGAAGGGGTGGTGGGTGCAGGAGTGTCACCGGCAACTGCAGTGGAGGTGTCTGACTCAGTGGGGGCCGGCACCACTGTAGGGCACAAGTCAGATGGTGTGGGTGCCGGCACCACTGCAGTGGGCCGGTCAGATGGAGTGGACTGGGTACCCACTGCAGTGCCCAAGTCAGACAGGGTGGTTGTGGACTCCACTGCAGTGCATAACTCCAAGGGAGTGGAAGGGGGGCAGATGAGGGGGCAGGACAGAGGGGGGGACCCGGTCTCCACACCAGTGGCACAAACAGGCTGAGCGTCTGGGTTGGGGGTGGAAGAGCAAGTGGTAGGGGGGAGGACCTAAGCAGTTTGGAGATGCGGTATTGGTGTGTGGGGGAACCTGGGGCAGGGTGTGGCGGGGAACCAGTGGAGTGGTGGCCTGGGGGATGGAGGAGAGAGACTGTGTGGTGGAGCTGCGTGGTGGTGGTGGTGGGGTCTTGCCCTTCCTGGTCCGGGGGACTTCCTAATGGGGTCCTCAGTCTGCCTGTGCCTGGGGGAGGGTATCCGGGTGTGAGGGGCACTACCCTCTGTGTGTGGTGGTGGCCTCTTCCGCCTGTACGTTGGGTCAGATGGATCTGTGGGGAAGAGGCCAAGCTCACAGAGGAAGAGCTTCTGGGAGGGGGGTGTTGCAGGTGAGGCAAGGGAAGGGGTTTTGGAGGGAGAGGTATCTGAGGACTGTGGAGTGCTCGTGGATGCGTGTGTGTGTGTCTGGGCCCCATCCCCTGTGAGTGAGGTATCAGTCCCCTGACTGTGCATGCGTGTGCATCTGGATTTTGGCTTGTGTGTCTGTGTGCTGCTTGTGTCTGTGCTGGTGCGTGCCTGTGCCGGTGTGTGTGTGCTTGGGACAGGTAGGGTGCTGGGGATTGTGGATGGGGCAGAGGTAGGAGGGGTGAGGGACTGTTGCAGGAGGGACACTGCTGCCATCAGTGAGGAGGCCATGGACTGATTGGTCCGCTGTAGGGCAGACATGCCAGATGAGATGCCCTCCATGAATGACACCAGTTGTGTCAACAGACCCGTGTGTGCATGGAGGACACTCAGCATTGATGTCTGCCCTACATGGATCTGTTTCAGCAAGTCCACAGACTCCACACTCAGGGCAGCAGGGAAGACAGAGGCAGGGGATGTGGTGCCTGGCACGAAGGAGACACGCTCCCCTACACGGGAGCCTCCACGGACATGTGGGATGGGAGCAGATGGGAGGGTGGAGATGGTGGTGGTGGCGGGGACAGACTTGCTCGATTTTGTCTGTGGTCTGCTGACACCCGCCTCCACAAGGGAGTCCTCACTGGAAGCGCTGTGTTCCTCAGCCGAGGTGGTCGTAGCTGAGGTCTCCTCAGTGTGGCTCCCCTCACCCTCCGTGCCACTGGGTCCCTCGGTCTCCTCTGCAGTGGACCCAGTCTGGCTCTGCCGCTCCTCTTGGTCCGTGGAGCTGTCTCCTCCTGTGGCCGTGGATGTATCTGCAAACAATCAGGATAAACAGAGCAACATTAGTCACCTGTACTGACCACACACACCACAGTAAGTACAGCACATCACAGAGCAAGCCCTGCCATCATTTGCTAGACATTGCAATAAGTGCTGACTATGATTTGAAGAAGCCCATTGTCTGCCTGACAGTCATTCATGCCACTCATATCCTACCTGTCCATGCACCCATCTGTCTGGTGCCTGTTGGATGCCACTAATCATATGTGCACACATGCACCACATACACAGTTGTTGGACATCCAAGAGAACATATGGAAATGTGTCACTCCAAACACATGCCATCTCCTGCCACTGACTCAGTACATGTGTCAGGAAAAGTGATGGGCAGAGTCTCTGTCGATATGCGGGTTTTGCTTCCATCACCAGACACAATGATGTCCTCATGTCCTGATAGTCAATGTGACAATGGTGTGCATGCAGGACATATCACATTACTGCTGGATCACCCTTTGCAAGTTGAATGTCATGGCACAGGCCTGTCTGGCAAGTCAGTCATAACTGTCTCCTGTCACAGGGGCAGTGCATACACACAACACCAATCTGCACTGTGTCACAATCATGGAAGTTTTGGGAATGCAAGCCCTGTAGCTGACAGGTGCACATGTGCACCCCTGGCCACCCACATCATGAGGACTAAGATGATCCCACGTCATTCAAATGAGACATTTGAGTGACTGCAAACACAAATCCATACACATCAGCACTTCACCGTCTGATGAGAATGAACCAAAGCTGCCTGCACCTCAATGTTTCATACACCATTGTGCACAGTCAAGGGATCAGAGACCTATGCATTAACCAATGTGCAGATCCTATAGTCACAACTCAGATGGCTGGCCACCCCAAACTGTTAAACACTCCAGGAGTCCAAAAGCAAGGCCACACCACAGTGACACAGAGGCAGACACCTGAGTGCACTCTTCACAATGCCCAATATGTATGCTGACACACGGGAGTGGGAGAACAGAGTGCCTTCGATGTCCGGAGTAGGCATTACAGTCCTGGTCCATGTGCAACATGGTATTACCCTGAACACTAGGCAGGTGGCTATGCATGTGTCACACACATGATGTACATACTTCTGAGGCTCCTACCTTGGTCTCTGCTGCAGCATGGGTGTGTGGCACATACCCCAGACATGTGGTGAGTCAGAGCAGCAATTGGAACACATATTAAAGCCATACCCAGAGTACATGTCAGATCACAGGCATTGTGTGAGCAATTGTACCACCCATGCAGCCCACAACAAAGTTCCTGTAACTGATGCTGTCCCCAACTTGAACCACAGGTAACTGCAAGTACACAGTACCCAAGTGACCTAAGTCACAGACTGTAAGGGCCACACCTGTGTATCAGATGAGGAGGGGGCATGACACAAGTGAGGGACATGAGTCCAGGACGACAAGACAGTCGTACTGTGGAAGTGTAACCAGGCTAAAGGAGTGCATAGAGCATGTTAGTCATAGCACCCAGAAAAGGCTAGCACTTACCCCCTCCTTGCTGCTGTCTGGCCTTCAGCTGCCCATCCAGGTCAGGGAAGACCACCGCCAGAATCTGGAGCATGTGGGGGTCATGGTCCGGTGTCCGCCCCTCCTGCGAGGAGGCGACAGCTTCAGCTGGACCCTTGCGATCCTCCGGGTCCAGCCACGAAGGTCCTGCCACCTCTTCTGGCAGTTGCGGATCCGGCGCCTGTGGACCCCCACAGATCGTACTGCCCGGGCGATGGTCAGCCAGATCTCCTGCTTCTGGTGGGCATCAACCTGTGAGGATGACAAAGTGAAAAGGCCATTACTACACATGCAACATATCCGTGCATCACACAGTTGGATATACATGTCTCAATCACAGGGGCATATGATGTACACAGGTAGTGCAACTATGGCTATGAACAGTTGTCCAGCAGTTACTAAATGGTATCATTGCCTGGGAAGTAAAACCTTGTTGGAATGCACTGTTACTGCACTATACCTGTTCAGTGCATGTAACTACACACTTTGGGGGTGACAACTACTCAGTGAGCATGCTAGCCACTGGTGTACACACTGTAAGTACTGCTAGTCAGACAACATGCCCAATTAGTAAGGCAGTGGACAGCACACTCACCTGCTCCCCTGGTTTCCCATACAGCTTGCTGTACTGTGGAAGGAGGCTGTCCAGCAGGGCCTGGTTCACCTCAGTGCTGAAGGCTGGGGCTCTATCCACAGTACGTGCCATTGCAGTAGCCAGTGGATGCAGAGACAGCAGCAGTGGTAGTGGCAGATGTCGTCCTGGAGCATGTAGTGCAGGCAAGTGAGCTCTCAGGGGAACAGCCAGCATTATATGTGTGCTGCAGAGGCAGATACTGTCCCATGTGTCCAAAGTGATAGGTCCAAGTCGTTTGCATCTTCTGAATCTGGCCAATCCATGGAATTGCACCACTTATACACGCCTACAGCATCCTTCAAAATTTCAACTTGATGACACCCATGAATTTGCAACATTGTTGTGGGTGGCCAACTGAATTCACTGCATCCGACTCGTACAAGCTTCGAATACGCGTCCGTTACCATGACAGTCCATAGCCAATGCGTGTGCACGGATCGGTCCATTGCTGTATGACGCGTATTTCGTAACACAACACGCATCCGTCAACATCATATGCAATGGCCAATGCGTGCGCACGGATCGGTCCATTGCTGTACGACGCTTATTTCGAAACACAACACGCATCCGTCAACATCATATGCAATGGCCAATGCGTGCGCACGGATCGGTCCATTGCTGTACGACGCGTATTTCGAAACACAACACACATCCGTCAACATCATATGCAATGGTAAATGCGTGCGCACGGATCTGTCCATTGCTGTACGACGCGTATTTCGAAACACAACACGCATCCGTCAACATCATATGCAATGGCCAATGCGTGCGCACGGATCGGTCCATTGCTGTACGACGCGTATTTCGAAACACAACACGCATCCGTCAACATCATATGCAATGGTAAATGCGTGCGCACGGATCGGTCCATTGCTGTACGACGCGTATTTCAAAACACAACATGCATCCGTCAACATCATATGCAATGGCCAATGCGTGCGCACGGATCGGTCCATTGCTGTACGACCCGTATTTCGAAACACAACACGCATCCGTCAACATCATATGCAATGGCCAATGCGTGCGCACGGATCGGTCCATTGCTGTACGACGCGTATTTCGAAACACAACACGCATCCGTCAACATCATATGCAATGGCCAATGCGTGCGCACGGATCGGTCCATTGCTGTACGACGCGTATTTCGTAACACAACACGCATCCGTCAACATCATATGCAATGGCCAATGCGTGCGCACTGATCGGTCCATTGCGGTACGACGCGTATTTCGAAACACAACACGCATCCGTCAACATCATATGCAATGGCCAATGTGTGCGCACGGATCGGTCCATTGCTGTACGACGTGTCCCTGTACATGTCACTCGCATATGTCACCATGGTTGTCACTGGTGAACGTATGCCAGCCACAATTACTTGCCAGGGACTCAGGGGCACACCTACAACACCACAGCCTGTCCACACTGTATCCTAAGGCATGTAAGGCTGCATTACCTGTGTGTGTATGGGGGTCAACATGTGGTTTGTTGGGTGGCACTTGGGGGCAGCCACTCCCAGGCTGTGCACGTGTTCATGGGGACAGAATCTTTTGTGTGTTGTGCACATGACCACTGTGATTATGCAACTGTTCAGTTCAGAGCATGTGGCATGGTCACATTTCCAGGTTGTATATGTGTATGTTATGTCACATACACCCTGAGTCCCATGTGGGATGGTATGTACGTCACAGGGTGACCCATTGCCACAATTGTGATGGCCCTCCACAGTCTGTGTGCATGTTGTGTTTCAGATGTCTCTGATTCCATGTGCACAATGGGAGACAGTCTCCACATCCACGTTGTTTGTGCATCGACTTTGATGTTGTGCGTGTTTGTGTCACAGACGTCCATGTCTGTCCTGCAGAGGCAACAGGGGCCACTACCTGTGGGAGTCATGGTTGTTTTGCTGGCGTGTACATGATACACCATGTCATGCCAGTGTCCATGTGGCAATACAGGGTCCCTGGGAATCTACCTGTCAAGGAGCTGTGATGCATGGGGCACATCTGTCCTCACTTGTCGCTGTGGTGTGTGTTTGGAACGTGACAGCAGTACATGGGTACTGTGACACAGCCTAATGATTTCCCATAGCACAACCTGGAACTTGTTGTCGACACATGTTGAACTGAGATGTTAGATGATGGCCATGTAGGTGCCATATATGTCCATACAGAACGGCACACACATCAAGTACTTGTGTCTCGTAATGATGTATCATGTGATATTGAGTATGGTCAATGCCACATATGTGGGGTGACTGACAATCTTTCTTTGTTCACCTATGTACTGCAGGGCACCAGCTGTCCATAGACCATTCCCTGACCTTGCAACCATGGTTGAATGTGACTGCATCCGACGGTACCGCTTCAACAGGCTGCTGATTGAGGAATTGGCGGGGCAGTTGGCCCCACATTTGCTATCTGGCCGGCCATACCCTACAGCGCTGACCCCCAAGGTGAAGGTGATGGCAGCCCTACACTTCTTTGCCACCGGTACCTTTCAACACACTGTGGCGTCTGCTGGTGGGATGTCACAGACCATATTCAGCCGTGTGCTACGCGATGTTTTGGAGGCAATGTTAATATACTTGAACCAGTACATCTATTTCCCTAAACGTCAACAACTCACTGACGTCAAGAGTGACTTCTATGCTCTGGGGAGGATGCCACATGTCATCGGCTCCATTGATGGGACACATGTGGCTTTGGTACCACCACAGGCACATGAGCAGGCATACAGGAACAGGAAACATTTCCATTCTATCAAAGCTCTGGTGGTATGTCTTGCAGATATGAGCATCTCACATGTGTGTGCCAGTTTCCCCAGTTCTACACACGATGCCTACGTAATGAGGAGTAGTCGCATCCCGAGGATGATGTCACAGATGCAGAACCAGCGTGCCTGGCTTGTCGGTGTGTACTGACTTTGTACCATTGTGTGTGTTCTGCAATGTTGTATTCCACCCTCTTTTCCAACTCAGCTAATGTGCAATTGTCTGTATGTAGGTGACTCCGGATACCCCAACATGCCGTGGTTGCTGACACCCCTCAGGAACCCTGTGACACCAGCCCAGATGCTCTACAATGAGGCACATGGTCGGACCAGGAGAGTGATCGAGCGGACATTTGGTCTCCTGAAGAGCCGCTTTCGCTGCCTGGACAAGACAGGAGGGGCCCTCCCATATGCCCCTGCAAAGGTGTGCAAGATTTTCATCGTCTGCTGCATGCTACACAACCTGGCAGTGCGGAAGGAGTTGCCTCTCATCCTGGATGACGATGACCAACATCCGCCACCTGTGGAGGATCCTGGCCTGGGCCACGATGCCAGTGATGATGATGATGATGAGGGTGATGTCCGCACACAGCTCATCAACAACTTCTTCAGCTGAATGTGAGTATACAGAGATGTTATGTCAATGATTTGAGGTTGCAAGATATGTGTTGGTGGTGCTCTGTTGCTGTTTGAGTGTGGCCATGTGCTACTTGACTGGATGCGTGCAGCGATGTGTCCTTACAGGTAGTCTGTACTCCCCAACAGTGTTGACATGCTAACTTGGTTTTGTGTAGGTATCTTGTGACATGTATTGGGCATGAGTATTGTAGTTCTGTCCTGTTCTTCAGTGCTTTTAACTGTGTGTCATGTCTGTCCTTCACAGGGTACTTTCAGAGTTGTTTGGTCAACTCGGATCCCCCGACACCATGATTCAACTTCCAGGGTGGAAGCAGTCGTTTCCCTAAAGGTGATGTGCCACACACCCCTGGACTTTATTTCTTCAACACTTGGTGACTGTGTGGCCACTGCCACGTGGGATTACCTTGCATCTGTAGTGGAAACAACATGTTGCAAATGTGTAATAATCCTGTGCTTCACTTTGGGATGTGCGTTGTCTGTGGTCACACATCTGACTGACATTTGCTTACTGCACCTGTGGGCTAGTTAACACAGACTCTGAATAGGTGTGGTGTCTGTGCATTCCACTGTATTTCCTGGCAACATCAGTGTAGGCGATGAGTCAGATGGCCCTGGTGTGTATGTGTTGTGTTGCCCTAGTGGTGTCTCCCTCATATGTGTCATGTCGCCATGACTCACATGACGGTGTTGAAATTGCTGTAGCAGTTAGCATGCACAGTGTCATTTAGCAGATCATCATCTCCATGACAAAAACCACGTTGGAATCACAACAGAGGCAAGTATGGTGTATTAGTGAGTTTATTTACAAACATGTGTGAGGATAGTGCACAGGATGGTGGGTGCTGTACATTGGGATTGGAATCCAAAGTTCCCAGATGAGTTGGAAGTGTTGGTAGCAGAAATGTCCTGAGTAAAGTCCACAGTCATCTGATACATTAGTCCAACTTAAACTCCCCATGTCATGTGGGAGAGTTGCGTTGCATTCGAAAGGGGAACAGTTTGCACACAAAGGAGAATTTCCAGAACAGGTGTTGGGTTCCTGGGGGATGTACATGGCCATCTGCCTCTCAGTTGTCCTTCCTCGGACGACCCTCTTCTTTCTGGGGGACCCTCACGTGCAGGCCGCTGCGGTGCAGAGGACTCTCCACCAGAGTCATCCTACCTCCCTGTGGCAGTTGCAGTTGTTGCGGCACCAGATGTTGTGGGCACACAGGGAGGTGTGGACATGTTGGTGCTAATCTGGCGGAGGCATGTCAATATGTCCCTCTGCACCGCTGTCATTTCTTCCAATGTGTCCCACTTGGACTCAATGCGAGACATGTGTGTCTCCACACGGGACATGTGGGAGTCCAAGCGGGCATGATGGGCAGCCTGCTGCTGTTGAATGTCCTTGAGGATCCCCACTACCTGGCTGACCTCTCCGGTGCTATTCTGGAACGCATCTGCAATGCGTACCAGTTGTGGGTCATCATGCAGTCCAGACCCCTCTGCAAACAGCGACCTCTGCCTACCACCCCTCCCACCACCCCTGGCCACACGGGCGGGACCTGCGTTGGCACACACAGGTGACCCTAGGCCCCCTTGGGGGTTGGTACTGGGGTTGTTGTCCGTTGCTTCCCAGGGGGCCGGGGTCCCTGTGCTGTTGTCATTCAGTGTCCTTGGTCTGTCCGTGTCGGTGGGGGTGGTCTGTGTGTTGGCAGATGTTGGAGGAGTGGGTGCAGGGGGTGCAGATGGTGGTCCTGCTGGTGCTGCATGATGACTCACACCGGAGGGGCCAGGTAGGGCTTCGCCATCCGAGGAGGGCAGAGGCTGTTCCACACCAGAGAGCTCAGGGGCCACCGGAGCCTGGGACAGGGACTCCTCATCATCTGCTGCTGTGTCCCCATCATCACCTGTGTTTGGAAGAGACACACAATGTATGTTATGTTTCTACAGGCATCAATGGTTCAAACACATGACAGTTGTGACTGTACATCTGGAAGCGTGCCTGTACATTGCATTGTCCTAAGTTGTCACAGCCAGAGGTTGATATTGGTGTAGCACATTGTCCTGCCAACCTGAAGCATTTCAATGTGAATGTTGAGGTGTGTGCATGACCAGCTCATGTATAGATTGGCTGTACATGGCCATTGCTACTCAAGGGCCATCACGTGCCTGACACAGGTGTGTCATCCTTGTCCACATTTGTCCTTTAACCCGTTTGCTGCTTCGAACGTTCCGCGCCAGTGCGGAACGTTCTATTAAGCGGGCGGGGCCGCGACGGCCAACGGACGTGCGCAGCACTACCGAGGTAGTGCTCGCGATGGCCGTTGGCCGACAGCAGCAGCAAACGGGTTAACAGGGACATACGTGCAATTCCACTTAGGATATCTTTCAAGATTGGGCCATGTGTGGTGGCAGTTTTTGCCAGTCTTTGTGCATCACATTGGTGTGTCTGGACAACATGGTCACAGTCCGGTATGCCTGGGATCTCTTGGGAGTATCTGTGTTGTTGTCTGGGTTCCTAGTTCACGTCTCATTTCATACAAGTGATGTTGTTAACGTAGCTAATGATGTTGTTGCTGAGTTTTGTACGTGCAAACGTGATTAATCTTGTCAATGTCCTCCATGGTGATAAGGATTGGGTACGGCAGCTCTCTGGCTTTTCCATTCTCATGACAGTGATGGCCAGTGGTGTGTGTTGCAGTTCTGCTGCTGTGAGTAGCATGTCTCCTCAAATGCAGTCCAGGTTGGTGCTTGTGTCTACAGTGTCTATGACAGTGAGTGGTGTGTTGTGTGAAGGATGCATATGTTGCCGAACGATGTGGGAGTGGAATGCAGCTCACAACCGCAACTTGTGTGACTGACACCATGGTACAGTGTCCGGTATATTGGTGTGTCCATTGCATTCATTGTCAGGTGTCCCCTGTCAATGATGTCTCTGTGACTTCCTGTGTGTTTTGTGCTATGTAGTATGTCTGATTCTCCATAGTTGTCATCTGCAAGACACACCTTCACAGCCAGGCCAGGGGGCACCCATGGACACTGCATCCCCTGACAGTGTGTGTAAACATAGAGTTGCAATGGCTGTGAGTGTGTACGTGTTTGGGTTGGCCAGTGCATGGGTGTGAATTGCAGGCACATCATTTCTCATGCCCATGTGTCAGCTAACCCTGGGCGGCAAATTCCGTTCCGCTCGCGGAACTTGCGAAATTTCGGCATTTCCGCGTTCCGCGTGGAAATGTCGAAACTTCCGCGATCCGCGGTGGAACGGAATTCGGGTATAAATAAAGCAGGTGCCCGAGTTGAAGCTCAAATTCTGTAACGTATTATTCAGCCCAAAAATTCGTGAGCGAGGTTGTGGCTAAGCAGATGTGCCTTCTCTCCATTTCTACCCTGAAAAGCTAGCTGTAATCCTTGATGGAGGTCTTTGCATCCTTGATTTTCTCGAGCGCAATCCTCGTGTAGTTCCTGTGACCAGGAGGTTCCTTCTCCTCGTCTGCCGCTGAGATCCTGCTCTGACCCTTTATAAACAAGAGGCATGAGAACAGGCTAGTAGCCCCGCCCCACATACACTCGCGGTATGCAACGTCTTCCCGCCCTTTCCCCACTATGATGGACAGATTAATTAAAGGACCCCGGCGCTTTCGGCGCGGTGGCAAAGTTAGACACACAGGTCACTGGAGACAATTCTTCTGGTCCTTTGCAGCTGTAGTGTAGGAAAGGCACTATACATTTTCCCAACGAGGTAGCACTTACTGATTAGCCAGTAGAAAGTACTCCAGTTGAGTAGAGGTATTGCACAAAACGGACTCATCTTCTTGGATAAATATGCAGGGCAGGATTCATTCTGGGCTGGCACGATGCTCCTGTCACAAAAATTAAACCTCAACAGGAAGCACTTACAGATATAAAGGGGCGCAGCAAAATCTCTGCGAGCACGCGAAATTCCGCGTGCTCGCGGAGATTTTTTGCCGTTTCGCGGAATTTCGCGGAATGCAATTCCACAAATTCTGCCCACCCTTACTGTCAGCCATCTTGCCAGGGCTTTTACTTTGGGAGTGACTGGTCCCACGTGTGCAATGTGTTTTTGCAGAGTAGGTGTGTGTATGGCCAGCATTGGTGGTATTTGGTTGACATCCGGACCTCCTGCTCCCCCAGCCCAGTTATCCCACCATGAAGCATGCCACCCTTGCAGTGGGTGCAGGTTAACTCTCAGGATGTCAGTCAGTGGTGTCCTGCTGTTGGTTGGTGCACAGTTCCCAGCAGGGCCTTGTGCTCCCCACAACAGAGCACCATTGTCAGACATCTTTGAAGTGGCTTTTCACTCCCTGTGAGGTGTGCATGCTTCAGTGTGAGCTTGCCGGGCCATGTGGGTGGGGGATGTTGAGCTGTGACTACCACTCCCATCATGCTATTGCCTACACCCCCCTTCCCAGCATGCCCATACTTCCTTCCTTTTGAGTCGACTTCACTGTGTGTGAGTGTGCCAGCAATGGCAAGATGGCTGACAGTGTGGTCCTGTTGTTTGTTGGTGCACAGTTCCCAGCAGGCCCTTGTGCTCCCCACAGCTGAGGCCAGTGTCAGACATCTTGGAAGTGACTTTTCACTCACTCTCTTGTAGAGCACGGTCCCAGGTGTGTTGTTTGGAGTTAGTGGAAGTGGTGTGTGTGTAAGGGCCTGCTGGTAGCTGTAGTCGGAGCTGGCACTCCTCCTCCCCCCAGGCCAGACATCCCACCATGAAACGTGCTTCCATTGCAGGGAGTGCAAGTTGGTTGTCAGGATGTCAGTCAGTGGTGTCAATCAATCACAGAATTTGTAAAGCGCACTACTTACCCGCGAGGGTCTCAAGGCGCTGGGGAAGAAGAAGGGGGGGATGCCGCTACTGGTCAAACAGCCAGGTCTTGAGTAGCCTCCTGAAGGTCAGCAGGTCTTGGGTCTGTCGTAGGCTGAGTGGAAGGGTGTTCCAGATCTTGGCGGCGAGGTGGGAGAAGGATCTGCCGCCGGTGGTAGTTCTTCGGATGCGCGGGACGGTGGCCAAGGAGAGGTCGGCGGAGCGGAGCTGGCGGTTGGGAACGTAGAAGGAGAGTCGTCTGTTGAGGTAGGCTGGGCCGGTCTTGTGGAGTGCCTTGTGTGCGTGGATGAGGAGTTTGAAGGAGATTCTCCTGTCGACGGGGAGCCAGTGCAGGTTTCTCAGGTGGGGGGTGATGTGGCTGTGGCGTGGAACGTCAAGGATCAGGCGTGCAGAGGCGTTTTGAATTCTTTTCAGTCGTTTGATGAGCTTGGTCAGGGCTCCCGCGTAGAGGGCATTTCCATAGTCGAGTCGGCTGCTAACGAGGGCCTGGGTGACTGTTCTTCTCGTGTCTGTCGGGATCCATCTGTAGATCTTGTGGAGCATGCAGAGGGTGTTGAAGCAGGAGGAGGAGACTGCGTTGACTTGCTTGGTCATGGAGAGCGTTGAGTCGAGGATGACTCCCAGGTTGCGTGCGTGGTCGGTGGGTGTCGGGGGTGCCCCCAGTGTCGTGGGCCACCAGGAGTCGTCCCAGGCTGAAGGGTTGGAGCCGAGGATGAGGACCTCCGTCTTGTCCGTGTTCAGCTTTAGTCGGCTGCTCTTCATCCAGTCGGCGACAGCCTTCATTCCTTCGTGGAGGCTGGATTTGGCGGTGAGGGGGTCCTTAGTGAGGGAGAGGATCAGTTGAGTGTCGTTGGCATAGGAGATTATGTTGAGGTCGTGCTGTCAGGCGATGCGTGCGAGTGGGGCCATGTAGATGTTGAACAGTGTAGGGCTGAGGGATGATCCCTGGGGTACGCCGCAGATGATCTCGGAGGCTTCGGATCGGAATGGCGGGAGGAGGACTCTCTGTGTTCTGCCGGAGAGGAAGGAGGTGGTCCATTCTAGGGCTTTCTCTCGGATCCCTGCGTTGTGGAGGCGTGCGCGTATTGTGCGGTGGCAGACAGTGTCGAAGGCGGCGGAGAGGTCCAGGAGGATGAGGGCTGCGGTCTCACCGTTGTCCAGCAGGGTCCTGATGTCGTCGGTGGCGGCGATGAGGGCAGTCTCGGTGCTGTGGTTGCTGCGGAACCCTGACTGGGATGGGTCCAGGATGCTGTTTTCTTCGAGGTATCGGGTTAGCTGTCTGTTGACGATCTTCTCGATGACCTTTGCTGGGAATGGAAGCAGGGAGATGGGCCGGAAGTTCTTGAGGTCTTTCGGATCCGCCTTGGGTGTTTTGAGTAGGGCGTTGATCTCAGCGTGTTTCCAGCTCTCTGGGAAGGTCGCGGTCTCGAAGGAGAGGTTGATGACGTTGCGCAGGTGGGGTGCGATGGAGCTGCCGGCTTTGTTGAAGATGTGGTGCAGAAAAGGGTCTGACGGGGAGCCAGAGTGGATAGTGCTCATGGTCTTGATGATGTCATCGATGTTCACGTTGGCCCAGGCTGTCAAGGGGTCGTGGTCGATAGCATGCGGCGAGTCTGGTGTGTCGGGGTCTGTTGGGGCAGTTCGGGTGTTGAAGCTGTCGTGGATGTCGGTTATCTTGCGGTGGAAGAAGGTGGCGAGGGAATCGCACAGGGCTTGCGACGGCGGGATGTCGTTGGAGTTGGAGCTGGGGTTGGAGAGTTCCTTCACGATGATGAAGAGCTCCTTGCTGTTGTGTGCGTTGTTGTCGAGGCGGTCTTTGAAGGAGGTCCTCTTGGCGGACCTGATGATGTGATGGTGGTGGCAGATGGCGTCTTTGTGGGCTGCGTTGCTGTCCGGTGTCTTTTCACTGTGCCATTTGTTTCCAGCAGGTGCGCTTGGATGCTAGGAGTTCCGGGGTGAACCAGCTGGCTCTCTTGCTGGTGTCTCTGTAGGTGGGTTTTTTCAGCGGGCGAGGGTGTTGGCGCAGTCGTCCATCCATCGTCTGAGGTTGCGGGCGGCGTCGTCGGGGTTGGAGGGGTCGGTTGGTGGGCTGAGGGCGAGGTTTGTCTGTAGTTGGTCTTCGGTGACTTTGCTCCAGCAGCGGCGGGGGATCTGTTGGGTGCGGTGCGGTGGGTTTCTGGAAGGTGAAGTGGATGCAGCGCTGGTCCGTCCAGAGGAGTTCGGTGGTATGGCTGAAGGAGATGTGGGAGCTTGAGGAGAAGACGGGGTCGAGCGTGTGGCCGGCGGTGTGGGTCGGCGTAGTGACGAGCTGTCTCAGTCCGAGGTTGGCGAGGTTGTCGATCAGGGTGGTGGTGTTGCTGTCGTTGTTGTTCTCCAGGTGGAAGTTCAGGTCTCCGAGGAGGATGTAGTCGGTGGAGGTCAGGGCGTGCGTGCTGATGAAGTCGGCGATGGAGTCGCTGAATTGAGGTCGGGCCCGGGGGGTCTGTAGACGAGGGTGCCTCTTAGGGTGGTGTTGGGGTCCGTGTGGATCTGGAAGTGCATGTGTTCGGCGGTGCTGAGAGTGTCGTCGGTGCTGGTCGAGACCCTGATGGTGTTCTTGTGGACAATGGGGATTCCTCCTCCGACTCCGTTGGTGTGGTCTCTGCGGGTGATCTTGTAGCCGTCTGGGATGGCTATGGCGTTGTCGGGTGTGGAGGAGTTGTTCATCCAGGTCTCTGTCAGGAAGGCGACGTCCGGAGCTGACGTGTCGAGCAGGTCCCAGAGCTCGACGGCGTGTTTGCGTGCGGAGCGGGTGTTTAGTAGGATGCACCGGAGGTGGTTGAGGTCCTTCTTGGCGGGTGCTTCGGCGGCTCTGAGGAAGGTGTAGCTGCAGTTCCGGCAGGTGAAGGGGCCATGTGTGCGTTTCGGGCGGCCTTGAAGCAGGTGTGGGTCCGGCCGGGGTTGAGAGCGTGGAGTGTGCTGGCATCGTAACGGCGGCGGTCGTCGTGGCGGGTGCGGGGGGCACACGGACCAGGGGTTCTGGCACTGGGCGCGGTCCAGGCACGGACGGGCGCAGATGGGCTTGCCTTAGGCGCGCCTTTGGCGCGCCAGCGGCGCGGCCGTGCAGCGGCCGCCATATATTGGGAGGCGGGAGGCGGGAGGCGGGAGGCAGCGAATGGGCAGAGAGGGGGCGGGGCCACAGGGGACACAGCAGCGGGAAACGGGAGCGGAGACAGAAGGCAAAATGGGCACAGGGTTAGGGGCCCAGCAAGGGGCAAAATACAGAGCGCACAGGGGGCAGCGAGGGGCACAGAGGAAAACGGGCACAGAACAGATGGGGCAGCGAGGGGCACAGAAGGAAAAACGGGCTGACAACAGTAGGGACAGCGAGGGGCACAGAAGGAAAAAGGGCACAGGAACAGATGGGGCAGCGAGGGGCACAGAAGGAAAAACGGGCTGACAACAGTAGGGACACAGGCAACAGAAGAAAAATGGCAATACAAGGCAACGGGCACAGATACAGACAACAGAATAAACACAGACAGCAGAAAGAGAAATGGCAATACAGGAGGAGGATACAAACCTACAGCCTACTTCCTCAGAACGGCAGCTGGGCAGCTGGGCAGGGACCAACACAGGCGGTGCTGTGCGGAGGGGGAGCGACCTACCAACAGGTCAAGGGTCCTGCTGTTGGTTGGTGCACAGTTCCCAGCAGGGCCTTGTGCTCCCCACAACAGAGCACCATTGTCAGACATCTTTGAAGTGGGTTTTCACTCCCTGTGAGGTGTGCATGCTTCAGTGTGAGCTTGCTGGGCCATGTGGGTGGGGGATATTGAGCTGTGACTACCACTCCCATCATGCTATTGCCTACACCCCCATTCCCAGCATGCCCATACTTCCTTCCTTTTGACTCTGCTTCCCTGTGGGGTAGTGTGCCTGTGCTGACAGGATGGCTGACAGTGTTGTCCTGGCGTTTGTTTGGCTACAAGTCCCAAAAGTGTCCCTGTGCTTCACACAGCATAACCCAGTGTGGTAGTTCTTTGTGGGATATTTAATTAGAGTGTGAGGCAATGCATTCTCCCAGGTGAGTTGTGTGGAGTTTGTGTTAAGGGGGTGTGTGAGAAAAGCTGCTGGTAACTATGGTCAGTGCTGTCAGTCCTCCTTCCCACCCAGCCAGATATCCCACCATTTAACGTGCTTCCATTGCAGGGATTGCAAGTTGGCTTTCAGGATGTCAGGCAGTGGTGTCCTGCTGTTGTTTTGAGCACAACACCCAGCAGGGGCTTGTTCTCCCACAGCAGTACCCAGTGTCAGCCATCTTGTCAGTTCTTTCCACTCCCTGTGATGTGAGCATGGTTCAGAGTGGTGTTGATGGGCCAATTGTGAGGCTGACCAATATCTGTGACTACAACTCCCATCATGCTATTGGCTACACTCACTTCACCAGCGTACACACAATTCCTTCCTTTCAGTCAGCTTCCCTGTGAGATGGTGTTCTAGTGGTGGCAAAATGTCTGACAGTGTTTGTTGGTTAGATTTGTGCCACTGCCTTGCTCTATTTGTTGTTAGGTTTGTACATGTCATGACACAGTTACATATCACTATGAGATGGCAGGTATTGTGTTTGTCTGACTAGCATACACATCTTGGGATGATTATCTTTTGGTTACTGTGGCTTTGCTAACGTTGCATGGTTTCACTATCCCCTTGACAGTGATGTGTGTGTATTGTCACACAATATTGGGTATATTGGTTGTGTACTCACCAGGCTATGGGATGTTTGATAGTCCATGTACGCTCTCTGGTGGTAGGATGGCCCGCACCTTCTCCTCCCAGGACCTGAGGTATACTGGTTTGGCAGGAGGGCCACTGCCGGTGCGATGACTCAAGGCGTAATCCTTCTTGAGTAGGTCCTTGACCCTCCTGCGCACATCATACCACCTGTTCTGGATGTCTTCCTTTGTGCGCAAACATGGTGATTGTGCGTTCACCCTGTCGACGATCCTCTCCCACATCTTGGTTTTCTGCGACATGGGGGTCTGTTGGACCAATGTACCAAACAACTGTGGCTCTACCCTGAGGATTTCATCTACCAGGACTTCCAATTCACTGTCTAGGAACTTTGGATTCTTCTTTGGGGGCATGGTGACGGGTGGTGGTGGGGATTGATGTGTGTGTGAGTGTGCAAGTGAGGGTGGGTGAGTGTCAGTTTTGCTGGGTGTATGTGAGGGTGCTATTAGGGAGGTGCTAATGGTGTGTGGCTTGTGTGATGGATGAGTTGTGAGTGTGTCTGTGGTTGCTGTATGATGGTGTTCTGTGCTGGCAGGTCTGTTGAATTTGCAAAGGATCATGGTAGGGATTTGTGGCCTTTATATGGGTGGAGTTGTGGGTGTGTCTTTGTTCCATGTTTTTTTTCCCAGTATTTATTGACTTTGTCATTGCTTGCTTGGCCCTTTTTTTGTATTTTTTCCTTTGTATTTTTTGGGCATGTAGGAGACGTTCTTCTGACCGAGTAGGATGCTGCAGTTGGCTCGTGCGAGCTTCTCCGAGTCTTTCACGCAGTCTTTCTGCTGGGTTTCATGTGCGGCGTACGCGTCGGTCGCGGAGTATTCGGTTGCTTCGGCACCCTGTTTTCTATGCGTGTCGGTCGTACGGCTTGAGCTCCGTGCGACTCGGTCTGGTTTTACACGCATTGCATCGTACTGCGCGGGTGGCAGGCACTGCGTGGTGCCTGCCACGTAGTGCAGGGAAACGCACTACATGCATTTTTGGCGTTGCGGCGGGTGCTGCAGCCAGCAGCACCCGCCACAATGGTGAAGATGCAAGATGCGACCGCCACGGTGGCTGTCGCATCGTGATTCTACGTGTGGGACCGCCACCATACAGGCGGGTGGTCCCAAGCACCACCACAATGGCGGGCGGACTCAAGTCCGCACGCCATTGTAATGACCCCCTATATTAATTCAGGAAAGGTGCTAGACACTAAACATATTTAATTTACCATTCGAACTCCAAACTATATTAATTCAGGGAAGGTGCTGGACACTAAACATATATAATTTACTATTCCCACTCCAAACTAGAAAAAGTCAGGGAAGGTGCTGGACACTAAACATATATAATTTACTATTCCCACTCCAAACTATATTAACTCAGGGAAGGTGCTGGACACTAAACATATATAATTTACTATTCCCACTCCAAATTAGAAAAAGTCAGGGAAGGTGCTGGACACTAAGGGCCCGATTCCGATCTCGCTAAGAAAGCCCTCTGTACGACTCGGGCCTGGTGGGCTTTCCAAGCGAGACGTGCTGTGCGAGTCCAACCGAGCGAGTATGATGCCACTGCATGGTTACGGACTCGGTTCGGCTGGACTCCCATTGAACTCTATGGGAGCCTGTGTACAGATGCGTACATAGGCTCCCATAGCAAAAAGGGGTGGGTGGGGAAAAGCGTACACCCTGTGGCGGGCACCCTATGGTGCCCGCCACACTGTGCATGCCTGGATTAGGGGGACCCATGGGCACACCCCCGTGACAGATTCGGAGGGCCCCAGGTGAAGGGGGGCCTGCTACGGCCCCCTGAAGTACGATTCCGACAGCCGTTTCGTCTTGCTTAGACCGAGGCCAAGTGGCTGTCCAAATCGTATATCGTACTCGCTCGGTCGAAATTCGGCTCCATTGCGTGCCACGATTCGGCTACGAACGTGTCGGACGGACAGGTTCGGGTTCGTAAACGAATCGCACGGCGCGTACGGGATACTCGCATCGTACTTGGTCGTTCGGAACGGTGGACGATTTAGACGGAAAGATAGGCTCCGAATCGGGTTTGCTCTTTACAAATCCCGCTTGGAGGCCTTCCTTACGAGATCGGAATCGGGCCCTAAACATATATAATTTACTATTCCCACTCCAAACTATTTTAATGCAGGGAAGGTGCTGGACATTAAACATATATAATTTACTATTCCCACTCCAAACTATAAAAAGTCAGGGAAGGTGCTGGACACTAAACATATATAATTTACTATTCCCACTCCAAACTATATTAACTCAGGGAAGGTGCTGGACACTAAACATATATAATTTACTATTCCAACTCCAAACTATATTAACTCAGGGAAGGTGCTGGACACTAAACATATTTAATTTACTATTCCAACTCCAAACTATATTAATTCAGGGAAGGTGCTGGACACTAAACATATATAATTTATTATTCCCACTCCAAACTATATTAACTCAGGGAAGGTGCTGGACACTAAACATATATAATTTACTATTCCCACTCCAAACTATATTAACTCAGGGAAGGTGCTGGACACAAAACATATATAATTTACTATTCCCACTCCAAACTAGAAAAAGTCAGGGAAGGTGCTGCACACTAAACATATATAATTTACTACTCCCACTCCAAACTATATTAACTCAGGGAAGGTGCTGGACACTAAACATATACAATTTACTATTCCAACTACAAACTATGGGGGTCATTACGATGGCAGAAGGCCCGCCACCGCCAGCCATGCGGTGGCGGGCCCTCCGCCATCGGACAGCAATTTCCCCCCCACCAAATTAGGATGGCGGGGGGAATCAGACCGTGACCGTGGCAGGCGCAAAGACTGCCCGCCACGGATCCACCACAGGCAATCGTTCTGATTGCCTGGCGGAGCGGTCTGCAGCTGTAAAACAGTGGCGGTGCCTAGCAGGCACCGTCCGCCAAATTACGATGCTGGCCTCAGCCAGCCTTTCCATGGCGGTAGAACCACCATTGAAAGGCTGGCGGGGATTAGTTTTGGGGGCCCGTTGCGGGCCCCCCTTGTGTTGGGGGGAGGTTGTGGTGCACTGGGGGGGTGCCCATGGTACCCCCCTGTATTTCCCTGCACTATGTGGCAGGCACTGCATGGTGCCTGCCACGTAGTGCAGGGAAACGCACTACATGCATTTTTGGCGTTGCGGCGGGTGCTGCAGCCAGCAGCACCTGCCACAATGGTGAAGATGCAAGATGCAACCGCCACGGTGGCTGTCGCATCGTGATTCTACGTGTGGGACCGCCACCATACAGGCGGGTGGTCCCAAGCACCACCACAATGGCGGGCGGACTCAAGTCCGCACGCCATTGTAATGACCCCCTATATTAATTCAGGGAAGGTGCTAGACACTAAACATATTTAATTTACCATTCGAACTCCAAACTATATTAATTCAGGGAAGGTGCTGGACACTAAACATATATCATTTACTATTCCCACTCCAAAATAGAAAAAGTCAGGGAAGGTGCTGGACACTAAACATATATAATTTACTATTCCCACTCCAAAGTATAGTAACTCAGGGAAGGTGCTGGATACTAAACATATATAATTTACTATTCCCACTCCAAACTATATTAACTCAAAGAAAGTGCAAAACAATATACTCATTAAGTGTAATATTCCCCAAAAAATTACATATAAAAGAATACACATTATACATATATATTAACCTATCCCCAATTCTAAAAACATATCCAGAACAAAGTTATGAGACTTTTTAAAGTAAGTTTATAAATGTTCTTGTATTTATAAATTACATGATAAAAAAATTATAAAAATGTTTTATGAAAAAATAAAATATAATTAATAGTTTTATATAAAAACATTAAACTTAAAAAAAATTACTTTTCAGTTTTATAACATTAACAATTTCAAACCCAAACATTAAACATCTTCAAAGTTTACAATTTATTAATTGTTTAATTTAAATTTTGAATTTTTAAAAAATGTAATTACAATTTTTTTTTTAAAAAGCACAATAATCCCACCTCAACACAAAACACCTCGACATTACATCTTTATTTATTTTTTATAAATTTATATTTTTCACTACTGTAATACCATATAAAAACAACAAATCATAATACATTTTTTAAAATTTGTATTTCAACTTTTACTTTTTCCAATTTTTTTTACATTTGAACATTACTCCACAAAATTATCTGCAAAATCCACAAATTTTCACTATTAATAAAAAAATGTATTTGTAAAAAATGTTTTTTTTTTTTAATTAATGCTTTTTTTGCTTAAAAACTAACCCGTCATCCCCTATAAACCCAACATCCGAATTTTTTAAAAACACTCCCCACCCTTATCCCCTATAACCTCAACATCCTGCTCCTAAAATCCAATTTTAAATTTATTTATTATAAAATAATTTGTTTTTTGAATTTTGAATTTGTTTTTAAATACTCCCCATCCTTATCCCCTATAACCCCAACATCCCGCTCTTAAAATCCAATTTTACATTTATGTATTATAAAATCATTTTTTTTTAATTTTCAATTTTTTTAAACACTCTTCACCCTTATCCCCTATAATCAAAATGTGTTTTTTAAAAAATTTTAATACAATTAAAAAACAAAAATGTAATTTAAAAAAAAAAAAAATTTAAACACTCCCTACCCTATACCCTATAATCCCAATATACCGCTCCTAAAACACAATTTTAAATTTCTTTAATATTAGTTTAAAAAATGTAAATGTAATTTTTTTTAAAACACTCCCCACCCTTATCCCCTATAGCTCCAACATCCAGCTCCTAAATAACATTTTTACATTTCTTTAATATAACTTTTAAAAATTTTACATTTAAAAAAAAATGTAAAACACTCCCCACCCTTATACCCTATAAACCCAAAATCCTGCTCCTAAAACAATTTTTCTATAAAACATATCCAATTTATTAAAAATTATTAATACATTTACAGATATATTATAATAAAAATTTCACTACATTTACAAAATCGATATTTTTAAATAATGATATTTTCAAAATCGATATTTTTGACACTGATATTTTATACAACACACTAAATCGATATTCTTGACATCGATATTAAAACAGCGATATTTTTGACTTTCGACATTTAAAACTCAATATTATGTCTACTTACCCTAGAGAGAGAGGCAGTGGTTGGATTTGGGACCTTTGATACATCTCTGCCTTCACCAAACCCTGGTAAGTGTGAAATGCGTAATGTATTTGCAGTTCAGCCCAAAGCCTGCTCTCCACATGCATGGTGGTACATCTCAACGCACTCCTGTCACCAGTAGACGGATGGTGTGTCCAAGACAGCAGTCAGGAAGGCGGCTGCAAGCAAGGCTGCACACTCCCCCCCCCATGCTGGAGCAGCCAATCAGGTGGTGTTTGGCGGCCTGGAACAGGCGATGCTTAGGATTCAGTGCCTGCAACAGAAACATCTGATTAACATCAAGCTGAGCAGGGATCACTAATATTACTCAACTGATGGCTAAGAACCAGAGCCACATTGAGCAAAAATTTGATGCCCTTACAGTGGCTATTGGGGACCTGTGTAAAGAATTGTCTGAGGAGAGAGGGCAGAAAAGAGGAATGGAGCGCAGCCGGGCACACAGGATGGATGCTATGACCAGGGCAATCGGAAGGCTGGCGCAGGCAACCACCCAGCACACCAAGCGCACCCTGGATCTTCAGGTGGAGATGGACCACTACAGTGGTGATGTGGCATGAGGCCTCCAGCAGATCACAGCAGCAGTGGAGGCAATGCAAACTAACATGTTTGCAAGTGGAGGAGCAACAGAGGCAGCAGATAGCAAGGTTTCCAGCTGCAGTAGTATGTCCGCTGCGGAGAAGCAGCAGCCACCAGGCTGTAATTCCACCTTCAAGCTCCCCCATGCTCGACGTAGAGGCAGGAAATGACTTGTTACCACTTACATGCCATTCAGTGGCCCAACTTTTTTTGTTTATTTTGTGGTGCCGTAACAACATTACAGTTATACACTTGTTAAGTTATGCGGATGAGATGGACAGGTTGTCCTAAAATTATTTGTGCACGCTCACACAATAAAAGTAAAGATTAAGGTGCTCATTACGATGACGGACGGAAAAGCCCTCCGACCGCCACGGAATCGGGAAAAATCCCCCGCCTGACCCGCGGCATTTCCGTCGGACAAATTACGATGCAATGTTCGCAAAATTAGACTACGGCGGACGGATGCCCCAAAAGACCCGCCACCACGGACGGAAAAGCTGCAAATCCGACCGCGATGGACTGGGAAAGCTATTCAAAGGCCCGAAAAGGCCGCTCCTGCCGCGGCAGGAATGCACGGCAAATGACGATGAGAATGTGGAGCTGGCGAACCGAGCACTGCGTCCGACCGCTGCGCATGCACATATGCCAAATGAATGGCAGACGGAACAAACTTCACAACAACACCCGAAGTGTGCCTGTACCCCCTGCCGCCCACAACCACAACACACATGCCACAATGATACACCCCAACTTGCACCTGGGAAGGAAAGCCATGCGCAGCATGGAAGAGACATCTGGAGGCCATCACCCATGTGGACACACCCACAGACCACAGAATAAAACCAACTCCATCCTGGCCCAGCATCCTTTGCACACCACAAGCTGACACAGAGAGACAGGACACCATTGACTCACACTGCACAACATCACACACACCTATCTCCACACAACACCACATTCACCCACACACCTCACACACTACACATATCTCCAACATCACCTTGCACCCTGCACCCCTGCACCCTGCACCCCTCATCCATCTGCACCATGCCCCACAAGAAAATGCCCAACTTCGCTGACTCAGAGTCGAAAGTGATGGTAGAAGAGACAATCAGGGCAGAACCACATTTGTTCGGGCACCTGGTCCAACACACCCCAAGTGCGTGCAAGAATCAGATGTGGGCAAGAATCCACAGCAAAGTCAATGCCATAGGGACCACCCTACGCACTGTGCGTGACATCAGGAAGCGGTGGGGCAATCTCAAGGGCCGGGACAAGCATCCAGCCCAGAGGAACCACGCGGCGGCCCAGAGTGCTGGTGGCGGCCCTCCCATTCCACCACTAACCGTAACCGAATGGGAGGAGAAGGTGCCTGCCAAAATGCATCCAGAGAGTCCCACATGAATCGAGGGGGGACTGGAGGCTGGTAAGTACCAACAAACTGATCACATCACACTACAATACACCGTTGTGCACAACAAGTGAGCTCCAATCGCCCGCCCACATCAAACTCATGTGGAATGCACGCTTACAATATGAATGAGTCACAAGGACAGCATTTCCTTAATAAGTTCAACCTCACAGGTAGGTGGTCAGTTCATGCCCCCTGGCCTCCCTCCCAAACAGCATGGCTCACCCTCCCCACCCCACCCCACAGCCATGTGGCAGCTAACACCATCGACAGTGCCTCCCAACAGGTAGCAAACCATCTCACTGGGGAGGGGGATGTCGAACCCTGACAACAACACCACAACTCCCACAAGGCCCTCTATCTCCCCTCACAAACAGCATGGAGCCAAATGACCCCCACATCCCGCACTTCGTAGCCAACTCTGGAAACCCCCATAACATTCTAGGCTGTGCACATACAGAGAAATCCATCCAGAGGCCACATGATTCACAGTGTCATTAATGAAGGAACATGCAACTGAAAAGCAGAATACAAGAACGCGACCACAAAAAGCCAATGTGCAAGTCCCATTGCCTCAAAGCAGAAAAACCCATGTCAACACAACACATGCATGGATACTCTGTCAAACCACTCAAAACCACAGTGGGCAAGCACAAAAAGGCACAATACAAAACATGAAGTGACGGCAGAGTAGTCAGATACACATAGAAAAGACACTAATGTCCAAGCATGAACTGAATCGGATGATCAAGAAGTCAGTACCAGAGGACATGTCCCCGGAAATACAACATCGTTACATATGAAATTTGCCCTTCAGCCATGTCACATCGCTAACGAGCAATGTAGGTACCCAGGGCTTTAAGTGGGATGAAAAAACTGGGGTGGTCCCTCAAAGGAGCCTGGCCAATGTAATTAAGGGCATGTCCCAAAAACCTCAGACATCAATCTGGTATCAGCATATTGGGCCACCCCACTAGCATTTTACTGTCACTGCCATTGCACCCAGATATATGAGACAACAAGGAACATGACACCTACTACAACTCCGGACTACTGTCCTTGGCAATGTTTGTCAGTTGCATAAGATAAGAAAGCAGCAACCATGGCTTGCATATAACATTTTTAAATCTTCCACTATAAACCCTGATGACACCACGACGATGTTGCTGCACATGAGTCTCCAAAGGAGTGATTTCCAGAGACAACATGAATCCACAAAGGATTCCACTTACCCACAAGGCTCACCTGGCATGACGTAATGCCGTAACCACTCCACCAGTGAGAAGTGAGGAGTGTGAGGAGTGTGACCATGGGCACATCGATGTGCCTGCTGGCTATGCATTCCAGCAGGGAGAACGGACCGCCCATGGCAGGGCACAAAGCAAAGCACAAAAGAGACCCGTACCGAGGCCCCTTTCAAAAGTTTAACGCTGCACCCGACCCACTTAAAGCCCTGTATGTACCTCAACATCATGTGCGACTGATGACATACTGACATGAATGCCCAGTAATGCCAAGGTAGAAGTCATGGCATCTCAAATCAAATGTGCCAAACATGAACATCAAAGTTGTGCTGTGTGACGAACATGCTGACAATATCACCTCACTCCAACAGGTGACTCGCTAGCGACAGCAGGCGACCGTGCCATGGACGAGCCAAGGCCCCCCCTCGGAAGGTGAACCCTCGGATGCAGAGTCCCTGGTCTGTTCATGTGGGGAGGACCTCCATGGCCCCTCCGGCGTGCCCCGGGCATGCCATGCTCTGTCCCTCACTGACACCCCCACCGCCACCACGACTACCACAACAGCTGCACCGCCAACTCTGACCCCTGCAACAACGACCTGTGTGGCAGCCACCTCCACCATCACCACCGCTGCCTCCAACACTGTCCTTTTGCCAGCAGTTGTGAACAACACCAGGCACACCGGGGGTGCTGGGGACGGTGTGCGGCGGATGCGCCAGGCAACACCACATGTCCGTGGTTTCAGGGCAGGTGGGAGGACAACTGGGGGACAGTCACAGGAGGACAATGAGACAGAGGCCCTGGACACTGTGCTAACTGTACTTGGTGCATACCAGCAGAGCCAGGGACAGATGGGCCAGGGCTCAAAGAACTGCGTGAACTCCGCCTGCTGCAGAGGTCCATGGACACTCGTTTGGGACAAAGTGCCAGGTACATGGGCCAGCTTGTGGGTGCCCTGAGGGTCATGCATGCATCCCAAATAGCTGGCCACCCCCCGTGGCCAGCCGGATGTTAGTCACACCACCGCAGCAGCGGCCACTGGGAGGAGTGAGTCACACCACAGTGAATCCTCAGACACCTCTGAGCATGCAGCAGGTTCCCTCCCCCTGGCTAATGGCTGAGTGTGCGTCCCAAAAAGACCCCTGGACGATCACGTGGAACAGCACAGTGCCGTACCAGTTCCCGGAGCAACCGCTGATGTCACCACTGTAACACCGCACATTGACTTTGTTGTAAATCAGAACCAACATTGCCACGAGAATGGGTGTGTTATGTTTTACTGTTGGACTCTACTATTGTGTGTCCTACGCCAACGATCCATGTACCATCACCTTCAAATTCACCTCTCACCTGTCACACATTGGCCAGGGAACACAACTCACAACAGCATGCCTTGGTGTCAAGAGCATTTCCATCACAGAAAGTAGCTTGTCAACTCACATTGCAATGTATCCGAATATGTAAAAGCGAAAATACATTGAGAGAGTGGAGGAACCTGGAAAGACATAAGGAAATAACAGTGCGTTGACATATTCTGGAATAATCGCAAAAGCACACCACTAGGCAACACTGTACAATATGCCTTCCATAGAACACCATCAACATGGACAGCAGGGGGACTGGAGCACACGACTGCACCTCCCAACACCGTTTGGCCCTTAGCATCCTGGTAAATGCAATCCTGCTGAAATGCTTAGTTGTGTCACCGTTGTCGTGTGTCAGCAAGGTTGGTGCAGGTCAGTGCTGTGATTCCCTAGACACATGTGTGTCACGTTAACCTCCCACATCAGTAGGGGTAAGATACATTGTGAACGGTGTCTGCTGAGGAAGCTGCCACAATCCACTCGGGTCTCTGTACCTCTCCCTGCCCGACTCAGGGGAAACACCTCAGTCACATGAGAAGTAAGCATCATGACTGAACTGCATTTGCCAGAATGCTAAGGGATGAACTGTGCTGGGAGGTGCAGCAGTGTGCCTCCAACCCCCAATAACATCAACATGGACATGACGGGAGTTGTCACAGATAACATAGCGCAGACCGATGAAATCCTTAGCAGTGTGCCCACAGGAGCCAGCATCACACCACATCCTGTCATGTGGACGATGTGGACATTGTCACATCAACACACTCAAGTACTGTTGCACTGTGATTTACTGCATACACGGGCGATTTATGCATGTCCAGCCACATGAATACGAGTCCCTGACAACATGCACACGCCAAATCTAGTTCCAAAACGCACTTCGCTGTTCCTGCATGAGCACAACAGCTGCGTGCACAGTCCAGGCATCACGTATATAGGATCTGTTGCACAACGTGTCCTTTTTGTGGCAATGTTCAGCTAACTACCCCGTGGGTGATTGTGGATAGTAATTTGTGGCCTCACATTCACACAGCGAAAGCATACCTCAATAAGTGTGCTTGTACAATGGGCCTCTGTTGAGACAAGTAGTCGCTCCCACACCAGACCGGAAACCTTCGAATTGCAGGTGTCTTGACCGTCCTGCGCTATTCAGCCACTGCTGAACACGGCTCTCCCACTATTTTCGCGTTGAACTGACACACAAATCATTGATAGCGTCTGATGCTGAAGGCCGTTGCACACTTGTTATCAGACTTGTGGGCTCTGGCCTTGCCCCTTCCTTCCATGCTTTTCCGGGAGTACCACCGGGTGTGATTGCTTCAATTTGCACACTGCATTTGGCGGTCTCAGTTCATTACTTTTGCTGTACAGCTGAGCTCTGGTTCTGAGATTGCTCTCACGCCATGTCTGACCGACCTGTGGTCCAGGCTGAGGCCGGTCAGCTGCAACTGTACCGTGCCCGCATGCAGCTTCTCTTTGGATGTGTCCCATTGGCTGTGCTGGGCATCAGTTATGGGCTAATGTTCTGCTATGCGTATTTCACCTGCGTGCAGCCTGTCTTTTCCTGCAGGAGATGTCTGTTTGAGTGGGCCATGGATGTCTGCCTTTCAAACACATACCTTGCCAACCTGCATCATGAGCTGTGGGTGACTCCTTTGTTGGTCGACGTGCAAAACTGCTTCGGTGAGACACGTTTATGGGATGCCTTACAATGTGTCAGGCAGGCAGACAGCTGCGCCTGTGCGTTAGGGCAATGGCTCCTGTGCAATGCCAACATCGAACCTCTTCCAGGTTGCGATGGGATGCTCCTATCAACCTCGGTGGTGTGGGGAGCACATCTCTTCCTTCATACTGCTGGATTGGACAGCGGTCCTTTTTGCTGAGGATGATTTGGATATTCTTTTGGAACTGATTGCCTTCGAAGCTGCCTGTGCCTTCTTGGATTCGTAACTACGTAACAGCAACAGGAACTGTTGGTGACTAATTTAATTTTCGTTTACCTTTCTTCACGCCTCCTGACGGGAATTGTCATCCAGCTCTTTGACTTTGGCCGTGTCAGCATTGGCTTGGACAATGCTTTGCTCTGTGGGCTGTTTCGCTTGGTACCACAGACCAGAGCAAGTGGAGTCTGTCATCTGACCGTCGTGGACATTGCCGCCTGGCATGAGCCCGGCTTCCATTATGCAGATGTAGCGCATGGAGATTACATGGCGTTGTTGTATTGCAAGTACCCAGGGCTCGAGTCGGGTGTACACGCAGGTACACGGCGTCCTCCCCCTCTTTACACAGGGTGGACGCCGTCCCCCCTGCCAGGACGTTGGTCCCCACAGGAATATGTATAACTTGTCCCGGTGTACTCTCCAGTTACTGGTACACGTTCACCAGCACCTGCACGTTGACTGCTCTCCATTCCCTGCAGCAACGTGCAGAAAGCGAGTGAGCCTTTTTTCACCTCCAGCCGGGCCGAAGTAAAGGGCCCATCCGGCCTCCTATTGTTTGTACATGCTGACTGGGGTCCGCCTTGGACCTTACATTTGAATGTGGATGCCACAGAGGGACACAGAGGCACACAGCTTGCCTTCTGTTCACAGGTACTTAAGGGAGGCATGCTTTTGCATGTGTTCTGTCCAGGTGTATCAATGCAGACAGTGTAAGACTGTCAGATGGATTAGTCTGTTCCAGTATTTGCACAAATCATTACAGTCGCACTATTTTACTTCTTTTTTAGCGCTACGTCGTAACGTTGTGGGGTCATTTGCATTTTGTCTTACTTGGTCAGTCCTCCCACTTCTTTTTTGGGGACCTGTGCCCTGCAGGTACCTTAGTATATGTCTGTCACATGAGAGGTGTCCGCAGAGCTTGTCCTCTGCGCAGTCCTAGAGTACTGTCTGTACATTCTGCCCATGGTCGGAGGACATTGTCCCTTGTCATTCTGTTCTGGTGTGGCCCTGCACCCCGACTCAACCAAGTCTCACAGCTGCAAGAGGACACGGATCCCCTTTGGATGAAATGGGAATGTGGGCTAGATGCCCCACACTTGGGGAGTGATGCATCCAGTGATGAGAGCGACACAGCAAATGTGATGCAAATGTCACCATACATAGGCAGAGGGATGGGTACTGCTGACGAAGGCCATGGGCCAGGGACATCCCATAAAACTCCTTCCTACAAGGGGTGGGGGGATATGCACGTGGATCGCGGTCCAACTTCATGTCAAATGGATATGTCACTGTGGTTACTGGTTAGGTACTCCTGCATTTTCAACCTGTTGTGGCACGTATGTTGCATGCTTTGACACTGTATTAAAACTTCACTTTTGGGAATGTTTCTTGCCTTCAACTTGTCTGCTTATGTACAGGCGCTTGCATGCCTCAGAGTGAGTAGGGGAGCAAGTGAGGCAGTATGGCAATGGTGTCCTGTGCGCAGGGGTGCTTCGGGGTGCTCAGTCCCTGCATGCATGTGTTTTCTAATACAGCGCATTGTCCAGTATGTGTACGAAGTCTCTGAATCATTTGTGAAAGTCTGTGAGACAAGAGCAAGGCACACAGACACAGTCATAGTCGCTCATTGTTGCATCGCATTCAACGGAAGTAGTTGACGATGAGCTGTTGACGCTGGTCAAGGCCTTCTTCCTCACCACTGCCATCAGCACTGGGCATGTGTGGGTTGGGAGCGGGGGTAAGGTGCTGTTCCGCAAGGTGTAGCAGTCATGTGCTGAGCCAGGATACTTTGCACACACATGTGAGATGATCTGATCCGCCTGGCATGCCACTTGCACGTTGATGGAGTGGTAGTGTTTGCGGTTCCTGTAGATGGGTTCACATGCCTGTGGTGGAAAGAGGGCAATGTGGGTACCATCAATGGCTCCCGCAACATTTGGAATGCCTCCCAGGCAGGGCCAGCTCACGGAATCTTTATTTGTGTTGTCCAACGAGGCATTTGGGTGGGCCACTGCATGCCCGATTTGTCACTTATGTCTCTCGCCAGGTCTGCTTAAGGGCCCTCCTTTATCTCTCCTCAGTTTTATAAGGGCCAGGGAGACGCATTCTTTCCTTCCAAATTCTCTTTCTAGTTGTTGTCAACTCTCAGGAAGTGTGTTTTTTCCTTAAAAGGTCCTCCTGATGGGAGGAGGAGGTTTCCTGAGGTGGGAGTATCAGGCAAGTGACACTTCTCATGCTCTCACTCATGCCCTCCTCCTCGGATTCCCTCTCTGCCACCCTCGTCCAGCGCCCCTCATCTCTCCATGGCCACTCGCTCATGTGCATTTCATTTGTTGTTTGGCGCTACTGATGTGGGTGTTTTGTGTGACAGCACTTTACATCACGCACACATTGTACAGAGACAATCAGTTGTGCAAGTAGGTGAGTACATCAGTCTACAGTGAATGTCACGAAAACCAATGGGGATTGCAAGGTGTGGTAATCACATGTCGTCCATACTGGTGGGCAGGAACTTTGGAGGGCGATTGGTCTGGAGAAGCACTGACTCAGGACGTGTGTGGGGACATCTACAGGCAGTGGTAGCTAGGCAGACTGCACGCCACACCAGGGATATGTGACGTTACAACGCATGCCATTATATCGCATGCCGTTGCAACGCCAAACTTTACCCCGACTTTCTGCCGGGGGAGCGCTGGAAGTTGGAATAGATTAATTTTCTATTCCAACTCCAGTGTGTGCAACAGTAGGGAAGGTGTTGGAGTTAAATCCAACACCTTCTACCCACTGCTGCACACCTTTTTTGTTGCAACGGCATGCGATGTAACTGCATGCGTTGTAATGGTTGCGTTGTAAAGGCTGCTTCCCCACACCAGTACGTGTGTTGGAAGTGCTAGGGATTACACCTATGTCTGATTTGTAGACAATGGACACCTGATTGTCTGCCTACGCCACTGACCCTTCACAAGATGAGCCCTGGCCAGGAGACGCCAGTCCGATGTCATGGGATATTCAAGCGGGGTTCACAGGTTGGATGTTTTATTGCACAACATTGGTACAGTGCGGGAGACTTTTGTCCTTTTTGACTCCTTCCCTCATGTAAGTCCATCTGGCCACGAGGCATGGCTATGTATGTAACTTCACTCTCCTTTCCTTGGACATTCCATGTGTGTGAAGACTTGGCTCATGGGTCACACTCTCTCATCCCTTCACAGTGTACTGACCAGCTGGTCAGTGTTCTAGTTGTTCTGGTGTACCAGCCACTCCCAGAGGGCTGGCTTACCACCCATCCCACAGCCACCCAGCACAGGCATCACTGGACATGTGACCCGGCCAACAAACGGAGCAGGACGCACGTGCCCTGGGCCGGTTTGCCTCTACATGTACCGTGTCTGTGTGCTTACTTTATATGCATGGGGGCCTCGTGGCACACAACATTACACATGGGGTGCACCAATCACTTTAGGCAAATGAGTTGTGATGTGTGATGTAATTGTCAGGGCGCCAATGCAAATGCAGTATGTGTTCGCATGCTAGGTAGCTGGCATTTGCTGCGATGACAAGCATTGGCCCCACTTGAATGTTGCAGGGTTGCGGTCACAGCTTCCGGCCCGCCAGGGTGTGGCACACACAATGCGGAAGAGCCATCAGCCAATGGGTGCCTGCGGCATACATGTTTGGATGTTGCGGTGTACGAGCTCTGCAACTGCGAGGCTCGTCATTGGCCCCAATTGCCTTCGGGGGCACCGAGGGTCACTCATGGGGATTGGGTGGGCCGCGCACTTTGCATTTGGTGGGTTGCCACATTCTTCGCTGTGCCGCCACGCTTGCTGGGAGTTGTAGTTGTTCAGGGGTTGCATGCGTGGAGATGTTTGTTACATACCTCTGCTGTTGAGCGCGGCGGCATCTTGTCTGCCAGAGGTGCAGCCGGTAGTGCAGCGGGAAGACCTGTGGCGCAGGATCCATGGTGGGTCCGGGGGTTTAGATGGATACTGTGTCGGGTCTTCCTCTCCGATGTTGTATTTCCGCCATCCGCAACGTGGTGGTTTTTACGCGGTGGTTTGAAGGGCTCTTTGCAACATCGTGATCTGGTAGGCGGACGGAACGTGTTTCCGCACGCCGGTCCTGCCCTGTTGGCTCCGTCCGCCACCCTTGCGTATGCAGAAAATGTGCGGAGCCTGACAGACAGCGGCGGACGGAAATGGCCTCTGTGGGTCCATTGTGATTTGTTGGTCGCAATGACCGCACCTGGGGTGTAAGACATGACGGTTTTCTGCCACCGCTACCAGCATGGATGGGCTTCCGTCCATCATCGTAATGAGCCCCTAATTGTTGAAATCACAATTTGTATTGTCATTTGCAGGCCTGGGTGTAGTTCGCGGAGTTTCGCTACGCGGAACTCCGCGAAGTTACAAACAAACTCCGCGAAGTTCCGCGAGTGGCGGAGTGCAGTGCGAACTGCAGCTTGTGCTGGTATTCCTGCCGCTCGGGTAGAAATTCTACCTGAGCGGCAGCTCGCAAACTTACCATTCGCGATCGCAAACTTACCGTTCACGATCGCGAGCGGGGAAAAAACTCTGCTGCACATCACGAAAGCGGAGTTTTTGGCACTCCGCGAACTTCGCGGAGTGCGGAGTGCAGAAAACTCTGCAAACTCCGCGAACTGAGCAAAGTTCACCGCCCAGGCCTAGTCATTTGTAGAGGGTAATGTGTCAATGGTTTAGACGTACCTTGCAAAATAATTGTTGGCTATGTGGTCCCTGCTCCTTCTCCCCTCTGCTGCTGAGCTTCCCTCCCTTGGCTGTTGGGCAGGTGGTCCTGGGTCATCAACCTCAGAATCTGAATCAGACACATCCATGGGCAAGCCACCCCTGCAGGCCATGTTGTGGAGCATGGCACATGTTGCCACTATTTTGCAGACAGTCTCAGGTGCATACTGCAAGGCTCTGCCATTCTTGTGAAGGCACCGGAAGCATGATTTTAGGATGCCAAATGTGCTCTCAATCACGGACCTGGTGCGCCTGTTTGCCATGTTGTACCGCCTTTCATGTGGGTTGTTGGGAGACAGGTACGGGGTCAGTATCCATGGCCGCACGGCATACGCACTATCACCTGGTAAGGGAAATATGATGGTGAGACAACATGCAGACCGTCATGAAAGTGCCAATACATTTCACTGTGGACATGAAATATGAGTACCTAGTAGCTATCCTTCATCAGTTACCTCTTTCTAATTTCTGGTATTTGCCACTGTGTCTGAAGATGTATTAGTCATGGGTGCTCCCTGGATATTTGGCCACAATGTCAGTAATGATGTTGTTTGCATTGCAGACAACTTGAATGTTGAGGGAATGTGTGCTTTTTCTATTCTGGAATTTGTATTTGATGTGAGATGGGGGACATATGGGCACATGGGTACCATCTATGCACCCAATGACCTGTGGAAACCTTGCTATATTGTAGAATTGGGGTTTGGTATTTTCTACTTCCACATCATCCCTGGGCAGGTCGATGTGTTGGTGTATGTGGTGGAGCATAGCATCTAAGAAATTGTGGAAGAAACACAAAAGCACACTCTGCGACATCCCTCCAGCCACTGCAATGACATCTTGGTAACTACCAGTGGCCAATAGGTGGAGGGAGCACAACACCTGAACATGTGTGGGGATTGCATTGCCGCGCTGGGTTCTGCTCTCCAGGTCTGGCTTCAAGGTGTCTATTAGATCTAGGATGACAGAGCTACTCAGCCGGTACTGCTCATATATCTCTGCCTCTGTCTTCTCAAACAAGGTTAGCCTGACTCTGAATATCCTCTCCTGTCTCTGCCTCCTCTGCTGAGCAGCCAGAATTCGCCTCCTCCTCGCTATCACGTATAGGGTAGCCATTGTGAAAAGATTTCTGATGCATTCCGGGGCTGTTTTTATAGTTTGGGCCTGGTTACCACCTGTTTTTGATTCATGGTAAATTGCATGTGCAAACGGGCCATTTTGCGCATGTGTGCTATTTGCGACTGGTCTGTATATTGTGAAAAGCGACTCGCAATTAGCGACTTGCTATTTTGGAAATGCAATTACCGGTTGCTTTTATTGCGAGTCAGTGTTCTGCCACATTGCAAAATTTTGTTTTGCAAGCGCCTGTCGTACATTGCATACGACCGATTTTGCATGTGGAAATCGATTTGCGGCCGTTTTTGCACTCGCAAAATGGTCGTACATCTGGCCCTTGGTCTCTCTATCTGTTCCGCAATTTGCCAAGTTCTGTCATGGTCATGTGCGTTTCTTGTATGTATGCGCTGTGGGTAGGAATATACCAGATGCTGCCGTCTGGGGGTAGCCATAACCTGGACATTCCAGTTGACATCATATGTAGGTAGGTGGGTGAGTGTGTCTTCTGCCTTCGTGCATTACTGGGTCAGCCCGTACCTCCCCTAGAAGCTGGGACATTTCGGTCTGCATGGTTCTCCACCCTCTCTCTACATTTGCTACTGTGTTGTGTACCCACAGAATTAAAATCCAATACAATAACCACAACTCCAGCTCCCTGGTCGGAACACCAACAAGTCCATGACCATATGCAAACCATAACTAAGGATCCATTAGCATGCTCCATCTGGAAGGTGGAGGTCACTATGATGGACGGTTACCAATTAAGAGTGCACCTGCCATCCAGTCCTACATATACGTTTGACTCGAGTCCTCTCTCCTCCCGCCCACCTGGCAGGAGAGATACCACGGTCTGTCTCTTTCCCCTGGGGAGGAATGTCTTCAAAGTCTCCATTCTGTTCCAATGGTCACAGTAGTTGGTCTGCCATCATCGGGTTCAGAACAGGGCTGGATCACAGTTCTGTTGGGATGTTCTCCAGGGCCATCGCCAGCTCCCATTTGCCGACCTCTGGGCTCAGGGGCCCATTACGATGACGGACGGAAAAGGCCTCCGACTGCCATGGAATCGGGAAAAATCCCCCCGCATGACCCGCTGCATTTACGTCGGTCAAATTACGATGCAATGTACGCAAAATCAGACCGCGGCAGAAGGATGCCACAAAAGACCGTCCACCACGGTTGGAAAAGTTGCAAATCTGAACGCGTCGGACGGGGAAAGCTGTTCAAAGGCTTGAAAAGGCCACCCCTGCGTGGCATGACCGCACGGCCAAATACGATGAGAATGCGGAGCTGGCGGACCGAGCACTCCGTCCGACCGCCACGCACGCACATAGGCCAAATGAATGGCGGACGGAACCAACTTCACAACAACGCCCGAAGTGTGCCTGTACCCCCTGCCGCCCACAATCACAACACACACGCCACAATGATACACCCCAACTTGCACCTGGGAAGGAAAGCCATGCGCAGCATGGAAGAGACATCTGGAGGCCATCATCCATGTGGACACACCCACAGACCACAGAATAAAACCAACCCCATCCTGGACCAGCATCCTTTGCATACCACAAGCCGAGACAGAGAGACAGGACACCATTGACTCACACTGCACAACATCACACCCACCTATCTCCACACAACACCACTTTCACCCACACACCTCACACACTACACATATCTCCAACATTACCTTGCACCCTGCACCCCTCATCCATCTGCACCATGCCCCAGAAGAAAATGCCCAACTTCACTGACTGAGAGTTGAAAGTGATGGTAGACGAGACAATCAGGACAGAACCACATTTGTACGGGCACCTGGTCCAACACACCCCAATTGCGGGCAAGAATCAGATGTGGGCAAGGACCCACAGCAAAGTCGATGCTGTAGGGACCACCCTACGCACTGCGTGACATCAGGAAGCGGTGGGGCGACCTCAAGGGCTGTGACAAGCATCCGGCCCAGAGGAACCACGCGGCGGCCCGGAGTACTGGTGGCGGCCCACCCATTCCACCACTAACCATAACCGAATGGGAGGAGAAGGTGCCTGCCAAAATGCATCCAGAGAGTCTCACATGAATCGAGGGGGGACTCGAGGCTGGTAAGTACCAACAAACTGATCACATCACACTACAATACACCGTTGTGCACAACAAGTGAGCTCCAATCGCCCGCCCACATCAAACTCATGTAGAATGCACGCTTACAATATTAATGAGTCACAAGGACAGCATTTCTTTAATAAGTTCAACTTCACAGGTAGGTGGTCAGCTCATGCACCCTGGCCTCCCTCCAAAACAGCATGGCTCACCCTCCCCACCCCAGAGCCATGTGGCAGCTAACACCGTCGACAGTGCCTCCCAACAGGTAGCAAGCCATCTCACTGGGGAGGGGGATGACGATCCCTGACAGCAACACCACAACTCCCACAAGGCCCTCTGTCTCCCCTCACAAACAGCATGGAGCCAAATGAGCCCCACATCCCGCACTTCGTAGCCAACTCTGGAAACCCCCATAAGTTTCTAGGCTGTGCACATACAGAGAAATCCATCCAGAGGCCACATGATTCACAGTGTCATTGATGAAGGAACATGCAACTGAAAAGCAGAATACAAGAACGCGACCATAAAAAGCCAATGTGCAAGTCCCATTGCCTCAAAGCAGAAAAACCCGGGTCAACACAACACATGCATGGATACTCTGTCAAATCACACAAAACCACAGGAGGCAAGCACAAAAAAGCACAACACAAAGCATGAAGTGGCGGCAGAGTAGTCAGATATTCATAGAAAAGACACTAATGTCCAAGCATGAACTGAATCGGATGAGCAAGAAGTCAGTACCAGAGGACATGTCCTCGGAAATACAACATCGGTACATATGAAATTGGCCCTTTAGCCATGTCAGATCGCTAACGAGCAATGTAGGTACCCAGGGCTTTAAGTGGGATGAAAAAACTGGGGTGGTCCCTCAAAGGAGCCTGGCCAGTGTAAGTAAGGGCGTGGCCCAAAAACCTCAGACATCAATCTGGTATCAGCATATTGGGCCACCCCACTAGCATTTTACTGTCACTGCCATTGCACCCAGATATATGAGACAACAAGGAACATGACACCTACTACAACTCCGGACTGCTGGCCTTGGCAATGTTTGTCAGTTGCATAAGATGAGGAAGCAGCAACCATGGCTTGCATCTAACATTGGTAAATCTTCCACTCTAAACCCTGATGACACCACGACGATGTTGCTGCACATGAGTATCCAAAGGAGTGATTTCCAGAGACAACATGAATCCACAAAGGATTCCACTTACCCACAACGCCCACCAGGCATGACGTCATGTCGTAACTACTCCACCAGTGAGAAGTGAGGAGTGTGACCATGCGCACATCGATGTGCCAGCTGGCTATGCATTCCAGCAGAAAGAAGGGACCGCCTGTGGCAGGGCACAAAGCAGAGCATGAAAGAGACCCGTACCGAGGCCCCTTTCAAAAGTTTAACGCTGCACCCGACCCACTTAAAGCCCTGTATGTACCTCAACATCATGTGCGACTGATGACATACTGACATGAATGCCCAGTAATGCCAAGGTGGAAGTCATGTCATCTCAAATCAAATGTGCCAAAGATGAACATCAAAGTTGTGCTGTGTGCCGAACATGCTGACAATATCACCTCACTCCAACAGGTGACTCGTTACCAACAGCAGGCGACCGTGCCATGGACGAGCCCAGGCCCCCCCTCGGAAGGTGAACCCTCGGATGCAGAGTCCCTGGTCTGTTCATGTGGGGAGGACCTCCATGGCCCCTCCGGCGTGCCCGGGGCATGCCATGCTCTGTCCCTCACTGACACCCCCACCCCCACCACGACTACCGTAACAGCTGCACCGCCAACGTTGACCCCTGCAGCAAAGACCTGTGTGGCAGCCACCTCCATCATCACCACTGCTGCCTCCAACACTGTCCCTTTGCCAGCAGTTGCGAACACCACGAGGCCCACCGGGGATGCTGGGTACGGTGTGCGGCGGCAGCACCAGGCAACGCCACATGTCAGTGGTTTCAGGGCAGGTGGGAGGACAACAGGGGGACAGTCACAGGAGGAGGAGACAGAGGCCCTGGACACCGTGCTAACTGTCCTTGGTGCTTACCAGCAGAACCAGGGACAGATGGGCCAGGGCCTTAAAGAACTGCGTGAACTCCGCCTGCGTGAACTCCGCCTGCACCATGGACACTCGTTTGGGACACAGTGCCGAGTACATGGGCCAGCTTGTGGGTGCCCTGAGGGTCATGCATGTATCCGAAACAGCTGCCCACCCCCCCGTGGCCAGCCGGATGTTAGTCACACCACCGCAGCAGGGGCCACAGGGAGGGGTGAGTCACACCACAGCAAATCCTCAGACACCTCTGAGCATGCAGCAGGCCCCCCCCTGGCTAACGGCTGAGTGTGCGTCCCAAAAAGACCCCTGGATGATCAGGTGGAACAGCACCGTGCCGTACCAGTTCCCGGAGCAACTGCTGATGTCACCACTGTAACACCGCACATTTACTTTGTTGTTAATCAGAACCAACATTGCCACAAGGACGGACGTGTAATGTTTTACTGTTGGACTCTACCATTGTGTGTCCTACACTAACGATCCGTGTACCATCACCTTCAAATTCACCTCTCACCTGTCACACATTGGCCAGGGAACACAATTCACAACAGTATGCCTTTGTGTCAAGAGCATTTTCATCACAGAAAGTAACATGTCAACTCACAGTTCACAGTGCAATGTATCCGAATATGTAAAAGCGAAAATACATTGAGAGAGTGGAGGAACCTGGAAAGACACAAGGAAATAACAGTGCGTTGACATATTATGGAATAACCGCAAAAGCACACCACTAGGCAACACTGTACAATATGCCCTCCATAGACCACCGGTCAACACCATCAACATGGACAGCAGGGGGACTGGAGCACACGACTGCACCTCCAAACGTAAATGCAATTCTGCTGAAATGCTTAGTTGGGTCACCGTTGTCGTGTGTCAGCAAGGTTGGTGCAGGTCAGTGCTGTGACTCCCTAGACACGTGTGTCGTGTTAACCTCCCACATCAGTAGGGGTAAGATACATTGTGATCGGTGTCTGCTGAGGAAGCTGCCACAATCCACTCGGGTCTCTGTACCTCTCCCCGCCCAACTCAGGGGAAACACCTCAGCCCCATGAGAAGTAAGCATCATGATTGAACTGCATTTACCAGAAGTCTAAGGGATGAACTGTGCTGGGAGGTGAAGCAGTGTGCTCCCATCCCCCAATAACATCAACATGGATATGACGGTAGTTGTCACAGATCACATAGCGCAGACCAATGAAATCCTTAGCAGTGTGCCCACAGGAGCCAGCATCACACCACATCCTGTCATGTGGACGATGTGGACATTGTCGCATTAACACCCACAAGTACTGTTGCACATGGATTTTCTGAATACACATGCGATTTATGCATGTTCAACCACATGAATACCAGTCCCTGACAACATGCACACACCACATCTAGTGTCAAAACGCACTTCGTTGTTCCTGCATGAGCACAACAGCTGCGTGCACAGGCCAGGCATCACGTTTATAGGATCTGTTGCACAACGTGTCCTTTTTGTGGCAATGTTCAGCTAACTACCCCATGAGTGATTGTGGATGGTCATTTGTGGCCTCACATTCACACAGCGAAAGCATACTTCAATAAGTGTGCTTGCACAATGGGCCTCTGTTTAGACAAGTAGTCGCTCCCACACCAGACCGGAGACCTTCTGATTGCAGGTGTCTTGACCGTCCGGCGATATTCAGTCACTGCTGAACACGGCTCTCGAACTATTTTCGCGTTGAAGTGACACACAAATTATTGCTAGCGTCTGATGCTGAAGGCCGTTGCACACTTTTTATCAGACTTGTGGGCTCTGGCCTTGTCCCTTCCTTCCATGCTTTTCCGGGAGTACCACCGGGTGTGATTGCCCCAATTTGCCCACTGCATTTGGCGGTCTCAGTTCATTACTGTTGTTGTACATCTGAGCGCTGGTTCTGAGATTGCTCTCACGCCATGTCTGACTGTCCTGTGGGCCAGGCCGAGGCCGGTCAGTTGCAACTGTACCCTGCCCGCATGCAGCTTCTCTTTGGATGTGTCCCATTGGCTGTGCTGGACATCAGTCAACGGCTAACGTTCTGCTATGCGTATTCCACCTGCGTGCAACCTGTCTTTTCCTGCAGGAGATGTCTGTTTGAGTGGGCCATGGATGTCTGCCTTTCAAACACATAGGTATGTGTTTGCCGACCTGGATCATGAGCTGTGGGTGACTCCTTTGTTGGTCCACGTGCAAGACTGCTTCGGTGAGACACGTTTATAGGATGCCTTACAATGTGTCAGGCAGGCGGACAGCTGCGCCTGTCCATTAGCGCAATGGCTCCTGCGCAATGCCCACATCGAACCTCTCCCAGGTTGCGATGGGATGCTCCTTTCAACCTTGTGGTGCGAGGAGCACATCTGTTCCTTCATACTGCTGGATTGGATGGCGGTCCTTTTTGCTGAGGATGATTTGGATATTCTTTTGGAACTGATTGCCTTCGAAGCTGCCTGTGCCTTCTTGGATTCGTAACTATGTAACAGCAACAGGAACTGTTGGTGACTAATTCAATTTTCGTTTCCCTTTCTTCACGCCTCCTGACGGGAATTGTCATCCAGCTCTCTGTCTTTGGCCCTGTCGACATTGGCTTGGACTATGCTGAGCTCTGCGGGCTGTTTCGCTTGGTACCACAGACCGGAGCAAGTGGAGTCTATCATCTGACCGTCGTGGACATTGTCGTCTGGCATAAGCCCGGCTTCCATTATGCAGATGTAGCGCACGAAGATTACATGGCGTTGTTGTTTTGCAAGTAGCCAGGGCCCGAGTCGGGTGTACACGCAGGTACACGGCGTCCTCCCCCTCTTCACACGGGGAGGACGCCATCCCTCCTGCCAGGATGTTAGTCCCCTCAGGAATATGCATAACTTGTCCCGGTGTACTCTCCAGTTACCGGGACACGTTCACCAGCACCTGCACGTTGACTGCTCTCCATTCCCTGCAGCAACGTGCAGGCAGCAAGTGGGCCTTTTTACACCTCCAGCCGGGCCCATCCGGCCTCCTAATGTTTGTATATGCTGACTGGGGGCCGCCTTGAACCTTACATTTGAATGTGGATGCCACAGAGGGAAACATCGGCACACAGCTTGCCCACTGTTCAAAGGTACTTAAGGGAGGCATGCTTTTGCCTGTATTCTGTCCATGTGTATCAATGCAGACACTGTAAGACTGTCAGATGGGTTAGTCTGTCCCAGTATTTGCACAAATCATTTCAGTCCCACTAATTTAACTTCTTTGTTAGCGCTACGTTGTGACGTTGTGAGGTCATTTGCATTTTGTCTTACTTGGTCAGTCCCCCCACTTCTTTTTTGGGGACCTGTGCCCTGCAAGTACCTTAGTATATGTCTGTCACATGAGAGGTGTCCGCAGAGCTTGTCCTCTGTGCTGTCCTAGAGTACTGTCTGTACATTCCGTCCGTGGTCGGAGGACATTGTCCCTTGTCATTCTGTTCTGGTGTGGCCCTGGCACCCCGACCCAACCAAGTCTCACAGCTGCAAGAGGACACAGATCCCCTTTGGATGAAATGGGAATGTGGGCTAGATGCCCCACACTTGGAGAGTGATCCATCCAGTGATGAGAGCGACACAGCAAATGTGATGCAAATGTCACCATAGATAGGCAGAGGGATGGGTACTGCTGACAAAGGCCATGGCCCAGGGACATCCCATACAACTCCTTCCTACAAGGGGTGGGGGGATATGCTAGTGGATCGCGGTCCAACTTCATGTTAAATGGATATGTCACGGTGGTTACTGGTTAGGTACTCCTGCATTTTCAACCTGTTGTCACACGTATGTTGCATGCTTTGACACTGTAGTAAAACTTCACTTTTGGAAACGTTTCTTGTCTTCAAATTGTCTGCTTGTGTACAGGCGCTTGCATGCCTCAGAGTGAGTAGGGGAGCAAGTGAGGCAGTATGGCAATGGTGTCCTGTGCTTTGGGGTGCTTTGGGGTGCTCAGTCCCTGCATGCATGTGTTTTCTAATCCGGCGCATTGTCCAGTATATGTACGAAGTCTCTGGAACATTTGTTTAAATCTGTGAGACAAAAGCAAGGCACACAGACACAGTCATAGTCGCTCATTGTTGCATCACACTCAACGGAAGTAGTTGACGATGAGCTGTTGACGCTGGTCAAGGCCCTCTTCCTCACCACTGTCATTGTCACTGGGCATGTGTGAGTTGGGAGCGGTGGAGATGTTGCTGGTCAGCCAGATGTAGCAGTCATGTGCCGAGCCCGGATACTCTGCACACACATGTGAGATGATCTGCTCCGCCTGTCATACCACTTGCACGTTGATGGGGTGGTAGTGTTTGCGGTTCCTATAGATGGGTTCACTTGCCCGTGGTGGTACAAGGCCAATGTGTGTACCATCAATGGCTGACATCAACATTTGGGATGCCTCCCAGGCAGGGCAGGCTCACGGAATCTTTATTTGTGTGGTCCAACGAGGCATTCGGGTGGGCCCCTGCATGCCAGATTAGTCACTTATGTCACTCGCCAGGCCTTCTTCAGGGCCCTCCTTTATCTCTCCTCAGTTTTACAAGAGCCAGGGAGACGCATTCTTTCCTTCCAAATTCTCTTTCTAGATGTTGTCAACTCTCAAGAAGTGTGTATTTTTCCTTAAAAGGTACTCCTGATGGGAGGGGGAGGTTCCCTGAGGTGGGAGTATCAGGCAAGTGACACTTCTCATGCTCTCACTCATGCCCTCCTTCTCGGATTCCCTCTCTGCCACCCGCATCCAGCGCCCCTCATCTCTCCATAGCCACTCGCTCATGTGCATTGCATTTGTTGTATGGCGCTACTGTAATGGGTGTAGGGTGTGACAGCACTTTACATCACGCACACATTGTACAGAGACAATCAGTCATGCAAGTATGTGAGTACATCAGTCTACAGTGAATGGCACGAAAGCCAATGGGGATTGCAAAGTGTGGTAATCACATGTCGTACATACTGGTGGGCAGGACTTTTTTAGGGCGTTTGGTCTGGAGAAGCACTGACTCAGGACGTGTGTGGGGACATTTACAGACAGTGGCAGCTAGGCAGACTGCACGCAACACCAGTACGTGTGTTGGAAGTGCTAGGGATTACACGTATGTCTGATTTGCAGACAATGGACACCTCTGATTGTCTGCCTACGCCACTGACCCTTCGCATGACGACCCCTGGCCAGGAGATACCAGTCAGATGTCAAGGGATATTCAAGCGGGGTTCACGGGTTGGATGTTTTATTAGACAAGATTGGTACAGTGTGGGAGACCTTTGTCCTTTTTGACTCCTTACCTCATTTAAGTCCATCTGGCCACGAGGCATGTCTATGTATGTAATTTCACTCTCCTTTCCTTGGACATTCCATGTGTGTGAAGACTTGGCTCATGGGTCACACTCTCTCATCCCTTCACAGTGTAGTGACCAGCTGGTCACTGTTGTAGTTGTTCTGATGTACCAGCCACTCCCAGAGGGCTGACTTACCCCCCACCCCACAGCCACCCAGCACAGGCGTCACTGGACATGTGACCCTGCCAACAAACGGAGCAGGACGCACGTGCCCTGGGCCGGTTCGCCTATACATGTACGGTGTCTGTGTGGTTACTTTATATGCATGGGGGCCTCGTGCCCCACAACATCACACATGGGGTGCACCAATCACTCTGGGCAAATGAGTTGTGATGTGTGACGTAATTCGCAGGGCGCCAATGCAAATGCAGTATGTGTTCGCATGCGCGGTAACTGGCATTCGCAGCGTTAACACGCATTGGCCCCACTTGAATGTTGCAGGGTTGCGGTCGCCAGGGTGTGGCATACACTATGCGGATGAGCCATCAGCCAATGGGTGCCTTCGGTGTCCATGTTTAGATGTTGGGGTGTGCGCGCTCTGCAACGAGGCTCATCATTGGCCCCAATTGCCTTTGGGGGCACCGAGGCTCAATCATGGGGATTGGGTGGGCCTCACAATTTGCATTTGGCAGGTTGCCACATTCATCGTGGTGCCGCAATGCTTGCTGGGAGTTGTAATTGTTCATGGGTTGCATGCGTGGAGATGTTTAGTACGTACCTCTGCTGTTGGGCGCACCAGCGTCTTGTCTGCTGGAGGTGCAGCAGGTGGTGCAGCGGGAAGGCCCTGTTGCGCCGGATCCATGACGGCTCCGGTGGTTTGGATGGCTTCTGTTTCGGCTCTTCCCCTCCGTAGTTGTATTTCCGCCATCCGCAACGTGGTGGTTTTTACGCGGCGGTGGGAAGGGCTGTCTGCAACATTGTGATCTGGTTGGCGGACGGAACGTGTTTCCGCACGCCGGTACTGCCCTGTTGGCTCCGTCCGCCACCCTTGCGTACTCAAAAAACGTGCGGAGCCTGACAGACTGCGGTGGACGGTAAATGGCCTCTGTGGGTCCATTGTGATTTGTTGGTCGCAATGACCGCACCTGGGGCGGAAAACATAACGGTTTTCCACCACCAGCAGGGATGGACTTTCGTCCGTCATCGTAATGGGCCCCTAAGTACGAACGATGTGAGGGAGTGGCGTGATTCCATTTCAGCTACAGCCTTGGCACGTTCAGGTGCCACTTGTTCACTTGTGGGCTTGAGAGGAGATGCCTTAGGTACATTTATAATGTCATCATGATAGTTCAGAGGGGTTAAGTCCATGCTTTAGAGATCAAGGTGTAAAAGTGTAGGTTAAAGAGTGAAACTCATTGGAGTTGAGGTAGAGACAGCCTGGTTATCCTTTCAATGTGGATAAAATAAGTGTTATTTAGTTTGATTAAAATGGCATAGTTGATAAGCGGCTGCAGACGTGTAGTTCCGGCGCCGTCTTCATTGTTGAACAATAGCATACATGTTAGCCACATCGCTAAGAAACAATAGTTCTTAAGTCATGCCATGAATAAAAAATGTTATTAATATTTAATAATACCACATGATAATAACATATTCCGGAGCAATTCAGTTTGTCGCACAAGCTTTCCAAGTAGTTATATTCCAATAAGCTGCATGGTCTGTGACTCTGTTCACCCTTTTATGGTGTTTAAGCTTGCACATATTTTGTTGTTTTGCAATAAAAGGTGCATACTATTTCATGCACACCATATTTTCTTAATATTGCAGCTCACGCTTATGACCTGCTTTCAGACCAAACACTGTTTACACAATTAATCGAGGATATAGATTCAACATTCCTAAACCGCAAGCGAGTATGGCTGAAGAGTTCCAATGAGAAACAGCTCAGCCGCAGCGTTCTTCACTGAGATCTATAAAGCAAAAAGAGCTACAGCAGAAAATGTGTTTTTTGCTTAAAATGTCTATTTAACCCAACCAGGACAATGAAAGTTCAAAGACCAAGCTGCAAGTGTCGGACTTTTTAACATGCCTAACGTGCCAGGAAGTGCCCCAGATGAAAATCCTCTTTAACCCAGTGTAGAGTGTAACGACTCAAAGACATATTTATATTTAACACTGAATGAGGCATGAGAGTGCAGCGTGGCAGCGGACAGTGGCGGCCGCCATAAACAAAGGGTGGTAGGGCGGGTGGAGGGAATGCGGGAGAGGTCGCGGGGGGTTAGAAACTTTTTATTAATTTTTTTTAAAGAAATGTACCTTTAGCTGCCGGCCGCCTCCAGCGTCATGTCACGCCGCCTCTCCTCTTCCCGCCTGGTCCCAGCTGCACCGTGGACAGACTCCCATCCAATACCCGTGCTGCAGAACAGCGCAGGGATTGGCTTGAGCGGGCTAGAAAGAGCTCCGCTCAGGCCATGGAGTCTGTGGGGTTTCTCCAGCCTGGCTGTTCAATGCAGCTGGGCTGTAGAGAACCTAAGTGTGTGTGTGTGTGTTTTGGTCTGCCTGAGACGGCAGGCCAAACACACATGAGCACTTAGGGAGTGGAATGTACGTAGCACTCTTCCTCCCATGCCTCTGCACTGCCCCTTCCAACAGCGCTGGCTAAGACCCCGCAAATGCAAAATAAAACGATGCAAGAACATCGTTTTATTTTACATTTGCTGGGTCTGAGCCAGGCAGTGGGGTGACGCTCTGCCGCCATTGCGGAGGAGCCACCGCTGGCAGCAAATTGTGGGCTTTTCAAGTGAATTGATCGCTTCACTATAGTCAGTATAGTGTTCGCTATGAAGTGAATTTAGCTGGAGATATATTTTGTTGAGGAAAGCTGTTACTGTAGAAAATTCTGAGATGCATTGTCAACACATTACAGCTTCTATATGCTCACAATCTGTGCCACTCAAAGGTATACAAATTCTGCCTATATCCAGGATAAGGCGGTCCAGAGTGACCAATTACTACCACTACTTGCATGGATACTACCTCGTTCTGTGGATCTGGTCCCAAAGGTGCTAATTCTCCAATGCAACCTCTTCTGATTGCCTGTCTTGTGCACCTTCCCAAGCTTTAGATATCATGAAATATCACTTATATCAAAATGAAAGTTAGTTTTCCAGCTCTCACAAGAAGTTGTTATTGGCGCCTAGTTGTCCAGCTGCGATATAGGAAATGAAAGTTTTCCAAATATAAATGATTAGCTTTACATTGTGAAGGGGGAAGGGTTTTGGTTGGTGTCATGTCTTATTTCTATGGTGCTTAGGCCCACATGCATCAAGCTAATTTGCGCCCGGAAAAATTGCGAATCGGTAAAAAAAGCCTTTACCGATCGCAAATTAGCTAGTTCAGATGCATTAAGCGAAACCGCAAGAAATAGTAGTACTCGCAATTTTAGCGCTTCATAAAATACAGAATCGGTAATACCGAATCTGTATTTTAGGAAGCGCAATTAAGAAATCGCAAAATGCGATGCATCAAGTTTTCGCTAATACAGAACCAGCCTAAATTCGCAATTTGCATTCCTTAAACTAGAAGACATCACATCAGGTGGTAAAAATCACACATAATCAAAAACAGGTGTAAATCATCAGCAAACTACTTAAACAGTCCCAGAATGCATCCCACAGACCCACCATGGCAGCGCTCTACGTTGTGGCGAGGAGGATGAGGCTGAGAGCAGCAGCACAGAGTAGAAGGAGGATCCAGGAGAGAATCTTTAGAGTGCGCGTCACATTGCTAGGGCAGACGGAGGAGGAGATCTATGATAAATATAGGCTGAATGCTGCAGCTATCTTGGCTCTAATTGCTGAGTTAGACCCTATACTGCAGCGGCAGACCCGCAGGACACATGCCATACCCACCCATGTGCAGGTCCTGTGTTCCCTGCATCTCCTAGCTTCAGGGTCCTTCCAGGGAGTAATTGCAGCAGCTGGCGGGGTCGCCCAAAGTGCCATATCCCATTTTTTTAACAGTTTCCTAAATGCCATGTTGCAGAGGATACACAACCACATCAGGTTCCCCACCACACCACAGGAGTTGATGCAAACAAAATTAGATTTCTATCAGGTTGCACAGTTCCCGCATGTGATTGGTTGTATCGATGGGACGCATGTACCCATATGTCCCCCTGCAGTCAATGAGTATGTCTACCGCAACCGGAAATCTTACCACTCACTGAACATACAGGTAACATGCAACTCAAAAACACTAATCACTGACATTGTGGCAAGTTACCCTGGCAGTGCCCATGACGCATACATCTTCCGGCACAGTGGAATACACAGACGTCTACTTGCGGGGAGTTCGGAGAAGGATATCTACTGGGTAAATCAATGTAATACTGTAATTTAAAAATGTACACCATGGTGACACATTGCAGTGACTAATGTATGTTGGTGTCTCACATCCTGTAGGTGATAGCGCATACCCTGTGAGGTCTTACATCCTCACCCCATACCTGAATCCTGCCACTCAAAGGGAGCGACGTTACAATCGTGCGCACATTGCGACGCGCAATGTTATTGAAAGGACATTTGGGGTACTCAAATCACGATTCCGCATCATACACAAGAGCTTGTGGGGCATTACAGTACAGTCCTGAGAAATGCTGTAAGATTGTGGCAACGTGCGCTATGTTGCACAACATAGCCACCAATAGAGGCATCCCCTTGGTGGACTCTGACAGCGAGCCAGAACAGGACATACAGCCGATACAACCACCCCATGCAGCAGGCGGACCACATGCAGCAGAGGGCAGACGTAGAAGAGCAGAAATCACGCAACATTACTTCTAAGGTGAGTAAGCACATGACAACACAGAATTTGGTTAAAGGTTTAATGTGACAGTTGTGTGTATGTGTTAATGCACACATACCATGTACAGGCAATTACATTTCATTGCCTTGGGACTGCAACGGCAGTGTGTATAGGTAACACATATCTGGTTACATCACCAGATTGTTTGTATGTCCAAATGTCTAACGCTTCCTGTGACGCCCCCTGTGGCCCTTGTAGTAGGCCCAGCTGCATCTGACATGGTGTCTTCTGTGACTGCCTGACTCCTGCTACTGCGCCTCCTGCTATGTGCCACAGGCACCAGTAGGCTGCTAAGGCTGGAGGCCTCCTCACTCTCCCCCTCCATGCATGAGGTTCCCACTGGCTGCTGCTGTCTGCAGCCCTTCCACAGCAGTGGTGACCTGGATTAGGCCCCTGGCCACATCCCCACAGCAGTGGGTCATCTCGACCTGCATGGCGACTGCACGCCTGTATAGCTGAGCTGTCGTAGAACTCAGCCTGTTGATGGCCCTGGTGTATCCGCGCATGCGCCCCATAGAATGTTGTTGCCTCCTGGTATTGGAGATATGCTCAGCCTGCATGACACTGCACATCTGTTCAATGGCTGTTGCAACACGGTCAAGTTTGTCACCGTGTGCCCTGAACCCCTCAACGAGTGCAGTCGTCTGCTCCTTCATGCAGTCACGAATCCCACCCATGTGTGTGGCCATTGTTCCCAATTGCTCCTGCATGAGTCGCATGTTCTTCTGTTGCAGGCGCTGGACCCTCAACATCTTGGTCTCAAGCACACTGCAGGCAGCTTCACCATCGTCCACAGCAGACCTCAGAAATGGACTTGGCCTTCGCCTGCGGAACAGACTGTGACGTGGTGGTATTGTTACCTCTGGTGGTGGGGGTGGGGGTGGGGGTGGGGGTGTATGGGCAGTGCCCTGTGGGTCTGCTCCTGTTTGTGTGTCCTCCTCACTATCCAAATCGGGCAGTGGCAGTACTCTTCTCCTGCGTTGAGTGGGAACAGGTAGGGGCGAGGATGCCGGCATCTCTTGTCCCTCATCTTGCTGGTCTGTATGTCCCTGTGAATCGTGGATGTCTGCCACGTCACTCTCCTGTGATGCATCTGTGAGGGAAACAGTGCAAGATCATTTTGTTTTGTAAAATGTAAAAAATCTATTTTGTGCACATGTTTGTGACATTGCGCTCACAGAGGTGTAATAAATTAACTTCTGTGATGTAGGAAGTCTACTGTTGTCACTGCCTTGCTGTACGCTGTTGCATTTGAACTGTGCTACTCCCCATGCTTTGCCATTACATATGTTTGCATACAACTCCCACAATGCATTAGGGGGTTGCAAGTAAGAGGTGGACTGGACTCATGCCTGCTACACTACGCAGGGTATGCATTTGTTGCACTTTGGCTTACAATTATTTTGCAATATGTTTGGATGTGCTCTTACCTTGGGAGGTCCCCGCATGTCCTGAGGTGTCAATCTGCGTGACCCCGACAACTGCCTCGGGCTGCAGAGTGGATTCCACCAAGTCGTCCATTGGGGTGTTTGCAGGATGAGTGGATGTTCCCCTCCTGTTTTTCTTGCAGATGCCAGCCTTTCAGCCACTCTCTCTTTTGCCCGGCTGCGAAGGTCATACCATCGCTTCTGTAAGTTGCTGATGTCACGGTGTGTGACCCCCACAGAATTGACCCGGGCTTGTATCCCAAGCCAGATCTTCCGCTTGACTGACTCTGCAACATGCAGGGATTGTTTCCCAAACAGCTGGTCATTTTTTGGACGACTTCCTCAGTGAGTATTTCCAGTTCCCTCTCACTGAATTTGATCTTCCTCTTCCTGCCTTCTCCTTTCTGCTTTTTGTTTCCTGGGTCCATTGTAATTGTTGGTCTCAGATTCTGCTAGAAAATGTGTTTTCCAGGCTGTGCACCAACAGTCTTCCTCCTCCTCAGTCTCTAACTCTGCACAGGTGTGTGGTATCTGGGATTCACTTCCTGGTATGATGTCATCTCCATGAGACGATTGGCGCTTTCGCAAATACCGATTCGGTATTTGCGAATTCGCAAATACGGAATCGGTAAATAAGTAATCGGTAAAAATTTTAGCGATTTTTAAGGAATCGCAAATATTTACCGAATTATTTGGTGCATTCCGTTTAGCGAATCTGAAATAGCGAATCCTTAATTTTCGCTATTTTAGAGTCGCAATTTTTTTCTTTGATGCATGTGGGCCTTAGTGTCTCGGGAACTGTTACATTGTTCGGAACCTGGATCGGAGACTGACTTGTTGCATGTTGGGAAATGTGCTATCTTCTGCCTGAAGCATACTCCTTTTTACTCACAGATAAAACATTGGTTGAGTTCAATATATTTCAATGTATGATTTAAATTTCCTTTCTGGAGTTAGGGTCATGTGATGGAACAAGATGGTTGTTTTTATTTCCAACAAAGGCTATTCTAAAGAAAAAGGTAAGTTTGTAACTTCTAGTGTTCCATTTCTAGTCAAATTACATACCCCTGGCATTACCCCTTTAATTATTGAAGGTTTTTAATGCACAATGTGAATTATATTCCAGTATGTCTTTTTTGCCTAAGGATTTGCATATGTGCAAAACCGAAAGTGTCATTTTACTAACGTTATTTATTATGAAGAAAATCTGAACTTTCATTGTAGAAATTACTGCTGGCTAGTCGTGACACTGAGTAGGGTGAACTTGGCAGCAGAGGCATTGTATTAGATTCTGTGTTGATCAGATTAGTGTGCACACAGTAATATTGTAAACAGTTAAACCAGTTTGGTATGAAAGTAGTTCACAAAGATGACGATAATCCAAGCTTCTTGAAGTGTGTTTATTTCAAAACATTATTTTTCTTATTTAATCATGAACAACTTGACATCCACAGACCACGCGTTTTATCCCAGAAGGGATTTTCTCAAGGCCACAAATAATGTAAACCTATCCAAAATATTATTCCTATTAAAATGGTTAAAATCGTATGTTTTAAAATGTGAATAACAAACAATTCTACAACCAGAACTCCAACCTAAATCACTGGTGAAAAAGAGATGTCAGCCTATATTTACAATCCAGTATTCCAAAAATATGTCAGATTACAAGACATTCAATAGTTCTGATTGTACTCTTCAACCAATGGTGTAGGTAAAATAATGATTACATTGTTATTGCTGGCAGGGAACTAATAGGGCTATATAGGTTTATTCAAGTCTATAACTTGAGAAAGAATCTAAAATAAAATTGCTATAAACTTCTTTTGGATAACATTTTGATACGTTCTGACCACATATAGCTTCTTATACATGAACTGAAACCTGATAGTATTGATTATTTCATTGACACAATAGTTCCACCTCTGGGGTGTAACCAAATTGACATATTTCACACAATTGTATATATCCATAGAGAGAATAGGCTAAATATTAGCGTACCATGATGTGATGGGACAAACCTTATGAATAAGAACAAAATTGTAAAGATGGCAATATGTTTATTAGGGTATGGTAGCCATAATATAATGCATAATTATAGACTAGAACTAAAAATAAAAACATCAAAAGGGAAAATAATGAGAATCAATATTCACAGAAGACTTGTCTATACCTATAAGGGCATTCCAATGAGGTCCCATGGACTACGCACCGGCCTCAGTGATACCATCACAGATTTCATCACCATGCTCGCCATCGAATCTGAACACTTCTTTTTCCTGGGAGACCTCAATTTCCACCTGGACGACCCTACCGATACCAACTCTACTGACCTCCCGGAACTAATGAACCACATCAGCCTCACGCAGCTGGTTGCAAACCGCATGCACAGAGCAGAACACATGCTGGTCCCCATCTTCACATCTAGCGACAGAGTCACATACAGCCACACCTCGGAACTCACCTAGTCCGATCACACAATCGTATATTTCACCATTGCCGGAGCCCCACGCACCAACCCTATTCACCACACACCCATTTCCGCAGCTGGACCAAGGTCACTCAGCACCAATAGACCGACGCCCTGAGCAGCTCCCAGCTGGACATCTTCCCAGCCTGGATCAAGCAGTAGAGAACTTCAACGCCTGGATCACCAGAGCAGCTGACCGAGCCACCTTCACCAAACCAGCTAGAATGCACAGATCCACCAAATCAGCCAGCTGGTACATCCCAGAACTCATCGAAGTGAAATAAAGATGCAAACAACGGGAAAGAAGATGGCGCAGCTGCAGAAACAACACTGACCAAGGCACTTTCAAGTCTGCCCTCAACAGCTGCCATCACCAACTCAAAGTCATGAAAAAGGAGGCCCTGAAACACTGCATTGAGGCTAACACCAACCAGACCAAGGAACTTTTAGCCATCGTCAGAGAGTTCACCTGCCCCCCCAGCCACCGAAAGCTTGATCCCCATCACACAGGATCTCTGCGACGCTCTGGCAGACCACTTCCACAACAAGATGGCCACCATATAAAGAAACTTCGAACCCCAATCACCTGACCTCCTCAGCACCCTCACTTCCACGAATACATCCAACGACCACCTGTCACCCCATGGGAACATCTCAGCACACCGAACACCATTGCCCTAATGAACTCCATCCACTCAGGAGCACCCACCGACCCATGCACCCACCGACTCTTCAACCGCAGAAGCGACAAGATCAGTCACCAGCTTAACAGCATCCTCAATGCCTCCATCTCTAAAGCCACCTTTCCTGATGCATAGAAACATGCAGAGGTTCCTCATCAAGAAACCCTCTGCAAACCCCAGTGATCTCCAGAACTACTGCTTCATCTCATTACTCCAGTTTCCGGCCAAAGTCCTGGAGAATGCCATCAACCTCCAACTCATCGAACACTTGAAGAGAAACAACCTACTCCACCCCTCCCAATCAGGTTTCAGAGCCAACCACAGCACTGAGACATCCCTGATCACCAAAATTGATGACATCTGCATGCTACTTGACAGAGGAGAATCAGCTGCCCTGATCCTGCTTGACCACTCCACAGCCTTCTGCACCGTCTCCCACCACACACTCATCAGCTGACTACACCAGATCGGAATCAAACTCGACACTCTCAAATGGATGGCATCCTTCCATACAGGGTGCACCCAGAGAATCTGCCTCCCTCCCATCACCTCACAGCCCAAACGCACCCTCTGCAGCATCCCACAAGTGTCATCTCTCAGTCCTACTCTCTTCAATATAAAATAATCCGCCCAACAGCCACACCAGCAAGAAAGCCACCTGGTTCACCGAAGACCTCCAGGCCTCCAAACGAACATGCCGAAAACTGGAGAAGATCTGGCTCCACGAACGGACAGCGGACAGCTACGCCGCCCACAAGAGCGCCACCCGCAGTCACCATCACCTCATCAGATCCGCCAAAAGGGCCTCACTCAAAGACCGCCTAGACAACAACGCACACAACAGCAAAGAGCTCTTCAACATCGTGAAGGAACTCTCCAACCCCAGCTCCAACACCAACGACATCCAGCCGTCGCGAGACCTGTGCGACTCACTGGCCACCTTCTTCCACCGCAAAATCGCCGACATCCACGACAGCTTCAACACCACGACCGCCCCGGCAACCACCGAGACCACTGCCCCCACAACCACCAACCGCCTGCTCTCCTGGACCAACATCAACGACGAGGACACCAGCGAGATCATGAACACCATCCACTCCGGTTCACCGCTAGACCCGTGCCCTCACCACATCTTCAACAAAGCCAGTACAGCCATCGCGCCCCATCTCCGGAAAATAATCAACATCTCCTTCAAGACAGCAACCTTCCCGGAAAGCTGGAAGCACGCCGAGATCACCGCCTTACTCAAGAAACCCAAGGCAGACCCCAAGGACCTCAAGAACTTCCGACCCATCTCTCTGCTCCCGTTCCCCGCGAAGGTCACCGAGAAACTCGTCAACAAACAACTGACCCGCTACCTCGAGGAGAACAACATCCTGGACCCTTCCCAGTCCGGCTTCCGCAGCAACCACAGCACCGAAACCGCCCTCATCGCCGCCACCGATGACATCAGGACCCTGCTAGACAACGGAGAAACAGCAGCCCTCATCCTCCTGGACCTATCAGCCGCCTTCGACACGGTCTGCCACCACACACTACGAACACGCCTTCACGACGCCGGGATCCAAGAGAAGGCCCTGGACTGGACCACATCCTTCCTTTCCGGCAGAACACAAAGCGTCCGCCTCGCCCCCTTCCGATCCAAGGCCACCAAGATCATCTGCGGCGTACCCCAAGGCTCCTCCCTCAGCCCAACGCTGTTCAACATCTACATGGCACCCCTCGCCCACGTCGCCCGACAGCACAACCTCAACATCATCTCCTACGCCGACGACACCCAGCTGATCCTCTCCCTCACCAAAGACCCTCACACCGCCAAAGCCCACCTCCACGAAGGAATGAAGGCCGTCGCCGAATGGATGAGGACCAGCCGCCTGAAGCTGAACTCGGACAAGACGGAGGTCCTCATCCTTGGTTCCAACCCTTCAGCCTGGGACGACTCCTGGTGGCCAACATCACTGGGAACAGCCCCGCCACCCACCGACCACGTACGCAACCTAGGGGTCATCCTCGACCCCACCCTCTCCATGACTAAGCAGGTCAACGCCGTTTCCTCATCCTGCTTCAACATCCTTCGAATGCTCCGCAGGATCTTCAAGTGGATCCCCACCGAAACAAGAAAAACAGTCACCCAGGCCCTCGTCACCAGCAGGCTGGACTACGGAAACGCCCTCTACGCAGGAACGACGGCTAAGCTCCTGGAGACGGCTGCAACGCATCCAGAACGCCTCTGCACGTCTTATCCTCGACATCCCCCGACGCAGCCACATCACACCCCACCTGAGAGACCTGCACTGGCTCCCTGTCAACAAGAGGATAACCTTCAAGCTCCTCACCCACGCACACAAAGCACTCCACAACTCCGGACCAGCCTACCTCAACAGACGACTCAGCTTCTACACCCCCACCCGCCAGCTCCGCTCGACCAGCCTCGCCCTCGCCACAGTCCCCCGCATCCGGAAAACGACCGCCGGCGGCAGATCCTTCTCCCACCTCGCCGCCAAGACCTGGAACACCCTCCCCACCAACCTCCGACAGACCCAAGACCTACTGGCCTTCAGAAGACTCCTCAAGACCTGGCTCTTCGATCAGTAGCAGCACCACCCCCTTCTTCCCCCAGCGCCTTGAGACCCTCGCGGGTATGTAGTGCGCTTTATAAGTGACATGATTGATTGATTGATTACCTGACGCCGCTAGCAGACATCGTCAGAACCCACAACATCAACATCACCTCCTGCGCCTATGACACCCAGCTCATGCTCTCGCTATCAGCAGATCTCACCACAACAAAACCTAACTTCCCTATCTGCATGAAGAACGTCTCAGCCTGGATGAAGGACAATTGCTTGACGCTCAACCTGGACAAAACCAAAGTGCTCATTTTCGGCAGACACCCCTCCTCTGGAACGACTCCTGGTGGCCGTTGGAACTCAGACTGGACAGAGGACTGGCCATGAAATGGCATGTCAACGCCATCTCCTCAACCTGCTTCCTCACACTCCGCATGCTCCATAGAATTTTCAAATGGCTGCCCATCAACCCCAGGAGAACTGTAACGCAGGCCCTCATCACCACCTGGCTCGACTACAGCAATGCACTCTATGAAGACACCCCAGCGAACTCATGAGAAGACTCCAGATGATCTAGAACACAGCTGCCAGACTGATCCTCAACCTGCCAAAAGGACCCACATCACCCAGCACCTGAGAGACCTCCACTGGCTCCCCATCAAGTAGCGGTGCCAATTCAAGCTCCTGACCCACGTCTACAAAGCCCTCCATGACCAAAGACCTGCATACATGAACCACCACCTGAACTTCCACCAACCACCCAGAAACCTCTGCTCCGCCCACCTCGCCCTCAGTGAGATACCACGCATCCTTCGATGCTGCACCGGAGGTCGCTCCTTTTCCCATCTCGCCCCCAAATCCTGGAACGCCCTCCACCTCCAAACTTCACCCTCACTGAGAGACTTCAGGAAGAGACTCAAGACCTGGCTCTTTGACTGAACTCCCGCAGCACAGCACCTGGATACCCTCGTGGGTGATTAGTCGCGCTATACAAAAATTGATTGATTGATTGATGAAGTTTCAATATACGTTGGAGCATTGCTTCAAATACAGTATTAAATCTGCTTTGCAATTGTTTTACATTTTCCAGCAAACCTGGCTGTCGCCTGGTGTCACGTCATGTCTATCTTCGCATTGCTGTGTTTGTGTTTAAAAAGCAGACGCTACGTTGGCCAGTGTCCTTGAACCTGGCAAGAACCTGTGATACAGGAGCATAGAGAAGGTGATTTGATGAAACAATCTAAATTAATCAGTAATAGCAGGCAAAACAACCAGGACACAAGCTTTGAGGTCGGCCTTGATCAAACTTCTCTTTTTGCCTTAACCTTCACAGCCACAAGGATCAGCAAACAGATTTAGAAATGTAGAGCAGATGGGGCTTCTGGCCCCAATGACATCCTGGTGTGAATCTATAAACAGGATGTCGATTTTTGGTCTAAATTGCTGGAAAAGCTTTTCAGAACATGCATGGTTATGGATTCCATTCTGTTATCTTGGCACGGTTCTGTTCTACACCCAATTTCGAGAAATGCCCAGTGGCAGCCCCTGACAGCTACCGCTTCATCGGTCTCTTAGATGTTGGGGCCAAATGCTTCGCCTCTCTCCTGCTGGAAGATCTCAACACCTGGGCCAACTCCAGGAATCTAATCCCATTCAATAAAAGCAGCTTTAGAGCTTTCTCCGGCACCACCGACAATCTGGTGGCTATTATGTTACTCGTAGCAAAACAAATAAGCAAGGGCGAGTTACTCTACTGCTGTTTTATAGATTACAGCATAGCCTTTGACCACGTAAACCGCCAGCTGCTCTGGTCCAAACTTGCTGCATGGGAATTCCCAACACCACTATTGAGTGGTATTCAATAGCTTTATTCCAACATCTGGGCCAGAGTAAAATTTGGAAACAATACAATTTCCAGCAAAATCAAGACACACCATGGTGTTAAACAAGGGTGTGTGCTGGCCCCTGCTCCTTTTAATCTACATATCTGCCCAAATTGGATTCTGTTGTCAGCCACGCTCCAAAACATGGAAATCATCCCATGACTGCCCTGATCTAACCGGCGATGTAGTCCTTCTCAGTCAAATGGTGATGGGGCTACAAAGATTGATTAATGCGGGGACGCCCGTTCATCCTTCCTGCTGCCTGTGCGCTTGTTGTGGGGGACCACAACCACCAGCCTTCTTTGCAGTTCATTGCCGCCAACGCCATCGTCCAGCGCCCGGAGGCGCTATAAAACCGCCTGGGGGCTCCCGCAGCATGGGACGCCCGTTCATCCTTCCTGCTGCCTGTGCGCTTGTTGTGGGGGACCACACCCACCAGCCTCCTTTGCGGTTCATTGCCGCCAACGCCATCGTCCAGCGCCCTGAGGCGCTATAAAAACGCCTGGGGGCTCCCGTAGCGCGGGACGCCCGTTCATCCTTCCTGCTGCCTATTCGCTTGTTATGGGGGACCACAACCACCAGCCTCCTTTGCGGCTCATTGCCGCCAACGCCATCGTCCAGTGCCCAGAGGCGCTATAAAACCGCCTGGGGGCTCCCTCAGCGCGGGACGCCCGTTCATCCTTCCTGCTGCCTGTGCGCTTGTTGTGGGGGACCACAACCACCAGCCTCCTTTGCGGCTCATTGCCGCCGACGCCATCGTCCAGCGCCCGGAGGCGCTATAAAACCGCCTGGGGCTCTCGCAGCGCGGGACGCGCGCAGGTGTGCCCTGGCCGCGCCCGGGCAAAGCCCGGGCCAAGGGCGGTCCCGTCTTCGCCCGTCAGCGGCCGGAAGAGGCTGGGCTGGGCCAGGTCTCTTGGCTTTCGTTACCGGACCAGGCTACGGCTCTTGCTTGGAGTGAGTCCTCAAGGGAAAGAATAAGGTACACTCTATGTCTCCTTTTTACGGGGATCTGTGACTGTGTTATTCCTGGTTTACATTTTTCAGACCCTTTTTATCTTAACCGTGAAGTGCCCCCTGTGTTTTCCATCTGACGCCTAAAGAGACTGTTATCCTGTTCTTCAGATCATATAGGACAAAGCATCTCCCGATTGATCAGTGATTGGTAAAAGGAAAATGGCCGTCGGTCAAGGGGGTTCGAAGGGAATCGACGCAGCTGGGCCAGTTGGGACCATAGATTCCTTTTTAACTAAAGCAGCAAACGTCATCATGAAGGAGATAGCCCTAACTGAAAAAAGACTCTCCATGGAGTCCGAGAAATTAGCTCTGGCATCTGTAAGGGATGAAGACACGATGAAGGCAATGAGGGTTCCGGTGGGAGAAAGGTCCTCCCTTATGCCTCGACCCCCACCGATTGTAGGCCAAATGGTGGAGGTGGAAATATCTATTTGTACCCCTGCAGCCATCTTGACATTGGGTGATGACTCAGATTGCCCGCCCACTAAAAGAAAGAGAACTGGTGGCAAAAGAGCCTTGAGAAAGTCACCGCGGTCAAAAACAACTCCACCTCCAGCTGACTGTAATTTGGAACTGTTTTTGGACACTCTCGCTGTAAGGCTGGAGAGTTTGACCAAAGATCTGTTAGCACCCATAGTTTCAAAGCTGGATGAGATCGAGCTAAAACGTAATTCTATTCTCCCCATATATAATAACTGTCCCCCAGGGCATGTCATAGCAGCTGGGGGGAGGTGGGGTCCTTGTCTGGCGTCTGGTGGCTCGACCCAAGACCACCAGGCGAGCGGTACCCAGTTTCCTGCCGCTAAAACGGCGATAATTTTAACGTGGGTCTTGCTAATATGCCCCCTAGGGGCATATTAGCAAGGCAAGGGCACTATCGCCGCTTTAGCGGCACTTTTTGCCGCTAAAGCGGCGATATTTATATCGCCCTATCAGCAAACTGTCTCTAACAGCAGTTAGCGACAGTTTGCGGGCATTAGTGCCCATTTTTTTACCGCTTTGCATGTCAGCGATATTTATCGCTAATGACATGCAAAGTGGGCGTTCCGACGAACAAACCTGGGAAACACTCGCTAACAGGCCTATCGCCTATTAGCAAGGTGGCCATGGCCCCAGTTAGCGACGTGAAAAGTCGCGCTAACCGGGGTCATCGCCATTTATTTAACACCTGCAATTAGCAGGTGTTAGCCATACCTAACATGGGGGTGGATTATGCTGATACGACCACAGGGTCGTATCAGCAAGGTGTTCTCCCTTCTCCATGCAACATCGCTGGTTTTTCAGCGATGTTGACCCATTTCCCCCGCTATCGCTGGAATATTCATCGCCATAGCGCTAATCATTGCTAATACAGCGTTAGCGTGGCGATATATTCAGGCGATAGCCGGCGATAAAAAAAATCACGCTAAGCAGGTTTAGCGATGATTATCGCCTCTTCTTGCTAATATGCCCCCTAATCTGGGCTGAAGTAATGACCTCCAGAGGCAAAATCGCAGGTCAAACTCCCTCACAGAGGGTCTCGGAATGAAAGGTGCTGCTGTCCTATGTAACCATCATCTGCCCCACCACCAGTTCAAAACAGTATTAAACAAAGTGGTTGATATAGCTTACTTCTCGACACAGCTTAAAGAGAGAAAGCATGCCCACCTCGTCATTGACAGCTATGAGCAAAAACGGATTCATAAGTACCTTATTGAACCATTTACTGTTTATTATAAACTGAGGTTCAGCCAGATACGTATGGGATGCTTTTCATCACAAGACCTTTTGCCGCCTTGGGTGACTTAACCAGCATCCAAGAAGTGTTGCCTTAGCCGTTTGCACCAGAAGACGCTGCCACATCTCCTTTGCAATTCTCCACATTTAATAACCGAAAGCAGAACATTCCTTCCATGGCCCCTGAACAGTCAGGGGTTACTGTTGGTTAAGGCGGCTGTTGACTTCCTTTCGAAAGGAGCACATTCGCTAGTGATAGCAAGCCTCATAAGATTAATGAACACAGCAGAAAAAGCATTATGGAACGCAGCTTTTCCAGTTCCTTCTGCAGGAACTTAGTCCATCCCGGCTTGGATGACCTTTGCTGAATAAAGGAGTATATGTGGTCACAGCAGTCCGGCTGCTAGCGGAGGGGCTGTCATCCTACTACGATGTTAGCTTAAAAACTATGGGGCATATTAGCAAGGGCACTATCGCCGCTTTAGCGGTACTTTTTGCCGCTAAAGCGGCGATATTCTTATCGCCCTATCAGCAAACTGTCTCTAACAGCAGTTAGAGACAGTTTTCGGGCATTAGCGCCCGTGTTTTTACCGCTTTGCATGTCAGCGATATTTATCGCTAATGACATGCAAAGTGGGCTTTCCCGACGAACAAACCTGGGAAACACCCGCTAACAGGCCTATCGCCTATTAGCAAGGTGGCCATGGCCCCAGTTAGCGACGTGAAAAGTCGCGCTAACCTGGGTCATCGCCATTTATTTAACACCTGCAATTAGCAGGTGTTAGCCATATCTAACATGGGGGGGTGGATTATGCTGATACGACCACAGGGTCGTATCAGCAAGGTTGTCGCCGTTTTCCATGAAACATCGCTGGAAAACCAGCGATGTTTCATGGAAAACACCGCTATGGCTGGAATAATTATCGCCATAGCGCTAAATGTCGCTAATACAGCGTTAGCATGGCAAATTATTCCGACGATAGCCGGCGAAAAAAAGTGCTCGTTAAACACGCTTTGCGATGTTTAGCGCACTTTTTAGATAATATGCCCCTATTTCTTTGCTGACAGTTACTTTGACAACCCTAACTATTCTGCGGTCACAAATAACACAACGCACAGCCGGTTGTCTGTTGCCTTATGAGCGCTTACTGTCTTTTGAGTCTGCACGTTGTTAGTGCTCCAAAGTTTTGAAATCTTTGGTGTCTGTTTGCACAGATCATTTTTACATCAATCAACTTCATAGCTATACTCTGACCAAGGACAGTTTAAAGCACATGGCACTTTGTAATTATATACACGTTCATATGTTAGTGCCTGTGGCAGCCAAGGCATAGATACATACTTTGATGTGGGGCCATTTTTATGTAATGTTCAACCTTTTACCCACCATTTACTTAAAGCAGTCAACTGGCTTGTGAAATGTTTGTTTGTTTCTTCTGATTTGCGCTAAACTTAGCACTTTAATTTGTACAGAGCATAGCACCTTACAAAGGAATGCAGTACTGTAAATAACAGTGTCACCTTATGCTGTCTTGCAGGCGCCGATAGATTTAATTAACTTCATCAGCCAGCATTAGAAACTCTGGGCCAAAATTGTGGACCTGCTGAAATTTCTTTGTTAAACAATTTTATGATTATCATGTTACTGCAATTACGCATTGCACTTTATACTGGTAATTGCAATCAGTCTTTGTGTTTTTAGCACATCGTAAATGAGAATCAAGTGTTTGATTTGCATACTTCTTTTAAAAGTCCGTTAAAAGTTTGCATTTTAACGGACTTGATTACCTAAATAAAGTAAAATAAATTGAATTGGAATTGTTTGTAGCTAAAATGTTTTGTTTTATTACAGCCATATTGGGTAACACTACAATTTCTACATGAAAAGAGCCCTTGCGGTGGACTTGGGATGATCTTGCATAACATAACTTTTCTACACATCATACTCTGTATTTTATTATCTTTAATGTACAGTCCCAGGTCTAAAAATTCTATTTTTTGTGACTGTAGTTCATAATCATCGTGACATAAAAGACATTATCATTCAGATAATCATGATATCTGTTCAGCTGATCCAAGCTACCTTTCAAATGATGTCGTCAGTGTATAGATCTCAAAAAATTATACAGTGCATCTATCGAGCAGACGAGCGGCCCCAGGCATGCTCCCTCTCATACCAGTCCATAAAAAGATTGGCTTAAGAGGTAGCAAACCTAGAGCCCATTGAAGAGCCCTGCTATTGATGATGCCCCACTCCATCATGAAGAAAAAAGCATTGGATACGATGATAGCAACCATATAAATTGAGCATCTCATTGTGTCAAAAGTGACTGGCTTTACATTTAGAGGGATAGTGTTTAATGCCAAACTTTCAAATTTATTATGGATGCATGTATAGAGGCTAGTTACATCCCGATTGACTAACATCATAGTATCTTGTATCCACTGGACATCCTCAAATTTGTTTAACACATGTTTACTATGCTGTGTATATGCAGGTAGATTCCTTACAAAAGGTTGTAGTAATCCATACACTTGTTCAGAGACATGTTCAGTAGGTGAGTCATTGAGCAAGATAATGGGCCTGTCTGGAGGGAACCCTATCTTTTTATGTATCTTTGATGCCTAGATTCTGTGACTAAAAGCTATTAATACGCTGTGTCAGACAAAAAGCCCCTTTCTTTCCAATAAATGATTTCAGAATTGATAAGTTGCTTTCCTTTGGGCACTGGGTCTCTTTTTTCCTTTTCATAGCTGTCCAAATCTGATAGTTTCCACATATTACTTGATTATAGTTGCTCACATCCATAATGACAATATTTTCACCTGTATCAGCTTTCCTAGCCACTGACTTGTCTGATCGTAAATTGATTAATGTTAGTCTCTGTTTCTTTCGAATATCCCATCCTCTAATCTGTGCAAATCTTCTGTGACTTTAATGTAAAACAATTCTATATTGTCATCTGTGGGGCATGGAGCCAGAAATCTAGATTTCAATTTTAATCCACTGTCCACACTGTAATCCTGTTGGATAGTAATTCCTTCCAACATTCTATCTGTGGCCATTTAATTAGTTCCCTCATTTAAAATAAGAGTAGATGCATATACTGTACATCAAAAATTGTCTCATCTGAAGATGTAGGCTTGGAATAATGTTTAGAAGGATGTTTGGTTAGTTGTTGGAATTTTTCTTTTTTTTTTAACACAAACTTTATTACATTTTAATACAGTTTACATCAGTAGTAAATGACAATGTACGTAAATACAAAAAAAGGAGAAGGGATCATAGAACAAAACAGCTATAGAGCTGATTGCTCACAATACTGCAATACTGAATGTAATATATAAAAACATATAAGCCAACATTCCCACCCACCCACAAACCAAAAATTGGCACCTGGTGTGTACGCCTGTTAGAGGGGAGTTCGTGTTGGGGGTGTGAGGATATTATGCAGAAGCTATAGTGTACTGTAACTGTCATGTTGCCGATCCATGGTGTAGGATAGAAGGGGTGAGTTGGATTTGTGAGCTTCAAGGCACGAGGAGGGCCGTGCCCCCAAGGGAATAAGCGAGGAGGCGATCTACTCCAATACCAAGGATGTTTGAATTTTTTTAATTTTAATTTACAAACAAATTTAAACATATGAATATGTACATCAGTAAGATCACCATACATAGATTCACACAAACCAAAGCTTTTTACATAATAGATCTATTTCATCATCAGTCAGCACTCCTTTTGATAAATTCACAATAGCCATTTTGACGGAACTAACTAAGATCACTTGATGTTATATTTTCATTAGCTTTTTATTTTGGGCCTTGTTAGGACTGAAAATTAATCAGTCTATACATCCTTTGCTCTGTTGTTTCTCCTTTTTCTCTGCACACCTCATTTTGTTCTTTTTTATTTACAGATCATCCTTATCTCTTTTTGATTCCCATTCGCAGCCTCCTGATTTCTAAAAAAAAAAGATGATGAGGTTGTTTTCATAGCATTAACACTAGTGCCTTCCCCAGGATCTGAGTCAATTGTTGACAGCAAACTATTGCATACAACTAGTTATGCTCTTATCATTTGTGGCCGTAAGGGCAACAAAACATTTTCAAAAAGTGAATATACGTCCTTCATGGTAATTTCTGTCCTCTCAGGGGATTTTTTTTTCATTTTCTTTTCTCTCAAATACACCGTCTTGAGAATATCAAAATTAATTTCTGTTGCTTATGCCAAATTTAGCGGGTCATTACAATGGCGGTTGGACTTTCGTCCGACCGTCATCGCCGCAGGGCTTGGGGCCGGCCGCCTGTAAGGCGGCGGTCCCGCAAATGAGATTACGATGCGACCGCCACCGTGGCGGTCGCATCGTGTATCTCTAACATTGCGGCAGGGGCTGCTGGCTGCAGCACCCGTCGCAATGTCCAAAATGCACTGTTGGCAGCTCTCTGTACTACGTGGCAGGCACCACGTGGTGCCTGCCACCTGATGCAGGGAAATGTAGGGGGGTACCATAGGTACCCCCCAGTGCACACCCACCTCCCCCAAACACAAGGGGGGCCCGCAACGGGCCCCCAAATGCAATCCCCGCCAGCCTGTGAATGGCGGTTGAACCGCCATCCACCACTGGCGGGGATGAAGCATCCTAATATGGCGGACGGTGCCTGCTAGGCACCGCCACCATTCTAGGTATGCTTTCCGGGTCCGCCAGGCAATCGGAACGATTGCCTGTGTCGTATCCCTGGCGGACGGTCTGCCCGTCCGCCAGCAAACCGCCCGCCATCGTAATTTGGCGGGTGGAAAATGGCTGCAAGTTGGCAGTGGATCCGCCACCAGCAGGCTGCCGGTGGCGGATTCACCACTATCGTAATCAGGCCCTTAGTTCATTAATTTACTTCTTTAACTTTTTCATTACAATTTTGAATTTACTACCCTTTCTTTCTCAGTATTTGATCAGTATCTTCACCATAGTATAGGAGGCCTGGTGTAAAATGTTTTCCAGTCCATCAGCAGGTTTTCATCTAAGTCCTCAAAATTAGGAAAGATTAGTATACGCAAACCTCTCAGCACTCTCTTATTTTCTACGTATTTTTCCGAGTGTTGCCCCATCCCACCATTTGACAAGTTCTCGTTTTTTTATTTTACAAGTATGATAAACTTGTTCCTCCATACTTGGCTATAATTTGATTTGTTAATAGCATGTATTTTGTTTATCGCTCCAAACAGCTCCCTTACCAGCTCCTCATGATTATCATCAAAATATCTCATTATAATAAGGAGGGAACTAGATGCAGCAATATGAGCACTGAAGATTAGACATCAATCAATTTACAATAGTAGCTTTTACTCATACGTGGTCCCACACTGAGTATCCATACTCCAAAGTGTTGGACTGGATCCAGATACCAGATGACCCAACCTTGTCTTAATAACAGAATAAATACAGTGTTCATCAGATTACTGTGCATACTATAGTATTGTAAATAGTTCAACCAGTTCGGCCTGAAACTGGCCCACAAGGATGATTATGTAGGTTTTGGACAATGACAATGGCCATGTGGCTTCAGAAAATGGAAATGGCTCTGAGAAAATACCCAATACTCCTGTGGATATGGATGGTGTTGCTGGACCTGCTGCAGTTGTTCTTGATGTCATCCCAGTTGGATGAAGAGGTCCCCGCACATCCTCGGTGAAGTCACATTTCATGCCATAGGTGAATGTTGAACTTTGACTAGAGGAGTATGTTTAGCAATTAATATCTGCCCCAGCACTCGCTAGTATCAGCATGTAATCATATTATTATACATTACATAAATTACAGATATCAACATTTCTTGGTTTTCTTTGTATTGTTTGATTTATTCTTGTAGTTCTTTTTTAGTTCTTTTTTAGCCAACATGTGTTTTGTCGCCAAAGGTAAGTAACCGCGACTTCATCAGGGCGACTTCATCAGGGATGTAGCTTTGGTGCCGGTTTTACTTCCGTCCCGGTCTCCCAAATATTACTTTACGTTCGAATAGTTTTCCAGGCTCAGACAACATCAATAATGTTGTCTCATATCATTGTTATATCCGTTTTTCGGAATCCGAATATTAGTTGTGCAGCATCAAGTGGTCCAAGCAAGTACGCTTTGAAGTGTACTCGCTTGGACCACTTGATGCTGCGCAACTAATATTCATTGATATCTGTAATTTATGTATAATAATATGATTACATGCTGACACTATCGAGTGCTGGAGGAGATATTAATTGCTAAACTGGTTGACCTTGGTCATCTAACTGGGGAGTGGGTGATCTCCCTACCTCAAAGCAACGCACAGAAGTAGGATTACAATAACTTTACATGTACGTCATTTAGAGCGCCAAAAACCTTCTACAAACTTCACCCTCGCTAGCGTATCTTAGAGGAATATGCTACTTGCAATGCATGTGGTGATGTGTTAAGGAGTTGTAATACATCTAAATACCATTTAGGCGTGATAACTATGCTTTGAATTGCTGCTTCTGCACTGATAGTGTGTTCTAGCCAACAGCTGGGCAGATGATTTGAATGTCACTGCATTCGTGATCTGCAATATCGGTCGAGCTACACTCTGTCCATGTAGTAAAGATAATGCGGAGTGAGAGAATATTAGCCTCTTATCTTCTCTTATGGTCCATGAGTTGTGACAGTGAGTGTAGGAAAAAGGAAAGAATTTCAAGACCTTTCTAGGCAGTAAACCTTCTAGCATCCCAAAGTCCATCATGACTACCCAATTGTGTAAGAATTGGTGCATCTTTTTTATTGTTGGGTGTATTGGTTTCTATGTCATTTAATGTTTGCAAATATTTTTCTCTTTTGTTGCAAAATAACCTTAGCATGTGTGTTGTGTATCCCATGAGTATGTTTTTTTTGTCTTTTGTTTGGGAACACTGAGGGGTCGATTCCGATTAGGGCCGTAAAAAGCACCGATCGACTCGGAGCCGGAATTTATTCCGACCGACACGTACCTGTGGCGCCCGACACGCCAAGTACGATGCAAAGTGTGCAAAATCCGACCGACACGTACGGAACCCAAGCCGAACGACCGAGCCGCACGGAAAATAGCAATCCGGCCGGAAAAACACGCGAATCGAACCGACCGACACGCACCCGGAACAAATCCGACCGAAACGTACACGCGAACTCCAAACCGCAAAGTACGATGCAAGGCGCGAAACCACGACCGAGTCGGACGGAGGACAAGCCGTACGACCGACACGCATACAAAACCGAGCCGAAGTAACACAAAACACCGCGACTGACGCGTACGCAGCATAGAAAACTGCACAAACACAGCGTGAACGAAACGGAGAACACCGTACGAGACAAATGCAGGGTCCGACTCGGTCACAAGAACGTTTCCAACATGCACAGACAGTACAAAGGAAAATTAACACAAAAAAAGGCCAAACAAGCAATTACAAAGCCAATAAATACTGGGGGAGGGTGGGGACAGAGAACAAAGACACACCCACAACTCCACCCATATAAAGGACACAAATCCCAACCATTATCCTTTGCAAATGCCATTCCACTGCCAGCACCCAACAGACAGCAACCACACACCCACAGCTCATCCCTCACACAAGCTACACACCATCAGCACACCAACAAATACCTACCTCACATACAGCCAGCAAAACACACACCCACACACCCTCACCTGCACACCAACACACACATCACTCACCATCACCACCCATCACCAAGCCCCCAAGAAGAATCACAAGTTCCTAGATTGTGAATTGGAAGTCCTGGTAGACGAGATCCTCAGGGTAGAGCCACAGCTGTTTGGCACACTGGTCCAACAGACCCCCATCTCCCAGAAAACCAAGATGTGGGAGAGGATCATCAACAGGGTGAACGCACAATCACCATGTCTGCGCACAAAGACCGACATCCAGAACAGGTGGTATGACGTGCGCAGGAGGGTCCGGGAGCTGCTCAAGAAAGACTACCTCCTGAGCCAATACACCGGCAGTGGCCCTCCTGCCAAGCCAGTATACCTCAGGCCCTGGGAGGAGAAGGTGCGGGCCATCCTTCCGCCAGTGAGCGTATATGGACTAGAGAACATCCCAGAGCCTGGTGAGTACACAACAAATGTACACAATATTCTGCCACAATACACACACACATCACTGTCAAGGGAGAGTCAAACCATGCACTCATAGCAATTACACAGCAACCAGAACAGAATCATCCCAAAATGTGTATGTCAGTCAGATAAACACAACACATGCCATCTCAAAGTAACATTTAACCGTGCCATCACATGTACAAACACAACTACAACTACAGCTAGGCAGTGGCACAAATAGAACTAACAAACACATCCAGACATGTAGCCACCACTACAACACCAACACACAGTGAAGACCACTGAAAGGAAGGAATTCTGTGTATGCTGGCCAAGTCAGTGTAGCCAATAGCATCATGGGAGTCGTAGTCACACATATTGCCCCCCACAACTGTCCCATCAACACCACCATGAACCATGCGCACATCACAGGGAGTGGAGAAGGACTCACAAGATGGCTGACACTGGCTACTGCTGTGGGGAGCACAAGGCCCTGATGGCAACTGTGCACCAACAAACAGCAGGACACCACTGACTGACATCCTGACAGACAACTTCCACTCCCTGCAATGGAAGCACGTTCCATGGTGGGATATCTGGCTGGCTGGGTGGGTAGGAGGACTCGCACCACTGACCATAGTCACAAGCACCTCCCCTCACACACACCCTCAACACATACTCCACATAACCCACCTGGGAGAATGCAATGCCACACATCCTAACTCAAGATCCCACAAAGAACCTCCACCCTGGGTTATGTCGTGTGAAGCACAGGGACACTCTTGGGACTTTCAGCCAAACAACTGCCAGGACAACACTCCCAGCCATCCTGTCAGCACAGGCAGCCCACCCCACAGGGAAGCAGAGTCAAAAGGAAGGAAGGATGGGCCTGCTGGGAAGGGGGGTGGAGGCAATAGCATGATGGGAGTCGTAGTCACAGCTCTAGATCCCCCACCACATGGCCCAGCAAGCTCACACTCACGCATGCACATCCCACAGAGAGTGGAAAGGCCCATCAAAGATGTCTGACACTGTTGCTGTGTCGTGGGGAGCACAAGGGCATGCTGGGAACTGCACACCAACCAACAGCAGGACACCACTGTCAGCCATCTTGCCATTGCTCTCACACCCACACACACTGAACTCCCCACAAAAGCAAGTAAGTATGGGAATGCTGGGAAGTGGGGTGGAGGCAATAGCATGATGGGAGTGGTAGTCACAGATATTGGTCACCCCCACAACTGTCCCATTAACACCACCCTGAACCATGCGCACATCACAGGGAGTGGAGAAGGACTCACAAGATGGCTGACACTGGCTACTGCTGTGGGGAGCACAAGGCCCTGCTGGCAACTGTGCACCAACAAACAGCAGGACACCACTGACTGACATCCTGAGAGACAACTTCCACTCCCTGCAATGGAAGCACATTCCATGGTGGGATATCTGGCTGGCTGGGTGGGAAGGAGGACTTGCAGCACTGACCATAGTCACAAGCACCTCCCCTCACACCCCCTCAACACAAACTCCACAGAACCCACCTGGTAGAATGCAATGCCTCCCATCCTAACTCAAGATCCCACAAAGAACCACCACCCTGGGTTATGTTGTGTGAAGCACAGGGACACTCTTGGGACTTTTAGCCAAACAACTGCCAGGACAACACTCCCAGCCATCCTGTCAGCACAGCCAGCCCACCCCACAGGGAAGCAGAGTCAAAAGGAAGGAAGCATGGGCATGCTGGGAAGGGGGTGGAGGCAATAGCATGATGGGAGTAGTAGGCACAGATATTGCTCATCCTCACAACTGGCCCATCAACACCACCCTGAACCATGCTCACATCACAGGGAGTGGATAAGGACACACAAGATGGCTAACACTGGCTACTGCTGTGGGGAGCACAAGGGCATGCTGGGAACTGCACACCAACCAACAGCAGGACACCACTGTCAGCCATCTTGCCATTGCCCTCACACCCACACACACTGAACTCCCCACAAAAGCAAGTAAGTATGGGAATGCTGGGAAGTGGGGTGGAGGCAATAGCATGATGGGAGTCACAGTCACAGACATAGCTCACCCCCACAACTGTCCCATCAACACCACCCTGAACCATGCTCACATCACAGGGAGTGGAGAAGGACTCACAAGATGGCTGACACTGGCTACTGCTGTGGGGAGCACAAGGCCCTGCTGGCAACTGTGCACCAACAAACAGCAGGACACCACTGACTGACATCCTGAGAGACAACTTCCACTCCCTGCAATGGAAGCACGTTCCATGGTGGGATATCTGGCTGGCTGGGTGGGAAAGAGGACTTGCAGCAATGACCATAGTCACAAGCACCTCCCCTCACACCCCCCTCAACACAAACTCCACAGAACCCACCTGGTAGAATGCAATGCCTCCCATCCTAACTCAAGATCCCACAAAGAACCACCACCCTGGGTTATGTTGTGTGAAGCACAGGGACACTCTTGGGACTTTTAGCCAAACAACTGCCAGGACAACACTCCCAGCCATCCTGTCAGCACAGCCAGCCCACCCCACAGGGAAGCAGAGTCAAAAGGAAGGAAGCATGGGCATGCTGGGAAGGGGGGTGGAGGCAATAGCATGATGGGAGTAGTAGGCACAGATATTGCTCAGCCTCACAACTGGCCCATCAACACCACCCTGAACCATGCTCACATCACAGGGAGTGGATAAGGACACACAAGATGGCTGACACTGGCTACTGCTGTGGGGAGCACAAGGGCATGCTGGGAACTGCACACCAACCAACAGCAGGACACCACTGTCAGCCATCTTGCCATTGCCCTCACACCCACACACACTGAACTCCCCACAAAAGCAAGTAAGTATGGGCATGCTGGGAAGTGGGGTGGAGGCAATAGCATGATGGGAGTGGTAGTCACAGATATTGGTCACCCCCACAACTGTCCCATCAACACCACCCTGAACCATGCGCACATCACAGGGAGTGGAAAACAACTGACAAGATGGCTGACACTGTGCACTGCTGTGGGGAGCACAAGGCCCTGCTGGCAACTGTGCAAAAACCAACAGCAGGACACCACTGCCAGCCATCTTGCCATTGCTCTCACACTCACACACACTGAAGTCCACCCAAAAGCAAGTAAGTATGGGCATGCTGGGAAGTGGGGTGGAGGCAATAGCATGATGGGAGTGGTAGTCACAGATATTGGTCACCCCCACAACTGTCCCATCAACACCACCCTGAACCATGCGCACATCACAGGGAGTGGAGAAGGACTCACAAGATGGCTGACACTGGCTACTGCTGTGGGGAGCACAAGGCCCTGCTGGCAACTGTGCACCAACAAACAGCAGGACACCACTGACTGACATCCTGAGAGACAACTTCCACTCCCTGCAATGCAAGCACAGTCCATGGTGGGATAACTGACTGGCTGGGTGGGAAGGAGGGCCGGCTGTCAACCAAATACAACCAATGCAGACCATGTTCACACCCCAACAAATACATAGAAATGCCCAAATAATGCAGGACAATGTGCCACACCAATATCAACCCCTGACTGTGACGACTTAGGACAATGCAATGTACAGGCCCGCACCCAGAGGCACAGTCACAACTGTCAGGTGTGTCAACCATTGATGCCTGCAGAAACATAACATACATTGTGTGTGTCTCCCAAAAACAGGTGATGATGGGGACACAGCAGCAGACGCTGAGGAGTCCCAGTCCCAGGCTCAAGAGGATGCGGAGCTCACTGGTGTCGTACAGCCTCTGCCCTCCTCGGACGAAGAAGACCAACCTGGCACATCCGGTGCAAGTCTACATGCAGCACCAGCAGGACCACCAGCTGCAGCACCAGCAGGACCACCAGCTGCACCCCCTGCACCCACCCCTCCAACGACTGTCACCACAAATACCATCCCTGCCGACATGGACAGAACAAGGAGCAACACCAGCACAGGGACCCTGGACCAACCTGGGGCCATGGACACCACCACCACCACCAACCCCCAAGGTGGACCAGGGTCATCTGTGCGTGCCACTGCACGCACTGCACATGTCGGCAGGGGTGGTCGGAGGGGTGGGAGACAGAGGTCGCTGCTTGCAGAGGTTGCTGGTGTGCATGATGACCCACAACTGGTACGCATAGCTGATGCGTACCAGTCCAGCACCGGAGATCTCAGCCAGGTAGTGGGGCTCCTCAGAGACATGAAACAGCAGCAGGCTGCCCATCATGCCCGCTTGGACTCTCACATGTCCCGCGTGGAGTCACACATGTCCCACGTGGACTCACACATGTCCCGCGTGGAGTCCAAGTGGGATGCACTGCATGAGATGACGGCGGTGCACAGGGACATTTTACAATGCCTCCGCCAGATGAACAGCAACCAGTCCACACCTCCCTGTGTGCCAACAACATCTGGTGCTGAACAAACTGCAACTGCCACAGGGAGGGAGGATGACTCTGGCGGAGAGTCCCCTGCACCGCAGCAGCCTGTACTTGAGGGGCCCCCCAAAGAAGAGGGGTCGTCCGAGGAGGGGCAAGTGAGAGGCCGATGGCCAAGCGCAACTCCCAGGAAGCCTGAACCTGTTCTGGATGTTCACCTTTGTGCACAGACTGTTCACCCTGTTGACGGCAACACTACTCCCACACATTGCATGGGGAGTACAAGTTGGACCAATGTCTCAGACAACTGTGGCCCCGATACTGGGGATTTTGTCTACCAGGACTTTCAATTCACCTAGGAACTTCTGATTGCAAGATTTATGTACAGCACTACCCATCCTATGCACTATTCACACAAATGTATCACAATAAACACACTAATACACCATACTTGCCTCTGTTGTGATTCCAACATGGGTGCTGTTATGGGGATGATGAACTGCAAAATTACACTGTGTATGCAAACTGCAACAGCAAGTACAACACAGGCATGTGAGTAAAGGCAACGTGACACATATGAGGGAGACACACCACCAGGGCTACACAACACATACACACCTAGGCCATCTGACTCATTGCCTACACTGATGTTGCCAGGGAAGACGGTGCAATGCACAGACACCACACCCATTCCCAGTTGTAGTCAAGTAGCCCACAGGTGCAGTAAGCAAATGGCAGTCAAATGTGTGACCACAGACAACGCACATCACAAAGTGAAGCACAGGTTTATTACACAGTTGCAACATGTCGTAACCACTACAGATGCAAGGTAATCCCACCTGGCAGCGGGCACACAGTCAACAACTGTAGACGGAAGGAAGTCCATGGGTGTGGCGCACATCACCTGTAGGGACACAACAGCTACCTCCCTGGAAGTGCAATCACGTCGTCGGTGGACACAGTTGACCAAACGAATCTGAAAGTACCCTGTGAAGGACAGAAATGACACACAGTCAAAAGCAATGGAGAACAGGACAGAACAGCAAAACTCATGCACAATACATGTTACAAGATACCCACCCAGAACCAAGTTAGCATGTCAACACTGTTGGGGAGTACAGCCCACCTGTAAGCACACATCGCTACACACATCCAGTCAAGTAGCCCATGGACACACTCCAACAGCACCAGAGCACCACCTACACATATCATGCCAACTCACATCATTGACATGACACCTCAGGATACTCACATTCAGCTAAAGAAGTTGGTGATGAGCTGTGTGCGGACATCACCCTCATCATCATCATCATCATCATCATCACTGGCATCGTGGTCCAGGCCAGGATCCTCCACAGGTGGCGGATGTTGGTCATTGTCATCCTGGATGAGAGGCAACTCCTTCCGCACTGCCAGGTTGTGGAGCATGCAGCAGACGATGATAATCTTGCACACTTTCGCAGGGGCATATGGGAGGGATCCTCCGGTCTTGTCCAGGCAGCGGAAACGGCTCTTCAGGAGACCAAATGTCCGCTCAATCACTCTCCTGGTCCGACCATGTGCCTCATTGTAGCGCATCTGGGCTGGTGTCACAGGGTTCCTGAGGGGTGTCAGCAACCACGGCGTGTTGGGGTATCCCGAGTCACCTACGGACAGACAAGTGCACATTAGCTGACTTGGAAAAGTGGGCGGAATACTACAGACCAGATCACACACAATGGCACAAAGTCAGTACACACCGACAAGCCAGGCACGCTGGTTCTGCATCTGTGCCATCATCCTGGGGATGCGACTACTCCTCATCACAAAGGCATTGTGTGCTGAACCAGGGAAACGGGCACACACGTGTGTGATGGTCATATCTGCAAGACACACCACCAGTGCATTGACCGAGTGGTAGTGCTTGCGGTTACGGTAGGCCTGCTCCTGGGCCTGTGGTGGTACCAAAGCCACATGTGTCCCATCAATGGAGCCAATGACATGCGGCATCCTCCCCAGGGCATAGAAGTCACTCTTCACGTCAGTGAGTCGTCGCAGTCTAGGGAAATAGATGTACCGGTTCAGGAATAGCAACATTGCCACCAAAACATCGCGGAGCACACGGCTCAACATGGTCTGTGACATCCCACCAGCAGTCGCCACAGTATGTTGGAAGGTACCGGTGGCAAAGAAGTGTAGGGCTGCCATCACCTTCACCTTGGGGGTCAGCGCTGTAGGATACGGCCGGCCAGGCTGCAAATGTGGGGCCAACTGCACTGCCAAATCCTCAATCAGCTGCCTGGTGAAGCGGTACCGTCGGATGCTGTCCCGTTCCACCATCGTTGCCAGGTCTGGGAATGGTCGATGGACAGCAGGAGCCCTGCAGTGCAGAGGAGAAGTAAGCAAGATTGTCAGTCAGCCCACATATGCGGCATTGAACACACTCAATATCCCAACATACATCATTATGAGGCACAACTACATGAAGTGTGCAGTTCCGTAAGGACATGTATGGTACATACATGGCCAACATCTGTCATCACGGTCCAACAAGTGGCATCAATAAGTCCCAGGTTGGCCCATTGGATATCATGAGGCCGTGTCACAGTTCCCATCTCCTGCTGCCATGTCACAATCAGCCCCCACAGTGACATGTGATGACAGATGTGCCCCAGGCATCACAGCTCAACGACAGGTACATACCCAGGGACCCTGTATTGCCACATGGACACTGGCATTACATGGAGTATCATGTATACACCACAGCAAAACAACTATGACCCCCACAGGTAGTGGTCCCACTTGCCACTGCAGGACAGACATGGACGTCTGTGACACAAACACGCACAACATCAAAGTCCATGCACACACAACGTGGATGTGGAGACCGTCTCCCATTGTGCACATGAAATCAGAGACATAGTAAACACTACATGCACACAGACTGTGGAGGACCATCACTATTGTGCCACTGGGACACCCTGGCTCAAACATACCGTCCCACATGGGACTCACGGGGTATGTGACATGACATACACATACACTACCGTGAAATGTGACCATGGCACATGCACAGATATGAACAGTTGCACATCACAGTGGTCATGTACACGTAACACCCAGGATCCTGTCCCCATGAACACGTGCACAGCCTGGGGGTGGCTGCCCCCAGGTGACACCCACAGGACAACATGTACACCAACATACACACAATAGGAAATGCAGCCTTACATGCCTTATCATACAGTTTGGACAGGCTGTCGTGTTGTAGGTGTGCCCCTCACTCCCTGGGAGCTATCTGTGGCTGGCATATGTCCATCTGAGACAGGCATGGTGACATATGCCAGTCACTTGTACAGGGATGCGTTAATCAGCAATGGACCGATCGGTGCCCCCGGCCGGCCCATTGCATTCAATGTGTGCGGGTACGCGTTGTACCCCTGTACGCGTTGTACCGCAATGGACCGATCGGTGCCCCCGGCCGGCCCATTGCATTCAATGTGTGCGAGTACGCGTTGTACCCCTGTACGCGTTGTACCGCAATGGACCGATCGGTGCCCCGGCCGGCCCATTGCATTCAATGTGTGCGGGTACGCGTTGTACCCCTGTATGCGTTGTACCGCAATGGACCGATCGGTGCCCCGGCCGGCCCATTGCATTCAATGTGTGCGGGCACGCGTTGTACCCCTGTACGCGTTGTACCGCAATGGACCGATCGGTGCCCCCGGCCGGCCCATTGCATTCAATGTGTGCGGGTACGCGTTGTACCCCTGTACGCGTTGATCAGCAATGGACCGATCGGAGCCCCCGGCCGGCCCATTGCATTCAATGTGTACGGGTACGCGTTGTACCCCTGTACGCGTTGTACCGCAATGGACCGATCGGTGCCCCCGGCCGGCCCATTGCATTCAATGTGTGCGGGTACGCGTTGTACCCCTGTACGCGTTGTACCGCAATGGACCGATCGGTGCGCACCCATTGACAATGGCCTTGCCTGGCAACGGACGCGTTTTCGAAATTCGAACGAGTCGGTTGCTGGAAATTCAGTTGGTCACCCACAACAATGTTGCAAAATCATGTATGTCATGAAGTTGAAGATTTGAAGGATGCCGTGGGCGTGTATTGGTGCTGCTATTCCATGGATTGGCCAGATTCAGAAGATGCAAACGACTTGGACCTATCACTTTGGACACAAGGGACAGTATCTGCCTCTCCAGCACATATATATTGCTGGCTGTTCTCCTGAGAGCTCACTTGCCTGCACTACATGCTCCAGGACGACATCTGCCACTGCACTGCTGCTGTCTCTGCCCCTCTGGACCCTGCAATGGCACGTACTGTGGAGAGAGCCCCAGCCTTCAGCCTTGAGGAGAACCAGGCCCTGCTGGACAGCCTACTTCCACAGTACAGCAAGCTGTATGGGACACCAGGGGAGCAGGTGAGTGTTCTGTGCACTGCCTTTCTGAATGTGCATTTTGTCTGACTAGCAAGGCTGAAAGTCTGCACGCCACTGGCTAGCAGGCTCACTGAGTAGTTGTCACCCCCCATAGTGTGTAGTGACATGCACTGGACAGGTATGGTGCAGTGACAGTGCATTTGAACAAGGTTTTACTTCCCATGCAATGATACCATGTAGTGACGTCTGGCAAAGTGTCCATGGGCAGCGTTGCACTGCCTGTGTACATCATGTGCCCCTGTGAATGAGACATGTATATACAACTGTGTCATGCACGGATATGTTGCATGTGTAGTAATGGCCTTTTCACTTTGTCATCCTGACAGGTTAATGCCCATCGGAAGCAGGAGATCTGGAAGGACATCGTCCGGGCTGTCCGGTCCGTGGGGGTCTACAAGCGCCGGATCCGCAACTGCCAGAAGAGGTGGCAGGACCTTCGGGGCTGGACCCGGAGGATTGCACGGGTCCAGCTGAAGCTGTCGCCTCCTCGCAGGAGGGGCGGAACACGGACCCTGACCCCCCACATGCTCCAGATCCTGGCGGTGGTGTTTCCAGACCTGGATGGGCAGCTGAAGGCCAGACAGCAGCAAGGAGGGGGTGAGTCAAAGACTGCACTGTGAACTCTGTATTACATGCTTTGTGCCCTCCTCTGGCCTGGTTCAACTGCCACAGTACAGCAGTCATGTTGTCCAGGAGCCATGTCCCTCTATTGTGCACTGCCCACTCCTCATCTGATACCCAGGTGTGGCCCTTACATTCAGGGAATTGTGTCACTTGGGACTGTGTCCTTGCAGTTTGCTTCACTAAAGGTGGGGGACAGCATCTGTTTCCCTAACTCTGTTGTGGGCATCATGGGTGGGTCCATTGTTCACACAACGCCTGTGTTCGGACATGTAATCTGCGTGTTGCTTTGATATGCGGTCCACTTGCTGAGCTGAGCCACCACATGTGCCTGGGGTATGTGGCACACACCCATGCAGCGGGTGGGAACAATGTTTGGGCCCCAGGAGTATGCAGATTACGTGTGTCACACATACATAGCCAGCTAGCCACTGTCCAGGGCTCATCCCTCATTCATGTGGGGCAGGACAGTCATGCCTACTCCAGGCCATGCAATGCACTCTGTACTCCCACTCCCGTGTATCAGCTGACACATTGTGCGCAGTGATTTGACCCCTCAGGTGTCTGCCTCTGTGTCAGTGTGCTGTGGATTTGTTGCCAGGACTGCTGGGGTGTTTCTCGGTAGGGGCTCAGCATGCCACTGGAGATGTGACCATAGGAGACGATACTTGTGTGTCACATAGGTGTTTGATCAGCTGCCCGTGCAGACTGGGGTATGCGAATGTGAAGTTCAGGCAGCTGTTCCCCATTCACAGCATATTGTGAGGGGCTCAGGTTCAGAGGGTAGTGTCACAGGTCTCCCATATGTCCAATCGGTATGACCTGGACAGATGAGGGTTAAGATGATGTGTTGTGTGGGGGATGTACATGTGCACTTGTGCAGCTCCAGGACTTGCATTCCCCATGACCTACTATTGTGACACAGTGCAGAGTGTTGTTGTCTGGCTGCCAAGACATACATCACTGAGACAGTGATGTATGACTTAGCAGTCATGCCTCCGCCATGGCATGTGTCTACTTATTGGTGATCCTGCAGGGGAGGGACATGTGCTACATGCACACCATTGTGGCGATGGCTATCAGGACATGGGTGCATCATGGTGTCTGTCGCTGGTATGCATCACATGCATATCCTATTTGACTCTGGGCGTCCCTTTCATCCGGAAACCTGTACTGACTCAGTGGCAAGAGTTGTGATGTGTGCATGTCCACATGCTACACCGTGTCCTCTGCACTGTCCAACTACTGTGTAGTTGGTGCATGTGTCCACACTGGGGTGTTGCTATCCAACAGACACCAGACAGATGGGTGCAAGGCCATGTGGGATGTGAGTGCCATGGTTGGCATCAGACTGACAATTGGCTTCTCCTGTTCAGTTAGGGCACTTTTAGCAATGTACAACTAATGATGCCAGGGCTTGCTCTGTAATGTGCTGTGCTCACAGTGGTGTGTGCGTTTGGTGCAGGTGACTGATGTCTGTCTGTTTCCCCATTGTTTGCAGATACATCCACGGCCACGGAAGGGGACAGCTCCACAGACCAGGAGGAGCCGGAGAGCCAGACTGGGTCAGCAGCCGAGGAGTGGTCGGAGGGACCCAGTGGCACGGAGGGCGAGGGGAGCCACACCGAGGAGTCCTCAGCACCATCCACCTCAGTTGAGGACCAGAGCAACTCGGAGGATGACTCCCTTATGGAGGCGGGTGTCAGCAGCCACCACACCCCAGCTAGTGTTGCTGTCCCCGCCACCACCGCCCTCCCATCGGCTCCCATTCCCCAGGTCCGTGGAGGCTCCCATGTTCGGGAGCGTGTCTCCTTTGGGCCAGGCACCGCACCCCCTGCCCCTGTGTCCCCTGCTGCCCTGAGTGAGGAGTCTGTGTACCTCCTTCGCCAGCTCCATGTAGGGCAGACAGCCATGCTGAGTGTCCTCCATGCGCACACCGCTCTGTTGACTCAGCTGGTGTCGTTCATGGAGGGCATCTCATCGGGCATGTCTGACCTACAGAGGGGCAATAGGTCCATGGACTCCTCCCTGATGGCAGCAGTGTCCCTCCTCAGACAGTCCCTCACCCCTCCTGCCTCTGCTCCATCCACACTCCCCAGCACCTTACCCGTCCCAAGCACACACACACCGGCACAGGCACACACCAGCACACACACATCCAGCACACAGACACACACGCCACAAACAAAACGCACACGCACGCACAGTCAGGGGACTGAAACCAGACTCACAGGGGATGGGGCCCTGGAACACACACACGCATCCACGAGCACTGCGCAGTCCTCAGTTGCCTCTCCCTCCAAAACACCCTCCCTTGCCTCACCTGCAACCCCAAAGACCCAGCGGCTCTTCCTCAGTGACCTCGGCCTCTTCCCCTCCGATCCAGCTAATACAGCATTCAGGGGGAAGAGGAAGCCCACCCACACGGAGCAGAGTGCCCCTCGCCCTCGGACACCCTCCCCCAGATGCAGACAGACTGAGGCCCCCACCCGCAAGTCCCCCCGGAGTCTTAAGAGCAAGACCCCGCCGCCGCCCTGCAGCTCAGGCACCAGGTCTCCTTCCTCCATCCCTCAGGCCCCCACTCCACAGGTGCCCCCACCACACCCTGCCCCAGGTTCCCCCACCCACAGATATACCATCCCCAAGAGGATCCGGCCTTCTCCCCTGGCACTTGCTCTCCCGGCACCACACCCCCCGCTGCGCTTGTCTGTGCCACTGATGTGGTGAGGGTGTCCTCCCCCTCTGTCCAGCCCACCTTGCCTGTTCCCCATTCTCCTCCCCTGGTGGTAGGCACTGCGGTGGAGTCCACTACCACCCTGTCTGACTTGGGCACTGCAGTGGCGGACCTGTCCACTCCATCTGCAGGGTCCACTGCAGTCGTGCCGGCACCCACAACATCTGAGTCATGCCCCCCAGTTGTGCCAGCACACACCATGTCAGACACCTCCACTGCAGTTGTCAGTGGCTCTCCAGTACCCACCACCCCTTCCCTGCTTCCTCCTGGTGAGCCCTGATCCTGTCCCTGCGGTGCCTGGCCTGCCCCCCGGTTGCCCCTCCTAGTGGATTGTCCCTGGTTTTGTGCAGGCATGCGTAGGGTGACATCTGCCACTGTCACCCTGTTTGGACTTTGACAATGGACTGGCCTTTGGCCTTTGTGTTTTTTCTGGACTTTGTTTTCATTACACACATATGCTGAATAAAGCAACTTTCTGTTCTCTAGTGCTTATGCTTCTGATGTACATGTTGTTGATGATGCTAACCATGCCCTTGCTGCAGTGATGGTGATATTTGGTCTCATGATAATGAAGTGTTACTGTGCAGGAACCCATGTGGTCCAGGGGGAATGTGTCCTATCCTGTGGTGTATCCATGTCATCCATAGCAGCATCTGAGGGTGTCATGTGTTCAGTATTTGGCAATGGGATTTCCTACTTAGATTAGCTATTTCACATCTGTGGCTTCCACCCCTGCACATCTGTTGTGCCTGCCATTGTTCAATTCGTCTACTTCCCTGACCGTGTGGCCATCTCCACTGGACATGCAGGTTTGGGCATCAATGGGGAAGGACTCATCTGTGTTGTCAGTGCAACATTGCTATACAAGTGTGTTGGATCTGTGCTGATGATTCCGTTGGCACTTCCATGACCAGGCTGATGTGACGGGAGCCCTCATTTGGTGCTAATTGTTGATTGTGTGACCAAGTGCTCAGCTGACATGATGGGGCCCTACTGAGGCAACATATGGCACAGCTTTCCTCACACAGGAGTGGAGTCCCCTCATGGCAGTGTGTACTCCTGTGACATTGCCTGCGCCCAAGGTGTGTGTTGTATGTGCATGTCTGTGTGTTCACTTCCGTTTAGCTGTGCATGCTGTGATCCCTAGTGTTGTACCTGTTTGTGATGCTTGCTGAGTTGACCTATGTTCCCCCAAAGTCTTCTCCCTGGGTTCTCTGTGATGTGGGTGCATGGCACATTACTGGTCATCAGGGTGTCACCCATAGGTGTGTTTGCTGTCAGGGCTGAGTTTGTGTGCAGACGCAGATGGGTCACAGTCAGGTTTCCCCTTGGCACTTGTTGTTTGCCCCTGTCATGTGATTTCCAGTTTGTGTTATCTTTCAGTGATTGTGACACGTTGTGTGTGTGACTGCTGGCACTCCTCAGGGTCCGGGCTGCAATGTTGGTTGTTGTCTATGTGTGTTCTTTGTGGGTGACCTTGGCTTCTTCATTGGTGTGTGACTGTGGCTGGGATCCCATTGGTTGGTGTGGTATTGCCGTCATGTCCATGTACAGCGTAGTGTGCAGTGTGTCAGACATTCAGGAGTCTTGTTGAGTGGCCATGTGTGATGTGTTTCTGCACCTTGGTTCCCACCCACCACCCTGGAATAGTCATGGGTGCATGTGCAATGTCACCAGTGCATGTGTGCTTCACTGGTGCACATTGTTGGAGGTCGAGGGGTGTGGTGTTGAGTGTGTGCAGATGAGAGTTGTTGCCCGGCTAGGCCCCTGCCTCCATGTTGGCCTTGGCTTACTGGCCATGCTGATTGATTTGTGCTTGTGTAGGTGTGATGGTAGTTTGTTGCTCAGGACACATGACTGTGGTTCACAGTGTGAACGACATTTAGCTTTGTCATCACAGTGGGATTGTAATGCAGCCCAGGGTCACCACATTGTGGGGGCCCTGGGGGTAGTGCTGTGGTGTGTCTGTGTCTTGCTGTGTCAGTTGCTGTTCCTACGTGCCTGTGTGACATGTGTGATTTGTGCTCCCTCTCATCTGACAATGCCTGCTTGCCCACATAGGGGATTTGGATCCATGAGTTACCTTTGTGTGGCACTGTATGCACATCTGTATGATTGGTATTCAGGTCTCCTCGTGTGTTGTGTGGTTGCCTGGGGACACTGGCACCCCCCCACCTGTTGTGTATGATGTGCAGTGTGGGTCTGCCTGTTTGTGTTTGTGCATCTGCACCACTGCATTGGCATATCTTGGGTGTGCCATTGGCTGTATGTAGTTTGGTGGCTTTCCCCTGCTGTCCCTGGGACTCCTAGGTCATCGGTCAGCACAATGATCGTGGTTTGTGTGTCCCATTGCTGCCATGGTATGGTATCTGTTCACCTCACATCTACAGTCTCCACAGGGTATCTGCATTTGTGTGCCCATTGGTGCAAATATGTGGGTCTGCATTCTGATGGTCACTTCTGTCATTGTGTCATTGATGAATGTTGACAGTGTCAGCCCCCATGGGTGTTGTTTGTCTGCACATGGCCAAAGGTATGTCTTATTTGCACTGCAGTATTTGGCTCCCCCAATTTATGTTGCAATGGGACACATGCACTACTTTGCCACTGATGTGTTTTTTGTTCTGTGACCAGGAATCATCCATGCAGTTTGGCAGTTGTAGCTCTTTCTTTGTCAACACTTACCTTTTGGTCACTGTGATGATGGGGGTTTGGACCCCATTGCCACAATGTTCAAAATGTGCTTCAGCTATGGACCCCACACTTACCTTTGGTCACTGTGGTGATGGGGCGTTAGACCCCATTGCCACAATGTTCAAAATGTGCTTCAGCTATGGACCCCACACTTACATTTTGGTCACTGTGGTGATGGGGCGTTAGACCCCATTGCCACAATGTTCAAAATGTGCTTCAGCTATGGACCCCACACTTACATTTTGGTCACTGTGATGATGGGGGTTTGGACCCCATTGCCACACTGTTCAAAATGTGCTTCAGCTATGGACCCCACACTTACATTTTGGTCACTGTGATGATGGGGGTTTGGACCCCATTGCCACACTGTTCAAAATGTGCTTCAGCTATGGACCCCACACTTACATTTTGGTCACTGTGATGATGGGTGTTTGGACCCCATTGCCACAATGGTCATGGCCTGCTTGCATTGTGGGGGCCACACACATATATGTGTGGCACATGTGCTAGGGGGTCACATTGTATGTTCAAAGTCATGTTCAGTGTTGTAGGCATTTGACACAGTCTACACACGCTTGTCATGGTGTTGGGGGATGTCTTTTTCTTGCATTCCCTAGGTTGTGGTGTGCTGGTTGTGTCATGCATTGTCCATCCTATGAGTGGGGGTGGTGTTGGTGGTAGGCATCCAGCCCCCCATGGGTGGAGGTGGTAGTAGTGACAGGCATCCAGCCCCCCCTGGGTGAGGGTGGTAGTAGTGGTAGGCATCCAGCCCCCCCTGGGTGAGGGTGGTAGTAGTGGTAGGCATCCAGCCCCCCCTGGGTGAAGGTGGTAGTAGTGGTAGGCATCCAGCCCGCCCTGGCTAAGGGTGGTAGGCATCTGGCACCCCCATGGCTGAGGGTGGTAGTGGTGGTGGGCATCTGGCACCCCCTGGATAAGGGTGGTAGTAGTGGTAGGCATCCAGCCCCCTGGGTAAGGGTGGTAGTGGTGGTGGGCATCTGGCACCCCCTGGCTGAGGGTGGTAGTAGTGGTAGGCATCCAGCCCCCCTGGGTGAGGGTGGTAGTAGTGGTAGGCATCCAGCCCCCCCCCCTGGGTAAGGGTGGTAGTAGTGGTAGGCATCTGGTACCCCCCTGGCTAAGGGTGGTAGTAGTGGTAGGCATCCAGCCCCCCCTGGGTGAGGGTGGTAGTAGTGGTAGGCATCCAGCCCCCCTGGCTAAGGGTGGTAGTAGTGGTAGGCATCTGGCACCCCCATGGCTAAGGGTGGTAGTGGTGGTGGGCATCTGGCACCACCCTGGCTAAGGGTGGTAGTAGTGGTAGGCATCCAGCCCCCCTGGGTAAGGGTGGTAGTAGTGGTAGGCATCTGGCACCCCCCTGGCTAAGGGTGGTAGTAGTGGTAGGCATCCAGCCCCCCCTGGCTAAGGGTGGTAGTAGTGGTAGGCATCTGGCACCCCCATGGCTGAGGGTGGTAGTGGTGGTGGGCATCTGGCACCCCCCTGGCTAAGGGTGGTAGTAGTGGTAGGCATCCAGCCCCCTGGGTAAGGGTGGTAGTGGTGGTGGGCATCTGGCACCCCCTGGCTAAGGGTGGTAGTAGTGGTAGGCATCCAGCCCCCCTGGGTGAGGGTGGTAGTAGTGGTAGGCATCCAGCCCCCTGGCTAAGGGTGGTAGTAGTGGTAGGCATCTGGCACCCCCATGGCTAAGGGTGGTAGTGGTGGTGGGCATCTGGCACCACCCTGGCTAAGGGTGGTAGTAGTGGTAGGCATCCAGCCCCCCCTGGGTAAGGGTGGTAGTAGTGGTAGGCATCTGGCACCCCCCTGGCTAAGGGTGGTAGTAGTGGTAGGCATCCAGCCCCCCTGGGTAAGGGTGGTAGTGGTGGTGGGCATCTGGCACCCCCCTGGCTAAGGGTGGTAGTGGTGGTAGGCATCCAGCCCCCCCTGGCTAAGGGTGGTAGTAGCGGTAGGCATCCAGCCCCCCTGGGTAAGGGTGGTAGTGGTGGTGGGCATCTGGCACCCCCCTGGCTAAGGGTGGTAGTGGTGGTTGGCATCTGGCACCCCCTGGCTAAGGGTGGTAGTAGTGGTAGGCATCCAGCCCCCTGGGTAAGGGTGGTAGTGGTGGTGGGCATCTGGCACCCCCTGGCTAAGGGTGGTAGTAGTGGTAGGCATCCAGCCCCCCTGGGTGAGGGTGGTAGTAGTGGTAGGCATCCAGCCCCCCCTGGCTAAGGGTGGTAGTAGTGGTAGGCATCTGGCACCCCCATGGCTAAGGGTGGTAGTGGTGGTGGGCATCTGGCACCACCCTGGCTAAGGGTGGTAGTAGTGGTAGGCATCCAGCCCCCCCTGGGTGAGGGTGGTAGTAGTGGTAGGCATCCAGCCCCCCCTGGGTAAGGGTGGTAGTAGTGGTAGGCATCTGGCACCCCCCTGGCTAAGGGTGGTAGTAGTGGTAGGCATCCAGCCCCCCTGGCTAAGGGTGGTAGTGGTGGTTGGCATCCGGCCCCCCCTGGGTAGGGGTGCTGGTGCGCATTCAGGCCGTTGGGTGCATATGTGGCATTGGTGATGGGCATCCCGCCCCTATGGTGCTGCTGTTGCTGGTGTAAGTAAATTCTGCAACCCGCTGTGTGTGTGTGATGTGTCGTGTACGTGTTGTATGTGTTTTGTGGTTGGTGTCTGACTTACCTTCTGCGCCGTCCGCGTCCGTGCCTGTTCCGGTAGTAAATGTAGAATATTGGTATGATCGGGACGAAGGGATTCATGGTTGGTTCGTGTCGTTCGTCCTTCTCGTTGCTTCGCGTCGTCCTCGTCGCTTCGCGTCGTCCTCGTCGCTGGCGTGTTCGTCTCGTAGCCGTGGATTGTGTTGTGGCGCGAATCGGAGCTTATGTGCGCCTCTCCCGGATGCTTTGACCTGCCGTGCGTAGCGACGGGTTCGGCGCGTACGGGAAGCGCATCGTACTTGGTCGGCCGGACGGAGCTGCATTTTCCCTTCCGTGCGACTCGATTCTGCGTTTCCGGATTCGCCTCGGTCGGAGAACAGGACCTGGATTGGGTGAGTACGACTCGGCCGGATTTTGTGCTGTTGTGCGCATCGTACTTACTCGTTCGGTGTGCTGTACGGATCGGTCGGGAAACAGGCATTCGTATGGCTTTTTTCCCGACCGAATGGTATTGGGTGCGCCTCCGACCGAGATCGGAATCGGCCCCTGAATGTGGTTAGGTGCAAACTGGAGCTCCATATGTTTCAGTGTGGTGTTCTGTTTGTCAGGTCAGGAGATTTGTGATTATAATCTGCGAAGGCGAAGACTTCAACCACACCAACCTTGTGTGTCTTGTTTTTAGAATGTTCGAGAACACATGAAAGTGTGCACACTGCTGCACCATGAAATTCCATATGTCACAAAAATGTATTGTCTGTCTCGGGCTGTAGGATTATGGTGAAAGCCTATGCTGAGACCTAGGTGGGTGTGTTGTGTGTCCATTATGTGTCTTCTTTGTCTTTTGTCCAGTGAAAATACTGCAAAGTGGTTTGTTGCAGAGTGAAACTCCATATATTCCAGTGTTGTATGTGTGTATGACGATCTGTGATTATGGAGGCATAGGTTTCATTAACTCCAGTCTCTGGATGCATGTTGTGTGTTACTTATGTGTCTGTTTTTCAGTTGTTTGTGAACATGGGAAAGAGTGCACACTTGTGCAAGGTGAAACTACATATGTCACAATTATGCGTTGCATGTTTCACTGGACATATATTCATGATCTGAAACCGCATAGGTGTGACCTATGACTATGTTTGCAAATGGTTTTGAAAACTATATTTAGTTTAACATGTGCACTAGAACTTAAATCTTGCCTTGTATCTCCAAAATGGCTTGACAGATTTTAATCAAACCACTAAAAGGTACTAAAAGAATGCTGTATCTTTCAATATGGTGACCATTCATTCATTGGTTAAGGGTTAAATAAACACACAAAAAATCTTACGGGAAATGTTATATTAGTGTTTTAACAATTATTTTGGAACGTCTCTAACAACTTTTGAGGAGTTTGTTCAATCTGCACCAAAATGTCTTCCTATACATTTTTTCACTAAGTTTGGCAGTTAATGGTCAAAGAAGCAGGTGTCAACTTGACATGGTCTCAATTGTAAAAATCATGGCATAAGTGAAACCACCCACAAATGCGTACATCCCCATTCCAGCAAGCCTAATAGAAGCCTGTGTGCCAAAGATATTGTCTCTCTCTTCCTCAATATTGTCTACTCCACACTCTCCAAAAGAATATTTGCCTCCTCTCGCAAGGATGAACAGTTCACACCTCTTATGAAAAGTCAAAGGGCCAACTGAGTTCCAAATCCTGAGACCAGTTTCCAAACTACCCTTCCTTGGAAAGGCTTTAGAAACAAATCTTTTACATACATTTATATTATGTGTCAAATAATAGCTACCTAAACGCGGCTTCATTCCTAAATGTAGACTGGAATGTTCACACAAGATGTCTTTGATAATAAACTTTGGTGTTGTTAGACGTATCAGCAGCATTGTACACCATCAACCATTGAACCTTACCTAAAATACTGTCCAGAAGAACAGTAATGGATTGCATAGTTCTCTAGTGGTGCCAATCCTTTAGATCGCATTTTGTGAAATTTACTTTACGGTCTCACTCAGGGCTCTCTCCTATTTTATATTACATCCTCACTCGCTGACGTACCACTGAGGTCAAACCAAACCTATCCCCCTTCTGGTTAGTCTTTATATGGAGGCTCTTGGACCGATGCTACACACAGGAGATAATGATACACCAGAATGCTGATGACACCTAACAGTACCTTAAATTATCAAGCTCATCCAGCATCAATAAACTAAAACTATTCATAAAAATCTTTCCAAATTAATTAATTCTCACTCAAACTTAACTCCACCAAAACTAAATTCCTCCTCTTTTTTCTCGCAGCTCTTCACGCTCTTCACGCTAGTGAGTCTCATCCTGGATAAGTTTCTCTCTTACCTTGATTGGTTCTGCAAAGTCCATAATATTCACAACAACCAAAGTATCTCTTTGACAATTTATCACCAAATTAGCGAAAACCACTTCATTCTCAAAAAACGTAAACAATCCATCCCACATGAAGACGTCGGGACAGCTTTTCAGGGCTTTGTCCTCTCACACCTCAACAGGGTTAATGCAGTTCTCAGAAGCCTTCCTAAAACAGTCCTGCACTTCAAAAGAAATTGAAGACACTCTATAACCTTGCATGACAGGAACCTAATAATTTCCAGCCTCACTGTAGATGAACTTGGATTGTATCTTGAGCTCTTGTTTTCTGTTCAGCACTTTTTTGCTCCCTAAATAGGTTTGATAATTGAAGAAGTGAGCTACATAGTAGCTGTAGCAGCACGTCAGGAGGGCAGACGTCTCATGAACCCCTGCCTGGCAGATTGATTTCACCCAATGGTTTCTTTGCCTTTGATACAGCAAGTCACCAGTGGGAAGGCAACCGATGCCAGGATATTTACTCAGTTTGCTAATGAATTGAGCCTAGCCATATAAATGCTGTTTTCTTATATTTGTCTATGAAGGTATAGCTTTCATTGCCTCTCCTAGTGCTTTTCCCTCATGACAGGCCTTCCCCCAGTGAATGTAGAGAGCATCAATGTTCTATTTTAATCATTCATTAGTCATACCAATTTTTGTACCTCTTCTAGCTTCTAAAACTGCAACCAATAATCTGAATTCAGACTAGATAGAGGGCCTCGCATCCATATGGGACAACCTAAAAATCACAGTGGACAAGAACAGAGTAGTTGCCCTGCTTCTGGACAAATGAGCAGCATTTGACACTGTCCACTATCAGAAATGACTGCACAGAGTTCATCATCTAGGAATCGTCAAAAATACTCTAACATAGATTGCCTCCTACCTCAAAAACAGCCAGCATATGGCATTCTTACCACTTTTTCTATACTACATACCCGACATTATGGCTTTCCTAAGGGATCCATCATCTCTCCTTTCCTATTCAATGTTTGCCTACCTCCCTTACGAGACCTAATCAGATTGTACATCCTTACTTGTTACAAATGTGCAGATGGCACACAAATAGTTCTAAACTGGATGGCCCAGAAGAGGTCAAGTCAAGGCTTGATGATTGCCTCTGTACCTTAGATAAAGGGTGATGATTAACCACCTAATGCTCAACACCACAAAGATAGAAGGCCTGTGGACAGTGACACAAATACTAGCCTATGACCATGTGGTCTAAGGAACTTGATGTCCAGTCAGCTTCGTCAAGAAACGTGAGCAACATAGGACTCCGATCTATCCCTGATAATACTTGCCAACAAGATCACACAGTTCGCCTTCTACACAATGAAAATACTGTGACGCATATTCCTGTAACTTGTATACCAACAAAAACTATAAGCTATCCTCTCCCACTTGTGATCTCCAAGCTTGATGGTGTCCATAGTCTATACCCTGGCACCCCATTTCACCATTCAAACAACAAGAAGGCCAAAACGCTGGAGAAAGATTAATTTTCTACCTCCATACCAGATAACAAAACATCAATCCTTCTAGTTCTTCACAGGCTACCTATAGCTAGAAGATCAATATTCAAGGCATTTTGCATTGTCCAGAGAGAGAGAGACTCCAAAGGAAAAGAACCACTATATCGCAAAATTAAATTTAGATAATACAAACAAAATAGGGCACTGCACTCCAGATTAGCACCACAGGTGGTCTTACCACCTTACAATAAGAAGGATGCTCTTATTTCTCAGTATGAGCCACCAAGATATGGAACTCATTGCCAGCTAAGAATCAAAGCATTCAGGAATATACAAAGTTCAGAAGAGAGTGAAAACGTGGTTGTTCTTAGGATATTTAGATCAACTAGTGACCCTAGTATAGAACCTGTCACAATGGTTTCTTCTATCAGTATAAGTGTCTTCCAGAGCTATGCAACAGTCCTGACCAGCACACTACTATGAGAGGTCTGATACAGGCAACCCATCCAAGCGCAGAACCTTTGCCCAACATAGATTTATAATCCCATTGGCAAATAGATAGGTTTTAAGAACTATGTCATCCTTAATATGAGACGTGCCCACTATCACTCAGCACAGAACCTGGAAACCTACTTCCTGTATGATGAGACTGAGGACTCTTGCTGTAGTCTTGAAAAACATTGGGTTGTTGGTTGCCTGGGGTGCAAGTACTGGTCAAGCAGCAACCACAATCCTTGTCAGGGTAAGGCACAAGCAATCCCAAAATTAACCTGTGCTCACTATTTTTGCAGCTTGCCACAGAGCAGTCAGGCTTAACTGAGAGGCAATGTGTAAAGTATTTGTGCAACACATCAAACAGAAAAACAGTGACAACACACCACAGAAGGAGTTCACAACAGTGTTAGAAGAATAGAGTATTTTTTAATAAATAAAACAAGGCTAAAATGTCAAAAATCCAATTAGTAGAACTGGAGATATTGAATTTTAAAGTTTATAGTGCAAAAAGCGCCAAAAAGCATAAACACCTATTGGAGATATCTGGTCACTCCGGACCAGGACAAAGTCACAAATTCAGCCTGACCGCGATGGAGCATGGGATGGCTACAGGGACCCATTAGGCACACTTAACAGAGTACCTTCAATCCTGGATGCGGAGTGTTGCGTGAATATGGGTCAAAGATGCGCCGCGCAGCCGAAGCAATACGCCGGTCCTGGGATGTGGCAAGGCTACGGTGCGAGGCCCTGTTGCGTTGTCGTTGAGGATCCTGTCAATGGGGCTTGCGATACGAAGTCTTGTGACGGGTATGCGACTCGCAGCTGGCGATGCATTGGTTCCGTGGAGATGCAAGGCTGCAATGCGGAGTCCACCGTTGAAGCTGCTGTTGATGAGAGATGCGAGAACCTGGGCCATGAATACACCGCTGGAGTAATGCGTCGGTTCCGAGAAGCAGTGGTGGGCAAGGCGGGTAGTTGCAACCGACCCAATCCATGCAGCAGCTGCGATGCATCAGTTCTGCTCAGGGATGCAATGCTTAGCCAAAGAGATGCGTCGGTTCTGAAGGGAAATGCGCTGCTCAGCAGAGCAGATGCATTGGTTTCGTTGGCAAGCACCTTAGGCCCACTTCCAAGGGTTCAGGATTGGGGTGGCACCACTTGGCAGGTCAGATTCACAGAGTTCAAGTACAGGTGGAAGATGGTTGTAAGCCTTTTATGGCACTGAGACTACAGATCAGGAGGCAAGCCAACTAGCCCTTGGATTCACACTAGGTTCAAGAGATTCTGGCCCAGTTCTTCTTACCCAGGCAAGAGGACAGCAGGTCAGCTCATCAGAGCAGGGGCCCAGCAGAGTGCAGTCAAGGAGAGTGGCAGTCCTTCAGCAGCACAGCAGTTCTTCCTGGCAGAGTTTCGACAGGTCCAGAAGTGTACTGAAGTGGTTGTGTCTGAGGTCCTTCTTTTATACATTTGTGCCTTTGAAGTGGGGATAAGCTTCTAGAGGCATGCCTTTGAAGTGCACAGATACCCTGTCTTCCCTGGCTTGGCTCTAGACTAACTACAGGAGGTAGGTAGGCCTATGTGTGGGGACAGGCCACAGCCTATTCAGGTGTAAGTAAGGCTGAGCCCAGCTCCTCCCTCCCATCCTTTCAGTGATGGGCCACTCAGTCACCCCTAAGCTCCCATTGTGTGTTGTTGTCTAGGAGGAACACACAAAGCCCAACTGCCAATTACGCCCAGTCATGTGAACAGAGGCAGACTGTAAGAAAATGCCAACTTCCTAAAAGTGTCATTTTCGGAATTGTAGCTTAAAATCCGAATTCACCAGAAGCTAGAATTTTAAATTAGGATTCCAGAGACACCAAACTTGAATCAGGTATATCTTCCCCTTTGGAAATTACACTTATGAGATGTAATAAGGTAATCCCAATGTTATCCTATGGGCGGTATAGGCCATGCAGTAGTGAAAATTGAATGTAAGAATTTTTTACTACCAGGACATGTAAAACTTAAAAGCACATTTCTTGCTTTTTAAATACATTGCGCCCTGCCCTCTGGGCAGTCCAGGACCTATCCTAGGTGTAACTTATATGTATTAAAAAGGAAGTTTCAGGCCTGGCAAAAGGTTTATTTTGCCAGGTCTAAATGGTAGCTTAAACTGCACACACAGGCTCTACAATGGCAGGCCTGAGACATGTGTGAAGGGCTACTTAAGTGAGTGGCACAATCAGTGGCGCATGCCTAAAAGTAGCATTTAGTTTACAGCCCCTGGACACATGTTGCGCAGTGCCAATATTATCATGTTTGGGGAGAGAGCACTGCTTAGCAGAGGTGAAGTGCGCAGAGTTCTAATTCCAGCAAAAACAAGGTCAGAAAAAGTGGAGGAGGAAGGGAAAAAGTCAGTGGGAGACTGCTCAATGGCTGGCAGGTCTAACAAGTCTCACCCTCTAACATCACAAACATAGTAAACAATGTCTGCCTTACCTCCTGTCTCTAACCACAAAATGGAGGACAGTAACTCCTCTCTTTTTGATGGTCCTCTCTTTCGCAATGGCAAGCATTTAAAGGAGGACTGTAATACAGTGTATGTGGGTATGTCTGTGATTCCCCTTGTCTCTTTCTCTACAACTGTTACCTCCTCCAGATCCATAAGGTCTCAGAATGAATGACCTCCTGCCACAACTAACATTAGATTGAGAACATGAAAGAAAAAACACTAAACACAACAAAGGAACCTGCAGAGCTAATCCGAGCTGCCAGCATACCACGAAATATCAAAATGTGCGTCCATCTCTCACAATTACTCATCCATCACACCTCCAAGAACTGCGTGCCATAACACAATAACTAGACCTCGTGGTCATCACATCAAAATACTGCCCACATAGGCTCGAAGCAATGACAACGCCTTTTCAACCACGCACCCCACACAGTGTAGATTTCTATTGATGCCGATAAGTGACGCAGCGCACCACATATGGCGCTACAATAAAAGTACTAAAAGTTTCGCTCTTTTGCCTGCCATGCTTACCTTTATTCTTTCCTATCAGAATGATTGCTCATCTTTCAGGAGTTTGTCCTAAACATCACACATGCACATATAGCAGTTCCTGCTTAGAGAACAGCTAATCATTTTGATTGAATAATATCCAAACCCAAGATGCTCTATACTTTATACAACCCTTACCAAAGGCATCCAACATTATCGCCTACCTCCTGTACTCTGTGTTTCATCAGATGTAGTACTAACTTCACTATCCAGTTAACAATGTAACCACACACTATCATTCCAGGCTCACAACAAATGATTATTCACTGTTGGCACATAATATTTACACTCTCATGCGCACAGTACAGTAACAAAGTTAGATAGTTGGCACAGCACTGCCAAATAAATAGCAATGCCATTCACCACATCAAGTACACCCTAGATCCACTCAAGTAAAACCAGCATAGTTATACCAAACCCTCATGTGCACAATATTGTATCCTAATTTGTACCTGGATTGCGATATACATATACAAAAATGCTTTGTTCATGGTAAACAATAACCAGTAGGCCACCAAAGTCAAAGAAAACTGGAAAAATACTTTGGCATTGCCATCCATGAGCATGAAGCTCCAAAGATCTTCCATGATCAAAATCATTTTACTTTCACACTAACCTGAACAAACTCTCTTCTAACTTCGCAAACCAAACTCCAACCACAGACAAATGTGTTCCATGTTATTCCCAGCTCTGTGTAAATAGCCCTCCCCACTGAGAATGCCCGGCAATTTTATAATTTTTGGAAGCGTTATTACAGTAACTCTCTTGGGTGCACAAAAAATTTGTATCTCCCTCTAACCTTCTCTCAGTACCACCGTAAACTATCTTATCCTACTAAAAAGAACTAAAAACTCTTCTACTTCAATGTAATTTTCATTCCTGATAATGGCCTCTTCCTTCAGTGTTTGGGGAGCACTGCAGCAAGCCAATTTTGCCTGCATCGCTGAACAACTTTTATCCGTTCCTGCATGTAGAGTACCTAGTTATTTGGGTCATGGAAGTGAACCCTCTGAAAAAGGCGGACAAGTTCAAAACTCAAGGAGGTACTCCTCATTTACCTGGTTCAAACCTGCTGTCGAACTCACCAACAGTACATCACGAATCTAGCTCCTCTAAACCTGAACACGTGCCCGCGTCAGGAGACTTGCAGCAACCAACTCTTACTAGAACCAGAATTTACCATGCAAAGTCCACAGGAGATCCTCAACAGAGGAAATATTCTGAGGTTACTAGCAGAGATTTCAGAGTTGAAAGACATAACTTCACCAAATGTACTATTGGTGGAATTCCTGGCAAATAACAATCCCTCATTACCTAAACTCACACTAACAACATGGCACAGAGGTAATAGTGTCATCAATCTTAGCCTCTGCCAACATCTTTGAAAAATGGGGAATAATAGGAAAGAGACACAGCGTGCCCAGGTACCCATTCCCTCTGTCACAGAGAAAGAGAGCCCAGGCCACTGTAGATATCGCCCATGCTTATTCAGTTCTGCAGGTCGCAAAAAGCAACTCGATCCGGACAGAGGGGCTGCGACAATTGGGGCCGCCAAGCAATGCAACAAGGGCACAATGGGACTGGATCCCAACAGTGCTAAATGCTTCAAGGAGTCCATGAATTAGTCACTGGGAAAAAACTGGGCCAGTGCCCACAGCCTGCACCTGTTGTTGTGTAACACAGCTGAGGCCTAAACCTTACTCCAAGACGGCACCCCATACAAAACTGGAAAAAACTTTGGTATCATTGCTCTACAAAAGACTTGGTGAATGGCAGCCCTTCCAGTAGTAGGTTACATGCACTACCAAATCTTGGCTACAAAATCACAACACTATAGAAGGCCTAAAGGGGGCCTCACAGTATACCTATCCTGTAGTTTAGATATCTCCACTGAAGAACTAGCCTCTGCTGACCCAGGTCTCCAAGTAATTAAGTTTAGCAAATGGGCCAAAGACAACATACCGTCATTACTTTTATTCAACATTTACGTTTGCCCTAATACAGCCAAAAAGAAAGCACTTCTGGAGACAATAACCTCAAGTATAACTGACTATAAGCAAGCAAACCCAACATAGGACATAATCCTAATAGGGGACTTTAACACAAATGTAATCCATTCTCCTGATGAAAATGATATGTTGACCGTGGGGAACTCTTTTTGGCACGTCCCAACACAGACCAAGCTCATAGTCAATTGTCAGGACCCAATCGAGGAAAGATTTGTGACAACCTTGGAATTCTTAGGTATGAAGGTGTTGAATGAAAGGTTTTGCAGAAGATACTTCCCGAACTACACTTACTTCGGTCCAAACTCAAGATCCATTATTGACTATACAATTACCTCACTGCCACTAATTCCATTGATCCATCAATATAAAGTCCAATATACAACAGTGAGCTATCACCCATACCAGATGCTATCGCTAGGGTTAAGCCTCCAAATTTACCCTATGGCCCTAGCAGAAACAGGCACTTTATACTCGACCAACTTAAAGCTTCTTAGATGGAACTGCAAATCAATAGTAGATTTTGCCACCCTCGCTAGAGGCCTTTTGATCACCAGCATTTTTACCAGTGACAGCCAAATTGACTCTTGGACAAAGTTTAGTGCCGACCTGCTAACACAAGCTGCACCCGGGAAATCAGGCACATCTACATTGCAAAGTCTGCTGACAACCCTCTTGACCAAATGCACCGCCCTAAGAAAAGAGATAAAGAAAGCCGCCTGATGTCTTAGAACAGGAACTCAGCAGTCTTCCCTCTGGGAAAGAGTAAAAACGCTAAAGAAACAGTACAAAAAACAACTATTGGAGAACAGGAGAGCCTGCAAAGAGGCATTCTGGTCAAGGCTAATATTTAACGCCAGGCAGACAAACTCTAGGCAATTCTGGGAAACAGTAAATGGTCTTAATAGATCAGCAAAAGTGATAAGCAACCTAAGTACACCAGAGCCACTATGGGTATTTCACCTTGCTGATGTTTTCCCGATCAACAAATGCTCCACCGGAGCTGAACAACATAACCGTAGGTCAGCTCTAACTGATGCTCCTACAATCTCCGAGGTCACGCCCAATGGCCAGCCTGACCCAGGCAAAGAGAAGGAGTGGCACTTGCTCTCCAATGAAGGCATTCAACATTCACCATCTGAAGTTAAACTAGTCATACTTACTAGACGCCATGACGGAGCACCAGGGCCAAATGTCATCCCTCAGGCCATCTTTAAAGAAAATCCTTAGTACTGGTCAGTTGCGCTATCTGCACTATACAAGGAGGTTCAGGTAAGCAGCATCATACCCGAGAGCTGGCGCAGCTCTATCATAAACCCAGTATTTAAAGGAGATGACAGGGACAACCCTGCCAACTACGGGCTTATCGACATCCTGGACTCCGAAGCAAAGTACTATGCCTCCCTCGTACTTAGCCGACCTGACTGACTGGTCAAACTTAAACAAGGTGATCCTGTTAAACCAATCAGGCTACAGGAATGGCTTAGGTACAACAACAAACAATCTAGCAACCTCCTTCATATTTAAGCAAAGTAAAAGGGCAAAGAGGAAATTACACCTCTGCTTTGTAGACTTCAAAGCAACTTTTGATTGTGTCAACCGGGGATACACTGGAACAAATTAAGGAAATAGCGAATACCCCAAAAGCTGCTTCAAGCAATAGAACAGCTTTACTCAGAAACTTGGATTCAAATGAGAATCGGAGTCAACACCCGAATATCTAGGAAGATACCAACTAATCAAGGGCTCAAGCAGGGATGCCTGGCGCATTACCTCTTCATTCTATTTATGGCAGATCTTGGATCAGGTAAACTCCCATCCACCGCGGCTGGGTCCACTCCTCCTCTCCCATCTGTCCTACTCAGATGACATTGTACTGTTCAGCATGGCAAAAGTGGGCTTACAAAGGTTAGTAAACGCAATCACTTCTTATGTCAACACCACTTACCTAAACACAACAAAAACTTTGACCATCTGTAACCAACCGGGGCGGGCAGCCATGATCGTCCTAAACAGCATTTCCCTGGAAGCAGTAGGCTGTTAAAAATACTTGCGATTGTATCTGGACTCAAAAGGCAACTTTTATCGCCAGCGAAGAAAGGTAATGCTCTAATTCATGCTTTCAGCACATTAGCAAAGACCCTGAGTGGCCCCTCTTTTCAGCAGCTATTAGCAGTCATCTCTGCCACGCTACTGCCAACCATCACATACGCAAGCCATGAGAGGACAAGCCACAGTCTTATTGGACAAACTGCAGACCAACCACCTACAGGGGAGCATTCTCCTTGCCTCAAACATCATCTCCACCACAAATCTGACTTGTGTTTGGTATTACAAAGCAAGGTCTGGGTGGAAGTTCCACTTCAATAAAATGCTTCTACAAGATGTGGCAGACACAAGACGACCCACTTAACAGCGCTCTATGGTCGGCCCTACAAAGTGACCTGCAGTCGTCCTACCACAAATACTTGGAAAATTCCATCAAACAGTTGCATTTAACTGAACTGTGGGGTACAAACACATCATATGATGTTTTTAAAAGGGCGAAAAACAAAGCTGTAAAATGTCTATCGAGTCTGGCAGAGAAAGTAAATTCAGTTCTCGATCTCACCCTGGATGGTGATCAAAGGTTGTGATGCCCTGAAACCTGCACCTTGTCTAGGCTCCCTCTTCCCAATACACATAAACACAGAATAATGCCCCTGCGGTTTGGCAAATTACCAGCATTGGCTAGTCGACCAACCTTGGACTACAATGGACTCACAGAATGTAGGCTTTGTAAAGCAAAAAAGGAGGATTGTATCCATCTAGTCTGTATCTGTCCTAACCTGTAAAACCTTTGATTACGATTTTTTAAAAATACTTTTGTCGACAGAGCCCTTCAATCATGCAGAGAAGCTATAATAGCGAGCCTCAACCCAGATGACCCGAAGTTAAACTGATGAAATTTCTGACAATGGCTCCCATTGTGACATATACTTAAGTAATTACAGCTTTACAAGACAATCAGCTCAGGCTGGAGAAGGGATTGATGTCAGCAGTTCGGATGATTTGGCTGGGGTGGTAGCCCTCTTAATCCCATGTGTATTTGGTTTTTTAGAATTATTTGGTTTTAACTGTTATCTATTAAGGAAGACAGAGTAATTATGTTTACAATGCACAATCGCACTTTTACTTTTAACTTGTTCTTATTTTATAGATTGAATTTGTAATAATATAAATGTTGTCATGGTTTTAACTAACTGGAACAATAAAAAATCTATTGATTGATTGATTGGTCGTAGAAGTGTGAATTGAATAAATATAAAAATGTATCAACTTAGCGTTCCAATTCAGATAATACTTTGAGAGGTTAAGCGCACATGATAACACTTATAAGTTCGGCTGGTAGTCGCGCTTTACAAATATGGATTTATTCATTTTCAAGGTAAAAATGTTATTTTACTATTTTTATCATTAAAACACGTCCTCCACACTAATGTAAGATAACTGGGAAATCACATTCCTCCAATTTATTTCTGCAAATCTCCCTTTTATGTTGTCAGGATCTCATCTAGGAACACACAGCCAGAGAGACATAAATGCAAGACTGTTCATGTCTATCCGAGAAATTCACAAAAGACAGGGAAGGATTTAAAGCCATCGAGAACCAGCTCTTGATGGCCGGCTAACAGACAGAAGGTCAAGAGCAGACAGTTTCAGGTCAGTGCCAGTGGGCAAGTAGAGGGAGCCTCCTGGTTACTATAAAAAGACTAAAAACTAGCAAGATGGTGAGTGGAAACTTTCACTTAGTTTGTCACCATATTGCTTACCTCCACGTTGGTTGTTTTGTTCCCTTCTCCGCATCTTAAGTCTCCTTTTCCCTTGTTGTCTTACCTCCTTTCCTACTAAATCTCTATGCTCCTTGATCCTTGGTCAATTTTGTTCCATCACTACAACTGCTTTGCCTGACTGTCTTTCGGTGCTTCAAGGCTTCAGGGTGTTTCCTGGTGCTTTTGTGGCTTATTACAGCCATCACTTCAGAAGTACCCAGCAAGTTCCAATACCTTCCTTTGCTCCACATGTTTTGAAATGCGATCCCTGAATATAACTATTGATTTTCATTGAGCCAGTTGTTCTTACAGGACCTTCCATCCTAACTCGGAGATCACAGTTTACAATGCCATCCATCCATGTATGCATAGGAATTCTTCTGTGACGGGTCCTCACTAGTCTGGTGTTTTTAGGTCGAGCCTAGCGTTGCAGCGCATGCGCTGCTCGCTTTGCGAGGCATGCAGTATTCAGTATAGCGTGGAAGCTTCGCGAAAGCTCCGCCCATCTTTTTCATTGGCTTAGGTCCTAAATGCTGCCTTCCGATTGGTTTTAGGCTTGTTCGTCCCTCCTCATGACGGCCATGTCGTCATTTGTATCCTTCCATGGATACTGGCCCCTTTACTCCGAACACTATTTTCTTCCCTGTCTCCCCCCCGCCCCCTCCCGCAGTCCGTGACTTCTCGGCCCCCCTACCCCCACTCCCGTTCATGCCTTCTTGCCCGCCCGCACTCCCGTTTCCAATGCAATAGGTCTCGCGTAAATGCGAGTCCTATTGCATTGCAAATGTTTGTTTGAGGTCAGGTTCCTTTGTGCTTGAGCCGCTCATACAATTGTGCATGTCATTTTGTGGGCGGTGCTAGGTTTTGGATCGTTTTCTCCTTGGTTTCTGTGGCTCCACATACGTGATGACGTCTTGAAGCGAGCTTGCGTCGTGTACCGTGCGCCGAGTTTAATACCGTTGGGAAGACTGTTTTGTTATGGCTGTAGCGGCAAAGGTGAGAGGAGAATAAATCTTCTTCGATGCCCCTGTTTCGGTATTAAGTTGCTCGCATCCTACCTTAACCGGAGATACCCAAACAGCGGCACAGCAAAGACTCGTCTTTGTAAATCATACGCGCAGTGACCACCAGTTGATAACCTCATGAGAGTAGAGAACCAACGGTGGACTGCACTTGTCGCACTTCCTCTGTGTGATCCCCAAGTCGTAAGTTAGTAATGTAGTGAAAATCGGTGTGCACACTCTGCTCCTGCACCTGCCGTTGTGGGATGCTAACTGCCAAGCAGATATACAAAATCGTAAGAACAATGGCGCAGTGCACTCCCAAATGAATATAACGTCAATAATGAAGCTCGATCAGTGTCTTCGTTGTAAAAAAATATAAATCTTTATTTCCAACAATCCATAGGATTTGCGTAATAAAACAGCCAACGCGTTTCGTTCAAAGATTGAACTTCGTCAGGGCGAGTGTAGTAAACGGTGAATACAGCAAATTTTGTGCATCTATTGAAAGGGTCCACGGGCCAAATCTGGTCCGGACCCCGGCCTTGGATAATGTCGGATGTTGTGGATCTCTAGACTGCTTGGCGATGTGTGAGCCTCCTTGATAAGGGCCCAAGAATTGTATCTGCAGTCAAATCGCACGGCGTCTCAGCTCACGGAACAGCTGACATTATCCAAGGCCGGGGTTGGCTGTTTTATTACGCAAATCCTATGGATTGTTGGAAATAAAGATTTATATTTTTTTACAACGAAGACACTGATCGAGCTTCATTATTGACGTTATATTCATTTGGGAGTGCACTGCTCCATTGTTCTTACCAGTTGATAACCTATTACCCCCAGCAAAACGCAACTCCTTTCCCCGATTTCTAGTCCACCCCTCTGCTTTAATTAGACCATAATGCTTCTTCTTGGTGGCGTGGTCAGGGTTAAAGGGAGGCGCTACTGTTTGTTTACTACAATGCGAAAAAGCGGGTTTGAAAGACTAGTGGTATGGGGGGCAGGGTGCTTGACGAAGGGTGGCTATGTAATTCTTGAGAGCTGCTAGCTTGATTAGACAGTCGTAAAAGATTTTTGTGAAATCGAGGTAATAATTGGGTGAAGGGGAAATTTGTGCGATCTTATTTCTTTATCAACTTCTTGATTTGTCTCCAGCACAAAAGGGCATTTTCCAGACGAAGCGACAGCATGGGACAGTGGCAGTGGCAGAAGTACCCACCGGCGTCAATTCAGTGCCAGTGAAGGGATTAAGAAGGAAGAGCGATATGGAGATAAGTGATGAGGAAATCGTGCTAAAGGTCTGGGAGGTGCAGGTGCGAAGGGGCTGGAATTTTGTAATTGACACCCTCTTGCGTGGTGGAGTAGTTCTTTTCCCCCCAGAGAGCAGTGAGGGCCAGGCATTCTGCGATGATTTAAGAGGAAGCACGCAACAGGGAACTCTCTTTGGCAGTGTTCCACGGAAAAACTCTGATATTTTTGACCTCTTAACATCCAAAGCAGATCCTGACATCCCATTACCGAGCCAGGAATCTGAGGATGAAGCAGAGGAAGAAGAACAGGAGCAGGAGGAGGAAACAGCTGACCTGAGTAGTAATGATTGCGAAGGTCAGACGATGGCAAGGTCATTGTGGAGTGAACAAGACCTCTCCCAGACACAGAGTATATCTCATAGGAGTCTACCAGTTTTTAGCGAGTCAACACTTCATCTGAAGATACAGCGGTTCATTTCTGAGGCGACCAGAGCGTATTATGACTGTTTTTACAGTATGAAAATACTGACTGACAGTCTGGCCCTTGGAGTGTCAGCGACATCGGGAATAGAGTTAATGCATGGCCCGATGGACCCCTCCACCGGTAGAAGCCTAGTTTGTTCACGTGAGGCTGCATCGATCCATGGTCCTGCGTTGGACAGATCTCCCGATTCTTTGTCCAAGCTGTCTATGGCTCCCCCCCTTTTAGCGAGATCAGTGGTGACGCAAGTGGCGCTGGTCCCAACAATGCCTGTGTTACCGTCAGTCGCAGTCGAGAGACCGATAATGCACCTGCCAGATGGGTTTATCTTGTGTTCGCCATTGGCAGCTCATGTCCCCAAACATTTCCGGTTGACTGTGGCAGCTTTGCAGTACTTCGATATGTTCGCTCTGCTACCAGATAGTGGTAGGAAACGACGCAAGAAGCCCAGTTGCAAATCTATTGTGGTGTGGCAGAGAGAATTAGCTGTTATGGCAGCCATCCTGTTGGAAGATGCACCGGACAAGATCAAAGGCTTATTTGACTATGGTGAAACTATCCGCAAGGCCCAAGAAGATGGGCCCGATGGCGGGTGGCTGCTTTATGACGAAAAATTTCGTAAATTGAAAGCGGCCCGGCCAGATGTAAGCTGGTCAATGATACACTCGAGGCTTTGGTCTGAGCAATGTGAATTTGCATTTACTCCACCACAATCGTACACACCTGCAGTGACTCCAGCACAATCATCCACACCTGCAGTGGCTCCAACACAATTGTACAAACCTGCAGTGGCTCCAGCACAATCGTACAAACCTGCAGTAGATCCAGCACAGTCATGCAAGCCTCTTGTTGCTCCAGGGCAGCCCTGCAAACTTGCAGTGCCTCCACCACTGCTATGCAAACTTGCAGTGCCTCCAGCACAGCCATGCTAACTTGCAGTGGCTCCAGCACAGACTACTGTCCTAAAGAACATTTGCTTTGCATACAATCGAGATATCTGCCTCTTCGGGCCAGATTGTTTCTTCAAGCATATCTGTTCTAATTGTGGGGCTGAACACTCAAGAATGGTGTGCTCTATAATGACTCATGAAGAACCAGTGCAAAAGAGGAGCAGGTAGCTCACAGCCACATCCATGTAAGGTCTGTAAGCATGTTATTCTAACACCTGTGCAGTTTGTCCATAGGTGAAACAATGTAATCTCCTTGTTAACTGGTGGTGCCATTTCATCATGGTATGTCAACACTTGTATCAGGGAAGCATACGATTGACATACACAAATAACGTTTCTTTTCTTGATATTTTGTTAAAGCACGCCATTATATTTCGCAAGTTAAACTTCAGATTGTTGAATATTTTGTACAGCCCTCAAGAGATGGGGAGAGAAGAACTTTTTTACTCCAAAGAGAATGTTGATGTATCGACCATTTACATTTGTTAGTACCTCAGGTTGTAAAGGAGCCTATGAATTTTGTAAATTGTATTTAAACAGAAATATTTAGAAACATTGCTTCAGCTTGAAAGCTAGTTAACTTTAAAAATACAAAATGAAAGTTGGGACTTAACATTTAATGAAGATAAATACTTTTATACATTATTCATTATATTTGCTTATCCTTCACTCATTTATATGTTTTAAGTTCAGCTTTCACTTTTATTTCCAGCAGTAAGCCCCTCCACTCTGCAGTTTCTCTGCTTATGCCTGACGCACTGGCCCCAGGTGAAGCCCTAACTGTTCCTTGCTCGGTCTGTTTCTGTACCATTCCTCTCTGACTTCCTTTACCCTCTTTTGTGGTTAAACCTTTGTAGTGCACTCAGTTTCAAGTGATAGTCCTGAAAAAGTCTTAACAATTTGAATATATAACCTAGCCAGTCTCATTCCTGTTTATTTGTCATGTAGCTCTTTCTTTTTCCCAACTGAATTGGAATTGTCTCTGCAAGTAGGCAGGACTGGGGAAAGCTTTTAGAAAACAACACAGTCACTTCAAGAACTTTTATCTTTGGAGCTTCCTCTGTGCATGTGAAGCCTACTGCGTTGTGTGTCACAAGCTGCCAAAGATGGTGGATACAGACTGAATCTACCGGTTCAGATGTTGAGGACAAACCCTTTCATACACCTAAGCATATTCACTCTGTCATGAGGGAGGCAACAGTGTTTTTATTGCCCTCTTCAACACTAGTTACTTCCACCTTAATTTCTAAACTGGCATCATATACATAGAGAACTTTTCTTTATTTTTAGAGCAGCTAAGATTAACACAAAATACTTTTCATTGTTTAAAAAGGGGAGAATACCATTTAAAAAGAAAAATATGATGTGCAAATATACAGTTTTGTATTGGTCACTTTGGCTGAAAACTGCTTTGCTGATGTCCCGAAAAATGTGTATATTTTTATTTCCAACCTTTTAATTAATTCAAGAGTACCTCCTTGTTTAATTTACTTCAAAGCTTTTTAAATGTGTGATTATTGTGTAATGTATGCATCCGTTTTAAAAAAATCTGAGAATATGTGCAGTCCACCTTTGCTGAGTAACATCTTCATGGATGAGTTCATTGCTGAGCTGGCTAAACCATTCAACCTGAATCATTCAATACAAAATATCTAAAGCTTATTGGTACCTCTTCTTCCTCTCCATGCATGTTACACTGAGAAATGAATAACCCAGTCCTGTACAGTGTTCTGGAGAGTAGCGGTTCTATAAAATTGTTTTGAGTCAATTTGACACACTGTGACAGCCGGATTGTGACCACAGGTATCGATGATATAGAATCATATTCCCTTCACAATCTCCTACTGTTAGTGATGAGCATAGAGTGAGCAATGAATTTTGGATTGTTATATGAATGCCACAGCCTTTTTTAGTAGCGTTTGAGTGCGGTGACTAGCGATGTTTAGTTTAATTATTCTAACCGCATCACCACTGCCTGAAGCTGGATGACCACATGAAAGATTGAACATTACTTCAGCCACTGAGAATCCAGTTAATAAATATCTTTTATGCTATTAATTATTTTGTTACTTTTTTCTTAAAACATGTAGTGTACCCATTATTTCCACAACTTTGTGGCTTGGGATTATTTGTGCAGTTAACACCATATACTACAATTGCTATTTAACCACACCTTCGAGCATCTTTGGCCCTCACTGCACCACACTAGCACCAACAGGGCAATTAGCGTCTGTGGTTGTTGACAGTTTTAGACAGTTTTTCTTCTGAAGACTGCTTATATTTTAAGTTGACCCATGTCTGATGATGTGCTTCTTCCAGTTCTGTTATTTGTAACCCACAAGAGTTGGCCTTGTCTGTTCACTTTTCTTCTTATAAGATTGGCCCTACTGGTCCCAGTGTGCTATGTGTTGTTGGAGTGGGTGAGCATGTGAGTGGGGATAACATGCTGCATGGCTAAACACATTCGGTCCCAAAGGCGAGACCTATTGGCTATGCCAATGCTTGCTCTCTCTTGTCTTCCCTTGTACCCCTCTTTCCCTCTTCCAGAGTTATCCGAGAGGTCATCTTGCGATCCCATCTCTCGGGAAGTCCTTAAGGGAAGATTGGTGGATTATCATCTGCGTCCACATCTTGACTCTCCCTCACGGGAACGAGCACATTCCTGACATAGGTATTCTCAAAGATTGTATTATGACGGGCTGCCATTTTTGTACCTTCTTTAACTGAACAATTCTTTTTTTTCTATTAATTGAATATAAATGTTGCATATAATGTTAATGTTTTATTGCATTCTGCTTCCTCTCTCTCCATAACTCAACTTGCATTGCATCAGTTACAAACTTTTGAAATGTACAGGGTAGAGTGCCAAGAAGAACAGAAGATGAGTTTCAGTGACAGATGAAGTTTTGCTGCTAGAAGGGGCAAAAGGTTTGCCACGGGGACACAGGTTTAAGAGATATTTTATATAGTTTGAGCAATGATGTGCGTTGCATACCATAAGTTGCGAATTTCGGGGCTTTTTCTAGTTTGTGTACGCTGAACCATAGCTAACCTATAACTGTGTTTTTCAGTGAATTGCTAGGTTTTGTTTAACTAATGCACTCTATTCATTCCACGTGCACATCCCTTGCTTCTCACAGCCTGAGGCTGTATGCAGCTGGGTTGGTCACAGGGTTTGGCTTGCTGCCAGGCCATACCCCAACCCTTGCGGGGAGACAACCCACACTACACATATCCGTATACAGCATGGTTTGACTGTAAGGCCTAATATTGGACCAGGAGCTAACGCACCCATAGCCTTTATTGTTTTACTTTTTACTTTAAATTTAATTGTGGTAACTGTCTTCAAGTACGAAATAGCAGCACCATGATTTTGGGAAAAACAAAATTTTATAGTGCCAACTTTTTTATTTATTTTTTCGCCCTTTTTTCCATACCACTGAGTGCCCTTCACCCTTTTATGGGATCAGGCACCCTCATTTTGTCACACTTTTATGGAATTTATTTTCACAACACTAGAATCATAATTTTAACCAAAATGAAGATGTTCAAGACGCAGAATACTTCTTAAAAAAAAAAAAAAATCTATTTATTGAGTTTTTTAAGTTATTAAAATACATAACTTGATAACTGTTTTCAAAAATCATTATTTGTCTCAACTATTTTAGGGGGTCATTATGATGGCGGGCGGATCGCCCCCGCCGGGCCGGCGGTAGTTACCGCCGGCTCGGCGGGGGCGATCCGCCCGCCATCCAGACAGCAAAGACCCCCCGCCATATTATGATGGCTGGGGGGTCCGCGGCGGACGGAAAGACCGTCCGCCGCTTTTCCGCCGGTCGACTCGTCGACCAGCGGAAAACAAGGATAATATGTCCCCCATCCACAACATTGTGGCGCACAATGCTGTGGATGCACGTTGTGCATTGGCATGCACAAGGTGACAGGCACCGCGCGGTGCCTGCCACCTTGTCCATGCCAATGTAGGGGGTACCATAGGTACCTCCAATGTGCACCCCCACCCCCCCAACACTCTGGGGGCCCGCAACGGGCCTCCAATAGCAGAAACCACATGCCTTTCCATGGCGGTAACGCCGCCATGGAAAGGCAAGACTCCGCTGGCATCGTAATGTGGATGGCGGTGTCTTGCAGACACCGCCACCATATCCTGGCAGTTTTCCGCCCGGTCGACGAGTCGACTGGCGGAAATGCGGCAGACGATCTTCCCGTCCGCCGCAGACCCCCCAGCCATCCTAATGTTGCGGGGGGTCATTCATGGCAGGATGGCGGGTGGATCGCCCCCGCCAGGCCGGCGGTGGCCACCGCCGGCCCGGCGGGGGCGATCCGCCCGCCATCCTAATGGGCCCCTAACATCCCGAAATCCTATTCACTTGCCCCCCACAGATCCTTTCTTGCATCTGCCGGTATGCCTATCTTTATAAACCGTTTTTTCCCAAGATAAAGTACATGTCCTTGCTCGCCCTCCATGACGTCCCGAAAGGGGGTCCAGGTTGCCGCACCACTGGCGAGCTATATCTTTCTTGCGGACCGCGAGTTCCAGCTGTAGCAGGGTCCTCTAAGTATGTGTGAGTCTCTTTTCATCCCAATGCTGAGGAGAGCAATTTTAGGGCTAAGGTTTAAGGGGCAACCGAGAGCCCCTCCCAGAGTCACACTTATGGAGTTCCAAAAGTAACAAAATCTCAAACAGCAACAAACATTATGGATTATGTCTCCCTATGCGACATTGCACCTGAGGCATGTAGAGCCGACAATTCTGTTCATTCGCCACAGCCGAAGCGGTATTAGATAGTTGAAATCGCGCTGAGATTGCAGATTCATGGCGACACATCAAAACCATTGCCATTCAAGTTGCCCAAAATTGTATTTCCCGTAGTGCGGAAATGTCTCTGGTGGGTAGATAACCAGTGATTTATATATAGTCGACACTTGGCCCCGCTCAAGGAGGCACGCACGATCAGTTTTGCTTCCAACAATAAATAATACTTGAATTTGTAGAGCGTGGCTAATTACTATGAGGGTCTTTAGGCGCTGTCCACAGACAAGAGGATACTCCCCTAGGTGTCTAGTTTTCAGAAATGTCTGGATTTGGTAGGTTTACCCAGATGACCACCGAGCCAGTGACCAAAAACACGAATCACTGACAAAATATCGACCTCACAAATATCGAGGTACAAAAAGATCGTGACAAAAATATCGAAGTCAAGAATATCGACATCCTATCTACATCATGGTAAGTAGAAAAATATCGAGAAAAAAAATATCGATGTCAAAAATATCGTTGTAAAAAATATCGTTTTTTTTTTAAATGTTAAAAAAATAATGTAAAATAAAGTAAATAATACATATAATTACTAGAAACATAGTTAAAATTATTTAAAAATTTAAAAAATAAAAACTGATACATATAATGTTAAAATAAATTAAACTTATACATATAAAATATTATATATATACTTACTTAATAATATTCATAAATAATTATTTTAATAACTTATAAATTGTTAATTTTTTTTATAAATTATAAATACAGACATACACATACAAAAATAATATTATTAAAAATATATTTAACAAATTAAAAAATTACAATATTGTTAATTTTTGTAAAATAAATTATACACAACATTAAATAAAGCAATACAGAAATATATTGGATAGCAGAGGGAAAAAATTACTATTCTCACTCCAAAGAGTGCAACAGTAGGGAAAGTGTTGGATAGCGTAGGGGTAAAAATTACTATTCCAACTCCAGAGAGTGCAACAGTAGGGAAAGTGTTGGATAGCGTAGGGGTAAAATGACTATTCCCACTGCAGAGAGTGCAACAGTAGGGAAAGTGTTGGATAGCGAAAGGATTAAAATTACTATTCCCACTCCAGTGAGTGCTTCAGTAGGGAAAGTGTTGGATAGCGTAAGGGTAAAAATTACTATTCCCACTCAAGTGAGTGCAACAGTAGGGAAAGTGTTGGATAGCGTAGGGGTAAAATTACTATTCCCGCTCTAGAGAGTGCAACAGTAGGGAAAGTGTTGGATAGCGAAAGGGTTAAAATTACTATTCCCACTCCAGTTAGTGCAACAGTAGGGAAAGTGTTGGATAGCGTAGAGGTAAAAATTACTATTCCCACTCCAGTTAGTGCAACAGTAGGGAAAGTGTTGGATAGCGTAGAGGTAAAAATTACTATTCCCACTCCAGTTAGTGCAACAGTAGGGAAAGTGTTGGATAGCGTAGGGGTAAAAATTACTATTCCCACTCTAGAGAGAGCAACAGTAGGGAAAGTGTTGGATAGCGAAAGGGTTAAAATTACTATTCCCACTCCAGTTAGTGCAACAGTAGGGAAAGTGTTGGTTAGCGTAGGGGTTATAATTGCTATTCTAACTCCAGAAAGGTCAACATAGAGAAAGTGTTGGATAGAGTAGGGGTAAAAATTACTATTCCAACTCCAAAGAGTGCAACAGTAGGGAAAGTGTTGGATAGCGTAGGAGTAAAAATTACTATTCCCACTCCAGAGAGTGCAACAGTAGGGAAAATGTTGGATAGCGTAGGGGTAAAAAGTACTATTCCAACTCCAGAGAGTGCAACAGTAGGGAAAGTGTTGGATAGCGTAGGGGTAAAAATGACTCTTCCCACTCCAGAGAGTGCAACAGTATGGAAAGTGTTGGATAGCGTAGGGGTACAAATTACTATTCCAATTCCATAGAGTGCAACAGTAGGGAAAGTGTTGGATAGCGTAGGGGTAAAAATTACTATTCCCACTCCAGAGAGTGCAACAGTAGGGAAAGTGTTGGATAGCGTAGGGGTTAAAAATAACATACTTATCAATTAAAGCTGGGGCCCAAAATCCACAGCTATCCACTTTTCCAAAAATCACATTGTTTTTTAGTGGAAAAATGTAGTGTGTCTAAGTTGCGCTTTGCGCGCGTTCGAGTCACAGGCACTTGGCCTACCGACACAAGTGAGGCATTGTTTTTCTCGGGAGACTTGGGAGAATGCTGGATGGTAGGATATTTGTCTCTGCCTGCAGATTCCAGGACTTTTCCACATAGAAATGCAGGGAAAATATGTTTTTTAGGCAAAGTTTGAGCTTTGCACGGGATTCTGAGTGAAAAAAACCTGGTGAGAGCCACTCAAGTCACCCCACACTGGACTCCACCAGGTATCTAGTTTTCAAAGATGTGCTGGTTTGATAGCTTTCCCTAGGTGCCGGCTGAGCTGGGGCCCAAAATCCACAGCTACCCACTTTTCAAAAAAACACATTGTTTTTTAGTGGAAAAATGTAGTGTGTCTAAGTTGCGCTTTGCGCGCGTTCGTGTCACAGGCACTTGGCCTACCGACACAAGTGAGGCATTGTTTTTCTCGGGAGACTTGGGAGAATGCTGGATGGTAGGATATTTGTGTCTGCCTGCAGATTCCAGGACTTTTCCTCACAGAAATGCAATAAAAATATGGTTTTTTAGGCAAAGTTTGAACTTTGCAAGGGATGTTGGGTAGAAAAACCTGTCGAGAGCCACACAATTCACCTCACCCTGGACACCACTGGTTGTCTAGTTTTCAAAGATGTGCTGGTTTGGTAGGTTTCCTTAGGTGCTGGCTGAGCTGGGGCCAAAAATCCACAGCTAGCCACCTTGTAAAGAAAACATGCATTCTGCTTGGTGAAATATGGTGTCTCATAGGTCACGTTTTGGGGTGTTTTGGGTTGCAGACGCAAGGTCCAGCCACACAAGTGGGGTACCATTTTTACAGAGACGTGGCAATACAGAATAGTAGAGCATTTGTTATTAGCAATTGAATAACTGTACATTTGTGCCTTTCAAATGTAAGCAAGTGTGTAACACAGAAAACATTTTGTCCAAAGTGCCCTCTGAAACACACGCAAGTATGGGCAGCCATAAATTCAGAAATGTACAAACAACCACTGCTCTTAAACTCAGTATCAGGTGTACATTTCAGAAATACAGAGTTTTCCTTCCTTCCCTTTTCTCATTCTTTATAATTTAGCATATGAATTTCTGTATAGTCAATACACAATAAAAGACCATTGTAAGGTGCAGCTCGGTTGTTGGCTTTGGGTACGTTGGGTTCTTGGAGAACCTACAAGCCCAAATATCCCTGCAACCAGAAGTGTCCAGTGGACGTAATGGTATATTGCTTCTGAGAATCTGCCATAGAAAGAAGAAGTTACAGATGAAAATATAGGCACAAATGGCTGGTTTTTTCAACTCAATTTCAATAAGTTTTTTATTTCAACTGTAACTTATTATGGGAAAACCTTGAAGGATCTACAAAAATGACCCCTTGCTGAATTCAAAAGTTTGTCTAGTTTTCAGAAATGTATAGCTATCCGGGATCCATTATGAGTTTCATACCCATTTCCACCACAATCTGGAAGGAGGTTGAAAGCACAAAAAATAGGAAAAAGGGCTATCTTCCAGTAAAATGCCAAAGCTGTGTTAAAAAATGTGTTGTTTTGAATCAAGTCTGCCTGTTCCTGAAAGCTTGATAGTGATTTTAGCACTGCAAACCATTCATTGATGCCACTTGCAGGAATAAAAGCAGACACTTTCTTCTGCAGTACTTTGTTCTCAAATTTTCCCCCAAAAAACAAGATGTAACCATATTTTGGCTAATTTCTCAGTTCCTTCCAGGGGAATCCACAAATCCTGGGTATCTTTAGAATCCCCAGGATGTTGGAAAAAAGCACACAAATTTGGCACGGATACCTTGTTTGTAAATGAATTATGGAGCCCTAAGCACAAACTACCCCAAATAGCTAAAAAAAAGGGCTCAACACTGTGGGTGGGGGGAGGGGGAGAAGGGATCAGTGGGTGAACAGCTCTACAGCTAAGAGGTTAACATGGCAATATTGTTTTTGTTTATTGTTACCATAATTTACGATTAGCTTACACAACTTCAAAATTCCTTTGCGGTGTTTTCAAATTGTATTTTCTGTTTTTTGTTTATATGAAAATGTGGTATGAGGAATACTGCAATTAATCAATTTTACCAATTTTTTAACTAGTCTTAACTTGAAAATAACAGTAAAGTACTAGCCAAGTGGCAACACTAGCCAGTAGATACAGGCTAGGTTCCTTCTGCCCCAGAGGAACATATTTGATATTGCACATTCCAACACCTTTCATTCCGATGGATATTTCTACCTGCAGATTCCTCAAGTTTGCCTATTACAGGCGCCAGACTGGATTTGGAAACTACTGACATAGCTCTCCAGCCACCCTAGGGGGCGCTAGCTCATTCTCAATGCCAAAAGTGGAGTTGTGATAATGTTAATGGAGCCATATAGCCCCACTTCAGTTCTGTTTTTTCCTTGCCTTTTCAGCAGGGTCAGAGCTTCTCGCCTCAACTCTGAGCTGAAGAGATATTTGCTTTCCAAAAGGTTTTTGGTGCAGTGCTTGAGAAATTTCCCTACCAAAAAAGTCAGGGTTTATACGCTGCTACAGGTTTGATGGGCAGATGGCCATTACAGATCCACATGAAGACTGTCTGTCATCTGTCTGTGGTGTCTTGGTTCGAGGCATGACTCTTCATCTTGTAACCTCTGCCTCCAAATGAACCCTAATGCCACTAAGGAGCAGAAGAAATGCTCTTTATGGCCAGTGCCAGGGATGAACACAGAGAACGTCAAAGGTGAAGGGCACAGTCTAGAAGCTGGACGAAGTCCAGATCTCCATCTTACTCTGCCCCATTCTCAAAGTAGCTCTTCTCCTACAGGGTCAAAGTACAGAGGGAAGTCTTCTTCTTGTGCTTCGCTCCTAGCTCCCCCTCTCTAGAGCCAGAGTTACTGGTTTTGTTGTAAGGAAATCTTTCTTTTTTGCATGATCACCCCAGTGGTTTGGACTGATGCTGCTGGTTTTTTTACTCTGAGAGTGCACTGAGGCTGCCAAACAGACTTCAATGTCAGTGCTCTTATCCATATAAGTATATGTATGATTGGTTTATACCCAATTGGTTTAACTTTGCTTATTTATAAGTCCCTAGTATATGGTACCAGAGGTACCCAGGGCATGAAGCTGTCCCACTGGGGCTGCATCACTTACTGTGCCACCCTGGATGGGGCATTGTGTAAACATGTCTCTCAGCTTGCTACTGCGGGCTGGCAAAGAAGTTTTGAACTGCTAACTCGACTTTGCCATATAACCTAATGGCAAAGTCCAAAACTCCCTTTTGTATATATATGTCACCCCCTACAGCAGGCCAATCGAGTCCTAAGGCAGGGTGCTGTATATTAAATGGTAGGACACATATATTCATATGTCCTAACAGTAAAAACCCCAAATAGTTATTTTTACTGCAGAAAAGCTAGTAGCCCTATTGGTGACTACAGCGTTACACGCTGACAACTCAGCTGTGCTAACTTCTGAATGGATCTGTTAAAATTGGTACTTCAAGGGGTCAAAATAATATCACATTAAACCTGACTTCATGCCCAAGCCAAATTTATTGTTACTTTTGAGTAAATGTAACTTTTAGGAAGTGCCACTCTGTTGCCCAAGTTTTACAGTGGCCATTGGCAGATGCTGGCCACAAGACTGCGTCTGCCCTCCTGGGGAACAGTGTGAGTGACCCCCAGGAGCAGGAACAATAGAGGGCTGCCGTGGAAGAGGTGTTACCTCTCCCTGGCAGGAAGCTGCACAGGGTGAGCCCAAAAATAGAGCTTCAAAGGGGAAGCCGCCTTTGAAGGGCAAATGGTGAATGGAGTGAGCTACCATCTTGAGAGTCGGTAAAATAGTACACACTCAGATAGCAAGACGTCACGCATTGCCAGGATTCCTCAACAGGCGGGAAGGGTCCTAGTAGTCCACTGACTAGCAACTGCTGCATCCCCAGAGGATACATTCTGGACATAAATATGGCACCCCTGGCACCCAGACCTCAGATCACGCCTGGACTGGAGAGAGGACCGAAGAAGGACCACCCTGCTGTCTCCTGGACCTGGCAAGAGAGGCTGCATCAACCGCTGAAGTGTGAAGAAGGACCGCCCTGCTGTCTCCTGGACCTGGCAAGAGAGGCTGCATCAACCGCTGAACTGCACCTGCTGTTCCTCGGGCTAGCAAAGAGAGGACTGTGCATGTGGTGCCTGGCTCATGGAAAAGTCATTCCCCGGCCTCAGACAGAAGAGGTAACCTCCAAGAGTCAGTTAACTGACTTCCTGTTAAGGCACCAGGGCCACAAAAGCTGAAGAAGCCTGTTCTGGCCAGTCAGTTTCCACAATCGCTTGATCGCCTCCGACTTTCGACATGCAACCAATTTCCTGGTGCTCAAAAGTTGCACTCGAGTCTGCTAGACCTGGAAAGTCATCAGAATGCAGTTTAGTCACCCAAGATTGACATTAGTGTTCACCAATGGGAAACGCTAGTTTTGCTGTGACCGGAGACCAGTAGTTGAGGGGCAACTGGACTTTTGCTGGACCAAAGAGGACTTCAAGGAACATCGACTCGTGTGACTAAAGTCGTCCGACTTGGACCACAGACTAAGGAGTTGCTCCAGGAAGACCCCTATCCAACCGCACAGCATCCTCAGCATCTTCAGCATCCTGCATCTCTTGCATCAGGACCACTCCATTAAAGTCTATGGCGGTTCTCCCATAGAGCCTGGAACTGGACTTGAGACTGCTTTGGTGACAAGGCAACTGTTCTATGGCCCCTTTCTTGGCCCCTTGACCTTTTCTTTGCCAGAGTTGGTCACCAAAAGCTGGCCTTAGTAACCCAACATAACTCTTTAAAAGTTTTACAAAGTTTTCAATCTTTGCTGTTTCCAATGCTTGTTGGAATTTTGCCCTGACCTTCGACCTACTTAAAAATCTATATCTCTGACACCCTCCTATAAATTTTGTACATTTTTTGTGTCTCAAAATTCATAAAAATAAGATCTATTTTTTTTAAAAAAAATTTGTTAACTTTTTCAAGTATATAACAATACAGGTCACAATAATATTGCATAAGAAAATGAGAGATCGTGTTCACATTATTTATATAGACATTCTCATCAATGTTATTATTACCGTACATCTTGTTGTATCGGTCAGTTCATGCCCCTACTATCCCCTGCCATCTCGGTCGTGGGGGAGATACAGATCTCTCCTTGGTATGAGTTCCATTTTCCCCACTTCTTATCCCATTTTTTGGGACAGCCTCTACCTTTAAAGACTTCCTTCTCTGCAATCATGCATTTATCCATGTCATTCGCCCATCCCCTCACTGTCGGCGTTTCGCATGCACCCTATCGCATGGCTATATTACGTTTGATTAGTGTGAATCCTAGTGTGACCCATTGCTGCTCTATGGTAGTGAGGTCCGTGGCATCCCATATGTTGAGGAGTCCCAACCTGGGTGTTAAGTGAATTTCTTTTTCAATCGTGTTTTGCATCTTCTGTGTGGCGTTTTCCCAGAGTGGCACGATATTTGGGCAGTCCCATATCACATGATAAAATGTTGCCTCCTCCGTACAATGTCTAAGACATTGTGCATCCTCCCTGCGTCCTATTTTGGTCAATGGTGCCCTTGTGAGGTATTTTCTGTGTAATACTTTGAGTTGAATGAGACGGAGTTTAAGCGGTATGGCTGCCTTTCGGGCGGACATTATCGCGGATTGCAACTCATCGTCTTCCAGCAGCCCAATCTCATCTTGCCACCTTTCTCTGAGTTGTAGGAGTGGGTCAGGTAGATTATTGCATAGTTTTTGGTAGGTCATTGAGACTGCTTTTTTTGACATGGGTTCGGAAAGTAGCCTGTCTTCTAGTGGGGATGCTTCCGGTACCTCACTCTGTTTGGCAATGGCTGTGATACGTGCGTGGCGGATTTGCATGTATTGGAACACTTCCTGGTGTGCCAAGTCGTACTCTTTTTGATGCTCTGATAATCAAAGTATTTTCCCCTTTTTCCATAGATTACCTACTGTGGAAATGCCAATGGTGTCCCATTTGTCGAACCCTGACTGTTTGCCTAATGTACCTAGTTGATGGGCTGTCCATAGTGGTGTAGCTTGGGTTATGTTCCCATGCCATCCTAGTGCTTTGTTTGTTTGGTGCCATATGTCAAGTGTGATGGCCGTGGGGCCTTAGTAGTGTCCTTTTTTGGTTTTGGAGTATAGGGCCCCATTGTACCCTTCTTTCCCCATTAAGAGCCTGCCCCTTTGGTATGTGGGCTCAGTCTGTGAGTAGTAGACCCAGTGGTTGATGACTGCTAGTTGGGATGCCCAGTAGTATAATCGTATATTGTGAAGTGCTATCCCACCATCGTACCAGTTTCTTGTTAGTTTGTGTGTGGCAATGCGTGGGGTTTTACCATCCCAAAGCAATCGGTTTAAAGGGCTCATGAGATTTTAATAAAGAAGAGTCCTGGGTCGGGAGTTATGTAGAGCCCAAGGTATCTGAAACCCTCAACAGCGGCTGTCGCAGCATAATCAGGTGGCAGCTTTGGGCTTGGGCCGCGGAGCGTGTAGATTACAGACTTGGACCAGTTAAGGGTGTAACCTGAGTATTTACCGAAGTTTGTAAAGATGTGGAGGGTTCTGTTACTTGATTTTGCTGGTGATGCAAGATATAATAAGATGTCGTCAGCGAACAGGGATATTCTATCCTCATGGCCCCCTGCCCATTTTAGCCCTCTGATTAGGCAATTGCCTCTTACCCAGGTTGCGAGTGGTTGTAGCATTAGGGAGAAGATCAACGGTGACAGAGGACACCCTTGCCGCGTACCTCTCCCCAGCGGGAACATTCGTGAAATGTGGTTGTTTACTTTTACTTGTCATTTGAGGTCTGTGTGGAGGAGTCCAACCCATTTTAGGAATTTTGGGCCAAATCTTTTGCGTTTCAAGACCTCGAAGAGGTATGGCCATTTGATGGTATCGAATGCCATTCTTGCATCTAATGAGAGTATCACTGCGTCTTCTGCAATTGTGTTTTTCCGACCAAGAACATTATGTAGCCGGCATATATTCAGAGCTGTGTTGCGGCCGGGCATGAATCCCGATTGATCCGCATGTACTATTTTTGTTATAATGGAGGCAAGGTGGGGCGCTACTATCTTTGCAAGGGTCTTGGCCTCAGCGTTTATTAATGAGATCAGCCGATAGGAGCTGCAGTTATCAGCTGGTTTATCTTTTTTGTGTATAACGACTATAGAGGCTAATCTTTGGTCTTCTGGAAGGGCCCCCTTCTTGTTACTTTCTAGGACCATGTCACAAAGATATGGTGCAACCTGTGATGCCGTGATTTTGAGGAATTCGATTGGGAGGCCATTGGGTCCCATCGCTTTCCCGGATTGTATATTAACGATTGCTGAACGAATTTCCTCTTCTGTGGGGTCTCCCTCAAGCTAGTCCTGGTCGTCAGGGGATAGTGTCAGTAAGGGAATGTCGGCTAACAGTAGAGGTGAGTCTTCGGGGGTGGTTTCGACGGCTGGTGTATATAGTTTTTCGAAGTGGTCCGCAAATGCCTCTGATATCTCTTGTGGGTCTTTGATTGTAGTGGTGCCATTTATGTGTAACATGGGAACCCATCGCTCGCCTTGTTCTCACTAGGAGTTTGCCTGCTATAGCCCCTGTTTCGTATACTTTTTGTTGGACAGCTGTATATTTGGCCTTGGCAGCCTCTGTCACGAGAGCCTTATATTCGAATTTCTTGATGTCTAACTTGTGCTTATTGTACTCGTTGGGGGCCTGTATGTACTCGTCTTCGCCTTCTGTGATATCATGCTCTAACTGCTCTATTCTCTCTCTCCGTTCTTTGTTGTGTCCCACCACAAGCGCATGTGCTTGGCCCTTTAGCACTGTTTTGAAGGCTTCCCATAACGTTTGTGCTGAGTCTACCGAGCCCGCGTTTTCCTTAAAGTAGTGATCTGTGTGGTGTATCAGTTTATCTTTTATATTTGGATTTTTGAGGCGCCATGGATTAAGTTTTAGGTTGGTCCTATGTCGATATTTAGCAAAAGTGAGGGTGGCCCAAACGGTGGAGTGGTCCGATACACCGCATGCTAGGCATCGGGCTTCCATGAAGCAACTTTTATAGGCCGTATGTGTCAGTATGTAGTCAATGCGGGACAGGCTGTCATATGCTCGGGAGTAAAAGGTGAATTGTGATGAATGTGGGTTAAAGTTGCACCATACATCTGTCAGGCCCATGGCACTGAGGAAATCCGATAATGGCGTATTGTCATGGGGCTGGGCACGTGGTGGCCGCCTATCTGTATGCTCATTCAGAGTCATATTGAGGTCTTCGCCTAACACCAGGGTTCCGAGTGGCAAACCTAGGATTAGTTTACTTAGGTCAGTGAGGGCAGATTTATGGATCGCCAGGGGGGGCATATGCTGATATGAAGTTGATCAGCTTCCCTTCCCATAATGCCTCTAAGAGAGCAAATCTTCCCTGTGGGTCAGCCCACGTCTTCTGTGTCATTAGTGGGAGAGTTTTGCTGATTAAAATGCCTGTTTCTTTGGAGCCTGATGTAAAACCGGCTTGTACCACTAATTTGTACCCCCATTTATTCATGGCCTTGCAGTTGTTTCCTACTGGGTGGGTTTCCTGCATTAAAACTCTATCAGGGGATTGGTGCTTGAGGTACTGCAGGACTATACCTCTCTTAAGCTTATCTCCCATCCCGTTAACATTCCAAGTAAGGATTTTGAGCGTGCTCTCAGTGAGTGTCATAGCCATTGTTCGAGTAGGTGCTTCCGGCAATCACCTTCTCCTACCATGTCTGATGTCTTTACTGTTAGGTGGGGCGCAGCTAGTTTTATTTTGATGTCAAAGGCTATGTCTCTGAGTGGGCTCACCTTGTTGATGTAGGAGCTATTTGATCTTTCAAGTCTGTGAGACCTTCCTAGTTAAGGTTGATTGTGCATGACCTTTGACCCACCCAAACTTAAAACTGACCCTCCCTAACCCAAACATACCCCCCTCCCTGCTGCCCTGCGCGACGGACTTTGAACTACCCGACTCCCCAACATTGCAGAGTGCCTGTCACCCCCCCTAAAAAGAAAAACAGGGGTCCGTAGTCGCGCCAGACCCTACCCCATCCCTTACATGCCATATTTGAGGCAGTGGTACAAATTGTGCTCTGATCGTCCACCCCGAGTTACTTTCCACTGGCGTGGCATTAGTCTGTTGATTATAACCAGTCTCGGCGTGGTTCTCTGGAGAGTCTGTCACAGCCAAGTAGCAGTGTAGGCTAGTTCAGTGCTAGCGTGAGTGTCAGAGTGTTAGTGCACTTGCTTGAGCTTTCCCATTGTTGTTTCTAGTGTTCCATAGTCTCTTTTAATTTCAATTCAGAGTCTGCGGTCCCTTGGTTTGATTCTTTGAGAGCATTGTGAGGTTGTTTTGGCCGGTTCCATTTCTGCCTCAAACGTCCTTCTTTGCTTTAAGTCCCAGCTTGACACCAGCCATCCAGCCAGTCCCAAGCCTCTACCGGTGTGGAGAAAAACCATGCCTTGCCTTCTGCTTCAATCCGCAGTTTCGCCGGGAAGAGCATTGCATATTTAATGTCTTTTTCCCTGAGCGCTTTCTTCTCTTCCAGGAAGTTTGGCCGATGTTTCTGCACTCTGAGGGTGAAGTCAGGGAAGATTTGATCGTGTTGTTCTCAAATTTAGTTGGTGGGGCACTACGGACTGTTTGCAAAATGGCGTCTCTGTCTCGAAAATTAAAGACTCTAGCTAATATTGGCCTGGGGGAGCCCGGTTTGGGTCTTCCTCCTGGGTCTCTGTGTGCCCTTTCGATCAAAAAGTGGTGTGAGAGGCCTTTCGGTTGCAAGTAGTCCGTGATTAGGTCTTCTACGAAGAGGTCAGTTGTTGGCCCTTCTGCCCGTTCCGGTACTCCTAGGATGCATACATTGTTCCGACGTGCCCTACCTTCATAGTCATCTAGTTGTGCCTCCATCAGCTCGTGCTTGGTTTGGAGCATTTGTACTTGCTGCTTGAGACGGAATGTGTCGGTGGATAATGTGTTGGTCGCTTCTTCCACGCCTTTGACTCAGCATCCATGTTGCGAAGGTCTGCTCTGAAAAGTGAGATTTCGATATTCACTGTAACCAGTCTTGACTCCAGAGAAGTACGTACATTATTGATGGCGGTCATTATGTCTTGGATTGTGAGTTCAGATTGTCCAGTAAGAGTCTGGGCTTGTTCTTGCGCACTTGTGCTAGCAGTCTCTTGGTCTTCACCGCTTGATGCCCATGCGTATTTGTCAAGGTTGGTCTGAAGTGCAGCCTTGCCTCCTTTTCCGCCTGCCATCTTTCTGTGTGTGACTTGTGGCTATTCAGGTGTGTCAATTGCCCGGTAATCCCTGCCGCCTGCCTTGGGGCATAAACGCCCTGTACGGCCTGTTGGATTTCCCTTATTGTAGCACGCGAGCTGTGCAGCCACTATATGATGTTTCCTTAATTTGCGTAGGTCTGTTGAGATGGAATTCAGGCTTTGAGTGTTGCTTTCACCCTTTTTGTGACAGGTTAAATGTATGGTGTCTATACGATGGTTCACTGAGGGGAGGTATGCTGAGACTCTTGAGGGGGGGCTAATTTGTCTGTGCCAGCTCTAACGTTTGCATGATACTGCTGCTAGCTTGAACTGTCGTATTTTCCTCGTGGGTCTTGTGGGACGGGTATCCCAGTTCACAGTATTGTGCACTTTCCTCTCTCCGTTGGTGGCTTTTTGTGGCAAGGCGTTATGGTCCTGGTCCCCCAAAGCACCTCTATACGATCTCTGTGGTGGGCACACTAATCCTCCTTTGTCCAGGGCGTAGTCGACCCCCTCCGGTCCTGGTGGCTGCTCGCGGTGTTATTCTTCCCTCCGCGTTGCCTGTCTTGTTACTGGGGCGAGTCGCAGTGATCTTGCCCCTAAGGCCGCCTTAACGCCTGTACTGTGCTGGGGAGCTTTTACTGTGGTTCGGCCGGGGCCGGAATCACGCCTTCACTATTATGCCTGCCGTTATTGCCCTTCACTTCTACTGGCTGCTCAGATGCTCTTTGCAGCCGCTTACGGTCACATGTAGCTTGGCCTGCACTCACCGCTCCGCTCCGTGTGGGCTGCTGCCTGAGGGTGCCGACGATGCTCTCTCGGCTGCGCGCTGTCTCCTTCCCGTTCCTAAGCATTCCTCCAGCTGCTCCGACACTTTCTGTGCTGCGCTGGGCACCCTGTCACCACAGCCTGCTCTCGCTGACTTTTTCTTGTCCGGCGACCATTCGTGGGCTCCTATGTTACTGGTCAGGTTTCTTTCCCGCTTCGCTACGGGACGGGCGAAGCTCCGGGCGCTGCCATTTTCTTTATCGCCTTTGCCACTGCAAGGGTGCTTTTCTCTTCGCCTTCACATGGTGACTCGGCGATCCAGACCAGTTTATTTTGTAGCCCGTGGCTTCATAGGGCTAATACCATTGGGTATGTGGTAATGGTAAATAAATGTTTATTGTTTTAGTTAATTAAAACCATAACAATTTGTCACTTATATAAAATCAACGATAAAAATTTGTCATTTTCCTTAAAACCTTAAAAACTTTGGGGCCTATTAGCAATAACCGGCGATAATTATCACTAAGCGCAGTTAGCGCTTGGATAATTATCGCCGAGCTATCGCAGGTTTCTATCGTGGAGATAGCGTGCTATCAGCAACGCTTATCTCCTAAGCGATAGAAACCCTGGAGAACAGTGTGAATATCGCTTGAAAACAAGCGATATTCACACTGTGACCAGTGTTAGCTAGGTGATAGGGCGAGGGGATTTAGCCATGTAATCCACCTCCCATTGGATTACATGGCTAAGTCAGGTCTGGACCAGGCGTTAACAAACCAGCGCTAAACGTGTTTAGCGCTGGTTCGTTAATCACCTCCCTGCCTCGCTAATAGGCGATAGCGAGCTTAGCGACTGTTTCCAGTCGCTTTTAGGTTGGGAACGCCTACTTTGCATGCCATTAGCGATAAATATCGCTGGCATGCAAAGCGGCACCCAACCCGGTCGCTATCGCCTAGAAGCTGTCGCTAACAGCAGTTAGCGACAGCTTGCTAATAGGGCGTTAGAATTATCGCTGCTTTAGCGGGAAAAAGTCCCGCTAAAGCGGCGATAGAGCCCTTGATAATATGCCCCTTTACATTCTGAATTATAAATATACAAGAGTACTTAGCTTACAGTAAGCGCGTTCTGCGTGTTGATTGATTATTGGTCCTCTGTACAATCAAAGGGTTACCTTCAGGCTTAATTCTAAAATGTCAGATAGTCTCATTTGAATTTCGTGAAGTGTGAAGTTTTTGGCATATCGGAGTGATAGCTAACTGTTCTGTTTTTAATGCCCGTTCGTGAGAGTTAAGAAACTTTATCAATTGACAGTTCATTACAGTGTCAGTAGGATCCAGACCTGCTGTTATAGCCGATCTGCAGGTCCTTATTCCTCGGGTATGTGTCTTTTCAGCCGCATATTGTACGGATATTGACGGGAAACGGGGTGAGGGTTTCGGAGCCACGCTAGTGTGCAGCCATTTTCTCCGGCTGCTGGCCACGCCTCCCTCAAAATAAGATCTATTTTTATAAATTGGTGTCTGATTTCTTTTGTGTTGTGTGCCTTTCTTATTTCATATTTTTGGTACTTCTAAATGCTTTACAGTTGCTCCCTTGTTTAAGCTGACTGCTCAAAGCCACAGCTGCCCAGGTTTGAGCTATGGTTTAACAAACAAGCCTGACTGGACCCAAGTTGGTATCGTGAGAATATTACACAGTGAGGACGCGCAAGCACACCATATAATACAGCGCCTATGATGTTACCATTGCCGGCATACCCAGAGTTACTGGCACCCGCTTTTTCCTTCAGGCAATGCCGTACATTTTCTGGAGATCTGCAGTCCCCTCTGGTATGTCTGTTGCCTCCCTGGGGCAATTTGGGGCTCTTATCTGCGTCCCTCCTTTGGCACCTAGTGTTCTTCTCGTACCGAACAAGTTTCACCTGACGCCATCGGGCTTCGGCCCCCTGATGGAGTTGTCTCCCCTGATTTCGGTTCTGATGGCCATCCCAGCAGTACTTCCAATGCCAACCCTGGCTCAGATCTCAGTGCTGTTGGGCCTCCACTATCTCTACTCGTCAAGAGAATGAAATTCAGAAGACAGACTCGCCCTTCCTGGCAGTGGAAAAATATCAAGAGGCATCAACTGCCCAAAATCAATTTGGGATACAAACCACACTCTTTTTGGCTCAGACTCAGACCAACAATCCAGAGAAGGCCAAGGGGACGCTGATGACACTAAGGCCCTACCCTTTTCTAAAGCCTCAGCTCTTTTGGCACTTCAGAACATTACCAGGCATTAACACTGATCCAACCCCTGATCCAGCAGAAATGGCATTCCTCCATTATTCCATTATTAGGAAGGCAGCTGAGGTGCTTGAGCTTCCTCTCCCCTCAGCAGAAAACAACCCTACATCCTGACTGATGTGCTACAGTCTGGTTCCTCTATTGTAAAACCTCTCCTCCCCATTAATAAGGCTCTTGTGGCAGCGGTCAGCGAGCTGTGGTCGAAGCCTTCCGAACCATGGCACGCTGCTACAAGCCAGCTCCTGGAAACCCAGCTTTATTGCCTCTTCATCCTTCTCCAGATAGCTCAGTGGTGCAGGTGCCCTCCACAACAAAGTTGAACCCACAGACCTTTCCTTCCCACCCACCAGATAGCGAGTTGAAAAAGCTGGAGGGAGTGGGGGTGAAAACGTTTTCCGCACACAGCCTGGCGTCGCATTCCCTGAATACAGTTTTTTTTTTTTGGTGCTACTGCAGCCCCCTTGGGATTATGGCAGTGATTCATAGTGGCCAATTTACCTGAGCATCTCAGCCGCCAATTTTGTGGAGGTGGTCCGATATAGGCAGAATACTACCAACGATTTAATCACGGCAGGTCTGGATACAGCTGCCTGCGTGCCAGATCTATGAGTTCTTTTATTAAAACAACATGCCTGGCTGTACTAGGCAGGGTTCTCAGTGGATGCTAAGAACACACTAATTGATATGGCCTTTGACAACAAGTGATTCTTTGATCAGAAAGCAGACGCAGCACTGAAATGGTTTGAAGAGGATAGAGCCACTGCAAGATCCTTGGGGCTTTAGTCATGCATTCTTTTCATAGACCCAGGGCCTTCTGCAGGAGTTTTCAATTCAGGCAATGCCAATCCACCCAAGTTGGCCAGCAACAGCAAAACCACCTCATTCGGCAATACTGGGACAGAGGCAATGCACCATCCCTGCCCAGGCTTCATCCTCCTCCTCCTCCTCCCCACACCACCAGGGAAGTCACAATAGCTTGTTTGTTAAGGAGCATGTAATGCTGGTGGGATGATAGGTATCATCTTTTCTACGGGCCTGGAGAGCCATAATTTCAAACCAATGGGTTCTGCAGATTGTAGAAAAGGGCAATAACGTTACCTTACAGCAGCATCCCCCACCCTCATATCCCTATTCAGCATTCCCTTCCATCAGTGGGTGATCTACATCAGCAAGACGTGGCTGTCCTGCTGCTTGAAGGAGCAGTGGAATTGGTGCAGAGCAGTACATTTTACAGTTGCTCCCAAATGAATTGTTTGTGCACCTAATGATAGCAAATATTTAAATACATCTTCAAACAGAAGGGGAAACAACTTCATACCTCATTGATGTAATTATTGTAGATTTAATCCAACATTATTTAAGATTGAGACACTTTAGGACTACAGCTTCATGCATGGAGATTGAGCGGGGTCAAGTGAGTTCTTTTTCAGTGGTCGAATTGATCCTGTCAGCTCATCACCCCTTGACTAAGTCGGTCTATTTAGGGAGATGGAAGTTTGTGAGATGGTGTTCAGGCAGTCAATTGATCATTTGAAATCATTTTTGACCAACATTCTTCACTTTTCTATGACCTTAGCCCGGCAAGTCTGTGAAGCTGGTACAGTCAAAGTGGTCACTGCGAATCTGTCAGCTGTTTTGTGTCTCCCAGACCAACCTTCTTTGTTCAGGTCACTGGTGGTCGTCAGCTTTTTAAAGGGTTTAAGAACATATTTCCAACAGTTGCTTGTGTTATACCACAATGGGGTGTGAATTTAGTTTGGACGTTCTTGATGTGTGCTCCGTTTGAACCCCTGCAGAGTTGTCAGTTATGCCTATTGACTTTTAAAACCGTTTTAGGTTGTGTGAGCTCAGCTTGTTGCATTAGCGAGCTTCAAGCCTTAATGTTTGGCTGCCCTTCAAGTGCCGCCTCCCAGATAAGCTTGTACTGTAGACTAAGTAAGCTTTCCTTCCTATTTTTTATTTTTCACCTTACTTACCCTCTACTCGCCGACCCACCCTACAGAGGAGGAGGTGGTTGCATAGGCTGGACCCTAGCGGGTAGTTATTGCATTAGCCGTACAAAAGAGATCAGGTCTGACGATGAGCTCTTTATTGGGTACAGAGGTAACAAGAAATGCAAGATGGTTCAACAGAGAACACTTTCTTGCTCGACATTGTCATGCATCAAGATCTGCTGCACACTGGTGATGAAAGAAATGCCTGAGGGGGACCAATCCCATTCCACCGGGCAAAGTCTTCTACAGCGACTTTGGCTAGAGGAGTGACAATAGTAGACATATGTCAAGATCCGATGTAGGCTTCCCACCACAACTTTACCATGCACTATTTTTTAGATTCGAAGGTTAGGAGGGATGGCCACTTTGTGTGCTTGGTCCTACAGGATTTCCTCATTTGAATTTCCTTCAGACCCACCTTCTGGTTGGTGTTGATTGGGAATCTATTCAAAGCTGAGCAATCTGCAGATAGAAGTATCGATCCGAAGGAAAAGGTACTTACCATCTTTCTGATGGATACTGTATCTACTTGCAGATTCCACACTTATCCTAGCGCTCCATCCTTATAAAAAAAAATCCAATTTTGTTTATTGCACCGCCCTTGTTTCGTTGTAGATGTTATTCTCTTCCCTGCCTTGACAGGTAGGTTTATAAACAGATTAGAACTGACATCAGGGCACTGGGGTGGGTGCTTTATAGCTCCAGTGATGTCACCAAGACTTCACTTATGGCATTGAGACAGAGCTTGTGCCCCCTACAGGCACCGGAGAGCTAGGTCAGAATTTCGTGGCTCCTGCCTGGAGCATAGATTATTCAGAGCTGACGAGCCAGCAGGTAAATAGAGGGGCATATTATCAAGCGAGTTTTCGCCACTTTAGCGGCACTTTTCGACGGTAAAGCTGTGATTTTTTCATCGCACTATCATCAAGGCCTCGCTAGCGCATGTAATCCTGCGATAGCAGCCGGTTTTGTAACGCATCCCATGCCAGCGATATATATCGCTAATCAGATGCAAAGTAGGCGTTCCTTACAATAACTTCATTAAAAACGTCGCAAACACAACTTCGCTGTATTATCAACGCGGCCCGGACCCGCGAAGCGATGAGAAAAGCCCCGCTAACCTCGGTTATCGCAGGAAATTAACACCTGATTAAAAGTTGACTTAACCATCTCTTCAATGGGAGGTGGATTGATAGGCTAAGTTCACAATGGCGTATCAGCAAGCATTTCATTATCGCAGGAAGTTTATCGCAGGATTTCGCACGCTATCGCTGGATTTTACATCGCCTCTGAGCAACGCGTTGATAATACGCTGCTAACACAGCGAGAAAATCCAGCGATATGCGGCGATAACAAAAAACGCGCTACCCGCGGTTTGCGATAATTATCGCAGCTTGTTGGTAATATGCCCCAGAGTGTCTATCAGAAAGATTAACGAAAGTACGTAGCTTTTTCATTACTTTTCATGCAAAGAGCAGAGAATCCACAAACTGCCTCTGTTCTGGCCCCTCCAGGCACTCACATCTCCATTTACAACATTGCTCCTGCACTGCCCAGGCTCACTCTTCTTTCATCTAGTCCCAGCACTGTTTCTTTACGTATTATTAATTAACTTAATGCTCCTGAGCTGAGAGCTTTGCATCCCTTCACCTACTATTAGTAGTGAATCTTGCAAACCACACATACTGAACCCGAAGCAGCTCCAGCCCCTGGTATACTGCACCTGCTGCACCCTTTTTCTTGACCATGCCGGCCCTCCCCTGCCCGGCACATGCCACCACTGAGCAGAGGTGATGACGGAATAAAACAATAATCACAGACTGAGAAAACATTCCAAACAAATGCATTGCAATACATTTAAATTTTGAAATAGGAGCATTTTCATTTTTAAAATGTAACGGACTTGACCTGCTTTTACAAATCAGCTGTTTGCATTTCAGTCTTATGTGCATGCGATTTCATGTGCAAAAATGATCACTTTCCCATAAACCCAGGCACTAGGGGGCAAATTTACAAGCCCCCTGCGCCACCAGTACGTCACTTTTCGTGACGTACTGGTGGCGCAGGGGGCTCCTCGATATTTACAAGGAGAGGAAAAGCCACCATGCGTGACTTTTCCTCTCCGAGGGGCAGATCTACAAGAAAGTGCCGCAGCGTGGCGCTGCAAGCCCTTTGGCTGCGCCACGCTGCGGCACTTTCAGAGCACAGGAATGCGACATATTTACAAGAATATGTCGCATTCCTGTGCTCTCCCTGCGCTGGCGCACAAACAGCTGCCAGCGCCGGCGCAGGCACCCTTGCACCATGGTGCAAGGATGCCTGCGCCATGGGAGATTGTTTCTGTGCAGGAAGGGGCACCTTTCTGCACAAAAACAATCAGTACAGGCTTTTCCTCTTTCAATGCGTGCTGCAGAATGCAGCACGCATTGAAAGAGGAAAACGAGGAGAAATGAAAACATTTCTCCTCGGTGCGCCTCAGCTACGCCACCTCTAGGGTGGCGTAGCTTTCAGACGCATCTCCAGAGTTACGATTTCTCGTAATTCTGGAGATGTGTCTTGTTCCATGGGTGTTGCGTGGGAACACCCACAGCAACACCCATGGAACGCCCTTCACCGCAAAGTGCTGCGTGTGAAGGGACGGTATTTACAAGGAGAGGAAAAGTCACGCATGGTGGCTTTTCCTCTCCTTGTAAATATCAAGGAGCCCCCTGCGCCACCAGTACGTCACAAAAAGTGACGTACTGGTGGCGCAGGGGGCTTGTAAATCTGCCCCCTTGTAAATACCGTCCCTTCACACGCAGCACTTTGCGGTGAAGGGGCGTTCCATGGGTGTTGCTGTGGGTGTTCCCACGCAACACCCATGGAACAAGACACATCTCCAGAATTACGAGAAATCGTAACTCTGGAGATGCGTCTGAAGCTACGCCACCCTAGAGGTGGCGTAGCGAGGCGCACCGAGGAGAAATGTTTTCATTTCTCCTCGTTTTCTCTTTCAATGCGTGCTGCATTCTGCAGCACGCATTGAAAGAGGAAAAGCCTGTACTGATTGTTTTGTGCAGAAAGGTGCCCCTTCCTGCACAGAAACAATCTCCCCATGGCGCAGGCATCCTTGCACCATGGTGCAAGGGTGCCTGCGCCGGCGCTTGGCAGCTGTTTGTGCGCCAGCGCAGGGGAGAGCACAGGAATGCGACATATTCTTGTAAATATGTCGCATTCCTGTGCTCTGAAAGTGCCGCAGCGTGGCGCAGCCAAAGGGCTTGCAGCGCCACGCTGCGGCACTTTCTTGTAGATCTGCCCCTCGGAGTGCAGAGGGAGCCTTGGGAACAAAAAGCAAGCCAGAGGCCACGTCCCCCCGTTTACCCCGTCACTGATGGCTTTGTGATCTTCGGGGATGGAGAGGGGGTTAGTGTGAAAAGAGACTAGAAGGAACCACAAATCTATAAGGGGACTCCTTGGGAGACACAGAAATCAGTTCATTTGTAAGTAGCTACCAGGAGTTTGGAGAAAGGCAGGGCCTATATCAGACCGGGTAAGGTCTCTCCTCTCTCCCCACTCTCTCTTCCCCTCTCTAACTCTAAAAGAGTAATGTTATGTCACCAAACAGGCATTTTCCACAAACAGACAAAATTATGCACAGCCCAAGGGACCCTTCTGGGAACTGGCACTTATTTGTCATGTCTTTTCGTTTCAAGAACCAGCCTTGGCTCCGATTGTGTGACTAACGCCATTTGTGTCCGCTTTGCGCAATCAGAAATGTCTTTCAGGCGAATATATATATTTTCTTGCAAAGAAACCAGGTTGCTGTTTTTCTTGCAATGAGACAGAAGTTCTCTGAGGAAGCATTGGCAGCCTGCAGCACAGGCTTTAGAGTCAATGTTCTTTAAAGAGCTGACGTGTTTTATTCGCTTTTCATGCAGCTTCTTCCCATTTGCTTTTGTTTCAAAATGCGACATCCATGATGATATAGGTGTTCACAGGGTGAGTCTAAAGAGTAAATCAACTGAATCATACCAAAGAAAAGACTAGGCTATGAATCCTCGGTGGGTTACTGTATTGTATTGTTTTGATAGCGCTTTCCTATCCTTTGACGAAGCCCCAAAGCTCTGTTTCTGTTTATCGTTGTGTATGAGCGCAAGAAGTTGTTAGCTGCAGTGTTATCTCAGAGTGATATGTTTTGGTGTGTGAGGCCTAAAGATGTGTTCCAAATTTGATGCAATGATATATAAACTTGGGTATATCCCTACTACTTTGACTCCGCAACATCAGGAGCCACTGCTTTGCAAGCTCTACATCGAGAGTCTCAACATCGCAACGTTTTCACTATAATTACTTCCGATGTCATTACTTCCTAAGAGACATTACTTTGCAGCTAAGTATAAGTATTAACTTTGGAACCTTATGTTATCCAGTATTGAAGTATCTTTCATAGATTCACATGCTTCAATCATTCCCCGTCTTCGAGATGGGAGTCCCATGGTAACATAATCAAGCAGTATTTAAATCATTCCATAGCCTATAATGGCCCAGAGCCATGTTTTAAATAGTCTATGTCCTCAGCTGCTAGCACCCTCTAGAACTCTCCCAGCAGAGGCAGTTTCCCTCAGATTTTCACCGCGCGTCGTGTGTGGAGAGAGTCTCCCTGAGTTCTACTCAGTTCCTTCTTCAAACTTCTAGAATTTATCCCTGGATATCTTTTCATCAGCATGTTTGATAAAAAAAAGTCCTTTTCCGCTGTTGTAAGACCTGTGGCAAGAAAAGTTTTTATATGGACGATCCTCACAAGTACTGCATTTATTGCCTCCACCCCACCCATGAGGTAAGACAGTGCAAAATCTGTCCTACTCTCTCTTCCAAGACTCTGTGGGATAGAGAGGGGAGGCTGCTTTTGTGTCTCCAGTCCACTAAGCAACAGAAATCATCTGAAGAGGACAGGGATGGATCGTCCAGGCCGCAAAAGAGAGCCAGATCCAATGAGGACACCTCTGGGGAGGGCAGGAAACGCTTCAAACCCTCTCAGGAGAGCAAGAGCTCTAAAAAGGAGAAACATCCTAAAGTCTCCTCAGAGCCTACGTCATCAGTTCCCTCCACTCCTGTGAGAAAGGAAAAGTAACATCATAAAGCCTCTTCCTCAGATTCTGTGAGGTACAGAGACAAGAAATAATCACCAACGACGTCATCGACGACGACAACCCCTAGATCGTTGATGATGACAAGTACCACTGTGACATTGTCAGCTACGTCGACGGCAGGAACGACAATGACAGTGGCCATCTCCGGCCCCATACCGTCGATGAGAATCTCACTGACACCATCATCGCCTCTCCCATCGAGTTGCCATATGAAGTTAGGAACACTCAGCCAATCAGGACTCAGCACAAGCAGTGATCACCCGCTCCACACGCCGGATATCTGGATACATTACCCACTGGCCCTCACTGTGTCCACGCAAGGTCGAGACCCACCTGCATTTGTCATCAGTAATTTTTGGCACCATGACTAGGCCCACATTCCTCTCCCTAAACAGGATCTGCGAATTGTTTTATGATGGTCCAAGAAATGTATTTAAAGGCGCTTAAAACGATTGTACTTTGAGTCAGTCCTCAGATCCATTTCCGTATGCTGTACTCCCGGCCCCGGTGTTTAATTAATCCTACTGTTCCTGTTTTGCCAAACTCCTCCTGTCTTTGTTTTTTCAAGATAAACTCATATTCAAGCAACATTATCTATAATCAGGCACTCGAGGAGGCCCGTGTTGACAAAATCATGCCACCTGAGTAGAGGATTGGGAACCTGGGCCAGTAGCCAATGACGAGTCAGGATCAGTCGAGCTAGAGCGATAGCAAAAAAATAGATACCACTTAAGTGGCCAAACACAAGAAGTGAATGGCCCAATACAATTAGTTTAGGGTCCCACTTCAAGGTGATCAGACAGAGTTGATTCGGCTTGTCAAAGACTCTGCCAATAATAAGAGATAGCAGGACAGGTGGCGAAAATATGTACTGAGTCTGCCGGTCCCCAGAACATCGAAGGCGCTTAGAGTCCTGCCTCAGGTTCATAATAAATAAATGATAAGGAGTATAACAGAAATCATTAATAAATTTGAACTGATGAATTTTAACCATGGAGACATTCAAAACTGCATGTGAAAAGACATTTGTAGGTCTCATTTAATCAGAGGTGACTTGAACCCCGAGATGTCGGCTCCACTTATCAGCCGTGATCTGAAAGATAGGAGGCTGTCGATAATTTTATAAGTCCGGCTGATGCCCTTCTTAGGTGGACTACACCGCATATTTTCAAAAAGACATTTGAGGAGAAATCAACATCTTCCGCCTTCAGAACTATGATAAAGTGTCCGATTTGCAGGTAGCGGAAAAACCCCAAGCGGGGAAGAGAGAATCGCTGGGATAATGTCTCAAAGGAGAGAAGACGATCGCCTTCATAAAAAGAGCCTAATGTAGATAAATGGGATGCCTGCCAGCAATCTATAGAACTTTTGTGCTCTTGTCGAGGAAAATTAGGATTATAACCTAGATATGAATATACATTAAATAATATAAACCCCGAAATTTGAGTTTTCAAAAAGGCCCAGATATAGTCAAAAGACCCACAGTGTCTTAAATCCAGTCCTCTTAAAGTAGACTGTCGAGGATACCGGTATGTGGGGTGATATCAGCCCTCAAGGGAGATATTCTGGAAACAGAAGGCCTTATCCTTGTCATGTAGTCCCCACTAATCCGTAGGACCTGCGTGTTTGTTTGGACAACATGAACTTTGGGTGAGGTGCTGAGACTGATTCCGTGCACCCCGGAGGATATGTTGGCCTATAGACCAGCTAGCTCACAGTGCTACCGTAGCCCCCCTAACCTTACCAGGGAGCTAATGGTTTCTGGCCACCACTGAACATGACAACCCTGACCCCTCAGGGATCGTGAAAACCGATCCGAATGTTTTGCGCAGTCACTTGTGCTTACATGTGCTCAGAGAAATATATAGAATACACAGTGGAATGTTTTTAATATATTTATTGAACCAACGTTATTCTTGTATGGAATACATGTGCTGCGATAATCAGTAGACAGAAGCAGATGAAAGTGATTACGAGCACCAAAAGAGTAAATAGTAGGTACAGCTCTACCATGGTGCTAAAACAGTGTATATATGCAGGCATACAAACAAGGCAGTAATCAGGTGTACTCCTACTATGCAAACCCTACTCTTTAAATGTACCTAGAGTGTATGTAGGTGTAGAGCCAAGAATCTCCACATGGGACGATCCAAACCCATACCCTGGTGGAAGAGAATGAAGGACTCACGGCCTGGACACCCCTCACGAGATGTCAGACCGCTGTGTGGTGCAGTCTCAGCATGCTGGGACCCTCAGCGTCAGCTGAAGTGCCTCATCTGCTAATCTAGCAGGATGCTCATTATTTATAATAGAAATCAGCCTTGCGATGTACGTTGTAGATTAGCAATGTTATGGATATATAGATAGTACTGTCACCCGTGAATGAAGATAGAACGACATTTGTACATATTGTGTAATGAGGCCTAGTACATGATGTTTGAGGCATCGTGATAATGCGCGAAGCTAGATGTGTAAACAAAGTGGTTTCAGAGAAACTAATCCAACATTGTCGTGTATGCAAATATGTACAAAAGTTCATAGCAGTCATTTTATTGTGAAAAAGAGGACAATGTAAGAAATGAGCAGCTTTGCTACATGGGCCTAACACGGGAACATAACACCCACTCCTCATACTAAGGGCTGATATAAAAGAGCTATCTAAAAGCCAAAAGGCCATAATTGAAACTAAAAAGGACTAAAATCACTTTTAAAATCATCCAAAAGCAAGCTTACATTTACAATATTTATAAAAGCCTTTAAAAGTCATTATACTTATTAGAAATCCCAAGCATTCAGAAAGCCACAGTGCCTGGAAAAATAAAGAAAAAGCTGTTGATCCATTTTCGTTTTTTAAAACAGGCCAAATGGTTCCCACCACGGAAAAAGCCAATTGTTTATGTGTTCCGAATGGTAGACAAAACAATGATGTTGCTAGCGACCGCAGACGATGTTCCCAGAGGTGCACCTTGAAGCAGGTGTATAGAGTCAAGGTGATTCCATCCAGTTTCCACAGCAACATCTGAGGGAGGGACTGCATGCTGTTAGTGTATCGTAGTGCCGGTGTCCATTTCGCTAGGAGCCAAAGCATCCCAGGGTGGCTCAAAGAATGTATTCATCAACAAGGAATACGCTGGGGACAACAATACCCATGGGCCTTTAAGGGGTCCATCAGTACCTCAATGTCCAGTGGTGCAACCGATTGTGATCCTAGGCATAGATCCAACATGCATTTGTGGCTGCAAAGCATGCAGTGGAATACAGGTTGTACGTAGTGAAGCCAAGCAGGCCTGAAGGACAAGAACCAGTTCTCATTTAGTTCTCGAAGCCTAGGTGTGGCAAAGCAGTGTACCATGTGCTCACAGCACCGTCTCACAAGCAGTGCTTTCTCCATTCCGGGTTTAACTGGGACGTCCATTGCAGAGCAGAAAAATTGAAATCAATATTCCTGCCACAAGTAGCAGGACAAGTGGGAGTACTCTAAAAACGCTTCCCAACACGGAGTGTATGAAAGATGTTATAACTCCTAAAATCGTCTGAAAGGTGCTAACCAGTCCAGAGCCGATATATTTTTAAAAGTGCCGTATTCCCTTCGTTTCAGACATGTTAAAGATACGGTGGGCCAGCTCCCTAAAATGCAGCTGGAAGTTAGTGTGGAGTAGTGTCTATATCTCAGATGAGGACCTTGCAACCTAGAGATCAAAGTCTCTCTGGCTGAAGTTAAGGCCACATCCTTTTGAAAAAGCATGGCTTTCAGTTTGCCCAGAGAATCAAGGCGTATGTTGGAAACATTTATTGAAGGCCATAGCGTTGCCTCCCTAATTGTGTGGGCAGGTGGAAACAATACTTGTGTGCAACAAGTGACTATAGAATTAACTGTCACCAGATAATCGATGCCCGGTTCCATTCTACAACAACCTTGATCATTCAGCATCAAATAGCTCCCATTCAAGAGTAACTTGAAAACCGGATGAATCACGGCAGCCGGGGAACCCTTCAGATAACGGGATAAGTTCGCAACTGAAGCATTACAAGCCCCACGAAGAGAAATTTCCTTGCAAACTAGAGACCCACTTAAAGCATCCTCGCAGTCGGAACCACTTAGGAAAACGTCTGTGTCCCCATTCCTGCATCTAAACCATAATGGTAACTCCCAGTACTCATGCAAGTAACCTTCCCCTAGTGCTTCGTATCTGCCTACCTGCTGGTATTGGAGACAATATTGGAATTGGAAAGTCGTGACCGGTAGTGTGATATAAACATGGATTATCCAGTCTGTGGATTGTGTCTCTACCACCATAAAAGGTAATTGGTCTAACTCTTCAAATTGCAACATAGTATACTTCGCATCTCTGCGTGCCATTACTTTTTGTCTTTCTGTTAAATTGTATGCAGAAAACAAACTCGTACTATTGATGTAACGCCATTGCACATGGCCAGAACGTAGTGTTTGCAACGTCCAGCTCACTATTACAATGGACTGTAATTGTGACTGTCCATGCTGTAAAATAGACATGTCTTGCTGCATAATGTCAATCGCGGAAAACACTATGTTGCCCAGTGAATAAATTCTGGATTTTAAAGTGGTCATACCATTGTCAGCCACAGCCAAAGACTTTTCTAAATTAACCCAGTCGAGCTCGCACAATCTCTTAGCAGCTTCCTGTTGAGAAATTTTCCACAGCTCGTTGTATATTCCATAGAAGTGCTTTTGACGTGGGTACCGGGGACCTAATAGAAAATCCCTGAGATCCATGTAATCAGAAAGAAAGGACCAGTGTTGCTTCACCTGGGAGAGTATTGAGGTTTTTAGCCAATCAAGGCACAATTTCCCAACACTATATGATGTCACTACCCAAGAGTGTTCTGTTTGTACATATCACTGATCAGGTCTATTAATTCTAATCCCTTCGGTGTTACCCAAGAATCTAGATTGACATCCATTTGTATCCATAGGCAAAACCAATTATCCCTTCCAATTGGGGTATGATGAGTTAAAAGAACCATTACGCATCATGGTGTCTAATGTATCCTCACTGAAGTTTGTTAAGTGCTGCCAATTCTCAAAGCGTGAGAACGCGGGAATACGAGGCGTGTTCATAACCTTCATCTTGGCTAATCCAAGACAGGAAGTGTGTTGCACTGTTTTATTCAGGAAAATTATTTGATGTATTATGAGGCATGCTCTAAATAAGGCCTCAGTTCGCTGAACCTGCTAATCTTTTGTCCCCCAGACAGATTTTGTGTCTATGGTGTATTTCCAATAGTCGAAACCCTGAACAGACAGTTTGAAACGAAGCAGAGTATATCAGCTTGGTGTTTGTTAGCATATTTTTCCGTACCAGTGTAGGTGTAAGTCTATAATAATAAGAGGCTGAGTCTGATGTGTCAAAACCAGAAAAATAAGAAAACTTTTGTGCAAATGTTTTTGAACTATCTTTTTGCGGTGTTGGGCAATGTTCCCATTGAGTGTAATTGTAGACAGCACGTGGGATACTAGCCTTGTGTAAAAAATGGTGACCATAATGTTGATAATAGAACATGTCGCCAAAATTAGATGTACCATCATGCAATTCATCATTAGAAAATGCCGCTGATTGAACTAAGTCTGCAAGCAAATTGTGCACAGACTCAATGTCCCAATCATCAGAGAAAGTCCTAGAGATGATGAGATCATTTAAGGAAATCTTAAACAAATATGGAATTTGTAAAAGATCAGTAGGACCATACACATCATACGATATCCTGTCCCATACTATTGCTTCTGAAACTGCTGTAATGTTCACCAGGGACAGGTCCCTTAGTTCACGGTGCGATGATGCATGTGGTGTCAGAACGAAGTTCACAAGTTGGACTGCAGAGCGTCCTGGCAGGTAGTATCCATTCAGGAGTAGGAAAAAGACAGTCACCAAACCAATTTAGAGGACCAGAAATAGTAAACTGATTGTAATCCACAGATGTATCCAAGGAACAACAGAGTATGTCTTTTTCAGCCAAAGATAGAGAGGGTACCCTCATAGCCTGAAAGGGAGGGGTGGTGGTAGCAGCTCAGGTTCACTTGAATCTGATGAGAAGTCGTCATAATGCACGAAGTAGTTAGACACCGTCTGGTCTATTTTTGGCAGCTCAGCAGGTTTTGTAGAACCTGGAGATGACTCAATCTGTGGCATATTCACATAGATGTCATCAATTTTTTTAATTCAGATTTCTGCACTTGTCGACTGTATAGGTGTAGTTGTTTAAACAGGATGAAGTATCACTTCATTTTTGTTTACAGCTTCTCTTTGCAGAGGGAAATCTTCTGTCGTTATTAAAGCTTCCATCTGAACTTCCTGAACGGTAGAAGGAGGAGTGCAGTGGCAAACCAGGAGCCCCTATGGCCTACTGTTGAGATTCGGCCACATAGTGGGGTTTGATTAGATCTATTGAGACAAACCTTTTGTCTCTGCTACCAGCAAGGGGCAGAAGAAGTACTGTTGTGGCACCTTTGACAGCCAGGACAGGTACAGGCGCTCTGTAAGATGGCTCAAACTCTTTCTTGTCTACAATTTTCTCTCTGACTAGGTCCCCAATCTTCGGGTCCCAGGCTAGTCTTGCCGGTACAACCTACACTACTCCAGTGGCAGTGCGTTTTACTTGGAGGTTGCTTTGTGCGCCCCGGAATTCATTGAGTTCCTGTAAAACAGCCAAACGGTCAATGATGTCAAATGGTGTTTCCGCCACCAAAGTGCTGCCATTATCAAGGTCTGGTACCCACAATCTCACACCGAACATGAGTTTGTAAAGAGTATGACCCCCCCAGGGATTTTCTTGGCATGGTTTTGAGTGCCCTCTAGATACCGTATAGGTGATTGACCCAACTGCCACCCGAGCCTAATACCCTTGCTGTTAAAGACTGCTTTAAGTCATGGTTTTTCCTCTCAATTACCAAATTTCCGTCAGGATGGTAGGGGGAGGAGTACCGCAAGGACACACCCATACTTCCCATGGCTTCTTTGTAAGCTGGAGAGCTAAACGCCGGGCCCTGGTCGGAATGTAGTGTGGAAAATTGCGTATGGCCCGATGAAGACTCGCAAATCCTTTATAACAGTTCGAGCGTCAGCCGAGCGCTGTGGCAAAACCCACAGGAATCTGGAGCATGAATCCACTGCCACCAAGATGTACTTGTAAGCCGCATCTGACTGTAGGGGCCTCAGTGATCCAAATAAACAACTGCTAAAGGCTTGTTTGGTATCAATAAAGGTGTCTGCTGAGGACGTGCTATGGTGGAACCCTTCATCTGCTGGCAGATTTCACATTTGAGGACAAAGTCCTTGGTCCTTTTTTTGTAAAACCAGGCCATCAATAGCGATGCCTAAGTAATGAAACCGTACCAGCGACTTATGTGTGTGCTGACCCCAGACCCTCATGTACAGCTAGTATTAACCCCAATCTACAATCAGTGTTTGGTATCACTCTATCCCCCACTCCTGGAATCTGAGCATGCAGAATGTTTGGTGTATCTAATTTGTAGGAGTACCCTGCCGATGGCTCTAAGAATAGAGCCATGTGAAAGTAGATTCCGTAAACAGCTAAAGACTTGGCTGTTCGCTAAAACTGAATAAAGGTAACTCTCGGATAGTTTGTACAACTCGGTATGGCATGCAAATTGCAGTCGCAACCTTTTTCAGAGTCTTGTCTTAGCGCGGGACACACCGGTGGTGTAACCATGCGCTCTACAAATGGATAAATAAATAAATAAAGTGGAAAGCCTTTCGGCAGGTAGGTGTCTTTGCGAGCAGCATTGACGGACACCATGATGTCTCTTTCTATTCTCATGCTTGAACGAGTGATTGCAGCAATGGCAGTAGTGCAAACTGTTACCTTTGCAGCCTCATCAGCCATGGAATTCCCTTCAATGTGAAAGCCAACACGCTGATGACTCTATGAGTGAATAACATGAGCCCATGGCAAGCATTCCTTCAGCTTTGCCACTTGTTCCCAAAGCAGCTTATGCTTGATTGTGTAACCCTTGGAATCTCCAAATCCGTTTTGGCCCCAATTGTGAAGATATTCATTATAGGACTGGACACAGTAGTATGAATCGCACACTATAAGTGTGGGGAATTTGTGATCCGTACTTTGTAGTGCCGTAATTAGAGCTTTTTGTTCTGCCAGCTGAGCTGTACAGTACCCTAGGGACTGAATGCGTATTTTTTCAGGACGGAACTTTCCGTCATGCATGCGCCCCTTTACGATTGCGCATGCTGCAGAATATAAGTGTTGTGTCCCTACTGCAGGGTGAGCAGATCCATCGGTATAAATGATGTATTCATATCGATCTAGAGGCATTATTAAATTCGGCAGAGGATATTCTTGTTCATACTGCAGGAATGCTTGTGTTTGTAGTGTAGAATCAAATCTGTAATCTACATCTGTTGCAGTGAGAGAGTTAGCCCATTGAATCCATCGTGGATGTAATGCTTCGGCATTTGGAACGCTTGCTTTTGTAACGGTTTCTAAGGCTAGTACTGCGGTAACGACAACTATTCGCTTACCCTGAGCCAGTGATCTCCCCCTCTCTCCAGCAGTCTGTACTGCCGTAAGAATGTCCTCAGTAGGTGCAAAACACATTTCAGCGTTGGTGTACAAATGTGATTTGCATGCAATGGGTACTGTATCACCTTCATTGAAAGTGATATAGGTGTACCCGATGGGTCCAGCAACTACGCAGATCACCAGGTTAGTTGTGTTAACATGTGTGTGCAAATGTTTGGAAGCTATCATATCAGCTTCTACGGAATGTAAAATGTTTGTGTGTTCCTGTGTCCAATGGTAGATTAAAGAATCAGGTCTAATTAAATCATAGATTGGTTTTACTCGTTCTGCATCATCCAAAATTTATTTTCTGCCAAAAATTTTAATTTCTAACATGGATTGTAGTCTTTTCAGAGTCGTTGGGGGTTGGAGCAATGCGCATTTTTCTAAAACATGGGCTGCCAGGCTTTTGCCTTCACTTGACAACTCATATCCCAGAAACAGGACATTAAGGTGGGCAATTTTTGATTTTTAAAAAAAAATTAAATTTGCAACCCTGGTGAGCAAACTCAAGAATTATGTGGTTCACTTTAGCCAAGTGTTCTTTTAACTCGTCGTCCATCAGATAAATATTGTCTACATAGGACAATGCATCCTCATCAAAGTCTTGAAGCAACTCTGTTACCCTGGCTGAAAACAGCCCAGGGCTATTCCTATATCCTTGAGGTAAACAGCAAAATTGACACTGTGAAACTAGCACTGAAAGTGTGGTCAAATATCTGCTTGCAGGTGGTATATTCTGGCAGAAAAATCCATTTGCGATAGCTAATGTTGTTTTGTATTTCTTCCACATAATGTTATTCATCAGTGCGGCAATATGTGCATTTTGTACTGCAAATGTGCATGCGGAAGTGTTCAAATTTCTACAGTCTAAAACTAGACGACATGAATTGTTTTTTAAAAAAACATTTTTTTATTGAGAGTTCATAGATCTTACACACATTCCATGATATTGTACATAAATACATATTCCAAGATATTGAGGAGAGAAATAATTTACTTCGATCTAAAGTGCAAAGTGCAGAAATTACAAATACTCATTTCAAAAAAATATTTTAGCAATACAATCAAATTATTCCTAAAATACCCAAAAAGATCCTATTAAAATCAGGTACAAAATACAAACTTGTGGCGGATAAATACATAGAAAGATCACATTAAGAAAAAAAATGCAATAATACTAAAACCAGATAGGTACCCACATACCCTTTCTGTCTGTATACCAAAATGCAATATGTTATCCTATATTTCAAAGATACTCCAATATTTCTCATACTTTCTTAATGCTCCTGATCTTATTGCATATTTCCTTTCCAATTCTTGTACTTTAGATAATTTTGCCCTCCAAGCATTAAAAGTGGGTATCTTCTCTGTCCTCCAGAGTTGCAAAATTAAAGATCTTGCCAATAATGCTACTATAAACAAACATTCTTCATATTCGGCAGTATCAGAAGAACATCCCAAAACCGCAATAGATTCATCAAGTGAGATGTGAGGGTCTATTGTAAATCTAAGATATTTCTCGATCTCCTCCCAAAAACTCTGAATTTTTGGGCACTTCCAAATAATATGCGTCCAAGTGCCTTTCTCTGCACAACGAAAGCATTTATCTTCAGTTTGCGGATATAATTTATGAAGGAAGGAAGGTGTTCTATATATTAACCATTTCGAATAGAATTGCATACGTCTGAATTTCGCCCCTCTAAATATGCATGCATTAAACGTATTTAACCTATCCCACGTTGATTGAAGAATCTGTATATCTTCCACTTTCCTCCATTTATCCCTAACTTTTTCATATAATGAGGAAGATTTATTCTGATCGAATATCTTAGCCCAATCACTGATCTTTCTTTGTATAGGACAGTTAAGGGCTTCACTAATACTGAATTTATAGTCCAAATTTTCTATATTTAATTTTTCCAATATAGGTTTTAATCTAACAAATGACCACTTTAAAATTATGTTGGAATGCTGGAGGCCCATTTCAATTTCCATCCAGGTTTTCCAACAGTTCCCCCTGATGAAATCCTGAATTTGGATATAACCATTTTCTTCCCATAGCCTTAGTATATTATTCGCAAAAATACCCATTTCCCCCGTATGTATGTTCGAAAGTCTAGTTGAGTTATTAATTCTTAAAATATCATAATACGCTAAAAGCTGTGTTTTTTGTTTAAATAACCACTGTAAGGTCTTATAACGAACTTTCTTAGGGTACTTCGTAACTCTTGTGGGATCTCTAATATTATATTCCTTTAGGATCTTTTTCATAAAAAATTATCTGCCTCTTGAGGATCTGAAAAAAAGAATCTAAAACTATGATGTACAAATGTCGCATAATAATAATTTCTAATATTCGGAAGAGATAAACCTCCTTCCACCACACGATAGTTTAAAGTACTAAGGGCCATATGTAGGTAATTTCTATTTACCGATTCCTAAATACCGAATTTTACCGATTCAGTATTTAAGAATCGGTAAATAGAATGTAGGTAAACATTCGGTAAATTTTACCGATTCGGCAATATTCGTTATTACCGATTCGGTATTTACCGAATCGGTAATAAGGAATACCTTCCCATTCATTCCTATGGGCCTGTAGGCCCATAGGAATGAATGGGAAGCCATTCACTATTACCGATTCGGTAAATACCGAATCGGTAATAGGGGGAGCATATTCAAGGGTGGCAGGGTGTCAAATTGACACCCTGTTGCAACCCTGAATCGTGCATGTGTGCACATGTGGCGCACATACATGCCCTAAGGGCATGTATGTCTGCCACATGGCACTTTTAAAAAAGCACAAAATTGCTTTTTAAAAGGTATTCGGTATTTACCACCAACTTGTAGTTGGTGGTAAATAACGAATCCTTAAACCAAAAATGCACCCACTTGAGTGCTCCCTACATAGGATTTAAGGAATCGGTAATTTACCGATTCCTTAAAATAACGAATCGGTAAATTACCGACTCCTTAAATCCGGCCTCCTACATCGCAAAGGGCTAAATACCGGCCGGTAACGGGAAATTTAACGATTTTCGGCCGTTACCGACCGGTATTAGCCCACCTACATATGGCCCTAGGTGCTAACCTTGATATCTTATTTGCCCATAAGAAAGAGGAGATCATACTATCTAACTCTTTAAAAACAGAAGACTGTATTACGCAGGGGGCAGCACTAAAAAGAAAATTAAACAATGGAAGAATAGACATTCGAATTAACGCAACTCGTCCTATTATTGACAATGGGAGCTGATTCCAGCGTGTTAACTGAGAGCTCACCTTTTTCAATAATGGGGTGTAGTTTAAGGAAAAAAGGTCTTCTACTTTCTCTGTGACAAAAATCCCTAAGTATCTCTTTGGGCGAGTATTGTACGTCTGTCTAAATTCTAATAATAAAGAGTTCACGTCACAGTTACACAATATAATTTCTGTTTTGGTCTTATTGATTTTATAGCCTCCTATTTCTTGGAAGTCTGCAAAAACTCTCATCACTTCCACCTGGGTGTCTATCTTCGAATTCAAGAAGAGTACAATGTCGTCAGCATACAATTTTATATTCGTCATTCCTTGCACCGGGGCTGTATGTGCTCTTTTTTCCTTGATTGAAATTGCTAAAGGCTCTATAAAAAGAGCAAATAAAATCGGTGAAAGGGGACAGCCTTGCCTGGTACCTCTATTTATTTGGCATGTCCCTATCTTAACAGAGTTAACTAATATTTGCGCCTGAGAGTTTATATAAAGTTGTTTCAATAAAATTATAAACTCTTTTGGAAAACCGAACTTTGCTAAAATCGTAAAAAGACAATTCCAAGAAACAAGGTCAAATCCCTTTTCGGCATCTAAAAACCATACCTGTGCCTGAACTTTATTAACATTAAAAAATCCAAAGCTTCTAATAAAAAATTTGTATTAGTATAGAGCTAGCTTCCTGCTATAAAACCACATTGATCCGTTCCAATAAGTGACCCCACCATCTTATTTAATCTATTGGCAATCAGTTTAGTAAAAAGTTTGTAGTCAGTATTTAAAAGGCTTATTGGCCTATAGGAATTCACATCTTCACTGTCTTTATCTTTTTTTTAAATACTCACCACTACTGCAATACGAAAAGATGCTGGCGGATCCCCTCCATGTAATAAAAAGTTTGCGAGTAATAAAATTTCGGGGCAAAGTATTGTAGCAAATGTTTTAAAAAATTCCCCAGGAATGCCATCCTCCCCGGTAGCTTTACAATTAGGTAAAGAGCTGATAACTGCCTCTAGTTCTTCCTTCGTAAATTCGGCTAGCAGCAGCTCTTTAAAATTATTTCCTAAAGTTGGAATAGGCAATCCCTGCAAAAATTCATCAATTGTTTCTACAGGAATCTGATAAGATGTCTGATATATATCTTTATAATGATTAAGAAAAACCTCACCTATTAAAGACGTAGTATTTACACGGGATTTAGTTACTTTATCTTGAATGTACTCGACTCTATTTCGAACTTGCTTCTCCTTTGCTTGCCAGGCTAGCAATCTTCCTGTATATTCGTTATCTTCATAACTAGTCTGGAGGTATAGCCTACTTGACATATTCCCTAATTCGTAATAGAATTCCCTCATTCTCGTTTTTGCGTTCAATACTTTTTGTCTGGTCGCTGGGGTCCTATTTCTAAAATATTCCTGATTTGCATGGGCCAGACTATTTTCTATCACCATTCTCTCCTCCTTCTTAGCCTTCTGTTTTGGAATCTCTTTTGAGATGATTATGCCTCTCAGAGTGGCTTTAAACGCCTCCCATATTATGTTAATTGGTGCGGAATCCTTATTTATATTAAAAAAGGAGCTAATCTCCTTTTCTATTTCTGCGCACCATTGTTTCTCAGCTAAATTAAGTTTATTAAAATACCATCTCCTTGATGATTCATCCTCTATCTTATCTAACATAATTTCCAACTTGATGAGGACATGATCTGAAAAGGCATTTACTATATGCTCATATTTACTAACTTCAAGGTTATGAGAAGTGAGAAAAAAGTCTAGCCTAGATGCTGAATCATATTTTGCCGAATAGCAAGAATATTCACATTTAACCGGATTGTTGTGACGCCAGCTATCCAGAATATCTAGATCCGACTTACAACTCAACAAGGCAATGGCAACTTGTGGTTTATTTTGTCTCCGGTCTTTTTTGGTTGAGTCGACCACAGGATTTTGTAAAAAATTAAAGTCACCACCCCATATAATCTGACCCGGTATACCAGATAGAGCTTGCTTTAACTGTAAAATAGGGAGTGGATCATCGGGGACTGGTGCGTAGATTGTAGCTAGTATAAGGTTTGTCTGGTTTATTTTCCCATATACAAATGTCCATCTACCGCTCTTATCTGAATGTGAGGCTTCAACCTGAAATTGGACGTGCTTACCTATAAAAATACTCACACCTCTCTGAGCTACCCCCGACACCGATGAACAGTAAAACCCTGCCCAATTTTTAGCATTTTTCCAGCTTTTGTTAGAGCCCGAAAATGTGTCTCTTGTATAAAGATCACATCTGGGTGATAACCTTTTAGCCAACTCTCTATCGCACAAGTTTTACGTCTGTTATTTAAACCATTGGCATTTAAAGACAGAATCAACAATTTCTTCCTACTCATATAAAAACTGTCTTTCCAAAGTGGAAATTATGCGGAGTATACCAAGTATACATATTCTACTCTTTCTAAATCTCTAATGAGAGCGTAGCTGACTAATTTACACACCAAAGTACCCCCCAGCTGTTTTAGGTAAGCTCCACAAGTACTGGAGCAATACACCATCTTACATATGATAAAATTTCTGCAAAGTACGCATAAAATATAAAGCACATAGCTGCTAACCAAATACACTATAGTGCCAACTCCACTAAATATATATATAAATATTGTTAAATACAATCACGCACCTGTTGGACCAATATACTTCAATACAAATGTAAACCCCCCCCTACACTTTCAATAGTACAAATAAGCATTAAAGTGCAAATCACGCAACCAAAAAACACAGTACAATATAACAGTATAATACAGTACAATTTGTAACTATTGTGCAAAATATGCATTAAAGTGCATTACGGTGCATTAAAGTGCCTTAATATGCAATATTTCATGTGTAATATATCATTTCTGTTGTACAGTGCCACGACTTACTCCTAACCCTGTTGAATAATTACTACGCGCATTATTTAATCTCCTCTTGATAGAAATAATCACACACATTTTTTTCCCCTATATGAACTCTCTTTTTTTTACTGCATAACCCCCACCACCACCCACCCAACCCACCCTCTCCAGAAGAAGGGGAGACCCATCCTTCCCCACTAACTTCCCCTCCTTCTCCCTTCTATTAGCGGATGCCATCTTGTTGCATCCTGATGCGACTCCTGATTCACCTTGCAACCGCCCCAGAGATGAACCAAACTCTTAACCCAGACATCTTAAACATTTCATAACAATACTCACATATGACTAATTAAATATTCGAGAAGCTTATAAATACAAAATCTCCCTTTCCTTATGTAGTATTATTAAGGCCCTCCAGAAGGTTCTGGGCTTCTAAAATATCAGTTAGGATAAAAAAATTCCTTTGACTAGAACTTTTAATTTAGATTGTTGCACAATCATTGCCTGTGCCCCTTTGGCTTTAAACGGATCAATCATTTTAACAAAGTTCTTGCGTCTGAGGGCAGATGCTGCAGACATATCAGAGAAGATTTTAAAATTTTTAATTTCATCAGTTGTGAATGTTCTCCTTGATATAGCTGTACTTAGGATTCGCTCCTTAATTCTATAATCCGAAAAGTTTATTAAGATTGTTCGTGGGTACTTGAGATTCGCGGGCTTATGTGCAGGTACCCTATGGGCTCTGATAATCGTGAGGTCCCCTTGTAATTCCGGAATTGCTTTTTTCAACAGGGACTCTGTCCATTTTACCATTTCCGCTCCCTCCAGCCACTCGGATACTCCCACCAAGCGTAAATTAGATCTCCTATTGTAATTCTCAAGATCTTGTAACTTTGAATCCATCTGGTACTTATTTTTGTTCAACACCTGAAGTTCCTCTTGCATAACAACAATTTTGTCCTCAAGGCCTGAAACACGGGCCTCCAATTCTGCGATCCTTATAGGTAAATTGCCCAGTTTTTCCTCCATCTTTGATAATCTATCATGCAGCTGGGATATTTCATATACTTGCGACGCCTTCAGATCTCTTACCTCTTGTAAGATAGTTATAAACATTTCTTGTACTGAGGTATTCTGGTCGGCATTTTTTTCCCTCTTTTCTTGTCCCAAACTTTCGCCGACTCCCACAGAATTGGGGGATATTTCTTTTCCCTTTTTCCCCTGCTCTAATTCTGATTCTGATTCTAGTTCTAATTCTGCTTCTGAATCAGATATGGACGTCGAATCCAGCTCATCCAGCTTGTCTGTCAGTCTCTGACTCCCATTCTCCTTTTGCACAGACTGAGGAGGTACTTGTCCCTCTAATAACAGAGGCCGGCTGCTCAGAGATGGTTCCCCATAAATCACGGCGTTTATTTCTAAGTTTATTTCTGCCGGGGCCTGGATAACGTGTGATTTGGATTGCGACTGTAGGTGTGCTATACCAGCTGAGGGGGTGTGAGCAGGGTAAGCAGGGGTATGTAGCAATTTCTGACCTTGTATATCCTGCAATTCTTTCTGACCTCTTAGATCTTCCACACTATGCTCCTCCCTATTTACAAGAGGAGTACTAGTTGGTAAGTCCCGTACACCCAAGGTACTACCAAAAAGAGGGTACTGTTTCCTTTTCACCACTTTATCCTCTATCCTTAATATATCCTCTGCTACTTCACCTGCTCCTTCACCCCCCTTTCCTGCCTCCTCTTCACCCCCCACAGCCAACATACTCAAATCAATTGAAGTTTCCGACAGGCTCTGCTCTTCTTCCAAGTTTTTGTCAGCAGCGTCCTGATCGAGCTGGATAGTCTTCTCAGTATTCTTCTCAGCCAGAGCCAGGTTTTTTGCTTTAAAATCTAATCTCTGCTGAGCGTTTCTTCTCCCTCTTCTGATTTCCTTGGGTGCTAACACAGGTGTCGGTGGCGATTGACCAGATTTTAAAAACTCTTTCCCAGCTACTGCTTTAGACTGTTTGTTTCGCATTTTTGAGTCAGACAGCCAGCCAGTTATACTCTAAGAGGCCTCCGTGTGGCAGCGTGACAACAAGGCAGCGTGACCGCGTAACACAGGACCTTCTCTCCGTGTCTATGCTCCCCCTTTTTCCCCCCAGGGATCCAGGGAGCAATTGTCTAACCACCTCAAACCTTCCCTAAACACCTACACATTCACCTTCACATTCCTGTGTTTCCTGTGTTTTTCTATATCTCTCTCGAGGGCCAGGCTTCACTCCTAGTTACTATATTAAGAATCAGAGTTAACGTCCTTCGCAGATTTCATCCCAAAAAATTTCTCTGGAGCTCCAAGACACTCCAAACGCTAAATGCAAAGTCCCATATTTTCCGGCAGGCAGACAGGTTGCACTAAGGGCTTACCGCAACATAGCGCCAAAGTCTGCCTGAGTCTCCACCCTCACGGGTCTTCCGCGTCTCTCCCGCTGCATAAGGTTACCCGGAACCAGCTGCAACTAGGAAAATCCGCCAGGGCTCATAATAATTACCGCCAACTGCTGAGAACAAAATGCCACAGTCCTTCAAAAGAAATTTCTCCAAAACAGGAACGGCAGCGACGGCAGCGGGGATCGGCGGGAATCATCGGCGGGAATCAGTAGTTACTCCATCAGAGCTCAGAACTCAGAGCTCCTCTTGTGGGCGGGGCATCGGCGAGTCAGGAGACGCTGCGGCAACGTGTGTGGGGTCACGTCATCCGCCTCTCCGGACCACTCCGCCTCTCCGGACCTAGACGACATGAATTGTGTGGTTTCATTACGGGAAACAAGGGAATATTCATGGCCAAGGTGCAATTTTCTATTACACCCTGGTACTCAAGTTGTTCTAGTATTTCCCTAACTTGCTTTTTAACTTCATGTTTTATTGGGTACTGTCACTGCGGTTGAGGAACTGAATTTAGTTGGATTTCATGATGAGGAGACTCATCATCCCAGGTGTTGGTTTTTCTGCTGCATCTAAATTAGCAAGATTAGGATGCGGTGTATAAGCCGCTAGGACCGACCAAGTCGATCCTTCTTTACTGAGCGGACCAAGACTCACATTTTCTTCAGTATAGGGGAGGGCGCCTTTAAATCAATTTATGTGTTCGTAGTAATTTAACAGAATTTCTATATCCACAAATGGAAAGTGTTCCTCTGGTGTTTTATCTTCAATATAATTATTAAATAATTTTGTGCGAGCAACCGTAGGCGGGAATGTAACCCAAGAGTAGAATACCTCTGTACTGAATGCTTCGTGTGCCTCAACCACAAAGGTAACATCACCACCCGTTGCCGGGAGGCCGTATTGTAGTAATTTCATAGTAACTGCATGTCTGCAGTTTTCTGTAATATTTAGTTGAACTACTTGTTCTTCAACGTCATCTGCTTGTTTAGTCGTTCTTTAAAGAAAAAGGAAATTAATCAAATTAATTTATGGAGATAGGGTTAGCACAATGTGGGAAAAAATTTTCCTACAAGGTTGAATAGCCTACAGCCAATACATAGGGGATACCTACTCAGCTGAGGCATATTTTTCCGTCAAACCACGGTGAGTAGAGTTCTCTGAGAAAAGCACAACTGAGTTTCTCAGATAGACTGTTAAATAAGGGCTTAACCAATGTTGGGCGCCATGTTGTGTAGTTCCCACTAATGCGTAGGACCTGCACGTTTGTTTGGACAACATAAACTTTGGGTGAGGTGCAGAGACTGTTTTAGGGCACCCTGCAGGATATGTTGGCCTATAGACCAGCTAGCTTACAGTGCCACCGTAAGCCCCCCTTACCTTACCAGGGAGCGAATGGTGTCTGGTAACCACTGAACATGACAACCCTTACCTCTCAGGGATCGTGGAAACAGATCCAAACCTTTCACTCAGTCACTCCTGCTTACCTGTGCTCAGAGAAATATACAGAATACACAATGGGGCGTTTTCAATATATTTATTGAACCAGCGTTGTTCTTGTATAGAATACATGTGCTGCGATAATCAGTAGACAGAAGCAGATGAAAGTAATTACGAGCACCAAAGGTGTAGGTACAGCTCTACCAAGGCAGTAATAAGGCATACTCTTACTATGCAAATCCTACTCTAAGTGTACCTAGAGTGTATGTAGGTGTAGAGCCAAGAATCTCCCCTAGGGACGATCCAACCCCATTATCTGGTGGGAGAGAATAAAGGACCCTGTCTTGGTCACGAACTGGACACCCCTCACGAGATGTCAGACCGCTGCATGGTGCAGTCTCAGCATGCAGGGACCCTTGGTGTCAGCTGAAGTGCCTCCTCTGCTAATCTATCGGTGTGCTCATTATTTATAATAGAAAGCAGCCTTGTGATGTACGTTGTAGATTAGCGATGTTATGGATATGTAGATAGCTGTGTCGCCCGTGGATGAAGATATAATGACGTTTGTACATAGTGTGTTAAGAAGCCTTGTACATGATGTTCGAGGCATCGACATAATGTTGTGCGAAGCTAGATGTGTAAACAAAGTAGTTTCAGAGAAACTAATCCAACATTGTCATGTATGCAAATATGTGCAAAAGTTCACTGCAGAAATGTTTGTGTGAAAAAGAGGCCAATGTAAGAAATGAGTAGCTTCGCTACATGGGCTTAACCCGGGAACATAACAGTAGCCTAGATAAGAGTATATATTAAATAATGTAATCCCGAAATTTGCATTTTCAAAAAGGCCCAGATATAGTCAAAGACACGGAGGGATATTACCAAGGAATTGCGATAATTATCGCAAAGCGCGCTTAGCGCTGTTTTTTTTATCGCCGGCTATCACTGGATTTCATTGCGGAGATAACGCGTTATTATCAACGCTTATCTCCAAGGCGATAAAAAATCAAGCAATAGCGGCGAAACCCAGCAATAGCGCGAGAAATCGAGCGATAAATTCAACGCGCTAATGAAAAGCTAGCTAATAGGCAGGTGAGGACTTAACCTTACAATCCACCTCCCATTGACTAGAATGGTTAAGTCAGGTTTTTAGCAGTTGTTAGATTCTAGCGATTATCGCGGTTAGCGTGAGTTTTTTTATCGCTTCGCGGGCATTGCTAATAGGGGGAAGTTGTGTTTGCGACTGTTTTCAGTCGCTTTTAGTTGGGAACGCCTACTTTGCATGTCATTAGCGATATATATCGCTGACATGCAAAGCGGCACCAAAACGGTCGCTTTCGTCATAAAGCTGTCGCTAACAGCTGTTAGCGACAGCTTGCTAATAAGGCGATAGAAATATCGCTGCTTTAGTGGCAAAAAGTGCCGCTAAAGCGGCGATAAGGCCCTTGCTAATATGCCCCACAGTGTCTAAAATCAAATCATCTTAAAGTAGACTGTGTCAATGGTACCGGTATGTGGGGTGATATCTGTCCCCAAGGGAGATATTCTGGAAACAGACATCCTAACCCCCATGTTTCACACCCCAACGCTTTAACTAGTTGGGACATGAACGCCGCTAGAAATTATACTTGTAAATCCTGTAACAAGAGTCTACCCTCCAGTCGTGGCCTCTTCAGCATTTGTATATTGGCCCTGGGCTATTTATACCCCCAGATACATTTTTGCCAGGACGCCTCTATCTGTGTAAACTGATATGTAAGCAATGCCACTTACTAAATATCTCCAAAGGTCTTCTAGAGAGTGCACCGAAGTAGAGCTCGATCACATCTTCCATTTTCAAGGAGACTTAACCCCCAAGTAAGTTGCCGATTTGACCCATCGCCTGTCATCCTGAGAAGGAACAGTGTTTGCTAAAATCAGAGTCTTGTAGAGGTCAAGTTTATAACTGGACATAGCCCCATACTCACTTGCTATATTTTCAATAGACGCTAATGAGTTCTCTGGGACAGAAGTCAGAGTAGTGAGATCAACTGCATAGGTGAGCATTTTGAGCTCAAGTTGATGAATCCGCAGCTGAGCAATGCCCCTCAAACTCTTCAGGGCTTGGATGTAAGGTTCGATATAGAGCGCGAAGAGCAGAGGTGAAAATGGACATCCCAGATGGGTAACACGATTAATCTGAATTTATTCCGTCAAGGAACCTAAACATAGAACTCTAGACATAAGATTCTGGTAAAGCTGTTGACCCCGAGAAGTATACCTCGATCCAAACCCTGACACCTCCATAGTGGCCCAAATAAAGACCATGAAACCCGGTCAGAGCCCTTTTCGGCGTTTAACATTATCTCTCCGACTGGGTTTCTCTGAACACAGTCTGCCTTTGGGGCTGTGATGACAGTATTAACATGAGCGGTGGTATCCCGCCCTGGAACAAAGTCATGTTGGTTCTCGTCATCAAGATCTGAGATAACTGTTGAAAGCCTACTTGCCAAGATCTTGGAGTCGTCGTTGATCAGTGATATAGGCCGAAATGATCCACAGAGAAAAGGATCTTTCCCTTTCTTAGGGAAGATGATGATGTTGGTCTCTGTCCATGACCCAGTAACCTGCCCAAATAACTCAAAAGAGTTGAATAGTTCACAAAGGACCGGGACTACAGCATGCAATAGTCTTACATAAAATTCCAGTTGATGGGGGCCCACTGGCCAATTGCGACTTCTACTTCAGAGTCTTGATATATTGGGCCTTCTAGCCTATGCTGCTGTTAGATAGACAGTTTTTGATGGTGGTAAGCCAGAATAAACTGATCAGTTCTCTCCATGGAGGGGACCACGTCCTCATTGTAGAGCTTCTGATAGAAACTGCAAAACTCCTCTTTAATAAGGGCTGGATCGGTCACTATATTTCCTTGTGGATTCTTAATCCCTGAGATAACAGATGCGTTGGTCCTATCTTCGACCTGAAAAGAAAGTAGTTGGCCCATTTCCTTGCTGTTTTCAAAAAAGGTTAATTGTTTGGCCCGAGCCTTCTTAATAGTATTATCAAGCATGCGTTCTCGAAGGGAAGCTTGAGCTATTACAGCTATTACAAACTGATCCATCAAAAATGCGAAGGCTCCCCAGTCTTGGTCGATTGCAGTATGAACCAGAAGAGAGGCTGAATGGGTGAGAGTAACCGAGTATTTGCCCAGCTGTGAGCAATCTACTTCTGGCAGAAAGAGGAAGAATTTATAGTATGGCCCCTACAAAAGGCTTTGAAAGTGTCCCAGACCATGAGAATAGATGTCGAACTCAAGTTGCACTCCAAAAAAAGCCTTGACTCCTTAACCATAGAACGAATAAAAGCTTCCTCTAGAAGGAGTTTCCAATAGAATGCCCAAAGACATGGCTTCAAATTTAAGAATGAACCCTGAGCCCTGATTAAATGAGACAGTGAATCGTGGTCCGAAATAACCCTAGGGTTCAGGGAAATACTGAGATGAGACAGAAGGGTGGGGACATATCTATCCAGGAAAAATATTTATGAGATTCAGAAAAGTTTGTAAACCCATGTTCTCCCATCTGAAAGTGCCGCCAGACATCCACCAAAGCATAGGATTCCATCACTTGCAGCAGGGCAGACCTGGCCAGTTATTTTGAGCTATGAATAGTCGCTCAAGGGGAGTTTGCACCTCTGCCACAATAGGAAAAGTCCAAACGTGGATAAAGAGTGACATTGAAATCACCACAGATTATCAATGGTTCCGGCCCTCGATGTAACTCAGACAACAGACTATTAAAGACCACAGGGTCATCAGTATTGGCACCATAGAGTGAAGCGCAGTTGGTCCCTTGTGAACGTTGCGATGATCCATCGTCCACCCGTATCTATGCAGTGGTCTGTGAGTACCCAGCTTATATCCTGAGCCAGAAGGGCAATACCTCTAAGGGAAGAAGTAAAACAGGCTGAGGCTAAGGCCTGGTCATTGAAGACAGAGGTTTGTGTGTTCAGGAGATGAGTTTCCTGTAGGCCAGCTAATTATGATAATATAGCTCCTCTTTTATTAATTTGCACTTATGAGATGACTTAAAAACCATTGATATTCCAAGAGAGGATGTGGATCCGCTGGTCTAGACCACCCCCCTGGCTAAACCTTGACATACTCGATCTGACATCCAGCGCACACTGTTGGGTAATGAAAACACAATAACTAAAGACGGAGTTGAGGCACTTGTTGTGTGCCAGAGCTCTCTCCCGGAGACCCCTGGCTGACAAAGAGGCATGCCCATTAGCCCCAGACACCATCTTACCACTGGTTGGAGCATGGCCTGATACACTCCTTACCATGTTTCGTTCGTCGGGCTCGCTAGCCTGCTGGGTCCACCGTACTGTTGGAGAGCCGATGCATTGAGCTGTGGCCTCTGGACAGAACGGGTTGGACCTTGGACGGCAGTGACGGGCTCATTATTTACCTCTCTACCACCGTTCCGGAGTGAGATATCTGGGATTTCTGGAGTGGCTGTTCCGCTCACTCAGCTCGTGAAGCAGATATATTCCGAGCAACCTCAGAGTTTGCCTGGTGAACCCATCGCTACCCAGAACAGATTGTGGCTTCCCTCTGACCCACCGCTTCAGTAAAAGCAACACCAGGAAGCACAGGTACTGGTTCTCACTACCTCCACTGCACAGACACCGACCGATACAGCCAAAAAGGTTCACTAAAAGGCAGGGGCTGTCAAACAAGACTCATTGTTTCAATTGTTTGTAATCCTTCTGGGTTACTGTGTTGCTACTGGGGGAAACAGCTGCAAAAACTCCAAAGATTCCTGCAACCTTTATTTGACTGGTCACAACTGCTTGCTCTTTTGCTGGCCTCTATTGAGCCAACGCAGTCTTAAGGCGGCTGGGGCATCAGACGGGCATTTGTGCTTCGGGGCTCCCCAATCAGCCTACTTCGATGCTAGCCATTACACTCCTCTGTCCTAGCAGGGATGCCTCCAAAAACGTCTGCCAGTGCGGGGGTGGAGGGCCTTACCAAACAGGCTTGTATTAGGAACTACTTTGATGGAGCCACCCTAGACTTTCTTCTTTCTTTCCGACTCTGGGAGTCTGTCAGAGTCAGTCTCCGACCCGGAAAATCACGAAGATGCCGAAGCGTCTGTATCCAAGACCAAGACTCAAAATCTCCACCTAGAAGATGGGGCAACCTTGAACAGAAATTGGCAGGAGGCGACTGACCCCAGTACCACGGCCTCGAACATAGAGGACCTTATAACTAAGGTCTTTGCGCAGGGCACATTGGATCCCTTGACCACATCAGAGGAGGAACTGCTTTGGGATGCTGATGGCACTGAACTCACTCCAACTAACTCATTTCCACCAGCCTCATACTATAGTGATGATTTTGAGCAGGCCCCAATACTGGTGGAAACTAGGGGCTCCTCCTTCTCATTGCCTGTTACCCCCTCTAGCTCTTTTTCTGGTGGGGCTACTTCAGATTCTTCTACTTTAGCTGCCATCTATAATCTCTTACAGCAACATAGGGAAGAGTACCACAAAGATTCACTGGCACTTATAACTGCTCATCTAAAGACTCAAATGGTCCTTATGAAGCTCCTGGGGAATATGGACACTCTCAACAAATGGCTTGGAAAAGTCGAGAAAGGGCAGAAAAGTCTTTAAACTGCTGTTGGAGCAGTCAACACTCAGATCTAATGACAAAAATCCCAGATGAGCACTCTATCATCAAGGGTCGAAGATCTCGAGAACTGGTCCTGCGTAATAACCTCAGGGTTCTGGGGATCCCGGAGGGGGATGATCCTAGAGGCTATATAGTACGTTTGTTCAAAGAAACCTTCCCTACCTTGGGGGACTGGAATATGGACAGCATGATTCAGAGAGCCATTCGCTATCCATTTCGTTCTCCTCATGAGGAGTCACATGATATCCTCGCTACTCACGGGTCATCCTTATATAAGAGGGTCACTTTCTGCTCCGACAGGAGATATACAGGGCTGCTCACCATAGACCACCAGTGAGGGTGCCCGGAGTAGATTATTATGCATGACCGGATTTCTGTCACGAGAATGTGGTTTGGCGATGGCAATTGAGAGAGCATATCTGGCGCTTCAAAAGCTTGGAGCTTCAGTTTCACTACTTTAGCCCCAATTCTGTGCATTCGATTTAAGGGGCAAGTGTATTCATGTTTTGATGATCCAAAGGTCAAAGAGCTCTTGGCCAAGTGGCAAAGCAGAAACAAGGGGGCTAATGGTCTTGGCTGACTATGTTATGTTTTCTCCTTCTTCCTCTTTCTTCAATGGAAACTACTGAGAGGTTCAGCTAATCTCATTGTCATGCCATGCCTTTGCCTTGTTGAGCTTTAATTTTCAAATTTATGCTTTTCTTTCCTCTCTCTTATCCCCTTGTTTATGTCTTTGCGATCGGGCAGCTGGCAGCTATCCTGACATTTTGGATTGGCTAGGCTCCATTAAGGTCCCATGTTATGTATTTTTGGGTTGTATTGGGCTTTCTGCATGGTCTCTGTTTGGTCTTTATCGTTTTAGGCTATTCTTTTCATTTTACTATTCTCTGTCAGGGATGCTTCGGGAGGGTTTCTGTACTCATGACTATTGCAGTGCTGGAGGTTCTTTTCTAGTTGGGGGGTGGTAGCTCTGTTTGGGGTGGTTGAGTTAAGTGGAAGTTGGGGGTTGGAGTGGGAGGTCGGGCTTGGGGGAAGGGCTAGGGTCACTTTCTTCATTTGGATTTTGTTTCTGGGTGGGCTTGGGGGGGGGACTGCAAAAAACCCCAAATTAGGTCTTACGTTTTTACTTGTGACTGGAAAAGTAGGGACCAAGTAAGACTTTGTGTTTTCGTTAAATATACATTTTCTATTTTTTTCTAAAACTTTCTTGATGTTTTTCAGAGAAGTTTTGTGTTGTGGGAAACTTACTCTGGCATGCTGCTTCGTAATACAGGTGTTTTTTTCTGTTGGAAGAGAAAAAGTAGTTGTATTTATTGCATATATTATATTTTTGATGTTTAAAACGTTTAGGTTATTCGGACTTTCAACCATTGCCGTTGTAGTACGTTTAAAGTAACCCTGGGCGGAGTCCGCGGAGTCCCACTATGCGGAATTCCGCAGGGACGCAAAAATACTCTGCCGCTAGGCAGAGTTCCGCGTACAGGCGGAGTTTGCCGGCTCACCCGTTCGCGTTGCTTTGGGAACGCGGAGTCCGTACACACGCTCCAAAATCGTGCGGCATCGGCGCTACATGATCCTGAAGTGTGCTTGTGTTCTAGATCACACGCAAACAGTACTACGCGGTCCACATGGGCGCGGCCATCTTGTTTTTCTGCTCTCTGTTATGGTGCTGGGCCTAATTTTTTATCTACTGTTAATCTTTCATCCTCCTTTATTATTTTTCTACTCCTAATTTTTACTTTTTATTACAATAGTGTGCATCTTTGTGCTTGTGTATTTTACGTTTTTGCTTACATTTTTGCTTGTTTTTGCTTGTTTTTGACTTAGTTTATTTCCCCCTACTTCTTTCCTTATTTGTTTCTTCTTTACTTTCCCATCTTAGTTTATTTGATTTCCCCACCCAGCGCCATGGTAGAGGGGCGGCTTCCATGCGGGTGGCGCCGCCCCCCAGGTGTGCAGCCCTGGGTGATCTTTAGAGAGCAGGGGGTGGCAGCACTAGTCTTTTTTGTGCAGCGTCACCTCCCCTCTATGCTGGCAGCAGGCGGCAGGTCGGTAGTGGCTACTCCCTGCGGGAGCGATGGCGGCGCTGGGGGATGGTGCGCTGATGTGTGTGGCTCCACAGTGAGGTGAGGTGCACCGCCCAGCAGATGAGGCACCGCTGGGCTGACATTATCGAAAGGGAGCAGGATCTACTCGACCTGCTAGGCGTTGAGATTCCGGGGCTCGGTGAGTATAAATTATTTGTTGTGTTTGTATTCTACAATGGTAAAAAAAAATCCAAACGGCATGATGCTCACACTCAGAGGTAAGTTATGTGTTTAGTAAAGTTTACGCTGGTATATTATTATTATTGTGTGATCCAGTTTCTAGTTTCTGTTAGGCAGGTGCTGCTACCTAATCGCATTCATCAGATGCTCGCTTTGGCTGATTAATAAAGAGAGGCCATTGCAGACTGTTTCTTCTGTCACTTTCGTGAATCACTGAGTAGCACGTTCTCTCTGTGAGTTTGTTTATGTAGCTCGTACAGTTCCAGGTTATTTATTTAATTGAATTCACAGCGATGATGTGAAGTATGCATGCATCTATGCATTGCAAAAAAAGGAGAGTGAGTTGGCTCATCAAGGGTGTTGAGAAATGGGAATAGAATAAAATTAAAGATCATTAACTGCAATATGTAATTTTTGTTAAGGAGATTTGTAATATGGATTTAACGACAGTCAATAGACTCAAGTCGAAAAAAACTAGTAGAACTATAGGTAATCTCTTTTAGCGACTGCTTTTGCTTTTCATAAAACATTTTGTGGAGATTATTATCAGAATCACTAATCTATTTCTATTTATCTTCTTTATTTCTTTCATCAGCACCCAAGGGGAAGAAGAGGGATGATTTAGAGGGTCTGGGTCAAGCTGGTCAGCCGGTGCCAACCACTAGCGCCACTGCCGAGAGCTCTGCAGATCCCAGTAACTCCTTTTATTATTGTTGTGGACTTCTTAGGGTAGAACGGACCGTAGAATCTTGGGGTATATTTTGTCTATTGGAATGTTGGTGCTATCTATTGTGATTTGTGAAGATTCAGATAGCAGGCCCAAGTAAGCTAGAATTTTAAATAAAAAAAATCACCATGTATGCTTTTCTTTTCCTGCATATGCCTAGCTCTAACACAGTTCAGTTCATGAGACAGTGGCCATGGTCATCATGGACCACACCCCTTACTCAGTGTAGTGTGCTGCAGACCCGTTCATTTATTGTTACAGTACACCACCAGTTTCCAATGACAGTCCAGCAAGGCTGGAAAAGAAAGTATGAGGCCCCACTCGCATTACATTTGCCACCCAACCCCATAGGTTTTTCATTGAGCGTTATTCCATGCCTGGTTTGTCTAACTTTGTGAGCCAACCAATCAAATGCCCAGAGTGATATTTGGAAGGTATGTTCTAACTGAGCTGTAGTGCTGCATTGCTGTTGTATTTGGGGTTGCGTATCTGGGATCTAAATTATATGTAATGTTTTTATTCTAGCCGCATAGAACATCGGTGATGCCGGCCCCAGTGCCGCTGCAGGAGGACACGGCGATGGCTCAGTTCTTGCAGGGGGAGAAGCAGCAGCAGGGACGAGCACTGGTAAATCACATATTTCATACAATTACTACGCTCACTATTGCCAAGGCGTCACTCATCGTTGTCTTAAAAAATGACTGTGAGGTGAACCCCCCCCCCCCAGCTTTACCAGCCACAATGGTGGTTGAGCTATTAAGGACTCTTCTATCTGCAAATGCAGCAGAATCTCACATAATGCACTGACGGCTTGAGGGAGACATGAAAGAACAGAAGGCAACTTAAAAGAAAGGAAATGGTATATGAGTGAAAGGGTGGGTGAGCTGTTCTTGGCATGTGCCACATTTAATCATGCCATACCCATGTGAAGTGATTCCATAACATATATCAGGGTTTCCCATAACAGATTAATTTACACTTGTTTAGATTTTTCCCTTGTGAATTGAAGTGTGAGTGAATAAGCCAAAGATGATGATGAATCAATGATCAGTGTAGTGGTCCCTCTATTACAAATAAGAAAAGCTCTACCCTACCTGCCTAATCCCTCTACCCTACCCCCTGCAGTAGGGAAAATCACATTTCCTTTCCTTGGTTCTTGCCCAGCACATGAATTTGTTGGAAAACGGTGTGGCGGCCGAGGCCACAGAGTAAAGTGGGAGTGAGTGCATGATTTGATATCAAGTTTGGCATATGGGATACGCAGTGACGAATGTGCCAAATAAAATCTATATAATCCATTCCTTTACCTGTAGTGCAGGCCATTACATTCATTTTCCTCGACATCTACTTACGGCAGACAGAATAATATATTAATATCTGCATTTCATACATGAGGTGTGTGACTGATGTGGTATCTTATTTATTATTCATCATCTTCTTTGGAGCCAGGGTAGGAAAAGAAATGCATTTGGGGAAGAGCAGGGCCATTGGAATTAGATCATTGTCAACTAGAGCTGCAGCCAGTAGCAAACTAGCAGAGGCGCTGACTAGCAATGAGCATGGCTTCATTATTTTAGCACCACACACAACTTATACTCTATGATAGTGCATAATGTCGTACTCATCAATGAGAAGTCATTTGTTTTTCATCTCAAAGTGTCTGACTCTGTTTATTATAGTTACTTGAAAGGCCTTTATGAGAAAAAATAATCCAATCACTGTTTTTAATCCTGTGATGTTATTCTCTGCCAGTCTGCCTGTTACTTTTCTACCACACAGTCACAGCTTTTTTATGTTGGGGAGCATGTGTGGGTAAAACAAAACATAAAATTCTCCTAATCATAATCATCACATCAAATAAATTCCAATGGTCCCAGGGGAGCAGCAATGTACTGCTACTGTGCCACACTGTTATTTAAAACAATTGTTTGCTGAGAGCATTATTTACAATTTGTCTTTCTTGTTTTTCTCAATATAGATGCTCCTGCTGGTCCTGCCGGACCACCCGACAGGCAGGAGAGAGCGGCCCGTTTGCGGCGGCAGAGCCTGGTGCGTATCCAGCTGGAATACCGGTGGCTGGTGGTCTTGGAAGAGGAGGAGATTAATGCTCAGTGCCCGGGCCCCAGTGCAGCCAGTCCCCCTCAGCCTCCCGGCCATCCCACTGTCGGTGCCAGCCAATTGTTGCCACCCCCCACCAGAATGGCAACAGGCCATTGCTGCGCCTCATCCTGCAGCGGCTGGACAGTATCGAGGGCTGGCTCACCTTGATGGAACACAGCACGGAACAGCTCAGGACCGACGTCCATAATGCCCTCTTCTGACCTTTTTTTAATATTTTGTTTTGGTCGGAGGGATTTGTTATTTGTTGGGGCTGGGCGGCATGGGTGGGTAGGGAGTTGGGCATGGCACTCTAGAGACTTTGATGAACATTTTGAGTTTTGGGGCTTGGGTCAGTTTTGTTTGGGAGAGGGGTGGGCATGTTGTTTGGGTAGAGAGGGTGGGTTGCTTTGTAAGTAAATAAAGGGGGAAATATTTTTTATAAGTTACATTTATACTTGAAGTAGTTTATTTTAACTTTTACTTTGCACAGCTGCCTTCAAGTAGTTTTACGCAGCCTGTTTATGTGCTTGTTGTAACTTAAGACTAGAGATAGCGTAGCACTTAGTTATAGAGTCTAGGCGTATACTTCTCTAACTATCTTGAGCATTATGGGGAATGCTGCCATGATGAGATGACCTAGGTTATATTGTGCCTAGGGTCTGAACTATCTAGATAAAAAACAGTAGCATTTAATGTATTTCTTACTAAGTTAAATTACATCCATACTAGTTGCCTTACCTGAATAATATATGTGCAGCAATAACAGGGGAGGCATCACAACTTCACAAGCGAGGTCCTACTTCCAGTGCCACCCAGGTGAGCTCCAACTGTAGGATTGTTCTGAATGATTGATTGATGATTGTCCATCGTAGGCAACTAAATGGAAGTAGACAGACTGAGAAAGTGAGTTCTATATATTTATCAAAGATTTAAAACCAATTGACACCACCTGAGTAGTACGTGATGATGATGACACAACTAGAATGCCTGATTGTGTTAAAATAGAAAAAATAGCAATACTAGTAAATTTCGGCTAATGTGGAGCTAGCAGTATTATTTGTGAAATCCACAAGTTATCAAAAATGGACTCAAAGTCTGGAGTTGAGTCAGTCGACAAGCTTAGGTTAGGTGTATACAGTTAGGCAACACAAGGCCTTAATGATGATGGTGCTGACGACTGATGTTCTTCATTCTATATCTAAAAAACTATGGATCATTTTTAATGCACGGGTTGGTAATGGGCTGCTGTAGTCTACTGCTTTGAAGATTCTACAGTAAGTTGGTGTTGCTTTCACCACATCTGCCCCACCAAGTGTGTGATCCATTGATGGTGTAATTTTAACCACATCTCAATAAATCACATAGCTCAGGGGAAGAGAGTTAGGGGTTTGATAAATGGATGGGTAATAGAATTTGGGGAAAGGTTTGACAAAGACAAACACTACAACACAAGGCCAACATTCATCTAGGCAATAAGCAGCAGCACATCATTCACCATCAATCTGTTGTTAGGAGGAAACACAGGAATGAGTATAACAGAGTACAGATACATGCATTGCAAACAGTTCTTCTGCCCCCGAGACCCAATTTACAATATATCCAAACATTCTGTCTTCTAGGTTAGAGAGTGAACGCACCCACCCACTTCTCTTAGTTAATATGACTGTTAAAAGAAAAATTATACTGTATTGCAAAATTGGGTGGTGAGTCTGCATTCTCCTCAGGAATATCCACTCTTTGTGGCCTCTCTGCGCTGGTCCGGTAGGTAAGCAGGTGTGTCGTTGAGCTCAGCTAGCTTTCGCATTTCGTTCATGAAGGAGAGGACAGTAGAAGAAGGCCTGTGGATTATAAAAGATTATTTTAGAGTCGAGGAGAAGGACAGAAGGAAAGGAAAGTAAGCTTCATGATGAGTGTATCAAGATAAGAAGACTCTGGGGCAAAGCAAAAAAAAAACAAGAGGGGGGCTCAGCGTTTCACTTTTGCCACAAGTCCAACACACACACACACACACACACAGAGCAGCATTTAACAAACACACCTCTCTCTATTCTAAATAGCTGAGGAGTAGGCCTCAGACTCTTAGTTTACCTTTGAACTGAAGGCGATACTCGATAACTTCTTGCTGCTGATGAGGTAGTCCTGCAGCTCCCAGCCCCGCCCTGAGTTCTTCCATGATACTCCTCTAGTCCTGAGTACCTCGGAGTAACCCCGTACCGGACCAGTCATCATCATCATCATCATGAATCGCGAGGACCCATTAAGATAGACGTGGGGTGCAGTGCACTGCTGTTGAAGAACAAGTAGAGAATGAAACAGAATTGCAGTATTTTGCATAGGCTTTTGTTTGATAACTAAAGTGACTGTTCTAGTGTCTGAAGAACCACAAAAAAAGGACAACACCCCTGCAAATATTTAAATCTGGTTAAGTGTGAAAGGGCTGATCATCACCTACAGGGGAAATAAAATAGGCACCCATCACTCAAGCCCCAAACAATGCAAATCAATAATCATCTCAATAAATTTCCCATATTAAGGTTCAACACACACCCTCCCTGAGTGTCTGCCACCACATGGATCATCACTCAACTTAAATCATCACTCACACAATCAGTCACTCATTGTTGCAATAGTTGAAGTTACCTCATCCCATCCAAGGCAAGCACGGGTAGTTCAGGTATTGGGTATTCAATCATCTTTGATGCAGGAAACAAATTGGAATATGGTATTGGCAGGCAGTCCTGTACATAATAAAGGATTTTATGGGGCAGCCGTTCTAGTACTAAATGATGCAAAAAGGGATAGGCATTAGACAATAGGCATGCGAGACTGCAGGCATTGTCCCCAATGTCATGGAGGAATTATGGAGGCTTCTTAAATGCACACTGGTCCAACTGCAATCTGGAAATATATATGTGACTCATAAAACATATGTGGGGCAGCATAAATCTGACCCAAAAATAATATTGTTCCTCTAGCTAATTTTTTTTTCTTTTTTTTGCAAAGTAAAAACTAAGTTCAACGAGAAAGTTTTAAAAGTTCTATGGGGGCACTGGTATACTTAGTCCGGGAAGTAGAGTTCGTCCTCAAACTCAGAAGTTGGTCAGCAAACACATTTGATTACATTTTGGACCAATCACCCTCTTCCTTCTCCTGTGATGCTGTTTCAGGAATGGTGTAATTGTGTGGTATAAAATATTAGTTCATTTTGATCATAGTCAATCTCTCCACATCTTGAGGCGAGAGACTGGTCCTTCTCACTGTGATGACCACACCAGCTGCACTGAACACACGTTCAGCAGACACACTGGTGACAGAACAAGCCAGGTACTTTATTGCTGGCCTGCTGAGCTCTTGCCATTGGCGCATCTTCCCATACCAATACATCAATGGATTTTGATCCACATAGACCTCTTTTGGATCATCCAAATACTCCTGGAACATCCTGTGGATAGTCATTGGTGCTGCCACTTGCTCTACCTGTTTTGCCATCACCTCTGCACTGGACTTTTGCCCTGCCAATTGAAACCAAGACAATGCAGAGGTTGGGTTGGGTTCTTCTTTTGCTGTTGTTGCCGGTGTTATGATTGATGGTGTTGTTGGCTGCTGTGAGACAAGACAGCCCTCTCTGGAAGTTGAAGGTGGCACACCAGAACTGCGGGGTGGGACTTGAAGTTCCAGCCGTCTTCTTCCAAGTCTCCGGCTTGCTCTACAATCCACCTCTTGTATTTTAAAACATCCACTTCAGAAAAAGGGATGAAAGTGGGCAGAATCTTTTTGTACCATGGATCAAGTAGTGTGGCACATATGTACTGTTTGGACTCGACGACGTCATGTTCCAGCCTTATATCAGAAGCCAAGTGCAGGACTGAGCTCTCAACCAAGGCATGTGCTTCTGTGTTTTCATTCACACCTGCAGGGGTGAACCTTTCAGGACGCCTTCTTCACTTGGTCTTGTAGGAGATGCAGCAATAGGATCGCTTGGCCCGTCGTACTGTCCTCCTTGCTAACTTCCAGCGTGAAAAACCTCAAAAGGAAGTAGCATCTGTGTCAGGCATTTGACTAGGCCCCATTTGTCCGCATCCATGGTCATTGCTTTCCCAACTGCATCCCCTCCTCTTTGAATGACATAGTCATTGATCTGTTTGTACTGCTCAAACAGACGTTGCAGCATGTAAAAGGTGGAGTTCCAACGTGTTGACACCTCCTGTAGCAGGGCTTTAACTGGTGCTCTATCATTACGCTGGATAATCCGCATCTGCTTCCGGGCTTTAAACGAATGGCTGAAATGGGTGCAGATACTTCTTTAGGTAGTCAGTATGTTGCTGACTATGTCCTCCTTTTTGAGGAAGTCTTGCACCACCAGGTTGATGCAGTGGGCCAAACATAGGACCCTGAAATAGCCTCCGTCTGACATGGCCTTGACTATGTTACTGCCATTGTTAGTGGCAACAAATCCAATTCTAAGACCTCTGGGTTGCAGCCATTCATACACCTTGCTGTTAATTTCCTCCAAGATGTTTACAGCTGTATGTGATTTTTCCATCATGATCATGGCTGCTGTTGCATGCCATTGAATGCTCTTAAAACTTTCTTCAGGGTCAAGACCTGAAGATATCTTTTGCTTTACCCCTACAAAAGAGATCCAGTGTGCAGTGATGCACATGCAATCAGTCGCCTGACAACTGGTCCACATGTCTGTCATCAGGTGGATGGTGTAAACAACACTTTGCTGCAAAGATTGTCCAACCAACTGCAGCACATTGTGATGCAGTGCTGGAACAGCCACTGTGGCAAAATAGGTCTTACTAGGTACCTTCCATTTTGGGCAGATGGCTGCCACAAATTCTAAAAATCCCACTCCTTCCACAAATGAAAAAGGGAGGCAGTCCAGCGCTAGCATTTTTGCCAGCTTCCCATTGTACAAATGTGCGGTTGGGTGGTTACGCTCGTAGGACCCTCCTGCCTAAACATGCCCATAATAGTAGCCTGGATTTTCTTCTTTTCTTGGGGCACCGACACAGGCGTGTTTTGAGAAGTAGATGCTAGTTTTAGACTCAATGTGCGTGGTGGTGGTTGAGCAGTCACTGTATGCCGTGGTGTCTCCATCATCTCACTGTGAATCTTCTTGTGCCATTGTGAAGTCGCTGAGGTGGGTGATTCTGCTGGTGCACTGCTGGGGACATGGCTGCTTTGCGTGAAGATGTCACCCTCTTCTTCCTCATCATCACCTTCCGCCGTGATTGGACTTGTAGCTGATGTTCCCTGGCTCTCCACACCACCACAACCACGTCTAGTAATTTTTTTAAGGTGCTCCTCCCACTTGATGATGTGGTGTTTTTTCATATGGGTCGTCTGGCCTCCAGTACCATAATGTGTACCAGGCTTACCTCGACAAACATTTGTGTGGCCAATGGTGCATTCTGCAATGTTCTCCCCCTCTTTGCTAACTGTAAAAAAGTCTCAAACTGGGGAGTATGTTTTTAGTGGCCCACTGCCAATGCCTGAAGACGAACTGGAGGTAGGTGGGCATGTCGTTGATTGCCTCTCTGCTTCTCCTGAGGCAAGGGTTGGTGCAGGTCTCAGCTGGGGCTTTGCAAATATGGGAGCTGGTGGCGGTGCTACCTGTGCCACATCCCTCGAAGCTGGTTGAATAGCAATGCCAGATTCCTCTGTGTCACGCTCTACCATGACTACCTCGTCATCATCATTCTCCTCTTCATCCCCTTTCATAAGTCAAAGTCTTTCTGGAAGTTTTCTTTTCTCTTGCCTCTCCTGTTGTCTCCTGGTCTCTGTCGGCTGCCACTCCTTGTCCCTATCATCATCATCATAAGTGGTGCTTGGAGAAAATGGTGCTGTAGTACCCTTCCTTTTCCTTGCTGGAGATGTGGGAGCCAATGATTCTATAAGAGGAGGTTCAACTTCTTGCTCTAAAGGAAGCTAAACCTCCTGTTCTGCTCCAACATCAGACAAATCTATTGCTGGCTGCGGTTGCTTTCCACTCTGCTGTGTTTCCTGAAAAGATTTCGTACTACTTTGAGAAAGGGAAAAATCCAATTCAACATCGCTACTCGTCAGCGTCAACATGATTGCACTGGCTGCCTCACTGACAGACATGGTCCTGGGCTTAGGTTGGGGGGGTGGTGCTGTTGCTGGAGCAGTGCTGCTCTCAGCTTGCTCGCCGGAGGCCGGTGCGGCAGGCACAACTTTCCTGAAAAAGGTTGTGATCGGCACACCAGTGGTGGAAATCTGCTTCTTCTGCTTCCCACTAGCCACTTTCTTGACAACACCTTTCTTTGGGGCCATCTTGAAGCTGTCAGTTGGCAGTGGCACTTAGCTTCACAACAAGCTGAAGAGATGACCGTGTTGCGTAGTCACGTTGTGCAGAGGCCTTCTGTCTGGCAGTACTGTGGGTGAACCTAAAAGCAAACAAGCAAGAAAAGCATCCGTGAAACGTGGCTTTGTTGCAGTTCAAGTAGTAGTACAAACAAACAATATAATTCAGTGTGGTTACTTAAGTTTGTATAAATAATTAACAATAGTATACAGTGTTCATTCCTAAAACGGAAAACTACACCAACATAAACTTTCATGGTGACTGAACACTCAGGATTAGAAAGAGCAACAACAACAAAACAATACAGCTGTAACTGTTTGCTTTATGTGCAATGCATCACGTGGGATGTGGCACGCAGGGAGGTGCAGCTGACAAATGCATTGACAATTGAATAATCCTTACACAATGATTGCTGTTGAGCACCTATAGCAGACATGGGGTTAATTCATTAATGCCAGATGCTATGAAAATGTAAAAAAAAAATATCAAATTTTTTTTAAAAATTACAAACATTACAAAAAAAATTGAAAAAAGAAATTGTGAATAAGTGACATTACACTCAAGCATATAATTAATTTGTATTTATTAAACTGCTATCTCATTGCACAACCATCCATGCAAACATATGGCAAAGGGCCACACTGGCTGTACACACAAAATGGCTGCCTGCAATTGCCACATGAAAAACAGAGAAAGACTGAGAAGCAGGGAAAGATACAGCTAATATTAATTCTATGAATTACATCAATTAATCATAGACACAGTTCGAACATTACGAGATCTTTCTTTGATTGGATCTCTCCAAGTATTCACACTCTATCCTGATTGGGATAGAGTTGCTGCAAATTATAATACAAACAACATACAAATTTTACTATATACCAAGATTAAACAAAAAATTATATAAAACATTACAAAACTCAATACAACGCCAAATATGGTCCCTATGAGAAAGACTCCTATCTTCCACACATCTATTTATATGAGGCTGTGCATCCTATTCCTGTACAATCACTCTCAACAATAGTCTCTGGGGTCCGTGTGTATTTGCAGAGCAAAAAGTCATAGACCTTAACACAGCACACAATGTATTTAATACATTCAATAGTCCAGGCCTTCCAGAGACTTTGATATTGCGGTGTCGACACGTTTCAGCCCTTCTCTTATCGGCCTCTTCAGGACATAATGAAAGAAGGAGTACCTGGCATGGCAATTCCTAAAGCATCACTGGGTTACCATCCTGCCGCCGAGGGTCTTTCGAACAGAAGCTTGTGTCTTCGCCCTCCGGTGCCGTTACCTCTTTGCACAGGTACAGAAACCAGACCACGCCTACGCCGGTCAGTGTCAGGCGCTGATCCTGGGTGCAGAGGATGCTACTCAACCCGTCGCCATCTTGGCAGAGAAAGGAGCCTCACGCCAGCCACATGGTCATCAACAACAACAACAACACAGAGCAAAAAGGCATGGTGAACAAAGAGAAGACATGCAGTTCTATGGCAAAAGCACACCGGCTACCTACAAAAAACCAGCAAGCAAGGAGGCATGGCCGCAACATAATGATAGAAGAACAACACATGAAAGTCTATGGCAAAAGCACACTGGATGCCTACGCAAAATGGCCACCAGCCACACGGTCAAACAACGAGCAAGGAGGCATGGGGATCAAAGAGAAGACATGAAGGCCTATGGCGTAAGCACACTGACTGGCTAAACAAAATGGCCGCCAGCCACATGGTCAGACTACAACAACAACCAGCGAAAAGGAATGGCCACAAACAAAGAAGACATGCAGGCCTATAGGGAAAGCACACTGTCTGGCTACACAAAATGTCCGCCAGCCAAATGGTCACAACAACAACAACCAGCAAGGGAGCATGACCACAAACAAACAAGAAAAGCAGGCCTATGGAGAAAGTACACTGGCTGGCTACACAAAATGGCCGCCAGCCACATGGTCAGACAACAACAGCCAACAAGAAGGCATGGCCACAAACAAAGAAAACATGCAAGTCTATGGGGAAAGCACACTGGCTGGCTACACAAAATGGCCACCAGCCACATGGTCAGAACAACAACAACCAGCTAGGGTGTCATGACCACAAACAAAGAAGAAATGCAGGGCTATGGGAAAAGCACACTGGCTGGCTACACAAAATGGCCACCAGCCACGTGGTCAGACAATAACAACCAGTAAGAAGGCATAGCGACAAACAAAGAAGAAATGCAGGGCTATGGGAAAAGCACATGGGTTGGCTACACAAAATGGCCACCAGCCACATGGTCACAACAACAACACGCAGGAGGCCTGGAAAACAAAGAACACATGTAGGCCTAGGGTGGACACCGACTATACAAAATGGCCCCTGGCCACATGGCATACTGATTCTTGAACCACAAAGGCAAATGGTGGCCTATGCCAAACACACACACACACACACACACAGGGCCAGACAAAAGAGGTATGGTAACACAGAGAACACAGCATTAATTCAGCAATGCCAAAAATGAAAATTAACAGGGCTAAAAATGTTTACAACAACACACATCCTCCAAAGCCATTACCTCACCTATACACGGTTTCAGTAAAAAAATCTGAAATACCACTGCAAAACACATTTTGTATTTTAATCCAATGCCATCCATGGCCTAAATGATGTTATAATTCAACAGACACCATATAATCAGTTGTTTCATGCACCCATGAATAGTACAGGGCCTACTGACTGGAAGGCTAAATGGCAAACTAGGCCACATAGTGAATTAATTAAATCAATCAATATTGCAAACATTAAAAAACATGGAGAAGAAAAAAGAAAATGTACTGAACTGTGCAACATTTTTCCTTTACAAAAGAAGATAAATTTAATGCACAAAAAACAAGGCCCGTACTAAAACTGCAGGCGCCCCACCACAATACATTTTAAAAATCAAATAAAAGTACAAATAAATCCAGGTGCATGCCCCCAGTCAAACAACACCCTTATACACCAGTTTTTCAACTTGATATCTCAAAAACAAAAGCCCTCAAATCCAATGGTATATATGCAGCAGACAATGAGAGTGATCCTTCCAGCTCCAAATCCCAATGAAAAGTATCCAGGAGAGGGACAAAGCACTGGGAGGAGCCTGCTGGAAAGGAACGGGAAGTTGGAGTCTCTGGGGCACTTCCTTCCTTCAGGTTTGAAATAAAAAAAGAAGTTTTAAAGTAATGGCTTCTCCAATGGCCAGTTTGAGAAGAAAATCCACTCCAAATGCCTCTCATCCGTGGGCCGCCAGAATCATCATCAAGCCCTAAATGTGTAAATATGCTACTCCTTTACATGCCTCTATTGCAAAAAAATAGCACTGAGAGCAGGAGGAAAATAGTACATGCAGACGGATAACTACCCTGGTTCTTGCCATCTGGCACTGCTGCAGGCAAAGCCTGAAAAGCCAAGCAATCCTGGAAAATGTTTCATCTGAAACAAGCAGTTTAATAGCAAGGAATGTTCAATGGACTGGGACAAAGCATGTCACTGCCATGGAATACATGATGGCACAGTTATAAAGAGGGAAACACAGGCAAGTAAAGTGATTGAGAAAGAAAGTAAAAGTTGTCTGTCAACACGTTTATGGGCTTTTTAAAAATAAAGTGATGTCAGCCATTGTCTAGGGCTGCAGAGTTTCTTGGCGTTTCATTGACACCATGCAAACTGTCAACTTCTGATCAAAGCTATACTCCCTTGATTGCTCATTCACATGAATGATATAAAGTGTTTATGCTGAAAACGTGGGTTAAAGGTTTCAGGCCACTTGTAAACAAAGTTTACACGTCACGTGTGGGTTAAAGCTTACACATCTACCTTTATATAGTTGATCATGTCCGGCCACGGGTGCACTGTAGAGTGGGATGCATGCTGGATAGCAGTGAAGGACTAGAACTTCTGTACTCAGTTGTTTTGCTTCCCTTCCTTCACAACTGGAAGAATTACCTGCAGCAGAACTGGAAAATGTTTTTGATAAAGAACACTTTTATAATTGCCAAGACTTCTACGCTTGTGATCCTTTCCTCTACATATGCTTGTCACCAGCCAACACACGCAGTTCATGCAACTTATCCATTGTTCCCTTAAATGGGCATTTCTGTGATTTTCTTCTGCTGTCTCCCCTTTCTCAAAAGGACTACTTTTGCTAACGTTTTGAATCCCACTGCATTGTATAGTTCCATCGTGCAGCCTTCAGGTAGTACATTGCAATTCTTTCTGGTGGACCCTCACAAAGCCTGTGTGTCATTCAGTAGCTTCTTGTACTCTTTTGTTCAGCCAAGTTCCAGCTAAATCGTCTCTTGTCATTTTCTAAGAAGGAGTGGTACCGAAGGACACATAGAACGTTGTCCCGAGTCACACTTAGGTAAAAAGGATTTTTTTCACACACGCTGTATCTGTTGGTAATACCTATTAGTAAGAGTATGAAGGTTACTTGCCACAGTTCCAAAACCTAATGCTCACCAAGTGGAAGCACCTCTAATAAGAAAATCACCAAGCCACAAGTTTTGGGGTCATACGGTATTGGATTGTCTGTTTACAGTTAACCCAGGCAAGCCAGTACTTATAAGGGTTTACTTCTTAACTCCACTGAACAGGACAATGCTAAAATTGCACAGTACCCCATGGTCAAATCTTCTAAAGAGCTAGACAGGCACTTAGCTAGACCCTTTACTTCCCAAAGCAAGTCTTACTTCCGCCAGGGTCCTGGAACTAGTTTGTCAATACCAGTGGTATCTGGGACCGTTGGTTTGACATAAAAGATCCTGAAAACACCCCATCTTGGCCTTCAGTTATTAAAACAAATTTTAATAGGATAAAGAGCAAGACTGAAAATCGCCACTCCTTTGACTCTAGAGTCTGCTTTGAAAGATTCCTGTGCATTTCCTAATATCACACATTCATAGGAAAAGATAGGAAGAAGACAGATAGTGAGGAAAAAACTGAGATTGAGTAACAATTGATTTTGATCAATAGTTGAGCAAACAATTCTTGCTACTGTACATTTGGTGGCGAGGCTCCTCTACAGCCTTCACTGTTGAGGAGTTCGATGAGTTCAGATTTTTCACTGTGCCTCTGAAACAAATGTGCAACATTCCTAAATGGAGTCTGATTATTGACCTCATTTGCAATTTTTCCTTGATGATTTGGTTTCTACTTATCACAACCAACCTAATGGAACTCACATGGTTGCCTTTCTTAACCTGCCTCATTTTTTAAACCAGCATCATCATCAGATTATCTACAATGCTCTCACTACTAGCACTCTGCCTATCTAGCAGACAAGATCACCATTTCCAGAGGCTCTCAGCACACCCACAACCATGACATCATCAGAGTTCAGATGTAGAAGTGCAAAATAAGAAAACACAAGGCAACAGACCTTCTCCATTTACGCATGCCAGATCTGGAACAATGGGTCTGGTGTACAAAGTTAGCAAAATTTGCAAAAAGTGGTTGCAAATAATGCTCTGTCTTTCTGCAAATGGCAAAACAATTTGCAAACTGACCTATGTACTAATAGGTCGGTTCACAACATTCCAATTTATAATGGGTTGCAATCTGAGTCACTTCATCAGTATTCATGAAGTAGGTGGCAAATTGTGACATACTAAGATTGGATGCCATCAAAGGCACTGTGGCCAGCTGGAGTCAGCAGACCACCATATCTTTGAATGCATTTAAATAAAGTAAACTTTTTTTTGATGCAGCCCTTTTTTCCTTGAAAGAAATGTGGCTTCATTGGAAAAAAAGTCTATTTTTTTAACATTTGTTTGAGACAGCTGACATTTTGTTTACAATCACAAAGGAGAAGGGTCCCCAAGAGGATCTTTTTCCTTTTGCAGCTGTTACCACTCCAACCTGGGAGATGGTAACTTTTTAATGTTAAGCGATCCGATTTCGGTCCCAGAACATTTAGGCATACTATAACTAATGGCTGTTTGGAAGGGATGCATTAAACATGTCTCCTCCACATACTGATTTGTTATGCCTTTCTAAATCTAATTTTGCAATTTGGTAGCATGTAACCAAATCACAAAATGGATTTAGTTTATTTTTAAAAAGCCATTTATGTGATTGCATACCTGATTTTGCCATTTGCAGGCATTGCAACTGTAAAATGGCTTTGTACTTCATACCCAACATTGCTGTTTTTATCGGGCCAACCCCAGCCCTCCTCCAAATTAGGAAAGAGCTGAAGACACACCTCATTAAAGAACACCACATCACAACTAAATAACAGTTCAGTTCAACAATCCATCGCTATATTTCGCCTGGCTTTCAGTCTAGTCACTCATTACTGTTAATATGGAGCCTATAAATTTCTGTTCTGCCTTTTTGCAAGCTTCCTTCTGTTTAACTACCACACAAATACATACATATGTTTTGATCCTTCCTTTTCCAATTATCACCCTCCTCTTCCACTTTTTTAAATAGGTTCCAACCGTATTCATTCATTTTCCTTACGGACCATTTTACCACCTTGGTTACAAGAAACCTTGCAACATCTCCATTGGGGGTCTTTGCAGAAAGAAATGGAGTAGCTGAGTCATTCAGATTACTTGTCTAAACATACCAGTGAGATAGTTATGCAGTCCATTTTCTCCAACCAGTTTTTGGGCAATATAACTAACTAGTCAAAGGACATTTGTATGGTTGTCCCAATCCCAGTCTCTTAGCCACAACCAGTTGTCTTGCGAGTAGTAATGGACCATCTAGCATTTCAGCACAATAAATACACAAAAAGTACATGAACTGCCTAGGTCTATGTGATGGCCTATTACCAAATCCTAATGAGAACACAAAAGGAAGAATGTAACTATTCTTGAAATGCAATGGGCTTGGTGGACAGTCAATCCAAACAATGAAAAAACATGAAAATACATGAAAGCTTGCCGTCTTAATAATAATACTTTTTCTGAATAGTAATGTCCATTGCTATATGGTCCAGGAAGCATTCTGAGCGCTCTACGTCAAAGTACCTGCATGAAAAATGTAAACATCCCAAGAATAAACCATTAGGGTGTTTGGAGAAAATATCGATTTAAAAATAGCGGGAAGGGAAAATATTGGAAAATAAATATTGCGATACACAAATATATCTATATATGCAGTCTTTACACCATGCTTCAGGAAGACCCACTCCCTGGTGGGGGTGGAGTGTGAAACCAGTGGGAGCAAGCTGGTGAGCAAAGTCACAAAACTAAAACAAATAAAGCTCATTCAGGAACTGGTGAAGCCAACTTGCTGTAAAGACTGCATCGCCAAATGCGATGCAGCGCGCGCAACGGAATTCATTTTATTTATTTATATGTTTGCTTACCTCTATTCGGCCGTATTCCGTAGTCTACTACCCCCTCACCCAGACCCTCCCCCACCCCACGTCATCGCCCAGCAGCACTCCCACCACGGGCCAGCTCCAGCAATGTCCCTAGGTGTCCACCCTGGGACATTGCAGTTTGCTATGGGATGGCGGGAGCAGTAAACAAGTGCTCCACTTTGAACAAGTGAGAGTATTTTGCTCTCACTTGTTCAAAGTGGAGCATTTTGCTTTTTACCCCCAGGGAGCTGCATCTTAGCAGCTCCCTGGTGTAAAAAGTAATGCTGGCTCCCCCAGGAGGCGGTAGCCCCCCTATGGTCCCAAAAGAGATGGCCATGGCCAGGGGGATAGGGTACCCAGGGCTGAAAATGGCCTGGGAGGTGGCGGCGCGGCCCCCCTCCCTTTAAAACAACAAAAAAAACAAATAAAATGGCCGGGCCCAAGGGATGGAGTCGCCGCGTCCGAAATCGGCCTGGGGAGAGGGGCCACATGGCCCCCTCCCCTTTAAAAATATAGACAAATGCCCAGCCGCTTGGCCTCCCTCCTGTTTTGCTTTAATAAAAAAATAAAAAATGGGTGAGGCCCCGGGGATGGGGTCTCCGGGGCCCAAAAGCGTCAAGGGAAGGGGAGAAAGGGGGCCCCACAGCCCCTTCCTAGAATAACGGGAAAAAAATGAAGCTGGCAACTCCCCGGAGGCCCCGCCCATTTCTCCACTATTCTGCACTCGCTCGCTCTCTTGGCGCGCTCTTGATTGGGGGATGAAGTCCCCCCGAGGGTCCTTAGGGGCCAACTAGCCCACCTGTTACCTCCAGCAAGCCCCACACAGTGAGATTGCTGGGAGGCGGTTGGAGGCCACGCCCCTTTTTCCACCACTCTGCAAACGCGCCTCTCGGCACACTGCTCGTGGGGCGATGAGGTCCCCTTGTGTCCTGAGGACCTCAGGACTAAAGTGGACTTAATCCTCCAAGCAGCAGTGCACCAGGAGGTGCGTTGGCAGAGTGGTGGGGAAAGGGGGCGTGGCCTCTGTCCACCTCCCAGCAATCCAGCTGCGTGGGGCTTACTGGAGGTAATAGGAGGGCTAGTTGGCCCCCAGGGACCCTCAAGAGGCAAGGGGACTTCATCCCCCAAATAGTGGAGCCCTAGGTGGGCTATTTTATTCAAGACAGAGCACAGCACAATAGATTAAATTCCTGACATCCGTCTCTGTTCTATGTCTTTTCCCTCGTATTTTTTAGACTGTCAAAACTTTGAATTACAAGACTCGTGGATACTGCTTACTTGTTCTTGATACTTACAAGACGAAAGACGCTTTTTGACTGCATTTTCCTACTTATACGAGATTTGGGTAACTCCAATTTTTGTAACTTTGGTGTTTGCCTCTATGGTTTTTTCTCTGTATGTCTCTAACTTGAGACATCTTTTGATACTTACGTGCTTTGATGCTTGGACTTTCTCTCTTCTTTCTTGTCTCTTTTTTTGGACACGAATACAAGCTGTGGATTGTCTTTGTCACTTTTTCTTTTCTCATTTCTAAGTTTATTATTATAATCTTTTTAACTACTGCATGGACGGTTTATAGATCTTTCTGTAATTCTTTTACTATTTCCGTTCTTTCGGAGGGACACTGATGAGTACTGTCTTCACAGATTTTATATATTCTTTGTTCTGTTGTTTTGCTTTTATTTGGTATTTCTTTGCGCACAGTGTGTCACGTGGTTTCTGGGACACATGCATGTCGGGTTTTTTAGCAATTTTAGCCACTTACCGCCCTCTTGTATTGCACATATTTATAAGACGATAATATTGTTCTGTATTCAACAGCCTTGAGGAAGTCGCATAGCGACGAAACACGTGTCGGCTGTTTTCTGCTTACTACATCTATGTGTCAACGCTATCACGATTCAGAATTGATTGTACATTGTGTATGATATTTGACTATTTTGTTTAGCATTAAAAAACTTTTCCTGACGGATGTCAGGAATTTAATCTATTGTGCTGTGCTCTGTCTTGAATAAAATGACTATTGTACATGGAGTACTTGTTCTCCATGCACTTACATAATGCTGTGGGTGGCACGGTATTGATATTGAGCACGCCGGAGGACTATTTGCCCTATACAATTATAAACTAGGTCAGAGGTGCTGGCTGCGTTGTTTAATCACTGCCATCAGCCTGTTTTGTTTACCCTAGGTGGGCTAGTTGGCCCCTAAGGACCCTCACCAGCAAAGGAGACTTCATCCCCTAACCAAGAGTGCGCCAGGAGGCGCGTTTGCAGAGTGGTGGTGAAAGGGGCCATGGCCTGCTATCAGAACTCAGTAATCGTGCTGCATGGGACTTACTGGAGGTAATAGGAGGGGTAGTTGTCCCCCAAGGATGTCCTTGGGGGCCAACTACCCCTCCTGTTACCTCCAGTAGGTCCCACAAAGCAGGATTGCTGAGACGTTGTCAGAGGCCATGCTCCCTTTCTCCACCACTCTGCAAACGCGACTAGTTAAAACATCTTAGAAATTCACTGAAAAAAACAAAGGTCACAGGGATGTTATAGTTAGTAATTAGCATTTAAAAAACCTTAAAAATTCACTGAAATAACCAAAGGTTTCAGGGACCTTATAGTTAGGAATTAACATTTAAAAAAAGCTTAGAAATTCATTGAAAAAAACAAAGGTTTCAGGAACATTATAGTTAGACTGACATTTCACTTGTACAATACCAGAGAAATTCAGCCGTTATAGTTACCTGAGTTAACTATAACTCGTGCCCCCGCAATGCACTGCTTATGACCTCACATATTACATCAGTCATGACATGGTCAGTGACATCACTGAAGGCATCACTGATGGCATCTCAAATTACATCACTGATGACATCATCCACAGAATCTCTGACGCACCCACTCACGCCCCCGTAAAACCTTTAATACACCCACTCCAACTTTCACACTACCATTCTTGAAACCATTGACACACTCATACCAGTACTTACATACCCATTCACTGATTCATAGGTCTACACACACATCGACTCACTCACCCATACAGCCACTCATACACCTACTCACTCACTAATACAGCCACTGATATATCTACTCATACAGCCATACAGCCACGCACACACAGTCAGTCACTCATAGAGCTACTCACACACCTACTGTCACCTATAGAGTCAATCGGCTATGGCGCCTCCCGCTAGCGCGTAGTCCGTGGTGATGCCCCTCCCCCCTCCTGTGATGGCGTCTTCGGCGGTCAGCAAGGAAAGAAACGGACGCTAAAGGGCTGCTGCGGCGGTGGAAATTGCGCAGCGCCGCACTTCTCAAGTTTGGATACGGTGGATACGGTGGACGCGGTGGCGTCTCTGACGGCCCCCATGACTTATGCCTTTGGCAGTGTTCGCTTCCTGGAGGTGATGCTAACGGCGCGAGTCTGACTCTCGAAGGCTGGAGGGTCAGGTCTCATCTTTCCGGAGAGCAAGGAGTCCACTACAGCAGCGATTCAGAGCCGCTGCATGCTGTGAGAAAGCCCATTGTGTGGAGTTGGAGGGCTGGAGTAGCGCGGTCTGAAAGAGGGAGGGAAAGGAAAAGAGAAGAGAAGGTCCAACCAACGGCAAAGCTTTACTGAGTGGAGACTCGAGATTCTGGAGACAGAGACGGAGAGGGGGGTCTGGAAGAGAACGGCAGGAGGGTGAGTCTGGAGAGAACTACAATATCATAAAACACCTGGCAAGTGGCTTGAGAGGGTTTTTTTACTTTTATTTATTTCTTTTTTTTAACCTTGGGACGCTAGGTTAAATACATATATTATGAAGAAACAACTGAGGCTTGCCGCAGCAGTAGCGAAAGTGGAGGCTTCAGTTGCAGCCAAATCTAAAACACGTTCAGCTAAAGCTAAGCTGAATTTGGCAGTAACGAAAGTAGGAGGTAAAACGCATCAAGGGGAGTCTTCCTTCAGCTCACAAAGTTCAGAAATTGACGATCTACCTTTTAGGGAGTTAAGTTTACGAGAGGCGGCAGGAATTAAGTCAAGGAACACCACCGTATGTATTTCGTTAGGAGAAGCAGCAGCCTATAAAAATCTTGAACTAAAAAATGCTAGAGACTTTCCTTTTTTTGGAAGAAGATGCCTACTCCTACTACTGCTACTTCACAGTGCCCAGATAACCCCAGCCAAACTCTCCCAGTGCAGAAGGCCCTGAATGACTTGTCGATATCGGCCACGCCAGCGGTCCAAGTAATCTCTCCGGGCTCAGTTCCCTCCTCCTCTCCCGGGGTCCCCTCCCCCGGAGTACATGGCATGCAGATACAAGGGGAAGAACATCGGATGGCTCCACTTGACGCAGAACAGCTTAACAACACCGCCTCAATTTCAGCAATGCCCACTCCGACTTCACTTCCTCAGTCTCCTCCTCTGCTCCTTTCTCCTGGTGGAAGCAACAGTCCAATTCAAACTAATGCTACCAGGGCCGACCAGCTTGTACAGCAGGGCCAAAACGATATGCAAAGCCACTTAGTAGCTTCAGCTCCAATTTCAAGGGAGACTGAATTGGTGGATTCTTTGTCGTTGGAGGATCTCAGTGAGATCTCGCCAGGAGTGAAGGAGTGGATGGGAACAAGAAGGTTATGGCATACCAGCTGGATGTCAAAAATATGCTAAATATGATCCTTGAGGAAATTCGGGACATGAAAAAGACACAAGAAGCTGAAATAGCTACAATTCATCAGCGATTGGGCAAAATTGAGGAAGCGGTTGCCAGTCTTCCAACTCGACTCCAGGAAGCTGAAGCAAGAATCTCCCTGGTCGAAGACTAAATGAATGGTATTCTGCAGCAGGTAGATTCAGCCTCCCGTGAGAAAATAAGAATGGAGAATAAGATCGAAGAACTTGAAAATTTCTCACGTCGCTCAAATTTGCCCATAGTCGGTGTCCCAGAGCGGATCGAAGGAACAGACACACTCAAATGGGTTGAATCCTTTTTGAAGGAGGCAGTGATTCCAGAGTTCCCCGGCGATCTGTCTGTAATCAGAGCCCATCGGGTTCCAGCGCATCTTCCCCCCAATTTGAAGTTTCCGCTAACTATTCTTGTTAATTTTGCAGACTTCCGGATAAAGGAGAACATTTTGTCTAAAGCTATTTTGTCTAGGCAGTTTGAAATCGAGAATGGTGCAAAATGCAGAATTTTCTCTGATATGTCTGCGGTTGCAGCCAGAAGACGCAAGGACTTTGTTAAGTTATTGTATTTGTTTAAGACCCAAGGGGCGCAAGCCTCTATTGCCCAACAATCCAAGCTTAAGGTCCTAGTCCAGGGGAAATTTCATTTATTTACCCGCATTGAAGAAGCCCAGGAGCTTCTTAAAGCTATTTCAACTGGGAAGTAACTGGGAAGTAACTGGGGGTCCCTTTCGCCTTTATGAAGGTTTTTGTCGTTGGTTGAATCACTATGTAGGTTCTTGCTTCTAAAGGTTATATCTATGCCTTCTATCTCTGTTTATGTATTTTATGTATTCTGATTCAGGAAGGTTTGGTCCGCAGGATTATTATTATTGTTTTTTTTTCTTCCTTTTGTTTTTTCTTTTCTTTTTTCGGGAGGGGGCAGGGGGGGAGGTCACCTCAGGTGCAATTCCAGGGCACCAATAGTAGTACTTGGGGGGAGGGAGAAGGTGGATAGCGGGACTTGCCGCTTTCTCAAGGTTGAGCAGGTATGACTACCTGCTCACGACATTGGGTTAAGGGTGGGTTCACAGGGGTGGGCAGGGAGCATGGGGGAAAAATGAAATCCATACTTTTAGATTATATTTAGCAGAGTATTGTAATCAGTGTTATGTGAAAGTGAAAGAGGATCATCTCGCTTCTCGCTTAGAGAGGGCCTCAGGTCTTATACTCCGTATTCTTGAAAGGTCTCGTTCCAGGTTTTTGGAAATTTGCTCTGTCCACGTAAATGGGTAATAAGGAAAGATTGAAAGTGGTTTCGTTCAATGTAAATGGCCTCAATAATAATAAGAAAATGCGGGCTATTGAGGCTTGGATAAAAACAGAGAATTCCTTAGCCATATTATTACAAGAGACCCATATTCCAGCTAGTAAAATTTCCAATTTTGCAATGTTTAGAACTTGGGCAGCTTATAGGGGTTTTTCCTTGTCTTCGGTAGCACAGAGGGGCACGGCGATTTTTCTTAGCAAAAGACTTGAGGCCGAAGTAATTAGCTCTGCATGTGATCACAGTGGTAGATGGTGCTGGGTCACTTGTAATCTGGACCATCGGCTTATGACATTTGCTAGTATATATGCCCCGGTTGAGGATAATCCTCTCCCATATGAGGAATTTTTTCAATCACTAATTCAAGTCTCTGGAGATTTGATTGTGGGGGGACTTCAATTTATTAATGAATCCTAAAATTGACTCCTCATCTAATATAAAAAACAGCTAAAATGTAAAGCTTTGAAATCGGTACTTAGCTATATCTCGATGCTTGATATAGCCGATCCCTGGCGGACTGCGTTTCCATCGGAAGTAGTGTATACTTGCTTCTCAGGGAGATTTCAAACCTTCTCTCGTATCGACTTTTTTCTTGTCTCCGGGAAGTTGGCTTTTTTACAACTGAAAATTCTCCAAAATGGGTTCTCAGACCACGCTTTGGTGATATTAGAGCTTGCTTTAGGTAAAGGTAGTTCAGCCGGGAAAAGGTGGTCGTTAAATCGGCAATATTTGTCAGACGAAAATTGGGTAGCTAAAACTAAAATACAAATTGCAGAGTTTTTTGAGCGAAACCATAATTCCGCATCACCCCATGTGATTTGGGATTCGCGCAAAGCATTTTTTCGAGGTCTAGCCATTGGTAAAGACGCAGAGAATTCCAGAAAATGGAAGGAGGAAAAGCAGTTATTAGAATATAGAGTGCAAAGTGCCCTAGATAGATTTCTTCTTAGCCCTTCGCCCTTAAATAGACGTCTGTGGGACCAGGCTAAGCGGAATTTGTCTGAAACATATTATGCTAAAAGTGATTCCCGCCTCCTTCAGGATAGGCAAAGGATATATGAAGAAAGCAATTACACAGGAAAATTCTTGGCATGGCAGGCTAGGGAACGAGCCGCAAAGAATCAAATACTGGCATTAAGATGCCCGACCTCTGGCACTCGGTCAGAAGACCCTGAGATAATTGGAGACATAATGGTTCAACACTACAAGGCCATTTATAGCAAACAATTATCAATTGATATATCTTCGTTGGAAGACTTTCTGCAGGAATTAGAAGTGCCCGTTCTATCAGAGGAGGATAAAGGGCACATGGTGAGTCCCTTTACAAAAGATGAGTTAAGGCTTGTTATTAAAAATCTTCCTAGCGGCAAAGCTTGCGGCCCGGACGGCCTGCCAGCCGAATTCTTTAAAACCCTTTTAGATGTGATTGTGGACTATCTTTTATTAATCCTAAATTCAGTTTTAGAGGGGGGTCCTATCCCGCTGTCATTTCGAGAAGGAAGTGTAGTCAGTTTTTCTTAAAAAGGCAAAAATAGCGAAGACCCTAATTCATATCGTCCAATTACGCTTTTAAATTCTGACTACAAAATACTAACCTATAGAGTCAATCACACAGCAATTTACTCACCTATACATTTATACACACACACACTCATGTATTCATACAGATACTAACACATACTCACTTACCTATACAGTCACTGACACAAGCACATACTCACCCATACGGCCACTCTCGCAATCACTCAGTCACACATACAGTCACTTATACTCCAACACTCACCTATACTGCCTTTCACATATGCAGTTACCCATATACCACTGACACATCCATTCACTTACAGACACAGCCATACACACACTCACTTACCCTAACAGCCCCAGACACATGCACTCACTAGCCCATACAGCCACTGACTCACCCACCCACTCGCTCATCACCCACCCACACAGACACTCAGACACCCATAAAGGTACTCAGACAACCAATCACTCACCCATACAGAAACTCACATACCCACTCACACACCCATGCAACCACTTAGACGCCATCTGACAGATACAGACATTCACACAACAAGTCACTCACCCATACATTCACTGAGATGCTTAATTATTCACTTATACAGTTACTCACGCACCCACTGAATCATCCAATCAGGCACTCATACACCAACTGATTTACCAATACACCTTGGTATGTATATTTAACACTCATAAACCTTTTAGAACCACTTATAGTCAGTGATGTCATTTGAGATGTCATCAGTGATGTCACTGACAATGTCATGAGTGATGTAATATGTGAGATCATAAGCAGTGCATTGCGGGGGCACGAGTTATAGTTAACTCAGGTAACTATAAGGGCTGAATTTCTCTGGTTTTGTACGAGTGAAATGTCAGCCTAACTATAACGTTCCTGAAACCTTTGTTTTTTTCAGTGAATTTCTCAGCTTTTTAAAAATGTTAATTCCTAACTATAACGTCCCTGAAACCTTTGTTTTTTTCTGCAAATATATATATATATATGCACACACGTTTCCCACAAAAGCTGCCAAACTTGCGACGGGTGCCTCCAATTAGTGTGGGTAAGACCCGCTTTGTTCACCAACCACAAAAGTACCTGGAGCACTCACGGGGCATTTCAACAAACCTTATTAGTTGCATACGCGTTTCAGCAATCAACCTTCCTCAGTGCGGCAATTACAAATAACAGGCATAGGCAGCACTACGGAGATTTAAACTATCCTACTCCATGATTGCCTTTTCCCTGTTCAATCAGAAGGCCCCAGTCCAGGCGGTGTGGAAATGACGGGTCGGTAACTCCGTTGTATTTGAGAAATTGTAGGACTTCAATGTCTGATAGAGATTTTCCTCCGATGGTTCACGGACGCCAGTTCCCATCACAATATATATATGTATATATTTTTCTTTTCACAGAAAAAAACAAAGGTTACAGGGACGTTATAGTTACACTCAGATTTCACTATTACAAAATGACAGAAATGAGACATTCAGCAGTTATAGTTACCTGAGCTAACTATAACTTACGCCTCCGCAATGCACTGCTTATTACCTCACATAGTACATCACTCATGACATGGTCAGTGGCATCACTCATGACATCTCAAATGACATCACTGATGACATCATCCATGTGGAGTGTAAGTGTTTTCTACGAATTTATGAGCGTTAAACATATAAACTTAGCTACTACAAAAGTTTAATTAGTATACTAGGTGTACTACTAATGAGTGATACTACTTTTAACATATAATATGTGAGTGGCTGTGTGTATCAGGGTGTGAGTGGGTGTCTGAGTGGCTGTATGTGTGTGTGAGTGGGTATGTGAGTTGCTGTATGAGCATATAAGTAGGTGTGTGAGTTACTGTGTGGGTGAGTGAGTGACTATGTAAGTGGCTGTACTGGTGAGTGAGTGGGTGAGTGGGTGTGTCAGTGGCTGTATGGATGGATGTATGAGTGACTTTATGGGTGAGTGAGTGGGTTTCTGAATGCCTGTATGAGTGAGTGACTTGGTGTGTAAGTGTGCTATATGGGTGAGTAAGTGGCTCTTTGAGTGGGAGTTTGGTTAAGTCAGTTGGTGTGTGAGTGGCTGTATTGGAGAGTATGTGTCTGAACGACTGTATGGATGAGTGAGCGGATGTGTGAGTACTGATATGGATGCGTGAATTGGTATCTAAATGGTTGTGTGGGTTTGTGAGTGAGTGTGTGATTCATTGTATGGGTGAGTGAGTGGCTGTGTTGAGAGCCTGTATGGGTGAGTGAGTGGGTGTGTGAGAGTCTGTATAGGTGAATAAGTGGGTGTGTAGTAGTTGTATGGGTGAGTGTGTGGCTGTATGAGTAGGTGCATTGGTGAGTGATAGTTTGTGTGAGTGGCTATATGACTGAGTGAGTGGGTGTATGAGTTGGTCTATAAAGGAGTAGGTGGATGTATGAGTACTGGTAGGGGTCTGTGAATAGGTATGTGAGTGGTTGTATGGGTGTGTGAGTGGGCGTACAGGAGGTTGTATGGGGGTGTGAGTGGGTGTGTCAGTGGTTCTGTGAATGATATCAACAGTGATGTCATTTGAGATTTCATCAGTGATGTCATCAATGATATCATCAGTGATGTAATTTGAGATGTCATCAGTGATGTCATCAATGATATCATCAGTGATTTCACTGACCATGTAAATAATGATGCAATATGTGAGGTCATAAGCAGTGCATATGGGGAGTAAGTTTTAGTTAACTCAGGTAATTATAGCTGCTAAATTTCTATGATTTTATACGAGTGAAATCTGAGCCTAAATATATCATCCTGTAACCTTTGTTTTATTCATTGAATTTCTAAGGTTTTTTAAATTCTATTTCCTAACTATAAAGTCCCTGTAACCTTTGGTTCTTTAAGTGAATTTCGAAGGTTTTTCAAATTTTATTTCCTAACTATAACATCCCTGTAATCTTTGTCTTTTTCAGTGAATTTCGATGGTTTTTTAACTAGTGGTCGTGTTTGCAGGGTGGTGGAAAAAGGGGGCAGGGTCTCCGACCAGTTCCCAGGAATCCCGCTGTGTCGGATTTACTGGAGGCAACAGGAGGGTTTCTTGGCCCCGAAGCACCCTCAGCATTCAAGAGGACTTCATCCCCCAACCAGTAGCGCACCAGAAGGTGCATTTGCAGAGTGGTGGAGAAAGGGGGTGGGGCCTCCGACCAGCTCTCAGCAATTGCACTGTGCGGGACTTACTGGAGGTGACAGGAAGGGTTCTTGGTACCCAGCAACCCTCAGCATCTAAGGGGACTACATCCCCCAACCAGTAGTGTGCCAGGAGGCTCGTTTGCAGAGTAGTGGAGAAAGGGGGTGGGGCCTCTGAAGACCTCTCAGCAATCCTGTTGTGTGTAACTTACTGGAGATAACAGGAGGGCTTGTTGGCCCCCAAGGACCCTTAGCAGCCAAGGGGACTTTATCCCCCCAACCAGTAGTGCACCAGGAGGTGTGTTTACAGAGTGGTAGGGAAAGGGGGCTTGGCCTCAAAAACCTTTCAGCAATCCCACTGTTTAGGACTGTGTGGCCCCCTTCCCTGGACCAATTTTGGCCCTGGAGCCCAGCCCTGGGGGCCCAGCCCTTTTCTATTATTTTTTTTAAATTAGGGGCCCCCCTCCCTGGGCTTATTTTGGCCCCGGCAACCCCATCCCCATCGCCCAGGGCCTGGCCTTTCCTTTTTTGAATTGTTAAAGGGGAGAGGGGCCCCACAGCATGGCCCCCCTCCCTGGGATCATATTCGGCTCCAGGGAGCTCATCCATTTGGGGGCCAGGCATCTCTGTTGGGTACTATGGGTGGAACCAGAATGCCCCTGCGGTCCCTGCCGGCTCTCTACCTCCTGCAGAAGCTGGCATTTCTTTGACACACAGAGAGCTGCTAAACATGCAGCTCCTTGGGTGTCAAAGCAAAGGCTCTGCTTCCAGCAAGCAAGAGCATTTCTACGCTCATGCTTGCTGAAACCGGAGCATCTGCTGTGGCTTGGTGGGAAAGCTCCCTCCAAACTACAGCAAATAGCTGTGTCCATGGGGTGGGCACCCCGGGACATAGCAGGAGCCGGCCCCCAGGGCATCAATGGCTCCATGAGGGGTGCCGCGCGGCACCCTCCTTTTTTTGTTGTAGGGCCTGCCCCAGGGAGGTGGTGGACCCCCTCCCTCTTTTAGGGTTATGCCCTGGGTTGGTGATGGTCCTCAGGGCACAGGAGGTTTGCGAGCCCCCCATGCCTTATAATTTAGCTCTAGGGAGGTGGCGGTCCCCGGAGCACGGGGTCCAAAAGGCCCCCCATTTCTGTGCATGCAGTCCCGGGGAGATGGCAATCTGCGGGGCCTGGGGGGTCTGCATGGTTTCCCCATTTATTTGTATATAGCCCCAGGGAGATGGCGGTCCCCAGGGCTGCGGCGGGGTCCATGTGGCCCTGCATAATTTATTATCAATACCCTTTGGAGGTGGTGGTCCCCAGGGTTTAATAAACCCTAGGAAGGGGGCCCCATTTCTGGACCAATATCTAGCTTTCTGGCAAATATGGTGTAATTCCGTTCTGTAGTTCGGGCTGCAGTCGTGTTCAAAATCCCTATGGGAAAATGCACGGGTAAAATGCGTTTAGAGACCCCCCCTTTTTGATTTGGCCCTCGCTTTTCAGATCTCCTCAAAAGTTCAACACAGCAGCTGAACTGACTAAAGTATTCGTTTTGAAAACTTTGTAAAGATTCGTCAATTGGCGTCAAAGTTATTGGCAAAACAAAAATGCTCTTCATATGGAAACTAGGTTGTAACTATAATTACACACACATATATATATATGTGTATATATATATATATATATATATATATATATATATATATATATGTGTATATATATTCACTGAAAAAACCATAGGTTTTAGGGGACAGTTATAGTTAGTTGGACATTTCACTCGTACAAAACCCGTGAACTTCCCCCGTTATAGTTAGTTCAGCTAACTATAACTCGCGCCCCCGCAATGCACTGCTGATGACGTCACATATTACATCACTCATGACATGGTCAGTGACATCACTGATGACATCACTGATGACATCTCAAATGACATCACTGATGACATCATGCAGTGACTGTGTGTTTCTATAAAGTTTAAATATGTTTAATATATATGCCAAGGTGTATTGAAGAATGAGTGGGTGTATAAGTGTCTGGATGGATGATTTAGTAGGTGCGTGACTGACTCTATAAGTGAGTGATTAAACGTATCTTACTAAATGCATGGGTTAGTGACTAAACTGTGTGAATGTCTTTATCCGTCTGTCTGTTGCTGTGTAAGTGGCTGCATGGGTTTGTAAATAGCTACATGAGTGTCTATATGAGTTATTGATTGGTTGTCTGAGTATCTGTATGGGTGCCTGAGTGTTTGTGTGGGTGGGGTGTGTGTGACTGCACATAGATGTATGAGTGGGTGATTCACTGGGTGCATGGTTTCAAGACTGCATCTGTGATGGACTATATGGGTGGGTGAGTGTGTGTATGGGTGTGTTAGTGAGTGAATGTATATCTCAGTGGTCCATGTGTGAGTAACTACATATGTGAAAGGCAGTATATATGTGTGTTGGAGTATATAAATGGGTATAAGTGAGAGTGTGTGATTGTGAGAGTGGCTGTATGGATGAGTGTGTACTTGTATCAGTGATTGTATAAGAGCGTAAGAATGTGCTAGTATTTGTATGAGTAAGTGAGCTGGTGTGTGTATAACTGTATAGGTGAGTAAATGGCAGTGTGATTAATTATTTGCATGACTGACTAGGTGTGTGAGTACCTCTATGGATGAGTGGCGGTGTGTGAGTGTCTATGTAGGTGTATGAGTGCATATGATAGTCCTGTACTGAGTGACCGTAAGTATGAGTGACTGTACAGGTGAGTGAGTGGATGTGTGTGTAGACCTAAGAATCAATGAGTGTGTATGCAGTTATTGGTGTTGGAGTGTCTATGGTTTTGAGAATGGCAGTCTGTAATTTACAGTGGGTGTATCAAAAGTTATATTAGGGTGTGAGGAGATGCATCAAATGATCACATGGATGATGTCATCAGTGATGTCATCAGTGATGTCACTGACCATGTCATGAGTGATGTAATATGTGACGTCATCAGCAGTGCATTGCGGGGGCGCGAGTTATAGTTAGCTGAACTAACTATAACGGGGGAATTTCACGGGTTTTGTACGAGTGAAATGTCCAACTAACTATAACTGTCCCTAAAACCTATGGTTTTTTCAGTGAATTTCAAAGGTTTTTTAAATGCTAATTTCTAACTATAACGTGTCTGAAACCTATGGTTTTTTCAGTGAATTTCAAAGGTTTTTTAAATGCTAATTTCTAACTATAACGTGCCTGAAACCTATGGTTTTTTAAGTGAATTTCAAAGGTTTTTTAAATGCTAGTTTCTAACTATGCCTACAGAGGTAGGACATGTGAAGAAAGAAGAAAAACGCACAGAAAGAAGCAAAAGAAATGCAGAAAGAAGCAACAGAAGTCCACAAAGACGAAGAAAAGTGCAGGAAGAAGCAAAAGATGTGCAGAAAGAACCAACAGAGGAGCAGAAAGAGGCCTTGTTCCAAAATCATCCTGTGCCCACAACTTTTTCCGACGTGTACTGGTGGTAACTGACTCTGACTAACCAGAGCCAGTGCTATGCTAAAACACACTTAGAATACAGTGAAAACACCTACATACACTAGGGAACACTATGCTTTGGGGTACCCCTGTGATTAGCATGACCTCCTCTGTAAGTCCCTAGTACATAATAGGGCAGGGGATTAAAACTACCTCTTAAAACGCGCTACAGGGCGCGTTTGCACAGTGGTGAAGGGAGGGGGGGCCTGAGGTGACATGTGTGCAAACGCGCCCCGTGGCACATTTTAAGTTGCGGGATTAAGTCCCCTTGAATCCTGAGTGTCCCTGGGGCCCAACTAGCCCCCCAGGTACCTACAGTTAGGACCACAGAGCTGAGTTGCAGAGAGGCGTTCCAAGGCCACGGACCTTTTTTCACCTCTCTGCAACGCAACTCTGTTGTGCTTACTGAAGGTACCTGGTGGGCTAGTTGGACTCCAGGGACCCTCAGGAATGAAGGGGACTTAATCCCCCAACTTAAAATACGCCATGGGGCCTGTTTGCACACATGTCACCTCAAGCCCCGCCCCTCCCTTCACCACTGTGCAAACGCGCCCGTGGCGCGTTTTAAGTTGAGGGATTAAGTCCCCTTGAATCATGAGGGTCCCTGGGGTCCAACTAGCCCACCCTGTACCTCCAGTATGCGCCAGGGAGGCTGCGTTGCAGAGAGGTGTTCAGAGGCCACGCCCCTTTACACCTCTCTGCAACGCAGCTCTGTGGCGCTTTCTGGACGTACCTGGTGGGCTAGTTGGCCCCAGGGACTCTCAGGATTGAAGGGGATTTAATTCCCCATCTTAAAACGTGCCACGGGGCCTGTTTGCACACATGTCACCTGAAGCCCCGCCCCCTCCATTCACCACTGTGCAAACGCGCCCAGTGGCGCGTTTTAAGTTGGGGGATTAAGTCCCCTTGAATCCTGAGGGTCCCTGGGGGCCAACTAGCCCACCAGCTACCTCCATTAAGCGCCACAGAGCTGCGTTGCAGAGAGGTGTAAAAAGGGGTGTGGCCTCTGTACACCTCTCAGCAACGCAGCTCCCTGGCACATAATGGAGGTTCCTGGTGGGCTAGTTGGCCTCAGGGACCCCAGTATTCAAGGGGATTACTTCCCCTTCTTACAACGCACCAGGGGGCACGTTTACAGACTGCTGCAGGGAGGGGGCGGGGCCTCCGGCACGATGCCAGTCTTTTTTTTTTTCTTTCTTTTTTTGTATGGGAGGGGGGCTGCGTGGGCCCCCTTCCCTCGGCCACTTTTGGCCCCGGGGACCCCATTCCCCAGAGCCTGAGGATTTTTTTTTTTGTAAAAAAAAAAAAAAACGGGAAGGGGCCGCGTGGCCCCCCTTCCCTGGGCCTCTATTGGCCCCGGGGACCCCATCCCCTGGGGCATGCCCTCTTTTTTAAAATTTTAAAAATATTTGGAGGGGGCTACGTGGCCCCCTCCTCAGGCCATTTAAGGCCCCGGGGACCCCATCCCCGGGGCCGGCCTTGCCCCTTTTTTTGGGGGGAGGGGGCCTGCGTGGCCCCCCTCTCGGGCCACTAATGGCCCCGGGGACCCCATCCCCTGGGGCCTGGCCACTCGTTGGGGACCGTGGGGGGTCCCCAATCCCCGCACGGTCCCGCCGGCTGCCCGCGTCCTGCGGGAGCCGGCATTGCTTTTCCATAAGGGGAGCTGCTGACATGCAGCTCCCCTTATGGAAAAGCAATCTGCTTTGCTTCATTGAAGCGAGAGCAGGTTTCCCTGCTCTCGCTTCAATGAAGCAAAGCAAGTTTGCAATGACAGGGCGGGAGCCGCGAGGCTCCCGTCCTGTGATTGCAAACAGCAGTGTCCCGGGGGTGGGCACCCTGGGACACTGCAGGAGCTGGCCCTGGGGGGTGGTGGTCCCCAGGGCCATCAAGGGCTCCAGGAGGGGGGCCACGCGGCCCCCCTCCCATCCTGTGCACAGCCCCGGGGAGGTGGTGGTCCCCGGGGCTCGGGGGTCCTAAACGGACCCCCACATTTTATTATTTAGTGCCCCGGGGAGGTGGCGGTCCCCGGGGCATGTGGGGGGGCTCGAGCCCCCCACACAGGTAATTTAAAAATAAAAAAAAGAAGCCCCGGGGGGTGGTGGTCCCCGGGGCTGCGGGGGAGCCGTGTGCCCCCGCCACCATTATTTTTATAAAGCCCCGGGGGATGGCGGTCCCCGGGGCTTGGGGGGCCTTAGAGGCCCCCCCATGTTATTATTTAATAAACCCCCGCATGCCCCCGGGACATGGCCCACCCGGGGGCCAATTAACCACGAAGCGCGGGAGCCCTCGCTTCGTTTTTTTTTTTTATCAGCAGGATCCACGCACCCAGCGAGTTTTTTGCTGATTTAAAAAAAAATATATTTTTTATTTTTCGCCCTGAGCAGGCCTAGGGGGTCAGGGTGTTTCTACCCTGCCCCCTTTTTGCGTTTTTTGCATCTGTTTTCGTCTTTTCTTGTGCCTCGGTTCTACCGAGGCACAAGATGGCTGCCAACACTTCCTGGTTTGGAGTGTTGGCAGCCAATTAGCATACAGCTCGTGATCGGGAGGGTACGCGGACCCTACGCGGCCATAGATATATATGTGATTTTACTTTTGATTTTCTCAGGAACTACTGAACGGATTTACACCATTTAAGCCAAAGGCATGACTCTGAACCAAGGGCTACCTTTTTGCCAAATTTGGTGTAATTCCGTTCAGCAGTTCGGGCTGTAGCTGCGATGAAAGGTTCCTATGGAAAATTGCATGGGGAAAACATGTTTTGGGACCCCCCTTTTTTCTCGGCCCCCACTTGACGAATCACCCTGAGACTTTCAGGATAGGAGCGGACCGGAGCGCCCCACAAGTTTTGAAAATTTCGCGAAGATTCATCAACCGGCGCCAAAGTTATTTCAAATAGAATGTTGCGGATTTCCTATGGAAAATAGGTCCTAACTATAACTATCTACTGGCGACCGCCAGAAGATAATATATATATATATATATATATATATATATATATATATACATATATATATCTCTATCTCAAATCTTAATTCCACGCTTGGATTTCGACCACCGCAGCGAGAATTCACGGCACCACAGCAGAGGTAGTTTTCACATGTTTTTAATGGTACACTAAAGTGCAGAACATGGGTTAAAAAGACGGTCTACGCGTTTCGGCTTCACAGCCTTCTACTGGACCATAGAGTCTCACAATCTAGAGCTTCTCTTAAAGTGCATGAGTGCTCGATCTCTCTTCCATTTTTACTGCTATTTTAGCAGCTAGACTGTGTATCCCCAATTTCACAGAGTGGCAGATTACACTACCATATGCAATTCCATTATGCAAATGTTGTAATTCAAACAGAGAAACAATTTTCATGGTCAAATGATTTTTCATAATACTTAACATTTCTTATTTTGTTATATTTCTTTGATTTTTCTTTTTTTCTTTTGTTATTCTTTCTTGTATAAATGTTGTAATTTTTTTAATATAAATCACTGTAAAGTACATTTGATTATCTCCAAATGACAGAAAAAGTGCTGGTGCAAACGCAATGATCAAGCAAGTTCAAAACCTCTTTAAGACAAAATCAATGTGCAAAAGTGCAAACATTAGGAGGAGTCCTTTCATGATTAAGAATTAATTAGCAGTTATAATCAACAACAGGTTATCATAGATGATGTGATAAAAAGGCACATAAATACATACAAAAAATAAATATAGCCCCAAGGAGATGGCGGTCCCCGGGGCTGTGGCGGGGTCCATGTGGCCCTGCATAATTTATTATCAATACCCCGTGGAGGTGGTGGTCCCCAGGGTTTAATAAACCCTAGGAAGGGGGCCCCATTTCTGGACCAATATCTAGCTTTCTGGCAAATATGGTGTAATTCCGTTCTGTAGTTCGGGCTGCAGTCGTGTTCACAATCCCTATGGGAAAATGCATGGGTAAAACGCGTTTAGAGACCCCCCTTTTTGATTTGGCCCTCGCTTGTCAGATCCCCTCGAAACGTTCAAAAAAGCAGCTCAACCGACTAAAGTATACGTTTTGAAAACTTTGAAGATTCGTCAAGTGGCGTCAAAGTTATTGGCAAAACAAAAAATGCTCTTCATATGGAAACTAGGTTGTAACTATAATTACACACACATATATATATATATATATATTTACTGAAAAAACCATAGGTTTCAGGGACGTTATAGTTAGAAATTAGCATTTAAAAAACCTTAGAAGTTCACTGAAAAAACCACAGGTTTCAGGGACGTTATAGTTAGTTGAACATTTCACTCATACAAAACCAGAGAAATTTGGCCGTTATAGTTAGTTCAACTAACTATAGCTCGCGCCCCCGCAATGCACTGCTGATGACGTCACATATTACATCATTCATGACATGGTCAGTGACATCACTGATGACATCACTGATGACATCTCAAATGACATCACTGATGACATCACTGATGACATCATCCACGTGATAATCTGATACACCTCCTCACACCCTAATATAACCTTTGATACACCCACTCTAAAATACAGACTACCATTTTCGAAACCATAGACACACCAATACTAGTTACTACATACCCACTCACTGATTCCTAGGTCTACACACACATCCACTCATTCACCCATATAGTCCCTCATACATGCAATCACTCATCAATACAGCACTATCATTTGCACTCATACACCTATACAGACACTCACAAAACCACTCAACAATAGAGTTCCTCACACACCTAGTCAGTCATGCAAAGAATCAATCAGTCTCCCATTTACTCACCTATACAGTTATACACACACCACCTCACTTATTCATACAGATATTGACACATACTTACTCTCTTATACAATCACTGATACAAGCACACACTCATGCATACAGCCACTCTCACAATTACTCCCTCTCACATATAGTCATTTATATACTCCAACACTCACTTTATATACTCCACACTGCCTTTTACATATGTAGTTACTCACACATGTACCACTGAGATATCCATTCACTCACCAACACACCCATACACACACTCACCCACCAATACAGTCCATCACAGATGCACTCTTGGACCCATACACCCAGTGAATCACCCACTCACACATCTATGCACAGAGTCACCCACCCCCCTCCCAGACACTCAGGCACCCATACAGATACTCAGACAACCAATCAATAACCCATATAGACACTCATGTAGCTACTCACCAACACATGCAACCGCTTACACACCAACTGACAGACTGATACAGACATTCACACTGTTTAGTCATAACTCATGCATTCAGCAAGACACGTTCAATCACTCACTTATACAGACAGTCACGCACCTACTAAATCATCCATTCACACACTCATACACCCACTCATTCTTCAATACACCTTGGCCTATATATATATAAAACATATTTAAACTTCACAGAAACACACAGTCACTGGATGATGTCATCAGTGATGTCCTTTGAGATGTCATCAGTGATGTCATCAGTGATGTCACTGACCATGTCATGAATGATGTAATATGTGACGTCATCAGCAGTGCATTGCGGGGGCGTGAGTTATATTTAGCTGAACTAACTATAACGGCCGAATTTCTCTGGTTTTGTACGAGTGAAATGTCCCACTAACTATAACGTCCCTGAAACCTGTGTTTTTTTCAGTGAATTTCTAAGGTTTTTTAATTTAAATGCTCATTTCTAACTATAACGTCCCTGAAACCTATGGGTTTTTCAGTAAATTTCAAAGGATTTTTAAATGCTAATTTCTAACTATAACGTCCCTGAAACCTATGGTTTTTTCAGTGAATTTCAAAGGTTTTTTAAATGCTAATTACTAACTATAACGTCCCTGAAACCTAAGGTTTTTTCAGTGAATTTCTAAGGTTTTTTAAATGCTAATTTGTAACTATGCCTACAGAGGTAGGACATGTGCAGGAAGAGGAAGAAAGGCGCAGAAAGAAGCAAGAGAAATGCAGAAAGAGGCAACAGAAGTCCAGAAAGACAAAGAAAGGTACAGAAAGAAGCAAGAGATATGCAGAAATAGGCAGCAGAAGTCCAGAAAGACAAAGAAAAGTGCAGAAAGAAGCAAGAGATATGCAGAAAGAAACAACAGAGGTGCAGAAAGAGGCCTTGTTGCAAAGTCATCCTGTGCCCCCAACTTTTTGCTGACGGGTACTGGTGGTAACTGACTCTGACTAACAAGGCCTAGAGCCAGTGCTATGCTAAAAGACACTTAGAATACAGTGAAAACACCTACATACACTAGGGAACACTATGCGTTGGGGTACCCCTGTGATTGGCATGACCTCCTCTGTAAGGCCCTAGTACATAATAGGGCAGGGTGATTAAAACTACCTCTAAGTCAGAGGTGCAGAAAGATGCTTATATAAGTAGTAGTCACGTTTACAGAGTGGTAGAGAAAGGGTGCTGGGCCTCCGACCAGCGCTCAGGAATTCCGCTGCGTAGGACATACAGGAGGTACCAGGAGGGCTTCTTGGCCCCCAAAGTCCCTCAGGAGTAAAGTGGACTTCATCCCCCACCCCGTAGTCTACCATGAGGTACGTTTGAAGAGTGGTGGAGAAAGGGGGCGTGGCCTCCGAAGACGTCTTAGCAATCCTACTGTGTGGGACTTACGGAGGTAACAAGAGGGGTAGTTGGCCCCCAAGAACATCCTTGGGGGCCAACTACCCCTCCTATTACCTCCAGTAAGTACCACACAGCAGAATTGCTAAGTTCTCATAACAGGCCACGCCCCCTTTGCCAACCACTCTGCAAACACGCTCCCTGGCGCACTCTTGGGTGGGGATTGAAGTCCCCTACACTGCTGGGGGTCTTTAGGGGCCAACTAGCCTACCTCTTACCTCCAGTAAGCCCCACACAGTGGGATTGCTGAGAGGTGGACAGAAGCCACGCCCCCTTTCTCCACCACTCTGCAAACGCGCCTCCTGGCGCACTCTTGGTTGGGGGATGAAGTCCCCTTTCCTCATGAGGGTCCCTGGGGGCCAACTAGCCCACTGGGTACCTCCAGCAAGCCCCACACAGCTGGATTGCTGAGAGTGGTCCGAGGCCATGCCCCCTTTTTACACCATTCTGCAAACGCGGCTCCTGGTGCACTGCTGCTCGGGGGATGAAGTCCACTTGTGTCCTGAGGTCCTCAGGACACAAGAGGACCTCATCGCCCCACCAGCAGTGCGCCAGTGCACCAAGAGGCGTGTTTGCAGAGTGGCGCAGGAATCAAGGGGACTTAATCCCCCATTATAGAACGCGCCAGGAGGCGCGTTTGCACAGTGGTGCATGGAGGGGGCGGGGCCTCTGGGGAATGCCGGCTTTTGCTTTTTTGGAAGGGGGGCTGTGTGGCCCCCCCTTCCCTTAATTATTTTTGGGCCCTGGGGACCCCATCCTCCAGGGCCTGAGCATTTTTTTGTTTTTTTTGTTAAAAAAAAAAAACAGGAAGGGGTCCGCATGGCCCCCCTTCCCTTGGCCACTATTGGCCCCAAGGACCCCATCCCCCGGGGCCTGGCCTCGTTAAAAAAAAAAATTAACATTTTCCCGGGAGGGGGCCCGCGTGGCCCCCCTCTCCTGGGCCAATTATGGCCCCGGGGACCCTATCCCCCAGGGCCTGGCCAGCCTTGGTTTTTTTTTTTTGGAGGGGAGCCACGTGGCCCCCCTCCTGAGGCCAATTATGGCCCCAGGGACCCCATCCCCCGGGGCCGGCCTTCTGTATTTTTATTTATTTATTTTTTTAAATTTTAAATTAAAGGGGAGGGGGCCGAGTGGCCCCCCTCCCGGGCCACTTCTGGCCCCGGGGACCCCATCCCCCAGGGCCGGCCCTTAGCGTTGGGGACCGTGGGGGGAGCCCCAATGCCCCCACGGTCCCAGCTGGCTCCCCGTGTCCTACGGGAGCCAGCATTGCTTTTGAGCAAGGGGAGCTGCTAACATGCAGCTCCCCTTGCTCAAAAGCAATCCTGCTTTGCTTTGTTGAAGCGAGAGCAGGATTCCTGCTCTCGCTTCAACGAAGCAAAGCAGAGTTTGCTATGGCAGGGTGGGAGCCTTGCTCCCGCCCTGCCATAGCAAAAAGCAATGTCTCGGGGGTGGGCACCCTGGGACATTGCAGGAGCCGGCCCTGGGGGGTGGTGGTCCCCAGGGCCATCAAGGGCTCCAGGAGGGGGGCCGCGCGGCTGCCCCCCTCCCAACGTTTGTAAAGCCCCAGGGAGGTGGTGGTCCCTGGGGCAGTGTGGGGGGGCAGGAGCCCCCCCCACACTCCTTTATTTTAATTTAAGCCCCGGGGAGGTGGTGGTCCCCGGGGCTTCAGGGGGCCCACGAGGCCCCCTGACCCATATTAATGAATGCCCCGTGGAGGTGGCTCCTGCCCCCCCATGCATTTTTTTAGAAGCCCCGGGGAGGTGGCGGTCCCCGGGGCTGCAGGGGCCCCTGTGGGCCCCCGCTAATTAACTGCACATTGCCCCCGGGACCTGGCCAACCCGGGGGCTTATACAAAAAGAAGCTCGGGAGACCGCACTTCATTTTTTTTTGTTTTTCTCTGCCGGATTTGCGCACCCAGCGTGAATTCGGCCGATTTTCTTTTTAAAAAAAATGCTTTCTTTGGCCCTGGGGGTCCCTCTGGGACCCCCTGAGCAGGCCCAGGGGGTCAGGGTGTTTGTACCCTGCCCCTTTTCTTGTTTTTATCTTTGTTTTACTGTTTTCTTGTGACTCGGTTACCGAGTCACAAGATGGCTGCCAAAACTTCCTGGTTTGGAGTGTTGGCAGCCAATCAGAAGTCAGCTCATGCTCGGGAGGAGTCGCGACTCCTCCTCAGTGCTCAGATATATATATTTTTTATTTCTTGAATTTCTCTGTAACTACTGAACGGATTTACACCATTTAAAAAAAAGGTCGCTTTCTGAACCAAGAGCTACCTTTTTTCCAAATTTGATGTAATTCCGTTCAGTAGTTCGGGCTGTAGCCTGTTCCAAAATTTCCTATGGAAATTAACATGGGGAAAACGCGTTTTGGGACCCCCGTTTTTTCTCGGCCCCCACTTGACGAATCACTCCAAAACTTACAAGACAGGAGCTGACCGGAGCGCCCCATTAGTTTTAAGAATTTCGGGAAGATTCGTCAACCGGCACCAAAGATATTGGCAAAAGAAAAAACGCTTTTTGAATAGAAACAAGGTCCTAACTATAACTACCTACTGGTGACCGCCAGTCTTTACTCCATGCTCCAAGAAGACCCTCTGCCTGGTGGGGGTGAAGCATGAAATCGGTGAGAGCAAGCCGATGAGCAAAGTCACAAAACCAAAACAAAGGAACTAGTGAAGCCAATTTCGGCAGATTTAATCAGGCAATTGATGACGTGTTTTGGCAGTGCTATCCTAAATACAGTGTGGATGATAATGAACATAGAAAGCAGATTTGGTAAACATAAAGAGGGTGCCATGTTGTAGCTGTTAACAAACAGTCAAATGTAAATACACTGAATGTATTAATCTGAGTCATGAGAAAAGCAAAGCGTGATCAAAGCAAACTGGCTGATGTTCTTCTAGCACAGACTTAAAATACTAATGTTACTAATGGAAAAGCACAGTCTGATCTTTTTGGGACTGGAAATACATGACATGAAAGTAAAAAACAAAAACAATATATATATATATGACATCATTGATGCTGAAGTGAAAATCATGTATAAATAAATCACGCAATATGGGGGCAATACAAATAACCACTAATATAACATCAGTTGGTGAAACCCTTATTCAGGAACTGTCATTAAACCTAAATGCACAAAAATGAATCCCAAGTGGGCACTCATGTTGTGAATCATCAAAGGATACTAAACTGATGAAAATCCCCACTTGAAAATCGCATGCCGAAAGAGTACATGGGGGGGCAGTCCAAATAGCCACAAATATGACAACAACGGGGAGACCCTCCTTTGATAATTGTTATTAAAGTTGAGTACATAAAAATGAAGCCCAAGTGGGCACACGTGTCGTAAATCATCAAAAGACACAAAAATAGTGAATGTCCCCACTCAAAAATTCATACCCAAGCAGCACACTTGGTTGTGGCCCAAGCTGGTAAGAAACATGAAAAAAACACCCCTGTGTTCATTAATTTGCTAATAGACAAACACAAAATATACACAGTTATGGACACTCTGAAACAAATAAAAGTTAAAAGAAAAACAGATCTTATCTATTCAAGAACCAGAAACCCAGGTGCAGATCAGAAGAAAAGTGAAGGGGGCTCCCGCAAGGAGGCAACACCACAGCTAGGCAAGACTCCCTTCCTTTCTTCCTGGAATAAAAATTGAACAGATAGGTGTTAAAACCAAACCTATTGCTTACAGCTAAATAAGGCCCACAGAGACAGAACAGCAAACAATATCTCAAATATACTACAGAGATGAGGAAGGCAGAGAAGCTATTCATCACCTAAATGAACCTTGAGCCCTTGTGGACTCCTAGACTCAAGGTCTATAATGTAGCTTGATCCTTTTTTCCTCAATGTCAGCGTCCTGTTACCTCCTCTCTTGTTGTGGTTGACCTGTTCTAAAGCAAAAAATCTACGCTTAGATCTATCCCTGAAATGAACCTCATTGAAATCTCTAGCAACTGGATAGTGGGGATCAGACTTATTTTTGGATCTCATATGCTCGAGAACCCTTTTCTTAATTGCATGGGCTGTACTGCCCACATATCTTTTATTGCAGGGACACTCAAGGACATATATTATATATTAGGAACTGCAAGAGAGGAAGAAAATTCAAAGATCAGATCTATTAATTGATATAAAAAGGAATTTTCAGGAACATTCTATAGAGGAGAAGGGAGTTGTGAGATTTATAACTCCTTTTAACAAGGGAGCACCTAGCCTGAGAAAGATTTTGAGGAAACACTGAGATATCCTAACCAATGATGATATACTAGCTCAACATGTGAGTCAACATCCTAGAGTTACTTTTAATCCTTAAAAGATATGTTGAGTAAGAACCAAGTATAGACACAGGCCAATTACTATTTAGCACCAATCAAACCAGGTTTTGTGAAGTGCAGTAATTTTGGGGCAGGCAAAAACAGCAGGAAAACAAAACAATTCCATATTCCAAACAGTAACAGGGATTTCCATATTTCCAAAGGATTGACATGTAATTCAGATTACTGTGTGTATGCCCTGATATGACCCTGTGAAAAGATGTATATGTGGAACACGATTCACCCATTTAAAAAAGAGCGATGGAGCACCTGATGGCTATAAAGCAATTGGATATTCAATATCCATTGACAAGGCACTTCACTGAAATTCATGAAAGAAAGGCTGGTCTATTGAGATTCTTCTCCTTTGATAGAGTTTCAGCAAGTGTAAATGGGGGGACAGGGTCTTGCAGTTACAAAGAATGGAATCTAAGTATATCATTAAATTCAGTATTTGAAGGCCCACAGGTTTAAACTCGGATGAAGAGATGTCGGTCCATTTGGATTACGAAGGAGTTTCTTTAGATTATGATAACACTGAGTCTATCTTACACTGTCTTTTAGCTTAGAAGGGGAACGGAAAGTATTTTAATAGTGTTTTAGCTTTTGTATTGACACAGATGCACATGGTGATTCAACAGTTTGAACTAACCAGGGATATGGTATATACTCAGCTAAGATATATTTCTTTTGTGGTCTATTATGTTAACCTATGGAATTGGATAAATTATTTGATGGGGTATATGTGATTGTATGAGCACAGTTGGGCTGAATTCAAGTGATGTCATATAAGTGTCCTTAGAAAACAGGAGAAGTTACATGAAAATATGAAAGTCGTGGGAATTAAGTTGTGACAAACCTTAAAAGAATTTTGGACTGAGTATAGATTGGTATGAATCATTGGTTATCATAAATAGATAGATTTTTAGAAGATGCATTTAAAATTGTCAGCAGTTCTTTTTATTTTCTTTTTATTGGTTTTGGTTAAATGGGTAAGGTTGTTGTTCCCAACTTCAGGCAATCATGGACTTTATTCAGATGGTTGCTCATGTTTGAATGTATTTTGTTACTTGAAATTACATTACACAATTATCACATTATTTCTTATCTTGTAAATCATGGGTAAAGCGATAAACTTTGGAAACATTGTGAATATATGTTACTAATATAACCTGGCCGCTATGGAACAGATTTTTCATTCCTTGGTTTAGTCCTTTTTTCGTTGTTTAAGGCACCATCACGAGTATGTGTTGCGTTGTTACAACTGCCCCCTGAATCTGTCAGAAGGCTTTGTTAGCCAAAATTGTGTCGGGCAAGCAGCCGAATTAACAAAGTGTTGTTCTGGCGGCATCTTGGAGTGTACGACTCATGTTTCCTACGTGAAGTGTGCGAGTTAGAAACTGGATATAAGGGGTTCCCCTGCCCATAGTCATGCCGCCGCCTTGAGGGCTGAGTCGGCCTCCTGGGGGAAGGAAGAGACAAAGTAGAGGGTATACATACATCCTGTGTACCTATTATTTCATTTTTGTCCTTTGTTGATATCACTTACTAAGTGTGTATTGTTCATGTCAGTTCCTATGCCCATACCGTGATCAAGGCTATGGCTGAAATGCATTGGTGAAGTTGATAATCTATATTGGAATAAATTAATTGATATTTCAGGAGCATCTGTGACATCCTTGATGGTGGAGGATTGATTGGTGATTATATAGATATATATATGTATAGATATATATATATATCTATATATATATATATCTATACATATATATATATATATGTACATATATATGAATTTAAGCACATTGATATGTGCTTGTGTGTATATATACGTATATATTTACATTTTGTATTAAATATTAGTGTAAATTAAATGGTACTAGTGGGCCTGCAGCATTGATTGTGCCACCCAACTAAGGAGCCTTAAACATGTCTCAGGCCTGCCATTGCAGCCTGTGTGTGCAGTTTTAAACTGCAATTTTGATCTGGCCAAATAAACCTTGTGCCATGCCTAAACCTTCCTTTTTGATACATATAAGTCACCCATAAGGTGGGCCCTAAATAGCTCACAGTGCAAGATACAGTTTATTTAAAAAGTTGGACATGTACTTTTAAGTCTTACATGTCCTGGTAGTGAAAAACTTCTAAATTATTTTTTCACTACTGCAAGGCCTACCTCTTCCATAGGATAACATTGGGATACCTTATTACGTTTAACAAGTGCTAACTCTTAATTGGGAGCAAGTATGAATTTCAAGTTTGGTGTCTAAATAATTGTAATTTAAAACCCTCTTTAATGATAAAGTAGCATTTTAAGTCACAATTCTGAAAATCCTACTTGTAGAAAGTTTGCATGTTCTTGTCCTAACCATTAGGTGCCTGCAGTTTGTATCCTGGGTCACATGACTAGGTGTAGCTGGCAGTTGGTCTTGGTGTATTGCTTCCAGACAGTGGGGGAATAGGTGTTGGCAGGAAGGACTATCTCTGACTTTTTTTTTTTAAAGAACAATTTTATTAAAGTTAGAAGCACAGAGTCATCATTGCAATACCATATTACATTCCAATTGTCGTGCACTGTAGTACTTCAATATTCACAGACTACAGATAGTTAATGGTTTGGAAGGTCACTGTTTCGATTTTTCCTCATCGCCATATCCTCTGTTGGTGAAGTACAAATCTCCCCCCTAAAGGCATTCCATCCTCCCCATTTCTTGTCCCACTTCTTGGGGCAGCCCGCTGTTTGTAGACCTCCTTCTCCGCAATCATACATCTATCCATCTCTGCCACCCATCCAACCGTCAATGGCCGTTTGTTGGATCCCCAGAGCATCGTTATAGCCCGTTTCACCAATAGGTACCCCAATGCCACCCATTGTTGCTCTATATCTGTCAGGTCGGTGGCCTCCCATATGTTTAGAATCCCCAGTCGCGGTGATAATTGGAGGTGTTTGCCCAGTGTGTCCCTCATTTTTTTGGTTGCACTGCTCCACAGAGGACGTATCTTGGGACAGTCCCACAGACTATGATAAAATGTGCTGTCTTGGCCGCAGTCTCTAAGGCACAACGCATCCGGGCGGCTACCTATTTTGGCCAGGAGTACCCCGGAGAGATAGGACCTGTGTAGTATTTTTAGGCGAAAGCGGTGATTTATCGCCGTTTCCCTGGGGGACATTAATGCTGTTTGCCAATCCTCGTCATCCATTGGCCCTATGTCTGTTTGCCAGCGGTCTCGAAGAGTCTGGAAGGAATCAGGTAAATTATTACAGAGTTTACGGTAGGTGCAGGAGATAGCTTTTGTCAAGAGCGGCTCTGAGAGCAGGCGGTCCTCTAAAGGGGAGGAATCTGGTAAGGAGGGTAGGTCTGGAATGTTTGTGAGAAGAGCGTGTCTGATCTGCAAATATCGAAAAACCTCTCCTGGTGCAAGAGCATATTTGGTTTGCAGTTCCTTGAATGTGAGAAGTTTTCCCTTTCTGACCAGGTCCCCTATATTGGATATGCCAATGGTGTCCCATTTATCAAATCCTATGTGGTAGCAGAGCGATCCTAGCCGCTGAGAGGACCACAACGATGTGGCTTTTGTGAGTTTATCTGCCCATCCTAGGCGCTTAGTGGCCTTATGCCAAATAGCTACAGTTTGTGACATAGGCCCCAGGTACAGGCCCCTTCCGACCTTGCTGTAGAGAGCACCTAAATATCCCTCCCGCCCTGTTTGATATTGTTCTAGGTGGAAAGACGGGTTCGACGGGGAGCCATAAATCCAGTGGTTGATGGCCACCAGTTGTGAGGCCCAGTAATATAAGTGTAGATCTGGAAGGGCAATCCCTCCATCGTACCACCCTTTTGTTAGCTTCTGGAGGGCGATGCGAGGTGCCTTACCATCCCATAATATGGTACGGAGTTCCCCTTCAATGGTGGTAAAGTAATTGTCAGCAAGCGGGAATGGGCAGTTTTGAAGTACGTATAAAAATCTAGGGAGTGCAAGCATTTTAAATAAGGCTGCCCTTCCTAAGAGGGACAGGGGTAGCGACCTCCAGTGTTTAACATCTTCTTGTAGCCGCTTGAGGGGGCTCAGAAGATTTTGATCATAAAATGTTTTGGGATCAGGTGTAATAAAAATGCCCAAGTACTTAAAACCTTCAGTAGCCAATTCAATCGTGTAACCGCGAAGTAACCGAGGTGGAGGGCCGTGTAGAACGTATAGTACAGATTTGGACCAATTGATGGTGTAACCTGCATACTTGCCAAAGTTAGTGATGACGTTAAGCAAGCTGTTAATAGAGGCCCGAGGGGATGCCAAGTATATTAGGATATCGTCAGCGTATAGCGATATTTTGTCTTCTTTGTCTTTGCTCCATCGCAGCCCTCTGATCGAAACAGCCCGCCGTATCCAGTGTGCTAAAGGCTCGAGAGTCAACGCGAACAGTAAGGGGGACAGGGGACAACCCTGTCTAGTCCCTCTCTGTAAAGCAAATGTACGTGACGTGTGGTTGTTTACTCTGACTTGACCTAGCAGCTTAGTGTAGAGCAGTGCCACCTATTGTCGAAATCGTGGACCAAAACCAAACCTCGCCAATACCTCGAAGAGGTAAGGCCATTCTATTGAATCAAATGCCATGGTGGCATCTAATGACAGTATAACCGCGTCTTCCTGCAAGTACGGCTGTCTACCCAGGACATTATGGACACGACGAATGTTTAAAGCGGTATTTCGGCCCGGTACAAACCCTGATTGGTCTTCATGGACCAGGGACGGGAGGACTGCGATCAGACGAGATGCGAGAAGTTTCGCTAATACCTTGGCTTCTGAGCTGATTAAAGAAATGGGCCTATATGAGCCACAGTTGGTTGCTGATTTACCCTGTTTGCGGATGACAACTATAGAAGCTAGCCTTTGATCCAAGGGAAGGATACCCTGCTCCAGACTTTCGTCATACATGTTTTGTAGATGTGGAGCCACTTTAAGGGCCATCCCCTTGAGGAATTCAATCGGAATCCCGTTAGGCCCCATTGCCTTCCCCGAATTAATGGCAAAGATAGCTTTACAGATCTCTTCTGCTGTTATGTCTGCGTCTAGAGCGTGCCTGTCACTGTCCAAAAGTGTAGGTCGGTTCATTTCCTCCAAGAGCTGATGTGAGTCGTCGAAGGAGGTGGTGGTCTTGGAGGTATATACTGCCTCCAGATGGTCCGCAAATGTTTCCGCTACTTCCCGGGGGTCCGTTACCCGCCTCCCATCTTCAAGTAAGATTTCAGGGACCCATCGAGCCGCTTGATCCCGCCGTTCTAGCCACGCCAGCATTTTGCCGGCTCTTTCTCCAAACTCGTACACTCTATGGCGTGTATGAAGGAGTCTCGCCTAGGTTTTTTCACGTGCTAGGGCTTTGTATTCTAGTTGTTTATTCCGGAGATTGTGGGCTGTGGCTTCAGTGGGAGAGGTATTATGTTTCATCTCTAGCAGGAGCAAGTCACTTTCAAGTTGAGTCAACTGTGCGTTTTGGTTTCGGATATACCCGATCTTCAATGCTAGGGCACGCCCCTTAATTACTGCCTTATAGGCCTCCCATATAGTGTTTGCCGAATCGACGGAGCCGATATTTTCAGTGAATTAATGGTCTGTGTGTTCAGCAAGGTCGTCTTTGATATCTGGGATTGTAAGGAGCCATGGGTTAATGATCATGGGGCCTCGGGTATAGTGCCGGTGAAAAGTAAGTTCAACCCTGAGGGGGAATGGTCGGAGATACCTCTGGGGAGCCCTTGGGGATGTTGGAAGTGACCTATGTCTGCAAGGGACGCAAAAAAATAGTCAATGCGGGACATACTTTTATGTGCATTTGAATAGTGTGTGTAGTGAACTATAGTGGGATTCAGCGTACGCCAAATGTCAGCAAGTCCCAGTGCTTGGGTGAAGTCAGCCATGTGTGTGCTACGTCGGGGGAGAGAATTTCTGGGGGTGTCTGTCTAGCTCCTCGTCCATTATCATGTTAAAGTCCCCTCCTAATATAAGAGTACCAGGGGGGAGATCTATCAGTATCTTGCCCAGGTCTTGTAATGCTGTCTTTCCCAACGCAGGTGGAAGATAGGCCGATATTACATTCAATGGCTTACCCTCCCAGAGCGCCTCCAACACAGCAAATCTGCCCTGTGGGTCAGCCCATATACGGGTAGGAGTAAGGGCTAGATTTTTACGTACGAGGATACCCGTGCCTCGAGACCCAGACGTAAACCCTGCATGGACCACAAGCTTGTATCCCCACCTGTGGAGAGCCTTACAACTATTACCCACCAGGTGGGTTTCTTGCAATAGTATCAAATCTGGCGATTGTCTCTTAAGGTACTGCAGGACCACTCCCCTTTTTATTTTACTGCCTAGGCCATTAACATTCCACGTCAGTATTGATAGCCTCACATCACTTGTGTCTGCCATGTCGGGTAATTGGGAAGAGCTAAAGGGGGACGCAGTGCAACTGTTGGTGGCATACATGTCGAACCCCAGTCCGAAAAGCGGTACATGGTAACAGTGTTGGCGGAACCCCCCCAGTCCCACCCCCCCAAGTGTATAGGTGACTGCGGTAGTCTAGCATTTTGGTCTAGCGAAGTTAGGTTCACTCGGATGCTCTGTGCAAAGAAAACTATAACATTGAAAACCCCAACTACCCTCCCTCTCCCTCTCCCCCTCCGAACCTCCCTCCCTGCCCCCCTGCCAGTGGAATTTGAACTATCCACTCCCCAACAAGGCAGAGTGCCTGTCGCCCACCCCTCCATGTGTGAGGTGCCTGGCTAACCACCTCCACCCCTCGCCTTGTCAGCGTGATATATTCCTAGTAAACTTAAGAGCAATTAATTCTAGTCCAAACCTCATGTAAGTTTCGTGTCAGCGTCGAAATTTTGAGGCGTAAGCTCTGTGCCATCAGTTCTGCCTTGATCTTAATGTCAACAATCATCTAAAGAGTCATCTCACGTAGGTCGCAAGTCTCGGAACTGGAAGATACATACATGACCAAGAAATGTTGGTAAGAGCAAACAAGATCCGGTGGCCTGAGTCAGTGTGTTCCATCTGAGTCTTCTTCTGGGTGATGCTCTCTTGATGTGGGAGGGGCATGCTGGCTATTGCTGGGGCCCCTGTTATTGCGGCCATCCGACGGTTTCCCTACTCAACGCCATCCCTCCAGCCACTCCCAAGCCTCCTCCGGGGACAGAAAAAACCATGTCTTACCCTCGGATTCTACTCGAAGTTTAGCCGGGAACAGCATGGAGTACTTAATGTCTTTGTCACCTAGGGCTTTTTTAACCGCTGTGAAACTGCGTCTTTGTGCCTGAACTTTAACCGTGAAGTCTGGGAAAAAGGTAACGTTGGCATTGTCAATTTTCAGCGGAGGACCGGCCCGTGCTGTCTGTAAAATGACGTCCCTGTCGCGAAAGTTAAAGACTCTTGCTATTATGGGCCTGGGAGGAGCCCCGGGCTTTGGACACCCCCCGGGAACCCTATGGGCCAGTTCGATGGAAAAGTAGCTGGAGAGACGTTTGGGTTGGAGTTTATGGAGCACCAGGTCTCCCACAAAGAGATCCATGGCCGGTCCCTCCGTTCGTTCGGGCACCCCTAGGATACGGATGTTATTCCGTCTCGCCCTCCCTTCATAGTCATCCAGGAGCTCTTCCATCCTTTTTTGCTGATCCTGGAGCTGAGCTACCTGCTGCTGCAGAGTAGAGGTGTCGGATACGAGGGCCGTCGTTGTGGTTTCCATGTCCCTGGAGTCCATTTTCTTTAGGTCCGCTCGCAGGCGGGTTACCTCAATATTTACTGAGTCGATACGCGTCTCCAAAGAGGTCCGTACACCTGCTATGGCCTTCATGACGTCTTCAAGGGTGAGGCTTTTAGCTGGAGGGCGAGGTTGTGAGGTTTTGGGATCATCACCTGGCGTCATTTTGGTGTCCTCTCCTTGCTTGGTCCAGGCAAACTTTGCCAGTTGTTTTTGGGCCTGGGATTTGAGTCCTTTGTTGTTGGCCATTTTTGATGCGTAGGAGACAGGGAAGTGCAACGATTTGGAAAACCACACCCGTAATTGCCGCCGCCTGCGTGGAGGAAAGGGCTGCTCTCCGCCGGCCTGTCGGTGTTCCAGGTGGTTCTGCTAGAGAAGAAGGGAATTGGGTCGAATCCAAACTACAGGATGAGTCCGTTCCGCTATTGGGCCAAGTTGTGCGCAGTCTACGACTCAGTAATGTCTAAAGTCTTCACTGCAGGGAGCAATATTTCGGACGCTTGGCAAGTCGGTCTATCAGGGTGGATCCCCTTCTCCGCCACTTCCTGGACCCCGAAGGAGCCGGTTGAACCCTGGGTCGTTACTGTGCCTTCCACAGCGGTATCTTACAGAGGGGTTTTTAAGGAGGCCAGAGGATGTTGGGGGCCGGATCGCCAAGCCGTACCCACTATCGTTTCCGTGAATGGAGGTTAAGGGTCCAACATCTCCTATAGTCGCTGAGGCAGCCTAGAGTCCACTGTGCGTGGTCTGAGTTTGTTGTGGTCGCCAATAGGCCTCCCAGCCTGGGCCTCAATTTTGCAGGGCTGCCTGGTCACTTCCTAGCCCCACCGTCACTAGTATCTTGTTCAGGGGCTCAAGGAAGTCAAAGGATAGTGTGGGTCCAGTGCCAGCTGTTATGGTCGTGGTGGAGAGGTGTCCTCTTTGTTCTCTATGGCGGGTCTAAAACCGGAAGGAGCGGCCGCGTCTCAGCGTCTCCGGGGGTAGGCCTCACAGCCGGGGCCTCGATTTGACACCAGCCGCTCGGCCAGCCCCCAGCACTCCGCGGGCGGCAAAGGTATCTCTGTCGCGTCACCTCCCTCTGCAGCTCCCAAGCGGCACCCTCTCACCTCCACTCCCTTGTCGGCTCCCGGGAGATGCAGCAGTGTACAACGTGCCTCAGCGGCCTCATGGGTAGGCCCCAAAGCCGGGGGCCTCGATTTGCCTGCCCACCCGGTCCGATCTCAGCCTCCCGCGGGCCACAGGGGCATCTTCCTCGCGCTGCTATCCACAGCGGCACCCGATCGTCACCTCACCAACGCTGCTCTTCCGTGGTCCCCAGGGGGTATCGCTTCTCCAAGCGACGCCGATCCCGTCACCAGGGGCAGTGCGTCTATGTTCCGTAGGTTCCGTCCGTAGCTGATCCCCTCCCCTTCTTAGGCCGCCATTTTGGTGTTCTCGGAGCGTCCCAAGCCGGCAGCTCTCACCAGCTTTAAATCGGTGATATATTCACGAGCGGCGCCTTTGTGCTGGATTGGGTAAAGAAGAGATTCCCGATGTGATTGGGAAATCTACATAGCGAAAAGCGGAGAAATGTGCGGATTTTTTGGCGAGGGCTGCGGAGCCGCCTCAAAGAGTGACCATTCCCGTCGGCCGCTAGCCACGCCCCCCGACTATCTCTGACTTGATAAGAGAGAGGAACTGTCACTTACCCTACTTGCATATCACAAAGCCCCTACCCAAGCCCCCTCACAAAGAGTTTGACACTAGTCCTTTGTAACCCCAGACAAGCTGGAGCTGTGGCAGGGAGGCAGGGAATTCTAAACACATCTGAGGGTGGAAACCTCCACAACTTTCTCCTACTTGAAGGTTGGCACCAGGTATAAATATTGGACCCAGCTGTTCAGTATACTTCTCGACCTGTGGAAGCCTCTGCAAGAAGCTATCCTGTTGCCCTGGCTTGCGTGCTCCAAGGGCTAGTTGGCTGGCCTCCTGATCAGAGCCTCAGGGACAGAAAAGGCCCCAACTATCTTGGACCCAGCACCCGGACTCAGTTTGCTGTGAGTCTTGCCCCCTCAAGTGGTCCCACCTCAGTCCTGAACCATTCGAAGTGGACCTGAAGGAGCCCTGCCAGCCCAGCTGTGTTTCTGTGAGCAGAACCAATGAAGCACGGCACATTTCCTCCCAACTACATTGGAACTACCACTGCGCAACGCATCTCTGATGCAGGACCTCGCATCATAGCCCTGCAGCTTCGTCGGAACCACCGCTGTACGATGCATCCTCTCGACACCGGACTTTACATCTCAACCCTGTTGACGGCATCCTTCATGACGACAGAGGACATCGCCTCACAGCCTACAACTCCTCTGAACCGCAGCTGCATGACGTATCTTCAACCCACAACTTTGCATCACAAGCCCCCCATCAACGGCATCCTTGACTTTGATGCAGGACCTTGCATCGCAACCTCGCAGCTTTGGCGTAACCACCGCTGAGCAACGCATCAGTGGCGTGGGATTTCGCAACACTCCACAAACTGTATTTAAGGTACTTTGTTGTTCCCTAGACCCAGCCCACAATCCATCACAGTTGGTCTGAACTTGTGACTTTTTCCCAGTCTGGCGTGACCATATAACCACAGTTGGTGCTTTGTTCTTTTAGGCACTATTTTCACTTAAATCTTTAAAATTGCATATCTCCAGTTCTATTGGTTGGAATTTTATTGTTTTGGTCTCAAATAATGTATTAAATTGTACTCTTTGTTTCTAGATTGGTGTGGAAATTGTCTTGTGTTGTGTTTTCACTTTATTACTCTTTGAAGTGCTGCATAAGTACTTCACATAGTACCTCTAAGTTAAGCCTGACTGTTTTGTGCGAAGCTACCAATGGGTTAAGCACAGGTTCATGTGGGGTTTTGCTTGTGTTTCACCCTGACAAGAACTGTGGTTCCTGCTTGAGTAGGATTTTACCTCCCTCAAATTTCCTAAACTTATGAACATGGGTCATGTGTAACCGAGGCAAATTGAAGAGTCTTCAATAATGTTTCAGCTCGAAAGCCTCCCTATCAATTCTTGAATGCTTGTGCTGCACTCTCACAACTATTTTCTCTTTCTTAGAACACCTATGGGATGTACCACTATTGCACTTTCTATGTGCTTCTTTGCTCATGTTCCCAAATATGAGTTTATTTCTGAGTTTCACTGCTGTACCCTATGAAGGGCTTTACCTCCCAATTAGCCTAGGTCATCCTCTTCCCTTGTATTTCAGATACTTGAAACCTTCTGATAGGGGGTTTGCGTGCAGAATAGAAGCAGCTTCCACATGGAGTTCTCATCAACATGAAATCATTAAAACGAGTCATTTATGATATGTTTTGTTTCTCTCAATATGTCATATACTTGTTACACTGTATATATGTGTGCCAGGACTTGCTAAGAACCAAATATCTAACTTGAACACAAAAACACATATCCAACCTACATCATAGGGAGAAGTGCAACCTAAATGATGTTGACATTGGCCAGGTAAAGCTGAAATACTTACCATATAATATAACACCAAATGCAATGTCAGCCCAAATTAGATCTCATCCCACATACATCATAATAACCACTTCAAATGGATCAGCAATCAGGGATGAAACAAACACAACTGTACTCACACATCACAAACTATACAATAAGATCAAATAAAGAGAAAAGTAATGGCAGGACTAATGTCTCCCAAACTATGAAACTGTTTAATCAGTGGATAACAAATATAAAGCATACAAAGGCCAATGGCCAGTCCATTTGTGAACTCTGTACCACAGCACAATGTTGTGGCACCAAACTTGCCCTTACTGACACTGCCAGGAAACCCCCCTCACAAACAGGCATCCATTGGGCATAGCAGGCACCTTGAAGATGGTACTTGGGAGGGGGCGGGCGGTTTAGGGAGGGGTTTTCTTAGACTTCTCAGGGATATGGCTGGGTTGATGGGGGTGGAAATGGGGTTTTCCAGGGGTGGTTGGGATGTGGAATGGATGGGTTTGGTTTTGGGAGGGTTTTTTTGCGACTTCTCAGGGGTACGGCTGGGTATAGAGAGGTAGGGAGGGGTTATCTTGATCTGTTTAGGGGTATGGCTGGGTTTACTGGGGTGGGAACCAGGTTTCTCAGGGGTGGATTGGGATGTGGTGGGGTTTGGAAGATGTTTTTTTGACCTTGGGAGGGGAGGGGTGGCTGGTTCAGGGGAAAGGGCAAGGGTAAACAAGACATCTTCATGGGGAAAATGGGTAGGATGTTCAGGAGGAAGTTGGGTTTGGGAAGTAGAGAGAGTGGAAGTGAGATGTGTGTGTTCTGTATCTCTTTTGTGTTCTCCAGGTATCTGCTGTGTTGGTGATTGTGAGCGTTTGTGTTTTTTTTAAATTTCTGTGATGTGGACGTGCTGGGTGTTGTGGAAGTATCTGTGGGTGTTGGTATGGTGTCTGCCTGAGTGATGGGTGTTGTGGAGGGGTCTTTGGCTTTTGGTGTAGTGTTTGCGTGATGATGGGTGCTGTGGAGGGGTCTTTGGCTGTTGTATAGTGCCTGCGTGAATGAAAGGTGTTTTGGAGGGGTCTGTAGCTGTTGGTGTACTGTCTGAGTGAATGATGGGTATTGTGGACAGGTCTGTGGGTATTGCTGTGGTGTCTGTGTGAATGCTGGGTTTTGTGGAGGGGTCTATGGGTGTTGCTGTGCTATCTGCTTGAATGCTAGCTGGTATGTGGGGGTATATTGGTGGTGGTGAGGGTTGTGAGTGTCTGGTGAGTGGTTGCATGCTTGCATTTTTTATGCGGTGTTTGTGTGTGTGTGTGGTGCTTAGATAATGAAGTGTGTGCGTGTGGATGTCTGTGTGTGCTTGGGTCAGGTATTGAATAGGGAAGGGCAGGAGGTAGGGCGGGAGGTTGGGATGGGTGGAAGGCTGCTGTGAGTGAGGAGACCAGAGCCTGAAAACACCTCTGTAGGCCACACATAGCTCAGTGGATGCCTTCCATCTGTGTCAGCTGGCTGCCTTGCACCTGGATGGCATTCAGGAGTGCCGTCTGACCCACAGAGATGGTTCTCAAGAGGTCAATAGCCTCCTTACTCAAGGCAGCAGAGGTATCAGGGGCAGGGGTTGAGGTGCCTGCAGCAAAGGAGACGCTACCCTCTACAGGCCAATACACTTTTGAATGTTGTTGCGGGTCTGTGAATATCTATGACATGAAAAGGTGGGAGAACTATAGTCCTATGTGGCTGGGAAACTGGTTGGTGGACAACAGGGAGGGTGGTGATGGAACTGGGGGTGGCGGACAAGGATAAAGGTGGAACTAATCTTGTGCGGTCTGCCACCACTCTGGAGTGTCCACCGGAGGAGGACTCGGAAGAAGATGAACTTGAGCTCATGTCCTCCGTTGTACTTCCCACACTCCCCTGGTCACTGGGTCCCTCCGTGTCTGTGCTGTCACGTCCGGAACCACTATGACCAGCTGTGCCCACACCAATGTTGACCCCCTTCCAATTTGCTTGCCCTAGATGAATCTGAAATGACATGTAAAACAGGTTTATTGCAACTGTGTTTCCACACCTGACCATCATATATTAACAGAAACATTTCTTAAGTCCACATATCACACCATCTCCATGGTTCACCATGTAAGCTTCACCATTAGCATGAGAACATGCATGCATGCTACATAACCTACAAACACTTGGTTCCACTAATGCCATAACCCCATACAGCTCCAAATGCATTGTTTGACTTGTCTATACTCCAGCCTTATGGCCATGCCAGGATAGTTGATCACCTTGCATACTTTGGCTCCTGTAGTATACGAAAGTAAAATGATATTACCAAATAGGATGGATACAATTTTTACATTTACACAATGTTCACACAAGGTCCAGATTTAAAAAAAAATTAATTTTCCTTAACACACATCATGCCGTTTTGAAGGTCAAGTTAAAGGCCAATGTACCATCAATATGTGCTGTAGCAGAAATCATGTCACATACAAATGCTCATTGCATGCTGATGACACTTTTGACTTGAAACTTCATCATATGTCCACTACCTGAAAAGTCTAATGAAAGCTGTACTGAAGTAGTTTATCTACGTATCATGTGTAGCGTAGAAAAGTAGCCTAAAGGGAGATAGATACTCCAAATGCACCCAGCATAATAATTCTCATAGCCAAATTAACATCCCCAATCCTTCTTGGCACAGGTGATAACACAATACACAGATGTCATTCCTGCAGGCCAATACACCTTTGAATGTTGTTGTGTGTCTGTGAATATCTATGCAGAGAAGAGGTTGGAGAGCTATAGTCCTAATGGGATGGCACACCACAGCACCATTTGGGATAGCAAACACAAATTGGCTTGTAAGACAGAGTGTAGACTCTCACATAAGATCTCTACATTTCTACATCTCACTCCATGATGCATGTCACCAGTCAGTGACTCTTCAAACACCATTGCAGATGAAGTAACAACAGGGAAATGTACACTTGGCAACATGCAGCTACTAATGGTGATGGCACCAGTGATGTTTGCACACTTATATTATGGTTGAATCCTAACTTACCAATGGGAAGTGTTGTCCAGTCACTACATAAAGAGTGCACTGTATGCCATGTCACATGTAATAGGGCCACCATCACACAAGAGACAGTAGTGAGGGAACAGCACCCCTTACATAAGGAAGACAAGTGGTCTGTTTGGTACAATTGTCACCCATAACATCAAAGAACATGAGCAGATTTTTACTTCACTCAGCCATGTGTCTGCTCAAGACAGGAAATTGGTAGTTGGCTGGACTCAGCTGTGTTCCAGGTCATAAAGACAATAGGCACAGCATATCAGCATGCACCTACTACCAGACCAACACAAACAGTAACTCCTCTTGTGTGGCACACATGGGCCATCCCCAATAATGATGGGTAAATGCCTGCCTGTAACACACAAAGTTGTCATTGTAACATGTATGGATACAATAGATGAATACCCAGATTATAACTGCGGTCTTAGGATATCTGTTTGTTTGACAAACATTCTGTACACGCCTAGCACAAACATTAATCAATACTTAACACACTACATCTGTCAGTTTCACATGCTAAGCACTACAAAGACATGAATACACACTTTTGTATTTATTTGCTGTCTATCATTCAGCCTGGTCATGACCTACACTGACTGAGCCAGCCCACTAACATCATGTAGGGCCGGGTCATCCTGCGTGTGGTGCTTAATTTGTAAAATAATAAGTGCCAGGGCTCTGAACAGGAGGCCACTGCAGCTTGCACCACCCATTGCCCCTGTCATCGCTGTCAAAACAACTACTAACCATCTCTATCGCCTGCAAGTGCGACAGTTCAGATTATTCCAAGTCCCCAAAGCTAAGGGGGTGGCTGAAGAGACAGGTATTAGCAATTTTTAATGTATATTGTATTCATAAACACCAATTGTTATGCTCCTCTCTGAATTAGATGAGCAGCGCCGCCATGTGGCAGACTGTCATAAAGGCAGTGTTGACAATTAAGTACCAGTGCCGAGCACCAGAAACCAATCAAGTGGCATTGCAGAGCACCGGAAACCACCAGCTCAAATTAAGCACTGCCTACATGTACTGTTATGTGAGATACTAAGAAACACAACACACCATTGTGAGCTTCTGCAGGGTAAACTACTTTATCATGAGTATACAGACACTTTTACAACTATCCCATTGACTTGATGGATAAGGTCCATACAGGCTAGTACCATAGTATGGACTACATCCTAAGACTTGGGTTACAAAGAAAGGACTGGCATGTGAGTCATTGAGAGCTCCTCACTGGGGATGTGTGGACATGTGGAGCACTTAATGGGATATCATACTACGTCTGATGGAGTTTGTGGGATATGTACTGCCAGCACAGGCCGCACCTTTTGCCATATGTGGCACTGTACCAGGATGACATTCAACATACTATTGTATGTCTTGTTAGGTTAGTTGATTGTAACAAAGCTGAGGATTCATGTATCAACAACTCTTCAGAAGTAACCAACTCTTGGCACTGTTAATGTGTCACCGGTGCAATAGGCATGTACAATGCAAGCATGACTTATGGATAAGTGACACTAGAACTGTGTGAGTAAATGGCCTGTTACAAGTAAATGACACACATGGACGATGTGGGCAAATTGAAAGAAGTATCAGGCAAGGGGGTATCTCAGTCACCATTTCAAATGTTGTCCATGTAAAACTAATCTAGGCTAGTAGTGGTTCTGAAATCTCCTTTTGGTAACATCCAAGGATGTGCAAGTCTACAGGGAAGATTACTCTATGCATAATTTGCATTGCCACAGTAACTCTGGCCCAGACTGGGCACCACAACTCATTGTCAGGCCTTGCTCTCTGCAGGTTGTGCATACTGATCCCACATGAACCTCACATTTCAAACACTTCCAAATATAAATGTACACCTTTTGGCCATCCTGTACGTGACCTCAATGTAGTGTAGCACTCTGAAGGGGTCTGTAAGGTATAGGTAGTTCCCAGACAACAGTTTGGAGAGCCCTGATCTGGGCTGAGTGAATTGTGGGACTGTACATAAAACTAACATCGTCCTCATCTGCTTCTTACAGTATACATAGACAGCCGTGCAGTAAACCCAATAAATTTGGATGAAAATGTACCATGATCTGATTAGCAAATATATCATAGGTACCATGAAAAGTATACATGCATAGATATGTGAATGCACCACAAGTAGAATCTAGGGCTTAACATACAACACACATCACAATGGTGATGTTAAGTACACAAAGTACAGTAGATACACAATTCATTACATGACTGTCCTATGTAGGCATCCAAAATATCAACAACAGTATCATATTTCACTCTGGGACTCAGAGGCACATTGTAGCCTGTGGAATGGAAAGGGTGGAGTTGAACAGAGTAAAATATGTATGTGAGTTAGTTACCTACTCCTCTGGTGAGCCATAGAGCTGGCCATGCAGTTGAAGGACCTCTTCTACAAGTTTCTCCCGCTCCTCTGGAGAGAAGGTAGGGGCCCTCTCACCTGCTTGACCTGGCATGGTTGCTCACAGAGGTGGCAAAAAGCAGCTAAAATGGAGTATGTGTTTATAGCAGCAGTGTCAGGAGGCAAGTGAGTTATTTTTCAGACCGCGGTGTACATGTACACCACGTACGTGGTCATCAGCGTAGCCGCACACAGCCATTGAGCTGTGACTGTTACAATCACCAACGTTAGCCTGCGGCTGTGTCCGCTGTGGATGAAACTGCCCACCGCGCTGTCAATTACCATCGCCGGTGGTAGTTCAAAATGTCCTATATGCAAGGTCAAGCATCTGCCATTTTAGCAGTTGGAACTACATTCTTACTGTTTTTGCAAGCCTTACATTTCTTGCACGTGTAAAAGCCTGGGCTAGTCAGTTGTCTTTCAATTCTCTTTTTACTGCTGATTATGTTTTTGCTTAGTCTGTCTTTCTAAATGAAATGTGGGGGTGAGTGGCAACGTAACCCTTTAAACTTCGCTCTGTCATCGGAATTTGCTAGTGTCAATTGAGTATTTTCCTAACAAATTGAGCTTTTCATAATAGGTAGTGATGAATCTAACAGGGGTAACCCCAATTTCCTCTGCTGTAATCTTAGGAATCAGTAAGCCGTCTTTCCAATTTCTTCACTTTTGTAAGGGCTGTCTCTAGTGTTGCTGAGAAACCTGTCTCCCTGAACCTGGATACCATATTCTTACATTCCTGTACAAAATCTGCTTCAGTTCTACAGTTCTTGCTCGCCATAAGTAACTCCCCATATGGGATGCTGTGTATCAGGATCTTGGGACGGCAGCATGTTTCCTGCAGTTGCTTTTCTATGTAGAGTGAATTTATTGTTACTGATTGATATCTTAATTTCAAGAAACGCAATCTCTGTCCTGCTTATGTTTGCAGTAAGTTTTAGATTCAACAAATTCTCATTTAAACATGTCACAAAGCTTTCAACTTCCTCTTTTTTGCCCTTCCAGATAAATTTTTTTTGGGCAATGCATTGAATTCACATAACAACATGGTTGTTGAAATGACCTAGGGCACTAATGACTTGCTCCTCCCACCAACCCATTAAAAGATTTGCGAAACCTGGAGCAAACAAGTGCCCATTGCAGTGCCCTGTAGCTGTCTAAAGTAGCCATCATCAAACATGAAAAAATGATTCTTGACACAGAACCAAATCATCTCCAAAATTATCTCTGTTTGAAACAAGAATATTAGAGATCTTGCTCTTAAAAAGTGTCCGCAAGTGTTAACACCATCCTCATGCCTAATACTGGTGTATAGGCTGCTTCCACCCAGGGTTATCAGCAGGAAATCATCCTCCCAGTGTATGCCCTCGGTGCAGGATAAAAAATGCTTGCTACCTTGGGTGTAGGAAGGTAGAGCTGACACAAAGGGCTCTAAAAATGTATCTATGTACTTTGACATGTTTTCTAGCAAGCAGCCACGGGAGGGTATAATGGATCTCCCAGGAGGATTGTTTGCATATTTGTGTATTTTAGAGAGGAGACAGAGGAATGGGGTTTTTGGATGTTCGAAGTACAGGAATCTAAATTCTTCCCATTCTATCAAACCTCTGTGTCTCCATTTCCTAAGCTATTCATGATACTCAGTATTGCTCTGTCCAATGATCTTACTATTTACTTTTTCATAACAATCAATCATGTTCAGCTGCTTGTGTCTTTCTTGTATGTAGATGTTTTAGACAACAACACCACATTACCCCCATTCCAGACTGTAAATAAAAAATGGAATCCTCATTTCCTAAATCTTTCAACACTTTGTTCTGAGCAGCTGACAGATTATTAAACTTTTCATCTTCTGCAAGCTAATTTTTTGAAATTCTGTTACCACTTCTTCAAATGTGTTTATAGCATCATGTGGAAGAGTACGTTGTAAGGTAGATTTGGCTTTGGAGCCACTGGGACAACTTCTATCTTAGTCAAACTCCTATTTACTAGATTTCAATAGGGGTCCCCATCATTAATGGCCTCTGAATCCAACTCTGCCAAAGTGAATAAAAAATCCACATCACTAATGCAAAGATTGCTGCTATTTTTTCTTATCAGGGATTGAACTTCCATGTGCGTCCCTAGTGGCATACAAAACAATGCAACATTGTGCATAATCAAATGGCCAGTAGGACAAAAATATAAACCCAACTCCAATACTTAAATTTCCATATCTGTCAAAAGTCTATTTGCCGCAGCTAAATGGGAAGTTAGTAAAGTTCCTGTTATTAGCAGCATCTAAGCAAGGATCAGCGATACCCTGAGCAAGTGCAAAAACTATACAAGGCTTTAGCCTTCATAACTGTAACCTGTGTATACTGGATTGTCCCCAGTACAACGCGAATAAGGGCCTCTCTTATACCGGAAATCTTTCAGCTTTTAGAAATGTATTTCTACCTTTTTTAATATATAAGACTTTTTACCAATGTGCATTTTTGTAATGGTTTTAATTAATCAAAAACAATAAAAAATGTACTTACTTACTTACTATTTGAAATATTTAACACATTAGTCGTTATATATATTATTGTCCCATCATCTGACCCCTTGTTAAGATTCCCATAGGGATAGCGCTTTTGGATTGACCTTCCGCTCCTTATTTTCTGCTGTTTTTGCCTCTACCTCTGTCTCTTCCCTTTCCCCCTCTTCCTCTGTCCTTGTTCCAATGTTGTTGTTTATTTTTGTTGTTGAACAGTTTGAATTCCTCTAAAAAATGTGTGCTTTTAATCATTGACTGGACCAATATTCTCACTGCTCCTTGCTCTGAAACACCACTCTCACATTATTCACTTGCAGATTCTCTTTCTACTCCTGTCGTTCCGGTTGGTTCTGTAATTGGAATGTTAGTTGAGGGATCAGAATTTTTTAATTATCATATTTCTTACTAAATGTTCAAATTTGTCCATTTTTGTAATCTTTCTGGTCGCTCATGAACTTGCTTTGTTTTTTCATTTTAATTTCTACTTCCAATTTATTGGTTTTATTATTTATTCCCTCAAGAAATGTATCTATATTCTCCTTTGTATCCACCTCTTTAATGTCTCTAGTTAGAATTTCAATATCCTATAGAATCATAGCCCGGTCTTGCCAGGTGCCTTTTGACACATCTTCATCATAGTTCTTGAGCAGTTCTCTGTATTGTTCGCCCATTCCTTTAGTAGCTCTGGGTTCGGATTTTGATCTGTAGGGACAGTAAAGATCCTTAAACCTCATGGCGCCCTGCCACATTCCAAATACTTTTCCTGTGATGTTGCCTCCCACCACTTAGTCACTTCCTGTTTGCTCAGTTTGTCTAATTTGAAATATTTCTGTCTTAGAGTCCGGTCAGCAATTGACTGTAATATTGGCGTTGTTACCTTTCCAAATAGTGCCTCAGCCTTTAGTTTTCTGAATGCATCTCTTTCCATTGCCATGTTTTCATTAATCAGCAAGATAAATAATTTTGTATTGGATTTGATATGGATATATATTTTATATATACATATATGTGTGTGTGTATATGCACATATATACAATAAATAAAAACGTAAAAATTAAGACTTTTTAGATGTTATTCTTAAAAATGTAAATAAAAAGGTATATAATAAATATTATGTACCTAAATATAATTGGTTTGCAAGAATTAAAACAAATACTAATAATAGCAAAAAAGAAATTAAAACACTGTATGTTTTTATTATGCATTTAAAATAAAAAATTTCAAATAAACAGCACAACTAAATAATTAAAATAACATATTATAAACATGTTATTAAAATTAATGAAAAACATACTAAATAATGTAAACTTATTACATTAAAATATAGGGCCTTATTATGATGCGGTCCAGAAAGGCTCTGACCCTTGGTCGGAGCCTTTCCGGGTCACATCTCGGTTTAATTTCCGACCGCTGCATTACAATGCTGGCGTTCGGAAATTAAACTGGCTGGTCATTACGACTGGCTTCTGATGGGCTCAGGGAGCCTGTCGGCCAGTCGGAGGTCGGCCCATAATCCCAAAGGTCAGCCTTTCCGCACTTGGGATTACTATACTGGGTCTCTGGTAGGCTTTCCATGTCGGGCTTTCCAACATGGAAAGCCTGTTGGAGAGCGAGTATTAGGACCACTAGCAGGGCCCCCTTTCCACTGCGGCCTCTGTATGGGGGCCGAGGGGGCACCTATGGTGCCCCCCTGTTCATCCCTGCACCCTGTGGCAGGCACCCCGAGGTGCCTGCCACAGTGTGCAGGGATGAACACAGACTCCCATTCCTCCATGAGAGCTTGTGTTACATCCGGTTTACGGCCGTAACATGAGCTCACATAGAGGAATGGGAGTAGTGTGGTTAGGCAGAAAAGTGTTGGATAGCGGAGGGGTAAAAATGACTATTCCTACTCCAGTGAGTCCAACAGTAGGGAAAGTGTTGGATAGCGGAGGGGTAAAAATGACTATTCCCACCCCAGTGAGTGCAACAGTAGGGAAAGTGTTGGATAGCGGAGGGGTAAAAATTACTATTCCCACTCCAGTGAGTGCAACAGTAGGAAAAGTATTGGATAGCGGAGGGGTAAAAATTACTATTCCCACTCCAGTGAGTGCAACAATAGAGATAGTGTTGGATAGCGGAGGGGTAAAAAATACTATACCCACTCCAGTGAGTGCAACAGTAGGAAAAGTGTTGGATAGCGGAGGAATAAAAATGACTATTCCCGCTCCAGTGAGTGCAACAATAAGGAAAGTGTTGGATAGCGGAGGGGTAAAAATTAATATTCCCACTCCAGTCAGTTTAAAATTAAAAACAAACAAAGTATGACCAACACAAAATATTAAAAAAATAAATGAAAAATATATAAAAATATAAAAAAATATAAAAAATAGAAACATTTTATAATGTTAAGTAGATATGACAAATACCTAAAAATATTATATTAAATAAATTTAAAAATAATTTACAAACAAATAACTTTTTTTAATTAGAAATTATTTATAAACAAAAACATTAATTATTACATAAATTTCATCTTTTTTATTTCCTACTCTATAACACCGCACAATTCACAACACACATCTAAATTTAGAAAAAAATGTACCTCCATAATTAACATAATCAACTATCAATTAAAGAAATATAATTAATTAACAAATTAAAACAGATAAAAATTAATTTACTCCTAAACGTTACCCCTATAAAAACAAAACTCACACACAAAAAAAATAAACAATAGCCTAATTAACTATCAATTGATGAATTAATATTAATGATCAACTAATTATTAATTAATTAAACATAAATTACTTCCCACCCTCTACCCCTATAAACCCCACAACCCACACCTAAAAATCATTATACAATTTCCATAATTAATTTTAAAATAATAAATTAATATCAATTAACAACTATTAATAATTAATTAAAAAATAAATTACTTCCCACCCTTTACCACTATAAACCCCACAACTCACATCTAAAATTAATTACACAATTGCATATTTAAATTTTAATTAATTAACAAATATTTATTAATTAATTTAAAAAAATTACTTCCCACCCTTTACCCCTATAAACCCCACAACCCGCTCCTAAAAAATGACACAATTAACATGATTAATTACCAATTAATTAATTAATAATTAACAACCAATTAATAATTACTTAATAATAAATTACTTCCTACAATTAGCACTATAAAATCTAAATTAAATAAATATTAATACATTTAAAAAAATCATTAATTTATGATAATTAAGGGGCCCATTACGATACCCGGCGTAAATAACACCGCCAGGCATGGAAGCGGCAAAAATCCGCCCGCACACACCGCCTGAACACCGACCACGCCATTACGATTACACAAACCGAATACCGCCATCGGCGGAAAAAGCACACAAAATACCGCCCGCCAACGTCCGAGTCGGAGACAAACCGCCCGCCACGGACGGAAACACGCACGACAACACAAAACCGCCCGCCCTCACGGCCGACACACCGCACGTGAGATTACGATCGCACCGACATGAGCGCGGAAAACCACAAATATACCGCCCGCCAGCGCAAACAACGCCGATGAGAAGCGACACGGCAGAAGCCATGGCGCCCACGTACCTGCACAGAAACCATCCGCACACAAAACCAATAGCACACAACATGGCCAACAAGTCCACACAGCAAGGCACGCACAAATACACAAGCACAGTACATATCCCGAAAACATCCCCCGGACAAACAAAAAATACAAAGGCCAGAACCCCAGACACAACACACCTGAAAACAACAGACCATGAGGACACACCCACATAGGTGAGTACAAAAGCAGCACTCCCACAGACCACAACCCCTTGCTACATTGCAAACCAGAGAGGAGAGGAGAGGACACAGTGACACAGCAAGGACAGCAGCACACCACAGAAACGCACACATCACAACCACCACCACCACCACCACCACCAAACACCGGCACCACAAACCCCTGCACATTACACAACACACACCGCACCAGCACCACAAACACCATGGCACCACAAAGAATGCCCAAGTTCACGCCCATTGAGCTGACGGTCATGGTCGACGAGATCATCAAGGTGTACCCACAAATCTATGGGAACATGGTCCAGCACACACCACTAGCCACCAGAAACAGAATGTGGAACCGGATCGTAGACCAGGTCAATGCAGTCGGGACCCTGCCCAGGAACAGAGTCGAGATCAACAAACGTTGGAATGACGTAAAGAGCCTGGTCAAGAAGAAGGAGGGCAAAAACAGAGAGCTGGCTGCCGTCACTGGCGGAGGGAATCCCGCGCTCTTTAAGACCTACAAAGCGTGGGAGGAGAAGGTGCGAGTCGTAATCCATCCGGAGATCCTCGCCGGATTAGCAGGGGGAGTGGAGGCTGGTAAGTACAAACTAATGTATACCAGCACACCGCTATGTACTCACATGCACTACCACCATGCCACAGCTCCCAGGGACAAACACCCCCATGTCCAGCACACAATACACAACACATCACACACACATGCAACAGACACCACCACACACAGCCCAAACCGAACAACTGTAAGATGCGTGGGGACATGTGTACACTCAGCCAGCCACGTAACCACCAACAGGTCCCCAAATATGCCAGAAGCGCCACAACGAGCACCCACCACACCCATGTGTCCGCCACAGCTGCACTAACCGACAAGTAACAGGTAAGTGGCAGGAACACAAAGTGCAGTGGGTGGGACGGTGGACAGCCCAAGTACAACACACACCAGGCCCCTAGTCCCACAGCACAGCAAGGAGGAGCATCCCCCACACCCCACAGCCACGTGTCAGCCACCGCAGTGCACAACGACAGCCGAAAGGCAGACATCACGGTCCACAGCAATCGGTGTCAGTGGGTGTCCAGCCACCCCCACGACCCACAACACCCCCCCACCCCCACAGACCTGCAACATGGAGCACCCCCGCTTAGAGCCATGTGGCATCCAGTACAGTGCACGCACGAACAACCTGCAGGTGGGAAACTGGACAGGGCTGGATTACTGGAGGCATGAGGACCGGAACACGACCAACACATGGGACATGTCACGTAGCAGACGAACACGCAGCACCGCCCACCGTCACGAACAAGTGAACAATGTGCACACGGACATGAACAACAGACTCACACCCCACATGACCCATCACAGACATAGCAACACCCAAGGAGCCACGTCTGCATGCACAGGCCACACTGAATATAGTACCACACGGCAGCCACTGTGCAACTCATCACACACAACCGAAACACCATTGAAGTCCTGTCCATGTAGCCCCAACTGCCTGTCAACCACACACCCCACAACTACGCCTATGTAAGACAAACAACACTAGACGCAACAGAGCGGAACAACATATATGCACACGAACACCACTGAACCCATCAAACACACAGACACACCATGCACAAACAACATACCATCCATCCCATCCGTCAGCCCCAGTCTCATGAAAGGCATGTCATCCGCACAGCTGCCACACATACAGCAGTCACGCTAAGATACATGCCCGTGACCAACCATGTGCCAGAAGTCAATGAAGTGCACGACACACTGTGAGCAACAACACACAACATGGGCCACACCCCCCCGAGCACTGCAGTGATGCACATGGCACAGGGCAGCACGCACACCAAGGAGATGGGACAACTGCAATACGTTGGCTGGCACACAACCATCACTCACTCATAACGATGCGTCCAATGCCATGTCCAGTAATCACAACAGACAGCAAATATGCAGGCCATGTCAAGCATGCACACACCTCAAACCATGCACTGTCATGCTGCCACAACACATGTCACGTTCGGCACCCATGGCTCACAGCATGTACCCCAAAAGCATATTCCCTCCCAAATGCGAATCTGGGGCATGGCCCCCATGTTGCCATATGCGTTCCTAAGCGTTCCATTTGAACCCCAAAAGCATATTCCATCCCAAATGCGAATCTGGGGCATGGCCCCCATGTTGCCATATGCGTTCCTAAGCGTTCCATTTGAACCCCAAAAGCATATTCCATCCCAAATGCGAATCTGGGGCATGGCCCCCATGTTGCCATATGCGTTCCTAAGCTGCTCCATTTGAACCCCAAAAGCATATTCCATCCCAAATGCGAATCCGGGGCATGGCCCCCATGTTGCCATATGCGTTCCTAAGCGTTCCATTTGAACCCCAAAAGCAAAGTACAAACCAGACCCAGGATGGGCCAGGAGCCCGCATACACCAGAGTCACAATAAGTAGGGGCACAGCAACACACCCATCGGCATGGCCAATCCGTCCCATGCCACATGTGCACAGCACACAGTCCCATTGCCAAGCACACACAACTACAGATGCTACAGCCACACACACGCCTCCGGGAAACCCATGTACGAGATTGCACGAACTGTCAATGTCAGACGACAAATACATACTTCGCCAGGTGCAACACAATAACTAATCTCATTCTCTCCACAGGTGACGAACTGCTGGATGCTGGGGATGGAGCCAGCAGCCAGCACAGCCAGCCTACAAGCCCCCAACGAGGACACACGGATCTGGAGGATCTGTCCTCCTCCTCGGACACGGACAACGAAGCAGGCCCATCTGGTGTGGCAGGGCCCAGCCGCTCCCCAGGACCCCTCCTACCCACCAACCCATCATCCAGGGCTGCTGAACATTCACAGCCCCCTGCTGCCACTGTCGTTGCGGCCACACCCACGGTCATTGTGGCCACTACCACTGCCGCAACCGCCACCATCGCCGCACCGACCACCACCGCCGCCACCACCGCCACGTCTCCGCTGGCACCAGCCCCAGCGCAGGTGGTGGCCCGGACGACTGGATCCACCCTGGGAGCCACAGCGAGGACCGTGGTGAGCAATGTGGCTAGTGGGCAGGCCGGTGGCAGCAGGACTGGTAGGAGGAGCAGGGTCAGGGAAACGCCAGCCTCCCCTGGGAGCCATGCCCTGCCTCACATGGCCAGAGTCCTTGGGGCCTATGAAGAGGCCCAAGGACAATGGGTCCGGTCTGCCTCAGACACGCGTGAGGTGCTGGGGGTGTTGAGGTCCATGGACGCCCGTATGGGCCAAATCGTGGACCTCATGGGACAGCTGGTGGTGGCGGTGAGGTCACAGCCAGGGACAGCAGCTCCCCTCCGCCACCACCTGCCGGGGCGCAGGGTGGAGCAGCAGTGTCCAGTTCCCCTGCGTCCACAGCCAGTGATCACACCTCAACCACCAGCATGTCGCAAGCAGGCACCCCCTCGCAAACGTGGAAGGGGCCGTCCGAAGAGGAAACAGATCTCCCGGGAGGACTTCGCACGCTCCAGTCGCAAGTGAGGCAGCCAGCCAGCCTTCCGCCAGCCTTCCTTGACCAGCCACTGCATTGACCTGGACTACGATCCCACTCCACACAGCCATCTGGATGGCATGTGTGTGTTGGACTATGGACATAGAACCAGTGGGTACACCCTGATCATCACGCAGCCATGACCGACAGCTCATTGTCACTGCACGCACCACTTTTGTCATCACCTTACACACAATCACATGTCACAGTTTGTAATAAATGCACCTTTTTCACTAACTGCTGTTTGTGCCCTGTGTTTTATTTGTACGGAATACAACGGCCACCTTGGGCGGAAAGGCACCTGATGCGTGGCATGGCAATTGAATCCGGAGGGCCTGTAGGGACCTAGGGGTGGGAGACAGAACAGGAGCACATTCAATGAGTGTGTCACACACCCATCACACAGTACATGTCAACAACTACAAGCAATGTACACACATCGCACAGAGCAATAGGGCACAATGCCACAGCCACCAACAGTGGCATACTACCCTGGCCATGGAGCGTTGACACACAGCACGCAGTGAACAAACGGCCACCCTGACACAGCACACACACACCTGCACAGATACAGCCACATCAGCCGTCGTACATGGACACTCACCGTCAAGTGAAGTAGCGGGCGATGAGCTGCTGCCGCACATTACCAGCTTCCTCCTCTCCGCTGTCCTCCTCACTCGAGCTGTCCTGGTCTGCGGGCTGGGGCCCTGGTTGATCTCCGTCATCCACGATGAGGGGGATCTGCTTCCGAATGGCCAGATTGTGCAGCATGCAGCACGCCACCACTATCTGGCACACCTTCTGTGGGGAGTACGCCAGCGCACCCCCGGTGCGGTCCAGGCACCTGAACCTGGACTTGAGGAGGCCAAAGGTACGCTCGACCACACGTCTGGTCCTCCCATGTGCCTCATTGTAGCGATCGTCTGCTGGGGTGCGAGGATTCCTCAATGGACTGAGCAGCCATGCCCCATTCGGATACGCAGAGTCACCTGGGTGTGAGGGACACAGAGAACCGTTGCTAATCCAACTGGACAGGGGACAGCATCGCACAGCCAGCACGCTACACCACTCCACATACTCACCGACAATACAGGCACGATCCTGTTGCATATTGGACATCAGTCGTGGCAAGATGCTGTTGCGCATTATGTGTGCGTCATGGGCCGAGCCTGGGAACTTTGCACACACGTGGGTGATCACCATGTCCGCAAGGCACACCACTTGCACATTCAGGGAGTGCGTGTGCTTCCTGTTGCGGTACAGGTGCTCAGTGGCCTGTGGTGGAACAAGGCCGACATGTGTGCAGTCAATGGCTCCAACGACGTGTGGGATTCTGCCAAGGGCATAGAATGCACCCTTCACTGCCGCCAATTCACGAGCCCTGGGGAAGCGGATGTACCTGTTCCGGTACAGCATCATGGCTGCCAGTACATCCCTCAGCACTTTGCTGAACATGGGCTGGGACATCCCTCCTCCAATGCCCACTGTGTGCTGGAATGACCCAGTGGCGAAGAAATGCATGGCGGCCATCACCTTAGCCGTGGGGGTGACAGCAGTCGGATACACCCTGCGGGGACGGAGATGGGGTTCTAACATGGCACACAGTCGATGCAGGGTTGGCCTGTCCAGCCGAAACTTCCTAATAACCTCTGTATCGTCCATGTCCGCCAGCAATTGGTATGGGCGGTCAATGTTCGGTCTCCGCCTAGGGACAATGGCAGAGGACACATGTCAAAGCAACACGACACATGGCAATTTCGCATACACATCACTGACATGACTGAGTAAGCACAGGAGCCACAGCCCAGCTGTCAAGCTGGGACGGCACGGCCACAATACACTTACACAGGTCTCCCAACAATGGCAATGGCTAGTGATACAAACCACTGCCATGTGCATGCACATGGGGATCTAGGCCCCAATGACTTGCGGGGCGTGCTGATGGGGACTGACTGCATATCCGTCAAGCGTCAACGCCACGGCAACATGAATGTCTGCTGAGCATGGAACTGCTTCCGCGGCTGGATGAGTATGGCACACACGACGACGATGTGGGCACAGGCTGAGCGGCCAAAACAAGTGGGACCTGTGGCACGAGGGGATATGAGACAGTAGTAGGTGTCAGCACTGCACCCTATGTACAGCACTGTACGGATCACACCTCCCGAAACATTGACAGGTGTCCACATTGACAGCCCCATGCCAAGACGGCTGTGTGCTTGCAGTCACACGTCACAGGTGAGAGGTTACATTGCACGTGCCAGGTGGCAGACGTACACAGTGGGAGCTGGCATGTGTGTGCATGTGTCTCCTGTTCAGGATCCACCAGATGGGCGCTGACTCTGTACTGAGCATTGGACACAGCATGTTCCGTGGAAGGCTTGTGTGTGTGGGATGGTGGCACTGGATGTGCCTCCGTTGGGTGGGGGGCCATGCACAGGGCGGGTACGTCGATGATTGCGCATTGTTGGTCACGGTGGGTGCACCAACTGAAGATGTGTTGCCCTGTGTTCAATTCCTATGTCCGCATGATGATGGACTGTAGATGTGGGCAGACTACACATTGGTCAATGTGCTGTCTATATGCATGTGCCTTCACACCAGGCACAGCTGCCCCTGCACATGTGACCCCTGCTGGACTCGCTGCTGGGTCTGTGGAGCTGATGCACCTTCTGCGTGTGGGGCGGACAGCTCTCCTCACTTCCCTCATTGCGCATGTCATGACTTTGCCGCAGGTGACATGGATCATGGAGGGCCCACATGTACGCGTGGGTAGGCTACACATGATTGTACACTGGTCGCCACCCCCAGTCAGTGTTTCGAATGGGAAGGTTGTCGTGCTGGTGGTATGTTCGTTGTGGCGGATGGGCGGGCCTAGGTGCGGGCTTACATTCCGGACATGGGGGGTAGTTGAATTGGCGACTAGTTGCAGTACACACGGGACACGTCTCTTCCTTTCCACATCTGGGTCATCCCTTGTACTAACTGACAGTGATACAGTCATCTTCGCCCCAGCCCTCATGTCCTCCCCTCGCTCCCCCAATATGCATGCTCACCTGCGAGGCTAGCGCTTGCACAGGCAGCCCCAAGCTCGCACCAGAGAGGGCAAGGAGTGTATGTGTGGGTCCAGTTGCACGAGTGGGCTGTCTCAGGGTATGATGTGTTGCGGGACGCCGTCCACCTGCGTGGTGCCCCAAATGGAGACCCGGCCTGCATGGACTATGCATCACAGTCTTCGCCTTCCGGATCCGCCACCTGCGACACCCAGTGGCTGTGGCTGCCCTTGCGGCCAGGCCGCGTCCGTCTGTGGCTGATGGCCCACACATTCACTCTTTGGCCTCTCTGGGGAGGGCTCGGGGGTGGTGGCGCACGCGCTTGCACTTAGTCGCAATGGCATGTGGCGTGGTTGGTATGATGGGCAATGGATGGGATGGTGCGAGCCACCTCCCGTGACGTCAGTGCTGCTCGTGCTGTGGTGCGTCCCCCATACACTTCCATGTGACTTGTGCCATGCTAGACGTTGAGGTTCTATTGCCTGCGTGATATGACCAGGAGGAGCGCGAGGAGACCTCTCACACACCATGCTCCACTGCCATCCCGTGCCCTGTATCGCCTGTGCGGATTGACTATGTTGGGGTTACACCTGGTCGACTGGGGCTGTGTGTGCCTTGTCAGGGGCATGGCGGGCGCACAACAGGATCCAGCTTGTCCACAGAGGGTGGGCTGAAGTGCGCCTGGTACCGCTTTGTACGTGTGCCCGGCTGCTATGCACACACGTGTTCACTCCCCCCGACAGGTGTCCTCTCACAATGCCCAGGGAAGCGGTGGTGTACTGTTCATGACCCCTCCCAACACGGCGTGCTCCAACTTGGCATGTGCGCATCTACCCGTCGCACCCACCCACCTGAGCACTGCGTCCATACGACTTCACACGACACATGTGTGTCTTCCACAGTAGTGCTACTCATTTGCGTTGACATCCAATACCAGTGGACTACATGGTCATGTCACGACTGCCGTGTACTTCACATACTCTCATCCTCTCTCATTCGTACTTGTGAAATGAGTCAGCGGAGACAGTTTTGGTTTCAAACATTATATTGAGTCTTCTGTCCTCTGTGATGCAGTATAGTGGACACTACTGGCAGCGGAATACATGTTGAGGATATACTGAGCATGATTGCAAATGGGATAGGGTGTGGGGTTACATGTGATTGGCTGTTGCATGTGGGATGTGGGCTTCAGAGTGACATCTGCTTGGCCAAGGCTGTGCTAATGTACATTTACGTATAGCTGCGGAGCTGCGGACTTTGACACAGACGGTATACATGTAGCCTACCAGACCGCTTGGCATCATGGGCACAGTCCATCTCAGTTCCATGTGACAGGTTTGCTGCGGTTGTTCCTCATGCACGCGTGCATGTGAGATGACATCAGGGCATGTGCTTGCGTGCATGCAGCGGCGTGCCACTTGTTGTTGCACTGTGGTGGTTACTGGACATGTCACAGTCACTGGGGTCGTGTTGTTGTTGTATGCACTTGTCGTCCATGCAAAGGTCCTGGTATGGGATTCCCGGGGCGGGGGTGGGAGTGGTGCAGCACCCACAGACTCCAGGCGACCTATTTATGTCCACTGAGCGGTGTGTGTGTCCATGTGCGCTGGATCCATGTCGTGTCCTGGTTGTTCGTGCAGTTCCGTCCATGTGGGTGCGATACACAGAGCCCATGCCACTGCCTCCCACGATGCATGCGGTGTTCCTGGATGTGATGGGGAACAGTGTGCATGTCCCGGTCATATCCGATGTCATGGCGATGTCGTTGATGGTGTGGTTACAGTTGCCGGTCGTTTGGTATGGCTGTTGTGGTGGTGACTGGCCAGTCTGTGCGGAAGCTAAGCATGGGTGCGGGGTTGGACATCATAGGTCACTCGGGGAACCTGCGTTGTGGTCCGACGTATTTACAGGTTGTCAGGTATGCGATGCCGTCCAGCAGGGCTTCCATGTCATTGGTGGTGTACATGTTTGCCAGCCAATGAAGCGGATGGTGGCTGTCAAGGTGTTGTTCGTAGGTTGTCCCTTGGAGGACCATGATGGGGCATGCTGGGTGACATTCGATGTACCTGTTATCGATGATCCGTCGTGTGGAGGCACAGTGGTCCCATTTCAGTGCGGGTGCGATGTTGGCCACATACGCCATGCCCCCATAGGCAGAGCAGGCCCTGTCGTGTGCGTCCAGAGGGAGGAGTAGTGGTAGCAGGTCCGCCTTCAGACATGCCGGGTTGGAGAGGCATATCTCGACGGGATGCTGGTAGGGACACCTCCGACAGTAGAAGACGGGCATGACGCAGCTGAACAATGTGATGCGGTAAGTCAGTCGGTAAGTTACGTTCAGCAGGGACAGGAGATCGCATCCCAATGTATGGAACAGGTTGGTTTTGTACAGCTTGAGCTGTTCGGCGTAGTTGGGTAGGTGTGTTGCGGTTGCCATTTCGCAGCGGTTCGTTGAGGTGGCGTGCTCCGGCTGTGTGTGCAGTCTGCAATGTGCACGCTCCGGGGTTGCTGTGAGCTCTGTGTAGTCGTGGGGAGACAGGACTTGTGTTCTGTTGGCTTGTTTGGAGGACACGGGCCCTCTTCCCACATGCTTCTCAGACAGTTCAAGGTCAGTGCTGTGTGACTCCTTCCAATTAACTTGCATGTGGCCGACATGGGGAGTGTTTTCTTCTTTCTTCCCCGTCCGTTGTGTGCTTCTGTGATATGCGCTATCTGCCCTGTGGTCGGTCTCCTCGGCATGCCTGTGTTGGTCTATTCTTGGACAATGGCTGTATTCACCGGCTTCTGTCGTAGGGCTGTGGTTTCGGAGTTGGAATGGAAGGTCATTCAGTGCTGTCTGCTCTCCCTTGTGTGGGCGGCAGGCTGCCTTTCCGCTCTGCGTTGGGCCTTGTGTGTGAATGTTATTCTTGGGCCACCTGTTGTCGGTCCCCGGGCTCTTTGGTGTTCCGTTTTATATGTCTTGTTCATATGTGCAGGGTGGTATGGGTGTTTCTGTGTGGTACTGGCGTTCCTCTTCCCGAAGGGGCCCTGCTTCTCCTAGTTGGTGTTGCCGCCGCTGTGTGCTACGCCATGTTTGTTACACTGGGGTGTGTCCTGCTGTTGCGTGTCTTCACTGACATGTGTGCGTCGGTTGTGTGGCGTTGGGTGTTGTCCGTGAATTGGGCGTTGGGGACATATCTGTGGCCGGCCTGTCACGTGTCATGTGCGTTCGGGGTGGGGCTGATGTGTGTGCTGCTTGGTTGTGTCCCTGTGTCTGTGTGCGACGCATGCATGGCGCTGCGGTTGGCCTCTGCGTTGTGCGCATGTGTGGCGGCGTCATCGGCGCTTTGGGGCCGTGACGGGGTGGTTGGTTCCTAGTCCCAGGTGGTGTGTACACATGTGTTCTGCGATGTTACGATTTGGCCTGTGTGTCATCTGTGGATGCGATGGTGGATGTGTTGTGTACACGCGCTGGTGGGGGGTTGTCCGCTTTTTCCGCCCTTGCACTGTGTGCGCTGTTTGCGTGCACTTGTTGTGTGTGTGCCTACCTGCGTCTCCGCGGTACGTTGCGTCCTTGGTGGTGCATCAGCAGAAGCATGGGGAGGGCCTGCAGTGCTGGATTCATGCTCGGGGAGCCGCTTCTTCGTTGTCCGTGCTCTGCGTCCGTGTTACCGCCTCTCTTTCACGTGCGGTGTCTCTTAGCCGTGGGAGCCGTTTGTTTGCGGCATTGTAATTTATGCGCCGGGCGGGACGTGTTTCGTCGGACGGTGTGTGTCAGTTGTGCTGCGCCGCTACGTGAACGGGCGCACTTTGATGGCGGACGGTGTTGCTGGCTTGCCGGCGGTGTTTGGTCTACTTTTCGCATCGTAATTGGGCGGGCGTGTGGACTGCTGCGTGCCGGCGGTAACTGGTGCTTTTTGCATCCGCCAGCACGGCGGTGGTGCTTCCGCCCGACATCGTAATGTGCCCCTAAATTACTTCCCACCCTTTACCCCTATAAACCCCACAACCAGCTCCTAAACAATTAACACGATTACCATAATTAATTACCAATTAATTAATTAATGTTAACTAACAACCAATTAATAATAAATTAATAATAAATTACTTCCCACAATTAACACTATAAAATCTAAATTAAATAAATATTACTAAATAAAAAATAATCATTAATTTATTATAATTAAATTACTTCCCACCCTATTCCCCTATTCCCCTATAAACCCATAACCCCCTATGGAACTAAAAAACGCAAAATGTAATTAAAATAAAATTGATAACTACTAAAAATTTAACACATATATTAAAAAACAAAAACAATACTTATAGAATTTTTTTTTATAACATACATTTACAATACATACTAAAATACATAATACTAATTAAAAAATCGATATTTTAAACAACTATATTTCTGCAAACGATATTAACGACTTCGATATTTTTAAAAACGATATTTCTTACCTAAAAGTCGATATTCTTGACCACAATATTCTTGCTGTCGATATTTCTGTGTCACGATATTTCCAACTCCATATTTGTGTAAGTCGACATTTCCAACTCGATATTCTGTCTGCATACCGATATAAAGCAACAGAAAGCAGTTTAAAAAATAGCACCTTTCCAGGGCAAAATACCTTTTGCACTGGAAAGCAAATACCAGAGTGTCAGATGAAATGCAGCTTCTATGGTCTGAAGATTATTTTCCACCACTGTAAACCCTATTCTGCTTCCTGATTCTTCTGACAGAGGAGTGCTGCATTCAAAGACAGCCTCTCTGCTCTGCAGTTTCTTGTTCAAACAAGCTGCAGAATTGTCTTATTCTTAAGCTTCCAGATGTTTAAATAGTACTGTTCGATTGTGCAATTTTTCCTTTTCTTTTTTTTTTTCTTCCTGTAGTTTCTGTATGTCACTGATATCATAGATTTCTTTCTAGACCCAAACTAGATGTTCTTGTGAAGCACAAGTCAAAAAGCTCAAGGGAGTCCAGGGTATTTGTGGTACAGCTGTGTGAGGTCTCGTCTGCAGCAGGCGGTGGGAGAAAAGATACGGAAACACAGGGCCAGCCTTAGGCCGGGGCTGCAGCACTGGACCCTGACTTGGAGGGGTGGCACTGACCTCAGGGGAAGCGCTGTGTTTCGCAATAACTTACAATTTAAAAGCACCTGCTACAGAGTTCTATGTGCGTCTAGCTTTCAGGCAGCAATAAAAATGTCACGATAACTATTGTGATTAATGTTCCTGCAGGAGAGATTGGAGTATTGTTTAGTGGCCGTTTGACTCACCATAAAGTAGTGTAGAGGGTTAATACGCCTGCTGCAAAGAACAGATCTGTATTTTATGTGTATAGCTGAGTGGAGGAGGAGGTCAATGGGGGGGTGCTAAAAAAGATTGTTGCACCAGGCACCACCAGTGCTAAAGCTGACCCTGGAAAGACCTGTTGTGCTGATGAACTATCTGCTTGTGTTACGCGAGCGGGGTGCATCCCCTCTTTAATAACTGGCCAGCGACCTCCAATGTGGGGTCGGGGTGTGCATGCGGGTCAGCATCACAGCGTAGGGTGTGGCCCTTTGCCGTTCTACATTCCTCCAAAACCTTCAACCACAAAATAATATACGCACAAGTTATCATCAACTTTCAAAAGTCCTACTTGGCGCAGTTACGCCTGCTCACAGAATAGTCCTCAAGTGACTTTGGCTTCACAGGGTTGGGTCTCAATCGGTAGGGGTGTCCTCTATGAGGCACTGATATTGGGTTCAGGTGCCTGAGTCTGCCTGACTATGTTCAGGCGGGGCATGGATACCACAGGCAGAGAGCTGCAGGGTGTCGCAGTGCCATATTGTTGTCCATGCTCTAGATCCACGTCTCATACCGCTGGGGACGTAATTGTCAATGGCGCTTCTCAGATGTCAGGCGCCTGCTGGCATCACCTGGTAAATGCTGACACATTTCTGGTGACACAGTCGCAACTGTTCTTGGCTGTTACCATTGCGCCCTTCCTGTCCACAACTTGGAGTGGGTACACTTCAAACGGGAGTCTGAACTTCCCACTGGGAACCCAGTCCCCTATGTGGATATCTGATTCAAGTGTTCCCCTGGCCATGATGCCATTTGTGTTGTTTTTGGCCATTCTTTGCTAGTTGTCATCAATGTCGATAAGTTTGGGGGCCCACCCATCAGCATGTGGGTTGTCATCCTTCACAATTGTTCCAAACAGAACCTTTGTCAGTGCTGTGAGGGGTGCATCAAAATGCACCCAGAGTTTTGTGAATAACGCTCTCCTCATCAACTTGTTGTTTGCACCCAATACTGATTGCTTTATTTAATGTGCGCATCAGCCATTCAACTTCGGCTTTGGCCTCGGGCCAGCAGGGAGTGATCTTCCCGTGGGTGATGGCAAGAGAATGTAAGTAATCTTTGAAGTCTTGGCCCTAGAATGGCAGGCCTTTGTCCCTTCTGGGGCTGGTTGAAATTCCAAAGATTGCAAAACCCTTATCGCAACATTTTCTCGTGTGCTCAAAAGTTGTACTCTGCAAGATCTCACCACAGGGAACTTAGAGAAGGCATCCAACACTAGCAACATGTTGCGGCTGTCGGGTAGAGCTCAGAAATCTACACTGATGTCACACCAGGGGCTGGTGCTAGGACTGTCTGTGGCGATTGGGGGCGGCCGATCAGGGGATTTGCATATTTAGCACCAGTGCTATCAAGCAACTATGTCATCCACCTTTGCTTCTAGTCCGGGAACCATACTTTACATCTCAGGCGTGCTTTCATTTTGGTCGACCTCTGTGTTCCTGTGTGTGCAAGGGGCAATTTGTTGGCCCACAGCGAGCAAGAAATGACAATCCGATAACATGGAGGAGGACCCTTGTTCGGTAGCACTGAGTTCATGGCGAATGTTCCACATGACTCACAAATCCCATTGGGAAATATTGTCATATCTCTTGATGTCTCTGGGCAGTCTTTCCATGTCCCAGGTCTGGCATCCTCAAGGGTCTTTGGGAGGCATTGGTCAGATGAGGTGGCATAGGCAATGTCGTGGGGGGTAATCGACCTTAGACACCCGACTGCGGCAATCCAGTGTGCATATTCATCTGCGTCAGACACCGGGTTCGGAGAACCATGGGCAAGCTGTCGTGGGTGCCTTGAGACTGCAGGGTTACTGCATCTTGGATTGTAGTTTACCATCAGTTGGTATTTTTGGAGCTGCAGAGCCCATTTCCCAATGTGTGGAGCAGTGCCAGCAAACAGAGGTATAAGTGGTTTCTGATCAGTTATGACCCTGAAAGGCGAACCGTAGAGGTAGAGGTAGAAGTGGATGCAACCCCACTCGATTGCAAGCGCATCCTGTTCTATGTGTGCATAGCGCTTCTCAGTGTCAGTGAGGGCTATGCTGGCAAATGCAATTGGTGCCCAGTGGTCATTGCCGGCATGCTGCATGAGGACTGCTCGAAAGCGATAGGGCTGGTGTCCACTACTGTTGCAGGGATTCTATGGAGTCACAGAACTGTGCTTGGGATCATAGATCCTTAGTAGGCAGGGACTGAGCCATCCTACCACCTGAGTACCCATGAGCCCAGGAACGACTAGCTATAGTGTCTCTCTTGTCCTCCTACTCACTCACAGAGGCACAAGTGATTAGACAACGCAGAACACAACACTCCTGACCCTCTCAGGAATCACGGTTGCAGGACAGTCCCTTTCGCTCTCACACTCATACTAGTCCACAATAGGTTCTGACAGAGACACTAGAAAAGTTTAAAATGTTTATTTTAACTATCGTACTCTAGTATGCAGTATACGTTCCACAATAAGTAAGAAAACGCCTAACACAAATATGGTCAGCATAGTAAGTAGTCCATAAATCATAAAAGGAGCTGTCATTCCATAAGTCAGGATAGCCTAACCTCCTTCCCCTTCTACAGAAGTGAAAACGATTATATAGCAGAAGGTTTCTGGGTGTTGGCTGCAGACCCCGTACCTTAGCATGTACAGATGAAAATTCTACATATCAGGTGCTGTCATGACCTCTTCCCTGGAAAGATCTGTCTCCAAGTGTGTGTTGTTACCTTCGTACATACCTATATGACAAACGTATGTGTTCCCAAACAACAGCTGCATTTGTATGTTTTGTCTAGGTGCTAGGGCTTGACCAGAACAGAATAACTAGGGGCATTGTTGTTTGACCTTGTCTACAGTATTCAGACTAAATCCCAGGAAAGAACAGAATGGGAAAACAACAGCAGGTTCTGTGTGAAAGTACAGTGTGGCACAAAGGAAAATGTTTGTATAGTAACATGCGCAAAGCAGAGGACATTCTGCAATGTGCTCATGCTAATATAGGGAAAACGACAATGGGCCTGCACGGGACATATGACACCCTCCCCTTGGTCAGGATGGTAGCACCAAAATGATAACATAAATCAGGTGATAAGCAGAACCCAAGCGTTCAAAAGAGTTTGTAGTTTGTGTCACTTATAGGAACGATGGGCAATTGTAAAAAAATATTTTGATTGTAGAATGTATCCAATCACAGCGCATCGCCGGGACCCAGGATGTAGGATGCCAGGTGAAAGGACAACGATCCCAGTAAGAAATCCGACCCTGCCACATTAGAAATGTCAGCCATCCAGTTGAGCAGGTCGAAGGAACAAACATACTCATCGTATCCAGTAGTTGACAAGACCATGAAAGGGCAACCTGTGTTGATTTCGATTAAACTGAGATCCAGAAGATGATGCGCAGTTGCACAGGGATCACCTCCGGCCACTGGCCACAATGACAGGTTGTGCACAAGCCGCATACCCAAGGAACAGTCCTGGTTATGGGCCACTAAGGGACCCTTCAACAGTTCGAAATCCAGAGCAGCGTGAGGTGGTGTAGCCAGGCAGATGTACAGTTCCCATTGAACGGGGCGCCGGATGCTATGAAACACAGGTTGTACACAGATGAAGTAAGCATAGTGGAAGGTTAGACAAAATTCGGCATCCAGAGCATCTAAGAGCACCCTTCCAAAAAGTTGTAGTATTCGCTCACGGTACAGTTGCAGCGATGCCTGTCAGGCAGGACCACAAACGGAGCAGCCATTGCGGAATAGAAGGAACAGCACGATGATGATGCAAATTAAGACGAGCATCAGCGGGAACCCACTGAATACGCTGGAATAAATGGAATGTATACTCCCAAAATAGTCTGTAATGATGTCACAAAGCCGCAGCCCACAAGTTCAAAAAAGTGTGCCAGGCCCGTAGTATCAATTCCCCAAAATGTAGGGGGAGATTTGTGTTTAACAATAACTGTATTTCACTGGACGTTCGCGCCACCTGCAATTCGTAGGTCTCGCGAGCTGAAGTGAGAGCCACTTCTTGTTGAAACAATAATGCTTTGAGTCTGCTTAGCTTATTGAAATCTGTTTTCAGAGTTGGAATGGAAGGCCACTACGAACTATCTACACTCCCAAGTAGGGGGGAACAGAACGTTGCTGCAACAAGTAACTAACTGGGAAACAGACATCACATACAGGATTCCCACCTGAAGACCACAACAGTCCTGATTATTAAGGACAAGATAACTGCCATTTGAAAGCAGTGTGAGAGTGTGAATAATTGCAGGAACAAGCCAGATTGGGGGCAGAAACGATACAGGTGCCGTGAAATTTTACTTGTTGACAGACAGGGGAATGACCGGCAGTGGAGTCGCTCCCTTCCCCTGTAAGAAAAACCTCTCTCAGCTCGCTGACAACGATATGTAAAGGGCAGGGACCATAACTCATGTATCTAGCTGCTCCCAAGGGGTTCATATCTTCCTACTGGTAAGTATTTCATCCATGCAGTGAACTGAAACATTGATATGGGCAACAAGATAACCCTACGTATTAACCATACCGCAGGAGTGAGTTTCCGCTACAGTGAAGGGAAGCTGTTCAAGTTTCTCTATTTGCAGCATAGTGTAACTAGCATCTTTCATAGCCATTAATTGCTGTTTGCGTGTCAAATTAAATGATAAGAACAACGCGCTACAATTTAGGTAATGCCAAGGAACTCGCCTATTCTTAAGTTTTTTTTAAAGATTTCAACATCCACTGGAATAATGTAACTGATCCCACGGTCATACGCCTCATCCACCTTCTTGAGTTGAACGACCTCAAGCAATTATGCCACAAGCCTACCCACATCAAAGGGGCCACACTCGATGCGATCATCTCCAACACTGATTTGGCCTCCCTCACCAATATCATCCCTATTGACTGGTCTGATCAGCACCTGATTCTGTTTAAGATAGCTACCAGAGCCCTTCCGCCCACTACAATTGATAACAAATCTATGAAATGGATCAGAAACCTTAAACAAATCCCACCAGGCGTACTTGAGGAGAAACTACAAGCTCAACTTCATCTCACCCCACACTCCCAAAATGCTACCGAGCTCACTAACCATTTCAATAAGACCGTAAGTGAGGTCCTAGACCAAGTTGCCCCCCTTAAACTTAAACAACAAAGAAAAATCCAATCCAAATCATGGTTCAATACCGAACTGAATAACGAAAGACATCAGCTTAGACTGGCAGAAAGAACATGGAGACAACACCCTTCTCCCTCTCACCTTGCCCTCCTCAGAACTGCTAGATCCACTTATAGGAAACACATTTTTAACGAAAAGGCAGCCTTTTTCCGTGCTCAACTTGATAGGGCCAAAAACAGGCCTTGAGAACTTTTTAACATTGTTAGAAAACAAACATCTTCGACCCCCCTAGAGATGAAGGCGTCAGTCACGAGATGTGAGGAAATTGCCAGCTTCTTCTCAGAAAGAATTGCCAAAATTGATCAATCCTTCCATCACATCCAGGACTTGCCCAACCCCCAATTTGCCTGCAACGCTGCCTTCTACACTACCTCTTGGGCTGCAACACCCCTTCCTCCTCATTCTTCCAACCTCCTACCCATTCCATCCTCACCCGCTTCTATACCTCCTACCCTACAACTAAAAAATAACGACTCCTGGCACAACTTCCGCCCCATGACCGAGCTCGAAGTCTCTACTATTATAGCCAAACTTAAACCATCTTCACACACCAAAGACCCTCTCCCTTCGTCCCTAGTTCACAACCTTAACCATATCATCGCCCCTTATTGGACCAAGATCATTAATACCTCCCTCGCCACTGGATGTGTCCCCGACTCCCTCCAACTCTGACAAATCACGCCTATTCCTAAAAACCTCACCGCTGACCCCAACGAGCCTAACAATCTCCGACCAATATCTAACCTCCCACTTCTTGCTAAAGCCCTGGAAAAATGTGCTTTGTTCCAAATGGACAATCACATAAGTAATTTTGACCTACTTGACTCCCTTCAATCTGGTTTCAGGAAAGGCTGCAGCACAGAATCCGCAATGCTGAACATTGTTGACGACATCCACAAATCCCTTGACAATGGCGAAGCGTGCCTTCTCATTCTCCTTGACCTCTCGGCGGCATTTGAAACAGTCAATCATGCCTCCTTACTTAATTCGCTTCAATCTCGCTTTGGACTTAACGGTGTGGTCCTCAAATGGTTCACTTCTTTCCTCCAACACAGAACACAACAAATCAAAATCAAATCCTGCCTCTAAAACCCTACGACTGTCTCCTTGGGCGTACCCCAAGGCTCTATCCTTTCCCCCTCCCTCTTCAACCTCTTTATGGAACCCCTCACCCTCATTCTGAAACAAGCAGGAATCAACTATCACGTTTACGCCGACGACACCCAAATCTATTACAAAATTAAATCACACTCTGATATTCTCCACTTAAACAATACCTTGAATAAGATCCAATCCTGGTTCTACGCCAATCATCTTAAACTGAACCCTAATAAAACTGAAATTATTCTCTTCTCACCTAAAAATAATCGGCTCCCCATCCAAAGCTGGATCACTGACCTAAATGCACTGAATTCGCACTCTCCCAATCTGATTTGGCGAAATCCCTAGGTTTCACGCTCGATAAAAAGCTGGACCTTAAAGACCACATAAAAAACTCGGCTAAAGGAGCACTCTGCACTCTCCGTCACCTCAAGAAAATCAAACCCTTCATTTCCTCTGACGACTTCAAATCAGTTGTCCAATCTTTAGTCCTCTCTAGATTAGACTATGGCAACGCTATCCTCACAGGAACCCCCAAAGTTCACCTGGCCCCACTTAGAGCTGTTCTCAACCTGGCAGCCAGACTCGTCATGGATTGTAAAAGATTTGACCACATCTCCCCAGCCCTGAAAGCCCTTAAATGGCTCCCTATTGAAGGAAGATGCTTCTACAAGACCGCTTGCATCACGCACAAAGCCCTTCACCAACAAACCCCGCTATACTTAACAAACAAACTCAAAAAGGCGGGCTGCACCAGACTGATGAGAAGCTCCAATTCGCTCCTCCTAGTCCCCCCACTTCTAAAAAAGAAATCCACCCAATCCCGCTCCTTCTCCGGGAACGCTCCGAGCATCTGGAATTCCCTCCCACTGGACCTGCGCTGTAACCCCACCTACCTTAACTTTAAAAAAGACCTTAAACATCACCTTCTCAACTTATACTGGGGTCCTTAATCCCCACACGGACTGAACTTTCTTCTTCCCCCTGCTTCGTTTTTGTCAGTTTCTTTCCTTACCATATTTGCACTCACCCACTGCTCTTATCATTCCTCCCTTCACAGACACTGACTTATACCCCCATGTATATTATGTTTATGTTCTTCTCCTCTACATTGATTGAAATAGCACGTTTTTTACCCTAATCCTCACCTCGCTTATTTTTTATACTGTGATGGATTCGCTTGCTTCATTTGGTATCCTGTAAAACTGTTTTCTCCATTTGCCTCTGTTCATGTAAAGCACTCTGATACCCCTGGGTCTAGCCAGCGCTATATAAAACCTTTCAAATAAATAAATACATTAAGTGTTTGCAGTGTCCAACCAAATTGCATAACAGATCTAAGTTGGTTCTGACCATGATACAAAGTAGACACTTCATTTTGTACAATATCAATTACAGAGGACACCATATTATCCTAAGTATAATACGAGATGATAATGTATTAATACTATTGTCTACGACAGCAAGCACTTTATCTAAATTATCCTCATCAATTTGGTGTAGGTATACTGCAGCCTCCATTTGCGTCAATTTCCAAAATTCATTATATGCAGCATAAACAAATCATTTTGAATGCAGAGCTTTTGAACCCAAAAGGAAATCAGATAGGTTTATGTCATCCGATAGGAGAGAAAGATGTTGTTTCACGGCAGTCAACGTGGAATGTTCTGACCATTGTTGACATAATTTACCTATGGAATAAGTAGTAATAGTATTGGAATGCGGTGTTTGTGGATAATGTGGATCAGGTCTATTTAATTTGGACCCAGAAGTAGTGTTCATGAAACGAGAATGACAAACATTCATGTAAAAAGGCCATAATGACCTTCCAGTCAGAGCTATCATGGAAGAATTAAAAGTGCAGTTTTGTATCATAGTATTTAATTGTTCTTCAGTGTAAATTGTATATGATTGCTAATTATCAAAGAGGTCCAAGGATGGAATAGTGGGAGTATTCAATTCTTTAATCTTAGCCAACCCTAGAAAAGTAGTCTGTTGGACCGTATCTTTAAGAAAGATAATCTGCGGAGGTATGAGACATGCACAGAATAGAGATTCTGTACCTTGGACTTGCCATGGCTTAGTGCCCCATACTGATTTCAATATTGTCTTTCCAATGATCATATGCCTTCAGGGCTAAGTTGTCAATCAAAAGGGATGCATATATTAACTTAGTCTGAGTAAGCATATATATTTTCAAAGCAGTGGGAACCAATTTAAAATAGTAGGATGCCGAGTCAGAAAGGTTATAACTGGTAAAATAAGTGTACTCCTTCTTTTGTGTGTTGGAACCACCCTGAGATGGAGTTGGGCAATGTTTCCATTGAGTATACTTACATTGGGGACGCTGTCCATTAGCCCTATGCAAAGAAATGATGTCCATAATGTTGATAACAGAACACATTGGCATAGTTAGCAGAATTTAAATATAAATCCTCAGTGTCAAAGACAGTATAATATTGCAATTCGGAAAACATAGAATTTACATCATCACCATCTCAATCATCTGATTGCAACCCAAGCACTATTACATCACTCATGGAAACACGGAATACACATGGTATCTGCAGAGTCTCCGTTGGACCAAAGACATCGAATGGTACTTTATCCCATACAATTCCATCAGTGACTGGGACCGCTGAAATGTTAACAAGGGACTGGTCTCATTTAATTTTATGCGAGGAGGAATGTGGGGCCAACACCCCGTCGACAAGTTCTGTAGCAGAACCTACTGGGAGATAACGGGCATTAATCAAAAGGAAAAAAACTGTCACAAAACCAATCCACACGAACAGGAATACCATGGAAAAAACGATCCAGACATATACCTCTGGTGGAACCAGATAAGTGCATTTTAACCAGGAGATAGAAAACACAATTCCGTGCTGGTGGTGGGGTTAAAACATAAGACAACGAAGAACTGTCTGAAGAAAAATTATCTTGATCGATATAGTAACCAGAAGAACTCAGCTGGAACAATGAAGGCTGGGATTCTGGATGTAGACCTGAGGCTTGCACTACCGAAGAGGCCTCGAGGGGTGGATCAGAATAAACGATTTCCATTGTAGAGTCTGAAGCAGGCAAAACAGGTACCAGGTCAACGGAAGACTCAACATCCCCCTCCGGCAGCCGAGGAGAAACAGAAGCAACTGAGCTCACAGGCTGTAAAGGAATATCCCATCTTGGGACACCCCGGGGCATATTATTGAGTATTGGCCAAATGGTGTAATTTGACATTTTCAATGGAATCAAAAGCTGATGTCTTTTTATCCCAGTAGTGGAGGTAAAATCACAGTTCGGTTACCCTGAAGACCAAGCACTGGAACAGTAGCATGGTAGGAGGGACCAATTTTTTTCTCAATTGCCACCTTTTCACGAACTAGACCTCCAACTTTAGGAAGCCAGCTGGAAACAGGAATCAGAGCAGCTGCATCAGATGTCTGAGTCGAAGGCAAATGGGTTTTAGCCAGAGCATCATGACACTTTTGTAGATCCTGTAAGACAGCAGAGTGGTTATCGACGTCAAAGTTTGCTGCAGACGCCACAACGTCTAGACCATCAAGGTCTGGAACAAACATCTTGATGCCAAAGAGCATTTTGTATGTTGTCCGCCCACCCAGAGATCTACTTGGGAGGTTATTGAGAGCACGTTGAACCCCATAAAGATGAGTCAACCAGCCACGGCCCGTACCTAGTACCCTTACTGTCAAAGATTGCTTTAAGTCACGGTTCATCCCCATCACAACAGAATTGCCCTCGGGCCTATATGGAGACGAGAAATGTACCTGCACTCCCATCTACGTCATAGAATCGTGGTATGCCTTAGAGGCAAAAGCCAGACCCTGGTCTGAATGGAAAATGCCACAGGCATAAGTCCCTACAAAGACATGCAAATCTTTTATAACAGTGTGAGCGTCAGCCGAGCGCTGTAGCCAGACCCAGAGGAACCTAGTGCAAGAATCCACCGCAATCAAAATGTATTTTAAAGCATTATCAGATATAAGAGGACCACAATGATCAAGAGAAATACAGCCAAACAGCTGATTAGAAATAAAAAAATGATTTCGACGATGTTGCAACACAGTAGAACTCTCAATCTGTTGACAAACATTGCAAAAAAGGACATATCTGCCAGTCTGCTGGTATAAAATGCGCCACCAATTCCGTTGATGTAAAAGAGAAACAGTGGCAGCCACTCCTGCGTGTGCAGAAGCAATACCTTTATGGGTAGCCACTATTAAAGAGTGTCTGAGGTTCAGGTTGGGGATCAGACGATCACCAACACTAGGAATGGTCACAAAGGGAGATGTATCCTTAGTTAACTGATAAGAATAGCGAGAAGGAAACCCTTGAGGAAAGGGAGTACCATCCCGGGTAGCGGCTATGGCCGCCAAAATGTCATCATCAATTTTAGTCATAGAACGCGTTGCTGTGGCTACTTTAACTGTGGCTTCAGCAGATTTGGCTGCTTCATCAGCCATTGAATTCCCAACAGTGTGCACTTTAGCACGTTGATGGCCCAATGTATTTACAACATGTGTAAGTGGCAGGCGTTCTTAAGCCACTCAAACCCAAAGCGTTTTATGCTTTATCATGCTACCTTTAGAATCCCGAAATTCATTTTGTTTCCAAAAGAACAAATTGTCATTGAAAGACTGTACACAATAGAAGGAATCACACACAACTAAGGTGGGTAATTCAGGATCAGCATATTCGAGAGCTAAAAGGAGGGCGCTCAATCCGGCCAACTGGGCTGTGCAGTCCCCAAGGGACTGGGTATGAACCAAAGTAGAGTGAAAAACTCCATCTTTCATCAAACCTACGACAATAGCACAATCTGCAGAGTAAGCCTGTTTAGAACCAACGGCCGGTTAAGCCGAACCGTCAGTGTAAATAATACATTTGTACGGGTCAAGGGGAAGTACAGAATAAGGTCGAGGGTGAACATTTTCATAGTGAAGAAACTCTCACGTTTGCAAGGAAGGATCAAACAGCAAGTTTCAAAGACATTGCCCATTGAATCCAACGAGGATGCAGAGCTTTAGAATTAGGAACACTTGCTTTCGTGACCGCCTCTAAGGCGGGCACAGGAGAAAAGACAAAAATGCGTTTACCTTGAGCAAGAGGTCATTCTTTCAGAATAGCCATTTGCACAGCAGTCAAAAAAAATTAATTGGAAGGAAGTCCACGGGAGTATACAGATGTGACTTATATCTAATTGGAACAGTGTCACCATCATTAAATGTCACATAGGTGAAGTCGATTGCACTACGCAAAATCCAGATGACCAAATTTGTAGTATTCAATCGAGTCTATAAGTATTGCATAGCAAGCAAATCAGATTGTAAAGCGTGCAACACCGCGGTGTGTTCCGGAAGCCAGGAGGAAGCAGAAAAGGACGGGTATATCAAAGCATAAAGCAGTTTGAAACGCTGAGCACAGTCAGGAATGTAAGTTCTGACAAAATTAAAAAACCTAGAAGAGACGGCAATTTTTAAGGGTAGAAAGAGGTTGCAATTCTGCACATTTCTCCAAAAAGTGGGGTGCCAAACCCCTACCCTCATTCTTCAATTCATAACCAAAATTTAATTTGTAGCCCAGAGCAGTGAATCGCGTAATGATGCGATCCACTCCCGCAAGATAGGGATTCAAGTCATCATGAGTAAGGCATATGTCATGACATAAGAGAAAGCGTCAGGATCAATTTCATGCAAAAGAGACACTATGCATGCCGCAAAAACCCCGGGGCAATTCTTATACCCCATGGGCAGTCTCGCTTATCGCCTCTGGGAGCCTAGGGCGCTGAATGTGAACAAATCCCGGCTCTCAGGAGCCAGGATTTGTCTGATAAATCCATTTAAAATATCTAGTGTAGTTTTGAGCTTTTTACGCATGATATTGTTGATCAAAGCTGTACTATGCATGTTTTGAACTGCAAAAGTATGAGTATGACTATTCAAATGTCTGTAATCCAAAACAATGTGTTAAGAACCATCAGGTTTCAAAATAGGAAAAAGAGGATTATTCATTGCAGAGACGCAGAGTTCAGTCACACCCTGATATTCTAATTGATTGAGAATCTCTTTGACGGACGCTTTAGCGTCAAGTTTAATTGGATATTGAGGCTGGGGATGAGGAGTAGAAAGTATGGGAACAACATGAAAAGTAGAATCCAAATCCCAACCAGCCTGGTTGCGGTATAAGGCTGGGGCCAAAGCAAGAGCCCACTCAGAAGCATAAGCATGCTTAGTCTCATCAGGGAAGAATTGCGAAAAGGAAGGTATAACCGCATCCTTGCCCAGAGGACATGCAAGAAATAACGGGGGAGGCCAATCGACCTCCTCCAGCAAAATGTTATAAGAGGACATCAAGTTGCCCCAAAAAAACTGCATTTATGGTGCGTCTAATGTCACCTTCAATCTGAATTTCTACTTGGTAAAGTATATCAGGTGGAGCTATGCAGGTGTACGTGGTTTCAACAGTTACAAAGGTGTCAGTTGCTTTCAAAACCATGAAACTGATGAAGTGTCTGGCACACTAAGGTAACTTCCGCTGCACTGTCGAGGTGAGTCACTGCCCAACTCCTGTCCAGGAGGAAGGTGCTCACCGTCTGGGGCATTCTTTGCTCTCAAAGCGGCAACTTTCTTCTTCTGGGATGGGGTTCTATATGGAGGTGGTTTCTCTCTCTTAACTTTCACGTCAAAAGAGCGCTGCAGGTCCCGCTTGGGTGCAAGGACTTGCCCTGTCTGTGATCTTGCCGTCCTCCTCAGTCGTACTGTTGATCAGACGACCCTGAAAGGAACGAGGAGAACGAGGATCAGGAACCTGAAACCTCTCAGGAGTTTTAATTTTAGAGCAATCACATAAATCATATCTACGTTCAGGACCTGCCCCATTTTTGTTCTGTGGTTGTTTGAGAATGCTCGTAAGAACGCTCATCGAGGGGGTGCCATAACAGAGTGTATGCACTGAGGCAAACACTGTCCCCCAGGTGTTGCAGTCGGACAAATGGGGAATCAGACCACTAGGCAAGCACATAGTAAGGATCCTATGTTTCTCAACAGGACCCGTGGGAGGGAAAACCGCATCAAGCTGATCAATCTTCTGAGCAATCCAAAATGGAAAGTCCTTATGGTTCTTAGGACGTTTGCCCATCACCGAATTAATAATAACGGGGATAATTACAAGACCCCCACTGTGCACAGCCTGCACAGGAGGCTCAGCCCAAGGCCGAGCCGCAAAAAACGGCGCGGGCAAAAAATCAGGTGTCTATAGAGGAGAACTACCTGAGCATACAACAAATGCACCTCTGCCAAATTGGCATTGAGATAATTAGGGTATGGAGTAAAACCGCCCAACACAGGCCAAGTGGCCCTGTCAATGCTTATAGGGCCCATTCAAACAGTAGCAATAGGATGGGGTTGGGTGCCATTAAACCAAATCTGGCGCACCCAGGCCATAAGAGGAACTTCAACCACTGCATACGGGCAATAAGCTGCCGGAACAACGGCAGCAGTATAAGCATGAAAAGAATTTTCATTCGCATCCACAGCGGGAAACGTAACCCAGGAGTAAAATACTTCGAAACGATACGCAGGATCTGCCTCGACTACAAAAACAACAAGAGACCCTGCATTAGGGACTCCATGCTGAAGCAAATGAGCCGGAATCGCAACTGGTTGAGCCATGAAGCAGAACAAAGGGATCCAAACGGTAGCACTAAAATGGGTCAAAAACCTTTTAACATTCAAGCTTGAAAAACATACAGCAATAGGTAGTCTCTACACACTGAGGAGGCAAAGCCCTCCCACCACAGACGTCTCCAGGAACATGTGCGAGGGTATTGTAGACCTTGCCTACAGTGTTCAGACTAAATCCCAGGAAAGAACAGAACGCAAAAACAACAGCAGGTTCTGTGTGAAAGTACAGTGTGGCACAAAGCAAAATATGTTTGTATAGTAACGTTTGCAAAGCAGAGGGAAGTCTGCAACATGCACATGCTAGCATACTGAAAACAACAATGGGCCTGCACAAGACATATGACACTACCTTTTCTGACTCTTTACCTCAGTCGAAGCATGCCATGACTGTGTCTTGAAGAAGGGCATATTTGATGGCTTTGAATGTGTTGTCCTCGGCTTGACCCCAATGCCTTATATGTGGTGAAAGCTTTTGTGAAGTGTCTCAGCGGGCCCGCAATCGTCGCCAGGTTGGTAATAAATCTTCTACAGTAGGTTGCAAGACCAAGGAAGCTCCGGCCCTTGGCAGCAGGTGTGGGTGCCTCTTTGATGTCAACACATTTCGCTGGGTCGACCTTTATCCCTGTGGGGGAGAAGATGATTCTGAAGAACTCCATCTTCTGACAAAAAACTGGTATTTTGTGTGGTTGAGGGTGAGGCCTGATGAATTCAGCATTTTGAGAGTTGCTCACAGACTGTGGTGATGGCTCTCGAGGATGAGAGTGTGAATGAGGATGTCACCACTGACATTGATAATTCCTTACAGGCCTGAGAGAACTTGACAAATGGCATTCTAGAAAACATGGCTGGAAAATATTTTTATGTACCTACTGTCTTCATAGAGTTCAAGCTGACGATATTGGGAGTTTAAGTCAATCTTCGAAAACCACTTAGACTTGTTGATGTCAGCATTTAGGTCATCAATGGAGGGCTAAATATGGTGTTCCTGTTTTATGGCAGTGTTGGGTTAATACAGATGTGGATGTACCCAGGTTGCTTGGGTTTGGTCGCAACCACCATCGGAGACAACAGCCGAGGTGTGGAATGATACTTTTTCGATCTCTCCGGCATCTTCCAGTTTTTGAAGTTCCACCTCAGCGGCAGGGCGAATGTGGAACGTGACTCCAAGTGTCTCATTGTGACAGGATAAATTGTGGGATCGGTGTGGAGTGACACTGGGGCCTCTTCAAGTGGCCTAGACCTGTGAGCAGTCATGGGAACTCTAGGAGAATGAGGTCGATGTCACTGGCAGGATACTCAATGGAAGAGCATGCCAAGAATTCTAAACATTGTCATAATACAACCATCTCCCTTATGAAAACAAATAAGACTGAAAGGAAAGAAAACAAAAACAAAACACAGAAACAAAACTAAAATAAGAACAAGGGTAAGAGATTGAACAACGACCCCTGACCTTGACTGGTAGGTCGCTCCCCCACCACACAGCTCCGTCTGTGTGCCCTGCTGCTGCCAGCTGATTGTGCCCGTTTTTCTCTGTGTGCCCTGCTGCCCCTGATTGTGATCGTTTTTCTCTGTGCCTGTTTCCCGCTGCTGCGCCCCTGCGGCCCCGCCCCCTCACTGCCCATTCGCTGCCCCATTCCCTGCTCCTCCCTCCCACCTCCCCATTTATGGCAGCCGCTGCGCAGCGGGCGCGCCGAAGGTGCGCCTAAGGCAAGCCCGTCTGCGCCCGTCCGTGCCTGGACCGCGCCCAGCGCCAGAACCCCTGGTCCGGGCATCCCCCGCGCCCGCCACATCAACAGACGCCGATACGACGCCAGCACCCTCCACGCACTCAACCCCGGAAAAGATCACGCCTGCTACCGGGCCACCCCGAAGCGCACCCAAGGGCCCTTCACCTGCCGGAACTGCAGCTTCGCCAGCACCCGCCCCGCCAAACCACCACCCAGGAAAGAACCCAACTACCTCAGATGCATCCTCCTCAACACCCGCTCCGCCCGCAAACACGCCATCGAACTCTGGGACCTTCTCGACTCAACCTCCCCAGACGTCGCCTTCCTGACGGAGACCTGGCTGAACCCCGCTTCAGCCCCCGACATCGCCATTGCCATCCCGGACGGCTACAAGATCACCCGCAGGGACCGCACCAACGGAGTCGGAGGAGGCATCGCCATCGTCCACAGGAACACCCTCAGAGTCTCAACCAACACCGACGACACCCTCAGTACCGCCGAACACATGCACTTCCAGATCCACACCGATCCCAACACCACCCTCAGAGGAACCCTCATCTACAGACCCCCCGGACCCTGACCACAGTTCAGCGATTCCATCGCTGACTTCGTCAGCACACACGCCATCGCCTCCACGGACTACATCCTCCTCGGGGACCTGAACTTCCACCTCGAGAACAACAAGGACACCAACTCCACCACCCTGATCGACAACCTCGCCACCCTCGGACTCAGACAGCTCGTGACAACACCCACCCACGCCGCCGGCCACACGCTAGACTCCATCTTTTCCGCAAGCCCACACGTCTCCTTCAACCACACCTCCGAACCCCACTGGACCGACCACCACTGCATCCACTTCACCTACAGGAAGCCCACCACGCACCACCGCCCCCAACAAATGCCTCGCCGCTGCTGGAGCAGAGTCACCGAAGACCAGCTAACCACCACCCTCGCCCTAAGCCCACCCCCCGAACCATCCGACTCCGACACCGCCGCCCGCAACCTCAGACAGTGGATCGACGACTGCGCCAACACCCTCGCCCCGCTCAAGAATCCGCCCAACAGCCACACCAGCAAGAAAGCCACCTGGTTCGCCGAAGACCTCCAGGCCTCCAAACGAACATGCCGAAAACTGGAGAAGATCTGGCTCCACGAACGGACAGCGGACAGCTACGCCGCCCACAAGAGCACCACCCGCAGTCACCATCACCTCATCAGATCCGCCAAAAGGGCCTCACTCAAAGACCGCCTAGACAACAACGCACACAACAGCAAAGAGCTCTTCAACATCATGAAGGAACTCTCCAACCCCAGCTCCAACACCAACGACATCCCGCCGTCACAAGACCTGTGCGACTCACTGGCCACCTTCTTCCACCGCAAAATCGCCGACATCCACGACAGCGTCAACACCACGACCGCCCCGGCAACTACCGAGACCACTGCCCCCACGACCACCAACCGCCTGCTCTCCTGGACCAACATCAACGACGAGGACACCAGCGAGATCATGAACACCATCCACTCCGGTTCACCGCTAGACCCGTGCCCTCACCACGTCTTCAACAAAGCCAGTACAGCCATCGCTCCCCATCTCCGGAAAATAATCAACATCTCCTTCGAGACAGCAACCTTCCCGGAAAGCTGGAAGCACGCCGAGATCACCGCCTTACTCAAGAAACCCAAGGCAGACCCCAAGGACCTCAAGAACTTCCGACCCATCTCTCTGCTCCCGTTCCCCGCGAAAGTCACCGAGAAAATCGTCAACAAACAACTGACCCGCTACCTCGAGGAGAACAACATCCTGGACCCTTCCCAGTCCGGCTTCCGCAGCAACCACAGCACCGAAACCGCCCTCATCGCCGCCACCGATGACATCAGGACCCTGCTAGACAACGGAGAAACAGCAGCCCTCATCCTCCTGGACCTATCAGCTGCCTTCGACACGGTCTGCCACCACACACTACGAACACGCCTTCACGACGCCGGGATCCAAGAGAAGGCCCTGGACTGGACCACATCCTTCCTTTCCGGCAGAACTCAAAGCGTCCGCCTCGCCCCCTTCCGATCCAAGGCCACCAAGATCATCTGCGGCGTACCCCAAGGCTCCTCCCTCAGCCCGACGCTGTTCAACATCTACATGGCACCCCTCACCCACGTCGCCCGACAGCACAACCTCAACATCATCTCCTACGCCGACGACACCCAGCTGATCCTCTCCCTCACCAAAGACCCTCACACCGCCAAAGCCCACCTCCACGAAGGAATGAAGGCCGTCGCCGAATGGATGAGGTCCAGCCGCCTGAAGCTGAACTCGGACAAGACGGAGGTCCTCATCCTTGGTTCCAACCCTTCAGCCTGGGACGACTCCTGGTGGCCGACATCACTGGGAACAGCCCCGACACCCACCGACCACGCACGCAACCTAGGGGTCATCCTCGACCCCACCCTCTCCATGACTAAGCAGGTCAACGCCGTTTCCTCATCCTGCTTCAACACCCTCCGAATGCTCCGCAGGATCTTCAAGTGGATCCCCACCGAAACAAGGAAAACAGTCACCCAGGCCCTCGTCACCAGCAGGCTGGACTACGGAAACGCCCTCTACGCAGGAACGACGGCTAAGCTCCTGAGACGGCTGCAACGCATCCAGAACGCCTCTGCACGTCTTATCCTCGACACCCCCCGCCGCAGCCACATCACACCCCACCTGAGAGATCTGCACTGGCTCCCTGTCAACAAGAGGATAACCTTCAAGCTCCTCACCCACGCACACAAAGCACTCCACAACTCCGGACCAGCCTACCTCAACAGACGACTCAGCTTCTACACCCCCACCCGCCAGCTCCGCTCCACCAGCCTCGCCCTCGCCACAGTCCCCCGCATCCGGAAAACGACCGCCGGCGGCAGATCCTTCTCCCACCTCGCCGCCAAGACCTGGAACACCCTCCCCACCAACCTTCGGCAGACCCAAGACCTACTGGCCTTCAGAAGACTCCTCAAGACCTGGCTCTTCGATCAGTAGCAGCACCCCCCTCTTCCCCCAGCGCCTTGAGACCCTCGCGGGTATGTAGTGCGCTTTATAAGTGACCTGATTGATTGATTGATTGATTGATTGAACAACCACACCACATTATACTAAAAAACATTGGGAAAATGGGAAACTCTCTTACATAATCCTGTAGGTACTCAGGAGACCTTTGACATCTTGGTACTCTCTCCCTTCTTTTAGGGTGACACCCTGTTGTCCACTGTTGTCCCCTCCATCCCATCCTGTCTCAACACCTCTCTGAACCATTCCCACGACACTCTCTCTTTCCAACACTTCAACATCATTCACTGGGCTCTTTCCTCAGTGTCCAGACTATGATTCTTACCATACAAGACCACCCTTCTTTTATTCAATTTTTATCCATTTTCCAACACCACATAAATGTCATGCACCTCCCCAACCTTGTACGGCCCACGAAACTTCATGAGGCTCTCTTCTACTCGTCCAGATCTTATTTTCACAAAATCACCCATTTTAATTTTGCTTTATAACTTTTCCGTCCCTGGAGGAGAAACTACTACTCCTTCATCCTGGATCAACGAGGACATACAAGCAGGACACATCATCATGCCAGCCTTCCTTCCTCTTGTCTAGTCAAATGTTATCATTCATGTAGTACTAACTTTGGTGGTGCGGTAAGCCCACACCTAATCTCTAACCATGGTATGGACTCTTTCCTACTACTCAACGCCATTTGAACAACACCCTCCACCATGTGATTACACCTCTCAACTATACCATTTGCTTGTGGATTGTACAAGGAAGTGCGAGAATGGCATATACCACAGGATTTTAGGAAGTTCTCCATATCCTCAGACACCAACTGCATTCCATTACTCGTTATAAGTCTCAAAGGAAAACCTTCTTCTCTGAATACTTCCTACAAAGCTTTAATGGTTGTCCTGGTGGTAATTTCCATAAAAAATCTTACGATCAACCATTTTGAGTGGATGTCTACCATAACCAGAGCAAATCTTAAATCTGCACCAACTCCACCCAAAGGACCAATAAAATTCATGCATGCACTGTGCCATGCTTTTCTGGGGTCTAATATCTCTCCCAAAGCGCCTTGTTTTCCAATCTTCAACTTCTTCTCACCATCCTTACATTCCACACACCTTTCGACCCAGCCATCCACATCACCATCCATACCCGGCCACCAATAATTCTCTCTTAACCTTCTCTTGGTTAAAGTCTGACCTAAATGTCCTTTGTGTGCCAACTTAAATAGCTTGTATCTCAAATTTTCTGGAGGAACAAATGTATCCCCTCTCATCACCACATCCTTTGTAATCACTGATATCTCCTCTAGAATTCTCGCAAACGGCCTAACAGAAACACTCACTGCGCTTTCTCTCCTTCCACCTCTTGAAATTAGCATCATCACCTCCTTCAAGACACCACCACCATCCATTCCACTGTGCCATTCTTCCTGTGATACAGTTCCTTGGGTACACTCCGTCACATCATTGACACTCGCAACGGCACCTTCTTTCTGAAACATCTGTACATGCTCTTTGTCTATTTCCTGCCACTCTAAAGGTAAAAGGGAGAAGCAGAATGCCTGGATGTTATGCCAACCCGAGATGTATTCAATACAATACTGGTATTTTTGCAATTGTGAAGCTAATCGGGACAATCTGGCTGATCCTGTACCCGGACCCCCCGGCAGTAATATCCTCACCAAAGGTTAGTAATTTATGCTGAGCATTATTTTATGACTCCAAACATACGTCCTGAAGTACTTAACTCCGCACACAGCTGCCAAGGTCTCCCTCTCAACTACGGAATAATTTCTTTCAGTCTGTGTTAGGGATCGTGAAGCAAATACGTTTTTGTTTTCTTTACCTCCATTGATTTGGGATAAAACCACCCCTAAACCAATCGTGCTTGCATCCACTTTAATAATGGTTTTGCAATCAACATCAAATAGTACCAATACTTTAGCTTTGCACATTTCCATTTGTATGCTTTGAAAAGCGCCCTGAGACCTGCATGGGTGAGTAGTGCGCTTTAAAAATCCCTGATTGATTGACTGAAAAGCAAATTTCTGTTCTTCCTCTTATCGGAGCAAGGACCCTTTTCTCAGTAACTTTCTCAAACTTTCAGTTTTATCAGCAACATTTTTAATACATTTTGAATAATATTCAATCAACCCTAAGAATGATCGTAGTTGATCTTTGTCATGGAAGGGAAGGGGCTTTCCTGATGGCTTCCAATTAATCTTTTTTCGGTTTCCCAGCTTGCTTAGATAACGTGTAACCCAGATGTTCTATTTCCTTGACCAGAAATGTGCATTTCTCTTTCTTAAGAGTTAGCCTTGCCTCGCTTAGTCTGTCTAACACACTTCAACGTGCTGTTATGACTCTCCACTGTGACACCAAACACCAGGATATTGTCCTGGAAGTAAATGACTTTGCCTATGCTTCTAAACACTTCCCCCATCATCCTTTGGAATTCACCTGCAGTGCCCGTGAGTCCAAATGGTATCCTTGCAAATTAGAAAATACCTTTTACTGTTATGAAAGCTGTGAGTGCTTTAGAGTCACCTTGAAGTCTTATCTGATGATAAGCACTCATAAGATCTAGTTTAGTAAAGTACTTACCACCTTTCAGTAACAAACTCATCTATTGTATGTTGGGTAACATATAATTATCCACAACAATATTCTGGTTGACTGGGCGTGAATCCACACAAAGTCTTAAACCCCAATCAGATTTCTCTGTGATCCCCACAGGAGAAATCCTACTAGAAGTTTCAATTTGTTCAATTACACCTTCCTCCGCCATATCCCAAATCATTTTGTGGACCTCCTCACATGCAGAGATTGGTACTTTCCTCAACTTATATTATAGAGGAGCTGCATCATGCTTGACCATAATCCTGAGTTCATACACCTTCAGCTCTCCCAACTTACCACTCAAGACCTCCGTTGTCTCTTCCAAAATCTCTTCCACTGTGAGGTCCTCTACCACCATGACTTGATTTTGTGCCCTCAGATCTACCCTGATATGTAAGTCATATTAGGGATGCCAACCCAATATGGGTGGAACACTCACTGCTACATATATTTTATTTTTATTTAATTTTCGTCTGCATGTAGTCAATTATATTGATTTTCTCCCCTTGATAACCACCAGGGTTGGTTTCTTTTGGTAGAATACTTACATGTGGCCATTCACACAAAAAAGCTTTTTAGATACAATGGTGTAAAGTGAACCTGAATCCACCATTAAGTGAATGTTCCTCCACCTCAATCTGAAACTAGCTGTTGGCCTGGGTGGGCGATCATATTTACTAACACCATTGTCAGTACACAAAACCCTATCAATGCCTTCATCACTCTCCAAATGTTTGTCATGTACAATCCACACTCTGGAGCTAGGACCAGTTTTGCACATGTGTGCGAAATGTCCTTTTCTCCTACATTTCTTACATACTTTACCCAGGGAAAAGCAGGATTTCGATTCAGCATTGTGGAATGTTCTCCCTTACCTGGTACACATTGTATTTGTAGGCTTGATAGTAAATATACTTTTGTTAGGCCTGTACAACTCCTTAGCCCCGCTAATACTTTGTTGTCATCCTTATCAACACAAATAACTTCATTGTCACTTCCTTTATCCTTTGTCTCCATCTTCATACAGTATTCATATTGTTCCACCATTTTCACGGTCTCCATTACATCTTTTACCAATGGGTTTTTCGCTGCCCAGAGGCTTTCCTGCATTTATTTTTGATACGGCACCGAGCAATCAACTGGTTGTGTATCAACTCGTTTGTCATGGTTCCAAACTAGCACTTGAGGGACAACTCCCGTAGCCTAGAAACAAATTCATCAACACTCTCACCCATTTTTTGAGGCTGTGTATAACATTTAAACCTAGGCATGACAACATTGGTGTCTTTGGTAATCTTATTTCCAACCTCTTCTTGGCTTCTTTGTAAACATCTTCAAGTTGTTGGCCATCCTGATCAAGCACAACCGGTAGGTACTTAAAAATATATTGGCCTTCTTGACCTAAAGTGCTAAGAAGAATAGCCTTTTTCCTGGATGGCTTGAACTCTTGGCCTTCAAGCGCCTTTAAATAATTATCGAACATGTCCATCCATTCCTCCCAAACGATGGGTGAATTACCTGCTTGTGTTAAAATTAACGGTGATGGTACAATGTCAGAAGTATTTTAGTTGATGCCATGTTGTGAATAAGGTGATTTGAAGAAAGAGAAAAATAAATCCTCCTTTTGTTTCTAAAATTTGGATGAGAGTGTGAGAGGAGAGTCCATCCTCTATTTCTAGGGCAAAGTGGTGTAATAGTCCTTTGTCTATTTCTTTTTTCAATGGCACTGGCCACCTGTGTGGAAAACGTGTTACAGACAGTGGAAGCTGGTAGCGGCAAGGAGCCGCGCGGTATGAACGCTTTATTTACTGCAATCTGCTTTAAATTGTGCCAGCTGTAGCGGTGACTAAGCAGAAGGTTGGTAGTGCTGGGGATGTGAGGAATCAGCACGTGCATGAGCGCACTATATGCATTTATGCGTGCCTGGATTGGCAGCGCAAGAAGGCTGAGTGGCGCATGCCTGCTTCCTTCGCTATGGCAAAGTTAATTAAAAGAAGAAAAAGTCCAAATGATGAATAAGCCTTGCCTCTTTTTGCCTCCTCGGCTTTTCGACACCTTCCAACAGCTTTCTCTGATGCGATCATTTCACTTTGCGGTGGTTCGATCATAGTTGGGCCATTTAGAAGCTGGGTTCTACTCCAAAGTTGTGTTCCCCAAACTGCTGGTGATCGTCGCCAACTTTGTGAAGAAGAATGACGATTCTTATAGGTTTACTGAATAAAGAATTGAGATTTTATTAAAGACAAGGAGGCTAGCATTATGCATAACCTTTTATTAACACCTTCTGAGCAGCAACACCACTTTAAAGCTCCCAGAATGGAACTTAGAAACATCACAATTAAAAATAATGTTCAACCATATAAAGTTTCTGTGTCCTCCATCTTCTTCCTCTTTCGTTTGTCTTCCTAAACAACTTCGAATCACAAATCTTGGATCCGCAGTATTCCATCTACATGTCTGCAAAAATAAATAAATAAACAACCACAATTTAAACCATCCTAGGAACATCCTGAAAAGAATCCAACATTCCAAAACATCTAAATTAATCAATGTCACCTTAATGACACATCCTGAAAATAAAACCCATCTTACCTTCTTCCTTCTTACCCCTCCTTCTTTCTTGTAATAATGAATAACTCCACTCACTCATCCCAAATGGGAAGGGTGGGCGGGATAATGCTAGCCTCCTTGTCTTTAATAAATTCTCGATTCTTTATTCTGTAAACCTATAAGAATTGTCATTTTATAGCAAGATAGGCGGCTAGCATTATGCATGTTCAAAGCTTTCGTAAAACACATTTTGAAACATGATCTACATCCTTAAAATAAAACTTCCTAAAAGTCTCTGCCGAAGACCAATCTGCTGCCTTCAAGATCTCTTCTATTCTACCCCCCAACATACATACCTTACTAGCCATTGTACCCCTTGCACTATGAGCAGTGAACTTGGACATATCCACACCTGCCTCTTTCACAGTCGCTTTAACCCAACTGCAATAGTCGCATTACTTACCGGTTTAAATGGTTTTACATAAGAAATCAACAGTTGATCCACACCATCATTCCTCTTCTCCATCATTCGCGGTTCATACTCTTTAATAAAACGCACCACACAAAGTTTTGTTGCATCATCAAATCTCGGATAAAAAATCAACCCTGACATAGTCTTGGTTCTGTTAACAAATCTAAAAAACCACACCATCCGGCTGATACAGACGTCTAGACACCTCCAAGGCTTTAACATCTGAAACCCTTCTAAAAGAAATCAAACATAGAAGTGTAGCCAACTTCCATGACAATTCTCTTGCCTCAAGATACTTATTATCTGGCCAATCCTGAAATAACTTCAATACCAAATCGACATCCCATAAAGTTTTCTATTTTGACAAGGGAGGTCTCATTAAACGTATACCCTTCAGGACCCTACATACTAGGGGACTTTTCCACACTGACACTCCTTGTACTAAAGAATGCCCAGCTGTCACAGCAGATCTATAACAATTGCCTCTGTTCTGTAAGTCATTCCTTTTTCAAATAGATTAGTCAAAACATTTGTCACCTCTATGTCATCCGGCTCCACCGGATCCAAACCCCTTTCCCTGGTTCCTGGAGCCCAAGATTCATTAAGCAAGTTAGAAGCTGTTTTCAAAAGTCCTGACATTCCTCCTGAATACCTGACATCCTCCAAACTAGAAGGTTGAGAGAACCTGATTCCACTAATGGATGTTCCACCCCATCTACTCCTATCAATAGTCCCTTGACCACATCTACCAGAAGGGGTTCCTCCACTGCCAACTCCATCACTGTCGGAAACCATGGCTGACACTTCCAAAAAGGAGTTACCAGTACCAGACGACATCCTTGCCTCCTCACTTGGACCAACAACCTCTGAATCATTGAGAAAAGTGGAAAAGCATACCCTACTATTTCCTTCCAATCCTGCAAAAAATCATCTATTGCTATAGCCCCTGGATCCGGCCTCCAACTCACGTACCTTGGCAACTGAAAGGTCAGTCGTGAAGCAAACAGATCCACCTCCAAAGGGCCAAATACCTCCACAATTTTCCTGAAAATCCTCCTGTTCAACTTCCAATCACTGTAGTCTGCCACATTCCTGGAATACCAATCTGCATCTACATTAATCTTCCCTGGCAAATATTCCGCTTTCAATTCTATTTTTTGTTCTATGCAAAATTGCCAAATTTTCTTCCCCAACTCTGCTAATTTTTTTGACCTGCTTCCTCCCAATTTGTTCACATAAGTAACCACTGTCACATTGTCCATACGCAGAACTGACCTTCCTTTCAGATCCTTCCGAAAACTTTGCAGTGCTAACAAACCTGCCTGCATCTCCAAACAATTTATATGTTCTAACCTCTCCTCCATTATCCAGGCACCACCTGTCTTCCTTGTTAAACAAGATGCCCCCCAACCTAGGTTGCTTGCATCGCTCTCCAATACAAAATCTGTCTGATTCCCAAATATAGCCTTTCCGTTCCAAGTCTCCAAATTCTCCTTCCACCAAATCAATTCCTCCTTCGCTTCCTTGTTCAAAAGTACAATATTCCCGTACCAGAAACCTTCTGCCAATCTCTGAGCATTCAAACGTTGAAGCGACCTGTAATGAAGTGGACCTGGGAATACCGCCTGAATCGATGATGACAAGAGACCGAGCACTCGTGCCAAGTCTCTTAATTTTACAGAGTCCTTCTTCGACATTGAAAAAACTTTCTGTTTGATTTTATTTACCTTCTTTTCCAGCAAACGCAAAAAACTTTTCCTTGTGTCCACCACAAACCCTAGAAATTCCAAACTCTGAGAGTGTGACATTACAGACTTCTCCAGATTTATCACAAAACCCACATCCTTCAACAAATCTGTCATCACTTTCAACTCCTCCAAAAGAATCTCCACATCCTGATTCATCTGTAAAATATCGTCTAGATAAACTATCAATCTCACCCCTCTCTCTCTTAGATAACAACCACTGGACCATCACCTTTGTGAAACACCATGGTGCTGCAGACTATCTGAACGGAAGGCACTTAAACTGAAATAATTGAGTCTTCCATCTGAACTGAAGAAACCTTTGACTTTCCTTTGCCACTGGAATAGTGAAATAGGCATCCTTTAACCCCTTCGGTGCCCATGACGAGCTGGACTCGTCATGGCACACAGTGGGCATGTGCTCATGACAAGTCCAGCTCGTCATGGCACCCACCCACGGGGGAAGCTCTGGCGCTCCCCCCATGGGTAGCCCATATGCACCCCCAGGCAGGGATGGCAGCGGAAGAGTTTCCGCTGCCACCCCGACCCCCCCCTCGGCGATCCTGTGACATCAGCGCACACAGCGCGCGCCGACGTCATCAGGAAGCGCTGGGACGCCTGGAAGCCATTATGCTTCCAGGCGTCCGAGGAGCGAGGTGAGTTTTCTCTGCTCCGGTGGGGCGGGGGGTCATTTAGCGATGCCTTGAGGCATCAGGGGAAAGGAAAGAGTTTTTCCTCTACCCTGATGTCTCAATGCAGGGCATTCCTGCTGCACGATCGAGCACAGCGTTGCGATCGTGCAGCAGGAATGCCCCCACTAGACACCAGGGCTGTCTTTTCTAATGAAAGGAAGCGACCCCTTGGGCAAGGGTCGCTTCCTTAGGGGGATAATTTATTTGAAGACTTTTCTGCCCCCCCCTGGGGACAGATCGCCCGAATTTTGCGGCGTTTCTGGCCCCAGAGGGGGCAGAAAAGCCCACTAGAGCCAGGGATTTTATTAAAATTAAAGGAAGACGACCCCTTGGGCAAGGGTCGCTTCCAGAGAGCCAATTTTTTTAAATGGGAATTCTGCCCCCCTGGGGGCAGATTGGCCCATTTTTGTGGCCTTTCTGCCCCCAGGGGGGGGGGGGCGAAAACCCCACAAGACACCAGGGATGCATTTAAATTCATTTAAATTTAAAAGGAAGCGACCCCTTGGGCAAGGGTGGCTTCCAGGGGGCCAATTTTTTTTAATGTTTATTCTGCCCCCCCTAGGGGCAGATTGGCCCATTTTTGTGGCCTTTCTGCCCCCAGGTGGGGGCAGAAAACCCCACTAGACACCAGGGATGTATTTAAATGCATTTAAAATTTAAAAGGAAGCAACCCCTTGGGCAAGGGTGGCTTCCAGGGGGCCAATTTTTTTTTAATGTTTATTCTAGATTGGCCCATTTTTTTGCCCTTTCTGCCCCCAAGGGGGGGCAGAAAACCCCACTAGACACCAGGGAGGTATTTAAAATTTAAATGGAAGTGACCCCTTGGGCAAGGGTCGCTTCCAGGGGGCTAATTTTTTTTAATGTGTATTCTGCCCCCCCTGGGGGCAGATCGGCCCTTTACACTAGACACCACGGAGTTCTTTAAAATTTAAACGGAAGCGACCCCTTGGGCAAGGGTAGCTTCCAGGAGACTGATGTATTGGTTATCTTTTTTTCTGCCCCCCCCTGGTGGCGGATCGGCACGTTTTTGTGGCCTTTCTGCCCCCGGGGGGGGGGAGGCAGAAAACCCCACTAGGCATCAGGGATTTTGTTTTGTGTTTAAGGTGGTAAAATTTGGTTAATGTTTTTTCTGCCCCTTTTTGGCCTTTCTGCCCTAGGCGGGAGGGGGAGGCAGAAATCCCTACTAGGCACCAGGGAGTTATTTCTTTTGCAAGGGGGCACATTTCTGTCTGCTGTTTTCTGCCCCACCTGGGGGACAGATCGGCCTGGTAGACAACCTCACCCGATCCCTTGGGCAAGATCACCCCCATTTTTCTCAGCCCTATTTGAAGGCCCATCTGGCAGATTGACCATTTGGGTAGTGACATAGCGTGTTATAATGTTAATTGTTTTATTTCTTGTGAATTGCAATTGTAATGCTTTATTTCTCCCTTTTTGTTCTAGTGAAAGGCGTTTGCTCTTTAGACTGCTCCAGGTTGCGGTTTCGTTACTGGTGGTTCTGCTGTTTGTGTAGTTGCATGTGTTTGGTAAGAGACTTTTTTGTGCAATGTAAATGTGTTTCATTTCCCTGCATGAATGTGTTTTTTGCAAATTGTGTAATAATAGCAGTATGTTTGGCTTCTGTTTTTTGATTGTCAAAAACTTTTTGCATTTGTGCTCGATGTGTATTTTGTTGTCTTGTGAGTAATTGGTTTTGTTTTTTTCTTTCTAGAGGGATATCGTTGGTTTTTGCTGTGTCTCTGCAGAGTAGGTGCTGGTGAGTGTAGCTGTCTCTTGCAAGTGAATCGTATAGTTTTTGACTATATAGAACTTTGTGATAAAGGCACACATTTTTTTTACTTACTTATTTTGCAGTGTTGGTTGTTGTTGACTTGTTTGTGCAGTCTCCTTTCTGAGTAAGGATAATGGCTAGCCGCAGGATTACTGCTCAGCAGGTTGTTGGTATGCTTTTTGAGTCTTCCTCTGACCATGGTTCAGAGACTGACTCTGCATCTGAGGCAGAGGAGGGAGGGGAAGATTCAGGCAGTGAGTTTTCTCTCCACATGGAATCATCGGATGATGAAGCTACTCTCAGTGCGGATGAAGCTACTCTTAGTGCGGATGAAGGGCCTGTGTTAGAGGAGGACATTGATGTGCCGATAGTGCGGCAAGAGGCATCTGGGCTGCAGCCTGGGGCTGCAAGGCTTCCCATTGGAAGTGATGACCTCTGGGTTGCCCCAGGCATGGTGCAGCTGGCATTGCCAGACTTTACTGGTGTTCCAGGGTGTAGAGTGAATACAGAATTTTTTTTGCCAATACATTTTTGTTAGTTGTTTATGGACGATGTGTTTTTGGCAGAGATTGTTGAGCAGACTAATTTGTATGCCGAACAGTTTTTGAGGGACAACAGTGCCAGCCTTAGGCCACACTCTAGAGCTACCAGGTGGACTCCCACAAATCTGGAAGAGATGAAGAAGTTCTTGGGTTTAACTTTTTTGATGGGCTTGCTAAGGAAGCCATCAATGTCTTCATATTGGTCTACTAGTCCCTTGATGGCAACGGCTATATTTACGGCAGTCATGAGTCGTGATAGGTATTTGCTTCTGCTTCGGATGCTGCATTTTGTCGATAATGGTTTAGCGTTGCCACGAGATCACCTTGATTGTGACCGTCTTTTTAAGATTCGGCCTGTCCTTGATCACTTTGTTGATTGTTTTTCTGAGATCTATGCTCTAGGGAAAGAAATAGCAGTGGATGAATCTTTGGTGTTGTTCAAGGGCCGCTTGGTTTTTAGGCAATACATTCCTAGTAAGAGGGCACGCTATGGAATTAAGCTGTATATGCTGTGTGACAGTAGGACTGGATATGTCTCTAATTTCAGGGTGTACACCGGTAAGGAATCCAGGATTAACCCCCCTGGTTGTCCGTCCACTTTTGGAGTGACTGAGAAAATTGTGTGGGAACTTGGTAGAGGACTTTTTAACAAAGGCCACCATTTATATGTAGATAACTTCTACACTGGTGTGTGGTTGTTCAGGGAATTGGCCAAAGTGGACACCGTTGCTTGTGGCACAATCCGCTCTAACCGTAAAGGTTTCCCAAAAGAACTTGTTTGTCAAAAGCTTGTGCGGGGACAGTGCAGTGCGTTACGTTGCGAGGAACTTCTAGCTGTGAAGTTTTCAGACAGGAGAGATGTCTACATGCTGACTACCATCCATGATGAAAGCACTTCACCTGTGACTGTTTGGGGTCAGGTTGCTGAAGCGCGCAAACCTGTGTGCATTTTAGACTATAATAGGCACATGGGTGGTGTTGATAGAGTAGATCAGAGGTTGGAACCTTACACTGCTCTTCGTAAGGCTTACATTTGGTATAAGAAGTTGGCTATCCATCTTTTCCACTTGGCAACCTTTAATGCTTTTGTTGTGTTCAAGGATTCTTGTCCTGAGTCAAAGATGACTTTTGCTAAGTTTCAGGAGTCTGTAATAGGCAGCCTTGTTGTAGTGGAACAGGCAAGTGTTCCTAGAGTTGGAGTGGTGGAGGATGTGGCTAGATTGAAAGATCGCCACTTTCCTGATCACATTCCTCCCACACCCTCAAAAGACTTTCCCACTAGGAGATGTAGAGTCTGTTGGCAAAGAGGTATGCGAAAGGAGACTCGTATGTACTGCCCCGAGTGTCCTTCTAACCCTGGGCTGTGTGTGCCTGCTTCTTTTAGAACGTACCACACGCAAAATAATTTTTGGGAGCATCCATGAGTGGTAAAGTGAACTGCCTGGTCTGTATTGTTTAAAAAAATGTGTTCTGTTTCAAGGTTGGCATTAGTGCAATGTATTTAGTTTCAGATTTTGTGTTAGTAGATTTGTATCTATTTGCAATTTGTTTGTGTTTTCTTTTTTGTATAAAAAAATCCTAAATGTGATGGCGGTGTGTGTAGGCTGGCGCTTGGCTGGAGGTGTGCGTGGACTGGCGCTTGGCTGGCGGTGTGCTGGCGGTGTGCGTGGACTGGCGCTTGGCTGGCGGTGTGCGTGGACTCGTGCTTGGCTGGCGGTGTGCATGGACTGGCGCTTGGCTGGCGGTGTGCTTGGACTGGCGCTTGGCTGGCGGTGTGCGTGGACTGGTGCTTGGCTGGCGGTGTGCATGGACTGGCGCTTGGCTGGCGGTGTGTGTGGACTGGCGCTTGGCTGGCGGTGTGCGTGGACTGGTGCTTGGCTGGCGGTGTGCATGGACTGGCGCTTGGCTGGCGGTGTGCGTGAACTGGTGCTTGGCTGGCGGTGTGCGTGGACTGGCGCTTGGCTGGCGGTGTGGGTGGACTTGCGCTTGGCTGGCGGTGTGGGTGGAGTGGCGCTTGGCTGGCGGTGTGTGAGTAGTGACTTGCTGCTGGTCACTACACACACTGCTAGCCAAACGCCACTCCACGCAATCCGTGAGCTGGTGTGGTTGCTGTGTCAGGAATGTGGGCGTGTGAAAGTGATGGGCCCTTGAATGGCGTTGTCTGGTGGTGTGAGTGTTGTAATGTGCTGGGCCCGCGGCTGGCGGTGTGAATGGTTTTGTATGTGTCACATGTATGAAAGGTGTATGAATGGCCTGTAAAGAGGTTGGTGCCTTGTCGTGGCTTTACAGTTTCTCGTCCTTTCAATTATTAACAGTGCATTTCATTTTTGTGAAATCTCTGGTTAATACAATTGTATATACTGAACCATCGCTCACCCTCGTGCCAAATCCAACCAGTATGTCTGTGTGCTTGAGGAATAGGTGTTGTGCAGAAATATTTGTCTTTTCTGTCTTTCTCAAGCCGGGTGTACCTTGTCCCTTTTTATGACTGTTGTAATGTGTTGGTTTTGTGCCTGGTGGTGTGAATGGTCTTGTATCACGTATGAAAGGTGTGTGAATGGCCTGTAAACCGGTTGTGGACTTGACGTGGCTTTACAGCTCACGAGCTGCGAGTCACTGGTTCAGTTTTTTGTTCTTTCAATTATTGACAGTGCATTTCATTTTTGTGAAATCTCTTGTTAATAAAATTTTATATACTGAACCATCACTCGCCCTCGTGCCAAATCCAACCAGTATGTGTGTGTGCTTGAGAAATAGATGGCTCTGCAGTATTCTTTGTCTTTTTTGTCTCTCTGCCAAGGTGTACATTCTATCTAAGAATAACCTACCAACTGTAGATATTGTCGTAAACTAAACACCCATGGGAGTACATGCTGCTGTTTCTCTTGTGGATCCCAACAAGTTATCTTACCCAGAATGTCCTGCAAACCTCAAATTGTGTCTGTCACATTTTTCTTGCATTATTGTGCCAACATGTTCACGCTGCAGACAGAAACAACAAATTTCCTACCCCTCCGCCTTTTTCCAAGTATCCCAATAGAAATGGTATCTCACTCGCGTGGGTGGGTCACGGACCCGCGACAGGCAAGGGCCCAAAACGTATTGAGGCGACATCAAAATTGCCTATCACAAAATGACGTGGTTTTGCAAGGGGGACCCATGACTTTCTGGCCCGGTGCTCGGCGGCCACCTAGGAAACCTACCAAACCCACACATTTCTGAAAACTAGACACCCGGGGGCTTCCAGGGAGGTATGGCTTGCATGGATCCCCCAACGTTTCCTTACCCAGAATCCCCTGCAAACCTCAATTTTAGCTGAAAAAATCACTTTTTTCACACATTTTTGTGTGGGAAAGTTGTGGCATCACGGGCTCACACAAATTTCCTACCACCCAGCGTTCCCCCAGCTCTCCCGATAAAAATGGTACCTCACTCGTGTGGGAGGCCCAAGTACCCGCGACAGGCAAGGGCCCAAAACGTTTTGAGGCAACATCAAAATTGCCTATCAAAACATTTTTTGGGCCCTTCCCTGTCGCGGGTACTTGGGCCTCCCACACGAGTGAGGCACCGTTTTTATCGGGAGACCCGGGGGAACGCTGGGTGGTAGGAAATTTGTGTCAGCCTGGTGATGCCACAACTTCCCACACAAAAATGTGTGAAAAAAGTGCATTTTTCAGCTAAAATTGAGGTTTGCAGAGATTCTAGGTGAGGAACGTTGGGAGATCCACGCAGACATACCTCCCTGGAATCCCGGGTGTTTAGTTTTCAGAAATGTGTGGGTTTGGTAGGTTTCCCTAGGTGGCCGCCGAGCTACCGGGCCAAAACCCAGGGTACCCCCTTGCAAAACCAGGTCGTTTTGAGATAGGCAATTTTGATGTCGCCTCACTACGTTTTGGGCCCTTGCCTGTCGCGGGTACTTGGGCCTCCCACACGAGTGAGGCACCGTTTTTATCGGGAGACCCGGGGAAACGCTGGGTGGTAGGAAATTTGTGTCAGCCTGGTGATGCCACAACTTTCCCACACAAAAATGTGTGAAAAAAGTGAAATTTTCAGCTAAAATTGAGGTTTGCAGGGGATTCTGGGTAAGGAAACGTTGGGGGATCCACGCAAGACATACCTCCCTGGAATCCCCCGGGTGTTTAGTTTTCAGAAATGTGTGGGTTTGGTAGGTTTCCCTAGGTGGCCGCCGAGCACCGGGCCAAAAACCCAGGGTACCCCCCATGCAAAACCAGGTCGTTTTGAGATAGGCAATTTTGATGTCGCCTCACTACGTTTTGGGCCCTTGCCTGTCGCGGGTACTTGGGCATCCCACACGAGTGAGGCACTGTTTTTATCGGGAGACCCGGGGGAACGCTGGGTGGTAGGAAATTTGTGTCAGCCTGGTGATGCCACAACTTTCCCACACAAAAATGTGTGAAAAAAGTGAATTTTTCAGCTAAAATTGAGGTTTGCAGGGGATTCTGGGTAAGGAAACGTTGGGGGATCCACGCAAGACATACCTCCCTGGAATCCCCCGGGTGTTTAGTTTTCATAAATGTGTGGGTTTGGTAGGTTTCCCTAGGTGGCCGCCGAGCACCGGGCCAAAAACCCAGGGTACCCCCCTTGCAAAACCAGGTCGTTTTGAGATAGGCAATTTTGATGTCGCCTCACTTCGTTTTGGGCCCTTGCCTGTCGCGGGTACTTGGGCCTCCCACACGAGTGAGGCACTGTTTTCATCGGGAGACCCGGGGGAATGCTGGGTGGTAGGAAATTTGTGTCAGCCTGGTGATGCCACAACGTTCCCACACACAAATGTGTGAAAAAAGTGAATTTTTCAGCTAAATTTGAGGTTTGCAGGGGATTCTGGGTAAGGAAACGTTGGGGGATTCACGCAAGCCATACCTCCCTGGAATTCCCTGGGTGTCTAGTTTTCAAAAATGTATAGGTTTGCTAGGTTTCCCTAGGTGCCGGCAGAGCTATGGTTCAAAAACTACAGCTAGGCACTTTGCCAAAAAAGGGTCATTTTTCACTGCGAAATTGAGGTGTGTCCACGTTGCGTTTTGCGCCGTTTCCTGTCGCGGGCCCTAGGCCTACCCATGTAAGTGAGGTACCATTTTTCTCGGAAGACTTTGGGGAACGCAGGGTGGGTGGAAATGTGTGGATCCATGCAAATTCCAGAACTTTACACCACAGAAATGTGAGGAAAATGTGGTTTTTTTGACAAAAGTTTAGGTTTGCAAGGGATTCTGGGTAACAGAACCTGGTGGGAGGCAGTCAAGTCACCCCATCCTGGATTCCCCTGGGTGTCTAGTTTTCATAAATGTATAGGTTTGCTAAGTTTCCCTCGGTGCCGGCAGAGCTATGGTTCAAAAACTACAGCTAGGCACTTTGCCAAAAAAGGGTCATTTTTCAATACGAAATTGAGGTGTGTCCACGTTGCGTTTTGCGCCGTTTCCTGTCGCGGGCACTAGGCCTACCCACGCAAGTGAGGTACCATTTTTCTCAGAAGACTTTGGGGAACGAGGGGTGGGTGTTAATTTGTGGATCCACGCAGATTCCAGAACTTTCCACCACAGAAATGTGGGGAAAATGTGGTTTTTTTGCCAATTTTTTAGGTTTGCAAGGGATTCTGGGTAACAGAACCTGGTGGGAGGCAGTCAAGTCACCCCATCCTGGAATCTCCTGGGTGTCTAGTTTTCAAAAATGTATAGGTTTGCTAGGTTTCCCTAGGTGACGGCAGAGCTGTGGTTCAAAAACTACAGCTAGGCACTTTGCCAAAAAAGGGTCATTTTTCACTGCGAAATTGAGGTGTGTCCACGTTGCGTTTTGCGCCGTTTCCTGTCGCGGGCACTAGGCCGACCCACACAAGTGAGGTACCATTTTTCTCGGAAGGCTTTGGGGAACGCGGGGTGCATGTAAATTTGTTGATCCACGCAGATTCCAGAACTTTCCACCACAGAAATGTGGGGAAAATGTGTTTTTTTTGCCAATTATTTAGGTTTGCAAGGGATTCTGGGTAACAGAACCTGGTGGGAGGCAGTCAAGTCACCCCATCCTGGATTCCCCTGCGTGTCTAGTTTTCAAAAATGTATAGGTTTGCTAGGTTTTCCTAGGTGCCGGCAGAGCTATGGTTCAAAAACTACAGCTAGGCACTTTGCCAAAAAAGGGTCATTTTTCACTGCGAAATTGAGGTGTGTCCACGTTGCGTTTTGCGCCGTTTCCTGTCGCGGGCACTAGACCTACCCACGCAAGTAAGGTACCATTTTTCTTGGAAGACATTGGGGAACGCGGGGAAGGTGTAAATTTGTGGATCCACGCAGATTCCACAACTTTCCACCACAGAAATGTAGGGAAAATGTGTTTTTTTTGCCAATTTTTTAGGTTTGCAAGGGATTCTGGGTAACAGAACCTGGTGGGAGGCAGTCAAGTCACCCCATCCTGGATTCCCCTGGGTGTCTTGTTTTCAAACATGTATAAGTTTGCTAGGTTTCCCTAGGTGCCGGCAGAGCTATGATTCAAAAACTATAGCTAGGCACTTTGCCAAAAAAGGGTCATTTTTCACTGCGAAATTGAGGTGTGTCCACGTTGCGTTTTGTGCCGTTTCCTGTCGCGGGCACTAGGCCGACCCACACAAGTGAGGTACCATTTTTCTCGGAAGACTTTGGGGAACGCGGGGTGGGTGGAAATTTGTGGATCCACGCAGATTCCAGAACTTTCCACCACAGAAATGTGGGGAAAATGTGGTTTTTTTGCCAACTTTTTAGGTTTGCAAGGGATTCTGGGTAACAGAACCTGGTGGGAGGCAGTAAAGTCACCCCATCCTAGATTCCCCTGGGTGTCTAGTTTTCAAAAATGTATAGGTTTGCTAGGTTTCCCTAGGTGCCGGCAGAGCTATGGTTCAGAAACTACAGCTAGGCACTTTGCCAAAAAAGGGTCATTTTTCACTGCGAAATTGAGGTGTGTCCACGTTGCGTTTTGCGCCATTTCCTGTCGCGGGCACTAGGCCGACCCACACAAGTGAGGTACCATTTTTCTCGGAAGACTTTGGGGAACGCGGGGTGGGTGGAAATTTGTGGATCCACGCAGATTCCAGAACTTTCCACCACAGAAATGTGGGGAAAATGTGGTTTTTGCCAACTTTTTAGGTTTGCAAGGGATTCTGGGTAACAGAACCTGGTGGGAGGCAGTAAAGTCACCCCATCCTAGATTCCCCTGGGTGTCTAGTTTTCAAAAATGTATAGGTTTGCTAGGTTTCCCTAGGTGCCGGCAGAGCTATGGTTCAGAAACTACAGCTAGGCACTTTGCCAAAAAAGGGTCATTTTTCACTGCGAAATTGAGGTGTGTCCACGTTGCGTTTTGCGCCATTTCCTGTCGCGGGCACTAGGCCTACCCACGCAAGTGAGGTACCATTTTTCTCGGAAGACTTTGGGGAACGCGGGAAAGGTGTACATTTGTGGATCCACGCAGATTCCAGAACTTTCCACCACAGAAATGTAGGGAAAATGTGTTTTTTTTGCCAATTTTTTAGGTTTGCAAGGGATTCTGGGTAACAGAACCTGGTGGGAGGCAGTCAAGTCACCCCATCCTGGATTCCCCTGGGTGTCTTGTTTTCAAACATGTATAGGTTTGCTAGGTTTCCCTAGGTGCCGGCAGAGCTATGGTTCAAAAACTACAGCTAGGCACTTTGCCAAAAAAGGGTCATTTTTCACTGCGAAATTGAGGTGTGTCCACGTTGCGTTTTGCGCCGTTTCCTGTCGCGGGCACTAGACTTACCCATGCAAGTGAGGTACCATTTTTCTTGGAAGACATTGGGGAACGCGGGGAAGGTGTAAATTTGTGGATCCACGCAGATTCCACAACTTTCCACCACAGTAATGTAGGGAAAATTTGTTTTTTTTGCTAATTTTTTAGGTTTGCAAGGGATTCTGGGTAACAGAACCTGGTGGGAGGCAGTCAAGTCACCCCATCCTGATTCCCCTGGGTGTCTAGTTTTCAAACATGTATAGGTTTGCTAGGTTTCCCTAGGTGCCGGCAGAGCTATGATTCAAAAACTACAGCTAGGCACTTTGTCAAAAAAGGGTCATTTTTCACTGCGAAATTGAGGTGTGTCCACGTTGCGTTTTGCGCCGTTTCCTGTCGCGGGCACTAGGCCGGCCCACACAAGTGAGGTACCATTTTTCTCGGAAGACTTTGGGGAACGCGGGGTGGGTGGAAATTTGTGGATCCACGCAGATTCCAGAACTTTCCACCACAGAAATGTGGGGAAAATTTGTTTTTTTTGCCAACTTTTTAGGTTTGCAAGGGATTCTGGGTAACAGAACCTGGTGGGAGGCAGTCAAGTCACCCCCATCCTGGATTCCGCTGGGTGTCTAGTTTTCAAAAATGTATAGGTTTGCTAGGTTTCCCTAGGTGCCGGCAGAGCTATGGTTCAAAAATACAGCTAGGCACTTTGCCAAAAAAGGGTCATTTTTCACTGCGAAATTGAGGTGTGTCTAAGTTGCGTTTTGCGCCGTTTCCTGTCGCGGGCACTAGGCCTACCCACACAAGTGAGGTACCATTTGTCTCGGAAGACTTTGGGGAACGCGGGGTGGGTGGAAATTTGAGGATCCACGTGGATTCCAGAACTTTTCACCACAGAAATGTGGGGGAAATGTGGGTTTTTTGACAATGTTTTAGGTTTGCAAGGGATTCTGGGTAACAGAACCTGATGGGAGGCAGTCAAGTCACCCCATCCTGGATTCCCCTGGGTGTCTAGTTATCAAAAATGTATAGTTTTGCTAGGTTTCCCTAGGTGCCGGCAGAGCTATGGTTCAAAAACTACAGCCAGGCACTTTGCCAAAAAAGGGTCATTTTTCACTGCGAAATTGAGGTGTGTCCACGTTGCGTTTTGAGCCGTTTCCTGTCGCGGGCACTAGGCCTACCCATGCAAGTGAGGTACCATTTTTCTCGGAAGACTTTAGGGAACGCAGGGTGGGTGGAAATTTGTGGATCCACGCAAATTCCAGAACTGTACACCACAGAAATGTGAGGAAAATGTGGGTTTTTTTACAAAATTTTAGGTTTGCAAGGGATTCTGGGTAACATAACCTGGTGAGAGGCAGTCAAGTCACCCCATCCTGGATTCCCCTGGGTGTCTAGTTTTCAAAAATGTATAGGTTTGCTAGGTTTCCCTAGGTGCCGGCAGAGCTAGGGTTCAAAAACTACAGCTAGGCACTTTGCAAAAAAAGGGTAATTTTTCATTGTGAAAATGTGGTGTGTTCACGTTGGGTTTTGAGCTATTTCCTGTCGTGGACACTATGCCTACCCACACAAGTGAGGTACCATTTTTATCGGGAGACTTAGGGTAATTCAGATTTGTAAAGCAACTGTTATTACCTATTGACTTTCGATGCATTTCTGCCTTCCAAATGAAAGACATTGTGTAAAAAGAAGTCATTTTAAAAAATGACCGATAATTCTCATGCTAGTATGAGTATTCCCAATTTCGGAAATGTGCAAATATCTACTGTTTCTAAACTCTATATTTTGTTCCCATTTCAGAAATACATAGGTGTCTTTCATACCGATTTTTCCATGTATACATTTTCCCACAATAATTGCTATATACCCGGTACATAATAAAAAGCCATTGCAAATTGCTGCTCAGTTTTTGACTCTGGGTTCGTCGGGTTCTTGGTGAACCTACAAGTCCTATATATCCCCACAACCAGTAAGGTCCAGTGGATGTAACGGTATATTGCTTTCAAAGAGCTGTCATAATTAGAAGAAGTTACAGGTGAAAACGTTGACACAAAAGGCTGTTTTTTTCAACAAATGTTCAATTTTTCCTATATTTAACTGTTAGTTTCTATAAAGAAACCTTGATGGATCTACACAAATGACCCCTTGCTGAATTCAGAATTTTGTCTACTTTTCTAAAATGTATAGCTTTCCAGGATCCATTATTGCTGTCATACCCATTTCTACCATTAACTGGAAGGAGGTTGAAAGCACATAAAATAGCAAAAATAGGCTATGTCCCAGAAAAATGCCAAAACTGTGTAAAAAATGTTGGTTTTCTGACAAAAGTCTGTCATTCCCTAAAAGCTGGGAAAATGGTGATTTCAGTCCCACAAACCCTTTTTTGATACCATTTGCAGGGAAAAACCCAGACGCTTTCATTTGCAGCCCTTTTTTCCCATTTTTCCCTAAAAAAACAAAATTTTGCTGTATTTTGGCTAATTTCTGGGACCCCTCCAGGGGAATCCACAAACCCTGGGTACCTTTACAATTCCCATGATGTTGGAAGAAAAGGACACAAATTTGGCGTGGATACCTTATGTGGTCAAAAAGTTACAAGGGCCTTAGCGCGCACTACCCCAAATAGCCAAAAAAAGGCTTAGCACAGGGGGTGAAAAGGCCTAGCAGCGAAGAGGTTAAATCTATCTTCACCATCCAATCTAAATTCTGAAGTAAATCTCTCAGAAAATGGATCCCCTCCAATTTGTAATGCCTGTATTTTACATACCAATTCAAATCTGAAGATGTATCACTGGTCTCCACCCTTGGTCCTTTTTTCCAACCACAAACAAGGTACTCACAAATCTTCTTTCCTCTTCCTTTACTCAATTAATAGCACCCTTCTGCAACATTTGATCTACCTCCTCTTGGATTACTTCCTGAAAAACCTCTTGGAACACCAACTCTTATGGTTCTTCCACTTGAATTGGATTTGACTCGAACTCTATCGTATATTCTGTTATAGCCTGCAAAACCCATGCGTCTGGGGTTATATTCTCCCACTTTTTTCTGAAAAACCTTAATCTTCCTCCCACCTTTGAAGGGACAAAACCAAAAATACTCCTCGAACTCACCCTGTCCTTGTCCTTGACTATTGGACTGTCCTCTTGAACGTATTCCCCGTCTTCCTTGATTCCTTCCTCTTTGAGGATAGAATGGGATACCGCTTGGCTGACCTCTGTAACCACTGTATCCCTGATATTGTGAGTTATTGAATTGGGCTCTGAAACCTGCCCAGCCAGTAGTTTGCCCTCTCCTACCGACTCTACCATAAAAACTATTGTTTTGAAACACCCTATGCATTGTAAACTGGGCCTTATCCAGACTTGTAAAAGTCGTAACATACTTAGTTAAGGATCTTACTAGGCCCTCTCCAAACAACAAACCCTTCACATTATCTGAAGCCTCTCTTTTCGCCAACTCATTTAACTTAGGATTTATCTTCATTAATAAAGTTCTGCGTCTTTCTGCTAATTGACCTGCATTTGCATTTTCCATAAAGCATATTGCTCTCTGACACCAAACTCTTAAGAGCAAAAGGTCCACCTCCGAACCTTTTAAATAAGTGTCCTCAACAGTATCAAAGATCCTTGCCAAGGGACCCAGAATATCCAGCAATTTGTCCTGACCAATCTCTACAGATTTTTCTAAACCCGTCCTTGGATCCTTTCCCATCTTAAATATGTAGGTGATCAGATCTGGATCTAAGTTAGGTGTCTGAGTCACCTTCTCCTCAATAACTGGTCATGAGCACTATGCTCGCATCAGATTGCGTTCCTCTCTTTCCAGAGGTTTCCGCAGCCTTGCTTTAATATATTGAGATACATGTTCCATTGGCCACCAATCTTTTCCTCTGGTGTGTCTTATCTCACTCGGCTCAAGCAGTTTTTCCCCAAAAGGATCTTTTACAGAGTACAGATCCTTATGACTAGACCTGAAATCCACGTCACTCTCCTCATTTTCATAATCATCCTTATATTCCAAATCTAGCACATACCCATCTAGATTTACATTAGATTCATCTGTCTGAGCTTCAAACTCATCAATACAAATGTCTTCTGACTTAGCGCTCTGCTGACTCTTCCGTGTGCCGCTAAGGACACCTGAACTATGCGAGGCGCTTGGACCTCCTTTATTTTTTCCCTTATTCTCTAAATGTCTCTTTTTTTGTAGGCATTTACCACCTGGGTCCCTATTTTCTGAATCATCATCAGAAATCGAAAAATATTCCTTCTCATCTAGAACCCTCCTATCTTTTTCCCCACAAATGTTCTTAAATGTCTCCTTAACCACCGCCTGAACTACCTTACATACTAATTTCCTCAACCTATCCTCCTTTAATTCCTCCGTGTTCTGTGTAATATCCATATTTAATCCAACTCAATGAATCTTTTAAAATCAAAATCTTTTAAAATAACTCCCATTTTTCTCCTTTCCTTAAACCAAATGTTTTAAACTCTTAACTCTTCTCACCGATCGTCTAACGATCGTCTCAACTGACAACGAGCGTCTGTTGAGAAACGCTCCGTTGCCTAGATACGAAATACATAAACCGACACTAAAAACAGGTTGCAATGTTCAAAACCACCTCTATTTCCCTCTGAAACATCTGCTGCGCACACAACGATGCGGATCGAATATATGCGTGTGGACTATGCGACTCCATTTTGTCCACCGATACCTCGCATTCTGCCTGCGCAAGCTCCTTCCCGGAATAACAGAAAGGTAAGTTATGACGCTTTCCGATACTCCTTATTTATCTAAAAGAACAGAATGTTACCACATTCTCAATGTACCATCGTCGGACCCCTCATACAAGATAAAAATTAATAACGTTTTAAACATTTTCTTTTCCCGACCTTATTAATCACTTAAACATTCAAAACACTTACCTTATACAAATATTATTACCCAAAAGTCATCACTCAATCAAAAATACCCATAAATTGGGTAACATTCATACAACTCAACAAGAAATCATAACCATGTACTTAGCTTGCTCAGAAGCAGCAACAAAAGAGGAAGAAGATGGAGGACACATAGACTTTATATGGTTGAACATTCTTTTTAATTGTGATGTTTCTAAGTTCCATTCTGGGAGCTTTTAAATGGTGTTGCTTCTCAGAAGGAGTTAATAAAAGGTTATGCATAATGCTAGCCTCCTGTCTTGCCATAAAATTGGTGACGGCTCCAAGGTAAGTAGATATAGGTTTATTGTGGGAAATACCTTAACATGGAGCTCCCACACCAGCCAAGAGGTAACTGTCAAGTCTAGAACCCAACGGCTGGCAGCACGCTCCCTATGAGAATTCTCAGCATGCAGAGCATGCCGAGAATTCTAAACATTAAGTCATAACAACATGCCTTGCACTCTGTAAGCTGGAGACCATCTCCCACCTTGACAAACCTTTTGCAAAGTGGTTAGGGCGGTGATAAGAGGAACAGGTCTTGCCTCCAGCTGGGCACTCGAGGGGTGGCTGCGGAGAGATCCCACAGTAGGTGCTGGAGTCTTTGGAGGGTTTATCAGAGGGGCTTGGCAGCACTCATCCGAGGTGGACCCTCCGAGATCACTGCTGCAGTTTCCACCTTGATGTGAAGCAATGAGAGCTCTGGTGTGTTAGTGAGCTTTTGAAATACCATTTCAATCTAGACAGTTCATGAGAGTGGGCCAGTGTCAGAATCTCATCCAGTGGCTTGTTGGGGCAAAGAAGGATGAAGCGATGCAGCGCGACTCACTGGCAGCCCTAAATAATTTGGGCACGCACCTCTCTTCTTTCTGTGGGTCGCCTGTAAGGCAGATGCTGTCAAGTTCCTGCAGGCAGGCATAGACTAGGTCAATGGATTCTTCCTTGCACTGATGTGCCTGGCACTGTTTAAATCTCTCAAAATTAGGGTTCTTCTGGGGTCAAATTATGCATTGAGGGCTGTGATGGCTCCATAATAGTCTTTGTCTGCGCCACTGCTGAGCAAATTGCGAAACAGTTTGAGTATCTCCTCTGCCGTGTAGTACAGTAGCAAAGATTGTTTAGTCTCACCATCTGTCTCTTTTGTGGCCTTAAAATAGTTGTTCAGGTGCGCCACCCAAGTGTGCCACCATGGGGCCACAGTAGCCTGGTCGCTGAGCTCACTGAAGGGTGGCAGCAGTTTGGACACACCCCGATGGCAAATGCAGGCATGAGACATTGCGACTGAGGTGCAGTATGGTGGGGTTGGGGTGGGTCTTGCGGGAGTGGCGCAGCCTGCCCCTTGTCCTGCTGTGTGGCTCATGTTGAGGATCTGACATAGGCTCGAACAGGAGACTGTACGGTAAGGTGAGACTACAAATGGAGAGAGGAGTATTTGATGTCACCTACCGCCGAGACAACTGGTAGGACAGGGCGCCATGATACTGAGGCGAGACGCCAAAATGAGGCGGGCAGAGAGGCTGTTTTAGGGGTTGCTGCTCCTTAAGGTGGGGCCGCATCACCGTGGGAGTAGCCCGTCAGGTAGCTGGCACAGTCGAACGGGGTGAGGCACCCTACAGCAGGACCGCTTTGGACGTGCCCCCGTAATGGGGAAGGGGGCCAGTAAATGGGTGCAGCAGGGCAGGCCCGGTTCCACCTCGTCACCACTGTGGTATCGCTGCACGAAGCCTCGGCAGCAGCAGGCAGTGGGAGAAAAGACGTAGAGGCGTGTTGTGATGATTCATTCTCTGCAGGTGTTACAAGGGTGGGGTTCATCACCTCTTAATTAACTTGCCTGCGACCTCCAACATGAGGTTGGGGGCGTGCATGTGGGGTCAGTGTCATGGCGCAGGGCGTGGCCCTTTGCCTTACTACAGTACACAACCCCACCAGGAGCATATATATTGTCCTCGGCTCAGCCCCAGTCTGTCTCGTAATGAACCTTTTGACCAGTGCTTGAAATGGAAAAATAGAAGTGCAGGTACTCTGTAGCCGAGTACCTGCTTGTTTCTGAGAAGTGCCGGTACTCTCCAATTAAAAGTATTACGTCGGTCCCGAAAAGTGCCGGTACTCTCCCTCTCAAAATAAAAAAGTGCCGGTACTCCGTACCGGGCAGTACCGGCCCATTTAAAGCGCTGCTTTTGACTGAACCTAGTACAAAGAACAGCCCACATTCCCATTCCTGTCAGCCTACTCATACTTGCACAATAATAACCTTACTCGCGGATACCACAGTTTTTCAAGAATATCTTATTGCTAGTGCAGAAACAATAGCTAAGGGGCATAAGCCACACACTAAAATCACAGAGAGTGTCAATTCTTGCCACAGCAGAAGTCTGCATTTAATGATCAGGTTGCATCTGTTCCACATTTCAGTGTAAAATGTCATCTGAAATAGCCTGAGTGTTTCAAATTGGCACGTACTTAATGTTAGTGCTAGAACGCTCTCCAAACCACTTTTTCTTTTCAGATGCGGTCTTTGCTGATTAGATGATTGTTAGAATTCGAACAAACACATGATGTGAGGTGTCCCCAGAGCTTTAGTTAATTTGCTTGGAGAGAAAGGCAGCATTCCATGTCTAGAGCTTTTGACGCCATTACACTTTTTGGAAGTATAACTGCATATCCAGAAGTTCGACAGTAATGTACTTCCACGACTAAACATGCATTTGTCAAAGTCAATAGGTCTGGCTGTTTTAAAACATGTATGTTGTTTTCCATGTAAACGTTGTATGCAGTTTGAATATTGTCAACTTTGCTCTGGGTATTTGCCACAGTTTAACAAGCCTCACATGAGCAATTAGTACTAAACAGCAGAATTTTTCCTTTCTTAACTCTTCTTTCTCTTGAACGTAAATGTTTGTCCGTTCCTTTCCACGCCCCACCCCTCCCTTATCAATAGCTTCCTGATTGTTTCCCCACTCCCTCCTTTGTCTGCCGTAGGGTCTGTGCTATTGCCCCAGTCTCGAGTGGATCACCCCTAGTTGAATGCCTCGCACCACTTACCCCAATTTCTTTGATACATTTGCGGACATACCTGACTTCTATGCATGTCTTATTCTGACACCCTGCACCAGTCTACATGCCCAGGGGCCAGTTGCTGCAGGGTGGTACTGCTCACCCCCGAATCTAGCTATATAAGTCTAGCCTCAATGGGTGCAGTATCGTCCAACATTTTTTTATAATTAGAAAGTGGTTGCTCCCCCCAAAAACCCAACAAAATCCTCTTTACATTCCATTCAGTGTCGGATTTAGTGATTTCTTTCTGTTGCTTATCGCTTTATCACCAATATTTAGCGATTCTAAGGCACTCCCACCATGTGTGAATGAAGGTTCTTTTTCGACCGCAGTCTCTCGCCCAAAGAGCCGGTTGGGTGTAGCCCATTGCTTTACGGTGTTCCCTGCTATATATAGTATATGTGACACAGGAGTTTGAGTCGGGTTAATTGAAACTTTTCCTTAATTGCCACCTCGTGATGTGCCCATTTGACTTATTGCCATTCCTCCTCTTTCAATGGTGCTATATCTTTTTACCACTATTCTTTCACCCGGGTTAATTCTTCTGGCAAATTATTAGTTAGCGGTTTGTAAATTTGTGATACCGTTTTCTTTCTTGTAGGTTCTATTAGGACCCTATTTTGTAATGGGGATTTTTCGTGCACTTCTTTCAATGGTTCCTAATACCTTGCCTCAGGCATTTTTCAGTTGAATATATCACAAGTGTTGTGTGTCACGTAAGGATATATTCTACTTTTAATTGTCCCAATACTTCATGGTGTTGCCCTTCTAGACATGTCTGACTTTGGAGAACCCAATTATGTCCCTTTTTAGGTCTTGTCTAGGCAGTGCTTGCATTGTCTCTCGAGACATACTATGTTCAGTATAGGGGCTTGAAGACTCTCCCATCTTTTTTATGCCCCTCCCATCTTTTCTATTGGCTCTTCTTACCGTCCTTAGGCTATTCATTGGTGAAATAGCTTACTAGTCCCTCCTTTTCAAATTTTGCAACCTCCCACATGGACTGGCTCTATTACATGGGCTCTTATGCTGCATGTTGTTTTAACACTTGTAAGCACTGTTTCTTTCTTTAGCTATCCTCGAGCAGCGCTGGTGCTCACCTGTCCTCGAGCAGGGCTCGCCGTGCACCTTTATTTATTTATCAATGGTGCCTGTATGCTTAATTTATTCTTGGCTTTCCTCCAAAGCAGAACTCTCCCACCTCCGACACAGCTTTGAGCAGCGCTCGCCGTGCGCCTTTATTTATATATTAATGGCTCCCATATGCTTTTATATTTCTTGGCTTATCTCGGAAGCACACCCCTCCCACCTCCAACAGCATCGAGCAGCGATCGATGTGCACCTTCATTTATTTATTAATGGCACCCGTATGCATCGAGGAGCACTCTCCGTGCGCCTTTATTTATTTATTAACGGTGCCCGTATGCTTATTTTTTTTTTGGTTTGCCTTGAAAGCAGACCCCTCCCACCTCCGACACAGCATTGAGCACAGCTCACCGTGGGCCTTTGTTTGTTTATTAACGGCACCTGTATGCTGAATTTTTTCTTTGTTTGGCTCCAAAGCAGACCCTCCCACCTCCGACACAGCATCGAGCAGCGCTCGCCGTGCGCCTTTATTTATTTATTAATGGTGCCCATATGCTTTTTTTTTTCTTGGCTTGCCTCGAAAGCAGACCCCTCCCAACTCCGACAAAGCATCGAGCAGAGCTCACCATGGGCCTTTATTTGTTTATTAATGGCGCCTGTATGCTGAATTTTTTCTTGGTTTGCCTCCAAAGCAGACGCTCCCACCTCTGACACAGCATTGAGCAGAGCTCGCCGTGCACCATTAATAACCGCTTTTACTTTCCATTTACATGTAAATAGCTTTACCTGTTACGTTACTGCACAAAAACATAAGTTAAAAACATTAACATTTACAATGCCAATAGCTCAAACTTTCACAAATGCGAGACCTATTGCATTACAAATGCTTACACCACCAAGACGAAACAGCAAGCCATACATACACATAAGAATGTGCATGAAGCCCACCTCCCCCAACAGAATCCCCCACAATAAGTCCAATGTTCAAAGTGTTGTGATCATGGGGGTGTGCACATCCACCACTCCCGCTGTTTCCAGAGAGCAGTCACCAAGACCAATACTGAATCAAATACAAATGTGGAATGCACCACCAACTTCGAGTTCCAAAATGATTATGTCCATCAAATTGTTGTGATTCCAGAATTCATTTATTCTTCGCATCAAAAATTGTTAAAACAGCCAACGCGTTTCATCCAACTTCCGTGGACTTCCTCAGGGCGTAGTATCTAGTTATATTCTTCCATGACTGGTGTCATCTTGGTCAACACTGTTTGGTTCCTGTACCCCAGTGTGTTTGTTCCGTTTGAACTATTCCCTCCTGCATCCAGGGTAAATAGATGGTCGGACGCGGACCATGTCAGTGCGAGCGGACTCATAGCGCGGCACAGGAGCCGTGTAATATTGAATTTACCCTGGATGCAGGAGGGAATAGTTCAAATGGAACAAACACACTGAGGCACAGGAACCAAACAGTGTTGACCAAGATGACACCAGTCATGGAAGAATATAACTAGATACTACGCCCTGAGGAAGTCCATGGAAGTTGGACGAAACGTGTTGGCTGTTTGGCTGTTTTAACAATTTTTGATGCGAAGAATAAATGAATTTTGGAATCACAACAATTGGATGGACATAATCATTTTGGAACTCGAAGTTGGTGGTGCATTCCACATTTGTATTTGATGCATTACAAATGCTTGTTTGTAAATCTGCAAGCGCACCGACTTACTTTAGTTTGTGGTTGACCCACAGCGGGTTTTCCAGGTAATGATCTTTTTCCATCTCATGATTTGTGGGCCTGCTTTACAAGCTAGTCTCACTATGAGTGTTGGTTCCAGTCACGTGGGTGGCTGCTCACCTCCATATATTAGAGGTGGGTATCCCATACCATTTTCCATTCCAAACGGTAGGCCAGTTCCTCTGACAGTGTAAGCACAAAGTTGTTTATAGTCACTATTTGGGCAGGACAGTAATATTTTTGGGTATCTGGGAGTCCCACACCTCCCTCATATATATGCCTATGTGTAAGTTAGCAATTGATATCCATGGTGTTTTCCCGTCCCACATCAACATTCTCAATAGCCCTGCACTTGAAAAAAAATGTTTACCACCACCAGAATGTGATGTTCATGAATATATACAAGAACCGCGTTAGGAACTTCATTTTATACGTTGCTGCCATTGCTGCCAGTGAAACCTATTTCACGCCCCTTGCAGATTTTTTTATATCGGTCGATATTGTGCCCTGAGATAAACATGCCTGGGTAGCAAAATCATTTTCTGTTAATTTAAATTGGGCTTTGCCAAATTGGTCTAGGAGTCCACAGGTTTAAGGAGAAAAATGTTGATTTGGGTCAGTTTATCCTGTTTCCTGAGTAGTACCCAAATATACTGAAAAAGTGTAGCCAGTACGCAACCAGTGGCTGATTTACTCTATTTTTAATGTTTTATGCAGTTTAATGTCTTAATTTTTTGGAAAGCTAAATTTGAAACTGTTTTTGGGAGGGGAATTCAAAGTGACATTTGTGGGGGAAACTTACTTTTGGTTGCAGATGTGATTTGGGGCACAGTAGCTGTTTTCCTCCTTGTCTTGGTTATACCTAGAGCGCCATTTCGAATCTTAAGCGCTTTAGTGTTGTTCACCAGCGAGAGTCATGCCCATTTAAAGGCCACAAAGGCGCTGACAGGCAGCCAGTAGCCAAGTGGCTGCCAATTTACTTCATTTTACTACGTTTTATGTAGTTTAATGTCTTAATTTTTGGAGAAGCGAAATTTGACATGTGGAAATTCAAAGTTACATTTGTGAAGGAAACTTACTTTTGGCAGCAGATGTGACTTAGGGCCGAGTAGCCATTTTTTCTCCTTGTCCCGTTCATACCTAGAGGCTAAACCTCTTATCCTAAGTGCTCTAGTGTTGTTCACCAGAGAGAGTAACGCCCACTGCTCATGCCCAATTAATGGCCTCAGAGGTGTAGACACGCTGCTGGGGTGCCTAAAGTGCACCTAAGGCAAGCCAATTTATGCCTGTTTTCATCCGGATCACGTCCATCACTAGCCGCTATGTCCGCTCCTCCTGGTGCGAAGAACCTAATGCATTATCTTGTCATGTATGCCAGCTTCACATAGTACCAACTAACAGGCTGATCAAACAACATTTGACTTGTACAGGAGGAGCAAAGATGGTTGAGCCTTATAGGGCCTGCCTTATCAAAGCAAGATAATTACCCAAACTTAAATTGGATATCTTGAGAATGTTGGAGGATGAACTCTGGGATGTAATTTTTGTCACTGAGACCTGGTTGAGTAATTTATCTGCATCATATTGCCTCAGCCTGGGATAATGGATACTCTATTTTACATCTGGATTGTGAAAACCAAATTGGTGGTGGGGTGGTGGTGATTTACCCTTCTAAGGGGTCGATTCCGATCTCGGCCGGTAGGGCTCCGAATCGGACTCGGCATTACCGGATCCGATTCGGAGCCCTGATTCCCGACCGAGTCGGACGTGCGTCCTGGCGAGCGAGTACAATGCGAACGTACACGAAATCGCCGACCAACTCGTTCGCGGGACCCAACTGCTCCGACCGACTCGCATGGACACGACTCGCACCGCGCAATGGAGACGTTCCCCGGCCGGGTAAGTACGATGCGCGCCACGAGCAGTCCGACCGACTCGCGCCGTCCGGCTCGAAAGAGCAGTCGGAGCCGCCCTTTGGGGGTCCGTGTCGGACCCCCCTGTACGCCTAGCCCGCTTCGACGTGTACCCGCTATAGGGGGCGCCCTTGTTCGCCTCGCACCCATTGAGTCAATGGGAGCCCGCGTACGCGTTGTACGACCGGCTCCCATTGACTTCAATGGGAGTCCGACCGAATCGAGTCCGATAGCATGCGAACGCATCGTACTCGTTCGGTCGGACTGCCAGGGTCCGATTCGGTCGGAAATCTCTCCGGGTCCGGCTCAGTCGGAGAGATTTCCTGCCCGAATCGGAATCGGCCCCTAAGTCTTTTTGCACCATAAAGAAGCTGGAGTGGCTGGGAAAGGCTGAAGGTCTTTCCTTCTATCTTTTCCTTTTCCTTTTTGAGTGCTTTAATCTTTCACCCCCCCCAGACCATCTTACCAAATTTGGAGAGTTGCGTGTAAAGGTAGTTGCCCCACAACATATACAGTATGCCAGTTTTACAGTTTTGGAGAATTTTAATGTTAACATGGATGATCCGGGCTGTAAAAAGGAATCTCAGCTGTCTGAAGCGATGGCTTACTCCGCCGCTAGCAAAAAGTGATAAAAAGGGACATTCACTTGACCATATTTTTTTCAATCTTTCTACTTTTGACATAGACACTCCCTAGCCTGTGACATGGTCAGATGATTTTCTAGTTCCATTTACGTGGGCCCTACAGGATCTTCCCATGCCTGCAACCAGGACCGTCATGGAATTGTGACCTTGGCATAAAATCTTGGGAACTAATCTCACAAACTCTCTTAAACTAATTGATCTCACTTTGGGGCTAAGTTTGGATAACGCTCGTAATGCTTGGAACTCCTCACGTTTGCAGGCTTTAGAGCAGCTGGCACTTTAAAAATAGGGTACACCAAAACGAAAATCCTGCTCTCCAGCATGGTTCTCACAGTTCCTACAGGACAAAAAACACCATTGTAAATACCTAGAAAGAAAATGGGGAAAGATGTCTGATCCCACAAACAAGGTGGTGTACAAAGAAGCTCTTAGAAAAAGATCAAGAAAGTGCAAGCTGATGCATTTGTTAAACAAATTGACAAGGTGGGAAATTCTACTAAGACAATCATTCATATAGTTAGGTCGTGTCTTACCCTTGACAGGATGAAACACAAAACGACGGCTTATCAAGCTCTATGTGACAATCTTTCTAACTACTACCAGGATAAAGTTGAGAGCATTTACTCTAATGTTGTTAAGGATAATGCTGCCTCTATCCTTTGCCCTTGACCCGGAGAGCCACTAAACAATCATTTTATCTGTTATGTTATGTCAATAAGCTTGTAAATCACACATATACCATGAGGTGTCTTGGAGCTGGCTCAGCATAAACGAGAACAGAGACTGTAGTATTGACTAATTGTTAAAAAGCCAGGTCTTTAGGAGCTTTCTAAATACTAACAGAGAGGGTGCAGCTCTGATGTTGGAGGGTAGAAGGTTATAGTGCTTAGAAGCTCCATAGACAAAGCTGTTTCCGCCCCATTTTACTCTTTTAAATCTGGAGCAGATAACTTTCTTTGATCCTCTTGATTGAAGGTTTCTGCTGGGTTCGTACGAGACTAGAGTTTGTTTCAAGTGTTCAGGGCCAGTATTATGTATGGACTTGTATGTTATGCAAAGTGCCTTTAATTTGATGCAGTTTCTAACCGTCAGCTAGTGGAGTCCTTTAATGGCTTGAGAAGCTGAGTGAAATTTAGGAAGATCTAGGAGTAGTCTGGCTGCCACATTCTGTAAGGTCTGCAATTTGTTCAGGTATTGTTCTTGAAGGTTTAGGTACAGACCATTACAGTAATCTATCTTTCTTAATACTAGCAAGGTGATTACTGTTTTCTTAGTGTTGGAGGGAATGTAGGGAAGAATTTTCCTAATGATTCTAAGGGGTGTTAAAGGAGGAAGAGATGATTAAGTGTATTTGTTTTCTGCAGTTAAGCCTATTATAAATTTTAACTCCCAGACTTTTGGCCTTTGAGACTGGGGATGGGAGTGGTCCCATTTCTGAAGGCCAACTGGTAGGGATCCAGAATTGTGGATTTATTCCGAAAAGGATGACCTTGGTTTTATCCGAGTTTCATTTAAGGCAGTGCTTGCCCATCCAGACACCAATTGCTCTCATGCAGTTGTGTAGTTCAGACCTTGTATAGTTAGCATTGTTGGAGGCTGACAGCATGATTTGTGGGTCACCTGCGTAGGAAGTATGAGAAAACCCAAAGGATCTGATGAGAGAGGCTAGTTCAGTGACATATAAATTGAAGAGTAAGGAGCTAAGTGAGGACCCTTGCGGAACCCCACAAGGAAGGGAGAACGGTTCAGAGGCAAACTGTCCAGCATCACTGTATGTTCTCTATCCATCAAAAATTAGTACAGAAGTGCCAGGGTTCTACTTCTTATGCCCATAGATTCGAGATGGTGGACCAAGATGGACCCTCATCTAGGGCGGCCCATAACTTATCAGTGGCTTTGATCAGTGCAGTCTCTGTACTGTGTCCAGGTCTAAACCCAAACTGCGTGGAATCTAATAAATGGTTTGTCTGGATGAACTGGGTCAGTTGAGTAGTCATAATTTTTTCAGCAATCTTTGCAGGGAAAGGTAGTCTAGATACAGGGCGATAGTTGGCCGGGTGGGTGGAATTCGCGGAGTCCTACTATGTGGAATTCTGCGGAGTCACAATAAAACTCAGCCGGGCTCCGCGGAGTTCTGCTTTCAGGGGGGGTTTCTGGTGCACCCATTCACGTGGCATTGGAAACGCTGAGTGTGTCAGTAGGCTCCAAAATCGCGCGTGAACGGCACTATGCGGTCCTCAAGTGTGCTCGAGTTCTAAATCGCGCTCAAACAGCACCACACGGTCCGCATGGACTCAGCCATCTTGTTCTTCTGCTCTCTGTTATGGTGCTGGACCTAAAATTTAATCTGTCCTTAATCTTTGCAATCCTCCTCTTTTATTACTTTTCTACCCCTAATTTTTATTTTTTATAATAGTGTGCATCTTTGTGTTTGTGTATCTTACTTTTTTGGGTACGTTTTTCAAATTTTTGTGACTTTTTGACTTAGTTTATTCCCCTTCGTTCCTTATTTCTTTCTTCTTTACTTCCCCTTCCATTATTTATTTTCCCAGCCAGCGCCATGGCATAGAAGCGACTTCTGTGCCGGCGGCACCGCCGCCCAGGTGTGCAGCCCCAGGTGATCTTTGGAGAGGAGGAGGTGGCAGCACGAGTTTTTTTGTGCAGCACCACCTCCCCTCTATGCTGGGAGCAGGCCCGGTAGTGGGTACACCCTTCGTGAGCATCAGCGGTTACGGGGGAGGGTGGACGTGCGGCACACCAGCCATGTTCGGCACACCGCCCAGCAGCTAGCTGAAGCACCGATGGTGGGACTTTCTGGACCGCGAATAGGACCTGCTCGAACTGCTAGGCGTCGAGATTCTGGGGCTCGTGAGTATTAATTATTTGTTGTGTTTGTGTTCTACAATTCTAAAAAAAAAATTCCGAATAGCATGCTGCTCACACTCAGAGGTAAGTTATGTTTGGTTTACGCTGGTATATTATTGTGTGATCCAGTTTCTAGTTTCTGCTATGCAGGTGCCGCTACCTAATCGCACTCATCAGGTGCTCGCTTTGGGTGATTAAATAAGAAGCCATTGCAGACTGTTCTCCTGTCACTATAGTGAATCGCTGAGTAGCGTGTTCTCTCTGTGGCTTTGTTTATGTAGCTCGTACAGTTCCAGGTTATTTAATTGAATATACAGTGATGTTAAGTATGCATCCATGCATTGCAAAAAAGGGAGACTGAGTTGGCTCATCAAGGGTGTTGAGAAATGGGAATAGAAAGAATCAAAGAGCATTCACTGCAATACAGTAGTTCCAAATGTAGTTTTTGTTAAGGAGATTTGGAATATGGATTTAACGACAGTCGATAGACGAGTCAAAACTAGTAGTGATATATATATGTATTATGATAAGCAACTGTGCTTGCTTTTCATAAAACATTTTATGGAGATTATTAACAGAATCACTAATCTATTTTTATTTATCTCAATTTCTTTCATCAGCACCCAAGGGCAAGAAGAGGGTCGATTCGGAGCGTCCGGGACCAGCTGGTCAGCCGGCGCTGACCACCAGCGCTGCTGCCGAGGACTCTGCTGATCCCAGTAAGTCTTTTTATCATTGTTGTAGACTTCTTAGGGTAGAATCTTGGGGTATTGGAATGTTTGTGCTGTCTATCGTGAAGATTCAGATAGCAGGCACAAGTAACCTAGAATTTTAAATAAAAGCCACCATGTATGTGTGTTGAGAAGGCTTTCCTTTTCCTGCTTATGCCTAGCTCTAACACAGTTCAGTTCAGGAGAGAGTGGCATGGTCACCACCCCAATGTAGTGTGCTGCAGATTCGTTCATTTATAGTTACAGTATATCATCAGTTTACCATGACAGTGCAGCAAGGCTGGAAAAAATGCATGAGGTCCCACTTCCATTGCATTTGCCAACCAACGCTGACCATATGTATTTCATTGATCATTATTCCACGCCTGGCTTGTCTAACTTTGTGAAGCAACAAATCAAATGCCCAGAGTGATATTTGGAAGATACTGACGTGCTAACTGAGCAATAGTGCTGCATTGCAGTTGTATTTGGGGTTGCGTATCTGGAATCTAAATTATGTGTAATGTTTTATTCTAGCCACACAGAACATCGGTCATGCCGGCTCCAGTGCTGCTGCAGGAGGAGACAGCAGCGGGTCAGTTGGAGGGGGAAAAGCAGCAGCAGGGACGGGCACTGGTAAATTACATAATTTTTTGCAATTACTATGCTCACTAGCTTTTGTCATGGCGTTGCTCGTCGTCATCAAAAATGACCGTGAAGTGCCCCTCGCTCCTCCCAGCTTTACCAGCCACAGTGGTGGTTGAGTTATTATTATGGCCTTTCTATTTGCAATGCAGCAAAATCTCACATAATGAGCTTTGATGGCTTGAGGGAGACATGAAAGATCGGAAGGTAACTTAAAAGAAAGGAAATGGTATATGAGTGAAAGGGTGGGTGGGTAAAAGGGTGTGAGGTGGATGTGCGAAAGGATGGTTTGAAGAAAGGGTTGCTATTGACTGGGTGTATATTGTATTGGAAATTATGGTGAAAGACTGGATGGGAGAAAGTAAAGCTTAATCATGGTGGCTATGGGTGAATTAGAATAAAAGGATGAATACATATTTGGATTATTTGGATGAATAAGCAGGCAGCTCTTCTCATGAGGAGCATGCTTCTGCTCACCTACTTTCTACTACTTGCTGCTTACTTGGTTTATGGAGGGTTATCACTATCATTCAAAGCTATGGTTCTAAGTGGGGGTTATTTATGTATTTTTATTCTTTGTTCTACTCCCTTGACTCGCATATTTGTTAAGTGAGCCAGATCTATCCTACCTATCAGTCAACATCCCCCCTCCATGCACATGGCATTTTTGCCAACTATGACTGAAGTGCAGTATGGGTCAATTAATTTGTGACTGCAGTGTTGGGTGTGGAATGTGCTTCTGCTTCAGTTACTGCGGCATTTACTATGTTTTCAATGCATTGCAAACCGAACACACAAGGTGTGTTGTCCCTTCGCTTACTTAGTCACCTCTTAGTACTTCACTCCTTTATTGTTTCCTAAGTTCTTCCGTCCCAGCATTCCAAATTGGAAAATCTATTCTTGGCATGTGCCACATTTAATGTGATACCCATGTGAAGTGATTCAAGAACATATTTCATGGTTTCCCGTAATAGATTTAATTTACACTTGTTCAGATTTTTCCCTTTCGAATTGTACCGTGACTGAATAAGCCAAAGATGTTGAATCGATGATCAGTGTAGTGGCCCCTCTATTATATACAAAAAAGCTCTACCCTACCTGTCTAATCCATCTACCCTACCCCCTGCAGTAGAGAAAATCAAGTTTCCTTTCCTTGGTTACTGCCCAGCAAATGAATTTGTTGGAAATACTTGGTGGCGGGCGAGGCCACAAAGTAAAGTGGGAGTAAGTGCATGATTTCATATCAAGTTTGACATATGGGATACACAGTGATGAATGTGCCAAATAAAATCTATATAGTCTGTTCCTTTACCTGTAATGCAGTCCATTAGATTCATTTTCCTCAATGTCTACTTACGGCAGACATAATAATATATTAATATCCGCATTTCATACATGAGGTGTGTGACTGACGTAGTATCTTATTTATTATTCATCGGCCTCTTTGGAGACAGGGTAGAAAGAGAAATGCCTTTGGCGAAGAGCAGGGCCATTGGAATAAAAAATACATCATTTTCAACTACAGCTGCAGACAGTAGCAAACTAGCAGAGGCGCTGGCTAGCAATGAGCATGGCTTCATTATTTTAGCACCACACAACTTGTACTCTGCATAGTGCATAATGTGTACTCATCAATCGGAAGTCATTTCTTTTTCAACTCAAAGTGTCTAAAACTGTTTATAGTTACTTGAAAAGCCTTTAGAAGAAAAAATAATCAATACACTGTTTATTTAATCCTGTGATGTTATTCTCTGGCTGTTAATACTTTTCTGCCACACAGTCAGTACTTTTTTTATGTTTGGCAACATGTGTGAGTAAAACATAAAATTGACCTTGTGACTATCCTAATCATAAACACATCAAATAAATTCCAATGGCCCTAGGAGACCAACCAGTTATTTAAAAAATTGTTTGCACAGAGCATTATTTTGTCTTTTTTGTTTTTCTCAATATAAGTGCTCCTGCTAGTCCAGCCGGACCACCCGACAGGCAGGAAAGAGCGGCCCGTTTGCGGCAGCAGAGGCTGGAGCGTATCCAGCAGGAATACCAGCGGCTGGTGGTCCTGGAAGAGGAGGAGGAAATAAATGCACAACAGCCGAACCCCAGTCCAGCCGGTCCCCCTCAGCCTCCCGGCCATCCCATCGCCGGCGCCGCTGCCAGTCAACTGCTGCCACCCCCCACCACAATGTCAACAGGCCATTGCTGCACCACATCCTGCAGCAGCTGGACACCATCGAGGGCCGGCTCACCACAATGGAGCAGAGGAGTCTGGACCAGCTCCGAACCGACGTCCATAATGCCCTCTTTTAGCCCTTTTTAGAAAAAATTGTCTTGGTGGGAGCGATTTGTTGTTTGTTGGGGCTGGGTGGAGAGGGTGGGAAGGGAGTTGGGACTGAAGAGACTTTCTTGGACATTTTGAGTTTCAGGGCTTAAGTCAGTTTTGTTTGATAGAGGGGTGGGTATGTTGTTTGGGTGGAGAGGGTATTTATTTATTTATTTAGTGTTTTGTATAGTGCGAACAAGACCCAGAGTTGGGTATCAGAGCGCTTCACATATCTATAGCATTGTAGTTTTAAACAGCAAAATTGATACCTATAAACAGTTTCCGGGTATCTGAAATTTTTTTTTTACAATCGAGGAAACATTTGTACATTGAATAATACAGTGAGAAAGAATGTAGGTTATTAACTTATAATACATTCGTACTTGTTCTGGGTATTCACATGTTGACATTTAGATGTAGCTGTCCTCAAAAGGATATCTCAGTGCGAAATTAGGACTAGAGGATAGGGCCTAGCTACAGAATGAGGAGCTCCATCTAGAGCAGAGGTCTTCAATCTGTGGGCGCGACCCCACGGGGGCCGTGGAGTCATAGGAAGGGGTCGCGCATTCCCGGGCCTCACTTCTGCCTGGACTCTGGAAAAAGAAAACGTCCCCAGACAGTTCATTATGAAAGTAAAATACTAAAAGCTGCAATGCCATTCAGGGAGTGTCCTCTTGTGATGTGAAACCGGAGCTGATCGGACAGCTAAACAAGGTTTCCTTCCAGGATGCCTGCTCGCTTGAAAGGAATGGAAATATGCGCTACGAGTGAATCTGAATATGCAAAGGGCAATTTGCAGCTGTAATGCTTGGGAGCCGGTACTGGCTTTCATTGATGGAATCACTGGAAGCTTTGTGATGAGCTGTGAAGTGCGCGCTTCTAATTGTAAATATATTTACATAGTGCTTACTATCCCGGAGGAGGTGTTGAAGGCCAGTAAGGAGCAAGAAAAACACGCATTTGCCTTGCAATAGGTCTCGCAATTACGCGAGTTTGAGCTATTGGCATTGTAAATGACAATGCCTTTTATTTATGTTTTGGTTTTTAAAACTTAAAGAAAAGGCAGTGTCATTTTCAATCCAATAGCTTAAACTCGCTTAAATGCGAGACCTATTGCATTGCAAATCTATTGTAAATCATTGTGGCCAGTTTATTCTCAAGAACATTTCTGTAAAGGAATTTTCCTCGAGTATATTACTTACCAACAAATACCACATAATTAAAATAAATAAAAGTACTCCCAGTATTTCTGAAATCTGGGTGGGCGGCCAGAGCTTTGGGTGTTTTTAAGTCTGCTGTCTAGGCTTAGGAAAGAGATGCGTGGTGTCTTGCATGTCCTCCATTGCATCACCCATTTGCTCTGCTCAACGTGGAGCATAGCGTCGTGTCAGACGTCACAAATGGGGTGGAGCACTACCATATGTGTCAGTAGCAGGGATGCCTGGCAGTGAAGTTGTGCTCAGAGCTAGTGCAACACTAAGGCCAGGGCCACTGGAATTATGTGATTATGCGGCCACAGTGATTTTCATATAATTATACATTTGCCACTTAATCCATCATCATCTGCATACTATGCAGATTTTAACATAAAATAGTTTCAAGCTCAAACGGTTCAAAAGTTATTAAAAACAAAGCAACAGGTGTTGCTGCGCAGTGGAAGATCCTTTATAAAGGTTGACTGGTCATAATTCTGTAACTTATGGCTGTCTTTGGGTGTTAAAGTGGTACTAATGAGTTGCAACTAATGCCCAGACAGTGTTAACAAGTTTAGAAATGTCGAAATAATGAAGTGATACTTTCCGAAAATGTGCTGCATAATTTGCCTTTGCTTGCCACGTAATTTATCCAACCCTGCTGCATAATTTGGGCCTCCCTGCTGCATAATTCCAGTGGCCCTAACTAAGGCCACTGAAAATAGCTGCCTTATGGCCTGCATAAACAAATGACCCCAAAGGGGGCCATATAACAATAGTGTCCTCAAAAGCCCTTGTTAGGGAAAAATGAGCACTCAAACGGGAAAATGTAATTTTGCGTAGGGCTCCGCAGATCTGTGCAGCGAGGCTGTTTGTGCTGCTCTCGGGAAGGCTGCTTTTATAGTCTGTATAAGTCATAAATACGAGGCCTGCTGCCTAAAATATGAGGCAGATTAAGGGACCATGCGCTACTGCTACAACACTGAATCAGTGAACACTTTTTTACAAGACAAGCAAACCTTCAAAATACTGGTTTGTAAACACCTGCAACCCCAGTGAGCGACGCACAGTTCACGGGCACAGATGAACATCATATGCACACTGTAAACTTAGGTCTCTCCGAGCTGCCTACAAATTTACAACCTCCTGCACGTTAAAAACCAAAGCCCAAGTGACTTATCCCACAAAACTGCACTGCTGATGGTGTTAATAGGACGTCTGAAACCACAAGGGCACAGCGTGTCCTGCTGGCAACCTGCCGGGGAGGGAAGCAGAGGTTCAAATACCCAAGTCACTATTCTCCACTGCACCAACTAAGATTTAATTTTGTGGCTTTCTAGTTACACACAGACCGTTTATTAAGGTGGATTAACTACTAGAGGTTTAATAATGTACTATATTGCATTGCCCACTGAGTAGCACTTTTTTTATTTATTTTTAATTTAAGCTGACCCTTAATTTATATGTAGCTACCTGATGGTGAAGGACCTGAAAAACATACAGAATATTTTGTTTTTAGCCAAACCTTTTACACACCCAAGTGCTCACACTCTCAAGGCCCTCCAGCCGCCCCCCAAACATGACTGAAATCAACAACAGCAGCAAACTAATATAACCAGGAGTCAGTTTTTGCTAAAATAGAAGTGTCTGTTTTCATAATGTTAAAAATAACACCTTTTTAGAAAAACAGTGTGAAAGAAGCTTAAGGGACCACTTCCTCCCCCTGGAATTAAAGAAAGCATCCTACTTGGACCTGACAGTTCATCATTAATGACTGTAAATGGTATGTTTCAATGATGATGAATGATGTTCAGCAACCTCCAGTTCCATGCAGTTGTAAAGGCCAAGCCACCAGCATCCCATGAAATATAGTATGGTTCTCCTCGGATGCCTTGCACTAAAGTTGCAGCCCACGCATTACAGCCATTGTACCCAGGGGCACTAGGATTATGCGATTGTGCAACGGCAGCGATTTTCACATAATTATAGATTTGCCACATTGTCAATCATCTGCCACATAAGCTGCTGATTTTAACAAAAAAATGTGTTTATAGCTCAACCGGTTCACAAGTTACTAAAAATCAGCGACACATGTTGCTGCACACTAAGGGCCCTTTGCAAAGCGGGACTGGTCACCGTTTTGTTGCTTATTGCTATATTTGTTAAACTTGTATTTATACGGTGCAATCACAGATTGACCGTCTCTCTGGAGAAAAACAAGCACACTCATCACTTTAGATCAGAAAGGTGTTATCATCCAAATAGATTTTGCCAAAATATGTTTTATTGGTGAAAAAGTACCATTGTGAATTTTTGGGTAATTCTTTTTGAACTGTGTAATAAGCCTCTGATACCAATCCACAGTCACCCACAAACTTTTGGTTTGCTAAACACTGTTTAATATTGTTTCCCCACCATAAAAATGATTTGCTGTGGGACGTTTATGGTTGTCGAGGATGAGGAATACCAGGTTCCAGAAACTTTTGTCAGGAGGGGGTCCTTACGCCTAAAAGATTTTGACAGGGGGTCTCGGCATCAAAAAGTTTGAAGACCTCTGATCTAGAGTCTGATAACGGATGAATTCACAGAGAGTATCACTCAGCAGGCTAGAGTAGGTCGAGTGATTGTTTGTTGGGACTTCTAGAACATGGTGTGAACGGGCTGCTGAGGATTTAGGGAGGAATTTGCTCAATAGGAAGGACTTAGATTCTTTGTTGAATATTGTAGTAGAGGAGATTTTTCTGATGTTCGGAGGGATAGAGTTCCATATTCTTGGTGCAGCTCCAGAGAAAGCTCTATCATATGGTTTTTTTTTTTACGGAAGAATGAAGGTTTCAGAAGAAGATTACCGGTGCTCCAAGAGAGTCTGCTTCCTCCAGAAATCGAAATTTTCTGCGCTAGATACAGTGGAGATTTGTGGTGGGTCGCTTTATGTGTGATACAGGCCATCTTTAGTTGGATTCTTGCTTCATAAGGCAGCCAGTTGAGCGCTTTCAGATGTGGAGTGATGTGATCACATTTTTTGGAACCAGTTAAGAGTCTTGCGGCTGCATTAAGACAGGCTTTAAGCGGGCTGTTGAGATCTTGGGTAGTCCTGATAAAGTTGTACATCTGTATTCAAGACTAAGGGGCCTATTATGATGGCGGTCGGAAAACCTCCCCGACCGCCATGGTAGCGGGAAAAGACCGCCCGCATGGCCCGCGACTCAACCGCCGGTCGCATTACGATGGTCCGCTGTCGAAATCCGACCGCGGCGGTCGGATCGCGGGCTGTAACATTGCGGCGGTCGCTGCTGCACACAGCACCGCCGCGATGTGCAAAGAAGCATGTCCTGCATTTCCCTGCATGGCGTGGCTGGCACTGCACAGTGCCTGCCACCTGGCACAGGGATATGTAGGGGGGGACCATGGGTACCCCTCCCAGTGCACCCCCCCACCCCAATACATTGGGGACCCGCAACGTGCCCCCGGAAGGCATTCACCGCATGCCTCTCAATGGCGGTGTGACTGCTGCGGAAAGGCTGGCTACCGCCGGCATCATAATCGTGCCGACGGAGCCAGCTCGACACCGCCACCATTATCCCGGTCCATCTCCGTCCGCAAGGCAGGCGTGCGGATGGCAACCGGCGGGAATGCGGCGGTCGGAAAATCACACCGCCACGGTCAACACCGCCATCATAATCTGACCGACGGTGTTCTGGCTTGCGATTGCGGGTGGATGTCCACCGCCGGTGCGGCGGTCGCCACCGCCGGACCAGTGGTGGTCATCCGCCCGCCATCCTAATAGGCCCCTAATTTCTGAACTGCTGTTTTGAGGTCTGGTGATTCGATGAAAGGTTTAATTTTTCTAAGATAGCTGAGGTGAAAACTGGCATTTTTAGCCATCGTATGATTGCATATTTAGGTTCTCATCAAGAGTGATTCCTAGCGACTTGGTAGAATCCACTAGGATTAGGGTACAGTTTAGTGCAGTGATCAGCTTGGTCCAAACCTTCATCTCCGTGGAGTTTTTTGAGGGGGGATTGGAAGGAATTTGTTTTTTTGAGAGTTTAGCTTAAGGTGACTGTTTGTTAGCCATTGAACGGTCTTTTTTAATGCTTGGTTCATCGTCTTAATCTCTTCAAGGGAAGTGACCTTAATATACAGCTATGTGTCATCCGCATACATGTGGAAGGAGATGTACGCCTGCTGTAATATTTCGGTTAAAGGTTCAATATAGAGATTAAATAGTGATGGGGATAGTGTTGACCCTTGTGGTACTCCTAATAGGTTAGGGGATGGTAAGGATAGATTTTGATTCACCAGAAATCTTTGTGTTCTGTTCTCTAAGAAGGATTTGAACCATTTTAGGACAGTTCCCGTTATACCCATCCTGTTCTCAAGTCTCTTGAGTATTTTGCCATGGTTAACAGTGTCGAAAGCGAACAAGAGGTCAAGCAGCACAAGTAGACATGTTTCATTACGGTGTAATGCAAGTAGGGCGTCGTCTACTATATGTAAAATTGCTGTTTCGGTGCTGTGCCCGGGTCTGAAACCTGATTGACTGATGTCTAATAGCTTGAATTCCATAATGTGTTGGTTCAGTTGTTGTTGAACACATTTTTCTATTATGAAAAATACTAATTGGTAACCAGGCAAGAACCAAGGGACCGGGCGCTCAACAAATGTGTAGGGCAGTGTGACAATACAATACTGTTATAGGTTGATGCTCCAAAGGGAGAGAGGTTGGCTACCAATTCAACTACGTTAATCCCCACAACAGAAGGGATACAACAAAACAAAAAGCCACCCCTGAGCACTCGATAGAGTAATATTTTTGTCCAATAGAAATGAAAGAGTCTTTGTGTGTTTATCCGAATTCCAGTTCTTTATTCAGGTATCCAGTGTCCGATACTCAGTAGGATAATGTTTCCAAAACACAGCTTGATGTGGTAGTACAATCAGACAATTACAGCCAACACGTGTTTCGTCGTGTGTCGTAACACACTTGTGACTTCTTCAGGGCTGATTCTGTTGCCAGCTCAATACACAATACAATCCGGATAATACGCCGTCATTGAAATATATGAAATCCTTTTAGCTCGCTCTATTGTTCCTGGCAAGTAAAATAGATTCTCAGCAGTCCTGAGATAATATCTCGATGTAAATGGTCTTCCACTTACTTAAAGTATAAAGAGCACAGCACCAAGTATATATCCAGATGGCGTACAAGTAAAAAGGTAGGAGCATAAATAAAGAAGATGAGATGTATGTTGTGGGAGAGAAGATCACGAGTCCATGACCTGTAAGGGTTCCCCCATACCGGAATTCCCTCCGACTGGCATACACCACATCAAGCTGTGTTTTGGAAACATTATCCTACTGAGTATCAGACACTGGATACCTGAATAAAGAACTGGAATTCGGATAAACATACAAAGACTTTTTCATTTAATTTCCATTGGACAAAAATGTTACTCTATTGAGCGCTCAGGGGTGACATTTTTCCATTACTTTGGCTAGCATGGGAATGTTGGTTATCGGTCAGGAAGCGTTTGGGTCCAAAGGGTTTTCTGTCATTTTTTTTAGGATGGGGATGAGTTGGACGGTTTTTAGGCAATCCGGGATGGATACTTGTGAAAGCGATGCATTGATTCACTTTGGCGTCTCTAACTTCCACTTGTACTATCTAGTGGCCCAATGTAGCTTTGCGCACCACTGGTACCACCCAGATGCCTGTATCCCATACATTATGCTGGAAGACACAGTTGACCTGACCCGCTGGCCGCAGTTTTACCAGCAGGGCTGCCACGAGATCCCCGCGACATCCAGACAGTGTCCACAACTAGCTGGGCATGGAAACGGTTGGTTCGTATGACTGGCGGTCACTTACTATACTCATCAGTCCTTCCCCTGGCTCCCAACCCTTGGCTGCCTATCACCCAGAAAGTGCTAGTGCGCAGAACCCTCACTAAATACTCCCTGATCACCATGGGTGACCTCTTTCCGGGAGACATGTGTTCTCGAGAACGGAAGACACCCGTTTTCAAACAGCTCCCTTAATGTACAAGTTTATCTTATGGTGAATGTAGGGAGTGCTTAGGGCCCAGATCCCAGACTACCCCTTAGAACCGGAGAGTTCCCCCAGACACTACTTTTTACAGACACAGTTGGGGAACACCTGATAATTAAGCTTTACAAGGCAGGTCTGGCCTTACTTCTGCCTAAGGACACAGGGGTTAGCTTGGCCTGGGAACATGATATCGGACGCCCAGTACTGGACTCCCAGTGAAACTACTGCTGTGAACAGACACAGATAATATCCCCCAACCACCCACATAAGCTACTTCATTTTAAATTCCTGTGGCGGGTATACGCTACAGGGGCAAAGCTAAATAAAATTGACCATTCACGGCCCCATACATGCTCCAAAGGCCATGCTCTGCTAGCAGATTTCACACACATGACATGGACTTGTGATAGGATAGAACAATGCTGGCGGGTCATATTTGCAGAGTTGTCACAAATGACTCACATAACCATCACACCCTCACCAGAATTTGCACTCTTGGGATATGTACGTGACATCACCAAATTCTCTCGCCGCTTTGTTGCGGTTTCCCTCATGCTGGCTAAACGAGAGATAGCCATCAAATGGGGCAGCAGGCACCCTCTTACACAAAAAGCGTGACTCAATAGCCTAATTATCTGCAACACTAACTGTGAGCTGGACACAAATTTACAACCAATAGCCTCTAGACCTCACGGAGGAAGACACCACGAGCTCCCCATTCCCACAAAATCAGTCACTCTCGACACCTACAGAAGGAACGCCAAATACTGAGCCAAATGTTGGAAATACATCGACCAAATTAAACTTGGCGTGACTGCTTTGGAACAAGCCCTATTCACGCACTTCCACCTGGGCCCACTGGGTGCAAAATGCGCATCTGTATTGGAAATGGGGGAATGAAATGTATTGCCTATTCATCTATTTGTAAAACATGCAAATAATGAACTGTGCCTTTTTTTGTTATTGAAAAATGAAAAATTAAGTATTAAAAATAAAAAAAATAAGTGCAGATGCTGACAGTTAAGTGCCGTTGACCTGTATCGGAAACCACAGGCTCAAATTAAGCACTGGGTCAGGTCTATTTCCGCAAGAGATCTTGTTCAGCAAGTATACATCGTTTTCAAGGGTACGAGAAGAAAATTCTTCTTCAAGGACCCGCTGAATCGCTAGGATAAGCAGAGCTAAGAAATGGATGTCCTGAAATCAGCAACCTACTAAAATCAAGTAAACCCATGGAAGCAGCATGCCATGTTCTTCAAGTCATGGCTGCAGTTCCTCCCATGAAAGTGTTGGGCATGATTATGTATATACGGAACCTAAAGATGAGCCCATTCTGAATAAATATGTTGCTGGTGTTTAATGAACACTCATCTTGCAGACATATCTATGGATATTAATGTGACAGACATAGGGCCTTATTCACAAATATAAATTTACAGATGTAGATTTACTCATGTGTTAATATACTCCTACACCTAGATATAAGTCTACACTTTTTTGCTATTTACCATTTCGGAAGGAAGATTTACACCTAAGAATTTACAAGTGTAATGTTACTACTAGTAACTTCTTGCACGTAGGTGGAGATCCACGTAGGTGGAGATCTCCAGCACTGGATCAGAGATCTGTCTATGGTAAAGTATGGAAAATAAAGGTAAACAGCCCTTATAACGAATCCGTCACCCCGCATGCAATTACAACGCGGTCATTACAACGACCGCGTTGTAACAACGCATACTATTACCCCGCAAGTCGTAACAACGACTTGCAGAGAGGGGAGAAGGTGTTGGATATAAAATCCAACACCTTACCTACTGTCCGCACAGACTGGAGTTGGAATAGTAAATTATACTATTCCAACATCCAGCGCCCCCCTCCGCAAGTCGTTGTTACGACTTGCGGGGTAATGGTATGCGTTGTTACAACGCGGTCGTTGTAACGACCGCGTTGTAATTGCATGCGGAGTGAAGGCATGCGTAATAAGGAGGGATATTCGAAAATAAATAGCGTTTACCAGTTCTTTAAAAAAACAATTGTAATATAAAATACAAATGGCATTTTCTTTAAAGTAATTAATATTAACCTAGAACTAATAAGATGTTGCTGCACATTAACTCATCAACTGAAATGGATATTAAATAATTATTACTATTGTTATTATTTTTATTAATTCTTTATTTCGATGTGAATACACCATAAAAGAATGAGCACATATAAATACAAACACTGTTAAAATGGTTAAAAATTTAAAAAGACAGGTAAAAGCCACCAATAGTTAAAATGCAGTTGGAGCCAAAAACAAGAAGTATGATCAAATAGCTTGAGCCATAGTTAAACTTTAAGATAATTCATCCTGGCCCACCACATAGAGTTTAAAAAACGCGATACAGCATAGGCTATGAACAGTACAGTATTATATTTTAGGAGCTTGAAAGCTTCTTTGCAGTGTGTTGTGCCAAGGTTTCTGCATAACTGGATCAGCCCACTATGCCTAATTTTATGGTAACCCTTGCAAAAGAAGAATACATGCAGCTCTGACTCCTCAGCCTCGCCACATGCGGGACATCCCAAAGTGAACCCACAGGACCATTTGTTGTATAGGATCTCAGGGGGAGACAGCCATGTCGAAACTGCATACACAATTTTCTGGCTAATGCCGGTCGAATATCATCTAGGCATGGCTTGATCTTATACATTACCTTCACATCCAACAGTTTTGAGGTGAGAGAACCAGTATTAAATAATTGCAATATATTTAATTTATAAATATAATTTTAGGGAAAAAAAGCATTAATAATATTTAATATATAGTAAATGTCATTATGTTATGTGTTCTGGATTAATTTAAATTCATGTTCAATTTTATTAACAGATTTAATGTTTAATTTAATTCATTTAAAAGATCATTATTAATGTTTCAAATATTTAATTTTTTATTTAATTAAAATGTTTTATATATATATTACATATTATGATATATATATATATATATATATATATATATATATATATATATATAATCCAACAAATGATTAAATACACGGCACTCTCCTTGGCTTAAATTCGATCCTTTGGAGGAGAAGAGGAATGGTCTAAATAAAGAATCGAATTTAAGCCAAGGAGAGTGCCGTGTATTTAATCATTTGTTGGATTATATTTTGCGAGAATTGGCCTTTTCTCGACACGAGCACCAGCTGGATTGTGCTCCCCCCGTAAAGGACCGTGTTGTTGATTTATATATATATATATATATATATATATATATATATATATATATATATGTTGTAGGGATTCTGCACATACACAGAGCTATGCACAGGATAATAGGACCTCGGAATATAGTG